>CM066916.1:236908-2965129 GCA_033964015.1 Scolanthus callimorphus
TATACGATTATCTATACGATTATCTATACGGTTATCTATATGATTATCTATACGATTATCTATACGATTATCTAGACATTATCTAGACAATAATCTAGACGACAATCTAGACGATTATATACTAGATTATCTACTAGATAATAATCTAGATGACTCTCTAGAAGATTATCTAGACGGTTATCTAAACGATTATCTAGACGACTATCTAGACGATTATCTAGACGATTATCTAGACGATTATCTAGACGATTATCTAGACGATTATCTAGACGATTATCTAGACGATTATCTCCACGATTTCTAGACCATATCTAGACCATTATCTAGACCATTACTCTTACGATTACCTATACGATTATCTATACGATTATCTTTACGATTATCTATGCGATTATCTATGCGATTATATATACGATTATCTATACGATTATCTATACGGTTATCTATATGATTATCTAGACGATTATCTAGACGATTATCTAGACGATAATCTAGACGATAATCTAGACGATTATCTAGACGATTATCTAGACGATTATCTCGACGATTATTTCGATTATTATCTAGACGATTATCTCGACGATTATCTCGACGATTATCTCGACGATTATCTAGACCATTATCTAGACCATTACTACACGATTACCTATACGATTATCTACACGATTATCTACACACGATTATCTAGACGATATCTAGACGATTATCTAGACGATTATCTAGACGATTATCTAGACGATTATCTATACCATTATCTTTACGATTATCTATATGATTATCTAGACGATCATCTAGACGATCATCTAGACGATCATGTAGACGATGATCTAGACGATGATCTGACGATGATCTAGACGATGATCTAGACGATTATCTAGACGATTATCTTGACGATTATCTTGACGATTATCTTGACGATTATCTAGACGATTATCTACTCGATTATCTAGACGATTATCTAGACGATTATCTAGACGATTATCTAGACGATTATCTAAACGATTATCTAGACGATTATCTAGACGATTATTACTCGATTATCTAGACGATTATCTAGACGATTATCTAGACGATTATCTAGACGATTATCTAGACGATTATCTAGACGATTATCTAGACGATTATCTAGACGATTATCTAACGATTATCTAGACGATTATCTAGACGATTATCTAGACAGATTATCTAGACGATTATCTAGACGATTATCTAGACGATTATCTAGACGATTATCTAGACGATTATCTAGACGATTATCTCGACGATTATCTCGACGATTATCTCGACGATTATCTAGACCATTATCTAGAACATTACCTATACGATTACCTATACGATTATCTTTACGATTATCTATGCGATTATATATGCGATTATCTATACGATTATATATACGATTATCTATACGATTATCTATACGATTTCTATACGATTATCTATACGATTATCTTTTCGATTATCTTTACGATTATCTATATGATTATCTAGACGATCATCTAGACGATCATCTAAACGATCATCTAGACGATCATCTAGACGATCATCTAGACGATCATCTAGACGATCATCTAGACGATCATCTAGACGATGATCTAGACGATTATCTAGACGATTATCTAGACGATTATCTCCACGATTATCTAGACCATTATCTAGACCATTACTATACGATTACCTATGACGATTATCTATACGATTATCTTTACGATTATCTATGCGATTATCTATGCGATTATATATACGATTATCTATACGATTATCTATACGGTTATCTATATGATTATCTATACGATTATCTTACGATTATCTAGACAATTATCTAGACATAATCTAGACGACATCTAGACGATTATCTAGACGATTATATACTAGATTATCTACTAGATATAATCTAGATGACTCTCTAGAAGATTATCTAGACGGTTATCTAAACGATTATCTAGACGACTATCTAGACGATTATCTAGACGATTATCTAGACGATTATCTAGACGATTATCTAGACGATTATCTCCACGATTATCTCCACGATTATCTAGACCATTATCTAGACCATTATCTAGACCATTACCTATACGATTACCTATACGATTACCTATACGATTATCTATACGATTATCTTTACGATTCTATGCGATTATCTATGCGATTATATATACGATTATCTATACGATTATCTATACGGTTATCTATATGATTATCTAGACGATTATCTAGACGATTATCTAGACGATAATCTAGACGATAATCTAGACGATTATCTAGACGATTATCTAGACGATTATCTCGACGATTATTTCGACTATTATCTAGACGATTATCTCGACGATTATCTCGACGATTATCTCGACGATTATCTCGACGATTATCTAGACCATTATCTAGACCATTACCTACACGATTACCTATACGATTATCTACACGATTATCTACACGATTATCTACACGATTATCTAGACGATTATCTAGACGATTATCTAGACGATTATCTAGACGATTATCTAGACGATTATCTAGACGATTATCTATACCATTATCTTTACGATTATCTATATGATTATCTAGACGATCATCTAGACGATCATCTAGACGATCATGTAGACGATGATCTAGACGATGATCTAGACGATGATCTAGACGATTTATCTAGACGATTATCTAGACGATTATCTAGACGATTATCTTGACGATTATCTTGACGATTATCTTGACGATTATCTAGACGATTATTTACTCGATTATCTAGACGATTATCTAGACGATTATCTAGACGATTATCTAGACGATTATCTAGACGATTATCTAGACGATTATCTAGACGATTATCTAGACGATTATCTAGACGATTATCTAGACGATTATCTAGACGATTATCTAGACGATTATCTAGACGATTATCTAGACGATTATCTAGACGATTATCTAGACGATTATCTAGACGATTATCTCGACGATTATCTAGACCATATATCTAGACGATTATCTAGACGATTATCTAGACGATTATCTAGACGATTATCTAGACGATTATCTAAACTATTATCTAGACGATTATCCAGACGATAACCTATACCATACCTATATGATTATCTAGATGAGTATCTAGACGATTATCCAGACGATTATATAGACGATTATCTAGACAATAATCTAGACGACAATCTAGACGATTGTCTAGACGATTATATACTAGATTATCTACTAGATAATAATCTAGATGACTATCTAGAAGGTTATCTAAACGATTATCTATATGATTATCTAGATGATTACGTTATCTATATGATTATCTACACACGATTATCTAGACGATTATCTAGAGGATTATCTAGATGATTATCTAGACGATTATCTAGACGATTATCCAGACTTTTATCTAGACAATTATCTAGACGATTATCTAGACAATAATCTAGACGACAATCTAGACGATTATCTAAACGATTATATACTAATTATCTACTAGATAATAATCTAGATGACTCTCTAGAAGATTATCTAGACGGTATCTAAACGATTATCTAGACGACTATCTAGACGATTATCTAGACGATTATCTAGACGATTATCTAGACGATTATCTAGACGATTATCTAGACGATTATCTCCACGATTATCTAGACCATTATCTAGACCATCATCTAGACCATAACCTATACGATTACCTATACGATTATCTATACGATTATCTTTACGATTATCTATGCGATTATCTATGCGATTATATATACGATTATCTATACGATTATCTATACGGTTATCTATATGATTATCTAGACGATTATCTAGACGATTATCTCCACGATTATCTAGACCATTATCTAGACCATTACCTATACGATTACCTATACGATTATCTATACGATTATCTTTACGATTATCTATGCGATTATCTATGCGATTATATATACGATTATCTATACGATTATCTATACGTTATCTATATGATTATCTATACGATATCTAGACGATTATCTAGACGATTATCTCGACGATTATCTCGACGATTATCTCGACGATTATCTCGACCATTATCTAGAACATTACCTATACGATTACCTATACGATTATCTTTACGATTATCTATGCGATTATATATGCGATTATCTATACGATTATATACGATTATCTATACGATTATCTATACGATTATCTATACGATTATCTATACGATTATCTATACGATTATCTTTACGATTATCTAGACGATTATCTAGACCATTATATAGACGATTATTTAGACCATTATCTACTCGATTATCTAGACGATTATCTAGACGATTATCTAGACGATTATCAAGACGATTATCTAAACGATTATCTAGATGATTATCTAGACGATTATCTAGACGATTATCTAGACGATTATCTAGACGATTATCTAGACGATTATCTAGACGATTATCTAGACGAATATCTAGACGATTATCTAGACGATTATCTAGACGATTATCTAGACGATTATCTAGACGATGATCTAGACGATGATCTAGACGATGATCTAGACGATGATCTAGACGATGATCTAGACGATGATCTAGACGATTATCTAGACGATTATCTAGACGATTATCTAGACGATTATCTAGACGATTATCTAGACGATTATCTAGACGATATCTAGACGATTATCTAGACGATTATCTAAACGATTATCTAGACGATTATCCAGACGATAACCTACACCATTACCTATATGATTATCTAGATGAGTATCTAGACGATTATCCAGACGATTATATAGACGATTATCTAGACAATAATCTAGACGACAATCTAGACATTGTCTAGACGATTTATATACTAGATATATACTAGATTATCTACTAGATAATAATCTAGATGACTATCTAGAAGGTTATCTAAACGATTATCTATATGATTATCTAGATGATTACGTTATCTATATGATTATCTACACGATTATCTAGACGATTATCTAGAGGATTATCTAGATGATTCTAGACGATTATCTAGACGATTATCCAGACTTTTATCTAGACGATTATCTAGACGATTATCTAGACAATAATCTAGACGACAATCTAGACGATTATCGAGACGATTATATACTAGATTATCTACTAGATACTATCTAGATGACTCTCTAGAAGATATCTAGACGGTTATCTAAACGGTTATCTAGACGACTATCTAGACGATTATCTAGACGATTATCTAGACGATTATCTCCACGATTATCTAGACCATTATCTAGACCATTACCTATAGGATTACCTATAAGATTATCTATACGATTATCTTTACGATTATCTATGCGATTATCTATGCGATTATATATACGATTATCTATACGATTATCTATACGGTTATCTATATGATTATCTAGACGATTATCTCCACGATTATCTAGACCGTTCTAGACCATTACCTATACGATTACCTATACGTTATCTATACGATTATCTTTACGATTATCTATGCGATTATCTATGCGATTAATATACGATTATCTATACGATTATCTATACAGTTATCTATATGATTATCTATACGATTATCTATACGATTATCTAGACAATTATCTAGACAATAATCTAGACGACAATCTAGACGATTATCTAGACGATTATATACTAGATTATCTACTAGATAATAATCTAGATGACTCTCTAGAAGATTATCTAGACGGTTATCTAAACGATTATCTAGACGACTATCTAGACGATTATCTAGACGATTATCTAGACGATTATCTCCACGATTATCTAGACCATTATCTAGACCATTATCTAGACCATTACCTATACGATTACCTATACGATTACCTATACGATTATCTATACCATTATCTTTACGATTATCTATGCGATTATCTATGCGATTATATATACGATTATCTATACGATTATCTATATGGTTATCTATACGGTTATCTATATGATTATCTAGACGATTATCTAGACGATTATCTAGACGATAATCTAGACGATAATCTAGACGATTATCTAGACGATTATCTATACTATTATCTAGACTATTATCTAGACGATTATCTCGACGATTATCTCGACGATTATCTCGACGATTATCTCGACGATTATCTCGACGATTATCTAGACCATTATCTAGACCATTACCTATACGATTACCTATATGATTATCTAGACGATTATCTAGACGATTATCTAGACGATTATCTAGACGATTATCTAGACGATTATCTAGACGATTATCTAGACGATTACCTAGACGATTATCTAGACGATTATCTAGACGATTATCTAGACGATTATCTAGACGATTATCTAGACGATTATCTAGACGATTATCTAGACGATTATCTAGACGATTATCTAGACGATTATCTAGACGATTATCTAGACGATTATCTAGACGATTATCTAAACGATTATCTAGATGATTATCTAGACGATTACCTATACGATTACCTATACGATTATCTAGATGAGTATCTAGACGATTATCCAGACGATTATCTAGACGATTATCTAGACGATTATGTAGACAATAATCTAGACGACAATCTAGACGATTATCTAGACGATTATATACTAGATTATCTACTAGATAATAATCTAGATGACTATCTAGAAGATTATCTAGACGGTTATCTAAACGATTATCTAGACGATTATCTAGACGATTATCTAGACGATTATCTAGACGACTATCTAGACGATTATCTAGACGATTATCTAGACGATTATCTATCAATAATCTAGACGATAATCTAGACGATTATCTAGACGATTATCTAGAGGATTATCTAGAGGATTATCTAGACGATTATCTAGACGACAATCTAGACTATTATCTAGACGATTATCTGTACGATTACCTATACGATTATCTATACATTATCTATACGATTATCTTTACGATTATCTTTACGATTATCTTTACGATTATCTAGACGATTATCTAGACGATTATCTGGACGATTATCTGGACGATTATCTGGACGATTATCTGGACGATTATCTGGACGATTATCTGGACGATTATCTGGACGATTATCTGGACGATTATCTGGACGATTATCTGGACGATTATCTGGACGATTATCTGGACGATTATCTCTAAGATTATCTATACGATTATCTACAGGATTATCTACAGGATTATCTACACGATTATCTACACGATTATCTACACGATGATATCTAGCGTTATCGACGATTATCTAGACGATTATCTAGACGATTATCTAGACGAATAGACAATAATCTAGACGACAATCTAGACGATTATCTGGACGATTATATACTAGATTATCTACTAGATAATAATCTAGATGACTTTCTAGAAGATTATCTAGACGGTTATCTAAACGATTATCTAGACGATTATCTAGACGATTATCTAGACGATTATCTAGACAATAATCTAGACAATAATCTAGACGATTATCTAGAGGATTATCTAGAGGATTATCTAGAGGATTATCTAGACGACAATCTAGACGATTATCTAGACGATTATCTGTACGATTACCTATACGATTATCTATACGATTATCTATACGATTATCTTACGATTATCTTTACGATTATCTTTACGATTATCTAGACGATTATCTAGACGATTATCTAGACGATTATCTGGACGATTATCTGGACGATTATCTGGACGATTATCTGGACGATTATCTATACGATTATCTACAGGATTATCTACAGGATTATCTACAGGATTATCTAGACGATTATCTAGACGATTATCTAGACGATTATCTAGACGATTATCTAGACGATTATCTAGACGATTATCTAGACGATTATCTAGACGATTATCTAGACGACTATCTAGACGACTATCTAGACGATTATCTAGACGATTATCTAGACGATTATCTAGACCATTATCTAGACCATTATCTAGACAATAATCTAGACGATTATCTAGAGGATTATCTAGAGGATTATCTAGAGGATTATCTAGAGGATTATCTAGACGATTATCTAGACACAATCTAGACGATTATCTAGACGATTATCTGTACGATTACCTATACGATTATCTATACGATTATCTATACGATTATCTTTACGATTATCTTTACGATTATCTAGACGATTATCTAGACGATTATCTAGACGATTATCTGGACGATTATCTGGACGATTATCTGAACGATTATCTGGACGATTATCTGGATGATTATCTCTACGATTATCTCTACGATTAGTATATGATTATCTATACGATTATCTACAGGATTATCTACAGGATTATCTACACGATTATCTACACGATTATCTACACGATGAGTATCTAGACGATTATCCAGACGATTATCTAGACGATTATCTAGACGATTATCTAGACGATTATCTAGACGATTATCTAGACAATAATCTAGATGACAATCTAGACGATTATCTAGACGATTATATACTAGATTATCTACTAGATAATAATCTAGATGACTATCTAGAAGATTATCTAGACGGTTATCTAAACGATTATCTAGATGATTATCTAGACGATTATCTAGACGATTATCTAGACGATTATCTAAACGATTATCTAGACGATTATCTAGACGACTATCTACGATTATCTAGACGATTATCTAGACGATTATCTAGACGATTATCTAGACGATTATCTAGACGATTATCTAGACAATAATCTAGACGATAATCTAGACGATTATCTAGAGGATTATCTAGAGGATTATCTAGAGGATTATCTAGACGACAATCTAGACGATTATCTAGACGATTATCTGTACGATTACCTATACGATTATCTATACGATTATCTATACGATTATCTTTACGATTATCTTTACGATTATCTAGACGATTATCTAGACGATTATCTAGACGATTATCTAGACGATTATCTAGACGATTATCTGGACGATTATCTGGACGATTATCTGGACGATTATCTGGACGATTATCTCTACGATTATCTATACGATTATCTACAGGATTATCTACAGGATTATCTACACGATTATCTACACGATTATCTACACGATTATCTACACGATTATCTAGACGATTAGCTAGACGATTATCTAGACGATTATCTAGACGATTATCTGAGATTGTTCATCTTACCTCCCAGTTTAGACCAAGCAATCCTCTTCCAGACATCGGCGTTGGGTCAACTTTTATCACCCCTAAGCCTGTTGCTCGCGATCTTGGAATTGCTGTTGACAGCCATCTTAAAATGACCCATCATGTTAATAACATTTGCAAGTCGGCAAGCTTCGCTCTCCGCAATATTGGGCGCATACGTATACGCAAATATGTCTCTCAGGGTGATTGCGGAAAGCTTGTTCATGCGTTCATCAGCTCCCGTCTGGATAGTTGCAACTCACTTTTAATTGGCGTCCCTAAGGTCCACCTTGACAAGCTTCAACGCATCCAAAACAGTGCTGCGAGACTTGTGACTAAAACCAAGAAGCATGATCATATTTCTCCTGTCCTTCGCGCTCTTCACTGGCTGCCAGTATCCTCGAGAATTCAATATAAAATTTTACTCGTCACTTTTAAAGCTCTGAATGGACTTGCTCCAGATTACATCTCGGAAATACTTAATCCTTATCGTCCTAGCCGGAGACTTAGGTCCTCGGACCTTAAACTGCTGAAAGTCCCAAAGTCCAACACTGCTACTTATGGTGACCGAGCATTTTCTGATTTTCATTGGAATCCGTGCAAGGTTAACTGCTTTACACTTCGAAAAGCATTGAAAGGACCTGTCATCACCTATTGTCTTTTGTCAGCATAGCTAGTAGTTATTGAATCACTTAATAGTTTACTTGTTCGATCCAGAAGTCGCCTTTAAATACACTGCTTACCCCTAAGTAAAAATAAAATATACTTCTCCGGCAATATTGACTTGTAAAAAGGAAGGGCCGAGATAAAGAGTTCTGGTCTAAAAACATATGGGAATTTCAAAACTTTCTCTTAAGCGATTAATTGATTTCGAATCATACTCTTTCTCCCTGAATCCATAAAAATATTGATACATCAAAACTTAGTTCCGTCATTTTTTTAGTAAATAATGTATACCACAAATTTCTTCCCTCACTATAATTGTCAGCTATTTACTCATTTCAGTAGATTCCTGTTCGTTTGTTTTAAGGCTGACTAAGATTACCGCGTTTCTTACCTTGATAATCAGGACTATGGCTATGGACTGAACTTTGTCCCCAGCAACTGTGAAAAACAAAACAGAAAATGTCAATACACCCCGTGCAAGGGTAACCGCTTTTCACTTGAACGGGACCTGTCATCAACTATTGTCTTGTGGTTACTAAAGCACTTTAAAATAGTTTACTTGTTCGATCCAAAAGTCACCTTTAAAATACACTGCTTACTCCTGAGTAACTAGAAATAATCTAAGATTAATAAGTGCGTTTCCTTGAACAATTGGGCTGTTCACAAAAAAATTTGTACCCTCCAAAAACTCCAAATTTTCAAAAATTGCTTTACCCCTTCCAGACTCCTGTACAACTCCTGTGGAATTTGAAGCAACCCCTGTAGAAATTCCTCATTCTCTTGTTGGGCCTGTGGAAATTCCAAAGTAATGTTGCAAATTGATACCCTGTGGAAATTCCAGGGTAAAATGGATGGCCCTGTGGAAATTCCAGGGTCAAAATCAACAAACCCTGTGGACATTTCAGGGACAAATACAGCAACCCCTGTGGAATTTCATGGTTCCTCGATAGGGCCGGGGTTACAATTTTTTACAGGGTATAATGGATAGCCCTGTGGAAATTCCAGGGTCAAAATCACTGCCCCCGTGGAAATTCCAGGGTCAAAATCAACAAACCCTGTGGAAATTTCAGGGACAAATACAGCGACCCCTGTGGAATTTAAAGGTTCCTCGATAGGGCCGGGGGTTACAATTTTTTGGGGAACAGCCCATTGTGATGCCTATTAGACTGAGATCATAATAGAATGCAATTGCTTTTGAAAATTTTCATTCATGGCACATGTACTTTTCGAGGAATATTTTGGTCCTGGCTCAGACAGACTCCTGGATGGCTCTCTGTCAATTCTCTTTAGTTTGCTTTTTCTAGTAAGACTCCTTACTGTTTTTCTAATGTTATGCATTACATTGCCAACTGGCAGTGTCAAGTTCATCAGTTAAGCATAACTTTTTTTCTTTTCTGGAAACATTGATCACAATGTCAGAAGCTCTGCCACATACAACATAATTTAAGTCATATATATTACATTTTGAAGACACACATGTGAAAAGCTATATGTAGGGCTGTGAACTGTCCATTCTGACAAGTAAGTAGGAATTGTATTTAAAGTCTGATCATAGAAAACTGACATAAACATTTGGCACAAATCAGAGCTGGGATTTGAGTTGACTTTAAGACCCAAATCAGGCCACAGCAAAGCAACTGGGATTTGTGTTGACGTTCAACCCCAAATCAGGCAACCCAGCGAAGGAACTGGGATTTGTGTTGTCGTTGAGACCAAAATCAGGCCACCGAGCGAAGAAACTTGAATTTCTGCTCTCTGTGTTCTTCTGACATTCGGTCGAAGACACGCACCCTCGTGGCGCGGCGAAGATCGATTCGCCGTAAAAACTTGGATGGATTTCGCGCTCAGAGAGAAATATAACGTTGTTTTCTTAGCCAAAAATGTACTGCAGAGTGATTTGATGTTGTGATCAATGTCCCGTACCTTTCGTTGAGTCTTTTGTCCAAGCACAAGTCAAAAAATCCACGCACGTCAACGCACAAGAACTTCAGTGACTCGTCAACAGTTCACCTCGAGGTATAAAAACAGCCTTCCCGTGAAAGAGCATGTCTCTGCACGAAAACGAGGCATCTTTCTGAGCCCGCGATCTCTATGACATGCGCAAACGGTCGTCATCTAGGGGTCTGGGAACGTCAGTGGCGCTAAAATATTACGTCACTTCTCTACGCAATTACGTCACTTCTCTAGCATGGAAACGAGGCCATTCCTCAAAGTCTCAAACTCTCGAGGATAAAATGGCATAGCATCCAGCCGAAAACTCCCGAAAGCTACCCGAATAGGTGGCGTTTCCTCCTTCGTCGGAAACGCAAAAATAAATATACTTCTCCCGCGCCCGCAATATCGACTTGAAAGATAAAGAGCTCTAGTCTAAAAACATATGGGAATTTCAAAACTTTCTCTTAAGTGATTAATTGATTTCGAATCATACTCTTTCTCCCTGAATCCATAAAAATAATGATACATCAAAACTTAGTTCCGTTTTTTTTTTAAGTAAATAATGTATACAACAAATTCTCCCTCACTATAATTGTCAGCTTTTTGCTCATTCCAGTAGATTCATGCTCGTTTTGTTTAAAGGCGATGTTACACAGGATAACTCGCAACAAAAACTTTCCGCGCAACATTGTTGCGAGGAAAGTTTTGTGTTGCAAGTTGTCCCGTGTAACACCACCTTAAGGCTGAATAAGATCATCGCGTTTCTTACCTTGATAATCAGGACTGACTGTCTACTATATGGACTGGCTGACCCCCAGATTCTCCCCAGCAACTGTGAAAAACAAAACAGAAAATGTTAATACACCCCGTGCAAGGATAACCGCTTTTCACTTGAACGGGACCTGTCATCAACTATTGTCTTGTGGTTACTAAATCACTTTAAAATAGTTTACTTGTTCGATCCAAAAGTCACCTTTAAAATACACTGCTTACTCCTGAGTAAAATAAAATATACTTCTCCCGCGCCCGCTATATCGACTTGAAAGATAAGAGCTCTGGTCTAAAAAACGTATGCGAATTTCAAAACTTTCTTCTTAAGTGATTAATTGATTTCGAATCATACTCTTTCTCCCTGAATCCATAAAAACAACGATACATCAAAACTTAGTTCCGTTTTTTTAAGTAAATAATGTATACAACAAATTCTCCCTCACTATAATTGTCAGCTTTTTACTCATTCCAGTAGATTCATGCTCGTTTGATTAAGGCTGAATAAGATCATCGCGTTTCTTACCTTGATAATCAGGACTGACTGTCTACTATATGGACTGGCTGACCCCCAGATTCTCCCCAGCAACTGTGAAAAACAAAACAGAAAATGTTAATACACCCCGTGCAAGGATAACCGCTTTTCACTTTTCACACGAAAACATTGAACGGGACCTGTCATCAACTATTGTTTTACTTGTTCGATCCAAAAGTCACCTTTAAAATACACTGCTTACCCCTAAGTAAAAATAAATATACTTCTCCCGCAATATTGACTTGAAAGATAAAGAGCTCTGGCCTAAAATCGTATGAGGTTAATTTATTTCGAATCATGCTTGTTTCTTTCTCTCTGAATCGAAAAAAACAAACATCAAAACTTAGGCCAGTTTTAGACCTCGAACCTAATTCTTGTCGCACTAAATGACCATTTCCCCTTGTTTAGTTAGTTAAGCTATTGCCTTGCGCTCATTTGCACAGATTAGGAACGGCACTATCGCGCTAAATTACAACTTTGAATCCTTTCAGCGCTTTTAAAATCTGGGCAGGGATCTTCTCCATTCACCAGACAGGCTATACTAACCTCATAAAAATCACTGTTATAAAATTACATGCTTTTAGTGGCTAATATATCAAATCAATTTAGCGCGACAGAATTAAGTTCGGCGTTTAAAAATGGGCCTTAGTTCCGTCATGTTTTCACTAAATAAAACAATGTATAAAACAACATTTTCGTTCATTCTCCTACAAAGGCTTAATTGACCAGCGTGATAGATAATAATTTTTTACATATCAGTAGTAACTGAATAAGACCTTCGCTTTTCTTACCTCAGGGCTAAAGAAGCTGCGCGGCAAATAAAGCGGACTGTGATACTGTTAGGAAGAAAAAATAGTAGCTGCGTTTAGGCGGGAGTTTCAAGTTTTTGAGCCTTGCCTCATGGTTAAAATTTGCTTCATTCTCATACATTTACTGTATTTCTCACGCACAACTTTCTTGGATGTTTCATTTCTTACAAAAACTCCAGATTTTTAAACAACTGAGGGTTGACAAATAATTATTAGCTACTCTTCACTCTAAAGAGGCGAAACTTTTGAAAATTACTAAGCTTGACCATGGACCTTGACAAACGTATATACAAAGATCCGCCTTTTTTCAATGACTGCATAATAATAAGAATAATAATCTTTTAATCCATTGACTTGTGACTCATATATTGTATTAAAATACAAAGACTCTAGAGTGGGGATATTACGATGATGATGTTACCTTGAAATACGTAAATCCGGTAGATAAATTACACTGGAAACTATAACAAAGAAGAAAGGCGTTAGCTATAGCTTAGTATTGTGTTCATTTCGATGTTCGCTTGTAGCTTAATTAGCTGACTCTCCATCTCGGGTTTTTCAAGAGGACGGATCTCCGCGCGTCAGAAATAGCCCTTAAACTACAAAGCGATGGAAACGCAATGAAACAAGGAGGTTTTGAAATCCTGTTGGGGGAGGTGAATAGGTTTGCGGATCGGCGGATTTGGGCCTAAATAGCACACGGATTACGGATTTTAAGAAAAACTCGAGCGGATTTTCGGATTCTCAAAACGTACCGGATCGCGGATCTATTGAAAATTCCACTTCGGATTTCGGATTCTGATAATCGCAACTACGGATTGTTCACAATAGGGTCTGTAGACAAATAGACCTGGATGTTCGAATTTGTAGGCCGTTAATATGCTTTCGTATTTCACATACTTAATTTCCGGCATATTTAATAAAAATTTCGGCGCGCTTCGCGCGCATAAAGAATGACATCTAACTTACTTTTTGAGAACTCGCGCAACGAGGCGCTATTTATAGAACAAGTGTATCTTGATGAGAAAAAAATTAACTCTCACAAAAATGCCCTGCAGTGATAGGCCTAGCAGACAGTCACTATGATTGAAGAAGACCCCTTAGATACTACCATTTTCGTTTAACCCTGAAGCTTGACGATTTTTTCGCGTTTTTACGTTTCAACGTGCATGGTTTGTCGTGAAGTTGTCGCGTTTCTTGCTTGCTGATTGACTGAAAATAACGGTCAAAACAGCAGCCAATCAGCGAGCGAGAAACGCGACAAACTTCTCGTCAAAGTGTTCACGTTTGAAACGAAAATCTACACGAAAACATCGCCACGCTTCAGGGTTGTTCAACGTTACAAGTATAGAAAGACGTCATGTGGGCCGCGCTTCACGCACATGAGAATAATAATAAATTTCGTCATAAATATATTTTCGGCGCGCATGAATAACATAACCTACAGGCTCAGGGGCCCATCAATAGGAGCTTTCATACATAGTTGAGGTAGCGTATTTCAACCTTTATCTACCCTTTCTCTGAGGCTTGATGAAATGCGTTTATCAAAATGTGGGCGCGCTTCGCGCGCTTTCTGTAAAATGTCTTTCACTAATAGGGGACGGGGGATCACAAAAAAACGCTAAATAATGACACGTCCCTCAGTGAGAGATGTTCGTGTATAAGCGATACGGTGAAATCAATTGTTTTCATAAATCAAACGTTGCGGATTCGGATTGAGGCGAAAATTTTTGTGCGGATCGGCGGATTTTCATGAAAAATTGAACGGTTCGACGGATTTGAGGACCCCTATTCACCCCCCCCCCCCCCCCCCCCCTTGTACTTGCTAATGCCTTGAGATTCCTCATACCTCTTCAAGAGTAACTTACTCATTTCTAAGAATTGATGCCAGAATAACTTCGACTTTTTGGTTTACGAGCTTCGGAAGGGTTTAAAAACTTTTCCCTTGCCAACTGGTTGATCAATGCGCGGACTTCAGCAATTCTGGTACTTTGTCATAGTTACTAAACCTGTTATCTACGTTAATAAACTTGAGCGCAAGGGTGAATGCCTGAAGGTATGACGCGGCTGTCACGTTTTTAACTTCTCGGCTTTCTTTCAGGTGCTTAGCATATGCTTCAACCAGCTGCGTATTATTACAAGCCTCTAAGGAAGGTACGACATCATGCTCTTCGCAATATTTAAGATAGGAAACAATTCGTTCAAAGTGCTTAGATAAAGTAGTCTTTTGCAAGTATCTTCCGGAACGCTTGCGGTTAATTGGACTTAGATAAAATTTCTGTAAATCCACCAATTCATCAATACAGGATAATAGCTGAGGAGAAGCATTCTTCTTTAAAAGAAGTTCTGTTGTTTCTCTGCGAATCTCTTCGGGATTAATTCCATTTCTTTGTTTTGGCTGGAACAGTTGATCTTTGTCATCGTCAGTATCATGACTACCATGGTCATGCTCATCATCATCATCGTCACCATCATCATCATCGTCATTATCATCATCATCATCTTTCTCTTTTCTGTCGCTGCCACTATGGCTGAGGATATCACTTTCCGGTTTAACAGGGATAGGCAGTTGCTTGGCTAGATAATCCTCAACACTCGCTTGAAAAGTGACAAAGTCCTTGGGGTAAGTAGTGCTTCGTTGCAATTTAGATTGCTTGTCAAAATCATGAGTCCTGGTGGATACACAGGGTCGTGGCGTCGAACAGATGATACAAGTGGTGCAGCAGAAATGGAAGGGCTGTTACTACAGTTTCTGCTGTGCGTAAATCCTGTGGTCAAATCATGGGCACCTTCCTTTCTTTGGACCTTGTTAGGCATAAATACCTCTTCCTTTTTCCGGAATACAACATCTTCACTAGCATTGCCATCATTGTTCAAAATAGTATTTATAGAAAACGGTAATTTTTCAGTGGCAAAAGATAACTTATTTATTGTTTTTTCATTCCTTCCTTTGCCATCGCGATCAGCCCGCGACAGTACTTTCTCATTTCTGTTGTCATCGTACGCCTTTAAAACGGTCACATCTCGAGCAGAAATAAGCGAAAAGAATTTAGCCTTTGCTAAAGTGGGACTAAGCTTTCTTACTCTTACAACTTCCTCTCTAGGGCACTTCATGGCCTTAATTCCTAGTGTCCGCATCCGCGATTTTATTGTCGCCATAGGAATGTGCTTAAACAGACGAGCCATTACGTCGCTTAAGGCATAATATGTCTCACCATGGAGCTGAATTGGAGGAAATAGTCCGTGGGCCAGGAATCGAAACCCTCCCCCCCCTCGGGGATTTTTGCTGACATATATCATTCGAAAGCTTAGGTCAAGGGTAGTCCAAAACCGGTTGTTCGCACTTTTGAAGTGGAAGCGTTTAGGAGTTACGGTGCATTTTACATTTGGGCTTCAAAACCACAGGGTACCCGCGTCGGGGATAGCGAAAAATACAAATAAAATGCTTGTATTCCATTCAAAACTCAACATATTGTGCAGCTGGTCACGAAATAGCCTTTAAGGCATGATTACGTTGAAAACGTGTGCATAAAAGCATTCAAATAGGTGATTTGGGCAACAGTGTATTCCACAGGTTCCCCGCTTCGCGCGGTTTTAACAATTCGAAATGCGAATTTTATAGCTTGAGTAACAGGCGGAAATCTATTTTTCTGTCAGAAAATGAGAGGAAAAACAACAACAAATGGTTAGGTCAATATTTTGTCGTAGAAATGTCTCCAAAGGATAACCATGTCTAGCGGAAATATGAGGAAATCCGTTGTTTTCCTAATAACTGTTTTGTGGTTGCTGTAAAGGAAAAATAGAGTTTTACATTATGCGAAAACACTACTTGTACTGTACTTGTTGTTAATATGTCTGCAAAATGTCATGAAATACTAAGCTATGGCTCATAGCCCTCACGTTCCGACTAGTGCACTTTTGGAATCGCCGTAGAAATGTACGGAGCTTGTAGCCATCAGCCATCCGAGGGAATTCGTAACGAAGTGCTTTTGGACTTTACGAGGCGCGAAACTACTAATTACCTACTTACATACACTTCACTCTGTATATAAGGGACCAGCAAAACATATTAATGACTCGGATGAGAACTTAACACGCTAAGCAATCCAAAAGTAAAGCACCCAGCAGCATAACCACGTTAAAATCTCCAAAAAAGTTGTATAGCACAACAGGCGCGAATTTCCCGTCAGCGACGCACGCCATAGCAAAATTTAGCGCAACTACGTTTTACTTTATGGTGCACGAGCTGCATTATTTTAGAAACAAAGACACGCAAGTGCGCACTAGCACTGGTAAGCAGATAGCTCATTACTTTCCTACTACAATCTATAAGTCACAATTCTAATATCAATCCCAGCAAATTGAAGAGCCTGAGGATACTCGGCAGAAAGGATTATTTTCCGTACTACGGCATAGAATTAAAACAAATGCCAAAAGCATATTACTCTGCGAGCAGTGGTTTCCTCCTTTCTTCGGCCCCGGCGGCAAGCGAAGATAGGAGGATACCACTGCAGGGTACAAAGCATAATGCCAAACTGTTGTATTTCACTATTCCGTGAACAGATGGTAATTATATTTCTTAGAAAGCTATCACCGCTACCACTTACCTCTGGGAGGACCCTGGCTAAGACACTAACGTGAAGCTATCCACGCACATAATGCTCAAATTCAAATCTAGCGATTACACGCGAGAAGACTGCAAAAAGGCGAAGCAACACCGCCTTGTCTGTCGTGGAAAGTGCGGCGATCCCAGAGCCCGAAAATGCTCTGATACATCAGTTAACAAGAACAAACATGGATGGCATAATATGCCGCAAAGCACACATATTCGTTTACTACTGATAAAACACTATTTTGTACATATCTGGGAGAGGAAACGTGTGAAAATCGTGTAGGGCCAGACACTTTTTCTGACTGTTTTCAAAATTATGAGACGTGGGTACCCTGTGCTTTTTATTGAACGAATTTCCTACTTTTAATGCTTTTATTAAGAGTTTTTCTAGCAAAATAGCGGATTTAGGCTGTTATTAGGCAAAAGGTGCGATATCGAGTGTTTTTGATGTAACACAGGGGATTTTATTTGTGTTTTTCGCTATTCTCGACGCGGGTACCCTGTGGTTTTGAAGCCCAAATGTAAAATGCGCCGTAACTCCTAAACGCTTCCACTTCGAAAGTGCGAACAACCGGTTTTGGACTACCCTCGGCCTAAGCTTTCGAATGATATATGTTAGCAAAAATCCCCGAGGGGGGGGAGGGTTTCGACTCCTGGCCCACGGACTAAAAGAGAGACTTCTTGTCCGCCATCATACACAGCTCAAAGCTACAAAAAAGAGAATAGCCAAAAAGAGAAAATCAGTACAGACTTTAAACATTACAGCAAAGTAGAATATATTTTCCCCGCCTCTTTCTGTAATGACGTATTTATGACATTAGATAGGATAGGATTGATATTTAAATATTACTAGCTGATGCCCGTGAAAACAATCACGGAGTGCAAGGGGGAAATTTATCTTACTTATACTGTATTATTCTCTTAAAACAAATGGAAAAAAAAAGAAAAAACTCACAACGGACATAGAATATGATTTTCTTCTGGTGCCATTTCCATTTTGCGTGCGCTCTGCAAAGCAAGGTATTGGTGTACGTTTTTTCTAGCATGAATGAAAGTTATTCTAAAGTCAATGCAAAGCTTTCGAATTAGAGACTTCCCTGCAAATAACTGTAAGCAATCTGTAACAGAACCATTTGTAACATATCCATTGTTTAGTGAGTTAATGCTTATAATGAAGGACAAGCCACATTCTTACTATTTTCTGGTAATTTCCAACAATCCATCCCCTCGATAGAAATTAAGAACCTTATTAAGAACTTACTTAGTCTAAAACTGCCAATAACTACCCTAAAAAAGTATAAGAACCTGTTTGGACAAACATGGGAAAATGTACGTTTTTACACGCGGGTTGTTACCGTAATGTTCACAGCGAGTATCATATAAAAGTACCTTCGAGTATCATATAAAGACCGTTTATTGCACTCTGTCGTAGAAAAATCTAAATTAACAACAGATATTTACGAGAACATCAAATCAAACGAAATGGCGCCTTCCTGGCAGGTTTATTCTTTGGTTTTTGTAATAGCTGGAACTAAGGAAATTATATAGTTGCTAACATGTCTTTGACCGAGGAGGATCGTTTGAAGGGTAAGCCAATGGCATATTCGTAGTGCATCTGAAATTGTGCTTAAGGACGCAGGAAGTTTTAAAATAAATTTAAATAGAAGCGTAGTTTAATGGACCGACGTGATAGATGATAGATATCACTTCGGAGTTCTGTGCCAACGCATGCGCAGTGATCCCTGAAAAAAATCACCCAAACTCTGCGCTCTGATTGGCCAAATTTCCTCGAAGTTTTTTTCGTGCTTTATTCGCGGTTTTCCGGAAATGTAAATTTACTATATACAAAGGTTCCTTTGTTTAATAGGAGTCCCGAGTTTCAGCCGAATCGTTGCCGAATCGTATGTTCGGAAGTGCTGTTTTCCGATCATGCGCTTACCGTCCGCCATGTTGAATTTTGCTCTGCTTCAAGTTGCTTCGACTTTGTGCAAGAAAACTTCATCGACATCGCGAAGTGTTCTCGCAAAAATCTTTAAAATACTTCTCAATTCTAATCTTGAACAGTTTTTCAGGTAAACATTTTGTTCGGGCTTTTTTCTTTGAAAGCATGTTGAAAGCAAGGCGTGCTGTTTACGAAGCTTCGGTGCGGTACAGCCGGTAGTAAGGCCACGCGGTGTGGAACGAGAGTCTTTAAGAATGGCCAACAAAGACGTGAAAAATCATTTAGCTCTTGGACAGCAAGGAAAGAAGGGTTGGATAAGGAAAATCATTATCCACTGCAGGGAAAAATTGATCTGGAGCTGAGATTTATAAGCGTTTGAAAAGTTTATAACTTTACATCAGAAGAGGAGGTGAGAAATGTCTCAATGGTTCGTCTAAATCAAATGGCCTATTTTGGTCACTTATATAATGCAGGAATTCAACTGAATAAACCATAGCATTTCAGTTGTGTAATTCCTGTTGTTTTTAATTCGCATTGGGCTATCTGTGGATGGTGATAGGATATACAACTTTAGGCTTTGACTTCTTCGAAAGTCAGTGAAAATGGCTTGTCGAAGTTCAACGGAAAAAACGCTGAGATTCACTGTGTTCAGATGTTTTAATTGAGACATCGCTCCTTTGTAGGAAAGATGTATGCCAAGACGGTTCTCCTGGTGTGATTAGATCACCGATCGAGTGGCGATTAACGAAGAAATTCGGTTGCGATTTGCTGCGTTCGAGATTCTTGTAGTCCTCTGGTTAGAGGTGGTTAAGAACCCTCGGAAACACTCTTCAACGCCTATAGACGAGGAAAGGACAACAGGACAACTTAATGTAAGTCTTCTACTTTTATTTGCCATAATTTACCAGAACTCAGTGACGATTTTATAGCAATTTAGCGAGATTATCCATTACTCTTATACAAAGCCACATTAGCCAGAATAAACGTTTTATAAACGACCATTGTACTTGGGCTGCCTAGCATAATTTTAAGATTTACTGTTTTATTATTTTCATTGCATGTTTGAGTGCCCTGGAATATGGGATATTCTTTTCTTTTACGAGGGTGAATTCCCTACTTTCACTGTTAAGCTCCCGTGTCAGTTGGCTAAAAAGTGGGACAAGAATCAGGTCTTTTGCCCTAAAGAAACATTAAAAATGGGGGTGTCTAGAAAACTAAGATCTAGAAAACAAAGATGAAAGATGCAAGACCTAGAAAACTAAGATCTAGAAAACTAAGATCTAGAAAACTAAGATCTAGAAAACTAAGATCTAGAAAACTAAGATCTAGAAAACTAAGATCTAGAAAACTAAGACCTAGAAAACTAAGATCTACAGACCGCAGAAAACTAAGACTGACAAATTTTCTCTTACCATTTCGCTTTTGAGTTTCTGCAAGATCACACAGCGTCGCGACCCGTACTCCTCGCCATAAATCAAGGAAACAAAGAACCTCAAACTTTTCTGCTATAAACAGACTTCATTCCAAACAAGATCTACTCCAACTTCAAGAATACATCCTTATTGCATTGGTCCCTTAGGTTTTTGAAACTCACGATGTACAAATCAGCCAAAACCCACAGGGACACATATCTGCGTTTCTGCCGATACGGATACTCCCCGGTACCTCTTCAACCTCAGCACCTGTTACAATACGCAGCCTTTTTAGCACGCATACTGTGTGTATAGTGTGCGTTTGAGATCCTATGTTGTGTTTTTTGTGTGGATTTTTTGTTGGTCGAGGGAGGGTGGGAACATCTGCTTTATGTTTTTTTTTTTTAGCGACTTGATCTTCTCATAACAAAGACACGGTGGATAGAGGCTGGATGTCTCATTTTTTCAGGGGAGGGGACATGGGGGGGGGGGGAATTGTGGGACTCTCGCAATCTCTAGCACGCCGAGTTTTGCGGAACTACAGCATGAGATGGAGAGTTTTTTGGGGACAAACAGTGGAATTTGTAGCCAATAGCTACGAGCGGATGGACTTAAGAAATAAGAGTAGACTTTTAAAGATGTGTATACAATATTGTAATACCTTGTGTGGTTCCAAAAAATATCCATACCCCGGGGGGGGGGGGGGGGGGGGGGGTACTCCCAAAACATGTTGGGAGAGTAAGTTTGAGAGTAGTTAGAAACACAGGCCCGTAGCCAGGGATTTTTGCGGGGCGGTGCTTATCTAGAAAAAGCGGTACGCAAAACAAAAACGTTTTATGAGGTCCAGTTGCGCAGAAAGACAATACCGCACTAAAATAAACATCCAGTGGTGTACCAGAGCATGCGTAGCACTGCCAGTGCAGCGAGGAATGGGTGCAATTCCCAACTGGGTGATTCTGTGGTGCTGGTTGATTCTGTGGTACAGTGAACCCGAAGCGAGATAGGCGAGAGAAGAAAGAGAAGATATGAAAATGAGAGATACCAGTTTTGTTTATCATACTCTTGTTTCACAAGGCCCAAAGCCTCGTAAATGAAATTTTTTTAAATAAATAAATACATTGTGAAGCTCTATACACACAGTCAAAAAGATCTTTTAACTGAATTACAGGGACGCATTCCCAGAGCTCTCCGGCTCGTCTTCTCGCAGCGGAGGCTCTGGGGACATTTGAGGGCCTTCGCTGATCGGCTGATTCTTTCTCTCAGCGGCTCTGTATGAAATCTCGCGCATGCGTCACGGCTGTCACCAGAGCCAACCCCGCCCGGTTACGAGGGTTCGAAAATGACAGGGCGCTGCTCAACACCTGCGCAAAAGGTCGCGTAACCATCTGATCAATCCTATATTTAGTTATTTTGTCAAACTTATGATGCTCTTTTGAATTATGAAAGATTTGTTTTGATACTTATGAAATTAAGATATTTGACTTTTTGGCCCAAAAAGCCGGAAAATGCTGAAATAAATAAAAAGTTTATGTCAAACTGTCGTGCATGTAAATCATTACTTCTTGTGTAAATCTGATATGATTAAAGTTAAGATTTGATAAAGTTATAGCTGTGTGAACATTTTCATAACAGAGAATGAGTGAGAGTCCAAGCAGACCTGATGAGATCTCATTAACGAAATTCCATATAAAAAATATTCACACAGCTATAACTTTTTCAAATTTGAACCGAATTATTTCAAATTTACACAAGAAATAATGCCTTACTTCCACAACAATATGACATAAACTATTTTATATTTTATTCATTTTCTAAATTCAGCATTTTTCGGCTTCAAAATCAAGTCCCTCAATTTTATAAGTATAAAAGCGAAACTTATACCATAAGAAAGATCGTTAAAAGTTTGATAACATACTTAAATGTAGGCTTGATCAAATCATTATTGACTGAATTTCAGTGGTTTCAATAGTTGGTGGACTCGACTAAAATTCAGCCTGAAGTGGCAGGCGTTCCTAATCAAAATGTCTTGAAGTCTATGCGTTTCTTCAATATTGGTGGAACTCGACTAAAATTCAGCCTGAAGTGGCAGGCGTTCCTAGTCAAAATGTCTTGAAGTCTATGCGTTTCTGTAATGTTTTTCAACTTGTATCTCGGCAGTATTGATCTGATTTACACCAGAATGCAATCATTTTGACGCCTCAAACGTGGCACAGAAGAATATTTGGTTACTGGATTTTTTAAAAAAAAACATGTTTCAATTGATCACGAATTCGGCAAGAACCTCATAGAAGAACTTTGCTGACATCTTCATGACAGATTTGTCCTTCATTGATAAAATATACAAGAAAAAGACTCTTTGTCGAATTTCACAAATGAATCGTTTACAGCAAAAAGTGAATTAAAGCAAACGCTCCGTAATTGTATCAAACTGTGATTACCGCCAACTTCCATGTGGGACAGGCTTTATGGAAACAATCTTGACCTTTTCACTTCTGCGCTTGACTAGTGACGTAATCCAAGTTTCACAAGTAAAATATTGTGATTATATTGATCAATCATGTTTGGATAAGGTACAGAGGGGTTTGTGATTGGAGATTATGTCACAGGGAAATATCTGAGTATTTCGAATGACTAAGGCATTTCAAAAATATGAATGGAGAGGTTTAATTAGGTCATGAATAATTATTGAGTATTTGAAGTAATTCGAAAGCCTCCTAGTCCGAGCCGAATACCTATCGCACGTTCCTCAATGTATCGCCAAGCAGTAGCTAGATTAAGAATTTCAGCCCAAAAGTTACCCGTTGACTCTGGACGTTATACCATGTCCCGTATCAGTCCCGAATTTGCAACCTTTGTGATTTGAATGAGATAGGGGATGAATTATAAGTTTCGGAGAAAGCATCCATTTCCATCGGCTGATTTAGAGAATGTAGAGCAGTTTCCTCGATTAAATCTGGTAAATCACATCTCAAACTATATTTTTAGATGTTGATTAGAGATTTCTACATGTAATTCGGCTTCTAATATCGAACGATAACAATAACATAGGAGTGGCATACACGGGATGAGGACCCGTGAATAACAAACAAAATTCACTCCGATCTCGCGGCCACATAAATTTACTTACTTACAAACAAAGGCGGTTTCTTGTAACGCAAATCACTGCCTCCTTCAAATCGTTTCGATCAAGTCGGTGCAGTGACATGCGCGGTCAAATTGAATAATCCGGTTAGTGGCAGAGAAACCCATTAGCTGTCTAAGGTCATAAACTCAAAGTCATGGTCTGCTAGACCCCGAACGAAACTGAGTGCTAAATAAAGACTTATAATATCTAAATTGAGAACCATTTATTGGAACATGAACACAGTAGTATTTGAAAGGTTGCTTTGGGAAATGGACATAATTAACGTTCCATCTTTTTAACAGTGCTCATATGCACGTGAAAATGAACAGATAAAAGTAAAAATAGAAAGACAAAGGAACTTTTATCATAATTGTATACTTTTGTCCCAATTTTCGTGTTCAACAGATATTAGTCCTTTTTCTATTTCAAGAGATAGTTACACCATTATAGGTTTCGTCGATATGCTAGATTTACGCTTCCTTGCTGGAGCTGCAGTATCTTGAGCTGGTTCTTGGCTATCACAAATCTCAAATTCTTGAGACTGACGAGAAAAGAAACTGTGTTAATGAAGGAATGTGACCTAAGAGAGGGGAAGGGAAAAGGATATGGTGGGGGGGGGGGGGGGGGGAGTGAGGGGATGAGAAAATAAAATGGGAGGGAGGGTGCCGCATCTGTTAGGATAAGTTGCTTGGGAGAGGAAGTTAAACCTCTACCTTATCTATTGCAGATATTGCTCGTTTGCCACCCCTAGACGTTCTTTTGTGCGATGTATTGATAACACACTGTTCACGGGGGTTGTCCTGTAGAAAAAAAGAAGAGAAAGGCAAAATATTACTATAGTAGCCATGCGCACTACTTTATATCTTCTTTCCTGCTGTACATGCCTTGTTCTTCTTGACACGCTGTTTGCCAGAAACATCCAATTTGCTGGCCTTCACTGTGATGCTCTCGATATTTTGCTAAAGGTTTAAAACACAAACGGAATTGCCAATTGGTTAATGTTTCAAACACATAAGAAATGACTACTCATGATTACGAGTTTCCACGGGGAAAACAAAGAGTTTACTTGTATCCGAGATGGCCTTAAGAAACGAGAGATTGAGCTATTCTCAAGGTTAGTACAGACAGGGAAGCCATCCAGTTGTAAGGGTCTGGTAGTGGCGCCTTGTGGGCGAGTGGTGGCGGTAAGCCAATTTTTTAAGAAAGCACCAGGACGCAGCGCAAAAAAGATGAAGATGGGACTTTTTTTATCTGAAGAAAATGCAGAGTTCTCTCTCTCTATATATATATTTCTTAAAGTATTATAAAGGGAGTGATGAACGGATGGGATCAAATTTGAACGGTGACCATGTCTAAGGGCTGGTCACGCTTACAATAATAATATTTTACAATAGAGCAGATTTCGTATGACTGTGAAAAGTGCCGCGAAAGAGTTGTACCGAGTTGATTAACCGAGCGCGAGG
Organism: Scolanthus callimorphus; assembly: GCA_033964015.1. Classification (NCBI taxonomy): domain Eukaryota; kingdom Metazoa; phylum Cnidaria; class Anthozoa; order Actiniaria; family Edwardsiidae; genus Scolanthus; species Scolanthus callimorphus. The sequence goes on from CM066916.1 coordinate 263,234, forward strand.
TCTGTACGGGAAATATCAGACCGAGGTCTTGCAGTACGGACCGAGCGATAGCGAGATCTGTACAAAAACACCGAGTTCTGATATTTCCCGTATAGACCAAGCAAAGGTTAATAATTCGTTTATTATACGGCTCAATTAAATTTGACTTTTTGCTTTGTCTTCATCCGGGACACGGGGCTAAATACGGAAAATATAGCCCGTGGGCAATACGCAAAATACAGCCAGTGCGCCAGCCAATAAGATCACAGGAAGCTGTCAAGCCATATAATAATATCAAATTCTAATAATTTACAATAATAATATATTTAACTTTTTGTTTTATAAAAGAGAGAGGGTTGGCTACCTAGAATAACTAAAAAGTTAAAAAGTATAGGCAGCCAGTTTTATAGATATATATATTATTACTACAAATCAAGGTCGGCATCACACACAGGCTTGCACTATTTCGAGATACAAGATACGAAGATACAGAGATACAGAGATACAGAGATACAGAGATACAAGAGTATCGGGTTACCAAGAAATCGTGAACTAACAAACGCCGGATGCGACTGAAAGCACGAAGCATGTTCGACATGTTCCGGGATTTTATATCATTGTACTATCTGAAATTCCCGGGGGGGGACTCCCAATATTTTAGACGGGGGTGCTCGTCGGGAATATTGATTTTGACCCTAAGGGATAGCAAAATGGGTGTGGCCAACAGCAAATTTACCCCTAAAAGAAAGCAAATTTTGCGTGGCGAACGCCGAATTTACCCCTAAAAGATAGCAAATTTGGCAGGTAAAAACAAATAAAAGCGAATTTTAGGTCTTTAAGGGTTTTCATCCAAGTTTCCTTTGTAAATATCGGTTCTTGTGTCAGTACCAATATATTTCTGGGCAAGGATTGGCCTGAGACTGCCCTAAGGGATAGGGCTGATTTTAAACACCCCTAAGAGATAGCATGTCTGTCAATTTTATACCCTAAGGGATAGGACGAGCACCCCCGTCTGAAAATATGGGGAGTCCCCCCCCCCCCCCCCCCCGGGCTGAAATTATGTTGCTAGGTCAATGAATGACTGCCATCAATTGTCATACAGAGCAAGACGATATTGTCGTGGAGGGATTTGACGCTCGCCGCTTGAATGTACATAAACCAACCTCATAATCATCGCTCGAGGTACTTTTTTTCGATGACTGGCTTTCTGTGCTGAGGTCATGCTGTACCACTTTCCGCCAACGTTGAATTGCCGGAAGGCGTCGCAAAATTGGTATTCGGCCCCATGCCCAGCAAAGGCTCCCAGAACATTCTCGTGGTCATTCAGAACAAAGGCTTTACGCTCTCAACAAACTTTGGAAGATCGGACGACCTGCTCTTCTCCCATTCTTGAATTTCGAGTTCATGGCTTCATTGTCAAATCAAATCGAGAACGAATTTATTCAATGGAAACAGAATACAATTTTAGTTTAGAAATATAATTTCAATGTACAGTTTATGCACAGACCATCCAGTAGTTTGTATTGACTTGCAGCTCGGCACGCCGGCCGCGATCTCTTGTGTTTACCTGATCATAATCATATATCGCTCTCAGAATTCGCTGCCGTGAATGTCAGATACACTCTAACCCTACAAAAACACCTATAAAAGTACCATAAAACCCTACTACTATTTCGATCTTTTTCCACTGATACAACAAATACAACAAAATTAAAGCTATCTCTTACGGGAGCGAATTCTGAAAGCGATGATTATGAGGTTGGTTTATGTTGTTATGTACATTCAAGCGGCGAGCATCAAAATCCCTCCACGACAATATCGTCTTGCTCTGTATGACAATTGATGGCAGTCATTCATTGACCTAGCAACATAATTTCAGATAGTACAATGATATAAAATCCCGGAACATGTCGAACATGCTTCGTGCTTTGAGGGTATGCTTCGTGCTTTGAGTCGCATCCGGCGTTTGTTAGTTCACGATTTTTTTGGTAACCCGATATCCTTGTATCTCTGTATCTTCGTTTTTTTGGTAACCCGATATCCTTGTATCTCTGTATCTCTGTATCTCTGTATCTCTGTATCTCTGTATCTCTGTATCTTGTATCTCGAAATAGTGCAAGCCATCACACACATAGACGAACAAACAGCAAAGGTTCAAGGGGTCGTTTGGCAAAATGGTTGTCATTTCGTCTGCTTTTACGGTACGTAAAATAATATATCATTTTAAAGCTTTGGAAGAGTAGAAAACAAAACTAATAGTTTTAAAACCTATTAATAAATAATTAATAAAATCAATAATGATTTGTCAAAAACTTATTTTATCGTTTCATCAAGCTAGTCCGTCCGAATTCAATAAAACCACCCAGTTTTGTATCAAAATGAATGACACTATGGACTCCAAAAGCGTGCCAGCGATTTTTTGTATGTTCAATATTTAGGATTTTATTGCGCTTTGAAGTTAGATAGTAACAGAAAAAGCTCGGACTGAAAGAAAAATCCTCATAAAATTGGAACAAAGAAACATTTTGAAAATCGCTGGCACACTTTTGTAGCCCACCCAAGATGATACAAAACTGGGTGGTTCTATTTAATTCTTACGGACTAGAACTTAGCCATACAAGAAAATCAGTTTTTGACAAGTAATTGTTAATTTTATTAATTATTTATTAAGTTATTAGAAATATTTTAATTGTTTCCTACTCTTCAAAAGCTTTAAAATGATGTATAAAACATGTGCCTGGTTTAAAAGCAGACGAAATGACAACAATTTTGCCAAACGACCCCTTGAACCTTTCCACGTACCTTAATAAACATTTAAGGGGTGAATACTTTTGCAAGAACAGTTTTACAGAACTTATACATGTATATGCAAGAAAAAACATCATCTTTCGAAAAATTTATCGCCAGCGCAAGGATATCAAACTCATATATTTCCTTAATGTGGTTCACACTAGAACGCAAGCGCAACCACAAGCGCAAGAAAATCGAGACGTTGCGTTACCATACGCTTGCCTCTAAGGCGGGGACGCAAGCGAAAGCAACTAATTAATGTTGATTTTAGGCTTGCGCTTACATCTCTGTTTTCACACTTGCTTTGAGCTTGCGTCCTGCGCTTGCGTTCGTGAGTGAACCAGCCCTAAAGGTGGAGAATTTTCCCCTCCATGCTAGTTCACTTACAGCCGTCGTGTTATACTGAGATCCTCTTCTCTGGGACTCGATTATGCTTGAGTGCTTTTCTGCTGGCTCTACGTGGCTTATGGACTCTCTTAGCTGATTAACGTTCAGTTTGGCTTTGTTCACTATTTTCCCTAGCCTGAATCAGTGGCAAAACATAACAATTTGCAACAACATCACACAGAACTACTACATCCGTTTTCCTTTTTCGCAAGAGTAGTGTAGCTAAAAGCTAAGCTGTTTAGCTTTTCTCCGTCTACCAATCCTAACGCCCAGGTTGGGGTGTGCCGCCGAGGTCTCGAAAGTCTGACCCTATCAGAGACTAAAAATCCTCGTTTTTTATACCCTACCACAGACCTACAGTTAAAATTGTATACCCTAACGCAGACCTAAAGTTAGTCACCAGGGTGGTTAGTTGGTCGTAATCAAAGCGGAATTTTGTTAATCATGTGAAGGTTCTAAAATTAACTGTCTTTATCACTAAATGCGGCTAAAGTTTGATCAAAATTTGTTTGTTGGGTAGCCATACTGAAATACATACCCTATCAGAGACCAAACAAGCGAAAAACGATACCCTGTACCGAAGACCCCAGGTTTGTTTTTGCGTTTGTTACTGACCAATACGTGAGTGCACTTCTGCGAAGTGCCGTTCGAACTCGTTCAAATCGGCAAGCGAGCCACTGATTCGAGCTAGTAAGTCTAACCCTAACAGGATGGTAGTTTCAATCCTTTTGCCATTTCAAACAAGGAGACGCATCTTGTGAATGGGATTATAAACAATTTAGAAACTGCTGAACTGTATAGAGAAACCACTCTGGGGTATCAGTAGCACATTGATATACCTTTTTCCTTTAATTGCTGATCGCACGAATCCTTCCTTTTCTAGTTTGTTTATTAAGCCCAGCGCTACAGTCATCTCGATGCCTAGGAAAAGAAATCAAAGGCACCGAGTGCCTCGGTTAAATCGTGGATACCTTTTATCCAAATTTGGTCGTCTGGCGATGTTCACTTCTCGAGATATTGTTTCTTATTTCGATGACGTCATCGATGACGTTATGTCATGTGACTTTGGTATTGCACAGGCGCTTGCCTCGAAGATAATTTTATCCAAGTTTGGCTCATCGAGCGATGTTTCCTTCCCGAGATATCTTTTTTTTCTAGTTTTGATGACGTCATCGATGACGCCATGCCGCGTGACCTTCGTGTTGCACTTCCCATGCCTCGAATATAACTTTACTCAAGTTTGGTCACTTAGTGATGTTCCGTTCTCGAGATATAAAATTTTCAAGTTTTGAGTTAGCACGTCATCGTGCTAACACTTTTGAGTTATGTGCGAGTGACATTTGGCCCCCACAATAACTCGTGTTTACGCCACGCGTATCCACGATTTAAAAAAAGAGGATAGCGACTGTCAGGGCCGAAAACTCTGGCGTGGGCCATACGACGCCATACGACGCTTCAGCTCCGTCTGGAAGTATGGTCCTCGTATTTTTGGTTACCCGAACGAAATTTCGTTACAGCGCGAGAAGCCCAAGTATGGCCACTCGATAATTAATTCGCATACTTTCGCCCGCGTTAGCCAATCACAGGCGTTTTTGAAGCTATTTGCAGTATGCAAATTGCTTCTTAGTCGTCACCCTCGGACTATGTATGTATCCATTTCCGGTTCAATAGATGGTTCTCCATGAAGTTCACCGTTAGTATAACTAACAACCCTCCCCTCCCTGCTTATTAGTTATTAGTGCTTGTTTCATGTGCGTGCTGCAGTGTGTTTGGAATAGGACCCTTTCCAGTTGACTTTTATGACTTTGCAACAGACAGGGGGGAGTGGCGGTTTCGCTGTATTTCATGACTTGAACACTCATCGTGACTCGAGCAGTTTTGCGGTTTGAGCCCGGCTCACTTGTAATAACCCCCGCCTGTGATTGGCTAACGCGAAAGTATGCGAATTAATTACCGGGTGGCCATACTTGGGCTTCTCGCGCTGTAATAAGCTTCAAACAACCATATTAGAGGTAATTTCGAATGATTTTGAGCGGTTAATTTTAGTCGGCGTTTTTTGCAACGAAAAGATCAAATAGTTTAACTGTTATTGGCAAAATTTTATTGAAATGTAATAACGATTACAAACTTTAAGAGATCTGAGGGTCGAAAAAGCCAATCAAAAATGCCCACGAATGGATGTTACCGGAGACTCCCCTGCGAGGTGATGAGCGGGGAGCTCTGTGTACGAGCATGTTCTTTCATCGAAAGTTGAGTGACACGATCCATTGGCACCAGTAAGAACTCTTTTCTCCTATTAATTTATTCATCCGCCCTATTACAAATTGCGACAACTTTGTTACAAATTGCGACAGGTATTACAAATTGCGACAATTATTACAAATTGCGACTGTACAACGTTCCTTTCTTAAGAAGGTCAGTATGAAGATTTTGGGGCTTTTTGGAGGCATGATTCGATTGGTAACCTTGGAAAAAAGTGCTTTTACAAATCATATTTTTAACGTACTTCTAAAACTTGGACGGCAATGGACGAGTCCAATACTGGTCACGTGCACTCTTGGTACAGCACTTTGAGCAGTCATGCGTATACAATATGGACGTATTATACAGTTATTGCAAGAAACGTTGGTAAAGCGTACAAGCGTACACGCCTAGACTGCTAGGGAATGTGTGTAAACACCTTAAGCGGAGCAAAAAGAAAACATTTTTGGTATCGCAAAGCACACGCTTATTGCCTCATTCTCGAATCATTTTCTTATTCTCTCGCAGTTTTACCTCATTTCCCTAAATGAGAGCAAGTTTGCCAAATCATCGAACAATCAAGAGAGCTCTTGTTTTAAGGGACCTGTCGTTATTTAAGGGGTGGAGGAGAAATTTGGGGACCCTGAATTTTTTTTTATATATTATAAGGGCAGAGGCTGCAAGACATAGAAATACAAAACTGGAGATCAAGCCTTTTCGATGATGATAACCGACAAAGAGGGGGAAGTAAACTAAGAACATTTCGCGAATTTAAAACAGAGTACAAATTAGAGGAATAATTAGTAGAGATTGACCATATTGAACACTGAAGAGCTTTAACAAGATTGTGCAAAAGCGATCACATTACAAATCGAAAGAGGGCGTTATAGCAAGAATTATATAATGCCGGGCATGAGCCATTTTACAAGCCTGAAATTGCAAAAAGGGGACTATGCCCCCAGACCCCTTCGAGATAATATACATTTCTACTCCTGCACCTATCGCTAGTGCTCTATGTTATAATTTATATCTTCACGCCTCCGCGCCACGATTCAATCGTTATAAGGGGGGTCTTGAGTTTTCCCTGAATTTGTAAGGGGGACCCTGAAAAATCTGAACGCTTTGAAAGGGGGGCCTCGAAATTTGATTTGCGTAGTTGACCTTTTCTCCTCCGATGTAAATAATGGCTGGTCCCTAAGGTTTCGTAAGATAGTATTACAATAATGTTACCAAGACGACGGGAAAGAGTGGTCGGTAAAATCCTGCTCATCTCGCTACACGCCAGTAAAGCACGTCGCCAGAGACATGTTGCCTGTATAAAGAGACACAGAACCACGCGTAGACTATTAATGAATATAGCAAAAAGAAAGATCCAGTTGCATGTGTATACTAGTTTATTCATTTATTATATTTATTTAGTAGCTGTCATCACGCCGTAGTAAAGCAGAAGATATAAAAAAAACTTACAAAAATTCAACTAACGTGATGAGGGGTGGCTGACGGACTCTAAGACCCCGTCCACACTACACCGTTTTCAAACGAAAACGGATACTTTTTGCTCCGGATACGGCTATCGTCCACACTACAACGCCGAAAACGAGCACCGAAAACGGCAAATCTTTTTCAAAACGGAGCAAAAAGTATCCGTTTTCGTTTGAAAACGGTGTAGTGTGGACAGGGTCTTAGTCCCACAATGGCGCCCCGCACACCGTACAGTACACAGTTAGACACTAAATTACGAAATTGAACACTAATTAACAAAACTACAAACAGCTAGCTAACAACAGTCCATCCTCAATGACCGACAGTGCGGACAATGTTATACAATGCTTTCGAGTGGCTTACGGCATCATTCCGGTATTTTGGGAAAATACAAGAGACAAAGTGGGATAATCTGCAGTATGCCACTCGAAAGCATTGTATAACTATTTTATACCATTGTGTTACCGGTCGCATACGCGGGGACTGTCACGGCCTAGTCATCTCTAGAACTGTAGTACATCAGGCAAAACTGATGAAACTGTCTGAAACCCAGCCCCAAGTGACGGGGAAGCGTATTACTTTGGCTATGTACATTCGCAGTCAGAACGATCCCCGTGCTCGGCAACGCTGATAGACAGTGAATAATAGTTAACGCTTTAAGACAGGTTATTTTACAACTTCGAGCAACGTTTGGCAAAAAATACTGTTACTCAATGATTTCTATTCTAATTTGTAGATTTGTGGTCCACATTTCGAAATATCACAAAAGGCAGAGGACTGGGTTCAAAAATGGAAAAATTCTGTAGAATCTATATAGGCTGTGATTGACATCACCATTTTAGGTGCGAAAAATACGTCTTTCTGCAAAAACAAAAATTTATTTTCTCAGCATCCTCTGGAAATTTTTTACCGGCGCGATAATACACGAACACTACCATGAAGACCTTTGAAATGAGACTAAATTCAAAACAACAAGTTTTTTTATTTCGAGTAACAAGATTTTTTGCCGCTTTCTGGCAAAAATTCCTCGAAGTTCTAAACAAAATCTGTCTTAAATATTGCAAGAGGCCTTTTATTTGATGTTACTTTCACCTCCTGCCTTCAAATTGATTTCGCACCACAATTGATGCGATTACTGTTATCTTTGCAAGACGTTTTAGAACCTCTTGATAACATTTGTCCCGCTTTATGATAGACAGACAGACAGACAGATTTAATATGAAGTGTTCAAAATTGAGATGTTGAATATGATGGATTATAATTATTATACTTACAATTATGAGTAATTCATGTAATTCATTAGCTGTTGAATTTGATAAATAAATATCTTCTCTTTGAGCAAAATTACCTGAAGTGCAACTTGGTTGAGCGCTGTCAGACACTCGTCTGTACACTGTAAGCCTTCGACTTTCTACAGAAAACAAACAATTAGGCTGCGGAGGATTCTTACAATTTTGTCTGCCCTAGAACACCAAATTTGTATCATTCTGAACATTCACATGGTTACCTTTGGGGGGTTAAACTTTATAGTGATTTGTACTTTGTTGTGATCGGAGATGCTATAGCAACGGTACAACCATGCACTTGTTCATGATAAGCAGATTCCAGAAGCGTTTGATCAAAACGTCTAAAATGGCACCCCTCACACTAATCCCTGAGTGACTGACATTAATCACAGCGACTTTGGAGATAACGCAATTAAGAAAAATCTTGAAAACCCTAAAAATCTGTGGAAAATAATCTCCCTCCGTGCATGTTAATCTCCCAAATCACTTGATTGTTGATGACACCTTATACGAAAAAACTTTTGAAATAGCTTATTTATTCAATGATCATTTTTCTAATATATCTTCTCAAGTATGTATTAGAGATGCTCCTGAATTCCCTGATTGGTCTCTTCTAACAAATTTTGTAAATTCTAAACTCCGTCCTGGTTCCTGCTTTTCAATTCCTCCAATTTCTGAGGATTTGTCCTTGCCAGTCTCTCTCGTCTTGAAATTAACAATGCTTCGGGTTTGGATGAGTTGAACGTGTGTTTTTTTCTTAAAACTGCAGCTCCTGAAATTTCCCGGTCTTTGACTAAAATGTTAAACCTGAGTATTTCTTCTGGGCTATTTCCTGATCCTTGGAAAACTGCAAAAGTTTCGCCAGTTTTCAAGGAGGGGTCTCTCTTTGATCGTTCGAATTTTCGTCCGATCTCGGTACTTTGTATTCTATCCAAAGTCCTTGAGCGCCACATCCATTCTAGTTTTTATAATTTTCTTATCAGTCATGACCTCCTCACTGATTTTCAGTTTGGTTTCAGGTGGTTCAAGAACGTTTAACAAAATTTAATGACCTAGCTTTCATAACGAAAATGCGGGGTTTTTTCGTACTATTTACAATCAGCTATTTGACTTCCAAGGCCTGAAAAATTACTAAAATCCATGGCTTTCCAGGTTTATAAGGACCCGTGGGAACCCTGACGAATGAATTGGAAGGAAGGAAGCCTCCTAGGGTTTAGGATATCCTAATCCACTGTATAGGAGGATCCTTCGTTTACAGTCTGCTCCGTTACAAGATATCCGCCTATTGTAGTTACCTTGGAGCAAGTGGCACATATATGGAGCTCAGGAGCTTGGTGTTCCTCGAGTATGCCATAGCAGACAGCGTGTTCCCAAAACTTGCACTCACCACACATGATCATTAAGCCATCGTCCTGAAACATAAGAATAGAATGACAATGACGATGTGTCTTCTATCTTCAGTGTTTTTGCACTTCCACTGTCAAACATGGTTAAGGTTGTTAACGGCCATGAAACAAGTAAATCCTGTACTTTGTTTTCATGGAAACTCGGAATGTGACCTTTGAACCTAGCCTTAAAGCAATTTTCCAAAACGCCCTCGGGAGGTCGGGAAAAGTTACAAACTTTGAGGATTTTCAAAAACATCAAATCATTTTTGGGTTTTTGACTTTGCTGTTCCGCTAATCTAACTATCTGAGCCAATGAAACTCTTGCCCTTTTTGCCTAGTGCAGTCAACTGGCTTCCCTCTGAACTAAAACCGGACAACGTCACGACGGAAAGCCAGGTAACACTGCTAGGCGAAACAGGGCAATAATCTGATTTGGCTCATAGGATTTGACTGGCGGAACAGCAAAGCCAAAAACAAATCGATGCTTTGAATTGAAAACGCGGCTCGCGATACAACGATTAGCTGTTATATCTGATCCAGATTAGCTGGTATATCTGATCCAAGTCAGTCGAAAACGTGACCGTTTCATTAGGAACCCTATTCTAGAACAGTCCTGAAACATAAAGAATGTATTTTTGTATGTATTTTGTTATGTATTAAATAAATGTATGTGTGTGTATAAAGCGTTTAATTCCATAGGCTCTAAGCGCTTGCGAGATGTCTGATCTCTGAGATGCGGACGACTGCAGTTTTACAGTGCAGTTTACAATCATGAGTAGGGTACAATTCATGTATTGCGACAGAATCGCCCCATATAGAGGAGTCCTAATAAATGACAATGATAATGAATATCGATAACGACAATGTCATGTGTCAATGACATGATAACGATAAAATAACAATGATACTGAAGACGACGAAGATAATATAAGAGTCCGCCTTATACCTCACATTTCACAACATACGACCTTTTTACTTGTCCGAACTTCTTAACAATCAAACAATCAATAACAATCAACTTTATTTACTCATAAGGCTGTTGTCAGTTTGAGTTATACACAGAGTATAGGTTTGGAGTGATTTTATATTTTAGTAGAAAAAAAAAAGTGCGAGCAGGGAGACCAAGTGAACTATCCAGTTATCTAGTTGGCCTCCCTAGCTATTAAAAGTTTTTTTTTTTGAGCAGATGAAAAAGAACGCTGAACCCTCCCCCCAAAAAAGAAAGAAAGAAATATATATATATAAGAGCTTATCCAGGTTATTTGTACAGCAGATAAATAATTTTATGGTTCTCTATTTAGTCATTGAGCAAACAGTAGATGATGCTTAGCAAGTTTTGGAAAAGCAAAGATGCTAGAATCCTTAATCCGAGATGGTAAATCTTTCCAGATATCAGACGCCATAAAAACAATTGATTGCTTGCCTATATTTGTTCTTACTCTGGGTTTGCAGAGATTTTTATTTGCTGCATATCTTGTGTTGTATTTATGCACACTACCAGCATATTGAAAAGTATCGTGAAAAACTTCAGGCGGGATACCTTTGTGCCATGAATGAACAAATTTCAAGGCATGAAGTTGATAAACATGATCTACTGTTAGAATATCTAATAAGTTTAACAGGGGTTTAGCTTTTTCAGTTTCTTTCCCATGTGTGCAAGCAAAGAACATTAGTCTTACTATGTGATTTTGCTTTGTTTGAAGTTTGGTTAAATTTGTTTTATAAGTACTCCCCCATGCAAGTATTCCATATGAGATATATGGATAAATAAGGTTATAGTATATCTGTTTCAATTGTTGGATAGAAAGATAGTGCCTTAGTTTTGAAATTATTCCTGTATTTCTAGAAATTCGAGAGCGAATAAAGGCAATATGACTTAAACCATATGTCCCTAGAAGATCACTTCGTTCCTCCTCTAAAATCTTTGCTTGTGAAACCTCGTTGTAACCTTAAGACCTATGGTGAAAGGGCATTCTCTTTCACTGCCCCATCTTTTTGGAATGCCCTACCCGAGGATGTGAGGAATATCAAATCACTCAACGTTTTTAAGTCTGCCATTAAAACATTCCTTTTTAGACGTGCTTTTTACTGATTCCCCTTTTTATTACTTTTATTGTTTTTATGGCATATGGATTTTTACCCTATTTTCGTTTTACTTTACTTTAGTTTATTTCAGCTTTTTTAAAGTAATATTGTAAAGCGCTATTGAATATATAGTAGAAATCGCGATATATATTTTATTATTATCATTATTATTATTGTTATTGTTATTATTATTATTATTGTTTCAGCATATTACAGCTGTTTTGAGTATTCTGCGAACTCTCGCGTTCGACTTCCAATGGCGTTCTGGCTTCCGTCAATCAACTCTCGGGTCTAATTTGATTAGAAAAATATAGTAAAAGATGCTGTGTGTTGGGGTATTTCACTAGGATGGCAAATAAGTGAATTCTATGTTTTCCGAAGAGTTTCAAAGTTTGATTGACGGACGCCAGAAAGCGGTTTGACGGTTGGAAATCGATCTCGAGAGTTCGCAGAATACTCAAAATAGCTGTAATTCACAGGTTTTGCAATTATTGAACGATCACGAAATTGGGTTCGCTGCTCACTTGAAAATGGCGCCCCATTTGACTCTCATAAAAACGCGCGCTGTTCACGCTGACGTCATCCATTGTTATTAATGTGCCAACCAGAGATCGATTGGTTCAAAGAACAAAGAGCGCTATTCAATCTACGGTTGGCACATTAGCATTACAATGGCAATGTTGATCAACAGTGAATAGCGCTATACCTTACTGCATCTTTTCTCAAAAACAACAACAGAATTTTTACTTTGCTCTTGTTGCGATCCCTTAAATGCTGAGCCGAACTGTCACGCGAAGATCCCGTAGCCCAGTGACTTTTCTGACAATAGGAATTGCTGAGTGACTTTACCTCATTATAACCACAGGAACATTTCACCTTGGCGTCATCGTCTTCCGTTTTTATGATCTCTCGACTTTCACATGAGAGTGGAGTTGATGAGCGGGTATTTATTCCTCCAGCAGAGTCCCTTGTGCCTTAAAATTAACAATCAATGCAAGTATGGGTTCTCCTATCAAAAATCGCAGGGCCGTGGTCAAGAGGTTTCACCGTTATCCGCGGTTTGCCTCTTATTGAGGTCCAACATTCCTGATAAAGTCTGGCCGTGAATCGTGAAATTAACTTTCCCCGTGATTCGCGGCAAGATTTTAGAATAGAGATTTCAAATTTTGCATGTTATGCGTGCTCAACAAAATCATAAAGTTTAGATGACTGGTACGCCCTCTTCATCATTTTTGCTGATTAGTGGTCTATGTCTCATAGAACACTCGCGTCCATTCTCAACCCTTACTTATACATTGCTTTTCTGATTGGCCAAGAGGCCTCCGCTTTTTTGAGAATTCCCATTCAGTATAATCTACCGATCCAATTAAATCTACAGATTATGTAGTGCGCATGTGCTGGGCAGGCAGCTAAGGTCGCGAAAGTGGCAGCTTTGCACCAGAACAAAACAACACGATGGTTGTGGCTGCATTGTGTAAATGGAACCAGTAGATAGCTATAGTTAAAATTACGACCCTGAAAGTAAAACTGTTATACTTTCAAATGGCCAAATCGCCTTCACTCTGACTAATTTTTGGTTCTAAATATTAAAAACAGCTCCAAGTGTAATGACAAGTGACTCACTTACTAACCACTTGTTATTACGCTTGGTGCAAGTTATTAAATTTAGAATCACTTGTTATAGGAGCCTCACTAAGGGCTTCTGCACGCAACCGGCCATTTCTTCGATACCTGGAGTGTGAGGAATCTCTGAAGGCACTTGATCGAGCTCCATACTATCACTTGGGACAATCTGTTGCGAGTCGGAGTCATATTGCCTCTTAATTCCCTGTGCGAGCTCCTCTAAAGGTGTGGTCGGGGGAGCGTGGTCCTCTACCGCCACAACTTTGCGGAAAGCCCCCTGAAAATGGATCAACAAAGATAACTTTCGTGTAAAGTACCTCCAGAAGGTATTGCTGATTTTGATGGTAGAGATGTGCGGTAGGTGTCTCTAAACCCAGGCTCCATATTCCAGGCTATCATCGCGGTTTTCATTCCGTATTTCAGACTTGAAAACAAGTACTCGTACTAATTGAATGTAGACAGAAACATATAACTCACTTATATGTTTCTGATGTAGATTACTACTCTTCCAGAAAAATGTAATATTGGAATGAAAATTAAAACTTCCAACTAAAACTTATTCTTGGTGTTCACTTTTTATTTCGAACAAAAAGCCATTAAAAGGGACAACTATATTTGTAATTATATAGCCAGCTCGAAATCCCATTGTACTGGCAGATTGATTTTTCTTGAATTGTCCAATTATTTTTTAATTGGATCGCGCGCGCTCTAATTGGACAGTTCGCACGTTAAAATTGGACAGTTTGGATTTGAACATGGATGCCTCGTTCCTCTGAATTTTCTCATCCAATTTTTTCTTAATTGGACAGCGTGGAGCCCTATTATATATACTAATTGCTGCGAGCGAAGCGAGCAGCATACTATTTCGAACGGTGGGATCTCTGTGGCGCACGTTATTACTGAAGGCAAAGTCGATTTCGTGGGCCAGCGATGGATGATTTTGGCGCCTGCAGTATCGTCCTTACGTAATCAGCGGCTATCGGCAAATGATGAATGCGCATGCCGACGCCTGCAGTATCGTCCTTACTAATCAGCGGTTATCGGAAAATCCCTTAGTTATTTTGCGAATTTGGAAAGTCTCTTCGTTGTTTTAGAAAGTTCCTTTGCTTCGTGAAGGTAAGTTTGAAAGTTTATCATTCGGATGCTACTTTATTTGTTCGTGGAAGTATTCATCAAGGCGATAGTCGTTAAGCGATATTTCTAGAGGAAGGCAATGTGCTTTTAGAAGTCTTTCAACAGAGACCATCGATCGTGTTTTATTCGAAGGGGATGAAATGCATTTGAAGAACGCGTTAAACATGGAAGAGACGATCTCCCTGAACAGTTTACCGGATTGAGTCCTATCTCCTTTACATTTATCGCAGCACTTTACTTTCAATAGAAACCGCTAGTCCTATTATATATACTAATAGCTTTGTCAAGTTTTAGACTGGTGCACAGACCTGTCAACTCTCCAGGTTCTACAGAGGGTCTAGCTCCCAGTTTCCAGGCTAAAGCATCAAATCTCCCGGAGTTTTTGCTGCGACGTTAGGAGCAGCAACATATTCGCTACGAAGAATGATTGGCTACGAAAGGACGAGATTTGCAGCCGGGCGCGATTTGCATAACACGATTTTATTCGAGGTCGCTTCAACGGGCTGGACGCACGGCTGTTGAGCCTCACAATCACGACACATTTTGCGATGGGGGATGTAGACAGGAAATAGCACTCACCCATGAGATCTTCTGATATCATCCGGCGAAACATCCGCTTTTGTAATGCCGGGTTTTACTGCATTTCACTGCCTTTAAAGGTACATCTGAGACCAAATAAATGCTCACAACGATGAGCTATACGTTTATTTTAGCTATCTGTGTTGTGCTTTGCAAGAGAAGCGCTATTTTCACGATTAAGTTGGGTTTTATTCAGTGTTTGTTTATATGCAGTTGCAGTCGCGTGCCAAAGTGCATCAGATTATCCGATTGTCTGGTGTTCGAAAAAGCTGAAGACCTGCAGTGAAATGCAATCTTTGCTAACAGCTCTACAGTCGTTATACAAATGTTTATTGTAATTCCCAAATTCCTCGGTTAAGCAGTTTGCCAAAGCAAAAGTGTCTCACCTTTGTGGCAATGGTTTCTTCTACTTGAAAGGCCCAAAATGCAGTAAAACCCCGGGGGGGGGGGGGGGGGACTCCCCATATTTTCAGACGGGGGTGCTCGTCCTATCCCTTAGGGTATAAAATTGACAGACGTGCTATCTCATAGGGGTGTTTAAAATCAGCCCTATCCCTTAGGGGAGTCTCAGACCAATCTTTGCCCAGAAATATATTGGTACTGACACCAGAACTGATATTTTGAAAGGAAACTTGGATGAAAACCCTAAAAGACCTAAAATTCGCTTTTATTTGTTTTGACCTGCCAAATTTGCTATCTTTTAGGGGTAAATTCGGCACTCGCCTCGCCAAATTTGCTTTCTTTTAGGGGTAAATTTGCTGTTGGCCACACCTATTTTGCTATCCCTTAGGGTCAAAATCAATTTTCCCGACGAGCACCCCCGTCTGAAAATATGGGGAGTCCCCCCCCCGGGAGTAAAACACGGCAACTATAGGAGTCAATCAACGAGAATATAGCATCTCTACCCCAACAAGAAGCAGCCGCTTACAGTTCATGAATAAGTGTATACCAAGGCATGTAGATTGTAAAATCGCGCTCGCAGCATTTTACTTTCAATTGAAACCGCTAGTTTTAAATGATTCATAGTCAGGCACAAAAAAGTCAACCTAAGTCCGCGTCATCGGCGAAGATTCGGAGAGAGTTTCGGAAGGGATTCGGGAAGGTTTCGGGAAAGACTTGGGGACGAGGTGCTTCCGACGAATTCTCCAGATTTTAGAACTTCTGGGGTTGACAGGTATGGGATCTTATTATTCAGCACATCGATGCACTGCCCAAATATGGTCATTGGAACACCAATAGCTGTCTTCTGTACATGACAGCTATCCTGCGATATCCGTCTCTGAGGAAAATATGATGT
This sequence comes from Scolanthus callimorphus, assembly GCA_033964015.1. Lineage (NCBI taxonomy): Eukaryota > Metazoa > Cnidaria > Anthozoa > Actiniaria > Edwardsiidae > Scolanthus > Scolanthus callimorphus. The sequence continues at coordinate 279,505 of CM066916.1, forward strand.
TTTGAGCTCGTAAATAATACACAAAAGTCATTTTTTCGGGTTTTTTTGTGCTATCGATGTGCTGAATAATAAAACCATTATCCTGCTCGATTTTGCAGAATATGGTCTGATTTTAGCCAACTCGGGACTTCGTCCCTCGTCGGCTAAGTATCAGACGATATTCTGCGCAATCTCGCAGGATAATGGTTAATTATATTGCAAGCGAGACTAAGTGTGATTAGTGTTAGTGTTGCGTGACAGAAATTGCAGCACCTTCAGGATTTAAAAACAGAAATCCGATTAAATTCGGTGTGAAGGCTCTATTAGGGAAGAGTTCATAGCTTCTAAGTTAGGATTTTTATGACGTCATGTGAACACCAAGAATAATGAAAACTACTTGACGTTTCGGAAGACATACGTGTCATCCAGAACTGTGTTATGACTAGGAGACTGAAACCGAGATAAAACTCTTTTGAGCTGAATTCCGCTGAGACAAGTCGACCGTGGCACCAACGGGGGGTCAGGGAGGCAATCTACGGAATGGTGCACCGACCCCTCCGTGAATCGGAAAGGGGGCTCAGGGTGGAACTCGGGAGACTGGGACCGACTTTGATCTCGGTTCCAGTCTGTCATAACACAGCTCTGATGAAGGATGACGGATGTCTTCCGAAACATCAAGTAGTTTTCGTTGTTAGTTCCAGTTAGAAGTTTAAATTTTATTCGTATTTGTACTCTGTTTTCGTCTCCATCCAAATGACAAAAACCTTTCTTTTCTTAAAATGGCAGGTTGCAGAGATTTGGATGCGGAGGCTACTAATTGCGAGCGAGCGTTAGCGAGCGAGCATACTTATCTCGACAAGTCCTACGCATTGGTCCTAACGCCCTTGCAATTGCGGCGTGGGTTACCTGTGGTGCATGCGCACTACGATCATTTTCAAGCTGGGCCAAGCGATTTTGGGTTCCGTCGGTCGGTGGCACATTCCCCACAGTCCTTTGCTCGCCTTTGCTCGGAGAGTTAGCAAGCCATTCACATCAAGATGAAGAAAACATTCACCATTTGTCGATCGGTGATTATCGGTAAGTAACAGTCATTAATTGCTTTTGTCAGTCTTAATTGCATTTGTAGATGTTTTTAAAGTATATTTTGACAACCATTTCACGAAAGATTTGCCGAAAATTTCCTCAACTTTTTATAAAGCTGTTTGGCCCTAGAGAAAATGCTCCGAGCTTAGCTGATGTGAATCTTACACAGCTTACAAGTACAGTCGAAGCTCTCTGTGCGACCGCTCTCGTAAGCGACCAGCTCCCATAACGACCATTTTCCCGAAACCCCGTTTGAAATGTCACATAAACTCTGTTATTTCAAGCTCTCGTAAGCGACCGCCGTATCAATGCGACCAGCTCCGTTAGCGACCACAATTTCAAATCACCAACAGACATTTTCTATTGTTTTTAAGCTCTCGTAAGCGACCACAGTACTTTTGTCTTTAAAACATCAGTCATCACCTCATAAATATCTAAACTGATACATGCTGCACCGGTGAAATGCCATTTTCTATGTACATGTTTGCGGATATCTATTCTTAATTAAACTCGGGAAATAAATCAAACTATATATTTTAAGCATTAGTATCACATAATATTTTCTAGATTTATTGTACTAAACTCTCTTAAGCGACCAACACCTATTGTTCAAGTAGGAAGCTGATTGGTGGTCGCTTACGAGAGCCGTTCTCGTAAGCGACCAGCTCCGTTAACGACCGCAATTTTCAGTTCCCGAGGTGGTCGCTTACGAGAGCTTCGACTGTAGTTGAATAATGTTTCATTGCGTGAAATTTCCCCGAAACAGTATGGCTATTATGAGGTTATAAATCGGGTTAAGTCCTCCTACCATTACAATATTGTAAACAGATGAAAATATATTCAAATGTATCAATTTCCTGTAAACAGTGTAATGGTAAATAAACTTGACTGATGAGTGGTATTTTTTATCTGTGCTCATTGGATTTTTTCTTTTATTTTTGTAGACTCAGCCAAGAATATAATTCCAGTGATGTTTACTAGCCAGCCAAAAAAAAACTGCTAAGTGATTACAATTGCACTCACATTATTTGGAAATAATATAACAAGAAAATCTGATGGATATATCCAATAATATTACAGGTAGAGATCTGTATTAATCTGAGGCTGAAATTTAAAAAATGTTTATCTTTTTTTCTGTATTCATACAATTTTTTGCGTCCCCATTTTTCAGATTTTTGATAGTCTAAATTTCGGGCAAATTAGTATTGTTTTTTTAGCACACCAAGTGAATATTTATCTCATATTCAATCTACACCTCAGCTGCATACACAGATGATATTACATGGCCATGCGGAGATACAAATTGTAACTATGAGTGTCAATTTTCCAGTGGTCATGTAATATTCTGTTTGTTATATAAACAAATTGTAAATTTGAGTAAAGCCTAAAACTCGAGTATGGAGCACAGGCAAGTGTGTTAAACGATATGACGATGAATGAAATCCTTTGCCTTGATATTGTTCTTCTAGTGATTTCTATTGGTTGATTAGCATACCCATGCCAAGGAGCCACATTGTCTGTTGCTGCGAGCACTTCATATGCGCAGACACAAACAGACAGATATTAGGTAAAATTGGTCTTTTGCCAAAATAGATCACAAGATTTATCGAAGCATCCGTGAACTCACCCAGAGTTGTTCACTCGTTTGATTGACGGAAGCCAAACCGTGGTTTGTTGGTCGGTGTAGAGCTCGCAGAATTATGAAAATCGCAGTAAAGTCTCGTGAAAGGTAAAAATGTAAAAACTCATAAAATGACTTTTTTCCCGAAATTCATTTGATACAGTCCTAAAGTATATTTCTAAAAACTCAAATGACGCGTCAACTGTTTTCCTAGGCTTCCATTGCCCATTCTTTTGTATTGCCCGCCACTCATTTTCTGTAATTTAATACTCCATTTGAAAGGAATTCAAAGCTATAAGCAAGCTCGGAACAGAGAAAAATCGATACGGTTGATAATTTTGAACACTCGAAGATAAAATTCGTATCTCCGCGCGGTCATGTACCCCCTCACCCCGGGCCGCTGCTTTTAGTAGATTGTTGAGCTGTCAATGACAATTGCGAGAACATACCCACCTCGTGTTTCCCATCATCTTCCCTAATCACGCAAACCGCGCTGTCAAGCACAAGTGGCGGGTGTTCATCCATTGCTCCATCTATCTCGTCACTTTTTTCTCGTCGTTAGACGAAGCATCTACTGGAGCTTCCATATTCATTTCTGTTTCATCGTCGTCTTCCTTAAGCTCGAACTGGTGTAATTCGGTTTTGATGCGCAGCTTCACTCTGATAAGGCAACGATCGCAACAGTATTTGAAATTTTAGTAAGTTGTAAAGATATTAGCCGTATTCACACTAGAGACGAGTTTCCCGTCTGAGACGCGTTTCTCGCCTTGAATATGGTTCCTTGTTCTTCTGTGATCACGCGAAAACATTTTTTTTTGAAGAAGAAAGTTTAGACAGATAACAAGCAAGTGTTTCTGAGTAGAATTGACATAAGACAGGAACTTTTTCTGACGAGAAACTCGTCTCAGACGAGTTTTCCGTCTCTAGTGTGAATACAGCTAATAGCCGTTTTCACACTAGAGACGGAAATCTTGTCTGAAACTTGTCTTGACGGGAAATCTTAGTGTAAAACCGGGACGAGACGGATTTTTGACGGGAAATCGTCTGAATTCACATCAGACGGAAAATTCGTCAGACGAAAACCCCGTCATCATGACGAGTTTTCCGTCCTCTAGTGTGAATACGGCTATTATATTTGAAAGCAAACATTTTATATTGGATTTCAAAGTGCTTGTTACTTACGTGTGAAAAGGCTGATTGCATCGATAACAAACCAGGTAACATGCAAAGCAATCAGAATACAGGAGTCACTTATAATTAAACAGTTCGAGGCTCTTTTACAAATTGAAACAAAAATGTCAGTGTTCTTTCGAAAGCGCTCACCGTAGACACATCGCCAACTTTGATGTTCATAGGTTCGTCAGCAAACTGATAGCAGTCTACTCCAGATTCCTATGTCATACAAAAAGCAAGTATTGCAAGTATATCAAAAGTGATAGAAAACGATAAGCAGGGTGCATGAAAAGCAATCCTATTTGTTATCAATATCAAATCAAACCCTCAATTTCGTTACATGTCATCATGCTGACTGTTGGAGGCTCTGGTGCCAGATTCTGGGACATCCGGCTTTTCCATATATGGTGACCGTCTTTGTCGGTTATGCCAACCAGCGGGAATATCGGCCAATCAGAATCGGCCTATGATTGTCTGACAGTCACGTGGATAGTGAGTGTGCACCATGTGGTCTTACCATGAATCCAGGAGGTTGATATGAAAGCGGGGTTACTGTTGAGAAAAGTGGAACGGGTTAGGAAAACCTACATGATGCAGCACATTAGTTTCTTTAGTCTAATCCAAAAGTGAACCAGGCTAGCATCCTTACCTTTATCATAATAAAGAAGTCTCATGCTCATCATAACATCATCTGGAGAAACAGATACGATTTAGCACTGAAACTCGTTTGTTCATTTTTCACACCTAAGTTGGGTACCAGAGTCTCAGCGTCACTCGTTTACTGACGCGCGCACTGAACGAGTGAAGCTTGGGTACCAGAGTCTCAGCGTCACTCGTTTACTGACACGCGCACTGAACGAGTGAAGCTTGGAGACTTTGGTACCCCATTCTCGAACCCAGAGAGCTCCCCGGCTCGTCACCTCGCGGGGCAGGCTCTGGTGCCTGGTGACAGACGCCTTTCAGACGCCTTTATTTAAACACAAAAATAACTGCATGCTGCCCCAGGGTAGTCCATTCAGAGGGGCTACAGCCTCCCTGCTATCAACAGGAGCCCTGGGAACAACATGCTTACAAACTAAATATAAATATGTATAAATATAAATGGTTTCCAGAAGAGAAGATTTAGAGAGCGATAGCCAATGACGAATGCGCGAGATTTGATACAGAGTCGTTGAGAAAACAACCTCTGCGCATGCCCCAACGTTCAAAATCAGCCAATCCGTGAAGGCCCTCAAATGGATGTCCCCAGAGCCTCCCACGCGACCAGACAAGCCGGGGAGCTCTAGGTACGAGAATGTTGGTACCACAATCTCGTACTCAGAGCCCGTCATCTTTTGGCCATCGGAAAGACAGATCCTTCATATATGGTACAGTATAGTGTCCTCCGTATAAATATCTATCACGTCTTATAGAACGAGCATACAGAAGGACACTATGAGTGTACCATATATGAAGGACCTAGGAGATTATTCAGACCCAAATTCTAGGCTTCCATAAACCGTGGTAGATCTTAGTTCTTTAACTGTTTATTGGTATTCGGGGATTTTTCTTGCATTTTATGCTCTTGATACACCACGCATGCTCACAAATTTGGATTCCCTCAGAATTAGGTGTGGTTAGGCAGAGCCCCGAATCTTGCCGCTGGCCAAACGATGATGGGTTCTGGGTACGAGTTTGTTGGTTCTGAAAAGATATGGATATAATTGGGATCGCCCCCTAGATGAGCTTCCAGATTTTTAGAGCAAACCCCGTGCCGATATATGCTAAAGTAAAAAACGTGAAAACGTGTGTTACCTGGCAGTGAAGTCAACGTCTGGGTCAAGATTATGATGGTCCTGCATAAAAGAAATAACTCTTTTAGGCTTTTGCGCGCAACGCGGGTCCCTTGTCGAATACATAGAGACTGCTTGCAGCTCCTTCTTCGGCGAACGTCCGTAAATCGAGGGAACTTTTTTTCCTTTCGGCGCGCTTCGATTTGTTTACAGTGTCAAGTTACTCAGGAGAGGAAGAGACGCGCCACGGGGTGCATCTCTCCGTCTACTGGGTAACAACTCGACACTGTAAACAAATTGAAGCGCGTAGCGGGTGAAAAACATTCTCTCGATTTACGGACGTTTGCCGAAGAAGGGGCTGCAAGCAGTCTATCGAATACACTACTATTATTGAGGCTCCACGGCTCGTCACCACACGGGGGAGGCTCTCGCAAACAGCCATTGACGCATGCGTGAGATTCGATACAGCTGCCGTGTCTGGGTCAATAACTTTCAGAGGAAATAACTTTCTGCACATGCCCCAATGTTCAAAATTAGCCAATGGCAACATAGACCTTCAAATGGCAGTCAACAGAGCCTCCCCTGAGGAGAGGAGCCGGGGAGCTCTGGGTACGAGAATGGGAGATTACGTAATTGTAAGCGCGTTATATGTACCTTAGAAGTCTTATAGTGGCTTTCTTTGTTTCAGCCTCTGTGTACGCACTTGCTATTTTGCTGCCATTCCTAACGATATTAGATAGTTCATTAGAATGCCTGTTCTGTAATTTATTTTAGGGCTACCATCATTGAAACCTCAATATAGTTACCGATAAATGCTCATCCCTTCCTTGCTGTAAGTGAACTGAATATGACATTAGGTGTGGTTAGGTACATTGAAATGAATACATTCTAAGTCGCTAATGTCCCTGTTCTTCTTAAAGAGCCTTTGCCAGCCGCCATTTTGACAGCATAGCAAAACTAAGTAGGAGAAAGCAATCATTTTTATCGGCTGATTTGGAGAATATATAGAGAAATTCTATCAATTGAATTTGGTAAATCAAATCTGAAAATTTGTGGCTGACACGGGCTCTTTAAAGTCCTAAAAAGTGCTCGTGGTGCACGCGTTTGTAGTACATTCGCATGAATGTGACGGCAGTCATGACCGCTCCCTCATCTAAAGTACAGTAAGTTAATGAAAGAGGATCTCTTTATCGATCTTTAGCCTACCTTAAACGTGTAGGATTCTATGACAGTCTAGAAAACACGGAAAAATCGTTAGCCTCGTTCTATCGAGATGCAAAGGCGCAGCGCGGAAAGTGCATATACTTACATCGGGATCATCCGCATCTGTGTAAACCTGCAATGATAAAGAGCTGAAATTACTTAGAAACGACGGCAACAAAAGACAATATCAACAGCCATAATACAGAAACATTAACATGAGCTGAGACGAACAGAGACACTTACCCCGATCACTATCATTCGGAGCTGTAAATGAAAGATTGTCATGAGAAAATTTGAGTACAGACGAACAAAGATTTTGCAACTTTAAGTACTCAACCTCATTAATTCATAATAATAATAATACTATAATAATAATATTTTTAAATACTTGTTATGCGCATTTTAGCATGTAGATATGATCAAATGCGCAGTACATGAATATCAAAATACAATCAAGCAATATTGATTAATGATATATCAGTCATCAGAAAATGGTATTCAGTATTCAATTCTACACATCCGTGATTAGTAAACTTGCAAACTTTGGCGAAGATTGAGATATGAATTTTCAAAACTTCGTATTCTGGCATTTTTTACAAAAAAAATGTATGGGCAAATACATCGAAACGAGGCTGGACGGGCATTTCCCATACATTTCTTTGTAAAAGGGTAAGCCAGAATGCGAAGTTTTGAAAATTCATAAGCCAGTTTGCAAGTAATTATTTTGAAACTTTGCAGTTTTACTAATACCGATGTGTACAATTGAATACTTGATTCCATTTTCTGATAATTATTATATATTATCAAGAGTGGATTAACAAGAGTTAGAATCTTTCCTACTTTATTTGTCCACATCACAGTCAGAAAAGTGTCTATTTTTAGATTTGAGTTTCGCGCGCGAAAGTATTCGAATGCTCAGGCCTAATTCATACGTCGATCTTTTGCCGCGTCAATTCAAATTGGGATTAAGGTCGACTTGAATTTAATAGAAATCGTCTCCGATTCAGACGTCGATTGTAATCTGCCGATCTCAATAAATAAAATTGAGCCAACAAGCAGTCGATCTACGGCGACCGCACAGATAAACATTGGGTGAGCAATTAGAATTGACGCATGAAGAAGAGCGGTGTTTGAATCAACGCCGATCTTTAGTCGTTTCGACCGACACAAGCGGTCGTTTTCATCTTGGCGTCGCTCTTAATTCAGTGGCCGATTCATACGTCGATCTCCTCATGCGCTTATTACAAATAATTAAAATTGACGCGGCAAAAGATCGACGTATGAATTAGGCCTCAGACTCGAATGCTCGTATACCCAATACACAACAAAATAGAGAATATCCTACCTTATCTTTGCGATTTTGACGGTTTTTCCATTGATCTGCGATTTAATTTTAGGCTAGATCTGACAACTGTTCGCGTGGCGAGAAAGTGGGAACCCTGTGGATGACGAATTTTCGCGGGCATCCTAGTTCTAAAAATAGACACTTTTCTGACTGTGATTCGGGCGTACATAGTAAATATGGAAACTCTTGGTAAACCACTCTTGATATTATTAATCAATATTGCGTGATAAAGGCCTATAAGCAGGAAGGAGGTTTGGATACGCATATTTTTAGAATTTATTCCTTCTTGTGTTCGGTATTATGATCCGCTTGAGAAGCTTTTTCAAAAACTCGACAGCGTTTTATACTAGGATTTCCAAACACTCGAAGTCGGTTAAAAATCTCGGCTATTGGCGAAATCCCGATGAAACACCCCGGGGGGGGGGGGGGGGGGGGGGGGGGGGGGGACTCCCATATTTTTTGGTCGGGGATGATCGTCGTATCTTTTAGGGGTTAAAATCACGGTGGTTTGGTCTCTTTTAGGGGTGATCTTGATCTTCAATAAAGTTTAGGGAGAAATTTTTTTCCCATGATGGTGCTTCTAAAAACCGTGTAAGAAAGAGAGATTATTCGATGAGAAGACGATAAATTAGAAACAAACACGGAAATTTCTTGATGGGTATCTTTCACCTGTTACCTGTGTTCTTCGCGCCTACTTGGCACATAAGACCTCATCTTTTAGGGGTATCTTTTAGGGTATAATTTTTTGAGCCACGCCATGGCCCGCCATGTTTGGTATCTTTTAGGGGTGAAACTGAAAATTTCCGACGATCATCCCCGACTAAAAAATATGGGAGTCCCCCCCCCCCCCCCCGGGTGAAACACGCTCTCCCTCTCTCGTCTTTCAAGGAATACTCACGTATCTTTTGTCTAGTGCGTCGAAGCAGCCTTTTATCCTGTTCAAAGAAGAGTTCCAGAACGGAGTACAAGACATGCACATGATCTATGACGACATTGTGCGAGTAATAATTCTCCCTAAATTTTTAAGGGCGAGCTTGAAGTGAGCAAAAGTGTTCCATTACACAATCCGAAGGTCTGGCAGTCTTTAACTCCATTAAAACATATAGGCCTTCCAGGCTTATACTTGATTAAGAAGACGTGCGAAGATTTTTTTTTAATATCTAGAAGTAATATCTGATATGTTCTTTAAAATATCTGATATGTTCTTTAAAATAAATTCTGGGCTCGTGTCTATACCGTTCCCAAAAGAAATAGTTCCAGGGTACTCAAGAACAAGAGGCCACCAATATAAGTTTAGAGCTATTGGCGCTGATATTAATGCCTTCAAGTACACGTTGTTTGTAAGAACAGTTCCGCATTGGGATGACCTCCCAGCGGAGGCGGCGGAAGCCGACAGTTTAGCCGCCTTTAGAGCAGCAAGGTAGTGGCTCACGCTGACCCCATTGCCATATTAGTATGATGCTAAGGGCAATTATTTAAATTAACGATATGGCGAGTGCCTAACCTCCCAAGTACCCTCCTCATGCCAAAATTTGCTTGAAAAAAAAAACGTGTGACCCTCCCCTACATTGGTGTCAATAGCAATTGTGACCTCACCACAAAAATAGTCAACTCCCTTATACACAAGTTTGGTCTGGTGTATATGCTTCACTGTAGTCCCTTCACATATAATCTATATTAGTATAAACCAACTAATGGTCTATTACAAATCCTGCATTCTGATTGGCTGAGCTACTAATGGTCTATTAGTGATAGACCGTATCTGGCAAAACCACCACCTTTCTTTGCAAGAAAATTTGATTTTTTCAACATAAAATAATGGAATTCATGGCCAAAACTGACCAACTAGTTGGTTTATACTAAAACAATTAGACCTCTCGTACTCATGCGCTATGATATCAATAGACCATTCGGCCTTCGGCCTCATGGTCTATTCATCATAGCACATTCGGCCTCGAGGTCTAATTGTTAAATAACCTACCACTGAATCACTTGGCAGGCTCCAGGACACGCACTGTCGTCTTTTAAGATCTTCAGATTCAGATCTATGGGGGAGGGGGAAGAAAAGATTTTGCGACCTCCTACTTGACAGCATTACTCGTAGCCTTATCGATCAATGCCGATCCTTTGCAGGAGCCAGCACGGGGACAAGGCGGGCAGCTTTCCCTCCTAGATATTATTTTATAAATCTTAAGACATACGCAAAAATACATTAAAATGTTTTAAAAAACGTCTAAAACACGAGTACTTTATTTTCCGCGATCAAATTTTGATGGTCATTGTGGACGGAGCGCAAACAAGAGAAATTGATCCCCAGAGAAACGCAATCCCATGACCCATCTGAGTGGCAGCAGTTCTAAAAATAGATTCCCGTTGGGAATTGCACGCGCATTCGAACTGTTTTCCGTTGGTTTAGAAGCGCGCGTGTGTTGATGCAAGCAGCGTTGTCTGCGCGCACTTTTATTTATCATGGCAAATCAGCCAATCATAGCGGAGCTCCTGCGCGGGCCCAAGGCCCGCGCAAGCGGAGCACCATACCTAAGGAAAAAACGTATAGTATACTATCGAGTTGATTTTTGAACGTCACGGGCATTATGGACCATTTTGATTACGTCATTGATGACGTAAGGGCACGTGACTTTGGTGTAGAGTTCCTCTTATGGTCTTTGAAAGTTTGTCCAAGTTTGGCTTCTGTAGAAGCTACCCTTCGGGAGATATGATTTTTTCTTATTTTTCTGGTATTAAACAACCTATAGCGTACGCCGTCCGTCCGTCCGTCGTCCGTCCGTGTACACATGGGAACCCTGTGGTATGCAAAGAAAAAATTATATCTCCTCAAGGGAACATGCCAAGACAATCATACTTGGTATATTTTGTCTATGCCACAAGGGGGGTGCTGTAACACGGTCACGTGATGTTTGAAAAATTAATATCTCGTGAAGGGAAGACTCTAAAACAACCAAACTTTGGTAGTATAGTCTAGGTCACCAGGTGAGTGAAATGAAGTGGTCACGTGATATGACGTCATCGATGACGTCATCTATGCTTTAAAAATTAATATCTCGTGAAGGGACGACTCTAAAACAACCAAACTTGGGTAGTGTAGTCTAGGTGACCAGATGACCGAAATGAGGTGGTCACGTGATATGACGTCATTTATGACGTCATCTATGCTTGAAAAATTAATATCTCGTGAAGGGAAGACTCTAAAACAACCAAACTTTGGTAGTGTAGTCTAGGCCACCAGATGAGCGAACTGAGGTGGTCACGTGATATGACGTCATCGATGACGTCATCTATGCTTGAAAAATCAATATCTCGTGAAGGGATGACTCTAAAACAACCAAACTTGGGTAGTGTAGTCTAGGTGACCAGATGAGCGAAATGAGGTGGTTACGTGATATGACGTCATTGATGACGTCATCTATGCTTGAAAAATCAATATCTCGTGAAGGGAAGACTCTAAAACAACCAAACTTTGGTAGTGTAGTCTAGGCCACTAGATGAGCGGACTGAGGTGGTCACGTGATATGACGTCATCGATGACGTCATCTATGCTTGAAAAATGAGTATCTCATGAAAGGAAGACTCTAAACCAACCAAACTTGGGTAATGTAGTCCAGGTCACCAGATGAGCGAAATGAAGTGGTCACGTGATGTGACGTCATCTATGACGTCATCTATGCTTGAAAAATCAATATCTCGTGAAGGGAAGACTCTATAACAACCAAACTTTGGTAGTGTAGTCTAGGTCACCAGATGAGCGAAATGAAGTGGTCACGTGATGTGACGTCATCCATGACGTCATCTATGCTTGAAAAATTAATATCTCGTGAAGGATAGACTCTAAAGACTCTAAAGCAACCATGTAAACCATGTACACATGGGAATCCCTTTCATTCACACAGAAAATTTTATAACCAGGAGCTCCGCTTTTAGCCAGTGGCTAAATCTATATATTATTACGAGAACAGCAAAAGTGCAGCGTCACCACAGGCAATCCAAGCTCTAGTCATGTGGAGTACTGTGAAAGAAACATGCAACGTTGGGTGTTTTTTGTGCCTTTTTCTTAATACCCCTACCATAATTAACATACGGTAGGGGTATAAAGAAAAAGGTACAAAAAACACCCAAATGCAATAAAATCGCTCCAGGAGCACTTATTTGACAACTACAACATTCCGAGGAGATGTCACATGATTTTATTTCAATATTTACATTTACGTATAATTTTTACAGCGACAACGTTGCATGTTTCTTTCACAATACCCCACATGACTAGAGCTTGGATCGCCTGTGGCGTCACGTAGCATGCTGGTCACACATGCATCCTCACAGTGATGTCTGTTGCTAGGACACGTCCAATCAGAAGGCGCCGCTAAAAATAGCTCCCTGTTCTAAAAATAGAAAGTGTCACGCTCTTCTGCCACTGTCATGGAAAGAGATCCGTGGGTTGGGGTTGCGTTCTCTGGGGATCATTTTCTCCACAAAAATAAATTGGTATAGACATCGGTTTCGCTGGGAAAAATTAACGGGAAAGCATGCATGCACGCATGGTATACTGACAAGCAATATTATTCCTAACAGACACTCAATGAAAATTAGTTTTTCTTCTCTGTATTTCTTTTCTGTGTTTTGTGCATGCTCAGCTTTGATTTCTTAGCTTTTGCCAATTTTGCTTACCGCGCTTATGCTTCAGTGTTTGTAACTGAGTGATAGCTGCAAGAAAGCTTTGAGAGGATAAGGCTACAGGTAAAACATGAAGAGGGAGTACTTGGCGTGAGGGATTCGTGTGTCGCGACACAGGAATCCCGCGCACCATGGGTCTTTCTAGAATTACACATATTTTGGCATACCTTCAAGTCTTCTGTCACCGAAGGCATGTTCCGGAAAGATTGCCCTGTAAAAGTTAAAGCAGATGACAAAATATGGAGAAATACGGAAAACTCGTCTGAGACCCAGGAAAAACGCAGTCCTAGGAAAAGCGCAGACCCCATAGGAAACGAGGAATGTTTTTGGCTCATCTCGCCAGCGATGTCCTGGCTTTTCATCTAATTTGACCGCCTTTCAAGTCACAATGTACTGCACTATTCTCCTCAGCTCTTGCTAAGACCCATTCTAACAAAGAGTGGAATATGTGGACAAATAAAATTACTGCTCCGTGTTCACTCGTGTTTGTTTGTTGTTGGGCGCCATTTTGAATAATGAAATAATAATAATAATGGTTTATTAAACAATAACGATAGCACTATCGTGGCGAAATACAATGATTTTAACACTGAAGAAAAAATATCTAAAATTTACAAAATGTTCCTAATATTTACAATGTAGAGGGACTGGGAATTACAATATATTATATATAATATCAAGAGTGAATTACCAAGAGTTTCCATATTTACTATTACGCCCGAATCACAGTCAGAAAAGTGTCTATTTTTAGAACTAGGATTCCCGCAAAAATTCGTCATCCACAGGGCTCCCACTTTCTCGCCACGCAAACAGTTGTGAGATCCAGCCTAAAATTAAATCACAGATCAATCGAAAAACCTTTACTGCGATTTTCATAATTCTGCGAACTCCCACTTGAGATTTGCGAACGCCAAACTGCGTTTTGGCTTCCGTCAATCAAACCTTTTAAGTCAAGTCCACGCTAGTTTTCTGAGTTTGGTTTGCATTTTACAGTGAAAAATTGTGTTTGAAGCCTTGCTAGCCCCTGTATCCGTTCACAAGATCTATGAAAGCCTCCGTGAAATTACCCATAGGTGTTCACTCGGTGATTGACGGAAGCCAAACCGTGGTTTGTTGGTCGGTGTAGAGTTCGCAGAATTATGAAAATTGTAGTAAAGTCGCAAAGATAAGGTAGGATATTCTCTATTTGTTGTGTATTGGGTATACGAGCATTCGAACCTGAGCATTCGAATACTTTCGCGCGCGAAATTCAAATCTAAAAATAGGCACTTTTCTGACTGTGATGTGGACAAATACTGTACGAAAGATTCTAACTCTTGTTAATCCACTCTTGATAATATATAATAATAATAATATATATAACATATAATATATCTTACTATTTACACGCAGTATTTAGCAGTTAGCCGCTAGAGAAGAAGAGCACCATAGCCGGGAAAAAAGGACTTTTGATTAGAGACGCTTTGTTATTATTGCGCAGATTGTACGAAATGGCAATCAGCGCGCTTCGGAGATCAAGTGATGCAACCCCGAACCAGGTTTGCTGATACCTTTCCCCGTTCTCACGCACAGACTGGCTCGTCTGACGTCTAATCGGGTCGTGTGCGCTAGGCCTAAGGCGTCTTCATAACTCGTCTCCGGGAAAAGTACACGTAGGGCCCTTTTCTGTACCCTCTCTATTTTGTCATTAAGGTTAAAAACTGGGAGGCTAGTGGACCATGTAGCGCATGCATACTCAAGTACAGAGCGAAACAGGGCATGGTACACATTAATGAGATCTGCCGATGGAATTCCAGCTAGCTTGAGTACTCTCAGCATGTAGAGGCGCCTCAACGCTTTGGAGATGATCTCGCGCACGTGCTCGTTCCACTTGAGAGTGTCGCAAATAGTGACTCCGAGAACTTTATGCGCAGATACCCGTTCTAAGGGAAGGCTGTTAATGCGCGAGGATGAGAGATCTGGGCGCGGCCTTAGTGAGCATATCACCAGCTCCTTTACACTTCTTTGGATTGTGATTCATGTTATTACGCGACGACCACTGTGAGATGAGGCCAAGGTCTCTCTGAAGAAATGATGAGCCACCGGATGGGATAACCTCAGATATGTTAGGTCATTTACATATTTCCAATGACTTGATAGCAGTGGTGATTCAGTCGCGAGGTCGTCAATCATCAGAAGAAACAAAATAGGGCCGAGCTTAGTGCCTTGAGGCACCCCATCGTGGACAGGTAACCAGGGAGACGTGGTGTTTTTAATCTTGACAGCTTGACGACGATCAGTAAGGAAACTTCATATCCACTTGATTATAAACCCTCGGACCCCGAGATGTATGAGTTTAGTGCCCGAGATGGTGTGATCAATTAATAAACAGACCCTGAGGAATTCCTGGTTAATCGATGGAAGATAGCCAGTTATGTATCATGTACACAGGATACATGATACACAGGATACACAAGTACACAGATGGTCTATGGTACAGGGAGCCCAAGTCGGCTTTTAATGTAAATTATGTCCCCTGCTCCACATATATTTCTATGAGCAAGGAGAACAGTTATTACTTTGCACAAAAGACTGTTGTTGTTCCCCTTTCCTTGCGGCTGGCGGTCTTTTCTTTTTATCATAAGAGTTATATGGGGTTCATGTGTACCTGTTTATTATTCAAAATGGCGCCCAAGGACATACAAACACGAGACAACGAAGCAGAAAATTATGCGTCTACATATTCCATTCTTGTTAGAATATTTTACGAAAGAAAAGTACATGGGCCTTAGCGAGAGTTGAAGAGAATAGGACATGGCTTGCGACTGAGGTGAGCCAAAAACATACTCATCCGTTGTTTTCCAGGGGGTCATCGTTTTTCAGGTCTGCGTTTTCCATACACCCCTGGTTTCACGAGAACCTGGATTTTCACTGATATTCAGAATGACCATTTGCCACCCCTTACATGGCATGCTGTATTAGAGGTTGTGGCAATCAATGGCAGTACCGTAATTGGCAAGATACTCAGTGCGTTTAAGGCATGGCTCTAAACTGTTTTGCCTGAAAAAGGGATTATTCGTCATAACTAATGTTCTATACTGTGGATCATCATCAAAATTGGTAAGTACAATAATTTCAACAAGAGCTTTGTTTTAATATATTTTGTTGCCATGGAAACGGTAATCACGTGACTCAGTGGCGGCCATCTTGGATTTTATACTTAGGCCTTCTGAGGACAGCCATGGAAAGGTGAAATTGAACGATAATCACATATTTAGATACAGGGAAACTACCTTAAAATGAAGCTAATTGGATAAGTCGCATTACTTCAGTAAACAAATATATATATAATTTTTCGTGTTTTGAAATATTTAATATTTTCAAAAACTGTCCTTATTAAAACATTATCCTTGATATCCAATTAGGTTTACAGAAAGATCAATGCTACAAACATTATGCTAAAAAGAAATGTCTGATTTTTATCTTCTTTCCATACCTTCACGGGCGCTAAAATTTAAATCCAAGATGGCGGACGGTGAGTCACGTGACATCGTTACCATGGCAACAGCAATTTTATCGTAATCAGAATTACAAAATAAGTTTAAGGCCCAAGTTTGAAAGATTTTCGTTGAAAAATAATGAAGTTACCAAAAAGCAGCCCTTGTGTTAGAGCCATTCCTTAAACTCACTGAGTAATGGCAAGAATTTCCCGAATAATTCTCTTTCATCATCAAAGCAGGCTATGATAAACTAGCAGTTGCATTGAATGTTTCATGCAGTATTTGATTATTATTACAACCAGGGGCATATCTTTTATTTTTGGAAGCCACCCTGGGACTATAGGCTTGTGGCTCGGCCCCAAAAGCCATTAGTGACAATGACTATTATGAGCTAGATATACCAAATAGATAGTAGCGGGTAGATACACATATATTTTGAATACTTTGTGAAACATTTGTAAGCCAGTGCTTCCTTGGCTTACAGCAGGCAGATACACCCCTTACAACAAACAAATAATAACATTGTCAATTAGGCACATAGTCTTGGTCTATTGCTTGCCATACCTTACACTGACCATAGCTATGCATGAGTCAGCGAATATCCCGATCCCCTCCCCCACCCACCCTGGGACAAGTTGGGGCATATAAAAGATGTTTTATCTCCAACACGATGGGGCATTAGAAGGATTTAGAAATTAACCCTACCCTATGCATGGGGGTGGGGCATAGGTGGGGATTTGTTCGAGCACAGCAGTTGCCTGCAAGAAAGGTCCTCTATTGGGGGGTTAGGGTTAAGGGTTGAGGAGAGGGGGGGGATATTTGTTGACTCATGCATTTAGTATGCGCTGACTTACCTTAAATATGTTACACTGGATACCTTAAAGTGAAAAAAAGTGTCAGCAAATATGCAAAATCTTATAAACAGAAACAAAAAATACTTACAGCAACTGCTAGCAATTTTTTCACAAAAAGTGCAGATTGTTGTTCTGCAATGTGAAAATAACAGAGAATAATTACTGGCTGAAGCAAACCTTTTTTCCAGGGACTGGCAGGGGCTACCATATAAACAAGTTGGGGTGCTTGACTAAGAGATGGCAAAATGTCCATGGCTCCTATTAATTTGCCCCTATTCAATAAATGTTGGGTTTTCATGCTCTAAGACGAGTGCTACAAGACTGCTGCACCAAAAGACCCCCGGGTTTTAAAACAGAAAATTGCATCCAAATAATAAGTCCCCTCGAATAGGCTGATTCCAGTTGACGTCATTGTTTACATATTTTTCTCTTTAGACGTTTCGGCGAAACTACAAAATGATAAGGTCTGAATATCAATAAAGGGTGACGAAAAGAAAAATTGAACTCGGTATCTTGTATTGTAAGTGCGTGATGTGAAATTCAATTTACAGAAGTATGGAGTAGTGAGTACTCTGACCTCCAGTACCGCAATAGGTGTTGAAAACATGCCGAAGACAAAGTCAGTGATGAAATAATATCCTGCAAACGGTAATAAACTAGTTCTGACAGATTTGTAGTATAGTTTAATGGCTTTTCAAAAATGACCAAAGAGTTATCTGGAGGGCAAAAAGTAATCAGCCCATGCATTTTTCAATGTAAGAGAGGGCAGACTGGGTATTTTATCAAGATTAAGAATGCTCCACCTTTTAATGCATGGCTCAGGTAAGTATAAGGTCTACTTGCAAAACAACTAGAACATTAACAATGATAACGATTTTGGTAAAGTAGTTGTACTCGCCTGAAACTTGTTCTGGTGGAAAAATACTGGACCACTGAAAAGAAAAATATATCACAAGTGTGTCCAAGTGTTATCTCAACGAAGTGCGAAGGATTCCACAAAACACAGACCTACTCCAAGACATTCTAGTTTGTAATTAAATTGTAAAACAGAACTTCTTGATAAGAGTCTACTTACACTTACTGTCTTGGAGTCATTTCTGACCATCTGTGCTGTACCCATTCTAACGACTGGAAGCATATTTAAAATTTAAAAATCAATAAGCTTAAGCTTAAAAGTTGATTTTCAAAAACAATAAACTTAACTAAGTTCGCTTCAGTTTTTCGAGCTTTTTATTCCGTAAGACACGACAAACACCGGTGAGCGGAATGTTGTAAGAGGAGGAAACAAAATTACTACGGCGAATGCAAGCTTAATTAAGTTAAAATTAAGTTTCTTAGTCTAATTTTTGGTCTAATTTCAAACTCGAAACTTTTTCACTAGTAACATGTTCTCTTTACTTTTTTATTTAGCGAGTTCCTACTCAATCTTCTTCAATGAATTAAAATTCCAAAACTCTAAAGGCACCGATATAACATAAGCTTATCTTACCAGTAACGTTTTGTCAAAGAGACAGACAAGCGGTCAACTCCAGAAAGGGAGAGAAGGAAAGAAATGAAAACTTGCTTTAGCTTGTATTGTTATGCGCGAATGGCGCGAAAACCATGTACGAGCGCGCGTTTTCCCGCCGAAACCACAGGCATCCTAAGCCCTGCACGGTCACGTGAATGTTGGATAGCGTTGTCGGTCGGGGTGCGTGACGAGCGGAAAGGCAAGGCCAGGTAGGCCAGGTCATCTTTTGTTTTTCAATGTTTTTATTAGGGGTCATAAATAGGGGCGTTCCTCTCTGGGAGGCTTGGGAGGCGCGCGGGAAAGGAATAGAAGGAATGTTTAGAATGTGCTCGGCGTGACCCTGCGCCCCCTGCGTGACACGAATCTAATATTTGATTGGTCAATGTCAGGCTTCATGTTCACGTGGCAAAATCTACGCTTTGTGATTGGTGAAATAGAAATCCGCAGTTTACAACACTTTGAATATTTCACTCACGCTTTATAATTTTGACATGACAACTCGAAGAATTGTCGCGCAAACTACATTCGTATTTGGAGTGTTATCACTAGTCTTATCGCCATGGACAAGCGTAAGGACCAAGGCTGTTGTAATATCCCTTGCATGAAGACATTTTATATGTTCTTCAATGTTATTTTGCTGGTGAGTTGTGCTTGAAATCTCCAACAGACATCCATATGTTTGCCTCACTTGACTGCTCATTTTCGGATCGTGTTTTCTCCCAGTTCTTTTTTGCATATTATCATGATGATTATGCGTTATCAGTTCCAGCTTTACTAAAAGTATGCTCACAGACGACCAACATTCTTCCAAATTTTACTGTTACGTTTATACTCTCTCAAGGCCTCGAATTGACGAAATATATTTGAGCATGCTCGAATTAGAATAAAAAACAAACTTGTAAACCAGCCCAATAGCTGTTGTAACTTTCGTGGTCAATAAAGTATCATTCATTCTTGTGAGTAATGCTGGTCTGGATTTGCTGAACCTTTGAATCTTCAAATTATGAGAATATCTTGAGGACTTCAAAATATTGAAAGAAACCTCTTTCTTATGAACTCAAACATGAAGAGACCAGTCGTATAGAGAGAAGAACCTAACGAGCTCATCACAAATGCCTTTAGATTTTCAAGAAGGCTATCACACTTATTAGCCATTCATATAAGTACTGTAAATGAAATTTTAACTGTTTAAAAGCATAATGGAGATTGTTAGCCAACATTTAACAAAGTATAAAATAATCTAATCTGCCTCTGGATGGCATTATACCCCGGCATTAGAGAACATCAGGGATCATTTTTTGCCCAGTTTTTGCAATTTTTAAAAGATATTGTACGGAGGGCCACCAATAGCCTCACCAGATCCCAAAAGTCCCAGCATATTTTTTCACAACATCCTATTTTTCCAGTCCCATTTCCTGTTATAAAAAGTGTGTATCCCAAACCCTAGCATCTCGGTTTCCCATATCACAATCATTAAATAAAACAAATCCCACATTCCGAAAACATATCATTGACCCTCTTAATAATGACAATAAGACTTTCATGTGAAAATGTAGGTTAATACAACATTGGCTGATGGTGTTAACATCTTGTTGGCCAATGTATATTGTAGGAACATGTATATGTATAATAATAATAATAATAATAGGTCTTTATTATCATAGAATAAAAACACATACCCTATGTTACAAAAAGTTTTAAAGTTTAAAAAGATATATAAAAGCATATGCCTATTTACATCAAGTGATTGTGATAAATATAATATTAACTAAATAATTAACAATAATTTCATAAAGCTAAGATATTATTAAAAAGCTAAATTCCATTTAAAAGTGAGGCAATTTACAAAGGTGTTCATAAAGCGTTGCGTGTTATCTTCGGCTTACATACTTGCGGACTTAAAGGTTCTAAGGTTGTATTTCATGTGCTTTTTTCTAGGTAATACATTGTAAAGTGGATGGGCCTCCATTCTTTTCACTTTAGAAAATGTTCTTTTGTCTGTCTTTTCTAGCATCCGATGTATGTATTTTTGTATAAAAAGTATACTTTCATAATTTGTTTGCAATGTGTAGTTCAATTCCCCTTATAGAGCAGTTTTCACATGACTGTTGTGAAAACAATTGCAATTGAGCAATCATTAGCCAATCAGAATCGAGAGAAATCACGACTTGCTCCTAAACCGCTCTATCTTAGCTAATTGCAAGCCTAAGTAATTACACGATTTATTTACTACTCCCAAATTTGATTGGCTGAGAAAAACGAGTAGCCAATGAGAATGCAAAGCAATCGCAATTACATAACAAGTCTTGACAGTCATGTGAATCCGCTCAAACATACCGCTACTACCAATTGTTTTGTTATTCAAAGTTTGAGCTCCTTTAATGGGAGCTGCAAGATAATGGTGTTAATGAGGCAAAGGGGGTTGGAGAGTGAACATTAGTTAAATTCCCTCCATTGTGGGGGTATGAATCATTTCTGGAATTACACAATACCTGTTTGCATGCTTGATCTAAACACTAATTTCCACTTCTACTTATACATACACAACTTATTTTGACACGGTTAAAACATCAGTCTATACATGCATAGGTACATATATAGACACTATTAGCTGGTGGAAAAGTTTGCTCCTTTAAGGGGCTCCACACTGAAATATAGCAACAAGACGTTAGGCTCGTCTAGTTTTATCACTGTACCAAAAATGAGCCTGCCTTTAGTAGATTAAAGCAATTTAAGGAACATTTTGTGTTTTTTGGGACTAGCCCCAGCCCATTTAGAAACCCAGACCTTAAAGGCCCATCACCAACCAGGAGCCTTTGCGGACTCTTAGCCAATCAGAGCACCCGGAAAACAATGGAACAATTTGAAGACAATAGAAAACGGGGCGCAAAGGCTCCCGGTTGGTTATGGGCCTTTAATGTGCTTTGAGTTGTTAATATCAGGTTAATACCTGTCAGAACAGAAAAAAAGTTTTTTTGCCTAATACCGAAAAGGTATTTAGTCAATTCCATCTCATTTTGAAAGATTGCCTGCTACAGTGTATAGCTGTTATTCATTAGTTTGGGTTTCAAATACATAACAGGGAATTAATATACAATCTTCATTCACTGGACAAAATGCGCGGACCCCATTGGTTAAAACTGATCATGTGAGTTTTCGTTACCTAGTGACATCAATTGGGGCAAGTGCATTATTGGTAATAACGCATAAAAATCGTGCAGTGTTCACTGCAAGTGCAAATCTTTCTTGATTTTACAACTGATTAATACTTATCATTAATTTGTATTTATGCTTTCTGTATTTCCAAGCTATCAGAATGCAGTTCATGTACCTAAAATATTCTGAATTCAATTAAAATATTGCATTTGAAGTAAAAGTAATGTAATTGATTTTGAGTCTAGTCAGGGAAACCATTCTCTGATACTTCTTAACGCAGGTCCATGCCGTGAACACAAATTTGTATAATTAAAAGTGTTAGAGACTTATTTCGTGTTTTGTTGACAAATACACGCACTTGGTGGCAATGCAATGCAATGCAATGCAACTCTAAATTTTTTAATACTGGACTCGTCTAACGTCTGACGCCAGATTCAAAAATTTATCATTGGTTGTGTTGCCAGCGCGTGCATGTATTTGTCAACAAAACACTCAAAAAGTAATTATAATTATTGACATATGCCTCACTGTCCTCGTGATATTCTTCCATCTTCCTTAATGGCTACTGTTACATACACATCTCAATGGTGCATTTTTTTTTTCCCTAGTTCTCTGGCATTGCCATACTTGCTGTGGGGATATGGATCTTTGTTGAAAAAGTCAGTATAACAGTCTTCTAACTACTGATAATTATGTCACCGTCCCTGGCTTGATGATTGCTGCTGGCTGCTTGGTGGTGATTGTTTGTGTTGTTGGCTGTTTGGGTGTCATCAGGGAGAACCGATTCATACTTGTGTCAGTAAGTATCCCCTCCTTCCTGAAAAAAGTAGAAAATTATAAAAAATATGAGAATAATGTATGGTACAGTAAGCACCATTTGTATGTCTCACTACTGATCTAGGGCAAATATTGTTCCTCAAGTTAAGCTATTGATAACATTTTTATTTCAGTACTTAATAATGCTGATATTGATCTTTGTGTTGGAAGTAGCAACTGGACTAGTTGCTGTAATTTACCGGTCTGAGGTGAGGTGCTATTATGAGCCCATGTTGTACAATATGTACTTAACAATTATCCCCTGAAGGTGAGGTAAATAGTGGTGGATATATACCGAGATGCGAAGCATTGAGGTATAATGTATCCACTAAGTATATACCAAATCGGTAGAATAAAATAGGGTGGATTAAGATTAAAAATGCAATATCGCTCGTGAAAAGAGCCACCATTTTGATAATTTTCTCAAAACAGTGAATAGTGTTGGATATCTACTACTTCTGGAACCAATCAGAATGTGCGAAAATGACTACCGGTATTCACTGATTTGGTATATACTAAAATGCAATACATTTTATTTCGCATTTCCTTTTTCAATATCCTTTGGAATGTTTTTCGTTCAGCAATGTTCCCATGACTTTGATTCATATAGATCACACAAGAAATAGAAGCAAGCATTCGAGGGAAAATGAACCAATATGGTTTAATAGCGATGTTACCAAAGCAATAGATGACCTTCAACTTGAGGTAATCAGTTCTTAAGATAAAGTGCCACTCTAACCCTGGGGCTACCAGCTGTGGATAAGTACTGGGACCCAGTCTCATCCTCTCTTACTACTCCTATGAGTTGTATTTTCCTCAAGAAAGTCTTTTTGTTGGACTTTGGCCCTTCATTTATTACGGTGGGCTGATGAGTGGAGGGAGGGCTATTACAGTCAGACACTCAAACCCTGAACAGCAGATACATTTCTTCATTTTTTCTGCAGTTTTGGGATACTCAGATTCTGAAATGAAAATAGATTTCAACTTTTGCCATGGTTATAAAACTTGATTGCATTTTTCACACAGTTTCAGTGAGAATAGCAAGCATAAACAGTAATATAAAATTTAACCAAGTGTTCACAGTTCGAGTGTCTTTACTGTAAAACTGTGCCCATTTCTTTGGTTTTGGCCTACAATTACCTTAAGTTTTATCTGGCCTTAAGGAGGTTCACAAATAGTATTTTGATGGATAGTAAATGGTACCTACTCAGGTGACTGCAGTTTATTTGTCTGTAGTTTCATCTAGCGCTCTGGTTGGTTTACGGTAGCAATATGATTTGGAAGGTAACCATAGCAACAGGCCTCTGATACGGTACTGTACCGTTCTAACCCTTTGGAAAGCTTTTTCTCACAAATCTGTGGTAAGTTTAATTGAATTATGGTCTCGGTCAGCGAAAACGACGTGCTTACGAAAAAATTTCTTGTCGTGTCATAATCAGTTACATATCGTTTTAAAGCTAAAAGATTGTTCTATCTAATGAAGTTGTTCATTTTAGCAGAGTTTAGATTTTTCTTATATTTTAATGACCCCGAACTAAAAACTACCTTGTTTACTTGAAAAGCTCCAGACCATTAGCGATTTGTTGCACAATTAATCTTTGAGAAATGAACTGCAAATTAAGAAAATATTAGGTCGCAAAGTTGAAAGTCGCATTTTTTTCAATTTGCTGCCGCAAATTTATCATAAAAACTTTTTCAAGTAAAAAATAAACTTTCCTCACACAGTTTTTTAGGTGTTATCATCTTCTAACGGCACATAAAATTTGACGCCAATATTAAATCGTGTGAGGTCAGGAGCTTCGCGAAGGTGAAAATTTGACCTAAAATTTAAGTGATAGAAAAAGCATGTAAAGTTAAGTAGCGCTCCGTCCAAGAACGATAGCGTGAACGGCTATGGGGAATTTGAGTTATGCTTTGTGTAAAATTTTAAATTGTTAAATTTCTAATAACTAATTGGCTTAGTCAACAAATCCTGGCCTTCTGATTGGTTGAAATTTGTTTTTGACCGATTTCATAGCGAAATACTTCGTTTGCAGTGCTGAATTTTTTCCGAATAGGTCTTCCGGATATTTCATAGCATTTCGTTGTTCAAGAAGAAAATCGAGTGTGAGCATCACTAGACGACCACTGTTTCCGCAGCCCTATTGTTTCCGCTATAGTTCTAAGATGGAACGCTACTTAATTCAAATGCAGAAAATGAGTGGTGGGCAATACAAACCAATAGGCTATTGAAACCAAGGGAAAAATTTGAAGCGTCACTTGGGGTTTTAGAAATATACTCTATTAACTGAATTCCAGGAAAAAAGTCGTATTATGGATTTTTAATTATTTACCCTGACCGAGACCTTAAACATTGTAATGTCTTGCTTTCAGTTTAAGTGTTGTGGTGATAAAGGCATGTATAGCTGGAATAACACTTCATGGAAGCAAAGTGAAGTTAGTGGAAACAACTCGGTGCCTGATTCTTGTTGTAAATCCTTCTCAACTTTCAACTTTTGCCATGGTTATAAAACTTCATTGCATTTTTCACACAGTTTCATTGAGAATAGCAAGCATAAACAGTAATATAAAATTTAACCAAGTGTTCACAGTTCGAGTGTCTTTACTGTAAAACTGTGCCCATTTCTTTGGTTTTGGCCTACAATTACCTTAAGTTTTATCTGGCCTTAAGGAGGTTCACAATAGTATTTTGATGGATAGTAAATGGTACCTACTCAGGTGACTGCAGTTTATTTGTCTGTAGTTTCATCTAGCGCTCTGATGATCCAACCTATTAATGCTGTTGGTTTACGGTAGCAATATGATTTGGAAGGTAACCATAGCAACAGGCCTCTGATACGGTACTGTACCGTTCTAACCCTTTGGAAAGCTTTTTCTCACAAAATCTGTGGTAAGTTTAATTGAATTATGGTCTCGGTCAGCGAAAACGACATGCTTACGAAAAAAATTCTTGTCGTGTCATAATCAGTTACATATCGTTTTAAAGCTAAAAGATTGTTCTATCTAATAAAGTTGTTCATTTTAGCAGAGTTTAGATTTTTCTTATATTTTAATGACCCCGAACTAAAAACTACCTTGTTTACTTGAAAAGCTCCAGACCATTAGCGATTTGTTGCACAATTTCAAACTTTGTCGGATTTTATCTTTGAGAAATGAACTGCAAATTAAGAAAATATTAGGTCGCAAAGTTGAAAGTCGCATTTTTTCAATTTGCTGCCGCAAAATTTATCATAAAAACTTTTTCAAGTAAAAAATAAAACTTTCCTCACACAGTTTTTTAGGTGTTATCATCTTCTAACGGCACATAAAATTTGACGCCAATATTAAATCGTGTGAGGTCAGGAGCTTCGCGAAGGTGAAAATTTGACCTAAAATTTAAGTGCTAGAAAAAGCATGAAAAGTTAATTCAAATGCAGAAAATGAGTGGTGGGCAATACAAACCAATAGGCTATTGAAACCAAGGGAAAAATTTGAAGCGTCATTTGGGGTTTTATGAATATACTCTATTAACTGAATTCCAGGAAAAAAGTCGTATTATGGATTTTTAATTATTTACCCTGACCGAGACCTTAAACATTGTAATGTTTTGCTTTCAGTTTAAGTGTTGTGGTGATAAAGGCATGTATAGCTGGAATA
Source organism: Scolanthus callimorphus (assembly GCA_033964015.1). Classification (NCBI taxonomy): domain Eukaryota; kingdom Metazoa; phylum Cnidaria; class Anthozoa; order Actiniaria; family Edwardsiidae; genus Scolanthus; species Scolanthus callimorphus. The sequence continues at coordinate 305,821 of CM066916.1, forward strand.
ACACTTCATGGAAGCAAAGTGAAGTTAGTGGAAACAACTCGGTGCCTGATTCTTGTTGTAATCCTTCTCAGAGAGATGTGGAATACGACTGCATCCTTCAAATATTCAGGAATATGTAAGTGTTATAAGCTTATATTCAACTAAGATATTAACCAGGCCGAATATATCACTGGGGTTTTCTCAGATGAATCAGATGTTGAATTTGTTTTGCCCCAGCCTTAGTTCATTACCTTTGTATTTTTTACAGGGCTGCATTGAAAAGCTGGAAATGTTCTTTGAAGACCACCTGCTGATTTTAGCAGCAGTTGGACTAGGGCTTGGGTTCTCACAGGTACAAGTTCTCCTGGGTTGCTATGCTCATCACAGTGGGTTTCACATTTTATTGGGACAATAACAGACAAGCCTTCCTGACTGCCCAGTTGACAGGGGTCCTCATTCATGGCACAAAATCTTTAATCCGATCTCCTGTTGATACAATTCACAAGAAACTGCCTAAAATTCATTGATGTACTTAATATTATTCTACTACTCTTTCGGTTTGCTCGAGCCGGTTTTTGTCATTGTACTTTGTTTTCACCAGTTGTAGCTTTCACGTGGTTTTCCCTGTAATCAGTGAAGCGAACTACATTCCAGCGTGTTGTAGTTTTCATGGCTCAACATTCATACTCTCAAAGCGTAGCCAATAACAATCCAACAACATTTATTATGAACGTTAACTTGATAATGCTGAGCTTTCTAACTCTTTGTCTTCAACCTACCGCCACTGCCTGGCTGACAACCACTCGCTCTCCAATTTATCAGTTCTTCTGCCCTCCGCTTTTTCGATTTTCTCGGAAAAAACATGATAGAAAATCTCGAATACGCTTTGCCGCTTCCCTAGCAAGCGTGACGGCAAACTGCGCGGAGAAATCATTGAGCCATAGACGCAATGTTTGATGGAATGTAGTTGGCTGGGAAACCGACGTCAAAGCTACGACAGGTGAAAACAAAGTACAATGACAAAACCGGCTCGAGCAAACCGAAAGAGTAGTGAAGTTTAACATTTTTTCTCGGTGCCTTAAAATACTTCAGTGAACTCAAGAGTTGGAGGTTATCTTTGGTGTATATTCAAGAATAATTTACGGAAATATCAAAAACTTTTAAATATGAGATTTGTGTCAGAGTGTAAGTTTTATAACAAACGGAAGATTTATAATATATTTTCTCAAATTTTTTCAGTTTCCTTGAACACATGCCAAACAAAATCGGAAGCATTCTAAGAAGTGAAAATTGGCTGGTACATTGCCTTGGGTTTGTAGATTATTCGGGCGGCAAGGATTTCTTAATTCCGCAAATATTAGCCATTATTTTTCAAGGAAATACTTTGCGGCATAAATAACTTTGACATTTTGGAGGCTGAAAAAGTCCGTTCGAGTAACAGAAAATCGGCCCAATGACTTCTCTCCAAACTTGCTGTGATTAATGTTAGCTACTCAGGGATTAGTGCGAGGGGTGTCATTTTAAAAGTTTAGGTCGCGCAACGCGTCTGATGGGTGCTAATTATAAACAAGGGTGTGGTTATAACGTTGCTATAGCAACTCCGATCACAACAAAATGCACACTACAATAAAGTTCAAACCCTCCAGGGTAACCATGTGAATGTTCAGACTGGTACAGGTTTTTGAGCCTGAAGAGCAGGCATACAAAGATTGGGTGTTGAGGGCAGAAAAAATTGTAGGCTGCCTCCTTAATAACGTGAATATTAATAACACGGTTGTTAATGTAAATCTAGACCGGAAGCCCTACGTAGACTGGAGTACCGGTAGCTTTTATTCCAAGTAAGCTCAGATTGTAGGAACGCAAAGCATCCCACAATGCTGACATTGGCCGGAAACAAGGCCTTAATATATCTGTACGGTAAATTGAACGTGATCATTCGCATATAAGCATTTGCCAAGCGCACCACTTGAGCAAGTGTTATAATTCTAAAAGCAATTTTCGCAATGCCTCCAAAGAAAAATAAGTCCAAGCGACAAAATCGTTGCCCTGGATGTAAGGTAGCAAAGTCGGAACACAACTGGGGCCATCTTCGCCTAACTGTGCTGGGAAACCAGACGATGACGACTGGTCTAACGACGGAGAAGTTTAGTAACGCGTTTTAATAATATCGATATAGCATAGTGTACTGGTAATATCATCTCTATCTCTATCATATTTATACTTGATCTAAATAGGCATATGCTTTTATCTTTTTTAAACGTAGGATAACTAATAAATGTGTTTTCATTCTATGATGATATAATTATTATAATTATTATTCAATCAATCAATCATATTGTAGTAAATGCCACTTATGTGGCCCATTTAGCAGGGCATAAAAGTAACTAATTTTATTTATTATATGTTTCAGCTCTTTGGTATTGTAACTGCAATTGTTCTGCTACGTTACATTGAAGAATACTAGCGCTGCGTTGATACACAAGAAAACTTGAAGAAGTCTTCAGGCAGGTGTATCTATACTGAGTTTATGGCCCTCTACCATTATTGTAGTTCTGCCTAAATTTGAGAAAATGAATAGTTAAAAGCAGGTGCTTATAGCAAAGAAAATGGTACCAACCATAATTTAATGTGTTTTAACTTTTTTGCAAAACATATACAATGTAGGGTTGTTGCTATTGTGCATCCCGCTAACATTTACTTTTTAAATGTAGTGCAAGTAATGAATGTTAAAATCAATTTCGTTTTTATGCAAAATATTTTTAATGCGCTTTTTCATTACATTTAACAACTACTATTTTTTGCAAAAAAGGATAAAAATTCCCATAGAGCTCTGCCAAGTGAAATTTAGCGCTCGCATAGTTGAGGTGTAGACCGGGGGCATTCTTTCATGTAAAGAAAGGTAAAACTGATACTAGGGATGTAAGTCCGATAAAATGTGGCCCTAGAAATGCCTCCTCGTTGAAAATGTATAAATAATTCAAAAATATATTAAGAATACCTCTTTGTTCGAAATGTTTAAATACAAATTTTTGTAATACAAAAATGTATTAAAAAATGCCGCCTCGTTCAAAATACCAGAACCACATTGGTACTTTTGTAAAGGTGTGTCGTTTTTGCTTGTTGAAATTGTCATCTGCGAAAACGTAACGTGTTCTCACTCGACGTTTTGCGGGTTCTAGCCCATAAATTTTCCAGTTCTCTCTAAAACCCCTAAAACATACGTGAGTCGCAATTTTAAACCACTCGTTAAAAAATACTACGAGCACCCCTATCATGTCGACATGGGAAGATTCCTCCGGAGCAAACCTCAACCCTTCAACTCAATAGCGCCGCGCACAGATGACGTCACACTAATTAAAAACTCAGACAAACAAATACGCGTTTCTCCCATTTTCTCGGTTTTCTCTCTAAAGGACTAAACAAATGATCTGGTAAACTGGTAGTTCCACTCTTGTATGTACTCCTACCCTAGCTCGTATTTCGAGCGCGATTCTTCTGAATCGGATTTCAGAGGGATTTGTCTGAGTCTCGTAACCTAATTTTAGAATCTGTGCGCAGCGCTATTGAAGCAATAGATGAATGTTATTTATAAAACCGTAACGGCGCTCACTGATTAATGCCGAGATGTATTGTATGTACTTTTATAAACTAGTAGCATGTATAGAGCCCGTCGGTTTCATTTTAATTTGATGGTTTATCATTTTAATTACATGTAAACGTTTGTAGCTTAGTGCGTTTGCGGTGTTTTTTTTTGCATTTTATTATACAAAATGGTGTCTTGAGGAACTGTATCACGCCTGTATTATGCATTTTGGGGAAATTGCGGGAATATGTTTTAAAGCCACCAAATGCAAACAAGATGGCGTGGGTTGTAGTTAGAAAATGTTTAGACAAAAAACATGTATTGTTTCATTTTTTCGTGATTATAATAAAGCTCGCGCGCGCTCACAAAAATGATACACAAATTCAGTGTTATTATGGTCACGTGATTAGAGCTACCAATAAACACGAAGCAATTATTCTAACATGTATTTTGATGATGACATTAACATTAGCAATCTCCAGTGTCAGATTTAAAAGTTAATCAACGCAAAAGTCTGAGCCCGTTGAATGAGTGAAACATGTTTTAGGATGTTTGTGGCCGCCACCTAATTCTCTAATTAATCCGGTAAACAACACTAGCCCCAAGGTCGCTTGTAATAACAAATGGCACTACAATTTTCATTATTATTTTTCTTTTTCATTTGAACGTTTTAACGGCATGTTGTAAACATGGACTGGACTGAGAAAACATGGACTGAGAAAACATGGACTGGACTGAGAAAACATGGACTGAGAAAAACATGGACTGAGAAAACATGGACTGAGAAAACATGGACTGAGAAAACATGGACTGAGAAACCATGGACTGGGAAAACATGGACTGAGAAAACATGGACTGAGAAAACATGGACTGAGAAAACATGGACTGAGAAAACATGGACTGAGAAAACATGGACTGAGAAAACATGGACTGGGAAAACATGGACTGGGAAAACATGGACTGGGAAAACATGGACTGAGAAACATGGACTGAGAAAACATGGACTGAGAAAACATGGGTACAGTTAGTTCCAAAAGAGTGAAATCAATCGCAAAGTGATTACAACAATTCTGAACAATACAAAGTCATCGAAATAGCGTTGACAAATATAAAACAGGAAACGATGTAGTATGGAGAGTATTTTCCAAACATGAAGCCCGTGAGAAGCAGGCGCACGCTCATAAAACCAGCACTCTGATGTTTTAAAATATCAGCAATCGCTCATGCATTATGAAGTCCGTCAGCCGTCTCAATTTGATTGACATCTGATAGCTGGCAAACTGCATGAGCGTTACTCACTTTATTGTTTACCACCGAGGTTGACACTTGATACGACGATTAAGTTTCAAGGTCAAAAGCCGTCACATCTGGTGGGATGAAGTTTATTTTCCGGTAGCTTGCATGTATGTTTGGTCTGTTTTCTGCTGGAAATAACTTCCTTTCCCAAGAGATGAAGTGTGGTGTTGTTGTTTGTTTTGCACGTTCGGGATCTCAAGCGCAGAATTCAGCGTGTATTTAAAGTAAACCGTATCTACTTGGCTAAGAATTTGCTATGACCTTTGTTAAAAAAATACGGGCGATTCTGTAAGATTAGTGTGTTAGCTAATAGACTCGAATGAACTACAATTGTAGCTCACTATGCCTGTATGCGTCGAACGAATTCGTAAACGAAACGTGTGGCGACTTGAACTTGTATACCTAAGCACAGATTGGCTTGAAATTTTCAAATATTTCTGAATCTAGCATCATTAAGTTAGAGTTAATTACCGAGATTCGAGGCAATAACCCCAATACATCCCAAGGGCCGTGGGCCCGAGGGATGTATTGGGGTTATTGCCGAGAATCGAGGTAATTAACGGACTTAGTTTACAGTTGACAAGGTTTTCAGAAAACAGGAACAAATGAAATGCATTCTTTTCATTGAATTGAACAGTTTTGAAAAGGAGTACAGTTTACAATTGAAAAAGATAGCGGATTCCAATAGGAACTATTGTTAGTTATTTAGCTGCTTTCATAGAAGTGGGTTCCCCAGAGAAACTTATTGCAATTAATTTTTACCATGCACAATAAAGTTGTGATGCTGAAGAAAATGAATGACAACTTTTATTCAACTATGATTGACAAAGGTTTCCAAACACGAATTGCGTCTTTGTGTTTTCGTACAACAGCCAGTCCAATCAATCAAGCGGCCTTTTGTAAAAGCGCAACCCCGGAGGGGGGACTCTAAGGTTAAAATGCCTGGGGTGACCGTCGGGAAACTCGAATTTTGACCCTAAAAAATACCTGGTCGGAAAAAATTTCCACCCTAAAAAATACCCCTCAGTCTGAAAATACCCTTAAAAATACCACCAATTTTGACAGATTAAATTTTATTCTGGCCGTTTATTAGATATACATCAAATATATCCTCTCGAGTTTCACTATTTCAAATACACTATCATTCTTTCAAATATTTTGGACCTATGTATCACCAGGTTTTCTTCAGCGTACCTTATTTGCGTGAGAACCCCCTAAAAAATACCTATTTTTCTTACCATACCGTATTTCATTTTCGAACCCCTAAAAAATACCGTACCGCCTATTTCAACCCCTAAAAAATACGACGGTCACCCCTAGCATTCCAATATAGGGAGTCCCCCCCCCCCCCCCCCGGGAGCGCAACTCATTAAAGCGCTGTTATTTTGGTCGGTACGTAGCTGCTTAAAGCTCCTCTCTGGTTGGATAATACAACAATACCCTACACCTCAACACAAAGAACGAGGATAATAGACTACAGACAAAAGAACTAATTTGTAGAACGAAAATAATAGAGACAAAAGCAACTACGTCCTTACTGGTTATTTTCATTTGTACCACGCCCTGACTGCTACAGCTCAATTTGCATAACGTTGTGTCTAGCAAAACGGATGGAACTGGTTCAAGATGGAGAAACTGAAGGCAAGTTTCAGGTATTTTGCGCTCGTTGGTTGCTCTCTACGATTAGATATGCAATTAACCTGGGCATGATTTTATCTGTATTTTCAGGTTTACGTCTTAAACACACTCTATGGGCAATGAGACCAAGCAAGTAGACTGGACAAACGCTTCTCGATTATGGATCAAGTGAAGGCGTTCTCGGAAATCGTGTTTTGTGGCGTTCAACGGGATTCGCATTAAGGATAATCAGGAGCAAATATTGATTATAGACAGACAGTCGGCATAGATGCATAAACTGAGATTATTGGATGTTTTTTTCTCGGGTAAGTGTATGGATTTGAATTCCCTAGTTGAATGTTTGGGTTGAAAATTGAATTAGTCATTGTGAAAGGGGCAACTGTCATGGTCTATCATGAATTTGGTCTAACTTGGGGTCATTTTAAGTAGCTTAAATGCAGTCAAACTCCCTAGAAATCAACAAAATAATGGTCTACGTTTTTTAACTAACCTTTCAGCTGCTAGATCAATACAATTTGGAGTATTTTCGTGTATAATCGAGCGGATGGAATTGGATTGTTAATTGGCATTTTTGATTTTCGAACAGGCTGAACAAGTTTCTTTTTCTTTCTAAGACTAATTTGAAACAAAATATACGTTCGGAGTTGTTTCTGTAGAACACTGGTCTTATTTTAAAACATTTTGATGAAACAAACGTGACAGTGCCCCTTGAAGTCTTGGTAAAAATGGCTTATTGTGTGGTTCCAAAAATTATCCATAGGGAGGACAATGGGAAAGGATATATTTTCCATACAAATACTGTATTTTTCTTAGGAAATTCCAGAGAGGTGGGGGGGGGGGGGGGGGGGGTGTCACGCTTTTCAACATCCGAACCGGGGGGGGGGGTGGGGGTGGATATTTCTGGAACCCACACATAATTTACAAGTAAGTGCTGGCTTATTAGATTCATAGGTAAATATCCAGATATTTACCTGTGAATCCATAATGAGCCATATATTTACCTATTAATTCACAATGAGCCATATATTTACCTATAACTTCAATTCAATTTTTTGATCAACCCCAACATTTCCCTGGAGAATTCAAATCCCTCCCCGACTTTTAGTTTGTTGAGAGCCATTATCCGAGTTAATTCCCTACGAATAACAATGGAAACCCCGTCAACTGTAAACTAAGTGGTATTCTACGATGACACTAGGTTTTTCCCGCCAGTTTCCCCAGTTTTCTCAGTCCATGTTTTCTCAGTCCATGTTTTCTCAGTCCATGTTTTCTCAGTCCATGTTTCTCAGTCCATGTTTTCTCAGTCCATGTTTTCCCAGTCCATGTTTTCTCGTCCATGTTTTCTCAGTCCATGTTTTCTCAGTCCTGTTTTCTCAGTCCATGTTTTTTCAGTCCTGTTTTCTCAGTCCATGTTTTCCCAGTCCATGTTTTTCTCAGTCCAGTTTTCTTAGTCATGTTTTCTCAGTCCAGTCCATGTTTTACCAGTCCATGTTTTACAACATGCCTTTTAACGGCACTGGTTGTTTTACGCTAATAATGATCTTGATGCAATTTTAGATATCTGAAAACTTTGATAGGGCAGAGCCTAGACGTGATTTGTACTGTTTTGCTAAATGACAATTTTAAGGGGCTCCGATGTTGGTTCGACTATAAATTTAGTAAAACATACCTACTTGTTCGAATATAGTCAGAAAGATGCATCTATCTGGTGCTGATCGAACTCTTGCTCTTCCATGATGTTATACAATGCGGCGTTGCAATCCCACACAGTTATTGGTGTGGGGTATCAAATTCAACATTTCATATGCATGATATCCTAATATCTAGCTTGCATGGAGTGACTTAATGACAGAGCCTGCATGTTCGACATTGCAACATGCCGCTTTTTACTGCAACGACTTTAGTTCACGCCTCTAGAGCGACTGACAGAAGACCCCAGAAAATTGACTCCTAAGTGATCTATAGTTTCTAAGGTTTCTTGCCGTCTCGGTTTCTGGTGATCAAATCATTGTGGCGACTGTTGTTTGGAGGTGCTATTGGATTCACATTAAAGCCTCGGAAATTACAACATACGGTTACAAGATGATGGAGGAGAAGAAGAAAGGATGTATCAACGCGAAATGCCTTAAAGTTCCTATGATGATGTTTAATTTCTTTTTCTGGGTGAGTACTGACCTTCGAGTAGTGTATCCCAAGTACCATTCTGTAATTCTCTAACATAATGAGCTATACGTCTTTCGAGAATGCACGCAATACATCAGAATATCAAAAGCATGATCGTACGTAGAATCCCAATGAAATTGGTTAATAAAAAGTTTCACTAGTATGGTGGTGTAAAAGTTGCCATGGTTACTCGTCTTAAGTTCCTTCGTCAGGTACAGGAATTCAGTGCTTCTCTCAGTGGAAGCCATGTCGTTCTTTTCACTTGGATGCGTGACAAAGTCTCGTAGTCTCGCGCAGTAGGCTAATGAATGTGTCATACCCGCGCGCTTAGCTTAAGTTACTTTAATTTTGGTGCGGCAAATACTGCATTTTTTTTACTGCGGTTTTCTTAATTCTACGAATTCTAACGTTTATGTTAACTAGCTGATGCCCGTGAAAAATTGACGGAGTGCAAGGGGGAAATTTATCTTAACAAATGGAAAAAAAGAAAAACTCACAACGGACATATAATTTGCTTTCTGGTGTCATTTCCATTTAGCGCGCGCTTGGTTGCTCAAACTTGAATGAAAATTACTCTCGGGTCAAAGCTTTCGAATTAGAATTATCCCTGCACATAAGCAATAACTGTAAGCATTCTGTAACAGAACCATTTAGGTCTGGATGTCTGGTGCTTTCGGCTGCGCGAACTGAGTTTTTTTTTTTAGTTTCTGTGGGAGACTCCAACATGGCGGCTTTTCCAACAAAAACATGCACATTGGTGAGATTTCCCTCCTTCCGTTCGGGTTTGTGAACTTCGTTTTTTTCGGCTCCAACATATCTGTTTTTTAGTATAGGTTTCGAAAGTTTCATACCGGGCTCAAAAGGTTGTCAAACGACTGTGTGGTTTGTTTATTTATAAATGGCGCGCCGGGACTTCGTGCAACGCCCAAAACCTTTGAATGGGATATATTGTCCACTCTGATCTTTTGGAAAAACGATTTTTGCCTGAACATTACTGTGTGATTTGTGCGAGAATCGCGTAGGTTTGGACGTCTTTGTTGCTTTCGGCTGCGAGAAATCATATATTTTTGGGTTTCTGTGGAAACGTAAAATGGCGCCTTTCGAACTCGATCTTCTCGCTTACGAAAACGCTTGAATTAGATCTTCCGTCCACTTTATCGTGTTCGAATAAAATGTATCCTATAACAAAGTCCCCCAAGCATGCAAGAAAATGGCGTGGTTTTGAAGGTTCGTTTTTCCAGGCTTCTGGGCCAACAGTTGACCTTGACTTTCCCAACATCACGTATTATATATAAGATTGTATTTACTTCTTACTCAAGCATCTAAACATCCACTGTCTTGAAACCAATAATAACAAATACTAATAGACTAGAAGTAATCTAAGATTAATAAGTGCGTTTCCTTGAACAATTGGCTGTTCCCAAAAAAAATTGTACCCTCCAAAAACTCCAAATTTTCAAAAATTGCTTTACCCTTCCAGACTCCTGTACAATTCCTGTGGAAATTTGAAGCAACCCCTGTGAAAATTCCTTATTCTCTTGTTGGCCTGTGGAAATTCCACAGTTATGTTGCAAATTGATACCCTGTGGAAATTCCAGGGTATAATGGATAGCCCTGTGGAAATTCCAGGGTCAAAGTCACTGGCCCTGTGGAAATTCCAGGGTCAAAATCAACAAACCGTGTGGAAATTTCAGGGACAAATACAGCGACCCCTGTGGAATTTCAAGGTTCCTCGATAGGGCCGGGGGTTACATTTTTTTTTTTTTTGGAACAGCCCATTGTGATGCCTATTAGACTGAGATCATTAGAATGCAATTGCTTTTGAGCTTTTTCATTCATGGCACATGTATTTTTCGAGGAATATTTTGGTCCTGGCTCAGACAGACTCCTTGATGGCTCTCTGTCAATTCTCTTTAGTCTGCTTTTTCTAGTAGGACTCCTTACTGTTTTTCTAATGTTATGCATTACATTGCCAACTGGCAGTGTCAAGTTCATCAGAAGCATAACTTTTTTTCTTTTCTGGAAACATTGATCACAATGTCAGAAGCTCTGCCACATACAACAGAATTTAAGTCATACAGGGTTCCATGATTAAATTTTGAACACACATGTGAAAGGCTATATGTAGGGCTGTGAACTGTCCATTCTGACCTGACATTTGGCACAAATCAGAGCTCTCGTGGCGAAGATCGATTCGCCGTAAAAACTTGGATGGATTTCGCGCTCAGAGAGAAATATAACGTTGTTTTCGTAGCCAAAAATGTACTTCAGAGTGTTTTGTTGTTGTGATCAATGTCCCGTACCTTTCGTTGAGTCTTTTGTCCAAGCACAAGTAAAAAAAAAAAAAAACAGAAAAAATCCACGCACAAGAACTTCAATGACTCGTCAACAGTTCACCTCGAGGTATAAAAACAGCCTTCCCGTGAAAGAGCATGTCTCTGCACGAAAACGAGGCATGTTTCTGAGCCCGCGATATCTATGACATGCGCAAACGGTCGTCCCAAAACGATCTAGTCTGGGAACGTCATTGGCGCGACGTCACTTCTCTAGCATGAAAACGAGGCCATTCCTCAAAGTCTCGCGGATAAAATGGCATAGCATCCAGCCGAAACCTCCCCGAATAGGTGGCGTTTCCTCCTTCGTCGGAAACGCAACAATGTAATTTTTGAGACGCCTATATTTCGGCTCCATACAAGAGCCTTCTTCAGGGCGAATGGAAAACAATTCGTCATAACTTTAAAAACAAACGGACAATACAACCGTGCGCGTGCAAACGGACAGAACCTCTATCTCGCGCGCGCGTTTTCTTACTATAGAGCGTAAGATAGTAAAAGGTGCGGTGGAAATTTTGGCGTCTTAAAAAACTTGTATTGAGCAGGCGTTTGGATTGCCCTTTGCAAATGTCTATTAAAATAATGCTAAAACTGGTGCAAAATCCGACGACTAGAACCGGAGAACTAAGACATATTAATAGAGTCCGACTTATTCTTTAAGCTATTTGCGCAGCAAATCGCTTCTTAGATCATCGCCCTCGAACTATGTGACTATGTGGCTATGTGAGTATGTCACTTCGCGGGAATCGTCCAGCTTGCACTCCATGTTGCTCCTGTTTCTACATTGATTATACTTCAGTCGCACAAGAATCACGGGTCATGAAGTTTCTGCCTTACAGATATTTGAATTGAGCCAATCATAGCACTGCATCACCTTTACCCTCCCCTCCCTTGCTACATCAATCGGTGCGTCTCCCCACCATCCCCTCCTTGTATCATCATGGCATTCACTTGTTCGGCGCTGGGTATCCTGTGTCTCGTCCCTTCTCCCATATAAGTACTACACCTTTGCCAACACATATATAGGCCAATCAGTCGTCCATGTGGGACGAGCATTTTCTTCTTGGAGGTGATGTGAATTGAGCATGCTCTCGGTATCACGTCATACATGCCCACCATCGTGTATTATTTAGGATATTTCCATTACGACAAGTAAATAAGTATGGCTAAGGTACTAAACCGTTAACAATATTGAAGTTGCCACTGAGCATGCGCAATATATTTTCTTAATTTTATTGCTACAAGAGATCAAATCACGCCGGAGTGCTTGAAAATAAAACCTTTCCTCAGTTTTGTGCTGGATATTTTCAACGTCGTGCTGCTTTGTTCCAATCACCTAAAGTATACGAGGTGGATGAATATATACAGGCGACGCAAACAGTAGCTAGCCATTCTCGTACCCAGAGCTCCCCGCTCGTCTGCTCGCAGGGGAGGCTCTGGGGACATCCATTTGAGGACCTTTGCTGATTGGCTGGTTTTGAACGTTGGTGCATGCGCAGAAAGATCTTTCTCTCAACGGCTCCGTATCAAATCTCGCGCATGCGTCAGTGGCTGTCACCAGAGCCTCCCCCGCGAGAAGACGAGCCGGGGAGCTCTGGGTAAGAGAATGGTAGCTAGCTAGGCACGATCGCTAGGCCAGTGTGTGCTCGATTCTGATTCGTTATAAACTGTTTCAATACGTCTGGCAAAAAGTTATTTTTAGTCGCCTGACAGGAGCGGACAGGAGCCGTTTCGCCAAAAATAGTAACAAGACCCCCAGCAAACGGGCGCTAGAATTACTATTTTTAGTATGCAATAGGAGCAACAAACTCGCTATATATAGTATCATCTCTCGGCGGCAACAAACGCCATCGTTGGCTTGTCGAAGATAAATCGATGAAATTCGGCGCTCGTTCGCAACGAAGATTATGCATTAACGACAGATGATTCTGGAAAGTCTAACTGAGAGCCCGGGGGGGGGGGGACTCCCATATTTTTTGGGCGGGGGTGCTCGTCGTACCTTTTAGGGTTTGAAATTAGGCTTGTGGTACCTTTTAGGGGTAAAATTTGAAAACTTGCAATTTTTTTCCAGATAAGTACCTATTAGGGGTCCGTCTAGCAAATCACGCTTGTTTGAAGCCTGAATTTGAGACGTATTTTCGCTCAGAAAAAATACAAGAGAAAATTACTAGGGAAAATACGTCTTGTTGGTACCTTTTGGGGGTCAAAATAAACTAAGCGACGCCATTTTAGGTACCTTTTAGGGGTAAAATCGAAAGTTCCCGACGAGCACCCCCGCCCCAAAATATGAGAGTCCCCCCCCCCCCCCCCCGGACTGGGAGCGGCTAACATAACGTAGAAAATTGTTTAGCGTATAGGATAAATAAATGTAGAAGACCAGTATAAAGTAAATTAGGAGCTATCAAAGTGACTAAGAAGGACAAATTAAAAAAGTCGCTCAAATCTGACCGTAGCATATGCTTCGGTTGCACTGGTCTAAATCCGCCCCTGAATGATTCACATATTCTCGTTCTACGAGTAGTCCGGCGGATTAGAGCAAATTTTCGAGGAAATTGCGCATTTTAGGCTAAAGCTCCAATTTTTTGCCAGGTGATAGTTTTCAATGTATTTTTAAATCGTAGATATGGAGGCACGCTAGAATTCATTCGTAGCGAATGCTAGAGAGGTTTTAGGGTGAACAACTGTTTTGCTCAATAGCAGCCATTTTGAATGCTTTGTTATTCAAATGAGGTTTAGAACTTAGCTTTGCGAACTTTCAAGTTGTTCTCTAGACTGCACAGCCATAGCAGCTCAACATTTGCTAATTCTGAACTATGGACTGGTTTGACTGACTTCGGTTGAACGTCTCCTTAGAGTTTTTGGTGATTATTAAATGTCACGACCAGTTTATTGGGAATGCTTATAATTTATATTGTAAAACAATAGCCTGACTGAGATTTTGATGAAATGTTTCAAGAATGACCAACAAATTCTAAAAATATCAAGATAATTGGTACCTCCTGTGTCGAATGTGTAAAAAGAAGCTTGTCTCTGCAATTTTCACATGATATTTTCTTCCTAGTACTGTGCTATACTCTATAAACACGGACGATAGAAGATTTCACTAAGTGCCGCAGAGCTCATGAATAACAAAGGATTCAAAGATGGCTGCCAATGGCAAAACAATGGTTAACATTAAAACTCTTCTAGCTTTCGCTACGAATAAAATTTAGCGTGCCTCCATATCTTATCTTCAATAAACTACTAAAAGCTATTGACATGCAAAGTTTGGTGTCTTTAGCCAAAAGTGCGCATTTTTTACCCTAATCCGCCGGACTAGAGTGAATTAAAAGGAGCACGTTCACCTGCGAACTCTCTCGTGGCTCGTGTAAGAAGTAGGGTTATGAATAGGTAATTTGCACAGGGTTGAGGGTTCGCACCACCATGAATGCTTTTTCCTTTTTTCTCAATAACTTGCCTTCTAAGTGCCATGAAGTGGGCGTAAATAAAAATATCGTCAAATTAGGTACTAGTGGCATATATCATAGGATTCTAGCGACAAATAGCCAAACGTGCGTGGCAGATATGGTCGTTCTTTTGGCTGTTCGAGAACGAGAACAAACACTAGATGCCCGTTTCTTGCGCGTACACATTTTTAATATCAAGCAAAGTACTCACACGAGCGGTTACTTTTTTGAGAAATGTGACTATTTTATACAGCTCCCGCGTACTAGACAATCCGGTGCCATTCCACAGGGAGTGAAAATTACGACTTCCATGCATAACTTTAGGGGGCTCAATTTAGGGAGATCGTTCTACCAGCTAGAGATAAAGAACTAGCTCGCGACAAAGCATCTACAAGTATAGGATAAAGTTTGGACCCTCGACCTAAACCTACCCTCTTCGCGATGCCTCTTTGCAATGCTAACTTTATTCCGCTCCCAAACAGCGAATTTACAGCTTCTAACAAATAAACAAGTTAAACTGGACTAACAGGTTTAAGTCCCGTGATCCCCCACGGTCTACCATGTCATGCGCCTTTTGATGAGCGACCAAGCCTGAAAGAGTTGAAACATGCAAAAATATTAAACATGAAGAGGGAAAGGTGGTGGGTGGGATTGCATTGTTACATCTCGTCTCGTGTTTCTCATATCTAGTCTATCTATCCTAATCTATCTTATACTTCAGGACCTGTGGTCCCTTGTGTAATCTGGGATTATATTCAAAACACTCTACTTCAATGTAATAATGCATTTTCAAAGCACTACTGACTATGCCAACGAGAACTGCTCTCCCAGCCTCTGGCTGCAACACTGGCTTCTAATAGAACCAACAGGCCATAGACAGAATATCAGAGACAGATATTCCACCTTTCGCTGACGCTGATGCCCCCCTGACCGAGTAGGGCTTAAACTCAGAAGTATTAATGCCAGCACTCTGCATGAGAGTCCTAATCTATCTAGCAACTGTACTTGAACAGACTGGATTGCGAGGCTTTACTATAGCGCAAGAAAGAACTTATTTTCCTTGCCTGCGACATTTAACCTCAAACATGTTGTGCGCTTCTCATACTCCCCGAAGGCACTCCACCACACAGAGCAATTTGTTGTGTGGAAAACCAGTATGAAAGGATTCTTTTAAATTCTTTCCAACTTTCCCTGACTTAGTAAGAGTAGCGAGGTTAAACATGACTCCTTCAGGGTAATAACGCAAAACGCAAATCTAAAAGCATAGCGAGCTTCTGGGAAAGAACCTGAAGTGACAGGCCTGAATTCTCGCCTAACAAAGATTTAAAGCTAGTCACCACCCCAATGCATTCCAAGTGGAGGAGTAACGTGGTTGTGTGTGTGTGTGTGTGTGTGCGGGGGGGGGGGAGGGGGGGGGGGTCTGGAATTCGTAAGCTGACAAACAACTGGGTGTTCCCCCACACGAAGAGAATCAATAGAGGGGCGAGTCATTGAAATCGCTGACCTGTAAACATTCAGTGTCCTAGATGTGGAAGAGGATGTACAGACTCCTCCCGTGTCAGAAGATTGGGACGTGGGGAAGCGGGATCATGGTCTATCAGAAGGTCCAGCAGGACAGGATGGTCTATCAGAAGGTCCAGCAGGACAGGATGGTCTATCAGAAGGTCCAGCAGGACAGGATCATGGTCTATCAGAAGGTCCAGCAGGACAGGATGGTCTATCAGAAGGTCCAGCAGGACAGGATGGTCTATCAGAAGGTCCAGCAGGACAGGATGGTCTATCAGAAGGTCCAGCAGGACATGATGGTCTATCAGAAGGTCCAGCAGGAAAGGATACCAAGGCTGGGCCTTCCATACTGGTGCAACTAGCACCAGCTGGTGTACTTGATGCTCTAGCACTTGGCTCAGACACCTGCCTATCAGGCAAAATGGAGGGAAGGCATAAGCCCTCAGATTGGTCCATCTCAGAGAGAAGGAATCTATGGCCTCTGCAAATGGGTCTGGCTTCCAACTCACAAACGAGGAAGTTGATGAGTTAGTCATGAGGCAAACAGATCTAGATGCAATGGCCCTGCGGTTCCAGCGCTCTGGAACACGGTGGGACAAAGCTTCCAGTCTGAGGAGTCTGCCTCCACATTCATTACCCCTGGGATGTGCTGGGCTGAAACAGTTATCTTTCTCTGAAGACACTACTGCCAGAGATGCATTGCCACGGAGGCCAGGATTCGAGATTTGCCCCCCCCCAT
Source organism: Scolanthus callimorphus (assembly GCA_033964015.1). Taxonomy (NCBI): domain Eukaryota; kingdom Metazoa; phylum Cnidaria; class Anthozoa; order Actiniaria; family Edwardsiidae; genus Scolanthus; species Scolanthus callimorphus. The sequence continues at coordinate 322,504 of CM066916.1, forward strand.
TTTGTTGATGAATGCAACTGCTGTCACATTGTCCATCAACAGGGAAATGTGAATGTTGGTTTTACTCTTTACAAAACTTTGTATCGCAAATGTCCCTGCAAGTCCCTGGTCTATTGTAGAACCCAGGAACGCTATTTCTGGTCTGGGGAGAGAACTGATTTATTTAGATTCACGATGAATCCTAAGTTTTCCAGGAGATGCCGAGTCAGGCTTAGATGGTACATCAACAGCTGCTTCGAGCTCCCTAAAATCAGAATATCGTCTAGGTAGATGATCAATCGGACCCCTAGGTTTCGCAAAAGTACCACTGCTGGTTTCGATCTAGGTTGCATTTCAGTAGCATATTAGTAGTAAATAATAAAGTTCCAAATGGGGCCTTGAGCTACCGAGTTGGGGAGATTTACAACAACAACAACAAATTTCTTTATTTACATATCAACACTGAACATTATATACAGGATGAAAAACTAAAAACTTGCGTTAGATATGATGCTGCCTAGAAAATAACTCACAAGCTAATCGAGCTAGGCAGCAGGGCTATATGTACAATTAAATGAATAAGTCAGACGAGGCACAAATACAAACAACACAAAACAATAAATGTAATAAAAACGGACAAAAACACATTACGTCGGTGATGGCAAGTGATGAAAGAGAACGCGAAATGGGAGAGACTAATATGAATTTAGAAAATTGAATTTGATAGAAAACTTAAATTTGTTTAGGTTAAGAGATTTGAGTAATTCATTGACGCTATTCCAGATTATTGCTCCTTGGAAACGAATGTTAAATTTACCATAATTAGTACGAATTGAAGGCAGAGAATATAGCTTGACCTTGAGGCCAGCCTAGTATTGTATTTGTGCTTGTTCTAACGCTTGAAAAAAAGTCATCAAAAAGAGAAGGTAAAAGACTTGCATTGAATTTATACATAAATATAGAATTACAATAGGAAACTATATCACAGAATTTGAGAATATTTAGCTTTTTGAATATAGGAGAGGAGTGTTCAGTATATGAAGAAAATGTAATTATCCTCACAGCTTTCTTTTGAAGTACAATAAGCGGTTTTAAGGTTGTTGGATAGGTATTCCCCCAGATTAAAATGCCATAAATTAAAAACGGATAAATAAGAGAGTAATATTTTTGCAAAAGGATATTCTGAGGGACATAGTGGCGGAGTTTAGATAAGATTCCAACGCCCCTAGATATTTTCTTTGATAGCTGACTTATGTGCTCTTTCCGAGTAAGGTGGGAATCTGATATTACTCCAAGGTATTTGATGCTACATTTTTGTTTGATTGGTTTCTGGTTTATTGTAATAAAAAGAGAGCTTGATAACTTCTTTTGAGTTGGATGAAAAATTGCAAATTTTGTTTTGTCTATATTTAATGACAATTTGTTTGCGCACAGCCAGAGATTGACCTTTTTCAATTCTAAATTTTTGAGATTTAGTTATTTAGTCTGAGCTTTCGGTGTCCACGCCATCATTGGAGACTGAAGATACGAGAGCTTTTAACTTCCGGATGAAATGGCCCTCGAGTAGGCGCAAGTTCACGGGGTCTCTTTCTGTCGCGAGAATTTCCACTTTAACTTTAGCTGAGGTGTTGTCCGTGACAACGGGTGCGTGACAATAGGCGAGGTGTTCTGATGCAGACGACTGAGCCTGTGTCAGGTGTTCCTTAACGCGATCGTGTGTATGGCGCGTGGTACTTCCTATGTATGTTTCCCCACATCCGCGGCACGTTATCTGGTAGACCGTATTTCTTTTGTAGCAAAAGCCCGTGTCAGAGATGGTGCAGCCTTTCAGTTTACATTCATTCACAGGGAATCCCTGGGACAGGGCCTGGCGGAGGGTGTACGACTTATGGGCTACCCTGACTGGGAGCTCCTCCTTGCGGAAAATTCCAGATCTTCCGGTCGAGGGCGTCTGAGATGTATGGTGTCTTCAAATACAGCCACTCGGCGCTCGCTTCCTGTGTGGAACACCGCTGACAAATGCGGGCTCTCGTTGCTAATGATGTTCTTCTTGGTGCTTAGGGGAAGCGCAGAGCGGTAGTGTACAAACAACGGTTTCTTGGCTGGTTTCTTGTAGAACTCAACGAGTAGGTACCCTCCCCGGAGAGCGTCACCGTAAGGTCAAGGAGAGACAGGGTGTGGCCGGTATAGGTAGCGCTAGGTTTCTCGAGCTCGAACTGGTTGTGAGTATGTATGGCGTTCATGGTGCGGTGGAATTCCTCGGCCTGTACCTCGTTAGCTGCTTGGAAATAGATGTCGTCCACATATCTCTTATACACGAAAATGCGGCAATCGGCTGAGAGGGCGATGGTTTCAAGCTGATCCATGAAGAGAATGGCCAGTATTCCAGAGATACTGCAGCCCGTCGGTAGGCCCTCATGTTACCGAGGGTAACCTCTAGTAGGCTCTCGATGTCCTTCTCGCGCATGCGCTGTAGGGGTGTGCGAATCCTTTTGACGGCGTTGGCGATGGCCTCTCGCACCGGTATTGACGTATAGAGCGATACCACGTCTAGGCTACAGGGGTAGGGAGCTGATGTGTTAGCTGTTAAGTCCCCTGAATTGATGTATTCGATCAGCTCGAGACTGTTGGTAAGGTGGGCTGGGACGTCATTCTCAGCACCATTAAGGCATGGCTGACAAACGAATTGTCGTAAAACCTAGGGGGTGGTCTTACTCCAGTGCTTTCAACTGTTCGGTTATTTAAAGTTTTTCAACCTGTGTGGGGTTGAAAAGTAAGTAAATTTTGGTAGCTGTTTCTATGGCAACTTTAAATGTGACCTTTGAACTCGAAGGTAACGGTTTTTTAAATAGTGCTCCTGCGGACAGGGAAAGGCTTTGAATCCTGAAAATGTTTTAGTGCCAAGTGACTTAAGTCTGGGTATATATTGTTGATCTAATTGGAAAAGTTGACTTCTTCATTGGGAATCCTATTTTAGGACAATGTGAAATTCGATACCCTTCCATAACTTCTTATCCATGTGTGTTGTGCACCATTTCCAATTAGATTTACAAACACCAAGGTAAGTATTATTTTTTCCACTAATTTATTTGTTGCCTCTTACGCATTTTCCCTGTCAGCAGGGGCAGCTTTTAAAATTCCGTTAAAAATGAGGTTCAAAGGTCACATTCCAGGTTGTCATAGAAACGATACTCAAACTTTGTTAAGTTCTAAGTTTCGTAAAGAAATGAGTAAATGCATTAAATATAGACCACCCCCTACGCTTTTCCTTCTATAGCCATGCCTTAATAGCACTGAGTTGAGCATGGGCTTCAGGACTACTGCGAGCCATGAGATGCGCTGTATGGGACCATTGGTATTAGAAACAATCGGGCTGATCTTGATAGTGCCTGCTTTGTGTGTCTTTATGAGGTGGTAGAATCTTGGGAGATCTGTGTTCGATGAAACTCGGGAAAGTTGTTGTTTCTGCAGATGCCTTTCCACACATTATTGATTGTCTTTTCTATGGTCTTAGCCGTCATACGAGGCACCCTCTTGTATGTGTTGGTGTCGCTAAGGTGGTCAAGCGCCGCCTGGTAGTACCGCGCCTGCTGGATGACGCAGAATTCAGTGCCCTTGTCGCTCGGGAGGTAGACATTCGATTTAGTTTTCAGTTGTTTTATACACCCTCTTTCGTCTGAGCCTATGTTTGTCCATTTGACTCTGTGTTGAACATCCATAAGGGCACACTGGAGCTTGTGATGGATTCGCTTTAGGGTGTTCTCTAGCTCGTCAGTGGAGTCGGGCTTGTTTGGACTGAGGATAGGTGACGAAGTCCGACGTCATGGCCTCCCTTTCTCGTTTCTGTTTCCAGCTTGATTGGCTAGCCTGTAGAACGCTACGTTAATGTTGGTTATAGAATGTTCGCTGATCCCGGCTGCTGGACTGAATTTAGGTTTCTCGAAGGCTTAAATGTGGCTGAATGCATTTAGGCGAAGTTAAACCGAGTCGAGGCGTCACGCTTCCCGATCATATATCGATTGCCTTGGGAGCCCTCGTGTCCTGGGGCCCCTGGGACTCCCCGCATATCCCACACCTCGCGGGCCTGCATTTATAGTTGTGAACTCGAGTTGTAAACAAACTCTCACATTGCCATTTGTTTCTCCCTCCCGCCCTCCCCCAGGTAGGTATATTCCACTGAGCAATCAGTGTGACCATATCAAGAAAGTGCTGTCGTTTTTATGGCAAATCCCCGCGGGGTACCTGTGGTGCTCAAAGCTCGACTCAGCCCCCTCGGGAGGGAACAGAAACAAAATGGCGACCAAGAGAAGGATGTTTCTCGAGTATCTGCATGTTTTGTAAACTTTCCTGCTTTTTTCGCTAAGATATTAGGAAAAATACTTACAGACCTTCCCAATGGGGAATTTCCTAATAAGGAAGTTTTGCGACGTCGGCAAATCGACAGTTTTTGGCAAAATTTTCTTGATATGGGGTGCCCCCATGGTGGGCGGGGAGCTGTGGCCCGGTTGCCATGGTTCCTCGGGGAGCGCCGGGTCGGGCGACCCTATGGCGCTCCGGTACCTAACCCCAACTTATCAGACGATGAGTTTAAACTTTCGGTCAAATCAGTTACCATGCTAGAAGAGTCAACTTCCGGTTCTGTAGTTACGCGATTGTCAGTCTAGCAAACCTGTTCAGCTTCCGGTTCCGGTTCATTATTCGTGTTGTATCCCAAGAGTAGACGGAATAGCTGGTCGTGTTTCTCTCGGCGGAGTTTGGCGGTGGTGTTGTAAACCCGCGATCTCTGTATGCGAATCTTGGCAGCTGTATCGCCGTGAAACCTTGATGATATTTGATCATCAAGTTTTTGATGTTGTTCGTACTTGATCGCTGTAAGGCAGCTTGATGTTCTGGATTGTCTTCGGTAAAACGTCATTTTTATTGTATTCTCTTATGACTAGTAGACACTATTAAACACTGACTATTAGTTTTTATTTCACAGTCGGATGAATAGTTGCGTTTCTTGTCTGAAATAGCTTTCAGAGACCGTGGATGTATTCAAAGTGAATATTTAACAATTAGCTAAATATCGGCGATTAGTATAAACCAACTAATGGTCTATTACAAATCCTGCATTCTGATTGGCTGAGCTACTAATGGTCTATTAGTGATAGACCGTGCCTGGCAAAACCACCTTTCTTTGCAAGAACACTTGATTTTTTCAACATAAAATAATGGAATTCATTGCCAAAACCGACCAACTAGTTGGTTTATACTAAAACAATTAGACCTCTCGTCCTCATGTGCTATGATATCAATAGACCATTCGGCCTTCGGCCTCATGGTCTATTCATCATAGCACATTCGGCCTTGAGGTCTAATTGTTAATTATTATCCAACTGCAACAAGAGGAGAACAAATATCTCGCAGGAGTGAGAATGGGGCGAGTACAAATATCCCGCGATATTGTACACAAACTACTTTCACCAAGTTCGTCCATTCTCAATTCAAAGCAGCGGAAAATAAATGTCGGATAATAAACAACTTATTAGATATTTTAATGTACAATATCTCTGAACATTTTTTCTCGTCTTTGTATAAAATACTCCAGACTCGAAAAAATATCCAGCGATATTGTACATCAAAATGTCTAATAAGATATATATAGTCACCGAGACGAAGTCGCCGCCGATATTTACGGAGCCTGAGGCGACTAATTGTTTTAGTATAATTACAAAGTGCGTGCGCGATATTATGTTCACCTGTAGGTGTATATAGCAAAAAATGACAAACTTCTCGACCATTCAGTGCGCGGAATCGCTTGAGTAATTATACTAAAAAAAATTATCAATAAAAATTGCGTTTGATTTGAGTAGGAGTTCAAAGGAGTGTTCGTATTAATAAACAGACGCGTGTTATGGTCAGACGCGTGTTATGGTCAGACGCGTGTTATGGTCAGACGCGTGTTATGGTCAGACGCGTGTTATGGTCAGACGCGTGTTATGGTCAGACGCGTGTTATGGTCAGACGCGTGTTATGGTCAGACGCGTGTTATGGTCAGACGCGTGTTATGGTCAGACGCGTGTTATGGTCAGACGCGTGTTATGGTCAGACGCGTGTTATGGTCAGACGCGTGTTATGGTCAGACGCGTGTTATGGTCAATTTTGATTTCCACGGATTGGCCTTTGGTCTTTTGCGTGTCTTCGGGGCAATTGTTTAGTAGCCAGGCCATCACAAATATTACATTGATAAGACAGAGCTTACACGGCGTTTAGAGCAGCAGGGAACATTTTATGTAGGTCCAAGAAAGTCATGGGAGATTCGAGGAAACAAGATGAGGGTACGCAACCACAGGAAAGTGTCACAGCAATCACAAAGGAAGATGAACCTGTGTATTATAGTTATTCAACTGCCCCAATGAAGAACAGAACTCGGCCTCTCTTTATGTCACTTATACTGGCGTTTATAGTTCTTTCCACGGTAAGGTTCTGTGTGTATTATCATGTGTTCGAAGTCTCTTTGCCATCAACTTAGCAGGAAAGGTGTCTATGTTTTTTCTTGTTTTTTTTCTCTGCTTCACAATTCAATTTTAGCGAGCTGCTCAGTCTCGAAGCATATATTACCATTATATCTGTAAATATCACTACAGATATACTACTTTATATCAGTAAATATCACTGATATATCAAGGGTTACGAGAGAAGTGGTATAGATAAGGTTAATTTAGACAACATTGGCAAATTTTCGATTTTCGTGACGTAGCTATCTCAGCACGTGCGTTCATAAATTGATTGGCCAAGTATAACTGGCTTTCAAGTGTGAAGTTGAATGAGGTGTGACTCCATTTTTTCGATCCGAAATTGGCGTGAAACAAGGTTGTAATCTTAGTCCTACGCTTTTTAATTTGTTTGTCAATGATATCCCTGGCATATTTGATGCTTCTTGTTCTTGAGATGATTAGACAATCTTACTCGTTTACGAGGGATCCCATATTATTATTATTAAGGTCAAGGAGAGACAGGGTGTGGCCGGTATAGGTAGCGCTAGGTTTCTCGAGCTCGAACTGGTTGTGAGTATGTATGGCGTTCATGGTGCGGTGGAATTCCTCGGCCTGTACCTCGTTAGCTGCTTGGAAATAGATGTCGTCCACATATCTCTTATACACGAAAATGCGGCAATCGGCTGAGAGGGCGATGGTTTCAAGCTGATCCATGAAGAGAATGGCCAGTATTCCAGAGATAAACGATACTGCAGCCCGTCGGTAGGCCCTCATGTTACCGAGGGTAACCTCTAGTAGGCTCTCGATGTCCTTCTCGCGCATGCGCTGTAGGGGTGTGCGAATCCTTTTGACGGCGTTGGCGATGGCCTCTCGCACCGGTATTGACGTATAGAGCGATACCACGTCTAGGCTACAGGGGTAGGGAGCTGATGTGTTAGCTGTTAAGTCCCCTGAATTGATGTATTCGATCAGCTCGAGACTGTTGGTAAGGTGGGCTGGGACGTCATTCTCAGCACCATTAAGGCATGGCTGACAAACGAATTGTCGTAAAACCTAGGGGGTGGTCTTACTCCAGTGCTTTCAACTGTTCGGTTATTTAAAGTTTTTCAACCTGTGTGGGGTTGAAAAGTAAGTAAATTTTGGTAGCTGTTTCTATGGCAACTTTAAATGTGACCTTTGAACTCGAAGGTAACGGTTTTTTAAATAGTGCTCCTGCGGACAGGGAAAGGCTTTGAATCCTGAAAATGTTTTAGTGCAAGTGACTTAAGTCTGGGTATATATTGTTGATCTAATTGGAAAAGTTGACTTCTTCATTGGGAATCCTATTTTAGGACAATGTGAAATTCGATACCCTTCCATAACTTCTTATCCATGTGTGTTGTGCACCATTTCCAATTAGATTTACAAACACCAAGGTAAGTATTATTTTTTCCACTAATTTATTGTGTTGCCTCTTACGCATTTTCCCTGTCAGCAGGGGCAGCTTTTAAAATTCCGTTAAAAATGAGGTTCAAAGGTCACATTCCAGGTTGTCATAGAAACGATACTCAAACTTTGTTAAGTTCTAAGTTTCGTAAAGAAATGAGTAAATGCATTAAATATAGACCACCCCCTACGCTTTTCCTTCTATAGCCATGCCTTAATAGCACTGAGTTGAGCATGGGCTTCAGGACTACTGCGAGCCATGAGATGCGCTGTATGGGACCATTGGTATTAGAAACAATCGGGCTGATCTTGATAGTGCCTGCTTTGTGTGTCTTTATGAGGTGGTAGAATCTTGGGAGATCTGTGTTCGATGAAACTCGGGAAAGTTGTTTTTCTGCAGATGCCTTTCCACACATTATTGATTGTCTTTTCTATGGTCTTAGCCGTCATACGAGGCACCCTCTTGTATGTGTTGGTGTCGCTAAGGTGGTCAAGCGCCGCCTGGTAGTACCGCGCCTGCTGGATGACGCAGAATTCAGTGCCCTTGTCGCTCGGGAGGTAGACATTCGATTTAGTTTTCAGTTGTTTTATACACCCTCTTTCGTCTGAGCCTATGTTTGTCCATTTGACTCTGTGTTGAACATCCATAAGGGCACACTGGAGCTTGTGATGGATTCGCTTTAGGGTGTTCTCTAGCTCGTCAGTGGAGTCGGGCTTGTTTGGACTGAGGATAGGTGACGAAGTCCGACGTCATGGCCTCCCTTTCTCGTTTCTGTTTCCAGCTTGATTGGCTAGCCTGTAGAACGCTACGTTAATGTTGGTTATAGAATGTTCGCTGATCCCGGCTGCTGGACTGAATTTAGGTTTCTCGAAGGCTTAAATGTGGCTGAATGCAATTTAGGCGAAGTTAAACCGAGTCGAGGCGTCACGCTTCCCGATCATATATCGATTGCCTTGGGAGCCCTCGTGTCCTGGGGCCCCTGGGACTCCCCGCATATCCCACACCTCGCGGGCCTGCATTTATAGTTGTGAACTCGAGTTGTAAACAAACTCTCACATTGCCATTTGTTTCTCCCTCCCGCCCTCCCCAGGTAGGTATATTCCACTGAGCAATCAGTGTGACCATATCAAGAAAGTGCTGTCGTTTTTATGGCAAATCCCCGCGGGGTACCTGTGGTGCTCAAAGCTCGACTCAGCCCCCTCGGGAGGGAACAGAAACAAAATGGCGACCAAGAGAAGGATGTTTCTCGAGTATCTGCATGTTTTGTAAACTTTCCTGCTTTTTTCGCTAAGATATTAGGAAAAATACTTACAGACCTTCCCAATGGGGAATTTCCTAATAAGGAAGTTTTGCGACGTCGGCAAATCGACAGTTTTTGGCAAAATTTTCTTGATATGGGGTGCCCCCATGGTGGGCGGGGAGCTGTGGCCCGGTTGCCATGGTTCCTCGGGGAGCGCCGGGTCGGGCGACCCTATGGCGCTCCGGTACCTAACCCCAACTTATCAGACGATGAGTTTAAACTTTCGGTCAAATCAGTTACCATGCTAGAAGAGTCAACTTCCGGTTCTGTAGTTACGCGATTGTCAGTCTAGCAAACCTGTTCAGCTTCCGGTTCCGGTTCATTATTCGTGTTGTATCCCAAGAGTAGACGGAATAGCTGGTCGTGTTTCTCTCGGCGGAGTTTGGCGGTGGTGTTGTAAACCCGCGATCTCTGTATGCGAATCTTGGCAGCTGTATCGCCGTGAAACCTTGATGATATTTGATCATCAAGTTTTTGATGTTGTTCGTACTTGATCGCTGTAAGGCAGCTTGATGTTCTGGATTGTCTTCGGTAAAACGTCATTTTTATTGTATTCTCTTATGACTAGTAGACACTATTAAACACTGACTATTAGTTTTTATTTCACAGTCGGATGAATAGTTGCGTTTCTTGTCTGAAATAGCTTTCAGAGACCGTGGATGTATTCAAAGTGAATATTTAACAATTAGCTAAATATCGGCGATTAGTATAAACCAACTAATGGTCTATTACAAATCCTGCATTCTGATTGGCTGAGCTACTAATGGTCTATTAGTGATAGACCGTGCCTGGCAAAACCACCTTTCTTTGCAAGAACACTTGATTTTTTCAACATAAAATAATGGAATTCATTGCCAAAACCGACCAACTAGTTGGTTTATACTAAAACAATTAGACCTCTCGTCCTCATGTGCTATGATATCAATAGACCATTCGGCCTTCGGCCTCATGGTCTATTCATCATAGCACATTCGGCCTTGAGGTCTAATTGTTAATTATTATCCAACTGCAACAAGAGGAGAACAAATATCTCGCAGGAGTGAGAATGGGGCGAGTACAAATATCCCGCGATATTGTACACAAACTACTTTCACCAAGTTCGTCCATTCTCAATTCAAAGCAGCGGAAAATAAATGTCGGATAATAAACAACTTATTAGATATTTTAATGTACAATATCTCTGAACATTTTTTCTCGTCTTTGTATAAAATACTCCAGACTCGAAAAAATATCCAGCGATATTGTACATCAAAATGTCTAATAAGATATATATAGTCACCGAGACGAAGTCGCCGCCGATATTTACGGAGCCTGAGGCGACTAATTGTTTTAGTATAATTACAAAGTGCGTGCGCGATATTATGTTCACCTGTAGGTGTATATAGCAAAAAATGACAAACTTCTCGACCATTCAGTGCGCGGAATCGCTTGAGTAATTATACTAAAAAAAATTATCAATAAAAATTGCGTTTGATTTGAGTAGGAGTTCAAAGGAGTGTTCGTATTAATAACAGACGCGTGTTATGGTCAGACGCGTGTTATGGTCAGACGCGTGTTATGGTCAGACGCGTGTTATGGTCAGACGCGTGTTATGGTCAGACGCGTGTTATGGTCAGACGCGTGTTATGGTCAGACGCGTGTTATGGTCAGACGCGTGTTATGGTCAGACGCGTGTTATGGTCAGACGCGTGTTATGGTCAGACGCGTGTTATGGTCAGACGCGTGTTATGGTCAGACGCGTGTTATGGTCAGACGCGTGTTATGGTCAATTTTGATTTCCACGGATTGGCCTTTGGTCTTTTGCGTGTCTTCGGGGCAATTGTTTAGTAGCCAGGCCATCACAAATATTACATTGATAAGACAGAGCTTACACGGCGTTTAGAGCAGCAGGGAACATTTTATGTAGGTCCAAGAAAGTCATGGGAGATTCGAGGAAACAAGATGAGGGTACGCAACCACAGGAAAGTGTCACAGCAATCACAAAGGAAGATGAACCTGTGTATTATAGTTATTCAACTGCCCCAATGAAGAACAGAACTCGGCCTCTCTTTATGTCACTTATACTGGCGTTTATAGTTCTTTCCACGGTAAGGTTCTGTGTGTATTATCATGTGTTCGAAGTCTCTTTGCCATCAACTTAGCAGGAAAGGTGTCTATGTTTTTTCTTGTTTTTTTTCTCTGCTTCACAATTCAATTTTAGCGAGCTGCTCAGTCTCGAAGCATATATTACCATTATATCTGTAAATATCACTACAGATATACTACTTTATATCAGTAAATATCACTGATATATCAAGGGTTACGAGAGAAGTGGTATAGATAAAGGTTAATTTAGACAACATTGGCAAATTTTCGATTTTCGTGACGTAGCTATCTCAGCACGTGCGTTCATAAATTGATTGGCCAAGTATAACTGGCTTTCAGTGTGAAGTTGAATGAGGGTGTGACTCCATTTTTTCGATCCGAATTGGCGTGAAACAAGGTTGTAATCTTAGTCCTACGCTTTTTAATTTGTTTGTCAATGATATCCCTGGCATATTTGATGCTTCTTGTTCTCCGGTATCTCTGGCTGGTTTTGATCTTAGTTGCTTACTTTATGCGGATGATTTAGTCATTTTATCTGAATCGGAGTCGGGTCTTCAGCGATGTCTCGATAGATTGGCTATGTACACAAAGCACTGGAAGTTAAGCGTTAACATGAAAAAATCGAAAGTGTTAGTTTTTGGCACGCGTGCTCAGAGGTGCCCATACTTGTTCTCTCGTTGGTCTTTCAGTGGCCAGGTTTTAGAGTGCGTGGAACATTATACCTATCTTGGTATTGTGTTTCATTTTTCTGGTAGTTTTAATTTTGCACGGAAGTGCCTATATAATAAAGCTCTAAGGGCATATCATGGTCTTTTTGCCCATTTCACCAATGTTGAGAAAATTCCGGTGAAGGTGATGTTGAAATTATTTTCTTCGCTTGTGTCTCCCGTGCTATTATATGGTTGTGAGGTCTGGGGTGCTTACATGTTAGGCAGGTTATCTTCTTTGGAGATGTTTAAGCAGAAACTTTTCTCGGTTTTAGGTGACATAGAGAGGTTGCATCTAAAATTTTGTAAGAGGATTTTAGGCATACACTTAAAGTCTACGAATATGGTAGGCTCGGTTTCCAGCCTTGGCGGTTGAAGGTGAGCCCGCGCTCCTCCCCCCGGGAGGATTCGTTAGAAACGACACAAACTACGGCTGGAAACCGAGCCTACGAATATGGCTGTGTATGCAGAATTAGGTAGGGTACCCCTGATAGTTCAAATCGGTTGTACGATTGTCAGGTATTGGTTACGGATAACAAATCCTATTTTCCGGGATAGTCTCGTCGGAAAAGCGGCTTCTTGGTGTGTGTCTTCAAACTTTCGTGGGGTTGCTTTTTCTAATTTCCTCTTGTCTTTGTGTGGTTTTGGATCTTTAGATAGTATTGCAATTCCTTTTGAACAGATTAAGGATGTGTCCAAACAGATTAAAACACAATTATATGATATGTTTTGCGAGCACTGGAGGACTAACGTACGTCAAGGGACCGGTGGAAAATTAAGACTGTTTAGATCTTTGAAGTCTAGCCTGGGTTTTGAGAAATATTTAGTCTCGGTGACTAATTTTCGACATCGTCAAGCAGTTTCGAAACTGCGTTTATCCGCACATAGATTACCAGTGGAAGTTGGCAGATATGCTAATATTGATTATAACTCTAGGAAATGTTCATTCTGCAATCTTAATGAAATTGGAGATGAGACGCATTATTTGATGTATTGTAACCATGCGTCTTTTGTTCATCTAAGAGAATCATTTTTGACTGACATTTTGCAACTGAATGTTTCCTTTGGCCAACTAGGTTTGCGTAATCTATGCGTTTACTTATTGTCGATGTGTGACGAGTCTGTCGTAAAGGTAACTGCCAAATTTTGCTTTGATATTCTCGAGCGTTATAATGCGATGGTTCGAGATGCTGAAGAATCTAATGAGTCTCATTAAGTCTTTGTAATTTTTTTATTTTCTTTTGTACCTATATATTTGTTAGTGTATCCTATATGCCGTGTAATTGGTATTTTATGGAATAAAAGAATTATTATTAGTAAGTGGCAGAGCTATCCAACCATCGTGAAAGCCCGGCTCTGAATACATTTTTCGGCGGTTTTGACGAAACATTTTCGACAAAAATTTGGAGCTCTAGGTCAGACTGGTTTTAATAATAATAACAATAATAATTTTTTATATGGTTTTAATAATAATAATTGCGGTCGAAGACTAATCGCATCAGAGTCGCATCCCGTGATTCGCGAGTAATCTCGCGTGGGTTTGGATGCCAGCTTGATTCAGAGGGCCAGTAAAACTTTAGGTTATGCCGAGCCGTTACCTGGGTACGTAGAGCGCAGTTAGGGTAGGTAACGGCTCGGCATCATCGTTCTACATAAACCTAAAGTTTTACTGGCCACTGAAAAAGTCGAGAACGCGCGGACCGATACGTTCTTTCCAAAGGCAAACAAAGACTTTTATTATACATTTGTGTTTGACAGAAACAGACGTATAGGCCAAGCAAAATATCGTGCTTGAAGGCGGAGTTCCACGGTGCAATGTTTTCTGCAACTTGTCTCGCAATCCCTTGCAAGACCAGTTGCAAGAGCCATTGCAGCTGATATACAGAACGTATAACATGCGCAAAGAAAACGAAATTGCGAGACAAGTTGCAAGACTCGCTGTTACACGCTGCAATGCGAGACAAGTTGCTGCAATCCGTTGCGAGAAGTAGAATCGTATCCTACTTGCTGCAACGGTTGCAGTAACCTGTCTCGCAACGTTGCAGAGGGTGTTACACGCTGCAAAGGCTCGTGCAACTGGTCTCGCAATTGTATTGCGAGACAAGTTGCAGAAAACATTGCACCGTGTAACGGCGGTTTCAGTATACATTATTCCACAATTAAAAAGAGAATACAATAAAAATGACGTATATTTATAGTATCTATTTCCGTCGAATGAAGCAATTTGGTTAGTGTTTGATGACTTTGTCACGGACTTTTTTAAAGCATATTTATTGCCTGCATTTCCTGCAACTTTGTATAACAGTATTATCTCTCTGCTTCCTTAAGGTGGCTCCCGAGTAATTTTTGCAGAAATAGACCTAAACTTCTAGCGTATGTTTGACCATGAAAATTATTCCGATTTCCACAAATGTTGGCACAGAACTTAAGTAACCTCTGTACTACCAAACGGAGTACTTCACTATATATATTAGGCTCGTCTGTTTGGGATATTTTAAATTTTCCAAAAGAGGTGTTTTTAGATTAATTGAAATAACTTGAAAACTCGACCAGGAATTGTTGTATTACTTGCTAAAAACGCATCCATAGTAATAAGGGTTTACTCATAGAAATGCCCAGGTCAGCTTTTCCCATGCGATTTAAGTTGTAAACGTTGTTATAATTTTACCTTTAAAATTGTCTAATGGTGTTTCTCTTTAGTGTGCTTAGCGCAGTTATCAGAAAAATATGGGAGCACTTCAAATTATATCGGCTGATCTTTCACTCTTACTTATTTAAATAAGAGAATAGAATCGAGTACCTACAGAAAGCGATATTTCATAAACGAATGAAGGCAATATCTTGTCCATAATGTGCTATTGTTCTAATATTCCATTCGAATTCGAAATAACTAAATTGCTGGAATTGTTTCGCAAGTCTCTTTCGTGAGAGGTAGAGTACAACCCACTGAGATAACTTACCAAGTTTGGGCTCGTCTTTCCAATACTGTATCGAGAAACATTATCCAAAAGAAGTCAGTGTTTCGTCGCTTCAACACAAACGCCAAGAAAACCCATATGTTATGAACTCGGTGTACTCGCCTCAGCGCCTAATCCTAACCCTAACCTTATTACTATGGATGCGTTTTTAGCTAGTAATAAAACAATTCACGGTCGAATTTTCAAGTTATTTCAATTAATCTAAAAACACCTCTTTTGGCAAATTTAAAATATCCCAAACAGACGAGCCTAATATATCTAGTGAACTACACCGTTTGGTAGTACAGAGGTTGCTTAAGTTCTGTGCCAACTTGTTGAAATCGGAATAATTTTTCATGGTCAAACATGCGCTAGAAGTTTAGGTCTATTTCTGAAATAAATACTTGGGAACCACCTTAACACCCTACACCATACTTGGAAAAATATCGTATAGTATTAAGTGGTCAAGTAGTTATAAATCATGAACTTTATTTGCTTAGCATGTGGTCGGCTTATTACACAGACAGACTTTGCGCTAGGTAATAAATTAATATTCAAACTGTCTCCGCTTGACAAGGACACATGCGGAACGGCAACCGGAAGCAATTTGCAGCGTTTGCATGCAACATGTAAAGCATTTCAATGAATCTGTTACTTGAGTACATGTGAGTATGGCCGCGAGTTAGCGATACAAAAATGAGGGGAGAGGACGAAGAATCATGTTGTGCTTTGGAAGGGACGAAAGCAACTTTTATCTGCTATGATATCTGGCTTGGGGTAAGTATGGATTGTGCTCTCCTGTGATTGCTGTGTGTAATTAAAACGCAGTTTTCAATGTTCCTAACTTTAAACTTAGGTTTTTCTGTGAGCACTTCGCACAATAGGAGAACGATTTGTATCATCCGTTTTAGAGATACTTCCAAAATCATTTTTTTCTTTTCTGTGACTGAGCAGAATACATTATACTTTCCAATATTGCACTGCGTGACTTATCCTCCTTTGAATCCATCCATCGTGTAACACTGCTGTCATTTGTGGTTTATGGTAACATTTGGGCAGGTCTTATGTTTGCTCTTTCGCCTGGCCCTTACGCCTGGACCAACCATGTGGGTCCATGTTGGTCTGTTCCACGGCCCGTACCCTTTCTTTACCTACACTGTACGGGTGTACCTACGGTTCAAAGATAATCATCATAGTCTTATCGGGGTCTTATCACTGATGACCTTGTGATTGTGAACACGTTTTCATCCTGGAGCTTGACGATCTATGATAGCAGAAGGCACAAGGAAACTGGAAATCCCGGCAATTTGAGTATGTTATCGCCGAGAGTCATTTTGGTCTTGATTCCTTCATTCCGCCGAGGATAAATCCGTTACTTTCGAGTTAACTTGTTGGCGGTCTGTTATTTACGCTGACATCTTCATATTGCAAATGTTGTTAAATATTTACTCCTCAAACAACATGGCCCGTCATAGTCAAAATGGAACTGAATACAAGTGAAAAACACACTTCCTCTTTTCGCGGCCAAACTGCGTCATTGTATCACAACAGTACACCCGCTATTTTTGTAAAACCAGAGATTATTATTATTTGTTTTCGAGGTGTCATTTCAATTTTGGATCCCCTTTGGATCACACTTCCTAATGTTCCTTAGAAACTTCAATATTTAATCAGTTTCATCAATTAAAGTGCCTTTTCGGCTTCGCAATTGTTATATCTTGAAGTGGTTCTGGCGGTGTCACAATTAGCGGAATAAGGCACTCTCCAAGAATATGTTTGTGACATAACTATGAATGGTTTCAGTCTATGTTTGTGACAAGCACTAGAGAAATAAAAAATAACTCCCAGAGTGGCCTTTTCTATTGGCCAATCTATCGGTTAAGTCTGACTAGGTTCCAATCTGTCTAATAACATTAAGTTAAAGACCTTCTAACAATCAGGCTTGCATTCAAATTGGAAGCCTTTGCAATGCCGCTTTGTTGGGCGATGAAAAATGAATCCTGTCATACATAACTGTTTTAAAAACTTGAAGTGCATATCACCCCTGAAAAGAGCGAAATGGGGCAAATAGTATAGGAAATTAGAGGTTACTTCCCGAAACTGTTTTCGATTTCGTTTTACAGATTTTTGAATTATTTCTTACGAAGACGGCCGCGCTACAAAGGGCCTGGGTCGAATGACGTGGCGAGAGGTATTGTTCTCGGTTTCGCGCCAAGTCTGCCACACGACCTCACACAAACATAGAGGAACTCTTCATTTTCTTCGTACCCGTTCGCGTTAACTGTCATGTCTAACTCGGAAAGCCAAAATAGTATTGACTCGGATGATTCAGAGTATAATTTTATTCCCGCCGAAAATATGGCAAGTTCACCAAGAAGCGGAATCGAATGCGGAGCGGGCCGCGAACGAAGTTGAACCGGTGTTCGAGTTTATACCTAGACGAGCCCCTAGGCTAATGGTTCCACAGAGACTAGAAAGACACAAAAAAAGCTGTCGTAGAAGTGGGTATAAGACGAAAGAGCATCGACGCTACAAGAAGTTGGGAACAGAAGGAAATGGGTTGTCATGGGAGCGCATGGAATTCGAGGCAAAACAAACTGGCTCATTGCCGGATTTCAAGCCGTGAGTGCCTGGGGCGAATCTCTTAATATTGCCATTATCGAAACGAGCTCCGCATAAAGAGGAAGAGCATATTAAACTATACAAAATCCTAAAGTTTGGCGTTGATTGTGTATAAATTCCGATCGAGATACAGCCACATTCCAAGATGCCTGAATTTTATAAGCTAATTTATTTGTAATGTTTTCCGTACGCCGCGTCCGGATTTCACACAAATCTTGTAAAATTTTGGACTTTTTGAATGGCTGTTTCTCTATCACTATGTTAATACCAAACTTTGGGATTTTGTATAGTTTAGCATTGCCCTTTCTCCCTATGTTGGACTTGAACGGATATCGATTTGAATATATGATTGATTATAATGATATATGATCGAATATATGATTATTGGTTCGCGCCAAAAATTACAAATGCAAAGTATTAATCCTATCAGTATAATGATAGAGGATAAACAGATTACCGTATTTACCCGTATATAATGCGCACTTTTTTTCAGTCAAAAATGAGCCTCAAAACGTGATGCGTATTATCGTTTACGGGCAAACAAAAATTTATAACAACAGAAACAATAAAAACCAACCTATTGGTTGTTTTAATGCTCCCAGGCCCACCAAATCAATGAAGAAAAGACAATGTACAGATCACATGCCTACATAGCCGCAAACCAATAGAACGCCTGATTTTATTTACGCCAAACGACATGTTTAATCACTCTCCCAGGAAAACTTTCCGAGACAAACATTTTTAGAATCCTAGGATGCATAGAATCCGGGTTTAGGTGTTCCCATCTCCAAAATGTGTACCACGCGTTTTATTTTGCCGCATTTTCGTTATTATGAGATCTGAATGTAATTTTATGGACTGTAGTAGGATCTTAGAAAAGCATTACAGCCCTCCAACGTATCCGTTATCGTGTTTTGAACAGATTGATTTTAAATGTACAAACGAAATGGCCATTTTAGACTTATTACGTCCCGTGCTAATGATAGTCTTCGAAACCTAAGTGGGACTTTCTATTCAAGTCTAAAACAAAAGCACGTATGTTATCAGTCTATATGAATGTAAAAGAGGGAAGAGTTTCTGGGCAGCGCAAGGGCAGCGCTATAATCTACAAAATTGCCTTTCAGAATCTCATTAAATAACAAAAGAACCTCATTAAAAAAACGAAAATGTGGCAAAATGAGCCCCGTGGGAGACGTTTTCCAGGTGGGGGACACCAAAAACCTGAGTTTCTAGAGATCCTAAAGATTCCGGGGTCCCCCCCCCCCCCCCCCCCTGCAATGTGAGCTCGTACCCTAAAATAATTTTAGTTAGACTGCACTAAAATCTTCGGAACTAAAATCTGGACGAGTCGTTGCCCCAGATGCTACAAGTAAAAAGGGTGAATCAATGCCTTTTTCCGTTGGTGTTCCTGTAGAAAACGGTCATTCCGACAACACTGATATGCTGTGAAGATAAACCTTTGACTAACCAATATATAAACCAGTCGGCATTCATCTCGTGAATAATGTGATGAAACACTCGTACTCGTGTTTGATGTGGTACGCCATTGTGCACCGGTAGCGCATGTTGCTTAACCATTGCCTGGCAGTTTAACACTTTTTATACCACAACGCGTGCGTTTCTCGAATTATGTGCCGTGTAAAAGAAGGAAAAACCAACACAGAAACGCAAGATTTGCCAACGTTTCGGACCTTTATCGAATTATGTGCCATAACACGCCATTATCAGTGCGCGCGCTAAAAGAACCAATGAAAACACCGTTTCCGGTTGGCCAGGCTACGTGCGTGTACAACGGTTTGGTCGTGCTCGCGCTCTTTCTGTATTTTTTTTTTTTGGCAGCATAAAATAAACGTCCTCTGATTTTCCCTGGTATGGAAAATCAGAGGGCATTTGCTAATCACATATTGCTGCCCTAAGCCATTCACGCTTTCTGATCTAGTTGTCAGGTATCGCCATGATGGCCCTTGGTATCTGGACGCTACTTCATAGGAATGAGTATAACATCCTACTCGATAGTAGCTGGTTTGTTATTATAGTGGGTCTTATGATCGGCATCGGGGGTGTGGTTGTCCTTATTTGCACCTGCGGCTGCTACGGGGCCATGAAGGAGCACAGATATTTATTGATTTCGGTGAGTTCTTTCAAAAGGTAAAAGAAATAGGAGTTGTTAAGCGACACAAATGCGATATGCCAAGACAGAGAAAAGATAACAAATTTAGAGAAATACGGATGGATGGATGGATAGATAGATAGATAGATTTTATTTAAGCATCGCAACCAGTAGTTTGAATTACGCTAAATACATAAAATTGATAAATACTAAAATTGATTATAAAAATTATAAAAAATATGAATATATTCTTCCAAAACATGGCTAAGCCTTCAGGCATTAGCCATGACGAAAGCAAGCATGTTTGTGACAGTCTGAATTCAATGTAAATGAAAGAAGCTGATTACCTTCTTTATCTTTTGTAGTTCCTGATCATGTTGACACTAGTGTTTATAGTACAACTCTCAGTTGGTATTTTGGCCTTTGTGCATCGAACGGAGGTAAGTACCAAGTAGACTCCCTCTACATTCCCATAGAGCGGATTTCAGTCCCTCTACATTCCCATAGAGCGGATTTCAGTCCCTCTACATTCCCATAGAGCGGATTTCAGTCCCTCTACATTCCCATAGAGCGGATTTCAGTCCCTCTGCATTCCCATAGTCTCCCTCGCAGCCCGTTCTTAAAGAACGGGCTGCGAGGAGACTATGGAATGTAGTCTAAGCGTTGCGTGACCGACACAAAGAACGGGCTGCGAGGAGACTACATTCCCATAGAGCGGATTTCAGTCCCTCCACATTCCCATAGAGCGGATTTCAGTCCCTCTAGATTCCCATAGAGCGGATTTCAGTTCCTCTGCATTCCCATAGAGCGGATTTCAGTCCCTCTACATTCCCATAGAGCGGATTTCAGTCTCTCTACATTCCCATAGAGCGGATTTTAGTCCCTCCACATTCCCATAGAGCGGATTTCAGTCCCTCTAGATTTCCATAGAGCGATTTCAGTCCCTCTACATTCCCATAGAGAGGATTTCAGTCCCTCTACATTCCCATAGAGCGGATTTCAGTCACTCTACATTCCCATAGAGCGGATTTCAGTCCCTCTACATTCCATAGAGCGGATTTCAGTCCCTATACATTCCCATAGAGCGGATTTCAGTTCCTCTACATTCCCATAGAGCGGATTTCAGTCCCTCTGCATTCCCATAGAGCGGATTTCAGTCCCTCTACATTCCCATAGAGCGAATTTCAGTCCCTCTACATTCCCATAGAGCGGATTTCAGTCCCTCTGCATTCCCATAGAGCGGATTTCAGTCCCTCTGCATTCCCATAGAGCGGATTTCAGTCCCTCTACAGTCCCATAGAGCGGATTTGTCGCACTTATGTGTAGATTATCAAGGTTTTTTTTGGTATTATCAATTGTGTAGGTCAATATGAAACAAAAACTGAATAGGATTATACTTGTAGTTGTGGAAGATGTCATTTTGCAGGAAATCATGGGCAGAAAACAATTTGCCTATATTTTTAATAGAAATTAATTGCATTCCAGCATGCGTTGCCGTCGCCTTGACTAATTCTTAAATGGACCATTACTTATCGTATAGCTTTATTTGTTAACAATCAAGATCGAATTTTGTGGATACAAAAAGTAGTATCGGCTATCGTTCATTGCCGTTCGTATGCGTACTCGTTATCGGTCCTCGAAAAAAGTGTGTTGCGCCAAGCGCGCTAGTGTAGAGGGAAATCCCGAGGATGTGACGACTGAAGACCAGTCACGCGTTACCGACTTGCTAAGAGTTTATTAATGGTTAACCGTCTCGATTGCTTGTTAGCTGACGCACGACATGCAGCACGCTACAAGAAAGAGAATGAACGACTATGGTATTAAAAAAGACATCACTGAAGCCATCGACAGAATGCAGAGAGACGTAAGTTCCAGTTTGTCTGAGAGACAAAAGATATCGCTTATGTTTTTTGTGCGGATCCAGGAATTTCAGAAAGGGAGGGCCGGATAGTGAAAACATGGAACGAAAGTTTTCCAATTTTCTCCAGCAAATACAGTAAATGTATGGGAAAATCCCCCGAGAAAGGCTCCCCGTCCCTGTAGATAACGTTCCCATATGTCGATATGACTTATGTATCAGTCATTCCAGCGTGACCATCACCCCCCCCCCCCCCCCGGACACCGTGGGGCATTTGCATACCAGTGCCTTCCCTGGGGTGGGAATTTTGAAAATTTTGCTGGCCCCGGGGTCGGGAATTGTTTTCCCCCGGGGAGGGGGTGGGGAATTTTGGTTTTCTCATCTCAAGCGCGTCGGTTTTGCGAACTACAACCCAGTTACAGAAAATAACGCCACATAAAATATAATGCAGAGCATGGCCCGTATACACCACGTTTGGAGACTGACACATTTGCACATTTCACAGTTAACGTCTTCTATAGAGAAGAAACAGATATCGCAATTTCGTCTCAGTGGAAAAACATAAAAATGAATTGACACTATAAACAGAGTTCCAATTTCGCAAAAAGTCAAGTAACATAACTGCGAAATAGTTGCTCTGCAAATAGAATAAAGGTAATTTTCGCATTGAGAGATGCAGCTAAATGGCTACAACCACGAATGGCCTAGGAATGTCACTTCTTTATTTATATTTTGTCTCACTTTCAGTGAAATGAGAACTCGTTCATAGACGAGAAAACTAAAGTACATTTACAAACGAACTGTAAATGCTCGGACAGTATAAATGGAGTTGAAGTTTTTGTTGTGAAGCTTTGTCACGCAGAGTTACCGTCTTTTTTTCGTCCCGGGGTGGGGCATTTTTCCGCTTTTTGTGTTCCCCGCCGTGGGGTATTCTGCATTTTTGCTAGCCCGGGGGCGGGGAATTTTCAGTTTTATTTTTAGAAATGACCAAAAGCCCGGGGGGGGGGGGGGGGGGCATGGTCACCGCTGGAATTGACTGATACATTAATCGATTACCATGCTCTTCTCAAATGAAGGTGGTTAGCAAAATTAAATTATGCATTTCCATGAATGCGCCGAAAAATAGGATTTGCTCGCTACACTTATAACCAAGAAACAATCTATATGTTAAGAGGGTAAAAAGAAGAAAATCGATTTAGGATGAGCTGTATACGCCGTCCTCATTAACAAATGCATAATGTATAGCACAAGAGTGACGTCACGTTTCCAAGTTCGCGAAATTCAAATAAGAATCTCGTCAAAGCGAAATGAGTCGCGTCGGCGTAATTGGAAATTACCCCTCCCTAAGACGAATTACGGGAAAAAGCGAATTGGATACCGGGGCGCTTATATCTGGAATAAACTGCCCAAAGAATTAAGGGAAAGCAGCTCGCTGATTTCATTTAAATCAAAATTAGATAAGTTGCCTCCCAGCTTCTTTGAATATTATCTATTATTATATATTGTAGAATTTTTATCACGGCTTTTATGTAAACCAGCGGCTCTCGCTGATAGAACCACCGTTAAGGTTACTGAGAACCTTTGCGCACGTTGTTCGAAAAAAAAATCATACACGTCCTAAGTTTACCAAAATAAGTCAACCTATATATCGTTGGAAAGCTTATAGAATGGACTAGCGGGCTATGGCAAAAAGAAATCACTTATTGATACCTGTAAATTTTTTTTACCACCGTATGCATTGCTACGCAGTATAAAAGCAACCGAATCAAGCGTTTTGGTTTGACGGCTAAAAATCGCCCATCGCAACATTGAATTTCGAGGTCGCGTAGCAATGCATACAGTGGTAAAGCATTGATTAAATATTTTGGTGTGCTATTTTCACGAGCTAACGCTGTCGAACTGCTGGACCATGACTCCCAAGTAACACATTGTTTTAATCATTAAAGGTGTTTCTCAAAAACCGTGTCTGCGATTTTTTAAATTTTGTTTAGTTCAACAGTTATGAATTTGTTAAATTTTTAGAGCATGAAAATTCTACAAAATTTGACCTTCGAAATTTAAAAGTTCGATGACTTTTGAGCAAAGCAAAATTTTAAAAAACGCAGACACGGTTTTCGAGAAACACCTTTAAGGATTAAAACAATGTGTTACTTGGGAGTCAAGGTCTAGCAGTTCAACAGCGTTATCTCTTGAAACTCTCACACCCGAATTTTTAATAAAACCTTTAAAAAATTCTAATTATGAAAAAACATTTCTTTTTTGCCATATCCCGCTAGTCCATTCTATAAGCTTTCCAACGATATATAGGTTGATATGTTTTGGTTAAACTAAGGACGTGTATGATTTTTTTCGAACACGTGCGCGAAGGTTCTCTGTAACCTTAAATAAAAACTCTACTACTACTATTGCCTTTCTTTTCAGTTATAAACTTATGTTGAATGTTGTTTAGTTGTTTAAGTTTCCTCTGAGCTTGAAAAGGCTAAACAGCCGGGGTTCCCTTTAAAGCATTTTTCCGTCTCAGTTTAAATGTTGCGGAGAGCTGAGCTTTTCTACATGGAATACCACAGCATGGAAACAAAGTTCCAATAACTCGGTCCCAGACTCCTGCTGTAAGACGCCATCCCTGGACTGCGGCAGGCGCGACCACCCCTCTAACATTTATCGTGAGGTATGAAATCTATTCAACGAAGGAACGAAACCAAACAACGAAAGACCGCATTGACGGACGGACATACAAAGGAACGAAACCAAACCTTATAACTTTTAAGTCAATGATTAATCTTGGACCGCGCTGTCTCGCAAACATTTAAAACTTTAACGTAAAAAAATACTTTTTTATGTAAATGGTCATCTATTAAGACCATCTTTGCCTTGTTGGCCTGCTTTGAACACAAAAACATAATATGGTCAGCGTGCCTTCTCTACTGCGGCTCCAAGGCTATGGAACGAGCTCCCTTTTGACATTCGTCCTTGTTCAATGCGTATTCTTAAATATCATAGTTTGTTTATTATTTTTATGATTATCTTTTTCAAAATATTTCTAGTCAACCTCAGAATGTAATTAATTTCTTTATTTTAGTGATATTCTTTTAATTTTTCATAATTTTTTCAAGCATACTTCAGTTAGTTTAGTTGAGTTGGCTCCAATTACGAGGTTCCCTGGTCAGTGTGGTGGGTTAGTAAGTTATAAGCCCTGCACTGAGGATGGGCAACTTCCGACGTTCTTTAACGTCCTGATATTAGTCCGGTCAAATTAGCCCGAAAAAACTCCGAACTTGGAAAAAATTGCAACATGGGAAATTTTTGGTACTAATTGTCAAAAACATATGTCGGAATAACTTATCCAAATTTCGTAGAAATCCGACCGGGGGAAGTTGGTTAAATTTTTGGTTTTACCGGCGACGTCAAGGGCGTCTTTTGTTTTCGGCGGCACTTTAGACAATGAGAACACAGAAACTGGGAGAATGTTTATGGACTGTACAGATGAAACCAGGGAAGATTTAATAAGGTTTTTCGGTTGAAACAAATAATTTCTGAGCGATGAGTTACGGCTATGATCAGTTTGTTTCTTTTATTTCTTTTATTTCTTTTAGCGTATAATATTCGAACTTTAGTGTATCACCACACGGGAAATACAAGGATCATACGGGATTTGCCAAAACTCAGGATTTTTAAAGTATTATTTTGCAGAATTTGTTATAAACAAACACAAAATTCACATCTATGCAATCACATTATGCAGTAGAAAGAAATTGCGCGATATTTTGTTCAATATCACGCTGAGTCACGGCTCTACAGTCTATAGCCCTCCCTTCGAATTGTTCGCTTTCATTGTCTAAGTGCCACCGAAAACAACGGCTTTCCTTCGTGCAGACGGAAAACCCCAAATTTAACCAACTTCCCGCGAACGGATTTTCACAAAATTTGGACACGTATTTCTCACATATGTTCCTGAGAATTTGCTGTATAAAAATCCAATGTTGCAATTTTTTCCAGGTTAAACTCTAAATTGACCGGACTATATGCAGCTGCGTTCACATTTAACAAATCAAGCAGCGTATTTACAGCATTGATTTGTGGGTAAAGTTCCCGTGCACCATCGAAAAACGCGTGTAGACAGGAAAATGATCATAGGCGGAGCCCATTTTAGTCCCGGGGAGGGGGGGAGGGGAGTCCCATTTTTTTTGGTCGGGGATGATCGTCGTCAATCGTTTAGGGGTTAAAATCACGGGGGGTGGGTCTCATTTAGGGGTGATCGTGATCTTCAATAAATTTTAGGGAGATTGTACTGTCGCACTTTGTAATAATTAACACACTTTGTAATACCTGACACAATTTGTAATAAAGTTGACGCACTTTGTAATACCTGACGCAATTTGTAATAAAGTTGACGCACTTTGTAATAGAAAAGCTGACGCAATTTGTAAATAACCCCTGTCGCAGTTTGTAACAAAAAAAGCTAACGCAATTTGTAATAATCCCCTGACGCAATATGTAATAAAGCTAATTCTATAGAAAATCATCTTGATGGCTCATGATTGTTTTGGATTGTGCTGGCCTAATCACACGAACAACATTAAAAACGTAAACAGGAAATTCCGTGATAATCTCTTAGCTATTATACTTTCGCAATGGTGGCGATACTGGTCTCGTAAGTGTAAGAAGCTTATGAGTCGCCAGGGTCCGACCTTCTAGCGACGTTTGTTTTCGCGAGGTAAAGCGAAGTCAATCCCAATGGGCCAATGCCTCTGGCTCCTCAGGGCCGTAGCTAGCATAGGGTCAGAGGGGGCAATTGCTCCCCCCCCCCCCCCCGCGAAGTAAAATGTTTAGTGTCGACATGTGGGAAAAACCTGCTTGCCCCACCAGCAAAAACAAATAATGACCAAGGCCTTACGTTTTGGGTTTTGGGGGGACACACAATGTTGACTTGCCGATCATTGTTTACGTTGCCCTCTAACAACACTGACATTTTATATTTTATACTAATAATACATTTTACTAATACTAATCTTTTTTTTTTAATTTGAGAAGCCAACCATATTTGTAATACGCTTTATTACAATGTGCGACAGGAGCTATTACAAATTGCGTCAGCTTTTTTTATTGCAAACTGCGAAAGTGGCTTATTACAAATTGCGTCAGCTTTTTTATTACAAAGTGCGTCAACTTTATTACAAATTGCGTCAGGTATTACAAAATGCGTCAACTTTATTACAAATTGCGTCAGGTATTACAAAGTGCGTCAATTATTACAAGTGCGACAGTACAGAGATTGGTATCTTTTAGGGCCGAAATATGTGTCCAAATTGTTTTCTCTCATGATGGTGTTTCTAAAAACTGTGATTACTCGATGAGGAGACGATAAATTAAAAGGCATTTGTTAATTTATTTTAGTCAAACACGGAAAGTTCATGATGGGTATCTTTTACCTGTCACCTTTGCGCCTACTTGGCGCATAAGGCCTCATCTTTTAGGGCTTTTTTGATAGCAAATTAATTGAGCCACGCCATGTTTGGTATCTTTTAGGGGTGAAACTGAAAATTTCCGACGATCATCCCCGACCAAAAAATATGGGAGTCCCCCACCGGGATTTTAGTGTACAAGGTCTGAGTTCGGGAGTTCGGGCATCAGTGCTGTGCCTGAAGTTTGGCTGGGCCCGGGCACCAAGTTAGTGTGGACGCAGCTTTAGTTCTCCGGTTCAGTCGTCACCACCTGACCACGAGTTTTAGCATTATTTTAATAGACTTGGTTATATGCAGGTAAAAAAACCTGTCAATCAGTTTTTCTCGATTTCTGTTGGATTGAAGTTCACAAGACATTTGCATGGCAATCGAAATCGAGAAAAATTGATCGACAGGTTTTTTTACCTGTATATTCGAAGTCTATTAAATAATGCTGAAACTGGTGCAAAATGCGACGACTAAACGACCGGAGAACTCGGGTCGGGGGAGAACTAAGACACATTACAGTCCGACATATTTTAAATGGGGGAGTACTGAAGATCACGATTGCCGAATTTGGTGGAATTTTAGGTATTATTGGCACTTTAAAGATCACATCTTATTTGTAGGGTTGTGTAGACGGCTTGACCGTGTTCTTCAGAAACATCTGTTGGTATTGGGATGCCTGCTTGTCGGCATTGCTGCATTACAGGTAAATGTATAGTATGCACTTATTGTCAACGAGAGTCAGCCGAGTGAGTACGCGGCAGCGTTATAGAACTTTAATTTTAGCAACATAGAACAACATAATCGCGTTTCTCGCACTCTGATTGGCTGATAACGGTCAAAACAGCAGCCAATCAGCGAGCGAGAAACGCGACAACTTTTCGACAAAACGTGCACGTCTGAAACGTAAACCTACGCGAAAAAAATCGTCAATCTTCAGGTTGAACGCAAATGGTAGTATTGAAGCAAGGCATCCCAAAGGGATCCAGAAACACGTTGCTGTTTGCTTGCCTTTGATTTTTAAGAAGTGGTAGTATTGAGCAAAAGACTTGTTTACTCTAAAGCTTCTCTAGCTTTCTCTATGAATGAATTCTTAGCGTGGCTCCATATTTAAAGGCCGGTTTGCACTTTGCGATTTTTGTTGCATTTGCCGTGAAACTCTCTTGTGTAAACGAGATACAAATCCGGGTGCGATTTCTGTGCTCTCTTTTCTTCGAATCGCATCAAGTTGCAAAGAGTTTGGAAAATTTTTATATCTCCGCGACATCACGCGACAAAAATCGCGGTTGCATTTAGTTTACAATATTAGTGCTGTTCTAAGTCTCGGTGCTCTTACATGGGCTATATAAAGATAAAATATAAAAATAAATGGAAACCAGGCAAGGGTCACATTGCTTGAAGCGGGATGATAAGTGAACTATTTCTGTTTTAGATGGATTGCACGAAAGCTTATTTTAGGCGCATCAACCAGAATATCACGCACGCAACTTTCAAGTTTAGTAATAACCTCACAGCGATCGGACGTGGGTTTCAAAGCGATGTACAACTGGATATCGTCTGCATAAAGCATGCAGTCCAACCCGTGTGATCTAAGTACGTCCTCGATAGGGGAAAAATAGAGTGAGAAGAGTAGTGACCCAAGAACAGAGCCCTGCGGTACCCCGTGCATGAGTGTACGAGGGGAGGAGGCCACATTATTGATACTGACCTCTTGCGAGCGATCAATAATGTAGTCTCGCGGCCAGGATAGAAATCCCTTGACACAAAAACGGCTAGTTTAAAGTCTGCCTAGAAATGTGTTATGGCAAGAGTGGATTACCACTCTTGGTTATGGCCTATAGTGTTAAAAGCTAACGAAAGGTCTAGCAACACCAAGAGTACTCTTGGCAACACTAAAAACAACTAATTAAAGTCGGCCATCCAATCTAGGCAACGACCGTTTACGAAGGGAAAATTGAGACGCCGCGCTAGTCTAGCCCAGTACCTGAACCCTTCGCGGGTTGTACTATGTGTCATCGAATCTCCTTTGTGTGAGACCACAGCCCACCCGAACCACGGAGAGTTCAGGTACTGGACTACAGGTGTACCAGGCTCAAACTGTGTCTCCTCTTACCCGGTGTAGCCGAAAACGTACTGTACATTTTAAAACATTTGCCTGTAAACTTCTATTATATTGTGATCGTATGAGGTTTTTATATTTTACATAATTTTATACATTTATTTATTTATTTGCGATTCCGCGGCACATTCTTGTGACAGCGATTCCGCCAATCGACCTCCTCGTCTTGGGTGTAATGTTCCCATTTCAGATCACGTTGCATTCCTCTGAGTAGTTTTTCTTTGTTTTTCTGCTACGTACCGAAGGATAATTATATAAATATGGAAGCATCCCAAACAAAGAAAGATTATTCAAATGAATAACACGTGATCTCAAAAAGGAAAGCATTACACCCGAGCCATATTAAGCGATTTCCAATTTTCTACTTTTATTTCAGCTGATGGGTCTTACCATGACAGCCTGTTTGCTACGCTTTGTCGACGATTACTACTAGTGGTGAACACAAAACTTGGGTAGGGACTTTTATAGAGACAGAAAAGCTTGGAACAGCACGTGAACTATTAAATAGAACCAAGAGTGGATTAACAAGAGTTAGAATCTTTCCCTACTGTATTTGTCCACATCACAGTCAGAAAAGTGTCTATTTTTAGATTTGAGTTTCGCGCGCGAAAGTATTCGAATGCTCAGGCTCGAATGCTCGTATACCCAATACGCAACAAAATAGAGAATATCCTACCTTATCTTTGCGATTTTAACGGTTTTTCCATTGATCTGCGATTTAATTTTAGGCTGGATCTCACAACTGTTCGCGTGGCGAGAAAGTGGGAACCCTGTGGATGACGAATTTTCGCGGGCATCCTAGTTCTAAAAATAGACACTTTTCTGACTGTGATTCGGGCGTACATAGTAATTATGGAACTCTTGGTAATCCACTCTTGATAGAACACAGTCTTGATAGTTAGTAAGGCTCAAATGACTCGGCGTCAAACTGAAGCGAGTTGGCAAGTTTGAGAACGGTAATCCATGTCATGGCGAGGATTTTCGGGTGGCAAAGACGAGACAACTTCCCAGCACGAAAAGGGGTTCTGCTCAATATAATCAGGGGGTCTTCCAGGTAAAGGTGATAGGAACGCTCGTCAGAAAGTCAGCGGAAAACACTGAAAAAATGTAGCGGCGATAAATTGTGACCCTAAAAATACCTTCAAAATTAACTCTAAGAAATACCAAAACCGAGTTGGTACTACAGTAAAAGTGTCGATGTTGCTTGGTTGCAGTAACTAATCAGACAAACATAATTCCCACTCAACTTTTTAGGACTTCATTTTATTCATTTACTTCCCAAAATACTCTCTGTCCTTGATTTCTCTCGAAAACCCATCAAAAGTTTAACCCTAAATCCCCCACCCCCTGGCCTGAATGACTTTGCCAACTTGCGTAAAACCACCCAAACCTTCTGTCCACTTGATGAAAACATTTTCGTTAAATTAAAACAAAAACTATCCAAGTTATAGCTAAAAATATTTATAAGTTAATCAATATAATATGTCATTATATATTGCATAACACCAACGAAATACCGGGCTATATCTCCCGCGAGCCCGTAAAAATAACGTGCTTGTACTTCATTATCGATTTTTAGGTTTTAGTCAGAATAACATTACAATTTCGTATATCATTGATGATGTTTATATAATAAATAGAATATTTATACATGACCACTTGGAGATGTTTACTTCTTTGAGATATAGAGCGGTTTTCACATGACTGTCGAGAAAACAATTGCAATTCAGCAATCACTAGCCAATCAGAATGGAGAGAAATCACGACTTGCTCCTAAATGGCTTTTTCTCTCAGCCAATTGCAAGCCGAACCAATTACTAAGGAATTACACAATTGTATTTACTACAGAATTTGATTGGCTGAGAACGCAAAGCAATCGCAATTACAACAAATCTTGACAGTCATGTGAAATCTGCTCTAACTTGACATGAATTGCTGCGATTTAGGCCCTGTCCACACTAACGCGTCTTCAAAAGTATTCGTTTTCAAACTTATACGGATTCGCAGCGTGTTAGTGTGGACGGGAGATTCGGAAAATTTAGCTCCAAAAAACCGATTAGGTTTTATTTGATGTTGACGTGTGCAAGGACAGTCTAATTAAGCATTAAGTGGTACAGTTGACGTCATCGTTTATTTTTATCCGAATTCGACCGTCCACACTAAAACGATATGTATGCGGATTCGTTTTTATTCACTTTCGAGAGCGTTTTCAAACCCCCGGGAGGGGGACTCCCATATGTTTTGGTCGGGGATGATCGTCGTATCTTTTATGGGTTAAAATCACGATGGTTTGGTCTCTTTTAGGGGTGATCTTGATCTTCAATAAATTTTAGGGAGATTGGTATCTTTTAGGGCCGAAACTGTGTCCAAATTGCTTTTTTCTTATGATGGTACCTCTAAAACCGTGTAAGAAAGAGAGATTATTCGATGAGAAGACAATAAATTAGAAACAAACACGGAAATTTCTTGATGGGTCTTTCACCTGTTACCTGTGTCCTTCGCGCCTACTTGGTACATAAGACCTTATCTTTTAGGGTATCTTTTAGGGTAATAAATTGTTTGAGCCGCGCCATGGCCCGCCATGTTTGCCCGTTTGGTATCTTTTAGGGGTGAACCTGAAATTTCCGACGGTCATCCCCGACCAAAAAAATATTGGAGTCCCCCCGGGTTTCAAACTTATACGGATTCGATGAAAACGATCAGCGTGTTAGTGTGGACGGAAGGCCTAAACGTATCAAAAAGTATACGGATTCAAACGAAAACGCGTTAGGGACCGGTCATTATTTATCGCCTGGGGGGGGGGGGATTTTGGGGCGGGCGGAAGGGGGGATCTCTCAAAACCTGAAGCCCTGAAAGGGGGGATCACAAGAAATTTCCTAAGGAGTGATTCCAGCAAGTTCTATATCATGTGCATTTAAAACATAAAGAAGAAACCAAATACAGTTTTAGTAGTTATTCCAGCAACTTCTCTACCATTTCATTTTTCTACCTCACTTCACTCAATGAATAATAAAAATATGATCTGATATAACTCTACTAACATTGCCTGCAGTGATAGGCCTGCCGGGCAGTCACTATATTCGAAAGAAGAGTAAGCGTGTGTTCGACGACGTCACAGGCATAGAAATTCGTCATTTGGGCCGCGCTTCACGCAAATGAATAATAATAATTTCGTCATTCAGGTGCGCAATTGCGCGCATTAATAATAAAACCTACAGGATTTGTTTATTATACATAAAAACGGAATGTTCATCTACTATTTCTTGATGAAAGTGCTTTTATCAATATGGCTTGATGAAATGTGTTTATCAAAATTCGGGCGCGCTTGGCGCGCAACAAAAGAAAACTGCGATCCCTTCTATATCTGTAAATTGTCTTCTGCTAGGTCAAATAGGGGCGAGGGGGGGGATCACGAAAACGTTTAACTGTTCTGAGGGGGATCACTTTAATCATTGTACTTATAGAGGGGGGATCACTGCATTTTGACCTTTTATTACCCAAAATCCTCTGCCCCCCCCCCCCCCCCCCCCCCCCCCCCCAGGCGATAAATAATGACCGGTCCCTTAGTGTGGACGGAGTCTTAGGTACGAATTATCATTTCCAACTATGAAGCATGGTTAATGATGCATGGTTTTAATTAATTGAAACAGGTGTATACGCGAAGCCATGTAATATTCTCTATATATCATCCCAATAAACGAATATATTACACGGATATTACACGGTGTTGTGAAGATATGATTTTTATTTTCGAGTTTTTGACACGAGAAAATAAAACTCATATCTTCAAGCCACCGTGTAATTTTCTTTTTATTATATAGACAAACCAGAAAAAGTATTCCAAAAATTGATTTCCAAGCACTTTTGTTTTGACCGATATCCTCATAGTGAGGATATGGAATATGTCACTCAGGTCCCGGGTGTAGCTTCATATGAGATTACGAGTTGCGTATTTCCCAGTAAGGCCAAGTAAAAAAATAAACATGTTAATCGTCCGGAGCTTTCCAAAAAAGTGTCCATGCGGCCCTTTTTATTTATTATTCTTTTTGCTCCTTGTTTATGCCTTGTTTTATTGGTTTATGTCATATTTTGTGTATAAAATGACTACGACTGTTTCATAAACTATTCTTAAGGGCAATCTATGTTCATTTTAAGCATTTCCATGCTCATTAAAGCCACATTTCGAAGTAGTTTCTAACCGCTTGTGACGTTTGACTTCGTTTTGGAGACAATTTGTGAGAATAAAAATAAAATAAAAAGGATGCGGCTCCAAAAAACGATGCGGGCGGGGACGATTAGCCTGCGATAGCGGACACCACTTGGCGCTCGTCGAAAGAGCGCGAGAGTCTCTTTCGACGAGCGCTAAGTGCCGTCGGCTTTCGCAGGCTAGGGGACGATAAACGTGTATTTTTTTTACTTGGCCTAAAACACTCGTGTC
This sequence comes from Scolanthus callimorphus, assembly GCA_033964015.1. Lineage (NCBI taxonomy): Eukaryota > Metazoa > Cnidaria > Anthozoa > Actiniaria > Edwardsiidae > Scolanthus > Scolanthus callimorphus. The sequence continues at coordinate 356,031 of CM066916.1, forward strand.
TATCAAGAGTGGATTAACAAGAGTTAGAATCTTTCCCTACTGTATTTGTCCACATCACAGTCAGAAAAGTGTCTATTTTTAGATTTGAGTTTCGCGCGCGAAAGTATTCGAATGCTCAGGCTCGAATGCTCGTATACCCAATACGCAACAAAATAGAGAATATCCTACCTTATCTTTGCGATTTTAACGGTTTTTCCATTGATCTGCGATTTAATTTTAGGCTGGATCTCACAACTGTTCGCGTGGCGAGAAAGTGGGAACCCTGTGGATGACGAATTTTCGCGGGCATCCTAGTTCTAAAAATAGACACTTTTCTGACTGTGATTCGGGCGTACATAGTAAATATGGAAACTCTTGGTAATCCACTCTTGTGTCTATATAATAAGGAATTTTATTTCTCTTAGCGTTGACTGTTTAATCAGAATCACGAAACTAGTGAAACAGGCCAACAAGACGGAAGGCTGGGAAGGGCGCCATGGTTTTTTGCAGGGCCCTACTGAAAAAAGCTCCTGCGATGTAGGTTCCCTGGATGGTATGATAATAATTAATATATAGATTTAGCCACTGGATAAAACTGGAGCTCCCGGTTACATATTTTTCACATAACGTCATCAAAATCCTAACTTTGAAGCAATGGACTCTATGAAACTGTGCTTTTCATACCAGTTACAGTTCTTCTGAGGGACTCCAACATGGCGGCGCCATACATTTTACAGTAAACAGTTTACACATTCGTTCGCTTATATCTCGTGCGCGAATGAAAGATATCAGCCTAAAACTCGGCAGAGTTATTGAGAACATAGTTTTCATAATTCGAAATAATTCGAAAACCGCGTTATTTCATAATTCGAAATAACGCTCTAAAAATCAAATATCTCCGGAGGTGAACACCAAGAATTGTACAAAGCCTGTCACCGTCATACCACGCGAATAAGCACTTTGCATCCCCCTTGCCACTTAGATAATTTCACCCAAGTATGGTTCTCTGTTGAGGTTCATCCCTTCCCAAGATAAAACCTTTTACTGATTTAGCTCCGCTATAAAACTGGTCATAGGTTGCCTGTGCGGGCGACGACGCACAAACGGAAGTAAATAAACCGGACGTCCATGAAAAAACAGGTCGATGCATATACACTTTCGTGTTGTTTTCTTTTCACCTGCATGTAGCTATGGGGCTCCGCTACGCGGGGGCCTTCGGCGCCCGCGGGAGCTCCGCTATTATCATTATTATTCAGCCATACCACTATCTCGATTCTGATTGGATGGCTTAGAGTACGCAACGAAATCGTTTTGTGGATGATAGACTTGTTTATTATTATTAGGGGTGGACCATTAGAAGTTGGGGAGGGGCAATTCCCCCAAAAAAAATTCGTGCAAGGCCAATCCTTCCAAAATAAAATCTTGCAGAGATTCAAGCTATTAAAACATTTCCTACAAAGACATGGCTTGGGATCTCGTTAAAAAGATGTCTGAAGTAGTTATTCCAGCAACTTCTCTATCATTTGCAATTTTTCTACTTCTATTCACTTCACTTAGGGACCGGTCATTATTTATCGCCTGGGGGCGGGCAGAGGATTTTGGGGGATCACTTCATTTTGGGGCGAGCGAAAGGGGGGATCTCTCAAAACCTGAAGCCCTGAAAGGGGGGATCACAAGAAATTTCCTAAGGAGTGATTCCAGCAAGTTCTATATCATGTGCATTTAACAATTTCGGCGCGCTTCGCGCGCATAAAGAAGAAACCACCAAATTTATCACATATAAAAAATATAAATTCCCTCACACAGTCTTTTATGTGTTTATTTTCGAACGACACAGAAAATCTGACGCCGATATCTTAAAGTGCGCGAGGCAGGTCACGTCTAGTCTCTTGCTTTTTTGTGTGTGTTTCTTGTTTTAGTGTTGATGTATTTTCCTAAAACCAATGTAAAATGCACTTGTATTGCTTCCGCTGAGCTTTAGCCACCTGGCTTGATTAGTTATTTCAAACTTCCTCCAAGTGGCTTGTGCTCCCTCTCCCCTTCTATTTCTAAAAGATTGTAAAAATTATATATTTTTTTTGTAAAAGAGTGCTAATAAATTTACTGTTACTGTTTGTTACTGTCAGGGGCTTCGCGAAGGTGAAAATTTGGCCTAAAGTTTAAGTACTAGAAAAAGCGTGTAAAATTACAGAAAAGTGAGTGATGGTCTATTGAAGCCTAGGAAGACAGTTGACGCGTCATTTGAAGTTTTAGAAAGGAGTTTATTTGTAACAAATAAAACATTTTATGCTTCCTATTGGCTAAAGTATGTAAAATTCACACAAATCTTTCTTTAAAAGAAGGTCGTTGTTCCCTGCTAGCAGAGGCCTCTTTTCTCGGCATTTCGCTGGCTGAGGCTCGCGTAGTAGTTCGAAAATGACACCACTCTCCCCCCGCTGGGAAATTTTTTGGTTGCATGACGTATCATGCCCGTTTGTGACGTATCATGCTTACGTCAGTTGTTTTGGGTGCCATTTTTGTTTCTCCAAAGACGGGTGTAGACGTTTTGCCCTCCTCCTCCCCAAACCACGTGCGGTTTGTATGCCCTCACCTTTGCGAGGCATGAACAACTAAGTACATTACTGTAATAAAAGGCTATGTGCTTTCACATAGCCATTTTTATCCCACATCAAGGTGTTTGTCGTGTCTTGCATCGCAAACGCAGCTCAGCAGTAGCATACATGATTAGCAATGGAGGTAAAGATAGGGAAGCAAAACTATATACTTATAGGACTCTATCAAATGAATTCAAAAGGAAAAAAGTAATATTATGGACTTTTAATTTTTTTACATATAGCGAGATTTTAAATCACAGTATTTCGCTGAAATCACACTCCTCTTAGGGAGTGGTCATTATTTAACGGGGGGGGGGGGGGTGTGCGCCGGCAAATATATGGGGGGGGGGGGGGCTTTGATTTTTTGGGCGCCGGTTTAGGAGGGGGCTCAAATGTTTGGGCTTACATTCGAGGGGGGGCTGATTTGTTAGACAGGGTGACTTGATGGCTGCAATAGCATGGACAAGATTCTGATAGTAAAATCATTTTTATTCATTAACTGCATAGTAAAACACGTTGATAATATCACGTGCCATCAAGAGTACATAAATAAGAGTGTACAACATGATAATAGGGCGTGAGAGAACCTTTAGACAAACCTAGTTATTTTTAGATTGGTACTTAGTCTTCTAAAGTCACGCACTGAGAACAACAAAGGCATAAAACAATAGGCCTAATTAAAGAATATAGTATTGCAAGAGCGTGCGTATCGGTTGAGCGGTTGTAAATACCAAAGCTTTAATGAGCTACTGATGAAATGAATTTGATTGGCTACAAAAACAATAGAATTATAATTCAGCGAGAAAAACAGTTCTAAAAATGACTAGGACTGTGCAAAGGATCTCTCACGAATACTGTATCGGAGTTGTTCACTCTTAATTATGAACTCTTGGTGCCATTTAAAAATTTCGGCGCGCTTCGCGCGCATAATGGACACATCTAATACACTTTTAAAGAACACGCGTAACGAAGCCAATAACTCAAAAACATAATCCCCCACTTAAAAGTCTGGCGGTCAGTCGCTACTATGTTTGAAAGAACTGGCATCTTAGGTCAGCGTGAGTTCGACGTTACAAGCATAGAAGTTCATTGGGCCGCATTTTACGCACGTGAATAATAAGAATTTCCTTAGGGCGCGCTTTGCGCGCAAAAAGAATTTACAGCCGTTGTTAACTCTCCAAAAAAAAATGAAACGTTCATCAATCTTTTCTCTCAGGCTTGATGAAATGTATTTTTTAAAATCTGGGCGCGCTTCGCGCCCCACAGAATAAGAATGCGATCATTTATATATTCATTAACTGCATAGAAACACACGTTGAAAATATCATGTGCCGTTTAAAAATTTCGGCGCGCTTCGCGCGCATAAAGAAGACATCTTATTCAGTTTTAAAGAACACGCGCAACGAAGCCATAACTCAAAAAATAATCCCCCACTTAAAAGTCTGGCGGTCAGTCGCTACAATGTTTTAAAGAACTGCCGCCTTAGGTCAGCGTGAGTTCGACGTTACAAGCATAGAAGTTCATTGGGCCGCATTTTACGCACGTGAATAATTAGAATTTCCTTAGGGCGCGCTTTGCGCGCATAAAGAATTTACAGCCGTTGTTAACTCTCCAAAGAAATGAAATGTTCATCAACCTTTTCTCTCAGGCTTGATGAAATGTATTTTTTTAAATCTGGGCGCGCTTCGCGCCCCAAAGAATAAGAATGCGATCCAAACGTCGGTGGTTCCTTTCAATATAATTCATTCCCGCCAAGGCGATAAAAAATGACCGGTCCCTTGCCCTTAGTTCAATGGTGATTAGCAGTTTTGAGTATGGCAGAACAGAAAAAAATGCCGCCCCCCTCACCCCCCCCCCCCCCCCCCCCCGTTAAATAATGACCACTCCCTTAGTCAATCAGAATGCCCCAACTCTGGTCATACTCGTCATGCGATGAATTTATCGCCACACTCATTCATCCTCGTGCCCGTGGTTGTGAAACGTGAAAGACAGCGATGATAATGGTCAGCGGTATGTATTTTAACGTGGAGACGGGTTTTTTTGCAAGGAAAATGAAAGAGGGAAGAATCGAGCGCTTAAATATCAGTTTTTGAAGTGTTGAATGCGCCTTTTATCGATGGAAGTGCGTGCTTGCCCTTAGTAAGAGCTTCTAACTACCTGACTGGACTCCATATGGTCACCGAATAAGTAATTAAATGTCAGGAGGAGGAAGCAACGTTGGAGGAATTCTGCCGAACTACAAACGACAGCTTGGTAAGACATTTGTCATTTTGATAAGCTTATAATATTGGGTTTCAGTTCATTTAGTTGTTGCCTGGGTGAAAACATGAAAAGACGAATTGTGTGTGAACCTGCAGGTAAAATTCCAACCTTCCAGCTACATCATAGGCTCGGTTTCCAGCCGTAGTTTGTGTCGCGGGGGGAGGAGCGCGGGCTCACCTTCAACCGCCAAGGCTGGAAACCGAGCCTAGCTACATCATGGCCTTCTTTACGGTGGCCGGTAAGGGCCATGATTTATATGCTATATTTTTTTTATATTTTATATATTTATTTTTTTAAGATTAAAAACCAAGAAACATCGATTTGGACAAGAACAAAAATATATTCATTTGCAGTAAAATTCACAGTTACAGTTACATTTCATTTACTATGTAACCAGTAACTGTAAATCTCACGTTAGTAATTGTAAATCTCGCGTTGCTAACTGTAAATCTCGCGTTAGTAACTGTAAATTTCGCGTTAGGAACTATAAATCTCGCGTTAGGAACTGTAAATCTCGTGTTAGCAACTGTAAATCTCGCGTCAGTAACTCAGTAACTGTAAACTGTAAAGTTACTGAACCGAGATTTACAGTTAGAAACGTGAGATTTACAGTTACTAGTGCAAGATTTACAGTTACTAACGCGAGATTTACAGTTACTAACGCAAGATTTACAGTTACTAACGTGAGATTTACAGTTAGTAACTGAATCACAAATAAATGAATATATTCTCACTCTTGTGCAAATCAATCTTTTGAAAAAAGTTATCAAATTAAAAATAAAATAGGATATAAATCATGGCCCTTACCGGCCACCGTACTTCTTGGCCTTGTTAGCAGGTGTTAAATTTGAAAAGAGCATTTGCTCGTCGAAGTGAGGCCAGGCTTGTGAGCTTATGCTAGCGTCGAAAACTTCGCATTCCTGGCACATTTTCGTGTGGGTAGGTTAATTAGTTCTTTGTTTTATTACATCAGCACAGATTATTTGTCGCGGTCAATACCGCCTAACAAAAGAAGTTTTGCATGATTGAATGCCCAAGGTAAACTGAGCCCAAATTCATGTCAAGTGAAGGTTCGCCCCATGTAAGGTAATCCAAGCAGATCTTGTATTCCGGATTCCAGCCCTTGGATTCCGGATTCTAACCTACTGGATTCCGGATTCCATACAAGTGGATTCCGGATTCTATAATTCTCAAAGAATTCGGATTCCAATATTTCTCTATCTGAATAAATTCTTGGATTCTGGATTCTCAAGGCCTTTGGATTCTGGATTCCTGCTATATGGATTCCGGATTCCATTCTACGGATTCCGGATTCCAAAGCTAACAAAAAGTCGGATTACCTTACATGGGGTGAGAAGGTATAGATGGCCCTCAAAATATACCAAGACAATTCAGTTTCAGTTTCAGTTTCAGTTTTATTTTGCTCAATGAAACTAGCAAAAATTTGTTGGTTTCATTGCAAGAATGAACCTGAGGAAGTAACAACAAGATCATATTATCAGTCATACGTACCCTGATCACCCTGAGGGCTGAACATATAGAAACATATACCATTAATGCGTAAAAATATCCAGGGCGATCATGGTTAGGGTTTAGGCTTCATCTGCAGAAAACATCAGATCTTGAACTTGTATTTGTACCTAGTTCCCGGCAGATGAAAAAATGTGACCACTCACGGGAAAACATACTTAACGGTTAAGCGTTAGCGTTAGAAAAACTAACGGAAAGCTCGCGGTCTACTAACGCTTCTCTAACGGTAAGCTCGCGGTTTGCTAACGGTTGGCTAACGGTAAGCTCGCGGTCTGCTAACGGTTGGCTAACGGTAAGCTCGCGGTCTGCTAACGGTAAGCTCGCGGTCTGCTAACGGTTCCTAACGATATGGTCGTAGCTTGTTAACGGTTCACAAACGGTTGAATCGCAGTCAGCGAACTTTTAACGGTTCTAAGCTCTTGTAAACGACATCCGATTATCGTAGTCCCATTTGTCCTGCGTTGGTACGGCCTGGTCAATCAGCTGCAAAACTACACAGTACACGTAAGTCATAAAACATAATACTTCGTTTTCATAGTTCCGTGATCTTTATTATTGCTCTTAGCAAAGTTCTCACGGGATTTCTAATTAGCACATTTGCACGAGATTGATTTCTTCCAATAGGATCTTTCCCTTTTTTGTCTACTTCACTTGTCTGCCTTCTGTCTAGACTGTTGTCTAACGTTCGACGCGAAAAATCAATTCAACTTCAGTGGGCGAGTCTAGGCAATGAATTTTATTCGAAACCTGTTAGAAACTTTAGCGGCGCGAGCGAAAACATACAAGAAAAACACCAAACACTTTTGGCGTCCTTTTCACGCTCTTTAGCAGAACAATGTGTGACTTGCTGACTTGAAGTTTCATGGAGTTTATATCTTCCCTCCGTAACTTACATATGCTTCGAAAATATATGTAATGGGAATGCATTGAAAATTATACGAAACTAAGATGATTTTAGGCGAAGATAATTTGTAGCGCGAGCGAAAACACAGAACTTATTTGGCATCTTTTTATGATTCTTTAATAATTAGCTCTTTACAATGTGCAACTTGCTGTCTTGGAATTTATAAGTAAGTTTCTTCCGTAATACTTCGAATATGCAATGCGACGAGCTGAAATTTATTAGATTAATCCTTAAAAGTGTAGAGAAAGAGTATTATGAACTTTTTTGAGGCGACTTTTCGCAACACGAATCGAAAAATGCCAAAGAAAAATACCGAACTGATTTGGCGTCCTAATTAACTGTTTACAATTAGCCGGGCACGACTCGATTTTTTAACTTTATACTTTCAATATGTAATGGAACGCGTTGAAATTTATGGAACTAATCCTTAAACTTTAGAAAAATGCATTTCATGAACTGGATTTGAGGCGACCTTTAGCAGCACAAGAAAACATTGAAAAAGAACGAGAACACCGAACTTTAGTTTCGGCGTCGTTTAATTACTCTTCACAATGCGCAAATGCCGACTTCTACTATTCTAACTTTCTTCCTTGAACTTCGGTGCCCTTACTTCAGGGAATGCGTTTGATAATGGAGTTACTATGGGTTTGATGCAGTTGATTTGAAGCGAAAAGCGCCATAGGTCCTTCATTCAATTTCAAACGAAGTCAAACAAGCGAAACTGATGCATTTCAGCGAGCGAAAGCACTCTTTGTCCAACACTAACTAGAAACTTCATTCTAATCGTGAAAACAAAACTTCACGTATTCAATTTAATCCCAACAAAAAACTTTGACTTGGAGAAGTGCGCTCCAAGTTGTCACTCGGCCGGGCGATCGTTTGAGTCGATTTCTGTTTGCTTTCAAACGATGAGCTCGCGGTTGGCTAACGGTAAATTCAGAGAATACGAAAGATAAGCTCGCGGTTTGGCTAACGGTATAATCGGAGGTTGCTAACGGTAAGCTCGCGGTCTGCTAACGGTAAGCTCGCGGTCTGCTAACGGTAAGCTCGCGGTCTGCTAACGGTAAGCTCGCGGTCTGCTAACGGTAAGCTCGCGGTTTGCTAACGGTAAGCTCGCGGTCTGCTAACGGTAAGCTCGCGGTATCCTAACGGAAAGCTAACGATTTTCTAACGCTAACGCTAAAACGTTAAGTATGTTTTCCTGTGAGAGGTCACAAATATAAACTATGAAGAGGAACTAGCTTTTGCACCAGAATCAAACTTTCTCAGGTTTATTCTTGCATTTAAACCAACCTATTTTTGCAAGTTTCATCGGCTGAAAACATCATCTTGGTATATTTTGAGGGCCGTTTATACCTTCACTCGACATGAAATCAAGCTTTGTCTTCTCCTGATGTTCTATCATGCGAAACTTCTTTTGTTAGGTGGTGACCACCCTCTAGATGAAAACTAAAGTGAACTCCCTTAGTTACACGCCCTATATATTCTAACCTTATCTTAAGTAAACCGTTAACTATTGAACCTACCTTAATGTTAATAAAGGCAACAAACTAACTCTGATACATGAAACTCAGCTCTTCAAACTGTCACTCAAACCGTTCTTTGAAAGACCAAAGGTGCCTGAGGGAAATCAAATATTTTGAGATCCCTACATAAAATCAATCAATCAATCAGTTTATTTCATCTAACAGTTAAGATACTGATGGATTGAAATCGAGGCTCGGCATTTGCCAGACAGACACAAAGCTAAAAGTGGAGGTCAAGGATAGAAAAATCCCACGCAGATCACAGAGGGAAAACGCGCAGATCGCAGGGAAAAAACGTGCATGGCAAAATGGGTAAAGATTAGTGTCGCTGCTCGGCCTGTGGGCCTCGCAGCAATAACAATAATAACAACAACAATAATAATATGAGCTTATATGGCACTCCATTCCTACAGATCCTGAGCGCTTTACAATAATACTGTTTAAAATGTTTAAGTAATGGTCCATATAAGAACTAGGCAAGCCAATGGCAAAGCACATGAAAATCAGTAAATTCATTATGCTAGAAAAACTTGTTTGAGGATTTTTAGGGATATATAAGCACATGTGGTACATTTCCGCTAGATTCACAGTCAACGAAGATTTCCCTTCGTATCCTTCCATAATAAAGAATGAAAACTAAAACAAGTTGTGCTCAAGTCCATAAGGAATTCACATATTGATTTCTACAAGTTTTGGAAGATAATTTTCATGAGAAGAAACCATTTTTTCTCCCTCCATTCAGCCATCTATCGATCTCCCATCTTGTTGACAAGACTAGCTCAAACAGAATCGGGTGGCGTGACAACTTGTACACATTTGATTGGCTCGTACAAAAAAAGCCATTGTTTCTTAGCCAATCAAATTACTTTTTTGCAGTGCAAATTACTTTTGTAATTGCACTGCTCTTGACCAATCAGAATCAAGAAATTTTTGCATCTATATTATTAGAGGTTGTAGCAAGGTGCTACCAGAAGTTCTTTGCTAGGGGAGTGGGTTTGAAGGGAAGATGGAGTTCACCGAGATAGGGTGGTGCAAGGTTATTGAGAGCTTTAAATGTTAAAAGTAGGGGTTTGAAATAATCCTTTCAAGAACAGGTAAACAATGAGACTTTTCAGGATAGGTGTTATATGCTCGTGTTTTCTTGTCCTTGTTAAAAGTCTTGCTGAAGAATTTTGTACATATTGGAGTTTATTAGCAATAGTACTACTTTTCCCAGTAGACTGTTTTTAAGCCTGTTGGCAGCTGTCTCAAATTGATTATGTGATCAATTTTTTATGTACCATGTAGTGAGTGGTTTATGTAACCATGTATCAATGGTGCTGACTTTCATATAGTTTAGTTGGCCACATTGTTTTGTTGCTTTCCTATGAAGTCTACACTCTAATATATTGGACAGCAGAGAGTCCTAATTCCATTGAGCCATGTAGAGTCTTGCCTGTGAGACGTAGTAAGAGTTAAATATTTAAAAATAATGTGGCAAAAATTTAATATAATATTTAAGCTGAGCCAAAGCAAGTGCTGCCTGTCAGGTGCTCCACGGAAGGTGTGCATCCCACAATTTCATTTCATACATACATACATACATGGACTTTATTTTAGCATGGTAAAAACATCAGTACACATAACATACATATAGGGTCATAAGGGTCTAGGGTCATATAAGAGTCAAACATAAAGGGCCGGTCTAATGTCAAAAGTAGTATTTTAATCCTCACAGTTGGCAGTAAGATCAATCCAGAAATTCTTGTTAAGGATAAGGGGCCTGCTCTTTTTTGGATTCTTTTTAAAGAATGCCGCCTGTTGACCGTGCTGTGGTAAACAAACCAAATGTGCAAGGCATTCATCGCGTTGCCCTGTTCTGTTGCACGCAAACTCAAGGAATGTTCACAATGGCAGTCAACGCGTACGGCAGTGAAGTATGTGTAAATGTTCCAATAAAATGACGAACTTCAAACACTCACAAAGTTCCTCCGAAGTATTTTCATATCATACGAAAATCGATACCACGGCCGCGTTGCATGACGGTCGACAGGCATTGTTTAAGGGTGGCTGTGGATATGAATCAAACAATGAATTTCGAGTAAAATATTTCGTCCATTCTCATTTCAAAACACCGGAAAATAGAATGTCGGATAATAAATAACTTATTGGACATCTTTATGTACAATATCGATGGATATTTTTTCGGGAACAAGAAAAATGATGAGAGAAAATGATCAGAGATGTTGTACATTAAAATGTCTAAGTTATTTATTATCCGACATTCTATTTTCCGCTGTTTTGAAATGAGAATGGACGAACTTAGTGAAAATAGTTTGGAAGTGTACAATATCGTGGGATATTTGTACTCACCCCAGTCTCAACAGGGGACTTTTTTGTTTATGCCATGCGCAATAACCGCTGCTCTCCAAGTTTACATTGCACACTCAACTCAGGGAAAAGCACTGTTGAGTATCACGAATTTGTAATCAAATAGCGCTCTATTTCTATTTCTCGTTTGTTTTGTTTTTATTCTGAAAGCGGGAAGGATAAAATAAAACGTTTATTCAGCTGCCTGTATATTGCAAATAAAAATTGTTTGATTTTAGGATCTGTGGACCTTCATCTGCGACTGTTTAAACTGGGTCAGACTGAAATTCAGACTGCAAGTGCAAGAAAATGACGTTTTTGCTTAGCAATCGTAATGATTTCCTTTTTTATCCTATCAGTTTACCCTGATATTTCGGGGCCTTCCAGTGGAATTAGATCAAGTGGAAAGATGTCATAGTTTTGGGTTGAGAAATAAAAGTGCTGCACCATGCAGATACATAAATTTTGCTTGAAAAACCTGGTCACACTGTTTTAGTATAATGAAAAAAAAAATGTCATGGTGACCAAACAAACATGTTGATTAGTTTGTGTGATAACCTTATTAGAAAATGTCTGGACAAGTTTCACCATAACCTATCCTGGAATTCAATTGATTTGACTACTGATGATTTACAACCCCAGATTTTGTATCTAACCAAGCTGGGATTTTGTCAAACAATGTGTAAATACCCAGACTGAAGGGTACCCACCCTGGAAATACAAGCTCAGTTTTCACCACCCTTCCCTGGGATTAAGGTCTGTAATTACTGGAAGTGTAACACGAAATGCACATGGTTATTCACTTAGGTCAGGGACTGTGAGTACAACGGGACGCATCCCGACTACAAATCGCTTTGGCGACTTTGTATCACATAGATTTTTGTAATTATTGTTGCTAGATATTGCTGACCCGTTGCTGTAATTCAGTTTCAACTGCAATGGCATTCGAATAAACCTACAGTATTTTATTATTATTATTATTAAATGGTGGATTCTGTCCATGAAAAGGATGAGACTCCAAATTGGTGAACTTTTTATTGTGCTATTAGTATAACTAACAGAGTATTCTGACAAGTTCTGTAATAGTGGAACCTGGGCAGTTGACAAAATTACACCTGTTGACAACATTGGGTTTTGAGGTGGCAACATAATTTTCACAAGAAAAATTGAATCAAAGAGGATTTTGATACAGCACTATGATGTTCTTCTGAGCAGTAAACTATCTGTAGTGAAAACTCTTAAAAGGAGCCCCTGTTATAGTTCTACTTCTGAAAATCAATCAATGAAATGCTCTCGTAATACTGTAACATCTAACATGTTGCATCCCTGAACCACCAGCACTTGTGCTAGGAATTGCTATTTGGTTGCAGGATGCAGTTGTTTTGTGTCATCCAGACAAGAATGAAACTGAACTGAACTGGCATTATGTTCCTTTTGTGAATTGGGCATATACATGTGCACCTACACCTTCGGAACCTGCAACAAACAATGCACAACAAGTTACTTCTGAATGTCCTATCCTCTATTATATCTTTTATCAGGTGCTTCTTAAAAAATTTCCTTTTTAATGCATAGTAACTAGGAGAAGTGAAATGAAATTTGTATTATTACAGTCACACAGGTTGTTCTCTTTGCTCTTAACACTGATGGACAACACTGATGGACAACTTTGGTATCAAATTGCAATTTCTCGTGAGCAACTTTAATTTGCCACATGTCTGAGCACTGCAGGGGCAGACCATAATTGAACGATTTTGGAAACAAAATATTTCAAGTTCTGGTACAATATCGTGAAGACAGATACAAAAGATTTTTTGGAATTTGATTCAAGCAAGTTGTCCATCAATGTTGCTAGGCAATATTGCAAAATTGTAGGGAAGAGAACATCTCGTTTCACTGTAACATGATCTACAATTTCCACTCACAAGTCAAATGGTTTATCAAAAAAATCCAATTTCTCACCAAATTTATTTTTAAATTCAGTAAGTATACACAACTAGCAGTTCTTTTTTATACCAGCTCAGATCTCAATTTATTTTGCTTTCTGGGCAAACAAACTGAGCACTTCAGTTCTTGCAACAGTTATTTCAGTGAAAATATTTCTAAGGCTGTCTAAGGAGCATGCCCAAGCATAGGTGTCCTGTAGGTGAACACACCAAAAAATCCTTAACTTCCCCCATTATTTCCAAAAAATTAGCACCACACAATGAAGACATATAGAATGTAGTTTTGTTTTCGAGAGATACTTCAGTGGCACAACGAGCAGTTTTCGAAAAATGTTCAATTAATTAATATTCATGAGACAACATTTTCAAGCAGATTTTAGAACTCGAGTGAAGACCCGATTTTGCTGCCGATCTCAAGGAAATCAAATGGTTTCATTTAAACTGGGTCCTAGAAACTGCGTGTGACTTATTTCCAGATCTAATATTCCCCGTGAGGGAAGTGGGAGTCCAAGAACAACAACCACTGAAACCCCGGCGTAACAAATCGATAGAAATCGATCATCGAAAACTGATCGATAAATCGATATTTGTCGATCAGATTGACCGATCATTATCGATTAATATCGGCAATCGATAAAAATCGATAGTCACAGCCATCCTCGTCAGATCGATAAAAATCGATATCACTTGATATCGAAAGTATAGCATAACACTGTTCCAAAGATAAAAGTTATTTAAATTTATTGTCTCGACCAAGAACGCAGCAGACGAGCAGCAAACTATACCATGCTAGACAAAGATCCGAGAAGATTCTGGACTACCCATACCCTGGGGAGAGGCCGAAACTCTGCCCGCTAACGTTTGCGTTGTTTCTCGGGAAACTCAGATCTTTAATTCTTTGGACCTCTGGTTTCCAGGGTTCCGAAATTTCTTCTATTAGAGGCATCTTTTCAAAGAATATCGATACATTAATCAATCCTGTGCTTGTCGATACAAATCGATGAAAATCGATATAATTATTGAAAAATCGATAATCACAACAGAGCTAGCGATCAATTTTTATCGATTACCGATAAAATCAATCGATTAAAATCGATTAGTATCGACAAATATCGATTTTATTGGGGTATCGATTTATCGATTTGTTACGCCGGGCTGAAACTCATGTGCGTAACTGTCGAACCAAAAACACATAACTTCCCCCATTTTCTGTTTCATCCCCGTTAGATAAATGAATTTCAAAATGATAGTACTTCCATTTTTCACTGACAACTCTGTGGTACAACGACTAGATTTTGAAAGCACATTCTGGCAAGACGATAAGAAATCGGCTTTTTGCATTACTCAACGAAAGATTCCACAAACCCCTTGGTGCGATTTCTCAAAGAGAGACCTACATAAGCCAACAGTAATTAAAAGCTTACCTTGGCGGATAATTTCAACTTCACCTTTCAGCTGCTGGCAGAAAGTTAACTTGGGAATTCCACCACAGATCACAGACATCCGCCATATTAAATCGAAATCCTACATTACTTATTCCCGCATAAAAATGGAGAAATTAACTCGGTCGACACGACAACAAACCAGCATTTGCCCTGCTGAAGACAAACCAGGCCGTGCATCTGCGCATGCGTCACATAAAGGTCCCCTGCTCCCTGTCTCACTCCTGCGATATTTTTACTCCTCTCGTTGCAGTTGGATAATAGCCCATGAGGCCGAAGGCCGAATGGGCTATTGACTCAGAGGCCATGAGGGCGAGAGGAATAATTGTTTTAGTCAAATCACACTAGTAGGTCAATTTGTATTGTCAAAAAAATGTTTTTGTTCTGGTCATTTGCCATTTTCTGGCTTTCAAATCCGACACTTTTCGCTACTAGTAGGCTATAACTTATAGCCTACTAGTAGCTCAACCAATCAGAACGCAGCATTGATAATAGACCACTAGTGTGATTTGACTAATAAATGTTAGTCTCCCAACTGGTAGACTTGAGATGGCCTGTTCTCGCTTCATCGGAAAGTTACGAAAAAGAAAGTAAACATTCTTCAGCTATAAATGCATGTTTATTTGAAAATGCCTGAGTTTGCATACATTTTTTTTCTGGTTTTATTGAGTTGATTTAACCAAGAAAGCCGGGACTAATTTAAGCCCAAATATTGAGTATATATTAAAGTGTACCATAATCATAATAATGCTTCTTAATATGGTTCTTTTATATGAACATCATCTAATGCACTACTAGTAATTTACTTCCACCAACCTGACAAGCAGTGATATAAGCCTTTATTTTAAACTGCCTTTCTTCCTCATTTATCAATTTAATGATATTTCACTCCTATTGCAATGTGGCACAGAATTACGGGTTAATTATTCAAAACAATCACTGCCCTGATCTCGATATACAAAAGGATAAAATTCCTCATGCTTGAAAACGAATTGTTGTGAGCAATTTTTCCTTTATCTTTCACAATAATTAAGGTGAAATGTGTCCTTGGGGCGTATGGAATTCGGAGTAAGTGGTGGACTTAATTGAAAGTTGCTACCATGTTGTAAATTCCACAACTAAACCATGTCGCAGGGGCGTAGCCAGGTTTTCTAAGAGGTTGGGGGGGGGGGGGGGGGTCCAAATTGGGTTCAACATGAAAAATGATTACTCTCAAATACTAGACATAGTCCAGGTAGTACTTAATGTTCATTCGAATAGCCAGTACAGGGCCCGACATTGCGACCATATGGTCGCGACTAAATCTGGGGGGGCTAGTCGCCAAATGATTACTCTCAAATACTAGACATAGTCCAGGTAGTACTTCATGTTCATTCGAATAGCCAGTGCAGAGCCCGACATTGCGACCATACGGTCGCCAATGGCGACTAAATCTGGGGGCTTGGCGACCAAAATTATAAAGCTAGTCACCAAATGGCACCCCATTTTTCTAAGTCCGGCTGAGATCCACGCTTACGTGGCGACTAAATATTGCTTTTTGGCGACTAAAATTGTTTGAATTGGTCGCCAATGGCACCTTGCGAAAAACGCAAACAGCAGACGCCTTGGTTGGTTGGTTTTGGGATAAAATCACTTAAAATAGGACATGAGGGAAGTGGGTTCCTTTACGCGAAAGGGGCGTTCCGGAACCCCTGCAACCCCCTGGCTACGATCCCCGGGCAGAGGAAACAAATAACTAGTGCATAATAAAAAATTTTAGTGAGTACCGCTATGCGAACAATTTTAGTTATGTAATTTTATGTTTTTATCATGTTGGTACTTTCCTATTGTAAATATTTCTTTTATAATCCATTATTGTAAAGCTCTTAGAACGCTGATATAAGCGCTATAAAAATGTTTATTATTAAGTGCGGAATGCGTCTCCTTGTCTTCTTTTGGGATTATTCTCCAAAGTATTATAGTCAGCCCGGGGGGGGGGGGGGGGGGGGGGACGGGGGTGCTCGTCCTATCCCTTAGGGTATAAAATTGACAGACGTGCTATCTCTTAGGGGTGTTTAAAATCAGCCCTATCCCTTAGGGGAGTCTCAGGCCAATCCTTGCCCAGAAATATATTGGTACTGACACCAGAACCGATATTTACAAAGGAACTTTGGATGAAAACCTTTAAAGACCTAAAATTCGCTTTTATTTGTTTTGACCTGCCAAATTTGCTACCTTTTAGGGGTAAATTCGTCGTTCGCCACGCCAAATTTGCTTTCTTTTAGGGGTAAATTTGCTGTTGGCCACACCCATTTTGCTATCCCTTAGGGTCAAAATCAATTTTCCCGACGAGCACCCCCGTCTAAAATATTGGGAGTCCCCCCCCCCCGGGATAGTCAGTCTCTTGTCAGTCCTGTAATGTGTCTAAGTTCTTTGATTCCAATCATCGCATTTAGCTTTTGGTAGACTTCGATCTGTAAATGAAATATTTGTCGATTAATGTTTCTCTAAGTTCACAACATATGCAAAGCTTATCAATCCATGTGCCTACTCGACTGAATTTTTAAAGACGCTCAAAGTCCCCCGCTGGCCGAGCTTCTCTAATCCACGGTCAGTTAGTATTTAGTACGGTCACGGGTTATCTTTTTTTCTTTGCTGCTTACCACAGTCAAAGAGGTGTGCGCTGCGCATGCGAGTTCTTCATCGCATTTTCTTCCCTCCGTTTTCTCGTATTCCGCGGTAAAAAGCATTTCATTTGTCGTTTCTTTTCAACCACCTCCGCAACACGTCATCACAAACCAATCCAGCAATAGAACGAATTGGCTCTCACAACGAATACTTAAACCTACAGTAGACGCTGGTTTTCAGGGGGGCGCTGTTCAGCCGCAAAGAGCCGGTATATTGCTGAATTCGGTTTGTGAGGATGCGCGCGTTGACCTCCGCGCGCCTACCACGTGCCTAGACTAGAACGGACAGCTTCGAACGCATGCTGGAATGTTGGAGAAGACAAAAATGTCTGAAATTTGAAATTTGAATGAAATTTGTGTTACAGATAGAACCAAGACCAAATGACACCGTGGACCAGAGACAACAGGGAACTCAATCGAGTAGGCCGCGTATGGATTGGGCTGTTGCAAATGTTGTGAACTTCACTATTTAAAGAAGTTAAGTCAAATTTATTGCCATTTTTTTTTACTTGCAGGTAGGAAGTCTATCAAAGTATTGCTAAATGAACTGATGCCAAATGCGATGTTAAGAGAACCACAGAGCCAATACATGTTACGGACTGACTAATTTTGTGGAGAATTACCCAAATAATAGCCGAAAACACGCATTTAAGTTCCGCACTTGGGGCTCGTTGTTGTCATTTTCCTTTCAACATTGACAAAATGAATGATGGGGGAAGTGCTGATATGATGATGTATAGTACTTGTGGGCCAAATTTAGTGGAATTTCAGGTAAGTGCCAAAGAAACAGAAACTCTTTATGAAAATGACTTTATAATGAAGACTCTTTCTCTGTCAGGATTATCTCCTCTTCGCCGAGCTCGAGCGTGTTTTCGTTTCTATCGGCATTGCGCGCGCTTACGTGATTATGCAATAACCTGTCAGCTTGATTGTTCAAATTAGGCTCCTCGAATTGGTCACGTGGTCCAACCACGTGTCCATTTTGCTGGTATGCATCATTGTTTTTGTTTAATGCCTTTGTCTTTACGCATGCGTACACCCGTTGATCTCTGTTTTTGGGACGTGCATGACATTTCGTTTCTTCAGTAGCAGAGGTGCTTCTCTCGTTTGAACTGAGACTTCGGTAAAGCAATCGCAAGCGGCAGCAGAATATCATTGATAGGTACTTAATATACCCTTTCCTAAAGTGCTTAGTCAAGGACCCATATACAATAGGGTTTAAACAGGCATGTGTGTAGAGGGACCATTCGCACACCTTGAGAAACGCTTGCCCGATTTGTTTTTCTTTTTCCCCGCCAAAGTCCAGCAACATCCAGCTTAACTGAGCGGGTAGCATAGACATTGCAAACAAGATAACGATCGTTGCTAATGTCTTTATAACTTGCATGTTTTCTTTCCTTCTCGCCGGGTCGCGATTCGCTCGTTCACGTCTCGAGTCTCCACGTGCCCTCGGGCCTTTCGGTCGGAAGAGATCGATGCCGATTCGGACGTACTCGACCGCGATGATTGTCAGCGGTAGCGCGTACTGGAATACGAAGAGACATGCCGTGTAGGTTTTTCTGTATTCTATAGAGGACCACTTTTCAACACAGCCGTATGGCTCAACAGTTTTAATCCTTGTAACCAATACCATTGGTATGACCATAACAATGCCCAGTATCCATATAATGACAATCCATAGCACTACGTAGCGGTGCTTTAGCTCAGGCCTAAAAGGGTTCAAGATCACCTGACACCGATGGATAGCCATGGAAGTCAAGGTGAATATGCTGAGGCATATAGTCACCGTCATCATCGGCCACACAAACCAACAGTAGAATCCCGCGTGAACTTTGCCAACTTGTAAATATATATAGTAGGAAGGCATAGAATGAGATAAGTTAAGTCAGCAATGGCCAGGTTTACGATAAATATATCGTTAACAGTTCGTCTTTCTTTCTTCCCGCCACTACAATCAGTACCAGCACATTACCGACGGTACCGAGCACGAACACTACCGTGTAGAAACCTTGCTTGACCTTTGCTTCGTCTACAAATGTCTCGGTATCGTTAGACATTGTCAAGTTTAAGCAAGATTACCACTTTACTGGATTTGAGAGTTCTGTGCCTTGGATGCTTAGTGATTCCCTGGGTACCCTAAAACGACCTTCATTGTCTTTTGAAATATTACTCTCTTGCACGTTTAAATGCTGTATATTTCTCAAAGCGTGTGTTAATTGTAGATTTCCCTAACCAACCCAAGTTATCCAAATTGGCACCAATGCGCACTGTCATAAGTATTTCGTGGTCGTTAGTTAGAGTACCACTGACCCCCTTTTATCTGGTTTGTTTTACATATTGCTTAACAGCTAACTGTTAACAGGCTATTATGATCCCGAGATTATTTGCGTCTTATCAGCTCGATCTACAAATCACTCTCTATCACTAAAGCAGGCACGGAATAAGATGAGGTCTCCTTCAACGGAATAACGCTGTTCTGCCATCAGCTCTCCTGAAAATTAAATAGCAGCAAAAATAAATGAAAGCAACGTCGGCGACATGCTGTTAGTCTGTTTTGAAACAATGCTGTCATGCAGCTATCAATTAAGGTTAATTCTGTCAACGTTTTCTCGGGTGTTCCGTACATTTATTTTGTTGTCAGTTTTATTCTTTCCAATATACCCGCCAATCAGTAGGTCTTAGACCATGTTAGACTGAACAACATTGAGATTTCTTGTTCCGTTTTAATTGCAACTCTCGCCGTCTGCCATATCTTAATAAGATGAACACCTGAATGTATGTAGCATAACATCGAAACACACACAAAGGGTTTCTCTTTAGGAGACTGATTTCTACGTCGGAAGTTTAATGAAAAGGAAACGTGCACGCAAGGTTGCTCCTATCTTGTCCCCTGCTCTCATGTGCTCGATGTGGTTCCCGATCTCTTTCTCCTTACTTGTGTGTATTTCTTTTTAATTGGATTCTAAGACGCCTCCTTGTGGTTACAATAATCGTACTGCATGCTGGAAAGCCAAGATAACAAAAAGCTAGGAGAGTACGGGATGGAGAAACAGAGCGGTTTTCAAGTTCTGCTTTATTTGCACGGCGCACTCAGGGAATTCTAGCGGGTTTTCCGTAAAATTTGTATGAATGAAATTTTTCCAGTACAGAGATAAAAACTGAAATTGAATGCATTTCAAAATCGTGCGGTAAGCCACTTCAAATTTGACACGAGTGTAAGCCGGATTTGTACGATAGAAAGCGGACTTTATTTCATTATTTTCCACCGATGGGATGAAAAAAAGGCTGCTTGACGTAGATAGGATCTGTTCACCAACGTTTTATCTTGTGGATTTGGAATAGAGTGATCAGTGTGTCAAATTATAAGCCAAGTAAAGATCTTCACATAAATCACCCCCCTTTTCCACTTCATCCAATAAATAGGACTTTGTTGTATTCCTTTCATTCCTGTCCTGACCACCGCACTGTGTAGGCCTTTTTAAAAAGAAAATAGGCTAAATAAAAACACAATTGTAATTAATTCAGCTTTTCCATTTGCAGTGGTTGTGAAAATCCCTTTAGTGCCAATTTAGCCGTTTCGCAGTGCCTCTCCGTTGTGAGTTTTAGAATGAAGTGTAAATACGTAATTATACCTCATTTATACAACTATCATCTACATGCGTTTTGTGGGTATAAATATGTACTTTCCTCGAAATAACGTAAAACGTTTGAGGCCATGGAAGGCCGATTTTATAGTACAATTTTGAAGAAGCCTAGTACATCTGTATGTAAAACGAAACTGGTTCATTTGTAATCTAAGATATTAGATATAGTTCAAAGCACTACATGAAGATTTCCGTGTAACACTGACAAATATTTTAGTGAAAAATTGACTTACTTTGACTCGCTGCACCGAGAAATTTGCAGACAAACCGTATGGTGTCCACCTTTATCTCAAACTTGGCTTGTGCTGGGTTCTGTTTGCTTTGAACGTATTTTAATTGTCGCGAAATTACCGCGAATAAAAATGAGCACGGCACAAAGAACCCGCTAAAACATCGGATTACTGTCTACATATAGAGTGTTGCTAACTCTGAAATGATCTCTAATGAAAGGGATTAACTGAGGCCAGGAACGCCCATAGGGGGATGTTGCCGATACCGCTGCGTTTGTCCCATCTAAGGTCGATAAACTACCGATACCGAAACCCAAACTGTATTCTTTCGAATATCTTTCGCCTGGAGGACGTTTTATCGGTATTTTTTCTTGTACCCCTGTATTTAGTGTTTTATTTTAAGCTGTATTGTGAAGTTATTAACTTCTTGTCAATTGCAAAGTATTTTAATGGCGGCGATGGCGATATTTCCTGATTGAAATTCGCCGTAATGATCCCTGTATGGAGCAGCTGGGCTCGACTCATTCTTTACAATTCGCCGATAAAAGAGAGTTTCACAGGACGCTTCTAATTGATCCGGCTTTCACTCCTAAAGCCTTGCACTTCCTTCACCAAGTAAACATCCCTGAATAGCAAAACGAGAACACCATTTCAATGCCATTTGAACAGGACGGAAATCGCGTTGGTGCTATTGGGATCGCAGAGTGATTTAAATTGTACTTTTTTGTTGCCAGATAGGATCTTGGAAGTTATTTTAACTTTCTTCCTAGAATTAGCTCTAATCCAACACCAGAGGTTCAAGTTAAATTATTCATCTCTTAACGTCATCTTTTGATCCATCTTTTGCAAAAAAAATTTCAAAGCCAAAACCCTTGTGATAAGTAAGATTGTAAATACAACGTAATGGCTTCCCTAAAAACAAAACCCTTAGAAAAAACTATGCCTATGCTCATGGCTATGAGGTGGTTATACCTCTATCCTGTTCACTCAACACCGGTTCCCTCTAATGTTGCTCCTGTTCATCGGCTGACTATGTCATCCACGTTCACCTATTTATTCAACGTTATTTTTCTAATGCTTGAAAATATGAAAATGATCATTTTGTAAGATTAATAATTATTAAAAGAAGAAAATGGGTGCGGTGGGTGCGGGGGGGGGGGGGGGGGGGGGGACTTTTAACAATTGCTCTTCCTTACTTGCAGCAAGGAAGAGCAATAATTATAATTATAATTATATCTCTTTTTAAATAAGTTTTATTTGGAACTACCAATCCATGTACTTTTGTATACGATGCCAAATAAAAAATATCTATCTGTCTGTCTGTCTGTCTTACTTGCATACCGCGTTCGAAAGGGCTTACGGCTTACGTTGTTGTAAACCTACGAAACCATTTCTTGTCATAAGGTTAAAGACTTAATTATTTAGATTTTCAAGGAAAACAGTTCGAAAGAAAGTTATTCATTTATTCATTTGCAAAACCAGTACAGTTATTCCATATCATTAGGTATGGGCAAATTATGTAGATTTTCTAGAATAACGCATATGACATTTTATTTCAAGACACTTTGTTTGAATTATGTGTGGTATTTATTGGTATCATCTTTGATCTTTTTCCTTTTATTGGAATAAAGAAATTCTGAGTATGACTCAACATTTGGCATAAAAGATAGTTCCATATATCAGCACATCTACTATATCTTGGTGATCAAATTCTGACCACGACTAGAACCCGAAAAGTGCCCTTCTAAACTCGGAGAAATATGCAAAAGAATAAAAGTAAAAAGTAAGCTAGGAAAAGATAAAAAGAAATCTGCATGTTTTAAAACTTCTCGTTTCAGAATTAAGATCAGGTTTGATTGTTTAATAAAATTCTGAGTTAAAATTCGACGCATTTTGCAAACAAACAGCAGGAGAAATTATTTTGCACCTGCCAAGTGTGGATAACAAGAGTGAAAATTGAGAACATTGAAAGGCATATAAAACTGCCATGGCTATTCTAAATCTGTAATGGATACCAAGGCTTTGTTGGGATGCCGTTTATAAATGGCCCATGCACGCAGCCAGTTTTGGCGGAAAATACTACTTTTGGCGGGAAAATAACCCTGAACTAGTTTCCATTCAAATGCCCGGGTGAAATAATAATATTCATAAAATGTGGAAGTGGTTGCAATTAATCTTTCAACTATCTTTTCTGTTTTATTGGTAGATTTCATGTAAGCGGATTGTTGTGCAACGATATTGTGTATGTCGCTAGAAAATGTTACCGGATATTTTGAGGACTTTTTTGATGTATGGTTTTTCTTAATGTTTATAATTCAAACCTACTGTCGTATAACAACAAAATCATTAGGAACAATACATCTCTGGTGCGATAAATAGAACCTGTATCATAAGCTGGGTGAAGCCATGGAACTAAACTAATATGATTAGACTTTCCTTACAGCGCCTTAGCCAGATGTCAAAGTTGACTTAGATAACTGTTAACATTTTCAATGTTGTATTTTAGTTATGCTTTTCCAGAAAATGGGAACCGGAAAAAAGCAAACATTTTCAAAAAGTAAAGTTCTTAAATCCCGAAGCTCAAAAGTCATTTAACAAGGAATTCACTGGAGCGGAAAAAAGTAATTTCTTACTGTGCAGTGTGTTATGTTACAAGAAACGATTTTTAGAATATGACTCTGGCACTCTTATTTAAAACATTGGAAGGATACAACCATTAATCCATGAGAAACGAGGCACTTAGATACTACTATAGATTTACTTTAATCATGCCCAAATGAGTCCTTGGTCCCCGGTGAAAGTTGATCGTTTTACTTACGTTTTCAGCAGATGGCTTTTCGTTTGGCCTTCAGGCGCTAGACTTCACTTGTTAATCGGCGAATGATGCCTACAAAAGAATGGCACACGCGCTATCAAAATTATAAGTAAAGATTTCTTGGATTAATTATGGTAAGTGCGTCAGCTATTTTTTTTAGCGATTTCATGCTTGCCAGGTAGCATTCTATTTACACAAAAGATATTAAAGTAATTTTGTTTACCGAGAATTTCACTGTATTTTACACAAATAAATCAGCATGAATAGACATGTTGAAAGAAAAATACAGCAAACGAAACGAAATGAAGATCCAATAAACTGTTAATGTTTTATTTTTCTTTGTATCGAGTTTATAAAACAGAGCTACAAATGTGAACATGTTTGGTTTTCTCATGGATGTCTAGATGCTATTTACGGGTAAACGGTAAGAAAACATTTGAAAATGATTAAATAAACAGAGAACAGTCACAGTGTACATTTATTACCTGGACAATACCCAGAATGTCAAGACGAGAAGCGTCGTGTGTTTTTTGTATAACTAACTGCAATTGTAGATAATTGCTATCTATTCATAACAACGGCTAATGAATATGCGATTTTCTAAAGAGGTGGTTCCAACACCTTTGCTTTCCACAGCTGTTTTAACCAGTAAGACCAGGCCAACCGTTTTGTAATTAGAGGTTCTTAGAAGTAGGATGTTTTGAATTGGCTTAACAAAATAATTTTAACATGCTTTCTGTCAAAGTTGCAAAGAACCAAAAAAAAAAGAAAAGAAAGAAAATCAAGAGACGCCATTTTCACCAAATGATTTTCAAGAGTTAAACATGATTAACGGTGTAACACATGCTATATTGTAAAGCATCAACTAAGGCAGTACCAGTAGCTCACAATAGCCGTATTCACACTAGAGACGAAAACGTCTGAGACGAGTTTCTCCGTCAAAAAAAGTTCCTGCTTTATGTCAATTCTGCTCAGAAACACTTGAATGTTATCTGTCTAAATTTTCTCCTTAAAAAATTGTTTTCACGTGATCACAGAAGAACAAGGAACCATATTCAAGGCGAGAAACTCGTCTCAGACGGGAAACTCGTCTCTAGTGTGAATACAGCTAATGTATATGCGGACTGTTTCAACAATTGTGTAGCGAGCCCACAAAATATGATTAGTAAAACATACACCTCCTGTAACTCCATGCATATGACATCAAACATTTCTCATTAAGATTTGACGTTAGAACCAGTTAGAACACTGGAAACTTTCAACATTTTCCAATTCTCTCGGAGCGGCAAGAACGAGCGTCCATACTCGCCGCCGTCACATACTCACAGTTATTAATCGCTTTACACAAACACTTTACGAGACAATCGATAAATTGCACTCAGAAATAAGATCTGCATAATAATGGGCGACATGAATATTAATTTGTTAAATTGTGATACGAACAAAGACACAGAAGACTTTGTTAACACAATGGCATCCTATTCATTTCAACCACATATTCTTCAGCCAACGCGCATAACTAACCATTCTGCTACGCTCATTGATCACATATTCTTTAATTCCTGTGAACATCACACCGTCAGTGGCAATATCGTTTTTGAGCTAACAGATCATTTACCTAACTTCTTAGTTATTAGCAAACTAGTAGACCTTCCCAGGAGATTTAAAATATACCGCCGTGACTTTTCTCAGTATGATGAATCGGCAATCTTACGTGATTTTCAAACAATTAATTGGGACGACGTTTTTTCACACTGCGAGGACGCAAATGCTTACTTTGACTCTTTCAATGACACTTTGAATAGCGTAGTTGACAATCATATCCCTCTCAAAAAACTTTCCAGGAAAGAAATTAAATTCATGTCAAAACCTTGGATTACGAAAGCTATAAAACGGTCGATCTATATCAAGAATCTATATATTAATACCGTAAGGAAAATCGTGTCGACACTCGCTCCGCTCAGCCCTGAAGCTGTGCCGCCAAAAGAAGTTCGCAAACCCGAAGGGAAGGTGGAAATCTGGACCATGGGCGTGTTTTTGTTGGAAAAGATTCACCTCGGGCTAAGTTCTAATTCAAGCGATTTCTTAAGCGAGGGACAAAGCCGCCATCGCCGCCATGTTGAAAATCTCCCACAGAAACTAAAAAAGAACTCGGTTCGCGCAGCCGAAAGCACCAAAGACGTTGAAACCTAAATGGTTCTCTTACAGATTACATACAGGAATGTGCAGGGATAATTCTAACTTCAAAGATTTGAGCTGAGAAAATTTTCATTCAAGTTTCAACAAACGTACACACTACCTTGCTTCCCTCCGAGCACGCGCTAAGTCATGCTAAGTCGAAATGACACATTTACAAAACAAAGTCCGTGAAAGTCATGAATAATATTCTCTAAGTATAAATCCTGACGGCTCTATCGCAAAACGAAGGACACAATCCCGAAGAGAAGGAGGAAATCCCTCCAGTGGGCATGTTTTTGTTGGAAAAGATTCACTGTGGGCTAAGTTCTAATTCAATCTATTTTTTAAGCGAGGGATAAAGCCGAAAAAATATAAATAAGATAAACTAAAAAAATTCTTATTCCTTAGAACATTTTTACTTGAACATTTTCTCCTCTCCCCTCACTGAGATATGATAAACATACAAACAATTCCGAAGTCAAATTGCGCTTTCGATTTTCACGGGTTCTTTGGCCGATTTGAGAGACGGACACACGCGTGATTTTGTCGCACCAATCAGGGAGACCAGTACAAAAAAAGGTCCTTTTGGGCTCACTTCATTTATTTCGGCATGGTGGGACGGGGTACTCATGCTGATGGGAGGTTATTAGTAATGTAAATCCAGCAGTTTATAGAAGGGGGAAATCATGAACCCCTCCCCACATCCATATGGCCATTGTGATTTTCCCCCCCGTTTTTTTTTAAACAGAGAACACTTAAGTAAAATAAATTTCCCCCTTACACTCCGTGAATTTTTCACGGGCATCAGCTAGTATCTATATATTAATACCGTAAGGAAAATCGTGTCGACACTCGCTCCGCTCAGCGCTGAAGCTGTGCCACCAAAAGAAGTTCGCAAACCCGAAGGGAAGGTGGAAATCTGGACCATAGGCGTGTTTTTGTCGGAAAAGATTCACCTTGGGCAAAGTTCTAATTCAAGCGATTTCTTAAGCGAGGGACAAAGCCGCCATCGCCGCCATGTTGAAAATCTCCCACAGAAACTAAAAAAGAACTCGGTTCGCGCAGCCGAAAGCACCAAAGACATTGAAACCTAAATGGTTCTCTTACAGATTACATACAGGAATGTGCAGGGATAATTCTAACTTGAAAGATTTGAGCTGAGAAAAAATTTCATTCAAGTTTCAACAAACGTACACACTACCTTGCTACCCTTGGAGCACGCGCTAAGTCATGCTAAGTCGAAATGACACATTTACAAAACAACGTCCGTGAAAGTCATGAATAATATTCTCTAAGTATAAATCCTGACGGCTCTATCGCAAAACGAAGGACACAGTCCCGAAGAGAAGGAGGAAATCCCTCCAGTGGGCATATTTTTGTTGGAAAAGATTCACTTTGGGCTAAGTTTTAATTCAAGCTATTTTTTAAGCGAGGGATAAAGCCGAAAAAATATAAATATATAAACTAAAAATTTTTTTTAGTCTTTAGACCATTTTTACTTGACCTTTTTCTTCTCTCCCCTCACTGAGATATGATAAACATACAAGCAATTCTGAAGTCGAATTGCGCTTTCGATTTTCACGGGTTCTTTGACCAATTTGAAAGACGGACACACGCGTGATTTTGTCGCACCAAAATCAAGGAGACCAGTGCAAAAAAAATCCGTTTGGGCTCACTTCATTTATTTCGGCATGGTGGGACGGGGTACTCATGCTGATGGGAGGTTATTAGTAATGTAAATCCAGCAGTTTATGGAAGGAGGAAATCACGAACCCCTTCCCACATCCATATGGCCATTGTGATTTTTTTCCGTTTTTTTTTAAATAGAGAACACTTTAAGTAAAATAAATCTCCCCCTTACACTCGTGAATTTTTCACGGGCATCAGCTAGTATTGTATAAAAAGTACTTAAATACAGGCAACAACTATTTTTTCGAAAAATTCGAAACATACCGAAATAAGCTTAAGACTGGAAGCAGCGAGGTGGTACTCACTACCGTCACATGCGAGTTTTCCGACGTATTTTTCTTTACTTTGCACTATGGATTATAGAGAAACACGTCGAATTATCTATTTTTCAACTGATTTTGATCAATATTTCTGATAATATGAGCAATTTTATCTCCTTACCGGGTGGGGTCTGGTAACTAGTCAAACGCAAGATTCCTTTCTTTTGCAAAAAAAAAACCCACTTGCACTCTCCCAATATCAAAAATTCGAACGGTACATAACAGTTGGAAAAATCACCAGTCACAACGTTTATAATAAAAACATTTCTTTTAGAAATGCCATTTGCAAGTGTTTCTGATAACACCTGACCCTGTAGGTTCAAATCTAGTGAGCCTTTTGCAGTTAAGTTGGCTGCGTAGTCAATCACAATCGTGTGAGCCAATCGGATCCTTGTTCAGTGTACTCCTTTGGCTTGTTTTTCGAGACATGTCGCAACAGACATGTCGCACTAGGCGAAACTAGGAAAGGATCTGATTGGCTCACGAGTTTGATTGACTACGCTTGATTTTTTTGACAAAAAATGGTCTTCGAAACGCTCTTGGCCTTTTCTTCAAACTTATAGTCTGACCTCATTGGCGTTGGTATTGCGAAAAGTTATCTTGCATGTCTGGGTGGATTCTTCAACTCAAAAAATGGAGGGCCGCCATTTCGTTGCCATGGAAGCGTGAATTTAAACAAAACATGTAAACACATATAACGATCCATTGCATGTTTCTTGTAAAGTGGCTTGCCTTTCTGTGTATGTATAGCACGTGAGATACATGCCATACCAGACCGAAGAGTCAACTAAAAACTGCTATAAGCCACCTTAGAGTGCAAATTTTCTTAGTTTTTTTTTATTAATAACACGCAATGGCAGTGGTTCAAAATACCTATTTTTTTGCAAAATACAGACAACGCTTCAAATCTACTACGATACCTATTGTCTTGAATAAATTCCCGTTGATTTGCGATAAATGTGAAACTAATCGCGCGCTAAAATTATCTGAAAAACAGAAAAAATGAAGAACTTTTTCTAAACTGTAATGAATTTCTTCCGAATTGCATAAATTACAAAAATAACATAGTGAGTTTTAAATCTCGTGTGTTATAGCCGAAATCTACCTCGTCGGTGCGAATGGAATCTCAGATGTATAGGTTTAAATAGTTTGAGCAAAAAACCTTGATTTTTTTTAAATGTAAACGAAGAAATTAGAAACAAACTTCGGTAGCAATCACATTTGCTGTCGTTTGTTTAGATATGTAAATTTTATGAAAGTGGGGGACAAAACTTTCAGTAAACTTCACGCCATTGCTAAACTCTCTCAAAATAGGCTATAAGTCCGGGCAATAGACCAAATAACTGCAATTTTACTAGACCACACATCTGTAGTTTCTTAGTGCAATAAGGCTTATGGTTATCTATATATTAGAGGAAATGCAAACCCCGGTCGTATTATTATGCTTTAAATTTTGGTGGGGGACAATGCTTTCAGTGAACTTCGAAATTTTATATTTCCAAGAACTTATTTCCGATCTCAGTCAGAATGCCACATTTCGACATAAAAATCTATAGACCACAGTTGGCTCAGTTTGTTTCATTGCGGCGTTGCTTATTTTGACAATAAATCTAAAAAACCTGAAATACGCTAAAATTATCAAATTTTTGGGACACGAAAATGGCAAAGACGTTTTCACTAATAATATCGAAGAAGATGCATATATGAAGAAAATACCATATAAGTTATTTCATTTAGGATTGGAACTTCGATTTATGGCAAATTTTGCGTTGTATGTTTTATCCATGAAGAAATAAGTAAAAATATTTTTACACCAGGCGCTGAACGTGTGACGCTGGG
This sequence comes from Scolanthus callimorphus, assembly GCA_033964015.1. Lineage (NCBI taxonomy): Eukaryota > Metazoa > Cnidaria > Anthozoa > Actiniaria > Edwardsiidae > Scolanthus > Scolanthus callimorphus. The sequence continues at coordinate 385,944 of CM066916.1, forward strand.
ACATGCAAATTTGCATAAAAACAGAGATATTTATAATGATTTTTCGATCCTATAAAACTCCTTTTCACAAAAATTATTTTTTCAGGGAAAGATGAGTATTAGGTGCATAGACTTGTGCTTAGAGAATGAGCTTACTGCAAACCGATGCTTTAAAAATTGATTTTAACGGCAAAAATTGGCGAGTGAGTACCACCTCGCTGCTTCCAGTCTTAAACACGGAGTTCCAGTATAAAAGGGATAAGACCGCCCACTTTCACGCTTGAATCAGCAACTATAAATTCATATTTCAACATAATAAAGTCGAGAATTTTCAGTCTCCGGCAAAAGTGTTTTTATAGGGCCCCCAACAAGTTGAAATAAAATTCTTTTTGAATAAATCGCAAGGTAATGCCTTGTAGAATACTGAATAATTGGTTATTTGATGTTTACTAACGTTTTGAGTTCACATTTTGAATTTCGCGGTTCAGAATATTTCGATCCTTATGAATACTAATTAGTCTTGCTCTCCGCACGAAAAGCTTTTATCTGAGCCAAACCGCTTGTAAAAAAAATTATTCTGCCGCAACTAAAAACGTAATTGTTTAAAAAGCAAAGAGTTCCCATTTATTTCTTTTAAACTCGCGATTTGAATAGAAATTTTGAATTTCGCGCCACAGAGGTGTTAACTCTACAACAGCTGAGTGATAACTGACAATCAAAGGCCCGCGGGCCCGCTCCTTTTATACCGGAACTCCGTGTTTAAACATTTAACCCTATCGAGTAAAAAAAAATATTATCATGAATATTTCTCATCTCATCTCAACGACATAAAAGCAACTTGGAAAGGCATAAAAGAAATACTTTCGCTTAAACCTTCTAGAGCGTCTATCCCTACTAAAATAATTGACAATAATTCTACTTTAACGGACCCCAAAAACATTGCAAATGCCTTTAATGATTATTTCACCAACATTGGAAGACATTTAGCGTCTGAAATTCCAAGTTCCCACCCACTTTTTTCCTATTATCTCACAAACCGTCAAACAAACAGTTTTTATATTTTTCCAGTTACGCAATCTGAGATAGAACTCGAGGTGAAAAAACTAAACACAAACAAATCCACAGGACCCTACAGCACCAGTAAAAGTGCTCAAATGTATAAACCACCTAATTTCCAAACCCTTAGAAATATTATATAAATTTTCGTTATCTACAGGGGTTGTCCCTGATAAATTTAAAATTGCCAAAGTTGTTCCAATTCATAAGAAAGGATCGATGTTTACATTGTCCAATTATCGACCAATATCACTGCTTTCCATTTTTAATCAAATTTTCGAGAAACTAGTTTGCAAACGTCTCACCCATTTTTTAGATACAAGAGGTATTTTGTTTGAAAACCAGTTTGGATTTCGCTCTAAGCTCTAAGCACGACACATGCTACGCTAAACATAGTTGATAAAATACAACAAGCAATCGAAAAAGGTCAATTCTCATGTGGGATTTTTTGCGACCTAAGCAAGGCTTTTGATACTGTCAATCATCAAATTTTACTTAAGAAATTAGAACACTATGGCATCCGCGGTATCGCCCTCGACTGGTTCACCTCATACCTTTCAAACCGAAAACAATATACCCAAATCGGTAGTTGCTCCTCATCCTACAATAACATCGCTTTCGGTGTACCACAAGGGAATGTCCTTGGACCTATCCTGTTCCTCCTTTACACATTCTCGTACCCAGAGCTCCCCGGCTCGTCTCCTCGCAGGGGAGGCTCTGGGGACATCCATTTGAGGACCTTTGCTGATTGGCTGGTTTTGAACGTTGGTGCATGCGCAGAAAGATCTTTCTCTCAACGGCTCTGTATCAAATCTCGCGCATGCGTCAGTGGCTGTCACCAGAGCCTCCCCCGCGAGAAGACGAGCCGGGGAGCTCTGGGTAAGAGAATGTCCTTTACATTAATGATTTTAGCAATTCTTCTTCGACTTTATCCTTCAATATTTTTGCAGATGACTCAAACCTTTTTTATTCCGATAAGAGCCTGATTAGTCTTGAGAACACGATCAATGTTGAACTAAATAACGTGTATCAGTGGTTTTGTGCAAATAAACTTTCCCTGAACACTGATAAAACAAATAGACTAGACGAACTTTCGGAAAATCGTACTTCATGAGGCATTTTTTTAGTAAAAGCTGGCAACAAGTGCCGTCTTATGCGAAATTTTACGCTGAATCCGAATTTTTTGTTGCCAACGCAGATTTTGCATTTTAAGAGGTGAAATGACGTCATGATTGACAGCTGTCACACAAACCTCTGCAATTAATTTTTCGCCGATTTTTCTTTTCAAATTTTAACGGCCAGTGAAATTCAAATGTATAAGTGGCAATGTGATATTCACAAAAATGTATCTATATTATGGGATAGGGTGATTGATGGGGCGTAGAACGTCATCCAAAATGGCGGATCCAAGATGGCCGCCGTTCCGCCATTTTGGATATCTGTTGATTGTTTGAGGCCATCACGTTCAAAGGCTAAACTTAAAAAAATAAAGGACAAAACTCAAACGATTCTGCAATACATAAAAAGTAGCAACTGACGATTATGGTGGAAAGAGAATGATATATAGGTAAATATATGATTGTTGTTAGTGAATTTAGGTAGGAAGCGCAATCCACAAAATTAGCAAGTTAGTCGTCCCTACTGTAAAAGTTCTCACTATGACTATTGATTCCAAAGCCTATCACTGAGTCTACTACATCTACGACTATTGTTTTAAATGCATGCAGGATATTCCTCTTACGCACACAGGAATAATAATGATAAGACAAAGCAGGGATAAAGGTGGAAATCATTCTATGGCAATTTAGGCGTTGCTCCAGCCTTTTCCGAATTTTTTTTATAGCCTGGTGGAAGCAACTTTCAACTTATAAGCAAAAGTAGCGAATGTAAGACTTTAATTTGTCCTCGGAGTAGCTTTCCTTTTTCCTATTCCAACCCCTTTCTTGTCTGAGGTTTCCTTTTGAGGTTTTCTGCTGGTCCTGAGGTTTCCGCTATTTTTCGATTATGCCACGGGGGCAGCAGATTGCATGATCGTTTTGAACGAGCTTTTGATATAAGGACTTCAAAGGCACAGTTTTGTTGCCGGGACTGAGGATGATCATCGAAAAATGGGGATATCGTTTAGATCGTAAAATCAAGCAGCGGTGAATCTGATTCACCTTTTCATCTTGATTTGCCTTTTATATATTCAATATGGCTTCATTCGACCAGCAGCACGGCATTTCATACTGTGATACCTTGAATTCATTGTCAGGTATTTATTTCCATGTCTTTTTTGACTACCAGACTGATAGTTTCTAAAAATCAAATTTGACGATATGGCGGCCATCTTGGATCCGCCATTTTGAATATCACAGCAGCGCCATATCCGAATAATACGACAATTTTTCGTATAGAACATTCTAAACTATCCTGTTCAAGTTAATATTCGTTCGAATTTGAAATACAGCGACAAAACTATTTTAAGGGGTTCGCGAGAGCTGTCAATCATGATGACGTCATTTTCACCCATTAAAATGCAAAATCAGGGATGGCAACAAGAAAATTCGGATTCAGCGTGAAAAATTACATAAGAAAACTCTTGTTGCCAGCTTTTACTAAAAAATGCCTCATGCGCCTTAAATATTGCAATTTTCTGATATTTCGTCTAGTCTAAAACACTAAAACTTTGTCATATTCCACCCACACCAAAAAAGCTATCCCATTCTATAAAAGTACACATTAATCAAGTGGAAATCAAAAGGGAAAAACATGTAAAATACTTAGGCATCCTCATTGACTCGAATCTTAGTTGGAAGACTCACATACAAGAACTATCTAAAAAAATAAAACGCAACATTGGAGCTCTGGCTAAAATCCGTCACTATGTAAACACAACCATTCTTAAACAGCTTTACTATTCTCTCATTTATCCACATATCACTTACGGAATTCTAATCTGGGGTAACACCTACCATTCTACCCTAAAACCTTTAATAACTCTTCAAAAACGTGCCGTGCGAATCATGACATTTTCTAAATTTGATGCTCACTCTTCGCCAATTTTTAAATCTTTAGAATTACTAAAAATTGACGATTTAGCTTTTATCCACACTTCATTGTTTATGCATAGTTACTATTCAAAAAACCTTCCGAGAACTTTTAATACTTTTTTCCAACCCTTATCAAGTAAACACAACTACAATACTCGTTTAGCCTCAAAATTAAATTATTACCTTCCAAAAGCTCGCACGAATTTTGGAAAATTTAATATAAGATTCTAAGGAGTTAAAATCTGGAATTCTATTGACAAAAATGACAAATTGCTCAATCGAAACCTCTTCAAAAATAAATTAACAGCTGACAGAATTGCAAATTACTAAATTTACTTTCTCTAATATTAATTATGCACCACCTCTGCATCCTATCTCGCTTTTTTCGTATTTTTATTTTATTTTGCTTTGCTTGTATACTTGTCGCGTGTAGTCTTCCCTGTGCTTTTTCCCTCTACAACACACAATCTATAGTACCATCAGTGTTTCCTTTCTCTCCGATACATACATTACAATTTTTTTCCAATCTTAAGCGCACCCTTGCTCGATTAGTCTAGTGCTACTCTAGGTTGCCTGTACAAACTATGTTATGTCAGATTTTGCACCTATAAACTACCTGCCTGCCTTACCTTAACTCTTTTATAACCAAATGTAACTGCAAAAAAGTACAAATAAAAGATTTTGTTGTTGTTGTTGTTGTTGTTGTTTAATGATATGGGCGATGTTTTGATAACCGTGTACTGCCTAATTACAGTACCGGAACATTCGGCTTATAGATAGTATTTCTATAACGCAATGGGCTTATAATTTGGTAGAATTTGTAGCGTGTGTGACACAAGGGGAAGGGGGGATGAGAGAAAACAGAAGAACGCGGGGAAGCATGGCTACATCTCTCGTCCGCTTGCTGAGTTCTCTTGAACTCAGCAACTGGCTAAATGCAGAGTGATGCAATAAATGTACAACGTTCAGGTAAAATAGATTAATTTTATTCAAATTCTTACTTGAGTCCGAGGCTCGGGAATAAAATAAAATAAATCGCATCGCCATTGCAAAATGAATAATTTGTTTACTTTCTTTTATTCCTCCGAGCCTCGTATCCAAGTTTTAATTATGTCGAAATTGGTGTGTTTTCGTTTAATACTATACTCCACAAAGGCTCGGCCATTACGTGGAGGTCTAAAGGCCGGTTAAAGAACGTTAAACGACGTTAAACCGTCGGTCCCGTCTCTCGAATACACTACATTGACCTGAACCAGAGGGACATTAAAGAACCACGAGGACCGTCGGAAGTTGCCCAACCTCTGTGTCACAAAACTCACCATACTAACACACACTCATGTCTCCCCAATTAGTAGTGCACTCGTGCACGGCTTGAAGATTGAGACGTTAATCAAGTTCATTATTATTATTTATTTTTTTTTTTTTTCCACTTGCGATTTTTGTTGCATTTGTAGCGGCGATTTTTCTCGCGCGAGAAAAATTTCTACTTTAAACGAGATGCAAATCCGATGCGATTACTGGCTCTCTTTTCTTGAAATCGCATCAAAGAGTTTCGCAAAGAGTTTTGCAAAGAGTTTCGAACATGTTTGAAATCTCTGCGACATCACGCGACACAAATTGCGGTAGGTCGCGACGAGTTGCACAAAAAATGGTCAAAAACCGAAAGTTTCTCAAAAGTTTAGAACCTTTTGGCTTGGTTTTGGTTGTTGTGAAAGAAGTACATGTAAGCATTTACTTAGGATCGTTCCGCCATGAAACACTCATTGAAAGCGGATAAATTAAATTTCAAAGTTCTCCACCTTGAGTACTTAATAGGAAAAATCTATGTTAAGTGAAATGTTATGCAAATCCCTATATATTGCATGTAAACTTCGAGATTTATTTTACTAGGTTTCCATCAAGATTTCTTAAGGTTGATGCCTACTAATGCAAAGGTGATTTTCTCAAAATCACATATTTAAGTGTTTCTTAGCACAATGAGGACTATTTTATTCTGTCCTTTTGAAATCTGAGAAACAAAATTGGGGGTCTCCATGCATTTCACTGAGGTACGCATCATCAAATATTGCAAATAGGCTGTTTTCTCAAAACTCGAATAAAAAAGAAAGGATTTGTGAAATTTGGATGAAAAATGCATCTAAGATAGGCTTTATAAAATAGTATTACAGAAAAATGACATTCTATATAGCTTTACAGAAAAGCACTTTTTTATACAGCAGTTTCAGCTGAAAAGTTAATTCCTTGCTGCAAACAAAGGGCAAATGAAATTTAGTTGTTGGTTGCAGAAAAAAAGTACTAACAAGTTTGGCACTAATCTTGCATAAAAATATCCTCAATGTAATTTTATTTGAGTGGAAAACTGAATATAAGCCTTTCATATCGTAAAATAAAATTTGGGGTATCCATGCATTTTTTTTCCAACTACCTCCCAGTTTATTTGCGATTGTTTTCGTTACACTTGTCAAAATAAAAGGCGGGTTGTTTTTTCGCGTGTTTTTCTTTGAAAAAAATTACGAGGAAAAAAGACAGAAAACAAAAGACAGAAAAAAAAGATATTACGCTCCCGAGCCCGGAATCAAACACGCTAGCGATGACTGTTTTTTTTGCGTGCGCATTGCGGATGCGCAGTAACAAAAGCAATTACTTGCATGGATACCTTTAAATAGATAAAGTCCAAATATTTTAGGGGTTATTTTTTTGTTTCTCCAATAAAGAACGTCTCGACCAATCAGCGCGCGGAATCACTTGAGTATTGTACTAATGCTAGTTGCAGTTCGTTCCAGAGTTTAATAGATTGGGGGAAGAAGCGTTCCTTGTCGTTGTTGGTTCTACAACCATATCGTGCTGGATGGTATTAATTTGTTCTTGTGTAGTTTGGTGGAACAACATTTGGTGGCAAAGAAATTGCTACCAAACCCTTATAAATGGAATAGCCCAATTCCAGAGTTATACCATAGGAACGGTTCCAAAGTTACGTAAAAGCTGTTGATATTCCCATTGGTTAGTTATCTTAAAACATGACAATCTTGCTTTATCCCTTCTTTCCTTGAGTCTTGAGTATGCCCTACTCGAGATGTGTGTGTGTGTGTGTGTGTGTGTTAGTAATAAAATTGAAGTATCTAGTTCCCTAGCCAGAGAATAAGGCTTTGCTCTCAATGCCTGATAGTGAAGGTTTTCTCTTCCTTGACACTCTTACTCCCCTCTTTTTAGGCCCCTCTTTTTAGGGACATCCATTTGAGGGCCTTCGCTGATTGGCTGATTTTGAACGTTGGGGCATGCGCAGAACGTTCTTTCTCTCAACGGCTCTGTATCATTTTCCCATTCCGAACAAATATTAGAAAGTTGCTATTCGGTTTCAAGGTCCTATTTTCTTTAATTCACTTAAGAAAGAAATTCAAACTCAAATTCTATTTCTCTTTTTAAATCAAGACTGAAAACATTTCTTCTTAGCTAATTTATTTACTACTCATTCTGCTGCGCTTTTTTTTTTTCGCTTCGCTATTGTGCTGTCTGTGTCGTCTGTCTGTGTTGCTTGTTTTTATTATAATTGATCCATCGTAACATAATGCAGTCCCTAGTAAGTTTATGTAATATTATCTATGATTAGGGGGGAGCTCATGTTTATAAGCCCTATGGTTTCTTGTGAGCTTCCTCGCCAGTTTCTTTTGTATAAATTTAAATTTATGGAAATGTATACTCCTGGCAAAAAAAAATGAATAAAACTGAATGAATAAACAAAACTCGCGCATGCGTCAATGGCTGTCACCAGAGCCTCCCCGCGAGGAGACGAGACGGGGCAGCTCTGGGTTCGAGAATGAATCGAAGTTTAAATTGTTTTACGCCCGATAGAAATTGAAATTCCCCGAACTCAGTGACCCGGCACAAGTTTGCGTTACCTACGTTACGGACGAAACCCTGCCATAGGACATAGGACCACACAGCAACAAACCAAAAGAATCTAAGAAAAACACTTCTTCCCCTATATGTAAGTAAATTAGAAATGAAGTGATTCGAGAATGTTGAGCGAACTAACTTTGCTACCTTCGCATTCCCCAATGTTCAAAACCCTTAGATTGTTTTAAGAAGGCTAGCGTTTCAGACCAAATGACACTGCGCTCGGTACAATAGGCCATGTTCGAATTACGCTCCGATGCCTACAAACAATAACCTCAAGTCGAGGCTTTCTTCTGAAATTACTGTAAATGTATTAGAACTCGAAGAAAGCCTCGATTTGAAGCTTTGTCTTGTGAGCATTGGAGCGTAATTCGAACCTGGGTTATTATCATTAGAGCGGTTTTCACATGACTGTCGTGAAAACAATTGCAATTGAGCAATCACTAGCCAATCAGAATCGAGAGAAATCACGACTTGCTCCTAAATGGCTTTTTTCTCAGCCAATTGCAAGCCGAACCAATTACCAGGTAATTACACAATTGTATTTACTACAGAATTTGATTGGCTGAGAAAACGAGTAGCCAATGAGAACGCAAAGCAATCGCAATTACATAACAAGTCTTGACAGTCATGTGAAATCCGCTCTATATAAAAAAAATGATGATGATGTGCTGCGGTGATTTCATCAAATCGTTCGTCCCTTTCCTGAAGTCGACAAACTTTTTGGGAATTTGGTTTTATTTGAATTTTGATGCTCTGTTTTTGCGACAATACTGCAAGTATGCCTCAGCAACGAATAATAGAGATAATAGTCTTGCACAATTGCCAAAATCAATTTGATCTTTGTACTCATGCGAAAGTCTTTGACAAGTTTGACATTGGTTTAATCTCCGGCCGAAAACCTTAGCGGAATTAAATTGACAAGCTTTCGCGCTTATTAAAATTATTTTAGGAGGACGCAAACAAGGCTTTTCTCTCTAACTCAAAAGCAAATATTAAGGTGTATGAATCTGCACACATGGCACCTCTAAATCATGTAAGAATGCTTAAAAGCGAGAAAATTAAAAAGAGTTTCCGTTTGAAGCCCCTAATTGAGTTGCAAGGTTGAACGACTTCAACATTAGAATTTCCCAAAGCAACGTACGTAAGGGAAAGTAACACACATTTACCTGTTTTATTCATTTTTTAACTTTTTCGAAATTACGAATAACATTTGTCAGAAAGACTTGATTTTTCTAATTCCTTGCTAACGATATTTATCCAAACTTTACCATTGGCTGACAGATTTGAGACCCTATCGCATATTTCTCAGTAAGTTCTTGAATCTTACCAACTACATTTTTGTGAGTTTTTTATTTACAGACCAGTAGGATTTGTTTCTTAGTTAGTGTTTTAAGGGTTAAAACGCATGTAGGTCCCCTTTCCGTTAAAACGCTTCGTTCGCTAATTAAACTGGACGGCAGCACTAAAAGGTTAAAGTAATTTTCTCATTTTAATATTGAAACTAAAATGTGAATATCAACACTACACTGAAAGGAGGTTTTCTTATGTTTTGTAATGAAATGTTAGTTGTAAGTAATTATCACTTTTCTTATCTGAACTTGTGGAAAACCATTGTTCCTGCGTATGATTTCCTTCCAGTTACGACAAACCTACTCGTTTCTCTAATTAAAAAAGGAATGATGTTATTTCATATTGCTTTTTGAGCTCTAACGTTGACATTCACATTAATGGATTTCAGGATTTCTCTATCTGTCGGTGCGGTGTGGGGCGAATTGTACTGGGAGGCTGCATCGAGTATCTTTCGCCCGATTTTAAATAAACTCTTGTTGTTTTACAATAGGTAGCGGTTAAAAGCTTATCCACAGGGGGCTGTACAAGTGTCTATTGTGTACCATTTGCTGTAACAGCGGGAGTGAACGCAGTTGAACAGTAACACTTAATTGTAAACTCATAACAATCTGAATATCCAAAGAGCAGGGGAAGTTCTTATATAAAAATGAGCTTTATTTGCCATTTTACCTAACTATTGGAGAAAATAGAATTAACGTAACAAGAAGATGTTAATTAATGTAGCTCAGTATTGTCAACGATACTTTCGATGATCATCAATTGTTAAGAAGCCGAAAAACAGGCTGGCGCGTTTTTTTTTTCGAGAGTGTCTAAAGATTCTCCCGGAATTGAAAGCGAAATGGAATCAAAATAAATGAATCTACACATTTAAGATCAGTTGGTAATGACGATATTCTACAGCTTTTATTAAAAACCATATTTTAAGAAAACATCCTTAAGAGAATTCCGAAATTTTTTGACGCCAACCTGTTTTCTTCACTGAACTCATAGAACTCGGATGAAATGAAAGCATTTGAAATGTGTGACAAAGTGGAAACATAATTTTAAGAACTGGATATCTTTCTATAATTGCACCTGTAGGTTACCTTGTGCTCATGTTTTAGTCAATGCTAAACCCTTCGACAATTCCCATACTCTTAGAAAGGTTTACAACGCATGCTTTAGGCCTCTTTGGGCTTGCCAAGTAAAGCTGGAAAGAAAAAAACGAGTTATGATCCAATGAACTTACGATGTACCATTCGCTTGTTTGCCTCTCTTGTGACTTGCCGGCTAGAGATGTCTACCAGAGAATGAAGTTTATCATCACTCTGATATCATTTATATCATTTGGATAGCATTTACAAAAACAACAACTGATTGGCTGGGCAATGGTCACGTGATTAGTGAAGTTATGACTTCAGCTGCCGAAGGACTGACTATGGAGAGATGGTCAATTAATTGACGAGATCCTCGTCGAAATAATAACACCAGCTTTGTTCCTGCTTCAATCGAAGGTTGATATGTTCATGACTTATTAAGGAAACATTCCGTTTCGTTTGATTGGTCTACTGGTTGATATAAGGTGATTAAATTTAATATTATATATATATATATATAAAATCGTCGGCTCCGGAAAAGCATTTGAAAAAACGTTCAAATTTAGAGGTTCTGAGTTTTCTTGTTTCCTTTAAAGTGCTACTAATGCTTTTTGAGAGACTTTTTGAGCAAAATCCTCTAATCAAGTAGTGAACTTCTGTGAAAAAAAATTTCGATTCGGTTAAATCCTGAATTTTTACGAATCATTTCATATTGGAATTTTCCCGCCATCTTTGAAACACTTACCAGTCTCCCTCACGGATCGTCTTCGCGCGGCCAAGATCAAAGCAATGCCCAAATAAGGACGTTCAAGGTTCAAGTCGTCTTCTCAGTTTACAGCATATCTTGGCAAGAATTCCCTAGTTTTATCGTTCTTTTGCGATGTTGGTATTAGTGGAATGTAGGCCATTTATTGATATGTATTTCTTTGTTGCTTAAATTATTGATCTGTAAAGTTTTTAACGTCAGAACATTGAATGCGAGTGGAGATTTTAGATTTCAGTGACAACGGTTGCCGCCATTACCGTTTGTCACGTATTATTTCCGTCGAATAAAATAGCCTCTATCTGTCTTCTATGAGGGTCCTTTATGGTGTGAAATAGCTAATATTAAATTTCAATGTCATACCCCGTTATTTATAATAGTGGGATGATAAAGGACCCACGTCTAGAACAGCAACGCCATTTTGAAAATGGTCTTCTTGAGCGGTCCTACCGGAAAGAAACACAGTAAATGTCGGGTATTTTAGCGACTACTGCGAAGAAATTTTGTGCAAACCCGAGGTTGTACTCACAATAAACTGTTCTCGCTTTAAAAACTCATTAAAAAGAATAAAAGATTCCTCCGCTTGTTGTGACAGATAGCGCGCGCACTCACGCGCACCGGTTATCTTGTAATGAGCCTGCGATCTCAAAAGAAACAAATGCAGTCAGCGGAGTTAAGTGTTTCAAAGATGGCGGGAAATTTGCAACATGAAATGATTCCTAAAAAATCGGGATTTAACCGAATCGAAAAATTTTTTCATAGAAGCTCATTACTTGATTAGAGGATTTGCTCAAAAAGTCTCTCGAAAAGCATTAGTAGCACTTTAAAATTAGCCCACTCTCTTACCCAGAGTTCCCCGGCTCGCCACCTCGCGGGGGAGGCTCTGTGACAGCCATTTGAGGGACACCGCGACAAAACGCAGTTCACATGCACTAAAGACTCACTGGCCTGTGAAATGAAGACAATTGAAAAAATCTACATAACAACAGCGAACGATAAATTTGACTTTAAACCATAATTTTCGCCTCGGGTCAGAGAAAAATTTGATCATATTCTAGCTGCTCTGCAAGTTTTGGCCTTACGTTTTTGTGTCTGGAACTTACGTTTTTCAAATTTCCAAGACAGCACGAGATATTTTTGTTTTCATTTCACAGGAAGTGAATCTTTAGCGCATAGCCTGCGTAGCAATACCCTGGATACCAGAGGCTCGAAGCTTCACTCGTTTACTGACACGCTAAGCCAAGACAAGCTTGGAGACTCTGGTACCCAGGGTAGCGTAGCAAGCGTTTCCGTAGAGTTTCAGAGGACAGAGAAGACTAAAGTTCGAGATTTTCGATGATTTGGCCACGCGAAGTTTGGTGCGAGAAATAAGACCTCCCTTCCTTAAGTACACATGTGTCACTGCGTGAGGTGCTTGTCAAGGTCAAATGTCGAAAGTGACTGGACCAAACATTGCTCTTCCTAAAGAAACCATAAAATGCAACCAAACAGGCAGCCCAAAAATTAGAATCAAAGGAATTATTAAGATTGAGTTTGGTACGAATGCGTAGCAACAAGTCTGGCGTTATAGGTAGTTTACGGGATGGTGTATCACCAAGCGTGCGTGTAATGCCTTTATTACCACTGTATGCATTGCTACGCGACCTCAAAATTCACGGTTGCGATTGGCGATTCTCAGCAAAGGAATTGTAATGTCAATTTTCTTGAGTCAGAAAGTTCATAATTCTAGCCCAGAAAGCCAAAGGATAGCTTACAATTATTTTAGTTGATTTTACAATTAATGATTAATGTCGACCCACCGAAGTAGCCGAATCCAACGTTTTGGTTTTGATTGACGGCTAAAAATCGCCAATCGCCCATCGCAACAGTCAAATTTGAGGTCGCGTAGCAATGCATATAGTGGTAACGGTGCAAGAAATTAGCCAGTTATTTGCTATAGGATTAGGAAAGCCTGCCGCTTTATGCAAAAGTACAATTATATTTAAAACCTGAGGCTTTCCATTTTCTCTCTCGCCCCATACTTACTTCGTGCGGCCAAATCATCGAACTTCAGGCTTCTCTGTCCCCTGAAAACCCCACGGAAACGCTTGCTACGCAGGCTATTTAGCGCATTGCAAATGCGTTTGCCGAGGTGTTCATTTGAGGACCTTTGCTGATTGGCTGGTTTTGAATTTTATTTTATTTTCTTTCATTTCATTTCAGTTCATTTCAGTTCGGTTCATTTATTTTATTTTATTTTATTTTATTTTATATGCGATATTTTGACAGGCGTGTCCAGTCCAGCGAAAAGCTGGTTTAATTGGAGGCCTTTGTTCAAAATAGTGCAAGACGATACAATTAAGGAGGCTGCCTACAATTTTTTCTGCCCTCAACACCCAATCTTTGTATGCCTGCTGTTCAGGCTCAAAAACCTGTACCAGTCTGAACTTTCACATGGTTACCCTGGAGGGTTTGAACTTTATTGTAGTGTGCATTTTGTTGTGATCGGAGTTGCTATAGCAACGTTATAACCACACCCTTGTTTATAATTAGCAGCCATAAGACGCGTTGCGCGACCTAAACTTTTAAAATGACACCCCTCGCACTAATCCCTGAGTAGCTAACATTCATCAAGCAAGTTTGGAGAAAATTCATTGGGCCGATTTTATGTTACTCGAACGGACTTTTTCAGCCTCCAAAATGTCAAAGTTATTTATGCCGCAAAGTATTTCCTTGAAAAATAATGGCTAATATTTGCGGAATTAAGAAATCCTTGCCGCCCGAATAATCTACAAACCCAAGGCAATGTACCAGCCAATTTTCACTTCTTAGAATGCTTCCGATTTTGTTTGGCATGTGTTCAAGGAAACTGCAAAATTTGAGAAATTATATTATAGATCTTCCGTTTGTTATAAAACTTACACTTTTCGCCTCTGACATAAATCTCATATGTAAAAGTTTTTGATACTTCCGTAAATTATTCTTGAATATACACCAAAGATAACCTCCAAGTCTTGAGTTCATTGAAGTATTTTAAGGCACCGAGAAAAAATGCTAAACTTCACTACTCTTTCGGTTTGCTCGAGCCGGTTTTTGTCATTGTACTTTGTTTTCACCTGTCGTAGCTTTGACGTCGGTTTCCAGCCAACTACATTCCAGCATGGGAATCAAACATTGCGTCTATGGCTCAATGATTTCTCCGCGCAGTTTGCTGTCACGCTTGCTAGGGAGCGGCAAAGCGTATTAGAGATTTTCTATCATGTATTTTCCGAGAAAATCGAAAAAGAGGAAGGCAGAAGAACTGATAAATTGAGAGCGAGTGGTGCCAGGCAGTGGCGGGAGGTTAAAGACAAAGAGTTAGAAAGCTCAGCATTATCAATTTAATAACGTTCATAATAAATGTTGTTGGATTGTTATTCGCTTCGCTTGAGAGTATGAATTTTGAGCCATGAAAACTACAACACGCTGGAATGTAGTTCGCTTCACTGATTACAGGGAAAACCACGTGAAACCTACAACAGGTGAAAACAAAGTACAATGACAAAAACCGGCTCGAGCAAACCGAAAGAGTAGTGAAGTTTAGCATTTTTTCTCGGTGCTTTAAAATACGATCTTCCAATATTATTAATAACAATAATAATAATTACAATATATAACAATAAATCTAAAAATATAAATTTACAAATAGTCCATATAATTTTTCTTTCATATTTAAACATATTTAAAAATTCGAAAATGTAACTAGTGACTTTTTTTTAAATTAAAAATTTGGGCAAACGAGAGAATAAAAAAAGAATCAGCAAGATAATAATAATAATAATAATATTGCGCGTCACATTGCATAATAAGCTTAATGTATATTTACAGAATTTAAAAAAAACTAGTTTATTAATAACCTGCTTTTAACATGTTTGGTAATCGTTCTAGGCATTACGCAGGTAAAACTCTAGCCTTATCTCCTAAAAACACAAAGGTTTTACACTAACAATCAGCTAGAATGTAAATGTTTTTGAAGATTGAAGGTATTAAGCCATTACTTTGTTAACTGTACCACTGGGTTTTTTAAAACCCATCACCTAATGGCGACACAATGGGGGCATTTATTAACTATATCTACAATGGCTGATGGCGATAGCAGGGATAACCCTTTCCTTACTTCAGTAAGTGCGTCATATCGTATTTCCCATTAATTATGCTTTGTATTTTTATATTTTCACGTTAACATAGATAAAAACGTAATTAAAATGTCAAGAAAAACCGCCTAGCTAGAGAGAAACCCCCTGCTCCCCCATGCTAATTTAAGAAAAGTATTAAAACTATTTGCAATAATAATAAAGCTAAATAAAGTATTATTATTAACATTCCATTTATATAATAGCTAACCCAGTACAAGATTCATGGTGTTTGACACAAGATTCTGAAATAAGCCACCCCCAACCGTCTCTTCCCTTTCGCTAAAAGAGTTAGGGTTTTAGGGTTAAGCTAGACCATATCAAAAGGGTGTGTTTATTCTGAGGTTTAACCGCACGGACGCGTTGTCCTTTCCCATTAAAACCGAGGTGTTTCAACAAACTACTTTCCCTTGGCGTAGGTGGCATTTTAATGTAATTTGAACTTTCCAAAATGCCATTAAGGTAAAGAAATGAGCATTTTAGCTTCCTCGTCGCCGTGTCGTTAATGCTTCTCTTTGTCAAAACAAGTTTTTTATTATTACTAATATATATTTCTAAAAGCAGTAGGTTTTTAGCGTTTGTTTTGGTTATTGTTGTTGTTTTAAAATTCTAAATATTTTCCTCTACAATCTTTCATTTTTGACGAAATTATCATGGGATTAATATCGATTTTATGTACTTACAATTGTTGAATAATTATTGAGTCTATGTTTTATCTTTTCTTTTTATGTTTTGGAGTGTTATTTTTATCCTTTTTATCACTATAACCATTATCAGTATATAATATGAATATCGAAGTGATACAATTGTTGATTTTTACAACTCAGTTGTATTAGAAGCGGATTACAAAAATATTCGAGATCAGTTTGAAAAGACGGGTGCAAAACAGGAATTTACAATTAGCTGTTTGCTTTCAAATCTTGATAAAGAAGTGACATAGAGATGTTATATTGTTTTAAGAAAAAAGAAAGACAGGCATAGGCAGGCAGAAAGTATCGGTGCTTTTGATTGTTAGGAAACACTACGATGTGACTGAAGGTGTCTTCTAACAATTCGAACAATATAGTTTTACTTGTTTTTTTACACCAGACATTTTAGTTAGGAGATCCCTGTTATTTTTATTAACACTGTACATCCCATTATACGTACACCGATTGTCTTTGGAGCTACAAACGTCCAACGTCGGAAAGAAAAGGATGAATATAACAGTGACCTGTTCAATAATCCCCTTAACTGATTTGTGTAATATTCATATGATTTGCTTTAGCATCCTTATCAAGTTATATAAAACATAAGCAACATAATAAAAAATTCCTTTTAGCGTAGAAAAAAATCAAGAAACGAGTATCGGAATATTACTATGAACTTGCGCCATGGCTACCAAAGTATAAATCAAAGCAGCTGCACCGTAATCTTGCGCAGATAGAGGAGTATCACTATTTATGTATTTACGGATCTTGGCAATATTTCTCAAGATGTCGTGATATTTATTCAAGTGAAGTTTATTCACTGTCATCCCATTGTTTATATCCACCATTCAATTCTCAATCCTTGGAAAAGGGAGCTCGATTTAAGGTCTCGGTATATGTAAAAAATGAAAAATCCATAATATGTCCTAAAGTATATTTCTAACCTCAAATGACGCGTCAACTGTCTTCCTTGGCTTCAATAGACCATTCTTTTGTATTGCCCGACACTCATTTCTGTAATTTAATTAACTTTACACTTAAATTTTAGGCCAAATTTTCACCGTCGCGAAGCTCCTCACCTCGCACAATTGAAAATATCGGCGTCAATCTTCTGTGTCGTTAGAAAATGGTAACAAGTAAAAAACTGTGTGAGGGATTTTGTATTTTTTATTTGAAAAAGATTTTATGATAACTTTTCCGCCACAAATTGTAAAAAAATGCGACTTTCAACTTCGCGGCCTAATATTTTCGTAAATATGCACAATACCAAACTCCCTCACACATTTGCAATTCATTTCTTCATAAATAAAAATCCGACAAAGTGTGAAATTGTGCAACAAAACGCTAATGGTCTGGAGCTTCGGACTTCTTCAAAATGGAAGAAAAAAATTAACTTCACTAAAATAAACAACTTCAAAAGATAGAGCAATATATATATCTCATTATAATAGCATTATTTGCGACGCGACGAGAATTTTTTTTCCGTAAGCACGTCGAATACATACTGTCCCCCTTAAGGGTGACCGAATCACGTGATCTCTATTGCAAAAGGACTTTGACCTGCTGAGAGCCAATCAGATTGCAGAACGCGCGCGTGATATGGGCGCTAAATACATGTTAAAATACTTCCTTGAGGAACGCCACAAATGAGTAGACTCAACTGATCTCGATCGATCCTTTAGGTAAGATTCAAACCAAGAAAGAGCTTTCCCTGTTTCCC
This sequence comes from Scolanthus callimorphus, assembly GCA_033964015.1. Lineage (NCBI taxonomy): Eukaryota > Metazoa > Cnidaria > Anthozoa > Actiniaria > Edwardsiidae > Scolanthus > Scolanthus callimorphus. The sequence goes on from CM066916.1 coordinate 403,657, forward strand.
TGTTATATGGACCGTAATCTACTCAACAAAATATCATGGTCCATCGTGTCAAATGCCGCATAGTTCTAAAAGCAGGTGTCAAAGTGAAATGGGGTCCTTCCCATTCTGAAACGAAAAAATATTTCTGATGAAGGACGATGGAAACATCCAAAATTGAAAAAAAAAGAAAAAAAATGAAAGATGATTGCTCAGCGAATGGAAACGCCTTTTTTGACAAACTCACTGACCGAAAATGTGGATAGTGGTAAGATTGAGTTTGATTACTTCCACATGCACGAGTTCAGGTCTTATCTGATAAGACCGTTCAAATGGAACAAAAAAGATAAAGTGTGTTTAGACAATCGCCCGATTAGTTTTAGTTGAATAGAGCATGGTGCATAATAGTAATTTTCTACAGTTGAACTGAGAAGAATCAGTATATAAAGCCTAAAAAACAAGCCATTAACAATAAAGAGTATTAAATTTCCTGGTGTTTTGTTTCGAAAAGGCTTTAGTATAATAATCACAAGTAGATTGTTTAAATATTCTCAGCTGTCGGTCACTTTATACAAAAGCCAAATCGAAAGAAACATGTATAAGGTATTATAGATTATTTTTCAATTACAACTTGAAAGTTCCTAAAAGCCGTTTATTTTTTTGCCGCTTGCCATGATTTGAGAAAAAAAACACTATTGTAGCTAACAAACATCTCCCCTTCCCTTGATCGTTGCTACCCTGACTGACCCCTAACCCAGTAGGGTTAATATTATCCATGAAAAACTTTGTTTGATCCTCAATCAAGTAAGAATTATCTTAAATGTTTTTTAACTTTATAATAAATATCAAAGTGCAGGTTTATCATGCAAGCAGTTACTTCAGTTGCACGTGTTGTAAGTGTGGACCCGGGGGGGGGGGGGGGGGGGACCTGAAGTAGTCACCAGGGTTAGTCACTAGCGGAATTTTGTTCACCATGAAAAGGTCTTTTCACTAATTGCAGCACAATTTGATCGAAATTTGTTTGCACTTGGGTAGCCATATTGAAATAATACCCTATCAGCGACCAAACAAACGAAAAACGATACCCTACCGATACCCCCCCCCCCCCCCCCCCCCCCCCCCCCCCCCCCCCCCCCCTGTGCTCCATTTTATTGTGTCACCTTCCTGTCTTTAACGATAAGTGCTGGGGGTAGATAAGATGGCACTTATGGTTTTGGGGCTTGCTATAAAATAATAGTTATATTACGACAATCAGGAAGGACCATGCACGAAAAACCACATGTAGCACGCTCTAGTTGATTATTACGAGTGCCAGAGGCGATACTTAAAATATGAACTCTTTGCGTTGGAATAAATTGTTGTTGGTGCATTAAAGTTCTTGGTAATTACCTTGTTTCAAATGGATATCTGAGAAGAAAGCTGCATCCGTCTTTAGGAGCTATTTTGAGTCACTTTTGACACTTTAAGCACTAAGGCATTTATGCAAAAAGCATTTTAGGTAAGAAAGCTTACTGTGGCTATTTGTAGCACAGCAAATGCCTCGTCTTAAACTAGGAAACGTCCCCCACGATCGGTTGAATATCATGAAGATATTATCAAAGATAGATCAAAAGAAGTTGAAAGAAATACCTGATACCTGTTGTTTCACGATAGTCGCCCGTCTTGGCTTTATCGTTTATGCGAGGTCAGTCTGCTTTTAGAATCTAGAAATCAGTACACCAACTCACCAGTAACTCGACATTTCAATTGCTAACAATACACATGAACATTTCGTCCCTTGTAATTTTTGGTTTTGCTAAGTGGGTGCTTAACATTCCCCAAATAATACGATAAAACTCAGTGTTTGTTTAATAATTAAGGAACCTATGAATTCCACGTCGACGATAGAATTACTGCAGCTTTTAGTGTTTTTAAATGTCAGACTGGGTTCATTTTCAATTAGATGTCTCTTCATCTCGTATTCGTTTTCATGCCCGCAAGATAACCTTCTCGCTATAGTTGTGGACAGTTCTTCGGAGGTGGCCTTCCCTTACAAACTTTAAAAGTCTCGCCGACGCAGTGTGCGTGCCTCTGGCCTACTTTAATGGCTCAATACAAAAAAGCAATCTTCCCTTTCGCGATGCTAGAGTAACGCATGTGTCAGTTGCCCTTAATATATCACCAAGCAAAAAAATCACGTGCACTTGGCTGAGATTCTACTATATACAGCATCTATTAGGCGTCTCAAATAAAGAAACTTTCATAATCCTTGATCAGCCTATCAAAGGGATCAGTAAAAATTATTTCCCGTGAAAGGATAATCCCTTGTAAACCTACAAACGCTTTTTCTTCAGCTAAACTAGAATAATAAATTGAGAATTAATCTCAAAATACCACAAGCAATGCCTATCTGTGGCTAAATGCTATAAAGTGGCGTTTGTTTCAAGCCATTCATATAACGTGACCTTATGAGTAGCTCTAGCAAAGGAGCAAACCGCTGAAACACCCTGCTTTGTGATCGATAGACAAAAAGGTAGAATTTTATGTTCATATTCATCCTGTCCTTTCCTTGATAGATAGATAGATAGATATGTTTATTAAAAATGTCATATAGCAGCCCAAGGGCTGAATTGCATGATATTTACAAATTTACAAATTAATAATCAATATTTACAAATTAATAACAATAAATATATTTATATTGAAACACTTGTTAAAATTATCTATTTGACATACTGGGAATGAAAGTGTCCATGTAACGCTTTGTTCTAATAGCAGAACGCTGAAATTGGCGCTGCTTGCGAAGACAATAGCGTGCCTCATTCTTCGGAGGCAAGAGATGGTATATCTTATGGTTTGGGTCAGATACAATTGCTTCGAATAACTTATTACATAGTTCATTACGTCTGTCCTTAAGCGATTCAAGATTACAAGCAGTAAGCCGTTCACGATAAGACATGTTAGGAGATATAATGGACAACGCGCGCCTCTGGACACGCTCCAAATCATCGCTCAAATAATCAGGCAGCGCATGATGGAATACAGGCGCGCAATACTCCAACACAGGTCTAATACACGTGGAGTAAAAACTAACGATATCATCAATAGGCACCCGTGCGCGCTTAAGCAGAATGAGAAAATACATACGCTTGTTTGCCTTCTTTACAACTTCATCAATGTGGTAATTCCATTTAAGCGAACCTGCAATGGTGACACCTAAGATCTTGCATGGTCAACCAACTCAAGATTTTTGGAACTGATGGAAATAGGTTCGAACTGATGCTTAACATTTTTAAAGTCAATAACTAGCTCTTTACATTTATCCACGTTTAAGTGGAGTTTGTTGCGAATTGACCACTGTTCAACCTCACTCACTGCATACTGGATTTCGCTGTTTCCTGATCTAGGAACAACCTCAGCTAGCGTCGTATCATCCACATATTTCCATGCTTCCGCTCTTGATGGATGTAGGTCATTTATCATCAGCAGGAAGAGCCAAGGCCCGAGCTTCGTGCCTTGAGGAACACCGGAGGGCACAAGACCCCACTCCGAATAACAGTCCCTAGACAATTTAGTGCGTTGGTGTCTATCAAACAGAAAGTCACACACCCAGCGGGCCACTCCACGTGGGATGTTAAGAGAGAAGATCTTGTCAACAAGGATACGATGATCAATCAGATCGAACGCCTTTCTGTAATCTAGTAGAGCAACCCTCACAGCACAACCGCTCCCGTCAGTAGCTTTGGCCCAGTTATGAATCATAGAAATGAGAGCTTGAGAAGTCGACGACTTGGGTATGGCGCCGAACTGGTTCGGGTCAATGACTTCCAGAACCGCAGGACCCACGTGGCTGCGTACAACAAAGTCTTCCGCTACCTTCGAGATGACAGGTGTTAAGGAGATAGGCCTGATATGTTTTGTGATGATGGTGACAGGCTTCTCTTTAGGTAGGGGTGTCACATCCGCGTACTTCCAGGAGGATGGAAGCTTTTGAGCAGCAAAAGAACAGGATAGTAAATGACAAATGGGTCCAGCAAGGAAGTCAGCGAACTCCTTAAAGAGCCAGGACGGCAATCCATCGGGGCCAGATGCCTTTCGGGGGTTCAGAGCTAGGAGCGCTGAACAGACGTCCGATACGGCAGGCATATCAAACTCTGAGTCAGTCGCAAATGGCGGGAGACAGTCGAGCGGGGCGTAGTCGTTCATAGGTTCCAGAAGAGCGGAATTGACCAAGTTAGCAATTTCCACTTCCGATTGTCTTCAATTCCGTCAATATGAAGACATGAACGTATGTCGTCACTACCTGTCGCTGGAGACATCCCTGCGATCTTCTTTACTTCTGACCACCATTGTCTCGGTTTAGTGTTCTTCAGGTTGGCAACCTTAGACGAGTAGTACCTACTACGGCACAACTTGCGCTCTCGATTAACTTGGTTGCGTAGACGATGAAAACGGTCAGGATCTCCTTTCGCGAATGCATCCTGCCGAGCCTTGATGAGGGCTTTCAATTCAGCTGTAACCCACGGCGCATCGTTATGGTGTAATTTGTAGGGCTTTGGTGGCATGATGGTATCAAGCCCAATCTTCACAAGATTATTAAACATTTGCAACTTACTGTCGCAATCCGGGGCGGAGTCAAGAACAGACCAGTCCACAGAACTAAAATAACGTCCAAGTTCACATTTGCGGCTAGGTCTAGTGTCCCTGCGGGTTGCCGTACGACAACTGCTAGACGAGCGCACAGTGCGTCGTTGGGGCTGCAAAAATACCACCGAATGGTCAGAAAGACCAAAAGGCGGGAAAGTTTCGACGTAATCTTTGTTGTAAGACTGAGTCATGTTTGTGATAATTAAATCAGAGTCCGCTCTCCACGGGTAGGAACGCACACGAGTTGTTTTAGTTTGAATTGTGCAAGGAACCGCGTGATATTAAGGCGGTTAAAGTCACCAGATATTAGTATACCACATCCCGGGTAACGCCCCTCGATGGTAGTTAAGGAAGTAGTAAGATATTCCAACATCGCCTCATCACTAGCACCAACGGGATGATAGGTATGGTACACTGTCGCGGCAACAATACAAGAGTAGCCCCTCGGGAGGCGAGCAGGGCGGAGATGTACCCACAACACTTCTAGCTCAGGGTGATATAAATCAGTATGAGCCTTGAACATGATGGAATTATTAATATACAATCCAACCCCTCCATGTACACCTGATGTGCGGTTCTTGAGTAACAAGTTGAACCCGGGAATGCGAAGATGATTCTCGCACACCGTTTCGTCATAGACCCATGTTTCGGTCAGAGAGACTAAGTCTGGCCTGTGAGTATTAACATAACACCTCAGCTCGTCAATCTTTGGAGATAGAGACATCATATTGGCCAAGGCCACCGATGGTCCAAATTCCTTGAGAGATTGTGATCGAATGACAGGAGCATGACGAACTTGCGTGACATTGCGTGACATTGACTCAGACCGTGACGAAGGTTGCATGCAAATTTGCCTTGCCGAAGGTACAATAGATTGAATTAATGAACGTTCTTGCCGGCGTAATTTTACGGCTTTACCGCCACGGCAGCCACGAAAGGGCTTCAAAATCCCAAGCTCGCGGAGTCTCCCATATACAGATTGTTCAATATGGAATCCACTTGTTAGTAAGGGCCTTCGGAGGTCATGCAGTGATCCAGGCGAATAGCGAAGACGAGCTCTGCAGCGTTGTGCTTCAGTGACTCCACTTGGCTGGACAGACGAAACCAAAGAACCCAAAATTCGCTGGTTGGAAGAGCGAAAAATAAACCTGGCTGCGCTTGTCATAATTGTTGGATACTTAGCTTCAAGTTCCCAATGACCAAATAAAGATTTAGATGACGAGTGTTCAAAGTATTGGTAAATTTGCGGGAGCAGATTTACAGAGTGCAGCCGTGACAAGGCGCATACATCCACTGTCCGTCTTTGCTCTGCCCTGCTCCTTTCCGCTCCAAATCAAGAGGGTTGCCTCCCCAATATAGGTCACAATCTTATACCCAAGAAATCAAGAGGGGTGCCTCCTCAATATAGGTCACAATCTTATACCCAAGAAATCAAGAGGGGTGCCGCCTCTCAATATAGGTCACAATCTAATACCCAAGAAATCAAGAGGGTTGCCTCCTCAATATAGGTCACAATCGTATACCCAAGAAATCAAGAGGGTTGCCTCCTCAATATAGGCCACAATCTTATACCCGAGAAATCAAGAGGGTTGCCTCCTCAATATAGGCCACAATCTTATACCCAAGAAATCAAGAGGGTTGCCTCCTCAATATAGGTCACAATCTTATACCCAAGAAATCAAGAGGGTTGCCTCCTCAATATAGGTCACAATCTTATACCCAAGAAATCAAGAGGGTTGCCTCCTCAATATAGGTCACAATCTTATACCCAAGAAATCAAGAGGGTTGCCTCCTCAATATAGGCCACAATCTTATACCCAAGAAATCAAGAGGGTTGCCTCCTCAATATAGGCCACAATCTTATACCCAAGAAATCAAGAGGGTTGCCTCCTCAATATAGGTGACAATCTTATACCCAAGAAATCAAGAGGGTTGCCTCCTCAATATAGGTCACAATCTTATACCCAGAAATCAAGAGGGTTGCCTCCTCAATATAGATCACAATTATACCCAATAAATCAAGAGGGGTGCCTCCTTAATATAGGTCACAATTATACCCAAGAAATCAAGAGGGTTGCCTCCTCAATATAGATCACAATTATACCCAAGAAATCAAGAGGGTTGCCTCCTCAATATAGGTCACAATTATACCCAAGAAATCAAGAGGGTTGCCTCCTCAATATAGATCACAATTATACCCAATAAATCAAGAGGGGTGCCTCCTTAATATAGGTCACAATTATACCCAAGAAATCAAGAGGGTTGCCTCCTCAATATAGGTCACAATTATACCCAAGAAATCAAGAGGGTTGCCTCCTCAATATAGGTCACAATTATACCCAATAAATCAAGAGGGGTGCCTCCTCAATAGTTGTCTAGTTCCATTTTTTCACACTCCTTTTGTATTAAAGTGGAAGAGTGCTTGGCCTAAAAACAATACTGATAACGTGTTTGCTTATTCCTGCGCAATCTACGTAAAGGTTATTTTCCACGCGAATTTTAAAACTGCTATAGACCTCTTTACCTTGGGCGTAATGTTGTCCCATTTCAGATCACGTGGCATTCATTTGAATATTCTTCTTTGTTTGGTTTTCTTCCATATTCATATTTATTAATATAGACACGAGTGTTTTACTGGGAAATACGCCACTCGTAGATCTCATACGAAGCTATATCCGGGACCTGAGTAACATATTTTCCATATCCTCACTAGTGAGGATATCGGTCAAAACAAAAGTGCTTGGAAATCAATTTGGAATAATTATTTCTGGTTTGTTTATATAATAAAAAGAACATGACACGGTGGCTTAAAGATATGAGTTTTATTTTCTCGTGTCAATAACAATATTTTACGAATGAGCGCATTATTGCCACTCGAAAATTAAACTCATATCTTCGCGCCACCGTGTAATATACTCTATATCCTTCGGTGCGTAGCAGAAAAACAAAGAAAGAATACTCATGGCATTGCCACGTGATCTGAAATGGGACAACATTAAGCCCAAGGTAAAGAGGTCTATTGCAGTGTGTTGTACAACACATCCAACAAATGCGGCGGAGCGCTCTTGAAAGGACAGTCTCAAAGCACGTGGCTTCAAAAAGGAGGTCACAAATTAATCGGTTAAATGTTTTTTTAAGGAAAAACGTTTAGTTATTTTACAAAACAACAAGTCCCCGCCTTAACAGTAATATCCCCACCTCTTGCTCGTGAATCCCGACATTTAATCAATGTTACATGGTGTTCTCGGTAAAAGAAGGTCTCGCCGTAAAAGAAAAAATTAAAAAACCCATAATATGACTTTTTTCCTGAAATTCATTTGATAGAGTTTAAATTATATTTCTAAAACCTCAATGAGGCGTGAACTCTTTTCATAGGACTCATGCATTTTCTGTAATTTAATTAACTTAACACGCTTTTCCTAGTACTTAAATTTTAGGTCAAATTTGTACCTTTGCGAAGCTCCTGTCCTCGCAGGATTAAAGATATCGACGTCAAATTTGTACCTTTGCGAAGCTCCTGGTTAAGATATTGACATCAAATTTTCTGTGCCTCAAAAACCATGTGAGGGAATTTTAATTTTTTACTTGAATAATACTTTATGACAAATTTCGTGGCCACAAATTGTAAAAAGTGCTACTTTCAACTTGGCGGCCTAATATTTTCGTAAAATGCAAAAATACCTCACACGGTTTTGCAGTTCATTTCTCCTTGACTGAGAAAGTGTAAAATTGTACAACAGAACGCTATTGGTCTGGAGCTTCTGGGTACTACAAGGTTAAAATGGTAGGGATGACCGTCGGGAAGCCCGAATTGCCACCCTAAAAAATACCTGTGAGAAAAAAATTCCACCCTATAAAATACTCCTCGGTCATAAAATACCTTCTTAAGTGTACCATTTTGGTTAAAAAAAACTTAAAAAATACCGGATTTGGTATTGTTCAAACTCGATGATTACTATTATCCAGCCTGACTCGCTCTTCCGCTTTTGTGCAGAAGACGCAATCCGCTAACGAAAGCACATTAGCCGGGCATACTAAGACACCGCCAAACAGCTTTGGATTGTATGACATTATTCCCAATCGTGCCAACATCACAGTATGTTTTCTGTGTGATTCATCCATTAAAACCCACTAATGAGTTGACTGAACACGAAAAATCCACTGTGCTGCACCAGCAGGAGGCCAGCGGTTTGAATCCTGTGTTTTCACTTTTCTCAATTTGCGTCCCATGAGGCCAAACGGTCCTCCTTGTCTTCGGGTGAATGAGACAGTGAATGATGTTGTTTCTACGTGGAGCTCATCTTTCTAGTTTGATTGATTAAGTAATTCACTTGTAAAAAAATGATCTCGACAGAACTTAGCTTTGTTATCATTCCAAGAAATCAATCTATTTCGTCTCCTTTATTTACTGGTCTTATTATGAAAACAAGGCTAGTCTTGCTGAGAAGACTACTGTGAATATCAAAACACGTACCAACCAAGCGTGTAACCCATTAACACTCTCTGTATGTTTGAGTTTTATTAACCCTGACGTTTCTTATGTAACGCTTGTATCCCTGAGTGTGTATTGTTCAGACTGGGCAATGAGACCAGCTGAGATTGATCTTGAAGACGTTTACCACGTACTTACATTTGACAACAGCCGTGGTAGAGTTTTACTTGTATAGTGATAACACTGGGGTGTGAAAATACAAAACCTACCTTTGATTTGTGATAAGGTGTCAACCTTTCGAAGCGAGAAACACTGGCGCCTATAAAATGACCAGTACCAGCATAGAAGCAGACGTGACAAATACTACATAGCAATTAGAGTAGTGTTTGGTGAGCAAATCCCCGTATTATATCCATCACAGTACACACTACTACTGCTGCTACCACTTGGTGGCCTGGAAACTAAATACTATAATAGTCACATGATTCTACTTATTATTCCATATTGAAGTGCAATAACCATAACATTAAAAGCTGGGAGTGGGGGGGGGGAGTACTTCGCTTGATGTAGGGTAAGTGTGTGCCGCTACGACCTCCAAATGCGGAACGATTTTCATAAGAAACGATTCTATGATTTGTATCCAAATTGAGACCCCGTTCTAAATAGAAATTAAAAGATACCACGACCTGGATACAATATAATTTCTATGTCAAAAAGAGGCTATTTTCCTCCTTAGAAGATAGCGGAACGTCCAGGCGTTCGTCCGCCACCCACACAATCCGATACCTTCCAAGAAGCAGCTAAAGTCTGGGAGGTCTTCATTATCATACCCCGTTCTAGAGAGCATTTCGTGAACGATATCCCGTTCTATCGGCTGAAGGAAAAAATTGGGACCTCGTTTGGCGGCACATACCGGTATAGTATAGCTCTTGTAAGGGAGTACCCCCCCCCCCCTCCCCCCCGCCCCCCTCGTATTAAAAGACTCTAATGATTTATCACGCACTTGCATAACCGTGAAATTGTGTCAATCAAATTATCTTTTAGAGAATGACAATTCCGGGGAAATGTTCCTAACGCCACCAGTGTAGACGGTACATATCAGGCATTTGCCCTCCGGGCATCTACAAACACCCCATTAATTACCGTGTGACATTTTGATAAATCATTTCTTTGTGTATTGCTCAAATCCCTCATAAATTTCATGTTAATTTCTACCGGGCAAAATTTGTTTTAGAGATGTTTAAAGAGGAAAAAGGGGTCCACTGTAGCTAGGATATTATTCAAAGTATTAACGCAAATAAAGATCGAATATGTTAAACTATTGCTAACAGATGCCCCCTACTGTCCTCCAAGTTTGATATCCGTCACAAGAATATTATAAAAGTTATGACCGAATTTATATTTACAGACAATACGCTTGGACTTTTCGTGGAGTCACCTTAAACAGCCATATATATTTGACATTTAAATTTGGAATTGAGATGTATTGACCGAAACAGAATACTTCGAAATGTAACAATTTTATTTCCCTTTGAGTACCTGTTTAACTTCAATATAATGTATATTTGCTTAAAGATATTACACTTAAAAAGAATTTACGTCAATCATTACTCTCATAAAATATCGCCATTGTAATTTTGTTGACATTGAAATGCGGGTGTTACAAGTGTTTCGAACAAGCGAGTCATAGCTGGCGGTGACACCTTGGCCGACAGCGATTTCCACATTAGTCGGCGGTTAACAGAGAGAACAACACGATTAATACTTAACGAGAATCTCTCCAAGATTAGACACGTTCCTAGCTCGGACTGTCAATTACGTCTATTTGAAAGAGTTTGTTACTGGTTATTATAAATTACTAATTATGATCACTATATACGTGCGAACATTCACTCCTTCGCGTTTCTGTAAATCCGTAAATTCCATTAACCAAAGAACCATTAAAAGAGTAATACTCAGTACGCAAAAAGGGAGCTTATAGCGTAATAAAGTGCAAAACACTAAAGTGTGTTCCACGGGTTACGAAAACCACTCAGATAATTACCTACCTACTATTTTTTCAGGTGGTAGCAAATTTTGAGCATGGACAGAAAGGAGAGAACTGGATCACGTTAACCGCTCCCTGTGGTCACTCTGCTGCTCAGGTAAAACACTCCATTTATTTCATTTGTTTCAGTGGCCTGATAACAATATCAGCTGGTTACTATGGGATCTATAGGGCTTGGCTGGTCTCTGGGTCTATAAGGCTTGACAGTTATTCGTGCGTCTTCAGGGCTTGACTGGTCTGTATGGGACCTATAGGGCATGGCTGGTCTCTATGGGACCTATAGGGCTTGACTTGTCTCTTATGGGTCCTATAGGGCTTGGCTTGTCTCTTATGGGTCATATAGGGCTTGGCTCTGGTCACTATGGGATCTATAGGGCTTGACTGGTTTGTATGGGTCCTATAGGGCTTGACTGGTCTCTTATGGGTCATATAGGGCTTGACTCTGGCCACTATGGGATCTATAGGGCTTGGCTTTGGTCACTATGGGATCTATAGGGCTTGACTGGTCTCTTATGGGTCCTATAGGGCTTGGCTGGTCTCTTATGGGTCCTATAGGGCTTGGCTGGTCTCTTATGGGTCATATAGGGCTTGGCTCTGGTCACTATGGGATCTATAGGGCTTGACTGGTCTGTATGGGACCTATGGGGCTTGACTGGTCTCTTATGGGACCTATAGGGCTTGGCTTGTCTCTTATGGGTCATATAGGGATTGGCTGGTCTCTTATGGGTCTTATAGGGCTTGGCTGGTCTCTATGGGTCATATAGGGCGTGGCTGGTCTCTATGGGTCCTATAGGGCTTGACTGGTCTCCTATGGGTCCTATAGGGCTTAGCTTGTCTCTTATGGGTCATATAGGGCTTGGCTCTGGTCCCTATGGGATCTATAGGGCTTGACTGGTCTGTATGGGTCCTATAGGGCTTGACTGGTCTCTTATGGGTCATATAGGGCTTGACTGGTCTCTTATGGGTCACATAGGGCTTGGCTTTGGTCACTATGGGATCTATAGGGCTTGACTGGTCTCTTATGGGTCATATAGGGCTTGGCTGGTCTCTTATGGGTCCTATAGGGCTTGGCTCTGGTCACTATCGGATCTATAGGGCTTGACTGGTCTCTTATGGGTCATATAGGGCTTGGCTCTGGTCACTATGGGATCTATAGGGCTTGACTGGTCTGTATGGGTCCTATAGGGCTTGACTGGTCTCTTATGGGTCATTTAACAAATGTCCTCTGATAGCAGGTATATATGTTATCTGTTCCTAGATGGATGTGCTTGCCTTAGCAATTGCAAAATACACTACAAGCTATGATACGTTCAGCAGGGTGTTCTATAGATATGCTTGTGATTTTCGTGGATTCTTTCTCTATTACTATGTAAATAATAGTTACTAGCTGATGCCCGTGAAAAATTCACGGAGTGTAAGGGGGAAATTTATTTTACTTAAAGTGTTCTCTGTTTAAAAAAAAACGGGAAAAAAAATCACAATGGCCATATGGATGTGGGGAGGGGTTCATGATGTCCCCCTTCCATAAACTGCTGGATTTACATTACTAATAAGTATGAGTACCCCGTCCCACCATGCCGAAATAAATGTGAGCCCAAAAGGATTTTTTTTGCACTGGTCTCCCTGCTTGGTGTGACAAAATCACGCGTGTGTCCGTCTCTCAAATCGCTCAAAGAACCGTGAAAATCGAAAGCGCAATTTGACGTCGGAATTGTTTGTATGTTTATCATATCTCAGCGAGGGGAGAGAAGAAACTGGTCAAGTAAAAATGTTCTAAGGACTAAGAATTTTTTTAGTTGATATTATTTATATTTTTACGGCTTAGCCCAAAGTGAATCTTTTCCAACAAAAACATGCCCACTGGAGGGATTTCCTCCTTCTCTTCGGGATTGTGTCCTTCGTTTTGCGATAGAGCCGTCAGGATTTATACTTAGAGAATATTATTCATGACTTTCATGGACTTTGTTTTCTAAATGTGTCATTTCGACTTGCATGACTTAGCGCGTGCTCCAAGGGAAGCAAGGTAGTGTATACGTTAGTTGAAACTTGAATGAAAATTTTTCTCAGCTCAAATCTTTCAAGTTATTATCCCTGCACATTCCTGTATGTAATCTGTAAGAGAACCATTTAGGTTTGAATGTCAATGGTGCTTTCGGCTGCGCGAACCGAGTTCTTTTTAACTCGTGGCTGGTTGCGTAGCAACAGCCAAAGAGTTATCGTGGTGACTCGATGTCACTCGCTCACTCACTGGATCACTCCTACGTTAGCACGATATTAGCATAATTTATGCTGAAGTCATCCATCCAACGGGACCCTCGAGGTACGGGACCATACGAGCTATCTGCGGGACATGGCGTGACTTAAACTGAACTGAACTCCGTGTTACTTCTGTACCTTAGCCAACGTATATATGGGTCTCATTGCCACTAAAGTTCTCCATGTGGGTTGTTACCTATCTTTGCAGAAAAACTGGTTTGTTTCAAATCGATACTTTTTTAGTCATCTCAAAACCTACACTGTGTAAGGATTTTGATCCGTGCAAATCCAGGAGCAGGGGGTTACAAAACGTGGGAAAATGAAAAATACAATATCAATGCGCATGTGCAAAGATCTAATTGGTTTAAAACGGTACTGTCTAGTTATTTTAAAACCTACATTTAACGAGGACCTTCATGAAGCAAAGCCAACGTACCTAGTGCAGGGTTATGAATGCAGGGGGGTGTCTAATTCCCATTTCCCAGAAATCCAAGTCCAATTTCAGTGCATAATCTGCACACGAAATAGAAACCCCATTCCCCCGAGGCACTCAACAGCAAGAAGAAAATACAACGCGCGGGTCTCCTACTTGGGGCTCCAATTCGTGGTAAAAACAAGGATTAACGACCGACTAGCTCCCCCCCCCCCCAGCCCTTCTGCTCTACCACAGGGAACCCAAATCTAGCAATATATAGCGGGGGAGATCTGGGTTCCAGAATGTGTATTTCGATGTGATTGTTCTTTCTTTTCGCTTAAATTCGACTGATTAGGACGGTTATTTTCCCGAAATATCCAAAGAAGGACTAACCAAGTCCACACTCGTGAACTCAAAAGCGATGTTATCGAATGGATCTGATCGTGTTTGCAGTTTGGACAAAGACAGGAAAACGTACCTCAGCAAGCTAAGATAATTTCACAGTTAATTTACTTCTTCAGTAGAGTTTGAAAGCAGAAGCGATGCCGAAACTATTGCTTTTCCAGTCTTTTGTAAACATTTCAAACTGCACCAAGACAAAAGCAAACTCAGGGTCAAACTTCCTTTGGGAGTCTGTACTGGCGGTATGACGGTAAAAATGGTAAAATTTTAATTTTAAATTGATATTTATAGTGGTAGTGCTTAGCTAGCCAGCTAATTCACAGACACCCCACTCAAATTGAAACCAAATATCTAGTTATTAAGAATCCTAACTGGCAGACAGGCAAACCAGTTGGCTATCTACAAGCATGGCAGGGAAGTCGCCTATAAAAGCTACGGATAGCACTATTAGAATCCTTGAAATCACACCTTGAATGCTTGAAGCCTTGAAGAGACAGCAAAGGTAGGCATAATTCGTTGTCAAACATCGTATTGGATCAGCAATTTCGGGCATTTTATGGAGTATTAACCATCGGGTATCATACGAGTTGTGTATGTCAATACAAATGCAAACAGATTTAACTGAATACAAGGATCATGAGCTTGGGCGCCCTGTGATATACTAAAAGGACTCTATTTACATGTAATATCCTATATAAAAATGACAGTGGTAACTCTATTAAGCAGCCATCTTCGGCACCTGCTGCTTAATGCAGGTATGTATACGGGGTATAAATACAGTACTTTGGGACTGTACTTTGCTGCTTAGGGACTGGTCATAAATTAGAGGAGGGAGGGCTGGTGCAAAAATGATGGAGAAGGCCTCTAATTTTAATGCAGATGATAAAGGGAGGGCCATTGTTTGTTTACGCAAACATTTGTTTGGGTAATCCAGGGCCGTAGTCTTTTTAGCATTTGCGAGGGCCAACATTTTTCATGGCATCTTGTCAGGGGAGGATTTCCCAAAAACATGTTGACCAAAATAAAAATGCACCAGCCCTCCCCCTCTAATTTACGACTAGTCCCTTAATAGAGGGTGGTCGCTTAATAATTGGCTGCTTAATAGAGGTACCAGTGTAAAAAAAATTTACTTAACTATTAGGAAAAGTTGAAGGTGACTGATTCAGATACACATTGGAATGTGTATCTGAATCAGTCACCAAATTTGCCAAAATACAAGACTGTTACTTTAAATAAAGGCAATATTGATGTATATCCAGGATTTTTTACAGCAAAATGCTACCAAAAGCCAAAAGCCTGATTGACTAACACTGTACATTGTTGGTTTGCTTTAAATGACACTGTTAATGAGAACTAATCTGTATAATTTGCAAATGCCTGCATAACATGTATGGGAGTTGCTGCAAAACTAATGATACAGTGTTATCTAATGACAATATTGCTTTAAGGTGTGCATCTGACCCATTTTGAAACACTTGACAATAAATATATGCTTTGTAGTTGATAATTCTAATAGATAGCAACAGGGAAAACATTCAGGCAGTTGTAACTCAAGCTAATGCATGTGTCAAATACTGCAGCAATGCATTTGTTGACTAAAAGAAGAGAAGAGATATGTCACAAATCAAGGTGACAAAGAATTACAAAAACAGTGTAACATATGATCAAGAAAATTTCGCCAAAAACTGTCGTTTTGCCGACGTTGCAAAACTTCCTTATTAGGAAATTCCCCCTTACCTTATTTGAAAGGTCTGTAAGTACTTTTCCTCATATCTCAGCGAAAAAAGCAGGAAAATTGACCAAAACTTGCAGATACTCGAGAAACATCATTCTCTTGGTCGCCATTTTGTTTTTCCCCCCCGCCGAGGGGCCTGAGACTCGATTTGAACACGACAGGCAGCCCGCGCGGATTTTGCCATGAAAACGACAGCACTTTCTTGATATTTCCAAAATTGTTCTCTTAATTGTATTTTAATAGAGGCTAGTTTTGTTGTCAGTTACGGGTCAAATTTGTTTTCTCGTTGAGCACCGCACTAAATATGGGAGCCTTCCACCTTGTCTGGGGGGGGGGGGGGGGGGGGGGGTTAAACAACTAATTTCAAAAAGTTTTTTTTAAAGGAAAACAGCCACGAGTTGGCCTATGGCATGCCTTTGATTTAGTTTCTGTGGGAGAATTCAACATGGCGGCGATGAGCTCGAGGTGAATCTTTTCCAACAAAAACACGCCCACGCCTACTTTTGGCGGCACAGCTTCACGGCTAAGCAGAGCGAGTGCGGACACGATTTTCCTTACGGTATTAATATATAGATAGTGTAATAAAAATTGAATTGAATTGAAAAAACTGTCAAGACATTTTCGTTTTTACCTTTTTGGGAAAGGTTTGCAACTTCTCAGGTAAGGCAATTATGTTCTTGTTCCATTATCTCAGGATCCTTAATAAATATTTATTTGAGCTGAAATAAAAGTGTAAGGGTAAAATAGATAGTGGTCAGCACATTGTCTAGTATTTGTATGGAGAAAATCAGGTAAAGAGAAAGGCAAGATTTTAAAGGCAAGCTGTCACTATCTGCATTTGAAAATGTGACTGGGTTATCAGCTTGTGCTCTCATCATTTAGTTGTGTAAGCAAAGCGAGAAAAAGAGAAAGAGAAAGAACACAAACATTGAAACATGAATGTACAGGAGATATTTAATTATCACCAACGACATCAGACTATCAGAAAACACTCACGGCACCAGTTGTGAAAATATCCTGGGGTGAATTTGCCGATTTCTCTTTTACTTGCTATAAGTTGTTCGTTATTAAACAATACAACGCCTCAAGGAAAACGCGATCTCGAATAATTAACCATTATCCTGCGAGATTGCGCAGAATATCGTCTGATACTTAGCCGACGAGGGACGAAGTCCCGAGTTGGCTAAAATCAGACGATATTCTGCAAAATCGAGCAGGATAATGGTTTTATTATTCAGCACATCGATAGCACAAAAACCCCCGAAAAACATGACTTTTGTGTATTATTTACGAGCTCAAAACATCACATTTCCCTCAGAGACGGATATCGCAGGATAGCTGTC
Organism: Scolanthus callimorphus; assembly: GCA_033964015.1. Classification (NCBI taxonomy): domain Eukaryota; kingdom Metazoa; phylum Cnidaria; class Anthozoa; order Actiniaria; family Edwardsiidae; genus Scolanthus; species Scolanthus callimorphus. The sequence continues at coordinate 420,889 of CM066916.1, forward strand.
ATGTACAGAAGACAGCTATTGGCGTTCCAATGACCATATTTGGGCAGTGCATCGATGTGCTGAATAATAATGCGCATTAACCCATCATCTGCAGGTCATCATCTCTTGCTCTTCCAACCGTCGTTTGTTACTTTGAAGGTATAAGTCATCATTTTCTCGAAAGTCAACAGAATACATACCTTGCTAGCAGAGGCCTCTTTTCAAAATAGGCAAACAAAACGTCTTTATACAACTCTTGAGACATGCTTGGCATAAACCACGGGTTATATTTCAAGAGAGGCTGTTTGTTTCTGATCCACTGGTACAATAAACAATAACGACTGACTACAGACTGTGGTTGTGTGGGTAGATAGATATCGAGTGCTCTGAGTTCTGTTACTGTGCTTAAGAGTAACATCTGTCAACTGGAACCGAAAATCTTAATGTGCACAACTTTTGTGGTGCGCCATAAAAACAAATGGCTCCATACTGTCAGCAGAACTATGGCACCTAAGAAGAGGTTGATAATGTTAATATTTTCAAGTGCTGACTTGGATTGATATATTGAATAAATAAACCGGAATTGTTGGATGATTTTGGCTGAAAAAGGTAATACGCAGAAACCGTGTAATACTATTAAATTGTTGTTTGGAAAATAATTATCAAACGTATGTCCCAGTCATTAACTTATTTGTGCCATTTGTGTTAATGAAAATAACGCTTTCAGTGCTCTTTATTTAAATTGTCGTTGGTGTATAATTATTACCTTCGTCCTTCGTGTAGCTGGGACGAATTTGAATGCTCTGCATCGTTTAGTAGTCACCTCCTTCGAGTGATCCTTTTTGCATTTGAAGACCGGAATACTTTTCACCAGGAAATGACTGACACAAATTCTCAGCAGACAGAGCATTCTGAAGAACCCTCATTTGACATCCTCGGTATATACTCCATCTTCCTTCTCCCTACTTTCAGATTTTCATCATTCATTCGGCATTGTATCGTGCAGAGCTTAATGGAATTTTCCATTCAGGAGTTATTGTTGAGCTTGAGAGAGGATTAAAGGAAACCACTGCCTTCTTTCACTAATGAATTTCGCAGGAAACACCTGTTCCGTAATCAAATAACTTTTTTCACAAGCGATCAAGTTAAATGAATTTTTATAAAGGCGGGCACTGTTACCTAATTAAGTCAATAGACTTCAGTTCTGCAACAGCAAAACGAGACTGTCAGGAAATCCTCGCTAGCGGGTTCTTCGCAGAGGAAACATTCGATTATTTCCAGGATTTTCTAGTTTTTCGAAAAAAAGCTGCCACACAAAAAGGTTTCCATGTTTTCCAACTGCTAGTTTGAGTACATTCATGGAGTTTTATGTCCGTAACACTAGTTAGAATCAGTTCTACGGGTATTCTTATGCCTTCCAAACGACTTCACTGGTTTCACGAAAACGACGTAGATTTTATTTTCACGATATCTAAAGCGTTTTTGAAACGAAAAAACCTGGGGTGTACTCCCTATATTCGAATGGTAGGTATGACCATCGTATTTTTTTATTTAGGGGTTATCGGTGATCCGGTATTTTTTTAGGGGTTCTTTGAACGAAAACGGTACGCCGAAGAAAAAATGGTATTTTTAGGGGTTCTTTGAGCTAAAACAGTACGCTTAAGAAGGTATTTTAGGACCGAGGAGTATTTTATAGGGTGGGATTTTTTCTGACAGGTATTTTTAGGGTGGAAATTTGGGCTCCCCGACGGTCATCCCTACCATTTTAACCTTCAAGTACCCCCCGGGGAAAAACTATTTATAGCATGCCATAGCTCGTACATTATCTTTGAAAAGTAACCATACTCGCCCATTATTTAACCTTTTACCAGTCGGCGTCAAAGAAACAATTTTCGACGAGACTTGGGGTCCCGCCAAGGAGAAAAATTATTTCGTTTGAGCAAATTTAATAGTGCCACCTCAGGCAGGGTGATGACAAATTTCGTTTGAAACTCATTACGTATTATTTTAATGGATCAGGTGATAGCGCCGGAGGAGCAAAAGTTGAGCACCATGATTATTAAATATGTATCATCTATCATGTGTATTAACTGGTCTCCAAAATTATGTTAGCTTTCTTTCAATTGTTACATGGAATTGGATATTTCTACTCGCGCGTGTAAAAATGGCGGGAAATTTGTCAGGAGATGATGTGCCCTGAATGTCAAACGAGCTCCATAGTGGATCGTCGTGAAGGGTATTGTATTGTAGCGAATAAGTAGACAACAATGTGCCCTGAATGTCAAACGAGCTCCATAGTGGATCGTCATGAAGGGTATTGTGTTGTAGCGAATAAGTAGACAACATCAAGAAACTGATGTGAGGGATTGAATGTACGGCGTTTGACGTATACAAGTTATCAACAGCCCTTCTGGCACACGTAAGGCTTATTAAGCGTGCTTGTAGCATGCACTTGCCTTAGAAAATGGTCTGTTTGACAATCGTACGCTTTGTGGAGAGTGGATGCAGAGGTGGGGAGTTCAGGGATATTCGCAATATTGACCAATATTGCATACATGTATCGAGAAATGTTACCACAAGTTTCTAATCTTTCCGATGAAAGGGTTCCAATAGTTTCAATCTGTTATTATCGAGGATGAAAAAATGTATTACACACTCAATCATGGAAATTGACATTGTCTAGACGTTCACCGCATGAATTAATGTTTTGAAGTACCGTGAATGAGCCATACATCAGAAAACCATACATGATCAATTCATTATTGAATGTGCTACAAAACTGTTACAAGGCATTCTATTCCGTCCCAATGTACCCTTCCGGATCCTTTACATTTTTAGTCAAAATCTTCAATAATATAATCACTGATACTTTTTTAATAAGATGTGAAACTAAATAATAATAATACCAAATTCTTATTGAAAATATTCTTATTGAAAATATTATGAAACTCTGGTTCATAATTAACAACTATCCCCCGAAGGGGAGGTGAATAGTGGTGGATAATAACAGATTGAAACCCAGGCGCGAAGCGTCGAGTTATATATCCACCACTAGGCACCGACCCTGAGGGGGATAGTTGTTTTAGTATATACCAAATCAGTAGAATAAATTTCGGTGTATTGAAATATTTAAAACGCAGTATCGCTCGCCAAACGAGCCGCCATTTTGCCTTAAAGAATGATAATACGAAAAGAAAGATTCTATTTTCAAGCTCTCGAGTAAAATGCGATCTTTTCAAGAAACGATGATCTGGGGTGATAACTTATCTGGAAAACAGTAAAGTGTGCGATAACTTGTTAATTTTGTATTGATGAACACAATACGAGCACCACGAATGCAATCGCACAACAAATGAGGCATATCTAAATCGGTATGAACGTACTTATGATATAGTGTTGATATCAAAGTGTACCCTCAAGGCGTCTATATCGGTATTAACATAATTATGATAACGTGTTATTATCAAAGTGTACCACTATCAAGGCGTCACTAGAACTTCTTACAAAGGCACATCTATATCGTTATGAACATAATTATGATATAGATATCAAAGTGTTACCACCATCAAGGCGTCACTAGAACTATTCACTAAGGCCTATCTATATCGTTATGAGCATAATTATGATGTCTTGTTGATACCATCAAGGCGTCAATAGAACGTCTCACTAAGGCCTATCTATATCGTTATGAGTATAATTATGATATAGTGTTGATACCATCAAGGCGTCACTAGAACTTCTCACTAAGGCCTATCTATATCGTTATGAGTATAATTATGATATAGTGTTGATACCATCAAGGCGTCACTAGAACTTCTCACTAAGGCATATTTATATCGTTATGAGCATAATTATGATATAATGTTGATACCATCAAGGCGTCACTAGAACGGCCCACTAAGGCCTATCTATATCGTTATGAGCATAACTATGATATAGTGTTGATACCATCAAGGCGTCACTAGAACTTCTCACTAAGGCATATTTATATCGTTATGAGTATAATTATGATATAGTGTTGATACCATCAAGGCGTCACTAGAACTTCTCACTAAGGCATATTTATATCGTTATGAGCATAATTATGATATAGTGTTGATACCATCAAGGCGTCACTAGAACTTCTCACTAAGACATATTTATATCGTTATGAGCATAATTATGACGTAGTGTTGATACCATCAAGGCGTCAATAGAACGTCTCACTAAGGCATATCCACATCGTTATGAGCATAATTATGATGTAGTGTTGATACCATCAAGGCGTCACTAGAACTTCTCACTAAGGCATATCTATATCGTTATGAACATAATTATGATATAATGTTGATACCATCAAGGCGTCACTAGAACGGCCCACTAAGGCCTATCTATATCGTTATGAGCATAACTATGATATAGTGTTGATACCATCAAGGCGTCACTAGAACTTCTCATTAAGGCATATTTATATCGTTATGAGCATAATTATGATATAGTGTTGATACCATCAAGGCGTCACTAGAACTTCTCACTAAGGCATATCTATATCGATATGAACATTATAATTATGATATAGTGTTGATACCATCAAGGCGTCACTAGAACTTCTCACTGATCGTCGCTTTCTAAAAAGTCACTAGCCGGGGGTTTGCGCTTCTTACATAGAAAATGTGTATTTTTACCTCAAATCATCAATAGACCATCTTAATTAGATTTTCTTATATCTAGGTGATGAAAGCTGTAATTACAAATGTGAGTTTCAAACCTGTGTATTAAGTGCGACTAGCAATACTGTACTGTTTTGAGAGTCCGTGAATAATTATATCTCAGTTTCTAAGTTAGTTTTGGACAAAAGAAAATTATAACTTGAGAAAAGAAACGAAAATCCATAATAAACGGTAACAATAACATATTTGGTATTATTATATGGATGCCAGTGTTTTACCGGAAACTAAAACACTCGTATTTTCCATATCTTCACTAGTGAAAATATGAAAAAGTTATGTACCGAGTGTCCCGGATGTGCACGTTTGCAGTGTTGTTTTCCTCACTTTCGTCTGCAGTGAAATCTCGCTCGGTCACTCGAGTTTTAAGCCACAAAACTAAGTTTGTTCTAGTTCTAACGACAAAAACCTTATTTCAACTATGGCAGAGAAAGCTACAGCAACACAAAAAGGGAAATTAGTTCTTAACGACACTGGGAATCAGAACGATTGAGGGAGCATTTCACAAATAAACACTTTCGACTTTACCAAGTGAGTTGTTCAATTTGTAATATTTGCCGCTATGTCAATTCTTATCCATATAATAAAAAGAACATTACACGGTGGCTTGAAGATATGGATTTTATTTTCTCGTGTCAAAAACAATATTTTACTCACTCGCTATACATGTATGAGATATGCTCTAAAAAGCAGCTATGATTACCGACCTCGCACTTTTTCCTAAAAGTTATTGCAATTGATATCGTGGATTGAATATAATTCATTATCAAATAAAGTTATGAATTCAATTCTTACCTGTGATTATAACTAGTTGGAGTAGGAGTTGCTTGATGATATTGCCATTCACGTTTTACATACGTTATTGATTCTATATGTAAAATCTTCTTGGCTTGAAATCAGTCACTCGGCAAGATACTTTGTGCACTATCTCACCCTGTATTCCTGACCATTTTCTCTGCGGACGGGCAGTTGAATTTTCCCGAACAAACCCAAAGGTCCCTGGTATTGTTATCTGGTGACTCCTGAAGCGCCAATGACGCCTTTAGTTTTGAAATCCTTATTTTGTAGCCAAATTTCAATAAAATACGTCCTTTATTATTGGATTTTTGCACGCGCATTTAGTTTGTTTGTGAAGCACCCAACTCACCCCGGAGCGTTCGATAGCAATGTCACTGTTGGTGGTTGTGTTTGTCATTATGTTTTCAAATGAAGGGCAATTTTTAATAAAGTTTGAGAAAACAAAAAAGCGTTAGTATTTATGGAGTGTATTGAGATTGGTGAGTTTGTTAGCCTGTCTAATAATGACTTAAAAGTGAGGTAATTAATTTGACAACGTTTTACGGGTTTCATTAAATGAGACCGCGTTGTCTGAAGAGATTTCCAAATTAATCAACAACTAAACCCTTTTAATGATTTAATGATTTTTTATTAAAAACAGAATTTCTGTTGTCGAGTTTATACAGCTTTTGACGGAATTTGATTTCATGATCTCACGGTATTTGATAAAACCAAAATACTCATCCCATATCAGGCACGTAGCCAGACATTTTACGAGGTACGCCAGTGCATTGTTTTCATAGCTCAACTCCCATTTTGCACTGTATATGTATTATATTTATGTGGTTTTACGAGGTACGCAAATGCATATTGGCGTACAGGTAGCTACGCGCCTGAATATGATATAAAACGGTACTATATACCGGAAGCAAACACTCAATTAGACTTGAAAAAATATTATAGGAATAAAAACATAATATCGCAAAGTTTTCAATTTTCAAAAGGGATCAATTGCTATCCGCGTAAACAATAAACTGATGTTTCTTTCTGTGCTAATGAATTTCTCGGTCATGATTCGAAACTGGAATGTTCTTCAAGGGGTTGTCATAATCCGCCCAAGATGCGTCCAAACCTTTAACGCTTGGCAAATAATCCCTTGTTATGTAGTCTACGCTGAATGGCAGCGAGAATCGACTAGACTTGCCTACTGTACAAAAGCAAACAAATGCAGTTCAAATTCAACATGCATAACGTATCCTAGTTAAAGCTCGTCCACGCCCGTACACGAATCACTGAGTGCTTGCCGCGCTAGACAGATCCTATCAAACATCAAGCATTTTCTTTCGCAAAGTGCGGTACGGTCGAGAGCGAAGGGACAGCTGAATTAGTCAGGCTATGTGAAGTTTAAATCCCATAAATGTTGCCGTTTGCAATGCCCAAATATGGAAGACACTTTCCTTTTGCGATGTTTGTTGGCAAATATCAGGTATTGTTATGCGGCCTTAACGTTTTTACTACAGACTACAATAGCTAGTGCGCGTACTAGGATGAAGCCAATCAGCGTGTAGGGAAATGCTAATATATAGCATAGACTGTGTAGCGCTAATGGTATGTAGCACAACACTTCGAGTCGGCTGGGCACACCGTGCAAGACATGCTAGTGTCAGTATTATGCGCGGGACCGTGGGATACGTACACAAGAAAGCGCACAGTAGCAAATATGATTTTTCAGAACAGAACTCTGAGACCGAGCGGGCTCAATATAGACTTTAGGTTCTTATAGCTATGTGCGCGTGCACGTTTTTATTTGTACTGTATGTATTTTCCATTCTTTGAATTCTGCTCGCGCATATTTATCCGTTACACTGATGAAGTGGCAGGAGCCACGAAACGTCTGTTTAATATTTAAGCGCTTTACAAGCCAATCAGCGTGCGCATTAGAATGTAGCCAATCAGTGCGCATTAGAGTGTAGCCAATCAGAGTGTGCATTAAAATGAAGCCAATCAGAGTGTGCATTAGAATGTAGCCAATCAAAGTGCGCATTAGAATGAAGCCAATCAGAGTGCGCATTAGAATGTAGCCAATCAGAGTGTGCATTAGAATGAAGCCAATCAGAGTGTGTATTAGAGTGTAGCCAATCAGAGTGTGCATTAAAATGAAGCCAATCAGAGTGTGCATTAGAATGTAGCCAATCAAAGTGTGCATTAGAATGAAGCCAATCAGAGTGTGTATTAGAGTGTAGCCAATCAGAGTGTGCATTAAAATGAAGCCAATCAGAGTGTGCATTAGAATGAAGCCAATCAGAGTGCGCATTAGAATGTAGCCAATCAGAGTGTGCATTAGAATGAAGCCAATCAGAGTGTGTATTAGAGTGTAGCCAATCAGAGTGTGCATTAAAATGAAGCCACTCAGAGTGTGCATTAGAATGAAGCCAATCAGAGTGTGCATTAGAGTGAAGCCAATCAGAGTGCGCATTAGAATGAAGCCAATCAAAGTGCGCATTAGAATGTAGCCAATCAGAGTGTGCATTAGAATGAAGCCAATCAGAGTGTGCATTAGAATGAAGCCAATCAGAGTGTGCATTAGAATGAAGCCAATCAGAGTGTGCATTAGAATGTAGCCAATCAGAGTGTACATTAGAATGAAGCCAATCAGAGTGTGCATTAGAATGAAGCCAATCAGAGTGTGCATTAGAATGTAGCCAATCAGAGTGTGCATTAGAATGAAGCCAATCAGAGTGTGCATTAGAATGTAGCCAATCAGAGTGTACATTAGAATGAAGCCAATCAGAGTGTGCATTAGAATGAAGCCAATCAGAGTGCGCATTAGAGTGAAGCCAATCAGAGTGTACATTAGAATGAAGCCAATCAGAGTGTGCATTAGAATGAAGCCAATCAGAGTGTGCATTAGAATGAAGCCAATCAGAGTGTGCATTAGAATGAAGCCAATCAGAGTGCGCATTAGAGTGAAGCCAATCAGAGTGTACATTAGAATGAAGCCAATCAGAGTGCGCATTAGAGTGAAGCCAATCAGAGTGTACATTAGAATGAAGCCAATCAGAGTGTGCATTAGAATGTAGCCAATCAGAGTGTACATTAGAATGAAGCCAATCAGAGTGCGCATTAGAGTGAAGCCAATCAGAGTGTACATTAGAATGAAGCCAATCAGAGTGTGCATTAGAATGTAGCCAATCAGAGTGTACATTAGAATGAAGCCAATCAGAGTGTGCATTAGAATGAAGCCAATCAGAGTGCGCATTAGAGTGAAGCCAATCAGAGTGTACATTAGAATGAAGCCAATCAGAGTGCGCATTAGAGTGAAGCCAATCAGAGTGTACATTAGAATGAAGCCAATCAGAGTGTGCATTAGAATGTAGCCAATCAGAGTGTACATTAGAATGAAGCCAATCAGAGTGTGCATTAGAATGAAGCCAATCAGAGTGCGCATTAGAGTGAAGCCAATCAGAGTGTACATTAGAATGTAGCCAATCAGAGTGTGCATTAGAATGAAGCCAATCAGAGTGTGCATTAGAATGTAGCCAATCAGAGTGTACATTAGAATGAAGCCAATCAGAGTGTGCATTAGAATGAAGCCAATCAGAGTGCGCATTAGAGTGAAGCCAATCAGAGTGTACATTAGAATGAAGCCAATCAGAGTGTGCATTAGAATGAAGCCAATCAGCGTGTACATTAGAATGAAGCCAATCAGAGTGTGCATTAGAATGTAGCCAATCAGAGTGTGCATTAGAATGTAGCCAATCAGAGTGTGTATTAGAGTGTAGCCAATCAGAGTGTGCATTAAAATGAAGCCAATCAGAGTGTGCATTAGAATGAAGCCAATCAGAGTGTGTATTAGAGTGTAGCCAATCAGAGTGTGCATTAAAATGAAGCCACTCAGAGTGTGTATTAGAATGAAGCCAATCAGAGTGCGCATTAGAATGTAGCCAATCAGAGTGTGCATTAGAATGAAGCCAATCAGAGTGTGCATTAGAGTGAAGCCAATCAGAGTGCGCATTAGAATGAAGCCAATCAAAGTGCGCATTAGAATGTAGCCAATCAGAGTGTGCATTAGAATGAAGCCAATCAGAGTGTGCATTAGAATGAAGCCAATCAGAGTGTGCATTAGAATGAAGCCAATCAGAGTGTGCATTAGAATGTAGCCAATCAGAGTGTACATTAGAATGAAGCCAATCAGAGTGTGCATTAGAATGAAGCCAATCAGAGTGCGCATTAGAGTGAAGCCAATCAGAGTGTGCATTAGAATGAAGCCAATCAGAGTGTGCATTAGAATGTAGCCAATCAGAGTGTACATTAGAATGAAGCCAATCAGAGTGTGCATTAGAATGAAGCCAATCAGAGTGCGCATTAGAGTGAAACCAATCAGAGTGTACATTAGAATGAAGCCAATCAGAGTGTGCATTAGAATGAAGCCAATCAGCGTGTACATTAGAATGAAGCCAATCAGAGTGTGCATTAGAATGTATCCAATCAGAGTGTGCATTAGAATGAAGCCAATTAGAGTGTGCATTAGAATGAAGCCAATCAGAGTGTGCATTAGAATGAAGCCAATCAGAGTGTGCATTAGAATGAAGCCAATCAGAGTGCGCATTAGAGTGAAGCCAATCAGAGTGTACATTAGAATGAAGCCAATCAGAGTGTACATTAGAATGAAGCCACTCAGAGTGTGCATTAGAATGAAGCCACTCAGAGTGTGCATTAGAATGAAGCCAATCAGAGTGTGCATTAGAATGTAGCCAATCAGAGTGTACATTAGGATGAAGCCAATCAGAGTGTGCATTAGAATGAAGCCAATCAGAGTGTGCATTAGAATGTAGCCAATCAGAGTGTACATTAGAATGTAGCCAATCAGAGTGTGCATTAGAATGTAGCCAATCAGAGTGTGCATTAGAATGTAGCCAATCAGAGTGTGCATTAGAATGTAGCCAATCAGAGTGTGCATTAGAATAAGCCAATCAGAGTGTGCATTAGAATGTAGCCAATCAGAGTGTACATTAGAATGTAGCCAATCAGAGTGTGCATTAGAATGTAGCCAATCAGAGTGTGCATTAGAATGAAGCCAATCAGAGTGTGTATTAGAATGAAGCCAATCAGAGTGTGTATTAGAATGAAGCCAATCAGAGTGTGCATTAGAATGAAGCCAATCAGAGTGTGTATTAGAATGAAGCCAATCAGAGTGTGCATTAGAATGTAGCCAATCAGAGTGTGCATTAGAATGTAGCCAATCAGAGTGTGCATTAGAATGTAGCCAATCAGAGTGTGCATTAGAATGTAGCCAATCAGAGTGTGCATTAGAATGAAGCCAATCAGAGTGTGCATTAGAATGTAGCCAATCAGAGTGTGCATTAGAATGAAGCAGAAACATATAAGTGAGTTGAAACGTGTAACAGCGCGACAACCTGCGAACAACTCGCGATCAATAAACACCATATTGGAAAGCATCAGGTTCTTCGTTTAGCCAATCAGCAACGGGAGATTTGATTCGTCATGTTTTCTAAAAATAACGCGCGCGTACCCCTCACAACAGAACAGAAGCACAAAATGAGTTTAGTCAAGAATGCTCAAAACCCATCAAAATTTTTTTTATCATAACTTTTAATTGCTGTTCTCGTAATATGATCGACTGATTTGCCATAGTAAATCAGAGTGCAGACAACGCTGTTCGCATCAACACGCGCGCGCGCTTCTCAACCAACGGAAAACAATTCGAATGCGCGTGCAATCCCAACGGAAAAGTCTTATGAATTTTGATTGGCTGCACGCAAGGGCATTGCTTTCCAAATATGGTGTTTTGTGATCGCGAGTTGTTCGCTGGTTGTTACATCAGATTCATTCGTCTGTTACACGTTTCAACTAAGTTATATGTTTCTGAATGAAGCCAATCAGAGTGTGTATTAGAATGAAGCCAATCAGAGTGTGCATTAGAATGAAGCCAATCAGAGTGTGCTTTAGAATGTAGCCAATCAGAGTGTACATTAGAATGTAGCCAATCAGAGTGTGCATTAGAATGTAGCCAATCAGAGTGTGCATTAGAATGAAGCCAATCAGAGTGTGCATTAGAATGAAGCCACTCAGAGTGTGCATTAGAATGAAGCCAATCAGAGTGTGCATTAGAATGAAGCCAATCAGAGTGCGCATTAGAATGAAGCCAATCAAAGTGCGCATTAGAATGAAGCCACTCAGAGTGTGCATTAGAATGTAGCCAATCAGAGTGTGCATTAGAATGAAGCCAATCAGAGTGTGCATTAGAATGTAGCCAATCAGAGTGTGCATTAGAATGAAGCCAATCAGAGTGTGTATTAGAATGAAGCCAATCAGAGTGTGCATTAGAATGAAGCCAATCAGAGTGTGCATTAGAATGTAGCCAATCAGAGTGTACATTAGAATGTAGCCAATCAGAGTGTGCATTAGAATGTAGCCAATCAGAGTGTGCATTAGAATGAAGCCAATCAGAGTGTGCATTAGAATGAAGCCACTCAAAGTGTGCATTAGAATGAAGCCAATCAGAGTGTGCATTAGAATGAAGCCAATCAGAGTGCGCATTAGAATGAAGCCAATCAAAGTGCGCATTAGAATGAAGCCACTCAGAGTGTGCATTAGAATGAAGCCAATCAGAGTGTGTATTAGAATGAAGCCAATCAGAGTGTGCATTAGAATGAAGCCAATCAGAGTGCGCATTAGAATGAAGCCAATCAGAGTGTGCATTAGAATGTAGCCAATCAGAGTGTACATTAGAATGTAGCCAATCAGTGTGCATTAGAATGTAGCCAATCAGAGTGTGCATTAGAATGAAGCCAATCAGAGTGTGCATTAGAATGAAGCCAATCAGAGTGTGCATTAGAATGTAGCCAATCAGAGAGTGTATTAGAATGAAGCCAATCAGAGTGTACATTAGAATGTAGCCAATCAGAGTGTGCATTAGAATGTAGCCAATCAGAGTGTGCATTAGAATGTAGCCAATCAGAGTGTGCATTAGAATGAAGCCAATCAGAGTGTGCATTAGAATGTAGCCAATCAGAGTGTGCATTGGAATGAAGCCAATTAGAGTGAGCATTAGAATGTAGCCAATCAGAGTGTGCATTAGAATGTAGCCAATCAGAGTGTGCATTAGAATTTAATCAAATCACACTAGTGGTCTATTATTAATGCTGCGTTCTGATTGGTTGAGCTACTAGTAGGCTATAAGTTATAGCCTACTAGTAGCGAAAAGTGTCGGATTTGAAAGCCAGAAAATGGCAAATGACCAGAACAAAAACATTTTTTGGGCAATACAAATTGACCTACTAGTGTGATTTGACTAAAACAATTATTCCTCGAGCCCGAATGGTCAGAGTGTGCATTGGAATGAAGCCAATCAGAGTGAGCATTAGAATGAGGCCAATCAGAGTGCGAATTAGAATGAAGCCAATCAGAGTGTGTATTAGAATGTAGTCAATCAGAGTGCCATAAGAATGAAGCCAATCAGAGTGTGCATTAGAATGTAGCCAATCAGAGTGTGCTTTAGAATGTAGCCATTCAGAGGGTGCATTAGAATGAAGCCAATCAGAGTGAGCATTAGACTAATTTACCCAGAGCTCCCCGACTTGTCACTTCGCGGGGGAGGCTCTGGTGACATCCACTGACTCTTGCGTATTGGAAAATAGCCTATTTATGACTCCAAATTACTTGTAGATCGTAGAAGTTGAAGACATCGGTTGAAAAGACGACTCGCAAACGAATTTTAGTGTAATTTTTCCGTATACGTTTTTCACATGCGAGATAAACGGGATTTATGTACGCATACGCGCCGTTTTAGCCAATCAGCAAAGGCCCTCAAATGGCTGTCCCCAGAGCCTTCCCTGCGACGTGACGAACCGGGGAGCTCTGGGTACGAGAATGAATCAATCAATCAGCGTGCGCATTAGAATTGTAGGTAGGTAGGTAAAACTTTATTTTGACACGCTTGCCCCGACAACTTACATCTGATTTCCACAAGGGGCGTGTGGACTAAAAATACAATTATATATATAATGAACTATTGAAACTATAATATACTTAAAATTATAATATTAATTCTAATATATATTGGAGAAATGTATACAGTAAAAACCCGCGAATAATAACCTTGGTTTTAAGAACCTGTTAGGCTAACATTTTCATTTTAAGCCCCCCTCCATATAAGAACCTTTTAAGGCTAAAATTTTAAGCCTGCAGCACGGCTTCCAACAGGGACTGTCGTGCACCACACAGCTTATCTCTGTAATCCATGAATGGGCAAGTGTGTTGAACGCCAAGGGCCAAGTCGATGTCGTCTTTTTAGACTTCGCGAAAGCGTTCGACTCGGTCCCCCACCAGCGTCTACTAGCTAAAGCTGAATACTACGGTATCAATGGAAGGATGCTCGAGTGGGTGAGGGACTTTCTATCCGGGCGTATGCAGCGCGTCGTTGTCAACGGATCCTGCTCTGACTGGACCTATACTATTCCTCATGTTCATCAACGACCTTCCATCATGCATCAAGTCGAACATCAAACTCTTTGCTGATGATAGTGTCCTGTTTCGCTCTATCTCGTCGGTGGACGACCAAGCCATCCTGCAACATGACTTGCACCAGCTTGAGCAATGGGCCAACCGCTGGCAAATGAAATTTGCCCCTCGAACATGACAATCACCCTCAAGCGCTGCCCGCTTACCTTCTCGTACAACTTGTGCGGTACAACTTTGGAAGGGGTGGGCTTCCAGAAATACCTCGGTGTCATCATTACATCAAGCCTGAACTGGTCCTTACAATCGGAAGAGCTAAAGAATAAGGCTACCAGGATCTTAGCCATACTCGGTCGATCCTTGGCACAGTGCTCCCCAGTCATCAAGGAGAAGGCCTACTTGTCTCTTGTACGGCCTGTATTGGAGTATGCCTCGGTGGCCTGGTCCCCATCTACCAAGCGAGACATTCTATGTGTTGAGAGGGTTCAGCGACGCGCAGCCCGATTTGTTAGCAGTGATTATAAACGGTCCAGCAGTGTCAGTGAGATGTTAGATAGATAAAATGGGAATCCCTTGAAGAGCGCAGGCTAACGCAGGACATAACCATGTTTTATAAAATAAACACTGGTCTAGTTAGAATGCCTTTTCCTGACGATATTCTGCCTGCTCAGCCCGCCTACAACACCAGGGCCAGCATCCGCAATGAAAACCAACTATCCTGTCCTAACTCCACTGTAAACGTCCACAAGTTCTCTTTTTTTGTCAGACTGTCCCACTTTGGAACAGTTTTCCTGACCCCCCTTCTGTGCCTGTATTTCAGTCAGGTCTCCCTGGTAAGCTAATTCGGTAATGGCAGTTATACGACATGCGCGCGCGACATTATTTGTATCGGTTAATAATATCGTTTTGTTTATTTAGTTATTTATTGTTCATTGTCGCGCGCTGGCACATGGTCGTCTACCACCCATTGCCGGATTAGCTTGCTAGTGACAATTATCTAAATTTTAAAAAGTTAAAGTGTATAGGCATAGAAACTGCTGAATTAAGATCATCATCTGATTGCATTTAAAAGAAACGACATAACATTTATTTTTCAAGCTTAAAGTACTATGTTGAATGTCTATTGTTTTTATCATTCAAATGATTCCTTAAATTTATTTGTAATATATTTAAATGAAGTTCGTATGAAAATTGAAGAACCTATTTTAAGAACCTTGGTAATAATCCAGGTTCTTATACGCGGGTTTTTATTGTATATATTTAGAGGTCGTGTATCAGCGTGCGCATTAGAATGGCTCTTCAATTACTATTAGCCATTCTGTTGGCATTCATCAAGCTTATTATCATCATCAAGCTTTATTAAGAAACGGTATCACTTCATTGAACAATGCTCTTCCCGCTCTTCCAGTGAGCCGCGTATAAAAACTATCTACCTACCACTAAATACAAGATAACTTATCAAATACTACGATACTACCTACATCTACTGAATATATTTAAGAAAAACTACAGTTGATAGAAATTATCTTTAAAATATTTAAAATTTGGCTGATTTCTTAAATCAGATGGAAATGCTCGTTTACCAGCTTCAGTACGGGGTCTCAGAATAAAGATTTTATTTGAACTTCCTCTCAAATTATGAGAATGGACATCGGTTGTTGAATCAAACATTGTTGAAATCCCTTCCGGATAAAGACCGTTCATACACTTGTAAACACTCGCTGTGAGCAGTTTTGACCGCCTATTTTCAAGAGTTTCCCACCCGAGGTCCTGTAAAATATTGGCAGATCTAATATTGTAGTCTTCACATGAGGTTATCACACGTGCGGCTCTATTTTGTAGCTTTTGAAGCCTGTCACATTGACATAGCCCCATGCACCCTCAGACTTCGCAGCAATATTCTAGGTAGGGCTCTATAAGGGCATCATACATTTGATGGAGGGTTTGACGAGGCACGAGATGGCGGACCCTTTTCAAGGCCCCAATACCTGCAGAGACCTTACACAAGGAATCAGTATGGGTACGCCAGCTCAGTGTCTCATAATATTGAATAATTTATCCAGGAATTTGCGTACATTCTGAAGTCCGGTCAATTTAGCTTTTAACCTGGAAAAAATAGTAACATGGGATTTTTATACAGCAAGTTCTCAGTAACATATGCGAGAAATACGTGTCCAAATTTTGTGAAAATCTGTTCGAGGAAAGTTGGTTAAATTTGGGGTTTTCCGTCTGCACGGTAGTGTAACACACGGTAGTGTAACACGCGGTAGTGTAACACACGGTGTAGTGTGACACACGGTGTAGTGTGACACGGTGTAGTGTGACACGGTAGTGTAAAACACACGGTAGTGTAACACGGTACTGTAACACACAGTAGTATAACACACGGTAGTGAAACACGCGGTAGTGTAACACACGGTAGTGTAACACGCGGTAGTGTAACACACGGTGTAGTGTGACACACGGTGTAGTGTGACACGGTGTAGTGTGACACGGTAGTGTAAAACACACGGTAGTGTAACACGGTACTGTAACACACAGTAGTGTAACACACGGTAGTGAAACACGCGGTAGTGTAACACACGGTAGTGTAACACGCGGTAGTGTAACACACGGTAGTGTAACACACGGTAGTGTAACACACGGTAGTGTAACACACGGTAGTGTAACACACGGTAGTGTAACACGCGGTAGTGTAACACACGGTAGTGAAACACACAGTAGTGTAACACACGGTAGTGTAACACGCGGTAGTGTAACACACGGTAGTGAAACACACAGTAGTGTAACACACGGTAGTGTAACACGCGGTAGTGTAACACACGGTAGTGAAACACACAGTAGTGTAACACACGGTAGTGTAACACACGGTAGTGTAACACGCGGTAGTGTAACACACGGTAGTGTAACACACGGTAGTGTAACACGCGGTAGTGTAACACACGGTGTAGTGTAACACACGGTGTAGTGTGACACGGTGTAGTGTGACACGGTAGTGTAAAACACACGGTAGTGTAACACGGTACTGTAACACACAGTAGTGTAACACACGGTAGTGAAACACGCGGTAGTGTAACACACGGTAGTGAAACACGCGGTAGTGTAACACACGGTAGTGTAACACACGGTAGTGTAATACGCGGTAGTGTAACACACAGTAGTGTAACACACGGTACTGTAACACACAGTAGTGTAACACACGGTGTAGTGTGACACACAGTAGTGTAACACACGGTAGTGTAACACGCGATAGTGTAACACACGGTAGTGTAACACGCGGTAGTGTAACACACGGTGTAGTGTAACACACGGTGTAGTGTGACACGGTGTAGTGTGACACGGTAGTGTAGAACACACGGTAGTGTAACACGGTACTGTAACACACAGTAGTGTAACACGCGGTAGTGTAACACAAGGTGTAGTGTAACACACGGTGTAGTGTGACACGGTAGTGTAAAACACACGGTAGTGTAACACGGTAGTGTAACACACGGTAGTGTAACACACGGTAGTGTAACACGCGGTAGTGTAACACACGGTAGTGAAACACGCGGTAGTGTAACTGAAGTTATTTAAGTGGCAAGAGATGTGCAACTGCATGGTCACGTGGTATGACGTCATTGATGACGTCATCATAGGAGAAACATGATATATCTTAAGAAGGGATAAACCTCAGACAACCAAACTTGGGTGAAGTTGTCTAAGTGGCAAGGGGGGTGCAACTGCATGGCCACGTGGTATGACGTCATTGATGACGTCATCATAGGAGAAAAATGATATATCTCAAGAAGAGATGAATTTCAAACAACCAAACTTGGGTGAAGTTATCTAAGTGGCAAGGTGGGTGCAACTGCATGGTCACGTGGTATGACGTCATTGATGACGTCTTCAAACGTGAAAAGGTTTACATCGTTGAAGGGATGAACCTTAGATAACCACACTTGGATGAACAAGTGCTTAGACACGTGGTATAACGGTGCAAGGCTATCTATTCATGTACAATGACAACCTTTTTGTCTCGTTAAAAAAAATATGTAACCGGGAGCTCCGCTTTTAGCCAGTGGCTAAATCTATATATTATAAAATATTTAATATTGCGGCATCTTATAATAGGAACTGTTTAATGTGTAGAATTAGCAAATCCCTTCTGTTTATGGAGAGTATGAACTAATGTGATTACCAGGGTTTCGGAAACGCTACGAAAGAATGTTTTCACAAATTAAGGTAAAAACACACAATGCGTTTGACTTGAGAGATTTTAAATTCAATTTGAGGCGGGGAATTACTGATAATATTTCTGACGAGAAAAAAACGGAAACAAAATATGCATTTTCAAAAGAGCATCGCATGTGATTATCTGGAATTCACTATGTCAATTTTCTCATAGTAAGTAATAGAATAGTAGATCTGGCCACTCGAATCTTTTCACTACGCAGACTTTTTAATGTTGTTATTTTTGCTGAATTCCCTTTATTTTTTTTATAGTCTAAAAGAGAATAATTAAATGAAAAAATGAAATATTTTAATGATTGATTCAGAAACTGATAAGGCCAGTCAAATGCCCATTTTTGAAAAGCCATTTAAGTGCAGATGGTTGTAAGGTGTCTTCCGATTGGCTAATTCAGTCACCGTGGCGACGAAAAGGAAAGTTTTCTTTGTTTTCCTGAACTTATGCTAATTTTCCAGTTACTCAGAAAGCAAAGGCAATTTATTCATCCTAAAATATACACAACAAGCTTGATTTGAATTTGCATCGAAAGCTAAACAGCTGGGAGTTGGCTCGGAGAGCTAAATTCGTACAAGGGAAATCAAGATTTGACGCAAGGTAAAATTCTTACGTTCTTCACTTAAAGCCCTCATTTGGCCTAGCTTGTTGGTTTGTAGGCTAAATCAAGTCATTGCGTATCTTAAAATCTAAAAACAATGCTTGCTCAATTTATCTTACAAGTTGTTGGACTCGAAAGAGGCTAGAAGCTGAGCAAGATGGCGCTGAGTTGCGGGATGCAATGTATGAAATATCTACTCTTCGCATTCAACTTTGTGTTTTGGGTAAGTAGCTTCACTTTTGTATTTTTTTTTCTATCTAGTTGCTATTCATTTCTTCTGGTAGCACCTTCTGCCTTCTATTTCCAATGATATAGTTTAACTCTTTATTGTTAGCTTTCCCTGACCGCCTGATTAATTTTTAAAACTCATAGGACATAGAATCACCTCGTCTAGCTATTCGAGCCAATTCATTAACCAAAAAATACCCCAAAACGACAGCGTTCTAAGAAATGTCGCTGTTTTCGGGCGCTTAAATGAGCCTCCATAATAAATCTCGTGAGGGTAAATAAACTCTGGCGGTAGTTCTATGCCTGTCATATTGGGGTTAATTGAAAAAGGTTTTTCGGCGAATCCTCCTGTATTCGCTTCCAGCAAACTTATTGAAGACGACGTTTAACTTTTCTTGCAACACTCCCTAAAATGCACAAGCTGACAATGGAAAATAGTAATAAACTTATTTTAGAGGAGCTGGGAGATTTTACTAAATTCTAGCCTCGAACGTACAGAACTAACTGAAAACTAAAAGCCAGAACTTGGTAAATATGAGCATACAGGAGCTGAAAACGCCCAGATTACAAGATGGATGTCCCCTCTTCCATTTCTCTGTACCCCTTTTGATCATTCAGCCGGCATTTCTCTTCGAGCTTCAATACGTTGAAGAAATACTTCCGCTTCAAAGTTCCGGCATAAAACACTACCTTTTCAGTACTAGGATATAAATTCAGTACGATGTGAATTTTAATTACGATCAATTTCGTTCGGTTTTTCCTAACTTATCTCTAAACAGATCGTTAGAATCCTAAACATGATCCTTTGCTATCATAAAAATAAGATCTTCGCTTTTTCTTTTCTGACGTTTTTTTTTAAAAAGTCGGCTGTGCAATGCTATTTCACACCCCTTTCATCGTTATGAATTATTTCAGCAGGAGATAACAACTGCTGGAGTTTCGGAAAATATTATGTCGCAAATGGAGTTAGAAAACAGTGCGCGTATGTCTAAATGAGTCTCCCCTAGAGCGTTAAACGACGCCTGGCTACGGTCCTCAGGTGCGTTATTCCCTTATCGCTCGCCGTTTGCAAAGCTTAAAAAACGCAATAAAGTCTACCCATCTGATATATTCTTAAAGCAACCAATCATCAAAAACGTTCTATAATAAATAATCGAGGCCGTGGTTATAATGAAGAAACACATTTATCAAGTTCGACAAAAGTTGTTATCTCGTGGTTTTGAAGAAATGACTTTAATAACAAATTCATACAATAAGACATGCGAGATGTGCGCTTTTTAAATGCCTTTTTATTTTAATACATACAAGCGATATCGAAATTGAAACATAAGTATGGAGAATTTCCTGTTTTTTTGCCTCTATTTTAAGTAAGTGCGTTTTGGAATATTTAGGTTCAATTCTCGCGTGATAATATATGTATGCAAAGAGCTCTTAGTTGCCTATATGTGGTTTTGAAAAACCTCTGTTTTCTGATACTTAAAACCACAAACGTTTGTGTTCGCAGCCAACAAAAGGAACCATTTTACAGGTGGAAATAACAGCCACGTGGAAAACTAAAAAGACTAATTAAATTTCTTTTGAGACTTCTTGAATTTGCTCTAAATATTAAAACTCGAAATAAACAAGATTACTCGAAAAGATCCACCGTTTTAAATTTGATTTCTAAGTCAATATAAGGGCTTTGAAAGTAACGTAATAAATCTTGTGACTTTGTTTTGATTACTTCTCCCTTTAAATTTGGTGACAATGAAGAAAAATAAACCGTATTTTTAGAATTCAGTGCCTTTGGCATCAATTATAATAATTAACATTATCAGCATAAATTAACCAATGTACAGAATGTACGAATTGTAACAGACAAAACACTGCCTTTGGAACACGATATCGCCTTCTGTGATATTTACTCACTCTCGCCAAGCGTTGGTGCTATTGGCCCATATGTTTTGCCCACAATAACTGGAGATTATGGTTGAAACACATGCTTATACGGTTCAGGCACTTCCTTATGATTATTTGTGGTCCTGTCCAGCTGTAGTTATTTGTACCTTACGCTTGTGCCAAAGTGGCTTTGTATAAATAGCATCAAAGAGGGGCTAGTTGTCCGTCGTAGATAGTTTATCTGACAGAGTGCTTAATCATCAGTAATAATTTGTACATTTTGTGTTGACCTGTGATGTAAATTGCAATGCCGGGAACGACTTCTCAGCCACGCTTGTAGATAGCCTCTCTGCCAGTTGGGATTCTTAATATGTTGTGTTTATATCTTATATATTTGGTTTCAGTTTGAGTGGAGTGTCTGTAAAACATAATTTGTATTTTTTTGCATTTTGTAGTAATAATTATCGATAGTGAAGACTGCCCGTCATAGAGAGGTGTGATAATAGAGAGCAATGCTGAATAACTATGAAGATCACCAACTGCTTGTCATAGAGAGGTGTGATAATAGAGAGCACTGCTGAATAACTATGAAGAGCACCAACTGCTCGTCATAGAGAGGTGTGATAATAGAGAGCACTGCTGAATAACTATGAAGAGCACCAACTGCTCGTGATAGAGAGGTGTGATAATAGAGAGCACTGCTGAATAACTATGAAGAGCACCAACTGCTCGTGATAGAGAGGTGTGATAATAGAGAGCACTGCTGAATAACTATGAAGAGCACCAACTGCTCGTGATAGAGAGGTGTGATAATAGAGAGCACTGCTGAATAAAGAGAGGTGATAGAGAGGTGTGATAATAGAGAGCAATGCTGAATAACTATGAAGAGCACCAACTGCTCGTGATAGAGAGGTGTGATAATAGAGAGCACTGCTGAATAACTATGAAGAGCACCAACTGCTCGTCATAGAGAGGTGTGATAATAGAGAGCACTGCTGAATAACTATGAAGAGCACCAACTGCTCGTGATAGAGAGGTGTGATAATAGAGAGCACTGCTGAATAACTATGAAGAGCACCAACTGCTCGTGATAGAGAGGTGTGATAATAGAGAGCACTGCTGAATAACTATGAAGAGCACCAACTGCTCGTCATAGAGAGGTGTGATAATAGAGAGCACTGCTGAATAACTTTGAAGAGCACCAACTGCTCGTGATAGAGAGGTGTGATAATAGAGAGCAATGCTGAATAACTATGAAGAGCACCAACTGCTCGTGATAGAGAGGTGTGATAATAGAGAGCACTGCTGAATAACTATGAAGAGCACCAACTGCTCGTCATAGAGAGGTGTGATAATAGAGAGCACTGCTGAATAACTAATATATAGATTTAGCCACTGGCTAAAAGCGGAGCTCCCGGTTACAATGACGTCATCGATGACGTCATACCACGTGACAACGCCATCTCACCCTCCTTACCAGGGTGTTCGGAAGCTTGGTTGCTAGGGAAAATTTGAAACAGCTCTAATCGGCGAAACTTTACAATCATGACCAATTTTGCGCCATGACATCATCAAAGGACAACAATACCAACGATGACGTCATCAGGCCACGCCCATGGTCACGTGACCGGGAGTAGAAAAAGACTAATTCACTTCAAATAGACGTTTTCATGTCGAATACTTTTTGCTATAGATATATTTTTCATGAGCATCTTCATAAAGTTAAGTATAGATTTGCAATTTCGATTTAAAATAAATAAGGAAATGACGAGTGCATAAAGTCGTTTTTGGCTATAACTTTCGCAATTTTTATCCTAAATGCAAATCCATACTTAACTTTGTGGACAATATGCTTTTCTATCGATTTGCTTTAATTTTTTTGCGAAATATTAAGATTTTTAAAGAAACACGAATTGATCCGCTAGGAGGCTTGGTTACCAAGTTAGTGTAAAACAAATTTATATTTTATTTTCCACCAGAAAATAGAAATCAAGCAAGCAATGGAAGAGAAATACATCGTAACATTGTTTAAGAAGCGAAAAAGAAAGTTCAAACCCGAAAAAGAAAAAAAATCGAAAAAGAAAATAGAACGCACGCAGGGTTTGAACTCAGTACCTTCTGTTTTCTAGCCCAAGACCTTACCAATCGGCCACGAAGGCTTGTCAAATAATGTCTCTTCAGAAATTTGTATATAAACCTTCACTCGAGAGACTGCAAGTCCGTCGGCTGAACAAAGCTACAATTTAGGCATGTTAGACTGTTTCTTTCTTCTTTAACGCCGTAGAAACAATAACGGTATGATTTTCTAGCATGGTATGATTTTCTTCTATGCAGAGTTGCTAATTACTTTTCAAAATGGTATAATTTTTGTCAAAGTAGCCAACTTTATCGATCGCCGAACGGGCGCCGAACGATATTTTCTCTTCACAAAAGCTACAAAAAGTAAAGAACTCCAGAAAAACTGAAATGCAATAGATACAACAATGATAGAAGATATATATTTGATGATACTAGTTTGGCCATAATTTTTGGTACTTCAGCGGAATTTCGGGCAGTTTCCAGTGGCGACATTTTACAAATCCCGCGCTATAGTTTGCACTTAGACAACAAGTCACGGCAAAACGCTCCAACAAACTATGTTTTTCAATTCTTTTGACAATGAAAATGAACGGTTTTTTTTCTACATTGAACCAAGATAATGAAATAAACTTTAGGAAAATTAAGTTACTTTAGAAAAATCATTCCTCCAGAATTAACATGTGTTGGAAATAAAACCATCTTGTTGTTTGATTTTGAGAAAAGACTGCCGCCGAAGTCACGCAATCTTCGCTAGCAACGAAACGTAACTTAGCAACCAAACTTCCGAACACCCTTAAGCAACTTAACCCAAGTTTGGTTGTCTGAGAGTCATCCCTTCCCAAAATAAGACCTTTTCTCGTTTGATGACGTCATTGATGACGTCATACCACGTGACTAGGCTGTTGAGCCCCCCTTGCCACTTAGACAACTCCACCCAAGTTTGGTTGTCTGAGGTTCAACCCTTAGAAAGATATATACCATTTCTCGTTTGATGACGTCATCGATGACGTCATACCACGTGACTACGCCATCGCACCCCCTTGTCACTTAGACAACTTTACCCAAGTTTGGTTGTCTGAGGTTCATCCCTTCCAAAGATATAGACCTTTTCTCATTTGATGACGTCATCGATGACGTCATATCACGTGACCAAGCAGTTGCACCCCCCTTGCAGCTTAGACAACTTTACCCAAGTTTGGTTGTCTGAGGTTCATGCCTTCCAAAGATATAGACCATTATTGATTTGATGACGTCATCGATGACGTCATACCACGTGATCAAGCAGCTGCACCCCCCTTGCCGCTTAGACAACTTTACCCAAGTTTGGTTATCTGAGGTCATCCCTTCCTTAGATATATACCCTTTCTCGTTTGCTTACGTTTGGGTTGCCTGTGTTACGCCGGACGAACGGACGGACGGACGGACGGACGGACGGACGCACAAACCGGAAGTCCATGACAGAATCGTTTGATGCATATACACTTTTGTTTTGTTCCTTCTCCTCCTGCATGTAGCTATGGGGCTCCGCTCGCGGGCGCCTTCGGCGCCCGCGGGAGCTCCGCTATGAAGAGTACCAACTGCCCGTCATAGAGAGGTCCGCACGGGGTGAATGACATTTAAGACAGCTACTATCACATAGTTTCGCTCTTTAAGGTTTTATATCAAACTTATCGCTTACAAGGCAGGTTTCGTAGGTGTGTTTCAAATTATTAGTGTCGCAACCCACCAACTCCATGTCGTCAGGTTATTTGGCGCCTGTATGATACACTAGACGTGAGCCTGATTAGTAAGTTTGAGATTCCACTGACAGGCACAAATTGCCGTAAAAATCCGAAAAACTCACTCGATGCGTCTGGTTCACAAAATCATGCCATCTTATCGGTAAAAATTCATTCAGCCAGAGCGCTTTCTCCCTGACATTTGTAGCTCCACGTACAGTAATTATAGAGAGCCAGTACGCCCGGCCCTCTATTAAATGTATTAGTTATTTGTATATGATAGATGGGTTCTATATCTGTCAAGTAATAATTATTTTAACAGTGCCAGCTAGTCTATGTGCGAAAACGAGAGCTCGTTTTCCTCGACTATGTTAACAGATTTCTGCCTCAAAACACAGCACGAATTCTTAGAAAAATTCCTCTTCGTTGAAAAATATATTTATGATGCCTCCACTGAATGAACCTGAGTGTAGAGGAACAGTTCTAGAAAGCCATCGTATGGCCCTAAATCAGGTTCTCCGTAGAGAATTCCCGTATTTATGCCAGCTAAATTACTGTTGCCCCATAGGCTGCCATGGTTTTCCCAATAAGTTACGTGTTTGATTTTGTGCCACAGATCGCGGGTATTGCGGTGATGTCGGTTGGGATCTGGACCCGAGTCAGTGCGAGCGAGTACTCGTCGCTGATGGGTGAGAGTGGGTTCCAGGCCGCCGCGAACATCATGATCGCAGCAGGTGCGCTTGTCATGTTTATTGGTTTCGTGGGGTGCTGTGGGGCGGTCAAGGAGAACAAGTGCTTCCTACTACTGGTAAGCGTATCTCCATCTTATACCACGTCACAACCTCGTTCCTAGAGCCTCTCGGTCATGCTAACTGTCGGAGGCCCTGGTGCCAGACAAAACCGGATGTCCCCGCCAGATTCTGGCGAATTTCAAATTGGCGAGCGAGAATATCGGCGAATCAGAATCGGCCAATGGTTGTCTGGCGCCAGAGCCTACGTCAAGCAGCAAACAGAGCGGAGTAGGCTCTGTACCACGTCACAGAAAATACAGCAGCCAATCAGAACGCAGGATAGTCCTATGTTCGGCAGTATTGTTTCTCGTGGCACCTCATGGATAAGCTCACTTTTCACTTGTATTTGTTGGCTATTTATTTGACGGTTGTCAAGATGTATTATAATGGATGCCCCTCCCCCTCGCTTTGACACTCTCCCAGGGAGATATTTTGCTCGTTTAATATGGCGTCCACAACGAACTTTATTTCATTATTTATTTATCTTCGCCTACAAAGATACAAATACAAAAGAGGGCTGGAAAAGAAAATCATGTAAATGACACAGACCGGGGAGCCACTACAGCGATAGCCAATTACAATTACTTCGGCTAACATAAAAAGTCCCGAAAGGATGTGTGGTGTGGCCGTGATTGTGATTATAAGTTCATAGTTATTTTATAGTGCTTTTATTTTTTGTTGTTTTCTAGTATTTCTTCCTATTGCTGGTTATCTTCGTTCTCGAAATTGCTTCCGGAATCCTGGCCTACACTAACCGTGACAAGGTAATAGATGATTTAGATTTATAGCTGCTTTCGATGATTGTGAAGCCTATTTCATAAGTTATGGTTGTTCTACACCCTCGATGACCCATTTGCGCATCTGATGATGTCTTTTGAAAATGGGCAATCGCATTTTTTATCCGCACCCCCCCTGTTGAGGACCTCTAGATTTCCGGGGTGGGTGGTGAAAATGGAGCTCGTAATTCCAGGGTGGGTGGTCAAAGTAGAGCTTGGAATTCCAGGGTAGGCACCCTTAAAATACGAAATTCCAGGGTGGGTAAGCGCAATTTCCAGGGTGGTCATGAGAAAATCACTGGAATTCCAGGGTGGGTGGTTCAAATTTAAAAAATCCAGGGTGGGTAGCTGTGACTCGGGTCCTCAACAGGGGAGGTGCGGATTTTTTTTGCGACTGCCCAATGAAGGTTGTGGTCGCCAATCGATCGGCACTTGACGATGCCCTTCCTCCCGTAAGGTCTAAATGATTACGGGAAAGGGATCATCAATATTGCCTTCCGCGCGTTAAAACAGAACGATTCAAACAGACGTTCATCAATAGTATCATTTCCTATTTATTGTAAGACTCCTACGTCTGATAAAAGAGCATCTAAATATTTCTTGAATATTTAAATAGACTATTATTAATGCATGTTGATGTCTGCTGTGAAAAAGGTTATCCACAGCGTGGAAAGGGCTCTGAACGCGTCCATTACTGATGACTATGGCAGCAATGCCAAGATAACTAAGGCTGTGGACAAGGCTCAAACTATTGTAAGTCTGTGACAATTGTTATCCTCCACGATGAACGTTTACAACATGAATTAGAGAAACACTTTTTCCCAGTCATCCACTCCTTTGTTATTCATGTTTTCACTGAATAGAGCGAATTTCATATGACGGTAGTGAAACCAAACGCATAGTGATTACACCGATTCTGAATAAAACGTATCGGAGTATTATGCGAATTACTCACGACAGTCATCTGAAATCCGCTCTATAAGAAGACGAATTACGTATAGAAATCTCGAAATAACTATCTACAAACTGAACATATTACCGAATTCAGTGGGAAATATCGCAGTACAATCTCTAAATCTGTGGATGGAAATGGATTTCTTTTTTCGACTCGGTATATTTA
The DNA here is from genome assembly GCA_033964015.1 of Scolanthus callimorphus. Lineage (NCBI taxonomy): Eukaryota > Metazoa > Cnidaria > Anthozoa > Actiniaria > Edwardsiidae > Scolanthus > Scolanthus callimorphus. Next base: position 448,248 of record CM066916.1, read on the forward strand.
ACTGAGTCTTCTAGGTTTGGAGTTTTCCATCATCAAGAAGGACCATGTGTGCGACATATATATCACATGATGTGCGGCTATGTGTGCGGCCGTTATATAACATACGATGTGCCGCCTCTATATTACATATACCACGGCATATGTGCGGCCGTTATATTACATATACCACGATGTGCGGCCATGTGTGCGGCCGTTATATTACATACGATGTGCGGCCTCTATATTACATATACCACGGCATATGTGCGGCCGTTATATTACATATACCACGATGTGCGGCCATGTGTGCGGCCGTTATATTACATACGATGTGCGGCCTCTATATTACATATACCACGGCATATGTGCGGCCGTTATATTACATACACCGCGATGTGCGGCCATGTGTGCGGCCGTTATATTACATATACCACGGCATATGTGCGGCCGTTATATTACATACACCGCGATGTGCGGCCATGTGTGCGGCCGTTATATTACATACGATGTGCGGCCTCTATATTACATATACCACGGCATATGTGCGGCCGTTATATTACATACACCGCGATGTGCGGCCATGTGTGCGGCCGTTATATTACATATACCACGGCATATGTGCGGCCGTTATATTACATACACCGCGATGTGCGGCCATGTGTGCGGCCTCTATATTACATATACCACGGCATATGTGCGGCCGTTATATTACATATACCACGATGTGCGGCCATGTGTGCGGCCGTTATATTACATACGATGTGCCGCCTCTATATTACATATACCACGGCATGTGTGCGGCCGTTATATTACATATACCATGTGTGCGGCCGTTATATAACATACGATGTGCCGCCTCTATATTACATATACCACGGCATGTGTGCGGCCGCTATATTACATATACCACGATGTGCGGCCATGTAGGCGGCCGTTATATTACATACGATGTGCCGCCTCTATATTACATATACCACGGCATATGTGCGGCCGTTATATTACATATACCACGATGTGCGGCCATGTGTGCGGCCGTTATATAACACACGATGTGCCGCCTCTATATTACATATACCACGGCATGTGTGCGGCCGCTATATTACATATACCACGATGTGCGGCCATGTGTGCGGCCGTTATATTACATACACCATGATTATTACATATACCACGGCATGTGTGCGGCTGCTATATTACATATATCACGATGTGCGGCCATGTGTGCGGCCATGTGTGCGGCCGTTATATAACATACGATGTGCCGCCTCTATATTACATATACCACGGCATGTGTGCGGCCGCTATATTACATATACCACGATGTGCGGCCATGTGTGCGGCCGTTATATTACATACACCATGATTATTACATATACCACGGCATGTGTGCGGCCGCTATATTATATATACCACGATGTGCGGCCATGTATGCGGCCGTTACATTACATACGATGTGCGGCCTCTACATTACATATACCACGGCATGTGTGTGGCCGCTATATTACATATACCACGATGTGCGGCCATGTGTGCGGCCGTTATATTACATACGATGTGCCGCCTCTATATTACATATACCACGGCATGTGTGCGGCTGCTATATTACATATATCACGATGTGCGGCCATGTGTGTGGCCGTTATATTACATACGATTTGCCGCCTCTATATTACATATACCACGGCATGTGTGCGGCTGCTATATTACATATATCACGATGTGCGGCCATGTGTGCGGCCGTTATATTACATACGATGTGCCGCCTCTATATTACATATACCACGGCATGTGTGCGGCCGCTATATTACATATACCACGATGTGCGGCCATGTATGCGGCCGTTATATTACATACGATGTGCGGCCTCTACATTACATATACCACGGCATGTGTGCGGCTGCTATATTACATATATCACGATGTGCGGCCATGTATGCGGCCGTTATATTACATACGATGTGCGGCCTCTACATTACATATACTACATATACCACGGCATGTGTGCGGCCGTTATATCACAGACACCACGATGTGCGGCCATGTAGGCGGCCGTTATATTACATACGATGTGCAGCCGCTATATTACATATACCACGACATGTGTGCGGCCGTTATATTACATACACCGCGATGTGCGGCTATGTGTGCGGCCGTTATATAACATACACCATGATGTGCGGCCGCTATATTACATATACCACGGCATTTGTGCGGCCGTTATATTACATACACCGCGATGTGCGGCGATGTGTGCGGCCGTTATATAACATACACCATGATGTGCGGCCGCTATATTACATATACACGATGTGCGGCCGTGTGTGCGGCTCCTCAGCCAGAATTTAGGTTCATGTTATAAAAAGGCAGGATTTGTGTCTTATTTTTTATGTGTGTGTGTCTTATTTTTTTGTTCGCGTAGCTGAAATGCTGTGGCGCGGCCGAGGGGCCAAAGGACTGGGCGCGATCGAAATGGGCGGCCTCTCAGCAGAATGTGACAGTACCCGTGTCATGTTGCCGTGCCACAGGATGCAATACACACAGGAAACCCACATCCGACAAGTACTTTCAAAAGGTAGGCCTTCTTGTTCTTGAGGTCGTCAGTTTCAGGGTCTTCAAAAATTCACAAGGTAAACGTACTCTGAGTGGTAGACTTTCATACCGGGGGAGGGGGAATTATAAATTTATCATTTTTTGTAATTTAAGAGCACTATAATAAATAAGGAGTCACTCCTTATTAAAACAATTGCATTCAAACAAGCACTTTCTTTAGCCTGAATTTCAGCGTCCACAATACTTCCATAATACGTAATTACCTGTTACCTACGCGCCTTCATGGCACATGGACCTCACAATACGTTATTACCTGTTACATGTCTCCTACGCGCCTAGCACATGGGCCTCATAATACGTAATTACTCACCCAAAACAGGTCAATGAACAGGTTTTTGCTGGGCAGCAATGACGAACGCAAAGTGAGGTACGATCGAGAGCGAAGGGACGGCTGATATTCATGATACGTACACTCCTTCATTTGCTTGAAAACTCAAAGTGATATACACCTAATTCAATGAAGGTTGCTTTGGAAATTGGTCGTTAAAGCGCGGAATACAATGCTTGTCTTTGCTCGAGTGACTACAACAAAGGCTTTCAACGAGCAAAAGGCCAATCCCCAAAGCAACCTTTTTGAAAGAGGTGTGTGTGAAGACGACCATTGTGTCATGTCAAGCTAACAGGGTGTTTACCGCGTTCCCAGGGCTGCTCTCAAGGTCTGCAAGACTTTATCAAAGGACACATGAAGACCCTTGGAGGAATCGGGCTTGGCATTGCCATTATCCAGGTTTATTATCGCGCCTCACCTTCCATTTAGTTGTGTTGTGTGGTGCTGCGCTGTGCTGTGCTGCGATTTGCGTTTCTTCTTCTTGTTCTGCATGGTTTTGACTTTTATTTGTTTTATGTTGTGTTTTGTTTTACTTTGTTCATAAGCTAACTATTTGATCTTTTCCAAATTTCAGATTCTTGGAATGATTTTCTCCCTCTGCCTATTCCGTTCGATAGGATACGAAAAGATTTAGTAAACAGAATAGATGAGATGGAAATTGCGGCTGCTTTGCAGTTACGAGAGGGGCCGGGGAATTATTCAAATATTCTAATATAGATTTGTAATTTCATTTTAATCTACCACAACAATTTATTTTGCGCGTCAGAAATGCGCTACCCGCTGATGGGAAGTAAGGGGTGGAATTACTAGAATAAATATTTAGAAAAGTCTATTTTACCGTACCATTTCACTACTATTTCACAATCTATTTTACCGTATCATTTGACTATTTTCCAGTCAGCTATTTTATCGTACCATTTGACTACCGTATCATTTGACTACCGTACCACTTGACTACCGTACCATTTGACTACCGTGCCATTTGACTACCGTGCCATTTGACTACCGTACCATTTGACTACCGTACCATCTGACTAACGTACCATTTGACTAACGAACCATTTGACTAACGTACCATTTGACTAACGTACCATTTGACTAACGTACCATTTGACTAACGTACCATTTGACTACCGTACCATTTGACTACCGTACCATCTGACAAACGTACCATTTGACTAACGAACCATTTGACTAACGAACCATTTGACTAACGTACCATTTGACTAACGTACCATTTGACTACCGTACCATTTGACTACCGTACCATTTGACTATTTCCCAGTCAGCTATTTTACCGTAACATTTGACTATTTCCCAGTCAGCTATTTTACCGTAACATTTGACTATTTCCCAGTCAGCTATTTTACCGTAACATTTGACTACCGTACCATTTGACTATTTCCCAGCCATGTCAACCCGAACACTTCCCACGGCTGATGGAAATTTTTGCATGATTTGGAAATCAACTGAAATCGCAAGAAAAATGGGCTTTCGTTACACTCATTTCTAATTCCATTCATCGGCCTTTGACATTCAATTCACACGAGCGGCTTTCTGCAGAAATTGTGCATTTAGTCATTCTAGTTATATTCGTGTCAAAATGTCCTTCCTATCCTGCATTTGAGCAACTATTCATTTATTTTTGTAATCGCCAGATCCATGTGTTCCACTTCTTATTTATGTTGGAAATAATTCACTTGATAAAATCTATATTTTGGTATACGAAATTTATGTTGTTTGATGTAGAAGCTCAAGAATTTAGTATATCAGCAAAAAGTAAGGGGCAGGGGCAGGAACAGGCTTGTTGGGGGCCAAAAAAAATAGATCGTTCGTATCCAAGTCGCTATAGGAAAATGATTTTCCAAAGGGAATATACTTGACAATGTGTCCTGAGGGCTTGGGGAATATATTTGACAATGTGTCTTGAGGACTGTACGTATAACAATTGTTTTATGTTAAGCCAGGACCATACCGACCTCCCCCCTCCCCCCCTCCCGATAGAGTGGCTATGTCCCTTAATCCTTAATATTGACTATTTGCCGTACTTAGACAAGAGTACTATTGTAGGTTATATATCCTTCTTCATGAATGTGTGTGTGTGTGTGTGTGTGTGGTGGGGGGGGGGGGGGGGGGGGTAGATGCTCCTGGTTTAACATAATACGCAAAATAAATATATTAGATTAGAAATAAATAATATATATGTATATGATTATGTAATGGAGATTTAATTGGCCGGCTTGCCCAAGGCCTCAAGCTGCCTAACGAGATAAGAGAAAAAAGTTGTAACATTTGCGTCGATAACGTCGTTAAAAGTAACGATAAAATAATAACCGAACTCACAGAGCTAGAGAGTAATGGCAGAGTTCAATGATATTTTATTTCTAGTCATGTATAAGTATCCTTATCCACTGTGTCATCGATTATATCTATGTTATTGCCAGGTTTAGCAGAATAAAACTCAATAAAGCAGTCCGTTAGAGCTCTAATTTGGGCAAAACTGACTATCGTGTGGTCTTTTCTAGGGGTACTCACATGTATCAGTAATACTAAGTCCATTATTTCGTCGCTTAAAATCTTAAAACCGTCAACCTTGCATTGCCATTTCCTGGACCAGGAAGATTTACACCTCGTGGCCTTTCTGATGAGTACCTCCTACTGCGGTTTTCGTAATTCTGCGAACTCTCGCTAACGATTTCCAATCGTCAAACCGCCTTCTGGCTTCCGCCAATCAAACTCCCGAGTCTTTTCGTCGTTACTCTTAGTGCTTTTTCATTGGCCAGCACGAAACCGTTGCTGGCGTGACAGGAAGCCATTTTAGCACTGCTTAGGCGCTGGCCAATCATAAAGCACAGAGAGTAACGACGAAAAGACTCCGGAGTTTGATTGACGGAAGCCAGAAGGCGGTTTTACGGTTGGAAATCGATAGCGAGAGTTCGCAGAATTATGAAAACCGCAGTAATAAGAATTGCTTTGATTCGGGGATAGAATAAGAAGCCATTTTAAAGGGTACTTTTTATAACGGTTTGTGGTCTTCTGGTGAATGTACGAGTGAATGCACGTGTGATTGCAAGTCTCATCATGCCAGTAGAACTATTATATGCAGGTAAATAATGTTTAGTTCAGGTACTGATTCGCTGTAGTAGAAGGGTTTTATCTTGCGATAATAAAGACTTATTTTGGCCGTTATTTGTGTGAAATGTTTCAATAATTCTTATTGCAGCCCGTCCTTCAAACAAGTCTTGTATTTCATTCGAAATCTGTGGTCTGAAAAAATTAAATTTCGCCACCTTTTCGGCGTCCTCTATGATCATTAATATATAGATTTAGCCACTGGCTAAAAGCGGAGCTCCCGGTCATGTCACGTGATCTTGGTGGTGCACCTCCCTTGCCTCCAAAATAACTTTACCGAAGCTTGGTCACCTAGCGATGTTGCCTTCTTGAGATATTGACTTTTCTAGGTTTGATGACGTCATCGATGACGTCATGTCACGTGACCTTGGTGGTGCACCTCCCTTGCCTCCAAAATAATTTTACCGAAGTTTGGTCACCTAGCGATGTTGCCTTCTCGAGATAGACTTTTCTAGGTTTGATGACGTCATGCCGGATGGACGAACGAACGAACGCACAAACCGGAAGTCCATGACAGAATCGTTCGATGCATATACACTTTTCTTTTGTTCCTTTTTCTTCGACATGTAGCTATGGGGCTCTTTGGCGCCCGCTGGAGCTCCGCTAAAAAAAAACCAAACCATCAGATTGAGAAGTTCTTTGGCGCATCCGTAATGCAGATATACAGTCGAAGCTCTCGTAAGCGACACCTCGGGAACTGAAAATTGCGGTCGTTAACGGAGCTGGTCGCTTACGAGAACGGCTCTCGTAAGTGACCACCAAGCGGCTTCCTACTTGAACAACAGGTGTGGTCGCTTACGAGAGCTTAGTACAATAAATCTAGAAATAATCATGTGATACTATGCTTAAAATAGTTTGATTTATTTCCCGACTTTAATTAAGAATAGATAACCGCAAATATGTACATAGAAAATATGTAGAAAATAGCATTTCACTGGTGCAGCTTGTATTAGTTTAGATATTTATGAGGTGATGACTGATGTTTTAAAGACAAAAAGTACTGTGGTCGCTTACGAGAGCTTAAAAACAATTGAAAATCCATGTTGGTGATTTGAAATTGTGGTCGCTAACGGAGCTGGTCGCATCGATAAGGCGGTCGCTTACGAGAGCTTGAAATAACAGAGTTTATGTGACATTTCAAACGGGGTTTCGGGAAAATGGTCGTTATGGGAGCTGGTCGCTTACGAGAGCGGTCGCACAGAGAGCTTCGACTGTAATCAACTTATTCATCGATAAACTCCACTTTATTTAGTGCTCAATGTATTAAACACAATATAATATAATATATATATTTATATAGAAATCAGTTCCATTGTTACTATAAACTTCAATCTAATCTCCTTACGTTAGAAAGGAGAATCTAGTGCTACACCAACTCACTCAGTCAATCACCATTTTCGCACAATTCTCACAACCCTTTTGCTTGATAATGAAAGGAACACTTTTTCTATAGATCACTGAAAACACTTCATTGACACGATTGTTGCTTTGGAGTGCATTAATTACTAAGAGCACCTAATAGACCAAATATGGTGCCGAGTTAATCAATACTGACCTCAAAATAGAAATGATTCTACAGAATTTACAGATGTGCATTTCTACGAGTTTGTGAGATAACACTCGCAACAACACAAACAGGGTGGAATCAGTCGCTTGGCATGCATGCTATTTATATATAATCGGACAAATGTGATTTGATGGCAAAATATCAGGCGAGTTTGGCCGAGCCAAAATACCCATGGCGAGACCAACGAGCTCTGATATTTTGCAGTATACTTAAGTACAGTTAGCCTGTAATTCAGTTTTTTAACTGCAAAAGGCCCTTAATAAACTATATTATTATTATTATCTAAATTTGTCCGATTATTTATTGATCATCCCACCTAAATATCCGAATAAAGAAAAACTGAGCAAAAACGATCGCGTTTTTGTAAACACCAACTTTTTTTTGCTGTCGCGACAAAACCATTTTGTGGTTTTTGCCGTCGCGAGCTCCAGGCTATATTTATTTTAATTATTTTACTAGAGTAAACCGATGATTTAACTATTTTTCAAGTCTTACAAGAGTTTTAGATGAATATCAGGTCATTGAGTGACCCGATACCGTAGGATATCAGGACAGTATAGATCTCGTTCCTGATTGGCTGACAAACTCACTGTTATATCAACAGTGTTCTCCATGTATCGTACAAATATAACTAAAATAGGCTATAAAACTGTTTTTCGGTAGTTAAAAGACTAACTGGTGAGAGCGAACAGTGATGTATGCGTGATTAAAAAAGTGCTTGCATTTCAGTAGTTTTACAATTTCATAGTAAGTTCTTCTTCTCTCGGAAGCAGTACCAGGAACAGTATGGATGCTTCCACTATCTATTGTGTATTGTATATGTGTTTCTGAACTAGAATAAAAACGGTCAGATAGCACATCAAAATGTATAGATTTGTGTTTGAAACCTGTCTTCACTTTTGCCTGACTCAATAAATGTCTTTGACTTCACTCAACTGAAGGCTCACTATTATAACTCCTCATCACTGATGATCTTGCAAGGTGTTCTGTGATGATGTTACTTTGTTCGGCGCTAAATTATCATCAAGCTCCCGGTGGACTAGTAACTAGCGCGTGCGCTGTGCCGCCTCAAACGTCGATTGAGCAAAATAAACAGCAAGCAAATATCATACCAAGGAGCTGAAATAGAGAGCAAAACAAGAGTTTCAGGTTTATTTATACCGCTACTAATATTTATAAACTGACAGTAACTAAGGATTATAGTACGACATGAGGTCACCTGTATGACTGATATGCCCACGGCGATAGCGCCTATAAGGATCATATGAGTATCAACGAAAGACTTCAGTTCATCTATACAACCCTAAAAGGATCAAGCAAACGAAAAAATATCGATGAAAAATAATTGAGAATCATTGTTGACAACCGGCTTTGTAATCAGCTAACCTACCATCATCTTCAGCATCATCGTCATCGTAATACATTGATTTGATCACACTATCTGATTGGCTTAAGAGCCTACAGATTATACCAAAGGTAATCAATTATTCGACGGGTTACCTGATAATCTTTAACTTGCGCGTTATAACAGTTGCTGCCACAATTAGATCCCCCCAGTTGTGGTACTTTGCGCGTTCTAACAGATGCTGACAATGAGATCCCCCTAGTTGTGACACTTTGCGCGTTCTAACAGTCGCTGACAATTAGATCCCCCTAGTTATGATACTTTGCGCGTTCTAACAGTTGCTGACAATAGATACCCCCAGTTGTGACACTTTGCGCGTTATAACAGTTGCTCACAATTAGATCCCTCTTAGATGTGATTTGAATTCCACTTGAATGGTTTACATTTTAAGGAAGGGCTTCCTGTGAAATGTACATCATATCACAGAAATGAATAGATTTGTTGCAAACATTAAATTGCGCTGAGTGTGAAGGTATTTCGTTTGATTTTCTCTAAAACAAAATACGAATTCCGACAATTGTTAAATAATAGTCAATAGCAACAATATAACAATCATTTAACAATGTGCGAGCTTACGGTACATTGGGGGAAGATATTCGCGAGCGCGTGGATTTGCATGTCCTAGCATATTACCTTTTCATAAACTGCTGAATACTGAGGGTCCTTGTAGCAAGTAGTCTTGTTCGCGCCTTCTTTACAACAGCTAATGGGGACTCTCTTCTTTGGATTCAGTTCTACGTGCCATTTACTTGTCATCCAATCCAATTTACTCTCTCCTCCACAGCATTTAAGCTGTGAATAAAAGCGAAATACTTATAAACACTTACATCAAAATCATCACCAACATACGCGGCAGCAACATCAACCATCGCAATCATCTCTAATGTCATCCTCATCAACCGCAAGCACGGCAACATCAACCATAACCTTCATCTCTAACGTCATTATCAAGCACAGCAACATCAACCATAACCATAATCTTTAATTTCATCATAATCAGCCGCAAGCACATCAACATCAACCATCACCTTTATCATCTCCAACATCATCAAGTACAGCAACATCAACCATCACCATCATCTCTAATGTCATCATCATCATCAACCGCAAGGACGGCAACATCAACCATAACCTTTATCTCTAACGTCATTATCAAGCACAGCAACATAAACCATAACCATCATCTCTAATGTCATCATCATCAACCGCAAGTACGGCAACATCAACCATAACCTTCATCCCTAACGTCATTATCAACACAAGCACAGCAACATCAACCATTACCATCATCTCTAATGTCATTATCATCAGCCGCAAGTACGACAACATCAACCATAACCTTCATCCCTAACGTCATTATCAACACAAGCACAGCAACATCAACTGTTACCATCATCTCCAATATCATCATCAACCACAAGCACAGCAACATCAACCATAACCATCATCTCTAATGTCATTATCATCAGCCGCAAGTACGGCAACATCAACCATAACCTTCATCCCTAACGTCATTCTCAACACAAGCACAGCAACATCAACCATTACCATCATCTCTAATGTCATTATCATCAGCCGCAAGAATGGCAACATCAACCATCACCTTCATCTCCAACATCATCATCAACCACAAGCACATCAACATCAACCTGATCAATCTGATTGCTTAGTGCAATTCTTGTCATTGGAATTTAATACAAGGGTCACGTGACTGTACGTACTCTTGTTTGTAGCACGTTGATATTGTTGTCGACCTCTGCTTTGTATCCATAATTGTTTTTTATGTCGTCGGTAATGGTCCGTGTGATCTCTTCTTGAACCTGCAAAACAAAGCCGTTATTTAACAAATAAAACACAGTTTCCGTGACTGCACAGGCTTATGCAAACCGAGATGTGGTTGGGAGAATTCGAGAGCAGATCAGTGGAAACACGAGCCGCAGGCGAGTGTTTGCACCTGCTCGAGAATTCTCCAAACCACATCGAGGTTTGCATAAGCCTGTGCAGTCACGGAAACTGTGTTTTATTTGTTTTATAAAATAATTATCTACATAAATAAAATCCGCGTGGACAGGAATAGTAAGTTTTTGAAGCGGATGAGACTTTAAATTCTCCATACCGATGAAAAGGCTGCATCAGCCAATCAGAGCGCTCCATCTATCGCATAATTTGTCAATCTCTTTCTGATCGGACTGCAAGTTTTCTGAGATGGCGGCAAGCGAAGTGGATTTAAAATGACATTCGTGGCTTAAAATGGAGGCTTCTTCCTTTCAAAACACAAAATAATTACGACAGAAGGTGAACAGAAGACTTAAGTAGAGAAGCCGTTGTTTTGCATATGTGTGTTGGCCCAGTTTCTTCGTCTGTGAAAAAACTTCTCCCGAGCAAGAACTTGCATGTGGCAGCGGAACTGCTTGGAAGAGCGAATTTGAACGCTTTATTTACGGCAAGCATGGAAAAGAAGGAAGGAATCCACTTATTTGTACCTTCTGGTCTTGTCAAACATTATACAAGGATCCAGGATTAGTTTTTGGAAGCATTTTTTTCAAGATCTGCAGAACGAGACTGAACTTGTGACTGTCGAACTGTGTGCCGAACTCAGCTCAGGTAAAGAAGCAAAAAATGTTATTTCACGAATCTCATGCTTTATGTGAATTCAATGTGCTTTATCAAATGTATGTCCAAGTAATATGGACTTATTAATAAATGATTTTGCCTAAAGCATGTTACTTTCTTCTAAAAGCTATTTCAAATTACCGGCCCGAAGCTCGCGAGTGGGCGACGTCACAACTGCGTTTGCACAGGGAAATGCAAACACGGCTCTCGACCAATCAGAGCGCGCGTACTATCTAAATTATTTTATAATTAAGCAATAAAAGTACTTTCCACGTGCTCTCTGCTTTCTTACAAACACGAGGGGGATGTTGGGAGAACTGATCAAAACTTGAAAGACACGAGCCGAAGGCGAGTGTCTTTCAAGTTTTATCAGTTCGACCAACATTCCCCGACGATATTTCTTCAGGTTGTGAAACAGGGTGGGTATGGGTTAGGGATTTCCAGGGTGGGTAAACATAATTTCCAGGGGTGGTCATGAGAAGGTAGGGACAACCTAAAATTTCCAGGGTGGGTAGCTGAACCTGGGCTCCTCAACGGGGGGTGCGGATTACTTTTGCGACTGCCCATGTTGGCTTGCTAGCTTTGCATTCCTTGCCCATGTTGGCTTGCTAGCTTTGCATTCCTTCATCGTTCCATTATGACTCACTAATTGTATTTTCTGTCGATGCTGGATTTGAATATTTGTATCTAACCTTATCACGATAGATGAATCCAAGAATTCCTGCCACCACTTCGGCACAAAAGATCAGTAACAACAACGCAAAAAACTGTTGAAAAAGACAATGAAGTTACAACTAAACTCGTTGCCTGCGCATTTTCAAAACGTGGCTTTGGGTTTGGGGTTTTTCTGTCAAAACATCTAAGCCAATCAGGTCCTTGCCCTGTTTCGCCTGGTGCAGCCGACTGAGTTCTAGTCTAGGAGCAAGTAAAACACATCGTTGCACCCAAAGTAAAGAAAATAAGCTCCCTTTGGATATACTAGACCTAGTGCAATGGAAGCTCCTGGTCATGGGCTCCCTGTGCATATACTAGACAGTGGAAACCCCATTTTACGATCCTTGATTTAACGATAACCCATTTTTACGATGACTTCGTGGGGTATCGTAAAATCGGCGTTCCACTGTAAGTAGCATATTTATGAATGTAAAAGAGCACTCAAATTATTGTACAAAACACAAAACATACCGTTCCCAGCATGCATCGGCTCTCTCTTATGGCGCCACAGCAACCGAAGAAACCCACAATCATCACGAACGATCCAGCGGCTATCATTGTATACGCAGGCGTAGAATAGCCACTAGTTCCCAGGAATGAATCAAACTGCCCGGCATCTATCTTGGTCCATATTCCTATTCCCAGAATACCCAAACCTGCAAGCTGGAAAATGCGAAATGAATACGTAGGACTACTTTTACACACAACGAATAGAGATATGGGAACGCCGGGAACGTTGTGTATAAAAATGAGTTGCATCGCAACCAATGAATCTGACCGAAAAACCGTGTCCGAAGATCCCAGCAGGCAGAACGTGACGAGACAGATTGTCGACTATTATTCAGACCGACTTAGAAAGTGACAGTAATATATAGATTTAGGCACTGCCCAAAAGCGGAGCTCGAATTATATTAATGTCATCAAGGTATCGAGTATTTCTAGTTTTGATGACATCATGCCACGTGATCTTGGTGGTGCACCTCCCTACCTGCGATGTTGCCTTTTTCGATAAATTGACTTTTCTAGTTTTGATGACGTCATCGACGACGTCATGCCACGTGACCTTGGTACTGCATCCACCTTGCCACTAACATAACTTAAATCCAAGTTTGGTAACCTAGCGATGTTGTCTTTTAGAGATATTGACTTTTCTAGTTTTGATGACGTCATCGATTACTTCATGCCACGTGACCAAGGTGATGCAACCACCTTGCCACTAACATAACTTAAAGCGGGACTGTCATGGTACACGCATGTGCGAATTTTGATCACTTTGGTCCGGGCCGGAACGATGGCTGTGAGAGGGAGGAATTACGCTGGTAGAATCCGTTCAAATCTTGTTGTTTCGGGGTCCATCTACCCTTAATTCTTAACGGGTATTCTCTCCTGAGATCTCCTTAGTATCGTGACCAAAGTTTGGAGTTGATGCAATATTGTTTGTCGTTTTAAATTGAATGAGACTCGAGCGTCATTTTCACTGATGGCTGCCCAACAAGAAAGGCCTAATCGAGGTCGTCCTTACGCCAAAATGGCTTGGGAACACAATAAAAGCAGGATCTGGATATCGAAAAGGGTCCACGAGACATGGAAATTGTTCAAGGGCTACGGTATCTTTACCTCAGACAACGATTTTGCAGCTCATTTGCCTAAAAAACCCTAAAAACTTACCATAATGTCGCCTCCTGACGAATGAACTCCAAATTATGTTTTCCCTGAGGCGACGTCGCGCGGTGCGTGAGTACTTTCCCGCGAAAACGAAGTGTCCCGTGATTGGTTTATTTAAACAGGGAATCCCCGTTTTGAATGATAGTTATGGGATCGGCGGTCTTTGCTCGAGCATGCGCGTACCGTGACAATCCCGCTTTAACCCAAGTTTGGTCACCTAGCGATGTTCCGTTCTCGAGATATATAGTTCCACGCAAAAAAACTGGTGGGTGGCCTGTGTGACGCCGGACGAACGAACGCACAAACCGGAAGTCCATGATAAAACAGGTTGATGCATATACACTTTTGTGTTGTTTCCTTTCCTCCTGCATGTAGCTATGGGGCTCAGGAGCTCCGCTCAGAGTATTCTAGCCTCTTATTATCACGCCGAGTGCCGGGCCGAGTGCCCTGCACGAGCTCGAAAATTGTTTATACTAATAACTATAGAGGTCATCAAAGGGAAATTCTTTTTTCATTACGGCATAACAAGCTTGATGACTGAACCCCGGAATAAAGAAAGAGACAAGAAATGCCGGAGGAGTAGAGACGAAGCCGGGATGAAGCATGTTCTTCCAGATTATGTTTCTCCATCGGTTTTGGCTTGGCACACGATTTGGGTTTTCCGGAACAGCAATCTGAGAGAGCATCGACTCGCTACGTGCGAAACAATCATCACTTCGTAATCATTAATCCGCTATGTGTGTCAGTTCAGTGTCATCAGCAGCAAGACGAGCTATCCTCATGATACAGGCGATTATAACACTTTTCCAATCAAAAATTAAAGTTGCGCTGCTGTATTGCACAGTTGTGATCACAAGCGCATGTCATGTTATTAGAACGTGCAAAACTACGCACACTATTGCCTTGGGGTACCCCTTAAGCTTAGAAGCTACCCGGCGTCAGTGGCGATCCAGTGTGGTCCATACTGATAGTCCAACAAAATGCTCTTATAGCGCCTTGGTTCAACAACCTAACGCCGTCACTAGTGAGAACCAGGCTTTTCCGGTTATCGATCGATTATCGACTTTTGTGATAGCCTTCGGGCAGACCCGCGCGATTCTCCCCATGTTCTTCTGTCAAGATATAATCCAAGATCGCCATGAAAAGTCTTGGCACTGGGTATAGGCCACAGGTCACTTTTTGTCAAAGTGGAAATCGAGTTGTTACTGAATTTGTATAGTGTCGCGTGATTATGTCTTTCCAGTATGAGAACGCTAAACACACGTTGTACGTATGGATAGTATGCTATTAAAATATGATGTTTTCATAAAATATAAACGATTCCCATGAATAACAAGTCCTTATACAGCTCTTTGGTCACGAAATACAAACCAAACCACAGATCCATCTTTGTAAATCAAAGGTGTTGAACGATTAGATTGATCCAAATGAATAATAGTCTATTGTTATGATTGCGTGTGGTGGCATAGTTCTTACAAGCTTAGCAAATAATAATTCCAGTGCGTAGATACTAAGTGCAGATGTCTTAATGAAATATGGTTCCCTATTAAGTGCCAACAACTTTCTATAGAGAGACAAAACAGCGATTCAAAAGTTTGTGGCATAATCAAAATATACAGTCGCGTCTCTGACCCATGCCGCAGCCACATTGTTTTGGAGAAATCAATAAAGAACAGAGTTCACGTTATAGCTAACCAGCAACTGGGGATAATAATACATAGACAAAACAGAAACATTGGAATTAAAGTATAATTTCCTCGCCAGGCATAGCAGAGGAATTTGATACTTTAGGTATGAAATTGCATCACGTAAACAAATACATGGTAGAATTTGGCGCGCTTTGCGTGCGATGGCGAGGTATGTATAAACAAGTCTCCTTAAATGTCACATAGTACATGAAAGGCTTTGGGGATGTTTGTCAGCTTGATGTATTCCATGTGTAAATATTATAGGTTAGGGTGCTCTAGGAACTAACAGCAGCAGAGGGCTTATGACATATGAGTTGGGAGCGCGGGTTTCTCACGGTGAACTTGAGGTGTATGTTACATAGCGGAACAGTATTCCCGCACAAACTGCTAGCCAAATACCTCATTAAGATGATTTACTACACATCAAAAACGTCCAAGAAATAAAAAAATTCACAGTGTAATGCCTTTTAGGTTCTCACTGCCAATTGATAAACAAATTCCCGTCCTAACGTAGTGCATAACTTGAAGATGCGTTACAACAATCCACGCACGAACGATTTTGTCAAACTCTGTTAGTGGCTTTGCTAATTATGCTCGTCGAAACAATTGCTCTGTACTTTATACACTAAAGCTACTTACCCAAAAGAAGAAGTTGAATGAGAACAGAAGATACTTCATGCATTTTATCCCGCACATCTTGGGACAGAATCGCTGTTCCCCCAACCACCCAGTGCAAGTCTCGCAGCGGTCGCCAAGCTGTTCCCTAGAACATCTGTTAACGCGGTTCTAGCCTGATTCTAATTTCTCCTCCTAACACAGGACAGCGCCCTCAACAGCAGCTTCAAAACATTATTCAGCAGGTTGTTTGAGGAAAAGAGTGACTGTTGATTGGCTGGAGTTTGTATGTTATTAAGAAATCACCACTAAAATCTGTAGAACATGAAAGACGCTGGGGGTGTTGCTATGGTTACCATTCATGATGGACAGTCCTTGAGGTAAATTTGCATGTGAAAAACACCTGTCCCTGGGAAAGTGACTTCCAACTGAACTTAATGGTAGAAAACTACAATTATTCAAAACTGAATACAAATTAATGCCACAAAAGCGGTATTAATTCGATATTTAGTGAACGTTGTATGGACTTCGCCCTGGCCTGAAGGATACCCGCTCTGCAGTTGAAGCCCATTAGATAATTATGCTCGAAACCATCGCATCCTTGTGTGCTCGCTTTCAAAAAATTAATATCATTAACAAGACTTCAAAAACGAATCCCCAAGAGGTGGACCTTACACTGATTAAAATAACGATACCGGGGAAAATTCGCAGGCAAAATTCAGTTACTAGTATATTTCATGCCAAGCTTTTCATTCCTTGAAGCAATTCACTTTGTAGGGGGGAGAGAGGGAGGGGGTACGCTTAATTACGAAAAATGGCAGGCGCTGTTCCTGTAAAGGCCCTAAAAAGATAAGTCGGGCGTGATATTTTTTGACATGAGATAGTGATACAATTCATGTTTCGAAACAACTGTAATGTTCTTTTTGTTATATAAATATCAGTAAAATGTCAATTCGTCACCAGATGTTGAAGTGTCGGCAAACTAAAGACAACATTCTTGGTTTTAGACTCTTCGCCGCCTAAAATCACGAGAAACAGATAGAGTTTTGTGTCGGCCTTTTCACTAGAGATAGATGCCAGTGTGAGGATAACATTTTATTTTCACACTGTAAAGATGTCAAGTTTTGATTTTTGTGCGGGAGTTCCCTGATCATGGTGTTTGGGCATGTTCAATAAATGCTTTGTCAGTTTGGTATATTTTAGATGGTGAACTTTCTATTTATTATTTTTAATTACCACCCTCAAATCTTTCGCAAGAATTTCAACTCTTCATTGAAGACAAAACGCGGTATAGTGGTCGGTGATCAACAGTATAATTTCTTTACCTTATGTTTTTTTTTCGAGTTCGCGCACTTCCACTCGAGCGCCCAATACCTGGGCAGATTCAAAACACAAATATTTTTATGAGCGCTCACGGAGTTACGCTCTCGGGACCATCCCGTAAGGTCTGTCATTGCTGGTCATCGTCAATTTGGCACTTCATCATATCAAAGAACTCCTCCCTGAACGACGGGTTTAGGATTCCATAGATTATAGGATTTATTGCACTGGACGTGTAGGCCAAGTAAGTATAAGTTAGATATACCCTTCTATCTAGCCAATCAGAAGCCAGTACATCAACAATGTCGATTACAAAGCAGGGAACCCAACAAATGAAGAATCCAAGCACAGTTCCGAACAGTGTCCGAGTGATAATAATCTCTGCTCGGGACAGTCCGCTAGGCGTCGGCGTCGATTCAGGCGCGTTCGATAAGTCATCGTTGGAATTCGCAATATTTCCGTTTTCTACGGCAACACGACTCATCAAGATGTTGCCTTGAATCTGTAGATAACGTTGTCGTTTGCTGTGCTTTCGAATCTTACGAAAAACAGTGGAGTAACAACCTGTTATGACAGCTGCGGGGAAGACAACGAAAACGATACTTGAGATGATGGTGTAGATTTGCCCCGCGATTATTGTGTGGTGCAACCTGACGCATATTACTTTTCCGGGGTGAAAAATGAATGACCGGGAAGCCTGTGGATACAAGGCAAATGCAAGAGCGATACAAGATAGGGCACAAGTGACGAGCACCATGCCGACTGTTTTGCGATGGGTGAACCATTTTCTACAGAGTGATGGATGGATCACCTGAAAGTACCTGTTTAGCGCTGTTAGGGCCATGATTTGCAGGGAAACAAACGCCAGGAAATGCACGCAAAATCCTTGTAATATACACAGCAGATTGCCGTGCAACCAGTCGCCTTTTATCAGGACATTCACCGATAAAGGCATGGCAAAGGCGGCCATGATAATATCAGCTGTGCTTAGAGCCACAATGAAAGTGTTTGTCACTGTTCGTAGAAGCCGGTTTCTTATAAACGCTTTGACGACCATGATGTTACCAAACACCGCTAAGGCGTCGATGACGATAAGAATGAGCGATTCGAGTCCAATTTCTGTTTTTGTCCGTGAAGAAAGGTGATCTTCGAGAACCGGGGAGATACCCTTGCTGGTTTCATTCATGGTTTTCCTCTCGTCTGCGCTTTTTGGGAACACTCAGTGAAAATGTAGCTGATTACCAATGCTGATTAATTTTGGTCTCTATTTTCTTCGCAGCTTACTGAAATGTAGCTTTGAATTACACAGACAACGGCCAGTTTGGTTACCACGCCGGTTTTGAAGTACAGACGGGTTGCACTGCGGCAGACAACTAGGCTAGACTGACACAGGATCAGCAGATAATCTAGAAATATCAAGAAACAGAAACAAGATCGTTAATGAAACTGAAAAAGAGTAATAAACACTGCCGAATATCCTCAGGCATAAAATCTAATGATACTTTTCGCGCAATTTGGCAAAACCGGAAAAAACTGATTAACAATGTCTTTTTCGCCTCTTGCCGATTTCATTACGCGACGTCACGTGTGTAACGCAACTTTCAGTATCAGTAATGCGATACTCGAAAGAAAATATTTTAATATTAAAAAATGTCCGTGCCCTACTATTTTCTCTTGGCGATAGTAAATCTAGCGACTTTCGAGTGCTCAATGAGTCTACGTCTAGGGTTCTCCTGGAGGGTGGGGTCAAAACGTTTTGCTGTTGCTAAGGGGGTTGGGGGGGGGGGGGAGTAAGGAGAAACGTACCTTGTAAATGGATATTGGCATAACAAATGTTGATATCGAGTCTAGTGATGCCTAATGATCATGAGGCTGATTTGTATGCCAGGCGACATGTGCATTAAAAGAATAAAAGCATCATCGTGAAATTTTCTTAAAATCTATTTTCATTTTTGGTTTCAATCAAATGTTTAGAAAAATGTTCATATTTTTTCGTCATAATTTTTGCAGTTCATCACGAAATGTTTTTCGTCTTCCATTTTGGTTTTACAAAAAAGCATACCCCTTTCTTCTGGAAAATTAAGTGGGGATGCACGGAACACCGATCTCCAAACCCCCTCCCCCCCCCCTCCCCCCGCCCAAAAATGAACACTCCCTTACAGTATCAGTAATGCGATACTCGAAAGAAAATAATCTCCATGCCCTTAGTCTATTTTCTCTTGCCGATAGTAAATCTAGCGACTTTCGAGTGCTAAATGAGTGCATCTCAACTGTGGACTGGTTGTTGTGCAAACGTGTCCATGTTGATAGATACACTATTTGCTAAAATAGAGTTCAATTGACATAGCATCTCAGCTGGTAACATGACTCAGTTATGAACCGTTGTACACGTTTCTGCCCCGATAAAGGATAGAATGCATTGTCCGAAAGGTCAGCTTTTTCTGTTTGGTCAGTTTTTTCTTCTTTTACACACGTTGCTGGAGAAAACAGTAGGTTCGATTATCTTCTTTTTTATAATTGTTTCCCCTTAGTGCTTACACGTCATTGGTCGATACAGAATAGAAAAGGGAAATTAAAGTTAATTATTGAAATAATGAACTGTCGCCTTTAACTGTAGATTTTTTTAAGTTTTGACCTGTAAACTCCCAAATCCCAAGTACTTGATGTCGAAAACAGATTCGTGAAATTGCTTCAACCTTTTTATAGGCTGATCATGCTGCAGCTGAATAAACTATTCCTTGCATCAGCAGATTACGTCAGTACGCGCTGCCCATTGTTTTGCCATCATTTACGGATATTAAAATAATAATAATAATACAAAATTTCTATAGCGCCATTTCCTGAAGCTCAATGGCGCTTTACAATTTTCTCAGTAACTAAAACGAAAAGAGGTTAACGAAACAAATTTACAGTTCAAAATTAAAACGATCTAAAAACATCATAAAAAAGATGTAATAATGAAATAACTTAAAAATGACTAAAATAAAATAAAAATAACTAATAAAAATGTTTAATAAAAACTAATCACATACCTGTTTAAAAAGGTGTGTTTTTAGGCAATGTGCTGCTCTGGCGAATACACAGATGCATACAGATGCCGATGAATACACAGATGCCGTTAAAGGATAAATATGGATCCTTTCAGTCAAAATGTATAGTTAAATCGAATCAATTGACGTCTTAACTAAAGAAAAACCGAGGAAATTTAAAAACTCGATATGTTGATGTACAAGATTACTGACCGAGATGACCAGATAACTTGAAGAGGCCCATCCCTTTTAAAAGGTTTGACTTAATTTGACGTCTTTCAAATAAGCATTTACGGGAGTGCAAATATATGGCCGGCTATTACCGACAGGTTTTCTGTTGTTGTTGTTGTTGTTGCCGTTGTTTATCATGATATTGTTGTAATTTTCTAGGGGCTTAGTCGAGGTATGTCAGACATAATTTATTGTTATTAGTCCCATTGTAAGAATACACAACACACAACCCATAGCCATAAATAATGTTAGTCAGAAGTTCTTTGAGTTCTAACTCAGAAACTGGAAGAGAAAAAGTTTTTTGTTAGCCTGTTTAACATGTAATTTGGTCTCTTGGCTATAACAAGATTTGTAAGAGGGATCGATTTGTTATCCAATCCCAAAATATAGGTTCAATATGAATAACAAGGTTCGACCCTGTACAAAGCCTTGAAATGATGCAACTGCTCACCAGTGTTTTCAGCAGGCAAGTTCCTCACGCCACTTCACTGAAGTACAGGCAAAGCCCTTATTCCTTCCACATCGATAAAAACAAGTGTCCTATTTCCTAAGGCCTGGCTTGGAACTAAATGTTGGTACTAGAAAGGCAAGAAAGCAAATACACTTAGTATTCACAAACCGATCACTCCCAGTCTAATTTAGCTATCGCTACTTAGATCTTCTTCCTGATGACTCCCCAAAAAGTCTGCTTCCTCGGTACCCACTTTTTACATTTTAAACGAATCATTAATTCGACAAAGTAACCGGATGGTTTAGGAGAGAGGTGCCACTGAAAATCTAAGTGAAATCCTCCATAAATATATTGAAAAAGTAAACCGCCTAAAAAAATTGATAAGATTGTAAGACCCCGGCATTTTAGTACATTTTCAAATTACAACCGCAAAGTGAAGATATGATATTCCCTTGTCATAGTATAGAAGCGCAGCATGATAATTGAGTGAATGCCTAAAATAATAATGTGAATGTCTAAAATAATAAGTCAAATTCAATCAGTTTCGCTAGTGATGGTAGTTAAGACGTGTCTACAGTGACCTCGCAAATTGTTTTGCTTGATTATAATGGAGCGTCGGTAACAAATCACCTCATTCTGAGATAAGAATTCTTTCTTTTGTATCTCGAGACATTCTGCGGATTTTTAAGGTTGAGTACCAAACGCTGTTATTCGTTTTAACCGTTTTCGTATCTCAAACGCAATGCTGCTTGTCATAGTGCGAAAATAATATCTCAGCAGGCGGTAAAAATAAAAACATCTGGCATAATGCCTGGTCCATGCATATTGCAATGCCTCCTCTTTTGATACAGCGATAATGGAAATATAATTCAAAATCAATGCGCCCTTCAATTTGAATTTGAAGTTCTATCGGTAGGCGCGTTATATGTTTATGATACGATTATATGTTTAGGTTACTTGGGTTGCCATTTGTTTTAACCTTACAAGATGTAACGTCGTAGAGTAGTCGTTTTACGCTGGTCCAAATCAAAATAATAAAAACCGCTATAATAAAGAAGCTATTTTTCTTTGCAAAACCAAAACACTCAAAATCAACAAACAAAACAAAACAATATAGCGTGTATTCAAAGACACACTCCAGTGCATGTCTGTATGTTGCCAAGAGATTTCTCTTGTTACAGAGCGATCCAGGTCGACATCATTTAAAATCATTGATTGATAAGGAGACCCTAATGATCATCTACCGACCTGAGGAGTTTCTTGTTAAATAGCAGACTCTTTCAGTCACAAAGTGCTTGTTTCATTTTCCCTGTTTGATATTCACAGCACTGGCCATGTGATAGGTTTAGATAGAAAGTGCTCACTCAGGACACTCAGGTCAACGTGCGAGCTCTCTCAACTCGAGCACTATTTGCATAAACTTGAGATCATGAAATGCTACCGTGAACGCCCAATTTTAAAGTCGCCTTTAAGTGACAGGTGGGTCAATTTTACATTTACTTTCATAATTCACTATCAGTTGATCAATACTACTAAATACGTGTTGTTTACGTTCGTATTCCCACCTTGAACGCCATTGGGTGGATAATGGACTTCTTTAAAAAGCAGCCCTCTAGTACATATTCGCACTGGAATAACTCACTTTTTATTGTTGGATAGCTACTTTGCTAATTGAAATTTTTGATATGTCATGCTTTCTCCATTAAGACAAACACTAGGTTTAAAGCCTCAAGCCTAACAAGCTTGATCACTTTTAAACCAGCTCCTTGGAAAATCATGAAACCTTCATTACTAACAGTGAAGAAAAGCTGCCTTCATTAGTTTCTTAGACTGATTAATGCAGGGTGTAACGACTCAATGTTATGCATTTGTTTTAGGAAATAAAAAACAAATCAAATGTGCTCAATCCGGATGTTGTCCTCGAAAAGTTCAAGAAACAAGAAATGTGAGTTTTATTCGAGGCTAAAACCATTTTGTTGAGTTGATCACGAGTTATAATATATACTGTTATTTTCAAGCTAAATTTTGCACGATGATACTGTAGTCTATAAAAACGCCAGCAGTCAGTGATATTGTAACTAGCGTTCGACAGAAAACATGGTGCGGAGCCTTTAGCCAGTTGGGCACTTTCGTCGATTATCATTCGAAACAATATTTTTCAACGAATCTCTCACCTTCACTTGAAAGCATTTGTCAGATATCTTTCCTTTCAATTATGAACAGAAAAGCCACTACTCGTCCAAGGAGGTTTTATCATTCGTCTTAGAGTAAACTCGCAAGTTTGATTTGATATAAGTCGGCATTCTTTACTGGATTCTATGACCAAATCACTATAATAGCATTATTCCCATGGTTCTTCTGGTTCTTCTTGGGATGTTAACAGAAATGTCGCCATGATTTCTAATTGAGAAGTAGTGACGGCCTAATCGAGTCCAAGAATTAATGCCTGGGAAAAGCGGATGTTTAGACTTCTGTCAAATATACATGCGTTGCCTTTTGATAATGAGGTTTTTCACAGCACGTTACATTTTCATCATATCGGGAGGGGTTTAGACCTATTTATAATTCTGCGAACTCCCACAAAACATTTCCGAACATCAAACTGCGTTTTGTCTTCTGTCCATCAAACCATCAAGACAGGCGCATGGAGTTTTTTCTAGGTTTCGCCTTTGCATTTGATGGTGGAAAATGTGGTTTTAAGCCTAGCTAGTCTTTGTTCTTCAAAAAAAAACATCTCAAAGCCAGTTGTTAATTTATCTGATTGACGAAGCCAAAACTCAGTTTGTTGGTTGGCGTAGAGTTCGCAGAATTATGAAAATTGCAGTCAGAGTGAAACGTTGCTGTTTTGTTATTATTTTTGTAAGACAATTTGAACATGTCCATGTGTGATCCTTACCACATGCGAGAAATAAGGCCGAAGGCCATGGTACGTTTACTTTCTTCTCTGAGCATGTTGTTAGCCTGCACGGCATACGTTTCAATTTTTCCTTTTGAATCGCGTTGTGTCGGTAATCTTTACCTCTAAACCAAAGTGCTCGTCTAGGCGGTGCTGACAGACAAGTTAAAATTTACTTTTCACTAAAACAGTTATCCATGCTGTACAGATTTGCAATTAATTGTTGATGTGACTTTACCCTCAAGTTGCACCTGTACAATTCTCACTGTTAACTAAACAGATAGATAATATACAAGAGAGAATTTGAGACTGATTCGTGTCCCGGGGGGACTCCCATATTTTTTGGTCGGGGATGATCGTCGTATCTTTTATGGGTTAAAATCACGGTGATTTGGTCTCTTTTAGGGGTGATCTTGATCTTCAATAAATTTTAGGGAGATTGGTATCTCTTAGGGCCGAAACTGTGTCCAAATTGCTTTTTCATTTGATGGTACCTCTAAAAACCGTGTAAGAAAGAGAGATTATTCGATGAGAAGACAATAAATTAGAAACAAACACGGAAATTTCTTGATGGGTATCTTTCATCTGTTACCTGTGTCCTTCGCGCCTACTTGGTACATAAGACCTCATCTTTTAGGGTATCTTTTAGGGTAATAAATTGTTTGAGCCACGCCATGGCCCGCCATGTTTGGCATCTTTTAGGGGTGAAACTGAAAATTTCCGACGATCATCCCCGACAAAAAAATATTGGAGTCCCCCCCCCCCGGGATTCGTGCGGCAAACAGATGGACAATATAAATGTAAAATACTGGGAGACTATCAATTGAAAGCTAAAAATCGCTATCTTGAGTGGATCCCCTAATATAAGTTTCAGAGTCAAGAGACTAATTTAACCGGTGCATTACCCTATAGAAAAGTATGAGGGAGGGGGCACAGATAACGACAATGTCAGAGGGTACCAACGACGCTTAAGCCTGATTTTCTTCCAAATTGACTTAGTAACATGTTTTTAACTGTTATGGATAATTATTAGATAATATTATATGTCGCTGGCAAAAAAACAGCCGTTCCTCATTGCCAGCAACTGCGAATTGCTGAAAAATTGCCAGCACAGACGTGAAAAAAATGCCAGCCAGGAATCCCGTCGACATTGAGGTTTTGCCAGCCAGGAAATAGAAAATTGCACCATTTTCTGTTTGCCAGCCAGCAAAATTGCTCTTAAAGGCCTTTAGCCAGCCAGGCGAGTAGTACTCGAAACACATTTGCCAGCATTGACAAATTTCACGCCATTGTCACTCAGAAAAATATATATAATGAAAGGTCGACGAACAGCTTAAACGATGATTATTTAATACGATATTTCAATCGGCCATTACCGATCTTCTTCAGGTTTTGAAAACCTGAAGAAGATCGGTAATGGCCGATTGAAATATCGTATTAAATAATCATCGTTTAAGCTGTTCGTCGACCTTTCATTATATATATTTTTCTCAGTTCAACTGGTTGACAGGTCCGTTTATCAGGATCCAGCTTGGCAAAATACCTCGTTCGCGGATTTTCATATTTTAGTCTACATTGTCACTCAGCAGCCTTTTTGACTATACTACAAATCAAAATTTGTTTTTGATAGCAAGAGAAGCGGGAATGCACAAAAATTGGTATTTTAGAACTGAATCCGTGACGCAGATGCATAGAGCCACGATATTTCTCTTTTGATGGGAGGAAAAGCGATGAGTTCCGTCCAGAGAAAATAAAATATGGTATCCCTGTGGATACATATGCCATATCAATGGGCATTGCAGGGCGTGTCCCTTTCAAATACATTTGATATCTCTTTGTCTGGTGTCTCAGTAACCCCCCGCTCTATTCAAATTACACGAAATTAATGGATGCTAAGTTGTTTCTCAAATCACATACTAGAGACCTTACCTTAGGAGATCTTCGAATTTCCTGACAGCTGAATATGCAATGTGGACTCTCATTTCATGTCCAGACCCTACAGACAAAATTGAAAATCAGCTTTCTTTGATGAAGTCTCAATTCAGGCCAATTTGCAAGAAAATAATCCCAACAGAAACACTGCATGTCGTACTCTAAGGGCGGGACAATAAGTATTAGTTCTTGCAAGAGTCTTTGCAAGGGTCTTTGCAAGGCTCGACATGAGAAGGCTTTCACGAAATCTTCGAGTAAAACATTCTTCTCGATATGAGCGTCTTCAAAACCGTGTCAGCGATTTTTTATACGTTTCATCAAGAGTGGATTACCAAGAGTTTCCACATTTACTATGTACGCCCGAATCACAGTCAGAAAAGTGTCTATTTTTAGAACTAGGATGCCCGCGAAATTCGTCATCCACAGGGTTCCCACTTTCTCGCCACGCGAACAGTTCCAGCCTAAAAACGCGAACAGATCCAGCCTAAAATTAAATCGCAGATCAATGGAAAAACCGTTAAAATCGCAAAGATAAGGTAGGATATTCTCTATTTTGTTGTGTATTGGGTATACGAGCATTCGAGCCTGAGCATTCGAATACTTTCGCGCGCGAAACTCAAATCTAAAAATAGACACTTTTCTGACTGTGATGTGGACAAATACACAGTAGGGAAAGATTCTAACTCTTGTTAATCCACTCTTGGTTTCATATATTTTACAATTGTGTTGGCCACCAAAATGAAATATCGACCAATTTAAATAGGAGCTGAAAAACAGAAACGACCCGTCGAACATTTACCAACACCTTTCAAAAGGAGCTATCGCTAAACGATGAAGAGTTTTAGTGACAAAATTAACCTACCTCAACACTACTGCTTTAGTGGGGTGGGCGCGAACTCTTGGTCAAGCACGGCAGGCGCGGTTTTCCTGAGTTTTTACCTCGCAAGAAACAAAGTTTATATTCAAATTGAAATGAAAGTTTCTCAGTGTTTGCGAAAGAATGAGTCATTGCAGATGTTTTTATTTCAAATACGCAACAGTTTGTCAGTAGAAATAATTATTAGATGTCATAGTATTTACAAGCAAGGCAAATACAGTAAAATTGTATTATGAATTTTCTGAGCTGAGAATGCTGAGAATGTCAACTAAAGCCTAGCAGTACCTTTCTTGCAAACACTACATTATCTTTTTCGGGAGCAATTAAAAAGGCCTAAAAAACATGTGTGATATCTTCTGTAAATGTGTGATATCTTCTCCAATTTTTGATGAGGTTGAGCATGATAGTGAGATTTGTCAACGCCGAGGTATGTGTTAATTCTGCCGAAGCGAAGCTAATGCGGATAGCACTAACTTGAGGCATTGACAGTCTCACTTTCATGCGAAAACCGAATTCAATAATTGTTTTATTAAGGAGTTTTTCAATTTCAGCTTACGTCCATGGTCGTTTCCTCCTCGTATTCAATTCAAATAGGCATAGTAGACATAGTAGACAGCCTGAGCTATGCCCTCTCGGCAAAAATCATAACAGATTCAACGAGAATATTGGCAGTTGGCTTCGCTTCCGAAATGAAAACCAACATGGCGCCCCAATCTATTGGCTTGCATTATGACGTCATTTCAGTGCATCAATCCTAATGTCTGCAGAGTGACATCACGAACTGCCAATCAGAATCGAGATAGTGGCATGGATGAATAATAATATCAAATATTCAACTACATGTTTTGTTTATCGTGATATTGGATATTTTGTTGTTCTTTTGTGGGTGGGTTGTTGTTCTTAGGCTTGGCGATCATTTGGCTTGTTGTTATGGGGACTCGTGTGAATACTCAGTGTGGCTTGTTTGTTTTGCAACCTTGTTTATACAAACTAAGCGGAGCATGAAACGTTTACCAGTCATTTTATAATTTCTCCTCATAATTCAATACAAAATGGCGCCGTCAGGACTTTCTTCCTTAACTTCCTTTATTCCAAAACGATTCATCCTTGCCATTCTGATATTCCTTGGATTCTTTACGATGTATGGGCTAAGAGTGAACATTAACGTGGCGATAGGAGCCATGGTAAGCGAGCACACGATCATGATCAGTGGGAAGGAAGTGATACAGGTCAGTGATTTACTGTACTACGACCTCTTTATAGTGCTGGTGGCACCTGAAAACCGCCTAAAAAACCCAATCATTATCTAAAAGTCTCTTAATCTAAAGTAAACGCCTTGCAAGTTCTACTTGGTTGCGTCAAAATACTCTTGTCACTGATGACTTGTTTGGGTGGCACCCTTACAAAGACAAATTCTCTAATGGGAGATGGATTTCTTTAGTTATTTGACAAGTAAATATGGCGAACATTTAGTGAAAGACAAAATATGTCCTTGTTGTCATCAGTTCATTGGTGTCCATAGCACATACGGTTGATCAAGACATTTCCTTTTAAGCTTTTGTTATCTGTTTATCAATTTACATGTAACACGATTTCGACAAGCGACGCGCCTTGTTATGTAGAGTGGGTTAGCAGTCATTGTAAACCAGGCGTCAAATTAGTTTAGTTTTCAAGGGCTGCATTGGAATGGTTTCGGTTGAGATTTGGTATAAAAAATGCTCTCGAGAAACTCTGACTGAAGATTTTTGACTTTGATTACTGAACATGGATTAACACGCATTTCTCTGATTGTTAATCGCTCATGTTTCTAGAGGGTGCATGTATATTTTCATCATAGTAAGCCATTCACGGGCACGTCAATGTTTTTATCCCTTAATCCTCGTCATTTGACGCTCTAGTTCCTGAAAAATTCGATTTTATGAGCTTGCTCGTACGAAACATTGGACACGGACAATCAAGTTTCCTTTAATCAGCTTGTAAGTGAGGGAGGTGAGGGAAGGACGCTGGCGCGCGAGGTTGATAGAAAATGGACATGAACTGACTGTTTATATCGTACCTATGTAATTGGCAAAGAAGGGCGTAATGCGCGCCATTTACGTTCTTGTGGTTATATTCATGGCTCTATTGGCTCGTCAATGGAATTTCTATTTGTTTTCTTTCAGGAGCCAGAATTTCAGTGGTCGTCACGATTAAAAGGTAACCAATAATTCGTCCTGGCACAGGCCTAGTGTATGTCTTAAAAAGGGAAACATTGTTCAAGTCACAAGCGAAACTTTCATGCTATCATTTTAAAGTGTTTACGGACTATTAGAGGTTGCTTCAAAGACCGTAAAAAACTTGAGAGGAACGGCAAAAAAGATGTGAGCATCTGGCACTATTCAATAATGATAAGAATTTAAGTAAAAGTCTCTTGGAGAGCTGCCCTGTTTACGGCAAAGCCATCAAATAAAGCGCTCAGACATGCTTTTTATTATTTGGCAGGGATCATATTGGGCTCATTTTATTATGGTTATGTTGCCCTTCAAATCCCGGGTGGATGGTTGGCTATCAAACTCGGTGCCACCCGGTTGTACGGTATTGCTATCTTGTTCGCCTCTCTCTTCACTCTCCTGACACCACTAGCAGCTCGAAACAGCGCCTTCTTCTTAATCGTGTTAAGGATCTTTGAAGGACTTGTCTTGGTAAGCATTACCTATCCACTTCCAACCCACGCCATGATGCTATTTCAAATATATATTATTTAGTATAAACCAACTAATGGTCTATTACAAATCCTGCATTCTGATTGGCTGAATGGCTACTAATAATGGTCTATTAGTGATAGACCGTGCCTGGCAAAACCACCACCTTTCTTTGCAAGGAAACTTGATTTTTTCAACATAAAATAATGGAATTCATTTCCAAAATGGACCAACTAGTTGGTTTATACTAAAACAATTAGACCTCTTGTCCTCATGTGCTATGATATCAATAGACCATTCGGCCTTCGGCCTCATGGTCTATTCATCATAGCACATTCGGCCTCGAGGTCTAATTGTTAAATATATCAGATGATGCTATTTCAAACATATATAATATAGGTAGAATAAAGATGTAATAGGACCTCAAAAACTCCTCACAGATCCATGTTGTAAAAATTTAAAAGTTTAATACGTTTTGGCTTGCAGCCTTCTTCAGTAAAAAAGTTAAAAATATATATATCAGTAACGATGAAATACACTTTCATGTTCAATCATCAAATATTAGTCATACATTTCAGACGCCTATAAAGTGATACATTGTTCAGCCGTACCCCCGGAGGGGAGGCGAATAGTGGTAGATATACCGAGAAGCGTCGAGATATATATCAACCGCTAGGTATATATCAACCGCTCGGTATATATCTACCACTAGGCACCGACCCGGAGTTGTTTTAATACCAAATCAAAAGCTTGAAAAAATCAAAGCGCAATAGCCGCCATTTTGAGAGTTTTCTCAAAACAGTAAATAGTTTTGGATATCTACTATGTCAAGAACCAATCAGAGCGCGAAAAATACTATTTACTGATTTGGTATATACTATACATATTTAGACGTCTATTTAACAATTAGACCTCAAGGCCGAATGTGCTATGATGAATAGACCATGAGGCCGAATGGTCTATTGATATCATAGCACATGAGGACGAGAGGTCTAATTGTTTTAGTATAAACCAACTGGTTGGTCGGTTTTGGCAATGAATTCCATTATTTTATGTTGAAAAAATCAAGTTTTCTTGCAAAGAAAGGTCGTGGTTTTGCCAGGCACGGTCTATCACTAATAGACCATTAGTAGCTCAGCCAATCAGAATGCAGGATTTGTAATAGACCATTAGTTGGTTTATACTAAAAAGTGATACATATTCAGACGTGTATAAAGGGATACATATTCAGACGCGTCTATAAAGTGATACATATTCAGACATGTATAAAGTGATACATATCCAGACGCGTCTATAAAGTGATCATATTCAGACGCGTCTAAAAAGTGATACATATTCAGACGTGTCTATAAAGTGATCATATTCAGACGCGTCTATAAAGTGATACATATTCAGACGCGTCTATAAAGGGATACATATTCAGACGCGTCTATAAAGTGATCATATTCAGACGCGTCTATAAAGTGATACATATTCAGACGTGTCTATAAAGTGATCATATTCAGACGCGTCTATAAAGTGATCATATTCAGACGCGTCTATGAAGTGATACATATTCAGACGCGTCTATAAAGTGATACATATTCAGACGCGTCTATTTAACAATTAGACCTCAAGGCCGAATGTGCTATGATGAATAGACCATGAGGCCGAAGGCCGAATGGTCTATTGATATCATAGCACATGAGGACGAGAGGTCTAATTGTTTTAGTATAAACCAACTAGTTTGTCAGTTTTGGCAATGAATTCCATTATTTTATGTTGAAAAAATCAAGTCTTCTTGCAAAGAAAGGTGGTGGTTTTGCCAGGCACGGTCTATCACTAATAGACCATTAGTAGCTCAGCCAATCAGAATGCAGGATTTGTAATAGACCATTAGTTGGTTTATACTAAAAAGTGATACATATTCAGACATGTATAAAGTGATACATATTCAGACGCGTCTAAAAGTGATCATATTCAGACGCGTCTATAAAGTGATACATATTCAGACGCGTCTATAAAGTGATCATATTCAGACGCGTCTATAAAGTGATCATATTCAGACGCGTCTATAAAGTGATACATATTCAGACGCGTCTAAAAATTAAAGTGATACATATTCAGACGTGTCTATAAAGTGATCATATTCAGACGCGTCTATAAAGTGATCATATTCAGACGCGTCTATAAAGTGATACATATTCAGACGCGTCTATAAAGTGATCATATTCAGACGCGTCTATAAAGTGATCATATTCAGACGCGTCTATAAAGTGATACATATTCAGACGCGTCTATAAAGTGATACATATTCAGACGCGTCTATAAAGTGATCATATTCAGACGCGTCTATAAAGTGATACATATTCAGACGCGTCTATAAAGGGATACATATTCAGACGCGTCTATAAAGTGATCATATTCAGACGCGTCTATAAAGTGATACATATTCAGACGCGTCTATAAAGTGATCATATTCAGACGCGTCTATAAAGGGATACATATTCAGACGCGTCTATAAAGTGATACATATTCAGACGCGTCTATAAAGTGATCATATTCAGACGCGTCTATAAAGTGATACATATTCAGACGCGTCTATAAAGTGATCATATTCAGACGTGTCTATAAAGTGATACATATTCAGACGCGTCTATAAAGTGATCATATTCAGACGCGTCTATAAAGTGATACATATTCAGACGCGTCTATAAAGTGATACATATTCAGACGCGTCTATAAAGTGATCATATTCAGACGCGTCTATAAAGTGATCATATTCAGACGCATCTATAAAGTGATCATATTCAGAGGCGTTTATAAAGTGATCATTTTCAGACGCGTCTATAAAGTGATACATATTCAAACGCGTCTATAAAGTGATACATATTCAGACGCGTCTATAAAGTGATCATTTTCAGACGCGTCTATAAAGTGATACATATTCAGACGTGTCTATAAAGTGATACATATTCAGACGCGTCTATAAAGTGATACATATTCAGACGCGTCTATAAAGTGATACATATTCAGACGTGTCTATAAAGTGATACATATTCAGACGCGTCTATAAAGTGATCATATTCAGACGCATCTATAAAGTGATCATATTCAGAGGCGTTTATAAAGTGATCATATTCAGACGCGTCTACAAAGTGATCATATTCAGAGGCGTTTATAAAGTGATCATTTTCAGACGCGTCTATAAAGTGATACATATTCAGACGCGTCTATAAAGTGATACATATTCAGACATGTATAAAGTGATGCATATTCAGACGCGTAAGGCAATCCTGTCTCTGTTTCAACCCAAAGGGCGTGATGTTTCCATGTAACCACGCCATCTGGAGTAAATGGGCACCGGCCTTGGAAAGAGCAACACTGCTTACCATAAGCATCGCAGGTGCGTAAATTTATTTCTCGTTTTAAACCAGAAAAACAAGTCATCTGATTTGAGCAAAGGAGCTCCTTACCGCAAGTTTTACTTGTTGTGACTTCTAAATGTGTAAGGCCTACGGGCAAACGCCGTGCCAGAGTCGCGCCGTTCCAATACAAAGCAATAGAAATTTCTTGATTATAAAGTCATCCTTCGAAAAAGGAAAGGTTCGACAGAAGAAGAGCGGCCGAGGTTCGGCGTTTGCCGTAGGCCTAAGATTCACGACGTGTAAAACGAATATCCATACCCTATATTGAATCTATCCATGCTCCATATGGTATCTATCCATATTCTTATGTTGTATCGAATATCCATACCCTATATTAAATCTGTCCAGGTATCAGTATCCATACTCTTTATGATGTATCGAATATCCATACCCTATATTGAATCTATCCATGCTCCATATGGTATCTATCCATACTCTTTATGTTGTATCGAATATCCATACCCTATACATTGAATCATCCATGCTCCATATGGTATCTATCCATACTCTTATGTTGTATCGAATATCCATACCCTATATTAAATCTGTCCAGGTATCAGTATCCATACTCTTTATGATGTATCGAATATCCATACCCTATATTGAATCTATCCATGCTCCATATGGTATCTATCCATACTCTTTATGTTGTATCGAATATCCATACCCTATACATTGAATCATCCATGCTCCATATGGTATCTATCCATACTCTTATGTTGTATCGAATATCCATACCCTATATTAAATCTATCCAGGTATCTATCCATACTCTTTATGATGTATCGAATATCCATACCCTATATTGAATCTATCCATGCTCCATATGGTATCTATCCATACTCTTTATGTTGTATCGAATATCCATACCCTATATTAAATCTATTCAGGTATCTATCCATACTCTTTATGATGTATCGAATATTCATACCCTATACATTGAATCTATCCATGCTCCATATGGTATCTATCCATACTCTTTATGTTGTATCGAATATCCGTACCCTATATTGTAGTTAGATCCTTACGATATTCTACGCATTCTCGCGGGTCACTTATCTTTTCAGGTGCTACGACTGGTAGTGTAGCGTCCATGCCAATCTCTGGACTGCTCTGCAAATATGGCTTCGACGGAGGCTGGGCCTCGGTTTTCTACTGCTTTGGTGAGTGAGGTGTGATTTGTCAGGCAAATTAATGAGGGTTGTCCAATACACTGACAAATTTATTCAAGGCATTGTCTAAAACAATGGAGTGCAATGGAGTGTATTATAGAACGAGGCAATACAATGGAGAAGGACAATACCATGCATAAATATGTCAGAGTATTGGACTAGTATGAAATTAATATTATGGATGTGCATTGAATACTAGTCAACTATCGTCCAGAACTGGACAAATCTTTTTCATGTATGCCATGCTGACTCCCAATTATACAATTATGAGTCTGAACTATCTTGGTTTTGCTACACAGGTGTGTTTGGTTTGCTGTGGTATATATTATGGGTTATGTTGGCCTACGAATCCCCATCGGTTCACCCGAGCATAACGAAGGAGGAACGAGTATTTATCGAGCAAACTGCAGTTCATGCCGACGAGGTAATCATACATGATCATAGTTACTTTATTTATGTATCAGTCCATTCCAGCGGTGACCATGCCCCCCCCCCCCCCCCCCGGGCATTTGGTCATTTCTAAAAATAAAACTGAAAATTCCCCGCCCCCGGGCTAGCAAAAATGCAGAATACCCCACGGCGGGGAAAACAAAAAGCGGAAAAATGCCCCACCCCCGGGACGAGAAAAAGACGGTAACTCTGCGTGACAAAGCTTCACAACAAAAACTTCAACTCCATTTATACTGTCCGAGCATTTGCAATTCGTTTTTTTTAATGTACTTTAGTTTTCTCGTCTTTGAACGAGTTCTCATTTCACTGAAAGTGAGACAAAATATAAATAAAGAAGTGACATTCCTAGGCCATTCGCGGTTGTAGCCATTTAGCTGCATCTCTCAATGCGAAATTTACCTTTATTCTATTTGCAGAGCAACTATTTCGCAGTTATGTTACTTGACTTTTTGCGAAATTGGAACTCTGTTTATAGTGTCAATTCATTTTTATGTTTTTCCACTGAGACGAAATTGCGAAATCTGTTTCTTCTCTATAGAAGACGTTAACTGTGAAATGTGCAAATGTGTCAGTCTCCAAACGTGGTGTATACGGGCCATGCTCCGCATTATATTTTATGTGGCGTTATTTTCTGTAACTGGGTTGTAGTTCGCAAAACCCGACGCGCTTGAGATGAGAAAACCAAAATTCCCCACCCCCCTCCCCCGGGGAAAAACAATTCCCGACCCCCGGGCCAGCAAATTTTCAAAATTCCCCACCCCAGGGAAGGCACTGGTGTGCAAATGCCCCACGGTGTCCGGGGGGGGATGGTCACCGCTGGAATTGACTGACATTACAGATCCGTTTGTCATTGTCATTGGCGGAGCTACCTGTGAACATTGAACGACTCACGACCCACACCAAGAATGTGCTTCTGAAAACAGACTATAACCCTAAACAATGGCTTTTTCTCGTTTGACAGATGAAAGGAGGCGTCCCGTGGAAATCTCTTCTAGGGTCAAAAAGAATATGGGGTATCGTGATTGGCGCCTTTGCGTCAGACTGGGGCTTATATGTGCTCTTGATTTGTGTCCCTTCGTACCTGTTAGATGTCATACACTACGATGTTAATCAGGTTTGTGATGTAAAGGAGTCCTTTTAGGTTATGTACTCTTGATTTGTGTCCCTTTGTACCTGTTAGATGTCATACACTACGATGTTAATGAGGTTTGTGACGTGAAGGAGTCATTTTAGGTTATAATCATTTCATGTTATCAATGCATTTCTGACTGACTGTTGTTATCACCAATTCTTTTATAATTTTTATCGCAAATTATTTTATTTAACAACAGATGGGATTCGTAGCCGCCACCCCGTTTCTTCTCAAGTCGTTTTCGTGTCCTGTCGGTGGCTGTGTTGCGGATTTCCTCCGACGTCGAGAATATCTGCGAACTATCACGATACGAAGGCTCTTCTATTGCCTTGGTGTGTAATGACCGATTGTTATTGCCCTGGAGTTATTGCCTTGGAGTGTAGTACCATGTACTGATATTGCCTTGGTGTGTAGTACCATGTAGTTATATTGCCTTGGGGTGTAATACCATGTAGTGATATTGCCTTGGTGTGTAGTACCATGTAGTTATATTGCCTTGGTGTGTAGTACCATGTAGTGTTATTGCCTTGGTGTGTAGTACCATGTAGTTATATTGCCTTGGTGTGTAGTACCATGTAGTGATATTGCCTTGGTGTGTAGTACCATGTAGTGATATTGCCTTGGTGTGTAGTACCATGTAGTGATATTGCCTTGGTGTGTAGTACCATGTACTGATATTGCCTTGGTGTGTAGTACCATGTAGTTATATTGCCTTGGTGTGTAGTACCATGTAGTGATATTGCCTTGGTGTGTAGTACCATGTAGTGATATTGCCTTGGTGTGTAGTACCATGTACTGATATTGCCTTGGGGTGTAGTACCATGTAGTTATATTGCCTTGGTGTGTAGTACCATGTAGTGATATTGCCTTGGGGTGTAGTACCATGTAGTGATATTGCCTTGGTGTGTAATACCATGTAGTGATATTGCCTTGGTGTGTAGTACCATGTAGTTATATTGCCTTGGTGTGTAGTACCATGTAGTGATATTGCCTTGGGGTGTAATACCATGTAGTGATATTGCCTTGGGGTGTAATACCATGTAGTGATATTGCCTTGGTGTGTAGTACCATGTAGTGATATTGCCTTGGGGTGTAATACCATGTAGTGATATTGCCTTGGGGTGTAATACCATGTAGTGATATTGCCTTGGTGTGTAATGACCGATTGTTATTGCCCTGGAGTGTAATACAATGTACTGATATTGCCTTGGTGTGTAGTACCATGTAGTTATATTGCCTTGGGGTGTAATACCATGTAGTGATATTGCCTTGGGGTGTAATACCATGTAGTGATATTGCCTTGGTGTGTAGTACCATGTAGTGATATTGCCTTGGTGTGTAGTACCATGTAGTGATATTGCCTTGGGGTGTAATACCATGTAGTGATATTGCCTTGGGGTGTAATACCATGTAGTGATATTGCCTTGGTGTGTAGTACCATGTAGTGAAATTGCCTTGGGGTGTAATACCATGTAGTGTTATTGCCTTGGAGTGTAGTACCATGTAGTGAAATTGCCTTGGGGTGTAATACCATGTAGTGATATTGCCTTGGTGTGTAGTACCATGTAGTGAAATTGCCTTGGGGTGTAATACCATATAGTGTTATTGCCTTGGAGTGTAGTACCATGTAGTGAAATTGTCTTGGGGTGTAATACCATGTAGTGATATTGCCTTGGCCGGGTGTAATACCATGTAGTATTATTGCCTTGGAGTGTAGTACCATGTAGTGATATTGCCTTGGTGTGTAGTATCATGTAGAGATATTGCCTTGGGGTGTCATACCACATGTAGTGAAGTAAAAATCTATACTATAAATCTAACGGTGCATAGGTCGGTGGTCAAAAGTACCTCTTTAACATGGATATATGTCTTTTGCAGGCGCCACAGCCGGAGTATTTATCGTCTTGTCGGGGTATATCAAGGAACCCGCCCTGGTCGTGATCACAGTAGGCGCGGCCGGCCTGCTATCGGGTCTGATATACTCCGGTTTCCAGGTCAATATGCTAGATATCGCCCCTCGGAATGCTTCTATAACAATGGGTCTATGTAATACGATTGGTGGTACGACGGGGTTTATTACTCCCATGATGGTGGGGTTTCTGACGAGAAATAAGGTGATTAATAGTGTCCGCGGTAAAAGCAGAGTCGTTTGCTAACTTTTCATGCCATAAACACTAGCATCCGTTTCTCCGCGGCCAAGAAGGTACTGCAGAAGCAACCTCGCGAATCGAAGTGCTACACGAGGGTTCCGGTATGAAAGGGATAAGACAGCCCACTTTCACGCTTGAATCGGCTATTATGAATTCATAACTCAACAGAATGAAGTCGAAAATTTTCAGTCTCCGGCAAAAGTACTTTTATAGGGCAAAAATGGCATGGCAATGGCAAGGTAATTCCTTGTGGAATCCTATGATATCTCTTTTTTGTGTAAATTGAGGACGAGATATCATAGGATTCAAGTATATTCAAAGCGTTCAGTCGGTAGATTCCGCCGAAAATAGCACTCAAAAAGACGATATCGCCCTCGTCGCTGCGCGACTCGTGCGATATCGCTTTTTTCGTGCTATTTTCTTAGCGGAATCTAGCCTCCTGAAGCTTTGAATAATCCTATAGAATACTGAATAATTGGTTATTTTATGTTTACTAACGTTTTCAGTTCACATGTTCAGAATATTTCGATCCTTATGAATACTAATTAGTCTTGCTCCCCGCACGAAAAGCTCTTATCTGAGCCAAACCAGTTGTAATAAAAAATATTCTGCAGCAGCTTTAATTCTTCAAAACCTCGCGAAATACAACTGACGTCATGAATGTGGGAGGCTCTCTCCTTTTATACCGGAACCTCGTGTTTAAACCATAGCCGTTTTCCAGCTGGTCTAAAAATTTAACTGATGATGATATTTTCCTTCGTCTTTTTCAGACGGCAAGAGAATGGCGTTTTGTGTTCTGGACCACATTTTTGGTGTATTTTCTTGGAGCAGTTTTATTCAGCTTATTGGTCAGTAGTGACAGACAAGAATGGGATAAACCCCAACAACAAGACAATGGAAACAAAAGCATTGCTACACCAACAGAAGGACGGGAAGAAATCGTGTTGCAAGACTAGATGCAAACTCGGGACACCTACCAATGACGGGATTCAGGACAGAGATGATGGCTTTTCTTGAAAATTTGCTGAACATATATTTACTTAGAATGTTAGTACGACTAAAATAAACAAAATAATATAGACTTTCCGTTTGTTTTCCTTATCACCGACTTTTTCTGAGCGCACTCCCGATTTATATACTATATTATATCTAGTTTATATAATGCTTTTGCGTCACTTGTATTTTCTGGCATAGTACAAACGAGCCTTCAGGCTATTGTGCAGTATGCCTCGATAATTCATTGTATTGAACTATTCGTAAATGCATAGCGCACGATGGGAGGGTTAGCTAAGGTTTGAGTGAAATACCGCCGATTCTTATATAGCGAGTGCTCACTCCAACCAAGCGCGCGCTCTTATTGGCTAAATCAAGGTCACGTGGTGAAGTACAAATCAAATATTCCCCGACCAGTCAATATTTCGAAAAAATTATTGACTGAGTCGGGGGAATATTGCTTTCGCGCGTCGCGTTTGAGAGCGGGAAAAAAGAGAAACTATATTGTAAAAACCTTTGCTCATTTTGATAAGTTTTGCTAAAGCAAGAAAATTGTGTTGTTTATGAGTGTTTTCCCTTTACATGATGCAGTCGCGCGCAAACTTTGTAACTTCTCTTTTCATTCTTGAAATACATTTGTTTTGACTTAATAATTACAGTAAATTTTCTGCTATATAACAAAACACTTGATGACTACTCCCTCGGGAAACACCAGTTTTGTTTCCCTCGAATCTCGATGTTTCCCTCGACTTCGTCTCGGGAAACATCGAGATTCTCGCGGGAAACAAAACTGATGTTTCCCTCGGGAGCAGTCATCAAGTGTATAATATACAACGCCATTCCTGCATTCTTATTGGGTGTATTTTCCTGTGGCGTGGTATAACGGACTCTTGAACCGTTAAAAGTACATGCAGGAATTCTAAGGACCAAGATGAAGTGTCCCGGGAGGTGTTTTGACGGTAGGTCTACGTTAGGCAGGGTATAGAAAACGAGCATTTTTGGTATCTGATAGGGTCAGGTTTTGGAGACCTTGGCGGGGAAGTGTCGAGCGATGTATTTTGCCGAGATGCTCATTACTCGTGCAAGCGGCTTTTATATTCATTATGAGAAACTATTCACCGATATTTACGTGTCCTGCGGCAAGTAATTTGTTAATTTAATGGTCTGGTGGTCGG
Source organism: Scolanthus callimorphus (assembly GCA_033964015.1). NCBI lineage: Eukaryota > Metazoa > Cnidaria > Anthozoa > Actiniaria > Edwardsiidae > Scolanthus > Scolanthus callimorphus. The sequence continues at coordinate 488,460 of CM066916.1, forward strand.
GCGTTACCTCCCCTTGTCTAAGGTGAGCAACCCGTCCCTACCATATCGACTGTACAGGGCCAAAAGATCATGATGTAAATACATCATGAGCTTTTGACACGGCCGAAATCGAAAGTCGAAAGTCATGTCATGTCATGTCGGTCCTTTGTATTACATTGATGATTACCAGGCAACAATTATTGTATTGTATTATTATTATCTTTTTATATTATAGCGCGCTCGTCGAAAGAGGCTCACAAAGAAGTCGATTATTACAGCGGTCAGCGGTAATACTAATAACTAAACAACAACTCGCGGGTCGTCGCGCCGTTTCACTTCCTTGCGGATCCTGATGTGGCCAATATTCATGTTGAAGTCGTTTGCATTTAGTCCCTCTTGTACATGAATGTCTAGCGGAGCAGTCGGCTGACAAATACTCTAAATTCATCATGAAGGATATTTGCTATCCACTAGCCTTCAACTGGATTGTTGCTGGTACGTAGTAAAGTTAATGCTGCTGTTTGTATTGGGCCCCTATCTTTTCAATCTTTTGTCATAAAACTGAATTCTATGTAAGCTTATTCCAAAGAGTTTCAAAGTTTGATTGACGGAAGACAGAAAGCGGTGTTGGAATCGATCTCAATGTGAACATCATAAAAGGTTTAATCATCCTATGTATGCGCAAATGGAGCTGAGGTCAAAGTTTGAGCTCCGAGTATAAATGAACAATTATTTCCAGGGAAACCTACCAGAGCGGATTTCAGATGACTGTCATGAGTAATTCGCAATTAGAAATAAATTAAGGGCTAAGACAACAGGCCCTTAACCAATATTTTCCACTTAAAGAATGCTCATTCTTGGTTTTCAACCAATCTCTAGAGAATCTAAAGACAATAGACAATATTCATATTCAAACGGTCAGACTGGTACGAACACTCAAGTGAGGCTCATGCAAGTGGATTCTTTTGTTTCACTATTTCCAGCTCAATGCACTTGGAAAAGGGGAAACAAAAACAATCCCCCACATGAGCCTCACTTGAGTGTTCATAACAGATACAAATATTGCCAATTGCACGTAATGCTTGAATGCTAGTACCAGATGCTGATAACATATCTTTTGTTAATCATCCACCACAACATATTAGAGCGGATTTCACATGACCATCGTGAAAGTAAACGCAATTGTGCAATCACTAGCCAATCAGAAACAAAAGTAATTACAACTTACTGCTGAATGGTTTCCAGCCCAGCCAATCAGGAGCCGAACCAATTGGCTAGTAATTCCTTGCTTGTAATTAGTTCGCAATTTGATTGGTTGATAGAAATAAGCAGCCAATGAGAAAGCAAACCAATTGCAAACACGACGGTCATCTGAAATCCGCTCTATTGATGTCAGCTGCAAACGAAGAATAGAAAGATAAAAATCAATTTCACTCTGATTTAACCTCCAAACACCCTACCATGGGGGGATGAAAATCAAAGGCTCTTCGAGTTATTGTCATTGATTTTTTATGGCGAGAATGTCATAAGAATCGCTTTGATTTTGCCCCATTAGGATAACACCAAATGTTTTATAATGGAAAAAGTTAAAAATTGTGAATTGAGGCAGCGTCAAGAATATAGAATATATATTTCTCAGCATTTGTGTAACATGCATGGATAAGACTTTACTAAAAAGCCCTATGAGAAGATTTCAGTGCTGTTTATCACCACTTCAACTGCTCCGTGCCGACTGAATGAGTTCTTTCCATATTGGTGCTGCAGTTAATGTTTGCAAATTCAATAGTTTCTTTAGGGATTAATTAGGTTGAAGAGTTTGTGTTTCTATGATGTCGTTTTCTCATATTGAGATTGCATTTTCCATTGAGGTATGAGTAATACACATTTGCATGTTGAACACCAACCCAAAGGTTACGAGTTCTAGCCCACGAGCAGTACCAGTGAATAAAGATTTTATAGGAAGTGATGTTCTCGAAAAGGAAGTTCATAGTATTATTTATTTAAAGTATGTAACTTTTTAACTTTTAACATTGTAAAGTGCTCTGGATCCATATGAGAAAAGGCGCTATATAAATTCTCTTATTATTATTATTATTGAAGTGAAATTTCACTTCCGTGGACAAATTATCAGCAACTGGATATCAGCAAAAACCGAGCTCAAGCTAGCTCCCTGTATATCTTTCATTGATTGACACCTCAATCAATGACGATAAAAAGGAGTGTCTTTTTCTCAATTCAGTATATTAAGGGTAAGGGGTCCAGAGTCTGGCCACAGCATCTCTGTACAACATGTTTTGAAGTCCTCCCTGCTCTCCCCCAGATTCCACATAATATCCAACTTGAAGAGAAACAGAAATTGCACTTTTAAAGACACTATTCTCTACACAAGCACTATGGAATGGGTACAGATTTGATCAATGTGTACTAATGAAAAAGTGTATCATTTCAGCTCTAGTTTGTGTCTCTACTGTTGATGGTACTGTCTTCACTGCAACCTTCAGCATGAATGGCATCAAGGGAACTGTGACATTCAGTCAGTCAGCCTCAGCTAATCCCACCAGTATCACCTTTGCCTTACATGGAGTTAGTGAGACCTTGTCATGGAAAATCCATGATCTCCCAGTCATATATATAGGCAATGCTGTAACAACATGTAACAGGTACTGTATGGGCTTGAGAACAGTACAATTAGAGGGTCTTTGCAGGGTGGAAGTTTAAGGAAAAAAATGATGTCACATTCTGGCCAATAGTGTCAAATTTGAAGTTGCATTTTACAGACTGGGGGGCCAGTTATAGAGCTCAAATTTACTCATGTATTCCACTAACTTTGTACATACTGTAGACACAATTTCCAGCCCTGCTTTGGTGAATACTACATACAAGGTCCTGAATGTTATTCATTCATTCATTTTACCTCCATACTGTACCTGCAATTGTTATTGTTATTTACAAAGAAGTGCATCATGCACACTTTGGATGCCCAGAAGATCAATAGAAAGACTGTGTAATTATAACCTTCACTGCTCAAGTGGAGTCATCGCTTGCATGATAGACGTAGAGAATCATTGCTTATAAATATTTTGATGTTTTGTAGTTGTTTGCTTTTGATACTGCACTATTAGTAATGATCTTCTTGCAATTCAGTAGCAATAGTTGTTTAAAAACAACTATAATCATTTGTTTAAAAACAACTATTACTGTATGATTATGATTATCCAGGGACGTGTGATTATCCTAACCATGTTGGCTGGTAATTCTACTGTAGATGCGTTATTATGTCCCTGTCTGTAGTGGTGTCAATGATATTCTATAGTTATTTTTTGTAATTCTTGTTTTCTACAGAAATGCTACTGGAGGTGTCTATGATCCCGACAACTCAGCTACTGCCTCTTGCTCAACTGCACAAAAACGATCATGTGCCATAGGAGACCTCAGTGGGAAATTTGGCAACCTTAATCAAACTCTCTTGGGTTTCATGGCCAGTGATTCAAAGCTACCACTGTCTGGAGCCTCTACTATTTTTGGACGTAGTTTAGTACTGAGTACCACAGGAGGTGAAGTGAAAGCCTGTGCTTTGATTACAAGTGAGACAACTCCAGTAACAGCAGCAGCATTCTTAAAGGAGCCTATTGCAGGGACTGTTTATTTTAGGCAAGTTTCTGAATATACAGAAACATTGGTCTATAGCAATCTGTTTTTTGTTATACTAATACAATAGTTAAGGCGTTTAAATGGAGCATTAGAGAAAATAAGGTTGGAGAAGAGATGGGGTGCAGTAATGCTACTGCTATGTATGATCCAAAGTCATCTGTCACTGGAAGCTGCAGCAAAACACAACAGAAAAAATGTGCAGTTGGTGACTTGACTGGGAAACTGGGTAATATAAGTGTGGATGCAGCAACAAGTGGTCTCTCAAGCACACAGGTAGCCCATACAGCCCTTGATCTGCCACTCACTGGAAGTCATTCTGTTGTGGGACACTCCCTTTTTCTTTACGACATGAGTAATGCACCTGTAACCTGTGCTAATATTGGAATCATTGAGACAAAGAAGGCCAAGGTGACATTTGAGAGTAGCAAGAATGAGGGTGTATCAGGGTCCTTCAAGTTTTCACAGGCCTCACCATTTGACCCGACCAAGGTTGACATCAATTTAGTGGGTTTGCAATCCCTTGCAGGGGGTTACCATGTCCATGTGTACCCTAACCCTTCCTACAAGGCCCTCACAGGTACACAAGCATGTAGTAGCAGTGTGGCGGGAGGGCATTTGAACCCCTTTGGGATTGTGACCGCTAACAGTCCTGCTGACGGAAATGGTGAGTAACATTCTTGACAACCTTTTGCCTTTTGTTAGCATAATAACAGAATGGCATAATCAGCTTTCTGGAAACCAAGAACATTGACACTGGTTTTGGCACATGAACTAATGAATAAGACATGATAAAAGAAGAGGCTAATTAACCCTTCTGTCTGATCCATATCAAAAGCCCAGGTTGGGTGGGTGGGAAAAATTTCCAAATAACCGCCGACCGGTTAGCGCAGTGATAGAACGCCGGGCGTACTCCCAACCTCCCGCGCATAACACTTAGGGTCTTTTCTAAATAATTGAGGAGAAGGTGCTGTCTTTGCTCTAACATCTGCAAATGGTTAGACCTTCACGTCTTCTCGGATAAGGACGTAAAACCGTAGGTCCCGCAACGGAACAAGAGCCACCTAGTGGAGTCGATTTGCGTAACCCATTATTATTATTATTTTTTTTATAAATAACATGCGTTAAGAACTGGTTCAGCTTCACTGTATTGCTGTGGTGAAGCTCGCGATCCACATTCTATTAAAGTGGATATTGTAGCCTGCGCAGCAAGCGTGTCCGTGGAGTTTTAGTGTGCCAGAGGAAAGCCTCAGAGTACGAGAGATTTTCAATGATTTGGCCGCGTGAAATATTGGACAAGGGAAATGGAAACACAGGCTATGGACACTTGTGTAACGTTACTGCGAAAGTGACGCGGCTGTTGTGCAATTTTAATCTCTCAACTAATCAACAAAAACATAGTTATTAATAGCGAAGGTGTCCTGATCTCCTGTATCACGGCAGTCCATATTATATGCAGATTATTTTGTATTGATCCATTCTAGGAACAGATGATCAGTATGAAACTGGCGACCTATCAGGCAAATATGGGAACTTTATTTTGTATTGATCCATTCTAGGAACAGATGATCAGTATGAAACTGGCGACCTATCAGGCAAATATGGGAACTTTAATAACCTGACAAGTTATACTGCGAGCCATAGTGATTTTAACCTGCCTCTGTTTGGGCAGTACAGCTCCGTTGGGCGGTCTATTGTCATTCACAAAAATGCAGCACAGGCCCCTCGCTGGGTTTGCAGTAACGTTGAGTTAGACATGGCAAATGTGGTCAAGATGGTGGCTGAAAGCAGGTTTACCGAGCCAAGTGTTGTTGGGCATATAGTACTGGTATGCATAGACTTGCTCCAAGTCGTCCTCTCATCTATGCACTTACCCATTGTACCATTCTCATAATTCTGCATTCTCCTCTTTACATCTCCTGACCACCACACTGCGTTTCCGTCAATCAAACCTTGTACGACAGGCCCATGGGCATAGATGTTTTCTAAGTTCCATGTATTTTACATTTTGTTTTTAAAGCGTTGCTAACCCCTATCATTTCACAGAATCTCTCAAATGCTCTGCAAAATCACCCAGGGCTGCTCGCTCGTTTGATTGACGGATGTCAGGCCGCGGTTCGTCGGTTTGCAGTCGATAGTTAGCAGGATTATGAAAATCGCAGTAAACATTCAACCAAAAATGACCAAAATGGTGAAGATGAGCGTTCTGTTAAGTGGATTGTTGTTGGTGATGATGAGGGCGACGACAAAGATGATGGTAGTGTCAATAAAAAGGTGATGATGATGCGTGTACAGCATGCTGATGATTTGGGTCATACTGATAATGCTGACATCTCTCTGTGGATTACACGGGTCAACCTCAAGGTTTATGTGTCACCTTGCCAGGTTTACATGTACATTAAATTTTAATCTCTGCTTTTTTTTCTTGTTTAGACTCAGTACAAATCCAAAACACCCAACACGGCACCACTGGACACCGCCATCTACCTGGACTTGACGTTAAAAGACGGAAGCACGGTAAGGGCCATCTATGAATGGTTTTGTATTATGATTCGCATGTTACTGGGGAGGGTTAGGTTGCACGGTAAGGGCCATCTATAAATGGTTTTGTTTTTATTATGATTATGATTCGCATGTTACTGGGTAGGGTTAGGTTGCACGGTAAGGGCCATCTATGAATGGTTTTGTTTTTATTATTATTGTGATTCGCATGTTACTGGGGAGGGTTAGGTTGCACGGTAAGGGCCATCTATGAATGGTTTTGTTTTTTTATTATTGTGTTTCGCATGTTACTGGGGAGGGGTAAGTAACTAAATGCCCTTGAAGTCATGCACGATGTTTTGCTGATAACGAGTGGCGACTCTTTACAGACTGCTAATCACAACTGGCATGTACACACGGACCCTGTTGGCGATGATGCAACCAAACCCGTAGCCAGCGGAAGATGCAGCAGCGTTGGTGGACATTTTAATCCTTATAGTGTAGACGTGGCACCGCAGGTACTTCAGAATGTTTTTTTTATCTTGACATGAGGTATATCGCCGTTCCAATACGCGTTTGTCCAATGGTAGGTACACTTAAAGTACATGTACACGTACGTGTTTGTTACTGCGTCTCGAAATAATAAGAGACTGAAAGGTGCGCGTTCATGTAGCAGAACCGTCAGGAAAAGCGAGGGAGATCGTGGTGAACCTGTTCACACCGCACTAAGGTTGTTGGACCGAAACGTGCATTTCAATTATGTGTATGTACATATTGAAGGATTAGGAAATCGCATGTCATTTTATGATGTTTGCTTGTTTGTTGTTGTTGCTGTTGTTGTTTTCAGACCCTGCGAACCCCGAAAGATATTTCGTGTACTTATTAGAAAGGGAAAGTCCCGGGGTTTATATTTCCCGGCATTTCTGACGTATCGGCTATCGCTGTAGGGAAACTACTTGTCCACTTGCACGCGTTCCAATCCATACCGCTGTGAGGTGGGGGACCTGGCAGCCAAGGCCGAGAGGTACACCATGGGGTCTGGACCAGGTTTCTACACGGATGTAGACGCACCCTTATTTGGCGTGAACTCAGGTAAGACCTAACCTGGTCTCCCCCCCCCCCCAAAAAAAGACGAACTATTACTGGGACTAAAAATTTTCACTGCTTGTACTATTGCCTGTACTATTGTAGTTATATGGCGTGGGATGGTGGTTCATGTTAAAGACGGTGCCTTACCGCGACTTGGCTGTGCCGATGTCAAACCAGACACAAAGTACTCCAAGGAATTCTCAGTCGACTACATTAAAGGAGCCACTGAATTCTCAAAGTAAGAGCTGGGGTGTTAAAAACGGAACTCCAAAAGCCAAAACGTATTTGTCTATATAGGGTGCCAACCATTAGGACTGAGCGGCAAGCTACAGAGCATGTACAGAGAACCTATAACCCAACTTTATTTCGATAGAAACAAACCCATTACTAAAGTTTTTGCCAAAAATTTTAATTTCATTCAATCTTTTGTGTAGTTACTAAAAACAACCAATTAATTTGTCTTTCCAAAATGTCCACGATTTCGATTGGCTGACAGGAAAACCATTTAACAGCAACCCGACTTTTCCACGACAAGGAACCCATTCAGCTGTAATATGTAATTTTATTCGAGATTGTTTAGCTACGGGCGAATGTTATCTGAAATCTGTTTCATCGTTGACTGCTCCATTCATTGTTTGTTGTTTCAGGTCTGCCTTTATTTCCCGCCTTGCCTCAGCTCTAAGCATCCCATCTTGGCATGTGACGTACGTGCGGACCTCTCAAGGGCACCTCGATCAGTGCGCGCGTGTCATGTTTGGTATTGTTAACGGAGGTATGAACATCATGTGATATGAAAAGCACACCATGTTATGTTGATAACAAACCTTCCTTCACTCATGTTTGTTTTAACAATACGATATCACACGCGGGTAGCTATTGGTAATATCGTTGATATATGAAGATTTGCGTTTCATACATGACAGTCCCGAATGTGAATCAGACTTGCGTTTCATACATGACTGTCCCGAATGTGAATCAGACTTGCGTTTCATACATGACTGTCCCGAATGTGAATCAGACTTGCGTCTCATACATGACTGTCTCGAATGTGAATCAGACTTGCGTTTCATACATGACTGTCCCGAATGTGAATCAGACTTGCGTTTCATGCATGACTGTCCACTTCAGCAGGGTCAACGTACGTGTTCTGGGCCGCCGAGAGGTCTACGATAAATTGAATCTAAAAGTAGTAACTCTCGCTACAGTAGCTACAAGTAGCGTCTAAAAATAGTTAATTCAGCTACACTAAGTCGAAGAGCTAACCAATCAGAATCGAGCACAAATTGCCTTGCGATCGTGTTTGCTTCAGTTTGCTACGGCTGTAACAAACAATGACTTCCATCGAACTTATCGTGGAAATTAATTTTACCAAACCCTGGAGTGTTGTTAAAGCAAAGCTTCCACATTCAAAAGGAAAGAGTTGGGAGAGTCGATAAATGTCATTTCAAATACGGGCTAAGTATGAGTATGAAATTGAATTGTTTCAGTTTAACTGTTTGAGCATCGTACAAGCAATTGCATTAGTTGTGCCAATCAGTGCTTCGTTTATTAATAACTGAAACTTGGGATTTTGTATAGTTTAAAGCTGGACTGTCACGCTCTGCGCATGTGCGAATTTTGATCACTTTGGTCCGGGCCGGGCGAAATTATTTTTTACGCCCACTTCAAGATGGCGGCTAGCTAGTATAAATATTCATTATGATTCACATATTCTCGTTCTATGAGTGAATTAAAAGGAAGCTGTTGACCTGCGAACTCTCTCGTACCTCATGTGTAAGATGTTGGGTTATGAATAGGTAATTTGCACAGGGTTGAGGGTTCGCACTACTATGAATACTTTTTCCTTTTTTCTCAATAACTTGCCTTAAATATTTCTAAGTGCCATGAAGTGGGCGTAAATAAAAAAATCGCCCGGGCCGGAACAATGGCTGTGAGAGGGAGGAATTACGCTGGTAGAATCCGTTCAAATCTTGTTGTTTCGGGGTCCATCTACCCTTAATTCTTAACGGGTATTCTCTCCTGAGATCTCCTTAGTATCGTGACCAAATTATGGAGTCGATGCAATATTGTTTGTCGTTTTAAAATGAATGAGACTCGAGCGTCATTTTCACTGATGGCTGCCCAACAAGAAAGGCCTAATCGAGGTCGTCCTTACGCCAAAATGGTTTGGGAACACAATAAAAGCAGGATCTGGATATCGAAAAGGGTCCACGAGACATGGAAATTGTTCAAGGCCTACGGTATCTTCACCTCAGACAACGATTTTGCAGCTCATTTGCCTAAAAACCCCTAAAAAGTTACCATAATGTCGCCTCCTGACGAATGAACTCCAAATTATGTTTTCCCTGAGGCGACGTCGCGCGGGGCGTGGGTACTTTCCCGCGAAAACGAAGTGTCCCGTGATTGGTTTATTTAAACAGGGAATCCCCGTTTTGAATGATAGTTATGGGATCGGCGGTCTTTGCTCGAGCATGCGCGTACCGTGACAGTCCCGCTTTAACATGCCCTTTCTCTTTATGTGGGTCTTGTGTGGATAACCGTGATATTAACAAGTTCGCCCCAGGCACTCACGGCATGAAATCAGGCAATGGTCTTTTCAGGGAAAATTAAAAATCAAACGAGATGACGTGTATGCGCATGCGCGAACGAAAAAAACCATTCACTTGTCCTTACAATGCATACTATTGGATTATGAATAAAACATATCAAGCGGCAACTATGAGAAAGATTTCTGTATTCCCGGTTAGATAAAGATTCAACAATCTGTCCCACATGGATCTCTTACATACTCATCAGACCTATAAAAACGTTGGTGATGCATAAATAATGTTGATTGTTCACTAACGGTACAAGGGGCGTCCTTATGTGGTCTGGTGGCCGGGCGTACTCTCACCCATAGGTATCTAGCTACTGAGCAATTCAACACCAGGATAGCGACTGTCAGGGCCGAAATCTCTGGCGTGGGCGTAAGAACCGTACGGTCGCCATACGACGCTTCAGCTCTTTGTCTGGAGGTATGGTCCTGTTTTTTTTTTCTTTAAGTCAATATGCTGAATTCTACGGGTAACAATAGCTTTGTCGCAGTGGCGTGAAAATCCTAAAATTTCGCAAATAATAAACGGCCGTAAAACCAAGCTGACCACGACATTGAAGGCGGGACAATCCAAGCGCGGATTTAGACTATTGTAACTTAAGCAATAAAGTCCTCTTCTAGTCCTCATGGGAATGTCATGAATTGTAGTGCGCTAAGACAGATTTGTTGCGAAATCCATCCTTGGATCTTTGTTTAGTCACCCAATGAGAATGCGAAGAAAAACACAGTCTCTTGTTTTTATAGGTTATATCATGACACGAGGGGAATTCAGTGTTATATTTCTCCGCAAGTCGTGGGATGATTTGTGGAAGGCCCAGGTTATAAGGCCGCGGGTTATAAGTTGCCATGATTGCCATGGTATAAGTTTGTAATACTATGATCGGCGAGGAAATAAACCCGAATTACGAGTGCAGTTTAACGCAGCGATTATGGTAATTTGATCTCCCGAGACCTTGCATCGGGGAACTGAAAAAAAAAAAACACATTTCTGATTGTATCATTTCTGCGAGAAGCAAGATTTCACCGCCGATGCTCCGGGTTTCGAGTAACACAAAAGAAGTGCGAGTTTTTTCGTTACTCTCACTCATGGCGTAGCGTTTGTATTTTGTGTCATCATCATCTCATCACGAACCACAGAGCATGAAAGAGCGAGAGAACAAAGTTTTGAGGATTTCAGGTCGACAAATGGAAAGTTGAACAACAAGCGTGACGTCATTGAAGTTTCACCGAGCATGCGCGTTTCAAAACAGCCATCCCACATGGATGTAAGTCCAGCTCACGGTGACTAGAGCACACGATCAACCTATTTCTATTTCATCAAGTCATCTAATACGCATAGTGTAAAAAACAGTGCTTGGTTCGATTCGACTTTGGTGTTCAAGAGCGATCTTGATTACCCACGCCGCGCCTGGAAGACAAGGTCTTTGACTATATTGTCTCAACAAGATAGAGAGAAGATCTGTTGAAGACAAGAGCTTTTGGCTTCTAATTTACCTCATTATAAATGCAAGGGAAAAGACAAAAGAATAGTAAAGGGAAAATGTCCGCTGGAGAGCAAAAGAACCTAGGCGATCATTGTATTATTATAGGTAATACCATGACACCGAGGGAAATTAGAGTCTGCAATTGTATTAGTTTGTAATACTAAGATCGCTGAGGAAATAGACCCGTATTTTGAGTGCAGCTTAGCTGGATAAAGAAACATGTGAACAAGCGCAGCGACTTTTATGATTATGTCACAGGCTGAGTATTTCAAATGACCAAGGAATTAAAAAATAAATAAATAGAGATGCTGTAACATTGATCGTTTTCCCTCTGTGTTGGCTAATTAGGTGATGAATAATTATTGAGTATTTGAAGTGATCCAAAAGCCTCCTATTCGGACTTGACGGGATTTCAAAGCCCACGCAATTAGTTCCATTGCGCGGACTTTGAAATCCCGCAAAGTCCTCATAGTCGGCTTTTAAATATTACTTCAATCACCAACCCCTCTGTACCCTACCCAAACAGGATTTATCAATATAATCATATTTTTTTACTTGTGAAACTTGAATTACGTCACTAGTCATGCACACAAATGAAAAGGTCAAGATTGTTTCCACAAAGCCTGTCCCACATGAAAGTTGGCGGCGCACATGCATATAGTCTGGAACACGATCCTTTCGATTCTATATATTTCCGAGAGTGGAGACTTCTCACCAAAGCGTCTTCTCACCAAAGCGTCTTCTCACCAAAGTTCCTACAGATACCTGTGTACGGCGTAGACTGACTAGTACAAAAAAAATCGACGGGGAGAGGACCTTGAAATTATGAACTTGGATTGCGGCACTAGTCATGCGCAGAAGTGAAAAGATTAAGAGTGTTTCCAAAAAGCCTGTCCCACATTGAGGTTGGCGGCGCACATCATATATTTTATTTATTTTTATTTATTTATTTATTTATAAGCAATATTTAGACAGGCAGGTCTAGTTCAGCCAAGGCTGGTTTAAATAGGGGCCTGTATAACTGAAATACAAAATAAAAAAAATGTGTGGAAATAATCATACATATCGTAATTACACTACTGCCTCCTTGCAGTACACCTTCAATTTTGCCTTAAAGGCGGGAAGCGATTGTATATTCCGTAAAGATAATGGAAGAGTATTCCATTTCTTAGCGCCATTGTACAAAAAGAGGACTGAAATTTTGAGGTTTTCGCAAGTGGCAGTCTGGAACAAGATCCTGCCATTGTACTGCGCAAAGACTGAATAGTACAAAAACATTTCGATGGCGAGGGCCTTGAAATTATGAACTTGGATTGCGTCACTAGTCATGCGCAGAAGTGAAAAGATCAATAGTGTTTCCATAAAGCCTGTCCCACATGGAGGTTGGCGGCGCACAAGCATATAGTCTCGAACCAAAATTCTTTGAATCACTTCTTCGAGAGAGGAGACTTTTGTCTTCTCACTGAGTGGTTCCTACTGTCTGCCTTTGCACTGCGCAAAGACTGACTAGTAGAAAATCTTTTCGAGGGTGAGGACCTTGAAATTATGAATATTCAAAGTCCTTCGATCTAGAAAAAATTTCTAGATACAAGGACCTTTGAACTATGAATATTCATAGTTCAAAGGTCCTTGAAAAGTTTTCAAGTCCCACTTGCAGTATCTTCCTGGGATTTCAAGGTACTGCACGTGGTACAAAATGAGTATTGAATAATTAATGAGTATTTGAAAATTTAGTCTCCCAAGAGACCGGAGAACTGAAAATGCCTACATTTCTGATCGCATTATGCCTAGTACATACGCCGCTCTTATCATGAGCCGATCCAATTGCAAAATCTCGATAAAACAATATTGTTCGTCCATCTCTGGTCTGCCTGTCACCTAGACTACTCTAAATCATACCGGTACAATGCAACAGGTTGGATCGGCTCATGATGAGAGCGGCGTATGTACTAGGCCTTACTTACGCGAGAACCAAGTTTGCCTCACAGTTAAGACAGACTTCTAACGCTGCTGCTACTTCGGGTTCGAGTACCATATCCTTTTTTCCCGTTACTGATCATGATCACTCATGGCGCAGTGGTTGCGTTTTTGTGACATCGCGTCGTAATGTATCAGTCAATTCCAGCGACGACCATGCCCCCCCCCGGGGAACCCCCGGGATTTTGGTCATTTCTAAAATTCCCCACCCCGGGGGCTGGAAAAGTGTAAAATACCCCACGGCGGGGAAGACAAAAATTGGACAAATGCCCCTCCCCCGAGACCAGAAAAAGACAAAGATTCCATCGACACTGCGTAAAGCTTCCCTACCAAATTTTCCCGCTCAGAACTTCAACTCCATTTATTCTGTCCGAGCATTATAATTCGTTTTTTAAACTACTTTTAGATTTCTCCTCTCTGAAACGAGACAAAATACAAGTAAACAGTGAAACAAATCCGTCAGTCTCAAGTCGTAATTGAAATTCTTCTTCTACTAAGGTATTGCAATATAGTAGTGACATACAACAAACGTCTCCACTAATTTCTCTCGGCCATTCTCGGTTGTAGCCATTTGGCTACAAACTCCATTCATTTGTCGTCCCCGGCATCGCTCAATCTCAAAACTAGAGTGGTGTATACGGGCCATGCTCGGCATATATATTTTGTGTGACGTTATTTTCTGTAACTGGGACATTGTAACGCCAATTGATAGTTATAACTGGTCAGGGAAGTGAACTGGTGTTCTAGTTCCGCAAAACTCAACGCGCTAAAAGATTGTGAAAGAGAACCAAAATTCCTCACCTCCCCTCCCCTGGAGAAAAACAAATCCCGACCCCGGGGCCAGCAAAATTTTCAAAATTCCCCACCCCAGGGAACCCAGTGGTGTGCAAATGCCCCACGGTGTCCTGGGGGGGGGGGGGGCATGGTCGTCGCTGGAATTGACTGATACATTAACTCAGAGCTGGAAATATATTTTTTAATTTTATCCGACATCTGTCCATTAAAACGTTTTTCTTGGTTGTCTCTGCTGGAAAATTGGCTTCACATAACAGAAAAATATTCGGACATTTGGCGATTTTGATTGGACAATATCCGATGACCGGCACAGATATGCTAGAAATTCCAGCTCTACAACAGTGGAGTGAGTGAGAAGAGAGCCCCAAACAACACCACAAACTACAAAGCATGGAAAAAAGGCGAAAAAACAAAGTTTTAAGAATTTCAGGTAAAAAAAAAAAATGAAAGTTGAACAACAACCGTGACGTCATTAAAGTTTCACCGAGCATGCGCGTTTCGAAAGCAGCCATCCCACATGGATGTAAGTCGAGCTCTCGGTGACTTCAGCAAACGGGATATTACTTTTTACCTTTCTGTGCGAGGCGTCTAATACGCGCAGTGTAACAACAGCCCTTGGTTCGACTAGATCTAGAAGACATGACAACTATATTCTCTCAAGGTAATGAGGAGATAAGTTGAAGACAAGAGCTTTTGGCTTCTAAATTTTTCTCTGGTATTACCTGCCCGGGTGAAAAAACGCGCAAGTCGTACTTACTTTGTCACCGTATTTGTTAGTTGATGAATTTGTTCTGCCCCAAAAAGTGTTCTTAAAAACTCGGAACAAGCTATATATTGAATGATATCAATTTTTTTCCTGCAGGCTGTTAAAAGTATGAAATCTGAGACTGCGTAAGACCCACGTACTCATTCCCCCATCGATGAAAGTTGCTTCTAACATTTGATCGTGGTCATTATGTAACTTTTTCAATCAACGCTTTTTGAAAAGACAACCATTCTAAGAAAAGGAAGCACAGACCCTATGGCTCCAACGCTTTCCTCGCAGCAAGAGGAGTCCATATGTGCAATACAATCAGGTACCCCTAGATCATGCTCTGAGAAAATGAGATCTGAAAAAGGGGTATTGGGTACCTAAGGGGGTAGATGCCGGTACCCACCACCTCCCATGAAAAAATTGGGCACCATTCGAGTACAAGTGTTTTGACCTCTTCTCCTAATAACCTTTGACTGCGAAGTCCCGTGCCATTTACTTACGCATGGTTTGTCCACAGGAGGTGACATTACTCAAAAGCTAGAAGAGATTAAGAAGAATCCCCCGGCTGCTATGGCACCCTACAAACCTGACCTCAAGTGCTGTAAGTCCTTGTTGTTGACGTGCATAGGGTTTCACCTCGCTGTTGTTGTTGTTGTTGACGTGCATAGGGTTTCACCTCGCTGTTGTTGTTGTTGACGTGCATAGCGTTTCACCGCGCTGTTGTTGTTGTTGTTGTTGACGTGCATAGCGTTTCACCTCGCTGTTGCTGTTGTTGACGTGCATAGCGTTTCACCTCGCTGTTGTTGTTGTTGTTGACGTGCAGAGCGTTTTACCTCGCTGTTGTTGTTGTTGACGCGCATAGCGTTTCACCGCGTTGTTGTTCCGGGCTCGAGTGAGGTTAAAGAGATGTTTTCCTCCTCTCGCTCGTGGCGCAACATTTGCGTCTTCGTGTGATGGCATCATGACCGAAGTGAGCGAAGACGAGAAAACAAAATTTTAAAAATTTGAGGTCGAAAAATGAAAAGTTGTACAAAGTGGTATGTGACGTCATTTAAGCTTCACCGAGCATGCGCGTTTCAAAAGCATTCATCCCACATGGATGTAAGTGAAGCTATCGATGGCTAAGGAAAACAAGATCAAAACTCGCAAGATATATTTAACTCTAAGGCGGGTCGACCAATACGTGCTTACGGTGGTCTAGCGCTTGGTTCGACTGTAGAGAGCACTCCTCTTCGCCTAGAAGACTACAATTGTAGTCTGTTGCCTTCTACGACTTTCGTTTTGGTTACCCGAGCCAAGTTCTGTGAGGAGGGCAATAGATTTTGGCTTAATTTCCCTGATGAATAAGTGTAATTTAGCTATTAAATTTCTTTATTAACCAAAAAAAAAAAACCCGGTTGCGGTGGTCATAACTGTTTGAAAATATGTTCCTATCAATAAGATAGAAGTGTTGTTGTACACGTATCGGACTACTCGCCAAGGAAAGGAAAAATAACGACTCAAGCTAGCGCGAGCTCGACTGCGATCCATGTGGGATGGTTGATTTTGAAACGTGGTCAATCGTTGAAGCGTTAATGTCACGTATGTTGTTGATATTGAATTGTCAAAGCTGTACAATCCCAAACCCACATGGCCAAATTTGAACTGAAAGTGTAAGTATAAGTTAATGGCTAGGGGTGGGCGGTCGGCGGGGCGGCAACCCACTAGCTCACTGTGGCACAAACTCTCGACAACTCTGGACACTTTTCATGACTTTTATCTTGTATCTCTGTAGATTCCAGCTCGGGATCGCCGGATCACACAGTCCATGGTCTGATGCTCATGGTTTCACTGACTTCGCTGTTCGTCAATTGGCGTCAATGAAAGACCGTGCTCCATTCGTAATTCATCCTGTAATTCTCAATTTTATTGTATAGAAGTTGCCAATTTCTTTCAAAATGCCAACAGAATAATGAGTGAAATAAAAAAAAAACGTGAGCGTATTGATTTTGGAATCCTTGCAGTGTGTTTATTGAAGCATCTTCTAATCATATTTACATTTTACTGTCACTAGCTCTGTTGCACTATAAATATATTTCATTAGGGGTGCGGTGCGCTTTTAACATCTCTTAAGGCTCGTATCCGATGGTTTCATCATCTCGACTATTGAAGACAGACAAGTCAAATGAGTGTAACAACAATACACCTGACAAGGGAACAGATGAAACCATTTGACATTGCCCTACTACGGCCTTATACTGAAAAGTATAAAGTCCTTATGCGGAACAACAAGTGTAATAATCTAGTCAATCTACGATCAAAAAGGACCGAGCCTAGAAGTAATTGCAAGAGTGGATGTTTTAACAGAAACTAATCCTTAAACCATTTGGAGCAACGTCCTATAAGTCCCAAGAAATTGCGCTGGTGGAACAGGCTTAAATTCGGCATTTTTTTTTAATGAAGAAGGAGTTTAAAAAGTTCCTGCTGGTATTCAACGTAAACAAAACAAAAAAAAAAAACAGGTGATTTTTCCGTTTGAAAAGAAAATAGAAAAATTTCAACTAAAAAATAATAAAAAAAACGGTTATGACGGGGTTTGAACCCCGGATGTGATGCGGCCAAAGCAGGAATTCTAACCACTTAACCATGCAGCTTCCACGATGCAAGGAGGTAGTGGATTTATAGATTTAAACTAAGGCCGCGTAGTTCTTCATCGTTACAACGACCTTAAGTACCTTTTTACATAGCACTTTTTACATCCTACTTCCAGACTTGACACTTTCTGGCACATCTCTAGATATCAGCGCCATTTAATCAACAAACGAAATCAAACGTCCAAAAGAAATGCAGTGACATATTAGCACGTGCAGTGTTCTACCATGGCATCCAAACTGAGTTGTAGCTTTTCAGTTGCTTAGCAACCGCCGTTGCTAAGGGTCAAGTTGCCGTGAAACTGTTGTTCTTAAGGTGACAGTTGCCAGGGAAACCTTGTCAATATGGAGGGCAAGGCGTGGCACTGTGCCGGTAAACAAGACACAATTCTCTGCAGTTGACGACATTCAGTAGTAAGCTTCGTTGCCAGGATACCGGTCGTCGTAGGACCCATATCCATGAGCATGATAGGACAGGGGCTGATTAGGAGAGCTGTCATACCTGCCGTGTTCCCCAGGATATTGATCCCCTTGGAACCCATATTGCTGATTGTCCCCATAATCAGGGCCATAATCCTGCTGGTACCCTTGTTCGACACCATACTGATTATAGTCCCATGATCCTGATATTGGCCGTCCGGGTATTCGGACCCCTTGTACTGATTAGGGTCGTTACCGTACTGATTGGTGGAGCCGTATTCTTGTAAGGCCATAGGTGACCCATAAGGGTTCTCTGCCGCATAGTCGAACCCCTGCTCGTAGCCCTGGTCTGCTCCATAGTACTGGTCGTATCCATACTGATACTCATCCTCATAGACTTGTGACTCGGCCGGCAGATCGGCTTCGTACTGCGTGCTAGGAGCCAAATGGTGTGCCTCCAAAGCTTTCATAACCGCGTGGCCCTCCTTGATGGACTCGCCGTGTTTATGCTTGTCTCGTCGCGATTGACGGTTTGATGGGCCGCTCTCATTACTAGACACGCTTTGCCTGGCAGCGGTGACGGGCTAAAGGACAAGAATAACAAGGTACTGAGTGGAAGGATGACGAGCAATATCACATAATATCAATGTCCTGGAATCTAGGACTTCCAGTTTGTCTGCTACCAGAGCCCTCGATGGTCAGCATTGCTGTGAGGCTTTGGGTACGAAATACCTTACCCTTTTTGAGCGGTAGTTAGTTTGGCGGTCAAAATGTCGCGAACAGGACCCTATGGTTTCACTAGCAAGACTTATGAAGCACACATACACACACTTTAACAATCAGTGATAATGCCATCTACAATGCAGATACAACATAAAAACCACCACTACTGTTCTACATGTTTGCCTGATGAAGAGTAGTTAAATTTTTAAAAGAGGAAAGTGACCGAGCATTTCGCATGTAACATGGCAGGTTGCTCCATAACACTGCCTCACTATAATTAAGAGATTTCATACGATTGGTGCGCGATTTCGGAATGGCCACCTTTATTTTCTGAATAACGGATTTGATAAGGATTTTGCTAGTGTCCAAGGATATCGGACAAGTAGTTAGGGGTAAGATTAATTATAATTTTGTACATTATAATTGATTTTATCGATGGCTCTTCTAGTAGCCAGTCTGTCCCAGCCAAGCACGTCGAGGAGAAGCGTCGAAATCAGCCCGTTATTATTCTTGCTGCTCGATTTTGCAGCGTTTCAAGTTTGTCGGATAAATTACCTCATATTCCATCACATATTGCACTGCAGCATAGAAAATGGGGATCAATCAAGAGTTATAAATTTCTACTGACTGCCATATAGGCTGATCTTTTCTTGGTGTAATGTGTTTTAGTGCACCTATGGTGGAAGATATTTTTTCGATATTTCCTCGATGTGTTTCTTCCAGGACAGATTGGCATTGAGGTATATAGTCCTAGCGATTTTGTATAATTTGCTCTTTTGATTTCAGCAACGTTTGAGGATTCGTTACGCTTTCTGAATGACAAAAGAGACAAATCCAGGATTTTCCAGGAAGTCTTTATTTTTCCAGAAGTTTTCCAAGAGTTTTTATTGGGGAGAAATGCCCCTCCCCCCCAAAAAAAAGATCAGTCTGGAGGATGTCATAATTTGCAGCCTAAAATCAGATTACCAAAATCAGATTCACGATTCAACCACATTTTTCGAGGCCTTTTCCAGGATGTTCCTTAAAATTCCAGGACTTTCCAGGAAGGACATATGAAAATCCAGGATTTCAAGGACGCGTACGAACCCTGGTTCAATTCATCGCCATTTTGTGTTTGTAGTTTTTGGCGGGAGCAAACGATCATATATTCAGTTTTTGTTATAATATTACAACCATATAGTTGATGTTCGCGGTAAATATGTTTTAGGCTCGACTCAGGCTCAGGCACAAAAACAATTTAAGCCCAGAACATCAACTACATTACCATTATTATAACTTTGGAGAGCATTGAGTACAAAAACAATAATTTATGGCGACCGTCATCAACGCCGATCGACTCGCGCGGGCTCTAATAGATCAGAGCCCGCCAAAATGCTCATTACAGCCCGGATTTCCAGACAGTTTGGTAAATCGTTGATGTAAACGAGAAACAACAACGGTCCTAAAATCGACCCTTGTGGCAAACCACAGGTCATAATTTTGGCACTAGAGAGGTGTCCATTAACAGAGCATCTTTGAATTCTTTTTATCAAGGTAGAGACCTGAACTCATCTGAGAATAGATCCTGGCATGACACGATCAAAATACACTAGCAGCATAGTTCTAAAAACTCGAAAACGCATGTAGGCGTAACGCAGTCTCACCTGTATCGACAGAATCCTGTCAGGATCCGGGGCCCTAGGTGGTGCAACGCTATGTCTCCGGTCCTCGTTTCTGGACTCCCTATGGCGGCCGGCGATGTTGGAGATGAGAGGATTGGGCCTGTCAGGGAAGTCTGCTCCTCGAATGATCATCTTTCGCAGATCCTCGGGGTCACTAGGGTGAAGGTCACGCCAGTACTGCTCCAGAAATTCGCCCAGATGCGCGCATGCGTCCTCGAATATCGCCTCGTCCAATATCAAGTCAAACATGTCCTACAAGTACCATAGACAAAACCGTGTTTATAAGACTATTACTAAAACAGGGCCCCATGCTCGAAATATTATGAAAAGAAAACCTGCAGAACGCATATAGTTGAACGAAAAAAAAAATCGCCTATCGTAAATATTCAAAAATCAATAAAATATTAACGGCGCGCGCAAAACAAATTTTTCTTTCGCTACTGTTTCCTTGGATAAAGGATCTTTTTTATGAAATGTAAGTTGATTTCTGTCTTGAGTGGCACTTTAACAGCAGCGCTTTCAATTGTTGTATGGTGTGGTGTGACCATAACCTTTAATCGTATATAGCTTACATCGCTGCACTGTGTCAGTTTCTGTGTGCCCACTACTTGTACGCCCATGTTCTTGCGGTTTCTCCCTCTCAGTTTTATCAGCTTCTGGAGAATATCAGGAGGCATCTTGATATAGACAATCACGGGTGCGAGCGAGCAGTCGGACAACTGAGATGGGTGATTTATCACATCACTATCAATTACCACCAGGTTAAGTGTCTTGGTCAGCTCGTAAATTCGTTCCACCTCTCGCTGGACTTCCGCTGAAAAAGCCACATGTTTAGAAAAAAACATAAGTAATAAGAATAATATATAGGAGATAAGATGGCATTATCAAA
Source organism: Scolanthus callimorphus (assembly GCA_033964015.1). NCBI lineage: Eukaryota > Metazoa > Cnidaria > Anthozoa > Actiniaria > Edwardsiidae > Scolanthus > Scolanthus callimorphus. The sequence goes on from CM066916.1 coordinate 509,583, forward strand.
CATCGCTCACGTGTTTCACATCCAACGTAACTCACCTGTGACTTTCGGGCCCGTACTTTTAACAAGATTAAAGCGCTCCTTCTCATTAGGGTTCGATTTGGTGGATCGCTTCGATAACCCAATATCAGCGTGGGTTTTGTAGATATTTATTCTGAAAAGGGAAGAGGATTGTTGCTAAAGCAGCTCAACAACAATGCAGCTCGCACTGACTAGTTTATCTAGAATTATCTCTTACATTTCAAATAAATAAATTACTTACTTTCCAGCAAATCTTTTCTTGAGGTAGTTATATAAAGCTTTATGCATAAGATCTGTAACCTGCAAATTACAATACATATTTTAATAGTTTTTGAGTCATAATCAAATTTCGACTAAGAGAACCTCTACCGTAGATATAGACCTGGCATAGACCTTCAAAACACACATGCTCAACAGAGACGTAATTGAATGGAATTGGATACAGGTACTTCACATAGAGATCGACCCAACTTCACAAGCATAGACCAGAGGAAACATATAGAGAAATACAGAAATCAGCTTGGACACATATTTCTCATACTACATTAGATATTGGCTCATCGGCCAATGAACATGGTCGTCCGATGCTTTGAAACTCAGGATAGAACAACAATCCTCAAACAATGCAATGGGCTGCCTTTGAGAGCAATATTCGACAATAATGTAAATGACCTAAAAAAATATCGAGAAATGATTTCTTGAAACTTGGCATGTAGGTGAGATACACGTAGACAAAGGGTTGTGTGTTTTTATCACTATCCTTATTGAGATGGTAAGAAGGCAAGGTTACGTTAGACACAAAATGGGTGAAACGAGACATTTATGGACAGCAAAAGTGACGAGTGTTGATCGTGACTGACCTCATATCCACGTAGGGAGGGGCCGACCACGATAATGGGCCGCGTGGCAGGGACGACCTCATATGGCGGGATGGAGAACTCACTGGATGAGCTCACAGAACTCTGCAAATACAGAAAGACGATACCCCTTTAGGCTGGGACCAGACAAAGTCAACTTTCCATTCAACGTCTTTCGACATTTGTTGAACGTACCATGTTGCCTTAGTACATCAGTGAAGCAATAAAATGTTGAACGATGCCTTAGCACATCAGTGAAACAATAAATGTTGAACGATGCCTTAGCACATCAGTGAAACAATAAAATGTTGAACGATGCCTAAGCACATCAGTGAAACAATAAAATGTTGAACGATGCCTTAGACCAGGCACATCAGTGCATTGGTCACGCGTTATCCGCACTAATTTGGATGACTGCCTGCATGAAGCATGGATGAAGCATGCATGTTTTGTTCTAAAGAATATGTTATCGGGTTTAACCTTCCATATTTGAACATCCTACGCCGGTAGTAAGAACCTGATGAAACAATCAAATGTACAAGTTCCGTTTGTCCCTAGCCTTATTATACTTTGTATCAAGCAATGCGGTGACGCCAGCAAAGACTAAAACCAACAGTCGTTGGACTTATATTTTTGAACAAAAAAAACATTTCCATCCTTCCTGTTCTTTAGTAAGGGCCTTTGAAAACCTCCACAAAAAACGTAGGGAGAAGAATGAGTAAATTTCTGAACATTGGGTTATAACGTATAACTAACCCTAATCCTAGCATTTACTAGTCTCAAACATGTCTACAGACAGTAAAGTTATAGAAAAACAATAAACGTACAGCAGAATTGTGTAAAAATTGTAAAGCTTACCATATTCAGTTGTGAATAGTCACTATCTGTGTAATCGAGAGAACTTATAGGGCGTGAGCGGGGAGTGCATTCTCCTTCTACCGTAAAACGTATTCCACTAACTAGAAATCATCTTGAAATATTGATATACAGTGGTCGCGGCAATAAGAACAAAGAGGCGAATATCTAACTATCATATATAACGAATAACACCCGGCCTGCCTTGTGACGGCATTCACTTCCATCAAAACAAGACATCATTCGAAACTAACTACATAAAACCATTAAACCAAAATACATCCATAACGGTCCATTTTGGCGAATTTTGTTGATGGCCAAATTTTCTCGTATCAAGGAAAATAATAAGAATTTGTACCATTTTTTGAAGAGCTTTTAGACGATCGCTGTCGCACTTGAGTTCCCTTTCAGTATACCATTCAAAAGCCGAGTTCAGCAAGACTTCCGAGACAAAATATTTCAGGTCATTAAGTAAATTAGCATCTGACAAGCAATTTCTACAGCATAATCCTTAAATAGCTCACTAAGACATCGACTGAGTTGGAACTTAACTTCGCCTTGATAAAAAGATTATTGAAATCTACCAATAACAAGTCTCGTCTCCTGGCGAATCGCGTCTTCCAGTGCTAATCTGCTATTTTCGTTTGTTTGTTTTATTCATACCCTCGGCTTAGGAACTTTCCTTCCTTTCTCATCGCGTAAAAAACGAACATGAAACGTAATAAGTGACGCAAGAACTCAAACTTTACGGCGCATAGTTGAGGAAATTCTCTGGACCTCGAATAATCCATTTGTAAACCAATCTTATAATTACATGTAGTCCGATTCGACCGTATATGATACGGAAGAGAAGCCTTCAAGTTCAATTTTGGTAAAATGCGTTTAGCTTTTACTGCAAACCTAAGGGATTACTTGCAGCCGATATTTATAATAACATAAAATCCCGCGCACTTCCTCTCCTTGTATTAATATGCGGATTCAAAATTATTGTGACTGCAAAGGATAGGCGTATATTTGTGAGGCTCGACTTGCATAACGACCAGCGGCGTTGTTGAATCCTGCTTGTAAAATGAATATTTTCATACCGGCATGGCGTTAATGAAGACCACTTATTGTTCCAAGTCCCGAGAAATTCCACAAACAAATTCTTATTCTGACGGTGCAAAAATTCAAAGCAAAGTCTGTAAGAAGAGGTTACTCGTCGTATTGTTTTCTAGTTGTTTCGTCTTGCGGAAGTATTTTCTTATGACATTATACAAAGTAGATTAACTCTTTTTTATAGCTGTGTCATGTTGAATTCTCGCAATAGATATGGCATTTTTTCATTCGCCCCCAACAGATTTTCCCAGCGAGTCACATTTTCCCATGAGAGTACTAACTGATTTTCTATTAGATGTTTATACCACCAAAGAATGATAAAATTGATCGCTTCGCTAAGTCCTGTACGTTTTGTCTCTGCACTTCTAGTTTTTCAACGCCTAAGGCCTTGAAGAATATACAACATGGTTTTAAAATTACACTTGTTCTTTGGAAACTGCATTGAATTTTTTGCGTTTTCATTAATCTTCATTTCCCGGAAATGTTCGCAGAGTCGTTTATCAGTATTTTACAAACGAAAGTTTCCCTTTGAAAATATTTCAATTAAAGTCGAAAATGTTAAAATTTCGCATTATTGAAATAATAATCGTTTGTTGACGGTAAGTTCTTAAGATGAGCGGGAACGTAAAGTTAAAATCTGCCGCTATGAAAATTCTATTTTTGGTGGATTTCCAATTAAAAATACTCCGTTCAGTTAACTGTTTCTACTTTGTGGAAGACCTTAGTCCTTCCTGATTAACTTCAGCGTAATTCGAGTCCAACATCTCGAAAACCCCATTCTCCATAACAACTTTATGACTAAAGAATCGCTTATAGCTTCTTCTTAGTGCACAACAATTTTTCCGACCAAGTCGCTAAGTCTGATGTCTGGAGGCGCAAAAAGATGTTAAGGGATTGTAAATAAACATAGACTCACTCACTTCAAGTACCTAATTCTACGTTGTTTGCTTCAATTTAGCATGCAAACCAGTCTGTGGAATAGCAAATGAGGCTTCGTTGACTTTCTGACCTGAATATTCCGATAGTTCCCAGATGTCATTTCGCTTTGAGAGCGTCTTTCCAATCGGAGTTGTGTCTGGCGTAATGCACAATGGCCGCTCAGCCTTTCTCGCTGGAGAAACCTCCTTCGGTGACCGCTATGTCGAGCTAAATAACTCAAATCTACTCTTCTACAAAACAAATAGCTATTTTTGTTATCGTTCGGTTCCGAAGCTGTCCCTCGATTAAATATTTATCATTTTCGTGGCTTTCGACTTGGTTGGCATGGAAGCCGAGGAGCCCTCCTCGTCTAAGCTTGAACTTACTTTGTTTAGCTTCGAGCTAAGGAAATGGTTTCTTTAAATAGTTTTACAATTTGAGGGTGTTTACCGCTACAGGGCGGAAGAGACATGAATAAAGAACTAAATGAAGAAAGGAATCCTTCGTTTGTCGCATTGGCAAATTAGACATTTCATAATTATTTCACGTCACCGGCGCGAAAACAGAATGATTGCTAGGTGAATGCATTTCAGATTTTCTCCCGATTTTAGAAAAAATGAAATAAATCAATTCCATATTTACATATGAGTATTAGGGCTTTATGGTTGGGCTTGAAGAGTAAATAAATAATAACAAGGAAGAAACAATCAATCCATATTTCCCTTCTGTGAGCCCCTGGGATGCCAGCCCGTCTTCGATCTATCTATAATGGGACTCATTTCTTCTCTGCTGCGAATTGATAGAGCAGCTGCGTGACTTATCCTAACTTTGCAGTCAAGAAAATGCTAAATTGCTTGACTTTCATTAGGAATTCTAACGGGAAAGACTAAAAAGGGCATAGATTAGATCTTAACTAACGACAAATTCCTAACCAAGAGAAATTAATAGACGGCACCGCCATGGTGGCATTGTTTTGTGTTCTTTGAAGGCAAGACAAAGGATGTTTACAGAAGTTACAGAGACTAATGAGGCATTATTCTTACCCGTAGGAGTTATGAAATATTAAGAATTGTACTGACAAGAACCGCCTTGTTAGACAAATGGAAGGAGTTTTCATAAATGTAGGGCTCGACAGGACATGACAAATCTGACATCAAGTTTTAAATCAGCCAGCGCTGCGCATGCGCGAATAAGCATCCATTTCGTGGAGGCTGATGTTGGTTGATGAAAGGGAGGTTGCATCATGACAATGAGAACAATGTAAATCGAACAACGTGTCTTCAGCATAAGCAATTAGCCAGCTTAGAGTGCTTTGTGTGTTTATTGGTAAACTAATACTGTGTTATATTTGTAGGCCCTTCTTTTGGAAAGGTTTTCCTTACTGCCACTTTCATGATACTGCGTACACTCCACCAAACCATCCGCCACCGTGTTTTTGTGTCTGTCAATCAAACGTCTAAAGAGCCCCGATAGGTTGGTAAGCGTTGGTTAAATTGGCCAGACTTTCCCAGGGAACAATTTTAATGTCATTTAAAACATTGTGTTTAAAATCGTGTGTGTCGTTTAAAATATTGATTGACTGACGGCAGGACACCGTTTGGCGTGTGAAGAGTAACTAAAGCTTGAGTTGTATACTTATGAAAACCGCAGTGCCTTAGGGAAAGTGACTAGCAATCCAGAGCTGCCTCTTGGCAAAGGTGAAACACAAACGAAAAGAGCAATTTACTTGTGTGACTTGTCACGTGTAAACACGCTCTTCTCGTTTATTGGTGTTTTAATCGAGTCCATAAGGTGGATTTTTCCAAAGATATAAAACTCACAAAAGACAGAAGATTTAACCAACATGACGTTAAGTCAGACCTTTCACACACGCTCTTCTCGTTTATTGGTGTTTTAATCGACTCCATAAGGTGGATTTTTCCAAAGATATAAAACTCACAAAAGACAGAAGATTTAACCAACATGACGTTAAGTCAGACCTTTCTGAACTGGACATATTTTCAAAAAGGATTACATGGACAGGTGACTTGGTATGCGAAACTATAGATCTTCATTCGTCATAAATTCTCACAACACTCCCCCATAAAAATGTCAACATTCATCAAAGGGATCCGTTTTCTTATATTGCTCGATAACCAGATAAATTCGCATTTTAAATTTATATTAATAATCGAAATCACGAAAATATACAATTTTAATTGTATTATTTAAATATATTATTTAAAAATAATACAAATGCAAAGAAAGGAATTGTCATAAATAATATATCTACATGGTCCTTCGAGCCGGACTGGTACTCTTTAATTTCAGTAACACATAACATAACGATTTTGATCCTGCAATTGATCTCTTTAAACGATAACAACTTATGTGAGTGTTTAAAAACACTTCGCATTTCTTCGTTTCTGTGCAAGTGCAAAATTACTGTGAACTCAACTAAAGACTACGGAAGCCGGATAAAAGCACATTGAATGTCAGTATTTGCTAAGGCAATAATGAGAATCACAATATTCCTTCTAGTATGAGCTTCCTATCGCCATTTGCCGTATACTGTACAATACTTTACCAGCCTGGTTTGCCTTATACTGTACAATACTTTACCAGCCTGGTTTGCCTTATACTGTACAATACTTTACCAACCTGGTTTGCCTTATACTGTACAATACTTTACCAGCCTGGTTTGCCTTATACTATACAATACTTTACCAGCCTGGTTTGCCTTATACTGTACAATACTTTACCAACTGGTTTGCCTTATACTGTACAATACTTTACCAAGCTGGTTTGCCTTATACTGTACAATACTTTACCAACCTGGTTTGCCGTATACTGTACAATACTTTACCAGCCTGGTTTGCCGTATACTGTACAATGCTTTACCAATCTGGAGATAACTCTTACTTATTACTACCAATTAAAAAAATCAAATGATGTAACGGCTAAATGGATGGGAAGGTCTATATAGAAAATATTATAAAAGTTTTACGCATACTATTAACAATTATTGAATGAGGTTCAGCATGATAGTGAGATATTTCAACGCTGAGGATTGTGGTATCTGCCGAAGCTGGCTAGAGAGTTTATTGATCGCGAGTTGTTCGCAGGTTTGTCACGCTGTTAAACGTTTCAACTCACTTATACTTTTCTGCTTCCGTTTATCATATTGTCTAGACAGCCCTTGAAGACACTACCAATCATGTCTGAGATGCTACTAAGATCCGAAGAGGTGTTAGTTAATGTTTGAATACAAAATTCACAATGTAATGATAACCCAACCTGATACAGAAAGTCGAGGCGGATCTAGGAGTTTTAAAGGGGGTTACTAATTGCAAAGGGTTTGCCAGACGTGCGAGAAAGTAGGGAGCCATCATCACTAAGGATATTTGAGAAATGGGTTAAAAAGGGGGGTGATTTTTCACCCCTTTCACCACCCGTGGATCCGCCTCTGAAAGTTCCCAAGATTATGAAAACAGCAGTAACTCTTCTTTGCTGGATTTTCGCGCAAATTCACAGAAAGGCGGGAAAAGCCTGTGAAAAGTGCGGCCGCGCGCCATCAATTAACAGAAACAAATGCAAATGTCTTAAATCACCGATGTGGATATCTCACATTAAAATGTAAGGATTTGAAAATTATACCGTACTATCTGCTACAAATCTTGTGAAGAGAAAGCTGACAAAAAAATCAAGTCGACTTGCATCCAATTTATTTATTTCTACTTTTTGTCATCGATGTTTTCGCCGCAACGTGAGAGGAATGTTTCTAGAAAATATGATTACTACGCCGTATTTCTATCTTCCATCAAAGTAGGCAATAGACGTTATATGATGCTATCAGAAGATCGGCCAATGACGTATACTGCCGCCTACATTAATATGGGGAATATTCAAACTAGTCTGGAAAGCGAACGCCGGCACCTAATGGGCGAGCTGTGTTAGCCACATAGTTGCAATGAGTGACTGTTTGTGATGTTTTCTAATGTTCTTTATTAGTGGGAGAAGTCTGGGAAACATTACTAATATTAATAAATGGAAAGTACTCGTATTTGATGAACAGAATACTAGTGGAAGAAACACGACGAAGACCTGCTAAACCATGAAATTCCAAAAGAGTCGAATTAAGTTTCAACAATACAATGCGGAAATGTTTTGATCCCATTCGATAGGTCGCAATTGTGCAATTGGTTGTTCATAAATGAGTTTCAAATTTCCGATTTGTAGCCTTTTTACCACATAGGAAACGACATCACTAAAATTGGTTCGATATCGCAATAAACGACGCTCTGTCACTAAATCCTTTTGAGATGAATCCAATTGAGTGTGGAATGTTTTGTAAATTAAAATGACAGGTCGAGCTACTCGGACAAGTACAAACGGAAGAGATGCGGGGTGTGGAATCAACGAGAACAGTGAAAAAATGGAAATACTGCCACATTAAATTTGCCACCTAATACATTTACAGATTGGTATCGTTTTGTTTGGTTTTTAGAAGTTTATGAATTACGTGAATCTCAGAGGACTTTATGGCATTATTCATACCACACCACCTTTTGAAATTTTTCGCGTAGGAATTTTTGGCAAGCATTTGTAAAATGATTTCTTTAGTACGTGGCGAAAGAAGAAGACAAAATATGCCCGTGAAAATTAAAAACCAACTGAAGATTTTTTTATTCTTGAAGCTGTTTTCCACTAAGTGATTGTGTATATTGCACGAGACTAGTGTCATAACTTTCCCTGCATGCTCGCTGCTTTCTAAAATATCCTTCACCACAAAAATATGTTCATAATTTCCATTTCGGAACCAGTTGCCTTTTAAAAGTCATGACAAAAATGAAGGAAACAAAACATGTATACGCGGGATAATTTCTGATTTCTAATTTTCTCGGGCGAAAATCATTTTAACATAAATGAACAAACTGAAAACGGGGGAAAATCTTGGACAAATTTGATTTTTTGGTAATCATATGCAATTTATCGGCTGTTTCTTTGGCGCATTTATTCATTATACGCAAGACTATAAGCAAAGACGATGGATGCTTTCTGGTTCGATTATTTTTTCCAAGTACGAAGTAAAACGAATTTCCGGCATTTGAAAAAAAAGGAAGTGTTAACCCAAACGGCCATAACTTTATTCTTTCTGTTGCGGGTTCGTTTTAAGTTGCCAAAACAGCGGCCGATATATTTATATTCGTCTCTATTTCTCTCATGTGTACGCTGCTCTCTGCTCTATGATAGAGAACTTTGCGTTTGAATATCTCGCCTCGTGGCGACCACAGTTCCCTTGACATAGCATTTGGGACTTGAGGCTTTTCAGTAATGGCATCCCTAAACTATAGGCGAGGAACTCATATACGAACATAACAAATCGTACCATTCAACCTACCCTTATAAGACTTCTCTTCTGAGCCGAGTGATCGGCAAACGACTCAAAAGCGTGTGCTGTCATTGAGAGCATTTTCCGTTATTATACTTCAGCGGCTCTAGCTTGCCTGCCGTTATACTTAAATCTCTAATTTCTCTTTCCAATTTAATTCTCAGACGAGATATCTTTCGGGTTTATGTGTCCATATTGATTTGTAGCTTGCTTGTAAAGTCGACGACAAAATTCAACTCAGCCTGATCCTTAGGCTGCGTGTTTTCAAAACATCTGGTTTTGAATAAGGCATCAAATATTCATACAAGAGTGCGATAAAAGTTCAACGCGCTATTTATGGTCGCTCCGAATTCGTTTCCAGAGTCATTAGAAAATTCGCAATCGTATTCGCTGATCGTCCTCGCCCACTAGTTTCATTGTGAAGGTTCTGTCTAATCACACGGGTTTGTGCACGACAGGAATAACCACGGGTCCACAAAATGGGAACAACAATGTATGCAAATTCGGCTTTGAAAAGGTTTTAGTTTGTAGATTGATCGAAACTTTGTTGCCTAGACCTAACATGCCATAGCAAACGGACACAACCTCGTTGCTGATTCTCCTTCTTTAATATAAATACAATTAAGAAATGAACAGGATATTTTCTCCAACGCTATAGTTTGTTTCCGTTTTGAGCAAGATGTTTTGCTATATTTCATTTGTAAAGATTCAAACACAAAATACCTCAAGTCGACTTCCTTTTAAAAATTCTAATCTAATTCCCAAGCACAGTATTCGCTCCTCACACGACCGAGAAATGGTAATCATAAACACAATAGCTGCATATTCAAAGGGCCATATGCAAACACATAAGACTTGTTTGCTACATCCAACTGGATCGTTATGATTAACAAGGAATTCTACACAATAAAAATGAAAAAAAAAAAGAAAGACGCAAAAACACATTTATACGCATTAACAATGTGAATCAAAAGAATAGAAAACAACTAATCATATTTGAATGGAAAATCAAGCACAGGTGTTTCTCAGCATCTGAAACTGAACATGCTCATCAGTCGGTTTATCCAGCTTTTGAGAGTTGGCAAAAGGGAAGGCTGATCAAAATTATAAAATCCAATTTTACTTTGACAAAATGTCAGAGTAACTTAAAATTTCCCCATTTGGCCTTGCAAATTAGAAAACTAATGCGTGAAAAATACAACCGGCAGCCTTAAGGTTACTGAGAACCTTCGCGCACCTCCTCGGAAAAAAAGTCATGCAACTCCAAAACATGTCAACCTATATATCGTTGGAAAGCTTATAGAATGGACTAGCGGGCTATGGCAAAAAGAAATCATTTTTTAACAAATACAATTTTTCTAAAGGTTTTATTAAAAATCAGGGTGTGACACTTTCAAGAGCTACCCCTGCAGAACTGCTTGACCTTGACTCCCAAGTAATACATTGTTTTAATCCTTAAAGGTGTTTCTCAAAAATCGTTTCCCGTTTTTTTAAATTTTGCTTATAGTTCAAAAGTTATGGAACTTTTAAATTTCCAAGGTCAAATTTTATAGAATTTTCACCCTTTAAAAATGTAAAAATTTTATAACTTTTGAACAAAACAAAATTTTAAAAAACGCAGACACGGTTTTTGAGAAACACCTTTAAGGATTAAAACAATGTGTTACTTGGGAGTCAAGGTCAAGCAGTTGTGCAGCGATAGCTCTTGAAAATGTCACACTCAAATTTTTTTATAAAACCTTCAAAAAAATTATATTTATTACAAAGTTGCTTCTTTTTGCCATAGCCCGCTAGTCCATTCTATTTAAGCTTTCTTGACATGTTTTGGTTAAACTAAGGACGAGTATGATTTTTTTCCGAGGACGTGTGCGAAGGTTCCCAGTAACCTTAAAGACTGAAAAAAACATGGAACTCCTTAACCAGCGAGTCTCCAAATGCAACATGACCTCGAAGTTAAAATTAGGATTATCATCAATTGTTAAATGATCTTGAAGTGAGGATTATCATCACTTGGGGACAGAAACATAAATAGAACGAAGCAATGTATATAAATGAACATCATCCAAAATAGTCCGAACCAAAAACAAAAAAACAACGCCCTTCAGAGCGCAACCATGTGGGACACTTGCGCATGTCAAATCATAATAATAATAATATAATAATAACGTGCTTATATAGCGCTTTATCCTCGCGGCTCAAAGCGCTTTACATTAATGGATACTCATCCTATAAGAACAGCTTTATAAACATGAGTGTGTGTTAGTATTGTGAGTTCTGTCACAAATCATGTCACCAGAATGATGATAATCCTCATTTCAAGACCATTTAACAATTGATGATAATCCTCGTTTTACAGTCAAAAGAGTAGACATGAAGCGTGCCCTCTAGAGTTGAATATTCATTATTCCATTATTGATTTCATCATTCAATCCAAAAATGCATTTTTCAATTCAATATTAAAAATGTTAAATGTTCAAATTTTGATTTCTGAATAAGCAATTGTTGAACCAGTGTAATCATTTAGATTTACAAAATATTCAATATTGAATTGAAACTTGCATTTTTGGATTGAATAATGAAATCAATAATGGATAATGAATTGAATATTCAACTCTCGGGGGCACGCTTCATCTCTTTTGACTGTAAGTTTCGAGACCATGGTGCCAAAAAGAGAACTTCATTCATTTCTTTGTTGTTGTGTCATCATGTGTTGATTTTTTTTATACCTCGTGCCGGAGACTGGTACCGAGCCTAGATTAGAGTAGATATCGTCTTTGTATGGATGTATATGTTATAGTGTCAAATATGTCTATTTCTTTCTCCATTTTACAACCAAAGGAAAAATAAACACGAAAAGCAAACTTTACATTCAATTATGTTTTGCTATCGTTGATTTACTTTTTGCGCTAGACAATGGCCGTTTTCACACTAGAGACGAACAAATCGTCTGGACGGACAAATCGTCTGTAGACGAACAAATGTCTGATGTGAAAACGGGACGAACAAATTTTCAGACGAACAAATCGTCTGAATTTGTTCGTCTGTTTGGCCGTCTAGGAAGACGATTTTTCATAGACAACTTGTTCGTATAGACGAACAAATCGACTAAAGTCCGACCTGAATTCACACTAGACGTACAAAGACGAACAAATCGTCAGACGATTTGTCCGTCTAGACCGCGATTTGTTCGTCTTCTAGTGTGAAAACGGCCAATGTGTCCTCTAAACTGCAAATGGAATTTCTAACAGTTAGATTCGATGCGGCGAAAGATCGACGTTTGAAACGGGCCTTCACTTTTATGTCAAAACATTAGTGTTTTATAAGCTTACGCTTTTGTGCTTGCATGGCAGTTGCCTCATTCTTTTGCTTTCAGCAGCTCGCTTTTTGTATTTTTGTTGTTCCGTGTTGAGGTCTCATAAAAGATAACATAACAAAGGTTTTCATAATCCTGCTAACTCTGCACCGACTAATTCATTGTTTTTTCAAAGGGTTCACTGAATCAAACATTCAAGTAACCCGGTAGCTTTTGCAGAACCAAAAGTAATGTACTTGTGGTTGCTAAGTGTTAGTTGGGAAGGCTGATTAATCACGGTTTGACTGTTACGTCAGAGTTCGCAGAATTATAAAAACCGCAGTACTATGACTAGTGTCTGACTCGAAGAGCCAACTCGACACTAGGCATTTCCTTCAGACTACCTGTACTTTTGATAAAGAAAAGAATCACTTTATATTATTTTTGAAAAACGAATAAGTAGTTTACATATGTTATCCCCGACAAATTGCCGAATATTACCGAAGCAACGCCGAACAATTTCGCAGAGAGCCCGCCCACGAAACGAAACAAACCACATCTACATCATAAGCACGGGGGACGTGAGTTATTAACTTGTGCGTATTCTTTAACCCCCTGATTCAAAGCTAAACAAGTAAAACTATTAAGCCTTTTAGCGATATTAATACCACACACTCGTGAAGCAGAGTAGTATTGAGAAAGAGACAAGCAACACGTTTTACATGCGATGACCAATGATATCTTTCCCGCCAAACCGGGCCGCAAAATGAACACACCGAAAGGCACAGTTCAAGGGCATTTGCCTTTTTTTTTACTTTTAAGGTCAAGTGTACGTATTTAACGCAGGAAGCAGATATTAGATTCTTACGAACTATAAGAAATTATTAAAGAATAATTTACAAAAATACATATAATTGTATCAGAATAATGATACTAAGGCGGACTCCAAAAGTGTGCCATCCAAGATGAAAACAAAACGGGTGGTTCTATTGAATTCTGACGGACTAGAACTTGGTCAAACGAGAAAATCAGTTTTTGACAAATAATTATTGATGTCACATCCGTGTTCTACCTTTCAAACGCTTTAAAAAACACATATAATACATGTCGAAATTACAACTCTTTTGGCAAAAGAGCCCTTGAACCTTAAATCAGTTGTCGATACCAAATCGCTTTTCTCTATATAGAGGAAACTATATGATTATCATCTGAAAACTGGAACCATCTGACAAATTGTCAGCCGATCAGCTGATTGCAAGGGAAAGTATCGTTGCTCAAATTTTGAATTCAATACGACGAGATGTTTACGATAATAATTTAAACTTTACGCGAAACCCTAATAATGTAATGACGGTTTACAAGTGGATGGGCTACATACACAAGCAAATTAAGGTAGGCCGATGTTATTTATCTATAAAATGACCAAAATATTTTAAACTTAAATTTACGGCTCCAAAATTTAGCGCATTTTCGGACAGTAACGCGATTTCATTTGCATATCTGATTTCCAGAAAACACAAAGAAAAATCTCCTTCGTACCTCGTCCAGTGCTTGACAAGAAACTGAACTTAACAAATAGGAGTATGGATTATATCTCTTCTATACAACCTGCACAGAAACAAAAAGCAAAAAATAATGCAAATTTGAAAAATTGGGGTATAGCTGGCACTGTCAATGGCTAAGGCCAGAAACTCGGTCCTTGGCTATTCCTGATTATGATTAACGACCTCGACGGCCAAGCGGTCGACCTCTGGAAGTACGTCGATGACACTCACTTGGCTGAGGTTGTCGGAAAAGGAGAGGAAAGTGTCATACAGGAATCAATTGACGATCTGTCCTCCCAGGTGGCCACCGATAAATTTCAACTTAATGAGGCCAAATGCAAGGAACTGCGTATCGGTTTTAGTAGATCGGAGGTAGATTTAGAGCCCGTCAGAATAAATGGTACGGAATTAGTTTGTGTTTCAGAGGCAAAGATCCTAGGCCTTACGGTGTCTGATGACCTGAAATGGAATTGTCATATAGCTGAGACCCTTAAGAAAGTTAATAAGCGCCTGTATTTTTGCGCCAACTTAAACGCGCCAACGTTAAACCTAAGGAGTTGCTGCTATTTATCTGACATGTATCAGACCCGTAACCGAGTATGCCTGTCCTGTGTTTCACCACTGTTTGCCGTAATATCTGTCTAACGACCTTGAGAGGTTTCAGAAACGGGCTCTGCGCATCATTTGTCCTTCTCTGTCGTACGAATGTGCTCTTACCACAGCTGACCTGGTTACTTTGTTCGAACGCCGCCAGTCCATCTCGGGTAAATTGTTTACAGACATTCTAGATCCAGTCCGTAGACTGCACCATCTGCTGCCGCCCACTAATGAGTGCGCTGTGAACCTTATGCGCAAGCGCACATTCACTGTACGGTCACTGCGCACCAAACGAGTGCGCCAGAGTTTTATTTTTCATCATGCGCTGAACCATTCCTTATGTAAATAGTTTTAAACTTGTATTGGTTATATTTATATCTTACTGGAATTTTAATCATATTATTGTATAATATATATATTTATTATATAGACACGAGTGTTTTACTGGGAAATACGCCACTCGTAGATCTCATACGAAGCTACATCCGGGTCCTCAGTGACATATTTTCCATATCCTCACTAGTGAGGATATCGGTCAAAACAAAAGTGCTTGGAAATCAACTTGGAATATTTTTTCAGGTTTGTCTATATAATAAAAAGAAAATTACACGGTGGCTTGAAGATATGAGTTTTATTTTCTCGTGTCAAAAACAACATTTTACTCATTCGCTGCGCTCATTCGTAAATATTGTTCTTGCCACTCGAAAATAAAACTCATATCTTCGCGCCACCGTGTAATATCCTCTATATATAACGAGCCCCCTGGTTAAAATGTGTTTAAATTACGTATTTGGACATTTTACGCACGTAGAGCATATAATACATGTTTTAAAAGTTGCTGGCAAAAATTTAGCTGTTCCTTTTTGCCAGGATAGGGTCTCATTTTTTCCCATGTTTTAAAAGTGGTGGTATGTATATATATATATATATATATAACTTAATTTATTGTAACATAGACGTAATTCAGCCTAAGGGCTGCAATGTTTTAACGAATAAACCATCTATCTAAATCATCTATCTAATATATCCATCAATATTTACTCAGTGATATCATAGTTGTTTTAAAGCTCTTGTACTAGGGGAGTGTTTTTCACGGATACGTCACACAACGAGCGCACACATTCATTCACATGAAAGTATTTACAAGCGTGAAATTTTGCCGTTGAGTGTGAAGGCCCGTGTACAATTTTTGCTGCAATTTTTGTCGCGCGAGTCGCGGCGATTTTTCTCGCACGAACACGTCAACTCAAAATTGCTAATGTAAACTAGATGCAACTCGGCGCGACAGACCGCAAATTTTGTCGCGTGATGTCGCGGAGATTTCAAACATGTTCGAAACTCTTTGCAACTTCATGCGATTTGAAGAAAAGAGAGCACAGAAATCGCACCAGATTTGCATCTCGTTTACACTAGAGAGTTGGAATTGCAACTCGCGTGAGAAAAAATCGCCGCGACAAATTGCAACAAAAATCGCAAGTGTAAACCGGCCTTTAGGTTGTAAGCGCACGCCTTTTAACCTGGAGAGTGGACGGCCTATGGTACAACATTCACATGCACGAAATTCACATGCACCATATTCACGTGCACGACATTCACATACATTCGACATTCACGTGCACGACATTCAATCAAATTCCCGATGTGCGTACCCTTATCCACTCCGCCACATTTTTAGATACACAACAAATGTGATCAATCATGTGCAAGAGTGCGCACACAACCGGACGGCTCTGATTCAGTGCGCGTTCTTAGTCAGGGCTCGAAATTGAAAAATAGTCACAGCAGTGATTGTTCGCATTTTACCAGCATTACAGGCATTATGTATCAAACATTAAGGTGTAAATGCATTAGGGTAACTGAAAACACAATCATTATCTTACGCCGAAATGAAGAACGTGAGGCGGCAATTGTCGTTATTAATACCCCAATAACTGTGAGGGGAAGGAAGAAGAGAAGAAGTTGAAGAGAGGGAGGAGGAGAAGACAGAGGAGAAAACGGAGGAGGAGAAGTGGAAGACGGAGAAGACGGGAGAAGTGGAAGACGGAGGAGGGGGAGGCCGAGGAACGAGAGATACAAATCTGAGCTATTTGAAGGCTTTAAAGAGCTGGTGAAGTTGTCTATTTCTGGGTGTGGGGGCCCCTAGATGAGCCACCATAGCTCTTAGGATGAATGCTTGCCATAAGAATAAAAGCGATACAAAGAGAACGAGAGAGAAAAAGAGAAAGAGAAAAAAGACAACCTCAAAGGGGGATAAATTAAGAAAGAGATATATACATAAAGAGAAAGAGCATCCTAGACTACACTTTCTAGTTCATCTATTTGACTGGCTAGAGAAAACAACGATACATCTCCAACTTACCGGGTTGGAAATATTAAATGTATTTTGGCGAGAGGCAATGGTGAGGACGGCAGAAAGGTAGGCATTAAGGATGTGAGGCAAAAGCTGAGTGAAGAAATACGACAGATGACTGGGAAAGAAATGGAAGAAGACATGGTTCCAAGAAACAAAGTTGTCAAGCAAGTCTATATTATAAATTATTTTAGAGTGTCAAGACTCTGTGGTTAGTTTAATAATGCATATCTTCTGTGAAAAACATTTTAGTCACTTTAGAATCCCTCTGCGCTACACGGATGTGGCTAAACAATACCTAATATAAGCAGCGAACCGTTCGCACGGAAACTTGAACCTCTTTTTAAAACCATTTGGAAAGTGTTTCTTCTGCCTACGATGTTGTGACCCGGTATCGCCTAGAAAATCCCAGGCGAGCCTGAGTCATGCACTCGTTACAATATTTACATATAATAAACAGCTTGTTTTGCTCCATTTGATAGGTGAACGACTTAAAACATGCGCTTACTACATTAATCCCCTCTACTGGTTGCTATTTATATCTGGACTAATCAGGGTCCCAGTTCATTTTCTCTTTTAAAATACGAAGTGCACGAAACATTTCCCAAAATTCGAACCCAGTAAATTTGGGAACCAGTGTCATTTCGAGTCTTTACGAGTGTTGTGAGAAATGGGCCCCATGCCAGGAGAGCAGCAAGAGACACTGAGCACATCGAGCCATTTGCAACTAACCCACGGTCAGACTCTCTCGTGGAGTGAAGAATAACAAATATAGGATCGACCTACAAACACACGCTTTCGAAAGAAGCCATACTTGATGATAAACTACACGAGAAAATGGCACTAACATAATTATTACGAGGATGAACGTAATAACACAAAGCAGCATTCTAATACAGAACTATATTGACCGCTATCGGTCTTCTAACTTGGACATCCAGAATGCGCCAATAAATAATTATAAACGGAGATTGAAAATATATGAGCGATAGATAACTAATTTTGAAGCAGAAAATACAATTAGTGTTAAACTGTAATAAACGTGCACGACATACAAAGCTGGTCTACAAATCACTCTACTAATCAAATACAAAAAGAATGGAACTAAATACTCGAATATTAGAGTATTAGCCCGAACGTGTCTTTTTGTCCTTTGAATAACTATATATCAGCCACCTGATAGACCTGTTCACTAGTTGGCATGCAAATACACAATACCATCAATAAACATTTGGACATTTTATATTACGAAAGGAATTTTTTGATATAATGTGACTACGATCATCTGTGTCTCAAACTGATAAGCGTACTCAATAAATTAATACTTTTTATTTGTGTTTTGAAAAATAAGCAAGGTCAGGCGATAGAATATTGTGAATCGGGCTCCATACATAACATATATCTATCCACAGCTATTAGGACATTTAAGTACTGCATTTTAAAACCCTCTGAACTTTATTGAAATATACTCATTCCTGCCTCTGCTTCTAATGGAACAATGCGGTTGTGTATGCACTTATCGCGAATAAAAGTTCAAACTTCACTCTCTAAAAACTCTTTACGTTTCGCCAAAGACTAAAATTGTCAAAAGGGGCGTTGCCCGACGTACAATTCAAACATTAGTCATGATGTACGTAGTGAGTTGCGCGTATTATCATCCATGAAACATCTTGTGTTAGGGTTTCGCACAGTTTCAAGCAATAATATACTCTTGTGTGCGATGGCAAGCGATAGCCCTAAATAGGAATGACCCCTTACAATGCAATAGTGAGCGAATATTGTGTTTAAAACGCTAAGAGCCTGATTAATATTTATAGCAATATACAAATAAAATAACTCTTTGCTGTATTTTCATTCTGATTATTCTTTTTCTTGTTCTTCATCCAGAGACTGATTATCTTTTTCTTGATCTTCATTCAGAGACTGATTAATAAGATCGGTTTTTGCAACGAAAGGACGGTACGTGCAAACCCGTCGGAATCTTATTGTTTGAGCCAATCTCTGGCTTGGATTTAGTATATTATGTAGCTATTACGATAATAATTCTTCCTCGACAATAAAACACTCGTTAAAATTCGCTAAAAAATACTAACGAATACAGTGAAAATCAAGAAGCGGCTATAATTTTGCATTAACCATGATAAGAGCTCGCGCGAAGGTTTTGGGATATTGCGTTTTCCATGACAAAATGTTAATTACAGCATACTTACGCAATACATTAAGATTATACTAGCTGACTGATGGAACTCACCGGAAAAGTGATTTACTTGACATTAGCAGGAAATCTTCCTTAGCTGCGAGCAAAAAATCCTTCTATCAACCCAAAGCCCATAACACTCTTTGTATTTTTTCGAACAAAATGAAATAAACAAAGATTAACAATTGTTGATTTGACAGGAGAAATATTTATTTTATTGCACCAAATTGGTATTTTCGGCAATAAAATTTATTGATACAAATTTATTTGAAAATTTAAAATCCAATTATTTAGGAACAAGGAAGACATATAAGTGAAAGCCATCTTGCTTTTATAATAAATGTCAGTTAATTAGCCTTTTTTCTGAGACTAACAAAATGGTTTACGATGTCAAATGAGCTTTTCCTTAAAATTTGTCGCATCTAATCTTCTAACAGCCAATTTCCAAAAACCTTAACTTGCAGTCCAGTCTAGTATCAATGCAAATCGGACGATAGAAGGATTGTGCCTCGCGACTAAAGTTCGCTCAGCGTTTCATTCGATTTAGCACCAATATGGATCCGCTTCC
Organism: Scolanthus callimorphus; assembly: GCA_033964015.1. Taxonomy (NCBI): domain Eukaryota; kingdom Metazoa; phylum Cnidaria; class Anthozoa; order Actiniaria; family Edwardsiidae; genus Scolanthus; species Scolanthus callimorphus. Next base: position 529,248 of record CM066916.1, read on the forward strand.
TCAGTCAACAATCTTTTCACTGATCGGTGCCAAATGCTCCAAACCACAAAATCAAAATAAAATATGTGCATGTATCATAAAAGGCTTCACGACCTTGCCCTAAACAAACGCACTCATCTCATCTTTGTTGAAATCCGAGCCTTTGAACGGACGTATTTCGAGTGTAAAAGATTCTAGAAGATAAAATCGATCATATGCACGTGTTTAAGAATTAATCTACAGCTCTAGCAGCAGCGGAGCGTATTAATATTAAAACTTAAAGACGCCGTAATTTTTGTCTTTTAATTTGTGGACCACACCTGTCATTTCGCCTACTACCCTAAATAAATTACCTTCTAGACGCAATTTGACTAAGGCAAAATAATAATTACAAAAAAGAACTCCCTTTCTTTACTTGAATGGATGTTGACCTTCACAAAACACGTTGAAACGACTGGTAATTAGTTGAGATATGGGGTAATACTCGAGAGACCTTCTTAGTACCTTTAGATCTTGACGAATTTGAACGATTTCAGCGACACAAGAATTCTCGATGAGCAACGAAAGACGACATGAAACATTCGTACGCTAAAAACAATCTTTTGTGTCGTAAAATGCGCCACGTAAAAACGTACCTCAAAATTTATAAAATACAACGCGCAAACATTTGACACGGATCTCTAGCAATTTCCTTCTAGAAACTCTAAAAGTAAGCAGGATAATTGAACAACATACCACTCGCCTACGACGTTCGTCTGCGGAAAGTCCATTTTCATCTGGTGGGAAGTTTAGGTAGTTGGGAGATTTGGAGTTTTTCCTCCTAAAGGATCCAATTGTACTTTTTTTGCGTCGTATGCTCATAGTTTAGCCGGAGCAGTGCAGATTGTTAAATGATACGAGCCGAGCTGGGCGCGGGTGTGCGCGCACCTAATGTGACAACGCTTATGCAGTAGAGCTCCGATGATGACAGCTTATATTTAGCGAGCATTAGCACATGCCCCTAGAATAGCCTACGAAATTGCGCTTGGCGAAAACTTAGACGATCATGTTTGACAGGCCAGAAGGTTGGCAATTAACATAACCGGACTGAATGAAATTATCGGGAGAGTCCTATTGGAAACTCTTTAAGAACGCAGCGCACTTCCCATGCCTCGATCAATTTCCTGTCTGGGTTGACAAATGAATTTTACCCAGAGAGTTTAACATCACCTTTTCAGAGGACCTTCAATCACGTATGATGTTTACACTTCTACCTTTTCTTTCGGCAAGTCCACATAATTCCCTAATTTTGCTTGGGATTCAGGAGATAATAGGCTAGTTCATACGCTCGCCCTACAAACGGAGTGGAATTTTTGTGCATGATTCCACATGTTATTTATACAAGGTGTATTGCAAAATCTTCAATTCGCGGAAAAGAAAAGAAACTCTATGACAGACAAATAAATGGGCTCCAGCAGGAAGCTTCATTGTCTTCTTGAAGATTTCAGTGCCATCCTCTTTTCTAAAAGCGTTACTTAAGCTCGATCACTTTTCTCCTTTTCAATAATCTCAACGTGGAGTGTATTCTCATTTTGAACACGAAACAGGATTTCTCGCGCGCATGGCGGTAGCTTGAAATGCGCACCGCTGACTAATATTTATTCCAAAATTTCTAATTATCTTCTTATAGAATAAATATTGAGCCCAAACTCTATCCCAATGATTTGCAACACTGTATCTGACAGCCTGTATTGAAGTTTCGGCAAATTGTTATAGATTCTTAATCTTCATTTCCTATTTCAAGATATTTAACTTTGGCACAAAAAAAGTATAGTGACTCTTGGCCTCGCAAAAAACTAAAACACCGTCTTTTGTGTCTATCGCCGATCATTTCAAATAATCATTGTTTGTCTGAAATATGTTTCCCAAGTGTCTTTTATGGTTTGTACATATTCAATCTCTCAGGATGAACTATAACTTTGACACCTGCACAAAAACAGCACCAACACATTCAAAGTGTTTCTCGCTCTTTAGAGCTGACTCATTCCAAAGCAGTGCCGTCACATGAAATTAATTAGCTTTCTCCTGAAGCGTCAAAGTATTTTACAACTCAATTAGAATTCTAGCAATCAAACCATCACCTTTATAAGAGGTGACTTATGGCGGTAGATCATCATACGGTGTAATTTAAAGAGTCAATTTTGAAGCTGAGGTTTCCCCTCAACTCGTGGTGTATTTGATGTGGCGGAGGAATGGAAACAAAGATTGGAAACAATTAGATTTATCTATTTAATTTACCAGGAATTTAGTTCATTAAGTCTGCAGTCGAATTAAATGAGCCACGGACTTTTATACTACAAATTTAAGAATCGCAAGAACCCAGCTTATTAAACTGTTTCGATTCTCGTATATTTTAAAGTAATTTAAGTTTCCGATGGCAATTGTAGTTGTGGATCATGTATTTAGCATTAATTATTGATCGACGCAAATTCAATCAATACTGAGCAAGTAATCTTTTGATCTGGTGTTTTTTTTTTACTTGAAAACAATCTTATTTTCTTTTCCAAAAAAAAACTGCAGCTGCTTTTTTCAACAAAATCAGAAGGTAGATGAACTTGTTTTCCCACAAAATTCGCAGCGCAATGGAATAGCGGAAATCTCCGCAAATAGAAATGAGAAATGGAGATATTTGCATTTTCCTTCCGTCCTCAGAGCAAATCCAAACACGATTGGAAGTGATACGCTGATTTGGAAAGCAAAACAGCAGACAGCTCAATGAAGTAGGTTTTGGCTTTAATATATCAGACTTTTAAATGAGAATATTGACATTTTATACAGGATGCCGCACGACATACACAATATGCGTAGAATAACAAGCACTGTGTACTTTGACATGAAGTGCCGTCAACTTTCCAAATTGACCATGCAGGCGCATTCACCTATAAAAAGCGACCATTCTATTTTATTACTACCACCGAAATTTGATGAAAGCCCAAGGTCTTCATTTCTTCTAATTACGTTTGTGGTAAAAAAAAATAACGAGCCTTGAAATTCCAAGATAAAGAAAAAGAAAAAGAATGAAACCTACAAGCGCATGGCGAAACGGAATGGCGAAAGATCCGAGGGATGTTCCACCAAAGCCTTTGTACGAAGTTGTTAGAGAGGTTACTGATTTGATTCCCGTTATCTTCAAAGCCTCAGTGCGCAAGCAAATATCTAGCGTGGGGGCAGAAATATTTATCAGCATGCTATGTCAGATCAGATCAGCCTTTTGCTTTCCAAAGGTTTCAGTCGCGATCTGTGGCGTGAAAAACAATATATCGCACGGTTTTCACCCACAAGGGGGCGATTGTTATCTTTTATTCCGCCTCTGAGTCCTACAATAGATTAAATCAAAGGCTCGTAAGAGCCAAAGTATTATACATGATTATATACCTACAGGACCTACAGTAAGTCAATAATTGTCGCTTTTGAGACGAATCATGCTAAAGTAACACAAAGATTATTTATAAAATTTTGATGTATTTACGTAAGGTTATATAAAATTTAGAGACTCCTCACAAAACCTGGAGAATTGGCATCCCTGTGTATGTACGTCAGAAGTAGAGGCCTATACACAGTAAAACAAAACATAAAAAACGGGCTAACTAACTTTCCCACCTTAAAATCCCATGCTGAAAAATTGCAAAAGGCAATGCAAAAATCACACCGCCGGGGAGGACTCTTCTATTTTTTGGGCGGGGGTGCTCGTCGTACCTTTAGGGTTTAAAATCAGGCCTCTGGTACCTGGTGAAATTCGAAAATTTGCAATTTTTTCCAGATAGGTACCTGTTAGAGGTCCGTTCTAGCAAATCAAGCAAATCGCACTTGTTTGTAGCCTGAATTTCAGACGTATATAATTTAATCATTGATGACGTTGGGGTTCAAATGCACCAAAGCAAGACACCCCTAAATATAAGTACCCTACTTTTTCACTTTGAAAAGTCCTCAAAAAATCTGCTGTAATTGTTTCTTTAAATCACAAATACCCACAATAAAGAGAGCTTGGTTTAGTTGAAAATATGTGGTTCCAGAAAATATCCATCCTCTGCCCTTCACTGAAGGGTGTTGAAAAGTGACCCCACCCCCACCCATCTGGAATTTCCAATTAAAATACAGTATTTGTATATATATAATAGGACTCCAGTCCAATTAAGAAAAAAATTGGATGATTCCTCCAAAATTGGACAAGGCTGCAGGCTGAGTCCAATTTGGAGTTCTGAGGAATCATCCATTTTTTCTTAATTGGACAAGCATGGAGTCCTGTTAATTATTAATTATATAGTGAATGATAAAAAGCTGAAAGTGTCCAATTTCAGTGCACGCGATCAAATTTAAAATGGATTTCATACTGGCTATATAATTAGTATAAAAAATTAGGTAAATTGATCCCTCCACCCCTCCAGAATTTCCAATCCCTTCCATGGGGGGATGAATATTATTTTCTTGAACCACACAATATAAAAATCAGTAGAAACATGCACAGATCAGCAAAACATGATTTTTTAATACTTTTTATCTTAGATAAAATTTGCTCAAACAGCTCAAACTGATCACAATTAAAAATTTATCTAAAATTCAAAAATTCTCACAGTTAAAAACATCTAAAATTCAATGTCAAGTTTTTATATAGGTAATTGACAGTGCAGTGACCTTATCACAAATTCAAATAACTAAAAAAATTCAAATTCAAGCAACTACTGCACGTGCCAACCATTTGTGCAATGGATAACGGCAAGTGCATCCGCTCAATAGCATGCATGTGAGCCTCCTGAAATGTGTCATTAATTACATTTCATAGAATCACAATCAAGAATGGCATATCTACCTTCTGTCATGAGTCAGCTTCAGGCACCACACAAGAGATGGTTTAGAAAGGAGAACATGGCCACCATCAGGGAATGGAAATCCCAGAAGAACAGAAGGATTATCTTGCAATCCTGCATAAGAGTTAAGAATCGTCAGGTTTAGTTTTGTTGGTGCATACATGCACAAGTTCTCAAATGCAGGAGAGTTGGCATCTCTGCAGGATGCAATGGCATGGCTATCACATAGAAGCAATAAAGCCAGGGCTCAACAGGAATTTTTAATTTATCCTTTACGTTTTAGCCAACATTTTTGTTAACCTATATCTATAGGTCTTATATATTGTAGATTGCTAATAGTGCTTGGAGCTCTTGTTGATAACAGGTTGTTTTCTCAATCTGATAGGGATACCCAGAACCTTATAGCAGAGCTCCTGGCACCCATGTAGCAGAGCCCCATAGCTACATGCAGGAGAAAAGAAAACAACACAAATGTATATGCATCGACCTGATTTTTCATGGACTTCCAGTTTACTTACTTCCATTTGTGCATCTTTGCCTGCACAGGCAACCCATGACCAGTTTTACAGCGGAGCTAAATGAAAGGTTTTGTCATGGGAAGGGATGAACCTCAGGCAACCAAACTTGGGTGAAGTTGCCTAAGTGGCAAGGGGGTGCATCTGCGTGGTCACGTAGTATGACGTCATCGATGACATCACCAAACAAAAAAAGTATATATCTTGGGAAGGGATGAACCTCAGACAACCAAACTTGGGTGAAGTTGTCTAAGCTGCAAGGGGGGTGCAGCAGCGTTGTCACGTGGTATGACATCATCAACGACTTCATCAAACCAGAAAAAGTAAATATCTTGGAAAGGGGTGAACCTAGAACAACCAAACTTGGGTGAAGCTGTCTTGGTGACAAGGGGGGTGCAACAGCATGGCCACGTGGCATGACAACATCGATGACGTCATCAAAGGGGGAAAGGCATATATTTCGGGAAGTGATAAACTTCAGACAACTAAACTTGGGTTTAGGGGGGTGCAACGGTATGGTCAAGTAGAATAACGTCATCAATGAAGTCATCAAACCAGAAAAGGTTTATGTATTTTGGGAAGGGATGAACCTTACTTGGGTGAAATTATCTAAGTGGTAAGGGGGGTGCAAGTGCATATTCACGTGGTATGATGGTTACAGGCTTTGTACAATGGCAACCTTTTTGTCTCATTAACACAGGAAAATATGTAACCGCAAGAGTGGATTAACAAGAGTTAGAATCTTCCCTGCTGTATTTGTCCACATCACAGTCAGAAAAGTGTCTATTTTTAGATTTGAGTTTCGCGCGCGAAAGTATTCGAATGCTCAGGCTCGAATGCTCATATACCCAATACACAACAAAATAGAGAATATCCTACCTTATCTTTGCGATTTTAACGGTTTTTCCATTGATCTGCGATTTAATTTTAGGCTGGATCTCACAACTGTTCGTGTGGCGAGAAAGTGGGAACCCTGTGGATGACGAACTTTTCTGACTGTGATTCGGGCGTACATAGTAAATATGGAAACTCTTGGTAATCCACTCTTGATAACCGGGAGCTCCGCTTTTAGCCAGTGTCTAAATCTATTTATATTTAAATAATGATTTCTGCCTGTCTGTCTTTACGTTTCGTAAAACAGAATTCGTGATGCATTGTGCGCGTAGAATCAAGAATCAGCATGCTGATTCTTGAAGACCCTCAAAGTGCGTGATTCCAAAGTAAAGCATGCGCTCTTAGCCAATCAGAATCGAGATAGTGAGTACAATGTATAATAATAATAATAAGTGTCTTTATTCTTCAACAGATAAAAGTACATATCTTAAGTTACAATTATATTGGCTGCGCATTACAGCTAAAACTCCACCAAATATCTACTAATACTATAAAAACTCCACTAAAAATATACACTAATCTACACTCTATTCTAAAAATTACTAATACTATAAAAATTTCACTAAAAATCTACATTAAACTATACTAAAAACTAACCTAAACTAAATTATGTTGAAAAATAAGTCTATTTACAAAAGTGTTAATAAACGATCTGTGTTGACTCTGGGGCTCTAGTGTGAAACCGGGACGAGACGGACTTTTGACGGGAAATCGTCTGAATTTATCCGTCTTTTTCTCCGTCTAAACAGACGATTTTCCGTGGACGATTTTCTCGTCGAGACGGGAAACTCGTCTTGAATTCACGCTAAGACGGTGAACTGGACGGAAATTGTGTAAGTCGCGCGGTAAAGAAACTGGGACTAGAGAGTGAACAGAGAATTGTGGTTAAAAAACATGGCGCCACGGGTGTACTAGGTAACCACTCAAATCTCGGCCCAGGTTCTTTCGAACAAATGTAATATGTTCCCGTCTATGTATGAATTCATGTCGGTAAAAACTAGACAGGTTTCTATTCACGAATTCATAATTCATTATCAGACGGAAAACTCGTCAGACGAAAAACCCGTCATGACGAGTTTTCCGTCCTCTAGTGCGACATTAGCCGTATTCACACTAGAGGACGGGAAACTCGTCATGACGGGTTTTTCGTTTGACGAGTTTTCCGTCTGATGTGAATTCAGACGATTTCCCGTTAAAAATCGTCCTGGTTTCACACTAAGAAGACTTTTCTGTCCGGACGAAGAACTCGTCTCAGTCGAGTTTTCCGTCTCTAGTGTGAATACGGCTATTGTGAGCTATTTTTGACAGTACATATTTTTCGTTCTCAAGCTGTAGTCGTTTCTGACTAAAAAATATATTCTCGATTCAATATTCTTGAATGCAAGATTTAGTTGACAAAGCATCCTTGACTGCGCATGCAATATAGGGTGTGTGACTTCAATGTTTCATTGCGCAGTCCATTAGTCTAATCTATACACTACCTGATTCTAATAGAGTATAACACGAAAAGTTCGAACTCCTCCAAATGTTCATTTATTGTCACTGATACCAGGGACCTGCTGATACTCATTCTAAGTTGTCTCGGTTCCCATTTAATAGCCCAGGGCCGTAACGCTTACTGACGAGTTTGTATCTCGAGTCATGCTTAATTTTCTTTTATTATACTATCCATTTTACCTATCATGTCATTCATAATTTGATTATATATCATTGTAATGTACATATATTTAGGCACGGTTCTTATGGAAATCAGATGCTTCTGTATTCATGTAGCGACTGATAAGAATCCCGTGGGTAAATAAAGTCATATGTATGTATGTATGTACTGGGGCCGTGCCCCCCCTCCCCCCAGTTTTTCCCCAAAACCCTTAAAACTCCCGATGTTGCACCCTGCATATCAACGTTCTCCCAAACATGCGATAATTTCACATTCTGGGATCTAAATTTTCGGCGCGCCTTTCCTTATAAACTGCCTTGAGTTTTTTTATATGTCGTGCCTCCCCCCCAACCCCCCCCCCCCCCCAGTTTTTGGAGCCTTGCTACGGCCTGATAGCTGTTCATTTTCCTCGCAGTAAGCGCGTGTCATCTCTCCTATCCGTCTGTCAAAACGTTTAGGTATAATCCTAGCAGAAATGGTTTTTGAGTCAAGCAGCCAATTTTGGAACTTGTTAGTAGTCAACCCAAAAAACTGTGCACGCTTTCAGATTTCCCTCAGCTTCTGGAATAGCTATAAAAAAATTGCCTCCATTCAACACTCGCACACTTCCATCGGTCCCCTCTGGCCTGGACGAATGAGTGGCGTGTGTTTGTATAAGAGCGTACGCAGTCTTGCCGTACCAATCTACTTGTTTTACAGGAGAGTAGTACAACACGAATGATCGGCTAGCAAATGGCCAAGGAAGTTCTGCACCAAAATAATACACTCCTCCCCCATTATCGTGTTTTTCTAGAGTATGCTGACCGCTAAAAAGTTCATTTCGGTGAAACATCTGAAGAAACGTTTCGGCTGGAACGGGAACTTTCCACTTGAAAAGGATTTTGATAACTGTTTTGTCGTTTGGAAATTCTTCATCCAATATGTACTGTAAGGTTTGCTTGAGACTTCGTCCCAGCCAGACGAGCTCGCCAAATCTTCGTTGAACCATCTTGCTCTTTTAATTTCCTCTTCTAGATTGAAATTTAGGTAAGACATCTTGCTATGGAGGCGCGAAGAAATCACCGAACCATGAGTGACACGTCATAAGTTAATGTGATGTGAAGTGATGCAAAAAAAAAACAAAAAAAAAAAACAAAACAAGAGATTATGCATTGTTATCAAAAGACCTCAAGGAGGCTTTGACTTACAAATGTTTTGTTGCTCCAGGTGACAGGGACTGAATACATACAGAGCAAACGTTCGCCGATTACTGTAACTGGTCACTGTAACTGGTCAGTGTTACAGCATTTTGAAAACTGTGTCATCCCGGAGATCTTCTCATTACGGTTTTCAACAAATACATTTTTCAACTGAATAAACAATGTAAAGGAAGAAACGCATAACGAATATTGTCTCGTCTGGCACATTTTAAAATGCGAAAGTTTTATTACCGCATAGCGCGTACTACATATGATATGGAGCCGTCCGCCAACCGGACCGCCAACACTGTAGATTCAGTAGATTGCGGCCCGCTATGATAGGTAGGGGCACCTCCACAGGGCTGGAGTGGCTACGCTAATGGCTAGTGTATGTATTAGACAACACTGTAGATTCAGTAGATTACGGCCCGCTATGATAGGTAGTGGCACCTCCACAGGGCTGGAGTCACTACGCTAATGGCTATTGTATGTATTAGACAACACTGTAGATTCAGTAGATTGCGGCCCGCTATGATAGGTAGTGGCACCTCCACAGGGCTGGAGTTGCTACGCTAATGGCTAGTGTATGTATTAGACAACACTGTAGATTCAGTAGATTGCGGCCCGCTATGATAGGTAGTGGCACCTCCACAGGGCTGGAGTCACTACGCTAATGGCTAGTGTATGTATTAGACAACACTGTAGATTCAGTAGATTGCGGCCCGCTATGATAGGTAGTGGCACCTCCACAGGGCTGGAGTGGCTACGCTAATGGCTATTGTATGTATTAGACAACACTGTAGATTCAGTAGATTGCGGCCCGCTATGATAGGTAGTGGCACCTCCACAGGGCTGGAGTCACTACGCTAATGGCTAGTGTATGTATTAGACAACACTGTAGATTCAGTAGATTGCGGCCCGCTATGATAGGTAGTGGCACCTCCACAGGGCTGGAGTCACTACGCTAATGGCTAGTGTATGTATTAGACAACACTGTAGATTCAGTAGATTGCGGCCCGCTATGATAGGTAGTGGCACCTCCACAGGGCTGGAGTGGCTACGCTAATGGCTATTGTATGTATTAGACAACACTGTAGATTCAGTAGATTGCGGCCCGCTATGATAGGTAGTGGCACCTCCACAGGGCTGGAGTCACTACGCTAATGGCTAGTGTATGTATTAGACAACACTGTAGATTCAGTAGATTGCGGCCCGCTATGATAGGTAGTGGCACCTCCACAGGGCTGGAGTCACTACGCTAATGGCTAGTGTATGTATTAGACAACACTGTAGATTCAGTAGATTGCGGCCCGCTATGATAGGTAGTGGCACCTCCACAGGGCTGGAGTGGCTACGCTAATGGCTATTGTATGTATTAGACAACACTGTAGATTCAGTAGATTGCGGCCCGCTATGATAGGTAGTGGCACCTCCACAGGGCTGGAGTGGCTACGCTAATGGCTATTGTATGTATTAGACAACACTGTAGATTCAGTAGATTGCGGCCCGCTATGATAGGTAGTGGCACCTCCACAGGGCTGGAGTGGCTACGCTAATGGCTAGTGTATGTATTAGACAACACTGTAGATTCAGTAGATTGCGGCCCGCTATGATAGGTAGTGGCACCTCCACAAGGCTGGAGTGGCTACGCTAATGGCTAGTGTATGTATTAGACAACACTGTAGATTCAGTAGATTACGGCCCGCTATGATAGGTAGTGGCACCTCCACAGGGCTGGAGTGGCTACGCTAATGGCTAGTGTATGTATTAGACAACACTGTAGATTCAGTAGATTGCGGCCCGCTATGATAGGTAGTGGCACCTCCACAGGGCTGGAGTCACTACGCTAATGGCTAGTGTATGTATTAGACAACACTGTAGATTCAGTAGATTGCGGCCCGCTATGATAGGTAGGGGCACCTCCACAGGGCTGGAGTGGCTACGCTAATGGCTAGTGTATGTATTAGACAACACTGTAGATTCAGTAGATTGCGGCCCGCTATGATAGGTAGTGGCACCTCCACAGGGCTGGAGTGGCTACGCTAATGGCTATTGTATGTATTAGACAACACTGTAGATTCAGTAGATTGCGGCCCGCTATGATAGGTAGGGGCACCTCCACAAGGCTGGAGTGGCTACGCTAATGGCTAGTGTATGTATTAGACAACACTGTAGATTCAGTAGATTGCGGCCCGCTATGATAGGTAGTGGCACCTCCACAGGGCTGGAGTGGCTACGCTAATGGCTATTGTATGTATTAGACAACACTGTAGATTCAGTAGATTGCGGCCCGCTATGATAGGTAGTGGCACCTCCACAGGGCTGGAGTGGCTACGCTAATGGCTATTGTATGTATTAGACAACACTGTAGATTCAGTAGATTGCGGCCCGCTATGATAGGTAGTGGCACCTCCACAGGGCTGGAGTGGCTACGCTAATGGCTAGTGTATGTATTAGACAACACTGTGGATTCAGTAGATTGCGGCCCGCTATGATAGGTAGGGGCACCTCCACAGGGCTGGAGTGGCTACGCTAATGGCTAGTGTATGTATTAGACAACACTGTAGATTCAGTAGATTGCGGCCCGCTATGATAGGTAGGGGCACCTCCACAGGGCTGGAGTGGCTACGCTAATGGCTATTGTATGTATTAGACAACACTGTAGATTCAGTAGATTGCGGCCCGCTATGATAGGTAGTGGCACCTCCACAGGGCTGGAGTTGCTACGCTAATGGCTAGTGTATGTATTAGACAACACTGTAGATTCAGTAGATTGCGGCCCGCTATGATAGGTAGTGGCACCTCCACAGGGCTGGAGTCACTACGCTAATGGCTAGTGTATGTATTAGACAACACTGTAGATTCAGTAGATTGCGGCCCGCTATGATAGGTAGTGGCACCTCCACAGGGCTGGAGTGGCTACGCTAATGGCTATTGTATGTATTAGACAACACTGTAGATTCAGTAGATTGCGGCCCGCTATGATAGGTAGTGGCACCTCCACAGGGCTGGAGTCACTACGCTAATGGCTAGTGTATGTATTAGACAACACTGTAGATTTAGTAGATTGCGGCCCGCTATGATAGGTAGTGGCACCTCCACAGGGCTGGAGTCACTACGCTAATGGCTAGTGTATGTATTAGACAACACTGTAGATTCAGTAGATTGCGGCCCGCTATGATAGGTAGTGGCACCTCCACAGGGCTGGAGTGGCTACGCTAATGGCTATTGTATGTATTAGACAACACTGTAGATTCAGTAGATTGCGGCCCGCTATGATAGGTAGTGGCACCTCCACAGGGCTGGAGTCACTACGCTAATGGCTAGTGTATGTATTAGACAACACTGTAGATTCAGTAGATTGCGGCCCGCTATGATAGGTAGTGGCACCTCCACAGGGCTGGAGTCACTACGCTAATGGCTAGTGTATGTATTAGACAACACTGTAGATTCAGTAGATTGCGGCCCGCTATGATAGGTAGTGGCACCTCCACAGGGCTGGAGTGGCTACGCTAATGGCTATTGTATGTATTAGACAACACTTAGATTCAGTAGATTGCGGCCCGCTATGATAGGTAGTGGCACCTCCACAGGGCTGGAGTGGCTACGCTAATGGCTATTGTATGTATTAGACAACACTGTAGATTCAGTAGATTGCGGCCCGCTATGATAGGTAGTGGCACCTCCACAGGGCTGGAGTCACTACGCTAATGGCTAGTGTATGTATTAGACAACACTGTAGATTCAGTAGATTGCGGCCCGCTATGATAGGTAGTGGCACCTCCACAGGGCTGAAGTGGCTACGCTAATGGCTATTGTATGTATTAGACAACACTGTAGATTCAGTAGATTGCGGCCCGCTATGATAGGTAGTGGCACCTCCACAGGGCTGGAGTGGCTACGCTAATGGCTATTGTATGTATTAGACAACACTGTAGATTCAGTAGATTGCGGCCCGCTATGATAGGTAGTGGCACCTCCACAGGGCTGGAGTGGCTACGCTAATGGCTATTGTATGTATTAGACAACACTGTAGATTCAGTAGATTGCGGCCCGCTATGATAGGTAGTGGCACCTCCACAGGGCTGGAGTGGCTACGCTAATGGCTATTGTATGTATTAGACAACACTGTAGATTCAGTAGATTGCGGCCCGCTATGATAGGTAGTGGCACCTCCACAAGGCTGGAGTGGCTACGCTAATGGCTAGTGTATGTATTAGACAACACTGTAGATTCAGTAGATTGCGGCCCGCTATGATAGGTAGTGGCACCTCCACAGGGCTGGAGTTGCTACGCTAATGGCTAGTGTATGTATTAGACATTGGCTAGAGGATTCACTGGTACCGCGCACTATGAACACGTCGCGCACACTGTACTCATTATAATAATATGATCACTACGACACAATATTTCCCAGTTCAGGGTAAAGTTCAGGGTAAACACGGACGGCAGAAGTACGGGGCACTCTGGGGTAGGCTTAGCTACAAGTTGCTCGGCAACTTTTGACAAAAAAGCAAATTGTCTTAGCTCGAGCAACTTAAGTTCGGGACATCTTCGGAGAATCTTCGGCTACCTCGGAAGTCCCCGGATAAGTTCGGATGCGATCGGGCAGACTTTGTAACTCCTTCGGTACATCTTCGAAACACATTCAGACGCGCTTGGATAAATTTAACGTGTCAGTGGCACGCTAAATAGCGTGCTAGAGATTCTAGAATAACAATATTGCACAAATGTCCTAACAGAAAAAGGAAGCTCAATTTGCAGGTGCACGTGGCTTTAACTTAATATCATCACTGGTGACTGATCCTTACTTAAAATAGATAAAATTGACTAACCCATTTGAAAGTTTATAATTATGTCTGCATAATTTTGAGTATAATGGTATAGTAAGAGCATCAAGCATAATGCTGTCCCCACTCTGGGGACAAAACTAATGGTCAATCTGATTCCCCACCTGGTGCAACTATATGAGCAAGTATTTCACACAACAACTCTCCTTTATTGTATCTATATTATACAATAAGTCTACATTACAGTGCAGGTTTTTTAAGTGACACTATTAAAACAATAACACGTATTAGTATTTACTCACTGTCTGTGGAATTTAAACCAATGTACATAAAAATGCATGAGAAATTGGTGAGAAAAAATGTATTACCCAGAAGCCTAATGAAAAATAGAAGTGTCTATGAAAGTTGTAATCCTAGCTCTTTATAGAGTCCTAAAGTGTGAAGTCATAAATTTGATCAATTTTGAGCAAACGTTGCCACCCTACGGAGGGCCTTGGTCTACATTACAGTGCAGGTTTTTTAAGTGACACTATTAAAACAATAACACATATTTCCGTATTAGTATGTGGAATTTAAACCAATGTAAATAAAAATGCATGAGAAATTGGTGAGAAAAAATGTATTACCTAGAAGCCTAATGAAAAATAGAAGTGTCTATGAAAGTTGTAATCCTAGCTCTTTATAGAGTCCTAAAGTGTGAAGTCATAAATTTGATCAATTTTGAGCAAACGTTGCCACCTACGGAGGGCCTTGAAGGTCAAAGTCCACACCGTGGGGTAAAAAGGCCTTGTCAGACCCCCACCCCATACCTGGTCCCCCCCTGGGGCTTAACATTGATAGGTGCATAATCATAACATAATATATAGATTATCCACTGGCTGAAAGCAGAGCTCCCGGTTGAATATTTTTCCTGTTGTGTTAATGAGACAAAAAGGTTGCCATTGTACATAGCCTGTCACTGCCATACCATGTGACTAAGCACTTTTATACCACAACGCGCGCGTTTCTCGAGTTCTGATTGGCTCTCAGCCATGGGTACATAAAAGTATGTACCACGAAACGCGCCATCATCAGCGCGCGCGCTAAAAAGAGCCAACGAAATCAAAGCTTTTGACTGCGTGCGCTGTTTCTGTATTTATTTTTGCCTTTTTGTTGTGGTATAAAACAAATGCCCTCTGTTTTTCCGTGGTATGTCCTCTTATATACCACGGAATGACGTAATAAAGTGGTCAAAATATACTGCGGACCCACTCGGCTGCGCCTCGTGAGTCCACAACATTTTGGCCACTTTATTACGTCATTCCGTGGTATATAAGAGGACATACCACGGAAAATCAGAGGACATTTGTTAAGCACCCCACTTGTACATGGTTCTCTGAAGCTCATTCCTTCAAGGACATATATACCTTTTCTGGTTTCATGACGTCATTGATGACATCATACCAGGTGACCACGCCGTTGCACCCTCCTTGCCACTTAGACAACTTCACCCAAGTTTGGTTGTCTGAGGTTCATCCCTTCCCAAGATATAAACCTTTTATTTAGCTCTGCTATAAAAATGGTCATGGGTTGCCTGTGCGATGACAGAACCAGGAATGGAAGTACTTAAACCAGAAGTCCATGACAGAATAGGTCGATGCATTATACACTTTTGTGTTGCTTTCTTTTCTTCTGCATGTACCTATTGGGCTCTGCTATGCGTCGGCACTCGCAGGAGCTCAGCTAATAAAAATATTTATATCCCAGAAAAAACCTTAAGGAAACCAATACCAAATGTCTATGGAAAACATAAGTTATATAGTCGCTGTGAGTTCAATTAGATATTTTTACCCTATTTTCAACTTGATTAAACACAAAATTACTAATTTTTTGACCTTGGATTTCACTTTAAAATGACTAAAAAGTGCACAAAATGGCTTAAAATCACCTCCAATCGTCTTTTTTTAACTTTACACAGTCTCGAGTATGTATATTGAGAGATTCAGTGTAGCAAGGCTGATGTAGCAAGACTGATGAATTTCTAGCAAATAGACCTACATGCTTTCTAAAAAATTTTATCAAAACACGAGTCAGAATTTGACCGAAACAAATTCGATAATTTCTGGGTTTTTTTTACAAGACTTTAGTACGAATCCTAGAGAGAGTAGATTTCGAGCAATTCGTGCCGCTCGAGCCTTGAAACAGAAGAAAACAGTAAGCTTAACAAACTCGTGGAACGAGTTTTCAAAATCGTCAACATTTACCTGGTTTTTGCCGTGAACGAACTCAAACATCCACCTCAGGTTCTTCAAAGAACTATTCTCCATCTCTACATGAGGAATCCTCGTTGAAAAAGGTAAGTTTTTAGGTATTAAATTTACAATATGTTCTCGGAGATTTGAAAATCCAAGATGGCGCCGTGACACGGTTCTGTCGCAGTCGCGGCACGGAACCTGGCCTGCTGTAGATACCGAATGAAATCGCGTAGTCGCGGCACGGTGTCACGGTCGCGCGGCGCGGCACAACTATTAAATTCGCGGCACTTTTCACACTGTCCTATTTTTTCAGCGGTCGGGTATCCATCAAATCGCGCGCTCTGATTAGCTGTGAAGTTTTATGCTGTTTCAGTGACAGCAAAAAAATTAATGTATTATTTACCGGCTTGGGGTCGGTGCAGATCGTGAAATACCACGTGACCTCCGGTACGGTCTCGGTCAGTATTTTCAAGACCTCGGTCACGGTATTTCACGATTCGGACCTCCCAGCCGGTAAATAATATATATATATATATATATATACGAAAATCTCACTGAAATCTCTAAGTAAGAAGAGGGACTGGGCTATAGAGTCACACGGGGACTACGAGCCTTCGAGCCTCGGGGTGGGTGGGTGGGGGGGGGGGGGGACTCCATGCCTTGTGTGCCAAGTAGGCGCGAAGAACAGGTATCAGGTAAACGATACCCATCAAGAAGTTTCCGTGTTTGACTGCTGCTCCTAATTTATGCGTCTCCTCATCGAGTAATGCCTCTTTCTTACGGTTTTTAAAGCACCATCATGAGACAAAACAATTTGGACATATATTTCGGCCAGAAGTTTCGGCCCTAAAAGATACCAATCTCCATAAAATTTATTGAAGATCAAGCTAATCACTAGACTTCCCAAAGTCCGCTTTCCGCAATTTTTTTTTGTGTGTGTGTACTGTCCCGCGCTAGCTCCACAGTGTGCTTTTTCACTTTGTTCTTAGGAAAAACATAGAGTACGACTTGGGGCAAGTCTAGCTAATCCCTAAAAGAGACCAAAACCTTATGATTTTAACCCTAAAAGATACGACGATCATCCCCGACCAAAAAATATTGGGGTCCACCCCCGGGGTCGAGCCTTCGAGCCTATAAGTATTCAGCTTTCAGCTTCTGAACAATTTAAAAACCCTGACAAGTTTACCAAATACACAAAATGCCAACCTTAGCAAAAATTGCGAAAATCCCAGTTTTCAGCATGAGTTCAAGTCATATGACACGCTGATCTACCCACAAGCCTCCCATAATATAAACTGACAGATAAAAGTGCAAACACTTGTCATATTGACGCGATTGGTACGAGTCATAGTATTACTACTGTAGCAGCTACCACTAGCAAACTGTCACGAAACAAGGCCCGTGGTCTCGTGCGCATTGGCACGCGTTCCCTCGTGTGGCCCTCGCGGTTTGTGATTAAAAACCTGACAAGTATGTGGCTTGACTAAGAATAAAAGAGTCGCGCATATGGTGATAAAAGTCCAGTCCGAACGGCAACAGGCGACACCTGATCATTCATAACAAACACTCATAAAAAATGAATTTTGAAAACATTTCTTCATCAGTAGCGCGCCAAGGAAAAGGAGCGCCTCTGCTCTCGCACAGAAACTGAGGCATTTTAAACTGACCCTCAACGAAGCCAAATATTGACTTAAACTTTAACATAAATTCGCAGGCGGTACAAGCTTGTAATTCGCTTTTAGTCATTTTCACGTTGTCAGAGAAAACAACGGATTATAAATCGATTGCCTCGATTGGCAGCGACTCAGGCGATTTTTCCACGGACATGCTTGACTTGTAGTAATATATGCATTGACGATATCACAAGGCTGGAAGCACACGAAGACCACACTTGATTACCTCTCGCCAAGTTTCCTGACTTGATAGTCAGTTTATTTACTAATAAGAGCAAAGCGGATGTGTGATATCTGTTGCGTGTGATATTTTGGAAGTCAGCTGAGAGGTAAAATTCTAAAAACTAAGCTACGGTGGAGGTGGAAATTTTCCCTCTGCCAATACAAACTAGCGAAAGTGCGGACAAAGTATCTTTGGCTAGACAAGAGGCAACACAACTCTACTAAACGAAGGATAACTGTGGCATTGAGCAAATTGTGCAGAAATCGGGTAAGTTCTCGTGTTGAAATGCATAAAATAAACATTTCAATGTGTCCTGCAACAACGAAATATAAGGAATACGTGTTATTGCATGTTTTTTGTCTCCAAATGGATTAGAGTGGGAACAAATTATTCAGCTTAAAAGGCAGAAATGTTAAGTGCATGGCGTATAAATGTTGTGACTATTGCAATGAAAGGCCTTTATTCAAATGGAGGTACAAATTGTACCATTACCGCACGTCCTGGCTTCTTGTAAGTTAGTTATATTTCATAGCAAGTACATTCAAATGGTGATCCCTTAGCTTATGGCTCCTTTTGTATTCTCTTGAATAACAGATAATCATTAATACATCATTAACACATAATAAGTGTGCATTATTTTTTGCAACTTCAAACAACGAGCATTGCTGCCAACACTGGTACCACCTAAAACCTAAAAGTGGAATTTTGTAAATTATTTGCGATTCTTTAGATGCAAAACTTCTAGAAATTTGCATGCAAGACACTTAAAGTTGTTAAATCAATTAACTTTAGTGTTCGTAATTAAACTCTGAAGTCTTTTCAAAGGTGTTAAAGCGTAACGCATTTGCGACCATGTTTGGTTAGAATAATAGCCCTTTGGGTTTGCGATGAGCTAAGCTTTTGTCCTGGGTGTGTGGGATGCGACAAACCCGCAGGAGAGTAAAGTAGCAAATTGACTAAACTTAGTCATCTGTGGAATAAACACGTTCAAGCAATAACCAGCTGCGAGAGGCATTTAACTTTGAAAGTGATAAAAATGTGCATTGCTCCGTCATATGCGAATGTTCAATTCATATAAAGATTGGCATAACGAACTAATTTACACTTATATATATTTCGCCATGAATAATTATTAGGACTTTTTTTTATATGTGCTTAATAGAAGGCCTTGGGGCAATAGTAACATGTAATAGTAATTAGATGAATTCTTTTGATGCCGCAATTTTAATTAACCTCATAATTTAAATCGCATGCACTCTTGGATTCAAACCCGTAAGAAATAGTGTTGCGAAAGGAAAAGTGCAAAACTGTGTTCTTTTGCGTCTTTAGAATGAATTTCTTCCTTGACTCGTTCAGCAAAGAAATGCTGGAGGCGATGAACAAGTGTCGGGCTAAGCACCAGGTCCCGCCCTTGAAATGGTCACGTGGTCTAGCTAAGGACGCGGAGAAGTGGGCGGAAGATTGCGCTAAAAACAACACCCTCCGCAGCGCCGACATCGATGACGGGGAGAACATTTACGGGCTGTCAGGGCGCAGCGAAATCAAGGGGCACGAACCTGTTGACAAATGGTACGATGGAATAAAGAACTACAGCTTTGTCAGGCCGGGCTTTAAAAGTGACGCCGGGAATTTTACACAGCTCATTTGGAAATCGACAAAAGAGGTCGGGATTGGCAAGGCCAAGTCCGCGGGAGGAAATGTGATAGTGGTTGCGCGATTTAGACCTGCAGGAAATGTGATGAACCGATTTGAACAGAACGTTATGCCACTCAAGGTAACCAATAATTGCATATGGAACCATGGCGAACCCCATCATAGGACCAACCTAGTGTATTGGATTGTTTATCATTGGTACTAGCTTAAGCTTCTCGCGCGCCATCGTAGAACCAACCTGTATTGGAAAGGCTTGTTTCCTTGTTTATCATTGGTACTAGCTCAAGTCTCTCGCGCGCCATCATAGGGCCAACCTGTATTCGAAAGGCTTGTTTATCATGGCTACTACAAAGCTCATGTCTTGTTTATCATTGGACTAGCTCACGTCTCATGCGCGCCTGATTTTGATCACGATCGCCCGTAAAAAAAGAGGAAATGGGGTCCACGTACTAATTAAGTACGATTTCAGTTAGCGCATTTTACCGCGAGAAAAACTCGTTATAGTAAAATTCGTTTGCATCAAGCCAGAGTTTATGATGCAATGAAACATCTAAACAAACAAAGAAAAAACAATGCATTTAGGCAGGGTGAGTCGGTCCCTTTAAATGCGAGGCACATATTAATAATAATAATAATATTGAAATCCAATACTCGTGATTAGTCCTCCCGTAAACGCCTATTCATTTCTCATTCCGTTTTACCTGCTACAGTGGAATTCCCCATTCCCTTAGAAAAGCCTGCCACAGAGCTATCAAGAGTGGCACAATAGTTTTCATAATTATCTGCCCGGAACCCCGACTGTTTTTCTCACGTGTTTTGCATAATTGACTGCCAATCATAGCGGGAGCCAACTCGTGGCGCACCAGCAGACATAACTTTAAACTCGATAAGATTATCTATGCTTATCCGTTATCGTAAGGAGATCGAAATAGAGTGCCACATTGTCGCAAAATAGCGGCGATTATTAAGAGACAACTCGAAATAAAAATTAAATTCAGAAATTTATGCCGTCACTATGGTAACGTGAATTATTGGAGGACCATTATGCTAAGTAGTCGATGCAGGTAGTATAACAAATAGAGTGCATATAACTTGTTCGCACTTGAAGTAGTGTTTGCTTATCGAGACGGCACATCCTTGAAGGCAGTCTAACTGCGTCAATTGTCGACGAGGCTCGGCACTATGGCGCAGGTCTGGACCCAGGTCTGGTGATATTGCTTGCATTTCTTAACTTTATTCATTTTATTTTCACTTTTACAAAAGTGCACTTCTTGGTTGTTTGCAGAGTTCAGATTCCCCGAGCTCTTCAACTCGAGTTTACACAACAAAAATCGAGAAGAAGGACAGTGGTTCACCAAGAACAGAGCGCACCGTCTACCGGGCAAGCGATAAGCCAGAAAAAAACTGGGGCGACAAGAAAGAGGACTTCTTCAAAAAGTTTAAAGACTTAGGAGTCGACCATAAAGATAAAGACAAAGAAAAGGATAAATATGGGAAAGTAACAAAAGAAACGGTGAGGAATTAAAACCTTTGGAAAAAGTCCATTTATGTTTCTTCACGAATACATGTAGTTTAAAATCAATATTTAGTTTTCTTCTTTACCCTCCAAAATAAGAAATAAACACTGAATGAAATTCATCAACTGCCGTACAATGGTTACTGGGATACGAATGTGACATTCTCGAATGCAACTATATTGGACTTTCGCAAACATGAATTAAGTTTGTTTTCCTGCCACATTTTAATTAATTTCTAAAATGGAAATTTCCACCTTCGAAAAATTGTGCCAAAATATGGCCTGCACATGTCTTTGCCCATTAACGTGCGGTTTACACTCACAACACCAAAAGGCAAGGCAGTAAGCCACATAATATGGAAAAGAGCAAGTTAGTAAGCCACATAAAATGGAAAAGACAAAACACAACCAGTGTTGTTTTTCGTGACAGGATATTGTGTCTATTTTTGATCCCGTTTCTTACTATTGCACAATTTATTTTGACTGATTTTGACTCTTCACCTCACATCAAACCGGAAAATACTCTTCTTTTTTTACTGTGAAAACAAAAAGCAATTTCTGTATTTGCCAGCATCCAGTTCTAATTTACTATTATCTTTTTATTAAGTAAGCATGAATGTTACAGTCGCCTGTGCGACGAGCCGTGAACACCTACAAGGTTTGGATTTCCTAATTTCAACCCACAATTTTTCCGTTTCTCTGCTTCGAAAAATATTGAAGAGAGAGGGAAACAGGACGAGTAAAAATACAAGGAGCTTAGCCTGACAGAAACTTGCAAGACGCTGTTGGGTGTTCACGGTTTGACGCGCAGGTTAGGTAGAAAGCATGAATGTATTTTCTTTATTATTGTAGAGAACTTATGACGAGGGTCCCGGAGGAAGGACAGTAGTCACTAAAACTATAACCACTAGAGATGGTCATGGTAAGTGCCGTGTCCTGTTCCACACATCATGTCACAACATGTCACGTCACGTCATAATGCTCGTTCAGTGCCGTGTCCTGTCCCATATCGTGCACTTTGTAATTTGATGTTTGCGCACAACATGTCACGTCACGTCATAATGCTCGTTCAGTGCCGTGTCCTGTCCATATCGTGCACTTTGTAATTTGATGTTTGCGCACAACATGTCACGTCACGTCATAATGATCGTTCAGTGTCGTGTCCTGTTCCATATCGTGCACTTTGTAATTTGATGTTTGCGCACATCATGTCACGTCACGTCATAATGCTCGTTCAGTGCCGTGCCCTGTCCCATATCGTGCACTTTGTAATTTGATGGGATTTGCGCACATCATGTCACAACATGTCACGTCACGTCATAATGATCGTTCAGTGTCGTGTCCTGTTCCATATCGTGCACTTTGTAATTGATGTTTGCGCACATCATGTCACAACATGTCACGTCACGTCATAATGCTCGTTCAGTGCCGTGTCCTGTTCCATATCGTGCACTTTGTAATTTGATGTTTGCGCACATCATGTCACAACATGTCACGTCACGTCATAATGATCGTTCAGTGTCGTGTCCTGTTCCATATCGTGCACTTTGTAATTTGATGTTTGCGCACAACATGTCACGTCACGTCATAATGCTCGTTCAGTGCCGTGCCCTGTCCCATATCGTGCACTTTGTAATTTGATGGGATTTGCGCACATCATGTCACAACATGTCACGTCACGTCATAATGATCGTTCAGTGTCGTGTCCTGTTCCATATCGTGCACTTTGTAATTTGATGGGATTTGCGCACATCATGTCACAACATGTCACGTCACGTCATAATGCTCGTTCAGTGTCGTGTCCTGTTCCATATCGTGCACTTTGTAATTTGATGTTTGCGCACATCATGTCACAACATGTCACGTCACGTCATAATGATCGTTCAGTGTCGTGTCCTGTTCCATATCGTGCACTTTGTAATTTGATGTTTGCGCACATCATGTCACGTCACGTCATAATGCTCGTTCAGTGCCGTGCCCTGTCCCATATCGTGCACTTTGTAATTTGATGGGATTTGCGCACATCATGTCACAACATGTCACGTCACGTCATAATGATCGTTCAGTGTCGTGTCCTGTTCCATATCGTGCACTTTGTAATTTGATGTTTGCGCACATCATGTCACAACATGTCACGTCACGTCATAATGCTCGTTCAGTGCCGTGTCCTGTTCCATATTGTGCACTTTGTAATTTGATGTTTGCGCACATCATGTCACAACATGTCACGTCACGTCATAATGCTCGTTCAGTGTCGTGTCCTGTTCCATATCGTGCACTTTGTAATTTGATGTTTGCGCACATCATGTCACAACATGTCACGTCACGTCATAATGCTCGTTCAGTGTCGTGTCCTGTTCCATATCGTGCACTTTGTAATTTGATGTTTGCGCACATCATGTCACAACATGTCACGTCACGTCATAATGATCGTTCAGTGTCGTGTCCTGTCCCATATCGTGCACTTTGTAATTTGATGGGATTTGCGCACAACATGTCACGTCACGTCATAATGCTCGTTCAGTGTCGTGTCCTGTTCCATATCGTGCACTTTGTAATTTGATGTTTGCGCACATCATGTCACAACATGTCACGTCACGTCATAATGATCGTTCAGTGTCGTGTCCTGTCCCATATCGTGCACTTTGTAATTGATGGGATTTGCGCACAACATGTCACGTCACGTCATAATGCTCGTTCAGTGTCGTGTCCTGTTCCATATCGTGCACTTTGTAATTTGATGTTTGCGCACATCATGTCACAACATGTCACGTCACGTCATAATGATCGTTCAGTGTCGTGTCCTGTCCCATATCGTGCACTTTGTAATTTGATGGGATTTGCGCACAACATGTCACGTCACGTCATAATGCTCGTTCAGTGTCGTGTCCTGTTCCATATCGTGCACTTTGTAATTTGATGTTTGCGCACAACATGTCACGTCACGTCACGTCATAATGCTCGTTCAGTGCCGTGTCCTGTCCCATATCGTGCACTTTGTAATTTGATGTTTGCGCACAACATGTCACGTCACGTCACGTCATAATGCTCGTTCAGTGCCGTGTCCTGTCCCATATCGTGCACTTTGTAATTTGATGTTTGCGCACAACATGTCACGTCACGTCATAATGCTCGTTCAGTGTCGTGTCCTGTTCCATATCGTGCACTTTGTAATTTGATGTTTGCGCACATCATGTCACAACATGTCACGTCACGTCATAATGATCGTTCAGTGTCGTGTCCTGTCCCATATCGTGCACTTTGTAATTTGATGGGATTTGCGCACAACATGTCACGTCACGTCATAATGCTCGTTCAGTGTCGTGTCCTGTTCCATATCGTGCACTTTGTAATTTGATGTTTGCGCACATCATGTCACAACATGTCACGTCACGTCATAATGATCGTTCAGTGTCGTGTCCTGTCCCATATCGTGCACTTTGTAATTTGATGGGATTTGCGCACAACATGTCACGTCACGTCATAATGCTCGTTCAGTGTCGTGTCCTGTTCCATATCGTGCACTTTGTAATTTGATGTTTGCGCACATCATGTCACAACATGTCACGTCACGTCATAATGATCGTTCAGTGTCGTGTCCTGTCCCATATCGTGCACTTTGTAATTTGATGGGATTTGCGCACAACATGTCACGTCACGTCATAATGCTCGTTCAGTGTCGTGTCCTGTTCCATATCGTGCACTTTGTAATTTGATGTTTGCGCACAACATGTCACGTCACGTCACGTCATAATGCTCGTTCAGTGCCGTGTCCTGTCCCATATCGTGCACTTTGTAATTTGATGTTTGCGCACAACATGTCACGTCACGTCACGTCATAATGCTCGTTCAGTGCCGTGTCCTGTCCCATATCGTGCACTTTGTAATTTGATGTTTGCGCACAACATGTCACGTCACGTCATAATGCTCGTTCAGTGTCGTGTCCTGTTCTATATCGTGCACTTTGTAATTTGATGTTTGCGCACAACATGTCACGTCACGTCACGTCATAATGCTCGTTCAGTGTCGTGTCCTGTTCCATATCGTGCACTTTGTAATTTGATGGGATTTGCGCACATCATGTCACAACATGTCACGTCACGTCATAATGATCGTTCAGTGTCGTGTCCTGTTCCATATCGTGCACTTTGTAATTTGATGTTTGCGCACATCATGTCACAACATGTCACGTCACGTCATAATGCTCGTTCAGTGTCGTGTCCTGTTCCATATCGTGCACTTTGTAATTTGATGTTTGCGCACATCATGTCACAACATGTCACGTCACGTCATAATGCTCGTTCAGTGTCGTGTCCTGTTCCATATCGTGCACTTTGTAATTTGATGTTTGCGCACATCATGTCACAACATGTCACGTCACGTCATAATGATCGTTCAGTGCCGTGTCCTGTTCCATATCGTGCACTTTGTAATTTGATGGGATTTGCGCACAACATGTCACGTCACGTCATAATGCTCGTTCAGTGTCGTGTCCTGTTCCATATCGTGCACTTTGTAATTTGATGTTTGCGCACAACATGTCACGTCACGTCACGTCATAATGCTCGTTCAGTGCCGTGTCCTGTCCCATATCGTGCACTTTGTAATTTGATGTTTGCGCACAACATGTCACGTCACGTCACGTCATAATGCTCGTTCAGTGCCGTGTCCTGTCCCATATCGTGCACTTTGTAATTTGATGTTTGCGCACAACATGTCACGTCACGTCATAATGCTCGTTCAGTGTCGTGTCCTGTTCTATATCGTGCACTTTGTAATTTGATGTTTGCGCACAACATGTCACGTCACGTCACGTCATAATGCTCGTTCAGTGTCGTGTCCTGTTCCATATCGTGCACTTTGTAATTTGATGGGATTTGCGCACATCATGTCACAACATGTCACGTCACGTCATAATGATCGTTCAGTGTCGTGTCCTGTTCCATATCGTGCACTTTGTAATTTGATGTTTGCGCACATCATGTCACAACATGTCACGTCACGTCATAATGCTCGTTCAGTGTCGTGTCCTGTTCCATATCGTGCACTTTGTAATTTGATGTTTGCGCACATCATGTCACGTCACGTCATAATGCTCGTTCAGTGCCGTGCCCTGTCCCATATCGTGCACTTTGTAATTTGATGTTTGCGCACATCATGTCACAACATGTCACGTCACGTCAAAATGCTCGTTCAGTGTCGTGTCCTGTTCCATATCGTGCACTTTGTAATTTGATGTTTGCGCACATCATGTCACGTCACGTCATAATGCTCGTTCAGTGCCGTGCCCTGTCCCATATCGTGCACTTTGTAATTTGATGTTTGCGCACATCATGTCACAACATGTCACGTCACGTCATAATGATCGTTCAGTGTCGTGTCCTGTTCCATATCGTGCACTTTGTAATTTGATGTTTGCGCACATCATGTCACAACATGTCACGTCACGTCATAATGCTCGTTCAGTGTCGTGTCCTGTTCCATATCGTGCACTTTGTAATTTGATGTTTGCGCACATCATGTCACAACATGTCACGTCACGTCATAATGATCGTTCAGTGCCGTGTCCTGTTCCATATCGTGCACTTTGTAATTTGATGGGATTTGCGCACAACATGTCACGTCACGTCATAATGCTCGTTCAGTG
This sequence comes from Scolanthus callimorphus, assembly GCA_033964015.1. Lineage (NCBI taxonomy): Eukaryota > Metazoa > Cnidaria > Anthozoa > Actiniaria > Edwardsiidae > Scolanthus > Scolanthus callimorphus. Next base: position 556,051 of record CM066916.1, read on the forward strand.
TCGTGTCCTGTTCCATATCGTGCACTTTGTAATTTGATGTTTGCGCACAACATGTCACGTCACGTCACGTCATAATGCTCGTTCAGTGCCGTGTCCTGTCCCATATCGTGCACTTTGTAATTTGATGTTTGCGCACAACATGTCACGTCACGTCACGTCATAATGCTCGTTCAGTGCCGTGTCCTGTCCCATATCGTGCACTTTGTAATTTGATGTTTGCGCACAACATGTCACGTCACGTCACGTCATAATGCTCGTTCAGTGTCGTGTCCTGTTCCATATCGTGCACTTTGTAATTTGATGGGATTTGCGCACATCATGTCACAACATGTCACGTCACGTCATAATGATCGTTCAGTGTCGTGTCCTGTTCCATATCGTGCACTTTGTAATTTGATGTTTGCGCACATCATGTCACAACATGTCACGTCACGTCATAATGCTCGTTCAGTGTCGTGTCCTGTTCCATATCGTGCACTTTGTAATTTGATGTTTGCGCACATCATGTCACAACATGTCACGTCACGTCATAATGCTCGTTCAGTGTCGTGTCCTGTTCCATATCGTGCACTTTGTAATTTGATGTTTGCGCACATCATGTCACGTCACGTCATAATGCTCGTTCAGTGCCGTGCCCTGTCCCATATCGTGCACTTTGTAATTTGATGTTTGCGCACATCATGTCACAACATGTCACGTCACGTCATAATGATCGTTCAGTGTCGTGTCCTGTTCCATATCGTGCACTTTGTAATTTGATGTTTGCGCACATCATGTCACAACATGTCACGTCACGTCATAATGCTCGTTCAGTGTCGTGTCCTGTTCCATATCGTGCACTTTGTAATTTGATGTTTGCGCACATCATGTCACAACATGTCACGTCACGTCATAATGATCGTTCAGTGCCGTGTCCTGTTCCATATCGTGCACTTTGTAATTTGATGGGATTTGCGCACAACATGTCACGTCACGTCATAATGCTCGTTCAGTGTCGTGTCCTGTTCCATATCGTGCACTTTGTAATTTGATGTTTGCGCACAACATGTCACGTCACGTCACGTCATAATGCTCGTTCAGTGCCGTGTCCTGTCCCATATCGTGCACTTTGTAATTTGATGTTTGCGCACAACATGTCACGTCACGTCACGTCATAATGCTCGTTCAGTGCCGTGTCCTGTCCCATATCGTGCACTTTGTAATTTGATGTTTGCGCACAACATGTCACGTCACGTCACGTCATAATGCTCGTTCAGTGTCGTGTCCTGTTCCATATCGTGCACTTTGTAATTTGATGGGATTTGCGCACATCATGTCACAACATGTCACGTCACGTCATAATGATCGTTCAGTGTCGTGTCCTGTTCCATATCGTGCACTTTGTAATTTGATGTTTGCGCACATCATGTCACAACATGTCACGTCACGTCATAATGCTCGTTCAGTGTCGTGTCCTGTTCCATATCGTGCGCATATAATAATAATAAATAATAATAACTGTTTTTAAAATGCGCATTTTGCTGAACGCCTCAATGCGCTTACATTTCAAATAACTAAAACTACATTTCAAGAACTATAAAATTATATATGCATAAGATATAAAAATGGCATAAAAAGATTACAAAGTATAAAAATATAATGGGCGGGAGTTTACATAAAATGTTGTAACAAAAGCTTTATTAAAAGGGCAAGTCTAAAGAAAAAAAATGGATGTGAAAAGGATTGTACATACCATCAATAAAAGCACAATTAATGGAACCCCGAAAAATTGGAAAGGAGTGAAATGCATTAACAAGGACATCCAATGACAGCAGTCTGCATATGTACTTCAAATCACGTTATGTCATGTCCCGTCACGTAACAACACGCAATATCATGTCGTGTCACGATACGATATGTCATCTATCGTGTCATGTCACGTTGTGTCCCATGCTGAAAAATCTCCGTCATGCTATGCCTTTTCCATGTCACGTTAATATGGTCCTTTTCAGGTGGAAGTCCTCATTCGTATCACCGTGAGATACGCACCACCTACACCTCCCAAGACTCCGATGGTAAGATGACGTCACGAGATACTTGTAGCTCCGTCCGACATGTTCGGAAACCCAGCGTTCATTGCGGTCACCCCCAAAGAGCTCTCCCCGGGGAGAAAATCGAGGCTGGGTCCTCTCGAGCATGTCCGACATATCAAATGTGCAAGAACCGAGGAAAACTCCAAGACTTGTATTCGGAAAGTGTGTGACTACAACTCCATTGGATTCCATGCTCACAAGACAAGACAATCACCAAATAAAAAAGGAGGAATTTGACTTTCCATTTGATTTCACGTGCTGGAATATTTTTCAGAAAGTGTGGGTTATCTCCACGCTCACGTGAGCCTTGTGTTCTAGCTATCTCTAACATGTGCTTGGTTCTATAGTGAATATAATGAACGTAAACTATGTAGAGATGTTGATGGATTAAAATATTCGTATATGCTTTATAATTGGGAGGTTTCACTCTGTTCATCTCCACTTTTTGCAGATTTCGGCAGACGTGGTAGAGGAGCCAGGAAAGATGATGACGGTAAGCAATACCGCAAAGAACTGACAAAACCCCTTCATGGTATTAGTAGAAACATATGGTATTAGTAAACAGCAGGCAGCATTAGGATGATTATGCCAACAGAGCATGGCGCCCATAATCGTCGATTTCAAGTGTCTGATAAATATATATCTAATAAGAAAAGACTCGGGGAAAGACTCCTTGTAGTGAGCGTGGCTTTTGAAAGTCATACATACTTAAAACTATGCATGGTTCTTATTGTAGATTTTTTCAAGAGCTCAAAGTCCAGGTGGGAGGAGAAAAGAGGTACATGTCTAGTTCGTCCCACGTGTAGAGTCGGATCTATGGCTCAGTTTAGAATGTTCATCGTAAGAGGCAACTTAGTAGACCGTACTAAGCTTCATGTTTTGTTTTTACCTAGAGTACAGCCCGAAGATTTCGAGGACAGAAGTACGACCTTCATCTGGGGGCGGTATGTATTGGGGCGGTATGTATTGGTCCCGTTTTCAGGACGAAAGAGCGTAACAATAAGCTTTTCCTTTACGAACTGCGCGCGCGCTCTTACAGAGCACGAGAAAGTCTCGTCTATTCTCACACGCACCTTATCATTAAGGCTGCAGCGCACCCAAGTCTAGCACTCCGATAGACAAATCATTCAAGAAGCAGTGCCTTGATCAACATAACAAGTACCGAGCCATGCACTCGGCCCCGCCTCTCAAATGGAGTGAGGACCTGGCCAAACAGGCTCAGTACTACGCCGAGAAGCTAGCGAGGATGGGATGCCTACAACATGCTCCCAAGGGCGAGAGGGGGGATGTGGAGAAAACTTGGCCATGTTTAGTGATAGGTGAGGCAACGTTCATCAAATTTACTGCCGGGGCCGCCTTATGTGATAGCGGGCTCTATATGACGAGGACCCATAATTGGTCTAAGACTATATGACGATAACATTATATAATGGAAATATTAATGCTAGGAAACATTGGCGAAAAGGAATAACTGAGAGTACCATGGCATCTTGAATACAACAAGTAGGAAGCAGGCAACAAGGAAAGAGAGGAGAGCATAAGCGTCTAGGGAACAAAGGCCAGAAGGGTAGGAAGCAAGGGGTCAGAAGGGTAGGCAGCAAGGGGTCAGAAGGGTGGGAAGCAAGGGGTCAGAAGGGTAGGAAGCAAGGGGTCAGGAGGGTAGGAAGCAAGGGGTCAGAAGGGTCGGAAGCAAGGGGTCAGAAGGGACGGGTGGGAAGTTCAGAAGGGTTGTCAGAAGGGTAGATGTTCCCGGTAGTTGTAAGGAAACTTAACTTTCCTGTGCTACAAACAGACGAGTGAATGCTTTCGTCATCAGGTACGATGAGGCTGGTGTGCTGGCGTCTGACATGTGGTACGACGAGGTGAAGAAGTACAGATTCAACGGGACATGGCAGGGCGGAACAGGACACTTTACACAGCTTGTATGGAAGGGCAGTAAAGAGCTCGGTATGGGAAGAGCTAAGACGTGTGACGGGAGGTGCACATACGTAGTAGGGAGGTACAGACCTGCAGGCAATATCATGAATTACATGGCGGAGAACGTGGCCCGCAAGAAATAAGAGGCAGGATACCCTCCTTGGGGGCAACCCTGGAATTTTTGTGTCAGGGAGGTGTATAGGGTTTTTGGGGTCTCACGTTTCGCCTGCGAATTTTTGCACATCAAACCTAGCCGGAAATATGTTTTTTTTTGTATGAACACTTGACGTGGAAATTTTGCACTTTGTCTTTTGAATGTAATCTTCACGGGATTTTGGGAGGGTTTCAATGTTGGTCATGTGACATTTTGGAGTCGGGCAAAGTAACGATTGGAATTTTTTAGTTTTACTTTCAAGCCTCATTCGTTCCCAGACAGAAACGTCCGGAGTACCAACCCCACCCCGGACCCATTGGGATACCCCAGCAACACTATACTCAGCTTTATGGTCGATGGGTAGTCGATTAGGAAATAACAAGAAAAAGTACAAATAATCAATTTCAGGCAATAAAATAAACACAGGGCAGAGAAACAAACGAATGAGGAAATTTCCATGCATTTTCCACGTGTCCACGTAAGAGAGATTTTCATCACGTTACTTTGAAATAGGTACCATAACATTCAAAACTGCTAATGTTTTCATTCGTTTAATGCTTTTTTCTTGTTGAGTGGTTTTCATGGGACCACGAAGATAGAAACATAGCGAAAGTAATCCAGGTAGAGGATATTTCTACATATGAATCACGCATACAATATCGTATTAGTAGCTCATCACAATTTATTATCTGTATCACAATCAAGTTCGAATCGAGCATAGGTCCAGAGGAACGCACGGGTAATGTCTTTACAATTGTAATCAAATTAATCCTGTTGTAGTTACTGTCTTCGCGACAAACAGTATTCCCTAGTTAACCGTCTAAAATAAAAGCCTGTTGTTTCGGGGCTCAAATAAATAGAGAACTTCCCCGAGAAATAAAGAGTGGTCATTCCTGCTGGGCAATATGAATGGTTTGCCGCGTGTACAAGTAATGGCTTATTTATATATTGATCTACACTTTTTGTAAGAACATTGTCCTACTGAGAAATACGTATATATTTTGTCTTCTTGTCAAAATTTGACAGCTAAAACAATAGAGAACAAAGGATGTATGTATGTTTTTCTCAGGGCAATGTTAACTGTATAAGCATTTATAAAAAATTGTATTTGTATTACAAAAAGACAAGACAAGACAAGACAAGTAGTTTATTTACTTTTATAATATAGCTACGATACAACGCGTGCTCTGATTGGTCTAAATCTATGCTCTATTACACCGATAAAGTAATGGCTCTCCCCCGCTATATCATAAAAGCTTAGAGCACAACTTTCTATGACTTTATCGGCAGATAGAGCACTTGTGATGTTGGAAGGGGCACTCGAAACGCTTTTTAAAAAATCACTCGCCTGCGGCGTGTGATTTTACAACGTTCTCGTGTCTCTCCCAACATCACGCGTGCTCTACTGCGCCGATAAAGTTAAATATTATTTAAATATTTAAATATCATTTTTAAATATCATTTTTAAATATACTATATACATGAGAAAAAATATACAAAATTTAAAAACTATTCCTATATACAATATTTAAATATAATTTTTTAAATATGGTATATAGGAATAGTTTTTAAATTTTGTATATTTTTTCTCATGTATATAGTATATTTTATATTAGTGTTTTAGATAGATAGATATATTTTTCACTTTTTAAATTTGTAACTTAGGATAACTATTATTATTATTTGTTATTTGCTAAAGTCATAGAAAGTTGTGCTCTGATGCTTAAATAAAAAAGAAAACGTTTCCACCCTATTTTAGAAAAATGCTCGTCCCCCCACCTGACGCGAGGCTCTGAGGGCGGCCATGAGGGACTTTGCTGATTGGACGATTTTGAACGCTACGTCATGCGCAGAAAGTCCTTTCCCTTGGTTCATCAAATCTCGCGCATACATTTGTATTGGTATTCGATGGTCACCAAGCTGTATGGACGTGTGTCGACAGAGCTCCGTCTTTTAAGACTGAAATTAAGACTGCTTTCTAGTTTCCCGCCAAGATCTCGACTGGTCTTAATCTTTTCTTCGACCGCGGTGAACTGACGAAACGGGATCTTATGCTCTTCGCAAACATAAGTATAATTACGATTTGCAATTCTCCCATATTATACTTATTGCTTTGCCGATATTTTTTCTTTCCTTATGCCTTTTCTCTTTTTTTTCCCCTCGAAATCACTATTGCTGGCTTGCACACGTCATTGGCGGCCATGTTGGTGTACAGGAATAAAAGAAAGTTAATGTGTTGCTGTTCTGTACACCAACATGGCCGCCGCGCTTTTGTGCTTTTATTCCCATAGGAATAAGTGCAAACCAAGAATTTTAGAGTCTTAATTAATTCATTTGTGAAGCTAAACTCGAGTTTCTCTCATCCGTGAATCACTGAATTTGCATAAGAACGCTGCCTTTTGTTCTGTTGCCTACTGTGTTTTTCTTCGGCTCGCCTGTTTATTTTCGTCCTCCTTGACGCGTTAGTCGCGCGGGACTCGCGGGATCTAACTTTTTTCTTTCCCTCTTCCTGCTAAATCAATTTAATTTAATCCTTTTGAGATAGAGCACATTTCGTATGACTGTGAAAACTGCCGCGGTACGGCGCGGTACTGTCGCGGTGGCGGTACGGAACCTGGCCTGTTGTAAATGGAATGAAATCGCCAATGAAATCGCGTAGTCGCGGTGCGGTCACGGTCGCGGTGCAAAACAACTTTATCACTGTACTTTTCACAGTCATACGAAATCTGCTCTATTGTTCCTTATTGTACATAAACTAAATTACAGTGTTGTATGGTATTTATGCACAATATATAATTCAAGCGCAATATATATTGAGAAATAAATAAATAATATACAGTTTATATTATAATAATATATAAAACAAATATAAGATACTACCTTGCTTTGTTAAACCAACTAAATTAAACTAAATAAAAAAAAATAAAAGGTTAAATTACAAACAATTTCAATTTTCTTGATCATTGGATCACTGTGTGATCTTGAAACGAATTTCATCGCTCGCTCCAAGCAACTTCAGCTTGCAGAATGGGGCGCCTCAGTTTTCCTCTTTTCTCCTTTCTGGTGTTGACTATACTTTATCCAGGTTTCAAACGAAACCGAATTAAACCCTTGTTGACGGCAAATGGAAATCATAACTCTCCTCTTGCTGCTGCTGCTTTTCTCTATCCCCGAGCATCTCACAGCAGACATGCTGATGGGAGGCAAGGCTCGGATGTGGTCTCACGGCCGAATTTCTTATTATAGTTATTCTATGGCTACCTTTTGTGCTCAGCGGTGACATAGAGCTAAAGCCCGGGCCTGAGGGAAATAAAAAGCGTACTCCTGCCCTGCAGTGTACTGAGTGTGAAAAACCAGTGGCCAAAATCACGAGCGTTGCATGAGCTCTACTTGTTTTGATCTCTCACACGCGCAGTGCGCTAGAATATCTGACTGAAATCTATTAGCGCCGCAAAGGAATGGACCTAGGTGCATATTATCGGTGTTACCATTTCATACATGTTCAGACTTGGAAATGGACGATCTTGAAGTGGATAGTGCTGATAACGACCTACCTTTTCCATGTAACATTGCACCTCAACACACAATCAATGGTTTCCACCTTCAACGAATTCCTATTAACTGTAAACAGCTTTCCGCAGTTAGATATTGTTGTGATCCTTTTTTTGTGTCTCTTGGGGGAAAGAGGAAAAGCTCAGAAACCTTCGTCCTAGACTAAGGGACGGAATAGGAATATGCTCTTATGGAGTTTACTTTAATTGAGCAAGGAAAGTAAGAGAGACGCACAGATTGGTACTGCACAACTTTACTGACTATTACTGGCTGACTAATAGTCAGACTGACCTGTTGGTCAGACCTCCTTGGTTAGACCATGTCTAACTCTGAATAACCTTAAGTCTAACCTGAAGATTACAAGTTCAGGTTCTCTATTTATACGTTTTTACAATCAGCTGTGTTTACACAGATAGTTACGTTACGTGTCTTACAATTTTAAATTAAAGGTCTGTGAAACATCGTATTTAAGAAATTCTATTTGACTCTGAAATGATTCATTAGATAACAGAGAACAGAATATAAAGTTTGGCTACGAAATTTAGTATAGTTCTTTAGAGAATTTCAGAGATATTTTAGAATAAAGTTTTCTGTAATAACTCCAATTAAAATTGAAAGTTAAGGCTGCATTCATTATGTATACTACAGGGGGGGCAGAGTTTTTTTTTTGACAATGCAAAATTTTCAGATCCCCCAAGGCACAACCTATTTTTTACGAATCCCCCCTCTTTGGCAAAAGGAAAAAACATGCCCCCTCCCCCCCAGACATTTTTTTCAATTCAGATGTCGAGGTAGGGTCGCGTCAATAACATTTTTTTCAAAAGATGCAGAACAAGGCTCAATGATAAAATAAAAATATACAAAGCGTTAAAATGCAAATAAAATTCCTAGTTGGCTGTACTCTTTTGTGAGTAGTGACTTTCTACCAAGTGATCTGGTGCGCTTCTCGATTGGAGCCTTACTACACATAGTCTGAGTATTATTTATTTTGTATTTGATTGTTTGGTATTTTTCCGTTGTGCGCGCGAAGCTCGCCGCAATTTTGACAATGAACTACAAGACTATTAATCAAAAGTCCAAAGGCGTTTTTGTCTGGCAGACAAAAGTCACTGAAGAGTGAAGAGGACCTCGAGGAATTGTGGTAAAACAAGAAGGTCTTTTACGATTTTGTAAGTTATAATTCTTTATGCGCGCGAAGCGCGCAGTTTTTTTCAAATCAGTTGAAAATACACGAGAATAGTAGTGCAAGTGATATTTCTTCAGGAGGTTCAGGAGGTCTTAAATATTTACCATAACAAAAATATGCATCCCCCCTTCATGTTATGAAAAAAACTTGACATCCCCCCTTTTCCAGTTCCTAAATTTGAGATCCCCCCTCAAAATCCTCTGCCCCCCCCCCCCCCCTGTAGTATACATAATGAATGCAGCCTAAGATGTTTACTTTTACCTTGCGTGAATCTACACATTCTAAATTGCCAGGAAACTCAGGTGTTGAGTGAAACTGGAAAATAGGAAATGTTTGAAAGTAAAACTCAATATTGAAATCTCTGTTATTGAACAAAAGCCAATATGTCAAAACTAAGAAAAAGTATTTGTTTTGGTTTAGACTAAATTGTACAGTTTTTGTAATTTTTATATTTGATTCACGGATTCCAAATTCAATCAAAATTACCCGAAAAACGTATCATAACAATATTGTTGCACTGAGTGAGACCTGGCTGAGAGATCAGCCACACCTTCTGCAATATGTCTCTATTCCTGGCTTTGTCATGGAATACAAAAATCGGGTAGACATCAAGAGAGGAGGAGTCGGGGCGTATATTAAGGATGATCTTGATTACAAACGCCGCCGCGATATTGAGAATGGCCACCCAGAGCTTGAACATATGTGGCTAGAAGTTCCGGGGCGCAACAAATATAGCAAAGCTTTGATAGGCGTCATGTATAACTCGGAACGCATTCTGTCACCCTCTAGTTGGATGGAGAGTTTTGAAACCCTCCTAACCCACCTGACTGTCACTGGGATGACATGCTGATACTCACAGGGGATATCAACATCGATATACTCCGCCCATCAGAATACCTAGCAAAAAAGTATAAGTCCATCTTGGATGTTTTGGTCTGACGCAAATTATAACTAATCCAACACGTGTAACTAAAACATCTAAACTTTAATTGACCATTTAATTACCAACTTTCCTCAGAAGATCAGTGACAGCGATGCCATTCCGTGTTCTATTGTGAGCGATCATGATGCGATTTATGACTGTGTAAATGTTCGCTTTTCGCATTTTCAGCCTCGTTACAAGTATATTCGCGATGTCAGGAGTTTCAATGAAGAACAATTCAAAGAGAATTTTTCCACCCTTCCTCTGTCGGTTGTCTCATACTCGGATGACCCCGAAGAGCAACTTGAAACCCTAAACTCGCTCATTTCTGGCTGTTTGGAGAAACACGCCCCGCTCAGAAGGGTTCGGGTCACTCGTCCACCCGCACCCTGGATGACGGATCCATCCATTAGCAATCTCCAAAACAAACGCAATGAAGCGCGCTTTCTCGCACATAAGACTTGTACTGACGCTGCATGGGATGCTTTCCGCTCTATCAGAAACAAACTTAAAGCTGCGATCAGGACTGCAAGGAAATCCTTCATTGAAAAGGCCTTGTATTCCAACAAGTCACGTGATGTTTGGAGGGTCATCCATCGAATTCTGAAACCCTCTCCAGGCCTTTGCGCTTCGACCCCGATGAATTGAACCAACACTTTACTTCCACGGCGCAGAGGACCCTTGAGGCATCTGCTGCCTCTGTTGACGAACTCGCGAGTTTCATTAATAACATATCTGACAATGACACTAGCTCGGAAGTTTGTTTCCACCTGTCTCCGGTTTCTCAGGGCGAAGTCCTTAATCAACAACCTCAGTAATCAACAACCTCAGATCCGACTCTTCCACAGGGGCCGACCAGATACCCACTAAATTCATTAAGCTTGTTGCAGAGGAACGTGTTGCTCCTCTCACGGCCTTTATCAATAAATGTATCTCCATCTCATACTTCCCCAAACTGTGGAAGGTCGCCAGAGTATCACCGATCCCTAAAATTGATAATCCAAAACCAATGACCACCTACGACCAATCTCAATCCTGCCAGTGCTTTCCAAAGTTTTTGAAAAACCTGTGGCCATACAGATGGCGAAATTCGCCGAAGGCGCCTCTCTTCTCCATGATAGAATCTCTAGTTTCCGAAAGGGCCATTCCACCACTACTGCCCTTATGGGGATAAGAGAAGACATTCTGCGCGCCATGAAACGCAAGGAGGTCACGCTGATGGTCTTGGCGGATTTTTCAAAGGCTTTTGACACCGTCTGTTTTAAAACGACCCTTAAGAAATTTTATAAACTTGGTTTCAGTAAATCTTTCCTCAAATGGCTTCTTAGTTATCTTTCAGATCGTACACAATATGTCCACATTGATGATAAGAAATCTTCCCTTATGTCAACCCAGTTTGGAATCCCTAAGAGATCCATCTTGGATACGTATCCGACCTTCAAGAAGTCACTCCTTCGTCTACTCAATGTGTCCAGTATGCGGACGATACTTCACTTTACTCTGTTAAAAGTAGATTCACTAGATGAAGGTATAAAGGAGTTGAATGTGACACTGGACAATCTTTCAACCTGGTCACATAACTCCAACCTCGCGCTCCATCCCACCAAAACAAAGAGCATGTTTTTCACTACCCACCAGATGTTATCCTACCACTCACTCACCGACCACACACTAAAGCCGAGTGTTGATAAAAATCCCCTAGAGCGTGTTCACACCACCAAACTGCTAGGTGTTCATTTCAATGACACTCTAAAGTGGGACTGTCATGTGAAACAGCTTGCTTCCTCTTGTTATAGCGTAATAACTGACCTAAGAAAAATTAAAATTTTACCAACTACGGCCTTAGAAAGCACCTCGCTGAATGTCTTGTTCTGTCACGCCTTGATTTCAGTGATACTGTCTTCTACCCTCTCAATGATGCTCTTTTGAAAAGGCTGCAACGTATTGAATTTTCTGCAGCAAGTTTTGTGACCGGGCGTTACGTTAACAACTTGGAGAGCATAATAAAGATAGGGTGGCTGGCTATGAGTCAGCGTAGGGAGCTAAACATGCTTAAGCCGCCCACAAAGCCCTTTACCACGTGCACTGGCATAATAACCTCAATTGTTATATAGCGAGTGCTCACTCCAACCGAGCGCGCGCTCTTATTGGCTAAATCAAGGTCACGTGGTGAAGTACAAAACAAATATTCCCCGATCAGTCAATATTTCGAAAAAAATATTGACTGGTCGGGGAATATTGCTTTCGCGCGTCGCGTTTGAGAGCGGGAAAAAAGAGAAAGTTTATTGTAAACATGCGAGTCTTTTTAAAAACCTTTGCTAATTTTGATAAGTTTTTGCTAATGCAAGAAAATTGTGTTGTTTATGAGTGTTTTCCCTTTACATGATGCAGTCGCGCGCAAACTTTGTAACTTCTCTTTTCATTCTTGAAATACATTTGTTTTGAATTTTCTGCTATATAACAAAACACTTAATGACCACTTCTCGGGAAACACCAGTTTTGTTTCCCTCGATCGCGAATCTCGATGTTTCCCTCGACTTCGTCTCGGGACGGCGACGGCGACGACGACGGCTACGGCTGCGACGACGACGACAACAACATCTTTATTTAGCACTCGCAAAAATAACAATAATTCGTAAGAAGAAAAAAATATATAAATGTTATGAACACTAAGCCATTTAGAAATAGCAGAAGCTAGTCGAGCTAAATGGCTATGGCCAAAGCGGAAAGATTGAAAGAGAAAAAAGTATAACAAAATACATCAATACAAAGCTAGACAAGCAAATACACAATACAAGAGACACTAAAGAACAAAGAACAAACAATAAGGCAAGGGAAAACTAAAATGTATTGGTTATTGATAGAAGGTGGAGAACAAGTTCTGCGCATGCGCTAGTAAGCTCACTGGTCATTGCACTCGTCGGAGTGGAGCGTTACGTCTCGGTTTGTCCCATCGATTTCTCTTTATTTCTGCGTAAATGTTGCTGAAGTTGCTTAAAATATTCCTCGACATTATCCTATTGTCATTAAAAGGACGGTCGATGCTTAGGATGCTTCAAATAGCGGCTACATGGTCGAAAAATACGCTTCTCGTCTTTCTCAGTATGACCAGAGAAGAAGTCCTTCGTAGCAAACATGGCGGCCATTGTTATGTTATAACGGCACCATTGAGAGATTGTTGGTTGACATCGACGGAAACTACAAACATATAAAGGCGAAAAGGTGAGTTAATTTGCTTCATTAATCTTTTTAAACTGCATTGTTGTCCATTCGGAGTCGGTCATTTGCTGAGGCATTTAGTTTTAAATTTGCTTAAATCGTTCACCTAGCAAATTAAACCATGAATGCATAGCTTGTAGACATGCTACCAAGGGCTGAACCGGTGATTTAAAAATAGAAATGTATGGTTCAAGTCTCTACCTCCCACGTTACCTCCAAACCAAATTCAGAAAAAAATCGCCTTTGCCCCCAACTTTTGTATCGAATAGCTTTGGGTCAGTTAGCGACGAACAGGTTGTAGTTGGGAAATTAGTGGTTTCAATGTCATTGTTTCTGTGATGGCGCAGTAAATATTATTTTTTAGTTTAACTATGTTGGCAGTCTCTTGACAAACTACGATCGGGGCAATCAGTCATTCGGTGAAACTATAGATTTACTTCGTATAAGCACGTAGAATTAAAGCAACTCTATAACAATTATTTCAGTTGCTGTTCAGAAACCAGTATTTGAACCGGTCTAAATTGTCCATGATTACAAAGCACATATATTCTAGAATTGGTTCTAAGCGCTATTAATTGTGTCAAAGTTTGCCTTTTGCGAATAAAAGTGATGATTATACTAATTTCTTATGCTTCTGTCAAAGTTAATTTGCATATTTTTTTGAACATGATCTCTGCAAATCTTGCTACACGGACTGTGTATTGTTCATGAGTTGCGTCACAAAGCCTCTTTTGTTTACTAGAACGAATCACGATGAAATAACTGAGCACAACAATGATGTCCTCTGGGAATGGTTCTTACACGGGGGTAAACCCCCAAATCTGGCTACACATTTTGTTTACAATTTGTATTCAATATCCTAGTTCTTTCGTCCTCTAATTTAGCTGACCACATTTTATCAAATAATAATTTAGATTCCTATGTTTGTTTGTTTGTATGTTTATGCTGCAGACAAAACAATGAAACAGTATTTATAAAGATTTTTTTTCTATTTTACAGCTGTCTTCTGTCCTCCAGTCTCCTTCTCTAATGAAGTTGCTTGCCGTAGATGCCTCTTTGGATGGTCGACTTGAATTTCAGCTTTTGCTTTCCAGGAAGCAAAATTGCATATAATAATTTGCGCGATGACGAAATTTCAAACTTATCTAATCTCATAATAATTGGGCTCGTTGTATTTAACCTTCGTTTTAAGGGTTTGTAATTAAAAACTTATGAATAAAAAGATAGTGTGATTATCTCTTCTGGCGATTGACATCTTCATAAACCTGACAACGCGGCGCACACTCCGAATTAGGTGCACTGTTTCCTTACTGCTGGATATAAAGTAGGAGAAGAAAAATCCCGCGAAAGCGAACAGCGTTCGCGTCATTTCGTCGCCCGCAAACGAAAAATATTTCAGCGGTTTCTCGTTTTACGAGCCAGCGACCAAGCGCATACCGAATCTCCACATGTTGTTATTGATACAAAAGAGAGGAAATTCAGTTATAAAAACTGATAAAACTTAATTCAGAATCTCATATTTGTCAAGAAGGGAGTTTGTTAGAAGCTTTTTAGAATTGGAACGAGACTTGGATTTAAAGGTTTCCTGTATTGAATTCCAGATTTTCACTCCCAAAAATCGAATATTAAATTTGCCATAATTAGTTCTTATCTTTGGCAAAGTAGTTGTTGACTTCCCTTTTACCTTTCCTTTGACCCTATTTTAAACTCATTTTATCTTCTTAGTAGTTTTCTATCGGTATAATTAGAGAATTAAATATTTGTTATTCTTAATTGTATGTAGATTATTAGTAGATAGTAGATATATAGTTAGTTTTTAGCTTAGATAGCATAACAGTTAAAAAGCCATTATTTATGGAGGTACTGTTATTAAATCATTATTATTATTATTATTATTATTATTGATTGTGTGAAATCATTTATTAGTTTAATCAAGTGCCGCTTGACATGTTGTTTGCTATAATCTAAGTACTATTTACATATGAGCGGCCGATTTGTATGGGATTTACAATTTCGAGGCCGGAGGCCGAGAAATTGTAAATTCCATACAAATCGGACGCGAATATTGTAAATGACTTATGATATGTCAAGACAACAACTCTTTGTTGAAAATTCTTTGTTTGTATTCTTTTGTTGAAGTACTATTGAAAATCCAAGGCAGGATGAATTCAATTCAGTTGAAAAGGTTTTTAGGATTCTTTTGTTTTATTGATGACAATGAATAGGCCTTTTGTTGTAAATGATGTAATACACAAAATAATGAACTGGCTTTTGTTATCAACTTTAGCCGAAAGTTGTGCAATGAAATTTATTCAGTCGATGCTAAGTACTGTAAAAAAATGCAGCGTAGCGCTTTTGGTACGCCAAACTCGTCACAAGTCGCTTTCTCTGCTCTTCAAAATCGTGTGTTGGGATGGGACTTTCCGAAAGTCTAAAACACGGCAGGACAGCAGTTGGAGGCATTCGTACCGATACGAGTAACAGGAGATGCGAACTATATGGTCGAGCTTTTTGAGACAACAATCGAGCAAGAAATGAAGGTTAGTTTTATTCTGAGTATAGCGACTTTGCTTGATCAGACTTGTTGTTAAATTAAATGTAAAACACATTAAATATCGAACTACATTTCCATGTGTTTAAGGTTTCCAAACTGGTTTCGAAAGCATTGCACGCAGAGGGATTGGAAAATATACAACAATGGAGCAAGTGAACAAGACGAGGTCAAGAAATTGTTGGAAAGGCAGTGGAGGGAAAGCAGTTCTACTGAGTCAGACTCTCTGGTTGTTTATTGAAAATGCGTCTTTTTTAATGCTGTTAGTTTTATATAATAAGACAGCTTTCTGGTCAAATGAACACTAGTCTGCTTGCAGCCGTTCTTGAACTTATTCTTATACAGTTATTATTGTCGACAAACCAACTAGCCTAATTGTTGTAACATTTGTTTTGCCAAATGCTTTCTTGCTTAAAGTTTTGAGTAATGTTTTTTCATAGTCGTAATTTTACTCGAATAGTTCAGCAGTGAAACGGTGGGGTTGATGAATAATGACAATAGTTAATAGATCTATTAGTATTCTGTAAATATTTATAGAATACTAATATCGATATTAGTATTCTATAAATATTTACAGAATACTAATAGATCTATTAACTATTGTTATTATTCATCAACCCCACCCTTTCCCTGCTGAATATTCAAGCCCTCCCTGCTCTTTTAGTTTGATGGATCTTGTATCCAGTTTACAAGGCTAGTCATGTGACCTGAATTGTGCCTTCTCATTGGATACTTGCTTCATGAATAATTGATGAATATTATAAGAAATATAATCATTCCCCATTGATTGATTGATGTTCAACGCCTAGCAGCACCAAACAATACTTTTATTAAAGTAACAATCTGACTGACCGGATTACAGGCGTGTAGTTTGTCTGTTTTTCTCGTCCACAGGTATCCCCTCCTGGCCAGGGTGATCAACTGACACCACCTCAGTGTTTTTGTTGTCGTCTGTTTTATCCACGTTAGACGTAGATCTGTTCTCCAGGATTTCAGGAGGAATGTCCAGGAAGCTAAGATTAAAAAAGACAAATAAATGAATACAAATACGTCGAATATTCTTAGTAGGCCTTCTGCGCAACTGACAACCCTCACCCCATAACAGAATCGACAGCAAGATCCATCCTTATATATAATATATACCACCATAATCTACCATACCACTGTGTTAATCAGTCTTTAGACAGTCACCATGACAACCGTGATCTCCTTTCTTTATCATTCAACAAGGCGTGTTCGTCTAATGATATGAGTTACAATTCGTCATAGGAAAGTCACATACTTGATTAATATGAGGACAAGGAAGGAGATCCCAGCTGCTAACACGAACACGAAGCCTGGGAAGCCCCCCCCCCCCCCCCCCCCCCCCCCCCCCCCCCCCCCCCCCCCCCCCCACCACTAAATCCGCCTATGCATGATCTGAAATGGGAATGATCGACTTGGCACTAAGTGATTGGAGCTAATTAGCAAGTTATATAATATAATAATAATAATAATAATAATTTATCTTATTTTAGATTCATATTTCTTACTTACTCTGTAAATAGCCAACCAAAATTAGTTTGAATTTGTAATGTATGCTTCAATATTTAAGTCAGAATGCAATTAAGTTTAAAAACGCTCACGAAAGTGAATAAAAACGAATCCGTATACAGATCGTTTAGTGTGGACGGTCGGAAAACGATGACGTCAACTGTACCACTTAATTTATTAATTTAGCTATCCTTGGATACGACAACATCAAATAAAAACTGATCACTTGTTTGGAGCTAAATGTCCCGTCCACACTAACACGCATCGAGTCCGTATAAGTTTGAAAACGAATACTTTTGGGAACGCGTTAGTTTGGACAAGGCCTAATGTACATGTCTGAGTGTACACTGAATCTTCCTGGCTGGATTTTGGTACTTTATATGTACAGTGACCCATGCAGACAAAAAGATTCCTCTGAAAAATTGAACAAAGAGTACAAAAACAGGCTGTCAGGTTTCCTAACCATTTTTCGATTTTTCGCCTGCCTAGCGTTCACTCGCTTGGACTCCTCCTCCATGGTTACACAGGCTCGTCTCACGACAGAAAGCGGAGATCTGAGCAGTCTTCGCCTCCCCGCGGCACCACAAAAAAGTTAACTTGAATTGACAAAAGCACTTGAGATTAATTGACTCAACTCAGTTCAATTATTAAGAATGCGTTGTTTACTCACCATCTCCTACGCATTCATATCTTGCCCAATGAATGCAAAGATCTTTAAAAACTCCATAACAGATGGTTTCATCCGCTGTTTTATTCCGCTTGTTTGATGGATTATTTCATCTACTGATTATTTCATTCCGCTTGTTTGTTGAATTATTGTTTAGAAATAAGTTCGCTATCGCTCATCTGGAGCAAGAATTCAGTCTTCGAAATATAACGTCGTCTAGCATTGCAAACATGACTTCCAACTTGACAACATCTGTAACCTGCCTCTCACTCATCTACGCCCAAACTTTGCAAGCCTTTGTCAAGGACACTTACGAGGTCTCTGTGCTTGTTCTCATCGTCAATACCATTTTGCCAATATTCGCAGTCATTGGTAACACTCTTGTTCTGGTGATTGTGGCCTTGTTTGAGCAGCTCAAAGTTCCCGCCAATTACCTGCTGGTGAATCTGGCGTTAAGCGATTTAGTTATGACCTCGTTCAGCTCCAGTTCACTATTCACCTAGCCAGCACTGTGGCAGGGTATTCGCCCAAATGTGATGCACTTCAGACGACGTCTCTCATGCTTGGCACAGTCTCGGTTCTCGTCAGTCTCTCGACTCTCTGCCTGATCACAAGCGACCGATTCATCGCCATAGTTTTCCCCATGCGTTACCCGACTATGGTGAGCTCTCGCCGCGCCACAGTTGCCATAGCCCTTTCCTGGCTCCTAAGCACAGGATTCTCTCTCGGATATCAGTTTCCAAATGCCCTGCAATCGGTCATGAGATATTGCTTATTGCTGTACATTCTCGGGGCGTGTGCAGTTATGACTGGAATCCATTCGAAACTGTTTCTCATCTCCCATAAGCATTCCACTCAAATCCGCGCCGACCTCGATCGACATAATCCCGCCCACCAAACCAGCCAGGAAAAGAAGGCGTTGAACACCGTGTTGATCTTGACATCGTCTTTTCTACTTACCTACATGCCACGAGTTCTGTTGAGCATCATGGAGAGGGCGTTCGGAAATGGAGAGGAGGGCTCACCCGAGAGGGCGCTACACCACGCCCTGGACTGCATATCCGTCACCTTATTGCTGCTCAGTTCAGCAATAAACCCTTACGTATTCTTTTTAAGAAGCAGAAGGTTGCGCATCTACGTGTGGAAGTTACTCTCTTTAATTAGGCAACGATTTTAGCAGGAATGGTTTGGTTGAACGCACATTTTTCAACATAGACAGTTCTCAGTCCGCGAACTATTCTGGTGGTTTAAATAGAATAAATGTACTTAGGAAATATGCTTGGCAAGAGAAGATGTCGCCAAGATGAACTGATAGCAGATGAAAGAGCAAAGAGACCTTAACTTGCTGAAACTAACACACAAAGCTCTTTATGACTCCACTTTGCAGGAATATCTAGTCCTTTCTTTACACAGGATCAGTGCGTACAGCCTAAGCTCTTCTTGCACTATTGTGCTTGTCCCACCCAAACAGCAATCTGTGGCTGCTGTATTTAGTACGGTATCTGCGAGGTTCGACTATATCATTATTTGTAAGAGCGTAACAAATATTCCCTTTCCCTCTCCAATCTTTCCCTTTCCAGTCTTTCTCTTTCTCCTTCTCTTTCCCGTTCCAGTTTTTGGATTTTTTTAAGGGGGTTCTACATGACTGTCACGGTCTTGTGACACCCCTTATAAATTTCATTGAAAGTATTTTCATTTAACTTCAATAGACAATAGAACTCACGTAATGGAAAGCAAGTGCCGTGGTATTTTCAGAATAATAAATAGCTTAGCATAGTTTAGACACCTAGTGGGACAAATAATCAAGAATCAAGAATTTGTCAAGTTCCAAAGTTTTTCAAATAATGATGTAAAAGTTTGCTTAGTTACGTAATAGGACTTTTGTAGATATTCTCGACCTCAGCGAATAAATAAGACTGAAAAATAATGATTCGGGGTCGAGTTTAAGGCAGTGAGTAAAATGGAGGGAGTCGTGTTGTGGATCCTGGAATGAACATGGATGGTGTAAAGTCAAGACACACAAAGTTAAGTACAGTACTTTAAAGTGTTCATGGAACTTGAAATGTGCAAGAAAGCTTTGTGATCGATCATGGAACTGAATGAAATATAAAAGAAAGCTTATGGATTCACGGACTTACTGTACCTGCTAATTCAGTTGATGAACTCTCTCTGGATTGCCGAGTGAACTTTAGTTGAGCGAGTGTGATTGAAAGTGTGTGATATTTAGTATAAGATTTAGTTTTGTAAACGTAATTTAATTTTTCTTTCCGTTAGTATTATTTAATTAAATAAGTTAATTTTGAAAACGTTTGAGTTTTACTTCAGCTATTTCACGTTCGCGACAATGACCATACCCCTACCCATAAATTGTAGGAGTAACAATAAAAGTAACAAGCACGACGGCCAAAAAGAGGGAGGTGCGGAGGATTTGGGAAATACACGATTAAAATGAAGTGATCCTCCCTCTGAAAGTACTATGATTAACGTGATCCCCTACAGACCTGTTAAACGTTTTCGTGATCTCCCCCCCCCCCAAAAAAAAAACATTCCCTATTTGCAAAAATAGGGAGCAAAAAGGGCATTGCATGTCTCTTTCATTGCGTGCTGATTTTGATAAAGGCATTTCATCAACCCTAATTAAAAGGTAGGTGTAGGATTTATTCTTCATGCCTGCAAGGCGCGCCCCATATGGCAAATTAATTATTCTTCGTGGCAGTGAAGGCCAAGAAACATGTTGTTGTAACACATTTGGAGGCATTCCATAAAACGGGGGATCGCACTGTCTTGTTGCATGAGTTCTGATAACCCATATTAGTTTCTATTCTTTAGTGAATTTAATGCAAATTATATAGAAGTTGCTGTAAACTCCTTCGAAGATTTCTTGTGGTCCCCCTTTCGCTTGCCCAAATATAGATTGAACCCCTCAAAATCCTCTGAACCCCCAGGCAAAAAATAATGACCGGCCCCTAAACCTGTCCAACTAAGGAAGAAGTGTGTAGATGTCCAGACCTATGCCATAACCAAAGCAATGGAAAAACTGACCTAAAATCCTTTTAAATAGAAAAAAACACCCAGGAACTGCCCATTGCATAGCTAAAAGTAAATAAAAATCTAGATGGATTACTGCTTTGATACATGTATGTTGATTCATTCCCTTTCAGGTTGTGTTTTAGCTCTAGGCCACATTAATTAGTGGACTACATTACCAACTTAGTGTGCCAAATAGCCGTGAGATTCCTGGCCAAGCTCCAAATCCAAGGAAAGTTGTGGGAGAAATAGGGTGCATGGACAAACATTTTAGCAGTGGAGACAAGGTCTTAAATGTGGGAGACTCCTGCAAAAAGTGAATTGACATCTTTGTTACCAAAACAATTTAGCTTGACTTAAATTCAAGTAATAAAATAGAAGTAGGAAGGCACCATTTCACATACCGAAGGATAAAAGGAGAGGTAGTAGGTATTTGTGAAGATGTTTATTCTGTACGGTTGAAGATCGGATGATTACAAGGTGTGCGCGCGTGCGCTACTATTACATCAAACGCTTAGTCAATTAGACTCACAACTCCTTGATTAGAATGATTAAAGAATCCCAATATTTTTGACAGTTAGTTTTGTATAGCCTGCTTACAGGCAGTTGCTGGGTGGCATCTTGGATTTCAGTGAACGGATCGGGTTTTCTGTGATAAAACACCCAGCAGGCTATTGTTTTGTACTGCAAGGAATCTATTTTGAAACAACAAATGGATCCAGTATTTTGTTGCGAATGGTAGAATACAGACCAATATGTGAAACAAGGTTTGGCTGAACCATATATGCACTGTACCCAGGCTGGGAGGCTAGATCAAAAAGTACCGTGTCTTTGCATGCCCTTTGTAACATGGGGTATTTCTTAAATAATTTGCAACTATATGCCCTCCAGATGCTGGGAATAACAGGGCAGGGGTGCAACAGTGAGGTGCTTTAGTGTATGTGTAGAGATATGGGGAAATACATCTTCTTAACTCTAAAATATTTGATCTATCAATAGAAATGAGAACTAATGCCATATATATTATCATCAACACCCAAATACTTGTGGTCTGCCTAATGTTTTTCTTTCCAAATTTAGAGTTCAAATAGAGCCAAGTCAGCATGGACCCCAGTAAAGAACTCAGGCTAAACAGCTCGGGTAGTCTTTCTTGCTCAAGACTAATGAAACTCTGTATCCTCTCTGGGTGATAAAGCTTGACATAGGTTAAGTTAACCATGGGCTTGTTCAGCTCCCCCTTTGACAGTCTCTGATCAAGGTGCGTGTTGATCACATGTTCTAGAACAGTGAAAAACTCACTGTTTGGTAGTGCATCATCTTCCAAGAGCAGTACATAATGTGGATTGAGTTTCTGAGCTGTCACTAAACAAAAAAGATAATCCTGTTTCTCTTTTTCAAATATGTTATCCATGGGTACATTGTCAGAACTGTTGAACCTGTTAACTACAGGCACAAGCGACGATAAAGATAAAGCTTCCTCATGCTGTACATCTGATACCTTGTCAACATTGCAAATAGACAGTTTAACATTCAAACCAAATCCCTCTTGTTCTGCTTCCAAAAGCAATCTAATGAAGGTCCACACAACTTGAGTGAGATATTTAGGCTCATAAGAACCTTCCAATTGTACATTATTTCTGTTGACAGTAATAATAGTTGCAGATACATCTACTGGTCCATTACGCCTTAACAAACTTTTGATGAGTGAAGGATGCATCCTCTCTTGATAATGTTTAAGCTCTTCAAGCCTTCTGTTATTTTCTGCTTTAAGTCTTTCTTCTCCATCTGACTGTGATTCTTTGATATAAAATATTGAATTCTTCATTTGAAAACAAAGGGTTGGCAAAATCACAGCAAATGTTAAAATAACCAGCAGCATATAATGCTTACAAAAAGAATTTCTCCACATCCAAAGGATCAAGGACAAAGGCCTGTACTTACTGAACTGACAACAACAGGTGCAGTACAAGGAATGTAGCTGACTGAGCATTGCTGTCATTTTACATATCTGAAAAAAAAAGAACATGGATGAATGAATGAGTAGTTAGCTAGTACTAGTGAGCAAAGTTGCGCTGCTCTGACAATGAAAGGTGAAGAAAATGCAAAATAAATCTCATTTTACTTTTAACACATTACTCTTACAAATGTAATTATTCAAATATTTAAATCAAGTGCTGCTTTTGTTTGAAAATAATTGATCTTTGATAACTTTTTTGAAATTATTAATGACTTATAATTTTTTGTTTTCATGCTGAGAGTGCTCCAGACTTTTGGAACCATGTAGGATATCGAGAATTGCCCGTGTTTTGTTTTTCTAAATGTCGGTCTGTAATTCTGAGAACCCCTAGTATTGTATTTGTGTAACTGGTTGTTTTTCGTAAAGGTGTTATTTAATGTGCTGGGTAACTGATTGTTGTCAAACTTGTACATTAACAATGTAGTTTCTAGAAAGTGTATATTATTTACTGTCAATATACGATCTTTTTTGAATAGTGGCTTAGTATGGCTGAAATATGTTGAGTTTGTTATAATTCTATGAATGGAAGGCTGGTTCTATGAATGGAGGGCAGTTTGATAATAGTTCAGCAGCTAACACCCTGGTATCCCAGAAACACCCTGGTATCCCAGAGGACAGCTTTGTGTTCAATTCTGATTTGATTATGATTCATTCTATGAACAATACACAGGTTCTTATACTCCCCCCAGTGGTGGATGCAGACCCTTAAGAAGGGGGGTGGCTAGTACAAAGGATATGCTACAGAGTTCAGACCAAGGGGGTGGCTAACTGCAGGCTCTGCCATAAAAATTTGTACCCCCTGGGTTAATTGAGGATCCCGTAAATGCGATTACCCCAAATAATTCTTTAGTTCATGTGCTCACCCTGAAGAATTACTTACTTTTGACGAATTCTCAGCAGTCACCCCCAAGAATTTAGCAATCAGCCCCAAGAATTTTATAATAATGTAATAATTGCTCGAGCTAGCACAGCGAGTGAGAGCAACTCTAATTTTGTACCACAGTTTGCAAATGTACCGTACTCACGAGTTCACCAATGGCCTCTTTGATTCTCGGGCATCTCGCGCATGCACAGTACGATTATAAATTGTGAGATGGGAATTTTTTTGGGCGAGCGGCAACATGCCACAGGGTACCCGGTGATTACTTGCAAAAGTAGATTACCATGTTTTTTGCTCGCTCTTTCACTCAACACTCAACAGAAGTGAAGCACCGTATTTGTGGAATTTTAGAGAATATCGGTAAGTATAAACATTATGAATCACTTAATTAGCTTTATTCTTAAAAGCTATCAGAGCCGCTTCCAAAGCATGTTTATTCACTGGTATGAGATAATTTTCACAGCAGATTTACCGACCACTGAGATAATAGCGGCCATCGAACACAAACACATTTGGTTTTGCCAAAGAAATACCAAATCCCTGTTGCTTGATTAGCCTGGCTACCTGCAGATCAGTCTCACACTATTATAAATGTTCTTGTATCTATATAACTGAAGTCTGAAGTCTGCTAATGACCGGCTGTTTTCTATTGTTTTCCATTGACTTTGACAGACAGTAGTTCTGAAGCACGGGTGGCGCAGCGTGTAAAGCGTTTGCCTCTCACCTCTGTGCACCGGGTTCGAATCCCAGTCGGGGGCAGTTGGGATTTTTCTCTGCTGTTTCGAACCTTGTGTCCATCGTGGGTTGAAGTGATTCGTCATTTCTCCTGTGTTTCACGTCTTTCGGATGAGACAATAAACCGAGGTCCCGTCTCTCAGCCCACTACACTTAACCACTATGCGAGGGACGTTAAACAATCACAGTGCTCACCACAGAATGTAATCTAACAACCACTCATGATTGTAAACTGCATTGTATAAATCGCAGTCTGCATCTTAGGGATCAGACATGTCCACATCTGTAAACCGCATTTGAACATATTCATATGATAATTTGCGGTATACAAGTGCCTACATTACAATACATATTACATTTTATGTGATGAAAACCCGATGAAACTGTATATAGGGTTTTGCAATCTAAATGATTGACAATTTCATTTCTGTTGTCAAGTTAATGATCTAAAATTCTAACATTTTTAATAAAAACATCTTTAATCTTTGGTTTGATATCCTACTTATCTTTAATTAATACGATATCAAACCAAAGAGCATAAAGTAATTGTAAACGCTTATTTTTTGTGTAAAAGAAACAATATATTGAGCAAAACAATCCTAACAATATATTGAGCAAAACAACCAGGTGGTTCAAAGAGTAAGTTTTTTTTGTTCCACATTTTAATTATTTTTCTTTTTTGTAGATCCAGCCTAGTGACATAATGATAAGCCTCTCTAAGCAACCAGCACAACATTCTCTTCAGTGGTCACATGTTGCCATCTGCTGATTTCATATGGAAAATGATATAATCAAGACTGAACTATACTGGTATCTACATGTATACAGGAGCTCCGTTTATTATCGTGTCAGAGAACCAAAATTTAATACCATTCAACTCAATCAACATTTAAAAAGTGGATATGTACAAGGAGTTGTTGTAAAATTATGGAGCAAGTGGCCAAGTTGTTATATTGTATGAGCAATGATGACAAGATTTTTAAAATGAAGACATCAACAGATGATCTGGAAGCTTTTACAGGGTATCAGAGACACCAAGCATAGACATTAATTTGTAACTAGGACACCAGTGCCTGTTATTATGGAATGGGCAACTCCAGAAATATATGTAACCCCACCATGGGCGGCACTGGTTTTTGACCCATGCATCCAGAATTTCCAAAATGGCTTACCCCCCATGCATATAGAATTCCTGAGAGGTTAACCTAGTTCTTCCAGCTTCAAAAAACCCCCTTACAGGCAGAATTCCAAGCTTGAAAAGCCCCTCTCCCATTCAGAATTTCCAAATGCCACCCGTCCCCGGGTACATATATTTTCTGGAATTGCCCAATAATTATCTCAAGAACAAAAATGATTGACTTGGTCAAATAATAATGTAAAAAATAATGTAAAAAATAATGTAAAAAATTGGGTTGATGCTGTATCTCATGCATGGGAGTTTAACTGTTTGTGGGAATTTTAGAAACATTCCTGAAGTAGCTACAAAAGCAAGCAGTTCAAATGTTGATGGTATCACAGCCTTCAGATACAACTATATGTCATAACACTGATCAGTACCACTGAAAATAATTAAATTTTATACAATTTAATATTTGATTAAATTTCTTGCAATGTTTACAATATTCAGACTCCTCATTTTTAAACACAAGGAAACAAAGCATTTTCTAGAAAGAGCAGTTCTGCCCTCGAGCACTTCACTATCTATAGATACTTCTAGTATTATATTATTATTATTAAGTTATTATTAATCGCTGCTACCCCAAAAATTCGTTCAACCTTCGAGATTAACCAGGGAGAACCAGGGGGGTACAGACAAAAAATGCAATAGCCCATTGTAATGCACTAGTCATTTGTCTCCACCGACCCCCAACCCCCGCGACATAGCAGGGGAATATGAAACAGATGTTGTCAAATTTGAAATAATTCCACCGCCTACCAGGGGAAAACGCCTTAGCAAATTCCCTACACCCCGGGGAAACATTTCCTACACCCAGGGGACAAATTCCACCCTCCACAAGATAGATACAAGAAACTTTCCTAATCTTACTATCAAAACCAGTAGAGTGTCTTTTCCGAAATGAAAAAGACAGATGTTTTGTTTCCCCCGCCATTCCCCCGGCGGGTTATCTAAGCCATAGCAAATTTGAAGTAAACTCCCTGGGATCGGGGCACGAATACAAGACAAACCACTGATATTTCCCCACTATTGCCTGGCAAAATCCCCGCATGTCGCGGGGGTTGGGGGTTGGTGGAAGCAAATGACTAGTGCATAAGGAAGATTTTCGTTGTTAGATCATAAATAAAAGGCCAATGGCTGCTCAATTTCAAGTCAGTGTAAACTCTTAGTTAGCTTTTAGGCACCAGTTATTACTACTGTTTT
The DNA here is from genome assembly GCA_033964015.1 of Scolanthus callimorphus. Lineage (NCBI taxonomy): Eukaryota > Metazoa > Cnidaria > Anthozoa > Actiniaria > Edwardsiidae > Scolanthus > Scolanthus callimorphus. Next base: position 582,863 of record CM066916.1, read on the forward strand.
ATCATACCTTCAGAACAGCTCTCTGTTTGCCTTGTATTATTTGTAAAGGGAAAGATATTTTGTGTAACTCACTTCTCGTTCAGAGGCCTGGTTACAAAAGTTACAACTACCTTACTGACTGGGCGACCTGTGCTTTTTGCCACAGGAATACCAATGATTATGCAATCCATGCAATTTGATAGAAAGGACACAGAACGGCACAGAACAGTGAAATGGCAGAGGAAATCAGGGTTCTTAATTCCGTTAAAATACTTCATCCGAAAGCTATACCTGCTGCGGTTGAGTTGTCTCGGCAATTGCAGCAACTAATGCTTAAAATAAAAGGCTCTTTTATGAGGTCTGATGGCAAAGGAGTTGACTACAGTGCGCTGCAATCAAGCGAACTGTTCAAAGAGTACTTACAGAAGACTTGTGAATTGACATGCCTTGAAATCACTGAACTGAGTGCAGAAGAGAAAACTGCGTTTTTCTTGAGTATCCTTTTGCCAGAGAGGTAGACTGGCTGGCTGGGGACAGAGGAACAGACAGACTGTACTTGGGCCTTGGGGACAAACAGACAGCAGACAGACTTGATGACAAATACTGTAGACAGGGATACATTCGAGAGAATGGTGTTATATTTCATTTACAAATGCTTAAAAGATATATATAATTCAATGACTATACATGCCCTGGCCAGCTCTGTGGAGGGCAACTCTCTGCCAAACTCTGTGCTTGAAATCAGTAACTTCTGGAGAACCACTGCATATAATATTGGGGGTTTTGTACTGACATTGGATGACATAGAGCATGGTATATTAAGAGGTAAAGAGCTGGCAGAGATTGTTTTTTAAAGTCATGGATTTTAGAAATGTCCTTTTCCACACCTGGAAATGGAATTTTACAAGAACCCATCAGTCATGGAAATATTTTCCTGAAGTAAGATTTGCAAGAAGTTCAGTGTGTGTATTGCAAAATAATAAAAAAGGAACCTGAATAAAAACTATCAACATGCTATCTTTGAAACAAAGGAGGAAAGCCTGAAAACACTGCGGGAACCCTGAACAACATACACTTGCTTTCCAGCCATGGCGAGTGTCATTTCTGATCAAGCCGCCTGGGAGGATCGCAGGGACACCAAACCCATCATACTGTATGGCTGGAAACCTTGCCTAAATAGTACATTGATGCATTCTTTTTCCCAGGAAACAAGCCCCACCCTTCCAATCCAAAGCCTCTGTTTGGTAAAGAGGACCCTCGTCTGCAGCTTGCACTACCACAGCTTGATCCCAGGATTCATTTTGCTTTAGTTTGTGGAGCTAAGGTACATAAAAAATAATTTTATGAATAAATTTGTAATTTCAGAACAAGATATACCAAATTCCTGAACAGCGGAATGGATTTTACTTCGGTTTCAACATACAGCCGATTGCATTTGACTGTTTAACCCACCAGTTCACACATTACATTTGAAAGTTGCGTTGTGAAACAAAAAGTGACATGTTTCCAAGGGCAACTGCCATGTTTATTTTTCACTGACCAATCAGAGGGCAGAACTCTTGTTCCATCCTAGAAATGCAACTTTCTAACCTTCAAATGTAACGTGCGAACTGTTAGTGTTAAACTGTCAAACGCAATCGGCTGTAGTTAGTAACTGTGGCTTCAAGGAACTGATCCAATTGTCATTTTGCTTGTGGGCTAAAGGAGGTGAAAGCATACCTGCCAAAATGAGGTCTACCGGTATCTGCAGCTGAACAACCAATCTAAGAACAACCAATCAATAATTTCCTGAATAAAATTTTAATTGCTTCAGGCACTCTAATAATTAACTTAAAAAGAGATGGGTCGAAAGTACTGTGCACTATAAAATCCCTATTCCAAAGGACCATATTGCCACCCAAAATTATTTTGCAATGACAGCAAACCTCATCTTGTATTTTTTTTTCTTTGAATGGTGATAGTCTTGTCCAGCTATTAACATTTACTCAGCCAAGAACTTGGAGGCTGGGCTAACAGCAGCCACAAAGAGTTTTATTGACCAAGAAGTCAGCATTAATGGAAATAAGGCAAGACATATTCATATGCAATACATCATTTTGTAGTCTGTGGTGAAATTTTTTTTTTTTTTTGGGGGGGGGGCATGAACTTGGGGCAAACATTTGAGTTTGCTGACCAACAGTTGTCCAACATTAGGGCATACCTATCTTTTTGCAATGTTATAAGTTCCATGGTGTGGCTCCAGAAAATATTTCTCTCTTTCCCCAGATAAACTGACCCTCCCCCCACCCCACCACCTCTGCAATTTCCAATTCCTTCTGTGTGTGTGTGTGTGTATTTTCTGGAGCCACATGTTGGCTGTAACAGCACCAGCAAGTGCACATTGTAGTGATATTATTGCATATTTCTTTCAGGTGACATTATCAAAAATATTTGACTGGTACAAAGAAGATTTTGCACAGGATGATACAGGCTTGCTAAGGTAAGAAATCACAAGTTGTAGGAAGGAACAAATTATAGTCAGCCTGCTAGTAACCTTTCTGGCAGGGATTAAAAAATGTCTATTGCTCAAATAAAAGAAAGAAAGAAAAGATAACTGAATAATAACTGATTTTCTTATTGAAGATGGATATTCCAATATGCAAGTGACAAGGTCAAACAAGACATCGAAGGGCTTATCACGGAAAGTGCAGACAAGATTAGTATTCAATGGAAGGCCTATAATTGGATGCTCAATAAACTTTGATAAGCATGCACTTGCTTGAACACTAGAAAAAATCATCTACCTGGAAATTGATTCTGTAATGATTTTACCAAATGAAACAATCAACTCATGGACACATGGTTACTGCTAGAAGTCTGTCACAGCACATCTAAGCTAAGCCAAACTCAATATTTATGAACACTGCATAATTATTAAATCTATAATGAAAATAGCAATCAAATACAAAAATACTTTTATTTATGCAAAACATTCTGCCTCATAAAATAGATAATATTACCTAGGAGTATGAATATATATACAATCACCTTGGAAAACGAAAAGCTTTATATATAACTAATGTTGGTTATTTACAATATATCCTGATTAGCACTGTTTACAAGCAAGTAGACTAACAAGCAGAAGATATGAACTTCATGTTTTGCATAACATGCAGTCCCTAGAAACTCTTCCTAAATAACTAATCCAAACCGTACTTACAAAAGAAGTTTATGCAAAGCAACAAAGTATTAACTGGGTAGAAACATCTAGCCAGTCTTTTGATATTTTCTCAATCCATTGATCCATGAGAAAATTTCTGTTGCCCACACATTCTATATCAAACATTTTAAAATGCTCACAAACTGAGAAAATGAAGTTTCAATTTGTTATGTCGAAATTGTGAAATGAAGTCAATGATGCCACAGTTGAAATTTTAGAATACACTGATAATCACTTTTACCAGTGGAATATGTTTGTATATGCAAGTAGAATGTTGAATCCTTTACTTCTAGGATTTTTTTACCATTAATTAATTTTCAAAATAAAGCTTACAGCAATCCAGTGCAATCATTTAATATATGTTTACATCTTCTTGCCACCCAATTCATATCATGTGATGATTCCTTTGGGTCATTACAATAGGCCATGTTCGAATTACGCTCCAATGCCTACAAACAATAATCTCAAGTCGAGGCTTTCTTCTGAAATTACTGTAAATGTATTAGAATTTGGAGAAAGCCTCGATTTGAAGCTTTTGTCTTGTGAGCATTGGAGCGTAATTCGAACCTGGGCTATTGTCAAATTTCTCCCACCCAAAGGAATAATCACATGACGACACTGTTAGCCGATTTTGTCTATAATTACTAGATGTGCATTCATTTATGCGCTGATATTATTAGTAGTATCATCTATCACTGGGCTTGGAGACTGCTGAATCCTCTGCAGACTTCGTTAGCACATGCACTGCATCCTTGATAGCATGATAAATAATATTTTTCACCTAATAATATAAAAGAGATGAGAACATCTCAAATACAGTGCCTACAAAAGTATTCCTTTTGATTGGGATTGTCTCCAGGGGGAATGGCCTGTGTAAAACAGCCCTCATAAGTGTAAGCCGCTTTGAGTTCCCTCATGATGAAGAGAAGACCATTTCTTTCTTGGAAAAATCCTATGCTTCAATCCTACACATCAATCCAATCCTGTGCATCAATATTACCTTCCCTTTCTGGTCATATAAGTGTTACTGTAAAATACAGTTATTTTTTTCCTTTTGGGTTTGATTGTTCATTACACCAACCAGACACAATGAACCTTCATGGATGTCCCCCATACAGGTCCCCCCCCCCCCCCCCCCAGAAAACCAGTCGTGGCAACTTGAAAGGCTGCTTTTCCCATGCAAAGAGATTATTGGACCAACCATTTCTCCATGCATATTTCCAGAAAAGCTGGACACTTTCCAGACTTGTGACAATATCAGAGAAAACCATCCTTGGGAAGTGTTGGGCTTTTTCCCAAGCTAACTTACAATTCCATGCATGGGAAATATAACTCCTCTCAGGTTCGATTCCCAAGACTGGGTTTCTGCAGAAATTTCTTGCTGAAATGACAGTGGCCTGGCATTGAAATGCACAATTAAAGGAGGGCTGCTGAGGTGTAATCCTCATGAAATTGGCTGGTGAAAACATGGAGTTTCAAATTTCTCACCTGAAAAGCACCCAAATTTTTAGAGCATTATGCATGAATCACAAACCTGTAATTTGTCCTCATGGTTGGTATGTTTAGCTGACAAATGACGGAACTCTTGAGTTGTCTTAAAACAATGCCCAATACGCTGTGAAAAAGAAGAACAGGTAATGTTTCTTAGACTTCCCTCTGTAATCATTATCTATATAGAGTGGAGAACACCACAAAATTTGATCCTTCATTTTCCAACTCAATACCAAAAACGGCAATGAAAAAGTTATGGTTAAAATAAAGCTTTCCTATTCTCACCTCTGGCGAGACAAAGTCTTCAGCTATCTTGACACAGCTGTAGAGATTGCGCACTTGATGTGGGGCACCCGCAGGGATAAACACTCCATCACCAAGACATTGACAGATAGCATATCCTTCTACATTGTATTCTCTCTTAAGTCGCTCGCGGATCTCGTGATCAAGGTAGAAACACTATGACAGAATCAGCAAGTTAGTGTGGCAAATTCAGAGATGTTGACAAGGGAGCACTACGAAAAAGACTACAGTAGTTACAGGGATATTGCGTTACAGGGATATTGCGGAATTATCCATAGAGCACCCGTAAACCTCACCTGGTCATGAATAGGGTCATGGTGGGCTGCATACTTCATTTTCTTTTCTCTGGCGATCTAACAAAGATACAGGACAGACATTTTAACAATCGCAACAGTTTACAATACTCATATTTTTTGTTTATTTACGGAATGCACATAATAAATAAATACTTTATTTGTGTGTCAGTAAAAATTATAGCAGTAGTAAAACCACTAAGTAAGGACACAAAATATAAAATAATAAATAACTATCTATAAAATTTAAGAAAATTAAGTTAATTACTACTAGCTACATGGTACATTACATGATCGGTCACAGGGCGTAATACACGATGCAAGTCTCATGAACAGTTAGGTAAAAATGTCATTCATGGATGTTTTGTTTGCAGAGAAAGGACAATCTCAAATTTTTCCGACCCCACTAACCTTATGAAGAAGATCTCGTATCTTATCAGCGTCTTCAACCTCATATATATGCCACAGAGCACCCTAGGTAGACAACAAAACACATTCGTATATGGTCACAATGTATTAGTAGGGAAAAGGGATGGCTCGCATCGCCCTATACCAGAAAGGTATAATATACATGTGTATATGATGACATTGTATTGGTAAGAAAAAAGGACGGCTGCCGTCGTTACTACGCCAACTACCTACATACCAACAAATGTGAAAAAAACCTAGAATGACAAGGATAAAAACAATTGGACAGCGCTACAGTAAGTTGTCTTCTCCAAAGTACAAGGAAGAGAACAACAGGGCCGATGAATGAATAATATGTGACATAAACAGAGCCGATGTACTTGCATTCCTGGAGGTCTCATGAATAATAATATGTGACATAAACAGAGCCGATGTACTTACAATCCTGGAGGTCTCATGAATAATAATATGTGACATAAACCCATGTACTTACAATCCTGGAGGTCTCTTGGCGAACTCTCAGCTGCTGGACCACGTCACATGTATCGTCGACAGCCTTGATTGCATCTGGAAAAAAGTATTTTGTTCTCAATAATTCATGAATACCTGGAAGAACAATCGTCATTTCACAACTCAAGCTAGAACAGCAACATGATATACTGAAAATGTGAGGTCATTTCGAAATCGGTCTACGGAGGCCTATTTTCAAACACGCTAAATTTGCGATCTAAACATGTCCCCAAATCTTAGCAATCCTTGGATTTCCTTGAAATGCTCCAAATTGCTTTCTTTTAACTAGCCCCTTCAATTTCAGAGAATATTTATATATTTTGTGACCTTATCACGTGAAAGAGCATACAAAGAACGAGATAACAAAATCTACCTTTCTTCTCTTTTTCTCCAGCGCCCTGATCTCGCGGTACACCGACGTACACCATTACATTGACGGCATCTGACATGTCTATATGTAGATTCGTGGTACCTTCCTTGGGAAATGCGGCAGAACCTATTGTAACAGAACATAATAGCAGAGATATTGGTCAAAGTGTTTTAGAGATCTAAGTGAGCGCCGCCCACCATAGCTTCAACAGAAGTAGTTTCTATACCAGGCTAAAAAGATCTTACCATAAGCATTGTACATCTTAGGCCCAAGATCTGGCTTGACAAAGAAGTCGGGAAGCCTATAAAAAAAATAACAACAGCTTACACCACCAGCAACAACAACAGAAACGACCGACAACTAATAGCTTACCGAGATACCAAGTTCATCCATACTCTATTTACGTCTACGTATAGCTTACCGAGATACCAAGTTCATCCATACTCTATTTACGTCTTCGTATAGCTTACCGAGATGCTAAGTTCCTACAGCCATCTCTTCGTGTGTACTCGGGTAGGGGAATGTGATCCATCAGGTTCTGAAATCTAAAACAAATCACAAAACAGTAACATATCTAAGATATTTCTACCAGTGGCACGTTTTGTCAGGGAGAGTTCGGATAATGCTATAATTACGTTTCCATGTTCAAAAGTTAGGTCCTCCCCTGCTGAGTATAGCTTAGATGTCTAATGCATCCCTTTTGTCTTTTTATTATGGCCAATAACAAAGTAGCGCTAAAGTTCTTCCCCCTTCTGGTTCGAAGTTCAAAGCATTACCTGGACGGTAACTTTTCACTGAAGTCAGCCCCCGGAGGCCAGTCCTGTAGGAGGAAAAGAGAAAAATAGGGTGTGAAATTCGACCAGCGTCTCGCCATTGCTACTAAGTCCTTGATATTGGTCATATGTTCTAAAACCTAGACATCAGCGCGCTTTGCATGAAAAAAATATGTTTGGCTCGTAGGCTTAGTTGCCACTTGAACAACACGTTTGGTTACCTCACGCGCAGCGCGACCTCCCTACAAACGTTCCAAAAAAAATATTTTTTACCTTTAGTTTCAGAAGCATTGGTTTTTCATGTTCGTCTAGTGCGCGATCTGGGGAAACAGCAACATAAAGATTTAACGATGCGGCATCACGCTCAGGCAAGAGAGAGTGATAGCGCGGTTTTCGTATGACCGTCGCGAGTATTTGGTGGAATCACTTTGCGATTAGTTTTTTACACTCATCATCATTTCACTGAAAACACACTCTTGACAAATGGTCAGCTTGGTTATAATTGGTAAAATGATCGAATCGCATGGGAAAATTCAGTCCAAACCGGGAAAATAGCTATTTCACATCCCAAGAGTGGGTTTCTACAAGATACAGCCCTCTCAGCAGCACCTGCAGTCTTTGTATGGACTACTGACTGACTGATTTTGTGGGAAATGCAGGTCTATCCTGCCTGAATCCCATGTGAGGGTTGTTCCCTTCCCTGTCTTCGCCTTTTACGGCCCTAGAGACCGCACAGCACAATCCAACTAAGGGAAAGTGAGCTTGATAAATCAGCGAGCGTGGAGCAAAAATTTGAACGAAAAAGTCATACCCTTGATACTTTCAAAGCCTTTCCAGAACGAGCCCACTTCAAAGTTTTCGATGACTGCACCATTTAGGCAGTTAACAACATCGGCTAGCTCATCACCTATATGAACACAACAAACAAATACTGAAACATTAAAGACTACTCCAGTCACAGCATAGCCATCTTCTCGTGATAAATAATAATAAAAACGTTAATATCACTGGGATATTCTCAAGCGCTTTACAATAACTATGAATATCTATATGGTTAAAAGGTTAAAAGGTCCATTAAAGACTATTTTAAATACTGACTATCTATGCGCGGTGTATCTATTTCAATGACTATTATTAACAGGGTCCTGAAGGGTTAAAACGGGAGCCGGGATTCGCCTTTTTTTAGGCCGGGAAAACGGGATTTGGGTTAGCGGGAACGGGATTTGTCTACCGGGAATGGGATCAAGATGCTTCAACGGGAATGAGATTTTTCAAATCTCTCCTTGTATATCCTGTGTATCCTAATAAAAAGTCGTCAATTTATACCATTTTTCGCATTAATTGAAGACTGTTATCCTAACAGCAGGCTACCTGAAAATAGAATTTCACTTCTCGCACCTTCTAAATTAAGGCCCTCGTTTTGCTTTTTTTGGTCCCTCGGAATCTGCGAGGTTTCGGTCAACGGTTTGATAACTTGGCATAGGCATTTTCAAAACGGCGGAACCACTTTTTGAATAGAATCGTATGATATATCTTTTGTATCAAAATTGAGGACGAGATATCATACGGGCAGAGGATCATTTCATTTTGGGGTGGGCGAAAGGGGGGAACTCTCGAAACAAGCCCTGGAAGGGGGTATCACAAGAAATTTTCTGCGGGATTATTCCAGCAATTTCTATATCATTTGCATTTTTGTAGTTCTCTTCTTTCAATACGTTAAACATTTCGCATAAGGAAGAAACATGTAATATTGCGTTTGAGATCTCCCGCAAACAAAGACAATATGCTCGTGTCGTTTAAATGGAATGCCCGTTACAAGAACATTTGTATCTTAGCGAGGAAAAACAAACTCCCCGCGAAAAGCCCTCCAGTGATAGGCCTGGCAGGCAATTATTATGTTCGAAAGAAGCCCGTAAGCGTGAGATCGACGTTACAAACGTTGGGCCGCAAATATGACGATTTCGTCATTTGCGTGGTGCACGAAGAATATAAAGTACAGGCTTTATTTGCTATACACAAAAAATGCAATGATCATCTACCTTTTTTCTGAGGCTTGATGAAATACGTTTATCAATTAAAACAGGACGCGCTTCACGCGCAAAAGAAGGGAAATTACTGTAAAGGATATCCCATCAGTGTTCAAATAAGGGGATCACGAAAAGCCTTTATAGTGATAGGCCTGGCGGACAATCACTATGTTGGAAAGAAATCGACATTACAAGCATAGCAATTCGTCATTTGGTTGCAATAATAACAATTTCGTCATTTGCGGCGTGCATGAACAATAAACCTACAGGACCAAGAGATAGTACCGATAAAAGCAAGAATCTCAATTTTAACATCACAGTTTTCGTGCGCCGGGATTTTACCGACTGCAGTCCTACCGGGAACGGGATTGTACCTACTGGGAACGGGATTTTGCGAAAAAAGCGGCCGGGAAACGGGATTGGGACCCCCCCTTCAGGACCCTGTATTAAGTAACATCATGTGCCGTGAACCATGCCCCAATAAGCCTAGTTGGAGTTTAACTTTCGTGATCGTATCAGTGCGCATGCGATTTTAGTCTGAATCTTTTGTTTAACTTCTCTTTATCTTGTTAAACAAAAGAAATCAAGAAATTCGGACTAGAATCCTATGATATCTCTTTTTGTGTAAATTGAGGACGAGATATCATAGGATTCAAGTATATTCAAAGCGTTCAGTCGGTAGATCCCGCCGAAAATAGCACTCAAAAAGGCGATATCGCCCTCGTCGCTGCGCGACTCGTGCGATATCGCTTTTTTCGTGCTATTTTCTTAGCGGAATCTAGCCTCCTGAAGCTTTGAATAATCCTATAGAATCGCATGCGCACTAAACACGAAATTTAAACTTCAACTAGGCTTATAAACTGGGGATTGAAAATCCAAAGTTTAAGAACAGTAAAAAGCTATGTGGTATTTTTCAAGTATCATGGCACAATTCTGCATTAAGATTTCCTGCAATTTACTCAAACACGTTACTGTGGATTAGGGAACACGGTACATGACCCGATTTATCGTAAAAAAATCATCATTATTCATTTGTGTGACGGCAAATGTTCAAGCAAAGAGCAATTGAAACCTCTCGTATCAATACTACCAAGATGGATTGCAACAACGACGTGACAAGATTAAAACTTACCGAATTCTTTTCCAAAGGACTCTGGTGACCATAGATTCCTGTCCAGAAGTCGGTCTATATTGCTAACTAAAACAGGCTGAAAAAAGTAAAATAAATGTCATTTATTCTCGAAATTGTCGTACCGAACAGACCTACTGCGTGACGTTTGATTCTCACGAAACAAAGGTAAAACAACTAGCTTGGCCTCGTTCGTCCAGTACTAGTTTATTACGGATCTCATTGAACTGTCGCACTGCCTTGACAATTCACGCCGCTACCACACCCACAAACGTCTGCGACTCTGCCTACATTCGTCCGTGTTTTGTCTAGATTGTGTAACGTTTCTGTCTGCTGTCGTTTTTTGGCGGGAATTTACCATGAATGGAAAACCATAAACAAGACATTTGTTAGGCAACAATCTCAGTAATTTAGAATTGGCTTGCGAAATCAAATTGGACAATTGATTTAAAAATTGGGCTGTTGTTTTAGAAATTCGTCAGCAAGGCATACGTGCACTTTGTGGTCTGTGTGCGTGCAGCCTTGCATACCACCATTCCAGGTATTCCAGGTGTTACTGTAGTAAACTGGAATGTGTAATTACTGATAATCCACCTACCTTTCCTTCTATCCACCGCTTTTCAAATGATTTCACATTTCCAGGATGATGAGGCTCGTGTAAGCGAAGCAGTCGACCATTACATAGGAACGTATGTGGAGCAGGATACTCCTCGGACATGTCCGGCTTGTTTACAAGCCCACTGTATCTATTGTCGCCGTCTGCTGTTGTCTTTTCATAGCTCGTGCATTCTCCTTTAGTTGACACTGGGATAAGAGTAGAGGGTTCTGCATCAAGGGCAGGCTCGACTTGAGGGGTCGGTTGTTCCTCTGCAGATTTTGACACCGGTTCATCCTGCTTATCGTCAGCCTTATTCGACTGAAGTGACTTACAGGTGTCTATTGTTGAGCTCATTACTGTTGTCACCGGAATGGTAGAATTGCTCACTACTATAGCTTGCGTGGCCGGGTTTATTGCTGTCGTCGCTAGAATGGTCGAGCTGGTTGCTGGAGTGGTACATTTGGAAACTGATGTCGCCATTGTGTTAGAATTGGTTGCAGATGTCACCGCAGTGGTAGAATCGGTTGCGGATGTAACTGGAATGGAGGAATTGATTACTGATGTCGTCGGAGTGGTCGAGCTGGTTACTATAGTTACAGAGTTACATAACGCTAATGAAGATGATGCAATTGGCATTATAGTAGCTGGTTCCTTCCGTACGCTTACTAATGGTACATTGACATCAGACTTAGGTATGGCCATCACAACCTTATCTACTGTAATACTCGATAAGGTCAGGTTAGAATTTGAACCAGCAATGGCTGTACAGGACGGGCTTGTATTCGACTCTAATAGGGACGAAGGTTTAGATATATGAGTGCTAGTAGAAACAGTAGACGAAGTGTTCTGCCTTGAAACGCCACACGTAGATAATGAACTAACAGAATTTGACCTGGATGACGACACAGCAGTCCCGCTTATGAGTGGCTTTGCTGAAGAAAAGCAAGTCGTGGGAGTAACCAAACATACGGATCTCTGGTCTGGGACACATGTCTTGGTTCTCCCTGAGTTTGGTGCAGCCGCAGCACACACTGAGTGGCATACACGAACCTTCTGTTGAGGGACTGCCTTGACTTGTGGGCCTGCTATAGCCGTCTTGACTTGATTGACAGTCATGCCAGATTTGGTTGGGACTAAGGTTTTGTGCTGCGACACAGTTGGTTTGTTAACAGGAACAACAGATTTAGAGGTAATTACAGCAGACGAGGGGACGGTCACTAGAATCTTGGATGTTACTGGCATGGATATGGGAATGCTCGATAACAAGGCCACTGCAGTGGGGTTAGATACAGGAGCAACGGCGGTCTTAGTGGTTACAACTGCGACGTTTGGTATCACAACAGAAGACGTTCCACCTGACAGTACCGTTTTAGTAATACCTTTGCATACAGCCGACCGTGGAACAGATAAAGGCATGGCAGATTTACTTCCGTGTGACACAGCGTTTGATACAGCACCCTTAGCAGTATGAGTGGACTTAGGTGCTCCAACTCTTGCAGTTTTTAGAATAGGGCCATTCGATGAAACAACATGTGTGGTCCCACTCATTGTAGTAGCAGGTGATGAACTGGAGACACCTGGCTTGAATATAGGGGCACGGACCTTTGATGGTACTACCATTAAGCCCGCCGTACCCAAGGATGTCCTATTTGCGGACAGTATATGTCTCCTCACAGGAGTACCTGGCTTGGACTTTGGTGCAGTAAAGTTTAGAAGAGTCACTATTGGTTGAGAACTAGTTGTCTTTGACTTTGACACTGGAGTCTGTTGCATGGTAACAGGGATCAACGCAGTCTTCGTACTTGCTTGCTTGGTTACTGTAGCAACCTGCTGAGTCTGTTGCATGGTAACAGGGATCATCAAAGTCTTCATACTTGCTTGCTTGGTTACTGGGATTACTGTAGTAACCTGCTGAGTCTGTTGCATGGTAACAGGGATCATCGCAATCTTCGTACTTCCTGGCTTGGTTACTGTAGTAACCGGTTGAGTCTGTTGCATGGTAACAGGGATGACCGCAGTCTTCGTACTTGCTTGCTTGGTTACTGTAGCAACCTGTTGAGTCTGTTGCATGGTAACAGGGATCATCGCAGTCTTCGTACTTGCTTGCTTGGTTACTGGGATTACTGTAGCAACCTGCTTAGTTACGGGAGCCACTTTAGTTATCTGCTTGGACACAGGGTTAGTAAGGGGGTACACTTGATGGGGATCAGGTTTAATGTGACCGACTGATGACGGTTGAGCGGGTAATGCACGGGACATTGTATCTGGGGCCTGAACCATGGAAGTCTTGGAGGTTACTGAAAGAAAAGGTTATGGACAAAAAAACATTTTTAGCAGGAAGAGGAATATCGGCTGACGGTGAATGGCGAATGGCTGCTATTATCAAGATCAACAGTACTCTATGGAGGCATGGACACGTGCTAACTCACACTATCATTGTAGTTTTAATTCTTGACTGACTTACAGCAGAAACATATAAGTGAGTTGAAACGTGTAGCAAACATACATTGCTTTTAGTGCCAAGCTGCGGAATATTCGCAGAATAAACAATTGAACAGATTTTGAAAGTAATGTTGTTGCAAGACTTCAAGATGTCAAGTGTTAGCATATTATAACTTACAACTGTGTTCTACTTTATTTGAGCGAAAAATGAAATATTATGAAGAGAAAACCTGCTTGGGTTAGCAGTCGAGAGTTCATTATTGACCAAATATGGTCATAAACAAACCGCGAATAATTCACAGCTTGGTTCGCCGTTACATGTTTCAACTAAGTTATATGTTTCTGCTTACAGCTGTTTCAGGTTACTCGCGATCCAGTGCATTCAGAACATCGAATTGGCTTTTGGAAGGGTTTTTTTCTGCGTAAAGTAAATGACCACGATAGCCAATGTAAATCTCTGCCCAGTTTCACCTACTGTACTGCTACTGTCCTTACAGAATTCGGGCAAAGATCTTATTGGCTCATCAGATTTGTTGGACTAAACAGAAAACCCACTGCCAAAATCGGTGTTATGAACGTCCTGGGTAGCGTGTTATCTGAAACAGTTGTAAATGACCCTTCTAAATCGCTAGCTAAAGATACACTGAAAAGCGCATCAAACTAACCTGTAGCTGATTGCCGCAGAGCTTGATTGGCCATCTTCACGAATTCTTGTGTTACAAACAATTTACCATCTGTGTTAAAATTAACACGAATAACTTGCTGAGGCACTGGAGTTATTCCTTTTCCAGGAACCGAATTCGTTGTAACAGGCCCTTTTACTGGAACGACTTGGTTTGACTTAGTGGCTACTGTCAAATTTTGCTCCGATTGATTGGCTTTAGCGGGCACAGTCTGCGGCACAGCACTTGGTTTTGAAACAATTTTCGCTATGTCTTGTGTGGATATTTGAGGGACTGCACTTTGCGTTGGACCAGGTTTTGCTGCCATTGGAGTAGAAATCTTGGGTGGTTCGCAATTTGGCGAAGTGCCAGGCTTTTTCGCGCATATAGATTGCTCCTTGCAAGCCACAAGAGCCAGCAAGTCCAGGTTGAAGTCAAACACGCTGTCAGTGCTGGTTCCTGCCACACTTGTCGATGTTGTTGTAGCGATATTCATCAGGCTAGTAGGTGTATTAACGGGGGAGTCATCAGGCGAGGAGTCGTAGCTGTGGAGCAAGCGCAAACCTGTTGTTTTCTTTAAAAGGGCACTCTCTACTGGTTTACTTGACATGGCTGTTTGCTCTAACATGAAGAAACAAAGCAGAAACAAGTGATTGGCATCCCAAAGGAACCACATAATTGGCCGGGGGGGGGGGGGGGGGGGTGACTCCCCTATTTTGGGGGGGGGGGGGGGGACTCCCCTATTTTGGGGGCGGGGGTGTACGTCGCACCTTGAGGGTTTGAAATCAGGCCTCTGGTACCTTTTAGGGGTGAAATTCGAAAGCAAATTAAAATGGTTTTATCAATATTGTTGGTGCCTTTTAGGGGTCAAAATCAACTAGGCCACGGCCTTTTTGGTACTTTTTAGGAGTAAAATCGAAACGTTTCTCACGATTCTTAGACACTTTATCGGTAACTAGAACAAAACAATACCATGTCAGCCAATCACTGTCTGGATTTCCAGTACACCACGCACCGTGAACCCACTCTCGCCACCCGTGTGCTGCATGTGTAATCTGCCTTTTGATTGGATGTCATAGTTTCGTTTTTGTCTGGTTGCCGTTGAAAGTGTCTCGAGGGGAGCCTATGGAACGTATCGTTTAAGGACGTAAAACGAGGAAGATGCTAAGAGTCAGGATGGTGATAAAAATTTTCATTCCAAGCAATTGACTTACTTTTCCCTGACGTGTGGCTAAGGTCAGCGCCTTGTTCCTTCTTTCCAACACGAGAATCGGTACCCTCTCCAGGGAATTCAATCCCAAGCTTTTCGTCATACTTCAGGTCGTCGTCATTTATGAGAGATAAACTACTCTTCTCCTCACCTAGGGAGGATAGCACCTCTGGTTTAACGGTATCAGTCATGTGAGTACCCATTTCTGGCTCCAAGGCATCACCAACTGGGGCTCTCTTCTCTACCTTCTCCACATGATGACACGGGGTCTTCATCTCTCCCTTGATAGCATCGTCTGCAGGGGGCACGAGTTGTGTCACGTCTGTCTTGATGGAATGTACCGTGGACTTGACATGTGACTTGATACCATCCCCCATCAGGGTACTCTTCTCTGCTTGCAAGCCTGACATCCACGCTACATCGACCCTCGCTTTACCTTCTGCTTCTAACGCATTCATCAACTCCACTTTTTGGGCCTCTCTCTCCTTTAGTTTCTCCTTGATGATCTCTTTTACTGTCATATTTTCTTTCAACGGCTGACATGATTCCATTCTAGCAGGTGAGGTTGCTTGTCCGGTGGCTAGCTCTCCTGATCCCGCTACTTTGGAAGTTTGAAATTCGTCAGTTACCGGTTCACTTTTCACTAGTGTCCCAGCAGCTGGGCTATCTTGAGCCATAGCACCAACAACATTCACTTTAGGTAGAACATTATGGACATCCATTGGCGCCTCTGTGCCGTCCTGTTGGATCTCATGCAGCTCTTTTATTCGTGGCTCAGCGTCATGGGGGGTATAGTGACACGGACAGCCATCACTGATTTCCATTTGATGCGAGCCTTGTGGAGCTGTTCAGCCAGATCGAGTAGAACTACAGGAAGAAACAGAGGGATAGGTATATAACGGTTATATATTTATATCATAATACACAGTTTCAAGGGCAACTACATTTTTTTACTAGTGAAACAATATTACAGTGCTTTACTTTGTAACTGTGACTAGATACCTCGAGCGAAATGAATATTATCAAAGTGTGGTACCTTGTTTGGGAATTATCTGGGCAACAATAAGGTTCTGGGGAAGATGGCAAATCCCTGGAGCGCAGTTCACCCACTTGAACTCAAACACACGTTTGCCATGATCTGCAAGAATAAGGATTAGACCAACTTGGGGTTAGGACTAGCAAAAAAACGCTTACCAAAGTACGACATAAGCAAGATGACAATATAAGATAGCACAGTGAGATAGATCACAGTTCTTATAGAAACATTTACATGTACAACATCCATTAGTGTCATTCCACTAGTGGTCTATTATAAATGCTGCACTCTGATTGGATAAGCGAAACGTGTCGGGTTTGAATCCCCCAAATGACAAATAACCAGCTGTAAAATTCACCTACTAGTTGGATTTGAATAAAAACGTCGTACCATGCAACGTCATACCTGCACTCTAGTGGATAAATGACGCTACAGGATAGTGAGTGAGTGAGTGAGTGATTCCTCTCGCTCTCGTGACGCACTTTCGTAGAGAAAAAGATTCCTGGACTTTTGAGAGCATTTTCCAGGATAACTAGCTTGGGTTGCAAACGTTTCGTCCTATCTCTTTTTCTACTCAAGGCAGCTTGATATGGCAAGGCGGTCATCGGACAGACACCACAGAACAATATGAGCAGTATGCTACATAATATATCGCTAGTAATTTAGTGATAGGTTTCCAGGACTTTGGTATATAATCCAGCATTTTCCAGGAATTCAAAAGCAGAATCAAATTTGAGTCTTTTTCAGGTTTTTCAGGACCTGTACGAATCCTGATTCGGCATTCGGGCTTTTCATGGGATATTGACAGGATCGAGGACAAATTGCGAATGAATCCCTCTCAGCAGCCAACAAAATTGGATGAGTTTTTCAGGATCGGTACTTTCCTGGATGATCTAATGGCGATCAACCAGATAACAAGAATCTAACCTTGCTGTCGGCTTCTCTCTTGTACCCTCAGCTGATAACAATCAAGACAAACACCGAACCCACACTTCTGGCACACCCAATGGATATTGAAGATCGTGGTGGCACAGGCGTCACACATCTCACGCACCCCCAGCACGGCTCGTTTGTAAGCAAGTTCAACTGTAATAAAACAAGATGACGCATTTTGGCGGCAGTATGAACATCAAACAAGACATGGCCTTAGTCTTGTGATCAAACGCAAAGGCAACAGTGTATATTCAGGGCTGGAAATAATTGTTTTCACTTGACCTGACATTGTCCGATAAAACTCCCTAGTGTGGGCGGACATATTTTTTAATTGGTCATACATATCAGAAAATTGGTCGGACACTTAAACTTGCACACCTTAATTTGAAAGAAATAACACAACATGGCGGAAAGTAACGCTTGTTTATTGCGCTCTCTTGTTGTCTTAGGTATTCTGAAAAATGATCTGCAGTACTGTTGAGATAAATGTTCACATTATTTCTCTGACATTATATTCTCAGTTATCACTGCAAACAAAAACAGAGAAAAAACTCAATTGACTGGACATTATGACCGACCAAATAACCAATTTGGTCGCCGACATTTGCCGATTTTGATCGGACAAATGTCCGATGACCGGCAGTTATTTCCAGCTCTGATAAATGTAAATAAAGAAATGACCAACACAATTAACATAAAGAATAAGCAGAGCCTTGAGAGCCACGTGGCGCCGCTTACCTCCCATACTCGTTTGCACTTTTGCCTCCTTTTCTTCCTGCACCAGCGAACAGAACTCATCACCCGTATGTTTGAGAATATAGAGTGCCTCCTCCATTGTAAGCTGCTTCAGTGCTGAGGGAACAAAAGGTAAAACTTGTCGTTACAGATCGACTAAGTGGTTGCCATTCAATGCTTCTTTGAAAAGCAGTGAGCAGGCGATACTAGGAATAATGGCTCAATCCACTAAGCATAAAGTTATTAATGTCTCAATGTTCTTTGCATTTCGGCCAGTAAGAGGGAAAAGAATCTGGTGTAAGAAAACAATAATTCTTAACAACAATGTACAAAACTATGCCCACTCCCTGAGGAGCATATGAGTTAGCATAGGCATTGTATGCATTAATCCAGTAGCACAGACATCCTCGGAAACCCAGGGCTTTTTTCCGTCCAACACTAGCTTAGTAGTTTACCTTCATCATTCGCTATCCAAGGCTTGAAGTCTTCTGGTTCGGCGTGTTCTGGCATCAAAAAGCCTGCCATCTGAATACGTCCCGACCTCTTCTTCTTTTTCAGCCTTGAAAAACAAAAGATACTAAAGATAATCGAGTCAACAGACCAGACAATTGTGTGATAAAATGTTTACCTTCTGAACATGTTGAAGCGACAGCAATCAGTTGTAGCCTTGTCGTCCTTATCCCGGCAGTCTCGGCACCTCGGTAACTTGGGAAACAGTATGCAACCACCATTCTAAAGACGAAAAAGAGATCTCAGGGTTCGGCACCTTCATGTGAAATGTCAACCTGTTTCGACTTAGATTCCGTCCCCACTACACCGTTTTCAAACGAAAACGGATACATTTTGCTCCGTTTTAAAAAAGATTTGCGTCCACACTTCGTTTTCGTATTGTTTTCGCCGTTTTCGGTGATCGTTTTCGCCATTGTAGTGTGGACGATAGCCGTATCCGGAGCAAAATGTATCCGTTTTCATTTGAAAACCGTGTAGTGTGGACGGGGTCTTAGAACAAAGTATGCCCTGCGTTGGTATTTCATACCTGAATGAAGAAGACCTCTTCTGGTATCTTCACCTTTGGCCTTTTCTTGGTGGAGATCCGTCATCTTGAAAAAAAACAAACAGAAACAATATCATAGAGTCACGCATTTTCAGCCATTTGTGAATGTGAGGAGAAATTTTGCAAAGAAACTGAAGACTTTTAGTCATTTAGCCATTTATGAACGAAGATTGAGATGTAAAATGAAAAACATCATGAAAAACGTGGCAACTCTCACAAGTGATTGTAAAACATTTTGTCGCTAAAACGTGATAAGCCATTTTTTCCTCTAAGATCGAGCTTGTATTATTTGATCACCAGCCGGTAAACTAATACTTAAGCCTTGTGAATGAGGTTGACTAACCTTTTTTCTCAATCTTCTTTTTTACTCTCTTCTTTGGTTTCTCTAGACATTTTCGCTTTTCACCTGACAGCATTTCAATCAGCTCCGTTAGTGGTTTCTCGTCATCTTGGTCTGTAGAGTCCTTGGCTGGTCCCACAATGGAACAAGAATCTCTAGATGCAAGCTCTTGATGCTGGCAATCATTTGATATCGTCTCTATTTCTGTTTTAGCCTCGGTTGTTGCATCTGAAACAGCAGTCTGTTTAGTCTTTTCTTGTTTTGCTTTAGCCATCTTCTTGACAGGTTTTGCTTGCTTTGCCACGTTCCCTGTTCTTCCCATCTGTCCATTATTGGTAGCCTGGCCGAGAGCCACGGTTTTACTCTTTGTCGACTCGACAGTTGACTTGACCGAGGTCTTCCTTTGCCCTTCTGATGTGGTTTCCACTAGGGCAACAGGTTTAGAAAACGCGCGCGCCATTTCGTCGCACAGCTTAGCATGTTGAGCCATACAATCGCTCTTGGAGGGAGATCCTCTTTCGCCTACAGATGTTACACCAAGACTACCAAAAGGACTCCTGTTATGTTCTCGCGGAGTATTCACAGCTTTTTCTGTACTACCTTCAATTTCCTCCTTGATTCCCATGCTGTTAAACTCGTTCTCGAGCTGTTCCCAGTTGATCAACTCTTCTTTACTTGTAACAGAATGGGAATTGTTCTGATCCTTGCAAATTTCCATCTCTTCTCTCTTCTTCTTCCGTTTCTTGTCGCCCTTTTTGTTGTCTCCTTCCTGTTCTCCTTTGCTAGCTTTACGTTTTCGTTTCTTTGGGGGACTTTCGCCTTTTTCGCTTCCTGCATCCCCCATTTCTTCTTCAGACTTGTCCTTCTTTTTCTTCTTCTTTTTGTGCTTGTTCTTGCTTTCCTCTGGACCTTCCTCTGTTCTGTCAGAATCCATTCCTCCATCGTTTTTCTTGTGCCTTTTCTTGCGTTTCTTTTTATGCTTTGGCGACTTTTGTAATAACTCAACTGATGCCCCCATTTTCCCAGACTCAATGATTGAAGAGGTTACACCAGTCTCTAGATCGACATCATCTTTCATCTCGCCTGTTTCTGTTTTGTCGACACCCAACCATTCGTCCACTTGCTTGTCCTTCTTCTTTCTCTCCTTTTTCTTTTTCTGAGATTCCTCTTGCTGTAAATCAGATAAAGAAACCAAACTCGCTTCTGTTGCAATTCCACCAAGACGCTCAATCGGCGAAGACGGCTCTACAGTTTTTAAATTGAGAACATCGTGATCTGCTACAAAATTTACTGGTAAACATTGCTTTGATGACTTAGCGGATAATTCTGCATCTTTTGACTTAATGTCTCGTTCACCTGCACTGACACTTTCAGTAGTGTTTCCGAAAGTTCTCGTATCCGTCTGTTCTGAGCTCCCTAAGTTACACAAGTCAGTGCTTTGCTTACTAGATGATCCCGCATTGTTCGCAAACACGTGGTCACCAAACATAGATAAAATGCTATATGAGGAGTCAAGTTTCGTTGATGAAGGTAAATTCTTTGGCTTTTTTACAGACGTCTCTCTCTTTGAACTGAATGATGCTTGATTGGTTGAAATGTGACTTCCATCCTTTCTGCATTCAAAAACACCTTCATTCTGACTGCATTCTCTTACATCATTACTTGTAGTTATAGTAGTTGTCCCTGAAGTGTTTGTTCCTACGTTGCCACTTCCAGGCTCAATAAGCTTGTTCTTGATCAACTGCCTCAACTTATTGCCGTATTGTAAAGACCTCTGCTTATTGGCTAATGTCATAGATTGGCGTTCTTCTCCTGTGAAAGATGTCGCGGAATCTGGATCACTGCGATGCTGCAATGACTTGTGTATGTCGGCAAACGTCAAGGCAGGTTCTTCTACTATCACCGAATCCTGATTTGTAGAGGAGTCCTGTCTATCACCTAATAAACTCGGTGTTCTTTCCATAGTCACAGCACCAAATGTTGCCACAGGCTCGATTTCTTGCTTTTGGGCCTCGCTTACTGGCGGTTTTGTAGCCATCTCTACTCGTTTTTTCTTTGCTGCATTTGCTCGTCCGGGTTTTGTTGTTACAGGTACATGGCACTTCACATCTACATGGGTTGCATTTGATAGAGAAGCAACTATAGACAGACTGTCTTGCTTTGCCACATCGCTTGGTCTCCCTTTGGTAGTTATCAAGGCACGATCTTTTCCATCTGTGGTCACTGCAGTCTCTTGTTTTTTCTCGTTGCGTTTCTCGGTTTTCCTTTTCCTTTTAGCCTTATGTTTTGTAACTTGCTCTGTGGTCGTTAAGATGCGAGGATCTTCGAGTACTTTAATAGCCTCCTGTGCAGAGGTTTCGTGAAATTCTAACAATCTGTCCACGGAAAACGGAGAGATATTACTCCTGTTAGGGCTACTCGATTGTTCTTTGCTTTCAAAAGGAGCATCGCCTGGCTTGTTTGAGGGTGAAGTGTGAGAAGATGTGTTGCCATCACAAGGTTTCAGTGCAGGGGGCGCCTTTTTTATGACAGACGTACAAAGGGATGCTCTCCCCTGAATTACTTCTGATAGGTCGGGTTTGGGGGAATCAGAGGATACTATGACTTCACTCTTAGATTCGGACTCATTTGTTGGTACATGTAGAGGTGTCGAATCTGGTAAGACCGACTTCAAGTCTTGAGACTGCAGAGGAGGAACAGTTTTGGGCTTTCTTTCCCTTCTAGACTTAGATCTCTCTTTTTTTGGTGCTATGGCCTTTGTTGTAGTTTCTTTGCGTTCTGGATTAGTTTGCCTGCACTCTGGTTCTGTTCGGTGGTTTTCGTGTTTCTGGCTCGGTAGCCTTCTATCCAATGTGCTATCAGGTTGGGTAGGCTTCATGCTAACAGGAGTTGAAGATTCCTAAATACCAAGAAAAAACATTTTAGGCATCGTGTGCGCTAACCAAATGATCTCGCTTTTGTGGGGAGGAGGTCTCATCAAAGATCAGGGCTATCAACTCACGAATTCAAGGGTAACATAACATTACAAGCTTAGTTCACAGAGCAATAGGATTCAATCGCAAGTCAGGGAGATCAGTCCACAAATACATTGGATCAGTTCAAAGATCAGGCAGATATGTTTTAGATAACTACCTTATCTATTTTTCCAGGAAGATCAGTAGCAGTAGATGACGTCTCTAACAAACTAAGAAATAAACAAATAACAGAATGTCAGGGCTTATCATGACTTTTAGTGATGTGATTTCGGTGGTCTGTCTAAGGTTGATGTCCTGCATCTGAGCAAACAACATTTGCAGGTCTAAGCTGATGCTGGTCTATGCGAGAAGTACCTTAGCTTAGAAGCTCCAATGATTGACCCTCATAAGAAAACATTCTCCGATGATAGACCCGATTTCAGATGATCATCGAATATAAGTCAATCTTGTGTTTTCAACACGCTCCTATTGGCCAGCCATCGAGAAAGCAAAGAAAAACAAGGGAGTTGTGAGTTGTTCTCTCACAACACCCTGGAATTTTCTTTGGTCCAACTAAACGCAAGTCGTACTTACTTCGTCCCCTGATTGGTTAGGTGTTGAGTTTGTTTTGTTCCTGATTGGTTAGGTGTTGAGTTTGTTTTGTTCCTGATTGGCTTAGTGCAACTACTTTGCGTTTAGTTTTCTTCACTCATCTGAAATCTGGTCTATGAAGTATGAACAGTGCTGTTAGAAAAGGTGTGAAATACTACTAATTGGAAATGCAGTGTTTGTCCAGATTGGTAGCTTTTTACACCTTTTCTTACTGAACTCTGCTAGCCTAACAACAACAGGAACAAGAGAGGAAAGAAGATTACCTAGATAAAGTACTTATCATTTTCTATCTACCTTGGTTTATTCCCTAAAGCAGCAACAACCTTCTGGTCATCTGTCTTATTCTCTTCCCTCTTCATCTCCACCACAGATCCTATAGCGCCAAGCGCTAAGGTGTCCAGGTCCACAGTAGGTTGACTGAGAGTTGATGAGAGGGGAGATTTCTCTTTGGTTGAAGATGATTTGTGTTGGATGGGTTGTGTGAGCTGCATGTTGATGATGCAGTGGAGCTGGATCGAGGTGGGGATTTGCTGTCACTAGCAGCAGCTCTGAGTGCCATTAGCTTGTCCGTTTGCTTGATTGCTTGTAAGGACTTCAGTTCATCCTAAATAAAATGACAACAATAAATGACACAGATGCTTGTAAGGAATTCAGTTCATCCTGAATATACTGAATATAATGGCATTTTAAAGTCCGAATTTTCGTAAGTAATTGGGAATCACTTCGTAATCACTCTTATAGGTTTCATTCAGAATTGGTGTAATAATTTTGTTATTGGTTTCAATACAGTCATAAGATATTTTATAGAAGAATATAGAAGAATATTTCCTGCCCGCCTAGATAAGCTTTGCTATCTGCGGGTCTGGTAATGATTATTGTATTTTGTAAATAGAAATAAACTTGAACTTGAACTTGAAATCCCAATCTCGTACCCAGAGTCATCTTTTGGCCAGCAGCAAGATTCAGGGCTCTGGGGGAATCAATTTCTTTAAAACCCAGATTCTGGGTTTCTGGTTTTAAAGTTCGTTATGTTTTCTGTACGATCTTGATCTACCACGCATGCTCACAAAACACATTCTCCCAGAGCCCCAAATCTTGCCGCTGACCAAACGATGACAGGCTCTGGATACGAGATTGAAGAAATCTGCTTTATCATTATTACTATCATTATCATAACATAAATACATTTATTTTGACATAGAAATATAAAAACATATTAATCAATAGACAAAAATGTTTACAATTAACTGTTTTCCATGATTGCCATACGAGTCTCATAAGTGTTGATTACCATCACCAGTATCATTACAGTTGCTTGTGCACGCTTTTGTTTTGTTGTGTTTGTTGTAACCTACAAGTGGTCCTTACCTGATGCATTTGCATGTATTGCTTAAATCGCACCTCGTGCGCCTTTATCCCTTCCTCTTTCTCCAATGCCATAGCTGATTCTGCTGCAGCTTGTTGTACAAACCCAGCATACAACTGCTGCAACTGCTCCATGCTCATTTGCTGCTGTGGGAGACCGCCGTACAGACCATTAAGCTGTTCAGAGTCCAGACCCATCACAAATGGTCTCAGCTGCTGTTCCTGTAAACGTTTAAGCTGAATTTCTTCTGAGAAAGTCAGACTCTGTTGTGCAGCTGCAGTGTACTGCCAAGAAGCTGAGTCTGCTGGTATTCATTTACTAACTGAGAATATTTTAAGTTCAAAAAGTCTGATTGTTCAGGAGCTAGCATCCCATGTTGTGCGGCCTTTATCTGATCAGCCAAGGCCTTCAGTTGATAAATACGCATTAGGTACGGATTAGTTAGGGCTGGTATATGCTGCTGTAGCCGTTGTTGTTGTAAGTGTTGTTGTTGTTGAAGCTGCAATGCATAGAGCTGTCCTGGTGAGATGCTATGTGACAAGGAGTGTAAAGGATGATGCGAACATGACCCTAGCATGTGGTGTGGGCTATGAGGCGTGGTGACCGGGTGCCCAGTAACCAAGGGCTCATGTGACCCCGAGGGGACACAGATGCTGAGCTGTACTGATGACTAGGGCTGCTGAAGCCACTTGGAGGTGTACCTATTGGACTTGATTTGTAAGGAGAGCTGCACGATGGTGAGCTTGTAGGTGTAAACCTCCTAGGGGATGAGCTCGATTTCACTGGTGAATTTAGAGCTGTTTTTGCAGATTCCATAGGATTAATGGATGAAGGGTCTTTCTCCACAGGAGAGCCTTTCTGTGATGGAGGGCTTGTAATCAAGGAGTCATATATGGTCTGTGGGGGGAGGCATTCTGTTGATGGGAGCTGGATCTTGATTGGTAAGAACCTTCCATGGACTTAGGTGAGTGATATATGGATGAGCTAGCATGAGGTGGCGATGAATGTGAAAATGATAAGTTATCATGTCTTTGTTGTTCAATCCTTGTGGTTTCCCTGTCAGGGCTCTTGTAAGACAAATCCTTTTGTTGTTTTCTTCCTGACTCTGGGTCACTTGACAGTCTATGAGAGGTTGAGGTTGAGATATTACTGTCTGCATCCTTGTTAGAGAGCTCACGTGTGTCCTTGCTTGTTCTACGTTTGCTTGCCCTATCAAAAGAGAGACAATTTTATTTAAACAACATTTGCAAGAGAAAGTAATTAATATATCTAAAAGGGAATAAGTACGGGTCATTCCACAGTAAACCATATGTTGCGGAGTCTACATTCAGAGAGATTTGAGGCATCATAACTTCAAATCTAGAACTTCAGTCAAAGTGACTTTACATGTCTAGGGTATAAGAGCATAATTGCTTTATACAGTAGAGTTGACCATCATTCTAGTTAAAGGGGTTCCAAGATATTTTATTGTTTATTGGGTGTTGCGGAGTCTACTCAGAAGAACCTTTGATTTCCAACAAGTAACTTTAGCTAGAAATCTCTGTGAATTTTTCAGCTGTTTTGAATAGTGGTTTTTGTTAAAAGAAGAAGCATTGATCTGTGTTTATTTTAAACTCAGAGAGTTTCTTGCTTTGTTTTATTTTTTTGGAGAAACAATTTATTTTATAAAGGCTGGTGTTGTTGCGGAGTCTACGTTGCGGAGTCTACAATAGGGCACAAGAGGAAAAACTAAGGCAAAAATACAAAACAATCCTATCAGTGTACTTCAATTAAATAGAAAATTCCAAATAAATCAATATCATCCCTTTCCAGTAAATTTCCAGCTATTTGGTGATCAGAATTAAAATTTGGGAATTGTTGCGGAGTCCACTGTTGCGGAGTCTACAAATAAACAAGCCTGGCATCCTGCAATGCAAATATACTAATTTAATAGTCTTGCAACCTTTCCAACACTAATTTTTGGTTGTTACTGATGTATTACAACAATAATACAACTACTACTAACAAATTCAACAGTTTTCTAGTTAGCAGTCCAGAAGTAGTTGTAGATTCCGCAACAAAAATGTAGACTCCGCAACGAAAATTAATTGCTTGTTACTACTCGAAGGAAACAAATTTTAAATAATTTCTTCCATATATATTTTACAACAGTGATCAATTAGAAGTTTACAAACTTTCAGAAAAAAATGTTTATTTTTGTAACTTTTATTAAAACTAAAAGTACCAAAATCGTTGCGGAGTCTACAATTCTTCATTGGACAGCAAATTCTCCCAAGCTCAAGCTAAACAGCCTAGACTGCTATGTGTTTTTAGAGAGAGCACCATTAGTAGATTGTGTCTATCTAAGTTTCAAACTGTTTATGTTTTATTATTTTCTTCAACAAGCAGAATTGAAATGTAGACTCCGCAACAGCATTTTACCTAATTTGGATAAATGATGCTATTTTATTCATCATTGCCGCCAGTTAGAGCAAAATAAAAAGTAATAAAATAAACAGACATTGTCCTGTAAGTTTCTCTGGAAAAGAGCCTAATATTTATGAATTTTAAAAAATGATGTTCAGGCTCAAAATACCGTGGAATGACCCGTACACAAAAAGTAGAGGAAGTTTATAAGATTCTGACCCATTTGCGATGAAGAGACAAAATGTGATAACTCATCTTCAACCAAAATGGCCGCTGCAAATTCACGTCTTAAAATTAAACTTACTAAAAATCAAATACTGGCACTAGAAAGAGTATCCTCACATTAGTAATCCTTAAAATTTTCGTTATGCCAAATGCCATGTCGGCTGAGAAATCACAGTCTGAAAACTGAAAATTTTACAGAGATTTGTATGACTGGGGGTATGACGCATACCCCCAGTCATACAAACGTCTGTAAATTTTCAAATTTTCAACGTTCGTTTTCTCGGAAGATATTGGATATAATGCAGTGAAATTTTGTAGTTTTACTAAAGTGATGATGTGTGTTCTAGTGCTGGTGTTCATTTTTAACAAAAATAGATTTGAATTTTTGGTGGCCATTTTGGAAAAAGGTCTATTCAGTGCTTGAGAGTATAAATGTGCCAGGTAAGGAGAGGTTTGCTTAGCCTCACGTAAGCCTACCTTGTAGGGTCACTCCTCCTTCGTTTCAGCGGTGCTGTGCTTCTAGTGTTGTTAGTAGTGCCTACAGCTGCACGGGATGATGTCTGATAAGAGAGCTCTGTAGTGCTGATCAAGGAAGGATCATCAATACTGCTGCTTGAAGGCTGGTCCCTCCACATTTCAGACATTGACTGCAAAATCTGGATTTCAAACAATGTCAAAACATTGTAATATTTTTAATGAGCTAAATGGGCCATTAAGTAACTGGAGGTAAGACAATGGATGATGCCAATGATAAATGATGATGATGATGATAAATAATGAAGATGGTATTGAAGAGCTGGAAATTACTGCTGGTCAAACTCGGCAAATGTCCGACCAAATTTGTGATTTAGTCAGGCATAATGTCCAGTCAATTGAGGTTTTTTTCTCTGTTTAAGTTTGTAGTGACAACTGAGAATATACGTAATATCAGATAAGTACTCTCCATTTAATCCAAACACTAATGCGGACAACAAGAAACAAGAAGAGATGGTGCAGAACAAAAGACATTCAATATCTGCAAGAATTTCCATAAAAATACAATAAACATGCGTCATTTTCTGCCATGGTATGCAATCAATTTTCGGATATTTCTGACCAATTTGCAAATATGTCCGACCACACGAGGAGTTTGATCAGACATTGTCAGGTCAAGTGAAAAAAATTATTTCCAGCTTTGTAATGGTGTTGACAGTAACATCTACTTACTGAAGCTCCAGAGAAAGGTGATGATGTAGGTGAGGGTGTCATACGAGATGATGAGATGACAACTTGGGAGGAGCGTTGCCTTCGTGCAGGCAGTACTCTTACTTGCTCACCCCTCAGGAGACTCTCTAGTTGTTGATCTTTAAAATAATGACAATACAGTACATTTAGTTAATGGAAGATTCTTAGATCTGCAGAACAATAGGCCCCAACAGTTAATTTCTAAACCTGGCAGGCTCAAAAGCTTTGTCATGATCATTATGGCCACTGCCTCAGGAAATGGCGAAATTAGATGATAGATTCAAGATATTGAAGGACCATGTTTATACCATATGTATATATTATTTTGCTGACCTCACCTTTAATTCAGTTTGTACTGCAATGGGTGAAATAAACAAACATACATAACAATATAAAAACAAGAGAGACCGGAATAGACTGGAGAGCTGAAAATTCGAATGAATTGATAAGCTTTTGTCATAGTTCACTAGTTTACATTGTGTGGATTAGAAATAGCATATACACATTGTCAAAGAAGTCAAAATTGTCAAGGAATGTTTACCATTAACAAGTAGCTGAACTGTGACCAGCACAGGATTAATAAGATGGCTCTGCAGCACTGTATCATCCATGACATTGAGCTCCTACAATAGAACAGAACAAACCATCCCTCATAGTCTGTATGTAATAATGTAATGGCTTGGATCTAATGTAACATACTGTAGATGACATATTTACCTATCTGAAATCAGAAATCAAATGATTGAGTGTGTGGAAAATGTTACATCTTCTTCCTGCTAAAATGTTTTCCATCTCAAAGGACCAGTGATTTAGTGTGGTAGTTTGATGAAGCATGCTTAGTATTTCCCTCTAAAAAAATCTCTAAATATTTCAGCTGGAGTGTTATAATTAAAATGTTCCATAAAGGATCCAGGTGCCAATCTTGAAGGATTGTTGGTAAGTTTCACAGGGTAATTTTAAATGTTGAATTTTTTTTAACAACAAAACATTCACATCACTTATTCCTATAAAGTTGTTACTTTAGGTTTTCCAATATTCTCTTACCCTTGTCACAAGATCATGACCTGTAATCACAGCTGAAAACCACTGTCTGCACTTCTCCCTGGAACAATATAAGGTTATATGGTTAAAAAGGCATTAGGATGGGGGCTTTTAACTCACAGATCAAAGCCTTAAGATTAGTGGGATACAGAGGCTGTCAAATTGAAAGCAATGCAACTTGCAGCTATATAGTGCAGAAAATGCACTATAGAAGTAATAAATCATTGTCATTGTTTATATGACTCATACTGGCTTAGCCTACGTCGTATCCGTCCCCACCGAAAAAACGGAGGGAACGTCTACGAAATTGATTGCATAATTTAGTTCTCCTACGTCACAAACCAGCAAGGATATATGTGGTGATCTCTGATTGGCTATCATTCTTACACCGCTTCTGATTGGCCAATATTTGTTGTCACCTTGATCTCACGCGAAAGCGAGAGATTTGTTGTTAAAAGGAAGCATTAGTATCCAAGTTTTCTAAACTCCCAGAGATTCTGGACGAAGGCAAAGTGCTGAGTTCTGGTTCTTCGAGCGAGCGAGCCCTCTTTGTAGGCGGACTCGCGGACTTGATGATACGCTTCTGTAGTGGGGGAACATTTCGAAATGAAACTAAGCTTGTACTTTTCCAGTACCTTACTATAGTCACTCTTAATGCTATCCCTGATTGAGTTTAAGCTTTTCTTTGGTCCAGCGTTCTTCTTAAGTCTTGTAAGACACGGTCTACAAATGTATTCGCTCGTGCAATGCACTTCAAAGTCGAGCTTCACTAACTCTTCGGCGGATTTACTTTGTCGTAGCGCTCGCAATCTTTAACTGTTTCTCGGGTACACAAATGCATTCCACTGCTAATTTAAATTCCAAATAGAAAATAGTGTTGGCCTACATTTCGTAATTCGTTTCATCCGCGCTCTTGTTGTGATAATTTTTGGAGTGCCAGTAAACAGACTGGACAGCGGTAATAGGAGTAAAATTTAATTTATTCAAATTTATGTCATAACTCGCTTTCGCAACCAAT
The DNA here is from genome assembly GCA_033964015.1 of Scolanthus callimorphus. NCBI lineage: Eukaryota > Metazoa > Cnidaria > Anthozoa > Actiniaria > Edwardsiidae > Scolanthus > Scolanthus callimorphus. The sequence continues at coordinate 613,201 of CM066916.1, forward strand.
TTCGTAGACGTTCCCTCCGTTTTTTCGGTGGGGATGGATACGACATAGGCTAATACTGGCTATGGAACATATTTTTGGCTAGAGCAGAGTAACCAGAAAACCTGTAAAAAATCCTAAGAACCAGGCGAGGTATATGTTGAAAATATTGGTATCTTGCAATAATTCTAGGAACTAGGCCAAAAAACTGCCCCCATCAACAGGCCTGACATTAACTTTTTTCTAGAGGCTCCATTGGCACCTAGAATTAAAAAACACTCTATTGCCAAAGAGTAAAGTATGGTTGACATAATAGAAATCTGGTCTGGTTGGACCCTGTACAAACATGTTTTTACCTATAAACTTGTACTCTGAATCCAGTAAGAGTGAAAGGACCTGAAATGATATAACCCACAACATTCATGATGACAGTTATATAGTGATGTTTCCAAACAAAAATAAGAGAAGTACATTCTAAGGGTAAGCTTCAAGAGACCTGATCTACAGTGAACTTCACACTATTCAATAATATATAGATTTAGCCACTGGCTAAAAGCGGAGCTCCCAATTACATATTTTGCTGTGTTAAGGTGGCTCCCGAGTATTTATTGCAGAAATAGACCTCAACTTGGTTGTCTGAGGTTCTTCCCTTCCCGAGATATATTCTTTTTCTCGTGTGATGACGTCATCGATGACGTCATACACCGTGACCACACGGTTGCACCGCCCTTACCACTTAGATAACTTCACCCAAGTTTGGTTGTCTGAGGTTCATCCCGTCCCGTGATATATCCTTTTTTCCTGTGATGACGTCATCGATGACGTCATACCACGTGACCACACGGTTGCACCCTCCTTACCACTTAGATAACTTCACCCAAGGTTGGTTGTCTGAGGTTCTTCCCTTCCCGAGATATATTCTTTTTCTCGTGTGATGACGTCATCGATGACGTCATACTACGTAACCACACAGTTGCACCCCCCTTACCACTTAGATAACTTCACCCAAGTTTGGTTGTCTGAGGTTCATCCCTTTCCGAGATATATTCTTTTTATCCTATGATGACATCATCGATGACGTCATACCACTTGATCAGGCAGTTGCACCCCCCTTGCCACTAACACAACTCCCCTCCTCCCCCACCCAAGTTTGGTTGTCTGAGCTTCATCCCTTCTTGATATATTATTAATAAACTGTGAAAAGGGTCTTGGTTTACCTGTGGTGGGGCACGCACGCAGACACGCGCCTGCGATACCAAAATGGGAATACCGCTGAACCATGAAAAATGAAATCGATCGTATATCTGAGTTCCACTTTGAGCTATTGTATTCTTCCTGCGATACCTATGGTGCTCCGCTCTGCGGCCTTCGGCCGCTAAGGAGCTCCGCTCATAAGGATAGTTATTGTTTACAAGTCACAATACCAAAAAATAGCAAATGACCAATGGCTTATAAGGCAGGTAGTGTGTGGGGGAAACATCATTTAACTCTTATTCCACATTACCATTCACAAGAATAGCTTGAGTTTTTTGCAAAGTTTGCCAGTTCTTCAGGTGTTCGACAACTTCAGGGTTGTCTCGAAGTGCTGGCTGTGATCCATCATCATCCTGAAAAGCCCTCATCTCAGCACTTCTACAAAACGATCTAAAAAGAAACCACACAGTAGAATGCATTTGGAAGTTTAGCATAGAGTGCAAGACAGGAGAAACCATCACAGTGAGTTTACCTTGATCTGTCACCTAAGTATTCTACAGGGATCATCTGATTTTCATCTAGACCATGCTTGTCAACAAGGCATTGATATGTCTGCAATTGAAAATCTAGATCAATAGTGCCAAATGATGACAACAAAAAGTGCAATCAACAGTATAAGGCTTTCACATGGCATGAAAAAACATGGAATGACAGCAAAAGCATAGCAAAATGTAAGAAATGCTGTTTTTTTATATGGGCTGCTGGCACTACTTTATTTCTGTAGTATAATATCTCTATTTAGGTACTTTTTTGGCTACAGTATAAATGTGTATTGTTTGTGCATTGTTATGTTTACTTTGTTATGTCTCTAGTGTGAATCAACTTTCTGTGCATACTTGGCCTTTTTTAGCACATAAATTGGCATTTTTCAGCACACACTTCACACTGGAATTACCACACATAATTTAGCAAAAACTTCTGCGTCCTGCCAAATTAACTTGTACAATGCTCTATCATAATACCCTTATTGCAGGCCTCACACAGAAAATGAAGCTGAGGCTTGGGCACCCTGCCAGAAATCCCATTAATCCATTATGGGCTTCATTATGGGCAATTTGGTAATTATTGAAGGTGACTAACCAGGGTTACTTAATCAGTATCAGTTGAATGATAATTATTCAAATCCATAATTTTGTTCCGGTATAACATTGAAACAAAATGTGTTCACATGCATGATTCCTTTTTCTATTTAATGACTTACCAGTGCTGGCCACAGAAGTGGTCTGTTCTGATTGGATGGATCAGTCCGCTGAGCCCAAACAAGTGTCTTCTCCACCAGGAATAATTTCCAGGTATCATTGTACACATGTAGCCATTCCCTGGTTGCCCAGTCTTCATCATCATACTCTACCAAAACCTGCCAGAAAGGTTTCACAAAACAGCTGCAGTAAGCTTCACAAAAGCAAAGCAACCCCTTCTGATATGACCATATTTACTGCATGAACTGTACACTGAGTTTAGGCAGTTCAGGGTCCATTAACAGAGATGCAAACTCTCCCTTATTGTGTGGGAGACTCCCACATTACACTTCCTGCCAAATCAATTACCTTTAAATGTCTTGCAGTTTAATAGAAATACTGTAGTATTGTAGAGATATTCCGCAGTGCAAAGACATTCTGGGGGCCTAAGCCATAAAAGTATACCCTCTCCTGCATTTTGGATGTTTAAGGTTGCCATTTTTAGATTACCGGTACCTGAAATTACCAACCAGGGAAGAGCTGATAAATGGAAACTTTTTATGTGCAATCATACTGTATAAGGATTCTTAAATTATATTACATTACAATTATATTATATTATACATTATATTTTGACTGAACAAGAGAGGCCATAAGTACCAAACAATGTGTCATAAAATGCTACTAGCACAAGTCTGAATTTTCTCATTATATTTTAGGTGTTAATAGTAAGAATGTTTCTTTTGTATTTTTTATTGATGGAAGACCACAAAATTTTCTCTCCACCAAACAGGAGAGAAGGTTGGACAAAATACCTAGTCACTCAGGTCTGAAAGCTGAAGTTACAAGTATTTCCTCCTTGCATGTCCTCCTTATAATTTGTGAGTGTTATAGAGGGGCTACATACCATCAGTAGGGGGTACTTTTTTGGAAGGTGGCAGCAATGTCTAAGACTCAATCCTTTAATCAATAAGTCTATGCTACCACGGTACAAGTGATAACTTGCTAATCAGTTGGTAGGGCTCCAGGGATTTGAATTTACAACATAGCTATCCCGAGGAGAAGCAAATCTCTGACATTATTTTGACAATTTAGTTAAACAGAATGGAAAAAAACCTCCCTATTGCCAAAATGTTGATTGGCTAAACTTTACTAGAATGATTACTCTATCATTTATAAATGCTAAGTAAATTAGAAATTCAATGGTAAGTGATCTATCATGCAACTGGTGAACTGTGTAACAATTCTACCATGGGCTACTCCACAAGTCACCCAGCTGTGCAAAACTAAAAATAGCCACAAAGCACAATTTATGTGGCCTAACTTCTGCCTCAAAACTGGGCTGTTTTACTCCTATGAGATCGATTACATGTAAATTATAAAAGCATACAGGTGGTAAAAGATTGAGAAAACCATTCCACAGATTGAGGTCTTTCTTTGTTCAGTTTGTTGTAAAAGCGTATAGTACTTTATATGTAAAGAGACAAGACTTAATTTGTTAAACTGATTGAGGAGTGGTTTATAACAAAGTTTTTATTACAATAAAACAGGTTGTCGAAGGAAAAACAGTTTTGAATTCTGTTAAGCTCCCCAAAAGTTATCAGTCAAAAGCCAAGCAAAATGTATGTACCATATCATAAATAACTTGAAGAAAGATCAGCCACAACAATTCTTTCAAAAACCCTACTGTATATCATAAGCCCTTGGGGCTTCCTTGAGAAAAATAATTTGGACACATTTTCTTTGGCGCAATATTGTTTGACAATTTCTAGCTTGCTATTTCTAATCCAATGTTTGCAATGAAATAAATGAAAAGTAACAAGGCAACTGCAGAACAAATACGAGTTTTCTGAGTATCTTCTTAACTCGAGTATTGTATTAAAGCCAATCTAGACACAGCAATCAGAGAGCTGGATATTATGGCACAAAAGGTTCCAAATAGTCAGTGTGTATTAACTGCAGCTTCTCCCACTTAAAGCAAATAGCACATACATGGCTCGAATAATGTTATTGCAGTATTGAAGATTTGCTTTGGGCATTTCGTATTGGATAAAGAAGCTGGAACACGCAAACGAACTCAAAACAAATAACGGAGTTTGCAGAGTCTTGATGGCGAAGTCGACCCAGTCGACACATGTAGAGCAGTGGACTTCTTCCTCGCATGACAATAAGCACGCCTCGATAAATTCATCGGAAATATTTGACTAGACCTATACAAATTACAATAGCATAGAGAGGATACGAGAATAGTAGCTTTGAGGGAAGTTCATTCAGCTTTTCTTTCAGACACAAATAAAATACACGACTCTACCTGGCGTTGTTGTAGGCGCGCTCGCATAGTTGACCACTGGTGACCCTATTCAAAACTCCCTCCATTTACAATCTTACCTTCAAATCTGGATGGGTTGAATCTTTCTCTGAGCAGGCTCTAATAGTTCCACATTTCCACTGGTAGTCCAATGGATTTGTACTTCGGCTAGATCTCGAGTTTTGGCGTCGAGAGTTCGAGTTCTTTTCGCGAACGCACTGAAACCGTTTGCCAACCAACTCTTTCCGAAACGGGTACATGGCGAACTGATTTCTCCATATAGTTTAGCAAAAATACGGTTCAGAGTATCCCATAGTAGGTAATTAGCTTCTTAAATGCCTAAAGAACAGGACGTCAGTGGTTATTACCCAGAAAAAGGACAGAAATCGCGTGGAATTTGACCAAAATCGTACACACAAGAATCAGCTCTCTTCGTGTACCGTAGAAATGCAAACAGCGCTTGCGCTTATCAGCTCACACTGCGGGCTCACGTAATTTTGTGTGAAGCTAAAAATCTCAACCACCAAATTGTCGAAAAAGTTTCGGTGATTTTGACAATCACATTAGTTTGGAATTAAAATGGTTAGTAATAAGTTTGAAATGCTAATTAAAAAAGGAAAAAATAAGAGAGAAAAGAAAATAGCGTGTCAGTTGCCGTGGGTTCGAAAAAGTACCATAAGTAATTCTCGAAAGCCCGCGCGCAATCAACTTAATATTTTCAAAATAGTTTCTATTTTGTAATCTCCATGGATAAATTGTACTTGAGCAGTTTGTAAAATTTTGCTTGGACCTTTTTATAACATAACTTGACAAGGGATTAGCGTCTCAAAAATCCGAGTCAGTTTTGCCCTCCTCATAAAACCTTTTTCAGTAAAATTCCTCAAATTAAAAAAAAAATCATAGCATCATAGCAGGAATGAGATACTTTAACGTTCTGCCTAGAATCAGTGGTATCTAAAAAAATCTCGAAGGCAAACATTTGGGCAAACATTCGAACACACTTTGGCACAAAGAACATTTTAATGATATTCAAAATTTCGATTGTGAGTCGAGTTTGTTCTATTTTTAGGTCAGGCTCCACCACCTTTCAAACACCGCTCTTGCATGACTAATTCCTTCGAGTGCGTCGATCGTGCTCAGGTACTACGGTGCGCGTGTATTTTTTTTTTCGAAAGCCGCTCGTCCGTATCGGCAAAAACAGTAAAGAACATGAAAGAAAGGCTGGAAAATGTTGACCATCCCTCTAGGCAAAAAATTAAAGGGGGTCATTTTTTAGCGGTGCTGAAAATATCGAGTCGCGCTGTCCTGGATGGCTCGCGAGCAGTCTGGAATTTCTTGCCAAGGATAACTTTTTGTGTCACCCGAAAAGTTGCTCTAGAAGTGCACTTCCTATCGGTATGACCAAGTTTCCAAGTGAAAATGAAGTTTTATCTACACATGACAATTACCCCCAAATAAAAGTATATTAGTAGTTTACATGCCTACTGTGAAAGAAGTTAACAAGAAAAAGAAAGAAAGAACTATATATCAATAGAATTTATTTTATTTATTACAATCTATGTACAAAGTGTTGTGGCTGTGTCACATTTCATGTCAGTTCGTCACATTTCATGCTTCTTAACGCAGCAAACAAAGAGAGCAAACTTCTATCAAAACTTCAAGTTGATAAAACACACTCTTAAATGCACAGAAATGTGATGAATTTGTCAAAATTCCAAAAACCTCAGGGTTGCTGCGAGTCATCTGGCCAGCTACCCTGTGAGCAGTGGTTTCCTAGGGATGCACAATGTGCATCCTGTTTAGATTTTGTAAGGAATGCATGGAACTTTCAAATATTCCCCTCAACCTGTACTACGTTTTTAAAAATATCATTGTGCTCTCGCTTTTGCTATGATGGTCCTTCTTTTCAAAATTTCTAGATCTGACAAAAAAAGGTACATCAAACCAACTCTCAGCTGAGCTTACTTATTAAATCTGTGACAAGTTGAGACAGAGTCATTAAATATTCTCCTTCTTCGCTATTAAGTGTTTTTGCAGTGTTTGTCCACTCTTTTCTGAGTTTATCCAAACTATTATAAACTGCAGTGTCTTTGAGTTCACTCTTGCAGCCAACAACCATGACATGCAGGGCTTGTAAGACCTTTTCCCTTGTGTCATTTTCAGAAGTGTTGAGAAGTGTTGCGATGAGTTTACACCAGCCTTGTGCAACCATGGCTTGCAAAAGAGGGACTCTGCAAGATAATAACAATTTTATATAAAGTAGAACTGCCTACAGTATCTCAGAATTTCATGGCATTTGGAAAAGGCAAACAAAACATGCTGAAAGATAGCATAGTTCAAGGTTCTTTGAAAGAAAGTACTCTTGCCAGTTTGGGAAAAGCACTTCTCCCCTTTATATACCTGTAGATAGCAACACTCTTCCCTCTTGAACACAATCATACATTTATTTACCCTTCGTTTATAAAAAAAGAATTGTGAATTTGTTCCCCTGTTAAATTAGAACTAAACTTTTATACAATATTCCAGACTGAACGTCTTGCCCTTTTGGGCAAAGTTTCCTTGTATGTACTACTAGAGGGTTAACCCCACTGCCACTGTATTGATCACCCCTGCGCTTGGCACTTACTGTTTGACTAGAGCGTCTGCATCTTTGACACCCTGCTTTATGGCCTTGTTCTTGACAAAATCAAATTGCTCTGTCAAAATATCTGTCATCAGAGTCAAAGCCTTCACCCTCAGTTGACCAGCATCCTTTTCACTGAACAACTTTAAAAAGACTTCAAGTCCATTGAGTTTTAGGAATTCCTGTTGTCCTTTAGAATAGAGCCTTATCATAGAGGAGAGAGCATACATAGCCTTGCGTCGTACTGCCAATGGTTGCTTGGGTGCTAGGAGTCGTAGCAGTAAGGGCAATGCACCAGCTTTTTGAGCAGATTTTTGAACTGTGGGATTGCTGAAAAAAAACAATTAAAGAAACATTATTCTTGTCATTGCCAGTTTCAGCATCATAATTTGATATCATCCAGCTAAATCAGAAAAACAAAAAATATCATAAAATTACACCTTGAAACATTTACAGTTTTTACTGCCCCTTAGGCCAAGTAAAAAAAAACATGTTTATCGTCCCCGCCCGCATCGTTTTTTTGGAGCCACATCCTTTTTTATTTTTTATTTTCACAAATTGTCTCCAAAACGAAGTCAAACATCAAAAGCAGTAAGAAACTGCTTCGAAATGTGGCTTTAATGAGCATGGAAATGCTTAAAATGAACATAGATTACCCTTACAGGGCCCAACATTAACTTTTTTCCTAGGTGCCATTGGCTACTAATAAAAATTTTAGTCGCCAAAATGCAAAGATTTAGTGGCCACATTAACGTGGATCTCAGCTGAACTCAGAAAGATGCGGTGCCATTTAGATAAGATAGATAGATAGATTTGGCGACTTGCTCTACAATGTTGGTTGCCAAGCCCAAAAATTTAGTTGCCATTGGCAACCATATGGTCGCAGTGTTGGGCCCTGCCTTAAGAATAGTTTATGAAACAGTCGTAGTCATTTTGTACACAAAATATAGCATAAACCAATAAAACAAGGCATAAACAAGGAGCAAAAAGAAATAAAAAATAGAAAGGGCCGCATGGACACTTTTTTGGAAAGCTCCGGACGATAAACATGTTTTTTTTTTACTTGGCCTTACTAGATACAGTTGCAAAACTGAAACTTTGGGCCCCACTTTGCAGACATTTTGGAACCCTCTGCATACAAATCATGTACACTGTAAAAGCTACTTGGGAGCATCTTTATACTGTTTGATAATATTTTCAGATTCTAGGGCTGGCTGATAGCCTAGCAGTGTTCTTGTACCATATGTATTGAATGATTCATATTGCTTTCTTCCTGAGCAGGCACATTATTGAGACAGACCATGCAATCTCACCTCTGTGATGCAGATCCCAAGACATATGCTGCACGTTGGCACAGCCCTACTTTAGAACTATTCAGCAACTTTATAACCACTTCTAAGCCACCAATAGTATCAAAATCTCTAGCATTATCAATCTGGTGAACATAAAATTCCAATTCTTCCAATGCATGTTCCTTTACTTCTGTTGTTGAACTGCTGTTCTTTAATACTTTAGTGTGTTCTTTGATGATTTCGATGTCTTTTTTCATGAAAATATCAGCCCCTTCCAACTCCTTCCTGATTTCTTCTATGGAGCGGAAGTTTTTAGAAGCTGAAAAAATAAAAGACAACAACAGCTTAATAGGAAGTATCAAGGACTCAAGGTACAAAATAAAAATCACATTGTGTGATTCCAGAAAAATCTATTCATCATGGATGGGGTTGGAAATTTCAGGAGGGTGGGAATGGGGTCAATTTGCCTTTCATTTCCCATACAATCATGGGAACATCCAGAAGGGTGTTGGGTCATCTTCCAACCCCCTTCCAAGGGAAGGATAAATAAAAGTTTCTGAAATAATATGGGCCATTTTTGAAAAAATTACATCCATGGTATGGATTTTGGGGAAACATGCAAAAAGTGTACCTTAAAACAAACTACAAATTATATCTTCAGAGGGAGAGAGATCTATCACCAAGGTGTCTACAGTCAGGTTGTGATTGGCTAAAGATTATTTTTAAACTCACCTTTCAGATTTTCCACTCCACTGTGCTCAGGTTTCTCATCATGAAACTTATCTTTGAAATCCTTTAAAGCATCCTTTAAATGCTGTTTAGTGAATATATTCCTATCTATCTGCACATATTTCTCTTTTTGATTGTTTTCTCTATAGTACTTTGCTTTTGCATGACTTTTATATCTGCTTCCATCATCTCCATCCATTAATTTGGCTTTTTTCTCTCCAGTTTTCAAATTCATCTGGACATGAAGGCCAGCAGGAATAGCTTGATCTGGTTTAACAGTTTGCCATTCTGATGTTGGTTCAAACACTTCAGTATTTTCGTCAAGAAAGGACTGGGTAACAGGAATGGCTGATGCTTCCTTGGGTTCATCATCAGAAGAGTGAACTGCCACGATTGGATTGGAATTTGAATCCCCACTACCAAACACTAAAAAAACATCATATGCTCAGTCAACAACTATGTAAAAAGTTTGTATTATTGCACTGCAATCGACACTTCATTTCCCAGTGTGCCAGCTCACCATCATCAAAAATCCTGACGAATGGTGACAGTTTTTTTTTGTCGTGGGGCAATTATTCAAGAGATGATAGAGTTTTTGCAAACTTCTTTCAGGCGAACAATTGCGTTTTGTACGCATTGTGGATAAAGTTACTCCACACGAGTAAATGTAACAATCAAAATGTTTTCAAATTCAACTTTTTATTAAAAGAAATCGATTGTTTTCACAAAGGAATACAGTGTTTACTCTCAGACATGTGCACCAGACGTCCTCGACAACTTACCATGTACAATCGCCCCACAAAGAACCAACAGATAAAATATCTTCATTTTTAGACAATTTCAGCTCTCTCCGACACCCTGTCTCAACCATCAGTCAGACTTATTCATTTGATTTTGCACAATTCGTCGATTTTATAACACTATTCGAACTCAGCCACAAGCCACGTAATATAACAACCGCTGATGCATGGCAGGCTCATTAAATGATGAAAGATGAACTTCCTGTTGCGCATGACCATGCTACCACTTGGAGCCCTCTGATTGGCTGAATTTTCCCGCGTTTTACAAGTTCAACTCTCCAAGGGACTCGCACGCTTGCCGACCTTGCCTGACAAGCAAATAATTCAAATCGCAATCCAATTCCAACATTATAGATTTGAATTGATTTATCTGTGCAAAGGTCATTTAACAATCCTGGACTGTTATTTTGGTTACTACCAGTAAACCTCAATGTATTTTTAGTGATTAGAATTAAACCAAGAGCTCATGATTAAACTTATTTTTTGACAGGTTATACAAAAATTATGCGAGCGAGTGCCCCTTTAAGGTACCCAATACCTCTTTTTCCGATCTCATTTTCTCAGAGCATAATCAAGGGGTACCTGTTTTTATTGCACATATGAACTCCTCTCGCTGCGAGGAAAGCGTTGGAACATTCACCTTTTTGATTTCCATTTTATTTAAGGAGATACTTGCTCCTAAAATTCAGCTCCGGCACCTACCCCACCTCCCCCAAATTGGGCACCAAGGAAGTACGGATGTTTTGACCTCTCCCCTAACAAAGAACTAAAATGGCTGCCAACTTCTAATTTCTGTTTCTGACGTTAGAGTAGCTATTAAGGACAAATTGACAGCGAGGAATTTGAAGTGTGTGATTTCTTACAATGATGCAAATTTGGATACAGTTTTGATCCGTGAATGAGGACCGGCGTATAAGTTCGCAATTTTTTACAAAGGACAGATGAGTAGATATGGAACAAAATGCGCAATATCTGGGTGTTGTTACACGAACCATTCTGTGCGATATGGATCAGATTGAACCTTAGGTATGTACCCGTATTTCATTTTCCTGGGTCTGCGCGTTGGGTACTACGACGCAATTTTTTTCCGGTAGCTGCTCCCAGACTATGAACTTGTAATATATGCACCCGTTGTACATGGAAATATATCTATGCATGCTCCGCGCGCCCCACTAAATGTACGCCCGATAATGCAGCCAAGCTGGAGCAGCCGCTGGCCAGATAAAACGTAGTCCAGTCCCTGAACTCTCCTTCGCGGCTCCGTTGTTTCCTGTGGTCGCCGAAAGGAGAGTCCAGAAACCTTTGGATGCGCATGCGCTAGATCTGACGAAGAACTTGGGTTTTTTCGTTAGTGCGCATGATCCAAATACCGCTGTCGGAGATTGATTGTTGGCTACATGAATTTTGCCCATCAAGATAGGACGCCCTTGTGACCGTAACCGCGAAAATTCAACAATCAATCTCCGACAGCGGTATTTGGATCATGCGCACTAACGGAAAAGCCCAAGTTCTTGGTCAGATCTAGCACATGCGCATCCAAAGGTTTCTGGACTCTCCTTTCGGCGACCACAGGAAACAACGGAGCCGCGAAGGAGAGTTCAGGGACTGGACTAGATAAAACGGAGACCTTGCGGCAAATCACCGCGTGCTCAGTGATCGCTTGAAATCGCCGTGCAGGCGTATTTTTGCTAATTCGCTATTTCTAGTCCCGTTTAAATAAAGGTTTATTATTATTATGTCATTACAATCCGCAGGACAACCGAGTATATGGGGGGGGGGGGGTGAGTTTAGTGAAAATGTATGAAAACTGAAAATAAACATTTCGTGCCATTTCGTGTCTGCTTTTTATTTCAATGGTGCAAAACTTTGTGTAAAGCATAGTCCTGGTTCAAACAGTCCCTTCCCCGAAACGTACTATATATCTTATAATTTATAAAACATCGATGAAACAGAATCTAAAAATTACAAAAAATACAGAAAATATTGGCCCCCCTGTTGCAACAGGGCATAATAACTATGGTCAGAAGCTCATAAGTAGGACTACTACTAGGACTACTTATGAGCTTCTGCTATGGTGTTGAACATCTGTTGTCCGGCTGACTCATACGCGAATACATGGAATTCGGACCAAGCTCCTCAAGGAGCAAGTAATAAAAGACGGAAGCCACAGTTGAACGAGGCCGTTCATTTCGTTCTTTTGTTATTTGTCCCTGAGGAGCATGGTGACTAGATATTTCATGCATTAGCAAAAACGTGTATTCACTTTTTGTACAGTATCAAGGGCAGTAAATCCAGCTCTTTGGACAACAGCGCAAAATTAGCAAAGCAAGTTGCTTATATAATTGTTAAAGTTGTACAAATCACAAAGTACGTTGTATCTCCACTATTCTAAGGTCAATAGACCTATGACCACGAAGGGCGGCTCGTGAGTCCATGTGGTTATAAAGAACCCTTGACTATAGCTATGGTACATCAGTGTACTGTCATGCAACATTTGAAGTCTTGGCCTGTGCAATCAAGGAGGTTTTTGGTGCAATGAATAGTATTGTACATGCATGACGAGCATTGCATTCTCAAGCGCCTTTCTGCACACTCAATACAATAGCAAAGTTCTCGCTCATCCTTGCAAGTCCACATCTACCGATTGATATTTACAAGAGAATATCTCGATGCTAGAGGTTATTCAGTGACATATCTACAGAGTTGTCAGAAGTTGGAAGAACTGGGAGTGATCGACCCGTTTTCTTGATCTTGGTCGACCTTGTCATTCGCCTCTGTTGCTGGCGCGTTCTGGGCTTTCTTGACTAAAAACAAAAATAAAACGCTCATTTCACTGCGAGCTGTTCCTTAGGTGATTTTCCTTCTGCTTCGAGTGCTGTAGCCTCCAGTCTGAAAAGAGATATTATGGAATAGCAACGTTAACTGTAAGTTCCCATGTTATGCAGGTCCAGCAAAAGTCACAGAAAAAAACCCATTTTTTTACTTATTGATCTAGTTCTTTTAGAAAGCAACACTATCGAATGCTTCATACTAGTTTATACTTTACACCACTTCTGGCAGTTTTACTTACTTTTTGATAATTAAACTGGTAATTATTTTTTATCCATTTTAACAAGCGCAAAATTTCAAAAGTTTTAACACTCAGCTATTGTGCATTTACTCATTATTTCTAACAGTAACAAATTCTGTATAGGCCTTCCCCAGCAGTCGTTCTTACGGGCCGCCTGTGGAACGGTCCCACGATCGTGGAGCGTACCACAGGAAGCCCGTAAATACGGCTGTGGGAGAGAGGCCTCTTCTGTGGTGATTCTAAGAATGATTTTTTATGACTTCTCGTGATTAAGTTTCGTCCTCTTGGGTGTGTCATCATGATGGTGATTGTTAACTGCTTTGAAACACAAAACAAAACATGTACAATGAGGTTATGATGCTTTAGGGTTTTAGCAACTGTAAGTTATGATGATCGCAAATTTTTATAAGGTTATTTAAATTATGAGCAATAAAAATTTCACTTTGAGTAATCAAATAAAGCAAAGGTCAACTTAAAATATATTTGGTTTCTTGTTCAGAATATTTACAAGACAGCATGAGGACAAAATAGTATAAATGCTTCAGATTGTGTGGAAGGTTTCCCCTCTTGATATTAGAGGGACAAGTGCAAAGGTGGATTGGACAATTCCCGCTATAAGTGTGTGTGTGCTTGCCCTGTTCAACAACTACCAGAAAGCAGGGCACGGAACACTTTGTTTAACAGTTTCCTTAACAAATAGCCCTCGTTTAACAGCCCACAGCACACATGTGCATTATAGCTGGAATCTTCCATGAAAAACTGTGATGAAATAATAGAAGAGAGATGCTTATACTCAATTGGTTCACTCTCTCATTTTGTACATGACACTGTTTCACATTAAGCATGTACTAGGCAAGTCCTTTCTACATGAGTATTCAAAGACAGCAAAGAGATCCTCCTTGGAGGAGGCCAGGTTGATAAAAATGGTAACCCTCACACTCATATGTTCACTCAGGTTTTAGGAAAAACAACCCTGCCCTGCCAGGCAGTTATAAAATGTACTTTATTACACTATAAATTATCTGATGATCATTCAATCTCACCTCATAGTTTCTTGGCAGTGTGGCAGACTGGAATAATAAAAACAATTTGGTGAGATCTTAGAACTATAACAGCTTAATTTCAAGGATACTCTAAATGAAGGTAACTAAGGTTGCACGTTTTTTACTCTGCAATAAGAATGACTTTAAAAATGAAAAAGTGTGAATTTTTCATTACCTATTCCAATTCTGGTACCAGGAGCTGAATGGAACAATTGATTCCAGGCATTCTGTTTCACCATATTACAGAATAGTGACCAAAAAGAGCCCTTACAATGGGACAGCAGATGTTTATAGAAAAAAAAATTGTAAACAGTACCTCATAAGTTCCTGTTGAGCTTGTAGAATTATCTCCCTAGAAATGAACAGGACAACATCCCATTAGAGATTGAACTAGCATTAGCAACATAACAACATAATATGCTTACTTCCTTGCTGTAGTCACTGTAGAGCCTTGAATAGCTGGATGATCTCTGAAATAATAGAATAATAGTTGATCAATAGATACAACTTTTCTTATTATGCATAATGATATGATTTAAAGGGCTGATCAGGTTTAATAATACAACACTTCATTTGTTTGGCAATAAAATTTCTATCTATCGATCTATCTATCTATCTACTGATCTGTTCATGTCCCATGACCGGCAACAGCAAAGAACACTGTACAAAAACAGAGAAAACATCTCTGAGCACTAAACTTTATTGGAAGATCACTAAAAAGATTTTCAGCTGACTACTGTGTATTGAAAAGCCCAATTCCAAATAACACTCCAGGGGCCACACAAATTAAGGCCTCATGCCTATGAACTATCCAAAGCATTGTACATTTGCAGTATTTTTTTCAGGCCATTGTTTGGAGTCAGTGGAGCATAAATTCTGAAACTGCAAAGCTTTTTTAACACACCCCATATGATCTTGGCAGGGTTGCAGAGCTGTAGGGAGAGGTGTGTCTGGATGATTTCTTTCCCTTGTTTTTCTCCATTAATTCATCTTGCAATTTAGCACTAAAATAATACAGACACATAACACTATTATTATTATCATACATTTGCTCACAATATTAATGTAAAAATATTATTGCTCAGTTCAACTCATCTCAAGATAATTAATTAAGTGGAAGGAAATCTTTAACCTCTCTGCATCAGTACCATCGCCATCTTCATCCTCCTCTTCATGGATCGGCTCACCAGTCTCGTCAATTGGTTGATAGTCATTTTGTGTGGAGTCCATCCCTCCATACCATGACTTTGCCTTCCTCAATCTTCCCTCTCTGCCATCTACTCCATCAACACCCTCTGTGCCATACTGCCTCAGCTTCTCTGCTATCACATTTTGACTCTTACAAGACAAACAATAAAAAAGGCAATTTGATTATGAGCTGCACCAATTAAAGTCGAACAGTATCCAAAAACATGATGTTCCTTTTTTTGTCTTATCTTTGTTTTCTAACACCATACTAACAAATTCTTCTCTGAAAAGTACTACACAATCAGGAAAGTATAATTAGGTTTAATAGACAATTGCCACAAATGACAATATAAAGTCATTATTATCACACACTTAAAATTACATATACCAGTACTAGGGATTACATATTATATTTCACTTGATTCTATAATACATATTTACATATTTACGTTCAATGAGAAATTGTTTAAATAATGTTTTGAACATGGAAAAGGAGCTAAGAGGCTTTTATGAAGTATTTGACTTACTGTTAGAGCCGTTTTCATCATTGTATCAGCAGCAATACTGAGGCTGTTCCGGCTCACTCTCACTAGTGTATCATATCCATTTTCCTTGGCTTGCTCAATATAGCTATCAATTTCCTACAAAAGACAAGTTACCATGTTATGGTTTAATTGGCCTTCACAGAAGGATTACATTTGGTAGTTCCCACTTTTAGAAACAGATAAAATGGCCCTTAAAGTAAATGTACCGTTTCATGTTTGAAAGCCATGGATGCACAAACTTCCTATAGAGCACACTAGATCCCTGAAAAACAAAAAGCATGGGATAATGCATAAACGATGATCTACAATAACAACAAATAAATGAACAAACAATGAATAAGACACATTGGTTAAGATGAAGATACTAGTATACAAAAAAATAGATCACCCATAATTATGTTACTTTTTGGATACAATGCATTGCAGCTTGTTTTATAAGATTTTGATAACAAAAAGGTTTGCAATATGTACCTTGGTAGTGGGGGAAAGAAGCCAGATCATAAAGATAATCTTTAGTTCATAATAAAATGGAAACCTGAAAGAAAAAGTGATAATTCAAATTACCATCTAGAAATCTCATAAAACAAAGATCAAGTGAAGCAAGCCTCTAGCAAAGAAGAATACCAGTATACTTACTGGCATGCTTTTAGGAGTACATAGAAATAAAAAAATCAGTACAGCAAATTTTGACAGGTAAGAAGAACTATTGAGTCTAACATACCAAACTCCTAATAACATATCAGTAAAGAGTTCTGCTGTGATAAAAAGTGCAAACACTATCCAATACATCATCCAGCGAACCTGAAAACAAAAAGACATGTCATCATTATAAAACACCTGCCAACTCCAGGTTTACACAAAGACTCCCAGTTTTTATGATTGGTCTCTTGGGGAAACTTTCCATATATTTACTGTAGGATTGTCTCCCAGGTAAATTTCTTGTGATTTTCTCATACACATACCTGCCAACTCTCCAGGTTTTTGCGGGAGTCTCCAGGTTTTACCCTTGGTCTCACGGGAAAAAGTTGAAACTTTCCATCTATTTAACTGTATGTCTTCCAGGTAAATTTATTGGGATTTCCTCATACAGTTGTTGCATTTGAAACACAATCTCCAGATTTTGGAGCTTTCAGGGTGGCAGGTATGCATACAGTGGTTGTATTTGAAACACAATCTCCCAATTTTGGAGCTTTTTCAGTTGGCAGGTATGTTGTAAGGTTTATCATTATCAATGAAATGTGGCTTATCAATGAAGTTTCTGATTAAAACCATGAGGTCCTTATATGTTAGAGACTGATATGATAAGGATAATCAAGAAATGTTACTAAATAGGCAAAAGTATGAATGAGTGACTACTGTACCATATAAACTCGCCAAATAAAAATCTAGAGTTATTGGGTTCCGTAGCAACAACTGATTCAAACCATATCACTGTAATCTAAGGTGGGACAAACAATTCAATCTCAGCAAGGAAAATGTTAATGAAATAAAATGTTCCAGTAGTTTGACATGAGCCTCACTATCTCATCTACATTGTAGGTCTTAGTCTGAAACCCTACAAGCATCTGGTTATACAGGATATTCCTTATCACAAAAGAACCAGACAAATATTTCTGAAGAAAGGAAATGTCATCAGAGACATGCATATTTTGACCTTTTCTTTATCACCTACATTCAAAACTCCCATAATATCACTTATTATTTGTAACAATAAAATACAGTCTCAGAGTCTGGGACCTCTCCAGGATAACAGATGCCTGTCTTTGTTTACTGACCTAGTTGCAAAAATTTGCCCAAACTAATTAAATTACTGCAAAACAACTTTGGAACCCAGCCAAAAAAATAAATAAAAACAAAATGCCAAACACAGCTAGAGACCAGAGCAAGAAATGAGACATCTTTCATCATTTTTGCCAAACTACTGTAAATAACTTAATCTACAGAAAAATGGTAATGAGAAAAAAATGTCTCTTTCAAATGCAATATTTTGTTAAATCACGAAAAATACTGTTTTCAAAATCAATAAATTCTTACGTGACACAAAGAAAGATATTCAGTGTACAGTGGTGGTCGTCTAGAACTAATATTAGCTGATTGTCATTTTAGTTAAATTCCTATAATCAGCTTAACACTGTTCTAATAGCAATCATAGCGGCAGATAATGCACCAAATGTCGGTCAGAAAGTGTAGCAAGACTTTGGACAAGATTCGTACTGATTTGAGTGCAGCTGTAATCTAGACCATAGACAAGATTTATATCCTTCGATGGTACTCGCTCGCAAGCTGTCAATTTTATCCGTAGCTATCCAAATAATAGCAACAGCATACCGTAGTTTCGTTACAAAAGACAAACACATTGACATTTGTGCAATATTTTTGAGAAAAAGACGGAAGATACGATTATAATATCGAGTAACCAATCTAACTTAAGTGGTTTGAGTTCTGAGACGTTTCGCTTCAGCAACCTTAAATTTGTTCGACTTAAAGAAAAGCTTTGCCTTTGTACTTTTTCATTTTAAAAAGAAAATCAAGAAGAAAGCAAAAATGGGACCAAAGCTGAACGCAAAAGAGGAACACGCTAAAAAAAATCAAATTTCGGAGAAACACGAGCCGTGATATTGACAGGACAATTTTTTCCGCCACGAAACTACAAACGCAAGCAAAAATAATGGAAGCTGTTTAACAAATTCTTACATATTCGCGAACATTCTTGGTCTTGATGGCTTTGTACGAATTATATGCAGGATAGAGAGTTCCGAATACAAGCCTGTGGAGACAAAAACGTTGATTTTAGCGCCTAAAATATACAGAGAACAACAACAACAAATATTCATTCAAAAAGTGCTCGCGGCCGCCAGTGAAATGCAGCTACGCAACGAAGGTACCTACATTATCACTCGTGAGGCGATGTACGAGACCATTTTGGTGAATGGCTAGGAGAAACTATTTACAAAGGTTTTGAAGAAGGTTTTTCGGAGCAGTTTGTGCTGTGAAGGAGCACTAAATATAAAATTTCCGCCGCCTTGACACCAACAGTTCCAAGCCTCGGCAGCTCAGCTCGGGTTGTTTTTAAAAAAATAGTGAATATGCAAACAGCTGTACCAGCGGATTGCCAAAAAGCGTAAGCGCTGCGCATAAGGGCATGGCGGACCCAGCCTCCTCTCCGGCGACAGAGAACAGCCATCCCGCTGAAAAAAAATCATATTGCGAACAACCTCGATCTAAGGACAAACAGAATGCAGACAAAAATGATACAGGCAACAAGCATACAGAAAAAAAAAATACAAAAGTGGGATAATTTTCAGTTCGAAATAAAGTCTGAAAAAAAAAAACACGCAAGCCTTGCCCCAGCAGGGGTAAATTAAAATGGGAGCTGGGATTGGCGTTATTTTAGGAAGGGAAAATGTAATTGGGGTCACTGGGACTGGACCACTGGGAATTAATGTCCACTAAACTGGGAATGGGATTCTATATTATTTCTCTTTTCCTTCTAAAACGATAAAAAACGTCGTTTTAAAATAATTGTCAGGATAAAATCAGTGTAACATGTGAAAAAGACAGGTTAAACGACAACAAGAATTAACTGTACACCCGTGACTATTGGGACTGGGATTTGGCGAAAAATTTACACTTGGAAATGGGATTGGGACCCCCCCCCCTTTCTGGACCCTGTTTCAGTTTTCTAATTCAGCCCCCTTCCTTAAAATTTAATCTGATATAGAAGGTGTCTCTCCACTAAATATCGACCACTCCCCTATTACTGTAATAGATGCACAGAAGGCATAAAATGAACGCGTGTCATGAACAAGTCACGATTGCGTCTCATGCATGGCGTACGAGTTTCCATTACACGCTATGACGTCATCTGTGCATCTATTACAGTACAGACACGAAAAAATGGATCAATTTTTAATTTTATTGGAAGACTCCGTTTCCTAGACATTGTTTTTTTTTATTATTATTATTTTAACAAAAACTCGGATTCGAGATCCGATTACTATAGAGCAAATGGACAAGAGTATCGTTGGCATACATTTTAAACACTTCGATCACGATTCAGTAGCACTTCCACAGGAGTTCATACTATTTACACGTTTGGGAAATACCCTATCATTCATAAAATGTTAACGTTTCGAATCGTCCTTTTGAAATACCGAGGACGGAGGCACAGAGTCATCAGCTACATTTCTGAGCACTAGCTACTAGAACGGCCTCGAAGACTAGAATACGGCGTTTTCTTTGTCCGAAGTAGCGTCGCCATCAGAAAGGTCCAGCTTGGCCTTGAGGGCTGACGTGTTTTCGGGATCGCCTATGGAAAACAACAACAAAAACAATGTCAGATTCGCTGAAATTTTGACAAATCTCCCCCGTCGTTATACAAGGACAACCAACTTGTCTCCACGACAGAAGATAGAAAATAACTTTTCCTGCAATTTGGCAACGCAATAAAATACTTCATAGTGAGCAATACTGCCATTGTCTTTCGGATTTTACGGATGCTTCTTACCTAGTGGATCGAGTGCTACGAGCCGACATGCTGTCTGGAATGCTGAAATACGCAAATAATATACATGTAAGACCGAGATTTGCGTATCATTAAAAAAAATCGTGTCGAGATGGTAACTTCCAGTGATACGAGAGTTTTTTATCCCTGTAAATTCTTCACGTTAACCCCTCTCTTCGCCCTTCCCTCTCCTCACCCTCCCCTCCCCCTTGTGTTAATTGACCCTTCCTTCACCTCTTTGTTCCGGTTTGACTCGTCTTCCTTCTCGTCCTGGAGGACCTCGCCGTTGTTTTGGATTTAGGTGTCTTTGTTGGGAGCGGTTCAGCTTAAAGAGAAAATGTTATCTCCAAGTTTATCTTAGGGCCTGGCTAAACAAGGCATACACTACTGCAAAAAAGGTTGCTTTGGCGTTTAGTCTTTGGTCTTTGAATTATAGCGCGAAACAAAGGAATTCTTTGCTTCAGTGACCACGAAACAAAGGCGTTCAATGACCAAAGACCAATGACAAAGCAACCTTTTCTGAATTAGGTGTATGTGTGGTAACGAGAGGACGCGCGGCGGAAACATTGTCGCGCGCAACAACAAATTTTGCAGTCGGGGCACAAAGAAATGTTTCTTCCCAAGACAAGAACTATTTTGCGTCCGAGACACAGGAGTTCGATGTTTGCTAGTTTAGTCACTACACGAAGGACATAACGTAGCGTGCTCAAGCGTCCTAGTTTAGCCGCACCGTTAGAGAACTGAGCTGAGTGGGCTTTCCTCGTACTGTTTCCATTTTTATTTTGAACATGTCAGAAAACTTCGATCTTTCAGTGATCTCATTTTTCCCTTACCTTGCATCCATCCGAAGACACCATGGAAAAACATATTTCGAAGTTACTCATTATTAATGATGATTATCATATCTTGCAGAGTTACGGCATTTACCGGTCCATTATTCCAGCACTGCAGTATATTCCCTGTCATTACACTGCACTATAGTACTATTTACCTTGGTTCAAGGTGTCCTTATCGTTAAGTCCCTCCTCTAGTCGTACTTCAGCATTCTCTTCCTGGACGGTTGTGGACATGTCACTGGCGGTACCATTATCTGGAATCATACTACTATCAGCCTGTAGTACATCAGCGGTATCTTCTTCAGCCTCGGCACCAGTACTCTCACTAGTCTCCTGACTGGCCTCACCCTCCCCACCCTCATTGCTGTTTTTATCCTCAGGGTCTGCGGATGTTTGTTCGTTTTCTCCAGCGGCAATCTCCATGAGATCGAGGTTCCGTTGGAATTTTTCCAGCAGTTTCACAGATGCACTCTCTTCGATTACCTTTGAAATAACAACTTATTATCAATGTAGCAATACACAACACACAAACCACAGTACACAAATAGTACACATACCACAGTACACAAAACAATACACACGCCACATTACACACGCACCACAATACACACACCACAGTACACACACCACAGTACACACACCAAAGTACACAAACCACACTTCACACGCACGACAATACACACACCACAGTACACACAGAGTACACAAACCACATTTCACACGCACCACAATACACACACCACAGTACACACAGAGTACACAAACCATAGTTCACACGCACCACAATACACACACCACAGTACACACAGAGTACACAAACCACATTTCACACGCACCACAATACACACACCACAGTACACACAGAGTACACAAACCAGAGTTCACACGCACCACAATATACACAGAGTACACAAACCATAGTTCACACGCACCACAATACACACACCACAGTACACACAGAGTACACAAACCAGAGTTCACACGCACCACAATACACACACCACAGTACACACTAAACCATAGTTCACACGCACCACAATACACACACACCACAGTACCTGTAGCATCTGCTGCGCAAGCACCTTCATGTCGCGTACACTCGTCACGTCACACCCGCCGATATCTAACATGGTCAGGATCTTGCACAAAACACGGACTCCTGGGGCCTCTGGGTCGGACAAGATCTCATTGGCGACCTTCATGGCCAGTGAAACATGGCTGCAACCCTAATGAGGGATAACACAATTTTAACTAGTTTTCTCGCACTTATGTCTCTCGTCGATGATGACATTTGAGCAACAAAACTTAGTTTGAAGTTGAAGTCGAAGTTGCAATCTCGCCGAGTTATAATAATAATAAAGCTTTATTAATTCATCATTCAAATAAAAATACGATGAAATTACAGTTAAAAGTTGTAAAATGCTACCTTGAGCTCATTACGCGTTCCTGTCTCTACTCGTAACCCATTCTCGTACCCAGAGCTCCCCGGCTCGTCTGCTCGCAGGGGAGGCTCTGGGGACATCCATTTGAGGGCCGTCGCTGATTGGCTAATTTTGAGCGTTGGAGCATGCGCTGAAAGGTCTTTCTCTCAGCGGCTCTGTATCAAATCTCGCGCATGCGTCAGTGGCTGTCACCAGAGCCTCCCCCGCGAGGGTACCAGCCGAGGAGCTCTGGGTTCGAGAATGCTCATAACCTTACTCTCAACCCCTTTGTCTCTCACACACACCTTTCTACATATATGCGCGCGTACATTTCGAGGCTTCAAAATCTCGGGTTGTCGGAAGTTGGCTTTAGTGTAGTCTAGAGTTTACTACCATTTACAAGTTGGTGCTGTCGTGCACACGGCATGGACGTCGCTGGGGTTTTATAATAAGCACGTGCCACAACACAGGTTCTGGTGTCACCATGTACCAGGTCCTATAAAGTTTACCCAACAGAACCATTACTGGCCCCACCCGTTTGTACCTCAGTGGAATCCGAGGAGCTCTTGTTTGTCGTCATGTTGCTTAGGTGCCTGCTGTTCGTTAACTCCACTAACAGTTCTGCAACATTGTTACAGTTTATGGCGGCGAGAGGGGAGGACTCGGGGGCACTAAACAAGGTTCTTAGAGTGGGAAGCAGAGACTCTTCCACCAGTTCTTGGTTGGTCCTACAAAAGAGTACAACATAGAGCGTCACTCTTTTGAAATGGTTAGACGCCGATTTACGTATACAAATCTCGGTTATGGTTATACAAGCTCAGCTAAAGCTAAATTCCATTCACGGAAGTGAAAGAAAGGCAATTTAGTCAGATGGCATGGGGCGAAGAAACTGTATTTTTTTTGCAATGAAAGACAGATTTAAACTTTTTTGTACTCTCCAAGCTTGTAGAAGGGATTGACGCAGCAGTGGTATAGTAGGAATCTGGTATTGAGCTATCGCGCGGAGCTGAAGCGGATTCCTCCAGTAAGGAGGAATCTTCGTTACGTGTCCCATTGTATAGCGTTACGTGTCCCATTGTATAGCGTTTCGTGTCCCATTGTATAGCGTTACGTGTCCCATTGTATAGCGTTACGTGTCCCATTGTATAGCGTTACGTGTCCCATTGTATAGCGTTACGTGTCCCATTGTATAGCGTTACGTGTCCCATTGTATAGCGTTACGTGTCCCATTGTATAGCGTTACGTGTCCCATTGTATAGCGTTACGTGTCCCATTGTATAGCGTTACGTGTCCCATTGTATAGCGTTACGTGTCCCATTGTATAGCGTTACGTGTCCCATTGTATAGCGTTACGTGTCCCATTGTATAGCGTTACGTGTCCCATTGTATAGCGTTACGTGTCCCATTGTATAGCGTTACGTGTCCCATTGTATAGCGTTACGTGTCCCATTGTATAGCGTTACGTGTCCCATTGTATAGCGTTACGTGTCCCATTGTATAGCGTTACGTGTCCCATTGTATAGCGTTACGTGTCCCATTGTATAGCGTTACGTGTCCCATTGTATAGCGTTACGTGTCCCATTGTATAGCGTTACGTGTCCCATTGTATAGCGTTACGTGTCCCATTGTATAGCGTTACGTGTCCCATTGTATAGCGTTACGTGTCCCATTGTATAGCGTTACGTGTCCCATTGTATAGCGTTACGTGTCCCATTGTATAGCGTTACGTGTCCCATTGTATAGCGTTTCGTGTCCCATTGTATAGCGTTACGTGTCCCATTGTATAGCGTTACGTGTCCCATTGTATAGCGTTACGTGTCCCATTGTATAGCGTTACGTGTCCCATTGTATAGCGTTACGTGTCCCATTGTATAGCGTTACGTGTCCCATTGTATAGCGTTACGTGTCCCATTGTATAGCGTTACGTGTCCCATTGTATAGCGTTTCGTGTCCCATTGTATAGCGTTACGTGTCCCATTGTATAGCGTTACGTGTCCCATTGTATAGCGTTACGTGTCCCATTGTATAGCGTTACGTGTCCCATTGTATAGCGTTACGTGTCCCATTGTATAGCGTTACGTGTCCCATTGTATAGCGCTACGTGTCCCATTGTATAGCGTTACGTGTCCCATTGTATAGCGCTACGTGTCCCATTGTATAGCGTTACGTGTCCCATTGTATAGCGTTACGTGTCCCATTGTATAGCGTTACGTGTCCCATTGTATAGCGTTACGTGTCCCATTGTATAGCGTTACGTGTCCCATTGTATAGCGTTACGTGTCCCATTGTATAGCGTTACGTGTCCCATTGTATAGCGTTACGTGTCCCATTGTATAGCGTTACGTGTCCCATTGTATAGCGTTACGTGTCCCATTGTATAGCGTTACGAGAGAACCTTTATACTTCACGCTTACCTAGAAGCGAACGCAAAAACTGGTAAGAAGACGCCAATACAGTGCCTTAAGTGACCGTCCTCTTCCGTAGTGGGGTTGTACCATAGTAGTATCAGGCGAGACAGGAGCTTCGCGCTCAACACGCGGCCTGATAACAACAGTTTGGCGAGACCTTCCGCAGCCACGTTACGGAGGTCATTGCTCTGAAATCATAAAATGGGACATTACACATCTGCTTTGGTAACACTTTGAACGGTTTAATAGGTTTGTAACCATGAGCTAGTCTACCCACCATGATTGTAAGCAAGAATGATATTGTAATCGGATTAGGACTGGAATTAGCGCTTCATTCATGTTTTTTGTAAAAATGTAATCGCTGACCCACACTGTAATTCAGCATTTGCTGCAATGGTGTTGAAATAAATCATTATTATATTATAATAAAATACGCATAAGAGGAGAAAACTAAGCGGGCGCGAATTTACAGTAATGGTTTATAACATGCACTACGTGAGCAGGGAGCGATATAAATACCAATTCTGGCAAACAACGTAAGCAACGGCGATAAATCTCTACTTCCAGATGAAGCATCGTTCAGTCTCGGCTTACCACGCTCTCGAGAAGCGCTGTCAAGATGTTCAACACACTAGCCGCCGTGTTATCAGGGGCGGTTCCATCCTCTCCCCCTTCTACGTCCTGCTTCTCACTTCCCCTCTCTTCCTCCCCATCACCAGTCTCTGCATCTCCTTCACCTTCCCGATCAGAATTGGTGGAGGTATCCGGGCTGAGAATCTCTTTGGTGGGGTTCAATTTGAAGGCCTCCAGACCGAACTTCTGTAGCAGATCGAACACCACCTGGAGTGCTGTCACCTGCACTAGTTCTTGATCAAGTTGGGCAACCTGTCAAACAAGGCGTATACCAGTTTAGAGTGAAGCCACAAACGTTCTCGAAACATTGTTATATTTTGCACATTGACCCACCTGGTGTATAGCTTTCTGTGGGTCAGTGAATATTATATAAACAGCATAATAATATAGAATGATGAACTTGAAGTGAGGAAAGAGTGTTGATGAAGATATCGTGGACAATAAGTGCACACATAGCCATACGTTAACAGCTCTGTATTCAGTGCAACAGATGTTGGTAAAGCATGTTGAACATCTTACCTGGAGGAACAACACCAGGTGCTTCCTGGCAAATTCACAGCTGAGCAGGGCACAAAGTCCCAGGCACTTGACGGCAGCATTACGCACTTGCGGATCTTCATTTTGAACACCAGGCAGGACCTATGGGTAAAAGAGATGGGTATATTTGCGACTGAGCGATCATATACACATCCAATGATCAAACACGGCTCTTGTATGCCCCAAGGAAAGGCAAATAGTGGTACCTCTCATGTGCAGCCATGGGTACTTCCTTTGAAAGTGCTTTCCTAACCCTAGGCATGCCTGCGTGTTATCATCGTTTAATAGCTTGATTAGTATGGTGTGTTTATTTGAGTAATAGGTTTAACCATAACATAGTAGCATTAGCACTAGTTACCAGAGTCTCAACAAGTGTGGTCAGAGTAGGGTTCATCCCCTTTCTGGTCGTGGCCTCCAGCATTTCACATGCTATTGTCAAGCACTTCAACAGCGTTGGTGGATCATCCTGATAAACACAAGTACACAACTTTACTCTACAATTCTTGAATTGTTTGGCAATGTGTTCAAAGATAAAAACATAATATAGCATTCACTTAAAGGCCCATCATCAACCAACAGCCTTTGCGGGCTATTAATCAGAGCTGCCGAAAAACAATCGATCAATTGAAAACAAAAGAAAACGGGGCCTATCAGGTGAAATGGACTCCCCTCTATGTCATACTGATTTTGTGCAAGCAATAACACAGAAAGGTAATAAACTGAGCTATGGAAATGGGAGTGTTTTATGCAAGGTGCCTCATCTTCAACAAGTTGTTGCCTTGCAGTCAACAAGAAGGTGCAACATTCTAAGAAGCTGCCAACTCAGCCCCACCCTCTTGCCCCACCTTTTCTTCCCGCACGGGTAGTGAAGTAGAGGCACTCTTCTCCAGTATGTCAGTCCTTTCCTCCTCAAGTTCACTCAATTTCTGCTTCAGCTCAGCCGCTTGGGAAAAGTCCTTTGCTGTCACACACTCATCCATCTCATCTGTGAACTGTATTATCTTGACCTTGATGGCTGCAAGCTTTTATGAAAGGGAATTGTAATTATTTGAACAAGATTAAGCAAGGGCAGCAACAAAGATCCAGGACTTTCAAGGTTTACCATTAGTTGTACCAGCCCTGTTAGGGCTGTAAAGCTACTTGTAATCTAACACTTTTAGTCTCTAACCTCACAAACTAACCTATATCTCTCTACAGTATGTTGCTTATCCTAGCACAAAGATAAGATCTGACAATAGAGCTAACAGAAAGCTTAGTCAGTCACCTTGAGTTCTTTCTGTCTGGCTTCTTCCTTGCTGGCAGCTGTTTCCACCATGACCATGGGTTCTCGTACATCGGCTATCACCTCAACAAGCTGTTGGATCCTTGTGTCCTCATCTGGTTCCACATCTGATAGCCTGGCATGGAGTACACCAACCAACAAATCTGGAATATTGGGGGATACCAGCAAGTCATGCACCAACTGGTTTAGACGCTTTCTGGAATAAAATGTGAATAGATTATTACCCTGGCTTGCAAGAGAGCAAAGCATTTGACAAAAAAAAAACATAATTGACTATTCCACCTTTAAACATTAGAAGTGTTAATGGTCCATAAGAATTCTATTTTCTGAGCTGGCTTTGACAATTACAGAAAATATATTGGGTGCAATGTCTGGTGGTCTAGATTGAGTTTTTAACATTTATCTCTTGCTGTCTTGGAAAATCAAGTATTTAACATTCAACACCCCTATTTGTGCTGCATTACTGATTCCTATTCTTCAACACACACTTGCATGCTATATGAAATAACAAGCTTTTCACTTTACCTTCCAACTTCGTCAGCCAAGTCCATCACTCCCACTAGTAACAAGAGCTGAGTGGCTACAAACGTCTCCTGCAGGGCCTTACTTGTGATCTCAGGAGGAGATGTAAAGTAGGTGTCAATATACCTGAAATATAGGGCACAAGGTTTACTTCAGGTAGAGTTAGTGCATATCAGGTCATTATTTTTTCAGTGGTCTGGTATCCATCAAATCGCGCGCTATGATTGCCTTGTGAGCATTCTGGAATCCTACGATACTGACCTCAGGTCCGGATGAATCGCATGCACCCTAATTTCTGTGAAGTTTTATGCTGTTTCAGTGTAAGCAAAAAAATTAATTTATTATTTACCAGCTTGGGGTCAGTCCGGATCGTGAAATACCGTGACCTCTGCCTTGAAAATACTGTATTTTCAAGACCTGGGTCACGGTATTTCATGATCCAGACCTCCCAGCTGGTAAATGACATATATATCTAATAAGCCTAGTTGGAGTTTAAATTTCGTGTTTAGTACGCATGTGATTTTAGTCCAAATTTCTTGATTTCTTTTGTTTAACAAGAACAAAGAGAAGTTAAACAAAAGATTCAGACTAAAATCGCATGTGCACTGAACGCGAAATTTAAACTCCAACTAGACTCATAAGTTAAGATTGTCATGCTGCTACAACTGCTGGCTCTCACAAATCTGCCTGGACTCTTTTACTTTTTTATTCCGTCCAGTTGACAACTAGTGATGGATTGGCAATCATGTGCTATACCACTGTCCACTTTCATTTTGTACTTTATTAAATAAAATCTAGAGCCAGCTGTTTCATACCCTTGAATGTATTCACAGAAGTTTGAGACTTCTGGAAGTAGTGAGTCAAGTAGTTCCTCTCCCTCCACCCCTAGAGTTTTGAAATGTTGCCCAAGACATCTCCAGTAGAAAGCCATCTCACAATCAAGCTGTTCATAGCTAATCTTCACAGGTTTTGCCTGGTCCCCATCACACTTCAGGGCTTTGATTTGCTCCTTCAGATCTACTTTGGACATGCCTGCAATCAAATAAAAACAGTCAATGAATGAATGTACTATTCAAATATCAAAAATGATTTATACTTATTATCATGATCATCAGTGACAATTATCCCACCTGCAAACAATGCTTTTACTGCCACTTCAGCAGGGTCGGGCGAGTTTTCAATATCCAGGCATTTCAGGAGCTCCACAATATTTCCCTCATATGCCTTTTGCCATCCATGCAACAGGTTTTTGATGCAAATATCTTTTACTGACTCAGCCCTGGAAAAAGGAAAATAGCAAGCATATAATGCCAATTTACAACTTACTGGTCTTGACACTTAATACCAAACTGTTGGTAAGGCCTGGCAAGATCAGCTGTAGCCACAAGTTTCACTGGTTATAAGAAATAGTTCACTATAAACAGCTAGCTGGAAATAGTGTTTCATTGATCTGATGTTATTCCAATCAGATCTCTATTTTAATTAATTCAGAAGGTAGGAAGATGAACATCAAGAAATAGCTTGAGTGGCTTTCTTCCTTATTTGAAAATTCTTTCATAGTTGAAAATGGTCTGACTGTTCCCACCTGTCATTCAAGCCATCTTGGAGTATCTGAACTCTCTGTGCAATGCTAAGCCACTGGATCTTTGTTTTCTCAGCAATGACTCGGAATGCTAGCTTTCTCACAGACTCGGTCACATCATGAGTTCTTTCTGAAAAACGATGACATTTCTTTTGCAATTCCAGAAAAAATCCATACCCCACCATGGAGGGAATGCACTTAAAGACCCCCACCCCACTCCTCAGGAATTTCCAAAGAAGAATACAGTATTTGTATGACAAATAACAGGTAATTTACCCCCCACACACACACCACTCTGGAATTTCCAATTCCATCCATGGTTGGGGTATGGAAACTTTCTGGAATTGCACATTCTAAGAAAATAAAAACAGCAAGCTCTTGCACACTCCCAAACTTTTAGGTACAAGTCCATTGTGACAGACATGACAAGTCCATTGTGACAGACATGACAAGTCCATTGTGACAGACATGACAAGTCCATTGTGACAGACATGACAAGTCCATCGTGACAGACATGACAAGTCCATCGTGACAGACATGACAAGTCCATCGTGACAGACATGACAAGTCCATCGTGACAGACATGACAAGTCCATCGTGACAGACATGACAAGTCCATTGTGACAGACATGACAAGTCCATTGTGACAGACATGACAAGTCCATTGTGACAGACATGACAAGTCCATTGTGACAGACATGACAAGTCCATTGTGACAGACATGACAAGTCCATTGTGACAGACATGACAAGTCCATTGTGACAGACATGACAAGTCCATCGTGACAGACATGACAAGTCCATTGTGACAGACATGACAAGTCCATTGTGACAGACATGACAAGTCCATTGTGACAGACATGACAAGTCCATCGTGACAGACATGACAAGTCCATCGTGACAGACATGACAAGTCCATCGTGACAGACATGACAAGTCCATCGTGACAGACATGACAAGTCCATCGTGACAGACATGACAAGTCCATTGTGACAGACATGACAAGTCCATTGTGACAGACATGACAAGTCCATTGTGACAGACATGACAAGTCCATTGTGACAGACATGACAAGTCCATTGTGACAGACATGATTTTTTGTTCCATCTCACCTTTCCCATAATGCACTGCTTTACCACCATTTTCAATATAAGACTGGACAAAAAAATGCACGACTTGAGGAATGTATGTTGTTAGGAATGACAAAAACTAAAAACAGCAAACCTACCAATAATCTCTGGGAGAGTTGTATGAGTCAATGCAATATTTACAAGCACTGCACGGCGCACATCTGCTGATGAATCAGTGGATAGTCTTTGAAGATAAGAAGCAATAACAGGGCACTCTTCGTCCTGAGGATCTTGAAGACGTACCAGAGCTTGTACGGCTTGTACACGAATGGCTGGTATCTTGTCCCGCAGACGAATCAACATACAGTCAAAGATCTTGTCAGCAATGTCATCCTCTATACTGGCATCATCATCCATATTGTTGAGAAGCTTGTTTATCGTCTGGCATGTACGGAACCTTATGGCCTTGTCTTTGGCATCATGACAATCCAGGAGGAAGAGAAAAATGAACCTCAAGAAATGGCTTGAGTGGCTCTCTTCCTCGTCACCACTCAGGTCATCAGGCTATAGAAGGAAAAGGGGAAAACGACAGACTTTACTCCCCACCTAACTTCAGGCTTATCTTAGATTCATAAATTATTTCCTGGTAAAAACCTTGAGCAGTAATTTGGCCAATGTAAAGGGATCCGGGATCCAGCTAAATTTGAGGTTTGGGATCCGGGATACAGAGCATGGGATCCGGGATCCAAAACGTCTGTGGATCCCTTTACAACATGGACAGAAGGAATCTATTAGATCATATAGGGATCTTCGAATATCTTCTAGGGTCATGCACAGGTTTTCCAAAGGTTCTAGACCAAAAATATATCTTCAAAAAGCAATAAATATGTTGCAACTTTTGCTGGACATAAGCTTAATATTCTTTAGTCCAAATAATCTGGTGGGGTTTTTCAACCAGTGTGGACACAGTTGTTTCGCCCTTCTGACAAAACAAAGATATTTCACTTTGTCTATGTACAGTGAAAATGCAGAGTCTACTAACCTTCGTGTCTTCTGCTGTACAGTGTATTTTAGCAGTTGAATATTAGCTACAAACTCTACAAACCTCTCTATTGCTGGTTCCCGCTTGAATACGACCATCGCATGAGCTAAATGTTGAACGAAACTCTCTCGGAACTCGTCTTCATTTGACGAGTCTTGTATCTTTTTGAGAGCTCGAATTAGTTTCGCATGGTGTTGAAACCCACGCTGGGCCTCTTCAAATACACTACGGATCGTCTCGTGTGCTGCAGGCATTATTCAATGAGGTAGAAATGCTTCTTTGGTCAAATTTTGTAGGAAATCAAACTTCAGAGAAATCAAAAGAAACGTTCCTTCGAAAAATGGCGCGCAGCCCATATTTGGGCATGACTAGTTCCAGGACTTTTTACTAATAGATGCCACAGGCTACCAATTCAAAGACTAAAATATGAAAATCCGCGAACGAGGTATTTTGCCAAGCCGGACCTGTCAACCAGTTGAAGAAGATCGGTATTACCATTAAATGGCTGATCGAAACATCGATATTAAATAATAATCTTTTAAGCTGTTCGTCGACCTTTCATTAGGCCAAGTAAAAAAAATAACATGTTTAATCGTCGGGAGCTTTCCAAAAAAGTGTCCATGCGGCCCTTTTGATTTTTTATTCTTTTTGCTCCTTGTTTATGCCTTGTTTTATGCCATATTTTGTGTACAAAATGACTACGACTGTAATCTATATTTTTCATATAAAGCATTTCCATGCTCATTAAAGCCACATTTCAAAGCAGTTTCTAACCGCTTGTGACGTTTGACTTAGTTTTGGAGACAATTTGTGAAAATAAAAAATAAAACGATGCGGGCGGGGACGATAAACATGTAATTTGTTTTAGTTGGCCTTATATATATATTTTTCCTATTCAAAGCCATGATGGAACTGCACCCTCGTGGGTCTTGTGGGTAATTTTCAATGGCCGGGGTGGGAGGCTGAGTCACATGACCACTATTTGAGGACATGGGAACGAGCTTGTCCTGTTTTCGAAACGGTCATGTGACTCAGCCTCCCCAGGGTCTTCTCCCGAGCTACAACCGCCATTTTGAAAACGTTCGAGAAGACCCTGGGGACGAGGTTGACGGAGCTGCGGATTTGGCAGCGAAAGCCGACACCACTTAGCTGACTTAGGGGTGGAGGCAGAGAAATTGGGGGAGGGTGGCAATTTTTTGCGCGCCATTTTTTTTCGGGATCAGGTTGTGCAATATTTTTCAGGAATTTCTAAGTTTTTTACTAGCTTGGATCTCTGCAAGAATTTGTTTGGGAAGAATTGCCCTTGGCCCCTTCTCAAAGCCTTCAGTTTAGGAATGCCAACCGCTCCCCAATTTCTAATAGTTCACCCCTTAGTGCTCAACAACAACATCATCTTTATTCAGCACAGGCAGACCAGACTAAATTTCAGTGGATTAAGTATATTTGTGGTTGTAAATAAAGTTCACTTATTTCCACTTCATATGTCTCTTGGTGGACGTGAGGAAATCACACAGATCTAGGACCATCTAGCGCATGCATGCTCATGCAAAGGTTTCGGACTCTCCTTTCGGCAATCACATACTATAGTAAAACAACGGAGTCGCGAAGAATTAAGGGCTGGACTATTGACGCATGCACGAAGGGGCTGGACTACTGACGCATGCGGGAAGAGGCTGGACTATTGACGCATGCACGAAGGGGCTGGACTATTGACGCATGCGCGAAGGGGCTGGACTATTGATGCATGCGCGAAGGGGCTGGACTACTGACGCATGCACGAAGGGGCTGGACTATTGATGCATGCGCGAAGGGGCTGGACTATTGACGCAAGCACGAAGGGGCTGGACTATTGACGCATGCACGAAGGGGCAGGGGGTCGTTTCTCGAAATCGCCCGATATTTTCGGGCCCGATAAACTTTTCGGGTGGTTTTTCGGGCGAGATTAGGAGTCCCGAAAAGTGTTTCTCGAAACTCCCCAAACCCCCCGATACTTATCGGGAACCCGAAATCAAAATTATAATTTCAAAACTTTGCGAATACTTTGCATAAATAAACAATGAAAACATAGGAAACTTATCGATTTGTCGCTGTCAGGGGACAAAGTGTATCGCCATGTTTGTATTTCCATCGATAAATGCCAAGAAATTAGATAAAATGTGCGAAAAAGCAAGCATTTTGCACCAAATTTCTTGTAGATGCATTGGTACTTTGTTTACAACATGTCAAAAAAAGTTTTCACAGCCCCTCGTCAAATTTGACAGGCGTGCTGTCAAAAGAATTAATTTGATTGGTCAAGAAGCGAGATGCTTGCACCTGATTGGTGTATTTTATCGGGATGGCGAGTAAAAGCAACTCGGGAGAGTTACCGGGAAACCATTCGCGACATTGAAAGAAGTTTTAGAAACAAAGCAAGACACCTTCGTAAATGTCTGTTTTACGAGAAGAAACATGCACTTTTCGGGAAATTCAACTTCGCACGTACTAGTTGGATAAATAAAGTCGCAAAGGAGTGGAAAATCCAAGTTAATTTTGTTATTTTTCTTCCCTATTCTGAGACTTTCGGAAACCCGAAAAAGTTTAGGGGAGAAGGGTTTCTCCCTTAACGGGCGAAAAATGACGCAGTTTTATCGGGCCCGAAAAGTTCGGGAGTTTCGAGAAACGCAAATTTCGTCATCCGCCCGCTTTTCGGGTAATTTGTCGTGCTCGAAAAGTTTTCGGGCGTTTCGAGAAACGACCCCCTGGACTATTGACGCATGTGCGAAGGGGCTGGACTACTGACGCATGCACGAAGGGGCTGGACTATTGACGCATGCGCGAAGGGGCTGGACTATTGACGCATGCACGAAGGGGCTGGACTATTGACGCATGCACGAAGGGGCTGGACTATTGACGCATGCACGAAGGGGCTGGACTATTGACGCATGCGCGAAGGGGCTGGACTATTGACGCATGCACGAAGGGGCTGGACTATTGACACATGCACGAAGGGGCTGGACTATTGACGCATGCACGAAGGGCTGGACTACTGACGCATGCACGAAGAGGCTGGACTACTGACGCATGCAGGAAGGGGCTGGACTATTGACGCAAGGGGTTGGACTATTGATTTTGTAAAACAGCGGTCTGACATGCGCAGTGATTTTAGGAGGATATTCTGCCCCTCGAAAATTGGATTTTACCACATCTCCCTTTTCGCCTCTGCCCCTTCCCCCGAGATCTGGTGACGAGTTTCAGTGTTGAATACACTATATCACACAAGAACAAGGTCAGTTTGTAATGCTCGTTCTACTTTATTTCGATTTATTGCTGTAGTATTTCCCAATACCCATATAATGCTTTGTATTATATCCGACTACCAGTACAGTGCTGTTAAGTGAGCTAATCTGTGAAAAAATGAGAATAAAAATAAGCTATAATACAACAACGCTAGTAAAAAGCGCGATCTGATTGGTCGACGCGCAAGGTATGATTAGAGTACACACGCACAATTGACGTCATAGTGCGCGCACACTAGTAAAGTTGAAATAGAGTGCAATGACCGTGGACAATGACAGCGATGGGAACGACGAAGAATAACAAATAATAATAATAATAATGACGAACGGCTGATACTACGCACAAAATTTAACCGGACAGTGTGGCATGGTAGAGTTCAAACTGAAGGACAATAAGCAACCATGGACGTCGCTCGACTAATAATAATAATAATAGGCATTTAGCGCTACTTCTACTATGAATCCAACCGCGCTTTACAATATCTATCATAAAGTAAGATATCTAAAAGTAAATAAACTGCTCGACTGCGTCTCGTGGCCTACTTTTTTTCGTTCATGACACTTCGCCACCCACAAAAAAAAATTGTCACTGACTCATCCCTCATCCGTCCACGAGCGTTTTTAGGCATCTACCCTCTCCATACGTCCTGTCCTGCCTTGTTCCGCCCATGACGTGGCGGGACAGGTAGGCTCAAGCTGAGCTGTAGGATGAGTAATGTACTAAGTCCTGTCTTGCCTTGTTCCGCCCATGACGTGGCGGGACAGGTAGGCTCAAGCTGAGCTGTAGGATGAGTAATGTACTAAGTCCTGTCTTGCCTTGTTCCGCCCATGACGTGGCGGGACAGGCAGGCTCAAGCTGAGTTGTAACATGAGTAATGTACTAAGTCCTGTCTTGCCTTGTTCCGCCCATGACGTGGCGGGACAGGCAGGCTCAAGCTGAGTTGTAAGATGAGTAATGTACTAAGTCCTGTCTTGCCTTGTTCCGCCCATGACGTGGCGGGACAGGCAGGCTCAAGCTGAGGTGTAAGATGAGTAATGTACTAAGTCCTGTCTTGCCTTGTTCCGCCCATGACGTGGCGGGACAGGCAGGCTCAAGCTGAGCTGTAAGATGAGTAATGTACGAAGTCCTGTCTTGCCTTGTTCCGCCCATGACGTGGCGGGACAGGCAGGCTCAAGCTGAGGTGTAAGATGAGTAATGTACTAAGTCCTGTCTTGCCTTGTTCCGCCCATGACGTGGCGGGACAGGCAGGCTCAAGCTGAGGTGTAAGATGAGTAATGTACTAAGTCCTGTCTTGCCTTGTTCCGCCCATGACGTGGCGGGACAGGCAGGCTCAAGCTGAGCTGTAAGATGAGTAATGTACTAAGTCCTGTCTTGCCTTGTTCCGCCCATGACGTGGCGGGACAGGCAGGCTCAAGCTGAGCTGTAAGATGAGTAATGTACTAAGTCCTGTCTTGCCTTGTTCCGCCCATGACGTGGCGGGACAGGCAGGCTCAAGCTGAGCTGTAAGATGAGTAATGTACTAAGTCCTGTCTTGCCTTGTTCCGCCCATGACGTGGCGGGACAGGCAGGCTCAAGCTGAGCTGTAAGATGAGTAATGTACTAAGTCCTGTCTTGCCTTGTTCCGCCAATGACGTGGCGGGACAGGTAGGCTCAAGCTGAGCTGTAAGATGAGTAATGTACTAAGTCCTGTCTTGCCTTGTTCCGCCCATGACGTGGCGGGACAGGCAGGCTCAAGCTGAGCTGTAAGATGAGTAATGTACTAAGTCCTGTCTTGCCTTGTTCCGCCCATGACGTGGCGGGACAGGCAGGCTCAAGCTGAGCTGTAAGATGAGTAATGTACTAAGTCCTGTCTTGCCTTGTTCCGCCAATGACGTGGCGGGACAGGTAGGCTCAAGCTGAGCTGTAAGATGAGTAATGTACTAAGTCCTGTCTTGCCTTGTTCCGCCCATGACGTGGCGGGACAGGCAGGCTCAAGCTGAGCTGTAAGATGAGTATGATCTAACAGGCTTTGTTACTGATCGTGTTACTGTTCTCGGGTTACCTGATTGTGTTACTGTTCTCGGGTTACCTGATTGTGTTACTGTTCTCGGGTTACCTGATTGTGTTACTGTTCTCGGGTTACCTGATCGTGTTACTGTTCTCGGGTTACCTGATTGTGTTACTGTTCTCGGGTTACCTGATTGTGTTACTGTTCTCGGGTTACCTGATTGTGTTACTGTTCTCGGGTTACCTGATCGTGTTACTGTTCTCGGGTTACCTGATTGTGTTACTGTTCTCGGGTTACCTGATTGTTTACTGTTCTCGGGTTACCTGATCGTGTTACTGTTCTCGGGTTACCTGATCGTGTTACTGTTCTCGGGTTACCTGATCGTGTTACTGTTCTCGGGTTACCTGATTGTGTTACTGTTCTCGGTTACCTGATCGTGTTACTGTTCTCGGGTTACCTGATGGTGTTACTGTTCTCGGGTTACCTGATCGTGTTACTGTTCTCGGGTTACCTGATCGTGTTACTGTTCTCGGGTTACCTGATTGTGTTACTGTTCTCGGGTTACCTGATTGTGTTACTGTTCTCGGGTTACCTGATCGTGTTACTGTTCTCGGGTTACCTGATCGTGTTACTGTTCTCGGGTTACCTGATTGTGTTACTGTTCTCGGGTTACCTGATCGTGTTACTGTTCTCGGGTTACCTGATTGTGTTACTGTTCTCGGGTTACCTGATTGTGTTACTGTTCTCGGGTTACCTGATTGTGTTACTGTTCTCGGGTTACCTGATTGTGTTACTGTTCTCGGTTACCTGATCGTGTTACTGTTCTCGGGTTACCTGATCGTGTTACTGTTCTCGGGTTACCTGATTGTGTTACTGTTCTCGGGTTACCTGATTGTGTTACTGTTCTCGGGCATTAAATCTTCTAAGACATCTAAAGTGACAACGAAAAATAAGGTAAAAATCAAGATTTCCATACCGATATTGAAGAAGTCAAAGGTCAAGTACGGTATCATTTCGTCTCTGCAGTATGGACGGAGAACCATGTTTTCCCCTTCCATTGGCAATAGACTTTAGGGTGGACACAGTTATTACTGTTGGCCAGCTGGAGGAGCTTGGACGGCAGGCTGCAAGGTAATAACTATATGTTATTTACCGGTTGGGAAGTCCGGATCGTGAAATACCGTGACCGAGGTCTTGAAAATACTGACCTAGACCGGAGGTCGAGGTCATTATTTTCAAGGCCGAGGTCACGGTATTTCACGATCTGGAC
The DNA here is from genome assembly GCA_033964015.1 of Scolanthus callimorphus. Lineage (NCBI taxonomy): Eukaryota > Metazoa > Cnidaria > Anthozoa > Actiniaria > Edwardsiidae > Scolanthus > Scolanthus callimorphus. The sequence goes on from CM066916.1 coordinate 651,576, forward strand.
CGACCACAAGCCGGTAAATAATATATATTTATTTTTTGCTTTCACTGAAACAGCATAAAACTTCACAGAAATTAGCGCGCGCGCGATTCATCCGGACCCGGGATCCGGATCGTAGTACTATTGCGGACCGCTCGCGAACCAATCAGAGCGCGCAATTTGATGGGTTGCGGACCGCTGAAGAAATAAAGTATGTATGTGACTATCTCTATCTAACGTCCAGAAATACCGAAGCGCTGAATCTCGAGATTGATGTTTGTGGTACCTACCGCCTGAACATAGACATGTGCAGTGGACATGATGTCTTAAGCACAAGGATTTGGTCTTTGTTACCTGCAGAGAACGTAGGTTATAATCGTACACAAGGCACTAGTTAATAACAAGTTAGTCGAACCGTAATTTAAGGCAGTCAAAACCAGTGCCGTGGCTAGCGGGGGGGGGGGGGGGGGGGGGGGGGCAGAGGGGGCGGTGGCCACCCAGCGAAGCCCACCTGCGCGCAAGCAATCATAAGCTTGAAATTGAAGCAAGGCCTTACAAACCACCAAAAGAAAGGTATGTTTTTTTTGTCCCAGAAGATGAAGCATTATGCAGGGAGGCAAATCAAGGGACACATCTCAAATACGTTTGGAAATGTCTGAATTTGAGAGCCGACCTCATCACGAAGAACCACTAGACTTGTACATACTTTTATTAATATTTACTGGACAAATGCTGATGTAGACATGTATACAAAGTACCAATACACACATATCATATATAGTCCAGTCAATCTATGATTTTCAGTCAAACTAATTGCAAAAGAATTTGTTTTCACTGCAAAATGAAGACTTTGGGGGACCTTAGTAACATACTAAAAATCCCATCGGTGGAACATCCTGAAATTTAGCAATAAAAATATCAAGCATTTACCACAGGGTACCCGCGTTGAGAAAAGCAAAACGATGGTGGAAGTTTATTTTGAACGTGCCTTTTACGCATTTATATATGTATTATGTTTAAACAAAGTTCATTAGCATGTATAATATATTTTTTTTGTTGATTTTTATGAAAATTGCTATTTTGACGTACCACAGGGTACCCATCTTGATAATTCACCATTTCTCCTTGTTGGGGTTTCCTTTGGGTAGGGGAGTGTAGAACTGTTCAGTTAATTAATAAAAGAAGTAGGTACATATAAAGTATATATTAACAGTCTTAACGCACTTGGTTTGTTTTTATCAGTTCCAACCACTTCGTAAACTTGCGTTGCTGAAATATAAACCTAGCCAGCTTCAAAGGGCCCTCAAGGTCGGGACTCGCTGAATTCATTCCCCTTTGGGCAGACAAAATGACCCCAACAAACGAAGCATTGCTGCTGATACATGCCAAACGGGCTCGGAGCAGTCCTACCAAGTCGAATGGCAACGGGAACCAACATCCAATTGCTTTTGCTTCTCCCTCTGTTGCAGTATCACTGCTTACGTGAAAAGGCCTAACAACTCACTAGTGAAACGGTAACTAACATTTGACCAGCTACCGACTTTACGTTTGAGTAGACTTTGATATTGTGTTGAGGCGTTTGGGCATGTCCTTTGCGCTGATTTTCCAAATTAGACAAGTCCTATTGAACAATGTTGTGCTGTGATCAGCCCTTTTATGCAGAGTTCAATGGATAAAAACGTCTTTACACCCTCTGTCGCGCGCTGTTACTCGAATTTGCGCTCAGTTCAAGAGAGCAAAAAATATATGTATTATCACAATTATTGGGTGGCCTCCCTCTGCTACGGGCGTGCTTGACAGTAACCCGTGGACTCCTGACGTATGACCAGAGGTGAGTCCCATCATCGATGCAGCTAGGTCATACACTAAGGCCATTGTGGAATAACCAAATGTCAAGGACGCGCTAGCTACTCCGTCTGGTGACCATTTATGGCGAATGGTGAACAGATGCCGCACCTGTGCAAAGCTAAAACCAGAGCTGAGGGAGCACCTCATGGCGCTGTCATTGCCAAACCAACCATGGAGTCGGGTCTCTGCGAGTTAGACCAGACCGACTACCATAACGCCAGTTGACGGAAACTTCCGTCGACTATTTCAGCTGTAGCTAGTCACACGTGACGTGTGCAGCGGCGTAGCCAGGAGTTTCTGAAGGGGGGGGGGGGGGAGGAGGATAGTGAAAACATGGGACGAAAATGCTCAAATTTTCTCCAGCAAATACAGTAAATGTATGGGAAAATGTCCGAGGAAGGGGGGGCCCTGGACCCCCCCTGGCTACGCCCCTGCGTGTGTAATCTTCGCCCTGCACGGAGAATCGAACACATTTGCCTCGGACATTGGACCCAAGAACATCAGCCAGGAAATTACTTCCACTCGCCACATTATCCATAAGCCAATAGCAAGGTTGAAAGAGCTGTCACAACCGCTAAGAACATCAGTGAGGAAGAATAGTCAACGACATCTTGGTCTGACTGGCGAATGGACTGACTCCAAGTGAGATCCTGATGTATGAAATTGAGAAGCAAACTTCAGTGAAACTTCCATAGATCCCAGAGAATCTAAAACCAAGAGAAGTCAATAAGAAGAAGCTGTTTGAGGAGAAAGAATAAAGCGCTACTCTGACGGCTACGACGCCCGTCACAGAGTTGTGAAGCTACCAACACTCCGACAGGGAGACCGAGTGTATATTAGGGACCAGCATGGGACGATAGAGCCGAAGCTAATCCAAGATCGTACCAGATGGCGACTGCGCCAGGCTCTGTGATTGGACGAAACATGCGAGTGCTTATCCATACCAAAGATAAGACCGAGGAGCCAGGCGCCCTGCCAAGCCCTCCTATCCGACCAACACTAAGGATCTCCAGAACCTCCTGCTGCGTCCATCTCCCACCACCAGCCCACATGAAAGTTGTGATTAGAAGGTCGGGAAGACTATTAAGGGTGGTTCTAACTGGAACACAAGCGCAGGACGCAAGCGCAAGACTCTAGCCCAAGGCAATTGTGTGAATCAAAGCGACGCAAGCGCAAGCCTAAAATCAACATTGATTAATATAATTTTCATGCTTGCGTTCACTTGATTCACACTAGACGCAAGCACAAGCGCAAGGAAATGCAAAATCTCTGCGCTTGTGTTTTAGTGTAATCCACATAAGAGATATGTATGAGTTTGATTTCCTTGCGCTTGTGTTTTAGTGTAATCCATATAAGAGATATGTATGAGTTTGATTACCTTGCGCTTGTGTTTTAGTGTAATCCACATAAGAGATATGTATGAGTTTGATATCCTTGCGCTTGAGCCTACGTCTGCGCTTGCGTTTCAGGAAGAACAGGCCTTTAAAGCTTACCAATGACCCAGACAAGATTTCTTTTTAGTATTACGGTATGTCTGACTGTGACACAATATCGAGAGTCTGTTTTATTATGGGAACAAATAACTTACTAGCTTCGCTGCTCGGGCTCGGGCTCGGTCCAAAATGCAGAAAGTTCAGCCCGTCCTCGTCATCGGGTATGCAGTACTTAAAATATGATTTTCTTACTGACCGGGTTTTTTACGGACCGGGTTTTCCGCGATAAAAACACCCAGTACCGCCTGCAAGCAGGCTAATGAATGCTGTGAGAAACAGTAACATGGGATTGAACAAACGTGATTCCACTGACTCAACATGGCTCGGCCCGATATGCAAATGCAGCGAATTGAAAAACCTTTCAAATACTCATTAATTATTCATGACCTAATCAGCCAACCAGAGCTCTCATTTTGTACCAACGTGCAGTACCTTGAAATCCCAGGAAGATACTGCAAGTGGGACTTGAAAACTTTTCAAGGTCCAAGGACCTTTGAACTATGAATATTCATAGTTCAAAGGTCCTAGGATCTAGAAATGTTTTCTAGATCCAAGGACCTTTGAACTATGAATATTCATAATTTCAAGGTCCTCACCCTCGAAAAGTTTTTCTACTAGTCAGTCTTTGCGCAGTGCAAAGGCAGACCGTAGGAACCACTCCGTGAGAAGACAGAAGTCTCCTCTCTCGGAGAAGTCAATACAAAGAATTTTGGTTGGAGACTATATGCTTGTGCGCCGCCAACCTCCATGTGGGACAGGCTTTATGGAAACACTCTTGATCTTTTCACTTCTGCGCATGACTAGTGACGCAATCCAAGATCGTAATTTTCATAATTTCAAAGCACTCGCCATCGAAATGTTTTTGTACTAGTCAGTCTTTGCGCCATGCAATGGCAGACTGTAGAAACTGTTCCGAGAGAAGACACGCGTTTCTCTTTCGGAGAGGTAAAATACAAAGGATCTTGTTCCAGACTATATGAATGTGCGCCGCCAACCTCCATGTGGGACAGGGTTTTTGGAACACTCTTAATCTTTTCACTTCTGCGCATGACTAGTGACGCAATCCAAGTTCATAATTTCAAGGTCCTCTCCCCGTCGATTTTTTTTGTACTATTCAGCCTACGCGTACAAAGGCAGACTGTAGAAACGTTCCGTGAGAAGACACAGCTCTCCTCTCTCGGAAATGTAGAATAGAAAGGATCTTGTTCCAGACAATATGCATGTGCGCCGCCAACTTTCATGTGAGACAGGCTTTGTGGAAACAATCTTGACCTTTTCATTTGTGCGCATGACTAGTGACGTAATTCAAGTTTCACAAGTAAAAAAATATGACTATATTGATAAATCCTGTTTGGGTAGGGTACAGAGGGGTTGGTGATTGAAGATTATGTCACAGGCTGAGTATTTCAAATGACCAAGGAATTAAAAAATAAATAAATGGAGATGTTTCAACATTGATCGTTTTCCCTCTGTGTTGGCTAATTAGGTCATGAATAATTATTGAGTATTTGAAGTAATTCAAAAGCCTCCTATTCGGACTTGACGGGATTTCAAAGCCCACGCAATTAGTTCCAGTCCTCGGCTTCGCCTCGGACTGGAACTAATTGCGCGGACTTTGAAATCCCGTCAAGTCCTCATAGTCGGCTTTTAAATATTACTTCCAAATATAATAGAGAAATGTTATATTTTTCCAATTCAAACCCAAATGTGTAGAAATTGAAAAATTTGAGCTTCTCCGTTTTATGAGTGGGGGTATCCTGTGGTATACAAAAATGGCATTTATGTCTTTTTTCGGTCAACAAGTTTATTTTCAATTGTATTTAAACACAATCAATCTATTTACAGCTCATGGGCACAAAACATGTGGAAAGAAACGGTTATTTGACTGATTTTTAGTTGTTAGCTGATTTACTCGATGCGGGTACCCTGTGGTACTGGCTCCATGTTTTCATCACTACGTTTCGGGATGTTCCACTGAAGGGATTTTTTGGGATTTTTAGTATGTTGTTTAGGTCCCCTAAAACCTTCATTTAGCAGTGAAAGAAATTCTTTTGCAATTAGTTTGACTGAGACCCTAAATTTTTCGTAGATTGACTGGACTAATAATATCAGCAAGATTTTTAGTGTCAACATGTGGGGCAACGCCCCCCCCCCCCCCCCCCCATACTGAGGGCCCAGGTGATTTATTCCAGAAAGCAATAACCGTCGGCTGTCGAATATATGGACAGAGCCTTCCTTTCTTATACAATTTTAGCGTTGGCTAAGATGTTTTATAGAAAACCGTGTGGGGGATTTGAGAAATTTGCCACTAATGCGTCGGAAAGGCAAAACACTAACAAATTTGTGTTTTATCAAAATTAAAGAAAAGTATCCATAGCTGAGGTAAAGAAATAAGCTTTAAAATATCACTAGTCAAGATACGACTTTTTCGCGAAATTATTCCATTTTAACGAAAAATACCACGAAGGTGACATGTTCTATACTCGACTGGAGTCGTGGCCTGTTGGTTTAAAACAAATAAATATAAATATATGCTGTACCTTCAGCGCAAATGACCTTCTTGCTGCAGTTATGATGTATCACACCATCAGTATCAATGACGAAGTTCATGTAGGATTGACTACATTTGGCATCCGCCATGTGGAAAATCAGTGGTGTACCCTCATCCAAGTTACACCTAGGGATCTCGGGCTGAATACAGTAACCAAAAAATTCTTATCGGACTTTCTGAAAACAATGGTAACAAAAAAAGGTATTAGAAAATAACACCTATGTTGTATTGTGAATGTGCGCATTCTGATTGGTTAAAAAGCGTGTTTGTAAGAGACCTGAGAAACACGATTGTCACGCAACGCTGTCGCGCGCGTGTGTGTTATTTTCTAAAAGCAATAAAAATACTTTATTTATTTATTTATTTATAAGCAATATTTAGACAGGCAGGTCTAGTTCAGCCAAGGCTGGTTTAAATAGGGGCCTGTATAACTGAAATACAAAATAAAAAAATGTGTGGAAATAATCATACATATCGTAATTACACTACTGCCTCCTTGCAGTACACCTTCAATTTTGCCTTAAAGGCGGGAAGCGATTGTATATTCCGTAAAGATAATGGAAGAGTATTCCATTTCTTAGCGCCATAGTACAAAAAAGAGGACTGAAATTTTGAGGTTTTCGCAAGTGGCAGGCGGATTTGATCTCTATTACGGGTGGAATATGTATGGAAGTCGCGCGAAAAGGTGTATTGGTTGAGTAGATAGGCTGGCGCAAGGCCGTGGAGGCACTTGAAAACCTGGACACAAGTATAGTAATTTCTACGAGATTCAAGTGATGGCCAGCTGAAGGTGTTATAGTTGTCAAGTGTCCCCCCTTCAATGATGCGAGCAGCGCGCCTTTGCAGTTTTTCAAGATACTCTCGGTTGGTTAGGCCACAGCCGCCCCAGACCGGAGAGCAGTAATCAAACAGTGGAAGTATCATGGAGTTGTATAAGGTGATGCAAGCCTCCCGAGGAATGACCTTGCGGGCTTTCCGTAACATGCCCAACCGGGATGATATTTTAGACGACAAATAGTCGATGTACTTTCTGCGTGCTCTCTGGTTTCTTACAAACACTCGGGGAATGTTGGTCGAACTGATAAAACTTGAAACGCACGCGGAAAGTACTTTTATTGCTTAAATATAAAACCTGATATAAAACCAGCCGGACAATCATTAACATGCAGAAATGGCCCACCTCCTATCGGAGTACCGTGCAAAAGGTCCCTCGGTGTTACAGAGCACTGCCCGCACTTTAGTCTACATAACTAGGACTCTGGTTTTAAGATCCCTTATATTTCTATAATCTTATGGAACATGACGGAAACTCGCTAACCTTGGCATGAAGAGCGGCAGTCCCGCGTCTCCTTGGTGTTCCCCATGGCTCCACAGTCGGTCCCTCCACAAATCGGCGCAGGATTGGTGCAGGTTTTGTATCGGTGCTGTATGCCATTCTCACACAGCTTGTCACACTTCTGCCACGATCCCCACTCTGTTCCTCCCGTAACTACAATAAAAAATGCACGAATTATTCATCAGTCAACTGACCAATAGAAGTGCGTATAATCGATCACGTGCATATGCTTTACACCCGATAAAGCACTGGCCAACATTGTGCGAATGCGTGACTTACTTACCGGGTTTCCTATCAGAGCCACAATCATCCTCATTAACCCAGTACCAGATAACACCAGGATTTGTCACATGTCACCGTATCGTGAATGCGTTACTTGCGTGAACGCGTGACTTACTTACCGGGTTTCCTATCAGAGCCACAATCATCCTCATTAACCCAGTACCAGATCACGCCAGGATTTGTCACATGTCACCGTATCGTGAATGCGTTACTTACGTGAATGCGTGACTTACGTGAGTGCGTGACTTACTTACCGGGTTTCCTATCAGAACCACAATCATCCTCATTAACCCAGTACCAGATCACGCCAGGATTTGTCATGTCACCGTATCGTGAATGCGTTACTTACGTGAATGCGTGACTTACTTACCGGGTTTTCTGTCAGAGCCACAATCATCCTCATTAACCCAGTACCAGATAACGCCAGGATTTGTCGTGTCACCGTATCGTGAATGCGTTACTTACGTGAATGCGTGACTTACTTACCGGGTTTCCTTTTAGAATCACAATCATCCTCATTAACCCAGTACCAGATCACGCCAGGATTTGTCATGTCACCGTATCGTGGATGCGTTACTTACGTGAATGCGTGACTTACTTACCGGGTTTTCTGTCAGAGCCACAATCATCCTCATTAACCCAGTACCAGATCACGCCAGGATTTGTCACATGTCACCGTATCGTGAATGCGTTACTTACGTGAATGCGTGACTTACTTACCGGGTTTCCTATCAGAGCCACAATCATCCTCATTAACCCAGTACCAGATCACGCCAGGATTTGTCATGAGTCACCGTATCGCGAATGCGTTACTTACGTGAATGCGTGACTTACTTACCGGGTTTCCTTTTAGAATCACAATCATCCTCATTAACCCAGTACCAGATCACGCCAGGATTTGTCATGTCACCTGTCCAGTATGCGGGGTTATAGTCCTTATTGCCCCAGATGATAGACCCGGATGGGAAATCCGTGACACTGTCGGAGGTGGTCAACAGCGCCTTCGTGTCATTGCCATTCTTATTTACCCACGGCATCCTATTGGGGATACCATCGTCCCATCGGTCAAACTTGCTAATCAGTGTGACATTAGTTAGCATGTTGCTTGTTGACATGAAACTGTAATGGTAGGAGAGAGAAGGGAGACAATATATTGCTTTAATTTCTATTCATCTGGTCACTTTATGAAGCATAGACTGCTTGCAGCCCCTTCTCCGGCGAACGTCCGTAAATCGAGAAACGTAAAACTACGCTAAAAAATCGTCAAGCTTCCTGACCTCAACCTCGTCCCCGGGGAGAGAAGCGAACGTCCGTAAATCGAGAAATCCCGCGGGGCGCGCTTCAGTTTGTTTGCAAGTGTCGAGTTACCAGGAGAAACAAACCGAAGCGCGCCTCCGCGGGATTTCTCGATTTACGGACGTTCGCTTCTCTCGATTTACGGACGTTCGCCGGAGAAGGGGCTGCAAGCAGTCTATATGAAGCAGAGAAAAGTTGTCAGTTGATTGAGCGATAGGTATCCCCTGAGGGTGCCTTGTTCATTACAAGGGAATAATAAAATATTGTTATGAAGATTTTTTGAAAAATGGGAAATCTTTTAATGTGGTTACAAATCTTGGGAGACAATAGGCCATTTGCAGCTGGGCAGTCATGTGCTTGTTATTTTGCTAGAGCCTATGAATAGACCTCTAGATTCCCAAGGGTAAATCAACCGAGCATGACTGAAGGGCAAGCAAACGTTTTAGCTGACTTGTTTACGAAGTCGCAAAGAAATTTAACCGATAACGTTGCACATTCGAAGTTAAATGATCACGTTCTTTATGAGCAGGTAAAACATTACAGATCAGATACGGGGTTTTTTTTTTTTGCTCTCCAGTACAACCACGTGACAGACTGCAAAAGATCATTTGAAATCCGCTCTATGTGGAAAATTAATCAGCTAAATAGAACGATAATAAAGTGCTGACGTCATGGTAAGATGTGGTCTATTTACGAGTATTCTTGCGGCGCTTCCCATACTCCTCCCCAGCGGTTCATCTGCCAGGCCGTCAGTTTGTACAAGAACGTTTTCTTGTATCCCAGACTCTTGATCTTGTCGGCGTACTTCAAGATCGAGTAATCGGCACTGATGGACGGCGTGTGGATGTTTCTGGAAAAAAAAGACCGCACGGTTAAACCATGGAGTTATTATGCGGTTATTATCCCGAATATTAACTCCATGGTTAAACACAACAGGGTTTTTATATATGTTAAGGAGTAGCAGGGACTTCTGTACTGCGCATGTACGAATCCGCTGACCAATTCAATGTGGTTCCGGGCGCTTTAATTGCCAATTTCCATTGTTTTAGTCGGAATTGACATAATGGCGCGAAGTTTTCAGCTCGCACTTTTCTTTTTTCTTTATTTTGTAATTCAAAATATTTCTACGATAAGCTCTAGTGTTCTGTGTGCAACAAACGAGATGTCGACAGAGCACGTTCTGACTCCACTTTTGAGCCATGTTACGAGCAGTGTTACGGAAATTGTTTCAAACGATGATAGCATGCAGCTTGTACAGCATACGATATACTACCATAGAAAAGCCATTGCTGAATTCATAAGAAAACGTGATTTTACATACAATCTTTTATAACCTTGAAGACCCCCTCACCCACCCATCGAGGTTTATAGCCCAGGACTACTGCCACAATCAGTATTACAAAATTACGACGAACGACAAATTGAATTTTTTGGAGTTTATTTCTTGGCAGAACAAGTCATTTTTAAGACGCTAGAGAAACACTTCCAATTACAAAGAAGGTATTCACTCAAAACATCTAACCCCTATCCTGCCTAGAGGCCATCCCTACAGCTCTTTAGTTGCATATTCTGTCACAGTTAGAATCACAACATTGATGGTGTGAAAATGCCCCTGCTACAATTCAGAAGATCTGGAAAAATAAGATGGATGAAATATGTCAACATTACTGATACTAAAAGTCGTTAAAGACCTGCACTTGTAACAAAAATCACAAAAGTACTACAATGAAAAAAAGTTTTAGCTATGTTAGCGAATTTTGAACACAAGAAAATGTTAACAAATTAACAGCTTGATCATTACTGGTTAAAATCATGCTAAAACTAAGATGGAGAAATGAGCTCGATATTTTTCTATAGCACATAAAAGAAGAGCCCACCATTGCAAATTATGCAAGAAAAATTGATGGCGAAATATTGTTATTTATTACGTATTTAACTCAAAGCGATCTCTGTTTAATCTGCACTCTCAACAACCTTATAGTATTGCGACATTGGTCAGATACATAAATACGGTATATTTGTCATTCTGTGGTGGTATGGGCTTCAAGAGTGTTACGCATAATTTGAACAGGTTCAATAGTCATTTGAGTTCAATAGTATAATTCATATGATCAGCGAATTTTCATGGCTAGTTTAATCGTTTCTTGATGATACCCTTGGTTGGTTGAGAACAATCAACAAAGATTTAACATGGAGAAATGAACTTGCTGGAATTTTAGCGGGCTCGGAGCATTCAATATAATTTACTTGTAAACTGAAATTAAACATAATTTTCACTGGTGTTCTCGACAATCGCAAACGCGAATTATCAAGATTGACTTCAAAAACATGCCCAATGCTTACCATAGAGAAACTTGCCGTATGTGAAATGATTCAGGTTCTCCTTTAAAATGAGCAAGCAACCTCCAATTACGAGATGTAACAAGACAACATGGCTGCAATATTGACGAAGCTTGAGTTTCTTTGAACGTCCCATGATAACAACTCGAACCTATTGCATGTTCCTTTCCATAGAATAGGCAGCAAAGACATAGATAAAAACCTTTAGGCGAATTCTGGAGTAATTCATTTCAATTTCTTTCCACATATCACGGTCAAATCCCGTAAACATTCAAGAAATCTAAGGCGCGCATGCGTATGCAAATGTACCTGCTACTATGTTAAGGTATATTTTTACGTTTCTTGAAATAATGACGTCATAAGTGCAGTGACACCTATTTTTAGTAACAACAGTGGAAATCTTTAAAGCAGTGTTCAAACCGTTTACAACCTCAGTCATGTCTTCCACGATATTGTTGTTGCTGATGCTATTGTTGATAATATTGTTACTGCTGCTGGTGATGATGAAGATGATCTTGTTGTCCACTTTGATATGTTAAAAGCGAACTTCATGTCACGCCATTTTCTAGGTTGAATGTGCCCCTTATCTAAAAGGTTTGCGAGCTTACACCCGGACTATGATCTGACCTGGCAGGAACTTGGTCTCGTGTCCAGCTGTTGTGTCGACTTGTAACGATGAGCGTGTAGGCGCCCTGTTCTGACTGCATATCACAATAAAGTGGGAGGTACGTGGAATGACCCAGTAATGTACTCATGTAGAACCCGTCCTTGTAGGTAATCCCTCTCTGTACGCCGTGCACTTTGATATCATTACAGGATCGCCTGAAACCAGATCAAAAGATTCAGTACAGCAGCGGTAAAATGCAACTTGTACAAGCATTTTCGTAAAACTTTTGGCTCATCAACTCTTTATCGTCGTCTTAGAACTAAAAGTATGGAAGAAAACGAGATGGTACCGGTATCCATTTAGAAGCTGGGCAGGCTCAAGCACACCCCGTTTATGGCATAACTGGGCTTTTTTGGGGAGTTTTTGTAAAAACGCCCCTATAACGAGACGCACCCCCCCCCCCCCCCACCTGCACCGCCACGCCCCTAGGTCCCCTATAAAGAGGCGCACACCCCTCCACCTGCACCGACACGCCACTAGATCCCCTATAACGAGGCGCACACCACTCCACCTGCACCGACACGCCACTAGATCCCCTTTAACGAGACGCACACCCCTCCACCTGCACCGACACGTCACTAGATCCCCTATAACGAGGCGCACACTCCTCAACCTGCACCGCCACGCCACTAGGTCCCCTATAACAAGGCGCACACCCCTCCACCTGCACCGACACGCCACTAGATCCCCTATAACGAGGCGCACACCCCTCCACCTGTACCGCCACGCCACTAGGTCCCCTATAACGAGGCGCACACCCCTCCACCTGCACCGATACGCCACTAGGTTCCCCTATAACGAGGCGCCAACCCCTCCACCTGCACCGACACGCCACTAGATCCCCTATAACGAGACGCACACCCCTCCACCTGCACCGACACGCCACTAGATCCCCTATAACAAGACGCACGCCCCTCCACCTGCACCGCCACGCCACTAGGTCCCCTATAACGAGGCGCACACCCCTCCACCTGCACCGACACGCCACTAGGTTCCCCTATAACGAGGCGCACATCCCTCCACCTGCACCGACACTAGATCTCCTATAACGAGTCGCACACCCTTCGCCCCTCTCCCAGGATTGGACCATAACGTGCAACACTCACCTTGTCCCTTCTCTCACCCAAACCCGTACCACACGTGGCTTCTCTAGACCTGGTAGGAATGTAGCCGAGATCCCCGCGCTCTCATTGTTGTATATGAGAGATCCCGAGAGATCACTCGCACTCGACGCGCTGGTCAGGAACACCCCGCTGTTGTCTTGTGCAAATCTAACATGCGGCATGCGCATGGCAAGGTTGCTTGAACTAGGCACGCTATTATCGAACGCTTTGATGAGTTTGATGTCGGTCTGTTTGTCACTTGTCGATAAGAAGGAATACGTTACATGCGCTTCAAAGATTCCACCATTCATGTTGTCATCGTCTGCCTCAATTTTGTATTGGAAAAAGTCCTAAAACAAGATTTGAATTCACAAATCACTTTCTACAACAGAAGCCTTACTCGAGTACAGACCTTCGACACATTCCACGACCTTCTGCTCGTGGAAACAGAATCATCCGGAATCCAGCTATCCAGGATTCCAAGAAAGTTCCGAGTCCAGAATTCAGGGGGATAGAATCTGGTATCTAGGAGCGGGAATCCGAAATTTGAATAGTTCTTGGATTCCCTTACACGGGGAATTTAGTGAGTCTATAAATGAGCTCATAGCTAGCTCAGTAAATAACGAGAACGCAATGCCCAGAAAACAATCTTTCACTGATATGTAACATGTTATGATCTCTTTAAATGAGAATTTCCAGTTAATTTTCAATATTTAATAAGTAACGTTTTGCTAACACAGAGCACACAAAATATGATTGTAAAAACACGACGCTTTCGCAATTTCTGTATCATTTATCACTTGATAATGGCGTCGGCGACGTCGAAAAGTCCTGTTTTTACAATTAAATGTATAAATGGTCTGTGAAAATCTACGTGTGTGACTATGCAAAATCATTTATGAGGATGACGATTACAGAGTATTTTACCTGTGATTTATCAGAGAACTTGATGGCATCTACGTATCCCAGAATAGAAAAGTCACTGCCTTCCAAGGACGGATTGCCGGGATTCCTGTGTTGAACATTGTCCACTGACCAGCCAGTATGAGTCTTACTTGTCGCCACTAGTGTCCAGCCTCCGCCGTGAGACGTGACGTCACAATAGGTCTTCACTTCGTCCCGACCCGGAGGCTTGATGCTGTAAATTCCATCTAAGAATAAGATCAGATACATTTACATTCACCAGGTACATCCTACCCTCTTATATGAGGATATCTGGAGATATCTGTGAGTGTGCTTCAATAATGATTATTGGCTGAATTATTGCTGAATATCAGGAGATATATGTGAGTGTGCTTCATTTCTCCTGTGTTCCACCCGCCTCTCATTCCACTACACCTTACCTGTACATGGGGGACGTTAAATTTACTACAGAACTTAGAGTGCACTATAATATAAAATACCACTCACGACTGCAGCATAAAATTGCAGTCCGCATCTTAGAGATCAGATATCTCACAACTGTAAACCGCATTTCTATTCTCTTTCGCTGCGCTCAGCCGAATAGACAACATTTAATAACTAAACAACGAGACAATGGTATGGAGGAGAGCCAACCAGCAAATAATTTATTGACAGGCGATTAATAGAAAATACAAGGTGTGATGGATTAATTATTGACAAGCTGTTAAACAAACAATACATTAGCTAGACGAGAGAAATACAAGAGGTAATGGACTAATTACATTACCGTCCCTAGGTAGCAAGAATTGATAAACAGAAGATCTGCACATAGGTGAAAATAACCCCTCGTAAAAAAGTACGAAGTACTAGTTTACTTGCTGGAACGGGCGTCAAGTGAACAACGCGACGCCGAAGAACGCATAAGTAGGGGAAATAAATGACGTAACAAAAGGCTAAAACAACTATCTCGTGAATACCGTTAATAAATACATTTCTATTCTCTTTCGCTGCGCTCAGCCGAATAGAAAACATTTAATAACTAAACAACGAGACAATGGTATGGAGGAGAGCCAACCAGCAAATAATCAATAACTAAAGAAAGCTGGCACGAGAAATGCAGCAAATAGTAAAACGATTACACAATCCCAAGTTAAGTGTTAAGGCCACCACACACGGGCCGATTTTTCGTCGCAAGACAACAAATCCTGACTGATTGGCTCGTGTGTGGTGACTCGCGACGAGCTTACGACAAAATATCGCGCTCTACCACACACGAGCCGATTTTTTGTCGGCGACGATTTGAAAATCAAACATGTTTGATAAGACGAGCGGACGAAAAATCTTGTCGTAAGCTCGTCGCGGGTCACCACACACGCGCCGATCAGTCAGGATTTTTTGTCTTGCGACGAAGCATCGGCCCGTGTATGGCGGCGCGCGATAATCTTACGACAGAAAATCCTGTCGGAATCGGCCGTGTGTGGCGGCCAAGCAATTTATGCTGTAAATTATCCTTGCAATAAAGATCTTTACACTTTTCTGTCTTCCATCTGCCGTGACCTTTAATTAAGCGATCTGATACATCCCTATTAGCTGCGGAGGTTGCACCTCCTCTTCTAAGCGATCCGATACATCCCTATTAGCTGCGGAGGTTGCACCTCCTCTTCTAAGCGATCCGATACATCCCTATTAGCTGCGGAGGTTGCACCTCCTCTTCTAAGCGATCCGATACATCCCTATTAGCTGCGGAGGTTGCACCTCCTCTTCTAAGCGATCCGATACATCCCTATTAGCTGCGGAAGTTGCACCTCCTCTTCTAAGCGATCCGATACATCCCTATTAGCTGCGGAGGTTGCACCTCCTCTTCTAAGCGATCCGATACATCCCTATTAGCTGCGGAGGTTGCACCTCCTCTTCTAAGCGATCTGATACATCCCTATTAGCTGCGGAAGTTGCACCTCCTCTTCTAAGCGATGCGATACATCCCTATTAGCTGCGGAGGTTGCACCTCCTCTTCTAAGCGATCCGATACATCCCTATTAGCTGCGGAGGTTGCACCTCCTCTTCTAAGCGATCCGATACATCCCTATTAGCTGCGGAGGTTGCACCTCCTCTTCTAAGCGATCCGATACATCCCTATTAGCTGCGGAGGTTGCACCTCCTCTTCTAAGCGATGCGATACATCCCTATTAGCTGCGGAGGTTGCACCTCCTCTTCTAAGCGATGCGATACATCCCTATTAGCTGCAGAAGTTGCACCTCCTCTTCTAAGCGATCTGATACATCCCTATTAGCTGCGGAGGTTGCACCTCCTCTTCTAAGCGATCTGATACATCCCTATTAGCTGCGGAAGTTGCACCTCCTCTTCTAAGCGATGCGATACATCCCTATTAGCTGCGGAAGTTGCACCTCCTCTTCTAAGCGATCCGATACATCCCTATTAGCTGCGGAGGTTGCACCTCCTCTTCTAAGCGATCCGATACATCCCTATTAGCTGCGGAAGTTGCACCTCCTCTTCTAAGCGATCTGATACATCCCTATTAGCTGCGGAGGTTGCACCTCCTCTTCTAAGCGATCCGATACATCCCTATTAGCTGCGGAGGTTGCACCTCCTCTTCTAAGCGATCCGATACATCCCTATTAGCTGCGGAGGTTGCACCTCCTCTTCTAAGCGATCTGATACATCCCTATTAGCTGCGGAAGTTGCACCTCCTCTTCTAAGCGATGCGATACATCCCTATTAGCTGCGGAAGTTGCACCTCCTCTTCTAAGCGATCCGATACATCCCTATTAGCTGCGGAGGTTGCACCTCCTCTTCTAAGCGATCTGATACATCCCTATTAGCTGCGGAAGTTGCACCTCCTCTTCTAAGCGATCCGATACATCCCTATTAGCTGCGGAGGTTGCACCTCCTCTTCTAAGCGATCCGATACATCCCTATTAGCTGCGGAGGTTGCACCTCCTCTTCTAAGCGATCCGATACATCCCTATTAGCTGCGGAGGTTGCACCTCCTCTTCTAAGCGATCTGATACATCCCTATTAGCTGCGGAGGTTGCACCTCCTCTTCTAAGCGATCTGATACATCCCTATTAGCTGCGGAAGTTGCACCTCCTCTTCTAAGCGATCCGATACATCCCTATTAGCTGCGGAAGTTGCACCTCCTCTTCTAAGCGATCTGATACATCCCTATTAGCTGCGGAGGTTGCACCTCCTCTTCTAAGCGATCTGATACATCCCTATTAGCTGCGGAGGTTGCACCTCCTCTTCTAAGCGATCCGATACATCCCTATTAGCTGCGGAGGTTGCACCTCCTCTTCTAAGCGATCTGATACATCCCTATTAGCTGCGGAGGTTGCACCTCCTCTTCTAAGCGATCTGATACATCCCTATTAGCTGCGGAGGTTGCACCTCCTCTTCTAAGCGATCCGATACATCCCTATTAGCTGCGGAGGTTGCACCTCCTCTTCTAAGCGATCCGATACATCCCTATTAGCTGCGGAAGTTGCACCTCCTCTTCTAAGCGATCCGATACATCCCTATTAGCTGCGGAAGTTACACCTCCTCTTCTAAGCGATCCGATACATCCCTATTAGCTGCGGAGGTTGCACCTCCTCTTCTAAGCGATCTGATACATCCCTATTAGCTGCGGAAGTTGCACCTCCTCTTCTAAGCGATCTGATACATCCCTATTAGCTGCGGAGGTTGCACCTCCTCTTCTAAGCGATCCGATACATCCCTATTAGCTGCGGAGGTTGCACCTCCTCTTCTAAGCGATCTGATACATCCCTATTAGCTGCGGAGGTTGCACCTCCTCTTCTAAGCGATCCGATACATCCCTATTAGCTGCGGAGGTTGCACCTCCTCTTCTAAGCGATCCGATACATCCCTATTAGCTGCGGAGGTTGCACCTCCTCTTCTAAGCGATCCGATACATCCCTATTAGCTGCGGAGGTTGCACCTCCTCTTCTAAGCGATCCGATACATCCCTATTAGCTGCGGAGGTTGCACCTCCTCTTCTAAGCGATCCGATACATCCCTATTAGCTGCGGAGGTTGCACCTCCTCTTCTAAGCGATCCGATACATCCCTATTAGCTGCGGAGGTTGCACCTCCTCTTCTAAGCGATCTGATACATCCCTATTAGCTGCGGAAGTTGCACCTCCTCTTCTAAGCGATCCGATACATCCCTATTAGCTGCGGAAGTTGCACCTCCTCTTCTAAGCGATCTGATACATCCCTATTAGCTGCGGAGGTTGCACCTCCTCTTCTAAGCGATCTGATACATCCCTATTAGCTGCGGAGGTTGCACCTCCTCTTCTAAGCGATCCGATACATCCCTATTAGCTGCGGAGGTTGCACCTCCTCTTCTAAGCGATCCGATACATCCCTATTAGCTGCGGAGGTTGCACCTCCTCTTCTAAGCGATCCGATACATCCCTATTAGCTGCGGAAGTTGCACCTCCTCTTCTAAGCGATCCGATACATCCCTATTAGCTGCGGAAGTTACACCTCCTCTTCTAAGCGATCCGATACATCCCTATTAGCTGCGGAGGTTGCACCTCCTCTTCTAAGCGATCCGATACATCCCTATTAGCTGCGGAAGTTGCACCTCCTCTTCTAAGCGATCTGATACATCCCTATTAGCTGCGGAGGTTGCACCTCCTCTTCTAAGCGATCCGATACATCCCTATTAGCTGCGGAGGTTGCACCTCCTCTTCTAAGCGATCTGATACATCCCTATTAGCTGCGGAAGTTGCACCTCCTCTTCTAAGCGATCCGATACATCCCTATTAGCTGCGGAGGTTGCACCTCCTCTTCTAAGCGATCTGATACATCCCTATTAGCTGCGGAAGTTGCACCTCCTCTTCTAAGCGATCCGATACATCCCTATTAGCTGCGGAAGTTGCACCTCCTCTTCTAAGCGATCCGATACATCCTATTAGCTGCGGAGGTTGCACCTCCTCTTCTAAGCGATCCGATACATCCCTATTAGCTGCGGAAGTTGCACCTCCTCTTCTAAGCGATCCGATACATCCCTATTAGCTGCGGAGGTTGCACCTCCTCTTCTAAGCGATCCGATACATCCCTATTAGCTGCGGAAGTTGCACCTCCTCTTCTAAGCGATCCGATACATCCCTATTAGCTGCGGAGGTTGCACCTCCTCTTCTAAGCGATCCGATACATCCCTATTAGCTGCGGAAGTTGCACCTCCTCTTCTAAGCGATCCGATACATCCCTATTAGCTGCGGAGGTTGCACCTCCTCTTCTAAGCGATCTGATACATCCCTATTAGCTGCGGAAGTTGCACCTCCTCTTCTAAGCGATCCGATACATCCCTATTAGCTGCGGAGGTTGCACCTCCTCTTCTAAGCGATCTGATACATCCCTATTAGCTGCGGAAGTTGCACCTCCTCTTCTAAGCGATCCGATACATCCCTATTAGCTGCGGAAGTTGCACCTCCTCTTCTAAGCGATCCGATACATCCCTATTAGCTGCGGAGGTTGCACCTCCTCTTCTAAGCGATCCGATACATCCCTATTAGCTGCGGAAGTTGCACCTCCTCTTCTAAGCGATCCGATACATCCCTATTAGCTGCGGAGGTTGCACCTCCTCTTCTAAGCGATCCGATACATCCCTATTAGCTGCGGAAGTTGCACCTCCTCTTCTAAGCGATCCGATACATCCCTATTAGCTGCGGAGGTTGCACCTCCTCTTCTAAGCGATCCGATACATCCCTATTAGCTGCGGAAGTTGCACCTCCTCTTCTAAGCGATCCGATACATCCCTATTAGCTGCGGAGGTTGCACCTCCTCTTCTAAGCGATCTGATACATCCCTATTAGCTGCGGAAGTTGCACCTCCTCTTCTAAGCGATCCGATACATCCCTATTAGCTGCGGAAGTTTGCACCTCCTCTTCTAAGCGATCCGATACATCCCTATTAGCTGCGGAAGTTGCACCTCCTCTTCTAAGCGATCCGATACATCCCTATTAGCTGCGGAAGTTTGCACCTCCTCTTCTAAGCGATCCGATACATCCCTATTAGCTGCGGAAGTTGCACCTCCTCTTCTAAGCGATCCGATACATCCCTATTAGCTGCGGAAGTTTGCACCTCCTCTTCTAAGCGATCCGATACATCCCTATTAGCTGTGGAGGTTGCACCTCCTCTTCTAAGCGATCCGATACATCCCTATTAGCTGCGGAGGTTGCACCTCCTCTTCTAAGCGATCCGATACATCCCTATTAGCTGCGGAGGTTGCACCTCCTCTTCTAAGCGATCTGATACATCCCTATTAGCTGCGGAGGTTGCACCTCCTCTTCTAAGCGATCCGATACATCCCTATTAGCTGCGGAGGTTGCACCTCCTCTTCTAAGCGATCCGATACATCCCTATTAGCTGCGGAAGTTGCACCTCCTCTTCTAAGCGATCCGATACATCCCTATTAGCTGCGGAGGTTGCACCTCCTCTTCTAAGCGATCCGATACATCCCTATTAGCTGCGGAAGTTGCACCTCCTCTTCTAAGCGATCCGATACATCCCTATTAGCTGCGGAGGTTGCACCTCCTCTTCTAAGCGATCCGATACATCCCTATTAGCTGCGGAAGTTTGCACCTCCTCTTCTAAGCGATCCGATACATCCCTATTAGCTGTGGAGGTTGCACCTCCTCTTCTAAGCGATCCGATACATCCCTATTAGCTGCGGAGGTTGCACCTCCTCTTCTAAGCGATCCGATACATCCCTATTAGCTGCGGAGGTTGCACCTCCTCTTCTAAGCGATCTGATACATCCCTATTAGCTGCGGAGGTTGCACCTCCTCTTCTAAGCGATCCGATACATCCCTATTAGCTGCGGAGGTTGCACCTCCTCTTCTAAGCGATCCGATACATCCCTATTAGCTGCGGAGGTTGCACCTCCTCTTCTAAGCGATCTGATACATCCCTATTAGCTGCGGAGGTTGCACCTCCTCTTCTAAGCGATCCGATACATCCCTATTAGCTGCGGAGGTTGCACCTCCTCTTCTAAGCGATCCGATACATCCCTATTAGCTGCGGAGGTTGCACCTCCTCTTCTAAGCGATCTGATACATCCCTATTAGCTGCGGAGGTTGCACCTCCTCTTCTAAGCGATCCGATACATCCCTATTAGCTGCGGAGGTTGCACCTCCTCTTCTAAGCGATCCGATACATCCCTATTAGCTGCGGAGGTTGCACCTCCTCTTCTAAGCGATCTGATACATCCCTATTAGCTGCGGAGGTTGCACCTCCTCTTCTAAGCGATCCGATACATCCCTATTAGCTGCGGAGGTTGCACCTCCTCTTCTAAGCGATCCGATACATCCCTATTAGCTGCGGAGGTTGCACCTCCTCTTCTAAGCGATCCGATACATCCCTATTAGCTGCGGAGGTTGCACCTCCTCTTCTAAGCGATCCGATACATCCCTATTAGCTGCGGAGGTTGCACCTCCTCTTCTAAGCGATCCGATACATCCCTATTAGCTGCGGAGGTTGCACCTCCTCTTCTAAGCGATCCGATACATCCCTATTAGCTGCGGAGGTTGCACCTCCTCTTCTAAGCGATCCGATACATCCCTATTAGCTGCGGAGGTTGCACCTCCTCTTCTAAGCGATCCGATACATCCCTATTAGCTGCGGAGGTTGCACCTCCTCTTCTAAGCGATCTGATACATCCCTATTAGCTGCGGAGGTTGCACCTCCTCTTCTAAGCGATCCGATACATCCCTATTAGCTGCGGAGGTTGCACCTCCTCTTCTAAGCGATCCGATACATCCCTATTAGCTGCGGAAGTTGCACCTCCTCTTCTAAGCGATCCGATACATCCCTATTAGCTGCGGAGGTTGCACCTCCTCTTCTAAGCGATCCGATACATCCCTATTAGCTGCGGAAGTTGCACCTCCTCTTCTAAGCGATCCGATACATCCCTATTAGCTGCGGAGGTTGCACCTCCTCTTCTAAGCGATCCGATACATCCCTATTAGCTGCGGAAGTTTGCACCTCCTCTTCTAAGCGATCCGATACATCCCTATTAGCTGTGGAGGTTGCACCTCCTCTTCTAAGCGATCCGATACATCCCTATTAGCTGCGGAGGTTGCACCTCCTCTTCTAAGCGATCCGATACATCCCTATTAGCTGCGGAGGTTGCACCTCCTCTTCTAAGCGATCTGATACATCCCTATTAGCTGCGGAGGTTGCACCTCCTCTTCTAAGCGATCCGATACATCCCTATTAGCTGCGGAGGTTGCACCTCCTCTTCTAAGCGATCCGATACATCCCTATTAGCTGCGGAGGTTGCACCTCCTCTTCTAAGCGATCTGATACATCCCTATTAGCTGCGGAGGTTGCACCTCCTCTTCTAAGCGATCCGATACATCCCTATTAGCTGCGGAGGTTGCACCTCCTCTTCTAAGCGATCCGATACATCCCTATTAGCTGCGGAGGTTGCACCTCCTCTTCTAAGCGATCTGATACATCCCTATTAGCTGCGGAGGTTGCACCTCCTCTTCTAAGCGATCCGATACATCCCTATTAGCTGCGGAGGTTGCACCTCCTCTTCTAAGCGATCCGATACATCCCTATTAGCTGCGGAGGTTGCACCTCCTCTTCTAAGCGATCTGATACATCCCTATTAGCTGCGGAGGTTGCACCTCCTCTTCTAAGCGATCCGATACATCCCTATTAGCTGCGGAGGTTGCACCTCCTCTTCTAAGCGATCCGATACATCCCTATTAGCTGCGGAGGTTGCACCTCCTCTTCTAAGCGATCCGATACATCCCTATTAGCTGCGGAGGTTGCACCTCCTCTTCTAAGCGATCCGATACATCCCTATTAGCTGCGGAGGTTGCACCTCCTCTTCTAAGCGATCCGATACATCCCTATTAGCTGCGGAGGTTGCACCTCCTCTTCTAAGCGATCCGATACATCCCTATTAGCTGCGGAGGTTGCACCTCCTCTTCTAAGCGATCCGATACATCCTTATTAGCTGCGGAGGTTGCACCTCCTCTTCTGAGCGATCCGATACATCCCTATTAGCTGCGGAGGTTGCACCTCCTCTTCTGAGCGATCCGATACATCCCTATTAGCTGCGGAGGTTGCACCTCCTCTTCTAAGCGATCCGATACATCCCTATTAGCTGCGGAGGTTGCACCTCCTCTTCTAAGCGATCCGATACATCCCTATTAGCTGCGGAGGTTGCACCTCCTCTTCTAAGCGATCCGATACATCCCTATTAGCTGCGGAGGTTGCACCTCCTCTTCTAAGCGATCCGATACATCCCTATTAGCTGCGGAGGTTGCACCTCCTCTTCTAAGCGATCCGATACATCCCTATTAGCTGCGGAGGTTGCACCTCCTCTTCTAAGCGATCCGATACATCCCTATTAGCTGCGGAGGTTGCACCTCCTCTTCTAAGCGATCCGATACATCCCTATTAGCTGCGGAGGTTGCACCTCCTCTTCTAAGCGATCTGATACATCCCTATTAGCTGCGGAGGTTGCACTCCTCTTCTAAGCGATCCGATACATCCCTATTAGCTGCGGAGGTTGCACCTCCTCTTCTAAGCGATCCGATACATCCCTATTAGCTGCGGAGGTTGCACCTCCTCTTCTAAGCGATCCGATACATCCCTATTAGCTGCGGAGGTTGCACCTCCTCTTCTAAGCGATCCGATACATCCCTATTAGCTGCGGAGGTTGCACCTCCTCTTCTAAGCGATCCGATACATCCCTATTAGCTGCGGAAGTTGCACCTCCTCTTCTAAGCGATCCGATACATCCCTATTAGCTGCGGAAGTTTGCACCTCCTCTTCTAAGCGATCCGATACATCCCTATTAGCTGCGGAAGTTGCACCTCCTCTTCTAAGCGATCCGATACATCCCTATTAGCTGCGGAGGTTGCACCTCCTCTTCTAAGCGATCCGATACATCCCTATTAGCTGCGGAGGTTGCACCTCCTCTTCTAAGCGATCCGATACATCCCTATTAGCTGCGGAAGTTGCACCTCCTCTTCTAAGCGATCTGATACATCCCTATTAGCTGCGGAAGTTGCACCTCCTCTTCTAAGCGATCCGATACATCCTTATTAGCTGCGGAGGTTTCACCTCCTCTTATAAGCGATCCGATACATCCCTATTAGCTGCGGAAGTTGCACCTCCTCTTCTAAGCGATCCGATACATCCCTATTAGCTGCGGAGGTTGCACCTCCTCTTCTAAGCGATCTGATACATCCCTATTAGCTGCGGAGGTTGCACCTCCTCTTCTAAGCGATCCGATACATCCTTGTTGCACCTCCTCTTCTAAGAGAATGCAGACCCAAGCGTGTAGTATCAACACCAATTGCTTTAAATTTCTGCATAAGTACTTCGCGCATTCTTGAATAAGATAATTGGGAAAGCGCACGAAGGGAATAAACATTATTACGGTGTGAAACAAGAACTCTAAAAACAAACTCTTGACTGGACGTGTCGGCGCAGGACATTGAAGCAAAACGCTTTAGCATGTTGTAAGGACAAGTAGGATTACCCGTCTTAGCAATTACTATGGTAGAACCAGAGTGAAGCTGATCCGTTTTACTTTTGGGAAGAAAATAGAAAAGTGAGTCTCGTGGAAATTGACATGAGACCATTTAATATTACTGAGCTCGTCAAAACGGAGAAAACCGGCAAAGCCAACTAAACAAATACAAACATCCCTAATATCCGCTAATGAAGCAGTAGAACCAGCAAAAAGAGATTTTGATTGTTAACCCTAGACTTGGTAGCAGCACACACACGATTTAAACCTTGAAGAACTGCCTTAACAAAATGACTAGCACACGGATTATGAACACCACAGGACTTATGAAAAAACACTAAAGCATAATATGACGATTGAATAGAAGAAAAAGCAAAACCTGACTGATGCAAACTAACTAAGTATAAGGCAACATGTACATCTTTTGCTGGGAAGTAGGACACTTCGTCAAAACCATCCGCCCATTGCTTCCATTTC
Organism: Scolanthus callimorphus; assembly: GCA_033964015.1. Taxonomy (NCBI): domain Eukaryota; kingdom Metazoa; phylum Cnidaria; class Anthozoa; order Actiniaria; family Edwardsiidae; genus Scolanthus; species Scolanthus callimorphus. The sequence goes on from CM066916.1 coordinate 676,369, forward strand.
TTGAACTTGGTGTAATAACATTTCGTCGTAGAAGGGGCAAGCGATGAGGCAAGGAACCGAGGCACCTGGCTCGCTAAATCTATCAGCACGGGGCTATGAAGCTCAGGCTGCGTACACACTTGGTGCCCGGGCACAGTACCCGAGTACGGGCACTAATGTGAACACTCCAGTTTTTCGAGTGCCCAAGCCAAAATCCCGGCACAGCACTGGTGCCCGAGTACAAGGTCCGGACCTTGTACTCGGGCACCAAGTGTGTACGCAGCCTCAGACAAAAGACTTGTAAAAGAAATAAAGACAAAATTGATGTTAATTACGAATACAAAATAAGTCAAGCACCATAATATATTGTAAACACACCTTCCAAGATTTATTAACATAATTGTAATGTGCTTACACTAAATACACACTGAGTTGTTGACATTATTGTAATGCGATAATAATATCAATTATAATCTGCTATAAAGCATAGGCTATGAAGCGCTCACAAATTTAAACTGAGTATGAATCATCTAATGTGCTTACACTAAATACACGCTGAGTTGTTGACATTATTGTAATGCGAAAATAATATCCATTATAATCTGTTCTAAAACTCATGAATGGGCAATTCCAGAAAATAAAGGTACCCCCCCCCCCCACGGGCGGCACTAGTTTTGACCCCCCCATGCATCCAGAATTTCCAAAATGGTTTACCCCCCCGTGCATATAGAATTCCGGGTAGGTTAAACCCCCCTCCCCTTCAGAAATTTCAACTTTACCCCCCTCCCCTCCGGAATCCAAATAATCACCACCTTGTTTATTATTGCGAGAAAAAGTAAAAATTTGCGAGAGGGAAACGTTGCGGAGAAAAAGGCAAAAGTTGCGGGGGTTGTTGCGGGAATTTATTAAATTTGCAAAGTAAAGAAAACACAAAAAGCGCATAATCTTGTTTCAGAATATTAATACAGAGCATGATAGTTTGATTTTGAAGAAAAAAATACCACCGGCATTCACAACATCCACTGAATATGAGCTCTACATTTTTAGCGTGTTTTAACTAGTAGCTTACTGGCTATTTTGTAAGATTTGAATTGTAGGGGCAAAGAATCGGATGATATTATCACGGAAAAACTTGAGACTTTCGCCATTCGATCGTGAAATGGGGGAATAGACATTTCAAATGAAGTGTGGAAGCTATTTTTACTTGCAACACACATTTTCAAATCGCTTTCTAAAACAATTTTTCAAATATAACCAATAGGAAAACACATTAGAATGAGCTAGACCAAGCTTGGAAAGCCTAGTTGTTACTTCTTGCGGATCTTCGAATATTTGAGGCTTAGGAAAAACCCATATAGAAACTCTAAAAAGGAGTAAAAGAAAAAACATATTATACGTTATTATTCAACATGCATATTACATGTACCATTTTTGAGAAACGTTTATTAAACTATACCGTGTTGTTCCGGGATTTCATTAGATATGTTAGTTGCGGCGGGTTTTGGTGAAAGTTGCGCGTCCATGCAAGCTCAACTTATCCCGTATCGCCAACATCCTTTATATTAATTTCAATGTGTGATTGTACAAAGTTGAACCTGCTGCGTGATTGAACTAACAGTCGAAATCAGTAGAAAATTATGGTGATTCTGTCTTAGAAGGGACAAGTACGAACTGACAAGCATTCTCTATCTATCGAATGGCGGCGAAGACTGTTTTTCCGCGCGTGAAATGACGTTATTTTCTTTCTGAAAAACGCTATTTTAGCAGACTGAAAAACACGCGAACTCCTTCAGAAGTTGGGCATCTTCAGACCCCCCCCCTTGTGACAAGAAATCCAGCTTCGAAAACCCCCCCTTGCAATCAGAATTCCGAGCTCTTAAACCCCCCCATCCCTTCGGAATTTCCAAATGCCGCCCGTGGGGGGGGTACCTTTATTTTCTGGAATTGCCCAATAGTCAATCAGGCAAACACAATGGAAATCAGGACCATGAAGGCCGTTTGTATACCCCGATAGAAATTAGCATTTTGGGGAGTCCATGAATATTTTCAGGGAACAGCTGTTCTGATTGGTTGCCATATCATAATGGTGCTCAATCAGCCAGAAACGATATAACCTGCTGCGCACTGAACTGAATCTGATATAGAACTCCGGTGACGTCAGAGTTCTATATCAGATCCAGTTCAGTGAGCACAGTTCTCTATCAAGTTTGGCTCACTGAGCATCAGTAATGATAGGACAACTCACCAGAACAGCATGTTTCCCCGATAATATTCATGGAGACCCCATCTCTTACAAACGCTCTGTGGTCATGATTTCCACCTTTTCCCGTAACCTACGAAAAAAAGTACGCATGTTAGAAATGAATACGTGCATTTTGTAAAACGATAGTTCATTTATCACATTTATTAATTTTCGGTGGCCATGATTTAAACATCCCACAACGACTCGGGCAGTGCCGACCACCCTTCTGTGAACATTTCGTGAAACGAGCCAAAACGGACATCTTTGACAATTATTTGGCAATACTTGAGTTGAATTGGGCTCAAAATCATGCACAGATAAACGAATTTAACTCACCAGTCCAAGTTACTCTACTTGGCGAGTCCGTACGAACCGCACTGCTTTGTTAACCGAGAATGAATGGGCAAATTGCATATGATGCATTAAGCGCATGACAAAGAAAATTTCGTCAAAGAAATTTGAATCATAAAAAGAATAAAAAACAATAGGAAACACTGCCCCAAAAACTAATGACATAGCACTTTCTTTACAAAAGCCAATCAGAAAGCCCTAGCATTATTATAGGTATCGCTGGTATCGCTAATACATTCATTTCTTTTCTATGACATTTGAACGGCATTTCTTTGCTCATCCTAATTATAGGTAAAAAAGTGACAGCTATTCCAAAGGGAGTTCTTCTCTTTTTGAAAGTCATGTAATTATGAACAGACCTTTTGTCCCAACACAGAAGATATGTCAATTATTCGGAACGCCTCTCTAAATACACTATTCGTAATGAAAAGCTCTCGTTGTCGATCTTTTGTTTGCCATTTCAAAATAGCTAAACAATGCAACTTGAAGCCAGTCTATATCAGATTTCTTATTCTCGATTTCAATGAAGTAGTTCTCACAAATTTATTTCCTTTTTTTTAACTAGCTTGGAATTATGAATTATTACTGGCAACCGTTTTAGAAGTAGTTTACAAAACTCGCTGTCGTGTTTTATCAGCAGATAGAATCACTCGGCTTCGCCTCGTGTTTCTATCTGCTGATAAAACACTCCAGCTCGTTTTGTAAACATTACCTATAAAGCATAGGCTATGAAGCGCTCACAAATTTAAACTGAGTTATGAATCATCTAATCCGGTAATGAAAATAAACATCGGACCGCTCTATAAAGCATATATATGTCGCTATGAAGCATCTAACTTAATAACAAGTACAGGCGATCTGAAACCATCAGAAGTAAAAATAGTCTTGAAAAGAGGTGAAGGCCCAATAATTCCACGAGGAACAGAAAATTCAACAACCTCTAACACAGAAGGTCTGGGCTCTAGCAAGGGAAACAGAACTGACCAAAATACTGCCGACTGCCACTTAGGGACAATAATACAACCATGAGCCCGACAAGCTTCTAAATGAAAAATTGTACGAGTAATCAAATGGATAGGAGGAACAAGCCAATTGTTGTCACCAGACCAATCAACAGGGGCACCCAACGGAAACTTTCGGTCAAATATCTGTTCGGATGGAAGGTCAGCTAAACTTTTAGCGTCTGGTGTGAAGTCGCCTAAAAAATTCGCGAAAAAAATTCCGCGAAACGCGGTTGTAAGCCTAAAATTTTCGAACAATTGTTATGGATTCCTAAAGGTTTCGGATATCGCGAGATTTCCCTGTGTATCCCCTAACAATTTCGATGTCTCGAGATTTTTTTTTTTATCCCCTAACAATTTCGAGAACTAAAACTAAAACTTTCGGCTGCAGAAGAATTGGCGCGCGGTAGGCATTCTTCGTCATATACCATGTAGACGCTCTTTTTGTAGCTCGCTTGAGTAGGGTACTATGTTATAGCAGGAATAGCGCTGTTAACGCTGGCGTCATCCATTGTGCCAGGTTGTACAAAAATTAAGCGTGCGAGAGCCCCTTTAAGGTGACCCCAGTCGCGGTGCGCGAATGTTCTATTTCGCGCCAGTCAGCTAGTTGAAGCTCGCAACGGTAAACAAAACACGGGCAGCTTTTCTCGAGCACATTTTGGCTTTTTATGGGAAATTTATCCAAGTCTTTCTGCTTGAACAATTCCTAGAAATTCAAACACAATGCATACCTTAGGAGAGATTTGTGATCTCCCTATGGAAATTTCACATAGCACGCGCAAGATCAAAACGCCCAGGGAATAACGGGCCCATAAAACATATCGAGAGAGTTTACGGAAAAGTTTATCGGGTTCGGGCGAGTGTTTCTCAAAGCTCCGGAATCGAAATTTTAATTTCTAGTCTTTGCAAGAAAAACTTGTCGACGCTACATGACAAAGTGAATAGCTAAGTTTATATTTCCAGCTACAACATGAGGAATTTGTAGTGAAATTGTACACCGAGGTTCGTTATTTGTTTATGTTTTTTTGTCATCCAGATGTCAAACTACAGCTAGGCTGTCAAAGGAATGGATTTGATTGGTTGACACGTGAGATGGTCGCAATTTGATTGGCTAAATTGACCCAGTTTATGGCGAGAACAACAATTCAGGGGCGTCGGCAAAGTCCAACATTCGTGTCCAAATTAGGCTCGGGCAGAAAAAAAGAATGCACTAAATCATATCATATGGTTTCAAAATCGGCATATTTATGAGCTCTTACTAGAAATTGTTTGTTTCTGTCATCCAAAAAAGAGAGAATAAAAATATACAGGTAAAAAAAAAATTATGGGAAAGGGAGAGCGAGCACGGGCCCCCTGGCTACGCCCCTGTAATTCCGGGGAAGCTTTACGGGAAACTTGCCCCTGAGACAGGGCAAGAAATAGTGCGCTTTCGAAGGAAAATAGGCAAGTGTTTGGTAATTTGAACTTGGCACAGTACGCAGCTCTTATCATGAGCCGATCCAATTGCAAAATCTCGATAAAACAACATTGTTCGTCCATCTCTGGTGTGCCTGTCACCTAGACTATTCTAAATCATACCGGTAATGTACAATCCATTTAAATGCCCCCTCCCCGATTTTCGCGTATTTCACGGCAACAGGTTGGATTAGGGTTAGGATAAGAGCGGCTGGTGCGATAATCTTAACACACAAGCAAGATTATGTTCCAATATTATTTTTTTCTCACAAGAATCAGCAATAATACATAATTTAAACACTGTTGAATTCAGATTAATACTATTTAAGTTTCGCTAGCCTGATTACACACTGGTGACATAGTAAGCTTGAATCATTTGATGACTGTCTTGACTCCTAAAACTCCTTTCCAGCATTTTAGCTAAACCGATCATCACAAATTTCGATTTAGCGATATTTGATTTCGAAAGGGCATCTCGAATTTAAGCTACACACCAAAAATGATGCAAATCGGTTGCATGCAACGCGACCGAAATTCAGCGGACCATATCTCAGTCGCGTTTTAACCGATTCACCTCATGGTGGATCAACCACTAATTTTGTCCCCATGCCAACCAATTTTGAAGCTCTCATATAAAAGCAAGTTGATTTCTTTCGCGCAGCCAATATAACACAAATACTACCCATAGACTGAAATACATGTCAGATGGGGAAATCTGAGTTAATATCACGTGACAATTAGGCCACGCCTATTTGTACTCTCTGCCCAGTTCACGGCTGTACCGACATGTTTTCGAAAAATGCTCTACGGTACCTCGAGATTGACGGATTGCCTACGGGAAACCGAAGTTTGACTAAATTCTACAAGCCCGATCTGAAGATATTTTAGGATTTATAAACCAGGGCTAAAATTAATTATGTAAAATCCAGTGTTATGAATTAGCATGGCAGAGTTTGGTACTTCATGGTTAGAAATTGAAAGTGTTTATAGCTCATTCTATTTGTGTATGAAGCGAAAAAAACTATTTTTTTAAATCAGACCAAATTTCGTGAAAGACATCATATAGACACCGGCTTTCAATTAATATGAAACCGTTGGAGACAAACTTTACATTGATCCATTGGAGTCGTCCAAAATTCTGAAGCGAAAAAAACTACTATTTTTTAAATCAGACCAAATTTCGTGAAAGTAGGCCCAAATTTCGCGTTGAGCTGATGCGTGGAGCAATTATGTTGATACTTACATTTCTATATTTTTCGAAATCGCAAAATAATATTTAATTTCAATCAAAAGCATGACCTTCCTTGAACAATTACAAATAGATTGAGCTATAAAAACCCGTTCAATTTATAACCAAAATCTGACGTATTTAAAACCACTTCACTGAATTTTACATAAATTATAGCCATGATTTATAAATCCTAAAATATCTTCAGATCGGGCGTGTAGAATTTAATCACACTTCGGTTACACGGAGGCAACCACTAAATCTCGAGGTACCGTAGAGCATTTTTCAAAAAAAAAATGTCGGTACAGCCTAAAACTGTGTGTGCTGAAAGTAGAAATAAGCGTGGCCCGATTGTCACGTGATACTATACCTCTGGGGCCGGTTCCTAGAAGGCCAGTTAAGAGTTATCGGTGGATAAACGCTTATCCCACGGATAAATCCTGAACAAAACCTATACAACAGATAACTTTTATCTGTGGATAATTTTATCCAACCTTTCAGGAACCGGCCCCTGATCTCCAAAACTTTTGTATTATATGAGGTTCAAAATTGGTTGGTATTGGTGCAAAATTACTGGGTCGATCCACATTAACCTTTGGAGTTGGTCTTTCATTATTCGTGGACATTCGAATATCTGACATTTTTCAAATTTGGGACGTCACACTTTACAGCTCTAATCCGTAAGAATGTATTTCAGTATCAGTTCTTTAGATGACCGTCTTGATTCCCAGAATCCCTTTCCCCCTTGAATCAATACTGAAAGCGTCAACTGCTTGTGTGCCCGGGCACCAGAACTTCGAATAAAACCTTTCGCACTTCGCCGAATCGCTTGACGCAAAGCAATCGACCGTAAAAGGTCCAAACAAAGAATTCACATGAATGAAAAAAGCATGGGACACATACCAATCATCATAATCCAAAACTCGGCTGAGGGAATCCGCATATTGATTATGTTGTCTTGGAATCCATTCGACCTCTAAGGAAATATGGTGAGAGGCACAAAAATGAAAAATATCTAAAGCCAATCTATGAAGTCGAAGAGACATACTCCCTTTATGAGAAATAACGGCAGCGTTACGATTATCAGTGTACATCTTAACGACTTTGCCTTCGATTAAAGATCTAAATGATATTAGTGCGTACAATATGGCTAACAATTCACGACTATTACTATCGGAAACAGCCTCGATAGAAGAAAACGCATGAAAAAATAACTCGAATTCAGCATTATCAGCAACAAGGGCATGACCGCCACAACCCGAACCGCTAGCGTCAGAGTGAATGATAACAACTGGTTTAGAATAAGCGAAAAGAATCTTATTATTAAGTTTCGCACAAGAAGAAAGCCAAAAATCTATCTCAACCATACAAAGTTGATAAAACTGAAAATTGCTTAAATTAATAACGTTATCCCAATGATCCCTAAAATTAACTGCAGACTGCAAAAACCTAGACATAAGAACGGCGATATTACCGACAACGGGAGAAAGTGAGATAATTTTACCTACACACGAAGCAAGGAAACGCGGATTGACAATAGGTAGACGAGCTTTAAGATCTTGTAAAGAAGAAATTAACTTATCTATCCTACGCTGCGGAATAGAGATAATGGAATCTGCGAGATTCCAAGAAATTCCAAGCCATTCTAAAACCTGGACTGGCTGCCAAATAGACTTTTCAAAATTAGGAACAATGCCAGCACGAATAAGATCCGCACGAATAACCTTAGAGACAACTTCGGCAGTTGGCTGATCTTTTTCACAAATAACACCGTCATCAAGATATAGCACGATGCGGAAACCCAAAGAACGCCAATAGGACACTAAAGGGCGAAACAATTTAGTAAACAGAAAAGCGCTGAAGCGAGACCGAACGGCAAAACAGAGAAAACAAAATAGCGATTGAAATTAACATGCAAAGGCCACTGAAAACCTAAGAACTGCTGCGAAGCGTTAGCGATCTCAACGTGATGATAACCGGACTTCATGTCAAACTTGAATAAAAAACCGTTAGCAATAATTAATTGAACGAATGATCTCCAATCTTCCATACGAAATCTTTGTTTAGGAATGCACTGATTAACATGGCGAAGATCAAGAATAAGTCTAGGCTTACCGACCGAATTAAAAGAAACTGATAAAGGATTGACAACAGTAGGTGGAGCAAAAACTTCAGTGACTAAACCTAAGTTTAAAAGTTCAGCTATCGCCTCAGAAACAAAGGAAGCATTATTCAAAGCCGACTCATTATTAGATAGATGAATGCTTTAAAGGCTCAACAGAAAACGGAATAGCGTATCCGAAATTAATAACATCAAGAACCCATCTAGGTGCCCCGATACATTCCCAGAAATTGACATGTGCTCTTAAACGACCCTTAACTACAGGGAGGGAAGAACCACTTTCATACTCATATAAATTTTGCTTATAAAAGTCTATAGCATTATCAATGTCAATATTGGAGCTGGCACCGGTTGAGCCTGAGGTCCCGATTTGGGGAAATGTAGAAGATCTTGCGATACGGACGGGACAGTCTCGCCACCAATGCCCAAAGGCTCCACAAAAACGGCAGGCGCCTCTATGTTGGTCGTAAGGCTGTTGGCGCTGATAGCCGGCACTCCCGCTACGGTTATACCAACCGGGTCTTGAGTCACCACTGAAGCGGCCGTAAGGCTGGACTTGAAAAGATCCGCGACCTCTCCAGTAAGATCTCTCAGGAAAGCCATTTGGTTTAGCCCTTTGTAGTCTTGTCTTCTGTCGCAAGGCTTCCCTTTCAGCAGCTCTAATACGTTTATCGTCCTCTTGATCAAGAGCCACTGCAGAACACTCGTAATGTTTAACAGCAAGCCACCCTCCTTCGGAAGAATCAGCAATACGTATCTTTCTGTTACGATCGTCTATAAGCTCAAGAGCGTCCTTTATAAGCTGTAAAGCTTGATCTTTGCTTTCAATAGAATCGGCCTGCAGGAATACAACTGCCTTTTCAAGAAGATCCTTGATCGACAAGTTAAATTTGCCAAAAAACCGCCTCGTAAAAAAGTACGAAGTACTAGTTTACTTGCTGGAAAGGCGTCAAGTGAACAACGCGACGCCGAAGAACGCATAAGTAGGGGAAATAAATGACGTAACAAAAGGCTAAAACAACTATCTCGTGAATACCGTTAATAAATACATTTTATCATAACATTTCACTCTCCTTTTAGTGCATTAAGAATATTGCCTTCCCTTTTATTAAATGGCATGAGAAAAACATGCGAAAATAATTGAAATTATCAGTATTTTCAAATTACTTATCACCAAAGCAATCTAATGTAACTTTTTGTGGACTTCAACGTTTTGAATCCACTATATTTTGTTCGTGTGATATTTTCCTTATGTCGCAAGTGTGCAACAGGCATAATTGTAATAAGTCGTCTATAAAAAAGGGTTTGAGTTGTAATAGTGATTTAGAGTGGACTCCCAGAGTGGACGCAACTTGCAAGAGGTAAACGTGAACTTCTCTAGTGGTCACACTCGTCGTCTCTGGTGGATCAAGTTGCTCCGCCCGTTGCAGGAAAAACAGTCTCGCAACATATTGGAATACCTACGAGCGAGAGAAACTAATCCTGCAACAACATTAACTATATTTCTCGAATTCACTTGTTACCAAGCATGTAACCTCTGCCCATGCTTGGGAGTATAGCAACTAACTATCTAGGTACTCACCTGTTATTGGTGCAATATGCAGTCCCCTCATCTGTAGCTCCATACATGATTTCAGCAGCCGATACTCTCCCTCCCTCATCCAGTACCAGATAAGTTCTGGTTGTGATTGCATCCGATCACCTCCGATCCAAGGCGCGGGATAGTAATTAGTAGCATTACCTTAAAGATACAAATTTCCATTAAAAAAAGCGGCGTAGACTTCTCCAACCTGCCTTCCACAAGACAGCCACGGATTCTGCAGGACATTGATCTAATAAATCTGGATCTGAATCACAAATCATTCGCGCATACCAAACGACAGGCAAACCGGGTGAACACAGGCACTAATGACTCCCCTCCATCTCTGATAGCCTTTTATTACACAGAAAGGCCAGTTTACATGGATCCAGACCAGTCAGGTTTCTGGCCGGCTTTTGTTGGGATGGTTTTTCGCTTCAGGTTGTGTGGATGATCCGGGCCAACCCACCAACCGGGCATCCGGGCATTGTAGCTCAGCCTGTTTGCCAGGACGGCACGTTTCCGTGTAATTCGCGCAAGTGACGTTTTCCGTCCCGAGTAGAAGGTTAGCCCGCTTACGAGATGCCGGCTTTACAAACCAGTTCTCGACAAACGGCCAGCCCGCTATCGCATGTAAACAAAACAAAGCATTTACAGTTTTTTATATATCTTATTAGACGTTTTTTCATGCAACACGGGCGGATATTTTACGAGTTGCAGACATATTTTTCCGAGCGCCGCGCAGGGGTGAGGAAAAATGCGAGCAACGAGTAAAATGTCGGCCAGGATTACATGAAAAAACATGTCATGAGTTATTTGTTATTTGTTAATCCCAACTAAATGTCTTGCATGAAGGGTAACCCCCGTTGCAAGGCCCCCATTTGTAGATGTAGGACAAACCATCTGGCATCAAAGCTTTTAGCGATCATACCTGTGATGCTTCCCCATTTGCTATTGGTGTCAGTTGCGGTAGTGATCCATGCATTATCTATCCAAGGCACGCACGCCTGGATGCCATAATACCAATGGTCTTCCCAGTTGTCAAATTTCTTAATCAGCTTCACTTTTCTTTGAGCACTGTTGGTGGCGGTGAAAGTGTATTCCCTGGGCGCCACCCAAATACCTCCCCAACGTCCTGAAAATATAGAGTTTTAAAGCAGATGATCAAAGAGCTACCGTAGAGTCGACACTACAACAGAATATCTAAAAGAGAAACTAACATTAATAGTGAAAGACACAATACAAATAACGAGAATTGTAATGTCCTCGTTTTGTCAGAAAAACAGAGGGCGGCACGTCTTTCATAGTCAGTACTTGTAAGCCGTGGAACTCCTTACCAATAGTATAAACAACCATCTGGTGAATCTTTTAGAAAAGCTGCTAGAAAAAGTATTTTAGAAAACCAGAGGTACTTATCACTTTTTAATATATATTTTGAAACTTTTTGAATCTTTTACATAACTTTCCTTTCTTTTTCTTTATTCAAATTTAGCGTTTTTTAACTTGTAAATAGTGATCTAAATATTGTGTATATATTTTTGTAAATTGTATTATAATTCTATTATGAGGGCCACAAGTTTATTATAAGAATATAGTTGATGTTCGCTGGCGTAGATACGTTTTGGGCCCGACTCAGGCTCTATTCACACTACTACGTGCTACCCTCTTTAAATAAAGGCTTTACTTATAATAACATCATGAGAAAAACCAACAGCAACAACAGCACCCGCGCAACAACATGAACAACAACATGAAAACAAAAGTCGCAACAACAACAAGAGGACAGCATGAACAACAGCCACTAAAACAACAACAACGGCAACAAGAGGACAGCATGAACAACAGCCACTAAGAGGACAGCATGAACAACAGCCACTAAAACAACGGCAACAACAATGTCGTAGTTTAAGAATACCTAGAGTTTGCGCTTCCAATCGATACTCAAATGTGCCCCCGATGACGTTGATGTTGTTCTTGATATGGTCGGCATACTTGAGAATGGAGAAGTCCTTGGTGAGGCTCGGCATGTTCGCGTTCCTTAGCCTGACGTTCTCACTAGTCCATGTATTAGTGTAGCTTGTCACAAGTAGTGTCCAGCCTCCACCGTCCCTTGTCATGTCACAGTACGTCTTGATAGGGTTCGCATGGCCTTGTGGGTAGATTGTGTAAACTCCGTCACCGAGAGTCATGTTCTCTTCCTTTGCAACGGACAGGAGATGGCGACATGAGATAGCAACTGGAAAACACAAAACGTACACAAGTACATGTATGATAAGAATGCAGTCTTAATTAAATTGACTTCTCAGAGCTTTGTTAAAGTTTAGCCCAGAAATACATGTATGATAAGAATGAAGTCTTAGTTAAATTGACTTCTCAGAGCTTTGTTAAAGTTTGGCCCACTGATGACATGATTACACCGTGAGACCATGGATCGTAAAAAGATCCATGGTGAGACACGTTCATTTCCAGTTGTACTGTTATCTCGAACTGTACCAAATGAGTGGCCACAGTCGAACACAGCGGTGCATATTCTATCATGAGATTTGTCGTAGCAACGCGCCTTAAACAACGTCCCCGTACCCTACAACAGTAATTCGTTGCTCACTTGGACAAGGCTGTTCCTGACAGTTCTCCTCCTGTACTCGATCACTCTCGCAGTCACGCCCTCCATGTGATGGAATCGGATTATTGCAGAATCGGTGACGTGTTCGGGTTCCTCCGCCACATCCTCGGGTACACTCGGACCACTCCGACCACTCGCCGAACCCACCATCACGGGACTGTAACGCTAAGGAATTCAAGAGAAATGTTATTACGTTTGTAATAATAATAATTAGTACATACCAGCCGTAATGGATCTAGTTGAGCATATAATAATTATGCATTATTACCTAGTTGAGTATATAATAATTATGCATTATTATCTAGATGAGTATATAATAATATACACTTAATGACTGCTCCCGAGGGAAACATCAGTTTTATTTCCCGAGAATCTCGATGTTTCCCGAGACGAAGTCGAGGGAAACATCGAGCTTCGAGGGAAACAAAACTGGTGTTTCCCGAGGGAGCAGTCATTAAGTGTTTTGTTATATAGCAAAAAATAAGCTGCAATTATTAAATCAAAACAAATGTATTTCAAGAACGAAAGAGAAGTTACAAAGTGTGTGCGCGACTGCATCGTGTAAAATAAAAACACTCCTAAAATCCAACAATTTTCTTGCATTAGCAAAAACTTATCAAAGTAAGCAAAGGTTTTTAAAGAGACAGGCGTGTTTACAATAAACTTTCTCTTTTTTCCCGCTCTCAAACGCGACGCGCGAAAGCAATATTCCCCGACCAGTCAATAATTTTTTGAAATATTGACTGATCGGGGAATATTTGATTTGTACTTCACCACGTGACCTTGATTTAGCCAATAAGAGCGCGCGCTCGGTTGGAGTGAGCACTCGCTATATAACAATTATGCATTATTATCTAGATGAGTCAAGCGCTTTCTTTATAAAAGCATTTCATTTGAGGAATAACGAAGAGTCTAACCTGTCGTGCAGTTGGTGTTTGGATCAAATCCACCCTCGCAAGCACAAACTTTCTTGTTAGTACATACCTGCCGACAAATGTTAAGAGACTGATGCTTCATTTTACCATCAGAGCCCACAGGAACCCCATACAAACGTGCGCGCGCAAACCACAGACAAGATTCGCGGCGTCCTCTACGACAGAATGAAAGGGAGCCTGCGGCAGGCTACGTGTACTGTGGGAGGAGATTTTTTCCCTAGAGCATCAATTCAATTCAATTTTTATTTTCTCACACTAATAAAAATTATTTACAGACAAGTGAAATGTTACAGAATATATATGAAAAGAAATACAGGAGAAGAGAACTTGTGGGAATTTTTTTTTTTTTTTTGTGTGTGTGTGTGTGTGTGTGTGTGTGTGTGTGTGAGAGAGAGAGAGAGAGAGAGCAGTGTCCAAAGGAGCGTATTGCTTTCGAGTTGGGCCACTGCATCGACTTACCCCTCTTCCAGTGCATTCTTTCCCGTCCACCATCGGACACGAGGAGATACCAAGATCATCAAATGACTTGCACTGAGCATTCATGCACATCTAAACAACAAACGGTAAGAACAAGGTGAACTAAATTTCTATTTGCAAGGTAAGCTGTTCGGTGGTCTTTTTGAGTGTTGTTCAGAATTTGCCACGAAAAGGAGAATGCCATTGAACTGACAAGGTAAACATCTGTTGCACTAGCAATGAGTTGTGATATTCTTTGTGCTGATGATATAATGTACCTTTTTACGCAACTCAACTGACAAGGTACGTCTGTTCCACTAGTAATGAGTTGTGATATGATTTGTGCTGATGATATAATGTACCGTTTTACGCAATTCAACTGACAAGGTACATCTGTTGCACTAGTAATGAGTTGTGATATGATTTGTGCTGATGATATAATGTACCTTTTTACGCATTTCAACTGACAATGTACGTCTGTTCCACTAGTAATGAGTTGTGATATTCTTTGTGCTGATGATATAATGTACCTTTTTACGCATTTCAACTGACAAGGTACGTCGGTTGCACTAGTAATGAGTTGTCATATTCTTTGTGCTGATGATAAAATGTACCTTTTTACGCAATTCAACTGACAAGGTACGTCTGTTGCACTAGTAATGAGTTGTGATAGTCTTTGTGCTGATGATATAATGTACCTTTCTACGCAATTCAACTGACAAGGTACGTCTGTTCCACTAGTAATGAGTTGTGATATGATTTGTGCTGATGATATAATGTACCTTTTTATGCAATTCAACTGACAAGGTACGTCTGTTGCACTAGTAATGAGTTGTGATATGATTTGTGCTGATGATAAAATGTATCTTTTTATGCAATTCAACTGACAAGGTACGTCTGTTGCACTAGTAATGAGTTGTGATAGTCTTTGTGCTGATGATATAATGTACCTTTCTACGCAATTCAACTGACAAGGTACGTCTGTTCCACTAGTAATGAGTTGTGATATGATTTGTGCTGATGATAAAATGTATCTTTTTATGCAATTCAACTGACAAGGTACGTCTGTTGCACTAGTAATGAGTTGTGATATGATTTGTACTGATGATATAATGTACCTTTTTATCTCCGCATTTGGTCCCGTCTGTCACCATGCCTTGCCCCGGGGTGTCTGAGGAAGTCTTCAGGACTGCGGCACTGAAAAAAAAAGCGTAAATGTTAGCGGTGGCTTTTGTTAGTTGGTTAAGGTGGATCGACCCAGTAATTTTGCACCCGTACCAGCCAATTTTGAACCTCTCATACAAAAGCAGATTGATTTCTATCGCACATCCAATATAACACACATACTACCCATAGACTGAAATATATGTCAGTACAAAATTTGGGGAGATCGGAGTTAGTATCACGTGACAATTGGGCCACGCCTATTTCCACTCTCACACCAGTTTCAGGCTGTAACGACATTTTTTCGAAAAATGCTCTACGGTACCTCGAGATTGACTGATTGCCTACGTGTAACCGAAGTTTGACTAAATTCTACAAGACCGATCTGAAGATATTTTAGGATTTTTAAATCAGGGCTATAATTTATGTAAAATCCAGTGTCATGAATTAACATGACAGAGTTTGGTACTTCATGGTTATAAATTGAAGATTTTTATAGCCCAATCTATTTGTAATTGTTCAAGGAAGGTCATGCTTTTGATTAAAATTTAATATTATTTTGCGATTTCGAAAAATATAGAAATGTACGTATCAACATAATTCCTCCACGAATCGACTCAGCGCGAAATTTGGGCCTACTTTCACGAAATTTTGTCTGATTTAAAAAATCGTAGTTTTTTTCGCTCCAAAATTTTGGACGACTCCAATCGATCAATGTAAAGTTTATCTCCGCCGTTTCATATCAATTGAAATGTTCTATGGGCATCAACTGTGGACGCAAAGATCAGTAAATATTGGATGGATTCGTGTAGTTTCCGCTCAGGGACTTGCTTTTGTTCTTCCAATGCGGCACACGTTGATATTCGCGGTTGACTGCTCTCCGAATCGTCCCCGACATATGGTAATTAAATGCATAACAAAAGACCAAAGAACCTCAGAAAATTATCATACATCGGAGACTAGCCAAACAAGGACAAGCCCACGTGCGCTCCATTGGAATTCGATTTTGTGCCGAATGGTGAACAAAAGCAAATCCCAGAAGAGAAACTATAGAAATTAATCCAATATTTACTGATTTTTGCGTCCCCAGTTGACAGCCTTAGAGGATTTCAATTGCTATGAAACGTTGGAGACATACTTTACATTGATCGTTTGGAGTCGTCCAAAATTTTGGTGCGAAAAAAACTACGATTTTTTAAATCAGACCAAATTTCGTGAAAGTAGACAGAAATTTCGCGTTGAGCCGATGCGTGGAGGAATTATGTTGATACGTACATTTCTATATTTTTCGAAATCGCAAAATAATATTTAACTAGTAAGTACCCGTGAAAAATTCACGAATTAAATTTTCCTTGAATGACGAAAATTATCGGATTGTCTGCCGTTGTGGAATGAACAGTTATACCGCTACGTTTAGAGAGATGTGCTAAAAAATTTGTAACTACGCCTGTTTACTTTAAAGTATTAAAGTATTTGTTATCAGTTTATACTTATAGATAGGTGGCATACCGGTGTGAAATATTTGCACCGTAGCATACGATAGGAAAGGCGTTTTAAATTAGATCTTTGAAAACAATGTTCCTTGTGAATGGAAATGAGGCAAATGCCACACAATAACCCCCTAAATATTTCCTAACAAAGGTGCTGAGGCATTGCTTTCACTGTGGTTTTGGCGCGAAAAGATCGCGCGTGTGTCGATCCGCGATATGGTCGTATTTTCGGTCAAGAAAAAAAAAAGGCTGAGCTGTACCACTCGAACTTCAACAACTATTGGTTTTAGATGTAAATAATATCAAGAGAAGTCCCTCGTCTAGTGAATAGGAAGGTTTAGGAAGCGCCAGAAAGGTAAAGTAAACTTTTTAGATTCTTGCTGTTTTCAATGGAAAGTTGCTTTGCACTGCTCATCATGTTGGACTTTCTTAAAGACTTGTACAACTCGGTCAATTCGAATTCAAGTGTGTGTGATTTAAAAACTTAGCTTAAACAATCTAAGCTTTATCGGTTAAACTTGGAAAAATCGCTTGAATTAGACCTTAGCTCAAGTACCTTTTCCAACAAAAACATGCACACTGGAGAGATGATTTCCTTCCGCTCGGGTTTGTGAACTTCTTTTTTTCGGCTCGAACATCTCCGTTTTTTGTATAGATTTTGAAGATTTCATACATTTCGTCCTTCCGGTCGGGTTTGAGAGCTTCGTTTTATCGGCTCGAACTTCTCTGTTTTTAGTATAGATTTCGAAATAAATAGGCTGTCAAAGGACTGTTGTTTGTGAACTGAGTGTTTGTTTATTTATAAATGGCGCGCCGGGGCTTCGTGCTACGCGCCAAAACCTTTGAATGGGATATATTGTTTACTCTAAACTTTTTGGAAAAACGACTTTTGCCTGAACATTACTGTGTTATTTGTGAGAGAATCGCGTAGGTTTGGACGTATTTGTTGCTTTCGGCAGCGAGAAATTGTTCATTTTTTGGTTTCTGTGGAAGACTTAAAACGGAGCCTTTGCAAACTCGATCTTCTCGCTTACGAAAACGCTTGAATTGGATCTTCCGTCCACTTTGTCCTTTTCGAATAAAATGTATCCTATAACACAGTTCCCCAAGTATGCAAGAAAATGGCGTGGTTTCGAAGTTCCGTGGTGCAGCCGTTTTTCCAGGCTGCTTGGCTAACAGTTTGACCTTGGACCCCCCAACATCACGTATTATATATAAGATTTTTATCAAAAGCATGACCTTCCTTGAACAATTACAAATAGATTTGGCTATAAAAGCCTGCAATTAATAACCATGAAGTACCAAACTCTGACATATTTATTCACTTCACTGAATTTTACATAAATTATAGCCACTATTTATAAATCCTAAAATATCTTCAAATCGGTCTTGTAGAATTTAATCAAACTTTGGTTACACGGAGGCAACTACTCCATCTCGAGGTACCGTAGAGCATTTTTCGAAAAAATGTCGTTACAGCTTGAAACTGGGCTGAGAGTAGAAATATGCGTAGCCCGATTGTCACGTGATACTAACTCCGATCTCCCCAACTTTTGTATTGACATGTATTTCAGTCTATTGGTAGCATATGTGTTATATTGGCTGCGCGATAGAAATCAACCTGTTTTTATATGAGAGGTTCAAAATTGGTTGGCATGGGTGCAAAATTACTGGGTCGATCCACCTTAAGCTTATCTAGACACGGAGTTTCGTGACCATAAGAGAGCAGCTCCCGGATGTGTCTGGCCTACCTGCACATGACGTTGCTTGGTAACGCGAACCTCTTGTAACTCTTGCCGTAAGACACGGCTGGTTTTGTCCGTGAAGAGTCGGTGCACTGGATTTGACCACACGACACATCCCTACGAAAAAAAGATTAGATGAAGTTTGGCAGAATTCAGTTTCACCCATCTGAATACTTCGAGAGAAGGGGCAACCGCCTCAAAGTTGAAACTTCCAGTTTTATAGCCATGGAATTGCGTGGCGTGCATACTTTCTGCGCCGGACAAGAAGTGTTTTTCATGGCGTCACATGTCCCGTACCGTTAAAATACTTTATTATTATTTATTTCATTGAATTTATATCAATAAATACTTACTGCACCGGACAAGAGGTGTTCTTTGTGGAGTCACATGTCCCGTATCCTTGCATCTCCGTATTCAACTTGTCATAGCACGCCTTATCAGCATTCTGAGCCGCTAAAGAGTCAGATTTAAATGCGATAAATAGACAGAAAGGACAAAACAGACAAGATTTGTGACGACGTTTCGGACTCTTTACTTTCAGTCCGTCATCAGGGCGGTTACAGAAATCCATTGCATCCATTTTGGATCCAGATCCATAGCTGTTAGTGTTTTCAAAACTATTTCAAGCCATATAAATGCGATAAAAACGTTTTGAAATGTGTTACGCTTGAATTGCTTATTTCAGTTGGTTCTGATTGTCCCAGACTGGGACTATAACAAATAAAATCATTTTTTTTAGACATGATAAATATTAAAGCGGTGCTGCTTTAATATTTCCTAATTAGTGCATCCGCCTCACGCGCCAATCCATTCAATGCCTCTGATAGGTTGATAGGGAAGCAAATACATAATTTCGTCTTCACAACCGCTCTCATGTTGCAGCGCTTTACTAACCGACGATGTTGTATCGCTAGAACTGAATTAAACCCCATACTCACTGGAGCCCCACAAGTCCCTGCACTGAGTAGCGTGTGTCTCGGCGCACAGTCCGAGGTAACAGTTCGACTGGAGAAAGACAAATGAAATGGAATTATCATAAATTTTCACAACTTTTCAGCAGATAAGTACTTTTATACTTGGCGCTTATTTAAATCCCAACAATACATTGTCCTATCTCTACCTTGTTTTGTGTTGCTATTAGCAAAATACATCAATGGTGTTACCTTTTGAGTCCTGTTGCAAGAAGTGCCATCTTGTGCATAGGAATCCGCGGACACTAAACAACACAGGAGATGAAATACACTTATTACACCACCCCCTGGCTTTTTCACAGGACAGGGTGTATGAAACTCCATCTGAAAGCTGTTCTCCAAAATTAAAAGCAAAATCTTACTTTACGCAAAGAGAAAATAAATTCTATATATCTGGTTCACCAACGAAAAGGGCCGAGTTACACAAGAAGGTCAATATCTACAAGTGGTCATTTATCTTCTGTTTAAAAAAAACACAAATATTAACACCAAACGTTTTTGTAGACTTAGACGTCCTCAAGTTTTGCAATCAACCTTGCATACAAAACCAAAACGAAACATTTATATTTCAATAAATAGCTGCTGAACCTTTCAAAGTCATTTTCAAATTCGAATCTAAGAACTGATATTTCAAGCAGACTTCCCGTGCCGCACGCACGTGAGCGGCAAAAATGGCGAGAAAAATTCAGCCAATCACACAAAGGTTCCTCATACAGACATATCGCAAATTGGCAACCTTTTTTTCGCGAATAACGTAAAATTTATGCTTTTGAAATCAGATGAAAAGAATGCGGGAAAAGGTATCAATAGGGACTATTAAAAGGGTCTAACGATACTCACGTCTCTTGAGTCACCAGTGCAGTACTCAGGAACATCGCAATCATTCTTAACAGAACGACACAGGCTCCCTTGCATCTTGAACTGAAACAATGTGAGTGTTTTTCATTATTTCACATTTTCGTTTAATTTACTGGGGCGAAAGTTCTGATCAGTTTTGTCCATATTTTTTCTTTAATGGCACTACATTTTTTATAACAGCTTTGAATTCTTTTTACCTGGAGCTCTGATAGAAAAGGGGGTAAAGTGATGCAAGGTTTGACAGCCGAAGGGCGTAATGAGTTTACTTTTACTTTACTTAACAGACAAACAGCCTATGTACATTACACGGTACTAACACAGTCACTCTAAAGCTATAAGATATCCGCAATTCCTATAAGCACCACCATCCTTCCTTATAACCAGTCACTAACTGACTCTTGTTGCTTACTTGACAGTTCTGGCAGCAGGAATGGTGGCGGTCACTGCACTGGGCCCATGTCTTCAGTCTACAACTGTGAGGGGTGCAACACTTGTCCTTAGCACACATCTGGAGAAAATTACCATCAAAACAATTACTGTTGAACTATCGATAGAAAAAATGCTGCCTCGACCGAGTTAGAATTTTCGGTTATCGACGGAAAGTCCTGTGGTTATACCGGGATACCTTAATGTTTCGAACACTACCACCCACCCAACGGCAAAAATGTTTTCGAGGCATCACTACTCTTCTAATTGCTAGAGACTGGAGGACAGTAGATTCTGATAACCGATAATCCTAGTAATAAGCAACAGATTATATATAGTATAAAGTATGTATAACCTTTTCTGTCCCACAGTCACAGTCTTCGCCCTCTTCACGTATACCATTGCCACACTTGGCATTGATGTTCTGTTTCAAAGATACAAAGCAAAGTGCGTGACTTTGATCTGCTGATCTCGGAAAAGCAACAGTAACTGCAGTAATGTGTACATATGCTTGTACAAACATCCCAACCTACCTTCGTTGGGAGGTTATACAGGCATTTGTCGTTGATCGTTTTGAGGTCATTCATGCTGCAGTTGGAAAATCCGGCAATGCGAGCTCTGGGGTATAAAAACATGTCATGCTTGTATCAGAATGTCACATTTATGAGACGCTTGACATAACTTGTCATTTTCAACTCGTATGGTTATTTGAAAAATAGGAATGGAGTTTTGAGGGGCGCGCGTCATTCGCTCACTTCATGACCTCCACCACAATAGCTGAACAAAACGTGGACAAAGTTGTTAAAAGTAGGGAGGGGAATAAGATAGTCAAGTGATAACTTAATGAATAATAATGTCAAATTGAAAGAAAAACAAATGTTGAGTAGTTTAGCGCGGGCCTTGACGCCACTTCATCTGTTCATTCTTTACTACATCACCAGTAAATATTGATACTAATAAAATATTCAAATATTATCGACCTACTTGTGCCCTCCTCCCATAACGCAAACTTGACGTATGAGGCACTTACAGTCCTGCCCTGAAACAAAGAAGAAGTTTAACGTCACAAGGGCGGCGGAAGAAACATTATGTTGGGAGGGGTGGGGGCACACTCGGGGGGGATACGTGGGGTCGAAAGTGCAACGCTCTACTCCTCTCTCTAATCAGAGCCGACTTGGAGGGAGGGGCTGTGACAGACAGACAGACAGACAGACAGACAGACAGACAGACAGACAGACAGAGAGCCGTATACTATGGCGTCCAGAACTCACCATCGTGGCCCATTCCAAAATTATGTCCCATCTCATGTGATACTACTTTCCAAGGACCAGTAATACTCCAGAAGCTCCACTGACAAAACAAAACAAAATAATATTTAACAACAAACAAAATACAGATACGCGGTGCGTTAATAGGCGACTCATTTTCAGAGAATTGTAAATAATAGAATACGACTCATTTTCAGAGTATTG
Source organism: Scolanthus callimorphus (assembly GCA_033964015.1). Taxonomy (NCBI): domain Eukaryota; kingdom Metazoa; phylum Cnidaria; class Anthozoa; order Actiniaria; family Edwardsiidae; genus Scolanthus; species Scolanthus callimorphus. The sequence continues at coordinate 698,466 of CM066916.1, forward strand.
TAAATAATAGAATACGACTCATTTTCATAGTATTGTAAATAATAGAATACGACTCATTCTCAGAGTATTGTGAATAATAGAATACGACTCATTCTCAGAGTATTGTAAATAATAGAATACGACTCATTCTCGGAGTATTGTAAATAATAGAATACGACTCACTCTCAGAGTATTGAAAATAATAGAATACGACTCACTCTCAGAGTATTGTAAATAATAGAATACGACTCATTTTCAGAGTATTGTAAATAATAGATTACGACTCCTTTTCAGCGGTCTCTGTTGTTGAGGAAAAGTCGAAAAGCAACTTTGAATCTGGCGTCTCTTTACTCCCCAGGGATGTTCAGCATCTGCGTTAGTGCCTTCTACCCGTCACTTAATCCCAACCCTTACCGGACCCTAATCAACAAGAGTGACAAGAACCACTACAGGAGTCCCAATGGGCAATACAGGAGTCACAATAAGCAATTATTGGATGAGGTTGAGCATGACATCCTGAGTTAGCAAAACCGAGGCCTGTGTTATTTGCTGAAGTCTGAGCCAGATAACACAGGCACGAGGTCTTGCTAACTCACGATGTCATGCGAAAACCGAATTCAATAATTGTTTTATTATACATTAAAAAAAAAAGACAATCACGCGTCAAAACCTACGCGAATCTCATACAAATCACCAATAATGTTCAGGCAAATTCGTTTTTCGAAAAAGATCAGAGTGGACAAGATATCCTGCATTCAAAGATTTTGGCGCGTTGCACGAAGCCCCAGCGCGCGCCATTTACTCAGTGGCGTTGAGGCATGACCCTCTGAAGATACACAGAAAAGGTGAAATTGAAAGGTAAAAACATTTTTAGATACAAGACAACTTCCTTGGAATGAAACTAATTGGATATCTTGGAATTTCTCAAGAAAAAAGAAGTTATCAGATTTTTCGTGCTTTTGAAATATATGATATTGTGAAAAAATGTCTTTCATTACTACCCTTCGCCACCGCGCGATAAAGCGCAAAGAAAACAACACCGATATGAGTGTGACTCGTGCTGGGTGCCTGCGGACAATGGTACCACGCTTTATTTATTTATTCTAAACATAGGTCTACTAATACAGTAAATCAGGTGATATTACGAGCTCTTTAATGACAAATGCATAAGCCTAATAGCAGAAGCTCATCTAATAGCTAATACTAAATACAATGTACATCCAAAAACATAAACTTAAGTGCAAGTGCAGTTACAAGAATTCCAAAAATTTCTTATGTATACCTAAAAAAAAAACAATTCAAACATCAGCGCCCGATACGAAAACCCGGGATAAAACCCGTAAGGCAAAAAACCCGGGAACGTACTCCTCGATCGAATGCGCTGATTTTAGTCTCGAGGATTAAGTAGCGCTCCGTCCAAGAACGATAGCGTGAACGGCTATGGGGAATTTGAGTTATGCTTTGTGTAAAATTTTAAATTGTTAAATTTCTAAACAACTAATTGGCTTAGTCAACAAATCCTGGCCTTCTGATTGGTTGAAATTTGTTTTTGACCGATTTCGTAGCGAAATACTTCGTTTGCAGTGCTGAATTCTTTCCGAATAGGTCTTCCGGATATTTCATAGCATTTCGTTGTTCAAGAAGAAAATCGAGTGTGAGCATCACTAGACGACCACTGTTTCCGCGGCCCTATTGTTTCCGCTATAGTTCTAAGACGGAGCGCTACTTAAGACTTTGACTAAACATCTCATGAAGTTTGGTAACAAAATACTCTACGGCGTCAAACAGGCGAGATGAAAAATTATCATAATTCTGTCGTATTTATACGAAAATTTCTAAAACCTTATGCTAAACGTAGTTATGTAATTATAGTTATGTAATCTTACATCATAAAACAATTGTTTTGTCGCGAAGAACAAACAATTATACTATTGTGATTCCATATGCTCAGAACCGTAATGAAAACGCTTTCCAACTGCACGATGTTACGTTGGAAAGCATTTATTATTAAAACATGATCCACGATATCCAATTAGGTTTACAGAAAGACTAATGATAGAAGATTATGCTGATAAGAAATTTCGACTTTTCATCTTCTCTACATACTTGCACGGGCGCTAAAAATGTCATCCAAAATGGCGGATGGTGAGTCACGTGACATCGTTACCATGGCAACAACGGCTTATTCGAAATCAGAATTCCAAAATATGTTTGTGGGCCAAGTTTGAAATATTTTCGTTGAAAAATAACGAAGTTAGAAAAAAGCAGGCCCTCGTTTTAGAGCCATGCCTTAATGCAACTAAGTATTATCAAACACCAAAATCTCATCTATACTAAAAACAGAGATGTTGGAGCCGAAAAAACGAAGTTCACAACCTGAACAGAAAGAGGAAATCTCACCAGTGTGCATGTTTTTGTTGGAATAGGTACACCTTGAGCTAAGTTCTAATTTTAAGCGATTTCTTAAGTGAGGGTAGGGGCAAAGCCGCCATGTTGGAGTCTCCCACAGAAACTAAAAAAGAACTCAGTTCGCACAGCCGAAAGCACCATAGACATCCAGACCTAAATGGTTCTATGTGCGACGTCTTCGGTGTATCTCGGGTGTTTTCGAGGAACGGTCTTCCGCGCGAAGCGCAGTCCGGAGCGCGCTCGGCGGAGGCGAGTGCGACAGCACGAGGCCTGTCTGGATTTTACGAACGCCCCATAGTAAACAGCTACTCAAATTACAGGGAGACTGATATTTGTCAATGTCAATCAATGTCACTTTTTTGTTGTATGGACCAATAACAATGAAGCGGAAGTACATAGGTTCACACTTCCGCCAAGATGTAAACAAACACATGTAGAGAAGGTCATATCTAGACTGCTTGCAGCCCCTTCTTCGGCGAACGTACGTGAATCCAGGGAAATGTTTTTCACCCGCGGCGCGCTTCGATTTGTTTACAAGTGTCGAGTTTCTAAGCCCGTGGCGCGTCTCTCCCTCTCCTGAGAAACTCGACACTTGTAAACAAATCGAAGCGTGCCGCGGGGCTGCATATCGAGCATCTAGTTCTCTGCACTATGTTTCGCGGCGAAAGCCCAGACGCTCCAAATAACCATTGTAGGCTCTGTAAATGCTTCAAGACGCATAAAATCACGCACCTATGCCTCAATTTATTCTAACTTCCAAGAAATTGTAGGGAGAGAATCTTTCCGCTGTCTGCAAAGACATCGGATTTCCTCAAACACAAGGCGATAGATTTTCGTCTAAGGTTTGCAGAGGAAAATCAAGAGCCGACGAGCTCTCATCATCGCGAACAGAAAGTTTGTCAGGTTTGTATCGATCGAAGTCAGATGATTTAAAAATCCGGCCCCTGATGTCTCGAAACTGAAAGTTGCTAACTCCCGATCGAGATTCTAGTCAATCTTCGCGAACCTCCGCCGTGCGGTAAAACCAGGAATAAACTTGCAGATGAACTTCCTGCACTATTAGATGGAATGCGAGCAGGGCGCTATAGGCATGTAAGACCGACACATTGATTGACAGATAGAGTGTGAATTAGGTGTCTCGACCAATCACATTCTACTGCCATTTTCTGGCAGGAGAATCCGAAAAAATCGGGGGGTTCGGGGAAGGCTCTGTATCAAGGGCGCCTCGATTTCGTGCGCGCCTGTAAACGACTCCTCTCGAAAACAAACAGAGCCGGCTACGCAGGCTAGCAAAAAACCGCGATCTATTTGTTTTATACAACAACAAACAGGGATTTTTGTCAACTGTGTATCTGTACTCTTATAGCAACATGGCTCTCGACCAATCAGAGCACGCGATTTACTAGTGTTGTTGTATTTTTAATACTAATATTCTATGTCCGTTGTGAGATTGTTTTGTTCTTGTTTCCGTTTGTTTAAGAGAATAATATATAAAGTCAGATAAATTTCTCCCTTGAATTTTTCACGGGCAATACATGAATGACAATGGATAATGCAGGAGTCATAGCGTGTCTCATTCCTTGTACTTACCTTATTCACGCCTTCTGAGTTCCTTCCACACATACCTCTCACCCACGCCACGCCCGCTGCATCATCATCCCAGCCTTCATGGCTTTATTCAAATAAACATAAGTCATGTGTCAATATCTAAACTATCTAAGCTATGCAACTATAAATATCACAAAAGAACTAAGAAAGGCCAGTTTTCCATGAATACCGTGTTTGAATTTGATGTTAACATTTGTCGAAAGGTAGTCAGAGAATGAGCTAGTCTTTTATCTGCGTGCAGAGTGTAAACACCACTGTAACAGAAGCTATTTTGTAGTGATCTGTAAGTGGTAAAGGATCAGCGAGCTTATTCTTAGAATCTCTTAGATTATAATATTTACATTTATTATATAGACACGAGTGTTTTACTGGGAAATACGCCACTCATATGAAGCAACATCCGGGACCTGAGTGACAGAAAAGTGCTTTGGAAATCAATTTGACTAATTTTTTTCTGGTTTGTCTATATAATAAAAAGAAAGTTACACGGTGGCTTGAAGATATGAGTTTTATTTTCTCGTGTCAAAAACATATTTTACTCACTCGCTGCGCTATTGTTCTTGCCTCTCGAAAAACTCATATCTTTGCGCCACCGTGTAATATCCTCTATACATGGCGCGCAGTATAAATTAAAGAAAACCAGGTACAAGGCCATTAAGAGATTTATATACTATCACTGCCTTATTAGTTTTACGCTGAGTCTCAAGGTTTTTCCACACTATGTCAACTAACAAATTGCTTGAATCTGCATCATAGCTTGAATTAGTGAGAACGCGCACTGCACGATTTTGAAGTCGCTGTAATTTATCGCGTTTTACGTGACAACCACTGCCCAAGCCACACTTGCCACACTACAATAATCGAAATGAGATAACTAAGCGATGACTGAGCAAGCAAGGGGTAGACATTGGTTACATAATACGTTTTATTGCTCCAATACCGGATGCAATTTTTTTAGATATCTCGTCAATATGTATTTCCCACGTCAAATTTTCGTCAATAATATAAAGACGTCAAGAGATTTCGTACAAAGATTGACTAATTGGAGCATCATTAATATTCAAAGAAGGCGGATATGGTAGATTACTAAGCTTTTGCCTTGAACCGATTAACATGAACTCGGTTTTTGTAATGTTTAAAGTGAATTTATTTATTTTTTGAGCCTTCGTCTTAAGTCTTTGTTCAGGGTCTGAATCATTCCTGCCCCCGCCAGAGGTGATATAACAGTATGTAGCTGCAGATACTTACAAAACATGACATATTACATAAGGTATTTATAAATTTATTATAGTATTGTAATAAGCATGGTGTTTCTCCGTGTGTTGTTGAGAGGGATAGGGGTAGAAGGGGAAGAGAAATGGCGGATACCCCATGACACAAAAGGAATAAAAACAAAAAACAAACGGGTTCAAAAACAAATTTACATATATTATGATTGCAATTCTGATTTCATGTGTTTTTTCCTTCACTGTTTATTAGCTTATATCAATGTACGTTATGTCTAAGGCACCGTCTACACTACGCCGGCTAAATTTGAAAACGGCTAAATATTTATACTGTTGCGCCTTTCGTCCACACTACGCCGGCTAATTTTCCACCGAAACCGGATCTTTTCGAAAACGCTGCCGAAAGTGGATGAATTTGAAAACGCCGGCTACGCGTTTTAGTGTGGACGACGAAAACGGAGCTTTTGGAAAACGATGACGTCATGTCACACGGCTGCGAGGAATTTATGACCGCGGGCTCTCGTTTTTGTTTTGGCGCATGCGCTAAGCTGACGTTTTTGTGCGTTTTCAAATTTAGCCGGCGTAGTGTGGACGGAAAACTTTTGCTCCGTTTTCGAGGCAAATTAGCCGTTTTCAAATTTAGCCGGCGTAGTGTAATAACAAATCTCTGAAACTGAATCTGAATTCTCAATAAGTCACGAAATAGCCAAATTGAAATCTCGTGCCCTACCTTATAAGTTGCGCATTGTCGTGTTCTATCTTCGGGGTGAGATGTTCCGTCCTGTATTCCCTGAACGCGCGCAGAGCGCTTGATCCAGTGGGTTGCCGTGGAACAAGGTTACCGTTAGTCCAAATGTCAATAAACTTAATCACTATTCGGATTCTGATGTGTTGATAAACCTAGCAAAACAACAACAACTGGTTGTTGGTAAGTGGGACCCAGGAATAATAGGGAGGGGGTAGGTCGGCCGGGGTAAAGGCTCCTGCATGGTTGCTGCGCGGCTGCAATTTGCGCCATCTAATGCAGCCCGTTAAGTCCTCCAACCTCTCCTTGTCTAGCGGTCGTGTATTTCAACAGTCCTCATGATTGTAAGCTGCGCGGCTGCAATTTGCGCCATCTAATGCAGCCCGTTAAGTCCTCCAACCTCTCCTTGTCTAGCGGTTGTGTACTTTCAGCCGCTTTGAGTTCCCTCACGATGAGGAGAAGATCCTTTCTTTCTTTCTTTCTGCATGTTGAATATTTACGAACTTGCAATGTAATATATTTTCCTAATTCGTCATAACATCCTACATTTGACGGCCCCCTCCTCAAACATCTGTAGATCCAACCCTAGCAGGAATACACTGCTGGTGTTCACGCGCTTGAAAACACGTGACTAATATATCACGCGCTTGAAAACACGTGACTAATACATCACACGCTTGAAAACACGTGACTAATACATCACACGCTTGAAAACGCGTGACTAATACATCACACACTTGAAAACGCGTGACTAATACATCACACGCTTGAAAACACGTGACTAATACATCACACACTTGACAACGCGTGACTAATACATCACACGCTTGAAAACACGTGACTAATACATCACACACTTGAAAACACGCGACTAATACAATGGTTACTTGCTGGTCAATCAAAAAGTACAAAGAATAACGACGAAAAGACTCGGGAGTTTGATTGGCGGAAGCCAGGAGGCGGTTTGACGGTTGGAAAAGCGTAGTTAGTAGAGGGGAATGGTTAGGAAAGGCGGCCGACTTCAAAGGAACCAAACAATAGCGCCAATAAGGCGAGAGTTCGCAGAATCACGAAAACCGCAGTAAGCGGTAGTTATATTTTCGTACAGCTGATTCCTTACTTGACAAACAGAGTATAAAACTTTAGTGACTCTGGATATAGTAAGCTTTCGAGTGCTACTTCAGTCCTTATATGATCGACCTCCAAGATGAAATGGCAGGTTACCAAGCCAAAAAACTAGCAGTCAAAAGCTATGTAAGTTTCTTACTGTATCTAAAGTCTCTAAGTTTAAACTAAGTTTTGTGTTATCGCGGTTTGATGCGGTGTCGAGTAGGTCGCAACCACATGGACTTACCCTGTCTACTACCGAGAACAACAGGCACATTTGTTCGATTACTTTCTCGGTGTCGTTACCATACTCTTGATACTGGAACAGATAGGCGAAAAGAACATGAATTAAGGCTATGTATAGGTAATCACATGGGGCTGAGTAAAATTTGTGAAATTCATTTTAAAGTGAAATTCATCCCAAATTTTACGAGGAACCCATGCCATTACATTTTCATGATATAAAAGGGCAAAATTCAGCGCGCCTGCAAAGCCAATTAGATCGAAGCAAACACTGTCAATCAAATTGAACCAATGAGAAGGCATTTTTTGTTCATTGATCAGAGTTTGCCCTCAATTTAGAAAAAATGTCTTCGCTCTTAGCCAATCAGCGTTGAAGGAATAAAGCAATCAATGAAATTATGCCTTAGTTCCCCTCTTTATCTATAAAGATTTAAGTCTCAGAACCTTGACTACTTTATTTTTAAAACAATACAGCATACACCTCCCTGTTGACATATTCAGACATCTTACCATTTTGTTATCGACTACCACCGCCACCTCACAATAGCGGGTCTCTGTAGTCGTCAGGTATTCTAAATACACTTCGTCAGGATCGGCTACTAGGATTTCGCGACGGAGCTGAAACGACAAGGAGAGGGAAGAAGATGAGGCTGATCAACCATCAAGACACGAGCTATATTATCGAAAAAAATACCCCGCCGTAGTCAAGACCAACAAACATATTGTGTTAGGATTAGCTGTAAGGGCGCTCTGCCCCCCACCCAACCCTCTGCACTAATTTGGTAAAGACTATATTCAGAATTTGGTCGAATTCTCTGGAACGACACATTGTTTTACAAATAGACGTGACAATAGGCCTTTATCACGCAATATTGATTAATAATATATAATAGTAATCAGAAAATGAAACCCAGTATTCAATTCTACACATCCATATTAGTAAAATTGCAAAGTTTGGTGAAGATTGCTTGAATACTGACTGAGATATGAATTTTCAAAACTTCGCATTCTGGCTTATTTTTTTACAAGAAATGTATGGGAAAATAAATCGAAACGAGGCTGGACGGGCATCGATGCCCGTCCAGCCTCGACTTGACGTAATTGCGTATACATTTCTTTGTAAAAAGTAAGTGAGAATAGGAAGTTTCGAAAATTCATATCTCAGTCAGTTTTCAAGTAATTATTTTGAAACTTTGCAGTTTTACTAATACGGATGTGTAGAATTGGAAACTGGATTTCATTTTCGGATAACTATTATATATTATTAATCAATATTGCGTGATAAAGGCCTATGACAATAGACGTGACAGCGGTGAAGGCGTGACAATGGCAGGAATGACAGCGGTGAAGGCGTGACAGGGTGACAATGGGACAAGCGTAACCGTGAGTCAGGCGTGACAGTGGGGCAGGCGTGACAATGGGGTGTCAGGCGTGACAGTGGGGCAGGCGTGACAATAGGACAAGCGTAACCGTGAGGCAGGCGTGACAGTCGGGCACGCGTGACAATGGGGTGTCAGGCGTGACAGTGGGGCAGGCGTGACAGTGAGGAAGGCGTGACAGTGGAGCAAGTATAGAAATATTTCGTACCCTGGACACTAGTGCGTTGGCTTTGGACATGTGAGTGTCATGAGTCTCTTCTTCCTTAATAGTTCCCTCGTCATCATGAGATACACCTACAAGATATCAAGCAAAAGTTTAATGGAGCCAAATGTATCATCAAAACGTGCATCAGGAACAAAATGACAAAAAGGATTCAATGACACGATCTAACTGCACGTGATTACCGCATTTATCATTGTCCATGGAATCCTCCTCCACAGTGTAGATCTTGTGCGCACCAGGTTTCTGTTGAATGGAACATATACGTGGTCGACTTGGGACAAATCACCAGGAAGCATAGCACTACAAAACATGTAAGAGCTCCATTGTGAATTATGATATCAGGCTGCCCCTATGAGGATGAGGATGAGGATCATGAGAATGTAAACCGCTTGCCGCTTGAATGAAACAGTATATAAATACAGCACTTCACTATTGTGCCGCTACAGAGCACCAGAGATCGTTAAAGTTCTCAGTCAGATTTCAAACCCACCTCTGGATCCTCGTGAGGCTCCATATGATAGGTGCTCTTTCCGTCATCAATTAGACCTCTAGTATAGAAAAAAACAATTGATTTCAGATGGAGTTCCTGTTGGTGTGTTGATTACGTAGCGATTGTCCATCATCGTGATAAGATGGCGAAGGGAACGACGTTGATGATGGTGATGATGATGATGATATTCTATCAATACATAATGCCGTGGATGACCAGTTAAACCTACTTGAGTCCATGACAAGTGTGTAGTACAACCATAGAGTCAGGAACACCACGGAGTGAGCCTTGATAATAACAATTATCAGGAGCGTCCTATCAAAGAAGATGTCATGGGTTTACAACTAGAACCTTGCAAAGTGTCATCACTGGTTATCAACCTTGCTGTACGTATCTTTACCTTGGAGAGAACTTCGTTATTATCGTCATCGTACGTCCGTACCATGAAGGAGGGGTGAATAATCTCCCTGACAAAGACAAAACGGTGATACCACTTATTTTAATCCCGAGAATTACTACCAGTTTTCGTTCAACCCTGAAGCTTGACGATTTTTTCGCGTAGTTTTACTTTCAAACGTGCACGTTTTGTCGAGAAGTTGTCGCGTTTCTCGCTCGCTGATTGGCTGCTGTTTTGACCGTTATTTTTCAGCCAATCAGAGAGCGAGAAACGTGTCTACTGTCGACAAAACGTGCACGTTTGAAACGTAAAACTACGCGAAAAATCGTCAAGCTTCAGGGTTGAACGAAAATGGTAGTAACACAGATACTCTTCAAATCTCCATCAGCTCACTTGTTTAGCTTGGTGTCCAGAATCATGTTCTTCTTGAAGGCATTAATAGAAAATGTCGCCTGGTTTTCATGGCCTTCCTAATTAGAGAATGGAAAAAAACAAGGTCACATGTTCACACATTTCGTCCTGCTTGTGGTCACTAACTAAAGGAGACGTAATGTGTACAGAAAGGCACAAGGTAGTTGTTTGTGTAAATTTTCTTTGCAATCCGCAATTGAGCAAATGCATTTTTTTAATGAAAACCTATGTCGTAAATTAGTGGTAAAAATCGCACAATTTGTACTTCTGTACCAAATACACGTTAATAATTGTTAATGCCATACCTTAGAAGCAGTGGATAGATCTCTTTTCGCGCGACGCTGGTGAATTCTCTCGGGATATATACCTCAGATGGACCATACAAAACACCTATAACATACAAACATGAATATTAAACAGGCTACTTGATCAGCGTCACACATAAAAGTACAGTGCTATTGGTTACTTACATGTCACGTGACTGACGTACATCATCAACAAGACCCAACCCATCGTCCAACTCGTGAAGGAGCTGCCCATTTTCAGGAGCCACAACCTGACCGTTTGGAGAAAGAAACTAAAGAACATACTGTATACCATTTTCTCCCCGTATCTTGTTTTTGCTATGTCGAGTCTCTCATTTACTCTGAACATTAAGATCATCTCGACAAGCGAGGCAATGTGTCACCACAACACGAAGAAAAAGAACTAGAAAAGAAAAAATAGCTTGCGAGATAAAAAAACGGCTTAACTGAAATAGTTTCGTAGAAATATAAGTGCATTTCATAGTGGTTGGGTATTTTTTGCGCAAAATCCAGAAGCAGAATTTCAAAATGCCAAAACCCGCCGTAGCTCATTAAAATGACTGCTTAAGAAAAGACGACAAAAGACGACAAACGCTCCACAGTAAACCTGGGATCTTTTGCAGCTATATAATGGGAACCATTTCACCCTCCACACCTGAATTAACATTGCATCTACAATAAAACTTTGATCCCGCCACTGGAAGAAAATACCAAAAAGGCTCGATCGCAAGATTTGAAACTCCTTGTTCAAGAGTTGAAATCATGAGCTTTGTGTTGTGAATTGAGTTTCCATCGCATTGCTAAGGAAATTGTATGTTTCATCTGTTTAATTTTCGTAATACAATAAGGATCGCCTTCATTCTGACTTAGTAAATGGCCCGGGAAGCTGAAAAAAAATTCACGGAACAAAGTTGTCACATCGCACAAATTCAGAAATACAGAAACCAAGCAAACTCATCCTCCTTGCCAAATGAACTTCAAAAGCTATACGGTGTTCGCAGTGCTCGCACTTGATTTTCATTTCCTTGAAAATAAAAATATAAGATATCCTTCTTTCCATCAGATTACACATCGTTAAGACATGGGGAGATTATGGCGTTATGGGGAGATCTAACGTACCTTAAAGTGACAAGCAGATCTCGTATTCTTCAGAAAACCAAGAAGTGTTAAGGAAGACGATGCTCTGAGCTCGTCGTGCCCAAATGAACCTTTCTCTATAAGTTTCATTAACTTTTAAAGTCTATTATTTACTTTGAATTGAATACTTTGTCTATTTTCATGAAGAGTCTTTAGAATAAGGTAGAATAGATCAAGGAGGTTTTAAAACCCTCCTTGAATAGATCAAAGGAGGTACGTCCCATTTTAGATTGGCTTTTATGGTCACACGCTGGCAAAGCTGCGACACTGTCAACAGTTTTGTACTCACGCAGATATCGACTAGGAAACGTTGTGCTTTTGAAACTATGCGTTAGATAAAAGAATTTTAGAATACTCGAATGACTGGATATTCTTTGCAATATTCTTTCAACGTTAAGCAAATGAAGATAGGAGGTTACGCTCACGGCATCATCGAGCATCCTCTCGAACTACAAGCGGGGCCTTCGAGGAAAGTTGTTAAAACCCAGGTAATTAAAATCGCAGAGGTTTGGCTACTCGGGTGTGCGAAATATAGGGGCAATGCTAATTATCTCGGTATTTCTCCTTTGCGTACTGTGTACAGCTGTTTAATCCAGAGTCCTGCAGATAGAAATCGATTTTTAGTAGCGTGTCTGCTACCCAGGGTTACAAGCCATCTATGGCCCTGGTTTATAGACAGGTACATTAAAATGAAGGACTGTGGGCATGTAATAACACGTACAACTTCCTAAATTCTGAACATTTCTAATTGTGTGCTTCCACAGAGGAGGCAATTTACAAAAGAACCCCTCCTTCCTGGAATTAGAACATGAAAAGTAGTCATTTTTTATGGAAAATAGCCTTTGCACCACTGAAAAAGCAGGCAAATTGTAACCCCATATGTACCCTCCAAATTTCCAATTCCTTCCGGCGTGATTGGGAATCTCCCTACCTTCTGGATTAATTCACATTACCCTTGCTCAACCTTTTTGCCATTTAACATACCTTTTTCAATCTACAACTGGTTTCATTTCTCCTGGAACTGACAGCAAGTTATCACAAATAATGTCCATAGCATTAAAAAAAGGTGAAAATTATTCTATGAAAATCAAAAACAGCAAGCTCTTGCACATTCCCAAAATTTAAGGTACAAGCAGGGGCATAGCCAGAAATTTTGTTAGGGGGGGGGGGGGGGGGAGAATAGACGGGATGGGATGAAAATGGGATGAAAATGTTCAAATTTCCTCCAGCAAATACAGTAAATGTATGGGAAACTCTCCCAAGAAAGGGGGGGCCACGGCCCCTGTGCCCCCCTTGCTATGCCCCTGACAAGTCCATTGTGACAAACGCATGATTTTTTTTTATAAGAAAGGAATAGCGCTGTTAAGGGATCCACCTCACCCTACCCATAATGCACTGCTTCACCACCATTTCCGATATCATTTTCAAGACTCAACAAAAGAAAACTTGCAACTGCAGTAAAATTCCTTAGCAATTAGTCAGAGTTTCTGATGGTAATGAATCACATGAACAACAATAAGCAATGCATTATGGACAGGGTGAAATGGATCCTTTCATACAAAGGAAAGATGTGAAGAGTACTCTCATCCATCAGCTGCAAATACAAGCATCAATGATGCTGTGAATCAAGTACACATATTGTGTACTTCAGAAATGCATGTTGTTAGGAATGACAAACAGCAAACTTACCAATAATCTCTGGGAGAGGTGTATGAGACAATACAATATTTACAAGCACTGCATAGTGCACATCTGCTGATGAATCAGTGGATAATCTTTGAAGATAAGAAGCAACAACAGGGCATTCTTCGTCCTGGGGATCTTGAAGAGGTGCCAGAGCTTGTACATGAATGGCTATTATCTTGTCCCACAGACGAATCTACAGTCAAAGATCTTGTCAGCAATGTCATCCTCTATACTGGCATCATCATCCATATTGTTGAGTAGCTTGTTTATTGTCTGGCATGTATGGAACCTTATACAGGGCCGTAGCGCTTACTGGGGCCAGGGGGGTCCGTGCCCCCCCCCCCCCAGTTTTTCCCCAAACAACCTTAAAACTCATGATTTTGCACCCTGCATATCAAAGTTCTCCCAAACATGCGGTAATTTCACATGCTGGGCTCTAAATTGTTGGCTTCGCACGAACTTTCCTTCAAAACTGTCTTCAGTTGTTTTATATGTCGTGCCCCCCCCAGTTTTTGGAGGCTTGCTACGGCCCTGTTATAGCCTTGTATTTGGCATCATGATAATCCAGTAGGAAGAGGAATATGAACCTCAAGAAATGGCTTGAGTGGTTTTCTTCCTCGTCACCACTCAGGCCCGGGGGGGGGGGGGGGGGGGGGGGGGGGGGGGGGGGGGGGGGGGGGGGGGGGGGGGGGGGGGGGGGGGGGGGGGGGGGGGGGGGGGGGGGGGGTTTGGACTCCCCATATTTTCAGACAGGGGTGCTCGTCCTATCCTTAGGGTATAAAATTGACAACGTGCTATCTCTTAGGGTGTTTAAAATCAGCCATATCCCTTAGGGGAGTCTCAGGCTCAGACAAACCCTTGTCCAGAAATATTTTGGGTACTGACACAGAACGATATTTACAAAGGACACTTGGATGAACACACCCTTAAAAATACCTAAAATTCGCTTTTATTTGTTTTGACCTGCCAAATTTGCTATCTTTAGGGGTGAATTCGGTGGTCGCCACGCCAATTTGCTTTCTTTTAGGGTAAATTTGCTGTTGGCACGCGCCATTTTGCTATCCCTTAGGGTCAAAATCAATTTTCCCGACGAGCACCCCCGTCTAAAATATTAGGAGTCCCCCCCGGCACTCAGGTCATCTGGCTATAGAAGGAAAAGGGGAAACAACAGACACATCCCTCCTAACTTCAGGCTTATCTTAGATCCATGAATTATTCTCTGGTGAAGCCCTTGAGCAGGAACCTGTTGAACCTATAGGCGGATATCTTGTGACATCAATGTTTACATATTTAAAGCAATAGTGAAAATCAGCAAGCGTAACAGAGCTACAAAAATAATTGTTCATAATTTCAATAGCGCCTGGAGAATGAAGCGCAATTAGAAAGTTTTACGTTCGCCATTCGAATTATAGTGCATTGTGGAAGTTCAATTTACAGAACATGAGGGGTAATGAGCCTCTTGTCACCCAAGAAATTAAAGGCTTTTGAAAAAGCCTATGCTTGAAATCAAATAATTACTATTGCCAAGAACTTATTAACGTTTTCATAAAGTTTTGGAGGCTCTTCAAAAGGTTTTTAAAAATAAGTAGATCGCTGTGGCAAAAGGCTCATTAGCCCACATTTTCTCTCATGTTCTCTCTAAAATGTATTTAACTGTGCCGTTATCCCGGGGGGTACTCCCTATATTGGACTATACGGGGATGCTCGGCCCGAAAGGGGTAGGGTTTTTCAAGCTGGAGGTATAAAAAGGGGTACGGTTTTCAGGGCTGGGTATAAGAAAGGGTTAGGGTTTTCAGGCTGGACTGGGTATAAAAACAGTAGGGAAAATTGTAATTTTGGTATAAAAAGGGTCTGTATTTCACCGGTTTTCACCCGCAACGCGAGAGCAAACCGTTTCTTTTTTAACAGAGCACAAAGCCCATTTTTCAGGCTCGGTATAAGAAAGGGGTACCTTTTTCGGCTTTGGTATAAGAAAGGGGTACCTTTTTTGCTCTGAATTGGTATAAAGAAGGGTAAGGGGTCCAGAATCTGGGCCGAGCTTCCCCGTATAAAAGTTTTGGGGTAGCCCCTCCCTCGGCCACTAACCTTCGTGTCTTCTGCTGTAGTGTATTTTAGCAGTTGAACATTTAGCTACAAACTCTACAATCCTCTCTATCGCTGGTTCCCGCTTGAATACG
The DNA here is from genome assembly GCA_033964015.1 of Scolanthus callimorphus. Classification (NCBI taxonomy): domain Eukaryota; kingdom Metazoa; phylum Cnidaria; class Anthozoa; order Actiniaria; family Edwardsiidae; genus Scolanthus; species Scolanthus callimorphus. The sequence continues at coordinate 713,988 of CM066916.1, forward strand.
ACCATTGCATGAGCTAAATGTTGAACGAAACTCTCTTCCCGATTTGACGAGTCTTGTAAGCTTTAAGTTTAAGCCTTATCTTTTTGAGAGCTCGAATTAGTTTCACATGGTGTTGAAACCCACACTGGGCCTCTTCAAATACACTACGGATCGTCTCGTGAGCTGCATGCATCGTTCAATTGGATTCTGTGGAGGTTGGGAAATGTAGGATCTAGGAAAATGTAGGAAAAATCAAAAGAAACGTAAAACGTTCCTTCGAAAAATGGCGCGCAACCATATTTGGGCATGACTAGTTCCAGGACTGGCCTTAAATGCCAAGGCTACCACCCACTCAAAGAATAAGATGAAGCGGATTAGCGCGGCCCCCAAAAGGCTGGCGCAGGCCGCGATCGCTGGTCGGCGGGTAAAAAGTGCGGTCACCGTAAAGGCGGTAAAGTATTTGCAGAACCGTGTAGAAGTAATACTGAAGCCGATTAGCCTGTGTACATCCGTTATTGACCTCCAGCTACGGTACACAGGCTAAATATATCAACCAGTCATGGATACGAAGAAGGGTCAGTATTGGCTACCGAACGTACAAAGAATTGAGAGTTATTTTTCAAAGCTGTTAATCAAACCATTCAATTTCTTTGTTTCTTTTCTTGCCCGAAAGGCGATTGCCGGCCAGGGAAGGGTCGTATCCAAGGTTGAACTGTAAAGGCAGCGGATTGCCAGGGAAGGGATCGTTGCCAAGGTTGACCTTTTCGGGAATTCCTCATTACGTACTATCTGTACAAAAAGCCCTCTTTACATTGATGAATAGCGGCTATGGCCGGGTTAGGACATGGGCAATGCACTGGCCAGCTGTCTGAACCATTTTAAGCTGGGTTTTTTTCACACTCGCCATATGTACCCCCCGCCCCTGTACCTTATTTGTCATACTTGCAAACAGCGCTCTGGCATGCCAATTGATTCTAAAGGGATTCTGCCCTCGAAAATTGGATTTTACCACATATGCGTGTTTCGCCCTCTGCTCGTCCCAACTGAGGAAGATTTTCAGTTTTGATCACAAAAGAACAAGATCAGTTTGTAATGTTCGTTCTACTTTTTTCTATTTATTACTGTAGTATATTTCAAATACATGTGTTTTTTTCACATCCGACTACCAGTACAGTACTGTTTAAGTGGGCAGTTGATACTTTCCCTCCTCATCCAGTACCAGATAAGTTCTGGTTGTTCCTCCTTCTGATATCCTTTGATCCAGGGTGCGGGGTGATATCTAATGCCATCTCCTGAACAAACATATGGTACACATTTCCATTAGAAAGATTTTCTATATTTGCCAATCGATGACAAGACACTCATGCGAGGATTCTGGGGGACAACAGACAAGTAAACTATAATCGTCTTTATGGGGCGGCATATACAACCAGAAAACATATATATACAGAAAACCTGACTTTTGCACCTTTTTGTAGGTCCCACTGGCATGGGTTACCTGTGTACCATCTATGGTTAGACGGATCTAGGTTTGCAAGACAAATTCCGGGTTATATTAAAAATGCACGATCTTTGATCTTTCCTCCTGCAACCCATGCCTAATGTAACAACCGCACATAGCAAATCACCATATACTCAATAAGGAGTACCTGTGATGCTTCCCCATTGCTCTGCGTGAGTGTCACCGAAGTAGTGAGCCACGCATCTGAAATCCACGGCATACGCGCCTGATGCCGTATTTTTTGTATTTCCAGTTGTCAAATTTCTTAATCAGCTTCACGTTTTTTTGAGCATTGTTGGTCGCGGTGAAAGTGTAATCCTGGGCGCCGCCCAAATACCTCCCCAACGTCCTGAAAAAAAGATATAAAAAAGATGAAATTCAAAACGTGTTGCAGATTATTAGCAAGATTCACAAGTATTTTTTGCCGAAATATTTCCACAATCACAGCAGCATTAACAGCATTAACAGCAAAAGTATGAACAACAGGAACAAATACAACAACAACCACACAACAATGTCGCAGTCTTTAGAATACTAGAGTTTGTGCTTCCAATCGATACTCAAACGTGTCCCCGATGACGTTGATGTTGTTCTTGATATGTCGGCATACTTGAGAATGGAGAAGTCCTTGGTGAGGCTCGGCATGTTCGCGTTCCTTAGCCTGACGTTCTCACTAGTCCATGTTTAGTGTAACTTGTCACAAGTAGTGTCCAGCCTCCACCGTCCCTTGTCATGTCACAGTACGTCTTGATAGGGTCCGCATGGCCTTGTGGGTAGATTGTGTAAACTCCGTCACCGAGAGTCATGTTCTCTTTCTTTGCAACGGACAGGAGATGGCGACATGAGATAGCAACTGGAAAACACAAAACGTACACAAATACATGTATGATAAGAATGCAGTCTGAATTAAATTGACTTCTCAGAGCCTTTTTAAAGTCTAGCCCACTGATGACATGATTACACCGTGAGAGACATGGATCGTAAAAGATCCATGGTGAGACACGTTCATTTCCAGTTGTACTGTTATCTCGAGCTCTGCCAAATAAGCGGCCACAGTCGAACACAGCGGTGCATATTCTATCGTGAGATTTGTCGTAGCACGCGCCTCAAACAACGTCCCGTACCCCAGGGGGGTACTCGGATATAAAAATGACGGGGGGGTCCGACGTATTTTTTTGGTATGAATTTGTAGTAAAAGTATTTTTTTGGGTTGAAAATTCTACAGGTATTTTTTTGAGTATTGAAAAATCCGCAGGCATTTTTTTGGGTTAAAACTTCTGACATAAGCTGAAACATATAATGGGACAGGCATCATGTGTAGTGCTGGTTTAACGCCGCTTTTTAGGCTAACAAAGTTGAGGATTTTTTTTGGTATCAAGTTTGGGAGCAGGTATTTTTTTGGGTATAAAATTTATGAGTCAGGTATTTTTTGGGTATGAAATTTGGAACTCCGTCGGACCCCCCCGTCATTTTTATATCCGAGTACCCCCCCTGGGCCCCGTACCCTACAACAGTAATTCGCTGCTCACTTGGACAAGGTTGTTCCTGACAGTTCTCCTCCTGTACTCGATCACCCTCGCAGTCACGCCCTCCACGTGATGGAATCGGATTATTACAGAATCGCGGTGACGTGTTCGGTTGCCTCCGCCAATCCTCGGGTACACTCGGACCACTCCGACCACTCGCCGAACCCACCATCACGAGACTGTAACGCTAAGGAATTCAAGAGAAATGTGAATACGTTTGTAACGCCTATATTCCAACAGTCATGGCGAAGGCTAATGACAACTGATGAAACTGATTACAGTCAACTGAAATGCCTGACTGTGTAACTGGTGCCGGTAACTAACTCGGGTCTTCAGCAGGGAGAATGCGTTATTTTTATGTTGCCATTTGATGTTCTGGCTCTAAGGAAAGTATGGTACAAGGTGTAGAAACTACTAGCTTCCACGTACAGCAGGCGAGAAGAATAATGATGTCAAGACTGACTTCTTGTGACTACTGATGTACGCAGGAGCACCCCAAGGCTGCCCCCGATGCCACTGCCACGGGGGAAACAATGATGATGATATTCATACTTAATGGCTGCAATAAGATTTTTTCAGTGTAAAACATTGGTGGGCATCCGATTGATTGTGTGTTTACAATGAATACTACTGTCGTGTTCTTAAGACTAAGAATAGTGTTCTACTATAGAGAACGTGAGACGTGTTATCTCAATCACAGGGTTTATTCAATCTAACTAAAAACGGTAATACTTACAAAGATATAGAGAATGGCATACTAATCACGTGGTACAATATACATTACATCAGACTATAATTACGTCAATCAATATCTTCCTATACATGTCAACACTACAACTTCGCTATATGAGTGATTACAAAGTGATTACCAAATACTCGCGACAGACATAGGAAAACCACCATAATATATATAATAATTACGTATTATTATCTGGATGAGTCAAGCGCACGTTTTATTTTTAGAACGCGATGTTTTACTGGAAAATACGCCACTCGTAGAATATCACTCATCGAAGCTACATCCGGGACCTGAGTGACATATTTTCCATATCCTCTCAATAGTGAGGATATCGGTCAAAACAAAAGTGCTGGAAAATCAATTTGAAATAATGTTTTCTGGTTGTCTATATAATAAAAAAAAAATTACAAGGTGGGCTTGAAGATACGAGTTTTATTTTCTCGTTTCAATTAAAAACAATATTTTACTCATTCGCTGCGCCCATTCGTTTTTGCCACTCGAAAATAAACTCATATCTTCGCGCAACCGTGTAATATCCTCTATATATTGGATGCTGAAACCGCGCTTTCTTGCCATTCGCCATCCTCGTACCCAGATCTCCCCGGCTCGTCACCTCCGGGTGAGGCTCTGGTGACAGCCACCGACGCATGATCAAAGTAAATGGTGATTTTTATGGCTTCACAATTACTTTGAAAGCGTTCAAGTCAAAGCATAGGTTGGAAAGATGACTAGGAAACGAATGTGTCAGTGTTATTTCGACAGATACGCTTTTATAAAGCGAGATTAAGCTACTTTAATGTACGCGTGCGCGCCTTCAGCCAATCAGCGATGGCCCTCAATGGATGTCACCACCCTGCGAGACGACGAGCCGGGGATCTCTGGGTTCGAGAATGGCCACTTGCGAGCTTATAAGAGCATTTGATTTGTACGGTGGCTTATAGGGGACACGGCAAAAATGGATATTTTTTTCTACTTCAAGATAATGATCTCGAAACTTCGTGATATTATCTCGAAATTATGTGATAATTATCTCGAATTTCGTGATATTATCTCGAAATTTCGTGATAATTATCTCGAAATTTTGTGATAATATCTCGAAATTTCGTGATAATTATCTCGAAATTTCGTGATAATTATCTCGAAATTTCGTGATATATCTCGGAATTTTGTGATAATTATCTCTGAAACTTTGAGATATTTATCTCGAAATTTCGTCTCCCCATAAAAATAGACGGGGGTGCTCGTCGGGAAAATGATTATAACCCTAAGGGATAGCAAAATGGGTGTGGTCAAAAGTGAATTTTACTCCTTAAAGATAGCAAATTGGTTGCGGAAAATCCTTATGTTATTGCGGTCCTTCAAATTACACTATCAAGTTTAAACAATTTATTCAGTGTTGTTGCTGAATTTCTCGATCTACTTGGGCGTGAGACCCCCTAAGGGATAGCAGATTCGTTGGACCCCTTATTAAGAGATAGCAGTTGAGTGAATTTTATACCCTAAGGGATAGGACGAGTCCCCCCCCGGCCCAGTCTCCTTTTGTTACCTTGAGATGTGCGTGCATGGATCCGTCCATGCACGCAGGCTTTCTTTGCTGTGTTAGATGATAACAAATGATAATGATTGTGAATGGATTAGAACAGAAAGAGGTTTGAATTGAATTGGGTTAGTATTCGGACACTAAAAGTTCGGTGTTAGTTTATGTTTGTGTTCTCAATACATGGATGATGACAATGTTGTCGAATGGATGATGACAATGGTTATTGGTATGGGCGAAAGAGAGCGCGAGTATAAATGATAAAGGGATAACTATGTTTCATGGCATAACATTGAAATGTAGAAATAAAATGCTAAACAAAACAGAGTAGAATCATATATCGCCTAAATTGATATCAACAGTTATGCAGTGAGGAGTGGCCCTCCCCTCCTTGTCCAAAGAAAAGGTATGACCCTCCCCTCGAGTTACAAAGTTACACTAATGACCCTTCCCTCTGAAGCCCCAGCCCCCCTCCCCAAAGAATAAACGTACCTTTCCTAAATATCAACTGAGTTTCGAGAAAATTATCACAAAATTTCAAGATAATATCTCAAAGTTCCGAGAGAGTTATCACAAATTTCAAGATAATAACTCAAAGTTTCGAGATAATCGAGATACTTATCACAAAATTTCGAGATAATTATCACGAAATTTCGAGATAATTATCACGAAATTTCGAGATAATTATCACGAAATTTCGAGATAATTATCACAAATTTCGAGATAATATCACGAAATTTCGAGATAATTATCACGAAATTTCGAGATAATTATCACAAATTTCGAGATAATATCACGAAATTTCGAGATAATTATCACAAAATTTCGAGATAGTATCACGAAATTTCGAGATAATTATCACACAATTTCGAGATAATTATCACGAAATTTCGATATCACGAAATTTCGAGATAATATCACGAAATTTCGAGATAATTATCCCAAAAATCCAAAATTTCGAGATAATATCACGAAGTTTCGAGGATCATTATCTTGAAGTAGAAAAAGATATCTATTTTTTGCCGTGTCCCCTATAAGCCACCGTAGATTTGAGAAATACGAAGAGTCTTACCTGTCGTGCAGTTGGTGTTTGGATCAAATCCACCCTCGCAGGCACAACTTTCTTATTAGTACATACCTGCCGACAAATGATAAGAGACTGATGCTTCATTTTACTATCAGAGCCCACAGGAACCCCATACAAACGTGAGCGCGGGATCCACAGACAAGACGCAACCAATTGATTCGTGGCGTCCTCTACAACAGAATCAAAGAGACCCTGCGAGCAGACAACGTGCACTGTGGGAGGAGATGTTTTCCCTCGAGCATCGACTACTCCTCTTCCAGCGCATTCCTTCCCGTCCACCATCGGACACGAGGAGATACCAAGATCATCAAATGACTTGCATTGAGCATTCACGCACATCTAAATAACAAAGGAAAAGAACCAAGGTGAACGAACACAAAATTTGTATTTACAAGGTAAGCTGTTCGGTGGTCCTTTGGGTGGTGTTCAGAATTTGCCACGAAAGGGAGAAAGAATGGTACGTCTGTTGCACTAGTAATGAGTTGTGATATTCTTTGTGCTGATGATAAATGTACCTTTTTACGCAATTCAACTGACAAGGTACGTCTGTTGTACTAGTAATGAGTTGTGATATGATTTGTACTGATGATATAATGTACCTGTTATCTCCGCATTTGGTCCGTCTGTCACCATGCCTTGCCCCGGGGTGTCTGTGGAATTCTTCAAAACTGCGGCACTGAAAAAAAAAGCGAAATGTTAGCGGTGGCTTTGTTCATAGCCAGTTAGTTAGTTAACCTTAATTATTTAGACTCGGAGTTTCGTGACCATAAGAGAGCTCTGCCTGAGAGCAGTTCCTGGACTTGCTCTGGCACTTTAATGTTTGGGTCAAGGGACCACGCCCTGTTTAGCATTCGATTTTTTCTTAGTTAACATACGTCCAACTTATCCTCCCAATTCCCTTACAATATTAAAGACCTCAACGTCCTTGATAATTTCATAAGTTGCTGTTACCATAGAAACAAAAGCCCGACCTTTGACCTCTGTTTCAAAATTTTCGTTTCAAAGCTTGACGAGGAGTGGAAAATGCAAACAAACCTGCAATTAACTAAATGAAGTAATAGCCCATACCTTGAAGTTTATCAGTCCAACTAGATATCGTGCATAATGTTTTCATTTACGAAGTTATTAGCAGATATCATATTTCAGAATGTCCAAAATTAGGTTTCCTGATGAAATGGACATCATATCTAGTTGGACCAGTGATACTTGTCCTAGCATTAATTACATAACATCTTATATCCTTAAAATTTTTTGCCTTTCCTTTCCTCGCGAGGCAGTTTTTAAAATTTCTTTTCTTTGGAGTTCAAGGTCACATTCCAAGTTGCCATGGGGATGTCAACTGGAATTTGTTTAACTTTTGCCGAACAACAATTCTAAATAAGAAATGATTGGTAAAGATTAAAAGTTCTCGACATAGACCACCCCCCTAAGGTTTTTGAGCGCCATTTTGAAAGTAACTGAGACCCAGGCATTACATAGCTGAGTGTCAATTATACGTGCCTGACCTACCTGCACATCACGTTGCCTGGTAACGACTGATCATTTATACGAGTGTTAACGTGCCTGACCTACCTGCACATGACGTTGCCTGGTAACGACTGATCATTTATACGAGTGTTAACGTGCCTGACCTACCTGCACATCACGTTGCCTGGTAACGACTGATCATTTTATACGAGTGTTAAACGTGTCTGGCCTACCTGCACATGACGTTGCCTGGTAACGACTGATCATTTATACGAGTGTAACACGTGCCTGACCTACCTGCACATGACGTTGCCTGGTAACGACTGATCATTTATACGAGTGTAACACGTGCCTGACCTACCTGCACTGACGTTGCCTGGTAACGACTGATCATTTATACGAGTGTAAAACGTGCCTGACCTACCTGCACATGACGTTGCCTGGTAACGACTGATCATTTATACGAGTGTAACACGTGCCTGACCTACCTGCACACGACGTTGCCTGGTAACGACTGATCATTTATACGAGTGCTTAACGTGCCTGACCTACCTGTACATGACGTTGCCTGGTAACGACTGATCATTTATAGGAGTGTAACACGTGCCTGACCTACCTGCACATGACGTTGCCTGGTAATGACTGATCATTTATACGAGTGTAACACGTGCCTGACCTACCTGCACACGACGTTGCCTGGTAACGACTGATCATTTATACGAGTGCTTAACGTGCCTGACCTACCTGTACATGACGTTGCCTGGTAACGACTGATCATTTATAGGAGTGTTAAACGTGCCTGACTTACCTGCACATGACGTTGCCTGGTAACGACTGATCATTTATACGAGTGTTAAACGTGCCTGGCCTACCTGCACATGACGTTGCCTGGTAACGACTGATCATTTATACGAGTGTTAACGTGCCTGATCTACCTGCACATGACGTTGCCTGGCAACGACTGATCATTTATAGGAGTGTTAAACGTGCCTGGCCTACCTGCACATGACGTTGCCTGTAACGACTGATTATTTATACGAGTGTTAAACGTGCCTGACCCACCGCACATGACGTTGCTGGTAACGACTGATCATTTATACGAGTGTTAAACGTGCTGACCTACCATGCACATGACGTTGCCTGGTAACGACTGATCATTTATACGAGTGTACACGTGCCTGATCTACCTGCACATGACGTTGCCTGGTAACGACTGATCATTTATACGAGTGTTAAACGTGCCTGGCCTACCTGCACATGACGTTGCCTGGTAACGACTGATCATTTATACGAGTGTTAAACGTGCCTGACCTACTGCACATGACGTTGCCTGGTAACGACTGATCTTTATACGAGTGTAACACGTGCCTGATCTACCTGCACATGACGTTGCCTGGTAACGACTGATCATTTATAGTAGTGTAACACGTGCCTGATCTACCTGCACATCACGTTGCCTGGTAACGACTGATCATTTATAGGAGTGTAACACGTGCCTGACCTACCTGCACATGACGTTGCCTGGTACGACTGATCATTTATACGAGTGTAAAACGTGCCTGACGTACTGCACATGACGTTGCCTGGTAACGACTGATCATTTATACGAGTGTAACACGTGCCTGATCTACCTGCACATCACGTTGCCTGGTAACGACTGATCATTTATACGAGTGTTAAACGTGCTGGCCTACCTGCACATCACGTTGCCTGGTAACGACTGATCATTTATACGAGTGTTAAACGTGCCTGACCTACCTGCACATGACGTTGCCTGGTAACGACTGATCATTTTATACGAGTGCTAAACGTGCCTGACCTACCTGCACATGACGTTGCCTGGTAACGACTGATCATTTATACGAGTGTTAAACGTGCCTGACCTACTGCACATGACGTTGCCTGGTAACGACTGATCATTTATACGAGTGTTAACGTGTCTGGCCTACCTGCACATGACGTTGCCTGTTAACGACTGATCATTTATACGAGTGTTAAACGTGCCTGACTTACCTGCACATGACGTTGCCTGGTAACGACTGATCATTTATAGGAGTGTTAAACGTGCCTGACCTACCTGCACATCACGTTGCCTGGTAACGACTGATCATTTATACGAGTGTTAAACGTGCCTGACCTACCTGCACATGACGTGCCTGGTACGACTGATCATTTATACGAGTGTAAAACGTGCCTGACTACCTGCACATGACGTTGCCTGGTAACGACTGATATTTATACGAGTGTTAAACGTGCTGGCCTACCTGCACATCACGTTGCCTGGTAACGACTGATCATTTATACGAGTGTTAAACGTCCTGACCTCCCTGCACATCACGTTGCCTGGTAACGACTGATCATTTATACGAGTGTTAAACGTGTCTGACCTACTGCACATGACGTTGCCTGGTAACGTGAACCTCTTGTAACTCTTGCCGTAAGACACTTTGGCTGGTTTTGTCCGTGAAGAGTCGCATTGGATTTGACCGCACATCACATCCCTACGAAAAAGAGTTAGATCGATGAATTCAATCTGCCAATCTTCATCCTTGTTCCTCTACAATCTCGTACCCAGAGCAAGATTCGGGGCTCTGGGAATCCGATTTGTGAGCATGCGTGGTAGATTAAGATCATTTTAGGGAGTAAAATTTTTATTATCTATATATTATAATCGGGTTGTCTGCGCAAACGTTTCTGATTGGCTAATCGTCCGCACTCACTCCGCTTGGCCCTGAAGCTGTGTCGCCAAACGAAGTTCACAAACCTGAAGAGAAAGTGGATATCTCCACAGTGGGGTGTGTTTGGTTGGAAAAGATTCACCCTGGACTAAGTTCTAATTCAAGCGATTTCTTTAGCGAGAGAGGGACAAAGCTGCCATCGCCGCCATTTTGAAATCTCCCACAGAAACTAAAAAAGAACTCAGTTCGCACAGCCGAAATCACCATAGTCATCTAAACCTAAATGGTTCTGTCACAGATTACTTGCAGGAATGTGCAGGGATAATTATATTCGAAAGCTTTTAGCTGAGAAAAATTTTCTTCAAGTTTGAACAAACGTACACCGCCTTGCTTTCTGGAAGCACGCTAAGGCGAAATGCACAAAGCCATGAATAATATTTCTAAGTATAAATCCTGACGCTGTATCGCAAAACGAAGGACACAAACCAACCAGAAGAGAAGGAGGAATCTCTCCAGTGAGCGTGTTTTTGTTGGAAAAGATTCACCTTTGGCTAAGTTCTAATTCAAGCGATTTTTCAGCGAGGGACAAAGCCGCCATCGCGGCCATGTTGAAATCTCCACATAAAAACTAAAATGAACACAGTTCCCTTAGCCGATAGCACCATAGACATTCAAACCTAAATGGTTCTATTACAGATTACTTACATTTGTGTGTAGGGATAATTCTAATTCGAGAAAGATTTGAGCTGAGAAAAATTTCATTCAAGTTTGAACAAACTTACACCTGGCACTGCCTACAGAGCGCGCGCTAGTCATGAATGATATTCTCTAAATATTCCTATGATAAACTAAGAAATTTCTTAGAACAGGTTAACTTACCTGTTTCTTCTCTCGTGCTTACTGATAAGCATTATACAAACAATTCCGAAGTCAAATGTTTTTCTGTAATAGGCTGCGTTTTCAATTTTAGCGCGGGTTCTTACACAGATTTGAGAACCGGACTGACTCACCAAGACACACACACGTGCGTCATTTTCTCCACCAAAATCAGGGAGACCAGTGCAAAACAAACACACACAAAAAGGGAGGTCATTAGTAATGTAAATCAGCAGTTTATGGAAGGGGAAGTTCTAGCGTGACGAAGTGACGGGCTGTTTTCTTGTTATTATTATCATACAGAAAACTTAACGAACTTTCAAACCGGAAGGGACCTTTTGAGGAGGAGGTGCTCGTCGTACCTTTTAGGGTTTAAAATCAGGCCTCTGGTACCTTTTAGGGAGTAAAATTCAAAAACTTGCAATTTGTCCAGATAGCACAGGGAGCTCCCCTTCCGGTAAAATAAAGTAAATGTGTTATTTCAATATTTGTTCCTTTGTTCTTTCTTCTTTCCTTTGTCCGTTTTAGCAAATCAAACAACAATGGCTATGGCCTCCGAACGGGAAGTTCCAAGACTATCCCATATCAAGCAGCCAAAACGAAGCGCCTCGCTGACTATGTCACTATAGATTCTGAATTATTAATTTATATTGTATTATTGTTACTGACCCACGCTAGTATTCAGCCTTTCGCTGTAATTGCGTTCAAATAAACTATTATTGATTGATTGATTAAACAATGGTTTATCAATGACAATATCATATTTGTTGGACGTCCTTTTGAGGTAAAATCGAAAGTTCCCGACGAGCACCCCCGCCCCAAAAATAGGGAAGTCCCCCCGGGCCGGAAACCCAGAATCTAGGTCTCTTAAAAAATCGATTCCCCCAGAGCCCTGAATCTTGCCGCTGGCAAAAAGATGACTCTGGGTACGAGATTGTAGAGGAACAAGGATGAAGTCTGGTAGAATGAATTTCACCGATCTAAGTACTTCGAGAGGAGGGGCGACGCCCCAAAATGGAAACGTCCAGTTTCATAGCCATGGAATTGCGTGGCGTGCATACTTACTGCGCCGGACAAGAAGTGTTTTTCAATGCATCACATGTCCCGTATCCTTGCATCTCCGTATTCAACTTGTCATAGCACGCCTTATCAGCATTCTGAGCCGCTAAAGAGTGACAAATAAATGCGATAATAAACGTTTTGAAATTGTTTACGCTTGAGTTGCTTTCACGAAGCCGTTTCACGAATCGGTTATTTCGGTTGGTTCTTATTGTCCCAGACTGGGACTAATAATAAACAGTTTTTTTTTTTGTTAGCATATTTGACATGCTGGCTGGGGTGTTGCCATTATTTTTGCCTCGTACGTTAAAGAAGGTGGAGAATATTTAACCATTTCTAAAACATTACTTTTTGGCATATCCCAAGGTAGATCGAAAAACTATTCTGGCTGCTCTATAATGTAAAGCTGCTATAGCGGCGTCAAAACTTTCCGTCCCAGACGCAAAACCATTCATGCCTCTGATAGGTTGATAGGGAAGCAAATACATAATTTCGCCTTCACAACCGCTCTCATGTTGCAGCGCTTTACTAACCGATGATGTTGTATCACTAGTGAACTGAATCAAACCCTGATCATACTCACTGGAGCCCCACAAGTCCCTACACTGAGTAGCGTGTGTCTCGTATCGCTAGAACCGAATGAAACCCTGATCATACTCACTGGAGCCCCACAAGTCCCTACACTGAGTAGCGTGTGTCTCGTATCGCTAGAACCGAATTAAACCCTGATCATACTCACTGGAGCCCCACAAGTCCTACACTGAGTAGCGTGTGTCTCGTATCGCTAGAACCGAATTAAACTCTGATCATACTCACTGGAGCCCCACAAGTCCCTGCATGAGTAGCGTGTGTCTCGTATCGCTAGAACCGAATTAAACTCTGATCATACTCACTGGAGCCCCACAAGTCCCGCAAATGAGTAGCGTGTGTCTCGTATCGCTAGAACCGAATCAACCCTGGTCATACTCACTGGAGCCCCACAAGTCCCTGCACTGAGTAGCGCGTGTCTCGTATCGCTAGAACCGAATTTAAACCTGATCATACTCACTGGAGCCCCACAAGTCCATGCACTGAGTAGCGTGTGTCTCGTATCGCTAGAACCGAATTAAACCTGATCATACTCACTGGAGCCCCACAAGTCCCTGCACTGAGTAGCGTGTGTCTCGTATCGCTAGAACCGAATTAAACCCTGATCATACTCACTGGAGCCCACAAGTCCCTGCACTGAGTAGCGTGTGTCTCGTATCGCTAGAACCGAATTAAACCCTGATCATACTCACTGGAGCCCACAAGTCCCTGCGCTGAGTAGCGTGTGTCTCGTATCGCTAGAACCGATTAAACCCTGATCATACTCACTGGAGCCCCACAAGTCCTTGCGCTGAGTAGCGTGTGTCTCGTGTCGCTAGAACCGAATTGAACCCTGATCATACTCACTGGAGCCCCACAAGTCCCTGCACTGAGTAGCGTGTGTCTCGTGTCGCTAGAACCGAATGAACCCTGATCATACTCACTGGCGCCCCACAAGTCCCTGCACTGAGTAGCGTGTGTCTCGTATCGCTAGAACCGAATGAAACCCTGATCATACTCACTGGAGCCCCACAAGTCCCTGCACTGAGTAGTGTGTGTCTCGTATCGCTAGAACCGAATTAAACCCTGATCATACTCACTGGCGCCCACAAGTCCCTGCACTGAGTAGTGTGGTGTCTCGTATCGCTAGAACCGAATGAAACCCTGATCATACTCACTGGAGCCCCACAAGTCCCTGCACTGAGTAGCGTGTGTCTCGTATCGCTAGAACCGAATGAAACCCTGATCATACTCACTGGAGCCCTACAAGTCCCTGCACTGAGTAGCGTGTGTCTCGTATCGCTAGAACCGAATTAAACCCTGATCATACTCACTGGAGCCCCAAAGAGTCCTGCACTGAGTAGCGTGTGTCTCGGCGCACTGTCCGAGGTACAGTTCGACTGTAGAAAGACAGACAAACACATGAAATGGGTTATAACTTTTCTCAAATTTGCAGCAGATCATTGCTTTTATATTTGGCGCTTATTTACATCCCAACAAATACCTTGTCCTATCTCATAATGACTTGTTTTGTGTTGCTATCAGCAGAATACATGAATAACAGTGTTACCTTATGTCGTGTTGCAAGAAGTGCCATCTTGTGCATAGGAATCCGCGGGACACTAAACAACAAAGAAACAGGAGATGGAATACACGTATTACACCCCCCCCCCCCTGCTTTTTCACAGGACAGGGTGCCATGAAACTCCATCTGAAAGCTGTTCTCCAAAAATTAAAAGCAAAATCTTACTTTACGCAAAGAGAAAAAAATTCTATGTATCTGGTTCACCAACTAAAAGGACCGATTTTTCCAACAACGCGTTACAAAGAAGTCTGCAAGTGGTTATTTATGTTCTGTTTCAAAAAACATAAATAAAAACCAAAGATTTTTGTAGACGTCCTCAAGTTTTGCAATCAACCTTGCATACAACCAAACCCAACATATTTCAATAAATAACCTGTCAAAGTTTTTTTAAAAATCTAAAAAAATTTTATTAAGTTATTATATTTATTAAGTATATTTCAAGCAGACATCCGTCATGTCGCACGCACGTGAGCGGTAAAAGTGGCGAAGAGAATAAATTTGACGTCACTAGCGGAAAAAGTATCAAGGGACCTATTAAAAGGGTCTAAAGATACTCACGTCTCTTGAGTCCCCGGGACAGTACTCAGGAACATCGCAATCATTCTTACAGAACGACACAGGGTCCCTTGCATCTTAAACTGAAAGAGTGGTAGCAGATTTTATTATTTCACATTTTCATTTAATCTACTTTCTGGGGTTAACTCCGGTGTAATAACCATTCCCAGAGGACACCTTTGTTTCAGTTCTTATTTCATCCTGATTCGTTCTACCAAACAAAGGAAGCTTTGTGACGCAGTTCGTTCGCACTCACAGGTTATTACACCGGAGATAAGTCACTTTCTGACCAGTTTTGTCAATTTTCTTTAATAAGCACTACATTTTTCATCCCAAAAAAGGGGTGAGGGCACACGCACCCTAGGATCCCCATAACTGCGCCCCTGCTGTATGGATACACACAACTTTGCACATTCTAACTATACTCTGTTCCGAGTAACTTGCTTGTGGCTTTGTATTCCGTTCACCTGGAGCTCTGATAGAGAAAGGGATAAAGTGGTGCACCGCGACCTCAGCCGAAGGCTCTTACGAGTTATCGACGTTAAAAAGGGAGCTTTACTTTTATTACCTTATAAACAGACAAACAGTTTATGCACATTACACGACACTACACAGTCACGCTAAAGCTATATACATCCGCGATTCCTACGAATACTTGATCCTTCCTTATAACCAGTCTCAAACTGACTGACCTACTGACTTTGTTGCTTACTTGACAGTCCTGGCAGCAGGAATGGTGTCGGTCACTGCACTGGGCCCATGTCCTCACCCCCCCTCCCCCCGGGCTCTTGTTGCTTACTTGACAGTCCTGGCAGCAGGAATGGTGTCGGTCACTGCACTGGGCCCATGTCCTCCCCCCCCCCCCCCCCCCCCTCTTGTTGCTTACTTGACAGTCCTGGCAGCAGGAATGGTGTTCCCGGTCACTGCACCCCCCCCACCCCCCCCCCCCCCCCCCCCCCCCCGGGCTCTTGTTGCTTACTTGACAGTCCTGGCAGCAGGAATGGTGGCGGTCACTGCACTGGGCCCATGTCCCCCCCCCCCCCCCCCCCCCCCCGGGCTCTTGTTGCTTACTTGACAGTCCTGGCAGCAGGAATGGTGCCGGTCACTGCACTGGGCCCATGTCTTCAGTCTACAACTGTGAGGCATGCAACACTTGTCCTTAGCACACATCTGGAGAAAATTACCATCATGTTGAACTATCGATAGCCCATAGAAAAAAATGCTGAATTTTCGGTTATCGACGGAAAGGCTTGTGCTTATAACGGGAAACCCTGCTGGCCATTTCCCACACTACCCACCCACCCACGAGAAAAACCTACTCTTTTAATTGCTAGAGATAAGAGAACAGTAGAGTCTGATAACGATAGTCCTAGTCAAGCTACAGATTATACAAAATATAAAGTGTATGTGTTTATGTATGTATACCTTTTCTGTCCCACAGTCACAGTCTTCGCCCTCTTCACGTATACCATTGCCACACTTGGCATTGATGTTCTACGAAAACAGCAAAGAAACAAAGTCAAGTGACCCTGATTTGTTGATCTCGGAAAAGCAATCATAAAATGTACATATGCCCCCATATTTTTTGTTTGGGTGATCTTTATCTGCAATAAAATTATAGGGAGATTACTCGATGAGAAGACGATAAATTAGACAACATTTAAAGACAGCATTTTAGTCAAACACGGAAATGTCTGGATGGGTATCTTTACCTTTTCCTTCGCGCCAACTTGGCACACTCATCTTTGAGGGTAACAAATTATTTGAGCCACGCCATGTATCTTTTAGGGATGAAACTGAAAATTTCCGACGATCATCCCCGACAAAAAATATGGGAGTCCCCCACCCCCCGCGGGAACATATGCTTGTACAAACTTTCCAACCTACCTTGGTAGGGAGGTTATACAGGCATTTGTCGTTGATCTTTTGAGGTCATTCATGCTGCAGTTGGAAAATCCGGCAACGCGAGCTCTGGGGTATAAAACATGTCATGCTTGTATCAGAATGATCGGCAACGCGAGCTCTGGGGTAAAAACATGTCATGCTTGTATCAGCAAGGTCGTAGCTAGAATGTTTTGTCTGGGAGGGCAAGCCCTGTCAGTTTTTGTTTTTTGCTGGGGGGGCAATCAGGTTTTTTCATGCTAGCTACGGCCATATGATAGGCCCTCAGAAATCAGAGACGCTTCTCAGCGTCATTTAAACTCTTGGTTATGTGAGAATAGGAATGGAGTTATCTTAAGAGGCGCGTTCACTCGCTCATTTTGTTAACTCCACCGTCATACCTGAGCCAATTGGATAAAGTTGTTAAAAGTAAGGGGGTAAATGAAAGTCGATAATGTAATGAATAATAATAACAAAAATGGAAAACAAATGTTGAGTAGTTTTACGGGCCTTGACGCCGATTCATCTGTTCATTTTTTTACCACATCACTAGTAATAATATTGTTACTAAAACTAATAAAATATTCAAATATTATCGACCTACTTGTGCCCTCCCATAACGCAACCTTGACGTATGAGACACTTACAGCCCTTCCCTGAAACAAAGGAGAGACTCATTTACATGTTACCATGGCGGCGGAAGCAAAATTATGTTGAGGGGAAGACCTCAAGACGGAAATGCGGAAATTCATGACAAGTGGACAGATTCCTCTTTCTCTTACCATACCCGGTATAATAGTTCAAACTTAAAGTTATTCAAAAACAAAGTTATTCGGATCTTGCCAACCTTAAGGGCAGGGGAGGGGATACAGCTTTAGTGCTTTTCTTTTGCCCTTCCGGGTAGGTAGAATTTCTTCATGTTTGGTAGGGGTTTTAATAAAAAGAAAGAAAAGGCCCTCTGTGGGGCATTATCACAGTTTTGTTCTGCTTCATGGCTAATGCACCATACTTCCCGGGGTGGGGTGGGGTTGGGTTGGGTGGGGTGGGGTGGGGTGGCAGGTGCATTAGGATGGGGGGGGGGGGGTATTTTCCAACGTATCCAGTTTAACTTACGATCGTGCCTCATTCCAAAGTTATGTCCCATCTCATGCGATAATAATACCCAAGGACCAGTAATGCTCGCACGCTTCCACTGACAACACAAAACAAACAAAATTTACAAGAAACAGATACGAGGTATAAAAGTACATGTTGTATGATAGAAATAACATTTCTGTATAAGCGCTATATAAAAGTTTATTAATAAACGAGACTCAAGCGTATTATAAATAGTAGAATGCGGGATGTCCAGCATCAGCGTTAGTTAGCGCCTACCACCCATCACATAATCCATGTAATGAGTCAAAATGGCGGCCGTGTTATCTTTCCTTACTTACCGCATTCACACGTTAGCGCCTACCACCCGTCACATAATCCATATATAATGAGTCATAATGGCGGCCGTGTTATCTTTCCTTACTTACCGCATTCACACCTGCTGAGCTGCCTCTGCACATACTTCTCACCGACGCCATACCTCGTACCCTACCCCAGCCTTTGTGACTGTTTATTAGAATGAACAGAAAACGTGTGTCAGTATGTCATGTATCTATAAACATTTATCTCGTCCATTTGCACTCTCCACAACTGTCAATGTGTTGTCTGAATATTCGAAAAAGCCAAATTGCAGAAATAATTGCCCTACCTTATAAATTGCGCGTTGTCGTGTTCTATCTTCGGGGTGAGATATTTCGTCCTGTATTCCCGGAACGCGCGCAGCGCTCTTCCCCCAGTGGGTTGCCGTGCAACAAGGTTACCGTTAGTCCAAATGTCAATAAACTTAATCACTATTCGGATTCCGATGTGTTGATAAACCTAGCAAAAAGCAACGACATATCAAATAGATCTCATTTGCGTTCGTCACAGAACGTCACAGAATGTCATGAGCAAAAAAGTACGCAACGAGACGCCGTCGAGTTGCGTGACTGTTGTTCATGACATGACATTCTGCGACGTCTTCTGTGCATCTATTACAGTACATACGCACAAAAAACGAGATCTATTTGTTTTATACAACAACAAACAGGAATTTTGTCAACCGTGTATCTGTACTCTTATAGCAACATGGCTCTCGACCAATCAGAGCGCGCGATTTACTAGTGTTGTTGTATAATGGTTGTTGGTAAGTGGGACCCAGGAATAATACGGAGAGGGTCGCTCGGCCGGGGAAAATGCTCCTGTCTGCTTGCATATTGAATATTTACCAACTTTTTTGTGATACATACTGCGCTATCCAGTTAAGCTTGGAGTGCCCATAGTTTTGTCGACAAGTTTTAACGGATCGTTTCAATAGTTTTGCATTTGAAACGACGCGTTGTCAAGGCGAGTTCATAATGTTGTCAAGAAATGTCGAGACAAAGTTTCAAAATCACGAGCTTTTCCTTGACAACATTGCGAACTCGGCACTTAACAACGTACTTTCCAGACACTCAAACAAACGCGAAAACTTGAGGCCATATCGTTATCGTTAAACAAATTTAACGATAAAACTATAGGCACTCCAAGCTTAACTGGATAGCGCAGTATTTCCTAATTCGTCATAACATCCTACATTTGACGACCCCTCCCCTCCTCAAACATCTCTAGATCCAACCCTGACTAATACATGACACGCTTGAAAACACGTGACCTAAACATGACACGCTTGAAAACACGTGACTATTACATAAAACGCTGTTGTGAAAAGTGCTGATTCCTTACGTGACAAATAGTGTTAAACTTAGTGACTCTGGATACAGTAAGACATTAACATAAGCTTTCGACTCAGCCACTGCTACTTCAGTCCTCACCTGATGGTAGGTTACCAAGCCAAGAAACTAGTAGCAGTCAAAGTTTCTTAATATATCTAGATTCGCTAAGTTTAAACACTATTTGTTCAGAGGAATTTATGTATCGCGGTTTGATGCGGTCTCGAGTAGGTCGACCACATGGACTTCAGACTTACCCTGTCTACTACCGTGAACAACAGGCACATTTTTTCGATGACTTTCTTGGTGTCTTTTTATACTGTCGGTACTGGAACAGATAGGCGAGAAGAACATGAATTGGGGCTATGTATATAATCACATGGGGCTGAGTAAAATTTGTTTTCACTTTTTTCCAATTTGGAAAAGAATTGAAAACACAAATGAAATTAATTCCAAATTTTTCGTGCAATCCATGCGGTTACATGTTCATGATATAAATTCAGCGAGCGTGTTGACTGCAAAGCCAATAAGATCGAAGAAACACTGTCAATCAAATTGAACCAATATTCGTTCATTCATCAGAGTTTGACAGCCCTACACAATGAACGACGGCCCTACACAATGAACTTCCAGAATTAAAAAAAAAAAAACGTCCAATCGCAGCAAAAAAGTGTTGCCCTCATTAAGAACAAAAAAATGCCTTCGCTCTTAGCCAATCAGCATTGAGTAATTTTGCCTTGTGTATTATAAACTAAGAAATATGTAGTGGTTATTGTCTTGTACTGTCCTAAACAGTGGCGAATCCAGAATTTTTACCGTTTCTTCTTCACTCCTTCGAAGACTGATACGGGCAATAAATTATGTAGAGTTCGTCCAAGAGCGGTCCAGGTATCACAACAAAATCCTCATTGTTCTGATGCTCAAGGGGGGTTCTGTGGAACCCTTGGAACCCCTCTGGATCCGCCACTGCTAAAAGCGGAGCTCTTCTCATGAAAACGGCTAATCCAAAACACTGTTATTATCCGCACATTACAATCGGACTCCCTTTGGAAGGTTACGCCTTGTTTCTAGGTCGTTATTATCTCCCGAATGAACCATTGGGTTAACTCCGGTGTAATAACCATTCCCAGAGGACACCTTGTGTTCAGTTCTTATTTCATCATGATTCGTTCTACCAAACAAAGGAAGCTTTGTGACGCAGTTCGTGAGCAATGACAGGTTATTACACCGGAGATAAGCCGAAACATTTCAGGTTTCTCTAAATTGACATTCACTGTATAAAGCGGTGTGTGCCTTATTTTGGATGGAACTGGGTATGCATTGCATGATGGTACAGTAAGTGCGCGGCATAAGAGAGCGTGGATGTTGAAGGAATAAAGCAATCAATGAAATGATGCCTTGGTTACCCTCTTTATGTCTAAAGACTAAAGGCTCAGAATCATTTCCGTTTTATTATCAAAGTAATACAGCATCCATATTCAGACATCTTACCACTATGTTGTCGACTACCACCGCCACCTCACAATAGCGCGTTTCTGTAGTCGTCAGGTATTTTAAATACACTTCGTCAGGATCGGCTACTAGGACTTCGCGACGAAGCTGAAACGACAAAAAATGTTAAATACCCGCCATGAAAATGTACATCTTCTAACCTTCAAGGAGAGGGAAGAAGATGAGGCTGATCAACCATCAAGACACGTGCTATACTATCAGAAAAAAATGCCCCGCTGTCAAGACCAACAAACATATTGTGTTAGGATTACCTGTAAGAGCACTCTGCTCCCACCCCACCCCCTCATTATTTAATTTGGTAACAACTATATTCAGAATTTGGTCGAATTCTCTGGAGTGACACATTGTTTTACATATCTAGACGTGAGACGTGACATGATCACACGTAATCACGGTCCATAGACGTGACAATGGGACAGACATGTAGAAGTATTGACACGTTAATAAAGTTATTGATTGAGTGAGTGAGGCAGGCGTAACAATGTGCAGGTGTGACAGCGGTGAAGACGTGACAGGGTGTCAGGCGTGACAATGGGACAGGCGTGACAGTGGAGCAAGTATAGAAATTAGAATATTTCGTACCCTGGACACTAGTGCGTTGGCCTTGGACGTTTGAGTGTCATGAGTCTCTTCTTCCTTATTAGTTCCCTCGTCATCATGAGATACACCTACAAGATATCACGCAAAAGTATAATGGAGCCAAATGTATCATCCAAACGTGCATCAGGAACAAAATGACAAAAAGGATAGAATGACACGATCTAACTGCACGTGATTACCGCATTTATCACTGTCCATGGAATCCTCCTCCACAGTGTAGATCTTGTGCGCACCAGGTTTCTGTTGAATGGAACGCAGACGTGCACATTTCATTTTCACATGGTCGACGCGGGACAAATCACCAGCACTACAAAACATGCAACAGCTCGATAGTGAAATATGATATCAGGCTGTTGTCAGGTTGCGGCCGCCTCTATGAGGATGTGAGGATCATGAGTGAATTATCTAATGTAAACCGCTTGAATGAAACACATAAATACAGCACTTCACTATTGTGCCGCTACAGAGCTCCAGAGATTGTTAAAGTACACAGTCATCCGTGGCGTTGTAAGGCCAACAAGAGGTTTCTAGGGTAGACAATAACGCACTTTGTGTGATCTTGTCGCGCATTTTGTCAGATCTTCAAACCCACCTCGGGATCCTCGTGAGGCTCCATATGATAGGTGTTCTTCCCGTCATCAATTAGACCTCTAGTATAAAAACAAAATTGATGTCAGATAGAATTCCTGTTGGTGTGTAGATTACGTAGCGATTGTCCATCATCGTTATAAGATGGTAAGATGTGGAAGGGGACGTTGATGACGGTGATGATGATGACGACCAGGATGATGATGATGATATTCTATCAATATACATGCAATGCCGTGGATGACCAGTTAAACCTACTTGAGTCCATGACAAGTGTGTAGTACAACCATGGAGTCAGGAATACCACGGAGTGAGCCTTGATAATAACAATTATCAGGAGCGTCCTATCAAAGAAGATGTCATGGGTTTACAACTAGAACCTTGCAAAGTGTCATCACTGGTTATCAACCTTGCTGTACGTATCTTTACCTTGGAGAGAACTTCGTTATTATCGTCATCGTACGTCCGTACCATGAAGGAGGGGTGAATAATCTCCCTAACAAAGACACGACGATGATACCACTTATTCTAATTCCGAGTTAGCAAAGATTAATTCAGATATATAGTCTTCAAATCTCGACATCAACTTACTTGTTTAGCTTGGTGTCCAGAATCATGTTCTTCTTGAATGCATTAATGGAAATGTCGCCTGGTCTTCATGACCTTCCTAATTAGAGAAACACGAGGTCAACATTTCACACAATATTTTAAGATTCGTCCTGCTTGTGGTCACTAACTAAAGGTGACATGATGTGTACAGAAAAGGCGCAAGGGAGTTGTTTGTGTAAATTGCCCTTTAGCGCGCAAGGCGCGCCGCGATTTTGCCCAAGCAAATTGCAGTCTTTTTTTATGACAATCAATGTCGTTAATTAGTAGTAAAAACTACACAATTACCACCATTCTTTTGACTTCTGTATTACCAGTGATTAACATTGTGCAAGTGCCAAACAAACCACGTACACAATTGCTCATGCCATACCTTAGAAGCAGTGGATAGATCTCTTTTCGCACGACGCTGGTGAATTCTCTCGGGATATATAACCTCAGATGGACCATACAAAACCCTATAACATATAAATATGAATATTAAACAGGCTACTTGTCAATACTTGATCAACGTCACACATAAAAGCACAATGCTATTGGTTACTTACATGTCACGTGACTGACGTACATCATCAACAAGACCCAACCCATCGTCCAACTCGTGTAGGAGCTGCCCATTTTCAGGAGCCACAACCTGACCGTTTGGAGAAAGAAACTAAAGAACATACTGTATTCCATTTTCTCCCCAATTGTATCTTGTTTTTGCGCTATTTCAATTCTCTCATTTACTTTGAACATCAAGATCATCTCGACAAGCGAGGCAATGTGCCACCACAACATGGGCGACACGTTGCGACAACACGAAGAAAAATAACTAGAAAAGAAAATATTTAATTGAAATAGATTCACAGAAATATAAGTGCATTTCATAGTAATTGTTTCGCGTAGAATTTCAAGAAGTAAATGCCAAAACCCGCCGTAGCTCATTAAAATGACTACTTAAGAAAAGGCGACAAAAGATGCTCCACAGTTGACCTGGATCTTTTGTTTGGCGTGAACTAAACATTTGGAAAGAGAAAGCAACTAATGGGAACCATTTCACTCTCCACACCTGAATAAATATTGTATCTATAATGAAATTCCTCGATCACAAGATTTGGAGGTCTTTTCAAGAGAAATCATCAGCTTTGTGAATTGAGCAGAGTTTTCATCGCATTGCTAAGGAAATTGCAGTTTCATCAGTTTTAACTTTCGTAAGGATCGCCTTCAGTCTTGAAGGTGATTTATATCCTTTATCATTTAATTAGCTTTTCCTTGCAGGACTGTTACAAACTTTGAAATGGCCCGGGAGCTGAAAAACAATTCACGGAACAAAGTTGTCACATGCACAAATCCAGAAACAAGCAAACTCATTTTCCTTTCCAAATGAACTTCAAAAGCTATACGGTGTTTGCAGTGCACGCACTTGATTTTCATTTCCTTGAAAGTAAAAATATGAGATAAGACATGGGGAGATTATGGCGTTATGGGGAGATTTCACGTACCTTAAAGTGACAAGCAGATCAGTCTTCGTATTTTTCAGAAAACCAAGAATTATTAAGGGAGACGATGCTTCAAACTCCTCGTGCCCAAATAAAACTTTCTCTTTAAGTTTCATTAACTTTAAAAGCCTATTATTTACTTTGATTTGAATACTATATATAGAATAAGATAGAATAGATCAAAGAGGTACTCCCATTTTTGATTGGCTTTCATGGTCACACGCTGGTCACACTGTATGGTGACTGTATACAGCTATTTCAAGAAACGTTGTCGCCCACGGTTGTCTGGGTAGGAGGTCTCAAATTGACTCCCTGTTTGAGTACTCGAGGTACTAATTCATTCCTGGACTTTACTAGCTTGAAGCGAAGCTCTGTTGTGTAGAATTGGGGCGAGGTGTGATAATAGATTGTAGTGATTTGGGAAAGAATTTAGCGCACGGATTGGGGTGACAGAAAGGTGATAAGGAGAGTAATTAACGTTGGCCAGAAACATATAAGTAAGTTATATGTTTCTGCGTTGGCTGAACAGACTTGAAGAGTGATACGGAGTGAAAGGAGATATTTTAAACAAGCAGCGGTGGGCAAGCGGCTTGGTGTAGTAAGGGGCCGACCATTTAACTTTAGAGGGGGGGAGCTCTTTTGTCAGTGCAAGATTTTTTTTTATACCTCTGTTAAGCGGTGCGAATTATTTTTTCAATAAGAAAGAAGGGTTTTAGTCACCATTTTGCCGTGCAGGAAATGTAAAAAAAAAAGCCCCCCCCCCTCAAGAGTTGTAGGAATGTGTTGAGAGGAGATTAAAAGGCTGGTAGTGGTTTAGTGAAGACGTGAAATAGTTGGAGATCAGAAAACATGCGCCGACTATTGTGAAAGACGAATATGGAATGACGTAATGTAGTAAGGAAACTATTGTCAGGTATTGGTTACGGATAACAAATCCTATTTTCCGGGACAGTCTCGTCGGAAAAGCGGCTTCTTGGTGTGTGTCATCAAACTTTCGTGGGGTTGCTTTTGCTAATTTCCTCTTGTCTTTGTGTGGTTTTGGATCTTTAGATAGTATTGCAATTCCTTCTGAACAGATTAAGGATGTGTCCAAACAGATTAAACACAATTATATGATATGTTTTGCGAGTACTGGAGGACTAACGTCCGTCAAGGGACCGGTGGAAAATTAAGGCTGTTTAGATCTTTAAAGTCTAGCCTGGGTTTTGAGAAATAAGTATCAATATTCACCTATACCATCACACAAGAGTTGGGCTCCAGCAGTCTTTTTGATAATTATAATGTACACTTTACAGACATTTTATACAATATATATTTCTATAGGTATTAAATTTACCTTCAATGTATTAATGACAATGAATTTCCCAACCCAAGTGGTGTTATGGTGTGTGTTGTGTGTTGGTTAATAGATGATTAAGATGATTGCCAAGGTCTCCTTGTGATTAATGTGCATGTGCGCCAAGTGTGGACTATCGCATTCGAAGTTGTGGTAAAACCAATCGCCGCGAAAGAATCCTCCTGCCGCCGCTGGGCAAGCATCAGTGTCGGGATCAGTGTTAGTACATCTACAGTAGGTAGCGTGTCTAAAAACAAGCGCGCGCCATTGAAAACTTGTAAAAATTCCACCCACCACGCAATATCCCTGTGAAACTCCTTATCAAGGCGACACTTGCCAGTGGGGTATGTGCTGCTGTGCAGGGTAGGGTTTTCAGCCCTCCTGCTTCCAGAACAGGGTCGCTAAATCACCATTTCCTCTGGATCAGTTTCCCTAAAATCGACAATTTTTCTCTTGGATAGAGTGTATTCTTCGATTACCTCTCTAGAGCAGCTAGCCCTGCTCTGATATAGTTTCGAGATGACTGGTGAAGATGAATTTGAAATAAAATAATGGCAATCCCGCCAACATTGCCACTAGAACAGGGTATATATTTTTGCGGATTTTCGCAAAATACTGTAGAACAGGGTGTCGAATCTAGATTCGGGCTAGGTTCTCAGAGAGCCAGCGCCACATCCCTACCCCCCCCCCCCCCCCCCATTCGGCACAAAATCGAATTCCAATGGTACCATCACATTAAAACCCCGTCCACACTACACCGTTTTCAAACGAAAACGGATACTTTTTGCTCCGGATACTACAACGTCGAAAACGATCGGCCGAAAACAATACGAAAACGAAAAGTGTGGACGCAAATCTTTTTGAAAACGGAGGAAAAAGTATCCGTTTTTCTCTTAAAAGAGGTGATTGATCCACTACTCAAAACTGCTATTATCAACATTGAACTAAGGGTCCGGTCATTATTTATCGCCTGGGGGGGGGGGGGACGAATCATGAGAGGATCGCATTCTTCTTCTGTGGTGCGCGAAGCGCACCCAGATTTTAAAAAACGCATTTCATCAAGCCTCAGAGAAAAGGTTGATGAACATTTCATTTTTTTGGAGAGTTAACAAAGGTTGTTAACAAAGGTTGCCCTAAGGAAATTCGTATTATTCACGTGCGTAAAATGCGGCTCGATGAATTTCTATGCTTGTAACATCGAACTCACGCTGACCTAAGGTGCCAGTTCTTTGCAAACATAGTAGCGTCTGACCGCCAGGCTTTTTTGTAGGGGATTATAATTTTTGGAGTTATTGGCTTCGTTGCGCGTGTTCTCTAAAACTGTATTAAATGTCTTCTTTATGCACGCGAACGGCACACGATATTATCAACGTGTGTTACTATGATTTTACTATCAGAATCTTGTCCATGCTATTGCATCCAACAATGTCACACTGTCTAACAGTCAGCGCCCAAAACGTTTTGCCCCCCCCCCCCCCCCCCCCTCGAATGTAAGCCCAAAAATTTGAGCCCCCCCCTAAATCGGCGCCCAAAAAATCAAAGCCCCCCCCCATATATTTCCCCCCCCCCCCCGTTAAATAATGACCACTCCCTTATCTGTCTAAACTTTCTCCTTCAAAAAATTGTTTTCACGTGATCACAGAAGAACCGGAAACCATATTCAAGGCGAGAAACTCGTCTCAGACGGGAAACTCGTCTCTAGTGTGAATACAGCTGGTGTGATACGTGATGGTACATTGGAATTCGATTTTGTGCCGAATGGGGAACAATAGCAAATCCCAGAGTAGAAACTATACAGAAATCCGTACAATATTTACCGATCTCTGCATTCCCAGTTGACAGCCTTAGAGGTTTTAAATTAATATGAAACGTTAGAGACAAACTTTACATTGATCCATTGGTGTCGTCCAAAATTTTGAAGCGAAAAAAACTACGATTTTTTAAATCAGACCGAATTTCGTTAAAGTAGGCCCAAATTTCGCGTTGAGCTGATGCGTGAGGCAATTATGTTGATACTTACATTTCTATATTTCTCGAAATCGCAAAAAAAATATTCAATTTAAATCAAAAGCATGACCTTCCTTGAACAATTACAAATAGATTGAGATATAAAAACCTTCAATTTATAACCATGAAGTACCCAATTCTGCCATGTTAATTCATAACACTAGATTTTACATAAATTATGGCCCCGATTTATAAATCCTAAAAATATCTTCAGATCGGGCTTGTAGAATTTAGTTAAACTTCGGTTACACGTAGGCAATCAGTCAATCTTGAGTTACCGTAGAGCATTTATCGAAAAAATGTCGGTACAGCCTGAAACTAGGGTGAGTAGAAAAAGGCGCGGCCCAATTGTCACGTGATACTAACTCCGATCTCCCCAACTTTTGTACTGACATGTATTTCAGTCTATTGGTAGTATGTGTGTTACATATGGGTATGGATATTTTTTGGAAACACACAATTAGAAAATTTAATGGGTTTTGAAATAGGCTAGCAAAATCTCTTACCTCAAAATTCATCCCAAGGTATACAACTACTTGTTTGCCAAATTTGATGCCAGGAAGTGCTTTGGATTTTCCATAATGAACATTGACGCAAACTTCAAATTTTTGAGCAATTTCGCATCCCTTTTAACATCCCTTTTCCATCTACAACTGATTTCATTTCCCGTGCACGTGACAGCAAGATAATTACAAATAATGTCCATAGCAATTATGTTTATTCTGCTGCCTAATCTAAAATGAACTCTATAAGAGTTAGATTTAAAGATTGAAGGAACTTAACTGTAAAGAAAAATTAACTAAGCAACATTTCTACATATTTGCAAAAGCGCATTACAGTAAACTATTACATGGGAAGTAGAGCCTAAATAGTTGCTTGTACGATGAAAAGAGAGTTGACAAATAATGTGTAAGATGAATCCTAAAGGTTGTTCCATACACGTGTAATTTCTGTCACAACTGTCACAGTGATTTTTCTCTCATACACTCTGCAACTAAAGAAATGCTAGTGTGACATTCCATATGCAGTAGAGAATGGTACAATGCAAGCCTCACTGAGCATCTATGCTTCTTGTTGTACAACCCAATCTTGTTTTACAAGCCTTCTGTTCAAGGCAGCTGAGCCTGAAGTGTCACAGTTTAAAATTTGTGCCAGATATAATAAAAAAAACCTCAAGCCAGCAAAACATAGAAGACAAGCTTCTATGCTGTGGAGAGTTCAAATTTGAGCCTCTATTAAGCTTTTGGCAAAATTCTGAAAATTCCAATTCTGAGCTTTTAAACCAGACACTATTACATTCTATATCCCCTTTGTTGCATGGGAAATAATGAAACTTTGCCTAAAAAATGCTATAATAAATTCTCCTGGATGACAAGAATTATAGAAGCAATACTTTACAGTAATGTCACTTTGATTCATAATAATACATCATGGAGGTAGCTTCTTATAACTTGGTCTCTTTTTACATTGTGTGATTCCAGAACAAATCCATACCTTCCCTATAGAAAGGATTTTTATATCCCATGATATATTCACTGTGTAGTACTTCACTGGAAATTTCAGAGGGGCAGAGGTCATATATCAACTCCGAGCTTCCATGGGATTTCGACATTAGTGCTCTAGTAGTCTGTGTGTCAGTTAATGCGATTTGCAATCATAATTCTGTGAACTCTCCACCAGCTGCCAAACTGCTTTGGTGTCCATCAGTCAAGCATCTAAAGACCCATAACAGTTTAAACAAACCCTCTCCCAGATGTTTTTTGGTTGCTAAGCATCAGTTAAATTGATATCTTATGAAAGGAACAATTTTATTGTTGTTAAAGCTTTGATTGATGAATGCAACCTCTTGGTTTGGCAATACTGATATTAAAAGATGGAGTTTGCAGAATCATGGAAAACAGAGTAAGATGCTGCTGAGAAGTCACAACAATATGATACAGCTACATATCACCATCACATAACCTGATAATGTACAGAAGAACTGGCTTTGACAAATAACTGGATAGCATCTGGTTTGAAAAAATCAATGTGCTTTATGGCCCAATATGAAATAAAACTTCATGATGAGAGAGTTTCTTTACCACTTGATTGAGTGCACTGTTGTCCTGTACTACTGTCTACAACTGTGAATTGTTACCTGGACTTGATCCATTCCAGGTCCTGTCTAAACTTCAAGTATGTATAAAATAATTATAAGAACTAATTATCAACTGGTGTTGGTTGAGGTGAGAGGTAAAATCACTGAATAACAAATCCTTTTGTATTTTTGCTTCACTTACAGTGATTTTGTCTGTGAGTAATCTACCAGAATAGAACCACCGTTGCTGTGCAGGCTCAACTCCTTCTTGCTTGTGTAGTTTACGTTTTATTTTCAAAATTGTATCTGAGTATAAACAGGAAGCCTTATATCCTTTCCTGTTGAAAGTCTTAGTTTCAGTTGTGTTTCTTCTCCACTAGGAGCAGTTTCTTCTCATCGTCCACTTCCTCACTGACATTTCCACTCACATCCTCATCTTTAATCAAGTTAGTTGGCTTGCTGATGCAATAAACGGGCAGCACATATCGGGTTCCTAGCTCATCATATGCATCTGTAAACAACCTGTTTAAAGAAAAAAAATCAGACTTGGTAATGATAACTCATTGGACAATGTTCATCATATTACTGCTTATAGAAGGACTACAAGAGCAAAGGCTTACTCTTGATGATTTCTTGTTCATTATTATTATTATTATCATTGGTTTTTAAAACACAGTGCTCATATTTAGGCACTGGAATTTCATGAATATCAGATCACTTCTGTGATCTGGAATGTCCACAACTGGATGGAAAGTCGAGATCCAGAAGATCAGTTCATCAGCCGGCTTTAAAACCCATCAAAACTAAAGTTGAAGGCACCATGAAGAAGTACAAATGAACATTTAAACAAATAAAAAAACAAAGAAATAAAACCGATAAGGTGATTTATAAGCTAATTTTTTTTTTAATTCACCACTGAAAGGAGAAGACAACCACTTGAATTGAATTTTGCCTGACCCCTAAAGGCTGTTTTAGACTGTACAATCATTGCATGCAACATGCTCGCATCAGCGTATGACTCAAGTACCAAAGTCTTAATCAACCCTACGACTCCTCTATGACATGCGCTTACAACACAAAAATATTGTAGCATTTTAAAAACTGTTTCAAAACTCTACGACTTTGTGGCCATATTTCGTAAAAGTGATGAAAGCGGTGACAAAATTTCCTTTCGGGGGTGGCAAGAGTGGTTTTGGTTTTCAAAATGGCGGACACTGTAAACACAGATGCTGCAGCAGTTGTCTCCTCAAAGAAGTCAACTATAAAGGATGCTAAGACCATCACAGATTCTGAGCTGAAACCTGATTAGTTTATGGAGCAATGAGACTGTGTTGTTTGAATGTAAACACCCAGATTATTTAACAAAGTTGTCCGGTTGGTTATCACCACTCAGAAATGAGACTTGAAATGGTATTTTTTAGGGGTACGCAAATGAATGAAAGGGTCACAAACCCAGTAAAACGTTTTCTTTCTTTCTTCGTTCATTTATAGCTCTAAAATAAGCTTGTTTGAGTGAGAAACAATAAACAATAAGAAAAAGGTTTATTGTTGGTATTTTTTAGGGGTCATTTGTTTTATAAGGTATTTTTTAGGGGTTGGATTTTTATGTCCTGGTATTTTTTAGGGTATATTTTCCGATGTCCCGACGAGCACCCCTATCACTCTTACATGGCTTTTAGGTGGGCTGGATAAAACAGGCGAGCAATAAAGATCACACAAACACTGACTACAGGTCAGGTTGTTTAAAGTCTTTCCAAAGAAAGTGATAAAGGAATTTTTACAGGTAAAATGAGTGATAGATAGAGGATATTACATGGCCACGTGGAGATACAAATTTTATCTTCGAGTGTTGAAAATTCGTTCGCTGCGTTCACTCGTGAGATAAATTTTTAACACGAGAAGATAAAATTCGTATCTCCAAGCGGTCATGTAATGTTCTGTTTATTATATAAACATCAATGAAATACCAAATTCAAATTTTATTTGAGTTAAGCTTAAAAATCGAGCATTCAGCAAAGGCAAGTGTGATATTTTCACATGTGAAAATAACATGATATTTTCATGTGTGAAGATATCAAGTTTTCGCGCGGGAGATCACCTGGTATTTCATTGGTGTTTATATAATAATACGCAATAATTCATGTGACGTAAGTGAAAAGTTGTGTATGTCTAAATCAGAGCTAAGTCATATGATGGTTGTAGGCAAAAATCGTACAGTCAATACCCCAATTTTACAGTGATGAATTTGTTATTTCCCCACCAATCCCTGGGGACATAGGCCTCGGGGAAACAAATGATAGTGCATAAAAACAATAAAAAATTTGGCTTTAAAGAAAAAATTTTATTCCTCCCTTTCTATTTTTTACAAAGCCCTATAATTACATGGCTACATAAACTTGCATTTTATGCTTGAGTGATTGTCTGAAATGTCATGCAATAATTCGTGTTTCTGTAACCTTTGATATATTAATGTTATGACTGGAAAAACAGCAGAAAACACCAAATAAACAGAAATCATAGACATCTGTGATATATGACATTTGCAACTAAATCTGTATGGATTAGAAAAAAGTAGTCTCGAAAGCAAATTCAATGACAACTGACAAGACAATCTTTTTTTACACAAAGCCAGTTTGCTACCAGCGTGCAACTCGATTTTTTCCCCTTTATTATTAAATTAGTTTTTTATCTAAACATCGAAAGCCATATGAAATTCGTTTTCTTTCTGGCATTTTCTGATTCACCGTAAACAGGAACAACTACAGCCCACGAGCTCGGAAGCTCAGGCTTACTTTAGTGTTTGAAGTTGCCAAATATTTTTTGATACGAGTTTGGTCTTGTTGCTGTGTTGTACCGCAGCCATTATGGACAACTCACCAGTGGGTAAAGTAATATTTGCGCCATCTACTATGGCTTGAGCCAAAGTGTGGTCGTCTGTTTCGGCAGCTGCACGAAGGGCATCCCAGATCTCTCTTCTTCCCTCAAAAGCCGGAGCAGTCTCCCAAAACTCGTCCCTTTTGCTGCGAAGCTGCCCTTCGGTTAAAGGGACTTCAGAAGTCCATTGCTGTCGGTCTTTCTTCAGTGGCTGATTTCTTCCCAGTGTAACTACAAACAAAATCAAGTTGAGCATTAACAACCAGGATATTACTCGGCGATCGTTAGAAAATTCCAAATGTTTTGAAGTGTTATAGCTCGGACGGCGTAAAATATCACAGGAGAAATTACAAACCTCCAGGCGTGCTGCCGAACTCACTGGAACTAACTCGCACACTCGGATCGCGTGTTGTTCCATACAGCCCCCCATTTTGAAGTAAGCAAGGGCTGCAGCGAAAGAGTGAAGCCAAAAGCGTGGCCTAATGGCCACAAAAGAGCCAAAATCTCCGTTTTTTTGCGCACAATCGATGTCTTCCGTCTGAATTTTACCTTGAAATCTGCTCATATTCATGAGTGACGTCACGACCCCCATGACCGGTGACGTCACTTGGTGGACAAAAGTGACTGAACACTTTCAAAAATGTCACCTTTTTTGGTTGGAAATCCCGCCAGCAGTCCTCACAGGTTGAGACACATGACTGTAGTAAACTAAACGCAAAGTAAATCCGAAGCTTTCCGTCTCTCATTCTACCCAAGAACAACCAGTGACTGGAACTTACTCCCTGAAACCTTGTTCAAGAAAGCCGCTGGTGACCCCAAGGTCTTTCGGTCTTTAGGAGCCAGCTCATCTTACTAGCTTCTGACCCCCTACATTTAATCCTCTTATGAGGGGTTTGTAGTACAGCCGATTGCGTTTGAGCGTTTTACCCAAACAGTTCGCACGTTACGTTTGAACGTTTGAAAGTTTCGTTGTGAGACAAAAAGTCGGACGTTTCCAAGGGTAACCGCCATGTGTATTTTCACTGACCAATCAGAGAGGACAGAACTCTTTGTTCGCCATAGAACGTCTCGTTTCATCCTAGAAACACAACTTTTAAACGTTCAAACATAACGTGCGAACTGTTAGGGTAAAACGCTCAAACGCAATCGGCGGCTGTATGTTAAATAAATAAATACACCAGTTCTGAACAAAACGTATAGGAGTAACGTAAAATATAAAGTGCGAGCATTTCCGAGGATGATTGCAGTCCAACTCCAACGCACCCCCTCCCCCCCCCCCCCATAAAAGTATTAAGGTACTTGGTGGACAAAAACAAAAGTACTTGGGAGGCTCTCGATCGGAGAAATGTGGGAGGTGATGTGACTCCTGTGGGGGAGTCACAGGGGGAGTCGGCGGCGTTTTGCCGCGCGTTTTAGAAAGGGGTCTGGGAACCACTATCAACAGACTCAAGATGGCGGCTCCGTTCACGGCACCAACTCCAAGTAAAACCACATTTTCCTCGCCTTTCTCATTTCACACAATTGAATGTAATCGATTTTTCGATACTTTGATGTTTTCAGAGCACAGGGCCCAGAATCAGGATGACTGGTCTATCAGGGAGAAGCTAACACTCGCTTCATCTGTTCTCCGAAGTGGAGACCAAAACTGGTATGACCACGTTTGTGTAAAAGATCCTCATCATCTCGAAACAATCTGGCAAAAATATCGCAAAAATACTTAAAAAGAGGGGTATCGGCTCCAGGGAAAGTTGCTTTTAGTTCCTGGACCAACTATTGAAGAAGACACCACGCTCCCTGGCATGCTGGATTCATCTAGGATTGTTTATATGATTTTGATTACTTATGTTATGTTTTCTTTATCTGGATCATGTTCATGGTGGACGAGAACTGGCTTAAAAATGAAATGCTTCTGATTTCTATATAAATATAAGCTTTATTTTAACACGGGGGCCTTTCACTTATATACAGGTGCTCTCCCAAGGAGTCGTCCTACCTTAAAAATAAATACAATTTATAATAACTTAACTCTACATGGTCTAATATGTATATATAACAGGACTCCATGCTGTCCAATAAGAAAAAATTGGATGATTCAGAGGAACTCCAAAATTGGACGAGGCCGTAGGCCGAGTCCAATTTGGAGTTCGAGGAATCATCCATTTTTTTCTAATTGGACAAGCATGGAGTCCTGTTATTTATTAATTATATAACATCCATGTTCAAACCCAAACTGTCCAATTTTAGCGCGAACTGTCCAATTAGAGCGCGCGCGATCCAATTAAAAAATAATTGGACGATTCAAGAAAAATCGATCTGCCGGCACAATGGGATTTCGAGCTGGCTATATAATAAAAACTATAACTCTACATGGTAGCGCCTCTCTGGTGTTACACATATATAATATATCAATTGTCAAAAAACTCTAAGAAAAGATATCAATAATAATTCTAAAAGCTGATATGCCTGAGGAAGGCTGAGGAACTAGATGCCTGTTTCGCCTCAGAAGAAAGACTGTTCCAAAGGGCAGCACCTCTATATGAGAAGGACTTTTTTAGGGCCTCAAAATTTTGCCTAGGAATAAAAAGATTGTCTTCTGATCCCATATTCTCATATCTAATTATGTGTTTTTCTTACTGAAGGGTGTCTGTCAGTCGAGCCGTCAAGCCAGTTACTGAGACAGGATGTTGTTCTGTGAAACGTCCACCAGATTTCTTTTCACAAAAGGTAAACGCATGAGTTAGTATTATGCTGTCCTTTCCTAGACCAAAAACTGTTAAAATGGATACTGTTTTACTCGTTTAGACACCGCCCCCGAATAGATGCCGCCCTCAAATAAACAACACGCATGGCACTAAAAATATTAATAGAGGCCCCCTGATAGACACCACATCTATGGTGTGAGAATAGCATTTTTATTGTATGTTTCGGGAAATTATCCCCCCCCCCCCTACGGAAGGGATTGGAAATTCCAGAGAGGGGTGGGGGGTCACTTTCAACACCCTTCCGTTGGGGGAGGGGGGGGGGATGGATATTTTTTGGAACCACACATGAGATTTGTTACTTTCACCCGTGAAAATGGTTCCCAGTCCTTATGTATGGTATTTGCCATTTCAAAATCTTGTTGAATTAGGTGATTTCTGTATAAATAGGACATCATGTGGGCACAGAACCTTGCCTTCTCATAAACATTCAGCAAATCACATCACATGGAAAGGCAGGGCAAAATACCATTATGACATGGACATGAGTGTGCCGTAATGTTTTCACAGTCATATGAAACTGCTCTAGTGCACTTCATTTGACACTGCATAAGATGAGAGGAGTTAAAGCCTGGGAACCAGCCTAGCTAATAAATAAGGGGGGTCTTGGGGAGCTCGGATTTATTACCACAATACATCACAAAAATTCTGAAAATACGGTATACTCTACAAAAACGTTAGGACAAGGTTTTTCACCAAAATCCTGCACAATTCTTTCCTTTATTAATTTGTTCCCTATGTTTGGCAGAACTGTGCCA
This sequence comes from Scolanthus callimorphus, assembly GCA_033964015.1. Taxonomy (NCBI): domain Eukaryota; kingdom Metazoa; phylum Cnidaria; class Anthozoa; order Actiniaria; family Edwardsiidae; genus Scolanthus; species Scolanthus callimorphus. Next base: position 750,409 of record CM066916.1, read on the forward strand.
TTCACTATTCAGAGATGTTAGAGAAAGTGTCAACTCCAAAGTAAGTTACGGTGCTAATAAAATGCCCTTGCTCCTTTTAGTTCCAAGTTTGTATCTGACACCCCTCTCTAGTAACAATGACAATGATAACCCCATCTTATTGACCAATATATCAAGATTGTTGTGTAAAATTATCCTCAATAGGAATTCTGGCTTTTACCTTCATGGGATTTTATTTATTTATTATTTATTTATTCTGCTTCGCCATTAACAAAGAAAATACAACAATTCTACAAACATATTAAACAATTACACATCACGAGACAAACAAACATGAACATCTGGCGGGGAATCCACAACAGCGTTAGCCAATTACTGTGGTCCCTTAGTTACACAAGACAAAATGACATTTTCAAATGTATTAAGTAGGGAAAGACCTCACCCCCTGGGCAAAGAACCTGACTAGTCTGCCAATTCTGTAATTGTTTTCCCTAGTGAGAATCTAACAATGAAATGTTTGTTAACAGACGAAAAAGAACAAACGAAGGTGGTGGAGCAGGTCAGAGTTTCCATCAGATGTATTTGAAGTGCTATTTTATTACTTTGTTTGTTTTTCACTTTATGCTGAGCTTGTGATTTTGATCTCAGAAACCCCAGGGGAACAGATGTTAGAAAACTGACATTTGAGAGAATTGAAGAATTGAAGAAGAGCATCCGGGGAGACCACATGACATATAGGTGTGTAATAATATGTAGTTTTTCTTAATGTTTTTCTATAACATGGACAATTTGATTTTAAAATGAAATGGTGACTTTGAAAATTAATATTCTTCACCAGGAATCTAAAAATGAGAATAGAGGACATTAGGAATGGAAAACTAGATGCTCAACTTCCTGCTGTCTGGGAAGAAATTCAAGCGTAAGTCATACATTTATAAATTAACCTAAATTAGCCTGTTTTAGTAAGCTGCATTGTACATGTTAAATTGTACAGCTCAGTATGGTAATAATATTGAATAATATTGCAAAAAGTGTAAATGATATACTGCTATTGTGTTGCTTTGTTATGTGCTCTGGTATAATAACTTATTAGGTTAAGTATGTTTCTTAGTCATCCCTGTTACATTGTATTGTTAGGAGAAAACGGCGTGCAGAGGAGTTGCAAAGTCAAGCCGCTAGTCTTGGGATGTCGGCAGGTGGTGATAATTTACTGCATCCTCTTAATCCTCTTGCACCCTCACACCTATGTCTGCACCTGCACCCCTTGGTAAGGCACAATGCATGATGCTTGGGTACTACATGACATGTAGGGTGTTAAACTGGGCCCCTCCAAGGGAAAGGGACCTTATATGGGATTTTGTCAGCTTATTTATGTATCTAAACACTGGACATTATAGTTACATTGCAAAATGGAGGTTTGCTGGCCTAAATTTCCAATTTTTTAAGGGATTGTATTGGAATAGTCCAGTTTCGAATTCTCTAATCTACCGCTGAATAGGCATCGCTGGGGCATAAATACAGTGGGAGCCTCGGTTTGAAGTAGAAAAAGTTGTGAATACCAACGAGAAACTGATGAAGCTTGAATGGGCACAATAGACAAAACTTTTGGACTCGTTAGTATTCACAACTTTCGGGTTCAAACCGAGGCTCCCACTGTATTTATGCACCGTTGATGCATATCAGCAGTAGATTAGAGAAACTGGACTATTCTGAACTTCTTTCACATTTTTCTCGAAAGTATGAAATTCTGTATAAGGGCCCTTTTCACTCGACAGGGCTCACATGATGCGCTGGGTATATCTATCCCATAACTGAAATCCTGGCTCAAACACTGCACAGGTACAGATGTATAGTGGATTTATTAGTTTGCTTAAGTTGCTGTCAAGAGTGAGTCAACACCAAACAAGTGGTTGACTGCACAATCACGTACTTGCACAGTCACATACTTGCACATGTAAATCAGAATGTTTCTTTTACCTTGATGACTTTGTAATTAGAATATTACGTTTCACTAAGTGGTGGCTTCCAGACAAATGCTTAGAATGATGCAAGAAGATCATAATAAGAACAATCATGTTCATCCTGGTCCATACCTTATTCATATTCTGGATTTGTAATGCTGTTCCTCAGGTTAAAGCAAGGCACTCTCGCAACACCATCCCCACAGAAAGGAAAGCAACTTAGAATACCTAAACCCACTCCAAAGTAAGTGGCACAAGAAAGAAACTATGTTGTAATGTGATTACCAGCAACTGAAACCACTTTAACAAGTTTGATGTGCTCATGCAAATATATATTATTATTTATACATGAAAGTGCTCTAGAAGACTTAATAAATAGAGTAATCAATGAGAGGTATTAAATTTTTAGCAAGTTTACCTGCCTACCATGTAATGAATAATATTTTTGATATGAGCATTGTTCTTTGATTTCAGATTCCAGAAATATCAGCAGCAGCTCCAGCAGCGTCATGGCCAGGGGGGGCAGCACTTACAGGCTGGTCACCCCATGTCACCTGGTAACATGGGAGAGTTTGGCAGAGGTGGTGATAACCCAGCCCTCTCATATGGAGCCGAATCCTTGGTGAGCAAGATATATCTTCAGTGTTGTGATAATGACACTGAAAGTTAGTTCAAAAAAATGTAAACAGGAATTTGCTGCACAAATGCAATCATGTCAAAAGCCTTATATCCCTTGAGAATGCCATGGGAAATTCAGCTTTTTATCATGAATTTGCCTTTGTCATGGCGCCGCCATTTTGGTTCCAGAATGACCCGACAAAGCAGAAAAAAGCAATGAAAGAGCCAATCAACTTTTTGATTCTTGAACAAATAAGAGTACTTTTTGGTAGCTTGGTCAACTTTCTACCATAAGAAAAAAGGGCTTCGCTTTTCAACATGAGCAAAACCGCACGCTGCTTGGCTGGATTCCATGCTGAATAAATCGGCTGAAAAATCAAGATGGTGCTTGTGTGACAAAGGTGAATAGGTTCTAACAGAAATTTACCAGAAGCAATGCTGTTAATGGTAATTAAGACAGATTTTTTTAGCAATTTTTTTAGCAATTTTTTTTAGCAATTTTTTTTAGCAATTTTGCAAGAAAGCGGCAAAAATCTTGTTATTCGAAATAAAAAAAGTTGTTGCTTTGAATTTAGTCTCATTTGAAATTGAAAGGTCTTCATGGTAGAGGAAGAGGAAGCTGAGAAAATAAAATTTTAGTTTTTACACATAAACATATTTTTCGCACCTAAAATGGTGATGTCAATCACAGCCTATATAGATTCTATAGAATTTTTCCATATATCGAAATGGGATAGAAATCATTGAGTAACACTATTTTTGCCAAACATTGCTCGAAGTTGTAAAATAACCTGTCTTAAATGTTATTTTTGATGTGTTGCAGAAATCTGAGCCCATGGACATTGACCCTGGAGCTGCCGTACAGACTGTCAGTGTGGGCAACACACCAGGCATGATGGGAAATATGATGCAAACAAGTACCCACCCTACCCAACAGAGTCCTATAAGGAGCAGCATGGGGCGGCGGTCTTCGTCAGTCAGCAGTCAGGGGCAATCTGAATCTTCTCTATTATCATTATTATCTCAGCCTCCTAAAGATGGCAAAGGGGATATGGAGCAGCAGGCAAAAAAAGGTAAACAGAGGCAGATATAGCCTAATCCTCAAAACATTAGCTTAACCTCAAAATAAAGGGTACAATACTGGTTACCTCTTTCCGCCACAACAGAATGATTTGACCAAGATTGTCAAATGGTGATCTATCTATTATTATTATAGAAATATCTGCTTATGATAAATGTTGACCTGGCAATCTGCAATCCACAAGGCTTTGATTTGTGTTGTTGATGTTCTCCTGCCTGTGGACTTTCTCATTTTTATGCTTCAGATCATCATATGCTGACCATCAGATGCACTTGGTTTCCGTAGGAATTAGAGTCAAGTGTGCAAGCAGAACCACAGATATCACCAAGATCACAAGGAAACCAAGACAACCAACAAGCTACTGATGGGAAGTTTTTTTAGGTATATGCAATGGATGCCTTTGTTATCATGTGATAATGATTGAAAAGTTAACCTTATAGTTCTAGGGATGGCAAATGGTCATTAAGAAAATCCAGAAGCTCACAATCTTGGATTTTTTAGGAGCTGTCTCGCAATCTTGTTTTCAGACAAATTGAGACATACCTTTAAGGCATATCCTTGTCATAATAGCTTGATTGACTCTAAATGCTCATAGGAGCAAAATAATATTAGTTATTTTTAGTTTATTAGTATATAATTTGATTTTAGATTTTAATGTACAGATTTTAATGTACAGAGGAATTCGCACTAAATAGATAATGATTATATTAAAATTAATTATATTAAAATAGTAATGTAACAACACACAATTTTAGTTCAACTGCGCATTATGGGATCATTGAATAGGTCTGAAATTGTGTTGGTTATTGCAGAGAAGATGGTAATGATGATGGGAAGATCTAATGACAATCCTTTATCTACTTTACAGGGGTTACTTCTCTATGGAAACCAAAAAGTTGGATTCCATAAGAGATAGAATAGCACCCCCAGGGGGAGGTACGGGGGAGCCTCCCTCTATTAGTGCCCCCACCTTGTCTAAACTGCTTTCCTCTAGTGGGTCACATGGGAATTCTGCTCCTTCATCAGTGATAAGGTACTGCAATATTATGAGACAGATTGTGCTGGTAGCTCTTTATCATTCTGCTCTCATGCTTACTTACATGTAGTCTAGTACATTGAAATATCTTATCCAAAAACAGTAAAAAGAACTTGCATGACTCTGGATCATGTATGAGATGTAAAGCCAAAGTAGCCACTCTGAAAGGTGTGCCAGCTACTCCTTGTTTTGCCAGTAGTATAAATTAAAGTTGAGAGACTGAAATACTGAAACTCTGCTTATGTTACAGTCAATCAGAATCAGGAATAACTGTTGATGTCAAAATTGGTTCAGATTCAAGCATGGAAGGCAGAGGACCAATTGCTGTCGGTAAGGGCATTTACTCATTGCAGGCTCAAAATTATGTTTCTGAAATACAGTTTCCTAAAATTGTTGAAAGCCAAACTTTGAGTCCCCTTACATGATAAAAATGACACTATTTAATGATGACAGTGGCAATGATACCAATGATGTTCAATTCCATACAAGTCAGGATATTTGTATTCTCAGGTGGGCGTGGTCAAGATGGCGGTGGTGTTGTGCTATCGATATCAGTAAATCCCAAGGTATATCCTCTTAAAAGTACCAGAAATGATTTATCATACAGCCCTGGAACTTAGCATGCAGTACTTTGTACATTGTGTCAACATTTTCAAAGTTCTACAAAATCACCTCTAAACAATAGCTGTACTCTTTTGTTTTGTTTCAGGAGGCATTAAGTACCACTCTTCCATCTCCCATGGCCATACTCCTCCGCTCACCTCCCCACCATCAGACAAAAAGGTAAGAGGCACAGCTTGACATGGGACTGGCATGTTTGTTGTTAATGATGAAGATGGTGGTATATCTGTGTAGCAAGTACACAGGACACTAGAGAGGGGGACTAGTGGCAGTGGTGATGGATGATGACCAAGTTATTGATTGTGATGGTAATGACACACAGCAGCATTGGTGATGATGATGACAATGGTGATGTTGCTGACAGTGATACTCATATCGTGGTAGGAATGATTATGTCAGTGGATGTAGGTGTAACTCGCTTTGGGTTACAAACTTTGCGAGGCAAGCTAGATCTGTTACCCGTATATAGGTTATGACTGATTATCTAAATCACGAGACAGACCTTATAGATAGGTGTACTGATGCCATTTGACAAATATGATAATCACTTGTGTATTATAATCCAACTCTGATACCCCAACAACATCCTTTAGAGTACAACTCTTCTTGGTCTCCATAGGAAATGCTGACAAGTTCCATTGTCCAGGCTGTGGATGCTGTGTTATCAAATCTGATACAAGAAGCAGTATAGAAGGCAGTAACACCAAGAGGGAGTCAGACATGAGTCTTTTGAGCACTACAGAACAACAGGCTCCTGCAGACATCAAGATTGAGATTGTAGACACACCACAGCCCTCTCCCAGGCTGATGGTAGATCCAGAGCACCAAAACCAGGAAGACCAGGTATGGATTGTGGTTGTCATCATGATTATTTTAGTCACAAAATGATGTTGATAATGGTGATACTACTGAAATCACTAAACTGTCAGCACCCTTGAAAATTTGATCGATCGTTGTCAGTTTCAGTCGCTCGTCTGGCCGTTTCGATCGATCGAAATGATCACATGACACATTTTTTCCATTGTTTGATACAAAAGTTAAATGTCATGTGACCATTTCGATGTATCAAAACAACCAGACGAACGAACCAAAAGTCACAAACAATTGATCGAATTTTGAGGGTGTCGACAGTTTAGTGATTTCGGTAGTATTGGTATTGTTGACGACACTGATAACAGTAGTAATAATGATGGTGTTGACAGATCGCAATAGTTATTATTTGGTGGTTATGATAATGATAATATTGGTTGTTAATGATTTCGCTGTTACTTAACCATTATCCTGCGAGATTGCACAGAATATCATCTGATACTTAGCCGACGAGGGACGAAGTCCCGAGTTGGCTAAAATCAGACGATATCTGCAAAATCGAGCATGATAATGGTTTATTATTCAGCACATCGATAGCACAAAAACCCCCGAAAAAAGTGACTTTTGTGTATTATTTACGAGCTCAAAACATCACATTTTCCTCAGAGACGGATATCGCAGGATAGCTGTCATGTACAGAAGACAGCTATTGGCGTTCCAATGACCATATTTGGGCAGTGCATCGATGTGCTGAATAATAATGAGTGATAACGATTATGATTATGATAATGAAGTTGATGATTGATGTTGATGGAGATTATGTTGATGGCGGTATTGTTTAATGTTGACTATGAAAATGTTGAAATGAATGATGAAAATGAGGTGATTGTTTTGGTTATACTGATGGTGGTGTTGCTGACAGTGATACTGTAGATAGACAGCTTATGAGAGCTTCTTGTGATAGGTCGCCCACCAAGAGGAGGAAGAAGGAGCCAAAGACAAGTTACCAAACAAACCACATCAACTGTATGTAAAGCGACCAGTTTTAGGTTGTGGTTAGAAATTGTGATCATAAAATTCTGTCCCGTTCCTTGGGATAAGTCACCAATGTTGCATATTCCTCAGAACCACACTAAACTACATTGGAAATAGTGTCTCCATAAGATACCAAACAAAATTCTGATTTGTAATGCAAGGTAGTTTACAAAATCAGCAAACAGCCGATTTGTTGTGGTGTCTGCATAGAAGAAAACTGATGCCATATGTTCTCATCTGATAGCTTTGTTTGTATTTACAGGATAATGACACAGAAGAGGAACACGAGGAGGTACACACATTGTTAATGAACATGTTAACCTGACTGTCTAATGTTTCTTCTACATTGATGTGATGTGTCAGTTTCAATCCGTTTTCCATAACCTCGTCAGCAGTCCTGGATTGTTGTACGGGGGGTTAGGTTCAACTCTAGGCTGCCACTCAGGGCTGGTCATTGTACGGGGGGTTAGGTTCAACTCTAGGCTGGCACTGAGGGCTGGTCATTTCTAAGGAATCAAGGCAGTAGTTGGCAAGAAACTTTTCTCTAACATTATTACGTAGTTACAAAATCGACCAGTGTTCTTGGATGAGGACCTTGATGCAATCTTTTAGAAGGTCGTGGATCGGTGAAGGCTGAATGACAGTCTTCACAGAACCACATTTGAGCATATCCATATAATAAGCAGTTCACCAGTGCATAGAGATGACATCTACGATAGATATGACATCCAAGAAGAGATCTTCTTCACTCCCATTTCAGGACACCAAGTCCGAGTCGATGGAGGCAGAATCGGAAAAGACAAGCGAGCGTGATGATGAAGACATGGAGTCGACAATAAGTGAGAAGAAGGACAGTGATGATGATGATGAACAAGAAAGTGTTGATGATGGCTCTGAGTCAGGAATCAAGGACGACTCCTTCCTGGACAGGGCGAGCACCATAGGATCTGAATCGGTACCGACCAGCCCTGCCTCTCAAATGTCCATAGGGTAAGCTGATTGTCTTGTACCAGCCCTGCCTCTCAAATGTCAACAGGGTAAGCTGATTGTCATTATACCAGCCCTGCCTCTCAAATGTCAATATGGGTAATGATTGTCATTATACCAGCCCTGCCTCCCAAATGTCACAGGGTAAGCTGATTGTCATTATACCAGCCCTGCCTCTCAAATGTCAATATGGTAAGCTGATTGTCAATAGGGGTAAGATGGTGACGGTAACGATAGTGACTGTAACGATGGTGATGGTAATGAAGGTGATGTCAATAAAAATAATGAATTGACGATGATAGTGATGGCGTCTTGTTTACCAAGGTGAAGGAGATAATTCTACTAGTAGTTATGATAATGGAGATCGCAATGGTTGCTGTAACACGCTTTATTCTGTTTTAAGGGACGAAATCGAGTCTGTCCAAGCTCAGAAGACATGGAGAAAGTCCATTATGCTTGTGTGGAGGGCAGCAGCGAACCACAAGTACGTAGGTTTTCCATCAATAGATCTTTATGTCATCGATGTACATCATCATCATCATCTTCATGTCGGACTTTCATGGGGTCTGCTGGCAATGATGCGCCAGGACGACCTGTTGAACATGATCTGTCTCAGCTCCTAGTTAGACTGCAGGCCAATATGGCGCAGCTGATCGACAAAAGTCGATCGCTGTCCTCCTCTGGTACCCAGAAAACCAAGCTGTGGCGCCGCAGTATCTTGATGGCGAACGCAGTGCCCCGCTAGCCACAGCCGCAGTGCCCCGCTAGCCACAGCCCATGCACAAGGTCATAGAATTGGAAATAGCTTGTCTCGACTGTGTTATGATGAGAAATGTACTGAATACAATAGTAATCGCTGGGGTGATGATAATTACGTTGTTGTTGATGATGATAATGAATGATGATAATTTAATGTAAATATTTATTTTGATTACAACAATGTAAAGTGCTTAGAACTATTTAGATATAGGCGCTATATAAATGTTATTGTTATTGTTATTGTTGTTATAATGAGTAAATGATATTTATTATTTCTCTATTATTTCTCTATTCTTCGAATTCTCAGATACGCCAACGTGTTCCTGCATCCAGTAACAGATGACGAGGCACCGGGTTATCATGGAGTTGTGTTCAGGTAGATACTTACTTGGAGCCAAACACCAATACTATTGCTTTCCATCAAATAATCACCCACTATTACCGTATGTATTAATTCAGTTTGCATCGCTTCCATAGACCAATGGACTTATCGACAATCAAGAAAAACATAGAAAATGGGGTAAGTGTTTAACAAATGTCCTCTGATTTTCTGTGGTATGTCCTCTTGTATAGCACGGAATGACGTAATAAAGTAGTCAAAATATACTGTGGACTCATGAGGCACACCTGAGTGGGTCCACATTACATTTTGACCACTTTCTTACGTCATTCCGTGCTATATAAGAGGACATACCACGGAAAATCAGCGCGCGCACGACCAGCTGTGTGTTGAATCCATCCACGTGGTGTAGCAGGACAGGATGTAGTGGGTAGGGTCAGACACATTATGCCGGCATAATTTTGAGCATAATGGCATAGTCAGAGCATCAAGCATAATGCTGGCATAATGGTCAAATTTTCAACATAATTTTAGCATAATGCTACAAACTTAATATTTTCCCTATTTTTGATTGAAAATGTAAGGAAAAAAATATATATCGATTTGGCTTTGAATTTGACTCTGCCTGATTATTCTGGTCTTTCTAAGGTTAGTTCTTCGCCAAGAGGCTTGGGTAATTCTTCTAGACATGTTAGATCACCGGCCGGCCTTTTGCCTTTTCTGAGTTAAAAAAGTAAAAATGTTGCGTTTTAAGCTTTGAGGACTCGTTTGGGTGGGGTCAAAGGATAATTTTTTACCAGCATCACACGAGCATAATGGTCCGACACGGGCATAATTTCGGCATAATGGGAAGGTTTTTAGGGTGACGATAAAAAGCATAATGGTCAAATTTCCGAGCATAATGTGTCTGACCCTAGTAGTGGGAGTGCGGATTTTGTTTTGCAGCTGCCAAATGTCGCGGGAATCTCTTCCACTTCTAATACGCTATTTCTTGTAGAGTATTCGCACCACCAGTGAATTCCAGAGGGACATGATGTTGATGTTCCAGAATGCTCTCATGTACAACAGCGCAGATCACGATGTGTAAGTTTCTTTTCTTGAACACTAATGCGTATAAAGTACTCGGCGCATCTGCCGAATTCGAGTCCCGTTTTTGATTTTGTACTACTAAACCGGTTTGCGTCTTGGATTTTCTGACAAAGTTTATTTTTTAAATTTTTATTTAGTATTACCATTTCCATTTACAGGTTTCGAATGGCAGAAGAAATGCGGGACGACGTGATGGATCAAATCCAGGTATTTTACGAAATATCTATAACCACCTGAGAGTTCTGATTGCAAGCGACTTTCAAATTTGAACTCCCCCTATGTAAATTTTAAATGTCGGTCGCCGACTCCCCAGACGTCCTTCTCGGATGCTGAGTTACACTGGGTCTCAACGCCAACACTGCCACGATCCATTAACCAGACACTGAGGGTGGTCACTGCAAGGGTGTTTATTATGTCGCCAGCGGTTCTTTAATTAACCTCCCCTTGGAACTGGGTAGGGTAGTGAAAACGAGACGGAACCTCGGTTTATTGTCTCATCCGTAAGACGTGAAACACAGCAGAACAAAGTTCAGCTCACAATATGAACCAGTTTCGACCACGCCCAGAACAGAAAACAAATTCCTCTGCCTCCCCGTGTGAACCTCTCACCGACTAGTGGCGTTGCGAATTCATAGCAGCCGACGCCTACACATAAACTTGTGGAGTTTTCCGATAAAGTGACTAGTTCCTCTCCTGTTGACAGTCGTACATCGCTACTCAACTAATGGTCCAGTCCTCTGACCGAGATTCCAAGATGTTGCGAGGGCATAGAAGTGATGGTAAGGCAACTCAACCGACATCCCTGATGTTCAACTTAACTCCAGGGACGGCGAAACAGTTTTCAAAGTGGGGGGCTCATTAGTAAGATTGTATGGCAAGGTGGTGTGGCTCCGCCGTCCCTGAACTCCTAGTTTCCTTTCACATTCGCAGACCCACTCAGGGTGGGTACCTTAGGGTGGGTATCTCAGGGTGGGTACCTCAGGGTGGGTACCTCAGGGTGGGTACCTCAGGGTGGGTACCTCAGGGTGGGTACCTCAGGGTGGGTACCTCAGGGTGGGTACCTCAGGGTAACCTATTACAGGAGTAAAATGCCAGAGTAGGCGCTGGGACAACTCAACATTTGTTCGCGACTGCTCATTCCACTAAAGCGGTTTCGCATGACTTATAACCTATTCACACCAAAACCATGTTTAGTTAAGCAAGGTTTTTCTTCGCCTCACACCATGCCAAGTTTCTTACTGCGATGAACTCTAACTAGCTAAAGGATCACTTAGTAACATGTGCAGTACAGTCTATTCAGTTCTGTCCTTGTAACTGTCTCCCATTGGGAGATAAGGATTTAAACAAGTTTAATTAAACCACCTTTAAACTGGTTTAAGTGCCGGTGTGAATGTGGTATTAGTCAGGAAACCAATCGAAAAGTGATTACACCAATTCTGAAGACAACCTTTAGGAGTGATTGCAAAGTAATTGCAAAAAGTCAAGACAGTCAAGTGAATTAATGCGCTCTAACGTTAGACAACATCCAAACAGGGTGTTATTACCATAGTGTACATAGGTATCTATGTGTCAAAGGCATGTGTCTCGCTCACCTTAATTCCTTTAATCGCATAATGTGTTCTGTAGCGATTGTTCCTCTCGATAAGCGCATATCTCGGGTTTTTAGTAGTCGCGTGTTGTGTTCACTCATCCCTTTAATATTACCTTGAACCTGTCAAGGACTTCATCATCTTTAGTAACGTTATAACTATCATCATCACCTTTGTGGTAAAGAAAATGCTAATATATAGCATTGTGTAGCTCTAATGATACGTAGATAAAATATATAAGATCTGGAATAGAAAGCGCTAAGATATACTTATAGTAGACGTTTCGTGGCTCCTGTCACTTCACTAGTGTAACGGGTCTGCGCGAGCAAAATTCAATACAGTACAATGAACCTTTTTCATGCAATATTGATTAATGATATATAACAGTTATCAGAAAATGGAATTTTCAAATCTACACATCCGTATTAGCAAAACTGTAAAGTTTCAAAAGAAATACTTGAAAACTGGCTGAGATATGAATTTTTAAAACTTTGTATTCTGGCTTACTTTTTACAAAGAAATGTATGGGCAAATACGTCAAGTTGAGGCGCGGATGTATTTGCCCATACATGTCTTGTAAAAAATAAGCCAGAATAAACGAAGTTTTGAAAATTCATATCTCAGGCAGTATTCAAGCAATCTTCACCAAACTCTTGCGATTTTACTAATACGGATGTGTAGAATTGAATGCTGGATTCCTTTTATGATAACTATTATATAGCATTAATCAATATTGCGTGATAAAGGCCTATACTAACACAAGAAAGCGCAGAGAAAAGAAGTTGATATTTCAGAACAGAACTCTGAGACCGAGCGGCCTCAATATATACTTTAGGTTGCAGCTATGTGCGCGCGTTTTTATGTGTACTGTATGAATTTTCAATCTTTTTGAATTTTGCTCGCGCAAAGTTTTATCCGTTATGACCCGTTCACACGGGCTGCGATACCATGTCGTGCGGTGTGAACGGCTGGCGATCTTATGGCGATTTCACTTGCGATGTCGCCGCGACTCGCAGGCGTTTTGAAGGTGTTAAAATGCCACTGCGATTCCAATGTTTAAAGCCAAATCGCCGGGCTGTTCACACTGCGCGTCAAGGCGTCGCCGATCGATGGCCGCAGAAATCGCAACTGAGATCGCGCCGTGTGAACTGGCTATTGCACTGATGAAGTGGCAGGAGCCACGAAACGTCTGCTATATATTTTAGCGCTTTTATTCCAGATTTTATATATCATCACCTTTGTCATTATCATCGCCATGTTTATCATCATCATCTCCAAGGCAACATCACCATTATAGCGACACCAACACAACCATCAAAAGCAGCAGTCATCGGAATAATTCCACGTCTGTTTCTTGTGAGCACTATCACAAGTCAGAATTGTCATAAGCTGCATTCCATCACCTGGCACGCACTGCTTGTACATGCACAAAAAGACAATGCGTAATGAAGCTTTTAATGCGGGTTTTTAACCTTCCTTCCAGTATTTCACTTTTTCCTGTGAAACTGGGTGCTCTCTCTTCAGTCGGTGCATTTGGTAAGTGTCCAAAGGCATCACAACACCCGATCTGCATTCTACTGTCACTAGTAACGCCTACAAGAGACTGGCCTATGTAGCAGTTGAAGGGGAGGAAGAGGGAGTTAGGGGTCCAGAGTCCTTGCTCATCTTCCTCCCGTGATCCTTCGCGCACCTGCCAAATCCTCCCCTCAAATCCTATAGACGGAGGTCATCGCTCACTGGGAAAACCTCATCTCTCCGACCGCGGAAAGAAAACGCTAGAAATTCAAAAATGCTTGTTTCTTCACGAGATGTCGTTTCCCTGAACGGTGGCCATGTTTGTTTTCCTACCAGCCTCGTTACCATGCAAATACCCTTCCCACAATCCTACGCGCGCCTTTTGTGCGCTTCCTCCACTTAATTTGGAATGCTAGTCTTCATCTTGAATCGTCAAGAAAACAATGTAATGATATTCTTACATTCTATACTTGCATCGTCAGGAACAAGACTTCAAGTGAACACTCGTCTGAAAGCTCAGCCCATCGCAGGGACAAGACAAGAAAAGAGGACTTAATATACGCAGCTATGGATATTATATCGGTTGAGATCTGAAATGTTTAGCTCAATCAAGTTTCGAGGGAAAATAATGTGCCCAAGTCCACCAGTACTGTGGCAGTTCCAGATTCTAGTGGGTGGGGGTCAGGGAGGCTCGTACCAGGAAGTGTAAGAAAATTGGAAAGATTGAGATGGTTAACCACACACATTAGATAAACAACAAAATGAAATGAATGTAAATAAAGGGCAACAAACAAATATTTCTTGCGTATTTACAACACAAATTTGGTCAGCCAGTGATTCATATATCCGTGATATCTTCATACGAGTTTTGCAAAACGACGCCGTTGACTAGTTTTGCAGTGGTTTTGGCTTCCCTCCTACTCCATTGACTAGTTTGGGTTCCTCTTTGGTTGGCCCACTTGTTCCACTAAGCGTCTGCTGCCCTTGCAGTGTTGGATCTCGTATATTTTATGATTTCTTTGGCTATCCTTTCTTCAAGCTCCTGGTCCGTCAAAAGCGTAGCATCCGTTCTAGGCTGCGTAGCGTTTCCCGTACTTTCAAGCTTTTATCTGGCCCTAAAACTCCACGGAAACGCTACATGTGCTCGCACTATCTCCTCCCTCCCCCCCCCCCCCCCCCCCCCCCCCCCCGCCCCCCAAACTGCAAATTCCAAATCAACAGAGCTCCCCGGCTCGTCTGCTCGCCAGGGGCATTCTCTTACCCAGAGCTCCCCGGCTCGTAACCTCGCGGGGGAGGCTCTGGTGACAGCCACTAACGCATGCGTGAGATTTAATACAGAGCCGCTGAGAGAAAGACCTTTCAGCGCATGCTCCAACGTTCAAAATGAGCCAATCAGCGACGGCCCTCAATTGGATGTCCCCAGAGCCTCCCCTGCGAAGTGACGAGTGAGCCGGGGAGCTCTGGGTACGAGAATGCGCCAGGGGAGGCTCTGGGGACACCATTTGAGGGCCGTCGCGTTTGAGCATGCGCTGAAAGGTCTTTCCCTCAGCGGCTCTGTATTAAATCTCGCGCATGCGTCAGTGGCTGTCACCAGAGCCTCCCCCGCGAGGAAACGAGCCGGGGAGCTCTGGGTTCGAGAATGGGGATATATATAATTGAACTATCAACAACGGGACAATTCAACGCGACGTAGTTTTTTTTTTTTTTGGGGGGGGGGGGGGGGGGGGTGAATAGGTTTGCGGAAGGCAGAAACACGTTTCTGGTAAAGGTCAGTAGAGTGATGTACGTAAGCGATGCGGTAAATTTTTTGAAGCTATTTGCTTTGCGTAACAAATCGCTTCTTAGTCATCGCCTTCGAACCCTAAACCCTAACGTGGCTATGAGTATGCGCCGCCCTCGTATAAACGCCGCAGTTTGGGTGTGGCCGTTTTTGGCGACAACCATATAAAAGCGAAGAAACGACTTAAGGTACTAGAGGAGGCTCATGATCGAAATTTCAATTCTCCCCAGAATCACCCAACCTGATGCTGGTGATACTATTTATCATATAGGGTAGTTTAAAACTTTGAAATTTCACGAATTCCTACAAAAATCGAGAGAGAAATGCAACGTTTTTCGCGCCAAATATTGTAATGTTATACCTTTTGTTTATCCTGCCCGAGTATTTATCTGGTATTGTTGCAGTGACCCTTGACCTACTGTTAGTCATTAACTGGACACAGTATTCGGCTTTTATATGCGAGAAAGTACTTTATTTTTGTTCATAGAGGTTTTAATCATTTGTAGCAACGAAATAATTTCCAGAGGTTGCTTCTTTTCCTCTCCTAATGTTAAAAACAATGAAATATTATCAGTTGTTGTGTTGGTCAAGCCGGATCGCATTTCATTTCCAGTATTTAATCCCTGGTGGAGTCATGCCGTGTGCATTGATCGATGAATCATTCCTGAGACATAAAAACATGTTTTTGGCAGCTTAAAAAACAGATTCTTACTTGTTATAAAAAGCCAATGTTGTTAAAACCAAAATTTCGCAGCTATGCGGTTTGTTCTGAGCTTGTTTACGAGCGCGCGTGACTTCTGAAACTTGAGTGAAATTTAATCCGATTTACTTTGCTATAGTAGCGTGTACTTATTTTCGCGCGAAAAACATTGCTGTATAAGGGCAAAAGATCCTTATTTGGGGGGAAATATTGAATACAAAAGACCGCTGACTGGTTAAAAGTAACCAACACAACTGAAGTGAACAAAGCCATAGAATCGAAAATTCGTGAAGTAAGGAAGTTATTTCACTGTAATTAAGGCGCTTGAACACCGAAAATGATGAATAAGTGCGTGTAGATTTCAGCTATGTCTCTAAAACTTTCTGAAACGAAAAGATAGTGCATTTAGAAGGATTTTGACCATGCCCGTATGGAAACTCATAATATTATTAATTCTGTTGCGTTTTGACTTTATTAATCGGTAACTTATTAACTTATTAATTTTTGCTACGGGCACGGTCAATTTTGTCCCTTTTTTAATGCAAAATAAGCTGGTGCACTTAGTTTAGGTCTGTTGTTAAAACGTGTGAGTTTTTAGATTTTTAGTGAAAATGTAATGGTTACTATGGAGACCGATACTCGCGAAACAGGGCGTGGTATCAGTATGCGCATTACATCAAAACAAAGCTAAATATTTAGTAAAAACATGCTGAAATGCTGATTGGGTAAAACGAAATATAAAGCGAGATATAATTTTTCAAATTGTACCCTCGGGAGCCTCCTGTAGTACCTTAAATTGAAAATTTAATTAATGACAATTGTTGCTAGTTTAAATCAAACGAAAACCCTGGCATAGTATATTCACTGTTGTGAAAACAAATCCTTTGTCACTTTCTCATTCAAAATTTAATAAGCGCCGCCCTTCGAATAAGCGCCGCATTAGAGACCTGAAAAAATAAACAAGCGCCGCGGCGCTTATTCGAACAAATACGGTATGCCACTTCGCGGGAATCGTCCAGCTTGGACTCCGTATGTTGCTTCTGTTTCTACATTGATCATACTTCAGTCGCACAAGAATCACGGGTCGCGTACGTCATACCCCCAGTGATACAAATCATCTGTAAAACTTTCAATTTTCAGACTCTGCTCTCTCAGCCGACATGACATTTGGCATAACAAAAATTTAAAGTATTACTAATGTGAGGATACTCTTTCTAGTGCCAGTATTTGATTTTCAGTCAGCTACTCGTAAGATCTTGTATGATTGGATAGGCAGAACAAAGCATCCCATTGTTTCCTCGTTCTATTGTATGACCCTCTATTGTTTTGCACTGAGGGTATCAATCCAATAGGATTAGATCTTACCAGAGCTGTATCATGACCCTTAATTTTAAGACGTGAATTTGCGGAGGCCATTTTGGAAAAGGGTCTATTGTATTGCCAAGAACATCAACTGACCAATACAGCTATTTTATTAAAAAGTAAATGACTACAAGCTATAAAAACAGATACACACTTTCCCCTCTAATAGCTGAAATGTGCAGTAATACTGCAGTAAGAGGTGGGTGTCATGCTGCAAAGAAACTAGTGATACAGTGCATGTGAAAACAATTGAAATGGGTACTCCCCTTGCTGGTAGGCAAAACAGCTACGTCTCTACAAAGAGGCTTTACTCTGACATTTTCAAGTCTAACATGCAGGATTTCAACTAAATAAAACTGTGCTGTGTAGTTATTAATGGTACCAAAATTCAAAACTAAACTTAACAGTGTTTTAGGCTAGGAGGCAAGCATGCACAGGTATAGAGATAACAAGACTGAACCTCCACGCAAGAACTGAACCTCCACGCAATAACTATGTATCAGCTTCTAAACTGAACAACATGGGAACTTTTATCAACAAGTTGTCCAGGTTAATATAGTACTTGCCTACTTAACTGACAAAATACACAATTTTATTGACTGACTAGACTTGAGCTTGATACTTTCCCTACAGTGTCTTATATTACAGTGCTAATGTGGAGGCAACTAACTATCAATAGTCTTTACTCATCACCCTCAGGAGAGGGGCTTCGACTGCCGGCTCCCTCCCCATTATCTTCACCTCTGTCACTTGCTGGACTGCCTGATCTGTTAGATGGGGATCGGGATGCAGACTTGGCAGGGGATTTGGATGCTGATCTGGACCTGGAATGTTCTCGCTCTCTGCGACTGTGTTGTCTGCGCCTGTCATCTCTGCTGCTTCGTTTTGGGGAGCGTGACCGAGATTTGGAGTATGAGCGGTGGCGTCTTCTTCTGAAAAGTGTAATATTCAGTTATACATATATAAGTTTAATAAACAAATAAACAGTGTTTGAGGTTAGATTATTTAAAAAAAAACAGCTTTATTCGTACCTGGGGCTACGACTTCTTGATCTACGCCTGTAAAATGGTAACGAGTAGTTCAGCATAGGCCTTATGTAGATAATCATAAGTTTATATAATTGTTTGCCCAACATATTTATGCAGAGGAACAGGCAACAACAGCTGTGTTTGAGAGTCTAACAAAGTAATTTTGGCAGTGATTTATAAATCATCTAGCCTGCCCACAGGCGTGAGTAGTAAAAAAAAACTGTTTTTTAGGTCGAAAAACCTGAGTTTGCTAAATTGGTGACAAAAATGACAAATTGGGGGAGGGGGGCATGGTGCCCATGCAACAGAAAACTCAGGTTTTTCAAACTAAATACTACTCTCCAATGCCTGCGAACAGGCTATAAATCACCAACTACTTTAATTTGGTGTAAAAAAAAACCCTGTTATCTCACCTGGGACTGCGACTTCTGGATCGTCTTCCTCTGCCACCATAGTGATCATCATCATAAGAATAACCCGTCTGTCTCTTTTCCTTTGACCGCATTGTTGTGGGAGCTAAACAAACCACAGGTATTACTACCAACAGTCGTGAAAAGCACAAGACCCTCTCTTGTGTGCATCAATGTCATTTTAAAGAAATGCATTATTTGCCAACTGCAATGATTTTCTAGCAAAAAATTTAAACTGAGGTCAAAGATATTTGCTTTCACCAGGGGTCTCTATTTTGAGTAATTGCTGCTTATCTATGAATGATCTGCATTTCCCCCTTCATGTCTATATATTTTGTATGATGCCCACAGTTTTTGTCAGAGATGAGAAAAGATAAAAAGTTATTAACTGGCACAGTTCATTTAGTAAAGAATATGACCATGGTTTGGAAAATGCTTCTATCTGCAGGAGTTTCAATAAGTGTTGGAAGTAGGCAGCTGGGTTTGGTGGTCCCATACGAAAGGCAGTTAAAGCTCTGAGGCTTCTAGGGGGTACAGGGGCATGCCCCCTCTTCCAAAACAAAACAAAAATACCTTACCACCTATTTTCCCATTTTGGATGGCACCACCTATTTTCCCATTTTGAATGGCTTCATCAGTTGGAACAAGTGTATGCTAAAGTATGGTAGATGCCCCAATATGGTAAACACCATATTTTTCAACTTTGATCAACTTTGATCTGCTCCTGGTGATAATCATTCTATGTGTTTATGCGCTTCAGCTAAAACATCTTGAACACTGAGGAAAAACTTGTTTCCATCTGCCGGAGTCACCAAACAAAAACTATACAGAAAGTGCCTTATCACAATTTGTTCTATTTTGGATGGCTTCCTTATGGGAACAAGTGCTTGCTAAAGATTGATGTCCCTTTTGAATTTTCCATGGGTAAACACCATGTTTGTTAAACTTTGGTTACTTACTCTTCCGATCACCCTCAGCAAACTGGATCTCTAGCTCACGACCAAGTAGCACTGCTCTATCGAGATAGTACAATGCATCTTCTGAATCACGGATATCATCAAATGTGAAGCAGGTTAAGGGAAGCTCTGTAGCTGGAACAACTCTTGTTATTAAACCTTTACTATACTTGGGAAACTTTTTAGCTTGCAAGCTTTTCTTTTGACAATATTTTCTTGGCTTGGGCTTGGCAGGCCTTTGAAAATGCTTTTGACTTTGTTGTGAAAGCCTTGTTTTAACTTTTAAGAGCTTTTCTTTAGCTTTGCTTGTGCCAAAGCCTTGTAAGGAGGCTAGCTTGAAGCTGTCAAAACTTTTGAGTCTTGGCAGACTTGCACTGTACTAGCTTGAAACCAAAACTTTATTGTATGGCTTGGAAGGCTGTTTATCTTTGCCTTTAGAATGATACTTGACCTTCAAGTGAATAAGATAAGTCATAGATCAACAAATACATAACAACTCCTCATTACTTTTGCTGATGCAGAACATTTCAACAAGTTGCAAATCATATTTTAAGTCCTCGTGATCAAAATCATTGAAATTTTTATTGCTTTGAATTAACTCCCACAAAGCCCCAGTTGTCAAAAATTTATTCCTGTTATGGAACTAATATAATTAAGATGAATTTTCTCGTTTTCATGAATGTATATGTTTTTTTACATTCACTTACAAGGTTTAGTCTGTCTTGTAAGACATCATGAACAGATTCTGTGTTGCTTTTGCACTTTGCTTGTAACCGTCCCTTGCCCTTGCTTGGCACTTTAGCTTTAGCATTTGAAATCTGTTTCTGTATGTTTTCTTTCTCTGATGAGCTTACTTTAACATCTTTAAACCATTTATGACTGTATAAAGAAATAAAAAATGGGAAATTCAATCTATTAAGTCATAGAAAACATGTCCAAGTAATGCAGGTGTCCAGTATTCCAGATCTGGACTCTTTGTGCTCACCATCCACTTGCATTAGATTCAGTTAATCA
Organism: Scolanthus callimorphus; assembly: GCA_033964015.1. Classification (NCBI taxonomy): domain Eukaryota; kingdom Metazoa; phylum Cnidaria; class Anthozoa; order Actiniaria; family Edwardsiidae; genus Scolanthus; species Scolanthus callimorphus. The sequence goes on from CM066916.1 coordinate 771,079, forward strand.
AAAGGTCTATGTAAATGCATGTTTTGGCCAGGTAATTTCAAGTATCTTACATGTTGATTGGCCATAGGAAAAGCACATTTGACTGTTATTTTCTAGCCAATCAGCCTGCACAAAACTTGAAATCACGCTGACAAAACAAACATGCTTTCAAATGCAAAGAACATGAAAAACTTCGCTTTTCACTGTAGCTCGAAAATGGTGGTAGAACTTTTTTACTGTTTAGTGTGATTTCCTAAAATTGCTTCAAAACTTTATAGACAAACTTCATCATAAGCAAACACTGTTACTTCTCATGGTCTTTGACAAAATGTCACAGAATTGATACTTAAGCTTACATACAAAGGTTGAGCAACAAGACAAAAGTTCAAATCAGTTTTCAATTCACCGTTTATAGCGTTAACAGTTTCAGTGTTCAACCACGCCATTTAGCATTAAATAACATAGGAAAAGGATATTGTACATAAGCAAAGCCTCTAGGATCTCGTGTGTAGTAATCCAAGGGAATATAGACGTCTGTTATACGGCCATATTTGCCGAACATTCGCCTCAAGTCGTCAGGTCTGCCATGGAAAACAAAGAGAAACACAGTTTCAAGTCAGACCTAAAAAATCCCAATCACTATAATAACATAGGTATAATTTAACATATCTAGCTACCTTGTATCTGGATGAAGGTTTCTGACGTAAAGAGAACTATTTGGAGGCCTCGAATAGCGCGACATTTTCGATCTAAAAAGAGGAAACTTCTTTTGCTTTTTCTCCGGTAAAAATGGCGGACCACGCTCTAACCACGTGGTTACCCGTCGTGCTTTACGAGAAAACCGCACAGAAGCGAGGCAGGCAACCGACTGAGCCGATCTCGGCATTTAGTATCCGTTTTGGATAGGCCCCTGGGCAGATAAGGAGGCTAGAAATAGTTTTTCAGTGATAGTGCACTAGTTAGTTATTTGCCGTTTATTTCATTTTCGGATTTTTTATTAGGGTATATTTCCGATGTCCCGACGAGCACCCCTATCACTTTTACTTGGGAGAACTTCAAGATGGCGGCTAGCTAGTATAAATATTCATTATGATTCACATATTCTCGTTCTATGAGTGAATCAAAAGGAACATGTTGGACCTGCGAACTCTCTCGTAGCTCATGTGTAAGATGTTGGGTTATGAATAGGTAATTTGCACAGCGTTGAGGGTTCGCACCACCATGAATACTTTTTCCTTTTTTCTCAATAACTTGCGTTAAAAATTTCTAAGTGCCATGAAGTGGGCGTAAATAAAAAAATCGTGTAGACGAGACAAATTCGAGAAGTTTTCCTAGACAAGTATCCTTGTTGAAAAACTAGCACTGAAGATCAGAGAAAGAGGATATTACACGGGGGCGTGAAGATATGAGTGGCAAGAACAATATTTTACGAATGAGCACAGCTAATCTTCAAGCCATCGTGTAATTTTCTTTTTATTATATAGACAAACCAGAAAAAAATATTCCAAATTGATTTCCAAGCACTTTTATTTTGACCGAAATCCTCACTAGTGAGGATATGGAAAATATGTCACTCAGGTCCCGGATGCAGCTTCATATGAGATCTACGAGTGGCGTATCTCCCAGTAAAACACTTGTCTATCAGGGGCTCATAAATAGGGGCGTCCCTCTCTAGTATTGCCCTATTGATAAGGTTCATTGAAGACAAGGTCAAACAAGAAGTCAAGTGGGTACCCTTAGTGCTGAAGTAGTGCTTTGACTGCATGTCGGGAATTTGGGAATCATTGTGTCCATATAATAAATAAAACTAGAAATATCTGCAGATAGGGAAATGCTCGGATAAGTGCAAATGAATTGAAGAAAGTAAAATCATTTATAGAATATTTGCCATTACCAAATTAGTGTCAAATATTTTGGCGTTCCACCCGATTACAAATTTCGTATAGCCCGTTTCACCCCAAATTTTGTTATATTGAGCTCGGCAACATTTTGGTTGTAGTCATTGATTCAATCTTGCACAAGTTGTAAACACCAGATTGGCATTTAGTATAATTGTCGGCTGCAGTGCGATCTTGTCTCAACAAAATTTAGTGACGTCGTGTAATTGTCACTCGAACGTTGTTCGTAATAACCGGAAATGCCCCGAATAGCTTCGAGCGTGATCCAAACACCAAAAATATTCTTCCTATATAAAAATTTCACGCATGTGCGATGCCATATTACCGCTGACCGATGCCGTTCGTAAAATACGGAAATCCGAGAACGACCCCAATTCGTAAGCCAGAAATGTTCCGAATGGTCCCGAGTGTGATCCAAACCCAAATTTCTTCTCCCTATACAGGTGAAATCATGCAATCAAATCCCTTCTGCACAAAATTAGACTAAAGCACTTTTGGATCCATAAGAGAAAAGGGCTATAAATTATTATTATCATTATCAACTCACATACAAATGGTCTGAAGTATGCAATTTTATTAAAACATGGTATAAAATAAAGAGAAGCGCTCTAATCCCTCTAAATAGTAAGATAAAGGTGGATCTCATGCAGCAGAGAAACTAATGCAACTCCCCAGACCCTTGATCTCTTGCTGCTAGCCAGAACAGCTACAACTTTGTCCCTACAAAGAGGATTTACTCTGACATTTCACTTGACATTTCCCAGTCTAACATGCAGGCTTTCAAGTAAATCAAAAACTATATTGTGCAGTTATTATGGGTACTGAAATTCAAAATAGTTTTTTGTATGGTTAGGAAACAAATTTGCATATAAATAAACAAGTCAGGAAAAAGAACTTAATTTCCACCCGTATCAGTTTCTGATCTGCAACAAGTCCAACAAAATGGGAAATTCTCAACTAGTTGTCCAGGAAATAGCTAACGATTTATGACTATAGCACTTGTTTCTAGGTACTTTTTTAACTGACCAATAAAGAATTTCCTTTAACTGACTAGTTTTGAGCTTGATACTTTCCCTACAGTGTCTTATATTACATTGCTATAATGTGGAGGCAACTAACTATCATTAGTAGAAACCCACTCGCATACTATCATGAATCCTGCAATCCGATTGGCTCTGCTACTCACTATCTATCACGTAATAAATAGTGAGTAGCAAAAACGCTAGCGCAAAACTTTCTAAAACCATGAAAATAAATGTTTTAGCAACAACTTGAAGATAGTATGCTAGTGGGTTTCTACTAAAACAATTAGACTACTCGTTCTCGTTTTCTATGAGTCAAATCGTCAACTTGGTGCTACACCCTTGTTAACTATCTATTGACTCATAGAAAACTCAAACTTGTAGTCTAATTGTTAAATAGACTTTACTCGTCGCCATCAGGGGAGGGGCTTCGACTGCCGGCTCCCTCCCCATTATCTTCACCTCTGTCACTTGCTGGACTGCCTGATCTGTTAGATGGGGATCGGGATGCAGACTTGGCAGGGGATTTGGATGCTGATCTGGACCTGGAATGTTCTCGCTCTCTGCGACTGTGTTGTCTGCGCCTGTCATCTCTGCCGCTTCGTTTTGGGGAACGTGACCGAGATCTAGAGTGTGAGCGGTGCCGTCTTCTTCTGAAAAGTGTAATATTCAGTTGTGCATTAGTTGCTGTTAAATAAATCAATATTAATGACCTGGTGTTTGAGGTTGATCATCAAAAAACAGCTTGATTCATACCTGGGGCTACGACTTCTTGATTTACGCCTGTAAAAAAAATATTGTATTTCAGCACAAGCCTTATGAAGATGATCTTCATTTTATATGATTATAACATGATGTTTGTGCAACATCATAGGGAGGATGAGGAGGAAAAGCAGCTGTATTTGAGAGTCCAATGACTTTTTTTTGCAACCATCAGCATTAAGGGCAACATTAGTAGTTCACCTGGGACTGCGACTTCTAGATCGTCTTCCTCTGCCGCCATGGTAGCTGTCACCATAAGAATAACCTGTCTGTCCTTTCTCTTTTGTCCTCATTGCTGTGGGAGCTAAACAACCCACATGTATTACTATTGACAGTCATGAAAAGCACAAGACCCTTTAAAGTTTCAAAATTTCCTTAAAAAATACAGATGTGGGGAAATCTCCTGAAAAAGGCCCACTTAGATCTGCTCCTGGTGATAATCATTCTATGCGTTTATGCGCTTCAGCTAAAACATCTTGAACACTGAGGAAAAACTTGTTTCCATCTGCCGGAGTCACCAAACAAAAACTATACAGAAAATGCCTTATCACAATTTGTTCTATTTTGGATGGCTTCCTTATGGGAACAAGTGCTTGCTAAAGTATGATTGATGTCCCTTTTGAATTTTCCATGGGTAAACACCATGTTTGTTAAACTTTGGTTACTTACTCTTCCGATCACCCTCGGCAAACTGGATCTCTAGCTCACGACCAAGCATCATGGCTCTATCAAGATAGTACAATGCATCTTCTGAATCACGGATATCTTCAAATGTGCAGCTGGTTAAGGGAAGTTCTGTAGCAGGAACAACTCTTGTTGCTAAACTTTTAATATACTTGGGAAACCTTTTTAGCTTGCAAGCTTTTCTTTCAACAATTTTTTCTTGGCTTGGGCTTGGCAGGCCTTTGAAAATGCTTTTGACTTTGTTGTGAAAGCCTTGTTTTAACTTTTAAGAGCTTTTCTTTAGCTTTGCTTGTGCCAAAGCCTTGTAAGGAGGCTAGCTTGAAGCTGTCAAAACTTTTGAGTCTTGTCAGACTTGCACTGTACTAGCTTGAAACCAAAACTTTAATGTATGGCTTGGAAGGCTGTTTATCTTTGCCTTTAGAATGATACTTGACCTTCAAGTGAATAAGATAAGTCATAGATCAACAAATACATAACAACTCCTCATTACTTTTGCTGATGCAGAACATTTCAACATGTTACAACTGATTAGATGCACTTTACAAGGGTTTTAATATCATCAAATCTTAGTTTTAAGTCCTTAGAGTCAAAATCATTTAAATTTTTATATTAGCATGAAGTGACTTCTAAAAATCAAAGCTCCAGTTCCAAAATTTGTTATTGTCATGGAACGAATAAAAATTTTCTAGTTGTGATGAATGTATACATTTTTACATTCACTTACAAGGTTTAGTCTGTCTTGTAAGACATCATGAACAGATTCTGTGTTGCTTTTGCACTTTGCTTGTAACCGTCCCTTGCCCTTGGTTGGCACTTTCGCTTTAGCATTTGAAATCTGTATCTGTATGCTTTCTTTCTCTGAAGAGCTTACTTTAACATCTTCAAACCATTTATGACTGTATAAAGAAACAAAACTTCTGAAATTTAGTCTATGTCATAGAAAGCATGTCCAAGAAATGTAGGTATCTAGCATTCCAGAACTGCCTGCCATAACAAAGCTCTAATTGGAGTACCCCTATTGCATTGGTACTACCATTTTCAAGCTACCAAGAATGCAAACCTTTTTCTGCATTGTTTGGACATGAAAACATGCACATTTTTCAAGCTACCAAGAATGCAAACCTTTTTCTGCATTGTTTGGACATGAAAACATGCACATTTTTCAAGCTACCAAGAATGCAAACCTTTTTCTGCATTGTTTGGACATGAAAACATGCACATTTTGTGAGGTGATTTCAAGTTTCTTGCACACTGATTGGCACCATTGTATTGTTGTCTGAGCATAAATTTGAAAATGACATGAACTTAAACCTGTTCTCCCAGTGCAAAGTCTTTAGACTTTCAGGACATTGCTCCAAATGATTTACGGATTAGTTTTCTCTAAAAAAACATCCACTTTTGCAATAATGTATCAGTCAATTCCAGCGACGACCATGCCCCCCCCGGGACACCGTGGGGCATTTGCACACCACTGGTTCCCTGGGGTGGGGAATTTGGAAAATTTTGCTGGCCCCGGGGTCGGGATTTGTTTTTCTCCAGGGGAGGGGAGGTGGGGAATTTTGGTTCTCTTTCACGATCTTTTAGCGCGTTGAGTTTTGCGGAACTACAACACCAGTTCACTTCCCTGACCAGTTATAACTATCAATTGGCGTTACAATGTCCCAGTTACAGAAAATAACGTCACACAAAATATAATGCCGAGCATGGCCCGTATACACCACTCTAGTTTTGAGATTGAGCGATGCCGGGGACGACAAATGAATGGAGTTTGTAGCCAAATGGCTACAACCGAGAATGGCCGAGAGAAATTAGTGGAGACGTTTTTTGTATGTCACTACTATATTGCAATACCTTAGTAGAAGAAGAATTTCAATTACGACTTGAGACTGACGGATTTGCTTCACTGTTTACTTGTATTTTGTCTCGTTTCAGAGAGAAGAAATCTAAAAGTATAGTTTAAAAACGAATTATAAATGCTCGGACAGAATAAATGGAGTTGAATTTCTGAGCGGGAATATTTTGTAGGGAAGCTTTACGCAGTGTCGATGGAATCTTTGTCTTTTTCTGGTCCCGGGGGAGGGGGATTTGTCCAATTTTTGTCTTCCCCGCCGTGGGGTATTTTACACTTTTCCAGCCCCCGGGGTGGGGAATTTTTACTTTTAATTTTAGAAATGACCAAAATCCCGGGGGTTGCCCGGGGGGGCATGGTCGTCGCTGGAATTGACTGATACATAACTTCTAGCTACATTCGGCCCTTTCTGATCTTAGATTGACTTGACTATTTAGCATTAAATAAAACAAGAAAAGGATATTGTACATAAGCAAAGCCTCTAGGGTCTCGTGTGTAGTAATCCAAGGGAATATAGACGTCTGTTATACGGCCATATTTGCCGAACATTCGCCTCAAGTCCTCAGGTCTGCCATGGAAAACAAAGAGAAACACAGTTTCAAGTCAGACCTAAAAAAATCCCAATCACTACAATAACATAGGTATAATTTACCATATTTAGCTACCTTGTATCTGGATGAAGGTTTCGGACGTAAAGGGAACTATTTGGAGGTCTCGAATAGCGCGACATTTTCGATTTTTAAAGAGAAAACTTCTTTGTTTTCCTCCTGTGAAAATGGCCGACCACGCTCTAACCACGTGGTTACCCGTCGTGCTTTACGAGAAATCTTACGGAAGCGAGGCTGAGCGGGACAGCGGGACCTGGATACTAGTTTCTCTTTGAAGAATAGAGAATTCAAGTTTGAGCCCAACACATTTTTTTTCAAACGCTTTCGAAGTCGACTTTTTCCTCGTCCAAAGTCAATAAGGATCATTATTATTATAAATAATTTACAATAAACGTTCTTGGGTTACCTGTGTTGCCTGAAAATTGCGAAATCATAAAATCCATAAAAGGGAATTCGCTCCTAATATGGTAGTGATCCTTGGAACCCTCTTGGCGCGAAGTTCATAGCGTTGTTGTCCTTGCAGGCCGAGAACTTTTCTCTCACCTTGAAATTCTCTTTCACTTTTTTAGCCATTGTTACCTTAATTTTTAACCGATTTTCTAAAAAATTTGCAAAGAACTTTGTCTAGAATCTTACTCAAGATGGAAGTCGACAGAAGGTCATTTTCACGCGGAAGATCAGAGAGACAGCGTTCTGAATCAAACCCTGGGGCTGGCAGCCGAAACTCAAAGCGTTCTTACCAGAGGTATGGGAAGGTCATTGTCGAGGTATTAAACACGCTATTGATTGAGCAAAGCAAGAAATTTGGAAATATTTTTAATATCGAATGGTTGTTTGTTCATGTATGGTGCTTGATATAGTCAAATATATGCTGTTTTTCCACGAAATTGCTGTTTGGATTTTGGCGCCATTCCCAACAAATCCCCGAACGAAGTTTCCTGTGCCATGATCCATTCAACAACAAACGTGCGGCTAAATCTTGGTCGTGCTTTAGTATCTACTGTGAATTTCATATAAATCATTTAAATAAAATGAAATCAGTTGTCCAGGGACAGTTTTATACACATAATTCTTATTAGTGGGGCTTTGAAACCAGAGTTGAATGAAGCTAACACCGCGTTTACAAAATACACTGTTTCACCTAGCTGTTTGCTGTAAAGCACAAACTGTAATAGGCTAATATGTCTTGGTTTAGAGGCACTCAATCTTCTATTATATGATGTGGATTGGAGCAATTGGCTGTGGAATTTAAAACAGCTGGCAGAACTATTTTGCCTCTGATAAATTTTAACATAATTATATTCTCTTTCTAGAGAGAACACCACAAGAAGTCAGAATTCCCAAGAGGCTTGTAATGGTGATGACCTTCGTTCCCCTTGCCACAAGCAACCCAGATTCAAAGGGCACAAAGAGAACACACCAGAAAACAAGACCCATGTTAACCATAGGTGGTCAAAGATGAGAGCAAGCGAAAGTGAAGTGCCTTGGAGTAAAAAGTCCCCCCTCTCATTATGTACAAAACAGTGGCCTCCTCTTGGGTTTTTTGACATTGACAAGTAAGCATTTTTAACATGATCAATTTAATCGGTAATGTGCAAGACTAAGTATTGTGACCAAAACAGATTTTCCTGCTCATGACTAAATTTCCATCTGTAGTTGCTTGCCAAAATGGCAACTACAATAATTATGTTTCTCATGTAAGGCAAATCTTCCTGGGATATACTCCTGGGGGGGGGGGGGGTCTCATGTAAGGCAAATCTTCCTGGGATATACTCCTGGGGGGGGGGGGGAACTCTAAGGTTAAAATGCTAGGGGTGACCATAGGGAAGCTCGAATTTTGACCCTTAAAAATACCTGGTTTGAACAAAATTCCACCCTAAAAAATACCCCTCAGTCTGAAAATACTCTAAAAAATACCAACAATTTTGACAGATTAAATTTTATTCTGGCCGTTTATTTGATATACATCAAATGTATCCTCTCGAGTTTCAAATACTCTATCATTCTTTTCAACCTATGTACCTTATTTGCATGAGAACCCCTAAAAATACCTATTTTTTCTTACCATACCCTTTTTTTATTTTCGAACCCCTAAAAAATACCAGATCGTTGATTTCAACCCCTAAAAAATATGACGGTCACCTCTAGCATTCGAATATAGGGAGTCCCCCCGATATTCTCCATATTTTGGCAACTAAATTGCTGACAGATTTCAAACATCTAGGAGCTACGTGGCCACCAGATGAGAAGGGTTTCTTTGCATGTAGCAGGTTTTCATTTCCAGTGAATATCAAGACTGATGCTTTCCATTTACTTACTCCAAATGCATCACTTGCTTCCATTTTTCAGTTACACACCTGAGGCTAATAAAGACTGGGGAACACTAGTTGAGGAAGAAGAGCTTGGGAAACCACACAATGAGGGAAGAAAACAACCTTTAAAGTAAGTTAATGAGCTGCTGATTACAAATGAAAGGACATGATTGGTCTAGGCTGTTTGACAGGCATAACATCCAAAACCTAAGGGAACGTTGTGGTGCTCATCACAAAGCAATGTTGCCATTTCAGCACCATCTTACCTTCTGTGAAACTGCACAGCCTGAGGACTGTTGGTGTGTTGGCATGCTTTGTTGGTCATGCATGATTTGCTTATAAGAAAAAGTGTACTTTTTGTCTAGAATAAGTGGCTAGTACACAGTTAATGACAAGTTAATTCTGAAATTTTGCAAATTAGAAAAGTAAAGGTCAAGAACTGAAACAATGTTATAATAATGATAGTTATGAGGAATGAGACATTCATGCCAAGTGATGAAAGTGAAGTGCACGAGAGCCAACTAGAGATTTTGTACATGGCCAGCATATTTCATTCATCCATTTCTCCATACACCATCATCCTCTCATTTGTGCATTCATTTCCTTTCACATTCACATTCGTGGAACACATGTTTTGCTTACTTTTAAATTGTCTCTATTCCTTATAACTGGACATTTCCCCTTCTGTTCAGCTGGTAGTAGCAGACACATATTCATACTGCTGAGGTGTAGGTAACATGACAAAGTCAGCATGTATAACGCACTGTTAAGTGGCAGGACACACACTCATTCATGGTGCTTAGCTATTGCATGCTTTGGTTGGCCATGATCTCACTATGCAAACTTTCTGATGGCATGGTTTTGAAAAAAAAAACAGCAATTTGTATTGTAGAATTTCTAGATTCCTATCTATTCGTATATTTACAGTGCTGGTCTCTCTTGCTATTTAGCTGCTTAATTGAAGCTACAAAAAGGGAGAATAAACATATTATTATTATAAGAGGTTTTTGACTGCCCCAAACAGTTCGGTCATTTTCGGTCATTTTTTAATGCTACACTTGTTGAAATTGTACCTTCAGATTCAAGAGAAAATTGCTGCTCTCAGAAAGTAAAGAGTCAGACAACAATAAAGAAAAAGCCAAGCCTTCAAGCAATAGCAAACAACCTAGTGCATCACCCAAGCCCATCGTTACAGATCCTCACAAGTTAGACCAGCGACAAAAGCAGCTTGATATTGGGAAAAACACTGTGGCTTACGGAAGATACATTGCAGAAATGCCACGGTAATTTATATGATGCTTGTTCTATGAATCTTGCCTTTCTGTTGAAGTCTTATTGTGGGTTGTCTTCAGTTCTACTGTAATCATTTGTGGTCCCCTGTAAGGTGAATACTGAAGAACCCATTGCATCTGTTAAGAACAGGAGATTACCTCACCTACAAAGCAGGGCTCAATCTTAACTTCTGTTCTCAATAGCCAAGTGGCTACTAAATTGCATGATTCATTAGCCATAAGCTGCTTTCTGCTAGTCAATTATTCTACAGGAACAGGAAATAATTTGTTTTTTTATATAAAGAAGTTGTTTTAAGCAAAAGTCTAGTAGCCAATATGGCTTGTAAATCAGTGAAATTCACTAGTCCCCCCAAAAAATCTGCCAGTATTTGCCTAGTAGACTACTGCAAAGGTGGATCCCTGGAAAGACATACATACAGCCCTTATCATTGTTAGCTGCTTGGCAGAAATTTGTGCCATCCTCATCCTTAATTGCCTTGTCTAGCTAAATTATATTTGGAAATGTTCCTACAGGTGTCTCAGTCACAGAAATTTCAAACTTTTTTTTCCTAGACAAAAGAGGCAAAAGGAGGATCCTTGGACCCCAGATAAGTTTCAGCAGTGCAGTACAAGATCTTGGGTGGGGCAAATCAAGGTTTGGCGCCGACGTCTGCACACATGGGACCCACCCTCCAGTTCACAAGAAGACCTCTTCACGTCATCATCAACTAGGTAATTCTCAATTACAATGAAACAAATAAATATGCTGTTGTGGTTTTGTAACCAAAAGAAAACAGCAATCCCAATCTGAACCTGGAAACACAAAGAAATACAGCTATACAATGAATTCAATCAAAAAATATTGCAGCACATTTCCTTAATCAGCCGATGGAAATGGATGTTTCATTTGGGAGTTGTTAACCCTCAGATAACTTCATTCCCTTGATTGTAACCCACAGTAGCAGCCAAGTATCTGATCCAGATGGTAGAATGGAAGTTGAGATCCCCAAGGCACCCTCCAGGCCTGTTACACCAGATGACTTCTTCAGTGGGTTTGATCTTGATGCGTGTTTAATTGATGATGGCTTTCCTCTTTAGGGACTTCTGTAATACAGGTGATGGCAGTTCAGTAGTAGTTACACAAGAGACCTTTTAGAGTGCCGTGCATTTCTACATATTCTCATATTTTGACTTTTGAGGGCCATTCTTATTTGCTTTATAAATCTTACTCTTTGACCTTTTAAATATATTTCTGGTCATTAATTTGTAATCTATGAACATTTGTACTTTTTATCAATACTAGAGACCAGATTCTTTTATGTCAATTTTAAAATCTTTTGAGATAATATGACCTTGTTTTGTAGATAGTTTATAATCACACTGGTGTTAGAGATGTCTTGAAATGTTAAACATGTTATATGAAAATGACAGAACATTTGACGGGAACCAGAACCCACAGAAGATATGGTTGTCTGAATGTATTTTTACTTCAAAACCTCCATTTTTAGCTTTCCTCTTCTCACCACTTTTTCTTCCAATGAAATTACAATTCACAAAATGATCTTTATATATTATTAAATGACCATATTAGATCAACATAGTCTACAGCACAGATTTTAGATTTATCATGAAAGTTATACGATACTGGCAATTCACATTTTCATGTTGATTTTGTACATAAGAACATTGTTATTCAGTATAATACACATGCAACATCAAATAAACCAAGTTGTGTATGTAAGTTTACTTGTGATGCTGTAACAGCAAAGGTCCATTACTAAAACAGAGTAAAAAAGCTCATATTCATTGGTCAGCCACAAAAAAAACCTACACCACCCTGGTAATGTTAGGTTGTCCCTAAACAGTCCTGGAATTCCAGTGAATTTATGTCAACCCACCCTGGAAATCCATATTTTTTTCCCTGTAACTTTGCTTTAGTACCAGGGAACCCACCCAGAAATTCCAGTGCTTGTTGATGACCACCCTCCCTCAACAGGGGGAGTGTGAATTTTTGCAACTGGCCATTCATCTTCAACTTGAATGCCAGATAGTCCTTGTTTTAGCCTTTGGGGTATAGCATATCTAAGGCCTATGGCAAATGCTGTGCCAGAGTTGTGCCGTTCCAATACAAAACAATTTCTTGATTATAAAGTATAATGAAGCGGCATCCTCTGAAAAAGGAAGGTTCGACAGAAGAAGAGCGGCTGAAGTTCAGTGTTTGCCATAGGCCTAATTCATTCTTGGGTAAAGGTAAAATGTTGATCATTAATATAATATGTTTCCTTAGACTGAAAAATTTGACCTTTGAGAGTGCTAAGCAGGGAAAAATGGCACCATATTTTCTATTATTAGGGTAAACCATCTGCACAGTGAACTACACAGTAGTTTATAATGCTGCTTCCTAGTTGTCCTTTTCAGATATGTAAGTGCCTTTCAGGTCCTTAGAAGCTTTTGTGTGCAATATTTGCTGTACAATACAGCCACAGGCCATGAAATATGTATCTCAGAGAACAAAGCAGGTGCATCCATGTAGATACAGACACAATGGCTTGTTTCTCATCATATAAAACAGGTCTCAAAATTAAGAAATAATCATAGTTGTGATTCTTCCAACATATTATTAGGCATAAATTCATTATGAAGAACACTGCAAAATCTGAAAATACAGTGGTTGTTATTTTTTGTGGAAAAAGTTAGGTGTTAAAAAATGTAGGTGTACTAATTCCTCTAACTAGTGCAATTTCAAGCCCTGCATAATGCTACAGTTTATATAGTACCTCAGTAATATAACCAGACAGGTTCTGTATATTTAAATTTCTTTATTGTTTATTTTGATGCAAATTACATGTACTAGATTTCAGTGAGTTCCCTATTTTGGATCACTCTGACAATGCATTTGATACCATTTCAATAGTTATAATTCTTGATAAGTTCTGGGTAATTTATCATAATTAATATTGATAAGCCACACAACTTTTGTAATATTTCTAACATGCCAAGTATGGATTTCTAGATGCCATAAATGCATTGAAGTGGATATTATCAGAAAATGTTTATATAAAAAGATAGTTGTATTTTACAGACTTTATGACCTCATAGCAAAATGTTAAAAGCCTTTTCATATGCTACATACCAACATTTCAAGACATGATCATTTTAATACATGTACTAACATCTTATTTACATATCTGTAATGGCTCCCAAGTAAAAGAATTATTGATAATCCTGACATTTCCCAGGAATTCAAATAAAATAACTAAAAGAATATAGACTCAGTTTTACCCAACTACGATAGTCCACAATAACTACAATAGAATTGCAGCTCAATTTATTTGTCTTATCATAGACTCCCAGATGATTTGAAAATAAAACTTCTCAGAATAAAATGGTTACCAATACTTGATTCAAAATGCTGTATATACATCCTTTGTGGCTAACTGGTTCATGTAAAATTGATACCACATGAATCCAGCATTAAAAATATTTTTTTAGACCAATTGCCTTGCCATCTGACATTGCTCAGACACCTTGTGATGCAAATAAGTTCTCAAAAATTGAAAGATATGGTCATCTTAAAAGAAATGGCATCAGAGAGAATCAGCAGTAGATACATTATACTGAACACTTTTTAAATCTGGACTTTCTCGTTCAAACCATGTGCTACCAGCTTTTATTCATAACTGTTACCACAACTTACTTTTTTCAAGATATTGTATATAACAGAAACTACTGTCTTATTGAGTCTTTTAACAGACATCTCTAGACATATCTTAGCAATACAGTCATATTTGTCTTCTATTCCTTTTTATGATGAAATTTGAGGAAAAAATGACATAATCCATACAAAGTAGACAATACTTGGCCATTAAAGGATTACTTTAGCTATTAGGCTTTGTTATCCCATACAGTACTTCTTCCAACTCTAACACCAGGACGTTGGTAATCATTTCTAGGCCAGTAGAGTAGCAAGGGGCTTCTGCACCCCCCTGGCAAAAGCATGAATGTATGGTAAATTGCCATTGTATGGTAATGGCCAAATAATTTCCTTTTAAAGGCCCATAAGCACCAACGTCACTTTGCAGGCTCACAGAGAATAAAACGCAGTTGAAAACTCTATGCAAATTTGAACTTTTGAAATGCGAAGAACAATAGGAACCCCTTGGGACCTACTGTATCAGCCAATCAGAGCTGTTGAATGACAATAGAACCAATTGAAAACAAAGCGCAAAGGTTCCCGGTCGCGTATGGGCCTTTAAGTGAGACAATTCGTTATTTTTCTGGTACCTTTTGCTCGCCCTTGAAGTGAGTAAGGATCCTATGGACCCCCGCCCCCCAAAAGCTTTGGACCTCCCTACACCCCTGTTCTAGGCTCACCATTCTAGCACCATGTTTGTGAAAGAATTATACTCATTCTGTGTTCAAAATAGAATTAAATTTTGCCACCAACTCTGCTGTAATTTAAAAAATATGAAACTATTATTTTTACATAAGGCCAGCAGTATCATGGATAACATATTTAGTTCACTTTCATCAAAGATAAGACAAAATACAAAATTTACAATTTTTGTCTCAATGGGGTTGTGGTCATTCAAAAGAAATTTGCTTTTTAACACTAAACAAGGATACACTAGCTCAAAGGTGTTACAGCTTCTGGTTATGGACTCCTGCAGAAACTAATGAATGTGAACGCCTATCTTCCTATGGCTAAAGAATGGGAAGTGTCTATTTTTTTCTGATTAGGCAAACACTTCATAATGTTCTTCTGCCATGGGACGTTAAAAACTCTTCTCATGAAAGGGTTTCTGCAAAATTTTCTAGTGATCCCGATAACAGCAACCATATAATAAGAGGCATGTGTCCAGCTTGTACATTATTGCACATATTATCATTAGTTGCCTTATGCTATCTTTACATGGCAGGAATATTGGTCTATAGAAATAATGTCTCAGCACAAAATAGTTTCATGTGGATATACTGTATATGGATTCCACTGCATAGTGTCTTTGATTTTTGCCAAATGTTAGGCACATTGCTGTGATCTTGGGAAGCTTTTAGTCCTAGTTCCCTTGAGGTCACCTCCATAGCACACCATATGTCTTTGCCTTGCCACTGCTAATAACCCATAGGATATGTCTCTAATTTGCACCAACCTTGACTTCTGTACGACAGATTGGGCACGTTCTGTTTGACTGAAAAAGGAAAGAATGACATGAGTTAGCTAAATATCCTTAGTCTGACATGATATCAAGTGACTATGGTGATGCTTATTCATGTTTCACTACACACCTTTAACCATTTGTCGATGCACCGTGTGTGATATTCATGTAAGCAGGGAAGTGTTCTCACGAGTTGTTTCTCCTCAAAGTCAGCCAGACACACAACACATCTGCCGTCACCATTCTCCTTTTTAGATTGTGCTGTAATGCGATAAGTAGGTAGCTGATCTATTTCAGATCTGGTGAGTCCTTTGGGTTTTGCCTCTCCTATTTGTTCTGCTAAATTTAACAATGTCTGCAAAAGATAACAATGCATATTCATTAGAACATGTCCCTGTGTAATGTGAGGCATCATCTAAGTGCTGTAATAATCTGTAGTATAAATAGGTACACAGTTAGCACAAAGCACATCTAGTAGGCAATGTACTAAAGCAGTTTAATTCTCTGGCTCAAACTTGTATGTTCTATTCTGTTTCAGATGTGCCATTTTAGTGCAATCTCCCACATTAAGTCCAAATTTTGTGAGCATGTTGTAAGTGTACATCAGATTAAGATCCCTTTAGGGTTAGGTTGCAATGTCTGCTATTTCGTTTTATATAGCAATTTTTGCATGCAGATAAATAAACAGCAAGTTGTTCTTCACTTAGAGATCAAAACAACAGGAGAAAACATTCTCTTTATGTCTTTACCTCCCACTTATGAACTTGAACTGCCATAATGCAACACAGTTCATACCCCATCCATATTGGCTTCTTTTCAAACACAAATCTTTTCCCAAATTTTGGCCTCTCTTACACCTGGAGCCTGAAATTTTCTTATCAATGAATGCAATTTTTAGATACTTTTCAATGATAATGTTTTAGAACAACAACAATGGGTAGATGTGGGAAATGTTTTCTCAAAAACAGAGACATGTTATAAGCACTCGTAGATAGGACCCCAAATTACTGGGCTGTAACTGCACAACAGTTCACCTTTTTTGGCACTACCATAAGTGTCACATGACGGTTTTGATTCAATGGGCATGTTACACTCACAAAATGTGACATCATCTAGGGATTGTCATACAAACACACACTTTCGAGTGCTTATTAAGTGACTTCTTTCATTAAATTGGCAATGTAATTATTCAAAAAGCTGTTTTAAATGTAGCTTGAAACTGTGATGGGAGATGGGAAAACATGAGTAAACTAAGAAACTTTGAGATGTAAAACAGCGGAAAACTTGTGATGCCACTATAACATTCACCATGTGCAAGCTAGCGCCAAAACAGTGAATTTTAGAAAAAGATCAAGTGATCAGCTATCTCTTACTTGTAGGTCTACCTCATAATTCTCTTGTTGATAACTCTCCTCCCAAACTGGTTGTGGTGTACCATGGGGTGGAACTGGTTGCATCGACATTGCTGACAACAGATGATACAGCAAGTCTTGATATGTTTGCGTTTGTACAGTTGTTGTTGGGATGTGGTGACCCATTGGCCGTGGCGCCCAATCTTGATGAGGATTACTACCATGCTGCCACCGTCGAAAATGTCTGTGGTGCTGTAGGAAAAACGTTCATTACAGCAATGACCCTATTTGCATATGTAGAGCATAATTGGCCGTCACCAACCCTGTTGTGTGTCATAGTGTGTCCGTGCTTATAAAATACTAGAGATTATTTCCTTATCCGCACTTATAAACTAGCTCACAATTTGAACTTCTGAGAAAAGATCTACACTTTGCCACTTACCATAGGTCCTGATGGATAAGGGTGTGGGTGGTAGGGCTGAGGCGGTGGTGGTGGCGGCACTTGGTAGGGTGGCTGTACAAAATGGTGATGATGATGATGGTGGTGGTGGTAGTGGTGATGATAATGCTGATGATTTCCAGGATCTGGATGTAAATCATTCTAAAGAGAAAACATTGTTGACCAACAAATAAGCAAAGGATGTTTCATAAGTTATTGTCTCACCTAAAAAGCAATCATGTATGTGTAGACATGACATTACCTCATTATGGGGTGGCTGCAAATATGTTGGTGTTGCCATAGGAACACTGCTGACCAGTAGCCCATTTGGTAGGTTTGTTATTGGCAAGGCCCTAACATGGTTTGGAATCTGGTCAGCATCGGCGATTATCATAGCTGTTCCATTGACTGGTGGATGTTGTAGTGGTAGTGTTGTAGCCATTGATGGGCAGTACGAGGGGTTTGGGACATGATGAATTTGTCGATGATGAGGATGATGCCTGTGTTCCCTTGTGGTTTGGTTTTGAAGATACGGGCATCCTCGGTTTTGTGGCATAGGGCTGCGGATGTAATGATAAATTGCACTTTCAGAAAAGGTTCAAGAATTCAAAATAAATGCTTGCTCAGTGACACCCACACACTCACTGGAAAACATTCTAGAGTTAGAGATTGATTACTTGCTATTATTTTTGAAACCATAAACTACTAGAGATTTAGATGATTTAAATTGTATTTTCATAAAGCATACCATTTCGTTTTGGTTAAGCTTTTATTTCCTGACATTCTTGGACCATGAAAACAAAACCAAGAATACAATCTCACTATTTTTTAACAAAAAGCTGCAGAGGGAATTTTTAGGAACAACCTTAAAAAAAGAATATCCAAGAGTATAAAATCATATTAGCAATAAATACAAAGAAAAACATTTGTGACTTTTGCAAAATATGAGGTCCAAAGAATTATGTGAGGTGTGGCAATCCACAATAACATGCTTCTCACCCATGGCTGTCATATGGTTGTCCATTGACACGATGAAATGCTGACGATGGGATTAGATGATGCGGCATGTGGCGTAACGGCTGATGTGACAGGGGAGGGGGTGGGGAATCTGTTGTCAGATCTATAGTGTGTGGACCATAACCATACTTGATATCATTCTGGAAAAAAAAATGGGTTTTAGTAGCATGTCAGAAAATAAAATAAAATGGAATAACCACATTAGAATCAGACATAATAGGCTGAAATTTCATGATATATTAAATAATACTGGTAAAACTAAATAACTGAAAATCCAAGGTCAAAGATAGTGATGCATCTAAGTGTTAATATGCTTTCTTGGATCCACTGTTGGCTTGGCTTATTTTGTTGGCCCAAATAAACTGTACCAAAACATACTTCCTAGTCACTTTAATATCTAAGAACCTCTGAACTTGTTAAATAAAATGACTCTTTATTTTTATTAATTAGCAAAGCATTGAAGTCTTTCGATTTGGCACCAAAAATTTATGCAAAACTTGTGCCACAAGCTGATTATTGAAGCATTTCCTGTCCAGTTCAATGGACTGAATATTTGCATAACAAAACATTGTGTGCTTGTTGCTTGCTCATACTTGTTTTATTTTTGTCAAGACATCAAGTGAAGATGACAAGGACAACCTGTTAGAAAGATCACTATTGAGAACCAGCTTCACTGCTTGTAGGTGAAGAATGGATTTTTAGCATTACTGTGTGCATAAACAAGTTCAACTTATAGTTAACAAGCTACTCTAGAATGTTATATTGGCAGGCAGGAAAGTAAATTATGGTGCCATATTACTAAGATTTGACTCAGTAAAAGAAATGCTTATTTAATAGTTGCTGGTTAATCCTAGGAACATGAAAGGATTTGATAGTGAATTGATGCAATGAAATCACTTTTTACAGCCAAATTGCAATAAAGGCCTTCAATGCTCATGAACGATTTATATAATACACTAAATATACAGTAAGGTACTCTTGGAATAGCCAACAAAAAATATGTGCACAAGTTATTTTCAATTTGGCTCCTTGATTTCCATAAATGCAGGCATTTAAGAGAAGTGTCTACTGCAATGAATCATACCAGAAAGAGATGGCCATTACTAAGAATATTTTGATAATAAAATGAATCAAATTCCCTGAATCTCATGAGAGAAAAGATATAAAACTAGTGGGAAGATGAACCATTTCCTATGAAGCTTTCCCATTAGTTGTGTGTTTTTTTCCTTGAGAAATAAAACTGCCTCTTATTAAACTTAAGGGCATAATTACATAGTGAACCTCTTTGCAGCAATTTGAAACTGACATAAAACAGTTTGACAGGAAACCTTTACATAATATCTGAATGCTGTGAGTATGGCCATCCATCTTACTTTAGAGTATGCAGTACAACTTGATGGCCCAGGATGATCTAATGCTGGTGAAGTGGCCGAAGCAGTGCTGGCCATTCTGTGGAGCCCTATAGAAACAGAAATTTTGTAAAATATATCTATATTGTCTTATTTTTATGTTTTCTTTATACTTTAGATTTACATGTACATTATTTTTTAAACAGCCTCCAAATCAAATTAGACAGGTATCTACAGCTACTAATATGTTTGACTTAGAATGATGTGACAACCATGCAAAATGCATTTGACAAGAACTTTCCTGTCTGACAAGAACCAATAGGGGCTTAGCTCTTCCAAATACAGAGCAAAAAGTGCTAATATTTAACTCTCCAATCAAGAACCTCTAGTCTAAAAGGACAACAAATTTAGCCAGCTGAGTTGGAAGAGAAAGAAGCATTGGACAGTTTGTTGGTTTCTTTGAGACATTGTAAAGTTTCAAATTGAAGAGACTTGGGCGATGTTTTTTCAGCTGTGTTTTGGGTTTTCGTCGATTTCCAGGAAATAAAAGTCTTAACAGCTGATGTCAAAGGAATGGGCTGAATCTAGCTATAGCATTAGATAGGATTATATTCGTTTTCCCTTGAGCAATATTTATTAGGCAAAACAAAAAGAAAGAGGAAAGGGAGGAGCTAGAAAAATTAATCAGCCAGCTTTTTGTTAAAATTGAGGAACTGTGATTAGGCCATTATGTGGGTTCGGATTTAGGAATACTACTAAATTTGCAGTAGCTACATGAATTTGGACAGCTTGTTCAAAGAGAAAAACTAAGCTTAGCCACCAGAACCCGATGCACGTCTTCTTCGAAGTTCATAAAGATGTTTTTCATGGATTAGTAGTTTCAGAGTTCGAGAAATGTCTTATGCGGTTTTTTCAAATATTTCAAGTATTGGACACAGTGGTTGGTAAGACACGAATAGGATTTTAGGGTGTTATTTCCAGTTTGGTGCGTTTGAAGGGCTAATGAGGCAAGTACAGTGGTGTTTGGGAGTTATTCATGCATACAGTCCCTAATGATATGGGCTTACTAACGTGTTTGAGTTTACCGCTAGGACGCGCGCGTTAACCATGCACGAAAAAAGAGCGTGACAACTCGAAAAGCCGGCACCGTGTTTTTAACGAGTTTGGAACAATTTTGAATTGAAATTGCATCTAAATGGCTTCCGAACTGAACACTGATGTCGTTTTGGGGGCGTTTTCAGTCCCGGTGAGACACAATTGGGCTGTAGAGCGAACATTTCTTAGGATGAAGGTCATGTATGAAGATTTAAACATTCACAGCCCAACATGCGCTTTAATTTATGCATGAGAAAACATGAACACAAGTTATTGAACCTCGAAGGGTTTTTGTTTGAGCTTTCGAGCTTCGAGCGACCATTTTAGCGAGAAAACTCCTTGAAAACGCATCCCCTACTCACTGTACAAGAAAAATAAAACAGATTCTAGTCGAAGACTTGAATTATGAAAGACATTTGCGAGGGCCTTTGACTCCATCCGGTGGAAAGTGAAAGACGAATCGAATCAGCCGGAGGGCCTCATTTGCATTCGAATAAGCTGGAGAATGGTTTTCCTCGGCAAAACGATATTACCATCGACCCAGCAGTAACACTGAAGCATCGGCCAAGCTAGTAAATACTGAAAATCTAAATTTTGTTAAGGTCCTGTCCCGTCAAAGCCATAAACTGACTGCTACTCAGTTGCTGAGATATATTTTCCTCGGAGAAAGATTTTATAGCGAAGTAAGTATGTGGCTGTGAAATGCATCTCAATGAAAGTTTGCTTTTGGCGCCTTCGCTACTTCCTTTTAAAATCCAAAGCGTTTACCTTGAATGTGAAAATTTTGAAGTAAAAACAACTGCATTGTATGGACTAAAGGCCACAGTGCGAATTCGAAAGAGTTTGTTAGAATGAAACCAAACTCGGAAAGGAGACTACAACACATAAATGAATTAACACTATAAAAATATTCTAGGAAGTTTGGGTTGAGATAATTCAAAATGAATTCTAAATGCACTGATTCTGGAAAACAAGAGGTCCTGTTAGTGATAAAATACTTTCGCTGGAGCTTATCTAGAGGAATTTTCCATGCAAAGTCTTCAGAGGTCACAAAATACTGAGGGCTCAGGCCGCTCGGAAATAAACATAGGCGCGGGAACTAGAATACGTGAAAATATTCAAGTCTAGGAAATGCTTTTCAGTCCAAATCCAGAGAGCTGAAATAATACAACGTAATGGCATGAAAAATGAGACATACTTCGCCCTTTATGAGAAGAATTCAGAAATCAGAGCTCTAAATCCCCCAGTAACGCGCGCTGCTCGGTTTTAGTTCAAAGCGCGTCTTTGGCCAGCGTTAGGATTCCGTCCCAAAAGATTCACGATAATCGTACAATCCTTAGTGGATTTTTCTCAAAACTGGAGGTTGGCAAGAGAACAGAGCCACAGAGAAGGAGGATAGCGAAAGCAAGCACAGATCGAATTCTCTGTTTCAAACATGTAGATCGGTGAGCTCATGTTACAAGACGAGGCTCTCGAAGCTATGAACTCAATTTGTGAGAATAGAAAATAACTGCAACCAATGAAGACTACGCCGTGGCGATCAAGTTTTCTATCCTATAATTGTTTTTGGCGCGGTAAGAAAATGAACTTTCGTTTTGTGTGTTGTGAACTTGTGAGAGCTATGTAGCATGTCTTTGGCCCGAGTTCCTAAAGTCTTCATCACAAACAGGCGAAACTAACCTTAGCGTAGATTCCTCGTACGATTTGGTCAGCCAGGCTGTATATCTCGTGCGCTTGAAATAAAAACTTCTATATGTGAGAATTTCGGAGCTTAAACGCCCTCTTCTATGGCGTAGCCTGATAGTACTATATTCCCTAGCACGGTTTCCGAACCCTCATGGGTTTACTTGAACTGAGCCTCGGCGGTTCCGCTTTGTAGAACCGCTCAATAGATGGCCTCCTAGCTCCTTTGTTGACATTGGACATCACACTAATTGCATTGTGACGTCACCTGACAGTTCATCTCAGCCCCTGCCCACCAGATAGGCCAAAAGTGATATTGTGCGCGTTTTGCGTGATGCGATCTGAAGCGCGTTCAGGCAGCCAATCCTGCCAAAGCAGCCAAAAGATTTGCAAGCGAACACTGAGAGGCTATGATCGATGGCCCGAAAGCCTTATCTGATGAGAAGATAACTCTGCCAAAAGCACCAATCCAGGCTGGCAAGGCATCGGTTTAGCCTTTGAATTGCTTCAGGGAATTTGCCGGAATCAACTCTATGCATCAACTCTATGGCTTTATGGCCTACTATTTATTCTGTTTGCTACTAGTTGTGTTTACAACTTTTCTCCAATAAAACCTCATCTTAGTTTCAAAGTTAAACGGACTTTAAGACATATTCTGTGTGATTTGATACTCGTTCTTTCAGAGCAAAACTGTTTTGTCTCCATTGTTGTTTTCAAAATACGTTCTCACTTCCGGTTGCGTTGACGAAACACAAGAAATGCGTACGGACTCAACTCTCTTGAACTTGGGGTTTTGTATTTGTAAATTCGACAAATTACGTTTCGTACTTTGCAAGGATTTCGGTCCGACAAAACTACACTTTAACAAAGACACCCAACCTAAACGCGAGCAAGAAAACCTTTTAAAGAAGCGCCCGCTACCAGTGAGGCACCAGTTCATCTCTCCCATCAGATGAAAACATAAAACATGTGGTTTCCATTTCTCCCGCATTAATTAAAGTGGAAAGCATATATTACAGGTATTTTGTTGTAGAATAATTTGTCGACTACAACACGGAATTTGATATTTTCCATTATTTCTGCTGTTCTTTAATAAGTAATGGTAAATAATGGCTAAAATTGCTCAGAGGAAATGAGCTCAAACTTGTTGGCACAAAGCTGCTTTGTTCGCTTGGGTGCTAGGGAACGAATATGATTGGCCAAACACATCTGTCACTTTCCGCCAAACTCTCCACCAATCAGAGTGCACTCTTATTACCTATGTCAATAACAGCTCAGGAACATACTCGGCCTACGCTTGAATACACTGGAAATATCGAAACTCATACTGTTTCTAGCCTATAATGTTACCTAGGGTAGGGTTTGATGGAAGAATGAGTCGCTGAAGAGGGAAAACTGATCCTTGCAAGAATATATATTTCGGCGCCGAAAAGCCTTTCTTGTGTTTTTAAAAATACTTTATTATCTTTTGAAAATATAATTTCCTTTAATGCAAATTTCGATTTTTAGATCTTCTGGAGAAAATATCCCTTGCAAACTAAACACATATAAGATCGATGCAATTTCTAAATATCTAAAGGATATTTTCAAGTGAAAAAAGCCCTTACTTCCTATACCTTTCATTTTGAAAAATTATTGCTACGTGCTCTAGCAATAAGAATCCTTTGTGCTAATTATAGAACTCAATTAATATCGTCACCATTGCATCATGATCAGCCAATCACGTCGCTTGCACGTGCTAGGGCGTAACTTCAAAGTTAATCCTGATTGGCTGTTTCCTAGTTACGTGTGACGTGCCGCGTCACCTGACTTAGGTTTACATAAATTGGAAATCCGAGGGCAGCAATGTATTTAGCGTTCGACTTTTCTTCAGTTCTCTTTGAATTTGTAGATTGTTGGTAGCATAGGCGAGTGTTTTTCGCCTATCTCTGGAAAAAACTGACTGAAACTGTCTTGAGAAAAGACAGTAGGATAGACTACTTTCCTGGAAGAAGCGAAGAAAACTATTTCTAGAGGCAAACACAAGCTCAAGAAGCAGCTACGTTTTTCTCTTTCAGCAAAAAAATATCTCGACGTTGGTCTGCATCGAACAAAGACAGACGAAACTTTAACGGGAAGAAAATGACTTTTGAAGCGTTTTTTCCCAACAGTCCTAGTTCGAACAAGACCAAGACCTTTAAGAACAAGGCATCCCCGAGGAAAGGCAATCGTTTTCGAAACGATAGGACAATAAGATCGAAGTCTTTCCACGGCGCAAGAACACAGTCCTTCGACAGTTCGCCAAAGGAGAGCTCCAATGCTATACCGATTCCCCATCGGAGAAGAAGCAATGGGACTGGCTACTCTGTAAGCCCAGAACCTCCTTATGCTGGGCCTAAATTCAGCAGCCCGCCACCTCCAAGCGTCCTTCCGAAGCCACCATCGCACTGGATGGCGCCGATGACTTCAGACATCGAGAAAGATGTGGCGGCCATGATGTCGCACAACCTCCGCGTCCTTCTCAATGTTCAGTCGTGAGAAAGCTTTAGAATCTAGTGCTTTTCCTTTGTAAAAAGTTCAGATACAGATATGTGGTGTAACAAATTTGTATGTTTTGTACAAATTTGTATATTTGTAAATAAGAGTTAGAAGATTTTTCGGTGTCTTATCCAAGTTTTCGTAGTCGTATCGTTCACTCTCAAACTCGTGTTTACGTCGTTTTGTACATTTCAAAAGCTTAATATCCGTTCTTCTTTAGGCTTATTTTTCAATTTAGTTTTTTCTTTAAGTAATCAATTGCTAATGCTTTAAGATTCTTTCCTTAGAGAAAATATTTTTGGTAAAATGTAGGTTTCATTTCCCATTTTTACACAAAACTTTGCTGAAAACATTTCCACCTAACCCGGGTCTTAATATTGAAATTTGATAACCTTTTGTTTCAAGTTTGTGTATTTTAAATCTGGGATTTTGTTACGAGTGCTAATGTAGAAGATATTTCTTCCTATATTTCGTAGAAAGTAACAAAAAGTAAGTTTAACGTAGTTTTTTGAAATTATTAGCTTTCAATGAAATAATAAAATTACTAATGTAACATAGGAAAGATTCAAATCATGGACATGACTTCAAACGAGAAACCCGGACTTGACAAGATAACTAAAACTAGATATAGTTATATTTTTATACATGGATTTGTCTTACATTAACAAGATAGGAACTGTTGAAGATTATCTAGTTTAGACTTCAATAGAATTCCCAACTACGAAAGACTTGAGAAGACAATAAAGGTGGACAACAGCAAGGCAAGAAGAAGATAATGTGGAAGCTTGAGAAAGCCTTGATGTTGGAAGCTGAATAAGGATTTATCAAGACGACGACACTAGATGACAAGTGACATTCAAGAAAGAACACACACACACCTTAACATACAAAATACAATGCACACATCTATACATACAGGGTTCTTTATAGGACCCACCCACATCTGCAAAAGTAGATGGCTTCATGCTTCTAAAAAAACTGCACAAGCAGTTATAACACCCCAAATACAAACAAATCCCTCCTCTTTCTCAAAATTAAGAAAATAAAAATACTCCAAGCCTAATTTGCATTCCCATCCCATCACCCAAATGACAGTACTCCTTTTTGAAGATGTTTCTTTTAACCCACAGAGATAATATTTTGGACTGTAGGAAAAGGTTTTTGGCCATCTGCATTTTGATCGACTGCTGGAGGCAGCAAATTGGCAGTGATCATTTTGAAGGTCTTTTTCACAACCCACAGAAGTGAATTTGATAGCAGGGCTCGAAATTAAGAAATATTCAGTCATAATTTATGCCCTGTACCAACATTATAGGTGTAAGTCCACTAGAAACAGAAAACACAGTTGTTATTTTATGCCTAAGTCTAAAAAGTTAGGCATATTTTTAGCTGTATTTACGCCTGTATCGGGGGCAATTCAAGCCCTGGATAGGTTTTTAAGTTCCCAAATTGCCTGCATGCTGAGAGAAATTTGTAATGACTGAAACAAAATATCTCCCCTGAATATATAGTATTTGGCCGTCACATTTTTCAGAAAAACTAATGCAAGATTTTAATTATTTTGATCTTTCAGACAGTTTTTTATTTCTTTTCAAAATTTCTCTTCTTGGGCAAAAAAAAAAAGACCAACATGACTTAAAACTATTAAATCACGAAAAGAGAAAAAACATGAACAAATAAATCAATATAAAATGACCAGTCAAGCTTAGGATGATTACTTTTCATTTCTTTGTCATTCTTGTTTTTATTATGTATACCAACCACTTGTTTTGTGGTAGCCTAACTGGAGGCAAGGAAGCTGAAGCCCATAAACCAAAACATCCTGATGTAATAGAGCACAAGAGGGCCACCAACTGCTCATCTTTCCACAGCTGCTTCCGACACCAAAACAATTTTTTTAGGTACAGGAAAAGCAGGAAAAGATCATGCAATGGACCACAAAATAGGTCAATTATGTGTTTTATTAATATATGAATGATTACTGAGAGGAAACTGGACTCAGAAACTGCAGCTGAAATTTAGTGATGATTATTTTAGGCAACTTCAGTTTTTCAGGGATAAAGAACTTCAGTTTTTCAGGAATAAAAATCTGATGTTTCATGCTTGCCAAGGAAAAGGGGCCTTATGCAGTACAATTTTGTCAAATTTCGTTTGAAAAGATTTAAACACCAATTTATGTATCTAAGCATTTGATCACATTATTTGTCCAAAAACTTTAACCTGGTTACTGAAATCAATTAGAGGTACAGATTAGAGTCAGATCAATCATTTAGCTGATGGCTTCTGGATCATGTGCTAGACAAAACCTGTTTGAAAAGAAACATAAATATTTTGTTTGTTCTATAATAAATAACTCATTCTGATGTTTTTATGTAAAGCCTGGAGCACACTTGCGACATAATGACATAAAGGTGATGTTACACGGGATAACTCGCAACAAAAACTTTCCGCGCAACATTGTTGCGCTAAAAGTTCCTGACGTCGAGTCATTCGGCAACATGCATGTTACATGAGACAACTTTTAGCGCAACAACATCTGATACACGACCGTAAAACAACTTTTAGCTCGAGCTGATGACGAATTTCATTCTTGCCTCGCTTCCAGACAAAAATGTTGCGCGGAAAGTTGTTGGACACATGTTACACAAGACAACATTTCAGATATTCGTCATTTTGTGTTGCAAGTTTCTGAAGCCAAGTCAAAACTCGCAACATGTTGCCGAGTGAAATGTTGCGCGAAAAGTTGTCTTGTGCCACATGTTACACAGTAAAAACTTTTCGCGCAACAATGTTGCGAGGAAAGTTTTTGTTGCAAGTTGTCCCGTGTAACACCACCTTAAGGAAAATATAACGCGATCAAAATTAGTGTTTCAAAGTGTTGAAATCCACAAATAATAACATAAGATTGCTTTGGTAAAGTAATCTAATGATGTTCCATGGAGAATACTGATTATTTCAATTATTTTCCCATGCTTTTTTCGTTGCAACATAACGTCCTTATGTCGCTAGTGTGCACCGGGCTTAATACTGCATGGTGGACATTTTCCTCATTGCTCGCATTTTTACTTACCGGTATTTGAATTTGTCTCATTTAAGGTATTCATAGGTATTCATAGATCTTTTGCTTTCTTTCAAGTGAATTTTTCAATTCTAAAGTGTTACATTTACATTTCTTATGAAGTAGGTCAAAATAGGCAAAAGTTTTGAAAAGGTTATTAATACAGTACTTGGTTATTATCACATGTGAAGATAGCTCACAGTTTGGTATTTCAATGTTTATATAATAAACAGAACATTATGTTTGAACTTGGCCTTGTTATAATATGATCTACTTAGTTTGCTGAAAAATACCATATAAGTTGTATAAGTCTTATTTCACAAACAAGACAAACAATAACAAGGCATGGAAGGCATTTTATAGAAAATATAGGAGTTTGTTCTCCAAAATAGGAGTTTTATAGGGATCCTATTAAAAATATAGGAAAAATGAGGGTTGTCCAATACACTGACAAATTTATGCAAGGCATTGTCTAAAACAATGGAGTGCAATGGAGTGTATTATAGAACGAGGCAATACAAAGGGGGAGAACAATACCATGCATAAATTTGTCAGAGTATTGGACTAGTATGGGAAAAATAGGAAATATAGGAGGACTGGGATGCATGTAGTTGTTGTGCTACTGCCTTTAGTTCACTTCCATTCTGTTTGGTGGGTTATTATATTTCCTTTTATCTTATAATATTCTCCATTTGTCTTTGAGATGCACTGATGTTCTGTATGGTGGGAAAGGATAGCGCCGTAGTATTTGAGCCCAATTTCCTCGGCCCAACACTTGAACTCCCTCAACAAGCCATTCAACTTCCTTTGATGTCCAGGGATGCTTTTTGCTACCACACTTCATTTTCTTCTTAAGGGCTGGCAGGACTGCAGTTTAAAATAAAGAATATAAATTAATGGTTCAATGGATAGATTCAGGATCTAATTCTTGGGTTTTGTATGACTTTACATCAACTCATCATCATGTGTGTGCACTGAAAAGCAAAGGCACTGTTCAGAAAGATACTGCAACTGCAACTGTAACTGCAACTGTAAACAACATAGAAAGCAAAAGAAAAGGGAAAAATGCTACACTGTGCAAAAATATCTCTGTTTTCAAATTAGTATTCACATTTTTTGATATATCCTTTGATTTGGTTAACCTTGAAAAACCTCTGGAATTAAGAAGGGCACACTGCTATCAATGAGTTTAACCATTATCCTGCAGGATTGTGCAGAATATCATCTGATACTTAGCTGACAGGGGAAGTAGTCCCAAGTTGGCTAAATCAGACTACATACTGCAAAATTGAGCAGGATAATGGTTTTTGTTATTCAGCACATCAATAGCACAAAAATCCCTGAAAAACATTACTTTTGCATATTTTTTATGAGTTCAACACATCATATTTCCCTCAGATGACGGATATCGCAGGACATATGACATGTACAGTAGTCAGCTATTAGTGTTCCAATGACAATATTTGGGGAGTGCCTCAATTCTGGGGGGGGACTCCTTATATTCAAATACTAGGGGTGACCATCGTATTTTTTAGGGATTGAAATCGGTGATCTGGTATTTTTTAGGGGTTCGAAAATAAAAAACCGTATGGTAAGAAAAAATAGGTATTTTTTAGGGGTTTCTCACGCAAATAAGGTATGCTGAACAAAATCTTGAGAAGGATACATTGGCCAGAATAAAATTTAATCTGTCAGAATTTTGGTATTTTTAGGGTATTTTCAGACTGAGGGGTATTTCTTAGGGTGGAAATTTTTTCCAACCAGGTATTTTTTAGGGTCAAAATTCGAGTTTCCCGACAGTCACCCCTAGCATTTTAACCTTAGAGTCCCCCCCCCAGGGCCTCAATGTGCTGAATAATAATTGCCATTACCCATTGCACAGTAGGTGCAGGTTGTATGATGTTATGACATGATCAGTGTGCTGGCAGAACGTTTGACAGCGGAAATTTGTGAATTTTGCATGCATTTTTAATTGTTATCAGTTAGAGCTGTTGACACATTTTTGGCTAATTTTATAGTAGAATTAAAAACTTCAGGAGCACAGATTCTGCTCTTAGTGGTTGCATACAAGAGCAGCTTAAAAACAATGGAAAATCTCTGTTGGTGATCTCCAAACATGGCCGCTAATGGAGCTGGTCACATTGATAAAGCCGCCGCTTATGAGAGCTTAGAATAACAAAGTTTATGCCACAATTCAAACAGGAAACCAAAATCGTGGTCGTTATCAGAGCTGGTTGCTTACAAGAGAGGTCTCTCATAGAGCTTTGACTGTATTTCAAGCCTCCTTAACGTGCGAGTATGACCAAAACTGTATCCTTGCTATAAATCCACTACGTTGTACTATAAGGCATTGAAAACATCTTCCCCAAATTCTGGTTGATAACAGTAACTCTTTAGTCCTTTTTTCTGCCGCCAAAAACACCAAAATACGGTCACATGGCTGCCATCTTGGAGTCACCATTAAAATCGGCTGTTCCTGCTACCTGGTTACCAAGTCAGAGGCCAGGCTACATTTTGTGACATATTTTTATCCCTCGTCCATTGCCGGGACAACAAAAATCTCAAAATCTAACGGTAAATATATTACACAGAAGCGTGACCGTCGCATCTTCTTTTCCTCTATCAAAGCTCAGTCATTCCATCTGCAGATCTACTGTTATGACCTTTTGTTAGCATTCCGAAAGATGAATTTCACAAAACAAACATTAAAACATGAACAAATCAGGCAACAGAAGTCTGGATTTTGATGTAAATATTCAGTTGTTGACAAAAATTGTTCACGCGCGCGCTGCTGACGAAGATCACGCCACTTTCAACATAGCGCGTGCTCAGCTCTGTTTTGCAAAAACAATGTTGCTGAAGAATGAATAAAATATTTTAAGCAATTTTCTGATTGCCCTTCACTTTGATTTTCATCGTAGCTGTCCTGACATTGTTGAAGAACAAGTTGTGCTGAACTGATTTAAGCAAATAAACAATAGGTGTGAAAAGGTCAGCAACAAAATTATAAAAACAAGGTCGCCCATTTCTCCTCAAAAATGTGCAAAAAGATCGAGAACAACCTCATTTGTTGAAACTTCACTCATAATATTCAGTGTGCTCCAAAATGAGCCATATCAATAACAAATAAGAGGCCTGGATGCTCAGGGGGGATAAAAGTGCATCATGATTCAAAACGAGGCTGCTATAACCGCTGTCATTTATAATTACAGGCTTGTATTTTGGAACGTAAAATTTTAATGGCGGACAAAAAAACCGTATATTTCGCAGACGATTACCTTGTATTCCGGGCGGAATTTTCC
This sequence comes from Scolanthus callimorphus, assembly GCA_033964015.1. Lineage (NCBI taxonomy): Eukaryota > Metazoa > Cnidaria > Anthozoa > Actiniaria > Edwardsiidae > Scolanthus > Scolanthus callimorphus. Next base: position 802,432 of record CM066916.1, read on the forward strand.
ACTAAAATCCACTCAGCAAGAATGTATTGTGGATAATTAAAGTACTAGGCCGGAAAAAATGGTAGAAAAAGAAGTGAAATTTTGGTCATACTAGCACTTTAAAGCACACACTCCCATTTCTCCTTGTGGAATTTCGTAAACATTTATCTGCTCACCAACAGGTGGGTTCAAGTCATCGTCCTCATCTGATGTCCACTGGAGTATCTCAGCATTTTCCTGAGCATCATTCCATTTCCTTGGTGGAGGTTTTCTTTTCACTTGTCCGGTTGAAGTTCTAATTATGGCAAAAATAGTTTAAACTTAGCTGGATGTCTTGGAAGCTCTTTTTTTTTTTTTGGGGGGGGGGGGGGGGGTCAGGACATCATGTGGCACAGCAAATGTCAGTAAAATATTTCAACAACCATGGTGTATTTGCTATCAAATACGGTAATATGGTTATGATACACCCTTGCTAAAACTGCTGCATCTCCACTGGTAAAGGTCATAAACTACACTCAAAGTGTTGCTGTTGGATGAGGCACATTTCCTGAGATTTCTGGGAAGTAGATTCAAAATCATTTTTGAGTTTTGGAGTCCCATCTCAACCACAAGATATTTGGAGGAAGGGAGTGAGTGAGGTTCTGACAACCCTTAAAAGAAGAAGTTTAACCAAAGTGGCTGATCTTTAACCTTCTTAATCTTTAACTGATTATCCTTGAGAGATTCAAAAATACCTTTTTGGGGATTTAGCAGGAGACTTCTTAGTAGGCTGGCCTTCATCGTCACTCTCTTATTGTCACTTTCTGTGCTTGATTTTGTATAAGGATCTTTTACATGCTCACTAAATTAAAATAATGTCATAATTTCCAAATTGAATACTCCCTTGGCAGGGGGGGGTTCATATGTTAAAGCCAAAGCTAAAGGCCTAAGCAAGATTTTTGGAAACAAATTGTACATTTCTTATCAGGGCCTGACAGTGTGACCATATGGTCGAGCTAGACTAACTAACTCTTTGCATTTTGGCGACTAAATTTTTTAATTAGTCGCTAATGGCACCTAGCAAAAAAAGTTAATGTTGGGCCCTGCTTATTAATACCTACAGTGATGTGACATGCTACTACTGCTGTTCCTAAACACTGATCATATAATAATAATAATAATAATAATAATAATAATAATAATTTTTTTTTTTAATTTTAAGAGAGAGATTCTTTATTTATCCACGGCTAAAATTCAACAGCTTATACATAATAATAATAATAATAATAATAATAATAATAATATGATAGCAATAATAATAATAATAATAATAATAATAATAATAATAATAATAATAATAATAATAATAATAATGTAAAAATTTATTAATAATAATAATAATAATACCTATTTACAAATATTTAAAAAAAATCTAACAGTGGAGATATACATTATTTACAGCAATATTATAATGATAATAAAAGTGGCTTATAACTCTTGAAAATGGCGCGAATAAAAGAAACTATATGCTAAAAATCTATATCGTAAAACTCTCCTAAACTCTATCCTCTAATTCCTCCCATTTCTCTTTGCACGTCAAAGTCACATTGTTCAATATTCAATGGAACACGCTTAGTACTGCGTGAACCGCGTAAACAAAGAAGTGCTGACTTGAGGATAGCAAAGGATACTTTTGTTCGTATCCATGCGATTGTTGTACTGTAATGCTCGCCTTTCTTTGTTGAAATTAGCTCTGCTAGTCGACTATGATAGCGCTTACATTCATTGGCCATTCCACCCGTTGTGGTATACACTAGTGGCGTAAATGTCCCTTTTTCTACCTCTAACACTCTACTTGCATACGCCCTCTTCTTTTCGTTCTCATGCTGGCGGTAAATTTGATCCAGGGTAATAATAATAATAATAATAATAATAATAATAATAATAATGGTTTAATAGCAGTACTTCCACTAGGTGGCTCTTCGCCTACTATATCTATGTTAAAATCAATAGATTGAGAACTATATATATATACTAATATACTAATAAAATGGTACTAATACAAAATCATCATGATACTAACTATTTGAAAAATAGCAATAAAAAATTTAAATATATAAAAATATAAATATGTTATAATAATGCTACATTTTACATATATACAAGTATTTACAAGCATTTGCACGCATTGGATCAAAGTAAAAACGTAAAAAGAGAGAGGGAATAATTTAAGAAAAGAGATCTTTAATTTTCACAATAAAGAGTCCATGGTCTGAGCAACTTCTTATCGTGGCTGGCAGTTTATTAAAGGAGGTTGCTGCCTGGTCTTGGAAAGTATTTGTCTCTTTTTTAGTAGGAGTTTCTAGCTTAGGAGCAGTAAGAGACCTTAGATTATAAGACTGCACAGAGTGAAGCTTTAGCTTGATTGGGCAGTCCGTTGAGTATAATGACTTATGAGTCAATTTTATGAGGTAGGTTTATCCACAATCAACACACTTTTTTTTTTCACTATTACATACAACCATACATGTTACATAAAAAGAAATTACTATCTAATCTACTAACAACACTTTACAGAGATTTTGAACACTCTTACATACCATAAATTAACGTACAGCACATACAAAAAAAACAAAGATAGTGGAGCTACCTTTGTTGTTTTTTCTGGCTCTCCATTTTTTTTATAACTTATCTATTTTTTTTCGTTTTAATTTTTATTTTCTATTGTTTTTTATTTTCTATTCCTATAGGAATCGAGAAAATATTTTGTCAGGATACCCCATTTCGTCAAATGGGTGGGGTAATTTCCCCGGTCTATTGCAATTCTACACAAGTCATACCTTCTTTAAAACTTCAAAGGGAGAAGATTGCAACACAAGTATCATTTCAGGAGTGATAATATGCACTTTAAATCAAACAAAACAGTACTTACTTCAGCTTTTTAGATGACTTTTTTAGCCTTTCAATCACTTTCTTTGTCTGTGACATCAGCACCCTACACTCATTCTCGCACTCTGAAGAGCTCTCATCATCGAATTTTCTGCCTGTAGGAAGAACTTTATTTAAGGCAACTCGCTCAAAATGGTTTGTGCCCTCATCTGTGTCCAGAGCTGGACTACCAGGTTATAGATATTGGGCTATAACTTTTGCGTTTTTGTGCCGATTCCAGTCATTCTTTTTGTAAATCAAGCACAAATGATCCTAGATTTCCTGCAAATTCTCCAATCTTTGCAATCTATTTTATGTAAGTCACAATTCTTAAATACAAAGACGACCCTATAGTTTTTAATGCCCTCTCAGAAAAAATCTTGGAGATGAGCGCACAAACAATTTTGAGCGAGTCACTTGAAATGTCTTGCTGAGTAGTCACAGTCTGTAATAACAGGTCGGAGCAAGTTGCAGTCATTTCTATATGCATTTTGATTGGGGATGGGTTTTTTTCTGTAAAGTATATGGTATCTGCAATAACAGTGTTACTGTACAGCTTATTTCACAATTCGTCAAGGGGGATTCCACTTTAAACATGTTTACTAGGTGAGTTTTGTTTGCAGATGAAAAATGACTTGGGATCAACATGCTAAAAGGATAAGGCATTTCAGCACTGGATAATTTACTAGACTGTGGAGCAATCAGGCACAGTACCTGTTTTGTCTTTCTTGGTGCCCTCTTTCTTTTATAAGGTGACATGCCTTTCCATGGAGATCCTGACGATGCTGCTTTAGAAGGACTTTTCTTGGCATCTGCCTGTTTATGTGATCTTGTCTTCCATTTTAGAATGTCAGGATGGGTCTCATTGATAATTGCTGTCCAGCTCTCTTCCATGTCCCACTCCTCCTCCTGATGGATATGGTCATGGAATGTTTGCAGGAGTTGCAGTGAAATACTATACAAGGAAGAAAAAAATAGTAGATAAAAAAGGGAAACTGTCTGCAGATTGAGACACATAAGTAAATATATAGTAAGTAAAATAGTAGATGGATGACAGTGAAATAACATATTTTATTATATAAACACCAATGAAATACCAGGTTATCTCCCGCGCGAAAACTTGATATCTTCACTTGTGAAAATATCTATTATTTTCACATGTGAAAATATCACACTTGCCTTTACTGAATGCTTGCCTTATAAGCTTAACTCAAATAAAATTTGAATTTGGTATTTCATTGATGTTTATATAATAAACAGAACATTACATGACCGCTTGGAGATACGAAAAAAATAATAGATAAATAATAGATAAATTTTCAACACTCGAAGATAAAATTTGTATCTCTGCGCGGCCATGTAATATCCTCTATTTATTATATGGACACGAGTGTTTTACTGGGAAATACGCCACTCGTAGATCTTGTATGAAGCTACATCCGGGACCTGAGTGACATTTTTTCCATATCCTCACTAGTGAAGTGCTTGGAAATCAATTTGGAATAATTTTTTCTGGTTTGTCCATATAATAAAAGGAAAATTACAAGGTCGCTTGAAGATATGAGTTTTATTTTCTCGTGTCAAAAACAATATTTTACTCATTCGCTTCACTCATTTGTAAAATATTGTTCTTGGCACTCGAAAATAAAACTCATATCTTTGTGCCACCGTGTATCCTCTATATATGAGATAATTATGGCAATGCTGATATTGATGCTTATGGATGGTGTGGATACTGCTAGGGATGATTATGAAGGGGATGATATGTTTGAAGGTAGGTGGCAGTGCTGTTACTAATGATAATTTTGTTGATACTGTTGTGGGTAGTGCATGAAATGAAATGCCATCTGTATAGAAAACATACTTATCCCTTATCATTATCCCATTTTATAATATAGCTACGATATAATGTGCACTCCGATTGGTCCAATTCTATGCTCTATAACACCAGTAAAGTAATGGTTATCCCCCGCTATCATAAAAGCATTAGAGCACAACTTTCTATGACTTTATCAGCGAATATAGCACTTGTGATGTTGGGAGAGACACTCAAAACGTTTTAAAATCACTCGTTTGCGGCTTGTGATTTTACAACGTTCTCATGTCTCTCCCAACATCATGTATGCTCTGTTGTACCGATAAAGTCATAGAAAGTTGTGGTCTAATGCTTAAATAAAGTATGCCATTATCAGCAACTGACCTTTCAGTGTTTGTACTTGGTTTATATTCTGCATGCTGCTACAGAAACAAACATGGTTGGAATAAGATTCACTGTTTTTCATAATTATGATTACATCATAATGCAAGAAATTTTTATGTTCTGAAGAAAAAAAATCTTGCCAGCCATACCTGTGCTAACACTGGCTTGTCAAACTGATTCCAAAATGGTGTCAGAAGCTCACACACTCTTTCAAGGAACACTTCATAGGAATACTTCTTGAGAATTGCATCAATCACAGTTTGATTTCAGTTTGTAGCAGCTCTGTCAGATCTTCAGAGATCTCCTGTTAGTAATGATAACCCATGACAGTAAGAACGCACTACCATAGCCAGGGCCCGACACTGCTACCATATGGTCACCAATGGTGACTAAATGTGGGGGTTTGGCGACCACAATTTTAGAGCTAGTCGCCAAATGGCACCCCATCTTTCTGAGTTCAGCTGAGATCCATGTTTATGTGACAACCAAATCTTTGCTAAATTTTTGAATTAGTCACCAATGGCACCTAGCAAAAAAAGTGTCGGGCCCCGATAGCATGCACCCTGACACAAAGTGGGCCAACATTTTGACGTTTGTTAGCTGCCATGCCTCATACTAGGGCTTAGTTAATTTCAGATTAAGTGTGACTCAAAGAAATTATAACAGCAAACAAGCAAATAAAATGCTTCCATTTTTTGTAGAGGACAATTCTGATTTGCAAATGCAAAATGCTGTCACAGTATGGCTTGAGAACAAAGCAACACATGTAACCTTTGTTAGGATATTAAAATGTTCACAAGGGACATAGAAACAAAAAAAATATATTTTTTTCAGCAGTTATAGTGCAATTTTATGACACAAATTAATTTTACTAAATTATCTGCAAAACTAGCAAAAAACAAAATCTAGCCCTGTAGACTGCAGAAGGATCCAGTGCTACTGTGGTGGGAGCTGTATTAGGGTGCTAACTAATGTCTCCCGGCACGGCTTCCACAGGGCTGTATATAGTATTACCTCATCAACATCTGCTTCTTTAAAGAGTCTATCAAAGGCCTGCTGTGATAGCTCAGGAGATCCTGATCTATATGGTGAGAGTACTACCTGAAAAAATATAACAACAAACATACTGAGGTGTGGCAACTGGTGGTCGCTTAATGACCCACTGAAGGACTGACTTACAGTCCTAAAACATTGACTGTGTTTTCAGTTTTGTAATGTTCTCCTGGTATGGATTTTACCTTTCGATTTCTGATGTAATAATATATAATAATTATTCAATAATATTCAATAATATGATGAATTAAGCCTATACCCTACCTAAGACTACAAATGCACAAAAGGAAATGTATCTGATTAACTACCTGCACCGAGAGTTTTTCCAGCATTTGTGCCTTTTCTGAGATAGAGAATGGGTACAATCCAACCTCGAAAATCTTCTTCAAAGTTCCAAGACATTTGTATTTCAGTGGCTTATAATGTTTATTTCCGTCAGCATCCACTGACACAGCTCCTGATAGTCCACAGAAGAATCTTGTGCAGAGTCGTTTGTCACGGATTTCTTTATTCAGGGTGGTACCCTTCTCAGTTAATAAGCCTGTTAAAAACAGTTCACAAAATAGGTTAATTGTGAAGGATGAAAGTGAAGGTGATAAAAAAATACCTCTGGAACCTGCCGCTAATTCAAAATTCAAGTGGGAGGCAAGCAACAAGGTATTAAAAAAATTGAGCAACATCAGCAACTGTAAACAACATAGAAAGTGATGAAAAATGCCAGCATTGCATATTGTTAAACATCTTTTTTTCTCATTGTGTGGCTCCAAAAAATATCCATACCCCCAACGGAAGGGTGTTGAAAAGTGACCCCCCCCCCACCCCTCTGGAATTTCCGAAGGAAAATACAGTATTTGTATGGAAAATATCAGGTAAATTGACCCCCCCACCCCTCCGGAATTTCCAATCCCTTCCGTAGGGGGAGTATGGATAATTTTCTGGAAACACACATTAGTATTAATTCAAGCAGGTTTCGCGTATTCTGAGATGTCGACGACCAAATGCAAAATGCCAAGAGAACATGCTCTCCCTGCCATCCCTTCAATGTTGTCCAAAATTGCGTCCAGTATTTTTCCCACTTATACTACAACTGCGTTTGGTTGTAGTATAAGTATTTGTTTGGAAAGTCTGATATGAGTGCAAGTAAATTAATTTTCATGGGAAGCCATGAAAACTTTACCGGAAAACTTTACCTACACTTGATCTGACTGGAAATTTTGTGCCAAAAGTCATGTGATCGAAACCCAAGAATTGATTTTCTAATGGATTTTTATTGAAGGCATTTGGGCCATTTTATACCTACTACACTTAAGTAAGAACTTGTAGAATGATGGCCCAGAAATTGAGAAATTGGATTGCTTCTATTCTATTGAAATGGAGCTTTCAGACATCCTATTTTAATCTATAATCTGCCTGACTATATTAATAATCTACTTTGACTGTAACAGTGTGTTCTGACAGTCATACTCTCACTACAATTAAGTTTCTATTTCCTCCATCCCTGTATTAAGCTTACGTACTTAAGTAATAATAATACGTTTGAATATTTTCGCGCCTCTGCAGACTCACAACTGTCGCTAAAAGATTGGAAGTTTTTACCTTGAACCTCGGCAATGGCGTCCATTGAAAGAGGCAGTTTTCTACTAAACTCTTGCCACAATTTGTGCATACAATAATCCACTATGAATTCCTGCTTCTTTTTTCTCATAAACTCGTCGAAAGCAGCTCCTGTAGATGTTGTTTCTGCCGCCATTTTGAACAGAGGGTCACTCCTGAGAGGGACCGTTTTGATGTGGTGCACCAAAGGGCGAGAAGGGCAACACAGGAAGCCCGTTTGATCCTTGGGCTTTTTCGTATTCATAAATTTACAGAGGGGGAAGTTACCCCCCCCAGGCCAGCGAAGTAAAATTTTTAGTGTCAACATGTGGGGAAAAACCTGCTTGCCCCCTTAGCAAAAAACAGAGAATGACCAAGGCTTGCCTCCCCAGAAAAAAATTATAGCTACGGCCTTGAATTATTAGTAAATCCATGCGAGCACGGTTATACTGTGAGCCTGATCTGCATAATTTTAGGGACCGATCGTTTATTACGTCCACGGGGGGGGGGGGGGGGGGGGGGGGGTGGTTTTCTAAATTTATTGAATGGGCGATACAAAAATAACCCCCACATAACATCGATGTTCTAAAAAGTTTACCCCCCATCCTGTAACCAGATTCCCGTTTGAACTAATGGAAGACAATTACAGAAATTTCTCTTTTTGTTGGGCGCGCGCCCTAATTTTTATGCATGATATGAACGCACTTCACCAAACCTCAAAGAAAATGTATAGATGAACATTCCATTTGCTGTGTGTAGTAAACAAAGATCGCAAATGACGTGCGTAAAGCAGGGTCAAAATGACGAATCTCTATCCTCGTAAAGTGGAACTCACGCTTGCCTATAATAATTAGGCCTTCTTTTCGAACTGAGACAGCTCCGATGCTTATTACTGCAGAGCGTCTTTTTTGGGAGAGTTAGTTTTTTCTCCTGGCTAAGATATATTTTCTTGTAATGACATTCGTAGCCATTCCATTGCGCACGTACTCAAAAACTATTTTGTACATTCTGCTGCGCGCGAAGCGCGCCGAAATTCGCGTACTTGCTATATGGCGTAGCGCTGTATGCCACGACGCATACATATTATTATTTAGTTTGAACCACAGTGTCCCTGAAAAAATTACCCCCTCTTTTGAGAGAGGGTGCCAAAAAATTACCCCCCTAAAATCTATGTCTTCTAAATTTTTGCCCCCACCCAAATTCCACCGCCCCCCCCCGTAGACGTTATAAACGATCGGTCCCTTACTGTCATATTATCATAATTCTGCGAACCCCCACTATACATTTCCGAGTGCCAAACCGCGTTTCGGCTTCCGTCAATATGGATTTTTTGATTGACGGAAGCCAGACCGCGATTTGTCGGTTGCCGTGGAGTTTGCAGAATAATGAAAATCGCAGTAATACTTCAATACTGTCATCGCTTGGTAGTGGTTGCCTTGCTGGTCTGTTTGATTTTTTCCACTGGCCTTGAATTTATCTATATTGCAGCTGATATTGCAGCAGGTGCTGGTTTTCAAAGGGTATAGAGTGACCTCCCCTACAAGTTTACAGTGCTAAACTCCTCTTGGTACGACAAATAACCCGCCTCAAAGTCTGTCAAGCTTCCTCAAGCTGGGCGAGGCTCGTGTCAAAGGCTCGCGATCTTCGCGCACGCCGAGCGAGGAGTAGAGAACATCGGCGACTGGGTACGACTCTGCCAGTTACTACTTTATTTGTGCTACACGAAAAGAACAATACAAATGTACGTGACCAGAGACCCACTTTGTGAGCCATGCGTGAGGTAACTGCCGTGAAGCCTTGTCAGAGTGAAGCCGCTGAGAGATGGCAGGCTCTCAAGTGTTCCGCCTCGTTTGCAAGCTGTGGATGGCGGCTGCCATGTTAGCGACTCTCCGCCTCTGAAATCCCGATTTCCTCCACAAAACAGTGTTATTGCAGCCTAGAAACCTGGAGGTGGAATCCCTGGCTCTAATATACTTTAGTACACAACTTATTGGGGAAGCTTGACAGACTTTTAAGGTGTTTTGAGGCGGGTTATTTGTCGTACCAAGAGGAGTTTAGCACTGTAAACTTGTAGGGGAGGTCACTCTATACCCTTTGAAAACCAGCAAATATGCCGGCGGTAAAAGGCGAAGGCATGCGGGGACTGGCTGTTTTTATCTCTGATATTCGTAATTGTAAGTATATTTCTGTCTATGGTTTCACTTTACATGGTATTTATGCATGTATTCGGCTCATAAAGTGGGTTTGACACGTGTGTACAAGTACACTCATGCAGAGAATGCAAGAGCTCAGTAGCAGCATTCACATTTTAAACTTGTCCTGCTGACGTTCAAGTGATTTAAACCCGATCGTTTACAGGCAAGTCGAAAGAGGCAGAGATCAAACGAATCAACAAAGAGCTGGCAAATATCAGGAATAAATTTAAAGGTACGAGCTCGATTTTGATGATTATTTTGAGTTGATTTGCGTTCATGTTCAACACCCATCCATGTCACTTGAAGTTTATAACTTTGATTACTGGTAACTTTGATATCTTATTCTATCTCTAATAAAGGCGATAAACAACTGGATGGATATCAGAAGAAGAAATACGTATGCAAGCTCCTATTTATCTTCTTACTTGGGAATGACATCGATTTTGGACACATGGAAGCTGTGAATTTGCTGTCTTCGAACAAATACACTGAGAAGCAAATTGTAAGTGATTCACCCACTTCCGATGTGGAATGAGAAAGAGTTCTTTCGAAAATCTTGATTAATCGTTACAAAGTCTTAAATCTTTCTACAACTTGGAAGGTTTTCCCTACTCAAACATATCGCATTGGTTTCCCACAGTAGTAAGTTCTTATTTAGTGCATTCGAAATAGAGGTTAGTTCTAAAATTCAATCCGTGCATACGTCAAACTTCGCGCGAAAACTGAATGAGGAAACAAATAGAACGATGGTGAAACCTTTATTTTTTCTATTCCAGAAGAAGATCTTTCTTAGCTTTATTTAAATACAGATGTAGAATTTGCACGGTGTAATTTCTGTTGTTATTTCCAGTTCATTTCCACTGCAAGACCAAACTACAAGATCATTCGCATGTCAATATTGTAGTTTCAGCTGGCTATTGATTTGAAGAGCAAAATTGAAAGTTTCAACACGGTTGAATTTTTTGTATTCAGTTTTCAGATACTATTCGATAATGACATTTATGAATTACTGAGTAATTTATTTGACGCGTCTTTAATCAATAATTAGACGCTTAAAGCATTTTAGTATTTTGAATGTTGTTTTAATCTTAATTAAGGGAATGCCATGGTTCAGTTAATGTAACAGTGTATCATTCTATTTGTCAATGTCTTTACACCCCTAGGTAACACTCAAGATTTCTGCTGTATTTTGATAACATCACCAGTCTGCTTGGGTAAAAAGTTTCTGAAGTGCAAACACCATCATTAACCTTAGTCATAATTTGCCACAGTAGAGTAAACATTTCCTGTCCTTTCAAGCTGAGGCTAAAGTGCTTTTAAACAGTGAGAACTTTTCATAGATTTTCTGACTTTTCATGCAATAAAATATCTGGGAATCTACTTAGAAATTTGATGAAACACAAACGTTTTTTACCAGTAGTTGAAAGTTCAAACTAACCACAAGTCTTGTTCCCACTTTTGAAGGTTTTAAGAATGGCACATTTTCATTTTACTTAATTGTTTCATTGTAACAAGATTCTTTCATCTCCTCACTGTTGACAAAACCAATGTTAAAGAAGTGACATTTGGAAACGAACACTGTAATATTGTAATAGAACAGCTGAAACTGTACTGTATCCTCAATGCTTATTTGTGTTGTTACTTTCTAGGGTTATCTGTTTATCTCTGTACTTGTCAGCGCAAACAGTGAGCTGATCAAGCTTATCGTCCAAAGTATCAAGAATGACCTGTCTAGCCGCAATGCCATCTTTGTTTGCCTGGCCCTCCAGTGCATTGCTAACATTGGTAACCAGGAAATGGTAGACCAGTTGGCTCAGAGGTTCCCAAGCTGCTAGTATCTCCAGATACAAGTGACAGTGTCAAGCAGTGTGCTGCCCTGTGTGTGCTCAAGTTGTTCCGTCTGAACCCATCCATGCTCCCCCCTGGGGAGTGGACATCAAGGATTGTACAACTTTTGAATGATAAGCATCTGGTGGGTTGAATAACAGGTTTAAAACTAGCAAAGATATAGCCATGAACATTCAATTCTGTTATAGATGTTTGTGTGGTATTCTATTTGGGGCAAGCTTTTGTATCATAAATAAAAATTTGGTATACTATCTTTCATCCTATCATGACTTGGCAGGACTACTCATTCTTGGGAGCTGTTTCCAGTGGTAGTGATAAATTTGCTCCATCCTTACTGTTCTACTATTTATTGTTCTACTATTTACTGTGCTACTATTATTTCCTGTTTATTTCTAGGGTGTAGTAACATCTGCAACCAGTTTGATTCAAGGCCTGGTCCAGAAGTTCCCTGATGAGTACAAGGGCTGCATTCAACTGGCTGTGTCCAGGCTAAGCAGGGTACAAAGAATTGGATCATTTTGTCACTATAACATGGCCCAACATTTGGATCAATCTCACACACACAATCACTATCCAGATTTAGCATGCGTCCATCCACATCTGGATACACACGGATAGTTGGGATAAGTACAGTACACCACCAACATCTCTAGCTACCTGAGTACTATCCCAACTATCCAAGTGCATCCAGAAGTGGATGGATCAACAGTTAAATACTGTCCATTGCTTTTATAACATAGCCAACAGAGTTCACATAGATAAAAAGTGAAAGGCAGCTCTACTGGGCACAAATAAAAATGAAGCATGCAAGCGAACGCATTAAAAATCTGAAAATTGCATTTGCACTCACAAATGAAGTCAACTGGATTGAAATATAAACTTCCCCAAACCAATTTTATTGACAATTTAATTAAATGAAATGAAATAGTTCTACAAAGAATTTTAGAATAAAATAGGGGGAAAAGGGCAAATGTTTATGATAGGGCAAAAGCTTGAAATGGATGAGTTCATATTCCGAATGGTTAGCAGCCATGTTTTTAGTAAATCTAGAGCACTCGCAGTCTTTCTGTGAGTTCAAAACATGGGGAAGTCCTGTCCCTTTGATGGCTATTACATCATGAAAACAAGTAAGGAGGAACTGAAACTATCATCAAGGGGTTCCTTTCATTTTAGTGCTTGTTTGAGCTTAAAACATGGTTTATTTGGATAAAGTGCTTCTTGCAGAATGAAATGTCCCATTTTCAGTTTCAAACCAAAATGACACGAGCATGAACCATCTCTGTAATACCATCCATTTCTGGTTCATAGAAAATCAGCCAATCAGAATGCATGTTAGAATGTGGCTATGTTATAACAACAGATGTGTCAAAAACAGTCACCAATGCAACCAGATGTTGTTATCCATGGTGATATTGTAACAATTACATTGCCCAAAATTGACCAAGCAATTGTTTTATAATAAACTACTATCCTATCTATCTATCTCAATTTGGAGCAATACAGTCAACAATGCAACCAGATTTTTTATCTATGGCTACCAACTTTTTATCTGGAAACTTACATTTGATTAAACTCTGTTATGACAAATCCTCTAGTGGCCGATTTTTTAACTTGGAAACCTATCTTTAGCTGCCAACTGGTGAATAAATGAAAAAGTTATTTTTTCCCCTGTTGTTTTCCTTCTCTAGATTGCCACGTCATCCTACACTGATCTCCAAGACTACACCTACTATTTTGTCCCTGCACCATGGCTCTGCATAAAGTTGCTCAAACTCCTCCAAATGTACCCCCCTCCTGGTAAGACAAGTCTCCAGTTATTTTACATAAGTACAAACAAAGAGAAATGTGAAAATGAAATTGATTCTGCTAAAAAATGATGGATATACTGATTGTCCTTTATGTTCTATATGTTTTTAAGTGTGAGAAAATACAATTTGGGAAATGACAAGTGAACAATGGGAAATTACCAATTTGGAATTGAGAAATGAAAAAAATGGTATTTCATTACTGTTGTTTAAGTCTGAAGAGGGAGCTATCTCCAGAAACATTTACATATTATTTCATTTCCTGGCTCTACAACATCAAAAAGGTAAAATAATTGTTTCTATTATGAAAAATGGGACAATAAATTGTTGTTTTGTTTATCTAAAATATACCCTACAAGCAGTGGTATCCCCTCCCTCGCTTGCCATCAGCCTAAGAGAGGAGGAAACCATTGCTCACATGGTACTTGAAAATATCAACCACAAATATTAACCAAATGTCAGTCTTCAGGACTCTTTTTTAAATATTGTAGTGGGCCAGATGTCACTCGCTCGCTCACTCGCTCGCTCGCTCACTCATAACTCAGGTGTTAGGTCATGACGTCATTTAAACTAAACAAGTTAATATCTCGACAACGATACATCGCTAGGTAACCAAACTTGGACAAAGTTATCTTAGTGATAAGGGGGGTCCAGCAACAAGTCACATGACATTACATCATCGATGACGTCATCAAAACTAGAAAAAATAATATTTCGAGAAGGGAACATCGCTAGGTTACCAAAGTTGGGTAAAATTATCTTCGTGAATCATGACAATGGGGTCCAGCACCAAGGTCACGTGGTATAATGTCATCGATGACGTCATCACAACTAGAACATTGATATCTCGGGAAGGGAACAGGACCAAAAGTCCAAAACTAGTTTGATAAACAGTATCCACGATTTCACCGAGGCACTCGGTGCCTTTTGATTTGTATAATGGTCATACATCTATCCATAATATGTTTTGTGTGACTATAGATGACCCAGCTATCGCTGCCAGGCTGGAAGAATGTGTGGATACTATTCTAAACAAAGCACAGGTATGTTTTTGTTTGTTTTACAGTTATGTCTTATACAGCCAACCAAACCAACCAGAATTGTTTATTTAATCATTTAATTTATTATATAAACCTCACTGTTTTACAGGGATTTCTGCCACTGAGAAAAACCATATATTTTCACATGTGAAAATACGATATTTTTACATGTGAAAATATCAGCCAGTCAGATGTCTTTTCCCGTTGCTACAACAACTTTCGGTTTCGGCTGGAATCGGCGCATAAGCCACTGAGGTTTATATAATAAACAGAATAATACATGGATGCTTGGAGATATGGAATTTATCTTCTCGTGCTCACATTTGATATCTCACTCGTTCGATATCAAAGTGAACTTGAAGATAAATTCCATATTTTGGCGTGCCCATGTATTATTCTCTATTTATTATCTGTGCTTAAATATTATTTCTATCACAGGAACCTCCAAAATCTAAGAAAGTTCAGCACTCAAATGCAAGAAATGCTGTCCTCCTGGAGGCCATAAGCCTTATTATACATATGGATAAGTAAGTTTTCATTCAAGTGATCAAAATTAAACGTCTCCAAACATAGAATATATTGAGCAAATAATCATGAACTCACTGATTATCTGTTGATCTTTGCTGTATATTACTAAAAAGAGAATTACTATTTAGATCATTGTGACTGTAGAAGTGGAATTCTTATTGCATCATCTTTTTCCCACAGTAGTCAGAGTCTTCTTATCCGAGGTTGTAATCAACTGGGGCAGTTCCTGACCCACAGGGAGACCAATCTGAGGTAAACATTTTGTATCTGTCAGCCAAAGTTCATAATAACAAATGTTTAGTCCTGTATTGGAATACAATCTTGTGTGCTGGGAGTGGTGTCTAGATGAATACAGTGCTTGACCTGAGCAGCCCCACAGCAGCCAAGCACATCATATCCAACCACAGATAATGGATGTGTGGCATGTTTGGGAATATATTATTACAGGGCAAACAAGGCAGAGAGAAGCATATAGATTCCTAGTTGAGTCAAAAGTAATATTTTTATTTCTTCAGATACCTTGCTCTAGAGGGACTGTGTCTGATGGCAAACAGTGAGTTCTCTGCTGATGCTGTTAGGAAGCACCAGGAAACAGTCATTGGTGCTCTTAAGGTCAGAGCAGAGTGCAAAGTCTTGCTATAATTTGTTGCAGCTTAGCCCAAACTGCCTGCTGGTCAGATCACTTGGTAGAGTGCTGGTCTGATGTGTGAGAGGTTTAGGGTTTGACTCCCAGCTGGACCAACACTCCAGGTCTTTTCTAAATAACTCAGCAGAAGGTGCTGCCCTTGCACTGACATCTATATACCTTATGCATCTCCTTGGATAAGGATGTTAAACTGCAGGTCCTTTACATACACTACACTAATCAAATGGATATCAAAGAACCTCAGGGGCAAGGGAGTGACCGTCTGCAGTGTAGGGCTTCAACACTAACACAAGGAGGACCACATTATAAAAGACTCTTCAAAATAAGGATTTTGTGTTCTATATTGTATTGTTCTTTTTCTATAAAGTAATAGAAGGGTGCACATTCAAAGTCACAGATACAATCATTCAGTGCATTTTCATTGCTTTTTTCCATAGTTTGCAAAGCATGTTTTCTTGGCTCAATGATGAGTTTATCCATGCTTATACTGAAGGCCATTATTTTTGGTCGAAGGTTGTTTGGTCTGATGAACTGAGAGCTAAAATCAAATTTTGATTCTCAAATCCTTTCCATACAGGTGGTAAAAATTGCTGACCTGCCTTTTTATTATTTCCCAGACTGAGCGAGATGTGAGTGTCAGGCAGCGTGCGGTGGACCTGTTGTATGCCATGTGTGACAAGGACAATGCAGAGGAGATAGTCTCTGAGATGCTGACCTACCTTGAGACTGCAGATTATTCTATCAAAGAAGAAATGGTTAGTTATAAACAACATTACGCTGCATAATTATGTCAAATGGTCATACATGATGCAACTTTGAACAATTTCTTCAGTGCTACTCATCCAGTTGGTGTTTAATCATGTTGCCACCCAATCAGATCATGGGATGACTCCTTTGGTGGTTACAATTGTCAAAATTTTCTCACTCGACCGAGTGCACAAGTGTACATATTGTATGTGCAGAAATAACAAAAGTAATCTGCCCAAACAAATCATCACATGATCTGAATTATAGAATTTTGATGTATTAAAATTCCTACCTGAGTCTGAAACTCAAGGGAATAAAACAAAAAAAATCACATCTACATCAAAGAATGATTAATTATTTCTTTTGTTTTATTACCCTGTCCCTGATATTCAAGTTAGAATTTTAAATATAGCGAAAGTGGTCTGTTGTTTTACAAGATGTTAACACTGTGATGAACTCCCTTATTGTAGGTGCTCAAGGTAGCCATCTTAGCAGAGAAATATGCCACAGATTACTCCTGGTATGTGGATACCATCTTACACCTCATCAGAATTGCCGGAGACTATGTTAGTGAAGAGGTAGGCTTGACGATCCTTAATGTCAATATTACCATGCCTTATAATCATGGCTTCTGGAAAACCCTGGAAAAGTATGGGGCCACAGTAATTAGATTGATTGGTGCCAGAACACAGTTTGGAAATTGGAAATTAAAAGTTGGAGTTTCCAGAATTATGGAAACCACAGCAAGATTCCAGCAGAAAAATAATGATCTCAAGAGGAGAAACAGAAGGGCAGTCATTGCTTGCAATGATTTATAGAAAACAGTGTTATAATAACAAATGATACTCTCTATGTCATATCAGGTGTGGTACAGAGTTATTCAGATAGTAATCAACAGAGATGACATCCAGGGTTATGCAGCCAAGACTGTGTTTGAAGCTCTACAACACCCTGCTTGTCATGAGAATATGGTGAAGGTTGGAGGCTATATCCTGGGCGAGTTTGGTAACCTCATTGCTGGGGATCCCAGATCAAGGTACAAGTCAAGTCAATTTTATAATGTGTGGTTCCAAAAAATATCCATACCCTCCCACCCCTCTGGAATTTCTGAAGAAAAATATAGTATTTGTATGGAAAAGATCAGGTAAATTGACCCCCTCTACCCCTCCGGAATTTTCAATCCCTTCCGTAGGGGGGGGAGGGGGGATAATTTCTGGAAACTATGGATAATTTCTGGAAACACACAATTGATGCCCCTAGTAAATCATTCATTCAGGCTTCATGGCTTCTTTCAGAAGCTGTTATTTAACTTCTGTGTCGCAAAGTTAAAAAAATATATTGTAATCAAGCCCTCAAAAACTGTTACATTTAACCAGGGCTACAATGCCAGCTTGCAACCCCTTTTCTCAAATGCCCTTGTACATGACAATACAGTATATTATATTCTTCATAAAAAATGAGATTTGAAACAGAACATTAAATAAATTACTGTGTAACTGACTCACCATCTAACTGTCTTTTCTTCTTTGCGGATTTCCAACTTGATTTTGGCAGCATTGAAAGTCACCTACCATGGTATTCAACATTGTGTGCAATTAAATTGTCCATAAAGATGTATAATGACCTTTGTTGTTTTTGTTTTCCCAGTCCTATGGTCCAGTTCCAGCTTCTTCACAGTAAATTCCCATTGTGTGCACACTCTACACGTGGACTTCTCCTCTCAACTTACATCAAGTTCATCAATCTATTTCCTGAGATCAAACCCTACATACAGGAGGTATGCAAGGCAATATCATGGTGACCAGGCAATATCATGGTGACCAGGCAATATCATGGAGACCAGGCAGGGGATAGGATGTCTGGTCTCCCATTATCAAGGAAATCGGGGACCACAATTTTAACCCCTTAAATTATTGGAGTACCCCAATGTAGGTCCAGAAATGCTAGACAAGGGTGGCTAATACAGTGATGATATTACAAAGGTCAAGAAAAATCCTATTAATTATGCTGGTTGTACCCATGAGTTACGTAACTAGATGGCCACCTAAAGTAACTAAAGCACCTCTTCAATAAAATATACAGTATTTATCATTAGAAGCTATTTGGTAACAGAAAAGAGATGTTGATTGTGGACCCACAACTAACACACTTTGTTTTTTTGTTTTTCTTCAGATTTTAAGAAGTGACTCTAACTTGAGAAATTCTGATGCAGAGATTCAGCAGAGAGCTCTGGAGTACTTGAAACTCAGTACTGTGGCATCCCCAGATGTGTTGGTATGGTACCATTTCCTGATATGCAGTTCTCAGATTGCCTCTAACAAAAGACCCTAGAAGGGACTGTATCCCAGTTGTTTGATAAGATGCTTCTCTTTTTGCCATTACCATGTGGACTATTATTGCAGTCTATGAAAAGGTTTCAGCTTATAAGCTTATAATTTCAAATTTCAAATGAATTTCATCAGCTCCAGGAAATACCAAACAACTTTCCATGTTCTTTAGCAAGCCTCCCCATTGCTCTTATTTTCAGCTAAAGCTTAATTGAAGGAAACCCCATTGCTGTTATGTTTTGAAACTCATGGTAGAGCTCATTGGACTTGTTTGTCTACAGGCCACAGTTTTAGAGGAGATGCCGCCATTCCCTGAAAGGGAGTCCTCTATCTTGGCCAAACTGAAGAAGAAGAAGCCAAATTCAGTCAAAGAGAAAGATGAGAAACCCGCTGAGGCTGCAGAAAAGCCAACTTCTAATGGCCAAGTGCCGAATTCTAGTTTCACCCCCCAAGTCAAGGTATCACAATACTCTTATAGGCTAATAGTTAGCATACTTCTAAGTTAGAAATGTCTGAGGACGTGTTAGCGATAAGTATGTATGGTTTAGAATTAGCTTATGCTCTACTTTTGCTGTCCTGTGTTTCCATGTTCTGTCTGTTTTTCAAACCAAATGGTAACTAACCTTTTTTTGGAGTTTAGAGGAATTTCCTTTGACCTCAAAGAAAGTAGTAGTTAAAAACTGGGTAATGGACGAGCTGAGAAATCCACACCACAAAGTAGCTTGCATGACAAGTGCAAAGAGAATGATGAGCGCAAGTCACTGCAAGTAGGAGATCGGCTCTACAAGGAGACAGAAACACATGAGGGAATTTAGGCAGGATGATTCACTGTTGAATGAGATCTATCTGGGACAAAGCCAGAAATGATCTCATTCATTTTCATCGTCTTAGGTTGCTGCTGCACCAGTTCCAGCTATGCAAGCAGGTATGTGAAACAACTGTTGGACATTAATTGAAGTTAGTATTTATTATTGATCTAAGCAGGGACAGCTGCTTAGATCAGAGAGCACTGGCAGTGAGCACTACACGATTTTAAAAGAATGTGTACAAAAAAATACATAAAACTATGATGTGTAGTGGATGTGAATAAACCAATCAATAAGTAGAATTCTGAACTAGATAAGTATAAATATCCAGAAGTTTCTCGTGTCTAATGAAACGTTTGAGTAAGGTGAAGCTTGCAACTGGATATGTAAAATTATCAAATATCAATGCCTCTATTATAAAAAGGAAAAAAAATTTCTTTTATTTATTTGGCTTGTCAGTATTGCCAGATTGATCGGTGACTGTAACGTGCTTTATGCTTTTGTTAAATACCTTGTATATGCTGTATTAAATTGTTTACCAGTTTATTGCAATACTATCTGTTTGTAGATTTAATTGGTGGTATTTCAGGGGGTGTGGCCCCACCTGCATCCGCCCCTGTCGCTAGTGCTGGGGGTCTATTGGTTGACGTATTTGAGACCCCAGCTCCTGTCACCAAAGGATCTCCTACTATCACTCCTGGTGCAGAGGAAATGCTGCAAAAGTATGTGGATTAATGCATTTTATTATCTGATATACATTAGTGAAATAATAGAGGTTTCCAACCTTTCTATCCCCAGATTTGTAGTGAAGAACACTGGTGTGTTGTATGAAAGTGACATCATTCAAATAGGTGTCAAATCTGAGTTCAAGGATTGTGAAGGTAAATTATTGATCTAAAGGATCTAAAGAAACAGCAAGTTTTGTTATGGTTGAGGGAAACATTGAGATTCCAGGGAAAACAAAATTCGCTGTTTCCCGAGGGTGCAGTCATGAAGTGTTTTATTATATAGCAAAAAGAAAATTCAACAAAATAACAAACAACTTTCCCCCCGAAATTTCCCACTCTAGCCATGTCGCCCGTGCAGGCAATAATTTTTTAATTGTAGCTGCACGGGCACATTTGAGTTTGTACTTTACCACGTGACCATGATAGAACCAATCAGGGTGCTCGCTTTGATCGAATAAACTCGATCTCTATAATAATACAAGTTATTGTGATCATCTGTCTGTTGTACACATCGCTCAGGCTTGTCCAATGTGTACTTGTATTTGTAGATGGCACTGTTGTTGTTGTCGCTGTTGTTAATGTCTTTAGATGATGATGATGTTACTGTCGCTGTCCTGATATGCCCTGCCATCTCTACTGTGTGCGATTGATTACTGTTTTCCACGTCCTACTAGTACTTGTTTCTTAGAGCAATGATCTGATAGTCTTTTTTTTTCAGGTCGTATTGGATTATTTTATGGAAACAAAACATCCTCCCAGTTTGTTAGCTTTTCTACAACAGTTCAGATGCCGTCTGACCTTGGAGAAAATATCCTTTTGTTTTCCATCTAATATACAGGTTGATAGAGACAGTATTTCATGTTATGCCCAAATCTCATGGCGTTGGAAAATATCATACAAAAGGAAAGGGCCAGGTCTGTAGTTACACTACCCTATCAGGATTACAGGGGCAGTGGTCAGTGTCCAGGTCTGTAGACCAGGTATGTAGTTACACTACCCTATCAGGATTACAGGGGCAGTGGTCAGTGTCCAGGTCTGTAGTTACACTACCCTATCAGGATTACAGGGGCAGTGGTCAGTGTCCAGGTCTGTAGGCCAGGTATGAAGTTACACTACCCTATCAGGATTACAGGGGCAGTGGTCAGTGTCCAGGTCTGTAGGCCAGGTATGTAGTTACACTACCCTATCAGGATTACAGGGGCAGTGGTCAGTGTCCAGGTCTGTAGGCCAGGTATGTAGTTACACTACCCTATCAGGATTACAGGGGCAGTGGTCAGTGTCCAGGTCTGTAGGCCAGGTATGTAGTTACACTACCCTATCACGATTACAGGGGCAGTGGTCAGTGCCCAGGTCTGTAGGCCAGGTATGAAGTTACACTACCCTATCAGGATTACAGGGGCAGTGGTCAGTGTCCAGGTCTGTAGTTACACTACCCTATCAGGATTACAGGGGCAGTGGTCAGTGTCCAGGTCTGTAGGCCAGGTATGTAGTTACACTACCCTATCAGGATTACAGGGGCAGTGGTCAGTGTCCAGGTCTGTAGGCCAGGTATTCTGACAAAGTGTCACTAGCACCTAAACTCCGCCAAATTCGGCACACAAGTACTAGACATCATGATCTTTTGTACTACCCCATTTATTTTGCCAGGTATCTCTTGCAAAATATATGGGTAGTGCTGAAGATCATGATTTCTAGTACTTGTGTGCCGTGTTTGATGGAATTTTAGGTAAGTGACAAATTAGGTACTAGATAACAATTAGACTTTAAGGTTGAATGGGCCCTTATTCGATAAAATCACCACTTCCTTGAACAAGGCCTATCACTAATAGGCCATTAGTAGCTTGACCAATAGTAATGCAGGATTTCTATAGACGTCTACAATCTTTGTCAAAATGCTTGAACCGGTAAAACGGATGCCCCTTTTTACAAGCTATTTTAGACGAGCACTACACAGTATTCGCCCCCCTCCCCTTTCAATGTTGATATCAGTGAGATGAATTGTCTCGGCAATTTGAAGGCCGCGATCTGAACGTTCAAAATAAGTACCAACATTGAGCGGGGGAGGGAAGGGGTAACAGAATTTGAGAACATTCCCTAAACCGACGAGAGAATGCAAATTTCTCAAAAACGGTCCAAACCTTTTTGGCAAAGATTGTAGTTTGATATTCTAAGTATCGGTGTGTTCCTTGACTCCATGTTCACGGGTCCGAGTGGAGACAGCTCCCGTGGCGTCAGTGATAGAGGGAGGGGCTCAAATTCAGCAGCTAATACGAGTAGAATGTCTCAAAGACTTCTACGAATGTCCATTCTTGGTTATACAATTTAGGTGAGATATGGGGGATATATTTTTTTTTCTTTAGCACATGATGTACTGCCCAAATATCGTGGCCGCCATGTTTTACAAGATCAATGACGGTATTTTAGTCATCCCCTCCCATTGAGAGTGTAAGGGGACACTCACGAACAAGGGGGCACAAATGTAAATACAGGCAAATAACTTCATCCGTAATGCATTCAAACGCTAGAACTGGACCAGCTTGGAACTCTCATACCTTCAGCAGCAATCAAAGCATACTCTTTAGCGAACATTAAAAGATAAATGGACAAAAATGATTAGAGTCATACATTTTCAGTAGCTGTGACCACATCCCCCCTCCCCTTTCCAATTGCTGGTTACAACTCCATACCAGGGGTTTCAATAGAAGCGGTATCCGGCGGTGAACCGCCGGCAACTTACGAATATGCCAATTGTCTTGCCCTCAAAACACAGGGAAACGCCTTTTCTGCTACCGAAATTTTAAAATTCGGGCAAGCCCCCGTACTTAGCCTGCTACTTCAAAATTATTGAAACCTCTGCAACTCCCCCCCCCCCCCCCTCCCACTCCCAAATGCTGGCGGCACCCCATGAATACCATAATACGCCAGGATGGCATGCAAGGTAACCCTTCGTATTCTAGGGACGAACAAACTATATGAAACGTTGAGATATTGAGTCCCTGCGCGTTTTATTTATGAACTTGCTTCTCATAGGGTATGGTTGGATGTTTGACATTTCATCATGCTATATCTTCCGTCCCTTAACCTTGTATTTTTGTGTTCTTTTCTACAGTGTTAACGGTGTTCATCAAAATTTAGTGCTAAAAGTACCAATATTCTTGGCCAAATTCTTCACATCAGCAGAAATGAATTCACAAGATTTCTTCACGCGTTGGAAACACTTAAACAAGTAAGTCAACTTGATGGTTTTTTTTCATTAGATAAATGTATTTAATTGATACTCTTCGTCCTGTTACAGCCCAACACAGGAAAGTCAAAAGATTTTTCCAGCCAAGTTTCCCATGGAAAGCGGGACGATAGCAACTAAGGTAAGAGGACTTGTAACAGGAGTAGTGAAAGCCCCTCATTGCGGAAATGTCTGCCCTCCTGGACATTGATAAAGAGAGCTGTACAGTTGAGAGCTGTACAGTTGTTCTTTCGCTTTACCCCGTGTGCTGCGCTTCCTAGCGTATATTCCTAGCGGAGCTCACTTCGCACTATAGACACAGTAGCAGAGCCCGTACAAGTGTATATTCCTAGCGGAGCTCACTTCGCACTATAGACACAGAAGCAGAGCCCCGTACAAGTGTATTCCGCATGGCTTTTTCAACGCCTCGTACTTTAGTTGAGTGAAAAATACTGCGGCGTATATCGTTGTTATACATATATGTTTATTTTCTGTTTGACAGCTGTCGGGAGTCGGTATTACTATTCAGGCAAATGTGGACCCCAATCCTGAGAATTTCGTGTGCGCTGGTATTATCAAGAGTAAACTTGGTCAGTTCGGTTGCCTTCTACGGCTCGAGCCCAACAGACAAGCAAAGGTGAGCTCACTCGTGAAGCTTTCGAGTAGGCAGATTACAAACTCACAAAATATTGCACACCCTAGTACATTAGAGCAGATTTCGTATGACTGTGAAAAGTGCCGCGAAAGAGTTGTACCGCGCCGCGACCGTGACCGTACCGCAACTACGCGATTTCGTTCGGTATCTACAGCAGGCCAGGTTCGGTACCGCCACCGCGACAGTACCGCGCCGTGTCACGGTACTTTTCACAGTCATACGAAATCTGCTCTATCACTCATTGACCACCCTTATGAAAATTACATGTTTGTTTTTCCTTCCCAGATGTTCCGGCTAACGTTACGATCTGCTCAAGCCGAAGTCGCGTCCCATCTTTGTGAACTTCTAGCCGAAATTTTCTAGAACCATGAAAATTGCATAGACAAGACATGTTATCTGAAACAGTATCAACCGTTACATTACCAGGGAAGCCAATCTGATGCTGTCGGGAAGCCCGTCTGATGCTGCAAGGGAAGCCAGTCTAATGCTGATCAGAAATAAGCCATTTTGGTTATGTGGAAAGCCGTATTTGTGTGCCGTTGAACGTGGTGTCTGCTTGCCTCGGATTCCTGGTGCGAGCTCACCTATCGTTCTCACACCACCTGAGCATGTTTCGACAAAATATATAATTTTATTAGCGTTTTTAAGTTAGAATATTGGCATCATACTACACACGTAAACCATTGATAGGAAATGGCAACTTGTGATTGTATGCGACAAAGTAGACTAGTATAAAACGGTCTTGCTGTTTTTGCCAATCAAATATGTTATTCATGCAATTCTTGCACTTGACGTTTTCAGTGCTGGCTTGTACTATTGATCTAGTGTCGCCAGTAAACGTCCCGCGTGCCACAAGACGCGCAGCCAAAGTGCAAGAGGCGCCAGTGAATAGAGGAAAGAAAGGAGAGAATCCTGCAACGGAAGCATCTCCTATTTCTGTTGTTCATGTAACCTTTAGAGGCAAATGTACAGATGCAGAGATCGCCGAATAGTTAGCAAACAAGCGCCGAAATGGGACAAGAGCCTTTGTCAGCCTTTGTATTGTTGTTTTCAATTTCAATCTGTAAGTGGCATTCAATATTTCCTGTAGAAATTGCAGAAATAGCCACCTGCAGTTAGATTTGATTTCCTGGAACATGTCGAAAATATGTCCTAAATCAGCTGATTATAATGGATACTTTCCTTGACACTGTATTGTCCAAGTGACAAAATGGCGGCCAAGTGAGGTTCTGTGCACAGGGTCCTCTCATGCTAGATGTAGGACGGCCCTGGGGTCTATATTGGGAAGGGACATGTATTTGAATGGGGCGGGTTTTATATTTTCACATCCAAAATGAAAACTTAGTTTTAATAGATAATGTAGTGATATGTTGAACAGCAAAATGTTTTTCTGATATTTACCAAATAGGTAGACAGAAGAGAGAAACCATTTTGTGCGTCGTTTTACTCCAAAACGTTGCGACCCATAGTACTAGGTTGCGTACGAGCTGTAAAATTGGTAAAGATTGTAGTAAACATGTGACGATAGTAAGAATTAGAACCATTTGCGATACAGTGAAATAATTCTGAGATAGTTAACCTGTACAGGCTGAAATTCTTGTAACTAAGTTAGATAACTCCAAGTAATTAAATAATAACGCTTACGTTAAAAGCTGGCTATGTGTCTGTATTACAAACAGTACCACAGGCTGCACGATGTCTCCCTTATAGTGTTGTAGTACAAACAGTACCACAGGCTGTACGATGTCTCCATTATCGTGTTTGTAGTACAAACAGTACCACAGGCTGCACGATGTCTCCCTTATAGTGTTTGTAGTACAAACACCACAGGCTGTACGATGTCTCCCTTATAGTGTTTGTAGTACAAACAGTACCACAGGCTGCACGATGTCTCCCTTATAGTGTTGTAGTACAAACAGTACCACAGGCTGTACGATGTCTCCCTTATAGTGTTTGTAGTACAAACAGTACCACAGGCTGTACGATGTCTCCCTTATAGTGTTTGTAGTACAAACAGTACCACAGGCTGTACGATGTCTCCCTTATAGTGTTTGTAGTACAAACAGTACCACAGGCTGTACGATGTCTCCCTTATAGTGTTTGTAGTACAAACAGTACCACAGGCTGTACGATGTCTCCCTTATAGTGTTTGTAGTACAAACAGTACCACAGGCTGTACGATGTCTCCCTTATAGTGTTTGTAGTACAAACAGTACCACAGGCTGTACGATGTCTCCCTTATAGTGTTTGTAGTACAAACAGTACCACAGGCTGTACGATGTCTCCATTATCGTGTTTGTAGTACATACAGTACCACAGGCTGTACGATGTCTCCCTTATCGTGTTTGTAGTACAAACAGTACCACAGGCTGTACGATGTCTCCCTTATAGTGTTTGTAGTACAAACAGTACCACAGGCTGTACGATGTCTCCCTTATAGTGTTTGTAGTACAAACAGTACCACAGACTGTACGATGTCTCCCTTATAGTGTTTGTAGTACAAACAGTACCACAGGCTGCACGATGTCTCCATTATCGTGTTTGTAGTACAAACGGTACCACAGGCTGCACGATGTCTCCCTTATCTTTTCTGTAGTACAAACAGTACCACAGGCTGCACGATGTCTCCCTTATAGTGTTTGTAGTAGTACAAACAGTACCACAGGCTGCACGATGTCTCCCTAATCGTTTCTGTAGTACAGTAAAAACCCGCATAAAAGAACAAGTGGATTAAAAACACTCAGGCTGAAATTTGGTCAAAAAGGTACCTTAGACTTAAGAACACATGCAGCCTGAAAAATGAAAATTGTTCTTGTATAAAACAAATACCTTGCTGCCATATGGGTTTGAGTACAGTAAGCCGCTGTGGTAGAGTACTGAGTAGATCAATATCATGTGTAGACCATTTGACTGTTGGTAGTGTATGCAGAAGCAATTTAAAGAACACACCTTAAGAACATTTTCAGGCTGATTTTACAGAAACACCCAATGTACAAGAACAAAATCCGCCTGAATCCCCAAAACACCTGTTCTTTTATGCGGGTTTTTACTGTACAAACAGTACCACAGGCTGCACGATGTCTCCCTTATAGTGTTTGTAGTACAAACAGTACCACAGACTGCACGATGTCTCCATTATCGTGTTTGTAGTACAAACAGTACCACAGGCTGCACGATGTCTCCCTTATAGTGTTTGTAGTACAAACAGTACCACAGGCTGTACGATGTCTCCCTTATAGTGTTTGTAGTACAAACAGTACCACAGGCTGTACGATGTCTCCCTTATCGTGTTTGTAGTACAAACAGTACCACAGGCTGCACGATGTCTCCCTTATAGTGTTTGTAGTACAAACAGTACCACAGGCTGCACGATGTCTCCCTTATAGTGTTTGTAGTACAAACAGTACCACAGACTGCACGATGTCTCCCTTATAGTGTTTGTAGTACAAACAGTACCACAGGCTGCACGATGTCTCCCTTATCGTTTCTGTAGTACAAACAGTACCACACGTTTTCCGCATATCGAGGGGAAGCGATGCAAATAATCCTGGACTTAACAAAGCGCATGGGAAAATAGCGGCTATAATATTTGGTTGCCCGCAAAGTGAAGCAACCCCGGCGTCATCAAACAGAAAACCCCGTACGAGTATTTCCAACCCACCAGACGAGTGTATAAGTATTAACTGTATTAACTGGTAGCGTATTGCAATAATCACAGTTCTAGCAGTCATTGCACCCAAGTCTGTAGCGCCCGCGGTTGTTTAGCATGCACAGTCAGGTGTGTTTCGTCTTTTTTTTGTTTTTCACTACGATGAACCCGCGACATCTAAAGAAAGTAATCATAGCATGGACACCCTTAACTTACTAGAGCACTCCACAAACTACTAGCATGAACAACTTTGACTAGAGGACTCTTCCCACAAACTACTAGCATGAACAACTTTGACTTCCTAGAGCACTCTTCCCCTTGAACACCCTTAACCTACTTGAGCACTCCACAAAATACTAGCATGAACAATCTTAACGTACTAGAGCACTCTTCCCCCTGAACACCCTTAACTTACTACTAAAATACTGATCATTTTATTCTTATCATTCTAGTGTTATTTACATCATTGAAAATTATCATATACACCCTATTTACCCGGCACTAAATATTAAATTCTAAAGAATAGACAGATAGCTCTTACATCAGCTTGTGTTTACATTGTAATTCTCCAAATTAATACCTACACGTCGCACTTTTAAAGTACGTGTTCTACATTCCACTATTGCTGACTCGTCCCGGCCCAGTCGTGTCTAAAGAATAAAACCACGCGCGCTAAGGATCACGGTCAGGAGGAGGGAGACAATGGGAAACGCAAAGCATCATGGGCAGGAGGGAAAAAAAGACTCGTCTCCTTTCTTTCGCCCTTCCCAAGATTCTTTGCGCGCCGCCACTAGAGACGAGTCACGTGACTGTTCAATGGTGGCTCCTATTTATAGCGTGTTCATTGCTATTTATAACGTGTTAATTGCTATTTGCGTGAACCGTGAACAGGAACATGTTTCCTCGTCGTTTGAGGCGAGGCAGAGAAGACAGCATGCTCTCAAAATGCTGCGTTTTGATTGGTGGATACTAGGGTTTTGTCACGTGCTAATGCAAACCGTAGCAACGTCTCGTTTGCCTCCTAGGAACGTAGCATCCTCGGAGACCCAGGGGATTTTTTGGGTCTCCGAGGATGGGAACGTAGCGTTCGTGCCTTCGGAACTCAACTTTGCGGCGCCCAAAACAACAAAAAATTGTTTTTTGTTCACGCTTAAACGCAAATACCAGTACAAGGTAGTGGGTATTTTTACTCGTGGCTGCAAGACCTGTTTCTTTCCACGACTCCTACCCGTACCGCTTGCGAGCATCTGTCCTTTTATTTTCCTGTTTTGCAAAATTATTTAGCTTCATTCATTCTAATATCTAGACCATTGTTCGCTAGTGAAGGGTTCGATCACGTCTCAGCCGATTCTTCTTTTGGTTGCTCGTTTATCGTTTGCTCGCCAAGATTTTCTGCTGGAAAACATGGAAAGGATATGATCAGCAAGGAAAACATCACAGTAGTTGCTACGCAAAGAGCAGAAACTAGAATACTATACGTCGTATCGCGACAGTTTCCCGCAGTCAACCTTTGCGGAGTAGCGATTGTGGATAGTTTCCCCCTGTAGTTCCTCTTTTTGAGCTCAAAACAAATTTTTGAATCAAAACAAATTCCTAATGTGTATAACATTTTCTTCAAGTGTAAGTGGCTCTTGTACCAATGACCATAATGGGTGCCGAGGGGATCCATATGCCATAAAAGTGGGGGGCTGAGTTTACAGAAAACATGGAAATATGGCAAAAAGTGAAAGCTGACACTTTCTAACAGGTCCGTCAAAAGCAAGGGTTTCAGAAATATAAAAGTGTGTTATTGTCCTTTGCATGTGCGCACCTAGCTTTAAGTGAACATACGGGACATGAGAGCTGTCTGATTACCTACCAAGAGAAGAAATTTCTAGTGAAAACGAGTGCTGAACAACAAGCCGCAATCGCTCTCTCATCAAAACACACCTCGTTCGGCGGCAGCTTTTTGTTTCTGTAAAATCTTCTTCAACTCTGAGCTCGTCTGGTCTTCCCTAGCCCTCTCGTCCAGCATATCTCCCATGGAGCGACTCCGAGGCTTTCGCAGGACAGACTTCGCCTGTAACACGGGTTATCCTCCGTGGTTT
This sequence comes from Scolanthus callimorphus, assembly GCA_033964015.1. Classification (NCBI taxonomy): domain Eukaryota; kingdom Metazoa; phylum Cnidaria; class Anthozoa; order Actiniaria; family Edwardsiidae; genus Scolanthus; species Scolanthus callimorphus. Next base: position 832,448 of record CM066916.1, read on the forward strand.
CCGACATCTGCTTCGGTAGCACGTCGGCCGAACGCTTTCGGAGCTTGAGACCTTCCCATTCAGGTTCGTCACTTGCTCGGCTGGACGTCGAAGATCTGTCGCCTGAAGATGTTGAACTCTTCGTTTTCATTGATTTCTGCCGGAATATGCAAAATATATCAGCGTATGAAATGTGAACGTACACACGAAGCAAGTCAATCGGGGTCTCTATCTCCTTCAATTCAAGCCCCGCTACTCCTAGTCCTGCTTCTCTCTTTCTCTCTGTCTGTATTTATGATGTTTTAAGGACTCACCAGCAAACAACCAAGCTCTGACATCGCAGACGCATCTTCACTGTCGCCATCGTCGCGTTGCTAAGGAACAAGAGAAATGGACGCACGGATTCATTTAGTAGAAATCTCAAGAGGAGCATCTCCAAACAACATTTTGCCTACTTTTCTTGGGAAATACAGGGATTAGTTGAATGGAAAGGATGCTTCCCTTGGTGTGGAATTTTTCTTCACCAGTCTTAATAATAAGATATTTCGGAAAATTTAATCAGCTAATGTGGCAAAAGAAATGTTTTCAAATGTTATGCCATAACTATGCTACTATAATAATCTCGCCTTGTAGCGGCATTTCTTACCGGTAGATTAACGGGTTTTAATGATATTTTTCCTTTGTTGATTCTATCCATCATTTCTTTCATCGCATCCGCTAACGGATCGTCCTTCTTTTTCTCCCCTGCGTTTTTACGTGAAAAGTAGAGACGAAAAAACGAGGATCAAAATTAGGATCAACAAGCACTATTGAGGCGCGGAAAACTGGCAGAAAACGTCTCTTTGTTGGTGGTTTCACAAGGGCGTGTAGTGGTCGGGTATAGTGCGTATTACTCCGCTCTGGATTTTCACGCCATTCTGTAAAATGAGCTAGCCTGAGCTATAGCCTCAATTTCGATACTGACGGATTATCCCAGCAGGTGAGATCTATGTTCCACCAAGACCCTTTGAACAGAAGGATCACAAACTGAATATTGTTATTTACAATCTCTGGGTGAAGTTCAAAAGCTCTCATGTGTGATTGCTCATCAAACAATGTTAATCCACAGACATATTTCAAGTGCCGATGTCAATTTTCTTGGTCTTTTTCTTCCCGTGAGCTTGTAATATCTGACAGTATTAAATAAACACTGCGACTTACGTTTTAGACTGTCTCCCTTCTTTTCTTGGATCCAATTATGTTGATAAACTTCCTACACGACAATAAATAACGACATCAAAATGGCTTACAGACAACCACGCCTTCTGTGTCATGTACATAACAACTCATCGCATGCGATCTATTCTACGACAAGCAACTCCCATGTATTCTACCTACTTGATAAGCTGTTGTGGTGGGGGAGGAGGGGGTGGGGGCGGTGGTGGTGCCGCGGGGGGTGGGGGAACTGCGGATGCCGACATCTTGGCTTCCTCTAAGCTCTTCTCAAGGGTAGCAACTATAACAAGTGAAAAACAAAAACAAAGAAACATCAATTTTTGAACTAAAAGACGTGAAAAGAAGTGGTGCATCCAGGGGAGGGACGCCTTGAGTGCGGACGCACACCCCCCCCCCCCCTTGCAATATAAAAATGGTCTAAAATGGCAAGATGTATTCCTAAAGACTAAGTTCTAGTAGCCCTATTGACAAATTTGGCTCTTGAAATCAGACCTCGGTCCGCAAATCAAAGGCACTAGCAGTTGATGGTGATGTATGACTTAGTAACACCACGATTATTCTCTAATCTTAATTAGAGGAAGAAACATACCTTGATGTTCAGCCTTTGTAGCCTTCTTCTGCTCTTCTATAACCTGGTTTTCCAGGTTTTCTACTTGTTCTTGGGCGATATCCAGTTTATTTTGCAGCCCTGTCAACAAACAATTTATTTGAATATTTCATGAATCTGAATACAATACAACCCATCAAAGCGATATAGATTAATAAAATCTTTAGTGAAAATTGTGGCGTTGCGCTGTAATACCTTTCAAGTACTCGCTGTCCTTGGACAATCTCATTTCCTCCAGCAAATCTTTCAACTGCAAAAACAAAAAGACTTCCGAGTCAGGGTGTGGCACGAATGTAAAGGAAAAGGGACTGTGATCAGGCGAGAGCTGAGAATTTGTCTAGACTAAGTGCACCAAACGTATTGACGAACAAACTTATGGTCACATTAGTGACTATAAACATCCTTATTTCAATTTCTGGGCCTTCACACCATTCACTCAATTTTTTCAGTATTATATACTGTTTGTACTCGAATAAGCGCTTGCATACGTTAGAGCAAAGGCCCAACGCACCCTTCTCCTTTATTATTTAGAAACTAGAGACCGGGTGCTGGCCCGGCTGGAATTTGAACCCCACCTTCCTGCACAACAAACTGGTGCTTTATTATCTGTGAGTAACTGGACGGTAGCAAGTGTATAATACCTTTTGTTCGTTTTCGGCTTTCACTTGTTCCAGAAGTTCCCGTAATTCATTATTATCAGCAAACGCCTGAGCTAGACGCTCGTCTTGGTTTGCCTCTTTCAAGATTTCTGTTTTTCGACTCAGTTCCTCGTCGTTTCTCTTTGCCTTAGGAAGATAAGAGTGTGGCAGTTTGAGGATTTTCTAAGACCTATAATTCTGTTATGCAAATCGATTATCATTTTTAAATGCTATAGACCCTATGCCCCAAGGGCCCCAGCCCCAAATGGTAGGGGCTCCAAAGTTCCAGCGAGAAACGTTTTGGGGTTCCTTGGGCTCCAGAAGAATATTTTGCTCCAAACAGTGATAGGACTTCAATCCAGATCAAAATCATTGCAGGCTAAATGACTCTGTCTCAAAAACCCTCCATTTGCACTGTAAGTGTGGCGTACTTCTCATACCATAGTATCAGAAACACATAACTTAGTCATTTTTTTGCAAAATATTTTGTTGTTGATTTTATTTCTTGTTCTTGTCACTGTTACATAGAAAAGCACATTGATGTGTGATAAGACACTGGGCATTGAATTCAAGAGCGAATTTTTGATACTATTTGGAGGGACTTATGTTGAAATGATAATGACAGCTTACTTCAAGCGCCAACTTCTCTGCTTCAATACGACACTGGGTCTCAAGCTCGTATCTTTGCTGTAGAATGTTGAATTCTTCATATGCCAGCACAGACACTGAAATAACAAGGATATCAATAGATTGGAATTATACCCATCTTTGTAGGGGATGTGAAATACATTGCAGGAGGACATAGAAAGAGACAAGGGCATAGCAGCAGATCGAAGGTGAGAGGGACAGGTAAAATATGGCCAACCTGCTTTTAGAAATGTGTATCCCTTTCCAAAACGTCTGTATCTGTCCCTGACAAGAAAACACAGTTTTTCATATCCAGTGCTATGTGCTATGTAAGTACTCTACCTCTATTTAGCTGTTTCATCTGTTTTTCAAGAGTAGAAAGCTTCTTCCTTGTAACAGTATGAGCATCTTTCTCTTGAGAAAACTAAAAAATAAGCACATATGATTTCCTGCTAGCAGAGGCCACTTCTTGAAGAGGCCTCTGCACACAAATGTCACAACCTCGTCCAGGATCGTGGACGTACTTGACTGGTTTGGCTGGTTTTACAAGAATAGATGTAGATTTCGTATGACTGTGAAAAGTGCCGTGACACGGCGCGGTAAGGTCGCGGTGGTAAGGTCGCGATGGTCGGTCACGCCAAAATGGCGTCTCCAATTTTGTCTATTCTGGTTGTTAGCTTCTGTATTCTAAGAGCACATTACAGTACACAACGATTTGTAAATATTGAAACTAACTTTATGTACGGAGTGAAGCCGATATATTTGAACTGCAGTGAAACAGTTATCAAGGCAAACCGTGATGGCGGATTTCTAATTTCTCAGCCCAGGAAAAAGCGGTTTATGTCCACTCGCTTGGGATATTACTCAAACTCCGATGCCCGATACCAGTTGGCAAGACTATCTATATCAGGCGATATAAATCCGAATCCGGGACCTCGACGTCAAGGAGGTGGAAATGGGAATCAGACTCAAGATAGACGCCATTGTACCGAATGCCGGAGAATTATAGCAAAGAATCACCGTGCCACGTTTTGTGACTCGTGTTCTTGCTGGACACACATAAAATGTGGCGGGATTTCACCCAGAGTCTACCAGCAACTGCGAACAGCCGGAAATATCTCTCTGACTTGCAGGACTTGCGTGGATATTGTACAACAATTCCCTTTTGCCAACGCGAGTTTCACTTCTGAACCTAGTTGCGACGAGTCAGGCTCAGAAGAACAAGATGAAACCTGGACGGATTTCAATGTTGCGATATCTAAACATAGAAATAATGTAAAAGTTGGTCATATCAATGCTGATCACATTGCAGGCTTCAAGTTTTACGAAATCAAGGCCTGGCTTATCGAAGGGAAATTTGACATTCTGTTTATATCTGAGACGAAATTAGACTCGACTTTTCCTGACTCTCAATTCTCTGTCCCTGGTTTTCGCTTATGCCGTGCTGATAGAGACAAATTCGGTGGTGGTTTATTAGCTTACATCCGTGGCGATTTGTGTTTCACCGTTATAAAGGACTTGCCCAGCCTTCCGCTAAGCGTGAGGAAGAATTTTAAGACCGAGTCCATTGTGTTGAGAGTTATGGTAGCCAAAAACATGGGAGACATTTGTGGGGGTCTATCGCCCTCCTACATCAGTCACAGTACCGCAGTCTTTGTGGAAATGGGAGTTAAATTCCATCCTAGAATCAGTCACCCTGGTCCCTGGTAGCTGTCTCCTGATAGGCGATTATAACGCCGACCTTTTACAGCCAGAAAAGCCACCAAAGGATGGTCGTGTTTTGCTTGATCTGTTGGATGTATATTGTTTATTCAACTTGATCAATGAGCCGACGAGAATTACTAAAACTTCAGAAACCTTACTTGATTTGGTTTTGACCAACAACAAAAACAAAGTGCTGAAGGCAGGCGTGGTTCATGTAAAATTGAGTGACCATTCACTTGTTTATGCCATTCTGAGGAAACACGCGCCCAAACTAAGATCAAGAAAACTCTGTTTTCGAAGTTTGAAACGGTTTGATCGTGGAAAATTTCTCAGTGATTTGCATAAAGCTCCCTTTGAAGTCATGGACATTTTTGACGATGTTGACGACAAACTGTTTGTTTTTGAGTCACTATACAACGAGATACTTGACGAGAACGCCCCATTGAAGCAGTATCACGTGCGAGGCAACCAAGCTCCTTTTATGACAGAGGAGTGGCGAAAGGCAATGCGCTATCGGAATCGGTTGTGGAAGAAATTTATAAAGGACCGCACTGATGATAATCATTCTTTGTTTAAAGCTCAAAGAAACAAATGTACTTCAATCAGGCGTAAAGCTATTAAGAACTTTTTTGAAAAAAAGACTCAGTCAGACAATCCACGGGACTTTTGGAATGCATATCGACCATTCTTACATTACAGAAATTCTAAACAAGTGAACGACATCACACTCAAGGAAAATGGGGCTGCCATTAGCGATAAACAAGTGATAGCAAACACTTTCAATGACTATTTTGTACACATCGCCGACGCGGCAAGGGATCTAAACGAAGAGGAATTGGGAGGCATTTTATTGATCACCCTAGTATTAGGGCTATTCTTGAGAACAATGGTCAGCGACTGTTGTCCGATCGTGTGAGTTTTCATTACACAAATGAAACGCAGGTCAGAGAACATCTATCAAATTGAATACGCGCAAGGCAACGGGGCATGACATGCTTCCCCCGCGCCTAGTAAAAGAATCAGCTGACGCTATAGCTGGGCCCGTGTCAAATATAATGAATACCGCTATAGCCCACGGGCATTATCAGGGGCGATGGAAGATGGGCGAAGTGACTCCCCTCTTCAAAAAGGACGAAGAAACCGACAAGCGTAATTACAGACCAGTTACTGTGCTCCCATGTCTCAACAATGTCTTTGAGAGGATTTTGTCTGCGCAACTTCAGGATTTTTACAAGAGTCTGCTATCTGATTTCATCTCAGCATACAGGCGTTTCTATAGCTGTGAAACGTCATTGCTACGGATTACCCGGGCGGATTACGGAGGACTGGCGCGCGAGTCGTGACAATAGGGAGTTGGTCGCCATAGTGTCAATGGATTTATCTAAAGCATTTGACACGATTCCTCACGGGCTCTTACTTGCTAAGCTTAGAGCATATGGGTTGGCGGACAGTGCGTGTGTTTTGCTAGGAGATTACTTGAAGGATCGCAAGCAGCGAGTGAAAGTCGGAGATGCGTACTCTGGATGGCAGAATGTAAATCGAGGAGTACCACAAGGCAGTGTTTTTGGACCAATGATGTTCAACATGTTCATTAATGATTTATTTTACAACGTCAAACAAGTTAACCTCAATGCATATGCCGATGACGAACAACTCTATTCTTCGGACGTGGATCCGGTTGCATTGGACCGCCGCATTTCTCATGATGTGGGCGTGGCAAATCGGTGGTATGAGGACAATGGCATGCTTGTTAATCCTGATAAACATCATGCCATGATCATTGGCTCTACTGATCATCAGTTCTCGTTCCCTGTCGAGGATTCCATAGTCTTGCTAGGGGTAACGGCGGACAATAGGCTCAGTTTTGATTCGCATATAAGTAATGTTTGTAAGAAAATAAATAATCAACTCAACGTCATTGTACGCAACAAAAACCTAATGGATTGTGAAACTATGCTGAAGTTGTATAAAGCTTTCGTATTTCCTCATTTTCAATACTGTTCAAGTGTATGGCATTTCTGTGGCCAGAGAAACTGTGATAAACTTGAGGCCTTGAACAAGCGTGTATTACGGGCCGTATTCAAGGACTATGAATCGCCTTATTTGCAGCTATTGAAAAAATCAGGAACTGTCTCACTATATAACCAAAGGATTAACAACATGCTATGTACTGTCTTTAAGTCTTTGAATTTCAATGGTTTTCCTGTGTATATGAAAGAATTTTTTAAAGTGCGCGAATGTAACTACTCTCTTAGAGGAACCAATATTTTGAAACTTATCAAGCCGAACACTACTACATATGGCCTTCACTCTTTTAAATATTTTGCAGCTAAATCTTGGAACTCCCTACCTGATACTTTTAGAACTGATCCATCTCTAGCTTCTTTCAAGAAAAACATTGTAAATATCTGATTGTAATCTTTTATTGTAATTGCTATTTTTAATTGTAATCTGTAATGTGAAATTGCTCGGAGATATTAGCTTTCTAGCTATCTTAAATTCGAGAAGTTATTATGTATGTATGTATGTATGTAGATGTAGATGTAGATGAATGGCGTCAGTGTTTTTGCTTCGAAAAGAGTGTGCGCTTTCCCGAGTGATTTCTTGTTCAATGACCAACACACAACATTTTGTTCAAATTACCCTGCATGCAGAGGCTACTTTTTATCTCCCTGCATTTTCTTTTACTTTTAATGTTTTTTGTGTTTTCCAACAACGTAAAAGTAGCCTCTGCACACAAATGTCATTTCTCTGTCGCGCATGTGTGAGAAAATGGCGTGAGCTTGGAGACACTGGTCGATCAAGTTTGTGCGTGAGCAAGAAAATATCAATTTATCTGCTGTACAACTTACATAAAATCACTTTTTGTGGCCTTTAATGGCTTGTTTACTCAATTTAAAGGCTCTTAAACGCAGCTCTGATACTCATTCTAAAGTTTGCTTTTGAGAATTCGCTGGAGATCCTTTGATTTTCTATAGAAATTATATGACTATGGCCTTTTTAAAAATCTACTGCCTTGAGTGGATTGAAAATGTATTTGGACTAGGAGCATTTTTTTGTCCCTGGGCCAGGTGAAATGTTGATCACACATGAAATACAATTTCTAAATTTCTGGTTGAGAATATTTATGCATAGACTGCTAGCAGCAGTCTAATTTATGCATAAAGCAAGTTTATGGCTCACCAGTTGTTGTGCTTCTGAAAGTTTTCCCTTGGACTCATCTAACTCCAGCTTTAGGCTTTCAATCATTTGTTTCAGTTCTAGAAACAAAGGTAATTAGAGACAAACCATCCAATAATGAGGGGAGAGGGGGACAGGCCCTCCCAATAATGTGAAACAAACAAATAAAATGTAAAAAACCTGAATATTATATTTGAACATATTTCCCAAACCCCCTAAAATACACAATAAACAGATCTGATTTTCCCACGTGCACCATACAATGACAGACAGACAATTTTTATTGGCACCTTGTAAAAGAAATGTTTACATTGGTGTTTACAATGTTTTAAATGTGTGGTTCCAGAAAATATTCCCTCCCCCCCCCCCCCCCCTGGAAGGATTGGAAATTCTAGAGGGGTGGGGTCAATTTACCTGATGTCGTCCAAACAAATATTGTATTTTCCTTTGGAAATTCCAGAGGGGTGGGGTGGGGGGGGGGGTCACTTTTCAACACCCTTCCGTAGGGGGGAGGGGGGGGATATTTTCTGGAACCACATATATTGTGGGAAAACATGCTTTCTATTTAAATTTATTCGGGTTGAAGTCTATATACAATTTTGTATATGATTCCAAATAAAAATGTCTGTCGGTCTATATTTGCTACTTCCACACCTAAAGATGTGCCCCCCTCTTGTAATACCTTGTATTTCCTCTTGCAATACAGTTGCAGAACTCTCAGTTTCTGAGTCATCTGATAATGAAATGTCAACTGCTACAGTATGAAGATCCCCCTGAGAGAAATTATTATTATAATTATTATATACAGGGCAAAATTACTCAATGCTGATTGGCTAAGAGCGAGGGCATTTTTCTTAATTGAGGGCAACATTACTTGGCTGCGATTGGATGCTGGAATGTTTCTTTTTTCTTTACCAATTCTGGAAGTTCATGTGTGAGGCCATTTGCATGAGTGCATTTGTTCAAAGCTGTCAATATGGTCAAATTCTCATGAATGAATGAATACAAATGCCTTCAGATTGGTTCAATTTGATTGACAGTGTTTCTTCAATCTTTTTGGCTTTGCAGTCAACACATGTACTGAATTTTTCCCTTGTATATCGTTAACATGTAATCATAAAATTTGGGATTAAAAAAAATTAATCCCAAATTGTACTTGGTCCCATGTTATTACCTATACTTATAAAAGGTAATGTCATCAGCTGCCTGAATTTAATAGTGAACCATTAAATATTTATAATAGTCACCAAGTTAAAGGCATCCCCTCCATTGATCCCAGAGATCTGTGTGAGGATCATCTGACTTTGTCTCTTTAGTTTCTTGTTCTGATTGGCCATCTGCAGTAGATGATATGGACAATATTATAGTGATATGGACAAACATTTTTAATATCGTTATTTTTTTCATAAGATAGTCATTCATGTCAATCAATCTTCAAGGGTGGATCCACACAATTTTTTTTTTTTTTTGGGGGGGGGGCTTTCTGAGTTTGACAGACAGACAGAGTTTATATTATTACCCCTCTGGAATGATCCATAACCCCCATCATCAGGGATTTATCAAAGGAACCACCAAGGAATTTCCAGTGAAAAATACAGTAATTGTATTAATGTGTGGTTCCAGAAATTATCCATACCCCCCCCCCCCCCCCCCCCCTATGGAAGGGCAATGGAAATTCCAGAGGGGTGGGGGGTTCAATTTACCTGATCATTTCCATACAAATACTGTATTTTTCCTTGAAAATTCCAGAGGGGTGGGGGGGGGGTTAACTTTTCAACACCCTTCCGTGGAGGGGGTATGGCCCGGGGGGGGGGGGGGGGGGGGGACTCCCGGGTTAAAATGCTAGGGGTGACCGTCGGGAAACTCGAATTTTGACCCTAAAAAGTACCTGGTCGGAAAAAATTTCCACCCTAAAAAATACCCCTCAGTCTGAAAATACCCTAAAAAATACCAACAATTTTGACAGATTAAATTTTATTCTGGCCGTTTATTTAATATACATCAAATGTATCCTCTCGACTTTCAAAAACACTACCTTATTTGCGTGAGAACCCCCTAAAAAATACCTATTTTTCTTACTATACCGTTTTAAAATTTTCGAACCCCTAAAAAATACCAGATTGCCAATTTCAACCCCTAAAAAATATGACGGTCACCCCTAGCATTCGAATATAGGGAGTCCCCCCCCGGGGGGTATGGATATTTTCTGGAACCACACAATTGAAATAAGAGGTAAAAATTCCAAAACAGAAAACCAATAAATAATTACCTTGGATGCAATTTCCACAGCTTTGTCTCTGCATTCTTGCTCAACTTCAAACTTCCTGTGTAAGTTTTGATATTCATCAAGAGCTTGACTGGAAACTACAAACAATCAGAACAAATATATTTTGAACTCACACCTCATAGTTTTCTGATCTGGATAGTATTCATTCCATTTATTGTTCAATTCCAGAAATGATATTGTCATACTCCCCCCTCCCCCCCCACCAAGAACTTCCCCTGCCCTCCCACCTACAGGAATTTTCACTGAAAAATACAGGGATTTTATGAGAAAAGTGTATTGACCCAGCACCCTCGTCGAAATTCCAATTCCTTCTGTGTGGTGGCGTTGTGGATCTTTTCTGGAATTACAAATTAGGCTGCTTGAATATGCCAGATATTTTTATCTTGTTTTTGTTTTGTAATGTCAGCTAAAAACCCAATCAGCATTCCTGTCTTACATAATTTGCAACTCAAAAGATGGCAGTGATAATGCCAATGTGATATCACTATATAATGAAATCTAGAATAACATAGAGCCAGCAGGCAAGGCATTAATCCCATCTTTTTTGTTAGTGCTTACATTAGAAGCCTTAATTTTTCAATACAAAAGGAGAATAATGTTCTAATTTTTATATAATTGAAAATCCCATAGAAAATAATTACATTATACTTTATCATATTCTACATTACAACAGTTATAATTCAGGAGTTGGATGTGCTGAATACAGGAAATGTTAATAGGATTTTATCATGTACTTTCCTACAGTCAGCAGCAAAGTTCATTTCCTTGTCTGTTCTTAATTTTTTTTCTGCCATTAAAAACGATGCATACTTTAATCATTATTTTGTTACTTAATAGTAATAACAAGGTCCATTTAACATTTTAATATTTATTTGGCTCACATTTATCCTAAGAATAAAATGTTCAACAAAAAAAGAATCTAATTTAAAAACTAAAAATTAATCAACATCTATAACTGATATACAGAAAAACAGTTAATTTATGTAGCACCCCAAAAGCCTAGAACTAATGCACACACAAATTAAGCTACTGGGGTTAAAACAAGAGTTGTCAGCTGAAATGTAATTATTTCCTTTAGATCTGATTTCCTTTGGAGCAGCTGAAATATGGAGATCTGAAAACATGGATGTATAAACCATTCACTTATTGTCTGTGTTGTCTAGTTCTATATTACTATTTCAGTGACTATCAATAAAAATAACCTAATAATATAAAATAATAATATAGAAAGGAAAAAATTTTGTTTAGCACAGTCACCTCTTGAAGCAAAAATACTATGTATTATATATTCACACCCTTAAATAGAAATGAAATAATATAGGAAATACAAGATGATAACATGGTGTTTGAAAATAACCACAAATTAATTCAAAAATGCAACATGATCACGCATGAAGTAATCTAAAAATTGTGCATTGTTAACACCACAATCCAAAAAATACATTTGTTACCCTTTAAAAAGTAGCGATCTAAAAAGTGTTTTTAACAATTCAACTAAAAGAGGCAGAGACATATGGTAGTTTTGTTTAAAAAAATTCAAACCCATTTCTCTGTGCTATCAATGTTGGGTTTCTAAACTATGTAAACAAGACCTTCAGGGAAAATTTTCATAACTTTCTAGTAGGTATATTAGATTTGTGAAAAGATGTCTAAACAATGCCATATTTGATTTTATAACAGTCATGACAGCACTTTAGAATGGAAAATATTATGAATTTAAGTCGAGTTTTTAGTTTATGAAGTGAACTTCCAAAAATTAACAACCAGCTGTGAGAACACCTATGTGAATAATGAGCTTTACTCAAGAAAAATTAGCATTTTAAAATTGTAATAATTCATTTTTTGAAAGAAAGTATAAAAATATATGTACTGTATGAGTGGATTTCAAACAAGCCCTTAGGCTCTTTAATCTGGAAATTTTAAGTGGTTGATATTGCGTTAAAATGTCAGAACACAGGTCTAGTTTGTGAAAGTGTACGCTATGCATTTTATTATTACTAGTAGCTGTTCAGTTCAGTTAATGATTTCTACAGGAACTTGTCTAGAGCATACTTCAGTATACTTGAGCTGATGAATTTTTACCGTGGATAAATAAAGAATATATCTATCTATCTATCTACTTGCGAGGTTCAGATGTTGGGTTGTTAACAGGATAACCTATATATATATACTCTAGACAAGTTAACTCACTTTCTTTCAGTCTGTCTAGATCTTGCTTGGCCTTGGTATATTTTTCGTGTTCACTCTGGAACTGAAACAAACACGTCCGAAGTGCGCGGGTAAACAAATGGAAGATCTTCAAAACTAGTCAAAGTATAAAAATTCAAGATGATTTTACCTTGTCATAATATTCTTTGCACTTGGCTTTTATTAAATCGAACTCCTGGGCAGCTTAAGAAAATAAACAAAGCATATCTTAAACGGAAATCGAATCAAAATGAACAAGAAGCAACAACTCCTGTGTAGAGGCACGTAGTGTGTATAATAAGTAGTTATCTGGGTATCTCCAAATTGCCCCATTATATCTTACCAGTTTTTGAAAGACCCTTCAATGTCTGATAGTCCTTATCTAAGATGTGCAGTTTTTCCTGGGCTTGGCTCAAATCTTCCTGTAAGCGCAAAGAGGCTTCAGCTTCGCAAGCCGCCATTTTCGAACCCTTCTCTGTATTGATCCAGGAGTCACGTGGGAAACCGGAAGTCGCCATATTTAGACCTGTCATCACGCTTGGCCTGTCATCAGCCAGCGGATGATCACGTGACAAGTTTACATAATTGTTTTCTTTAGTTCATTCCTTGTCAAGTCCATCACGAACTTTTGTTCTTGTACAATATTTTTTGCATCTCGAGCTTTTGGTTGATTACACTCCTTTTTTTATAAGAACGTCTAATTTTTGAGTTGCTGGGACGTTCTTATTTTTGGAGCAGTTTGAGGCTGGAAATGTTCTTACGGATGTTCTTACATTTCAGTGACGTCGGAACCTGAAATATGATAGATCTTATAGAAGGATACATACCAATGAAGTATTTAAGAGAGTTTATAAATTACAATATTGAAGGTCGTTATTATTAACACATTTGATTCTGGATTTTAGAACGCATCACTAAAATAAATATATTTGCTCCTGTCTGAGGCTCAGGCATGTTCTTAGCATGTTCTTAAAATTGGGTAAATTTCAGGCTGAACGTTCTTATAAAACAGGTTCTTATAAAAAAAAGTGTACATAGAATTCTGATCTATACAATATGATACTGCGCACACTTGTGTGTGAGTGTCCCCTTGTGATCGTGTGCGTTCTCGCCTTGTTCCTCACGTGCGCGTGTATAGAAAGGAAGAGTGAGGCCAGGGTTGGAGTGAGACAGAGTCTCCCAGCTTTACTCGTTTACTGTTTAAACGAGAGAGCCTTGGAGACTGACTCTCTGGACTCTGGTACCCAGGGTGAATACAAAAAGGACAATCTCACACACTTCTTCTTCTACTGCATATATTTGTACAGTCACGTGGTCGTATCAAACTGATTATTTACCGACATACTATCTAGTCGAGCCCTCGCTTCATTTTCCACTGCTGGGCTATAGACTAAACCAAAGCGCTGACAGTTTAAATGTGGTGATGCAATTGAATCAATACATATAGCAGTAGCGCAAGGCCAATCCGTAATCGGTAATAACACTAGGTTTACGGTCCGGGCGGCCCATGATGTAGGGGCTAGTAGCGTTCAGTCCATTCAGCTTTAATTAGGTTTCACTTTTCAGTTGTCTTTTCACCTCAGTCGAATCTTGCAGGTGTAAATATCCGTATAAACGAAGAGTGAGAGCTGAAAGGTGAACACCTACAGGAATTTATTGTCGCGGTGGTGAGTGGTCGTGCCGCCATCGTAGATAGGCGTGTCTAGCGGGGAGGGAGGGTCTCCTGCTCTGCCGACTTTCTCTCGTTGTTGGCTCCCATTCCCAGTTTATCGTGCACAAGCCATCAGTCAAGGCTGGTGTCCATTGGTGCCTGATTCCCGTGTTGTTACGGTACAACTTTAGGCATGTATTTGGAGACGTTGCACCTTGCAAGTGGTCATGAGTGGGACAAAAAAGTCACTGTAGAACCGCGGCCACTGGGGACAGTCGGGCACAATACAATTAGTAGAGGGAAAATCAAAGGCTCGCTGTCAAAACAATAGGTCTTTACGAGTTTTGATGGGTTGGCTGGATCCCCACTATTCGAACTTTGCCGAAAAGCGACGCCGGCGATCCATTTACCCTCTTGTCCGTCATCCCAACTGGCAGGCAGCAGACGAAAACTGCGCTAACAGGGGTCACGATTGACTGGCATTTACGTCAGCGCCATACACCCGGTGCGACATCATACAAAAGGAATGTTATTTCATCATTTTCATAGCTGCACAGTGTCAGGGAGATAACATAGGATACCAGCGCATATGCAATCCTTCTATAACTCTCCTTGTGCGGTGTCAGACACCGGGGCGCGAAATATCTCATTTTGCTTGTTCTTCAAAAGTGGTCCTGTCTTGGTAGCCACAGGTCGGGCATACATAAATTTTCATAATAATCAGTTTACAAACATAGAAACATTAAAGAACGTTTACATGTGACTGGTTTCCATGACTGGCGTGTGTTCGTCTGGTAAGGTGAAATGCTGATGGACAAACTTTTTAAACTTGTCTAGGGAACTAGATGTATCTGTAGCTGTACCGGAACAACAGGACGCGAGAGGCCACCTGCTGCTTTCTAATTTGCCTCCATGGGTGAAGCAAGATACGACCAAGCAACAATTATCCCCTTTTCCCCGTTTCTCTTGAAAACTCTGTTATAGTCAACCTCTTACGAGCGATGTACCTACCACCAGTCGCACCCGTTCCCCTCCCCTCCATCACTGCTATGGACAACACTAGTAGCAGGCTAGTTATGACCACCCCGGGGGTCGCCAGCCGGGGTCCGATTTTTTTTCCTTCAGCCGATAGAACGGGATATCATTTACGAAATGCTCTCTAGAAAGGTGTAAAAAAAAAATCACAAAATCATATCCCGGACCTACACAAATTTGAAAGGGTTATTTTGACTCAGCGAGAGGGTGGAAGTGGTCACGTGACCAGATAAAGATAAAATCGTTTTCTTAAAATGGGGTGAGCATGTTGCTATTAAGAGAATTGCATTTTATCCCTGGCAAAGTTACGTTGATGGTACTCTTCAAGAATCTATGTAGATGTTCAGGCAAGCCTGTGGCCGCGTAGCACTAAGTTCAACAGAGTGGAGATAAGGAATTAACCTTGTGTGAAAGCTAACGTGCTAATGAAATGGTCCCATGTGTGCTTCTGAGCGTTAGCCCTAGTAAGCGGAGAAAGAGAAAAAAATCGGTAATGGCCGATTGAAATATCGTATTAAATAATCATCGTTTAAGCTGTTCGTCGACCTTTCATTATATATATCGATGCTCTACCAGCTGAGCTATCCAGGTCAGACTGGGAGCAGGTTGGGGTAAATTAGATGTTATGTTCGCGGTAATGAAGTGAATATATGTAGATGTTCAGGCAAGCCTGTGGCCGCGTAGCACTAAGTTCAACAGAGTGGAGATAAGGAATTAAGGAGTTAATTCCTTATCTCCACTCTTCAAGAATCTGTTTGGAGTGATTGACTATCATGTGCTATTCTAGAGATATTAAGTAAAACAGGTCACGTGACCTGTTTCCCACACCTTAATTACGAGGTTTAAACATAGATAACAGTCAGATATCCCAGCACTCCAAACAGATTCTTGTAAAGTTCTTCGAGTATAACACGAATTGGTCAAAAGTTATCTTTGTTAGATGAATTTCGCCACCCCATTTAAAAACGTCATTTTTTGCTATTGGAGGTCACGTGACCAGGCAAATTTTGTGTCACAATACCCAAAATGACGAGATTCCCGATAACGACCCTTGGGTGAAATACCAACTCGATATGCCATAAACAGAGTGACATATATGTTGAAAAATGTGATTTGGGTACTACGGAAGGGTCCCGAGGGCACAATTTGAAAAATTATATCTTGCGTTCTATTTCATTTTACCCAATCAGCATTTCAACATGTTTTTATTAAGCATTTAGCTTTGTTTTGATGTAATGCGCGTACCGATACCACGCCCTGTTTCGCGGGCATCGGTCTCCATAGAAACCACTGCATTTTCACTAAAAATGTATAAACTTGCACATTTTTTACAACATACCCAAACCATAGTTATTAACTATGCCGAAACCAAGTGCACCAGCTTACTTTGCATTACAAAAGGGAACATTTTGACCATAGCGCGGTCAAAAAGATAATAAGTTAATAGGTTAGCGATTAACAAAGTCAAAACGCGGCATGGTCAAAATCCTTCTAAATGCACTATATTTTCTTTTCAGAAAGTTTCAGAGTCAGAGTTAAAATCTACACGCACTAGTTCATCATTTTCGGAGCTCAGCGCCTTCAATTACATCAAGCACATTAAGGCCTGGGATTCGAAATGGGCTTGGGGCTAGCCCCCAAAAACGCAAAATGTGCCTTAAATTGCTTTAATCTATTTAAGGCAGGCTAATTTTTGGCACAGTGATAAAACTGGACAAACTTAATATTTTGGTGCTATAACTTAGTACGGAGTGACGTCACAAGGTATGTCACATGACAAAACAGTAAATTGCTTTTCCGGTGATGGAGAAAACATCTTTACATACAGCTTTGGTGAAAATGGATAGACCTCAGCAATAGAAACATCGTACCGTTTTGGCTGCTGAACTATTATTTACTGTTTACGAGATATAAGGGTCGGAATCAGGTCACGTGACCTAATTAGTATATCAGCCCCTTAAAGCACCTTAAAGGAGCAAACGTTTTGCACATGTAAAAACGTCACTATGTAGAACCAAAAGAGAGAAATATTATTAGCTAGTAACTTTTCAAAAAGGAGTGAAACTCACCACCGGAGAAATTTTTAAACTTTGAAAAGTGAAAATGTCACGTGACTGGTCACGTGACGAGTGTATCAGCCGAAATTCCATACTAAACATTTCACTCGATGAATGTTAACTATCCTGAAAATTTCATGCTCCATCATTAATGATTAGAAAAGATATTTGAAATTTTGTAATTTTGTCGATTTTCTGGGCTGACCCAGGCCTTAATACACTTGAGTGAAAAAGCTTCCTTTCTTCGCGAATTTTCGATTATATGGCTGTGTTCGCTTCAGCAGGCAAGATGGGCCAACGACACTTCAATTCTAGTTCAGAGTATAGCGTTCGTACCCGTCCGTATACACTTGAAAATGGGAAAGGAATGAATAATCTTACGAGGATGTTAAGCAAATATTTCATCCAAATCGCATCCATGAGCATCCATCCAGTCCAAGGATTTATCTATAAAACGAGTTCAGTCAGACAGTGGCATCAAAACATCGTTATCAACATCTGTGGACAAAAACCGGATAAAACAATCCAATTAAACTAGATAATGACGTCGTCATGCGTAGTCTAAAGCGATATGGCGAAAATCAGTTAGCTCTGCGGACATCGCGACCTTCATCCCTCGGGGCTAGCTGAGGGTACTCCCATATATTGCTATACGGACAAAATATTTAGACAAAATACTGATTAATTTTTCTTTTTAATATTTTTTACACGGTCCCAATAAAATGTGTCTGTCTGTCTGCTGTCTATGCGGGGGGATGATGCGCGCTGAACAGGGTACCCTTTTATGACCAGAAGATCAAAAACCCTACACATTTTCCAGCGATTTCCCGGCCTCGACTATCCCTGATCATAATCAGTTTCATGTCGCGGCAACGGCATTCATTTTCCGACATTTTGTGCCTTTTGTCATAAACAAGGTACGAAAATGAGCTTTTTTTTCTGTCATAAACAGCCTGGTCACATTTTTTTAGCTCGAGCGCCGAACACCACTACCCAACTTTGGGTCGAGTACCCCTCCCCTCACTTTTCATCCGTTCTGTTGCAGAATAATTTAGTCTTCATTTGTGCACTCGAATGAAAATAATAAAATAATCAATGATAATCCCACCATTGTTCGTGTGGCTCTTTTCGAGCATGCTGCCTGTAATAATGTTTGGGTTTTATACACAAGGACCCACAAGCCGATAAATTGCTAAAACTACAGCCACTGATGGATATCAGACATGGCTGACCGCACTTTGCCACGTGGAAACCTACTCCGCACAATTTGATGTATTTATATTTTCGTGTTTCGGGCCTCATATATTTGCCCCGTCGGGTTCACTGGGGTGAAAATAGATCAAGCTTCTTTTTGCCCTCAAGGTCTAGAGTCATCAACTTCAGTTAATCTGTGTTCTATGTGTGGATTATATGACCGCGGGGCGCAAAACCGCACTTTATACAAGACTTGGCGCCAAAATACTGCTCTCAAACATGGAAAGCCTTCTTGATAGTTTACACCATTTCCTGTTGAGCTCGATCGTATGCCATGGAAAAGTTGATTCAGTTCTGTTCCGTCCTTTTGCCCCTAGGGTACGATTGAAATAATTTTATGTTTGAACGCTCTAGCTGTTCAGAAAAAAGGATTTCGAAACGGTACTTGTGTCCACAAGATTTCCACGTGGTTGCTATTCTGGGGCCATATGGTGGCGGGTTAGATTATTCGTGGTATCTTACAGACATCTGTGTTCATACGAGCTGATCTACTAAAACCAAAAGGGTCATTCTATCTGTTATGCTATTTGCAGGCGTGTTGTTGAAAGCAGCGGAGAAAATTGCTTTTGAAGTAGAGCTCAGTTATTCCGCTGCATGTTTCCTTCCGGATAAACTCCAAGCCCATGTTTTGCTCTCAGTTTGCGAAAAAGAAATGCACAGCGAGCTGTCAAAACGTTTGCAGACAACGTTTATCGCATTGCCTGAATCTGTCAACATCAAAACGCATCTTGAAAGCTTCATTTTCTTTCATCGTTCCCCATTTACTAGTATATAAAAGCATAAATATAAATTTGATGCGATTTGAATAAAGAACAATGCTTTGAAAAGCTCAGCAAGGGCCACCAGCTAATGCGGCTTGTCACTTCAAAGCAAATATCGTGTGAAGTAATTTTTTACGTAAGGTAATTTTCTATTGTTTAGGTGCCGAAATTGATAGCCCTCGAACGCCACAGAGAGAGCGGTGGTGTAACTACAACTCGACATGATTGGCCGATATTATGTACAAGTTGATTACCATAACAGTGCCTATTCAATTTTTAGCTTTGTGATTGGCTCCTTAAACAATAGGGTAAAGAAACTATGGCGTCAATTAGTCTAGCAATTGACAATAGTAGACACGCGAGAAGTTAGCTGTCAAAGCGATTAGCTACGCTTCATGCGCACTGATGGGGGTAGGGGTTAAAACAGAGAAAAGCAGCTTAAAAAATCTTACAAAATACGCCTTCGGCTGTCATAATTACATTTTATTATCTTTTAGTAGATCCATTCCATGTCAATTTAATATAGAGTGGAAACATTTATTTATTTTTCGTCCGTGAATATATGAAGTTTATTTGCATAATTTGACCCCTCCCCTAGTAAACAAGGTTTTGTCGAGCGGGTTTGGAGTAGTGCGCAAGCGTCTTGTCGCTTATAAAGGTCACGCCTCCTCTCCTGTGTGGAGTCAAAAAATATTCCCGCTGTTTCACATGCAAGTGGTGCGTTGCGTTTTGACAAACAACCGCAACTGCCCTCTGGCGGCTCAGACTGTAATTTTTACGCCTTTGATCACGTCTGAGAATCACTTTGCGCTGTCAGTTGGTAACCTGGAGAAGCAGCGAACGAGATGTCTTTGAGTGAAGTGATGTTGAAAACGCTGATTCCAAGTAACTTCTTGGACTCGGACGACGAGGAGATAAAGTCGTTAACGTGCCCTACGGAGAGCGATGACTTGCAGAAAAATCAATACACCAACTACAACATGTTCAACGACTACTTTGGACTGAGCAACTTGGTGCAAAAAGTGAGGCTTGCAAATAATGATTTCCCATATCTGGGCAGCGATGGCTACGGAGGGAAGCTGCACCGTCGTGACCGATATGACAGCATTGATTCGGAGAACTCGTCTTCTGGAAGCTGTGATTCCTTTACGGATCACGGCCTGACTTATGGTGAGGGATCATTCCAACCATTTAGCACATCATCGATTTTGCACAGTGCAGGGAAGCGAAAAGAAAACATGCTGCCACCGAGCCGAAGACTGGGGAAACCAACTGCGAGAAGCTCCGCTCCTGGTGCAAACCGCCAAGTGTGTGTGTTCTGTAGGAACAACGGGGAGAGCGAAGAAGTGTACGCTTCACACGTGTTGAAAAGCGCCGATGGGAAAACTACTTGCCCGATCCTGAGAGCCTATACATGTCCTATCTGCAAAGCAAGTGGCGACGATTCACACACGATCAAGTACTGTCCTCAGAATCAGCAAACGCAGGGAAATGGTCAGCTTCCTCCGCCATCGAAACCTCCAACAACAAGCAGTGCAGCCAGTGCAATCGCAGCCGCCGCATCCAGGTCAACGCGGGGGATTTTGCCGCCGAAAAGACGCTAAATTATCCACGATGAACATATATATGAATTAGTAATGCCTTACCGAAGGGTGATGTAAAGAGTTTGTAGGAAATTTATAGTTTATATTCGGATTTTGTTTCGGGTTTCGCTACGGCGGCGGTTGTTGTGTTATTTGTTTACCCGGCATGGCGATTTACCGTGGTCTAAATTATTAGGAGCTCTTTTATAAGAAAATACGACAACTACAGAATTGTAGAAGAAAAATTATTATTAGTTTTATTCACGATAAGCGTTCTTCCATCGCTAGATTTTCAAAGATTTCAACTTTCACTTTCGCCGCGCCAAAAGTGCAGAGGTTTCGATTTTGTGCAAAAATTTTCATGAATGAAAATCTTTGGCGCGTTTTTCGTACGTACACAAAACATCAAAGAAATGTAATTTTAACTCATCATTCTGCAGCCATTAGATCTTTCGCCAAACGCTGTGTAAATGTTTCTCATGCAATTATCAGGACTGGAACGTTTGCTCCTACATAGAGACTTAATTTATCGAATAAGAACATTGTAAAATTTGAATTATAGCAAAATATTCTAAGAGATATTGAATTTTCACCCTTTAAGTGTAAAGTATTTTAATATCAAGTGTTGATTGAAGAATTTTGAACGTAAGATTTCAGAGAAATGATTTAATAATGGTTTTAAATGCCCTGTTCTTATCTCAAGGGAGTTATTTTATGCTGTTTGTAAAAAAATTGAAGTAATAGATTTGAAATTTGTCACTACTTTGAAAGTAGTAGTTTACAGTAGAATAAAGATTTTCCAATGAAATTTATTATCATCTTTCACAGCGATTGCTGTTAAGTTACAATTAATGAAAGTTAAGGTTTAAGATTTGCAAGAGTTTTTAATATTATTGAGTATTATTCCTTCGTATCCATTTCCCAATTTTAGGGAGTTTGACAAGCATGTAAAGCGTTATTTATATAATAAAATTCCTACTACGAAAGCAAAGAATTTGTAACATTTGATCAAAAAAGAAGGATTAAAGCTTGTTTTCACATTTCTAACTTGTTCTGTGTTCGTTATTTGCAGTTAAATTGGAGAGATTTGTTGATATCTTCTGGTTTCCACAAGAATTTTTTGTTGTCAAATGGTCGAATGCCTCTGTCACCAAGAAATGTCAAGAGCTCTTTCGGTGTGCAAAATATCGTTTCCTTTTTGCAATCTCCTTGAGATTATTAATGGTCTCACTGTTTTCATGCCAGTTCACTGCAGGGAAGTTCAAATATTTTGATAGTAGCACTTTTTCTCTAAGTTTTCTTTCAGGTGTGCAGCAAATCGAATGTAAACAAACACTGGTAGGGGCTCAAGTTCGATTCCAAAATTGTCACGTTCATCAAAATTTTCCTTCGAGATCGGAAACATTTTGTTTGGAATTCAAAACTGCCACTGAGTGGTACAGTTGAACCGAATTCCTTGTATTTTATTGCATTGTGAGGTATTCTCGTATATGAACCTTGTAAATGAAAACAAATGGTGAAATCAGTGCTTTGTGATCATATAGCGTTTAGCGGGCCAGCTGCGGTGTGCTTCAGACTCGTTAGACTGGCTGCCATTTTACTTATGAAACAAAGAAGTTGTGTCGTAATTTGAGTGAATTTATCGTTCTTTAGGAAAAAGTGCATTCACCCGAAAGCGAAAACGTTGAAGTTGGCGAAAAAATTATTGTAAACAACATGGCGCGGAACAAAGACCTCCATGGTATGACACTCGTGAAGACTAGTGAACGCGTGCTATGGCAAACGTCGCCAACGCTATAATTAAAGTAAGTCAATTTGAATTGAAGGCTTGTCAACCCGACAACACAAAGGAATTATTCCAAATCGTTCATGCAAACAGAAGGGAAAATTACGGCCAATTATAGCCTTCGAAGGTCTAGGCGCGGTAAAGCTTTTTCAAAAGTGAAGACATGAGGCTTTTATCATGCAAATTTGTGCTATTGCACACTAGAGAGGCAAGTCAATGTTTTTGCGAACTGCATGCGCAATTTGGGTTTCAGTGTCAGAGCTTTGAGAAATATTCACCCCGATTTTGCACTGAATAAAACGGGATTTTTCTTAAACGGGATTTTAAACGCCAAGTGTTAAGTGCAAAGCGTTTTAAATTCCCACTCGCGCAAAATGTGATTTTTAGTTGAGAGAGGAGATCGAGAATACGTACTGAAAGTGTCAAGATCTGACCTTCAAACTTTTATATAAAATTTTATACGGCAAAATGCTTGACATTTTAGTAAAACACCATCAAGATTGCAAGATTTTGTCAATAGTTATCTATAGTAGACAGAACAAAGCCTGCAAATGGACATTGTTTTTGCTGTGCGATCATTGTTTCTGTGTTGTTCGAATAAACTTTTTTTAGAGCGGATATTGGCGCGATCACCCCACTTTCGCGCCTTTGCTTTTGATCGACAGCTTGTCAGCGTGGAAAAAACAGTCACACAAATATACACGTGGAATCTGTAATGAGGCCAGGATTTTGCGCAGGAAAGCGAGCGCAATATAACTGTCACAATAAAAATACTCAGATTTTCTACTGTTTTAAACATAGATTCAATATTTGATTCGGGTAACAGTTGTCTGTTGCAAGCATCTTTCGAAGAAGACGTGATGCGTTTTCACACTTGAACTCTTTGCTGGCTCAGTTCCAAGTCACAAACACCATAAATGCTGAGCTTTTAAAAGCTCTATACAAATATCAAATTACTACAGTAAGAGAGACAGCAAATGCATTGTCAATTTGTGACGCAAATATCGGATTGTTTATTGTTGACTTGTGATTTTCAATAGAATTTGGCGAAGTTCCAAGATTTCCACGGGCCTTTGACCCAGTTTACAATACTCACTAACTCACCCTCTCCCCGTTATAGTATCATTAAATTGTCTCTTCGATGTTCTTTTGTTGTCAGTACTGTTATGAGAGCAACAATTTCCCTCCTCATATACCACATGATATTTGCCTATCTAGATGATTTCCGATTTTGTTCAAGTGTCAAATTACCGTTATCTGGGTAGGGTCTAATGGAAACCCTCTCAAACTTTTCAACAATATTAAGGGGCCGACCATTTAACTTTTGAGGGGGGGTGTGGGCTTTTTTGTCAGTGCAAGATTTTTTTTTATACCTCTGTTATGCGGTATAAGAAAGAAGGGTTTTAGTCACCATTTTGCTGTGCAGGAATTTTTTTTCGGCCCTTCGGGCCGTGCAGGATTTTTTTTTCGAAAAAGCCCCCCCCCCTTTTCAAGAGTTAAATGGTCGGCCCCTGTGATAAACGGCCGCGTCGATATTTAACGCGCGCGCGATTATTGGCATGCTTTCTGAATTTTGCCTTACTTTAGTACAAATCCGTTTTTTGTTCCGGTTATTGTGAAAGCGGAATCTCCTGGCCTGGGTACCTGAGTCTCCTAGCTAAGGTCACTTCCCTGCTATCCTGCTAACCGGGCTTACTTCACTTGATAAAATAGGGAAGAGCAAGTATCATGTTCTGCCCTGACAACCCTAAATTCCCCATTTCAAATATTCAAAATCAGGAAAAGGCGAGGGCGCGGAAAGAATTTTGATCCCCGGAAACGGAATGAAATTCACACAATACATCCGCAAGTCGGAAATAAACTTTGACTCGCATGTTTTTTAAAAGCCCTCTCGTACACAACTGACATCATAGGTTTTCGAAGTTTTGCAGTCATGGATCCTTTAAAACGTCGAAATAAATTAATTATGAAACCGCATTTTCAGTCGTTTAGCAAAACGAAGGTTTTTAAAAAGGCCTGAAAGCAAGCTTAGTGGCATGAAACAGTTGACAGCTTGCTGTTCTCTGTACCCGTCTGGGATCCAAAAATAGATTTGCGCCAAAGGGCAGTGGTCTGGAAAACATCTTGATTTCCCAGAAAAGACAGCTAACATTCCGTCAGTGATGCGGATACTTACTACGCGCGATCGATAGCATTTTGTCGCGCATTCCGTACAATAGCATAATATTTACTTTTTCACGTACGTGTGCTGCGGCATCGCAGGCGCCAAAGCTGCGTTATGAACTCTTGCCTGTAAACCACGCCGGGGTTTGCGCGCATGGGATACGATGCAACATGTACACTAGTTAGCATGTTTCGCACGTCAGGACGTTTCGATGCGGATCCTGTAATTTGCGCCTCCCAAAATAAATAAAACAACAATAGAAAAAACAAGGTTTGTCTGATTGCTCGTTCTACGAAACTTTCAAACACCACAGTCTTTTTGCTTCTCATTGTAATCTTTATTTTACATAGCTTTACCTGATACCTTGTTAGCTAGATACCTCGGGTTGGCAGGACTAACCCCCCAAAGTGGGTCAGAAGCCTTTATCAGCAGCCTCTATTAGTTAATAAAGGCACGGTGTGACCAACTGCAGGCGGGATGGGTGTGTCATTTTCTTATATATAGAAGTTCAATGAACTGAGAGGCAAAAATATTACGAGCAAGGCGCAGCGGGCGACTTCACGCCCGGAGGTGCGCGGGCAGTAATTACATTCTCCTGGCGAAGGGAAAACGTTCTCAACGTTCAGCAAAACGGCAGCTAAGGATTCCAATTCAAAACTACAAAGAGGAAGAGAACAGGGAAGTTCGATCGCATAAAAATTTAAAAAATTAAACGCAAAATATTTAACAACTATCCCCAAAGGGGAGGTGAATAGTGGTGGATATATACCGAGACGCGAAGCGTCGAGGTATATATCCACCGCTAGGCACCAACCCCGAGGGGGATAGTTGTTTTAGTATATACAAATCAGTAGAATAAGATATGGTGGATTAAGGTTCAGAACGCAGTATTGCGCGCGAAATGAGCCGCTATTTTGAGAGTTTTCTCATAAACAGTAGTGTTTGATATCTACTGTGCAGGAGCCAATCAGAGCGCACGAAAATGACTATTCACTGATTTGGTATATACTAATATAAATATCTTGAATTTCGTGTAAGTTATCAGTCTTGAATATCTCCTATGAAAAGAAATGTACTTTTCATCGATCCGAAGGCTACGTCAATCATCTCGTAAATTGGGTCTTGCCGGAAGACACTTTAGCAATACGACAAATATTCCCATAAATAGCGAGTAACACAGTCACGTATTCAAGTCAATAAATCATCCAGTGGGGGAAACCTGAAAGGTTATCAGATTCATAAACTCATGATAGTCGTATGTTAAATCATCGTTCAAGCCAGCTGTCAAGAATATGTACTTTTTTACGATATCAAGAGATAACAAAAATAAAACACACGAAAAACGCATCGTTTCATCATATTCCCTTTACTTCGTCCATATGGCCCCATATTTTAATATATACATGTCTATATCTTATGTACGCGTTTCATACAGGGCCCGACATTAACTTCTTTCGCAGGGTGCCATTGGCGACCAATTCAAACAATTTTAGTCGCCAAAAAGCAATATTTAGTCGCCACGTAAGCGTGGATCTCAGCCGGACTTAGAAAAATGGGGCGCCATTTGACGACTAGCTTTATAATGTTGGTCGCCAAGCCCCCAGATTTAGTCGCCATTGGCGACCGTATGGTCACAATGTCGGGCTCTGCACTGGCTATTCGAATGAACATTAAGTACTACCTGGACTATGTCTAGTATTTGAGAGTAATCATTTGGCGACTAGCCCCCCAGATTTAGTCGCGACCGTATGGTCGCAATGTCGGGCTCTGCACTGGCTATTCGAATGAACATTAAGTACTACCTGGACTATGTCTAGTATTTGAGAGTAATCATTTGGCGACTAGCCCCCCCAGATTTAGTCGCGACCATATGGTCGCAATGTCGGGCTCTGCACTGGCTATTCGAATGAACATTAAGTACTACCTGGACTATGTCTAGTATTTGAGAGTAATCATTTGGCGACTAGCCCCCAGATTAGTCGCGACCGTATGGTCGCAATGTCGGGCTCTGCACTGGCTATTCGAATGAACATTAAGTACTACCTGGACTATGTCTAGTATTTGAGAGTAATCATTGGCGACTAGCCCCCCAGATTTAGTCGTGACCATATGGTCGCAATGTCGGGCCCTGTACTGGCTATTCGAATGAACATTAAGTACTACCTGGACTATGTCTAGTATTGAGAGTAATCATTTGGCGACTAGCCCCCCCAGATTTAGTCGCGACCATATGGTCGCAATGTCGGGACCTGTTAAATTTCCTGACAACATGTTATGCTATAATATCCTATATTAGTATAAACCAACTAATGGTCTATTACAAATCCTGCATTCTGATTGGCTGAGCTACTAATGGTCTATTAGCAATAGACCGTACCTGGCAAAACCACTACCTTTCTTTGCAGGAAAACTTGATTTTTTCAACATAAAATAATGGAATTCATTGCCAAAACCGACCGACTAGTTGGTTTATACTATGATATCAATAGACCATTCGGCCTCAAGGTCTAATTGTTAAATATCCTATAGCACTAAACAATTCAGGAAAAATGGAAATAAAGGTACTAGACAAATTTACATAAGGATGAGAAAACTGACTCAATCGTCATGAGTTGCACAACCCTTGATACGATTGGTATCACAAACTCCATCCTTCACATGCACAAGACAATTCTGGGCTGAGACAACAATGTTTGTGCACCTTTCGTTTCCATGACAATGCAGTCCACATTTTAGGCTATTTTAATTAACATGGTTTGTGCAGATTTTTGGGCAAAAATCGAAAAATAGTCCAAAACGTCACTTACGTGGTTCTTGGATCGACCCCTTCATTTGTTGAACGCATTTTTTGTCCAGTGTTGTTTATTTAATACTATATTGTACACATCTATTCTCCTGCGCCACCAAACCGAGACTGCAGACTTCGCATGACATAATTCCAATATTCTCTTCTAATGTAGTCCACATCGGTTGATAATTTCTGGCACAACTGAAACAGCAAAAATAGTATTTCCCTGGTCTGTCAGACATAATGAAGGATATCAGAGCCAAAGAAAAGAGCAGCTCAAAGAAGGAGGGAAGGGGAGTCAGGGAGGAAAGAAACTCAAGTGCCTGGGGTAAATTGTAATTGGGCAGTTCCAGAAAATATATGTACCCCGGGGACAGGCGGTTTTTCAAGAGCTCGGAATTCTACCTGCATGGGTATTTTTTAAGCTGGCAGCTAGTTTATCCTCTCACGAATTCTATATGCATGGGGGGGGGGGGGGGGGGGGGGCGGTAAGCCATAGACATAGACATAGACTACACATCTTTTATTGGCACTTTGTAAATGGTTAATTTACATCGGTGTGATTCCAACAATGAAATAAAATAATTAAAGCAAAACAGACAAACATTTAGAATATATATCTTATCAGTAGATCATGCTATTATTGGGCATTAAAAGGAAATAAAATTATGTCTTGCAGTAAATGCATTAAAAATATACTTTGAAATAGTTTTACTTAAGTTTTCAGGTGGATTTATCAGTAAGAGGAAGAGCTCATTGTCTGATATTCTGCTTGTCTTAATTTTCCTTGACTGCTCTATCTGTTTGAAAAGTTTATTCCGTTCCATTTTAAAATAACTACAATTTAATAGGAAATGTTTTTCATCTTCTTTTTCTGAATTGCAACATAAACGGCAAAGTCTTTCCTCTACGTTTTGATATGGCTTCTTGTGTCGCCTGACTTCAATTTCTAGTTTATGGCTACTTATTCGTAATTTTGTTAATGCAGTTCTGTGTTTAATTAGCCATTTTGGAAATTCTGGATGCATGGGGGGTCAAAAACTAGAGCCTTCCATCCCTGGGTACATATATTTTCTGGAATTGCCCATTGTACCTTCTTAAAGCAAAGAACAAAATGGTTGAACTAACCTCTACGGCCTTGTCCAAGGTACGTGGCTCTGCCTTGCTCCCCTCCATTTCTTCCTCATAGATGTCAATCAAGGTTGCCATGAGATATGGAGAGTCAATACCACGGGTGTACATTTCAACTAGAGTGTCTTTCAAACCAGCGTAGTTACTGAGCCCACCCGCTTTGTTCAACACTCTAAAAGCAACAATATGACATCCCTGGCCTCAGATTGATCATGTTCCACTTCTGATCTTTGTCATGGTTAATAAAGGTGAAGATACTAGTGATCTCTACCTACCCTTTTAAATAGTTCCAGCCACTCTCATTATTTGGAACCTTCTCAATAAACTCAAGTACAAGCCTGAAACAGAGAAGAAACACTGTTAAAAACTTATAATCCCCTCAACAAATAGACCTCTTGTATCTCGTTTCTAGGTTTCACTCTGAACATGGTTTATGATTGATCTTTGAGGAGAGATGAGTACCAAAACAAGCATGACAAAAGTGCAATGGCGAGGAAAACTTGGGAAAATATGTTACTTGTATGGGAGGTTGCCCTTGTTACATTAAATCAAAAGGAAAGTACCGTATTTACCCGTATATAAGACGCACTTTTTTCACTCCAAAATGACCTTCAAAATCGGGGTGCGTCTTATACACGGAACATCGCTTTTGAGAATTTGCATAACAACAAATACAAAAGATCCTTTACAAATTGGCTGATTCATGGTTGTGTGGTTCGGTTTCACATAATAAAGCTAAGATTTCCATCCATGAAACCTGCCAGCAGGCATCGGAGGCTGTTTTTATTGCAAAAATATCGGAGTTCGTAGTCGCGAGCGCCATTTTTGATTTTGTGACTCGCCCAGGACGCACGTCCAAAATTCCAAGATGGCGCTCGTCGGCACTCGCGACTATGAACTCCGGGATTTTTGCGATAAAATCACCCTGTAAACGCCTGCTAGAAGGCTACAATGCGTATAAATATTAGCACAACTATTTCAATTTTGCGTGAAATCACTTGTGGCACGAGATTTCTCTCAAACAAACAATTAAAATGAAGAAACCATTGGAATATTTCACTCATCTGTTCATGGCGAGGAACTTACTGTGAGTCTATTTCTCGTGGGATTTCTTCACTAGAAGTGCTGTTGCACACAATACAAAATTAAAAATCTTTAGAAACTTATGTTTTTGCCAAAAAGACCTCAAATTCAAGGTGCGTCTTATATACGGGTGCGTCTTATATACGGGTAAATACGGTACAAAAAAATCATGCAGGGAGGTCTGAGAGATGCAAATTCAGCAGTGCAATTGGCTGAGCTTGTTTTGGTTGCCAATGTGACCAAGATTCTGTTCCTGATATCTTTACTTTGAAACAGGAGCTGCATGACCTCAGAGTGCCCCCAGGGGGAGTACTCGGATATAAAAATGACAGGGGGGTCCGACAGAGCTCCAAATTTCATACTCCAAATTGAATCACTGGAGTCATTGTCTTTTTTCTTTGCCTGTCCTCACCTGTGGTGGCCATGCCCATCCCATTATGTTTCCCGGAAATAGCTTCAGCAGTATCTTGATAAAATCCTGTCAGACAACCCCCTAAAATACCTGCAGATTTTTCAACCCCCCCCCAAAAAAAAAAAAAAATACCTGCAGATTTTTCAACCCCCCCAAAAATACCTGGTAGAATTTTCAACCCCAAAATAACTTAACTACAAATTTCATACCCCCAAAAATATGTCAGACCCCTGTCATTTTTATATCCAAGTAACCCCCAGGGAGTGCCTTCTCCATTCTTTTACCATGTCAACAGTAGTACATAACTTATGGAAGTTACTGACCATCATTAGATATATATGATGACAGTAACTGTTGATTGCCCTATCAAAATTGTGATATAGGTGGTGATAGTGCCTGTCCACATTGACAACCCTTTTTTTAATTCCCAAATTCCCGACATGCAGTCAAAGTACTACTTTAGCACTAAGGGTACCTACCTGACTTCTTGTTTGACCATGTCTTCACTAAACCCATAATGTGATACAACAAAGTATCTCTGATTCCATGCAGAGTTATTTCTAAGATCTTCTGCTAGAAGTCTATCAACATATTCCAGCTCATTGTCCCATAAGTTAAAACTCTTGATCACCCATTGCCGATGCTGCCATGCATGATAGTTCTTGGCATCTGGTCGCAGGATGGACTCAGTAAATTTGAGTTCCTGACTGGGTCTCCTAGCCATTCAACAAGCATCCGACGATGATACCTTGAGAAAAGAATATGTTATTATTAGTAACAGAACAAGACTGACAAGAGCATACTGGCATGAGCCTCCTTTAGATGTCATATATTATTATTGTATTATTATATTTTCTGGTATCACCAATACATAGTTGCCAACGACAAAACTTAAAGACAATGCCCATTTTATAATTCCAACTCAAACCTCAAGAAATATTTTAACTTTCAGGAAAAGAATTAAGATATTACTAGTTGTAGCTCTCGCTAAAAGTGCCAACGAGCAATTTATAAGTGAATCATGTTTTGCCCTTCTGAAAATATGAGTTCCTCTGACTCACTGCTGCCCTAATTTCATTTGGCCTACTATTTTATATTCATTGATCCACAAAGTGTTAGCATCACACAGACTATAGGGACAAATATCTACCTCTAAATTTCATACATGTAAAGGTTGCATTTCCATGAGCATATGAACAAGCTTAATCACTGTGATATCAATGATTGTGTAATAATAACAGCGCGAGAACTGCAATCACAGTATCGCGGCGTTGGCTACACAGGCGCACTTCAGAAGTGGACCATGGGTCAAATAGTAGATTTCTCTTCTGATACTGATAATGCTCAAGTATTTGGTTACCACTTGAATAATACTCTTTCAAAATCCTGGCACTTTGATTGGCTAGTGGTTACACTACTCTGAACTCGAGAATTTTTCTCCTCGCACGGCTCTATAATGCTGCCGCCTCGCAGCCTCGCCTCTTGGCTCGGCTGCTTGTTGGCAATTATTTATTGATGGAATCTCTAAGCATTTGATCTTTGAAAATTTTACATTTGAAATTTTCTATATGGTTTTGCCTTTTTACTGATTGTGTACTTCTTAAGAACACATTTTCTTA
Organism: Scolanthus callimorphus; assembly: GCA_033964015.1. Taxonomy (NCBI): domain Eukaryota; kingdom Metazoa; phylum Cnidaria; class Anthozoa; order Actiniaria; family Edwardsiidae; genus Scolanthus; species Scolanthus callimorphus. The sequence goes on from CM066916.1 coordinate 864,196, forward strand.
TGAACATGACCAGATAAAGGAGAATGTTTGGAGAAGTCAACAGAATTTTATCACAAAGAAAAACAGTAGTATTAATGTCATGCAGGTCCTATTTGTGTGATGTGGTCCATCTCTGTACTACCACTATAGCTGTGTTGATGTTGCAGACATTCCTTACCAAACTTGGTAATTCTTTGGTTGATCTTCAATAACCCTACTGACATACTCCAGTTCTTCCCTCAAGTCTTTATTCAGGGCCTGCAATAACAGCCTACGATAATGCCTGCAAGTAACAAAAGGCTGCATCACAATATATTCTATTTATTATATAGACACAAGTGTTCACTGGGAAATATGCCACTCGTAGCTTCATACGAAGCTACATCCGGGACCTGAGTGACACATTTTCCATATCCTCACTAGTGAGGATATCGGTCAAAACAAAAGTGCTTGGTAATCAATTTGGAATATTTTTTTCTGGTTTGTCTATATAATAAAAAGAAAATTACATGGTGGCTTGAAGATATGAGTTTCATTTTCTTGTGTCAAAAACTTGCCAGCCGAAAATAAAACACATATCTTTGTGCCACCATGTAATATCCTCTATATATAAACACCAATGAAATACCCAAAACTTGATATCTTCACACGTGCCTGTGCTCCATGCTCAATATTTAGGTTTTACTCAAATAAAATTAGAATTTAGTATTTCATTGACGTTTATATAAAAACAGAACATTATATGGGCATGTGCCATCATCCTTTATCAGATCATCTTTTTTCAGGTTTCAGTCCCTTACCATACAGTGTAGTTAGCAGCATTGAGAGAAATTGCATCAGTGGTTAGGGATAAAGCTCTATCACTCTTTTCACCAGACTTAAGAACTGCTCGGAAGTAGTCAAAGACATCTTTAACTATAAAAACAAACATGGCTCAGCTCAATGTCTGTTAAGAATGAAGCACACTCAGATAATACATTGTTTACATTGTTTAGCATAATTAACTATCAGACCTGCCAGCCCCTCAGAAGTCAAAACCTGGAGACTGGCTATAAAAACCTAGAGATTGGCATCAAAACCTGGAGATCAGCCAAATGGCTTTACAAACCAATAAAACAATTTCTGAATATTAAAAAAAGTCAAATAACCAAAAAAGGACTTACAATTTATTTGTGCTCCTTATTATATTGTTCTGTTGCCTTATTTGCTCTTATACTCTGTTTACCTGTTTTTACAGCTAGTTTCAATTTGGATTGCACAAATCATGGCTCAAATCATATATTTTTCTCTAATGAAAGAACGTTTTCAAAAACCGTGAGATTTTCAAGGCAAACTGTGAGACCATAAGATCATGCCTCAAACCGTGAGTCTCACGGTGAAACCGTGAGAGTTGGCAGGTCTGAACTATGTTACAGCAACCAGCACTTCTGGTAGGCGTAGGGTGCGGGTGCATGCTCTTTCCAATTTTGAACTTTTAATGGGTATTTTGGATGTCTTCTGAATTAAAGATTTCATCTTAAATATCAATAATTTTTCACGGTACAAATACAAAAGCTGCTATAATCCAATTCCCTGCAAACTGGGCAGTGGGCGTCAATTTGTCCATTTCATTAACAAGGTTGTTATGCTAAACTAAATGTGAATTCACAAGCAAACATGCCCCACTTACACCTATTTGAATACGCAATGGCCACTACAGGATTCGGTCCATCATCCTGTTCAATAGGAGTGACATCTTGCCACTCGTCGCGGTCTTGATAAAGCACGAAAGTGTCGTCTGCATCTTCTTCCGAACTGTCCGCCATCTTGCATCCACCGCCTAGCACAGCGACCGGGCCTGTTAGGACGTAACCACGCCTTAGCCTCGCTTCAATGCGCTGGAAGGCACAAGGTCGCTAAAGCCCGGTGCACACTAGCGACATAACGACATAAGGACGTTATGTTGCAACGACAAAAGCATGGGAAAATAACTGAAATAATCAATATTTTCCACGGATTATCATTCGATTACTTCACCAAAGCAATTTTATGTTATTTTTTGTGGACTTCAACGTTTTGAAACCACTAAATTTTGTTCGCGTGATATTTTCCTTATGTCGTTATGTCGCAAGTGTGCACCAGGCTTAAGGGTTAAGATAATGTATTCCTGCTGGTAATCTGTTGTCATGTTGGGCTAATATTGCCTCAGGGATTAAAACGAAATGAAACCGCTTTTGTTTGCGGTCTCGCCTTGAACGTCGAAACGACGTCCTGAGTGGATTTTCCGTTTCCCGCGTAAAAACTAGTTCAGTCACGGCAACTATATTTTTTTAGATATAAACCTCCAAACCCTTTTAAATGTTACTAGATTATAAAAGTTGTAGTTTTAACAAAATTTAGAGGAATAGTCCCAAAGAAATAGTTTTCTCAATGGAAAACGGGTCCATTGTTCACCTGTCGGTGTGCAACCAGAATGCAACCAGCTACTGGTTTACGTCAGTGATCACTCAAAGACAATAACATGCGTACTTAAAGCGTTTTAAGACGCAAATTCGTGAAGCGTTCCAAATTTTTTCGTGATTTTTTTTTCTGTGAAACTCTGGGCCAAGGACGCATTCGAGAGGATGGCTGTCCCGAAAGTTCGATTCACTTGTTACAAGTGGTTTTGTCTTGATATGCGCAATTATGGTATAACAACCCACGATTTCTGGCTTGCTAATGGCTCATCATGTTTATTCCCTCATTTCACGATTTCTTGCTTGCTAATGGCTCATTTATTCCCTCGTCGCGCGCGCCTTCATCCCCCGTGGAGCTGAAACCGATCGCGCGCACTGCATGCTGGGAAGTGTAGTTCAAGCGTACCATATTGCTGTCCATTCCGAAAGACTCGTTATCATAAGCACAGATAGGGGGACCCATTACTTGGAGTCTCTTCGGCAATGGTTTTTCAGGATGTTTACGATGTTGAATGACTTTGCGTCAACGTACGACCGCGTGTTATATGAGAGAAAGAAAGTTTACACACGAACGCGAGCGCAGGACGCAAGAGCAGGACGCAAGCTCAAACCATGTGTAAAATCACAGCAACGCAAGTACAAACGCAAGCTTAAATAAACATTAATTTGTTTGCTTACGCTTGCGTTCACTTGATTTACACTACACGCAAGCATTCTCACAAGGGAACGCAACGTCTCGATTTTCATGCACTTGCGCCTGCGTTCTAGTGTAAACCACCATAAGAAATATACGAGTTTGATATCTTTGCGCTTGCGAAAATATATAGAAACAGAAGGCTCCAAGTACCATCAATGTGATTGAAATGTTTTGCACTCACGACGCGATGCGGAGTGACCGTGGAAATGAGAGTTTAGAGTGAACGCTTAACTCATTCCATTTTTTTACAATAAAATCCAAATTTGGCCATTTTTCTTCCTAGATAGTGCGCGCAGCCGAACAGTTTTCCTTAGCGCGCGCGTTCTGATGCATGCAGTTCGGTCTGCACACTTTTATCTATCGCAAATCACCCAATCAGACAGCCTGTGAAATACATTTTTACTGGTACCTTATAGCAGCAGCTGCATTAGTAAAGGGAGAACTATATTCGTTCGAGGATTTTCATTAGCTCATTGTGTCTCAATATCGTCTTCTTGAAGTACCAAGAGCTCGAGTGATACCACATTTTATCACGTCTAATAATATGATATTTATACACGGTGATTAAAAACTCCTCAGTATCTATATTAAAAACGTTACAAATAAGGTTGTAGTGTTACTAATTATCTACTTAATTCTACACGCTGGGGCCAACCACCCCCAAAATGCGTCATTCAAACTTTGACTCAACATGACTTTCCATCCCTGAGGCTATTTTGACCAAATTTGGTAGATAGGATAACATTAAGATGACAAATATTTTCCACTACTTTTGACGTCACTATGATGCTTTGTAACGTCACCAGAGATTGCGCAATCGTTTGATCATTTTTAAGAATTGGAATATGCACTATTTCTGTAATGGCGATGATACACCTTAGCAAGAGATGTTGAAAACCGAAAACCGTTTGTTGATAGCATAAAAAAACAGCTGAGCTCTAGCATTTCAAAAAATGACCCCCTCCCCTCCCCTATTTCTTTTGTTACAGTAGCAAATGTATGGGAAAACAAACTCACTGGTATTTTTTTTTAGTTTTTAGTCAATTGAACCGATTTCTGTTGTTAAGTGTCAAGCAAAATGGTATCTAAAATCGTATGATTTTGAAATTTTGAATTTCGTCCTTAGAGCGAAGATATAAAGCATTGTTATATTGTGACGTCATAATCTATGACGTCATGAGTATACATCTTTTGGATTTCAAACACGGAAAATAGATGATCCAAAATGGAAATGATTGCATTTATTTTATAGTCAACTAGTATAACCTATATACTAAGATATTTGTATGTGCAATGATGTTACCGTGCAATAATTAATTATTTTGTAAACTTTTTCAACTGTTAAGGTAGATCCAACCTTATACAAATCATTAAAAAATCATAACCCAGCTAATATAAATCCTAAAAGCAAACGGTTTTCGACTTTTAGCTTTTCTTGTTGAAATCTATCATTGCCGCTACAAAAAACAAGCAGATTCAACATTACGAAAAATGGTCCAATAAATACGTTATCGCCAGTGACGTCACAATCACCATGGTGACCACTCAATACATGAAAAATGTTTGTCTTCATAATGTCATCCAATGTACGAAGTTTGGGAAAAATAGACACAAGGGGTAGAAAGTTATGGCGAGAATTGATTTTTGGTCACTTTTGATGACTCATTTAGGGGGGTGGTTGGCCCCAGCGTGCTACTAAAAACTGCTTTCCAGGAGTGCCGTGTTGTTTAGTTAATGAAGCTGCTGCAGCCTGTTTTAAATTGCCGCAGCTCACTCGCCAAGCTATTCCAAAGAATCGATCCATCGTATGAAAAACTATTTTTAGGGCCTCCACTATAAAATAAAATGAAATTCGCCTCTTTGAGCATGTTGGACATATTTTTTCGTTCTCTGTTAATTTGAAGGGCCTTTTATAATAAACTTTATTTATCCACGGTAGCTACATTCAGTATTAAAAATATAATCAAAGAGCTCTGTGAGCAAACTCGTTCAGAGGACGTTCAAATGTTGTTTTAAAATTTTAAGCCTTGGCTAGCCCTCCCTCGGCTCTAGCAAAATGGATGGGAGAATTATTATACTTTGTATGTGTGTAGCGGCGTCAGCTCCGCGTGGCGGAGAGATCCGGGAAACTGATGAAGATACTCACGAATTCCACAAGGCGAGGGTTTATTGCGTGTAACAACTTGAGAAGATTTACAGCAAAGTTTTAGCCGGGGCGGCATTAACCCGTGTTAACCCGTCGAATTTCTGTGAGCCTTAGGAGTTTTACAAATATGTTGCGGTTTTAAGCTAAGGTCACGTGATCGCTAGCGTTACATTTGATGTGACGTGATAAAAATGACTAAAAATAACTAAGGAAAATCTAAGGCATACGGATGCCGTTACACTGCTTCCCTAAATGTGACAACATTAATAAAATTAAGCGAAATGTATATAAATTGCATAAGGCTATAAAATATGAAATTGAATTACCATGATTAGAAAGCTGAAATTGGATATACGAAATTGATCGAATAATAACCTAAATGCTTGAAATTATTTGACATTCAAATCGATTGCTATATTAAATGAAGCGTATATAAAATTAGGTGATATATAAATATAGAGCAATTGATATAGAGCTATAGAGATAATCGTAGCGATTCTAATGTCTCTGAGAGTGTTCATAGAGTCTTGAGCTAGGCTAACTAATTATTTGTCCTCTTTAGCAAGTAGTAGGATGAGCTTGTGGACGGGACGCTCGAAGAACTTGTGCTGACCATCCTTTGCTGTGGTGACCTGGACCTTGCGTACGAGGTTGTCGTTGCTGGGGAAGACCTTGGAGACCAGGGCGCGAGGCCATTGGTTCCTAGGCAGATCTGGGTCGCACATGAGTACGAGGTCTCCCTCTCGTAGGTTGCGTTTAGCGCGGGTCCACTTCTGACGACTCTGTAGGAGTGAGCAGTACTCTCGTCGCCACCGTAGCCAGAACTGATTGGTTACAGTTTTAGGCAACATATCAGGACTGTCGCTCATTTTGCAAAAATACTTCTAATGCGGTTTATTATAGATAATAAAGTTATGAGTCACACAAAGTTTTCTCAGTAGCAACACGTGCTAAGGTAGAGCAATGGATTGAATAAACTAATGGCAATGATATAGTAGGCGGTTTTCCACTAAATTGCATTCACTTCTTTCACTGGCCGACCTGGCCGACGGACCAATTTCTGGCTTGTAATTCAAATGTTTTCTCCAGTTGTAGAGAACAATACTTCTTTGTAAATTTCCACGCGTCGGCTTTGAGTTAGATTGTGCCAGATTTTTCTTACGGTGGAAGAATAAATGGAACGGACTTACGGTTTTTCGATGAACGACGCCGGGCTCGAGGGTTTTCGGTCGACGTTACTCTGAGTCGTTTCGCTTCGGGGAAGCTTGACTTGGGGTGTTGGGCTGGTTTGAAGTGGGACTTCGACGAATGTAGGAGATTCAACTTTTCCATCAGGAATTGGACTTTTCCAACGGAAAATTGGACTTTTCCAACAGAAAATTGGACTTTTCCAACAGAAATTCGACTGTAGCGGCGTCAGCTCCGCGTGGCGGAGAGATCCGGGAAACTGATGAAGATACTCACGAATTCCACAAGGCGAGGGTTTATTGCGTGTAACAACTTGAGAAGATTTACAGCAAAGTTTTAGCCGGGGCGGCATTAACCCGTGTTAACCCGTCGAATTTCTGCGAGCCTTAGGAGTTTTACAAATATGTTGCGGTTTTAAGCTAAGGTCACGTGATCGCTAGCGTTACATTTGATGTGACGTGATAAAAATGACTAAAAATAACTAAGGAAAATCTAAGGCATACGGATGCCGTTACAATGTGTACTTATGGTATACCTGTGGTAGCTTAGGTCTCGAAGTCGAGAAGGCTATTACGAAATACGGCGGAAAGCGTCACGTTTTAGCTGGTTTTCACGGTTTTCAGAGCGATCGAATTCGTATATCCACCTTAGCTAATACAAATACCTTAGTTTTATCTGTTGGTGAGGAATTCTGGTTCAGAAGTTTGACTTTAAGATCAGAATTGGCCCTTTTCTTCGAATCCAAGATGCCGTCCATTTTCGTAGATCTGTCGACGCCAACCTATCGGACGTAGTTCGTCGAAGTTCATCGGATTGGGATCGGACCACACTAGGAGCCATGAGCGAGTGACGCCGGCCCTCACCACAAACCTCGTTTACTGAACGAGTTAAAAACGACGTTGTCCAAGTTTGCCGTGCCTATGGTACTAACATCATAGGGCCTTTCAAATCTCTCGTCTCTATTGCAGGTGCGCCCACAACTACCATGAATTTCAGGAGTAACAATAACAAGCAGGACGGTAACCAGAAGCGCCACCCCCCTACCCTATGGACGCCCCTGTATTGCTAGGGTGTGGTTGCTTTCTTTTCTTTGTGTTGGATGCATTCTAGGTATTTTCAAGCTCGCAGTTCTTCTTGAATGATCGGGATCTGGGTGTTCGGAGTTCATTTTCTTCCGGTGGGGCGTCAACTGGCAAGGCGGCTCGTCGTATGTTGTTAAAATCGTGGTCTGTCATGTTCACATACGAAATCCACTTGGAGGCTTTTTAATTGTCTCACTCGCGTTACGTGTCACTATCCTCTCTTTGTTTCCTTTTTTCACTCTTATTCTACGTTGTATGCCCTGGTGGTGTGCGTCAAGGATGTTTGATGAGCAGGCGTGCGCAATAAGATAACAAACAAACGCTCGATTTTTTGTTGTTGGGGGATTTATTTTTTTCTCTGCAGGATTTCTTCCATTTACCTCTTCAGAAGGCCTTAACCATAAACTTTAGCAATGGAGGAAAGACAATAAATATTGACCAGAAATGTCATGCCGTAACAAACGCTTCATGTAAAATAAAGTGGAGTCATATTTTGGGATGACAAAATTAATTCTATCAAAGCCATATAGTTTATCATACAGCAAATAAATAAAACCTATGGTCTTATGATCTTATATCAGGGGCGTTAAAACTAACCCCCATCTAAAAAGTAAGGAAAACGAACCCCTTTCAGAAGATTCCAACTACGGGCCTGTACTTTACTACAACATAAGCAGCAGACGAGGGTGGAGGGGGCTAGACCATAGATATATGTCATATATTATGTGTAATCCACCCCCCCCCCCCCCCCCCAAAAAAAAAAAAAAAAAAACAATGTTCATGATGTTTTGCCATCTCTACTAAGACAGCCTTCTAAAATTAAAAAATAAAAATTCAATTTCTCAAATCATTGCCACACGAGGTCAATGAATAGAAATACACTAACAGCAAAATGGGTAGTTTTGACACTATCATTTTGATTGGGTAGGACGACTTATGTCTGGTGCACACTAGTGACATAACGTCATAACAACATAAGCGCATAACAACATAAGAGCATAACGACTTAAGAGAAAAAAACATGTTTTTTTCTCTTATGTTTTTTTCTCTTATGTCATTATGTCAATGTAATGTTGTTATGTCTGATGTTCACACATGTACATAAGAGCATAAGAGAGTGCTCACTCATGTCATTATGACGCTAGTGTGCACCAGGCATAACGTCATAACAACATAAGCACATAATAACATAAGAACATAACGACTTAAGTCATTATGTCGATGTTATGTTGTTATGTCGGATGTTCACACTTGTACATAAGAGCATAAGAGAGCGCGCGGGCCATTACGGTATTGAAGTTTGAGCAAATTCAGAGTTGGTAAGGTCCTGGACAGATAGGATATTGCCATTACATTCACCTTTGTGACATGCCAACAACCAAACATGTATTTAATTCGCACACTACTAAATATACTGTAAATAATATCCATCTGTTGAGGCCCTAAGACAGAATTAATTATGTTCCTATCTTTGACTGTTTTCATGGCTTCTCTCTGTACGAGACCATGAGGTCGGTGAGGTAAGCTCTAGCCTTGATCATACAAGTTCCATCTATTCCAGTTACTGTGTCTGTCCCTATCTGATGAGTCTCTTGAGCTATAATCCCTATCATATCCCACCCACCTACTGTTTGAATACCTATCATGATACCTATAATGACTATAAGGCTCACCATAATAATCAGAATAGTCAGAGTAGTAATCAGAGGTCCAGTGATCCCTTCTTGAGTATCTCTCTCTTCCCTCCCTTGCTTCATGGGTAGCATTGTACATTCCTTGGTGATCATGATGCTGCCGAGACCCCACCCATCGGTATTCTGGGTATGCCCTGTCTCTGTTGTCATCTCTAGGTCTGTCGATGGACCAGTCATATCCATGGGGTTTAGACCTATATTCCTTGTTAATTCGAAGTCTCCTTTCCCGGTTGTTGACCTCTTCCTGTTCACTATCATCTTTTTCATCCTCTTCAATCTCATCTTGTTTACGTGGTCTAAAATGGAAAGACAAAAAGTAAATAAATATCTGAGTCAGCAATTGGTAAAGTAAAACTTAACACTAGTTAACCTTTGTTTATTTGCTTGTTTCTTTGTTTTCTTGTTTCTGGGGAGGAGGGAATTCAGAGGAAAATCATTCAAAATTTCAAAGGAGAGGGAGGTCCAGTTATTTTCCTTATTCAACTGGATGGACTGGGCTCCCCAAATCAGATGCATTGGACTATCCAACATGAAAAATACCAAACCCACAGTAATGAATCAAAAGGGATAGTGAGTGTGGGAAAAGACGTTATTTTTCAAATAATGGCCACTATATTTTGCATTTAAGGAATTCTAGAGAGGTCACGGTTTCCTGTTGGATTCCCTCTGTAGTGGTGTGGGGATATTTTCTTGGATCACACACATTGAAACTAACACCTTACTTCTAAGATCTTCTAGATAGTTCTGCCTTTCCAGTGGGTGTCCTCTGGCTTTGTTAAAAGCTTCTATAGCATCATCTGGTTTGTACCCACAAACATCAATCAAGTACCTTGTAGTAAAGGAAAAGGTCATGTCAAGCCACTTGCTGACTGGCATTTTTTATGATTCATATGATAGGAGCATATATCCCAACCTCTGACCTTCCATAGAGCAGATTTCGCATGACTGTGAAAACTACCGCAAAAGAGTTATACGGCGCCGCGACCATGACCGTACCGCAACTACGCGGTTTCATTCGGTATCTACAGCAGGTCAGGTTCCGTACAGCCACCGTGTCAGTACCGCACCGTGTCACGGTACTTTTCACAGTCATACGAAATCTGCTCTATGTGGGAGATGAGGTGGTTTGGACCCCCCAAAAAGGTCTTTGAACTGTAAAAAAAACTACAGTATTTCAATTAAAATGCAGGACAATTGACCTTATTCAAGATATCAGGAACTAAGGCAGGAATACTGGAGTCTCTTGCAAAGTACAGGAGAGTAGGAATGCAGAAGATAGAACAATTGACTACCAAATAGCTGTAATATTGATAGCCTTACTGCTCACATCATAATGGATTTTTATTTCAGTAAGGTTGTATATGAGAAATCTAAACTTTTTCATTTTTTTAAATTAGTTTGAAAATACATATCATTAGGGTCCCTTTTTGCTTGGCAGAGCTCAGATAACATAAAAATAGTCATGTGATTGACTGCACCTCCTGGTAACTTGCTGTTATGTTGCATTAGGGCATCATCTGGGCAACAAGTTAGTACAGACACATGGAAAAGTGAGGTCTTGTTGTTACCTGCACACCATATATCCTGTTCTGTTCACTCCATGAGTACAATGAACACCCACTAATGATCCTGAAATATGACAATTAAAATTAATGCCTGTTAGGAGGGCTTGAAAACAGCTTTTCTATGACAGTGATTTGATTTAACTTGGTCACTTCAATTCAAACATTGAGCACACCAACACCAATAAACTGACACTAAATACAATTGCAACCAAGCATCAATGTAATTGGTCACCATAGCAACACAATAGGTCTTCATTCAACCCCTATTAAAATTCTCCTTAAAAATCTGACAAGAAATTTCCCTAAAATTAAGGTAAAATTTTAAACAGCTGCTATAAGTCATCAGCATCTCCTCATGCAAAATTATAAGACATCAAATGAATATTACCTGATTTGTCCTTTGCAATGAAGTTCTTCACTTCTCTCTGAAATCTAATTTAAACAGAGGAAAATTGGACTTGAGGATATTATCAATGTCACAATTTCCATGTTGGTCTAAAATGCTAGTGTTCCTAGGGTGTTTATGGCTGAGGCATTGCCCCACCCCACCCTATGCCCCACAGGTAGAGGGTAACATTTACTACCATGCAAGCAATACTCATGTCAATAGGCTAAAGAGGGCTCTCCCCACCCCACCCCTCCCCATTTGTCCCTCTCAAAGTCCAGGCTACAGGACAGATACTAATCTTAACAGTGATTTTTTAAGTGATTAATGGTGTTGACAATTCTTTAAAAAACTAAATTTGTTCCCACCTCTTGATGTCTTTCTTCTTTGGGATAACATGGCCAGCACACATCATTTTCTTGTAGATTATTCCTCTGTCTTTGAACTCCTAACATAACCACAATCACATATAGATCAAACATACACATGGAGCTACATTGTAGTTGTACATCTCTTTTTTTTAAAGAAAGGCAGTTTCTTAAAATGTAGGCATAAGTTTAAAGAACAATATACTAAGTGGAGATCAATATCATAAGTGGAGAACAATAATATTGTAAGTGGAGAACAATATACCGATACTAAGTGCTAAGTTTGAAGATGCAGCTGATGTTGCACATAATTTTGAGTGTCTAGCCTACAAGCCTGAAAACAGGATTTCCAAACAAACAGAACAGTCCCCAGCCTCTACCCAACACAAGCATGCATGTAACAGTTACACTTTGCAAATGGTGGTAAATTGGTGTGAGGGGGGGGGGGGGGGGGGGGGGGAAACAATCTTAAATAATATAGTTGAAACATGGCAGTAGAAAATCATTGTGTATGTTACTTGAAATGGCAAATTTTACCAAATTAAAGTAAAACAGGAAAAAGCAGCAGGATCATTTTATTCCACTTGAGGTGAAGGCAAAGTATGGGATTTTTTAACAAACTGACAGGGATAACCACACTCATTGCAGGTAAGATGACTACCCTTGGGTCATAATATCTTGTAGTAAATGTGAAGTCTAACACCATTCCAAGTTTCATGCTTTGCTCTTCCAACTTTTCTATCAAATCAGTGGGGGTGAACCTAGCACAATTCAGCCAAAGCAGTTAATATGTAGAAGATATTACATGGCTGCATAGAAACACACTGTTTTATTTTACTTGTTTTAAGAAATTGATAGATCTTGAATCATGGCATGATAGAGGAAGTAGATGATAGAGAAAAAACATACCTTTCTTCTTCCATGATACCATTATCAGATGGGCTGGAACTGTTGTACTTCTAAAGACAAAGCAACCTTTGTATTATTGGTTATAGGCTTTAATGTATAAAATAATGCACTCAGATAGCTTAGTCAGGCTCACAGATGAAGTTTTTACAAGATCACTTTACACATTTTGATCAGTACTGATCCATTACTAACCTGGGACAATGGTGTCTTGAAGAGTATGATCCTCTGGTTCTCAATAGGAGTCCAATTACATGGGCTATAATCCCGCCATCTGAACATCAACAGAAACAGTTATGGCAGACTAAATAATTCTTAATTACTGTTAGAGTTGAATGCGAATGCTTTCATAGCCTTTGCAGCAAGCATTATCATGTGTTTTAAGGAAAAGAAACCCAGAGAAACAGAGGAGAAAGCGGTGAAAAGTCAGAACTTATTGCCACTTTCTCCTCTGTTTTCCCCCCTAAAAACACATGGGAATGCTTGCTACACAGGCTTAGAACTTAGACATATTCCTTCTATGATAGCTTCTGCAAATACTAGAAGGGCAGTCAAGAGACGTTTATAGCCTCTGAAGATGGGCTGGCACCTTCAATGCCCATATTGCAGTCAAGGCTGTCTTTTTAAAGCTAGACAGTGTTTGAGTGTTTGAGGAGACAACAGTGCTAGGTAGAGAGTTCTGCTCTTAAGGCTAATGCTTTCAGTGTTCTACTTTCAGTTTTCTCTACCAAGGCTACTTATGGGGGTAAATTCAGACTGTGTATCAATACAAAATGGAAAACCAATTTTTCAAATATTTAGTAGGAACACTGCATAAGGAACATTTTATTGCACTCACTCTGGGTCAATGAGACATCCTTTTCATTTGACATAATGTTCAAGGACTAGATTACAGGAGTAACATTAATAGAACTTCGCTGGGTTGGCACCCGACTTTAAAATTCGCTATGGGGCATAAGGTGCGCTTAAAATAAATCTACAGAAGGCTGGATCTGAATGTGCAATCAAAGAAAAACGAAAATTACCGCCTGGAAATGACCCATAAATGAGGAAATACAGCATTACATGGAATCACCTACCTGTCCGGTATATTTTTCATCGTCGAGATTGACAAATATGCCGCTATACGTTCACAAAAGGGGGAATAATTCGACAAAAAACGAAAGAGAAAGTAAAATCCACAGGAAAAGCAATGAAAACAACAAGGCGTTGTTTGTTCTCTCGATCCAGACCCACGCGTTTTACGCAGTCAGCGGTTCCTCGGAGCGTGGGCTCAATTTCAAGCGTGCAAGAGCAAAAAGTGCCAAAAATATCGAAATTTCTCCTTTCTCTTAATAGCAAGAATCCGTATTTGTCGCCCACAAACCTAATAGCGGATAAAGAAGCACTTGGAGAAGTGATTGAAATGCAGCGAGCGCCTCAGCCGAGTTGTTTTGACCGCGTTAAAGTTGGTTTTATGATCGGATTTGCAGTTGGCATGAGTTCTGCTGGACTCTTTGGAACGTATTCAGCATTGAGGTAATTATTCGCGCTGATGATCCAAAGCATAGTGAACGCTGTTTGCTTAATCAGGCCTGGGGGCCTTAACTTGGCAAATAAAGGGATAAAATGTCCAATCCCAGGCCAAGAGGACAAACTGACTGCCCCCCCCCCCCCCCCCGACACACACACACGTGATCATACATCCATCCTTCTAAGAGCTACATTCACTTTAACTTATTTCCATAATTACGGCCATTCTCAGTTACACGCGGTGGCCCGGAAAAAAGCTTCCAAGAAAAAAACAGTTTTTTGACAAATTTTCCATGGTAACGCACATGCTTTCGCCGGCTTGTTGAGCTCAGACAAGACAGAAAAACGAGTTTTGGCTTGAAAGCTTTTTTCCTGGCGACCGTGTGTAACTGAGAATGGCTGTAACAATAGCACAAAATGAACTAATCCCACAGAAATCGAGGCAGGATGTCTATGAGTTAAGACATTTAACATCTTCGAACATCTAAAGGGTTTGGTCATCTGTGTAAAAATAAGCTTGTACTATGTCAAAAATTTATGAGTATTCTCTATAATGTTTGTTTTTGAAAACAAAAATAATGCTGAAAGCTCAAGCTATTCCTACCCCCCCCCCCCCCCATGCATCTAGAATTTCCAGAATGGCTTACCCTTTTCCTATTGCGAGGAAAAGTACAAATTTTTAGACTTTAGGGAAAAGTTGCAGGGAACAGGGCAAAAGTTTTTTTAATTTGGCAAAGTGAAGAAAACATACACAAAGCGCATATATAGTTCCAGAATATTAAAACATATGGAGTCCCATCGCCGCCAAAATTCAATGCTGGTTTTTCAACTCGACATTCCGAATTTTTGCTATGCCTAGAAAATGCGACATTCAACATTTAACATCCAAGGTTGATCACTGCACATTCGACTTTCAAATATGTGCATTATTATGAAATTGAAACATATTCGGCTGGTTCTCTCGAATTCGGCATCGTTTCGAATTCGGCATTGTTTTGAATTCGCATCGTTTTGAATTCGGCATCGTTTTGAATTCGGCATCGTTTTGAATTCGGCATCGTTTGAATTCGGCATCGTTTTGAATTCGGCATTGTTTTGAATTCGGCATGGTTGTGAATTCGGCATGGTTGTGAATTATGCTTACATCATCAAATGACCGCTGGCCAACAAAATAACAAGTATTGCGGACTCGTGTCACGTCCCTGCCCCCAAGAGTAGTGATGTCGTCCTTTTTCCTTACCGGAGTGGGTACAACCATTACGCAATACTCCCGACAAAGTTTTGCTTGTAAATCGAGGGAATGGCTATACACTAACACCAATAACGGAGGAAAAATGTGAGAATGATTTGAATCATTGGCCAGAAGACTGTTGTACTGTGAAGTAGGTAAGTGACCGTTTTCTGTATTACTAGCTGCAAATGTAAAATTAACTTGCGCTACTCGCGTGAGTCTAAGTGAAATTAGGACTATTTGTTACCCTCCCCGGGAGAGTGTTCCTCAGTGACGAAAAGATCGTAAACTACTCTCGGGGGCAGGGACGTGACACAAGTCCGCCATACTTGGTATAATTTTCTTGACCAGTGGTCATTTGATGACGTAAGCATAATTCACAACCATGCCAAATTCGTAGCAATACCGAATTCATAACCATGCCGAATTCGCAGCGATGCCGAATTCATAACCATGCCGAATTCACAGCGATGCCGAATTTAAAACCAAGCCGACATCAAGCCGAATAAAATGAAAAAGTTAGATGTCGAGTGCCCAAACAAGGCAAAATACAGCAAAATGAATAATAAATTTACACATTTGAATGTCAAATGTGCAGTGATCAATCTTGGATGTTCAACGTTGAATGTTGCATTTTCCAGGCATGGCAAGAATTCGGAATATCGAGTTGAAAACATAAGCTTTGAATTTTGGCGGGGATGGAACTCCATAAAAACAGAGCATGGTAGTTTGAGTTTGGAAGCTTAAAAAAAGGAAAAAAATAACACTGGCATTCACAACATCGACAGAATGTGTGGTTCCAGAAAATATCCATACCACCTCCACGGAAGGGTGTTGAAAAGTGACCCCCCCACCCCTCTGGAATTTCCAAGGAAAAATACAGTATTTGTATGGAAATGATCAGGTAAATTGACCCCCCCACCCCTCCGAACTTCCATTTCCCTTCTGTAGGGATAATTTCTGGAACCACACAATATGAACTCTATATTTTTAGCATGCATGTGTTTCCATTTTAGAGCAATATTTTGCTGATAGCACCTTTAGAACTAACTCGTACCTAACTGGCTATTTTGTAGATTGTGAATTGTAGGGGCAAAGAATAAGATGATATTATCACAGAAAAACTAGAGACTTTCACCTTTCGATCATGAAATGGGGGAATAAACATTTCAGATGAAGCGTGGGAGCAATTTACTTGCAACACACATTTTCATTCGCTTTCTAAAACAATTTTTCCAAATATAACCAATAGGAAAACGCATTACAATGAGCTAGCTTACCAAGCTTTCATGGAAATACTGGAATGCCTAGGTGTTCCTTTTTGCGGATCTTCGAAGATTTGAAGCTTAGGAAAAACCTATATAAGCACTCTGAAAGGAGCAATAAATGTTATTCAATGTGCAGACTAAACCATTTGTGAGCAAACGTTTATTAAACTATACCGTTTTGTTCCGGGATTTCATTAGACATATTAGGGAAAGTTGCAGGTTTTGGCGAAAGTTCCATGTCTGTACTACGGCTCAAATTATCCTGGCACTCTTGATCAACATTGTCAACGTCCTTTATATTAATCTTCAATCTCAATGCGTGAGTTGAACTAACAGTCGAAATCAATGGAAAATTTCGGAGATTCTGTCTTAGAAGGGACAAGTACGAACTTGGAAGCATTCTCTATCTATCAAATAGAGGGGGGAGGGGGGGGGGGCAATTAACCTGTTTTTTTCCATACAAATACTGGATTTTCCTTTGGAAATTCCAGAGGGTTGGAGAGGGGGGGGGGGGCACTTTTAAACACCCTTCTGTGGGGGGATGGGTATTTTCTGGAACCACACAATACTGGCAATTATTATATTGCTTGTGTTATTATATTGCTTGTGTTATTATATTGCTCTGATTGGTTCTATCATGCTCATGTGACAAAGCCCACGTGGGCTACATTGAAAATTATTGCCTGCAAGGGAGACGTCGCTAGAGCGAGAAATTTCAGCAGACTATTTTTACACTGAATTTTCTTTTTGCTGAGTGCATCCTCGGGAAACAAGGAGTTTTGTTCTCCCTGAATCTCTGGATTCTCGGGAAAACAAAACTCACTGTTTCCCTTGGAAGCAGTTATTAAGTGTAGAATATTTCACTCAGGTGAATATTTCATGTGAATATTGTTTCAAAAAGGCTCCTTTTCTACAAATGATAAATTGCTCCTGAAATATTCATGGAAGCCATAAAAAAATATGATACTCCTTAAGCCACGTTTTTGGTGTTGTTATATATGCCGTGAAACATTGTAAATTTGATCAGTTTTGGGGGCTTACTCATTTAATGGTTTAGTCAGGTGAGGGTAGACATCATGGCTTGAGCCATGCTGAGACCTCTTTCCAAGCAAATACATCTTAGGCCATCAACCCATTAGAATCAGCATGTCTTAATCATTTCTAAAACATCCCTCTTTGCATACTGACATTTTAAAAATTAATATACTCTTTTCATTACCTACATGACATTTGTTTAACAGCATCAAAGCTTGATGATTATGCCCTGTCACAGCCAGTTTAATTGATATTATCTTGGGTTTAGTGCCATTTTTTCCATTAAGCTCTTAAAATCATCATGCCTGGGCAGTTTTTACTAGAGAGTAGAGAGTATTTTTTGTTATTTGGGGTTTGCTTGATTTATTATGCAGATATGGCTTACGAGGAAGAGAATTGATATCAAGTGTTGGGAAACTCATGTTGCAGGGAGGTGGAACGTTTGGCGTCTTTATGTCAGTTGGTACAGCAATACGATGTTAACGGCCTGGTGGTATAACTAAAAACAAGGAACAATGTTTGTGAAAGAATGGTTGATAAAGAAGCGACATGCATTATGAGGTCTAAAATTCCTTGACAAACAAACGTATGGACAATAGAGAATGGATTGTATATTATGTAAAAGAGCTAGTGTTTTTAAAAGTTGTTTGTTTTGTATTCTTCCAGTGAAGAAAATATGAAAAAAACTCCACTAGTTACAAAAGCCTTGAACAAGACTAGCATTGGTTATTCTTTAAAAGAATAAAATGTGGACAAGGTTACTACCATTCTTAAAGAGCCCGTGTCAGCCACTCCTTTGTTATTGTTTTCGTTTGATATTAGAAGACGAATTACGTGTAGAAATCTCTTAATAAACATAAAAACAAAGTGTCAGATTTGATTTACCAAATTCAATCGAGAACATTGTTCTATATTATTCGCTAATCAGCCAGTGGAAATAGATGCTTTCTCCGACTTGGTATGTTGCTATGCTGTCAAAATGGCGGCTGACACAGGCTCTTTAAATGAGATGATGAGCTTTCTTTCTTGTCTATGATTCCAGCTATTAGTTAGACTTGCTACAAGTCGACCTCTCTGAGGATACTAACAAAAGCGAGCGAAGCGAGCCGAGATGAGTCTAGCTATTAGTCTGGTTATTTTTTCATGATATCGTAAGCCAGGTTTCCCATACAATTTGCGTTCATGTAGTTTGAAATTATAAAAATCCAGAAGGGCAGGGCAGACCCCTTGGAGGATGATATCAATATTTATCAGATCAATATTATTGAGATGCTTTATTTTTAACTTGTGGTTAGTTCCATAGAAAACAGCCAAATAATTATTGGAGGGGAGGGGGGCTCGATGTCACTCACTCACTCCTGCGCTAGCACGATATAAGCATCCATCCAATCTCTCGGGACGCCCATTAGATGCTATCGCGTCCTCGAGCTGCGGGATTAAAGCCCGCTTCACAATTGAGATTTTTGTTGCATTTGTCTTAGCGATTTTTCTCGCGCGAGTTGCAATTCCAACTCTCTTGTGTAAACCAAGCTGCAAAGAGTATAAAACATGTTTGAAATCTCCGCAACATCACGCGACAAAAATCCCGGCAGATCGCGCCGAGTTGCACCTAGTTTTAATTGACGCGTACTTGCGAGAGAAATCGCCGCAACTCGCGCGACAAAAATTACAGCAAAACTAACAAGTGAAACAGGCCTTAAGCGAGTCATCTGCAGCACTAAAACTCAGGGGCATCTCTCTGTTACCTTCGCCAAAGTACATATACTACATATTGCCGCTAAATGCATCCATGTGGGAGCTTACCAAAAACAGTTTGTTTTAAAGCGCCACTTTTTAGTCTATTTAAAACCTACTCTCTATAACATCTTCATTTTGCAAAGCTAAGGCACCTAGAGATAAATCGAATTGTTTTAAAACGATCCTTTTTAGTAATTTTAAAACCTATACTGTAAAAGGACCTTACCTGCTCTGCATAAAGAAAGCTTATGTATGTTTGTGTTGATCAAAGTATATATAATCCACCAATTTCATCAAAATTTGATATTTTTTCTTTGGCTATAAGGACAACTTGAGCGCAACATTAATAAATTGCGAAGTTAGAAACTAATGTCTGCCCTGTCGAATAAACTGCAAAATAACCATGCTCCAGCGCAGAAGTACGGCACTTTCCGATGTTTCGTACGTTTTTCAAGTGAAAAAAGCCACGAGTTGGCCTACGGCGTGCCTTTGATTACAAACACTTACTTTGTCTTTGGATGAAACAACTGGGTATTTCTGATTTATGTATTATTGGCAAATCTAGCATACTTATAAACAAAATTCTTGTTTTACTTATTTCCAGAGAAATCATCTTCACATTTCAATCCCAAGTAGATTTAAGAAACTCATAATAATAATAACTCTTGCAAGACCAAGCCTAGATAGCTCGTATTCTGTCTGAAACGTATTAAATAAAAACTGCACTTTGAACGGTGGACTAGCTTAAACATTTGCTATTTTTACACTTTCGTTTAATTAAGTTTTTATTTTGCCTAACGTTCAGCGATAAAAGAGAATCAGCAGTGTTTGCCCCAGGCCTTTTTTATATGCTCGTTAGTCCGTAGTAGTAGGAGGGGGACCCCTCGAATATTATCGGCCTTTTCTGATAGAACTATACCCTGCGAGCAGTAGCCTGGTTTCCTCCTCTCTTAGGCTCGCCGTCGGCCTAAGAGAGGAGGAAACCACTAGTCTACTACTAATTTGACAAAATTATATGTAAAATATACAAAGGGTCCCCAATATTAGAACAAAAGCGCTTCCATCAAGTGTTGCATGCGCCAAACTGGATGCAAGTCGCCAATGTAAACGAAATCTTTGATGTTTTTGACTTTAAGAATGGCAGAATAGCTGTGCAATGACGCTGCGAAACTTCACTTTCCAACTTTATAGCTGACGCTATTTTCACTCGTTACTAACAACGAAACTTACCGTAATTGGGGAATAAGTCGGTGCTACTGCCTCGCGTTTTCATTTCACTGCCGAGCCCGCAGCTGACAGGTTTAAAATATGCAAGCGAGGCGGATAATTCCAAATTGCTTCTCTTTTTGCCCTAGCCAAATGGAGCATTTTGGTATGATGACGAGGTACTATGCTCTCAGCCAGAAGGCAAGTTAAATCCCGCAAATTTTATTGTTTCAATAACATAACAGTTAGTGATGTAAACTTTAATTGCTGATAAAAAACCCTTTAGATATGTTAAACTGCGGAGTGGGGTCCAACTAACTACGACAAGCCGTTCATACTGAAAGAAAACAAAGTGAGAGATAAAGCATGCCGTAGGCAACTTACTGCAAGTTTTATTTTTAGTATAACGGTTGTATAGGCGGATTTATTGTGACGTCAGTGTTTACATATTTGAAGCATCCGTGAAAATCAGCAAGCGTAACGGAGCTTCAAAAATAATTGTTCTGAATTTCAATAGCGCCTGGTGAATGAAGCGTAATTAGAAAGTTTTACGTTCGTCATTCAAATTATTAGCGCATGGCGATAAGTTTAATTTACAGAAAACATGAGTGGTAATGAGCTTCTTGCCACCCAAGAAATTCAAGGCTATTGAAAATGCCTCTTTGCTCTTTAAAAATGTAATAAAGATGTTCGCGAGATGAAATAATTACTATTCCTAGGAACTTATTGACGTTTACGTTCGTTTTGGAGGCTCTACGCAGGTTTTTAAAAATGAGTGGATTGCTGTGTGGCAAACGGTTCATTAGCCCACATATTTTCACCTCCTTTTAGAACTGAATGTTAAACCTTCAAATTTTCAGAGGAGGTTTCATTTGCTGTCCGCTATTCATATTCAGTGCTGATTATTTTCGAGGTCCTTCAAACATTCTGAATCTAGACCCTGTTAATGCAAATGAGCCCAAACTGTAAACACGAAATCCCCCTATAAGCACGTGTCAGAAAAACAGGTGTGGTTACCACAGGAAACCCAAATTGTGATTATTGCGCGCAATTTTCTCGGATCTCCTTTAAGTAACTCAATCTAGTAAAAAGACACAAACATCGAAGAAGTTCGTGTTTTTACTTAAATAAATTACTCCCTATACAAGTATATTTAGCTTACGCTAGTGCTGGGAGGGCGGTTTTTAAAGAATTATCTTCGTTTCAAAAACGAGTATAAACCTGCTTATGATGTGTCGCGATAGGAAACTGCTTACAAACGTGCGTGCTTGGTTTCGCGAATATGTTTGATGTGTTGATGATTTGCGGTGCTAGTTTCCATACCAGCTTTGCAGTTCAAACGGTTTTACTGCTCTCAAAGCAAAGCACATTCGTAAAACTTTTAATATGGCTACCCCCGTGCCTTTTTATACAGAGGAAATGCGCATTATAACAGCTAAATATAAAATAATAAGGAAATTTAAAAGAATTGTATTTGGAACAGCAGATGTTGAGTGTTTTGTAGCTATTACTTAGCTAGTCTATTATTATCTTGGGAATAAATTAAAAACCTCGGGGAAAAAATAATGATTCAGAAAGGGTATCCGGAGAGTTGAGTGCGCATGACCAAGCCACAGTCAGTGGCATATAAACACGGACCAACAGACGAACTGGAGTCTTCCTAGCTATTTCCCCTTCTGAATGGCTTGTAGGCAAGTTATGGCCCTAGAAGGAGATAAATATGGCTAGTTTCATTCATTGTTTCGAATATGGCTGAGCGAGGGAAAGGAAATAAGAAGGGAAAATTCCGCCTGTCGCCGCTAAACTCTGATCGGAGTCTTCCAGCTGGCAGCAGAGATGAGAGTCACAGCTCTGCTCAACGACACACACTCCATAAACTCACTTCGATTTTGGTCTCCAAAGACCTAGAATATGCACAGACCTTGGAGCAACGATTCAAAAGAGTCAGCTTTTCCAGTCCTATCAGTATTTGCTTCGAGGAAACGAGCGAAGGAGCTCTTTTTAGCCACTTTGAAGCAGGCAGCAGTTTGTGTGCCAGCGTTCGCCAGATTGACGAAGGGCTGCAAGAACGGCTTGGTCTTTCTCTAATGAAGGACTGCTTGGAAAGATTACAGGCTTCTTGTGGTCTTGTAGGCGATCTGGAGCGGACAATGGAAGGATACGTGGGATGTCTGAAAAAAATCAGTGTTAGAGATTCGGACAAAAGCAAGGAGTTCACATTCAAAGGTGATCGTTTTCATGAACTTTGCCAAACTGCGAAAGCACATTTGACATTTTGGTTGGTGCTCCGAGAAAGTGTTTCCTCTGAACCACGGCTTAGAATGGCGTTGCAAAGAATGCAGAGGCACCTCAATCCGATTTATACAGCTCTGTCCAGGGTCCTTGGGGGCCTTACATCTTGGATTGGCAGCATTCTATTTTGTGTACTACAAATAGCCCACCAACAACAGTGGCGACTGTCAAAGCAGCAACACAAAGACATCTCCACAGCAATTGAAGACTATAATCGTTTATTTGAATACAGCACCAGCGTCCTAGCTGATAATGAGATCATTTGTAATCTAGAACAAGTTCGTTCGTGTAGTGATTCATTGGTTTGCAACAGATTCGGTATTTGCTCTTCCACCAGCCGAGCTAAGACTTTTTACCGAAACATTTGCTCAGTTTCGTTGAATAAACTTCTGAGTGAAATTGCAAATGAAAGAGCATACACATTAGCCGGTCTCGTCTCTGAGTTTCTGTGTCAACATGACGAGATTACTAGAACAATTAAATATGAATCAGCCTCGAATTTCGATTGGGAAGGGTTCAGTATGGTTAGTTTAAATAGAATTTCGCCTTGTCCCTCAAGTTTACCCCCACAAGCAAATGGTGTTATAACTGTTCTGAGCAAATCTAGCATACCATCAGTTAAACTCCAACAGGATTCGCCACTATTGACTTTTGACTCTACTGAGCATAAATTTATTGACCAACTAATGATGCAGCTAGCCACATCAACAACACTGATGTTATCATGGATTTGATAAGAAACTTTATTATCATAAAAGCCTCCCACAACAAGGCTTAGCAAGAGGGACTATTCATGACGAGAATGATCCAGGGGGGCTGACCATGCCGACATGGAAACAGGTCATGGAATCTTGAAACATTCCTCAGCTATTATGTCTCCAAGACTCAGTAAAAGAGTACAGTGGCACGAATCCCTAGATATTGACACTAAAACCCAATTGTCTCTTCATTACTTGGAAATACTCTGGACTAACTTTGGATCAGTGATGTGTGAAACCCTTGAGGGGTCGTGCAACAGAGTATTGCAGCAACGGAACTCTCTAGGACCATTGTCACTTTGGTCTGATTCGCTAATGATGGTGGTTGTTTCCGTGTTAGAATCACTGCGACTATCAGGTAAGTTTGTTCTTTTCTTCTTAATTACAAAATGTCCATGCACTGGCAGTGTTCTATAGTAAAAAGTGAGGGTGACACATGGTTACTCCAGAATCTGAGTCCTTGGTTATTAAATGCAACATTATTCCTGAAGCCTGAATGGACCTCTTAGTCAATAGCCCATGAGGCTGAATTTTAATTCATTTGGCTCATTGGCCATGAGGACAAAAGGAATACCTGTTTTTGTCTAATCCTACTTTGCGACTTGTAGGCCATAATGTATAGCCTACTAGTAGCTCAACCAATCAGAATGCAGCATTAATAATAGAACACTGGTAAGGTTTATGTTGATATTCAACAATAACCAGAAATAACCAAACACCTTTAGATGGCAAAGCTTTACAACTGAAAGGTTTAGAAACCTTCAAAAGCCTCCAGTTTTACAATCAACATTGCATACATTTGAAGATGTAGCAGTTATACCTGGAAGTTGAATAGCAGCTGAACCATCCGAATTCCTCAAATTTCTCACACACAAAAATGGAAAGTAGACATTGTGATCTGCAAATTCATAGCTTAGCAAAATAGATATGTTGTGGGCTTCCTGTGTCTGTACCTGCACCAAAAATGGTGGGAATTTAAGAGCTTGCACAGACACATTGGAAAATAATAAGATATTGACAAAATGATTTGGAGAAAGAACAACACTCAAATAAAGTTAAAAAGTAAAATTTATATAAGTCACACCATTTCTCTGTACCATGAAATTTTTTGTGTGTGATTCTTTTCAGAGTTGGAAATTATTGCCAGTCATCGAACATTGTCCGATCAAAATTCACCAAAAGTCCATCCAATTTTCAGATATGTCCGGCCAAGTTTCCAGTAGAGAGTAAGAAAAATTATTTCCAGCTCTGCTTTTAAGAGACACCATATCTGTTCAAAGTTTTTGAGATATACAAGCAACTATATAAGCAACAGTTGTGTTGCTTCTTGAGTGAAAATGACTGATTGTGGGGAAATTTTGAAATGCTTTTAAAAGTCTTTATTTGAAACTTAATATATTTTACAAAGGAATTTATTCAAGAGATTTACTTGTATATTTGCAAAGGGAAATTTTTGATGTTGGCTCCCTTACTTTTTATGTTGGCCCCCCTCACCCCCTTCCCATTTTTAGAAGTTCCTAGGTCAGCCCTGGGAAACTGACTATTATCACTTTCTATTTCTTTATCTCTTTCTTTTTGGCTTCCTTCTAGTTTACACCATAGTGTGTACCATTTGTAAGTTTTGAGCCACTCTTATTTTGATTTTTAAAGATCTGTTTCTTTGCCGAGTAGGCACACATTTTCATTTTTCATTTACTGGTTCCATGAAATATGATTTTATTGTGCATCTCCTCTTATACTTTATGAACTAGCTTTAATACCCACCTTTTAAATTCAATTTAATTTGTACTTTAATCTGACATAGATACTTTATGTGCACTGTAAAATGTTGTATTTTGCATAAAAGTGAGTGTTGTTTAATTTGCATTAGATACCCAGGTCATGAAAGTTTCTTCACCTGCCCTCAGGGTGAGGAAAAAGATTAGGACAATCAAATGTTACTTGACTCCATTGTCAAAAGCTTAAGAGTGTGTAGAAACAGTCCTTTACATACATGTACTCCCAATTTTGCAACTAAGACCCACATTTAGTTCAAGTGGAAACAGATATTATACCCTAAAGCACCTGTTACCAAATTGACAGCCAGTCTTAGTCATTGGACATTGTCTATCCAAATTACTGAAAAATATAATATTAGCAATTAAAATTTCAGACCAGTCTTATTTTTATGCATTTTGAAATAAAAAATGTGAGGATCATTTTTTTGTCAAGTAAGAACATATATTATTGCATATCAATCAGTTTTATTAGAACCTGAAAAACATTTTTATTATCATTCTCCAGCAGTATTGCTTATCATTACTTATTTTTGTTAAATGAATAATCAACAATTCTTGGCATTTTCATACTTTTGTTGTACTTTAAACTTTTATCTTGATGTAAGTACATGCACTTAAAGTATATTGCTGTTACGGGAATTTGTTGTGGTGTAGACTATACTTGCATATGTTATATGCTCTGCCATTAGCTCTAACGCTATATCAACAAGAAGTAATTCCAAAGTTGATGTGTTTATCTTGCTTCTTACCAATACTCTTTCATTGTTCTGTTGTCTGAGGTAGAATTATAATAAAAGTGCCTGAAATATTACCAGTGCATCATATAAGTTTTGTGTTTAGTTTGTATGGCACTCTTGCTGTTCTATGGTCCTTAATTACCATGACCATGTGTAATTATTATTTAAAACCTGTACCTCGCCTTTCCAGAGGGGTGGGGGTATATTATTTCCCATACAACCTCTGTATTCTTCACTGGAATTGCCAGGGGTGTGAAGGGTGGCATATTTTAAAACTCCTTCAATGGGGTTATGGATTTTTTTTTCTGGAATCATGCATTCATTCATAATTATTGTGACAGACACACTTTTTCAGATATCTTTAATACATTAAGGAGGCTGCCTACAGTTTTTCTTGGACATGACCTCTCAACTTTGAATGACCACAATTCTAAAATATATTTACCTATGAATTTGAAATTTTGACCATTTGCAGTAGAAAGATAAGTTCAAGATGATGCATGATTTATTGTCAACAGTGTTTCCATAGCAACGAAACAGGGGGTCACTGTTTTTAATTAGCAAAAGTTCCAAGTGAAATTTGACCTAAACTTTTAAAATGACACATCAAGCGCTAATCCTTAAGTAATTGTCTATACGTATACGAAGTTTAGAGAAAATTCATCAAGCCAATTTCAAGATATTCCAGGTGACTTTTTTTGCCTTTGAAATTGGACGACCAAAATTCTGAAATATATATACCTATGGATTTGAAATTTTGACCATTTGCTGTGGAAAGATCAAAGTTCAAGATGATGCACGATTTATTGAAATTTTGACCATTTGCTGTGGAAAGATCAAAGTTACCTGGGTGTTCATTATTGGTTGATAGGATTTGTCAAAGTATTTTTAAATAACAAAGTGTTTTCCTAAAAGACTAGGTTCTAGTAGCCATACTGACAAATCTGGCTCTTTGAACCAGAAACACACACCCCTTTTAGAAAACCTGGATCCATGCCTGAGATGTAAGATAACATGTTCATTACACATTTTTTATTTTTTTCCTGTGAATTTTTAATTACTTAGAATGAATATTTTTGGCTAGGTTTTATATTTGCTATGCTCTTTTTACAGGTGTCATTATTTGTAGGAAAATCATTTTAGTCAAAATTGTTTCATTTGAAAGGTATCCAACCAACATTTCTGATTCTTGTGGCATTTTGTTGAACAGAGCTCATTTGATGATCCATATATGATAGACAGCTCAATGGTCATTCTTTAGGTCCCCTCCTTGGCATCCCAGTTTTCTGTCTTAAATGTTTCAAAGGGTGGATACTGAGATTTGCACAGGTGACAGAAATGGCATTTTCTGTCACAGCCAACAAAGAGAAACTGCTAAGCTGTGTTTACAATGTAGATTTATAGTCAAGATACCAGACCAAGGAAATGCATACAGAAGTACCATAAGTAATTCAAATATTTTATTTCATCACAATATTATCAGACATACACAAAATAGAATGCATATAATATTGTTTCAAAAAAAATATAGGGTGTTAAAGTATAGCTGTAATAATCATTGAAGAGAGTTGCAGCTATTTCTCAGGGATTTCAGTAGCTTTTGAAAGAGATTATTACTGACTGGTATTTAGTAGGTGGTGGTTGTTTTTTTAAATCATGCAGAGAAAATCCATTAAAATGGGCATGGTTACCAGAATATTGGCTTCTAATGTAGACCATGTAATTTGCTTTTATATCATGTACAGCGGCCAAAGGAACAAAACAGCTTTTATGTTGGTCACTGAGTGAGACATAAGGACTAGGTGTAAACACACACACAGACACAAAACAGCAAACACATTTATAAATAATATTATGATTCCTTAACGTCCTTAGTAACAACAAATCGCAACATAATATTGCGGTGATCGGGTCCTCGCCCAACATCCAATACTTTATTACTCTGATACAAAATTCTACATGGCATATGTATCATGATATAATGTATTATGAAATAATACTGTTAAGCATTCAGCATTAATGTCAACACGTGACTGTTGGAATTAAATTAAAATTAAACTGAATGTATACAAAGCAAGAACCCACAATGGCGGGAAACTGAACAACAGCCATATATAAACAACTCACTCATTAGCATATATTACCATATCAATACACTAAGGTCCAGGCCCTTTCGTCCATAAAGGAAACCATTTCTCTTTTCGTTACCTATTCATTGCATTCATAGTTCACTACAAGAGAAATTCAATAACCACAAGACAAGACCATGCCTTTTTAAATCGTGGATATGCGCTAGCATATTCACGAGTTATTGTGGTGGGCCAGATGTCACTCGCTCACTCGCTCGCTCACTCATAACTCAAGTGTTAGCTCATGACGTCATCTAAACTAAACAAATTTAATATCTCGAGAACAATACTTCGCTAGGTGACCAAACTTGCACAAAGTTATCTTAGTGACAAGGGGGGTCCAGCAACAAAGTCACATGAGATTACGTCATCGATGACGTCATCAAAACTAGAAAAAATAATAGCTCGACAACAAAACATCGCTCGGTGACCAAACTTGCACAAAGTTATCTTAGTGACAAGGGGGTCCAGCAACAAAGTCACATGACATTATGTCATCGATTATGTCATCAAAACTAGAAAAAATAATATCTCGAGAACAAAACATCGCTAGGTGACCAAACTTGGACAAAGTTATCTGAGTGACAAGGGGGGTCCAGCAGCAAAGTCATGACATTGCGTCATCGATGACGTCATCAAAACTAGAAAAATTAATATCTCGAGAACTAAACATCGCTTGGTGATCAAACTTGCACAAAGTTATCTTAGTGACAAGGGGGGTCCAACAACAAAGTCACATGACACTACGTCATCGATGTCGTCATCAAAACTAAAAAAAATAATATTTCGAGAAGGGAACATCGCTAGGTTACCAAAGTTGGGTAAAATTATCTTCGTAACAATAGGGGTCCAGCATCAAGGTCACGTGGTATATTGTCATCGATGACGCCATCACAACTAGAAAATTGATATCTCGGGAAGGGAAGGGGACCAAAAATCCAAAACTTGGATAAACAGTATCCATGATTTCACCGAGGCACTCGGTGCCTTTAATTTTTTAAACTGGGCTGTTTTGTTACACTAGGAATTTAAGGTGACTAATGACAATTATTATTAAGGTGACTAATGACTAGTTCACATGTGTTTTAAACTGGGCTGTTTGTTACTCATTAATTTGCATATCTGTTTTTATATGGTTCTTATAGTCATATGCATTTATAAATTTGTGACAGGTTACGTGTCAGATAAAACAGATCCCTCCTTTTTGAAAATGGCATTGCAGACTTTATTTTTGTAAATGCAATCCATTGCTCTAGTTTTCACTTTCACCATAAGCTTAAATTAATTACAATTTACATGTCAAAACTATTATGCTTAGGATTTTCATATATTTAAAAAAAAGTACAATTACAATAAAAATATTACTTTTTGATTGATTGATTTTTTTTTTCATTTTGAATATATTAAATGGTGAGCATCTCAGTGGTACTGTATTGTGCCTCCTTAAATCACAGCTAAAATATCATTTAGGGTCAGGATCAGGGTTTTTTTCCAAAATCAAGTCAATATTTTCTCATCTTTTCACAGGGTTTTTACCGCCAAGTGCCACCATATCTTTGCAACTGATCAGCAGACATATTCACTGCCTGGCTGCCACAACAACTTGGGACAAAGGTTTGTTGAATTCAGAATTTTGTTAAGGGAAATATTCACCTTTGTCACACGCCACCACGTTGAGCATGGAAACGAGCCAAGCCATCATGCTTGTAATTTTTGTCTCAGTTTTCAAAATTCTGTGTTACAAATCGTTGCTATCTGCTGTATTAGCAGTTTAAAAAGGTAGAATCTGTGTTTATCTCACATGTTCCATCATGCTTCTTGTTTGGCCTCAATTCCATGCCAGTAAGAAAAACAAGATGGCATGCACGTGACAAAGGTGAATGTTATCAAAATTATGCTGGAGCCTCATACAGGACACCTTGCCACTTAAAGATAAAAACACTTGCCAGGAATACAGGCATGTGATTATAATAATAGATTCTACTGGATGATCTCCATTTATTATTTCTATTTTTACAGACTTTTGTGATCTACTTGGAATTTCCATAAAAGAGAAATGCAGCGTGAACAAGAAACCCAAGAAAGGATGCATCTCTACAGTCACAGTACAAAGACTTGCAGCACTTTTACACCCACTTCAAAGTGTCTTCAAATGCCCACACTACTGGAAGCTTAAAGAGCACTCTGTCACGTTATTACCTTTCATCACCCGTGTACAAGTCCTGCTCAGTTTCAGCACCTACTGGCTTGATAATAAGTTATATCATCTGTTGTCCTCCTGGTCTTTGCCTTCTTTTTTCATGCTCTTGCACTGGGATCTGCCGTTGTTAGTTGAGCTAGCTAACAAGGCAGTCTATGCTCTAAAGCCATTATGTGTTGGCCAGGTTGGGATTGCTCTTGGGGGTCGTTGCCATTGCTTCTTGAGGAGCTGCTGGGAAGCTTGATCACCCTTGAGGTTAGTCTGTGTGGAACATTATAGAAGAGAGAATGTGTGAGTTGGGAGGTGGGGGCTTCTATCTATTCTATGTACAAAATAATGTATAATGAAAGTACATGGAACGGCTGATGCTAATGTTTTTGACGTTAAGGTAAAGTTAGGGTTAAGATTCATCCAGAATAAGAGAGGGGGACACTCTAAGTATAATACAAGATTATTTATGTAAGAATTAAATACCTGTTTTTCATGACAAGGTCTACAACAACAAAGAACAACAACAACAGCAATCTTTATTTGTACTTTTCTATTTACATTTCATAATGAAAAAGATAGGTCAAGGTAAGGCAGGCAGGTCTGCTGAATAAGCAGCATTTTATCCTGAATTTCTAAATAGTTATTTCTTTGTAAACGTGAAACGAGACCCCTGATGTCGGCCCATGTAACGGAATATGGGATCCGGATCCAGCTAAATTTGAGGTTTGGGATCCAGGATCCAGAGGTGTGGGATCCAGGGCATGGGATCCGGGATCCATGGTCGGGATCCAAGATCCACGGGTCGGGATCCGGGGTTCCAAAACTTCTGTGGACTCCCTTAACATGGGCCGACTGATGTGAAAGTGTTTGATTTCAGGGTATGTCTAAGAAGTTTGATGCACATTTACTAATGACTTGAGCAAGATGTGTCGAGAGTTCTTTCAAGGGTCAATGCCTATTGGTAAAATGTGGAAGAAAAGCAGACATTCAGGTAGATAATGATATAAATGTAAATCGATCAATTTATTTTTTCCGTTCTTTATCTGCATATATATTTTTCATATTGAAATGCCTGAATTAAGGGAAACTGAGGTTCTCATAAACTTGTGCCCCAGTTTAGGTTAAGGCCAGTTTACACTTGCGATTTTTGCTGCAATTTTTGTCGTGTGAGTCACGGCGATTTTTCTCGCATGTACGCGTCAACTCAAAACCACTAATATAAACTAGGTGCAACTCGGCGCGATCTGCCGCGATTTTTGTCGCGTGATGTCGCAGAGATTTCGAACATGTTCGAAACTCTTTGCAACTTGATGCGATTTGACGAAAAGAGAGCACAGAAATCGCAACGGATTTCCATCTCGTTTACACAAGAGAGCTGGAATTGCAACTCGCGCGAGAAAAATCGCTGCGACAAATGCAACAAAAGTGTAAACCGGCGTTTAGGGGTATGACCAATTAAGCCATTAACTGGGTTTGTTATTATTTGATCACTGAATAGCTGAAATGAATTCCAGCTATAATGAATGACGCAGGGTAATTAAATAATTAAATAGCAACATTTCCAGCAACAATGGAAAAATATAGTGCCCGTCCGCTAGTCAGCGTACCAACAGAGTCTTGTTTTTCATACCTTCGTTGCTATTGGATAAAGTGGGGTTTCCCCGGCAAACGTCAAAGTTTTCACACCCAAACTTTTCGTTTTAAAACCAAAACTTTATCGCAAAACTTCGGCCCTGTCATGCTCAACAGCTGGAATCGTCCCTTGAATCGACCGAAGACATGATGGACTCTTCTGTTTGATGTTGTTGTGCACTAACAACAGTTTCCATGCTTGTCAGGAGTGCCGACCCAACCCAACAGCTACGTGGGCATGCAATCATTGAAGTCCTTGAACCAGTATTCAACAGCACTGCACTGTTACGGCAGGATACCCAGATGTCATTGATGACACAAGCTACTGTTACTATGATGGAATCTTGGAGTGGGCACATCCTCAAAGAAGAGATTGTCTTTAGGTAAGCTAGAAATTACTAAATTATCATAGTCACAATCATTTGAAGTCGTCTTTGTTATGACAATTGTACGTCAATTACTAACATCATTGTAACTGTCACAATTAGCATCAGCACCACCACACCCATCATCATCATTATAATTACCACCACTACACTATCATCAGGGGTTTTTAGAAAAGGGGTATGGTGTAAAGGGCGTGGGCATCAGGTTGTGGCTGTATTGACGAATCTTCCGCACTGGCATTCGTGAGCGCATGCGCACATGTGTTCTACATGACATCTTGTTTCTCAATCTTGTAACCAGAGCCTGTCATCTTTTGGCTAGCAGCAAGATTTGGGGCTCTGGGGAATCCGATTTGTGAGCATGCATGGTATAATCTGGGTTTTAAAAAAGTAGACTCCCCCAGCCCAGGGCCCTGAATCTTGCAGCTGGCTAAACGATGACGGGCTCTGGGTACAACACCATCATCATCACCCTCATCATAGTTGTCACGTGACCACCTTCACCACGTGCACCACCACTGTTACCTTGATCAACATCGCAATTATTATCGTAATTGTCATCAATGAATCAGTAGTATAAGGGGCACCGAATTAGCCGTTTTTTTAGGGTGAGCATGAGGGTGAGCCTAGTGGTGAGGAGCCCTATTGTAATTGGAGACAATACTAGGATTAACTAACGGAAGACTTTTGTGTAAGGGATTAGTGTTTGTTGACTGCAACTCGAATGTTAATTATAGTGTAAGGTTTTGTTTATGCGGAGATAACATGATGCAGAGATATGGTTTATTCTCTTTATTATAAAATGAATGAGTATCGATTACATAAAATACTATTACATAAAATACTACCACTAACGGTTAGGTAAATAAACGCTTTATTAAGAAATTGATTACAAGTCTAAAGTCTGTTCACTAGTATTCTTGACTTGAGGTAGAGTTTTCCACTCATCTTTTTTCTTGTTGTAATACGAGCCCGCCATGCAATCATAACACAGCAGAAAGACCCCTTCCAAGCTTTTCCCATTGGGGATTGCTTTTGACAAACTGGGCATTCGTAGAGTTTGTCTTTTTTCGTAACGTCCGGACATTTTATCTTGCCACAAGCATTTTCCACACCCAGCAATATCGATGCGATAAGATTGTTCCCTTCACAATGACTGCATAATCCATCGACTTTCTTTTCAATGTCACCCGAGGACTCTATCTCCCTCTTGTCTCATGTCTTCGTCACTGGATTGCTCAGTTTCCTCATCATCGGATTGCTCCGCTTCCTCATCGTCACTAGATTGGTCAGTTTCTTCATCACTTTCATTATTATCATCCGTTTCATCATCGCTAGATTGGTCGCTTTGTGTCTCCTACTTTCATAGGTAACTACATCGTTCAAAGCTGCTTTGTTACGGATCAGTCTCTTATCAATTCCTAATTCTACCAGTCCCTCGAGAAAAGACTTTAAACCTCTTGGAGGTGAAATATCTTCGCTGAAAGGTAGTAATACAAACTCTACAAGATCAGCAATAACTGTGTTTGGTATTCTGCGTTTACGACGAATCATTTCCCCGTTAGGCGACCAAAACAAAATATTCTTATAGGTGGCTATACTGTGCATTCGGGCATCTTGATAGGGAACAGCATTTGAAATCTGACTCAACACGTCTTTGATTCGAGGTCCATCATTTTCCTCCTCTTGCTCATCCTCGTCATCGCTAGACATATCGCTATCTGAGTCCAGTGAACGTTTCATAGCGAATACCATTGGCAAATGATTTGATCCTCAAACGTGACGTGTATTTATACCCTCAGAGCAGTAATGCTAAAACAGGGACGAGTAGGTCTTTTACAAACCCACCCCCTTTTTGTGACAAGATTTGCTTTTTTTCTTTGAAAGGGGTGGAACCACTAGCCAAGGCGCCTAGGTCCTCCCGTGTCGTCTTATGTTACTAAACTCCTCGTCACCCAATGGATATATCCATTTCCAACATTATGGGCAATCTGAGTTAGAGCATGAACTTGTTCTGGGGTGGCTGTGTCGAGAAGGTATTGACGCTAATGTGGCGGGCAACTACACAATGCTTGTAGGAAGCCTACGTTGTTCTTCACAACTCGAGGCATGGTACAAATGAACAGTGTCAATGGAGCTCCTATTTATAGCATTTTGTGAAGTTCATAAAAACCATAGATGAAGAAGAGGTAGTGAGGAGGAGGAGGATGTAGTGAGGGTAGTGACTGAGGAGGAGGAGGTAGTGAGGAGGAGGAGGAGGTAGTGAGGAGGAGGTGGTGAGGAGGTGGGGAGGTGGGAGAGGAGGAGGTAGCGAGGAGGAGGAGGAGGTAGCGAGGAGGAGGAGGTAGTGAGGTAGAGGAGGTAGTGAGGAGGAGGTAGTGAGAAGGAGGAAGAGAGGAGGAGTAGTGAGGAGGAGGAGGTAGTGGGAGAGGAGGTAGTGAGGAAGAGGAGGTAGTGAGGAGAAGGTGGAAGTGAGGAGGAGGTAGTGAGGAGGAGGTATTGAGGAGGAGTGGTGGTTAGAGGAGGAGGAGGAGGAGGTAGTGAGGAGGAGGGGGTAGTGAGGAGGAGGGGGTAGTGAGGAAGAGAAGGGACTGAGGAGGAGGGTAAACGAAAGGTATATAAGCAGTAATAGCAAGATATTCTGGTCATATAATGTTGATCTTCATAGAGAAGACATGGTACATAACTGTCCTCAGTGTGGAAAGGAATTTTCCAGAGGTGATAACCTTAACGCCACAGGCTTTCCCAGCACAAAATGACCAACTTTCTTCAAGTGGGTCAGGTATTAAGCAACTCCTCTGATGGCGGTCCCTTTCAACTCCAACATCCTTTTACCTGTATGGTGCGGGAATGACCGGAAGTGGAAAAAACTGTGTGGGTCCAGAAACTCCTTAAGCATTGGCAAAAAGACAATCTCGCCTCCACCACACGCATAGTCTGGTGCTATGCTCAGTGGCAGCCAGCCTACACCGCCTTAGCCATGTCTACCCCACAAATAGAATTTGTTAAAGGAAATCCAACCAACATTAAGCAAGACTCATACTTTGACGTCAATGTGCGGAACCTCATTGTCATCGACGATCAGATGATTGAAACTGGGAATGACAACAGGATTGCAAACTTATTCACCAAGGGATCCCATCACAGAAATCTGTCAGTGATTTATATCCTTCAAAACCTATTTCACCAAGGAAAAGTCAATAGAAACATATCCTTAAACAGCCACTACTTGGTCCTATTCAAGAACCCTAGAGACCAATTGCAAGTGATGACGTTGGCCAAACAAATGTATCCACGCAACACGCATTACTTTCTTGACAAGTATGAAGAGGCCGTGCGGAAACCTTTTGGCTTCCTGTTTGTTGACTTAAAACCAGCAACCAACGACAACTGCAGATTACGAACCAATGTCCTTCCTGGGGAAGTGACAGCCAATGAGAAAACGGAAGACGCCTTCGGAAAGAGCTCCTAAAATTTCTTAGTTATCAAAATATGGATGTTTCTCCAGAGAAGCGGCGCATGAGAGAACTACACGACAAAATGAATGACATCCTTCACAGTCAAAATATGAGTAAAGGTGACAAGGTGATACGATGCACGCAGCTTCAAAACGATTTGCTGCGAATGAAGCACCAAGCAGGTCACAAACCCTCCAGCGAGTGTAGAACCACCAGTAACACACACCTACCTACACTACTCCCCAAAGTATCCCGTTATCATCACCCGAGCCAGCCACGATACCCTATTCGGCAAAGGTGGCAGAATCTCCCAAGACATCCTTTGTTCCGCCGACCCCAACACTTCCAGAACTGACATTGACACCGCCACCATCAGCGAGTATTACCCCAAAGAAGCCAAAGAAGCC
Source organism: Scolanthus callimorphus (assembly GCA_033964015.1). Taxonomy (NCBI): domain Eukaryota; kingdom Metazoa; phylum Cnidaria; class Anthozoa; order Actiniaria; family Edwardsiidae; genus Scolanthus; species Scolanthus callimorphus. The sequence continues at coordinate 900,398 of CM066916.1, forward strand.
AAAATTAAAAAAATATATTAAAGAATTATTTGGATGATGATGCCGATAAAGACGGACCGTATCTAAAATCGACTTTGAGACGCTATCGGTTGCGTTCTTACCGTTCTTCTCCGTATAAAATTAAAATAAAAAAATTGTAGCTAATAGGGAAACTCTACCTCAAGTCAAGAATACTAGTGAACAGACTTTAGACTTGTAATCAATTTCTTAATAAAGCGTTTTATTTACCTAGCCGTTAGTGGTAGTATTTTATGTAATAGTATTTTATGTAATCGATACTCATTCATTTTATAATAAAGAGAATAAACCATATCTCTGCATCATGTTATCTCCGCATAAACAAAACCTTACACTATAATTAACATTCGAGTTGCAGTCAACAAACACTAATCCCTTACACAAAAACTTCCGTTAGTTAATCCTAGTATTGTCTCCAATTACATAGGGCTCCTCACCACTAGGCTCACCCTCATGCTCACCCTAAAAAAACGGCTAATTCGGTGCCCCCTATACTACTTGAATCACCTCCATCATCGTCATCATCATCATCATCACCATCGTATAGGCTGTGGTGTAGAACCCTGACTACTTGAAGATCTCATTCCATGCCATGCCCTGCTCCCCTTAGTTTAATTTTATGAAGAGGAATTCAAGTGGAAAGCAATAAAGCGTTCAGTTTAGGACGATCGGCGACGTCTGGGATGCGATCACATCCCAAACCCTTGATCGCATCCCAGTCAATCGCCGATGTCGCCGACAATTCCAATATGCGTTTTCATAAGACTGGTATTAACGGGGATGGTTGGGAAACCACGGATCCCCGATCGTTACCAACGGTTCCCGACAGTCCCCGACATGAAAACCATCTTTAGTATTTTGTTAACATATGTCAATATTTAGTCGTGTCTTCTTCACGTCAGTTACTATGGTGCCCAGCAGCTTCAGCTCGACTTCAGTTTCGCCAAGTACTGGCTCTCCTCTGACGCCAGTGGGCTGCACGAGGATGCTAAAACACACCTTCTGGGCCTTGACGTGTTCAGAAACTTAGACGCAGCCATCCACTTGTTGTTGTTACAACCTAAGAAGAAGAAGAACCCTGTTGACGAACTGGATGTGGAGTTGGAATCGAACGTCAGTGCTGTCAGCAGCAGTTCTGTGCTGTCTTCCTTCTCTGGTATAGACTCAGATGCATATTTAACTGACGTGTTAATGGACAAGACGATCCCTAACAAGCAGAAGTGGCTGGACCTCAGGCTGAGAGGGGGGAAGTCCAGGAAGGGACTGTTGCCATTTTGCCTCAAGTCCAGGAGATGGAGTAGCAAGATGGTATGGTTACTGGTGCTAACTTGTAATATGTCAGTTTAGTGCCAAGTCACACAGCAAGAGTCTAGGGGCGAGCCAGTTAGTAAGGCCAGATATAATGTATTGGCGAAGTTAACCGTCAGACTACACTGTAGGTTAGCTAAACTGGTTTCCACATTAGGCAAACTAGTTGGGGCAGACATAATTTACTGGCTAGGTACACAGGCTACACTGTAGGTTAGACAAACTGTAGGTCAGGCATGATGCTAAGCTAGGCCCAATAAGGCAAGTTGGTTAGGCCAAAATGTACTGGCTAGGTTATCCGACCACAAACCGTAAGGTTGGGCATAATGCATTTGTTGAGCTAAACCTGCAGTCTACAATACACAGGTTAGGTTATACATCATACTGGCTAGGATAGCCGTTGTTAGGCTATTCCTACATAATAGGACTAAAAAGAGTTTGATAAACCCCCGGGGATTCCCCTATTTGGGGGTGGGGATGCTTGTCGGGAACTTTCGATTTTACCCCTACTAAAAGGTACCAGAAAGGGCGTGGCTTAGTTGATTTTGACCCCTAAAAGGTACCAACAAGTGTGATATAGATAACCATTGTTGCTTGGTTTGCTAGAACAGACCCCTAAGAGGTACCTATCCGGAAAGAATTGCCAGTTCTCGAATTGTACCCCCTATAGGTACCAGAGGCCGGATTGAACCCCTAAAAGGTACGACAAACATACCCCGCCCAAAAAATAGGGGAGTATCCTTCGAGACATTAACTGCCTAGGGCACATATAATGTACAGGCTAAGCGAGGCTTAAATTTACGTCAGGCTGTAATAGCTAGCGGTGACATGTTCTGTTTGGCATTTAGCCTCAATGAGTCATACTTAATATCCTGAGTAGAACATACTAATTATCTATGACATTATCTGCTAGCTAGGCATGACATAGTATATTCACTAGGTGCAAGATACTGGCTCCACTTAGCCATACTAGCTACATACATACTAGCATGGCCAAGAAAAGACGCAGGCTCGTAGACTTGATACATCTAGACACGTCACCTGTTGAGGTGTATCACATTAGTGACACACCTTACTAATGCACCATGTTCACGCTAGCACGAAACATGCTGGACTTCACGACTGCACTTCGGCGCGATATCCCCGAGCATGATAGAAACCTCACGAGGTAGCTCTTTCTCGATTTTATCGTTTTGTGTTCTGACGTCCTAAAGCGGAAAATATGTTTCTTCTCGCTGTCTCATGTTTTTCGTTTAGTGGGAACGCGTATAAATATTTCACTAAAAGCATAATTTATTACTTACGTATTGTGAACAAAATCATTAACCAGAAAATGCGTTGATTCTAATAGTAATAATAATATTGCTCAGAAGATGCGTTCATGCTAATAGTAATAATAATATTGCCGTAATACATGACTCTCCCCGTTAGAAGGGGATCCACATTGAATTATTTGCAGATATACCTATTTATAGCTCTGGAGCACCAGAATTTATTGTTGGTATTATAACATACCACGACTTTTAATGTACATGAGCAGACCCAGGAAGCTTGGGTTGAACTCTTGTAGTTAAAAATTTGAGTTTGAAAACATGGAAACTAATTACCTAGTTTCTGTTTGTCATTTCCAAACCTTTTGCAACACTCTATTTCCAGAAGCAATAAACTTTGAACAATACATTTTGTTAAAAATATCTGGAAATTTTCCTTCCATCACTCAGATCCAGACACGCGTGATCTTAACACTCAACAATAAGCAGCACTTGCAGTCACCTCAGTATTCAGACAAATCTTAAAATGTACGAGCAAAATTGCAACAAATTGTCTTATTCACCCTCGGATATTCCAAGGAAATGATACATATTTTACAGGGGCGTAGCCAGCACTTATGAGAGGGGGTTCCAAATGTGTTTTTTGCGTTCTCGCCACAGGAAACCCAGCCAAAATATTGATCTCTCGGGGAAAAACTAGCGTTTGAAGAAATTTGCTACGTTTTATTTGAGCTTTTATTTGTTGTCTATTAAATATTTACAATTTTAGTAAGTAAGTCTGAACCCCTGGAACCCCCCCCCCCCCCCCCCCCCCCCCCCCCCGGCTGCGCCCCTGATTTCAGGGTTCGTACAGCTCCTGGCAAATCCTTGAAACTCCTGTAATCTCGAACAGTCCTGGAAAACTCCTGGAAAAATGAAACGAACTTCATCATTCACAAAATCAATAATATAATCATTCTAAAAATCGTTGTAAAGCTTGAAACGTTATCGAAATGGACTGACAGGCTGAAAATTATCCTTGAAAACTCCTGGGAAAATCCGAAACAGCTCCTTAAAACTCCTGGATTCCAATTTCTGAGCGTACGAGCCCTGATATATATCTAATATAAGATACCTTGCTGAAAGTAGACCGTAGAATTGATCACTACATAGGTCTATAAATGGAATACACGACGTAGGTAATTTTTGAAACTGTTAAAATTGTAATCTCTTGTAGTATGCAATGGACTGCACTGCTGCAGAAATAATAAGCAATAAGGGAGATGTACACCTTTGACACTCGTACATCGCTTCTTTGTCAATCTAGAAATTATTTAAAATATGCACGGCGCAAAAAGTAAGGTATTTAAAATTGTCGTTGCACGCGCGTGCTTCATTAATTTCCAATGTGATACTTTTCTGCACCTTGAATGGTCATAACTTGGCCACACAGAGAACATTTAATGTAAGTATGTAAGTCCTTATACCAAATATGCTCTGTTCTATTGTAGATACGGATCTGTAGGTAACACCTCTATTAATAACCAGGAATCATCTGATCCCTTCGTAAAAGGGTGAAAATTGATATCCAAATATACAATTTGTACGAAAGGTATTCGAAAGAGAATACTCATACAGCTTCAAGGACTGAAGCAAATTATATGAAATGATATAAGTTATTATTTTAGATAACATTTCGTTATTTTAAACCTCGCATGTTATTCCTCACTACAAAAAGAGTATAGTTTATTCTAGAGCCATAAAAACTATTTTTTACAGTAGTGTCGTTTATGTTGCTATACAGATATAGTTTCCAGAGCAAAAAATATTGATTTATGATGTTTAAAATGAGAGATGTATCAAATAAATTATTAGAAATAAAATTAAAAACCTGATTTATAATCTATAGATGCCGTGCTTGATACTCGCCATGTGTGTGACAGGATTTATAATCTATAGATGCCCTGCTTTGTGCTTGTTTTTTCGTTATTTTCTATATAAGTGGACGATATAAGTGGGTGAGGCCCTGACACACACAGTAAGTGGGGCATCAACTGCATTAAAATCGAAGAGAATTTTAGTGGTTTTGTCACGTCCGAATTCCATACAATATTTTTGGAAAGAACTTAAAATAGTAAAGTCCAGACGACTATGTGCTTCTCAAAATATCATTTTCCACGTCAGACATGATCGTGCGCTTAATACTTAAATGGGCACTCCTCATTAACGGACTGCCCCCCCCCCCCCCTTTCTCTGTAGATTTCCCATACATACAGACAAACTTCATTGCTAATTTTCTGTGTGGTCGTGGAAACTGTTTTTCTTACGTTGACACAGTAACCATTTTCACATTCTCGAACCGAGAGCTCCCCGGCTCGTAACCTCGCGGGGGAGGCCCTGGTGACAGCCACTAACACATGCGCGAGATTTACAGAGCCGCTGAGAGAAAGACCTTTCAGCGCATGCTCCAACGCTCAAAATCAGCCAATCAGCGACGGCTCTCAATGGATGCCCCCAGAGCCTCCCCTGAGAGCAGACAAGCCAGGGAGCTCTGGGTACGAGAATGCCATTTTCACTGTTCACGCATGTATTGGTTTGCAATCATTATCACGAAATTGTGGCAGCCATGTTGGAGGACAGAACAGAGGGAGCAAAATGAACTTTATTTCTTCTGTTCCTCAAACATGGATACCAGGGATGTGATATGCAAACCAAGAGCTACATCATCAAAGGGGCATAGCCACAGGCAAAATCCAGGGGGTTCAACGGGTGCAAATGACCTCCCTCTCCCAACAAACCGATTTTTTTGGGATCGGTTCACTAAAGACCTTTTGTCATTTCAGAGTGGTTCTTTTCTTTTATTGTATACCAGTATATTAAATTTGATGTAACAACCATTTCAGGATAACGCTAAGAATTTTTTTGTTTTGAAAACAAAAACGAATGTTTCCTCATACATTGCACTTCCTCAGCAAAAATCCCCCCCCCCCCCCCCTCTTAAAATCCTGGATCCGCCACTAATCCAGGGGAAGACCCCTGTGAGCCCACCTCTTTTGAAACTAAATACAGTAAAGTATAGCACAAAATGTAAAACAAAAAAAGAGAAAATGTAGGTCCCCGGGCCTGCATTACTGTAGAGCAAGGAAGAACCATCATCAGGTTATTTCATTTTGGAAAGATAATCTTTAATGTGCCTTCTGTTTTTCTAATACACAAGTATGTGTATGAGTCCTACAAAGCAACAATCACTAGCATGGCCTAGCCACTGACCACAGGCAACTGCGTTTTGGAAAACAGAATTTATACCTTAGGATCAGTGTTGCTTGGGATGTCTGTGGCAAAGCAACACAGCATTCCCAAGTACAGTGGTGCCTAAAAGAAGCCATCTGTTTCACTCTTTTATGCTTGCCTGTGGTGATGACTAAAAATACTCAATGTTCTGCACAACACCAGAACTGTGTCAAAGAAATATAGTAAACTTACTTCACACGTCATTATGGGTTTACACTTACAGTTACATGGTAACTTAGATATACTATGAAGTCAAAATCTTGATGTAGAACAAGCAAAACTGTTAAGGTAACAACAGCAACCATTGTTTTGTGTTGAAGTATGATTGATTGATTGATCTAAGAAGTAATTTATATAATACTAAAAGTTATGAATTAGATGCAATTTAATTATAAAATAAAGCAGAAGGAATGATTAGTCTTGTGTATGTATATTATATATTTGTAATCCATGTACTTTATATTATTAGCAAAGTGCATCCTGATCATTTCCAAACTTCTGAAAACATCATTCCTTTCTATTAAAACTAATCTCACATACAACCATGCACCACAATGTTATCAATAAAAAGTAAATACTTTTTGTCCTGTACTGACTTTGTTAACTAAACTTACAAAATACTACCCTTATTTTAGCCCTATGTAACTACCGGTAAACCAATTCTATCATAACAGTGATCAGAAACAGGAAAATCTAAATAACTTTTCAGATTCTGGGCTTCAGGTTTTAAAAATGTTGCTCAATTTTGCCATAAATCGCAGTTAGATCTTAGTTCTTTAACTGCTTATTGGTGTTAAGAGATTTTTCTTGCATTTTATGAAGTTTGGTGTGTTTTAAAGGCAAGTTTGTTATGCTCTTGATCCACACACACATGCTCACAAATTTGGACTCCCCAGACCTCTGAATCTTGACACTGGTCAAAGATGACAGGCTCTGGGTACAAGATTTGAGGAGATGGGTGTTTTGGAAGCACAAAATGTCTTAACACTGAAAAAAAAAGTATTTCTCTGTATACCAGAAAATTATAGTTCTACTAAAGGGCTAAATAAACTGATTATTATTATTGTGTCAAAAATTCAGAACACGTTTTAGAAGATAAAGTGCAAATTATGAGGCAAAATTTCATGGAAAATCTGGGAGTCAGCAAAGATGCTCTTCAAAAAGCAGAAAAATGTCCCAGAATTGAATTTTTTTCCTGTTTCTTTGTAACCTTAAGTACTAGTATTGATAATGATCACAGACAAATTTAATGGTGTTACAATGCTTCCTTCTCAACTTGCACTGCCCTTTTGATTTGGTGTATTCGCTTACATAAAATCACTACACTAAGTACAGACCTCTAACATAAAATTTGTAATAAAATCTGTCTACACGTGATTACATATGATACAGGTATATCAAACATCATATAAACTCAAACCTCTAATGTGTATTAGGCAGATGGGACAAAAATTAATATCTCTATTAATTCTCCCATAAACCTGGCAGTCGTGTCATATAAATATATGAAGTGAATACTTCTTTTTTTCTATTTTTTTTTCATGCAAAGGCTAAAGAAGGCATAAAATATAAAGGCAGAAGGAACTCAAGTTCCTATGCATATACATGCATGTATTATGTACAATAGTAGAGGTTTAAGTCTATATCGTCATACTTCACCAGTAAATAAGCCTGATCTTAACAGATGCATAAACTTCACAAGGTTTTCAAAGGCTCAGAAGTATCCTTTGTTGCCTACTTGTTGGTGCCAGACAAAACAGCTTTAAACAGCTTTTGAATTTGAATGGTTTTCTTGTTACAACATATGAAGAAAAAAATTTCAAAGTGAACTATAAAAGCTATAAAAGCAAGCATATCAGAATAAAACAACATTTTGCATCATGACCTGCACTTTTCGATTTTTTGGGCTTTGATGTTCTGCTACTCAAACCTTCTATGCCAATCAGACCCTTACCCAGTTTCACCAAGTGCACTTGTCTGGCTTCTCTCTGGAGGAATCCAGATAAATGATCAAATGGAAGCCAGGTGACTGTACTAGGTTTGATGGCATAATGGTTTTAGCTGTAATGGAAAACGTAGCTCAATCAGTGTGAATCAAAACATTCTGCATACTAGGAAATGTTCCAGTATTCCTACTGACCTGATCATGTTTTGGGGAATGGCAAACTATTCTTGGGGATGTGCAAAAAAAAATCCCATGCTGATACCAAATAGAACAGTAAAAGACTATTTTTTTTAACCCAAAACACCTACTCAAAAATGTCATAATATCCTTTAGTTAGATAACTTGGGCAACTTTTATCCCATTCTCAATTTTAAAATTCACAGAACGTTGGCCGATACTCAAACAAGCGCTTCAGTCCATGCTGAAAGTAAGTGAACAATAAATGAATAGAATTCAGAACTGAAAAGATGAAGGGGCAGATGGTTATTAAAAGCTTTCATATATATTTTGCCTCAGATCACTTTTTTTACTGAAACACTCAGGCCATTTAAATAAAGTTGTATGAAAACCTCAGAATATTGAGTGACAAGAAATGTTAACTGGTAATAAGTCATGATTAATTATTAACAAGACTTTTCCAAAGTGCATTAGGCAAAAGGCTTGAAAAACTTTCACTTTAAATATCATATTTTTACAGAAGTACAGCCTCTTTGAGTTTGAAAAAGTTTTCTTCCTGAAACAACATGAGATATGAGGTTAGTTTGTTTTGATTGGCTTATTGGGCACTTCCTTTTGAGTACAAAATTAGTGATTATGGTTCTACTTTCTGAAGATTGAATAATTTGAGCACAGAAAAAATGGGACAAAAGAAACTTGAATAATAATACAAGTCTAAAATATAGTCTTTTTTTTTCTCAGAACAAAAGAAAAAGTGGCCAATGGAAAAAATTTAAACAATACTCGTTTAAGAAAACACAAACTGGCAATTCTATAATCAAGTCAAGCATCTGTGTATTAGTAAAGGAAATTGCTAAATGAATTCGCGCGCAAAGCCATCTAAACGAAACGCTACGAATTATATCTGCAACATCAGGCTCATTTACAGAAGAAGTGAAGTGCTTTACAGACTGAGAGAAACATTATTTATATGGCAAATAAATAAACAAACCGTTCTTGCGATCGGTCGTTCTATTTAGAAGCCCTGTTCTATTTTTCCAGCTTTGTCATACTCAAATATTTGTTAAAATTCTCCCCGCGTTTCCATGCACTTGGGGAGTGAAATAATCAAATCCTACAGCCTTGTTCAGCTTTAACTTCAATGCTTGGTTGTTGTGTAACTTGTTGTAAAGTTGTCTGTGATTGTACATCACTTTCAATGACATGCAATGAGGTATTGTTCTTTGCTTGCAGGTCTGGGTTTACAATGTTATTGGCATTCGGCGTTCCCGCATTGGAGCGCGACTCGTCGCTAACTGTTCCTTCAGATGGCGAATTAAAAGCCTCTGAGCTATGTACACCTTGAGGTTGTACAACTTGGGGTGCAGCCACTACAATCAACCCTCCTTCGCTACCTTTTTCAACAGTAATCGAATTATTTTCCGCGCTGGTGGCCGGTATAAGATTGTTTACACCGGTCGCGACCAGAATCGGCGCGTTTCCGTACTGCGAGACGGGTATAGCGTATGTAGGGGTAGCTATTGTGGAACCTACTGTTACAGTCATGCTAGGCGGACGGACAGCCTGTACAGTTACTCCTTGTGGTATCGCTACTGTAGCACCAGAGCCCACGCTTACCGGGGCCCCAGTCGTACTTACGAAAGTAGGCCGTATGATCATGGATCCCCCAGGTACAAAGCCAGCAACGCCACCGAGCGGTGCGTAAGTTACTGTACCCGTGGCGGTATTTATAGTTTGTGCTAAGGTCTGAGCAATGTTGACTTGCTGGGACAGCACAGTCGGCGCATTAGGAGCCGTAATCGCGGCCGTAGTACCGTTAGCTTGCGGCTTGAAGTGATCTTGTGCATGCTGAATGGCCCAGTTTGTAACTACTCGCGGAGACTGACCGTACGCTCGTTTCAGCGATTTTTGCCTTCGTCGCGGTCTGTATTTGTAATCGGGGTGATCTTCTTTGTGTCGTTTATCTAGTCTCGCAGCTTCATCTACATAAGGTTGTTTTTCGGCAGCCGAAAGCATTCGCCATAGTTTGCCCAACATTTTGCTGAGTTCGGCGTTGTGAACATGCGGATATTGTTCGGCAAGCTTTCGCCTCGCCGATTGAGCCCAAACCATGAACGAATTCATCGGTCGTTTCACTCGGGGATCTTTTTTGGGCAGTTGAACATCTGAAAACGGCCCAGGCATAATCATTGGTTTGACTGGCGATGTAGCTACTTTCAAACTGCCATCAATTTGCGGACAATCGGTCACTACTACGCTGTTTACCTGGCTGGCGTTGCTCTCCGGATCGCCCAGTGTGCTATGCACTGCATTCGATTGCACTAGCACAGCCTCCGTTGTTGCCCAGTTAAAGTTCTGATCACTCGTCTTAGGTTGTTCGACCTTCTCGATCTTCACTTCTCCTGGAGTTTCTGGCCCGTTAACAGCTAGTGCTTGTTCGCTAGTCGTTGGTGTCGCCGCCATGATGGTCGCAAATTCCTCTCAAACATCAAACTCAGGCGGCCAAACTGACACAGTATCACGTGATTTGCTCAAAGCACGTGATATAGCGAGAAACACGCTCCGATCTCGTCGATTCCGAACCTCTGTTTATCTCGTTTCGCCAAGATTTAGTCCAAAACTCGCTTTGCCTTCAGTAGAAGAACTTTCTCGGCACCGGTTTAAAGAACAAGTGAAAGGAAATTGAGCCCGAATTCAAACAATGGGGCGAGGAAACAATATGGCTTTGGTTGTTGAATGTGTGGGGTATTGTGTGCTAGGAGCCAATAGAATGCGTGGAATCGTAAGCATGCTAAATTATAGGAAATGCCAAACAAAAGCCATCAACACGACTCAACGGCGCGGCATTGTTCTCGGTTTAGACATTTGCGGCTTGCCCCAAGCTAATTATTGGCGGCGCCATGACATTGAATAATACTCTTCAACAATCCACAAAAGTCCATTGTCAAGATCGTCCAAACTATTGGCTAACGGCTTACAAAGGGAAACAGATGAAATCAACAATGTTCTCTTATCAATTTCAATATTGCCCTGAAATAACCTTACTTTTATTAGAATTCTAGGGAGAAATATATGTTTTACTTAAAGAGTGCTCTAGATTGAAATATTATTTAGATATTCTTACAAATATGGCAAATACGAGAAAATTCATTAGCCATGATTGATTTCTCAATTCATTCCATCCGATGATTTCGGAATAATATGCGGAGCAGCTGCACGGCTATTGACCAGAGAAAGGAAAATGCGGCAATTGTCTCACAGACAAGGAATTTTCCCAGTCCAAAGAAATGGATGGAAATTTTCATTTCCCACATGAAGAAACGAAGTTTACTAATGTGGCCAAACTTTTAAAATCGTCTGGTACATCAGAAACATTCTACAGTGCTGAATAAAATCGCAAGTCTTTTTAACTTCAATAAATCCATCCGCCGTTTTATTAAAATGGCTGTCACTTGTGATTATGTTTTATGCGCGTATTTGAATATTATTCCCGCGCAGTCCCGCGGGATGGCATGGAAATAATGTGATGCAAGAGCATACGAAAAAGGTCCACCAGCATCAGGTCCAATTCAAAAAGTAGGCGGATTTTTCGTAGACAAAAACTGCAGTACTTATTTATACTTATTTAAAGGTAGTGTTATTAGCGGCTCACTGGAAAAGCATATCTATAAAGTGATAGCGAAATCATAAGCTTGAATGTATGTTCGTAACCAGTTCTCTCCTTCCATTTTCTAGGGAGCCTGAGAGGGAGCCTGATACCAAACGTGCAAAATACTACAGTTGCCAAGGCAACGGTAACAGCAAAAATCGTCGGCCATTTTGAACATCACGAAGTGCAGAACAAACGCGAGAGAAATAAGGGGAATCTTTAGCGGAAAAAAGAGTTGAGCAATAACAGCAACGTTAATTTTGGATAGATTAGACATCCCCAAAATGGAGGTAAAATATTACTGAGAATTCGTTTTTGATTTGATGCATTTTCCATGAAATTGCCAAAGTTCCGAAGACGAAGTGAACGAACTTCAAGCGAAACATCTATCGCTGGGATACCGTTACAACTTAACTGCGAGTTTATCTCATTTTACAGGGTGATAAAAAGGTGCAGGACCCAAAAGAAAAGCCGGCTCTTGAGGAAAATGCTTTCGAAGCTCTGGAAAGGGACTTTCAAGAGGTAAAATCAAGTCGCGAACTTCTCTTCTCCTCTCCCTAACAAATCTTTGCTCAGAAGCTCGTTTCCAAATCAGTATAATTTTAAGAGCCTTGAAGTTGAACTTGCACCCAATGTTCCAAACCCTTTTTCTTGTATAAATTATTACTTAATTGAAAAATCGTTTTGGCAAAACTAGTTGAAACTAGCTAACAGAGCACAACAAAACATAAATTTGTGCCGTAGCATGGCAGTGGGCTGAAATCGTGTCAAATCGGTTTAACAAATTGATCTCATTTTGTCCATGCATCTGTACTGAAAAAAGATACAGGGTCAAGATGTGTCATGAGGTAAAAAGTCTTCACATGACTGTTGTTCATAATGCACCAGTCAATGTAACCCCCCCCCCCCCAGACCCAGGCATATGCAGGGACATGGAATTTGAGGCCTTTGAAAGGAAGAAATGTCTCAAAAAATGAAAACAGAAACAAAACAGCTTCTATTTTGATTCAAAATCACATACAAGTAGAAGTGAGAATAAACCTACCTTTTTCAAGAAGTTCTTGAAAAGTTGAAGCTTTGATTGCTTTTTTTGAGCCTTTGTAGGTGACTTTGCACAGCATTTTTGCGAATGTGGAAACATGAAGTCACAACGTCTACAAAGATGCCATAATATGCCTTGCTTTCATGTGTCATTTAGGTGCATGGATTGTTAAGCATGTATCATTTGCTGATGTGACTTTTATTGTATGTATAATGCACTACTGTGATATAGACTTTGACTATAGCATTGAAAAAATAAATAAAGCTGGTGCTTGATTTTGTCTTTAGGTTCTTGGGGAACTGATGGGTGATAAAAGCCTGGAGAAATTCCGTGTTGAGTATGAGAAACTCCACAGAGCCCTCAAGAAATCCCATGAAAGTGAAAAAAGGCTGATGCAGAAATGCAGAGAGCTAAATGCAGAGATTGTGGCAAATGCTGCAAAAGTACAAACAGCTTTGAAACTCTCACAGGAAGATCAAACCACCATTGCCTCATTGAAGAAGGAAATAGAAAAGGCTTGGAAAATGGTGGATGCAGCTCATGATAAAGAACAGAGAGCACGGGAGACAATCCAGTCCCTCAAGTTAGAGATTGCTAATCTTAGCAAGCTTGTTGAGCAAGGAGCAGGTCTCACTATGGGGCAAGATCACAGGTATGTGCAATCAAAGTGTTACAATTGGGCCACATCATAACACAATATTAGGGACCGTTCATTTTTTATCAGGGAGGGGGGGCTGGTGGAAATGAGGGGAGATCCTGTATTTTTTTGGGTGGCCCCCCCTTTCATGTCCGTATTTTTTTAGGTGGCCCCCCAAAATCCAATGTATTTTTTCTGGTGCGCCCCCCCCCCCCCCCCCCCCCCTTTATAAATGCTTGCCCTGTAAGATAGACTCTTGCCTAAGTGATGCAGTCTCATTCTTCTTACGTTTTTCTTACTTCTGTCAAAGCTAAGGAACCGATCCCCCCTCAGAAGATCACTTTGTGTTTCAGTGTAAACGAGCTACTTAAAATCAAAGATGACCTAACTAAAGAACGTGATGAGAAGCTGTCTGATATCACTAAACTCCGTGATGAGCTTAGCGGTGCAACAACCAAACAACAGAAAGCTGAACAAGACCGGGAGGAAGCTGAAATGAAAATTGCAGAGGTACAAGACAGGAAATCTCTCATGCACATTTTGGTTGTTATGTGATCATGCTTTCACACACAAAAGGTTTCAAAATAAAATGCATCACTTCCTTGCTTTAAGAAGTAGATAAAAATGTTCAAATTGAGATTGTTTATAGGCTATTTTATGCTTATATCAAGTTCAAAGGTGCAAATATGACCAAAGTTTGATCTTTCAAATAATAAAATGTGAACTAAAAGTCAAATCGATTGAATGAAAAAAAAATTGATTGAACATTAGAAATTCCTAGTGTAAGGCATTTGATATCCAAGGCCAGTCCTGTTATTCATTGGATTGTTCATGTTCTTCAAATAATGTCCATATGATTTCAGCTCAAAGAAGACATTCAAGTCCGCAGTAATGAGGCACAGAGAGAAGCCCGCAAGAAGGAAAAGCTTGAAAAAGAACTGAAGACTGCTAAAAATGACTTGGAAACAAAAACAGCTGAACTGAAAACTAAACATGGCCAGCTCCAAAGAAACCAGGAAGACATTGCTAAATTGGAACAGCAGCTGAAAGAACAAAGGGTAAGTGAGCTATAACCTTTTCCTTTAGTTGGAAGAAAGAAAGATGTTTTACTTTTCCTTGCTCTACAGAAATCTTTTTTATTATGAATGTGTTCCATTCCAAAAAGCAACCTTCATTGCCATTTTCTCCAGGAAAATATTTGTAAGAAATCGGAAAAAAGGCACCTGAAAATATGTGCATGCAAAATGAGAGATTTGGTATTTGTATGCCCCAAGTTGAAGTGTTGCTTATGGTGCTTCATTCCTTTTGTTCCCAGTCCTAATTATACACTGTTTAACTAACAATACATGTACTTCAAACAAATTTTCCTTCCAGATCCTGAATGAGAAAGCAATGAAAGACACTGACCTGCTAAACGCAAGGTTAACTAAAGTTCAGCAGGACTTTGAGCAGCAGCTGATGAACTGTGATCAACTAGCATCAGAAAACACCCAGAAAGCTGCTGAGCTGAAAGCTAAGGAAGACGAAATCAATACACTCAAACAAGACACAGTCAGGTTGACAAAAATGAGAGAGGCCATCCAAGGCGTCTACGTGCAGTAGAAGATCAAAAGCTTGAGGTTGAGCAACAAAAGGAGACATTGAAGGGACAAATTGCTGGGCTTGAGAAAGGTAGGTACCGGTACTTCAGCTGCTCTCATAGACAAGGAGGAGCAATTTGCTTGGAATTAGACTATCCTGTCAGATCATTAACTGAAAGCTTAAAAGTTTTGGATGTCAGGAAATAAACTCTGCATTCCTGGTTAGCTGGTTGTCAACTCCTATGGGTTGGTAGGCGGTGTGGCAGCTTCCCTTAAATTCTGTTTTTCGAATTGAATTATTGACCTTTCTCGTTACCGACCACAGTTTTAAATTCGCATTTTGAAATGTCACTTAAAATATGTAATTAAAAGCTCTCACAAGCATCAAAATTCAATGAGCTCCCTTACAACCATTTTTTTTAGATTAACCAACAAGAGTTGTGTGACCCTTGTTTCTCTCAGAGCTCGATGCCAGCAAGAAGCAAGCCGAGCAAGACAAGAAGGCCATTGATGATCTCGTCAGGGAGAGAGATATCCTCAACAAGAATTTGCTAAAGGCTGCCGGGGCCACCCAGAAACAGCTTGGGCTTGTCAGGCTACATGAACAGACGAAAAAGAACTTAGAACAGGAAATCCAGAACTATAAAGATGAAGCCCAGAAACAGCGTAAGATCATCTACCAACTGGAGAAGGAGCGGGATCGGTACATTAACGAGGCAAGTGAGCTGACCCAGAAGGTGCTACAACACATGGAGGATGTCAAGGTGCGAGAGATGCAGATCTTTGACTACAAGAAGAAGATCGCGGAGGCAGAGACCAAGCTCAAGCAACAACAGGTGGGACATGGTAGATCTGTAGCCTGATTTCTCGTGGACTACCTTTTCTTGCAGTCATTATTTAGTGACTATTTGGTAATGATCGACACTGGATAACAGCTGTCATCAGCAAGTTTTGGTCCTTGATGGACCGAGTGTGGCTCAAAAAGCATACCAGTAACCATTAAAAGTTTAGGAACAAAATCATTCCACAAAAGTAAAACCCAATATGCATAGCGTTATTTTTAATTTTACACGACTGACTTAAGCATCCCGCGCTCATTTCTGGTAAACTGTTAATTATCGTTTTCTATCAAAGCTCCCAACTAGGAATAAACTAGGGGTAATTTTACGCATATTGCGAAATTTTTCTTTCAATCCCAAAAGTAAAAATGGTTGCCTGAGAGTTGTCAGAATTTTCCTAAGGCATAAAGGCAAGAACATAAATGAGGTGCGCCTGATATCTTAGCGTTTGGTAATCATTACAAGCTAAACTGCACAATGCCTGCAAGGCTGTGAACTAAAACTGACAATTCCATTTGTTGTTGTTGTAGAATCTTTACGAAGCAGTGCGTAGCGACCGTAACCTGTACAGCAAGAACTTGATCGAGTCTCAAGATGAGATCACGGAAATGAAGCGCAAGCTGAAAATCATGAACCATCAGATCGACCAGCTCAAGGAGGAGATCACAGCCAAGGAAGCAACACTTGTCAAGGAACACCTGGAGCACCAGAGAGTGGAGAAGGAGAAGGACGCACTGAAGGCGGAGCTACAGCGCATGAAACAACAAGCTGCCGAGTCCAAGGCGTACATTGAACAACAGGAGGCAGAAGAGAGGAAGCTACTCAAGATTATATCGGAGGCGGATGCGGAACGGATGAGGCAGAAGAAGGAGTTGGATCAGGTGATAGGGGAGCGGGACATCCTGGGGACTCAGCTGGTCAGGAGAAATGATGAACTTGCGCTACTGTACGAGAAGATCAAAATACAACAATCCACGCTCAATAAAGGTAC
Organism: Scolanthus callimorphus; assembly: GCA_033964015.1. NCBI lineage: Eukaryota > Metazoa > Cnidaria > Anthozoa > Actiniaria > Edwardsiidae > Scolanthus > Scolanthus callimorphus. The sequence goes on from CM066916.1 coordinate 917,125, forward strand.
CCGTTTGAGATCGTCCTGTTACTAACACGGTAGAGCGTCTCTCTATTTTTTCCCTGCCGTTTGGCTTAAGCAGAGCGCCAGAAACTTTCAAAGGGTTCGTAAGGCCAATACGGTATTCAAGTTGGCTCAATGACCTTTTACCATGTTTCAGGTGAGATTCAGTATCGTCAGCGACTAGAGGACATCCGGCTACTCAAACTCGAGATCAAGAAACTGCGACGAGAGAAGAACATCTTGACTAAGAATGTAGCAAACGTGGAAGACTTGCGTCGGGAGGTCTACCACCACCAGAGAGATCTTCTGAAGGAGCGCACGCGGTGTAAGGCGCTAGAGGAAGAGCTAGAAAACCCCATGAACATACACAGATGGCGGAAACTCGAGGTGAGTCAGTGTTCAGCTGTTTGTTACTCAAATGTACCGTGAGTCCCAGTACTCCGTAAGTGGCGACGCTAGAGGATGACTCAAAACCAATAACTAGACGCGCACATCCTCAGATATTAGATTTAGAAACAGAATATCGTCTCGAGGACGTGGGCGCGTTCGCTCACGAATGGCTGCGCGCGGAAGTTATGGAACAATAAAATTTAAGATTCGTCAACGCACGTGCAACTTCTCGACCACGTCCTCTGTATGACGACCTGTTTCTCATAAAACTCCCTGTCAGCTGATAACGTATCAACCCCAAGAAGAGTGGAGTAGAACGGCGAGGACAGTTTTGAAGTCTAGTTCGCATCACCGTGATCCTGTCGCGCACCTTAAGTTTCCCCTTTATTAAAGGCCAAATGTGATTTTAATGTAAGATTTGCGTCGTCGATGGTAATGTGTGATGATGGTGTTGGTGGTTGCTGATGATGGCGATGGAGCTTATGTTTATTATGATAATGGATGGCTAATCAAGGTGATATGTGATGCGATCTATTGACTGTTATCTTTTTACAGGGAAGCGATCCAAGCACGTACGAAATGATCCAAAAAATCCAAACACTCCAGAGACGACTTATCCAGAAAACCGAGGAAGTGGTCGAGAAAGAGTTACTGATACAAGAAAAAGAAAAACTATACATGGAACTCAAACAGATTCTAGCGCGCCAGCCCGGTCCTGAGGTCGCCGAACAACTGAGTATTTATCAACAGACGCTGAAGGAAAAGACGAAACAAATGAAGGGTATGGCATCGGAACTCAACATGTACGAAGCGCAAGTCAAAGAGTATAAATACGAGGTGGAAAGACTCGCCAAAGAATTACAAGACGCTAAGAAGAAATACTACATGCAGAAGAGAAAAGAACAACAATCCAAGTAAGCATGATGGCATATATGCACGATCCTCATGCATTTAACAAATACCGTTTGAGCTTCCGTTGTATCGCCTCTTATATAGCATGGAATTACGTCATTAACTGGTCAATATGCTGTGTACTCAGGATGCCCGGCCGATCTGATCTCACGGGATAGGCTCTTGGCCCTACCCCGGGAGGAAGCGAGCCGGGAAGCTGTGGGAACGAGTGTGTACCTTCCTAAACACGCGCCAAGAAAAGTGCGCGGGCACTTTATTTTCGAAGTATCTGAATTAGCGCACACTAAATACTGAGGCATGTGGGACTATCGTAGTTATTTTTAGCAATAGGGCGCAGGCGAAAGTGTATTCACTTTCTTGTGTATTTTTCTTACAGGGAACGCGAACGTGCGTTACAACAAGCCGCGGGCCCCGCCTTTGTGCCCCAGAGAACAGACGGACCAAGATTTACTGGCGGCGGATTCAACCTCCGGCAGTCACCTAAAGCAACCGCTTAGAAACACGGCATGTGTAAATAGAATGAATTGATTTTATTGGTTGTACATAGAATACCTAGTATAGACAACACAGAGTGCCTTGGAATGTATAAAGATTGTTACAACTATAATGCAGATAACGCTGTAAAGTCTTAGCACTCTTTTTAGTTATGAAACAATAAAAGAAGACATGGATTTGTATATATAACAGTGATCCTGCTAACATCGATACGTACTCGACTTTATGGGTAAATTAAAGTGCATCATTTTTTTCTATTTTCTTTTCTTTGTTCGAGTATTTGTTCAAGGCGCCTCAAATTGGATGGTTAGTGCTAAGTGTTTAGATTCCGGAAACTATAGACATTTACTTCTGTATATTTACAATGACTTGATTCGTCTCATCTCCGACTTCGACACATTGATCTTTTGTGCCGCATAGGCAACAACAACAAAATGTATTTAGAAAGAATAGAGTTTGTTTCCATGGCAACTAGGAATGCAACTTGTGAACTCCATTATAACATCCTAAAGCGAGGTTCAGGGTAGGAATTACTGATCAAACTGGAAATCCTGACTTTATATCTGGTCCCTGTCTTAGGACAAAACGGTATGAAACAAACTTTAGATAAATAATATATTTCAACTTTGGCATTGAAATTGTTGTCCCGTTTGATAAGTAATGCTTGCCACCCCTACGTTTTTGGTTCTTGGGCACTTGAGAGAACGTTCAGCTGTACGATCGGCAACGTTACGCAATGATGAGATTGGACATGTCCAAGTCCTTGGGTTTGTATTTACTGAAAATCATCTGAATGTAACACTGTTAGCTGTACGATCGGCAACGTTACGCAATGATGAGATTGGACATGTCCAAGTCCTTGGGTTTGTATTTACTGAAAATCATCTGAATATAACACTGGACACTGCGGGGCTCGGGCCTCTTGAGTCGCAGCATCTGATCAATGTCAAACAACGCTGGGATTCCAACAGATCTGAAAACATAAATAAATCAACAAACATCAAAAGAAGGAACTTGCTAGAGGATCCAGCACTGCTTTTTCCTGGTCGCTACAAATTCACCCAGCAAATCCCATCTCATTCGCGCGGGGATGACGCGCTGGATCGTCGATCATGACGAAATAAAAATGCCTACATTAATGCGCCCTTGTGCGCTGTTTGGCCAGAAAGCGAAGCGCATGGGTCACCTTACGCAGCTAGTTTCCATAGTCACTACTACAGGCCCACCTTCGTAGAGAACGAGGGATACACAAAAAAATCATACAAAAAGGACCATACTTCCAGACAAAGAGCTGAAGCGTCGTATGGCGACCGTGGGTACGGTTCTTACGCCCACGCCAGAGTTTTCGGCCCTGACAGTCGCTATCATGTGTGTTGAATTGCTCATTAGCGGCCCATACCTAAGGGTGAGGGAACGCCCGGCCACCAGACCATAGATAGACGCCCCATGTACGAGTAGTGAACAATTAACACTATCTTTACAGCCCTCAACATATTTATACTCCTAAAAGGGACCGACGTGATCCATGTGGGACACTTGCTGTTGTTGCTCGATGAGCTGATCGCTGCAGAATTGACTTGAATTCATTCACTTAGTTATTTGCCAAGTTTGATGTGCCATTTTGATTATGTATTTATTTAGCAAAACCATTGAAAAGCCTTATTTTCTTAAAATCTCTTAATTGGCGCATGCGCAGACACTTTTATCGACACTTGGTTGATTTCCATCGCTTGTGTCGACAGTACATGGTGGCTGTAATTATTTCTAGCCTCTTCGAGCCGATGAAAGCTGATAGAATGCATTTTTCTGCTTAAGAATGGCCTAATAGAAGTTCAAGCATCGCGTCTTTTGGTCTCAGGGGTGCGGTTATACACTCTGCCAGCTTAAAGACAAGATTTCTTGGCTTTCAGAGTCGCCTCTGGCGATCGTTCGTGGCTATACAATATCGTAGATTCCTGACAAGTGTTGCCGAACTGCACGGGTACAAACAGGCTCTGCTGTGATAGCTTTTGATATAGAGTAGTAGACAAAATAGGCCCACCACACACGAAATGTCCAACATCTGTCCAAACGTTTTCTCAAATATTACCTCCTAGTAATATTTATAAGCCCAAATGAGTGTAAATCACATATATTTAATATAATGCACTATCAAAGTTACTTACTCTCCTGTTTCCACCGCTAGTGTCCAGTTGTGTCTTCTGTCCTCCGGGTCCAGAGCATCGAAATCAAACTTGTCTGGGTTAAACTTGTGGATAAGCGCACAGAAAGCTAGACCGTTAGTGAAGCTACCACTGAAGTTCTTGATATCCACTCCCTGTCAATATAGGTAATCAAATGGAGAGAAGAAAGTTTTCTATGCGATTTATTTCTACCTGGATTTCCCATTGATCTTTGTCCGGATGACTGCTTTGTGTTTTACACGAAAAGCTTGAAACTCCTAGCCCCTAGAATACCATTTTAATTCATTGCTTTAGATTCGATTTAGATACCACTGGGATGCACGCGTTAACCAGTAACACTGACGTTCTGGACGTTAGCCCTCTCCTCGTACTTGTCAAAGACATAGATCTCCTTTGATAGGCCTGGCAAATCCGTCAGCAAACGAAAACGCACATTGTTTTTAACTCGGTTTCATGTGACGTCTAGTTATAACTCTAGTTATAACGACGGGCTGTCGACTCCTGCTGAAAACAAATTGCACTTGTCTTTCACTTACCGCGCACGGTTTGCGCACATATATAAACCAGTAAATGTGTCAAATAGCTAGCAGAATGGACCATTATTATTTCAACCTTCCAGGGCTTTTCCTGTAGATAAGACCTGGGATCGAGGATGTTATCCACGGAGATCAAAAAAGAGAAAGTTATCCTTACCGGGTAGTCCTTCGTCATGTCCTGGCACCACGAAAGCACAAGAGATGAAACCGACATTTGTCTTTTTAAATGGGGCTTCTTTTTTAACACTCGAGGCCTGTTGAGAAAGAGATGGCTATTTATGTTAATACTCGACGTTCCCCTGAATAGCCACAGCAGATCGTTTATTACACGATCTCTCTTTCCTTCGTGTCATTGAAATGATTGTGGTTTCGCTGCAGGGTAACGCCACAGTTCCCTGGAGTCGCGACGGGGCCTTTCCATGGAGAGTACCTTGGTACTGGGTTTTCGCGTACCCCATGGATCCAGTACCTGGGGACCGATGATGGAACGCTTTTTTCCAGTTTCTTTGGACTCCAGGGAACATGGAGAGCGCAAGGACAGCATGAACTAATATTAAAAGCACTTCGCGCTTACAGAAGAGACACTACAGAGCAAAGATAACATGTGCCCACCCTCTCCAGAGTCATGTAGAACCCTAAGAGCAACGAAGCACCTTCACTGAGCTATATGGGAAGGAAACGAGTTCAAGGTTACAAATAAAGATTTAAAAAGCGCTAAAAACGAGTTCAAAGAACGGTTGAATTGACAAGGAAAAATGGCAAAATACGATCCCTAATTCTCGTACGGCCCCTCTTCGTTTTCTGTATCCTGCCCGGCGATTATTTGTCCCCATCGAACAAAGATATCAATCACGTGCTACATTCACTCACACTTACTCTCAATCACGTGCTACATTCACTCATACTTACTCTCAATCACGTGCTACATTCACTCATACTTACTCTCAATCACGTGCTACATTCACTCACACTTACTCTCAATCACGTGCTACATTCACTCATACTTACTCTCTCTTTGTGGGTGATGTTGGACTTGTTGGCTCTTTGGATTCATCTTCTTTAGAAGTGTTTTCATCCTCCGCTGTCGAGCCAGCCTCAGCTGTTTTTCCATTTCCTTCTGTCGATGTGTTTTGCGCATCATTTTGTGTCACGCTGCCACTTTCATTCCTGTTTTCATCAAGAGAAACTTTTTTGGTTTCATTCACAATTTCTTCTTGTTCTTTGTGTTCTTCCTTCACTACTTCAGACTTCAATTCATTTTTTATGCTTTCAAAGCCCTTCATATTTAGCTCCCTCATTCTTTTAGTAGTATCCGACTCGCTGAATGCTCTCCTGGGAGGCCTGTGTACTTTGGTCGCCGCTTTTTGCTCGGCTTCCATCGCTTGTTGGAAAAACTTGCGACGATCCGCAATCGATTTGCCACCAAACTTCGACATTTCTAGTGATGAAAAACTGCTACCCTGAAATTACCAAACAAAACAGTTTCAACGGCAATGGAATGTAATTATTGCTAAGTGATCAATTTGCAATTAACTTGTCAACTCATGAAATTAATCTGTAATTAATTTGCTCAATGAGACCAATAGCGCTCGATGTTATTGTAATATAATGCGTTTTTTGGTGACAATTTTATAAGCAGACTGTGTTGGCCAAAATAAGCACTTGTGAGTTTGCGTCAACTTATTGAAACTATCTACACTTTTCACTTCCATTTAAATAACGTTGGCAGTAAAAACTGGAACAATCCATTCTCGAACAGTAAAACGTATCGAGATATCACCTTGTTTTAATTGAGGAATAGATGATATTGACACAGTTCCTTTAAAATATGTATCTTTAGAATTTGATATCACAACTAAATCGGCTCTGCGACAGAGCAGGACATTTCTGTCCTTTCATCCTATTTCTCTTATCAAGGTTTAAATTTTAATCTTGGTTCATTTAGGAACATATCAGCTAGTTATCAGCTCGAGGACTCCAAAGAATTAGTTGTTACATAAGTATGCATCTTGTTCAATTCTAGGGAGTTCTTTTAGGAAGCAAGAAAAAGCGCGGATTTTATTTCACAGAATTTACGACCGAGTGCGGTGGGTGTCGTAGCTTTTAAGAATCAGGCTATTTTCCAGTATTCAGACAAACATTGAGTATAAATGGAAACTAAATAGAGAGAAGAGGAGAACAAGAGTGAGTGGTTAACTAGAGATGATCAGAGGCTCTGTTTTTAAAGTGGCGCGCAAAGTGCAGTCTCAATTTGCTGACACATGCAAGTAAGCGTTCAACATGTATTCCGTGAACTTAATATCTGTTAAACAGTAGCTGGGCTATGTTTCACAAGGCGCTTTTAAGAACTTGAAGTGTACTCGTTGAACTTTTAATACCCATCATGCGAAAACTATCCCGAGCAGAGAATCCCGAATCCCAATAAAATAATAAAGTACTGCCCAGTATAATGTCGTGCATTTCTAAAAGAATCGCATCATTCGTCTAAATGCTGTTAAAAGACTATGAGCTTCTAAAGTCAAGACAAGTAATCTAACAAATTCATGAGTACCTCCTGCCTGGGGATGGATGAACTGTCTCCTCGATAGTATTACCACTTTTTAACATAAAGAGAAGAAAATCTCACTTCTCAGGCTGATTACTCCATAGTGCACCTCTTGTCAAGTTTATAGATTGTTTAGAATTCCAGAAAAACTGATAAACTCTCACGACAAGTCAGTCTCGAGATAGTCTAGCCGCTCGTGACCTGATAAATTCATCTGCATGCCATGTCCACCCAAAGATCGGCTACCTCAAGGTGGGACGTGAGCACTTCTCATGTATTTCTTTTTTTTGGCGATAACATCCACAGTTTTAATTTTAGTAATTTTTGACAGAAAAACACCTTCTTTTCCCTCATTATGTTAATATGTTGATGCCATACTCCTCTTTCAGTCATAAACGTTCTCATATTTTGATGCTGTAGTTGACAAAAGACGACCCTGTTCATCTGTTAATCCGACACTAGGGTGCCTGTCGAGAATGCAGAGACTCGAGTAGGCTTCACGCTGATTAAATCCAATACGTCTCTCTCTGCGAACAAAAAAACCATGTACGGCTACAAGGGTTCAAAACTGCGCCACACAGTTCATCTATATCGAAATTATTAATGTCTCGGTCGGTAGTCTGATTCAACGCGAGGTTCAAGTATTCGTCACTGTCATTTTCAGTGTTCGTGAGTGTTGGCGGTTCGGGCGGTTCGGTCTGTGATTTGTCAGTTGTGTGTGTTCTTGTGCTGTGTCATTGCCGATTGACTATCATGATCCAAGGTTAGCGGGTTATCAAGCGACATTTTAGAAGCAGAACCTCCCGAACAAACGAAACAAAAAGGTTTCGACAAATTTGCAAAACTAAACGGGCCCACACGTCGCTATGTTGTCCATGTTTAGGGGTCGGCAAAACTTTGTTCCAATTTATAGTTAGCACAGACACCTGTGTATTCGCTGTTTGTCAAGTCATTGCTAATGCAAAGTCCCGGAAAGACAATAGCGAGCTCAAACAACAAAGATAAAAAAAGCTGATTGTCACTTTAACCAATTCAAATTTGGCAGCTTAAATACTTCGCTTCCAAATGCCAGAAAAGCCATTGACAATTTGTACGTCCCTGTAGCGCAGACTTGAGCCATGCATCATACATGAAACAGATGAATACCTGGTCCCAGAATTGAATCCTTTCCCCAGGAAAACAATCATTGTAATGTGTTTAATGGCCATGCATTTTTGTTTGATATTGACCGATTACCCTGCCAATGACTAGTTCGTATTTGCTGCTGCAGGCGATGTTTGCATAGCCGGTTATAAAACATTTTTTCATTCCTGCTGCGCAGTTTATTGTTGAATGCTTTTTAGAACTTGATCCCGTTTCTGAATCGCGTCCCTCCCTTTTAAATATGTATTTCCCTGCCATAAACACCTCGAACAAGTTCTTTAAACTTTCAAGAAATCTAGAAGCTGTCGGAACAGCTTGGGTTTGAAGGTTCTAAAGCTTGGGCTAGGGTTGCCGTTGCATGAGAATAGCTTCTAGTCGGAAGCCCATTTGATCAGGACAAACCAAAACAACGCAGACACACAAGGCCGCTGTCTGCAGTCCACAAAGCAGACACCGATATCTGAATGCTCAGAGACTGCAAAATTGGTAAGCGAATTCAAAGCTACTCAACAAATTTTCTAACCTTTTCTCTCTCCTCGAGTCCAACTTTGCGCAACCCCACGCGCCGTACTTTAGCCCCAATAAGCGGAGCAAGTGTGAATTTAAATTTTCAGCAAACGCTCGAGCTGTTAAGCGCTCAAGTAGAACATGGCTTATAGATCTGTAGAATGTCTCAACATGAACCCTGGCTTTGACACTAGGTTTCATGAGGTGCCCTACCCACACCCCTCTGGGTAACATAATAGCGCTAGTAGGGGCTTGTGCGTTGCTATGGTGATATTTGTAGCCATGCCGCGAAAGTTATTTAAAATTAACTTGTAAATCATTCTAAAGCAGAGGTTATCACGATGTTATTTTTGACTTGATTTTTACTTGATGCTGTGCAAGTGCTTTTGACTGTTAGTGGTCGCTGTGTATTTGACCTGATGTACACTGCGCGCGCACACTAGTGTAGGTACGCACGCTTCATTCTCGTGTTTTAAATGGGTACAAACCATTGCGCGCGAGATGCCAGAAACTCAAATACTCAATGACTGTTCAGATGCGGGCAAAAAGTTTGAAGTCTAAAATTCAAAGTCGGCGAATCAGTAAAAAAAATCAGTCGTTCGCGAGATGAGTGCGTTGCTCATGCATTAAATATCTAGTCACCATGCTCCTCAGGAATAAATAACAAAAGAACGAAATGAACGGCCTCATTCAACCGTGGCTTCCTTCTTTTGTTACTTGTCCTTGAGGGGCTTGGTCCGAGTTCAGGGCTGTAGCAAGCCTCCAAAAACTCGGGGAGGGGGGATGACAAAAAACACAAGGCAGTTTTTAGGGGAAGTTTGAATTCTTGTGCGCGCGCCGAAAATTTAGAGCCCAGCATGTGAAATTACCACATGTTTGCATTGGGGGAACTTTGATATATGCAGGGTGCAAAATCCCCCCAACCCCTGTAAGCGCTACCCCCCCCCCCCCCCCCCCCCCCCCCCCCCACGTATCAGCAAAATCGTGTAATATATATTTCACGGAACTACAGGGGAACGCTGCTCTCGTCAGGTTAGGGTGGCTCACAACACATACAATAAATCATAGGCCAATCATAGCTAAACAACGAGCAGATGTGCATTGTATTAGGTCTCTAGGTGTTGTGTACTTAAAATGATCACAACTAGAATCCAGAGTGGCAAACCACGATGATCATATTTTAGAAACACTGAAGCTGAAATGAATACAGGCAGCATTACATTTTATCCGATTTGGCACATTCTATCACGATACGTAAAGCGTGCCTTCAGTGGACGGTAGAGCCAGTTGGCGATGTAACTATTTTCGCAACATTGTGACCGAGACAGCACTTTAGGCAAATCCGAGTAGATTTGATTCCTTACCTCTTTTATTTGCGAGGGACTTAAAGCTGAAATTATGGACGAAGATCTCTTGCGCCTTCCTTTTCTGTCTACCTTACACACACATTTGATCACATGTTAAACATGATGTCTAAGAAGAAGGCACATCATTTCCTCTTCAATTTACATGCAAAGACGGAGTACAACATGTTTATGTATCAATTAATTATCAAAATGGAAAAAATATGCGGTCCAATATCAGGATCACATACCGTAAAACACGTAAAAACAGCTCCTTGTTTTGGATTACTGTGGTTTTTAATAGTTCGGTGAACTGTTTCATTTGCCGACTCGCCTTGCTGTGGTTCTACATCGGCCTGTCAATCAACTTATTGGAGATCTAGGAGAATTGCACTTGCGCTCGAGTTTGCAGGATTCTTTTCTAGCCTGTATGGTAAGATTGACAACTATCGGCAGTGTTCTTGCACGGTCACTGGGTTTGATGAATCGACAAGGGCGTGTCAGTCATGGGCCTTTTTCTATTAAGACCTCACGAGGAGGTTTAGGAATTTAGCGTCTTAGGAAATGATACTAGCGAGCCATGCATTAACGAGAGCGTAAACATGTATTTTAAGACTGCTTCTAAGAAAATGCTGGGGTGTGGACGTCTGACCGTCAAGCTTCGACAAGCTCATGCTACTTAGCTCAACTTTTATTTCTTTTGGAACCGATCTATCAGTAAAATATTTAGTCAGTGCCACCGCAGTGCAGTGGAAACTTCTTGAAATACCGCAGAGCTAGAGTACATTGCAGAGAGTGTGCGACTAGTTGGAAAGTTAGCATGCCGTGTTTTTGACATGACTTCCCAATATACTTTCATCCCAATACTGAGTCGATGGCCAGGATCAGATCAAGCTACATGTATGATAGCTAGCACTCGATAGCACTTATATGAGGCGAAGAATAAAAAAGAAAAAAAGGTAAACATTGCTCGATGTATGTTTTGCTAGTGAAGCCTAATCTTTGTACGCATTTGTATTCGATAAAAAAATAAGTTCTTCCTATCAAAGCGCTCTCCTTTCTCTGTGGTCGATGGTATACTGAATGTATTACCCCAGCCTCTGCAAGTCTAGAGATGCCATGGCTTGTCCCTGTAGTCTGGGTCATGTTACACATGAACTCCGTATGCAACAATGTTCATAATGGCAACTGAAACTTAATTAAACTGCACAGAGCATTGCACATACCTTTCAAAATCAACCAAGCTCCAACAAACAGATCTAGGCGGACACAAAATTACAGCTTTTCGTAACCGCAAGCTTGATCCTTCAGTCCCTTCATTGAAACTACGGCGAGGTCTTTACATTGACAACTTTGGCACTCGTTCCTTTGGTAAATTTGCGAAAGCAATTAGTCAAAGTCTGAGCAAGGCATTATATTAAATGCAGTCTGAGTCCGTGTTAACTCTCTTTCAGTGCCGTCAACGATTTCAACTTACAACGGAATATCAAAAACGTTTTGTCAATCTTATTCTTCAAAAAATACTTTGGATAAAGAAAGCATGTCAGTGTCACGTTGACAATACAAAAAACAAGTTGCATAAACAAGACAAACAAGACGCACGCCGGAAATTTTGATAGACCTGAACCAGGTTAGGTCGTAATGGCTTGACAAATAATTTTAGGATCTACGCTTCGATTAAATTAAGTACTTATGCGAGTCTTAACATTTCACGAACCGATAAGATATTTCAGCGGATTTAGCGGAAATGAGAAACTGCCCAGGCGCAATGCATTCACAAAGGTTGTTAAGTATGCAGAGCAGACGAAAAATCATTTACAAATTGATATTAAATAGGCTTAAAGATTATCCCTCTGTTGGTCTAACGGCGATGAAAACAATTATTGTTTCACACACAGCGAGTCCCGCGTGGCCTCTAAGGTCTAGGGAGACTAGAGTTGTCGACCCCGTTGGGCTGCCTGTGTGGGAAGAAGGAACCTTTTTTGCTAATGACAGTAAAAAAATCCAGTGGCGCTAAGCGCTTCAAAAATCAAGGATAACTCATCTTGTTTTAACGCAAACATGAGTGTGGTAGAGGATTCAGCTGTTCCAAGACCTGCTTTCGTGGCCACTGTCGAGTCAGTTCTATTATACGGCTGCGAGAGCTGGTCACTCACTTTCACCCTCGAGCGGTCCTATGCTTCGCACAGCCCTTGATGTCCACTGGCAGAGCCGTGTACCAAATGAAATCTTGTACGGAGACCTCCCGAGAGTCTCAGACAAAATTGCCTGGAGACGCCTGGGTCTCGCAGGCCACTGCTACAGACATGAAAACCTGGCTGGAGAGCTCATCCTTTGGGAGCCTTGCAATGGGCGCCGAAGCCGGGGTCGGCCGCTCTCCACCTTCATTGACACCCTGAAGAGAGATGTGGGAGCGGCCTCCGTTATTGAACTTGCAACCTGCATGGCTGACAGGCAGGATTGGCGTGCCAAGCGTGCGACTCGGCTTCGGCCGCCCTGATGATTCAGCTGTTCATTGAAGATGGTCACTCCCGTGTGCTCGTGATTCTCAATCTCCGGTTTAGTGGAGTGTGTGACATGCATGCGCTGGCACTGTTTGAGCACATGGGAATGAGGTTGTCCTTTGTTTCGAAACAGTCATGTGACTTAGTCTCCCCCCTTCGCACGAGTCAACCGCCATTTTGAAAAACGACCGAGAAGACCCTGGGGACGAGGTTGGATTAGCTGGTTTTGAACGTGGGGGCATGCGCAGAAAGTTCTTTCTCTCAACGGCTCGGTATCAAATCTCGCGCATGCGTCAATGGCTGTCACCACTGAGAGCCTCCCCTCCCCCGAGAGGTGACGGATCGCGAGGGAGAATGGATTTCGCCTCTCTAGTTTGTGGCGAGAGAACCTGGGCACGGTGGTAATGAAAGGACACAAAATGCTTGTAAGATGTCTTAAGTTTATTTCTGAGAAAATCTTTCCAATAAAATACGTTATATCTTGCTGTTTCCAGAAGATATTTTCAATGTACACTATAATGAGTGATAAAAGATTCTTTTCGCCTCACATTTGAACATTGTAAAGTGGCTATCTACAGCTTGCTGTGGTATTGAAAATTACAGTTTTACTACAGCACTCTAGAAAATACAGCTGAACATTTAAACTGTAGTATTAATAGTATACCCTGGTACTGCCTCCCCTGCGCTCAAAGAAGAGGTGGGAAATTATTTTGGTAGGCAAGAGCCCGAAGCCCGAGGTCCATTTTACATGTTTTAGACGCCGTGCCAACGTCGTGTCGAATCAAATTACTTTAAAGATAGGTGCGGCGATAGCACGGCGTCTAAAACCACAACTTAAACCCGACGTTGGCTCGCTGTGTCATGCTACCATCAACCAAACAAATTTGGCCCACCATTTTTTTTTCCATTCGACGTTTAAAATTGTATTTAGTTGGGCGTGACGCTGGTAACGCGTTTTAAAAAAAGAAACTGGCCTCTGGAGATTTTGCGGAGCGTAGAATCCCGGGGGGGAGGGGGGGGGGGACTCATATTTTTTGACCGGGGATGATCGTCGGAATTTTCAGTCTCACCCCTAAAAGATACCAAACATGGCGGGCCATAGCGTGGCTCAAAAAAATATTACCCTAAAAGATACCCTAAAAGATGAGGTCTTATGTGCCAAGTAGGCGCGAAGGACACAGGTAACAGGGGAAAAATACCATGAAGACATTTCCGTGTTTTTTTCTAATTCATCGTCTTCTCATCTAATAATCTCTCTTTCTTACACGGTTTTTAGAAGCACCATCATGAGAAAAAGCAATTTGGACACAGTCCCCTAAAAGAGACCAAACCAACGTGATTTAACCCCTAAAAGATACGACGATCATCCCCGGTCAAAAAATATGGGAGAACCCCCCCCCCCCCCCCCCCCCGGGCGTAGAATTCTTTTGCAAAATATCCATCCAGGTTTCTTACTAATTTTTGAAAGGCTACACATCAATGAGATTCCTCATACTTGTCTTTACATAGAATTGTGATATTTGAATTGCTTTGCATTAGCCAGGAAATTAACAAGATGTTCACAACACTAAAATGGGCCTCGTGGGTATTTCCTAACACAAATATAATTGCTAAAGGGAATAAAACAATTATGTACCTCGTGGGACAGAGCGGAAATGACCTGCTCAGACCACTAAATTTCAAATAATAAGGTCAGGTTAGCTCAGATAAGCTTGATTTTTTGCATACAGACTCCTTGTGTGATTAAAAACAAAATATCAAAAATGACTTTTTTCTAATGGATCCGTCTTTGAGATATTAGGCTTTGAACTTTGGATTTTGTACCATTTTATGGGAGAATTAACACTTTGATCAGGAATTATGCAAACTTTGCTCAATCATATCTAAAATTCATATTCTTCAATTTTCTTACAATTTGGAATTAAGCTTTTAGCCATAGAATCTCTTTGTATACGGAATCTTGAGCTTATATATTGAAATATGACGAAGTTAGACAATTCATTTTTGGTCATTTCCGCTCTGTCACCTCGTGGCTTTTCATAGTATTCTCTGGAGAATGACGGCCGTAAATCCGTGCCAAGCTAACAATTATGTCCAATCTATGCTCAAGGAAGCCATACTGGACAAACATTAAACCCAAGATGGCCGCCAGTCCAATAAACGACTCGAAGGTGGTCGCATCAAATATTTTTTGATAAAGAAATATAAGTTAATTAATTATGCTATGATGAGATTAGAGGTGTCCAAGTCTTTCGGCCGATATTTACTAAATATCATTTGGACATAACACTGGACGCTACGCGGCTCTGGTTTCTTGAGTCGAAACATGTCATCCACATCTAGAAGAGCCGGGATACCAACAGACCTGGAATGAGATAAACAACATTTATTATGTTCTTGAAACCACCGTTGAACGTCTCTCCTGCCAGTGCCAACATTTGGAAACAGATCCCTCCCCCTCCACACACCCGCAAATAAACTAGGAACCTCAGGCATGATGATTTCTTAATCCTTCCACAAAACGGGTGCGCTAGACAGAATCATGATTGCGCAATATCTGACAGCCTTGACTAACAGAGAGACAGACTTTATTGATACACGAACAAAACACTTAGTATAAATGTAATTATATATAAAAAATAAACATACATAGAACTACTACTGATTTACAGGTTTGCCGTGTGTGAAACTAGTTTAGAAGTCACAGTTTTCCAAACTATGACAGTGTACGGTATCTAGATTGATATCTGCTGCCCATCAATACAGATGGCTCATCTTCCCGCTGATTCAGTACCGACGGCTCGCGAAAAATTACCTTTGCCACTTGGTTTGCAACTTTTCCAACATTTCTCTACGAGAATGCGAGGCAAAACTGCACAAATTTGCTGAAATTCTCGAGGAATTCTAATAATTTTATTTGCATGTGAAGAAACCGATAATGCAGTGGTGTTGACGTTTAAAAAGCGAAAATTAATTGAAATGGAAATGGAGTCTGCACGAGAGACAAGACAACAAATACGTGAAGAAAGACGAGTTCGTCGAGAGGGCGGCTCATTTCATGGCCCGGTAAGTTCAAGTTTGGCGCTGTGTATATAATATTATTATCGACCGTGTAATTTACTTACGTCGCAGTATCGAATGCCAGTTGGAAGTTTGCTCGTCTATTTTCGGCACTCAGCGAGTTGAAATCAAACTTGTCCGGGTTAAATTTATGTATTAGTGCGCAGAAGGCCAGGCCATTTGCAAAACTTCCACTAAAATTGGTAATGTTCACACCCTGAAATGCAAACAGAAGATATGTTATTGTACAACCACGTTCCACATACGTGCGAAAATCCCCGAAGAATTCTCGACAGACAAAGCTTGCTAACTTATAAGCCTCAAATTAGCCGATGGAATGGAAGATTATCCTATCCTAGCTGTTTTTCATCCCCTCTGCAGGTTCCCCTCGATTTTCTAGTCCCCCTCATACCGTTATGCGTTTGGTATCATATAAGCACCTCATACAAATGTATACTATGGAGTAGTCAAGTGTCTTGCGAGGTAAGCCAGCAAACGGTTCAGTTGCGAATTGAGGTGCGATTGTTAGGCCATCACATGGATCCGATGCCATCGCGCTGTGTAACCGGCGATCGTATAGCGAGTTCACTGCGCGGAGACGTCGCAGGCGTTTTGAATAGAGCAGATTTCATATGACTGTGAAAAATGCCGCGAAAAAAGTTGTGCCGTGCCGCGACTACGCGATTTCATTCAGTGTCTACAGCAGGCAAGGTTCCATCACTTTCACAGTAATTCGAATTCTGCTCTACGTTCAAACAAATATCGCAGTGTCAAATACGCCGGCCGTTCTCACGGCACGATGTGACGTCACCGATCGTCGTAAAAATCGCACCTCAAATCGCAGCGTGTGGACGGTCTATGACATGCAGGGCGCATGCGCCGAAACTGACCTCGTATCCTTGCGTGACATCTTTGCACCACGTGAGAATGAGAGACGAGACGGACATCTGACGTTTGAGCTGAGGCTTCTTCTTAAGTTCTCTCGGCCTTCGATAAAACACAACAATCATGCATTTGAACACACGAAAGAACAAGGGGTTCCACAGCTAGTGGGTCATTGAGCATGGATAACGTCCGCTCACGGAAAGCAGAACGTGGCTGAACGATTACAACAGACATCGCCCGTGCGCCTGGGAAGGTGAGCGTGGGAACAAGATGGCCTCATGTATGGGTCACGTGAGCTGCTTTGTTCTTAGTGATTGGTTGAAGGCACACGCCGCAATGACTTGTCGGAAGCGGCCGGCCCATGAAAGCATCTCTTTGAGTATGCGGTGCGCATAAGGTCATTGGACACGTGGTGTCCTGATTTAAGCGTACAATCTTGTGCCCGGGCTTTATAGACAGAAGACAGACGCGCTAAAATGAATATTATTTTCTTTCTGTTTTGTTCGAAATGAGAACGCAATGTCTTGGGGTTCTAACGCCCTCTAACGTGAATCATATAAAGAAACGTACGTGTTTGGTATGTATAGCTTTCGCTTGGTTATTCCCTTGGAGCATAGTGATTATTACTAACGACAGATCAGTATGCTGACAACCTACTTTTCAAGAACCGTAGTATACAGAAGTAGGACAAGTAATGGGAATTAGTGAACAAAACTCACTGTTTGTTCGGATCCGGAGCCTTCTTGATCGACACCCTTTCAGTAGGACTGGTCGGTGATTTCGGCCCCGGGGAGGGTGGGGTAGGCCCCAACGGGAGGTGGGTGTGGTAGGAGTTGGTGGAGTCTTGGCAGGCATGGCCTTTGCAGCTGATTTCTTCTCTGTAGCGGCGGCTTGTCTGAAGTAGGCCATTCTATCCGCGACAGAGCCGAGCTTTTGTGGCGGGCCAGAGTCCTGCAAGCATGGAAGAGTTTCTTTGATCCTTGCTTTGTTAGCGATACTTTCTTTGAGATTTAAAATCAGCCTTGATTGACTCCTCGAAGGTAACTTTAACACGCAAACTCATGGTTGAATAGCTTAGCGACAAAACTAGGGAGAGAGGGGAGGGGAGGTATCTCCCGAACTGGAGCTTTTTCGCCGTAAAACACCTAAAAAAACCGCCCGCCAGCACTCCCGCCAGCAGGCTATGAATAATTCATGAGCGCTTGCTTTCTCTGTCCGTTTATCGTTATACGTAATTTCTCAAGATGTGCTGGCGTAGTTGAATGCATTCCTTCATTTCCTACCTCATTTTTATCCGCCAAGAAGGACTTGGGCTGTGGTCGCCCCCTCCTGCAAACCTGCTGGGTGCTGGAGCAGTGTTAGGTGCAGGGGCGGGGGGATTCATACCTCCCTCTAGGGGGTTCGTCCCTGCTGCCCCGTACGTCTTGGCAGATGATGCGGTGCCGTACGTAAAACTCTTGGGCGACGATGGGCTTTCCGTTACTGGGGACAGGCTAGAGTGGGCCGTAGTTTCTTTCCTGGTTTCTTCGAACTTGAAAAGGAAAAATGTAAAATTATTATTATCTTAAACCATATTCACACGTCGATGCACGCGATAGGCTGCTAGGCTAGTATTTTCCTTGTGCACAAAAAAGGAACGGAAACGCAAGAGCAGAGCAGGAAAACCAAGAAAGTATTGCGTTTGTGCAAACAATAACCAAACATGTTAATTTTAGTCTTGCCTTTGCGTCTTATAGATCTGCGCTGGCTTATAGATTTGTCAGAAGTGGTCACAAACAAACTGATGTGCGCATTGTCGAGGTAATTTTCATGAGCAATTTTCGCGTCACGACAAATGAACATCAGCGCTCATTTCCTACCTTCGTCTTTCTTCCTCCTTGCGCGAGTTTCGCCTCATGCGCCTCTGCTCTCTGGCTTGGTCCTCCCCCCCATCAGATGTACTAACAAGCTTGACGGCATCCCCCTGCTTCACATACATCAGCCCTTCCAGTTCATCCCGTTCTGGATCTCCCGGATAGACCTTCGCCGCTGCCTCAGACGCCCCAGATTCTGAATCAAATCCTGCTTTGTTTGGTCTTGTTCGGGAGGTACGAGGGTAGTCGGACGTGGCGGACCCGCTGAGACTACTCTCCGAGGTGGCTCCGATGGCGCTTGCGCTACAGCCGTGGGCCCTTTAGAGCTACGGGCTTTACTAGCGTCCTCTTCGATCTTAAATAACTCCGCTAGCGAGGCGCGTCGCGACATCCGCTTGGGCGGTTCCGAGGGAGCCAAATCCTTGCCCATTCCTGGATTATTATTCTCGTCTTGATATCTCCTTGGTCTTTTTTCTTCGTAAGTTGGCCCGTTAGAATAGTTGGGTTTGCTAGTTTTCATCTCAAACTTGTACGTACTACGCGACGTGGTAGATTTGACCTCCTCGCCTGGTTCGTTGACGGGAAGATTTGATTGATTTGATTGGCACTACTAGTTACTTTGTTGTCAAAGTCATCAGAGCGCCTATTCATTGACATAACAAACTTACTCGATACCGTAGGAGGGGGCTTGCTGCCGCCATTTTGAGCTTCAAGAGATTCCTTTTTGGCTTTTACTGATCGAAGTTCTGCTCGAAGTTTTCTTCGTTCGTCGATGTTCTTTGATTGCTCCAACTGTAAAGAAAGTGAAAATTAACCAGGATTGAAATAGCAGCTTTTCAGGCATCGAAATGGCTTTCTGTTCAAAACGCCAAGGCCTTCTGGGTACCCTGTTGATATGCGTATGTTCTCTCTTTCATACGCAAGCCGCAAAGACTTGTGGGAAGTGTCCAGGAGGCTGGAGCCGAGTCGCCCTGCCCACAATGCATTGCTTTGTTTTTGTCTGCATTGCATTAGAAACGTGACTCATGAGCGCCTACTTGGGCCGAGTCGGATTCAGTCATACATCATGAGCGCCTACTTGGGCCGAGTCGGATTCAGCCATACATCATGAGCGCCTACTTGGGCCGAGTCGGATTCAGTCATACATCATGAGCGCCTACTTGGACCGAGTCGGATTCAGTCATACATTATGAGCGCCTACTTGGGCCGAGTCGGATTCAGTCATACATCATGAGCGCCTACTTGGACCGAGTCGGATTCAGTCATACATCATGAGCGCCTACTTGGGCCGAGTCGGATTCAGTCATACATTATGAGCGCCTACTTGGACCGAGTCGGATTCAGTCATACATCATGAGCGCCTACTTGGACCGAGTCGGATTCAGTCATACATTATGAGCGCCTACTTGGACCGAGTCGGATTCAGTCATACATTATGAGCGCCTACTTGGACCGAGTCGGATTCTGTCATACATCATGAGCGCCTACTTGGGCCGAGTCGGATTCAGTCATACATCATGAGCGCCTACTTGGGCCGAGTCGGATTCAGTCATACATCATGAGCGCCTACTTGGACCGAGTCGGATTCAGTCATACATTATGAGCGCCTACTTGGACCGAGTCGGATTCAGTCATACATTATGAGCGCCTACTTGGACCGAGTCGGATTCTGTCATACATCATGAGCGCCTACTTGGGCCGAGTCGGATTCAGTCATACATCATGAGCGCCTACTTGGGCCGAGTCGGATTCAGTCATACATCATGAGCGCCTACTTGGACCGAGTCGGATTCAGTCATACATCATGAGCGCCTACTTGGGCCGAGTCGGATTCTGTCATACATCATGAGCGCCTACTTGGGCCGAGTCGGATTCAGTCATACATCATGAGCGCCTACTTGGGCCGAGTCGGATTCAGTCATACATCATGAGCGCCTACTTGGACCGAGTCGGATTCAGTCATACATTATGAGCGCCTACTTGGACCGAGTCGGATTCAGTCATACATTATGAGCGCCTACTTGGACCGAGTCGGATTCTGTCATACATCATGAGCGCCTACTTGGGCCGAGTCGGATTCAGTCATACATCATGAGCGCCTACTTGGGCCGAGTCGGATTCAGTCATACATCATGAGAGCGCCTACTTGGACCGAGTCGGATTCTGTCATACATTATGAGCGCCTACTTGGACCGAGTCGGATTCAGTCATACATTATGAGCGCCTACTTGGACCGAGTCGGATTCAGTCATACATTATGAGCGCCTACTTGGACCGAGTCGGATTCTGTCATACATCATGAGCGCCTACTTGGGCCGAGTCGGATTCAGTCATACATTATGAGCGCCTACTTGGACCGAGTCGGATTCAGTCATACATTATGAGCGCCTACTTGGACCGAGTCGGATTCTGTCATACATCATGAGCGCCTACTTGGGCCGAGTCGGATTCAGTCATACATCATGAGCGCCTACTTGGGCCGAGTCGGATTCAGTCATACATCATGAGCGCCTACTTGGACCGAGTCGGATTCAGTCATACATTATGAGCGCCTACTTGGACCGAGTCGGATTCAGTCATACATTATGAGCGCCTACTTGGACCGAGTCGGATTCTGTCATACATCATGAGCGCCTACTTGGGCCGAGTCGGATTCAGTCATACATCATGAGCGCCTACTTGGGCCGAGTCGGATTCAGTCATACATCATGAGCGCCTACTTGGACCGAGTCGGATTCAGTCATACATTATGAGCGCCTACTTGGACCGAGTCGGATTCAGTCATACACATATGAGCGCCTACTTGGACCGAGTCGGATTCAGTCATACATCATGAGCGCCTACTTGGACCGAGTCGGATTCAGTCATACATCATGAGCGCCTACTTGGACCGAGTCGGATTCAGTCATACATTATGAGCGCCTACTTGGACCGAGTCGGATTCAGTCATACATCATGAGCGCCTACTTGGACCGAGTCGGATTCAGTCATACATCATGAGCGCCTACTTGGACCGAGTCGGATTCAGTCATACATTATGAGCGCCTACTTGGGCCGAGTCGGATTCAGTCATACATCATGAGCGCCTACTTGGGCCGAGTCGGATTCAGTCATACATCATGAGCGAGCGCCTACTTGGACCGAGTCGGATTCAGTCATACATCATGAGCGCCTACTTGGGCCGAGTCGGATTCAGTCATACATCATGAGCGCCTACTTGGGCCGAGTCGGATTCAGTCATACATCATGAGCGCCTACTTGGGCCGAGTCGGATTCAGTCATACATCATGAGCGCCTACTTGGACATGAGCGCCTACTTGGACCGAGTCGGATTCAGTCATACATCATGAGCGCCTACTTGTGCCGAGTCGGATTCAGTCATACATTATGAGCGCCTACTTGGACATGAGCGCCTACTTGGACCGAGTCGGATTCAGTCATACATCATGAGCGCCTACTTGGACCGAGTCGGATTCAGTCATACATCATGAGCGCCTACTTGGACATGAGCGCCTACTTGGACCGAGTCGGATTCAGTCATACATCATGAGCGCCTACTTGGACCGAGTCGGATTCAGTCATACATCATGAGCGCCTACTTGGGCCGAGTCGGATTCAGTCATACATCATGAGTGCCTACTTGGACCGAGTCGGATTCAGTCATACATCATGAGCGCCTACTTGGGCCGAGTCGGATTCTGTCATACATCATGAGCGCCTACTTGGGCCGAGTCGGATTCAGTCATACATCATGAGCGCCTACTTGGGCCGAGTCGGATTCAGTCATACATCATGAGCGCCTACTTGGGTCGAGTCAGAGATTCAGTTGCATAATGAGCGCCTACTTGGTCGAGTCAGAGATTCAGTTGCATAATGAGCGCCTACTTGGGCCGAGTCGGATTCAGTCATACATCATGAGCGCCTACTTGGGTCGAGTCAGAGATTCAGTTGCATAATGAGCGCCTACTTGGGCCGAGTCAGATTCAGTCATACATCATGAGCGCCTACTTGTGCCGAGTCGGATTCAGTCATACATCATGAGCGCCTACTTGGGCCGAGTCGGATTCAGTCATACATCATGAGCGCCTACTTGGTCGAGTCGGATTCAGTCATACATCATGAGCGCCTACTTGGGCCGAGTCGGATTCAGTCATACATCATGAGCGCCTACTTGGACCGAGTCGGATTCAGTCATACATCATGAGCGCCTACTTGGACCGAGTCGGATTCAGTCATACATCATGAGCGCCTACTTGGGTCGAGTCGGATTCAGTCATACATCATGAGCGCCTACTTGGGTCGAGTCAGATTCAGTCATACATCATGAGCGCCTACTTGTGCCGAGTCGGATTCAGTCATACATCATGAGCGCCTACTTGTGCCGAGTCGGATTCAGTCATACATCATGAGCGCCTACTTGGGCCGAGTCGGATTCAGTCATACATCATGAGCGCCTACTTGGGCCGAGTCGGATTCAGTCATACATCATGAGCGCCTACTTGGGCCGAGTCGGATTCAGTCATACATCATGAGCGCCTACTTGGGTCGAGTCAGAGATTCAGTTGCATAATGAGCGCCTACTTGGGCCGAGTCAGAGATTCAGTTGCATAATGAGCGCCTACTTGGGCCGAGTCAGAGATTCAGTTGCATAATGAGCGCCTACTTGGGTCGAGTCAGAGATTCAGTTGCATAATGAGCGCCTACTTGGGTCGAGTCAGAGATTCAGTTGCATAATGAGCGCCTACTTGGGCCGAGTCGGATTCAGTCATACATCATGAGCGCCTACTTGGGCCGAGTCGGATTCAGTCATACATCATGAGCGCCTACTTGGGCCGAGTCAGAGATTCAGTCATAATGAAGCGCACTTTATGAAATAGCTCGAACAGCTCTCTGAACTTCTAGAACGCAACTATTTTCAGGGCGCGTCTAGTAGTGATACTTAGTAGTGAGGCACATTCTGCTGCACTGAAGTCTATGAACCATAGACCATCATAGTCTATGAACCATACTTAGTAGTGAGGCCATTCTGCTGCACTTAAGTCTATGAACCATAGACCATAGTCTATGAACCATACTAGTAGTGAGGCACATTCTGCTGCACTGAAGTCTATGAACCATAGACCATAGTCTATGAACATGCTTAGTAGTGAGGCACATTCTGCTGCACTAAAGTCTATGAACCATAGACCATCATAGTCTATGAACATACTTAGTAGTGAGGCACATTCTGCTGCACTGAAGTCTATGAACCATAGACCATAGTTCTATGAACCATACTTAGTAGTGAGGCACATTCTGCTGCACTAAAGTCTATGAACCATAGACCATCATAGTCTATGAACCATACTTAGTAGTGAGGCACATTCTGCTGCACTGAAGTCTATGAACCATAGACCATCATAGTCTATGAGCCATACTTAGTAGTGAGCACATTCTGCTGCACTGAAGTCTATGAACCATAGACCATAGTCTATGACCATACTTAGTAGTGAGGCACATTCTGCTGCACTGAAGTCTATGAACATAGACCATAGTCTATGAACCATGCTTAGTAGTGAGGCACATTCTGCTGCACTAAAGTCTATGAACCATAGACCATCATAGTCTATGAACCATACTTAGTAGTGAGGCACATTCTGCTGCACTGAAGTCTATGAACCATAGACCATAGTCTATGAACCATACTTAGTAGTGAGGCACATTCTGCTGCACTAAAGTCTATGAACCATAGACCATCATAGTCTATGAACATACTTAGTAGTGAGGCACATTCTGCTGCACTGAAGTCTATGAACCATAGACCATAGTCTATGAACCATACTTAGTAGTGAGGCACATTCTGCTGCACTAAAGTCTATGAACCATAGACCATCATAGTCTATGAACCATACTTAGTAGTGAGGCACATTCTGCTGCACTAAAGTCTATGAACCATAGACCATCATAGTCTATGAACCATACTTAGTAGTGAGGCACATTCTGCTGCACTGAAGTCTATGAACCATAGACCATCATAGTCTATGAACCATACTTAGTAGTGAGGCACACTCTGCTGCACTAAAGTCTATGAACCATAGACCATCATAGTCTATGAACCATACTTAGTAGTGAGGCACATTCTGCTGCACTAAAGTCTATGAACCATAGACCATCATAGTCTATGAACCATACTTAGTAGTGAGGCACATTCTGCTGCACTGAAGTCTATGAACCATAGACCATAGTCTATGAACCATACTTAGTAGTGAGGCACATTCTGCTGCACCAAAGCTATGAACCATAGACATCATAGTCTATGAACCATACTTAGTAGTGAGGCACATTCTGCTGCACTAAAGTCTATGAACCATAGACCATCATAGTCTATGAACCATACTTAGTAGTGAGGCACATTCTGCTGCACTAAAGTCTATGAACCATACATGCTACGTTTTATATCCGATCTATCATCGCCGTTGGTGGTGGTCAATTAAAACAAATGCGTTGCTCTTCGGCCTTTTTATTCAAAGAGCTCTTTAATTATTATTATTATGTGCAACTGATGTACTGATGTGGTGATATCTTCTAAGTATGGGTCCGGATAATTAAAAACCTTCAATGGCATAGTTCTGGGCGAATTAAAATCAAAGCGTCCGAAGTACCACGAGAAATGCATGTATGCCAATGGTTCGCATTGAGGTATTTAAACTCTGACACGCATCGATCAATGGACCCCGCCCAATGCCAACCCAATGCGTCTACTCTTGGTGTTTACCAGAACTTTCGCCATTTCGGGCTTGAGCAAGGGTGGTGGCTGAAAACAGCTTAGAAAAGCTTCCTCAATCTTCAGGCACGACAAAATGGCCTGCGGCCAAACTAAAGTTCATGACGTCTTGCAGTAGATTCGAAATGAAATGAAATGTGTAGAACCCTCACTTTTAAAACTTTTACTTTTCACTTGATGTTTACATGAGTAATGGCGCTACTAATAGTGGGAAAAATGAATGAAAAGTCAATGCAAGTGACATTTAGTTGAACATACAACTCATATATGTTTAAATCTGCCGTCAATGAAATATCTGTCATCAAAAGAGTGTAGTCATTCTGAGTGTTGACTATATAGCACTACTTTGACAGCAATATTTTTTATCAGAATGCTGATGTTTTCTGGTCTTTATCCAAGAAAAATCGAATTAAATGAATTCTTCCGAAAACGGAGTCGGAGTAGGAAAGCGAAACTATAAATGTACAATATTTAATCACTAAACCAATTCAAGCGCCAACTTGCCTCAATTTCTTTCACGGAGACATGCTATATAGTAACTATATTTACACATCTGGAAACCCGTTAGTAATTTCTTGTTCTTTTTTCTGCAAATTATGAGGGCTGATATAAAGTTGTATGTTCAATATCGATCCTTTATCAAGCTCACTCACTTCATTGTCATAGTCCGCACTAAGGTGCATGGAAGTAGTTGTTGTGCAAGATAACATTTCATAACATTGAAAGTGCATGGTGCCCGAATGGTGGGAGTTTGGGCATCCGGTAGCAAATATGACATATGAGGTTGACTCATCAGATTTTCTTTGCAACATTATCACTTTAACTTATACTCTCTGATCAGGGACGTGACTACTTTAAGAAAGACACTCGACTCATTCGTCAGGCTCTGGAAGGGTATCCGCGGGATCCGGGATTTTAAGAAATTGTGGTGCGGGATTCGGGAATACGCAAAATACTTTGAGGGATTCGGGAATTCGAACCTGGGATGCGGGAAAATGTGATGCATTGCTAGTGGCAAGTATGTTCTCTGCATTTTAGATTTCAACATTACCAAAAGCGCGGGATTATCGAGAAAAAGTTGCGGGAATGCGGGATCAGACCCTTCCAGACCCTGATTTGTGCTGTTGTGCTAACTTCTTTTCGTGCACTCATCCGAGGGATCCTGACAAACATCTGTCAAATGCCCTTGAACATAAGGAGCAGTTCACTTGGAAAAAGAAAATTTCTCAACGCGAGCACTTCAAGCTTTCACAAGCTGCTACCGTTTTGTTGATTCAAATCTTTGTAAATGATGGTCCGGATTAGATTTCCTAAGGGAAACCTGATAGTTTTAGGGCATCTTTCTTACTCTTTCGTCCTTCTCGTAAGAGATGTTAAATCTTAAGGTTTTATATCAGAAGAATTCTGGTTCCCTTCGAATTGAAAATATGTGCCCTGCCATGTCGTAAATTCATGTTTTGCGGTATTGGCCTCATCAAGGCCTTCTGTTAGCACTTTGTCCTCATTGGAGATAGAATGGAACCGAGCGATACATGTGAACATGACGCTTCAACTTGTTCACGATTTTTTTTACAGACATCAGAACTACGAAAAACATAGTTCTCGAGTATAAATATTTACGTATGAGATTTGGAATTCAGCTCAGCAAGTTTATGTTGAAAAACACCAGTGATAGATTAGTTAACTAATTCTATCAAACCTAGTTTCTAGACGGGTTCCGTTGACGTGCTGTTTTACAAGGGCCGCTTCCTGAACATCATTATTGGCCCCAAATGCCCTCCAATTCTCTTTAACGGAGAACAAATTGCCAAAGATCTTTCAATCAACAAATTAATCTACCGTGAGTTATCTAAATAATTATTCGCCAGAAAGAAAAACAGAATACGCCAAATCCTAACTCGAGATCGCACGTAGCAGGTCAATAAGAGAGACCTATGTCAACATTCCTTTTTGATGTTTTTATTGTAGACTGGGAAATCAGATTTAACCAAAGATTACAAGCTTGTCATATAGAACCAGGTCGGATTTAGGCTACTGCAACTGTAGCAATGCTACAGTTAGATTTCAAGGAGTTTCTATTATTCTTTTTGTCATTTATTGTAATAAATGTTAGTGCGCTACAGTCAGTTTTCCTAAATCCGCCACGGAGAAATTTAATGGATGGAGTCACAGAAAACAAGTCAGAGAACGAGAGAACACGTAAAGTGTGATGTGGTCCTTATTCCGGACAAGCTGCCGAGCCACTTGGTAATCCCAACCCAGGCGATAACATTTCGAACTCATTTCAAACGAAGGTACAAACACTTTGACACTGCACTCCTTAATAGTAAAGATTGCTTCTCATTATAGTTTTATGTTTCAGTTTGTTATTCAAAATAAAGCCAAACTATTGATTTCGCAAACATACAGAGGAGAAGAGGTCACGGGTTTATCCGAATAAACATCGCCCCTTGTCCATTTAAATTTCCCTCAGTTGTTCTCGAAAAAAATTAAAATCAAATTAAAGCTAGTTCCTAAGACACAGCATTTGGAATTCAGATATGCGCCTATTTCATGGATAGTTTTATACACTGAGCTTAAAAGCAGGTCATGTAGGGGTCAAGGATTTTGACGAGGCATAACCCTGATAACAGGAGGACTTGCATTTCTCGCCCGACAAAATCGCTAGTCGCGTCGGGTCGAAACAAACAGCCAACATCGATCCGTCGGCATTTAATTGCCCCCCAAACGATGTGCTATTGCTCTGCTTTATGGTAATTTGGTGTTTATCACTTGGACTGTAAATAATACGATTACAGATTGTTTCTGCTTAAGGCAATTATGCCCCATATTTGCCGTCTCTTTTTCTTGCGGTTTATATTGCGAATTCTGGGCGATAACAGTCCTCATTCGCACCAAATGTGCTAAAACGTTTAAATTACTACCAAACGTTCTGCAAAACCGCCACCGCCCTAAAAAGGGCAGACATTCGACGGGAAATTATAATCTGCAGATGAAAGGCAATTTTCGGGCTTAATTGATTCTGGGCCCTACTTTTAAATCCATTTTCTTGCATGTTTGCTAATTATGTTTGCAAACCATGCCCTAAAAGCCCTTCCTAAGACAATAGAAGCACAACTAGTTATGCTGTGTGGCTAAATGAGTGAATAAGAGAAACAGATCGTCATCAGCAATGGAACTTATAAACTATTAAGAATCAAGTTGCATACGGATCACATTGGATACTTGATGCAGTTGAACTCGAGCGCAATTGAAGCACAAACATTTCTGAGCTGCGTAACAGAAGATCTTAATTCCATAATAGTCTGATTGTTAATTAACCCACCAAACAGAAATACCTCGTTCTGAATAACCTATGAGTCATTCATTCAGTTAAAGCTCATACAAGAACGTAACAAAAAAACAAAAGTTTACGCGCAGCTTCTGTTTCAGCAAAACTCGGTTGGATGTCAAATCATTTTCCTTTACTAAATGAAATAATTTGTTTATTAATAGTAACAAACAATGCTCCTAACAACATGGTAGATAATATTCTCTAATAAGTCATCGTAGGAGTCAATTCAGTAAGCCGGCACGGTTCGCCCGCCCTTACCCAGATTTAGTTATCGACCAATATATTTCGAATAATTTCCTATAAAACTTTAGCAGTTTTTAGCACCCCGCAATCCAGTGCTCCAAAGACTGTTAGCATAACGTGATATTAATAAACATTTTCTCGTAATTCAAGTACCCCGGGTTGTCCAACGCAGCTCAATATTTACGAGAGCTCGGTACTTAATGGGACAAAAAGCAATTCTGTTTCTTGTAAACACTAGATACTAGTGCCAAGAGCAAAAGAACTGCAAGTTTTGCCGACCGATGGTGCATATGGCAGAGCAGACGGTAGTCGTGTCAAATCGCTTATGAAATGTGATCCCATCGCCTTGCAGCATGTCAAACACTCGTGAAATCCCAGTAGCGCGAGAGGCACCAGCTCAATGCAATTCATCCAAACAGTTCTTGTCAAGAACCGCGGCTAAGTGATTTTCTATTAGCGCTTGACAACACCGGCCTTTACAAGGCCTTAAACTTTGACAAGGGTGTCACGGGTAGTTGCACGCTTTGAGAACGCCGGTGCTCCATGCAACAATCATAATACATAACTTACTATCCTATTGATCTCTTATTCCTCGAGCTACGCAAACTGCTCTTTATGTTAAATTAAAGGATTTGAACGTGGAGATAGCCGACCAGATAGGGATCGGAGGACTGCACATAATATTTGGACCAATGTAATCGGCATGCAAATTGCTTTGGGATTCCGATAGTCACAAAATCTCGAGCGGAGCGCAGATAAGCAGTAGCTAAACAGCTGCAGTGGTATTGACGCTTGTATCTCTAATAACTTGATAGATATCCAAGTTTCCAATATGTAATTGACTAGACACTCGCCTTGTAAAGCTGTTAAGCGTGTAAATACCTTATTTTTAAGTTGAGCTTCTTGGGTTTTGAGTTCCTCCAATGCAGACATAGTGAAGTCAATTACAACCCGCGCGCGAAATCTGTCTTCTATTTTTGGGTTTTGAGACGCCTCGCTTGCAAATTCACACGCTTGCTGTGTCCAAAGTACTGCTGTCGTCCTCCGAGAGGTCCCTTACTTATCCGACGACTTGTGCTGAGATCAATGCTATTGGGGGAATGCAAATCAGCCACTCTCCAATTTGTTTATATTCGGCCTTTGATGCGAGAAATTATTCGCTGATCGAATGACGTCAGGAACGTCACGCCCGGTCTTCAATCCCCCAAGCCGCGATATCTGATTGGCGGGAAAGTGATTTACAGTTCATGGTACTTATTGGCATTATGGTAATCAAATTGATCTCTAATGTCATACGACTATGGTCAAACAGACACAACAAATATTGATCTGGAAGTTGATGAAACTTTGCAAGGCCATAACAAACTTTAGGACTTATTGCTCAACTTTTTGTTTTATTGTGCACGTTTTCGCCCCCAAGAAGCAATAGAATCCGGCCTCCCTAAAAGTTTCCACCGTTCTTCCTGTTTTGTGATAAAATCACTTCCTCAAATCCAAACCAAACAAAGAATCAGCCATGTTTTGCCTGTCTGTGCTAATTCTTGACTATCAATATTTAGTTAACTTATACTATCGCGAAGGCGATCCGATAAGGGATGCGTGTCACCATCCAACCTACACAGTTGATTACCATCTACATCTTTATCAGCGTAGGCAACAAGACAAACCCATACAGTAAAACCCTACGGCCTCTTTACTTCTATGCGTGTATTCAAGTTCAGGTCACACGCGTACGGAAGGCTTGTTTAGTCCGAAGGCCGATAATTAGAGGAATGGATTCTGGGCTTGACTCAGTTCCGCAAGGCGAGTTGAGCCGCGCTCCCCTGAGATAAATACTTTCCCAGAAGAATGACGGGAATCCACAAGGATAGAGCGAGCGTACCGAGGAATGGAAGAAACAAATTTACGTCGACTCATGCTCGAGGATCCAGCGCTGCTTTACGTTGAATTACACACTTGCATAGTTCCGGGCCCTGGAGCAGAGCGGTACACAGGACACACCTTCACGATCATCCGCTACATTTCCGATCAGACTACTTGTCACGTCATCACACAAGCATGTTACACAAGAAGGAAGTAACCAACCACTATTAAATAAACGCACATTTCTAGACCCGTGTTCACAAAAATCTTTTTAAGAGAGGCGGGCTGTAAAGTATTTCCTTTTGAACATAATTTTGATTTCAGTTGCTGGATCCCTACCCGGCCTTTCCCCGGAAGTAAAGACACCTCGCAGTTTTGCCGTTCGTGTTAGAAATTCACCGGTATTCACTAATCAATATTGTATTCACTAATCAATATTGTATTCACTAATCAATATTGTAGTAGTCACAAAGTACGTCTTCGTGTTGGTAACTATCTTGATTCCAATGATCTGCCGCGCCACTTTATCGTTAAGTTGGTAGAAGCTCACATACTCCGAGTAGGTTACCCACGTGACGTACAATAAAACACCAACACCCCAAGTCAGTTGCAGTTGGTGTGCGTGGGTTTTCCTTTCTTTATAAAGAATACGCCCGAGACTCCCAAGAAAAATGTAAACCGGGTCACGATAGAGCGGATTTCACATGACTGTCAACCCTTGTTATGTAATTGCGATTGCTTTGCGTTCTCATTGGCTACTCGTTATTCTCAGCCAATCAAATTCTTTAGTAAATACAATTGTGTAATTACTTAGTAATTGGTTCGGCTTGTGATTGGCTTAGAGAAAAGCCATTTAGGAGCAAGTGGTGATTTCTCTCGATTCTGATTGGCTAGTGATTGCTCAATTGCAATTGTTTTCACGACAGTCATGTGAAAACCGCTCTATATGACATTACCTATATAACTGACAGCAGCTTTTCGTTTCACTGCGCTTGCACGCCCACAAGCTGGGAGTTCATTGGGGACCTGCTTGCAAGAAAACCATTTAAAGACAATTTCAATATAAAGCCACCACGGCAAAGAAGAAAAGGGACGAAATCACGTTGTGAGTGAAGCCGTATTACGGATGATAAAAACCGCGGGCAACAAGAAAGAAAAGAAAAGGAATGTGTTAAGTGAAGGATTTGTTCTGTCGCGAGCCACACCTTTCTCTTACTCGTTCACGGAAGAACTGAGGAAGATAAATCCTTCTTCCTCCGGCCGCGTGTGTCACGCTTTGAGCGATAGGTAACCATGAGCGAACGTGACTACAAGAAAACTTGAGAACTACAATTTTCCCCATGGCCACTGAATCTTTCGTCGTTTGTGGATGAGTAAAACGCGGTAGCAAAAATCGCCGCAAATTAAATTGTACTTTAACGCCCACTCTCTTGCAAAGTAAATCGGTAGTAGAGGTTGGCAAAAATGAAGCTATAGCGAAAGAATCCTAAGAATAAGGTCCTCTTTTCCTTTGTTCTCGCTGAGCAGGGTGCAAGTTTTCCAGCATGCAATCTTGTTCAGACACGCGTTAGGTACACGCTAACTACTACACCACAGGCTACCCGGGCTAATGATTCGCACAGACGGCGGAGACTGACAAAAATGTTTATACAATATGAGCGAATCCTCGGGCAAGAGAGGTCGATATAAAAAAGTAAAATCATTCAAAACGTGGACTAGTTTCGAAATGCATCTAAGTTTAGGTAGATGCCTTTGAGGGTCGGATGATCAGATAATTTTCCCTGAAAGAATCAGCTTCCACGTCCGCGACTCAGAACTGACACTTCATATCCTGTGCTATAAAGAGTGAAAAAGGGTTCTATTGTTTACTGAAAGCTAGTTTTACTACTATAATTACTCAATCATTTTCCCAGTAGGCACGCACTCATGTATCTTTATCTCAAAATTGCTGTTTTGTTCTCGCGGTATTATGAACCTCTTTAGAATTCCAACATAAAGTCAAAAGGTTCACTGCTCTTTTGCACGGAATCCAAAATACAATTGCCAATCAATTCAGATTTCCACCTCCTCTGATTCAGGTTTCTAAACCACAACAAGTTTTGCTGGAGGACCAAACTCGTATGCTTCAAGTACTACATATATAGAGAGGGATATTTCTACGACAAAGTTAATCAGAGACATCTGATGTGCTGGTTTCATAACCAGTGATCCACGCGTAAATAGAGATTTGATCGTTTCTCCTGTGTGACCCCTAGGCACGCCTTATTTTCCGTTCATTGTTAGCATAACTAGAGGTTTGATTTGTCTGCCAGAAGCCGTGACATGTGGCCGGGTGGACGGCTATATAGGTAGAAGATTATTTAACGAGGCATAAGTGCCTAAGATTAAGGACTGTAATACGTATGCGAGCTCCAGATAAACATGAATACATGTATCGCCAAAACTACTAGATAGTGGAGTAGCCGTATTGTTACGCAGCAGCGCTAAAAAACTGAGGGCTCTAATCTATTTTACAAATAGGCGAAGCGACATTATGCGATTACAGTTAAGCCTTTTGGTAGTTTCTCCTCAGACTTAAATCCCGAATAAAATTAATAGTTACTGTTGGAATGGACCCGAGAAAACTCTGGCGCAGAAAAATCATTTTCTTTTCTGTTGTTCAAAGGTTTCACCTGCGCTGTTTTGTCGGTAATGATAGACCAGGCTTGGGATTGTCTATCAGTACACACATACCTCAACAGGAAACCAGCCTTGACAAACTCCTTCTTTCAACCAGAAGTAGTGTTATGCTCCTGAGATGAGCTGAGCCTCCTCACTTAAAGGTTTATCGCTCTTTGGATCGACCAATCAACACGCACATACGAGCTTGACCCTGACTACTATATATGACGTCGGCTCTCGGTTGATAGTCTCGGGTATCCTGCGGCAGCGACACATGAAAATTTCTTGCAATGCACACGGATAAAATCTTACAGCAAACGTGTTTTTTCTTGACCTTTTACACTGGTAGTACTTTTTATTGGTCTTATTATACCAGAAGACGAGCTAAGTTAGTCGTTTTTTTGGACCTCGATACGAAGAAGGTAATTCAGTTTTCGTCTTTCGTGAGTAATGTCTCAGTAAAGTGATTAAGTCCGACAGTGTATGTTTCATTGTGCCTCACAAATGTTTTGATTTTTCAGTCATCTAAAGGGTCTTTCATAAAAGCCAAGTTCATTGTAACATTTAGTGTTCTTGTGTGGCGACTGGTGACAAAATAAATGACAGAAAATATGACAAGTCTTGGTCGTAACGCCCAGGAACAAAAGTCCTCGCCTCATTGTCAAATTTGTACATGGACGTAATTCACAAGGAAAAAAGTAATAGAACTGAGAGTTTCACACATATTAATTGTATTCTTCTTTTTGTAAGGATTTAAATTTAAAAACAAAGCCGTCCTTCGTGAACTTTCTCCGCATGACGTCAAGACAAAACCGATGCCGGGTTTTCTTTTCTCTGCATTCGCGAAATCTGGTACGAGAATATGGAGTTTAACAATCAAAACTGATATTTTGGCTACTCTGAGCTATCACAGACAGCTTAGCCGGCAGCCCTTACCACATTTGGAAAGGATTTACGCGCGGTGACAGTTTTCTCTTTGAGATTGTCGGGTTTGTCCTAGCAGATAAAACCAGACGTTGACGACATTTGTGTCGCCGGTTCTCGTGACGCATGCGTAGTCAACAACGAAAAAAATGCAACTGTTTTTAGTACCCAGAGTTTGTGTTTCAAGCTGTATTGTATTAAAAATATAAGTGAATATGCAAACCCTTAACGTTATTTTTCGAAAACTTAATCGACTGTTATAGGGGCGGTCTTTATTTCAGTTTTGACGTGTTTACGGATGAGAGAGATGGAAAAGATTCTTGGTTTTCACTTGTCACGTGACGAAATTTATTTCTCTAAATTAACTTCTAAACACTGGATGCCTAATAGAATTATAAAGAATATACAAAATTATGTTTCCTGGGTAAATTTTAGGCCGATTGGACACTTTCCGAGCGAGATATTAGCAAGTGAATGTGCGCCATTTTGTACAGTAATTGTATGGAGTCGCCATGTTGGAGCCCCAGCAGAGGGGCTTGGCGGCCAATTAATCGGGTCTCCAAAACGACGCTATTTTCAATCCAAATTATAAGAATAGCATCAGAATGGTAAGATATGAACTTTTATAACATACTGACGTGCTAAAAAGGTAAGAACGATGCAAATCGAGTGAAATACGGCAAGTTCAAAATACGTGACTGGTGTTGCGTGACATAAATAGCTTTGGTGATATCTCGAGAACTACTTGGCAGAAGGTGCCAAAATTTCGTGTGACGAATCCTTGAATAGAGTTATATTCGTCACAGAAAGGAAATCTCTGTAGGTCTCTTGGTTTAGAAGTTAGCTTTTTGATGACGTCACATCAAAACCGAGAGAATAGGAATGAATAGACAGACAGGGCGGGCGTACACAGGTTTTTGAAAAGTTGCAAGCACAGCTCATAGTCATGAATGCAGTGAGAAAGAACACTAACTATACACACATCGCAGACATCGGCATAAGTCTGGCCTAGACGGAACGCTAGCACAGTCCCGTGCAGTTCGGCAACCATGTAAAGCTGTTTCGTCCTTGTTAGCTAGGACTCATCAGCATGGCATAGCCAGGTTTGCCTAAGTACACTTCATCGGTAATTACTACAGAGGCGACTTCGAAAAACCAAGTGCTTTAAACCACAGCAAAGACCCATGTGGGACTTATAGCTGCGACCAGGCCAGCGTTATGCCAATGTGTTGATCGTGCAGTCAAAGGCCGCGGAGGGCTGGTAGGGCTATAGCATACCACTTTTCAGAAATTGTCATATATTTCTTGTATTTAGCCCTACCACTGTCGTAATACATTCTTCCTTATAAGCCGCACCACTTGAACGCATGCTCCGCGGCCCATGCCAGTGCTCAGACTCTTCGCGCACTGTTCGCTGAAGTCTTTTCTCTTCCTTTATGCCGGGTGTTCGAGATTTAAAGGAATTGTTTTACAGTCTACAAGCAGAAAAAATAAAGGAAGAGAAAAGACTTCAGCGAACAGTGCGCGAAGAGTCTGAGCACTAGCATGGGCCGCGGAGCATGCGTTCAAGTGGTGCGGCTCACAAGGCAAATTTACAAAAATTATGAACACGAAAGCGCATGTGGAAAAACAGATATTAAAATTAGAGCGGACTTATAAAGAGAATGTTGCAGAAAGACATCACATTCACCCACAAAAGGTTGCATAAAGGGAATAAGTCGACTAACTTTTGACGTTTTACGCCGCAACCAATAACATGCTGTGTCCCACATGGAAAACGCGATCAACAATCAGGCCTATATATACCTACGTAGAGGGAGGTAAAGAGAGCGTTAGTTGTTCACTACTCATTACAAGGGGCGTATGTATAAATGGTCTGGTGGCCGGGCGTTCCCTCACCTAGGTCCCTGGACCGAGTCTCTGAGTTGCTACTGAACAACTAACACCGAGGATAGCGACTGTCAGGGCCGAAATCTCTGGCGTGGTCGTAAGAACCGTACGGTCGCCATACGACGCTTCAGCTCTGTCTGGAAGTATGGTCCTCGTACTTTTTGTTTCCTCTAAATGTTTAATCTGCTCCAGAGCATTTATGAGTGCTAACTCTTTACTTTTTACAGTCCAGGAGCGTACGCGAGATTTGAAAAGGCACAGACTAGGGGATACACAGGATTTTTCAAATCTACAGGCCAAGCTTTTCTGCTGCCGAGGCTTTTAAAATGTCTACCCTATCCGAACCAAAGCAAAATCACCCCAGGTGAATCGATATACACAAAATATGCACGGAATATTATTATAGGATAGCTATGACGCAACTGAGCTGGATACCGGTGAAAAATCAGAAAAAAAGCCCAAGGACACCGTAAACTTGGAAATGCCAGCCTAGACTTGACATACATACATACATACATAAAGTTTTATTTACCCACGCTAGCCACAAACAACAAAATCACAAGTTTACAAAAAGTGGATTTGCTGATTTCCGTGTGGGGCGTGCCAGCCAGATGGAGAGGTCTGTACAAAAATTATGATCTAGAAAATGTGAGTATACGTGACAAACAGTAAAAACAGTGATAAAAATGATGTGTTATAATGATGTGTTAGCTCAGCGTGTCCCTGACGTGAGGGAGGCCAAAGTCTCTCTCCGAAATGCTGGTAGTGTTTTTGCGATTTTGGCCTCCCTCGGGAGGCTATTCCAAAGCATGGCGCCACTGTACTTAAAGCGCACTTGAGAAAATTAGTTTTCGGCTTTGAAAGTGCTAGGTCAGTCTCAATATTTCTCAAATTGTAGATTTTGCCCCATTCACTGTTTTTTTATAAAATTATAAGGCGCCGAAAGGTCGTTAAGGGCCTTATATACAAGAATAGATTTGATGCACTTTTGCCTGATTTCAAGTGTTGACCAATTTAATTCTTTAAGGATAGATGAAGATCGAATTTCATAGCTTGCACCTGATATTACTCGACCCCCGTCCATACTCTGGAACCAAGTATCACACATTTGGATCAGTGCCGTTACAGTTGAATGTTGAGGACGGAACCAGATTGATAACTTGAGAGAAGGGAATTTCTAGTGAGATATTTATAGAGCTGACAAAAAACTTCCTTTTCAAACATTTTGCTAATAATGGGCAAAATTGAGATTGGACGATAATTCTCTGATTTTCGCCTATCGTCCTAGACGTCCTAGACTGGCTTCCTGTGGCAAGGTAGATGTGACGTCACCCCTCCTACCACTCGGCTCATGTCCTAACACAGGAACCCCCAGAATGCCAGCAACTAGACTGTAGAAATTCCACTTGACTTTGGGCACTTTTTAGTTGTCAATGTATACACCTAATTCAATAAAGGTTGCTTTGGGCTTTGGTCGCAGAGGCGCAGAGAACAATGCGATGTAGAGAGGACGTGGAAACCAAGTTCTAAGAGCTTATTAGTTTATTATTCCAGAACAAAGACCACACTATGTCATGGTCACGTGACTGACATACCTGGAAATGCCCATACATTGTTACTCATTCTTCACACAGCTGTAATTAACATTTTTGGTATAACAATTCATTTGAATCCTGCCGAGCGAAAAGGGACCTTAATATTTTGCAGAAATATGACAAGCTGAAGTTTAAAAATTTGGACACTGCAATTTCCAGAGTTTAGATAAATTATTTGGCTACCTAAAACGTTTTTTAAAAATACTTTAATAAACTTTAATAAAATAGAGTCTAAAAGGTGCCTGTTAACTCGACAGGTGCTATTTTACAATCATACTCATCTCTTTTTGCACATTGTATTTCAAAACAATTCATAACAGTTGAAATAATATATTACATCATTTGCTTTTCAGACAAGCAGACCTCTATTTACACAAATCCTAAAAACATCTCTAACATTCCCACCCAATAGACCAGTTTGTCGTTTAATTCTGCCATTTGATGGGAGTAAATTGGCAAAAAGCTGTCACAATCACCGGAAAGAGCCCCTCAAATGTAGTAGATATGCCAATTTGTAACACCATAGCATGGAAACTACAGAATATATGGCTTTGCAAAAGTCGGAAATTTTTACAGAGGTTTGTATGGTGAGGTGCAAAAGTCTGCACCTCACCATGCAACCAACGTAAAAATCATTAACTTTTCGGGATCATATCTTCACTAGTTTTCATCCTATGGTGCTATAAATTGGCATAACTATTAAATTTGGGATGCTCTTTCAACTGATGACGAAATATTTCTGCGAAATCACTCCTATCAGATGGTGAAATTAACTGCCAACTGGTCTATTCATTTCAAGGTGTATCATATGGATACATGGTTGTCAGGCTACAACTACCATAATTTTTCATTCACTTCATTCTCTGTTTCTTTTCTAAAAAAGAACTT
Source organism: Scolanthus callimorphus (assembly GCA_033964015.1). Classification (NCBI taxonomy): domain Eukaryota; kingdom Metazoa; phylum Cnidaria; class Anthozoa; order Actiniaria; family Edwardsiidae; genus Scolanthus; species Scolanthus callimorphus. Next base: position 955,636 of record CM066916.1, read on the forward strand.
ACAATGCAATACCATACTGTACAAATCAAAGTTGTAGTCTTATTGTACTCTTATTTCTTGACACACCAAGTTAAGATCATTCTGTAGTTATTAAGGTGGTGTGAAAAACATCAACATATTTTGGTCATCATTGTTCTTTCTGTTCAATATAATATATGTTTCACACCATCGTGAGTGGTTCACACATCAATTGGCACATCGTAAGCATGAAGAAGTGGAGTACGCTCACCCATCCTAGAGTGTTGATGCAGACTGCGTTGGCAGATGGGACAGGAATTTTTGACTTCTAGCCACTTCATTATACATCTAAGGAATAAAATAATTTATCATGACATTGGAATGATTCTCACAAAATCACGCTTGACAGCACACCAAAGATGTTTATTTTCCTAAGGGTTCAAATAAAGTGACTTACTTGTTATGGTAAGCATGTCCACATTTACACATATTCACCTCCTCTTTGTTCCTAAAATCATCCAGGCAGATTGTGCACATCTGCCAAGAACAAACAATTACAAAATGAATACTCTTTTATCAAAATGACTAATCATTCTGAATAACCTGAGACATTAGGAAAGTAAATTCACATGGAATGGAAAGGAACTATGAATTGGGAGCCTTGAGATGCACACAAATTGGGGTGAACGGGAATATAGCATGTGGGACTCTGAGCTTTAAGAGCAAGCCCCAAGGAACCCTTCTTTCAAAATCCAACAGCACCACTACAGATTGTTATCATGCCAACTTACTTACATCATTCTTTAATTTTGATTTTGTGAGCCATTTCTTCTTATAATTGACCTGCAGAAAGACAATGACAAGAAATAAAAGAGTGAAAACAAACTATAGGCCAGACATGCAAATGATAAAATACAGGATATTCTTACTTTCTTGAGTCCCTTAGGGAATTCTTGTCTTGAACGACTATGGACATTGTCAATGGCACTTCCTCTTCTTCTAGATCTATAAATTAAAACACCAAGATTATGATTTCTTACCACACTAGAGAGCAGCCTTAAGGGCATTTTATTATCTGTGTCAGAAATACAATCCTACTGGTAGTTTTGGAAGTATTTTTTTAGTAGTTTGCCTTTTTACTTTTATTCCATTTCTTTGAGCTTGGGAATAAGCAATAGACATGCTGCAACAAAAGCCAGTTCACTGCACTAGGAGAAACTGGGCAATTAACTAATTGGCTCACATGGTTTTATTGACTATGCAAAAAAACTGCCAAAGATTGTATTGGGTCGCATGCTGCATGATATTCAGGTATCCTTACCGAGGCATCCATGGGAAAAGCGGAATTACCCATGGTAAAAGAATGTGAAGTGTTCGGATTTCCCATGGCTATCCATGTGAATTTTGAACACTTCCCATGCATATGCCTTGGGAAATTCACCTTTTCCCATGGATGGGTTTCTGAAGAAATTTCCTGTGAGTCTGAGCCAGATTTCCATTTTTCTGTGACTAAATTTCATTTCAAATTTGGTTTCTGGTTCTTTCAGTAAAAAGCCAAGGAAATTTTTACCGAGGCAAGTGCCGCGCTCGCCTGATGCTGGCTATGGGCCTGGCTGTAGCAGATTTTAAAATATCAAGGCCTATTTAGAAATCCCTATGGAATATACATGTATACAGGGCTGGAAATTAAGAAAAAAAAAGTCACATTTTGGACAATGGTTTCAATTATTAGTCACATTTTACAAACTGTGGGTGACAAAATTGCTTAAAATTTTAGTCACAAAAGCGACATACAGGTGCAATTTCTAGCCCTGACGTACCCTGTGCTTTCCACTGAGACACAGTTGGAAGTTTGTTTCCATTTTTTTAGTAAGAAATTCCTGTCCTCAGCAAAGCACAAGAAGATTACCTGATCAAGTAGCAACAGAAGGTACAGGTGAGCAAAATGACAAGCAGTGCAATCAGGGCAATCGGCAGGGAAAATACCAAGATATTTGACAAAGGTGTGCCCATCAGGTCAGCATTAATTTAACTGGGGAAGGAATAAGATCATAAACATCCAGTCATTCTCTTATTTTGTGCAGAAAAGATAACATGCCTTTTTATAACCACTTTATGGGACAAACCATTTATTTAATTTATGCATGAGGGTGAAGCTGCTATTTTGTCTCCAGCTACTTAGGCCTGATTATATGAAAAATTTCAGTCTGGGCTATTGATAGGGCTGAAATATTAGTTAGATCACATAATACTGTAACTTTTTCTCCGCTAACTATTCTTCCTCTTAACTCTTTGTTTTCAACTGTGCAAATGTAAGTAGAAATGAAGAGCAATCCACTGCAGATTAAATCAAATGAAAACAAATCGAGGATTAAATACTGCTGATGGTTAAAGCACCACCACGTCTCGCTTTATCATCTTTTTGATGCCTGTTATGGGATGTTTATTCAGTGCGATTTCAGCTGATGTAATTGTAACGGATCATCAGAACCGTTTATAACACAACAAACACCAGCATCAGCTTTCGTCTTCCTGGAAGTCAGGGAAATCAATCAAATATCGCGAGCACTTCCTGCTCGTTGTATACACGTTTCAAGGGAAGTTTCAAGAGCCTTGTAATATTCGATCATTTTCGCAGAATCTCGGGTAGAAGGTCGAAGATTCGTACATCCACGAATTCCAGCTGAATTCAAGATTGCTGTTATTATATAAATGCCGGGATTCTATTGTCTTTTTACCTGATTTTTCATGGTGTAAATGTCATGCTGTTCCGTGCTAGCCTGCCGCCATGTTGTGATAAACAAACACGTTCCTAATTTTGTACCCATAATGCATCGCGTTTCCCATGGCTTAGCGCCGCCAGTGCCTTTTCATCCTCGGGTGGGAGGGGGAGGTGGGGGAGAACTCTCAACAACAATTATATTTATGACCATGGCCTATGGGATACTTGAAAAATAGTATCGTTTATCATAGCATGCATGGTGTTAGTCCCCCCAGTGTCTACGTGATAACAGATTTATCTATCGGCTAAATGGGTCTCTCACCATTTTATCACAAAACTGCGAGCGGGGAACGCGCGCACAGGTCGTATTTTGGGTGGTTATTAACCTGAGTATCAGGCAGAATTTATTTTTCCGAGAAAAAATATAGTTACTTTTCAAGGGAAACGAGGGAGGGCCTGATCCTCAGGTTCGGGTTTTGAAGGTTCAGGTGGTGGTTTGAGGGGCTGGATTAAAATCCCTCTCTCAGTAGGCAGATGTAGTCTCAGTTTACATTTTATTTACCATTTTCGAATAAAAAGTAGAGTTTACATCAATGACTTTCAAATGTAACAATCGCACTAATAATTCTTATTTAATTAGCTCTTGTAGATACCGATATTTGTTTACATTATCAAGTAAGAAAACAATGCCAGCTGTGATAGATCAGACTGCGTTCCCCCGGGGGGGACTCCCATATTTTTTGACTGGGGATGATCGTCGTATCTTTAGGGGTTGAAATCACGTTGGTTTGGTCTCTTTTAGGGGTGATCTTGATCTTCAATAAATTTTAGGCAGATTGGTATCTTTTAGGGCCGAAACTGTGTCCAAATTGCTTTTCTCATGATGGTGCTTCTAAAAACCGTGTAAGAAAGAGAGATTATTCGATGAGAAGACGATGAATTAGAAACAAACACGGAAATGTCTTCATGGGTATTTTTCCCCTGTTACCTGTGTCCTTCGCGCCTACTTGGCACATAAGACCTCATCTTTTAGGGTATCTTATAGGGTAATAGTTTTTTTGAGCCACGCTATGGCCCGCCATGTTTGGTATCTTTTAGGGGTGAAACTGAAAATTTCCGACGATCATCCCCGGTCAAAAAATATGGGAGTCCCCCCCCGGGCTGCGTTCCCCTCTAACTGGATGTCTAACTGGACAAGGTCCCACGTGCGGCCCTCATATTTCTAGCTGGGCCGCAAGGTCCTAATATGTGCGGTCCTCACATGTCTAGCTGGGCAAGGTCCCAATACATGCGGCCGGCACGGCATCGTCGCTTGTCGTACTTCATGAACCTGGAGTTAAAGGAGTTTCGCCTGAAGCACTGTACGGCCGTGCTGTCACAGTGGCAAACTGAGTACTGGCAAATGTTGTTGTTGCGTGCCGTGCGTCTTACACTTGCTAAAGGAAGAAAGAAAGAACGAAACAATGATCAGAATTTTAGCTCCCAAGAGCTTCCTTAGCCTACCTTCGCAGGCTCTAGGCAAAAGATTCAGTCTACGCTACGTTGTCATGTTGTTCTTACCGCATCCAAAGCACCCCAGGGTTTTATAAATTACAGTGTAGACGTTGTACTTCCAGGGGCAGAGCCTTGAACTTATTATCCGGTCATAGCAACGGTCGTGCGCTTGGCAGCACCTGGAAACAAATATGAGAAAAAGTAGCGAAGTTTGGTGTTTATGAATGCGACAGAGTTCACCAAGAGTTAGTTATTACTCGTTGGAGGACATCATGTCCTCAGTTAAAATAATTTCGTGAAGACGCACGAAAGAAACTTGCAAGATAGCTTGCTTGCTAGTAAGGGTGTCATTGCGTCCGATGTCACCTTACCTGTCTGTGGCATCCACAGGATACCCGCTACCTCCTTTACCGCACCAGCAGCCGTACCCATTGTACGACAGAGCCCCTCGTCCTGTTGCACAGCGGATCATGGACGCGAACTGAGGAATGCTGCGCTTGGACACTAAAATAGAGGGAATAAAGAGCTTATTTTGTAAGAGTCTCCGACTTGACCGATATTTAAAGATGCATGCCTTAGCACAGAAACGAGAGAGCAGCACGATCCGCGGAGGGGTAGGGGCTGGGGGTACCCCTTGCTTCAATATGCTTCGCGGGCCTCGCTTGATTCTCCAATGCTTGAATTGAGGGCTGCAATATATTTGTAGAGTTGTTTGTAGAGTTGTTTTCAAATGCCAGATGAGTGCTGCGAAAACTAAACGGAAACGGCAAATACTTGGACAATCAGAAAGGATACCCATCATTCTACAACAAGAACTAGAGTACTAGACTGGTTTTTGAAAAAAAAAACAGTACTCTTACCTGCATGGGCGTTAGCCTAAGAAGAGAATGTGAAAGTGAAATAAGTAATCCCATTTCATAATTATACTACACTATTTTCTATCCTTTTCTATAAAAGCATGTGAATTCTGCATACCGATTTTAGACTTCTTTTGCTTTCTTTTTACTTTCATAAGTACTTATATAGTATTAGTAATCAATCATAAGCAGAAGAGTGAGATACCTTTGAAAACATACAAGCCCCGGCACATATCCTTAGAATACAAGAGTTCGAGTATCGCGGGCATTCATGCTTTCCATTTCCTAAGTGACGCTTGCCATTCTTTACATTATTGAAAACTAATTGAATAGAGTACTAAATCTATCAGGTTCAACTTGTTTTATTGTAGATTTTTTTATACTATGACGGGTGCCACTATGACTTACTATATGCCGGAAGTAAACATATATACGGTAGGTAGACCTCGGGTCAGGGTATATTTATCATACTCAATCTGAATCCCCTCTCCCCTCGTCCCAACAGTGTCTACAGACTTACTTACCGCGGCAGCACACAAGAGAATTGCAGACAAAGTAATAGCAAAAGCGTTCATCTTGAACAAGCTTCTCTACCCGACCAGTGATGATCCTCAAGGATTTGCACCCTCTTTCCGCAAAGGTCACGTGATCCAGTAATCCTTAGCTTAGCTTTCAGTTGTCTGTAAGCTTAGAAGTTTTTTCCTGTTTTCGTGTGTTTGGGCGAATGAGTCACGAGGTTTTACTTTCGAGAACCAAGCTGGTCAATTAGCTAGCCAATACAAATTTTAATTTGTAAAATATGAAACAAAGTTGTGTTTGCGTTGGCTCAGATCCATTTTTAGCCCGAGGTAGGCTGTCGACGCGGTCCGAGAAACAGTTCGGCAAGAATTTTTCTGCTATCACTGCAGATGCACTTCTCTCTGCCCTTTTTTGGGATGACTTGGTACGGGGTCTCCTGTGGTGTGAGCACATGCTCCGCGTTCTTTCAGTACAGCGGCTACAATTGCACGCAGGCGCAAAAAGTTGAAACTCTCTTTTTACCTACTCTTTATTTACTCGACCCACTCGACGGTATTATAAAGGTCTCACTCCTTGCCGCTTTTTATATTCATTCATTTAGCTGTTGGCTGCAGACACGTGTAGAGCGTAAGTGTTGAAAATTACTGTAAATAAGGTTTTGGCACGTGCCAGGGGGCACATGAGTACGAACTTTCCTCTGAACTAGAGCGGATTTCAGATGACTATCGTGAGTAATTCGCAATTACTTTGTAATTACTCCTATATCCAGGTTTTATTCAGAATTGGTGTAATTACTTTGCGATTGGTTTCACTACAGTCACATGAAAACCGCTCTATATGCGAGATTTGGCATAATATATAGATTTAGGCAATGCCTAAAAGCGGAACTCCAATCATGGGTCAATCATGCGCACCCCACTTCTTTATTGCATGGTTTATTCTTATAACTAGCGGTTTCTATTGAAAGTAAAGTGCTGCGATAAATATAAAGGAGATAAGACTCAATCCGGTAAACTGTTCAGGGAGATCGTCTCTTCCATGTTTAACGCGTTCTTCAAATGCATTTCATCCCCTTCGAATAAAACACGATCGATGGTCTCTGTTGAAAGATTCTAAAAGCACATTGCCTTCCTCTAGAAATATCGCTTGACGACGATCGCCTTGATGAATACTTCCACGAACAAATAAAGTAGCATCTGAATGATAAACTTTCAAACTTACCTTCACGAAGCAAAGGAACTTTCTAAAACAACGAAGAGACTTTCCAAATTCGCAAAAGAACTAAGGGACTTTCCGATAACCGCTGATTAGTAAGGACGATACTGCAGGCGTCGGCATGCACATTCATCATTTGCCGATAGCCGCTGATTACGTAAGGACGATACTGCAGTAATATCGTGCGCCACAGAGATCCCACCGTTCGAAATAGTATGCTGCTCGCTTCGCTCGCAGCAACAAATGTATCCCATTTGAGGAGCCCAGCTTGGGATACCCAGCCTAGAATTTCAGTGAATTTTAAAATGATCATCCTGTAATTTATGGTTATCCAAGCTGGAATTTTGGGGAAGTTGGCATCAAAATGCAACAAGTTTTTTTGGAGTCCAAACCGAACGCTGCGGTGCTGTGCTGGATGTGGAGGAAGCGTGTGTGCGCTAAAGTGATCCAAGACAGACTGTGATTGGCTGTGTACACAGGTCGACACTAACGCAAGTGTGCAAGCGTAAATAAGAGCCTGCTATGTTTTCGTAAACCGCTTTTGGCTTGGATGGGTTGCTTTCTCATGCAACATTGAATGATACGTATGGGGCTCCACGGGGAGTTCTGCTATAAGCTTTATCAATACTGACTTAAGCTGTTCTTAGAAACAGTTTCCCATTGTTTAGATTAATATAACTGACAAAAAAAGAAATATTTGCACAAATAACCAACTTATCTTTTTAGCTGTGAAGAAGCAGAGTTTCCTATAACTTCATAGTCTTCTTTTGCAGCATAATTTGTTGTATGGAAATGCAAAGTTATTATGATACAAATTGTACTGTCTCTTATCTATTTGTCAGTTATTGTGTGGTTCCAAAAAATATCCATACCCCCCAACGGAAGGGTGTTGAAAAGTGACCCCCCACCCCTCTGGAATTTCAGAAGAAAAATACAGTATTTGTATGGAAAAGATCAGGTAAATTGATCCCCCCACCACTCCAGAATTTCCAATCCCTTCTGTAAATGGATAATTTCTGGAAACACACATTATAGTTGACATTTCTACTGAACAGTTAAGGGCACTGGACACTGAACATGTGAAGATGACAGGACATTCTATTCTTGATGATCTGTCTTTTCAATGAAAAGAGGAAAGATAATATCTTAGGAAGTCAACCCCTCTAAGACATCCTAGACAGTCTGTCAACAACAATTAAAAATAGTTTATTTTTTAGGAGACAGGTTTCACTACTAATCCATGATGACATTAAGTGAAGTTTATAGATGTCACAAGTACCCAAATGGTGAGTAATGAAATACAAACTGGTAATTTAAGTGGTAAAGCTAGTTTTTGCAGATTAAAGAGGTGTTTGCATGCATGCTCAATTGGCTTCCAAGCCAATACATGTGATTATTACGTATACTTTAAGGTTTATGCTGCAATAGGCCTGATGGGCATAAAAAAGGCTTCTAGTTTCTTATGTTTTCATTTTCTGGCATGGACCGGTACCAACATGTAGTGAAGCACTATGCCATTTTCTATTAATTTTTTTTTGACAAGATTCCAAAGATTGAAGATGTCATAGACTCAGCCTTCCACTTTCTTGAGCTTTATCTCTGCATTAAAGTTGACAATGTGTGTTTCCAAAAGATATCCATAACCCCCCCACGGAAGGGTGTTGAGAAATGACCCCTCCAGCTAAACTTTATCACTAGGTCCCTGCTCCGTTTGCATTCGGAAGGAAAAGCTGTCTTAATGCAGAGTTTTGGTGCAACAGTCTTCAATGTACATGCTGTTAAAAATTAGGGAATTTTCCGTATATGGGTGTGAAAAGGTTACACCATCACAACTGTCTGTTGTAGCCTGCAATGCATCATGGGATAAAATAGGTATACCACATCATGGACACTGGTTTTTAGGTTCCTGCATCCTGCTTTATGCCAGATGATTCTAAAATAGACTACATTGCTTGCAACACAATTTTCACTGGGATAACAAGAGAATTTCATTATTCTCAATGGTATGACTAGTTTTACGGGAAACTAGGTGGTCTGCGTCGGCGGAGATGTGAACATGAACAACAACAACCAAGGTTGAGATTTATGTTAAACGCAGTGGAAAAATGGTGCTGTGCTGATGTTTTGAGCGTTAGCCCTTCGTCTCTTTGCTCCGACGAAGGGCTAACGCTCGAAACGTCAGCACAACACCATTTTTCCACGGCGTTTAACATAAATCTCAACCTTTGGTTGTTGTTGTTCATGTTCGTTCTTCTCAGTTTCTCCCATGACGTGCTGTGGGCTACAACAGACAGTTGTGACAGTGCAACCTTTTCTGAAATAGATGTATCATATCTCATGACAATGTATCTACCGCAAGGGGATCTTTTTGGGATCGCAACTTTATTGAAAACCACAAAACTCCAATAGTTTTGCATGGAACTGGACAATAGTTGGTTGCCATAGCAACTAAATAGTTACCATAACCACAACATCTAGTGAAACTTAAAAATTAAATATGAATGTTTTTTTTCCTTTTTATGAGTGAAATAATAATAATTATTATTATTCAAGATTTCGCCCTGTATTATTTCCATAGAATTTCTCACTTGTCACTTATATTTTCATTGGTACTACACATGCTCACCTAAAGGCTTGTGTGTTATACCATGAAATAGTGACATGTGGGATATCCCTTGGTATACCACTCACAAGCATTGTATAACAAAGTATATGTTTCATCTTTAACATGCTGCTTACCAGAGCAATCTTAGTTAAACTTTATGGATGTAGATGTAGTATATTGTGTATTTGTAACATTGAAGGATTGCTGCAAAAGCTGCAAACAATCCTCCATGTATTTAAAGTGTCCCTCCCTCTCGATATTCCATATGAGATTATAAGAACAAGGCTATGTATTATGTAGAAATGAATATTTAGCTGAAGGATGTTCGCTAGCCACGTAAGATGTATGCATGACAGCGTCATATTTACAAGAGAGAAATTTTAACGAATGTTGACTCAGCAGCTGTTTCGGTCGCTTTGAGTTTAAAATGTTCCTTATTAGTAAGCCCAAAGTTTACAGTGCAATAAAACGAGTACAAACAAAGACTTCCAAACGCCAGTCCAATGTTTGACTTTGGATGTTTTTGACTAAAAAATACACACCCTTTGTATATGATCCCCAACTAATACCTCAACTTATCGCCCATTTGTTCTTATCCTATGTTTATCGTACCCTTGTTATACTAAGTAGAATTTATTTCCGTGATATCTACTTGCACTCTTAATGAGGATGCCATAATTTGATAAACTACTTCAGGGCCCTTCTGTTCGAACCTGAACATGAACATCGGGACATTTTCAGAATATTTTCCCTCTTTTTTCTTTCCCGCTCGCCTTCCCCTGTCCGGGTGAAAACATAAAGGACAGCGTTTCACCAAGCTTATGGTGATATTTGTTTTGTGCGGACCGGTGAGAATTATTTGCAAAATAACCGGATAGATTCGACGGTGTTGAATTTCCACCTTTGGGACTATTTTATATAAATATCGAATATAGTTTTAGGTAGCGAATCTCGCGTAGCCATTGGAAATTTTGAAAGAGGACGTTACCCGTTTAGTTGCTTGGGTGTTCAAGCAAAGAAAAGCTTGCTATTTCCAAATTCCATTTCCAATTCCCAAAGCAGCCTTTGAAGAATTTCCTCCAGTTTAATAGTCACCCTCTGAATGTCACGCCAGTATTACTTGCGCCACGCCACGTCCGTGACGTGCCATCGTTAAAGTTGACTGGATGTACAACGGTTCTACACGTGATCATGGTCACTACCATCTTAGCGGCATGCCGTATTTCGCGCATGCGCCAACAGTATATCACCGGGTTCAACATCGAGTTGAAAATAACAATAGTCTCTGTGACATCAACGGCGAGATACAACTTAGAGTTGTCATGGGAACGGCCCCATAAGGTATATACCAGCGTTGTGAACATAACACATATATAAGGCAAGTAACAGAGAATGAACAAGCAATACACGGTGAACATTCCTGTTAAGGACTTGCGATATCGAGCCAAGTTCAGTGTATCAGAGGCGTTACTATAGTTACCACGCTGATTGACAGCCATGTGGGAGGATTGGATTTGGATTTGCATTTTGTGGCGGTGCAGAACTCGGTAGATATTCAGGTAGGTAAATGAAGTCCCGACAAGAAATAAAGGGACGACTATACAGACACTGATTCTATAAGCTGTCATGCTCCAAATTTGCAGTGTTGACATGGCGCCAAATACGACCCAGAAGCTGATGATTAGATACACGACTCTGTTAACAGTTACGATAGACGCGTAGCGCAAGTGCCAATGAAGAGCTAGATACTTGTCGATTGTGAACGCTGCTACAGTTAAAAATGAAACGCCGCAGAACATCACTCCGAAGAACGTGTACGCTACTTGTAGATAACACCAGTGGTTGACACTGGGGTCTTGTAGTTTGCTAGATACCCTCACTATGTTGAGAGCGGGGACGATGAACCCCACGCCCAAATCGGAAAACGCTAGTCCCACCAGAAGGAAATTAGATACAGAATGTAGAGACGGTGAAACCCAGATCCCCATAATAATCACAAAATTCCCTATTATAGTCGGTAAGGCGACAAGGCCATTTAGAACTGCAATGGCGATGTAGGACTTTTCATATTCGCGCGTATAGTCCGCGGGTTTTCCGAAGAAATAGCACTGATCGTATATAACGTGTTCACTCGTTGGGTTGGTAATATTGGCCATTCTTGCTGTCAGCAGTTGTTAATGTCTTTCTTGCTTGCTGCACCTTGTCACTTCAAGCTTTAGTTGCTAAGTTACTTTCTTTCAAAAGTTCACCACGCGGCTGTCAAATACGTCGTGTCACAGACAGCTCAGTTACACCTTGAGTTTTTAAATAAAAAAGTCTCTCTTTCATACTTAATGAAAAATAGTTGTTTCCAGTAGATCCCTGTTCTCATTTGGTGCGTTATGTTGACGGCTCACTTTTCGTTATCTCGTGTTTTTTTCACATTTGTAATTCCTTTCACCAAAGGCGCATTTACTGTGTGTACATTTGTTCTTGTGGAAGTGTCGGAAATCCTGTTATTCCCTAAGCGTATTCCGTCGTCTTGCAATCTTAAAGTGGCTATGAAAAACAAATGACCACTCACTTGTTTAGCAGTGTAAAATCAGCGTTAATTTCCCGCTCGTTCTCAAATCTGAGTAGCTCTTTCCCCTTGGAGTAGATGCCCCGAATTCAGCAACACTTTATCCGATGGATCGTTTTTGTACCCACGCCATAAATTTTCTGGAATGAGAAAATGAAGAGTTAAATGGCCTCTGATTGTAATGAATTACGTATAGAGTGTTTAATTCATGCAAAGCTTTTTCAGTAATGGTGCTTTCGAGAATTGCTTTATCAATGTATTTAAATTCTCCGATAAATGCTGCTCTTGTTGTGTCAAATTTTAATCCCCCTTTCTCTTTATTTCGCCACTAAAACCTGCTGCGATAAGGTAGAGGGTTTGATTAAATTCCGTGGTGGATGCTTGTTATTAACATTCAACAAATTAGATTTTAGTAAATGCTAACCGCTTGTCAAAAATTCTCCACTTTTCAGATGACATCTGTCTTCTCCACCCAGGAAAAGGGATCACTTCCTATCAATCATGTATTAGTTTTTTGGGATAAGATGAAATTAAAATATCCATTTTTTCCTTTACTCTGCGGAAACGATATTAAAATTTACCAGATTGATTCCGGGAGACTTTTAGTAGCTGTAGTTACCATCGGCCTCCACCAAGCAGAGCTAATTGAAATTAAAAGAAAGCATTATTAAAAACTCTCGTGAAAAAGCCACCAATTTATGGGTATGCGCTGAGTTATTTGAAATGTCCATACCTTATTTCATTGAGACAAGTTTTTTGGTTTCTTAAATTGCAAAGGAAGTCTTTTTTATTATTACGTTTAAAGAAAAGGTTGACGAAGTGAAATAGGATAATGAAAATAAAGATCAATACAAGGTCCCGGGTAATTGGATAAAAGGTTGCTCAGTGTTTGTTTGAGCGCCACCGTGAAATTACTTTAATTCTTATGCTTTTTACGAAGGGGTTCTTGATAGTGTTACTATCTCTCATTTTGAACGTCAAAACTTCATTGTTCATACTTGGCACAAGACTTGAACTTAACATGCATTATACGAAAGAGTTCAAGAAATGCTACAACAAAGTGCATCAGAACATTTTTGCATAAATACCGTAGTAGTATATGATAGTAGTTGGCAAATTTAGTGCGATTTCCCAAGCTCACTACGTTCCTTGTTGCTCCAAATTACCTCCAGTTTCCTTTTTCACATAGTGCTCTGATATTTTACAGCTGTCTTTGACATTATGATCACGAATCTTGTTTTCTTCTCCTCGAAAAGGATTAACAACCATATTACCAAGCAAACATATTTGAAAATAGTAAAGGTACACCTGCTGGAGAGTGAAATTAATCCAATCTGTACTTCAGCAAGACATGAAACTCTTGAGCAAATAGCGCCTGATGACAGGGGGTGGAAACAGACTTTATTATTTGCCGAGACCAACAATGACTTGCATTCTAAAATTGAAAAACATCTAAACTCTTTTTTCCCTTGGAAAAACACTTTGCCCTTGGAATCAAGTGGAAGGCCAGATTCTCACTTTTATTCTGCACGTTTCCTAGATATTTTATGTCATTACTTTATGGTTACAGACATCATGATAGCCTCGGAGATCCAGCGTTCTTTGCGGCACCCCCAAAAAGGACCCTCCTCCAAAAGAACCTTCCCAAAGTACCCTCCTCCAAACGGATTCTCCCAAAAGGACCCTTCCGCAACATAAGCATCCCCAAAAGTGCTTCCCCCAAGGACCCTCCCTCCAAGGGCCCTCCTTCAAAGGGCTCTCCTCCAAAGAACCCTTCCCTAAACGAACCAAGGTTCCTCCCCAAAAAGTGAGCTCAACTTTACCATGTTTCTTAGTCTGTCGGGTGAGAGGGACGCAAAACTCAAAATAGCTTTACTACCATGTAAATACTCGTGTTATTATTTCACTTAGAAAGATGTACAAAGTATACCTGGAACAAATCATGTGAGTCCAGGTTTTTTTAGCCATCTAATTAGAACGCCTTCCAGTTTCAATGGTTCTTATGGGATGTGGTATTGGCCGAAATGAAACGCCTCTACCAACTGAGTCTCAAACTCTCAAACACGATTTGGAATCAAGGGAAGGCCAGAGAAAAGAACCCCATTTGGAATCAAGCAGAAGGCCAGAGAAAAGTCCCTCGAGGCCTTTCGTTTGACTTCGACGAAGCCTAAGTTTACCGATGATACAAAAAGAGATCGGTAATTTTGCTTATTCAATGAGCTATACTGGGAAATACTGACAAGGAGGCAAGCATTTCGATTCAAGAAAGGTCAGTCATCTTTGTTTAGAGAAATGTGCATTTATGATGTAAAATGTTTATGTTTATTTTCTGTTATCTCCTTGCTAATATGCATTGCATGACTTTATAAGTGTACTGTATTCGTAAGGAAGTTTCTTTTACGTTTTTTCTCCTAATTTCCGATTTCTTAAAGCTATCATCTGATCATGCGTTGTATTTAGCCTTTCACGCAACTGCAAAACGGTATCTATGCATGAGCATTTAAAGGAAAACGCAGTTTCATAACGCACGACGATCAATTAAATACTTATAGCCTACTTGCTATTGATTGAAGTTCTGAGTTAAGGTCGTTAAGGGTAGAGAATTATGGCGGTTGCGAAACCCGTGCTTACATGTGCGTAAGCCTAGGTCTAGATCTAAGCCTAATGTAGTAAACCGCAATTACTACCCAATTTTATCAAATTTGCTGCTCACTGAATTTGTGGATTAATCTTTGCGCAGGTTACGTGGAAGTAGCCATGGAGTAGCCAACACGTTTCTACTGGTTTAGGCCCGAGGGCGGTGTTGATAGTTGAAGATGATTTCTGGTGAATTTCTATTTGATCTTGATAACTCCTCGATGCTCTATTATTGTATTCTAGGATGTACGGGCTTGCGCCACAATACAGTAATAACCTGCATATAAGAACCTATTTAGCCTAACATTTTGATTTTTTTTTATAAAAATTGGAGGTACAGATGAAATGGCAGAAATAATTGAGTAAAGGGTATCAGTCAGTAAGATACAAAAGTTGAACTAAAAATGAAAACCATTTCATTACTTTACCAATACTGAATAAAGCAATTTAATTATTGAGAATACATCACATACATGTATGGTAAAGTTAAATATGTGCTGATCGCAGTAGTGCCCCTATCAATTAAGAACCTATCGAAGAACCTAAGGAGCCTAAAATCCCACAAATACCATTTGTATAAGAACCTATTAAGGCGAAGTTGGAAAAACCTAGGTTCTTATACGCGGGTTTTTACTGTACCACAACAAGTCTTTTCAAGAGTGGACCGAAAATGACAACAGAACGAGCTAAATTCTTGTCATCGATATCACAAAATCTCACTAAATTAAGAGACCTATAACATATTTCATAGCACGTTGACGTCTTTTTAAGTTTCACTATATTAACATAACTGTGTGCACAATTTTCTTGCCTGCGCTACGTTTGCCAGAAAGTGTCTTGTTCCACCAGCTGGAAAATGTCCGGTGTTTTCGTCAAGCCAAATGGAGTGAATAGATATTGTAAACAGCCTTCATAAGTGACAGATAGGCGGACTAGATTTCTGGCAAAGACTTGCTTCAGTTCAATATGATTATATAATGGTTTGTCTGTAATTTATCATATAAATAATGATATGTCAGAGAAGTAATTGAAGGCGATTTTTTATTGGCGGTCCAGAAGTGTTTCCAGGGAGTGACTATTAAATGTTTTTTTTTTTACCAAAGATGGAAAAAGTACTGCAGCTTCTAAGAATATGATAAAACGAAAGAAAAATGAATTTTTGTTGTAGTATGACGGTTTTTTGTAATTTTAAAGGCCAATAAAATCTGCGGGTATTTGTTATAAAGAGCACGTTGTGGTTAATGATAGGAAGAGTCACTTGTACCCTGAAGATAGCAAGCGTCTTTATGGTTGGTAATGGATTGGTGATAACAATTAAACAGGAAAAATAGCGCCCAGGATTACAACATGAAAATAGCATCAAGGTTCTTAGCCCAAGGGGCGCCAGAAATATGAAATATTTCCTCAAATTTAGTTCCAGCACCCGGGAACAAATAATTCTAAATATGGATTTCCAAGCATCCGGAGTCGTATTCTAACGCTTTTACACTGAGATCAATCCTTATAGAGGAACTGACAAACTGGAAATTTGACAACAGAGGAACTGTGTTAAATATACTGTCAAAACTGATACTAACAATCAGGACTTATCAAATATAACAATCAAATTACCGCATTTGTACTAGAAAAGCCGGATTTTAATTATTATTAATAAACCGGATTCCGAGCTGCAACGAAAGTTGTTCTGCTAAGAGATAAAAACGTAATAGTAGCACAGCCGACAAATTAACTAATATGAAATGTTGTTACTAAGGATTGTATTACTCATCATAAGAAATACGAAATGTTGCAACTAAAGATATTGTTGTATTACTCATCAGAAAAATATCTATTTTGAGTTCTGCTTCCTTAGGAAGTATTTGATAAACTACATTGTCGCATTTGCAAATGAGTCTAAATGAGTAAAGGCGAAGCAGCATGGAAAATGCACTTACTTTATAACTCATTGTCCTCCAGTAAATTTCAAGCTACTTCAATATTTGAACATACTATTGATGTAAGCTGTCTGATGTGTTCAATAATCTTACTAAACATCGACAATAACAAAATAGAAAATCTTTCATTTTCGACTCAGGTTATGGCGTAGACTCACCAAAACTGAGGTTGATAATGTTAAATGTGTCTACTAACATCTGAACTACCCATGATGCAATCGCGAGCAGGCGTAGTTACCTTGTAATAAAATTATCCTACACTCAGCACTACAAACTAAAACATGCTGTAGACAAATGACAATACCTCCATAACATAAAGCGTGATTGATAGGTTTATACTTTTATATTGCAGTTGTTTCTACGCGTGAATAGTCTTTAATCGTTAGAAAGACTAAGCTAGAATCGTTAAGAGTTTATACATTCGCACATGCCAATATGCTCTCATAATTGGCAAATATTCGCATAATACATAGGAAATGCATTTTCTGTGACACATACACTATGTCTCTGTTGCCAATATTGGGCGTTCATATTGTTCTACTGTTCAATCACGAATTAGCTATAAAATCTGAACCTACCCGAAGCTACTTAAAGTAACTACCATTTCATTTGTAATTTTCACTTTTGCAATCAACCTTAGGATTATAAAATATCGGGGGAATATAACGGGGAAGTGTTTTGTTACATGATGTCAATTAGTGTTTCGCTGTGGTGGAATATATATTGTAGAAGTTCTCAGAAGAGGTCTTTCAAAGACTTTTAGTTCCTTATGTAACTACTTCAAACTGTAACCTTGGTCTTCTTGTCACGTGAGTCGCGCCACTCGCCTCAGGTGCTTCTCGCCCACCTGCGCCTCTGATTTGACCGTGGAAATGAACAAGTGATGTAAAGTGAGCAAAATGCACCAAGGCGAGAGAGGTGTGGCACGCCATATTACGATTTTCATGTTTATTTTGTATGTACACGAATCTCGTATTTCTTCTTCGTTAGTATATAGAGAAGCGCCTCTTGAAACACTGTTAGGCATCAGGCACTGTACGGCATGGAGTGGGGAGTTTTATCTTAGCTGCTTCACGCCTCGATGGTCACTTCGATCGTGATGTGCACACTTTCAAACCTTCCTACACTCCAAACATTCTAACAGTCACACTTTACTTTCATTTCAATAGAACCAACAATGTAGTTTAGTTTCCATTTTATGCTACCATTGCTAAGACCTAGGACGGTTTCCATTGCCTACATCTCCTATTCTTACACTTTTTTTAGTATTACTATGATATAAATGTTAGTGATCTGATCATATCCGCGGGTCCAAAGCACCTAATAATAGCCTGACCTGTTTCTGCGCAAGATTGCATTGCAAACATTGATAAAACGTCAAATACTTAACGATCCAGTAACTATTATTGGAGGGTTTACTTGGCACAATTCGCTTGTTTTAAATAAGAATATGCTTAAGGTGTTTGGAGATAGTTTGTTATGGGATATCAGTAGAGTTGTTATTAGAGCAGAGCATCAGGCGCCATTAGCTGAACCAAATCAATGATATGAAGGGAAGTCTGCTCGTCGTAATAGTGCTTTTATCACTCGGAAGCAGACTTTATCACCAATCTCGTTTTGTTATATATCCTTTTGATTATTTTGTTCTTTACTTACTAAATTACAAATTTTGAAAGTAAGGCCCCCAGGAGACGGAGCGCGACAAGGAGAGCCACTTCAACAAATTGCAGAAATCGAAAACCGTAGACTTACCGTCCTGGGTCGGGTTGCTCGGGGGTGGTTTTATCCAGGATTAATTACACATGGTAACTCGATGGTTATGTTCAGAAGTAAACCTGGTTTAAATTTAACCCACTTTTGAATAACCCGCGACTGTTTTTGTAGGAGAACATGGCAATGTTGATAGGTTTTCGAGTAGAGTTTAAAGTGCTATAAACTTCAAATAAATTGTATGACTAATGTGTTATTTTGAAGTGGGAAATGGTCTATTTTCAGTTCTTTTATTCATTCAGTTTATAATGAAGGCTAAGTATGAAAACTTGTATAAAGTAATTTCTCATCCTCATTTGTTGGGTTGAGGCGTCTCGAATTATGTTATGAGCTCTTTTTGAAAGAAAAAATAAACAACGAGAATAGGTGTGCTCATTTTCGTAAAATGTCCGAGACAATCTCTATGTTATCCTCTCAGACTCAGGACAAAGAGAAATGCGGAATAGACTCAGAAAGGTTAGAAAGGTACAGAATAAATCAGAAAGCCAAACATATTTATATACGTCCGGTTCTTCTTTTGAAATTGAAGCACACTGAACGAAAAGGTTTTTCCTTATACTGAAGTTCTCTTGTACTTACTGAGTTTGTCACTCTTCGTCTCTCATCCAATAACAATAGCAGCAAGTGTGTATCAAACTGATTTCTGTCTAGCCATCATATATCGTCTGGTATCGCCCTATCTGTATGTCTATTTCGTGCGCGACAAAGCGAAATTCAGAACGAAACTCAGAACAAAATAACCCATTTTAAAATAAGCCAACATTGAAATTGAAATAGAGAGAGAGAGAGAAGATCTTCTATGGGCATTGTTTAACTTAAAAGTTCTGAAATGAGTCGTTATTTCATTCTACAAATATATTTAGCTACTTTTGTGATTGTAGTGCAGTAGGAATCATAATATTTGCTTTGCGTTTCTTGTTCGACTTGACGGAAGTGAAGTACAATGCAATTATCGGAGCCCGATTTTCCTTTCATTCGTTAGACTAAGTGGACGCAGCTCCTACTTGACAAATCGGAATGGTGATAAATGTAATTCCAATGTTTGGTTTTCAATTATGAGTCACCAGAGGTCTTAAATTCCCTTTTATACTTCCATACTTTTAAGATTATCCCAGATTTATTTCGAGTGTCATGCGACATTTTAAAATTAAGATACGGAGCAGAAAGGCAAATGAAAAAAAAAAAATTCGAGAACTCAGTTTATTTTGATGTTACAGTTTTTAAGTAATAGCTAAAGAAGATCTAGGTCATAAAATGTAGCAATGTTCATCAGTATGGTAATGGGTGTAGCGAAAATGACATTTCTAGTGATAGTAGTAGTGTACCAAAATACCCTACGTCAAAAACAAAATACTCTGAAGAAAGATCCGGAAGATCTGACTGCCTTAAAATAATCTTCCCTTATTTCTAGCACAATCCATCCTCTGTGGAGTGTTGATCCGCACTCGCGCATCAAAGAATCTTTCACGAAATAGCGCCATGATGTCCACCCGAAAATACGGCCCTGTACAATCAGATAACTACAGGTTTTGTCTTTTCTATTTGTATTTGTTCAATGTTTTTGGTTTATAAGGCGCTTGCGCCTAGCCTCCATGGCGGCGGCTTGTTAAAATAAATGCTTGCTTGTAATCATAGCTAACAGTTTGTAGGGTGAACTATACCCTGTCTTTTCACAGTCATATTCACGAGGTCACAAACTCATTCGCACTATTTAAATATGATCAGCGCGTATTTACAGAGTAACGCGCAATACATGTCAAGGGCTTAACGCACGGGGGGGACTAACTACATGTTGAAAACAACCTCATTTCATCGATTGGGAAATGTAAATTTATGATGAGCTAGATAACTTAATATGCAGCTTGAAATACAAATTTATAGAAAATCTCTGCAAGATTACATCGATACGTTAGCACTTTTCTCCAAGCTGGATTTTGTAAATCTTTTCTTGATTAAGGTCTACCCATATCGATAATGACTGACATAAAACATAGATGGACCACGCTACACCAGAATCACAAAAGGAAGCAAAGAAAAACGCCTGGGGCGATATAAGGGCTAACGGTGAACACCAACCGTGAGCCGCAGAATGTGTCTTTGCCATCACTCGCCTCGAAGTGTTTAACATCCCGGCCACCACCAATCAGGGAGCCCTATTATTTAAAAACACAACGACATCATTAGTAGCTGTGCCAATAGCGTCAAGTACAAGGGGAACGTGTTATTGGTTCTTCCCTAAATGACACGCATTTAAAAACTGAGAGCTTCACTTGAGCAAGTCATACATCAGCGATCGCTCTCGAAGGAGAGACGGAGACAAATCAATATGGAGTTCAACAACTCCAGTGTTGCCGCCAGCCAATACTTCGACCAGTGCTATTTTTTACGCAACGTGGCAGACTGGACTGTAGAATTCTCGGGTGCCTACTTCTTGACTTTAGCCCTGAACGCCATGACTTGCATCCCGACAATCTTGGGAAACTGTCTCATCATCACCGCTATATGTTCGACCCCATCACTCCACACGCCATCAAATGTCTTCCTAATCGGTCTGGCGTTTACTGATCTAGGAGTCGGACTTCTAGTCCCTTTTCTCAACATCGCAAGGATCGTGCCCAAACTTCAAGGCCAAAGTATTGACACCTGGTGCCCTACGCAGGTGGCCTACACGTTTTTCGGGTTTTATTCTGCGGTGTATCGTTCCTAATAGTCGCAGCTTTCACCACGGACAAGTACCTTGCCCTTCACTGGCATCTGAGGTATGTAACAATAGTAACCACCAGGAAGGTCGTGTACCTTGTGCTCAGCTTCTGGGTCGTGTTCTCGGCTATGACGACTATTCAGATCTGGAGTATGACGGCCTACAGGGTCAGTATTTGTGTGGTGGTGCCTTTATTCCTCTCGACAACTTCAGTCATTTACATCAACATTTTTCGAGTCCTCAGAAGGCATAAGATACAGATACAAACACAGCGCGCCCAGGCTTCCGTTAACGAAGATAGCACATCAGGAACCGGTTGTAACGCGGATACGGTGAACATGGTCAAATACAAGAAATCGGTAACCAGCATGTTCCTAGTCTACTGCCTCTTCGTGTTGTGTTACTCACCTTACATTTGCGTCCAAATAACTGTACTCATAGTCACTCTAAATACTAAGGACTCCACTGCGAGCGAGACTATCAGTTGGAGGCCTCTATATGTAGCGGTGGATGTGACAGAGACTATTGTCATTATGAACAGCCTCATCAATCCTTTTATCTACTGTTGGCGAATGAGAGACATTCGAAGGGCGGCTAAACATGTGCTTTTGGTGGTAGGATGTCGTGCGAACACCTAGCTATGAACGTATTGGTGTGCCGTATATGACGAATTGGAAACCAGCCGTACATGCATATTAAAAGTGAAAGCTCACAACACAATGAAATTTGCGGAATTGCATATTTGTATAACTACGTCTAACGTCGGAAGCGTGACAAACAAGAAATGAAACTATGAAACATTATCCAAAAGGGAGGAGCACTATTTGCTCACCGATTGCTGCTCTCCCGAAGAACATTGATATTTATTCTGCAGTGAAAATGCACTTGCTTTATTTAGGCTGCCCAGGAAATTCTTAGAATGGAAAAATATTTCTCAAGGAATGCCAAGAGGACATTAGATACTGGAAATTGTCGTAGACTTAAATGTGATGTATGGGTGACTTTCTGGCGGTGAAAACGTTCTCGACCCACGATTACCGGAAAGTAAAAAATAATGTAAGTCTTCTCGTAAAATCTAGGCGATAACAATGCATTCAAACTTCTTAAAGAAAAGGGATCTGCTGAAAGAAATATAAAATATCAGGCGTGCTGTGATTCCAGACAATATGAAAGTGGTTCTTAAGCCTTTAATGGTCTTTGCAAATTTCGTTAAAAATTTGGCGCATGTTTTCAGCTTGCTGCGCCTTAGTTATTGTTTATATTAGACGCAACAAAAAGATCAAACATACAATTCTTTTAATCAAGGCGAAAAAAGTCTAACCGACAACCAGAGATTACGTCGCATATGTACACCTGTATAGAAACTATGGTTATTCAATTTCATTTTTCGACAGTCACTGATATTTATGTGAATAGCGGCTAAACGCACGACCTTCTAAGACAATGAAACATTTATATATCCTGTTAGAACGTCTCTAAAGTTGTTCGCCTGGAGAAATGATAGATTAATGTGCAATATGATCTGCGCATTAGATAAACCGCAGTATATGTTAAGGGTTAAGTAAACTGAATTCAGGCCGGATTCAACATGCAGCAAGTATCCGTATTTTGATGTAACTTGTCTAATGTTGTCTAAAATCAAAAATGTTAAAAATGCATCACGTTTCGATTGCTTTCGGGCACGATTGGAGCAAAGTGCATTAAAAACCGCGAGAGAAAAGCAATGCGTAGGTTTTAGTGAAGGAATCGCAGAATTACATTAGACTTGTCATTCATAGAAAATATCGGATCCTCTTCTCCCCCATAAGTTTTTTCTTCTTCTGACTTTCCTTTTTAATTGCTACGAAAAATTGTGATGAGTATTGTTTAAGAGAGATCAATTATTCACCAGGAAACATAAAGTACTAAAGTTTGTAATAGAGTACCAAAAAGACCAATGTCGACTCTAAAGTGAATACGAACTTCCCGAAGTTCTTTTAAGAACTTAAAAGTGTTTGTCACAAGCAGGACGAAATGGCAAGTGTGCAGTTCCTCTAGGAACTCGATAATAAAGCGCCCAATTGACAAAGCTCAGTGTTTGTTAGTAGTAGGTATTAAGAGGATTACTGTTAATTCTTTCCGAAGTCAACAAACAAATTAACGGAAGTCCGCAAAAAGGCAAAACAAAGAATCTTGATAATAATAAGTAGAACACAAAATAGGGTGGTCCAGCCACGCATAAAAATGTAGGTATTGCTTCATCATCAAAAGTGAACTTTTATGGCCATTTACACGTGATTCATGATGTCGTAAAACTTGGCATTTAAAGGTTTATTTTTTTCAATAAGGAACCTCTATGGTTCAGAACAGTTTCCTTTTGGTAATATTGATCAGGCATGCAGATGTCTTCTAATGAACAGGAAAGAACTAACGCGAGGGACTCCCACCGGCCTCGCGCAAATTGGAAAGTTGTCAATTCCAAGTTGGCTTTATGAATGGTAACTCTTCGCGTTCTATTAAAAAAAGCAATCGTGATTGACAAGACTAATCAGACAGCATGAAGTTTTGGCGTTCGAGTTGTACCAATACTTAGGGGACTAAATTAACGACCACTTTGATGGCTCCACTTGCTAATCTCCAAATTACATTTGCTAGACTCGGCCGCTCCACAAGATATTTCTTTCAATTGTACTCCAGACAAAATGGCTTTATGTTAAAAGTACTTTAAAAAATCATAAAAATTGTTATTGCTATTTAATGAATTTTAAGATTACTCCAATGCTTTTAGTTTGAAAATGCGCCGTAATTATATGTTGGTAAAGCAGTAATATCAGAATTTTACAAAGGAGTCCATATGTCGTTTACGTTTAATAATATACTTCACAAAGGCATAACCATGACGTGAAGGTATAAAATAACAATCATATAACTAAGAGAAAGAAGAATAATAATAATAATAATAATAAATAATAATAATAATAATAACAATAATAATAATAATAATAATAATAATAATAATAAATAATATATGTGGTCAGTATATGCTAGCTAGGAAACTGTCAATAGTGGGCTGAGTTATGTCATTTATTTTTATTCTCTCTCTTGTAGAGATGGGAATAGAAAGCATGCAAAATATCGATTTCCAAGTATTCGCAAGACTAATTACTTTCCGTGAGCACTGACATCGTCATATAAAGTCCTCACTAATATATAAAATAGAATAACATAGGTAACGTTGTGTCTCCGAGCAATTTTGAATGGCTGTCATTATGAGTGAGCTTCCTGTGGCTGATAAATCAGATATAAAGACTGGGTGGAATTCGTTATTTATAAACAAAGAAACATTATCGTCGCATCTTGCTGCAGGGAAATTCATTGTTTCGATTTAAACTATTTCCAAAAATTGATGTTTCATGACAAGAAGGAGGACATTATCGAAAAACGTTAGCAAGATTAGGTGTTTGCTAACGGTTCGCCTGTGAATGAGAGTCGGTAACACATAACGAGAAGAGAAAGTTCTAACGCGCGAATTTATTTACAGAAATTGTTATCTGTAAGTTTCGTATCTGCTCCTTAATTTTATATAAGGCATGCGGACTGAGATTGTACCTATGTGCTGTCCGACTTATCAACGATTCATTCGGACTCAAAGGGTTAGATGGTATTTTCCTGAATTATTGAAATACACTATACATTTTCAAAACAAAATGTATAGTAATATTTATAAAATGTAGCAGAGGGTTTGAAACATTATGGCATAAACATTTGAATATGTGCAAATAAAGTATTGAAGTATACTGAGAGATGTGATTGCTTTGTAATTGTTTTTTTTTTTTAAACAAGTTGACGGGACATCCTGAGAGTAGGGCCCTTAGTAGTCGTCTAAAGACATGTAGAGCGAGGGAAAAGCGACTTTGTTTGAAGTCACTGCAAATATGGACACTCCTGCCACGTTGGTATGGAAGTCTATAGATATGAAATATCACCATCAACAGTCATGCTTTTGGATAGTTACACTATAAGTTGCGATATTCTCTATAAATTACTATAGATTTTCTACAAGGTCCTGACATCGAAAGCATGGTTTTGTTGAAATTAACCGGAAAAAGAAACAGTCCAACAGTTACTTTCAACTTTCTTTTAGATACAATTTTACCTTTTTTTTCGAGGGGGAGGAGCCATAAGTTCATACTAATATGCATTCATACTACACGCTGACGGGCGATGTTTTCTAGAGTGTTTGGGAATGCACTGTTGTTTTGCCCTGCGGACATCCGTGGTTATTTTATCTTCTAATCTTCAATCAAATGATAAATATCTTACAAGCGTTATTATTCGTACAACGCCATTTTGCTGCCGAAAACATGATTGGTGAAGAAGAGGATGTTTGGTGAGGTTGACTGTAAAAAGACAACGATAGACAAGGATCACCATGATTTTCTATGCATTAGATCCCGTTGGATCAGTAAAAAAATAATCATACTGCAGTCAACATCTTTTTAACGAGCCACACGCGCGCACTGAGATTTATGTCCTGCCTTTTTTACTAGTCTTATGGTGAAACGGTGGTCTAGGCATAAAACATACTACTTCAAACAAGTAAGCTATATCTCGGGGCAAATGAGACGAACATGAATGTTATCAAAGCAGTTCGTATTCATTAGTTTTGAATATTTCAAGTGGAATAGAAATTGATTAAAAATTAATATAAGTTCCGAGTATTTATATATGTTTGGGTTTGAATGAAATGAAAAATGTGTTTCCTAAAGTGTTGTTTAGTTTATTTTTGGCCTCCAAACCTCATTTCCTTTCTTTTGAATAATACCATTTGGTCAAGATACGATTTAGCTGAAAAATATTATAAGTTGAAACAATAATTACTTTCAGACTTAAACAAAAGAATGCTAAATTTAGAGTGAACGAAAGGGTATTTGCTGCAAGCCAAATGTTAAATAACAATCGACATACTTGAGAAGTTTTTGTGCAAACAGCGTTTGTTTGCATTTCGAATGCTCTCTTCTTGCCTTTACTGTAGAAAACATTTCATATTTCCGCTTTAGTGGAATAAATGACCAGTAATCGAGATCTAGATAACACATCGCTGCCGGTGCATTCAAATTCAAGATGTAATTACTAAGAAAACAATATTCTTAAGTAAATGTCCCCATATTAAGAAGATTTCTCATTTTCAAGGGTCTTCAACTCAAAGGACCAAGATCCTGCTAATAGAAAAACATCATTTACAAGCATGTTCAGTTCTGTAGTTTTCTTGGAATGTATATAGCAGATCGTATCGTATTTCGTTTATCGTATAATTGTTTTTATATTGTCTTGCGAATTAATTTCCGTTGCGGTGTGCTGAATGTGAAACTGATGCCTTTCTTATTCAAATCCTGCCCTGTAATGTTTGGAGCGCAAATCTTGAACCTAAGGAAAAGTACGAAAGGGAACTAACAGGTTACTCAAAAAAATGTTAAAACATTCTTATGGAAAATCTGATGTGCTCAAGATTCTCAAAATAAATGTGTTTCCCAAGTTACTAGCAGGGGCTCCACAAGGACTTGCCTTTATATTTGATCTTTTTAAGACCTACCTCGGACTGTCAAAATGGTAGAATCTATTATAGAAAACATTGATAAAAGTCTTCCCTAAATCCTCCCACGATATGCGGAACCAAATTCACACTCCCGAGCCATATCCTTTCACTGGGAGGAAGTTATACAACTTCATACAACTCATATTAGTACAAAGCCTCTTGTTCATTTATTGACAGAGTACGATCTTGTTTCTCACACCACCTGCGATGTGAAACCTAGGGATGTTTTTGACAGTGGTACTCGCATATGTCATTATGTTGGCATGGAAACAATGGATAGCGCGACTGAATAGGATTGAAATGAACAAAATACCGGTTTTAAGAAAAGAGAAACTAATACAGCGCAAGCCTTGTAGTGCAAGCCTTGTAGTCGCGATTTGAGCTCCGCGTTCACAATTGCTATGCATGGGATGCACGCCGTTGTACAAATTAAGCTGATTATAAGGTTCAATTTCAGAGGAAAGTTAGAAAGAGTTGTACGTTAAACGCATACCTTGTACTGTCCTGTTACTAACGAACGTTTTGGGAACCGACATGCACTGAAGACATGCACTGAAGAAGTTTCAGGAGGTCTTTGCTCTCACAAGCCTTAGCATTGATAATGATGTCACTCTGAATGAAAAGGGAAATGGGATGTATTTCCTCATAATGGCAAAGCCATTTTATTGTATTGCTGCGAGGGAGGGAGGCCGCAAAGAGTGGGGGTTTTTCGGCAGTTATCTCTTCCCGCGGTACTCTACGAGGCTTTCTACGCTGATAAAGACATATAGTGGTCTTACTTAGTAAGATCTGCGGAGCAAGTCTAGCTATTAGTCAACGGTCTAGCCAATGCTATATAGAAGATTTGAGATATCCAAATAGCTGTCGGAGATTGGTAATAGCTAATACTAAGTCGGCGTGTTTAACGACACATTCGAAAGAAATCTCCAATCTTTTTAGTACGTGAATCAATTTACAGAAAAGGAAAATCTAAAAGATCAGTAAACTAATTACAGTTCTTAAAATCTTGTCTTAAGTGCATTTTAAAGATTCAGACACGCCCATAAACGATTAGCAGGAAATCTAAAATCAAAACATTTTTTTGGGAAAATGAAAAAGGAGGAGATTACGAATGTTGGTTTGAGGGCATTGGAAATACTTTTAACAAAGTTTATTTTCATTAATATCTTTTCCCTTTAGCGATATGTCATTCAAAGATAACTGAGGTGCTATAAAAGTATTACTTTTCCTGTGTTGAAATGACCGGAAATAATGCTAATAGTAGGTCTATTAGAATGTTATACCCCTGGGGATGCTATACCGGGAACACTAAAACCCGCGGGCTTTCATTGAACACGTATCATGAAATAGTCGGACGATTTTGAGAGCGGTGAGCATACCAAAACGTTCTTTGTTCTTGATAAATCTAATAAATCAAATTTTTACTATTCGTAAATGCGAAAACATCTTAGTCCAAGAATCCTAAAATTGAACCAATAAACCCACCCTAGGGGTTTTCCCTGTTTGTAAGTTATCCATTTGGAATCCGAGAGCTTGCTGGTCGGAGACGGTTAAAACGTTCAGAAATGGGCCAACAGTTATGGCGGGGATTGTAGAATATGGTTGAGTTCATGTTAAATGTCTACCTGGTGAAAAAAATCCAACGATCCCCACCCAAGAAGTTCAACCAATGGCATTTAGGGGTTTTACCGGCAGAAACTTATGGGAACATATTTGTTATAAGTATAAATCAACTAGAGGTCTATTACCAGTGCATTTGTATTGACTGCGCTACTAATGGTGTATTTGTGATAGACCATTAGTAGCGAAAATTGGTTATTTTCCGAGTGAATTAAAGAGGATAAAGTAAAGCTTACACCATTTTATTTTCAGGGATCGACCATCCAGTTGATTTATACTAAAACAATTAGACATCTCGGCCTCGTGTGTCTATTGGATAATGGCCCAGTCGGCCTTGCCGTCTTAACAGCAAGTTTGAAGTGTGTAGAGCTCCATACATCACGAACAGACCACTTTCCAAGATGGAAAAATATTGTTATTGAACTTTTCTCGCTTAAAACCCTAGTGTAATGTCAGCCGAATATTCCCTACACTTAGCGTGCAGCCATTTGCTTGACACTAATTAGGGAAATTTACTCGTAAAATGTTTTGGCTTTGATGAGTAAAACTGGCGTCTGCAGGTTTTGATATATTAAATCCTAATTTCTAATATTGGATTATACTTAGAGAGTGTGCAAAGGCTCTGTAGGGGTCGCATTAACCTATAATCAGCTGACTGTCTTTACTGAGTAACCATTAAATTATGGGATTTAGACGCTTTTATAACGTCTTTGATGGTCTCTCTCAAGTAGAAATGTCAAAGGTAGAAAGTAGGGTGTTTTTGCACCACTCTATTCCGCGCCATGGGCCGTCCTTTGTGGAGGGGCCAAACGCCCCCAGTCCTTCTTTTCCTTCATTATATTTTCGTATAAAGTAGGGAGGGGGAGGGGGTGACTGTCGTCATTGTTCCACCGAAAGATTTCAAGAAATGAAATCCCCACAACACGCGACAACAAAGTAAGAACACGAGCAGGGAATGAAACGTTGTGTGAGTCGTTCCCGAGTAGATTAGTTATCTCGTTAGTTTGATGGACGCATCAAGACGATTTTATCAAACGAGGTTTAACTTCCCTGCATGAGCGTTACTGTAGCACGGCTTTTCGAGGACTTGTCTCGTGTGAGCTTTTCTAAGCCATTTACCTACATTAATTCACGTCCTAGTAAATTAAGAACTTCTTCTGCGCGCTGTGGGTCTTTAGGGCAGATTTCGGATATTGGTCAAACGTTGATGAGACTCGGTTTGCTTTGCATTCCTACTGGTCGAGAGCTTTTACTCTTCGTTTAGTCAACATACCAAGTAAAACCAAACGACAAGTAGAACCAAACTCCAAGTAAAACCAAACACACGAGTACTTTCAGTTAACTTTGCTTGACCACTAGACACAAGTCACAAATTCTTCGTGATCTGATTGGCTGTTTTGTTTTTGTGCTGCATCTTTTAATTGGCTAATTGGTTCTACTAATGATCGGCTTAGTGTTACTCTGGTGTTGTTGTATTTCAGGGTTTCTCCAGTAGTACTATCATCTTGTCCGTTCCAGGGTGGTTCATGTTGAATAGTTTTGTAATAAAAATGTCACTCAACTTTAAATATCCTGCCTTTCAAACACCGGTCCCCCCTCCCTCCCCTCCCTCCAAAAGGCAGGTCAGCCAAACGCCGCTATTCACTTGCGATTTTTGTCGCATGATCTGTCGCAGCGATTTTCTCGCGCGCAAGCTGCAACTGAACAATTGCTAGTGAGATGCAATCTCGGCGATTTTTCTCGCGCGATGTCACACTTGCTTCAAACATGTGCTAAACTATTTGCAACTCGATGCGATTTTGCAAAAGAAGAGCACAGAATCGCATCAAATTTTTCGTTTACACTAGCGATTTCAACTCGTGCGACACAGATGGCGAACGAAACGAAATCCCCACAACTGAAGCCACAGTCAACCGTGATTTATCAGCTTCTTTCGATCGCACAACTAACATTTAGCAATCACAAACAGCACTCAGAGGATTTGTAAAAGCTACCGGGTTACTTAGATGTAATTAATCGGTGCAGAACTCGCTGAATTATCAAAAACGGAATAAGCTAGTTTTTTCTATCTGTATTTTTAAAGATAGATGTCCTAAGGTTAGTGTTACACAATATACGAGACGAGTTTTCCCAAAGCCCCGATAAGATGGCGGGGCGTAACCAAGATGACGTGTAACGCAAGCCAGGCTCTTTTTACGTCGCCATATTTTCTGTTATTCAGTTATTCGCCAAGGGTTTTTTAAAAGCCTTTCACGAATCCATAAAAGGGTATCACCGTCAAGCTAAGAAGTAAATGCATTTGGCGTTAAGCTTATTTAGAACGCTCAGTCGAGTCTCCTTAATAGGGGTTTCTTTCTCTAATGGGAATAAAAAGGTTCCCTGTTGTTCTATTGTAAAAACACACACATTTAAACGCATTCAGGAACCACGTGAACAGAATACCAGAGGGAAAGGAGTAATGCAAGTACTTTATCGCTCTCTTTCAAAACACTTTTCTCCTACATTGGAAATGGAATAGAAATGCTCCGCAGCGTTTCAAAGGCCAGTTTCAGACGTCGAACTTGTGCCGCGTCGAATCTAATTGTTAAAATTTAATTTGCAGCTTCTAGGCCACTTTGTCTAGTGAAAAAGGTAAATCTAGATGAGTCATAGCAGAACAACAAGGAATGTAAAGTGTGTTTTTCTTGTTTATTCTTTCTTTGCTTGTAAAATGGAGAAAACAGTCGGCTGAATTGGATTCGACGTGGCAAAAGATCGACGTTTGAAACAGACGTTAGAAACAAAATATTGCGTTCTAAGAACTTAGGCCTGTTTCAAACGTCGATCTTTTGCCACGTCGAATCCAATTCAGCCGACTGGTTTTCTCCTTTTCACAACAAAAGGAAGAATAAACAAGAAAAACAAACTTTTCATTCCTTTTTGTTCTGCTATGACTCATCTAGATTTACCTTTTGTACAAACGTTCGACATCTGAAACTGGCCTAAGACTCCAATCCTACCCTTTGCTATTCGATTTCAAGGGCGGATCTAGGGGGATGATTAGGGTGGCTAGCCACCCCCCTTGTGCTCATATTTCTTCCACCCCCTTGGTCTCAACTCTGTAGTTTATCTTTTGTACTAGCCACCCCCTTTCTTAAGGGTCTGCATCCGCCACTGGATTTGGTATTTTTAATTTTACGAGTGTCAGAAAGGAAGGATTATTGTTGATTCAGTAATATGTCGCTAGGTTTCCTATTTACTTCGACTTTAGCAACATTTGTCAGCGCGATTTTTGAGGTGTTGACGTGTTTAATGTCGTCCCCTTTACTGACTTTCCCAAAACTCACCTACCTGCTGTTTTACGTTTTCGCAAAGCTCTCGTGGTTATCGTGCTCGCGGGGTTTTGCTTTTGGCGCATGGAATTCCAAACATTGATTTAAAAGATCAAACAGCTTCTTGTAAAAAACAGGAACGCAACGGGACTTTCAAAAGATATCCCGTGACTATCCCGTGATTTATAAACCTGCATAGAACAGACAAACACTAAATAAAACGTTGTTTAAATAAAGTGGTGGATCTATTATTACACCAAAGATAATGTCTTTCATGTCCGTGCGCTTATTACAATGCTTATTCAAGGCAATTCATGAAGTTTAATATCGCAAAAAGAAATAAAAAATGATTTCTAAGGAAGTCTATTTTTAGGAAACAAAAAATCTTGGAGCGTCCCGGTCACGATTTTATTAGTAACACTGTTATTAAACGTCTATAGATGACAGGTTGAGGGAATATTAATTACAAAGATCCGGCGTGGAATTCGTAGAAACATAGTGGCTGTGATATTAGCATAGATTCGAGAAGTTGAACTTCAAGAGGAGACGGGGACGTGGGATCGTTCGGATTGCCATTGCTCGGCCGGTTTGCACCGGAGAATTAACAACGCAACTTTCGCCGCATGCCTCACATCACGCATGCGCAGACAATAGATCAAAGGATTGGTGAGGGAATTCAAGATGACGATAGTCTCCGTGAAATCAACTGCTACGTACAGGCGACTGTGACTACTTGGGTTACCATGGAAACCGCCCATTTCTATCACCAGTATTGTTGCCTGTACAGTTATATATGGCAAGTAGCAGAGAAGAAATAAACAATAAACAACAAACATGCTCGTAACGGATTTTCTGTAGCGGGCCATATTAAAGTTCCTTCCGGGGCCTTCGGAAGTTCGGTCCGTTGCTTGCGATTGGCTTTGTATTTGTACTTTGTGGCGCCTCAGAACTTTGTAAATTCTAAAATAGGTGAAGGAAGTTCCACACAGAAAAATTGCTAGCACTATAAACACGCTTGTACGATACACAGCCATGCTCCAGATTTGCACGGTCGACATGGCGCCAAAGATAACCCAAAAACTCACTAGCATGTAGATGATTCGCTTAGTCGTGACGATGCTTGTGTAGCGCAAGTGCCAGTGAAGCGCGAGGTACTTATCAATGCTGAGAGCGGCGACAGTTAGAAACGACACGCCACAGAACATCACTCCAAAAAATGTATACGCCACTTGGACGGTACACCAGGCGTCGACGCGTGCGCCTTGTAGCTTAGGTAGAATCCTGGCGATATTCAACACGGGTACGATGATTCCGACACCTAGATCAGAGCACGCTAACCCTACTAGGATTATATTGGAGGGCGTATGCAATATAGGCATTATCCAAATGCCCAGGATGATTAGAATGTTGCCTAGAATTGTTGGCAAGCACACCAGACAGTTGATGACAATAATAGTAATATAGGTCTCCGAGAATTCGAGTGTAAAATCCGCGGGAGCACCCAGAAAATAGCACTGTTCGTATGGGAGTAAGGACGTCGAGTTTCCTTTTGTTTCCTCAGCCATCTTATGATGTTGTTTAATTTCTTTTGATGGAATATCTTGGTAAAAATGACCAGAGTGTGATAAGATTTCCAACTAACGTTTTCCTATTGAGTCAAGGTGCGAAGAGCAAATGCAAGAGTTTTTCTCTCTTTAGTCCAGATTGACGCAGCTGAGGTATAATGTCATTAAGTCACAAAGCGCACAATAGCGCACGTTCTCACCCAGGTTCTCACCTTCTCCCGTGGATCTTTTGTGCGCCAACACCAAACTGGTTTACGAGAAACTCTAATGAACCCAGAAAAATCCATTAATCAACCATTGGTTTGATAGCTCAACCATTGATTCGCCTTCATATGTTAAACTGACTGCAAAGCTTATCGAAAAATAAATATCCGATTCGCATTTACTAATTTCGCATCACCCTCTCTAGATGGTGCTTTTGGACTTGGAGAGCGAAGATTTTCAGTCTGATTACAGTAAAGACGAATGTCGAGTAATTTCCATTCCGTGTTGTGATATATGGGACCGAGCGTCAGTGAGGTTTTTATACCCTCCTGCTAGGTGTTAAGTCCAGGATGTCGCACCGACTGACTCTCCGTTTCCATTCAACTGCAAAATAATATTAAAAATACCGAGTTTAATTGTCGGAATACACCTGCTATCGGGCCGTCTCGTACCACGGTTTGTTATCATAGAATTAGACGCACTCAAGGCTCTGTCTTCCAAGCACGTTTTACTCGTTCCTCTGTCTACCAGTTTACGTCCCAACGTAATTTTGTATCGATTTTAGACGCAAACCTCTATTTATAAATCCTTGAGAGAGACTTCTGTGTGAAGGGATGCTTGAACAGGCCAGCCAAAACAAAGACTCTAGGCTTTCACAAGAAGATAACAATTTCTGTTACGCTCGTTTCTATGTCGATTGGAATGATTAAACTTCAATTATATATTCGGATTTCTCGGCGCACGCTCATCAATTGGTTTCGGTTTACGAGCTAACATATCTCAAGACTTGTTCCCGTGTAATTAGTCAAATTAGAAAAATTGTGACAGAAAGAAAACCTTGTAAATTTAATCGCGCTAGAATGTTTTGCGGAAGTGAATATTTCGATCCATTAACCAATGGCCATGGGAAACTAAGTTCCACGTTGATCGCTGTCATTCCGTTATCGCTGATAAAAAAACGCTCTAAGCTATCGGCTATCGGTGAAGTTTTGTCAGACCACTCACTTACATTCTCAGATTTTAAGGGCTTTTGACAATGTCAACCGGCTTGCCTTTTGAATCATGTAAAAATTCATAGATAATGAAATAGGACCATAATTTCATTTCGTTTGTAAATAAATGTTCTTTAAGCCTACCAGAGAACACATAGAGCCAGGAAACAACTAATCCGCTATTGAAATGAACATGTTTATAATCGGTTAGTCGCTAGCGCTGTGACAAAATATTAACCTACTTTCTATACCCTGTATAAACTTTCAAACTGAATTTGCTGAACCTATTTTCCCTGAATAAACTGAACAAATTGGATTTATTATACAATTTTATAGGGAGTATCTTTAGAGGATTTTCTGTGTACCCAGAGAAAATCCCCCTAAAATAACTGCTAGGACTCATTTAGCGCCAAGAGGACATTTAACTCCCAAATCCGATTAATCCGATTTCTTTTTTCGAGCTGCCCTTAAAGTGATTTTTCATTAACTGCCGTGGACTTGATATAAAGTTCCCGGGGAGTTGTTTGGTAGAGTGTAAAGTGCATTTCACGGTCGGTTTTACCGCCCGTCCGGTTTACGAGTAAATAAAACAGTGTTTGATTTTATTCTTTTCTGCAAACGGTTTAGCAAAGGGAATGGTTTTGGTCCGATTATTGAATATTAACTCATTGCACCTTTACAGTAAAACGCCGAGAATACCTTTCTAAGAACATGGAATTTGTAGACATTCCCAGAAAAAGTGCGCATTGAGTGAAACGCGAAACTAACTTGCTTGTAAAGATCGAAACTGCTTGTAAAAATCAAATTGTAGATTTTAACTATAAATTTTCCTTGCTTTATAGAGTCTATAGAAGAAAAAGATGTACACTGGGAACCCTGTGCTCGGAATTGCAATATCTGAAGTTAACTGTTATGCATGAATTTGTAGGATTTTATAATATCGAAAATTATTTTGTTAATGATTTTTGCTCAAGGTTAGTGCCAGTATTGTCCTATTAAAAACATTTTGTTTCTCATTGGAATGAAAAACTAGAAAAGAACCTCTTAGATACCTATCGCACGAGAATCAGGGTATTACTATGCTAGTTTATACTGAAGTTACTTAGTTTTACTTCGACGTTACGCCTTTCCAATTAGCGAAAACCTTATAAAGATCACAATAGTTAATAGACAGCAATAATCAGCTTAATGGCAAATTGTTACAAATTTTAAAAGGCTTAGTCTCAAATCAATCCGTTTTGCTTGTTATTGATTAGGATATTATTGTGGAAATTCTATGTAACATGTAATATTATATTTATGTAGTCGTGATTAAAGAAAGGAAACTTTATTCGATGCAAACAGCTGTTTTGTGTCAACGACAAGTATTTACTAGATCTATAACACACAATATTCTCAATTTACGCAATATATATTCAGTCTCTATATATTCTCATATACAGACTTTAAGGAGTAATTAAAAATACTGATGTATGTGACAATAACAAAAAGTATTGTTATATTTCACTTATATTACCTATAATTATCTATTGTTTCTTGAAAATAGAGTAATAAACGTCTTTTTTTAACAAACACTGATAACGCTTCTCTTTTTCCGTCAAGCCTTAAAAATATCTCGACCCATAAGTAAAGTTTATAAGAAGAAAGACCCCTTAGTTTTACATGAACTTATTCTCGTCTCTCCTGGGTATTGATTACTCCTGGTAATAATTATGAATGTAAACAAATACAAACTCATTCTTTTCGGCAATTATTATCCCTGCTGTTTTGCGGTTTGCATAATTTCCATTTCCTCTATTTCAGGAACTAAAGTAGTTTTGAGTTAAAAAAAGTAATTACAAGAAACAAACATATCCCGAGTAGCAGCTACCTATGCGCCAATACGCCATGGGGCACCTGAAATTTTGTATAAAAAAATGAAACTCATCAGAATTAGCGCCCCTATGCCAGAAAAAGGTATCCCCCTCCGGAAATATCGGACAATTTCCAATTTGGCGTACGTAAAAAAAATCCTGGCTACGGTCCTGGTTTGTTGCGTGTGTGAGAGATCTTTTGTTTTTGTTTTAAAATGTGTTTAATGGAGGTTTGTTTAGGCTGCTTCTTTAGTCCCGTCACTAATTTTGTCTGAGCCATATAGGAAATCAGGGAGGTAATCACGAAAATTTTCACGATGCGAAAATGAGTAAGACACGTTAGAAATTATGTCACAAAGTCTTTTGATTCGAAAGCTGACTTCGATAAAATAGCGGGATAGCGGGACTGGAAGTATTCAATGTAAAAGGGCGGAATACCCAAAAATGCCCCTCATAGCAAGAAAAGCCAGTTTGGATAAAAGGGGATAGGCCAGTGTGCACCAAATTTGACACATTTTTCGTGTGTCCTCGAGGGGATATCAAACACCGGGATCAAACACAACTTGTACCTTATTCCTTGTGTGGCACCATGAAGAAACATATTGTGGTCGAATATACTCGTTGTTAGGTCTCCAATGGTGGCGACGCTAAACTTCTGTATTGTGTTCGTTTGTGGCAAGCTAATCTTATCCTTTTCTTTGGTTAATTGCAGCGGAGCTTTACCAAGTTAAAGGCGCAGTAGCGGAGCTCCATAATTGTCAAATATGGTATGACGACTTTTGTTTCAAGACACATAAACCTAACTCAATAAGGAGTGTTGGAAACGGGGAATTTAATTCCCCCACTTTTCAAAGCCGTTTTAGTTAAAATAACTTCCCTGGAATTTTGGAGGCTTTGGGGACGTTATGATATCATTCCCTACAGAACGTGTCGTACCATTTCCTGTAACAACTTAGGATGAACCCTCAATTTCGGGCTCATTTATGCTTAGAAACCTCTGACCCTTTATTGGATAAATGTGTTTGGTGTTGAGAGAGTGTATGGGGTAGTACAATCTGGAACAATCTATTCTTATAACAGGAATCTATAGAAACAATAAAGAGGTACGATTTCTCTGAATAATTAAATGGAGTCTTTTCGTAGTGTTTAATGACACTGAGCATTCTTACATTTCGTTTTGTTTTTTGCTTTAATTTCCAATCATATCACTTCCGGGCGCAATATTTGTGTGCGCAAGTCAAAAGCTCTAAGTGTGTGCGCATGTCAAAAGCTCCAAGTGTGTGCACACGTGGCTTTGTCTTACGTCACCCAGGGTAAGCAACTGACACAATAAAGAGACAACTGCGGATACACGGTGAATTGCAGGGGCCGCTCCGTTAGAAATCGTATCATTAATAATACACCGCACGTATTACATGTGTACTTGTACCATGTTAAGGTCACATGTACACCCTTGTGTGTTCGGACACATTGAGGGTCCTGTGTCCCCGAGGGGTTTTGCCGATATACGTGAGCCATATCCCCCATCCATGGCACTTAGCAGTGCAGGACTCCCGTTTACTCTTATCTCACGATCTTATCTTTCGTTCTTTGTACTGATGTGAGTGCATTACCTTTAAGTACATGGAGGCACTAGGAGATTACATAAGTGCACGTAATTATCCTGGGGCTATAACATAATCATGTATAATTGTCACGTGATGAGAAGCCTTTGAATACATCACTGCTAAATGTCAGCCTCTAACGACAACGTGACGACAGTACTTAACAAATAACACAAATGTTGCTCTATTTCAAGTGGTTTCGTTTTTGTAGGTTCTGATAAATAAGATGTGTGGGGTAGTCAACGTGCTTTCCGCTTCAAGATGATTTACGTCAATCTTACAAACTCATCTTCCCTTTATCACGAAATCGAATTCACAAAATTGGAAAAGCGTCATCAGGACTGTAGCGAGGTAACGCCCCTCGTTTTAGGTTCACCCCCACCAGCCATGCGACACTACAGTACACATTGCCGATCCTAAATGAGGCCATTAACAGGTTTAGGAAGTTTACAAGAAGACGGCACTAGAGCTCGCCGGAAATATCAAAAGGAAATTGCACTTTGATGTTTATAACTGGCGCTGACAACTTAAAAGACATTAGTTTTTTGGTTTTAAGGAAATAGAACTCGAACTCGATAAGTCAGGATCTTGCATTATGATATTTTTTGTTCTAGAGAGGATGTTCTCGGTTAAATTATCTTCAGAATGATTACAACTCATCGTTCTTAATTACACAAGGGTTACATTATTTGTGATATGTGACAAACAAGGAAATGGCTTGATGAATCGTATTACTAAAGCTTGTGGCAACAACAGAAACTACTTAAATTTCTTATATTTAAAGGAACTCTCTTTGATCTTCCGATTTTAGAGATGAGATATTGAAAATGGACTTGACAGCAAGCGGAAGTTAACATTTCGGCGGCAGACGTTAAAAGTGAACTGGGAGCAAATAATTGATCTTAGTTCACCTTGTGTGGCTGGTGTATGTTTTGCCGAAAACTAAATAGTGAAAGATGCACAAACCTACACGATTCGCAACGTTGCGCAACCCTGAGACACAGTTTCCTACAAATAACTTCCAAAGAATATTTTATTCTATTTCGCTAAGTGATTATTACTTTTTAAAACATTACCATTTGGAATGGAGAATACGCCACTTAACTTACACTCTTTTTTTATTGAAGTGTAAATCGCACTAAGCAGAGCTACCTAACCTGTTACGTTGACCATTGTGATATAGCTCGGTTTTTTGACAAAATATTGTATATTTTATTGCTCGTCCACCGCCTAAATAACGTTAGTCAGAGACCGAAAGTAAGGCAAATGTAAAGAAAGCTTATTAAAAATGTTCCTAAATATGTAGAAAAGAAAAATTAGGCATCGCAAACATACGTTTCCAAAAATTTTTGCTTTTGTAAAGCTGGGTTTAACTGGCTAAAAGGTGAAGCCATGCCACTATACGCGACCCCT
Organism: Scolanthus callimorphus; assembly: GCA_033964015.1. Lineage (NCBI taxonomy): Eukaryota > Metazoa > Cnidaria > Anthozoa > Actiniaria > Edwardsiidae > Scolanthus > Scolanthus callimorphus. Next base: position 994,745 of record CM066916.1, read on the forward strand.
GACTCCTTTTAGGCACGTCTCTAGATTTGTTTCGGACTCCACCCCTCTTAGCGAGGCCCCGCGTGTAGCTACGGTCCGCGCCACCACTAGTTGACGCACTCTCTGCATTCAGACATGCTCGTATAAAGTGTCTCCAAGCTGACGAAGAAAGACAGCATGTAATGCGTGAGCATTGAGCAAAGCAGTACTTTATTCGTGGACAACAAAGCAATATTATATTGATTAAAGTTCAGAAATTCACCATCACACGACAGGCTCTTCATACTCGGTGTACTTGCATTTTTTTGTGTTTCTTTACGAGGCTCGCGTACGCTTGTTTGTACAGGTAGCTACGGGCGGGTAGTTTGCACTAAATAATGTGACATTGGTTTTTGTATGTAGTCGAATTTTTCCAGATTTTTGACCTTGCAGTATATAGCCTCTGGTTTTTAGCTTTCTCACGCTCAAGACGTAGACAGTCCGAATTGCTATCTTTTGTTGTTAGTGAAAAGTTTACTTTGAATGACGGAAACAAATAAAAAACGGAACCATACATCTAGACATCTCCCCGAGAGCTGAAGCATCGTATGGCGACCGTACGGTGCTTTACGTCCACGCCAGAGATTTCTGCACTGACAGCCGCTATCCCGAAGGGAACGATTTTAAACGGGATGGCCTCGGGACGGTCAGGCAAATCAGAGGGATGGTTACGTTTCTTATACTTTAATGTGATTTTTGCCAAGAGTGAGAAAGAGCACTAACTATACACACATCGGCATCAGTAGTCTAGCCAAGACGTGCAGTTCGGCAACCATGGACCGGTCGTAGCTATAAGTCCCACATGGGTCTTTGCAGTGGTTTAGGCACTTCCATTTCTGAAGTTGCTTCTGTAGTTCTTTTGCCAATGAAGTTTACTGAGGCAAAACCCGAAGCCCTATGCCATGCTGATGAGCCCTAATAAGGACAAAACAGCTGTCCATGGTTGCCGGACTGCACAGGTAATAGACTGTGCTTTGTAAGGACACACTTGGTGTGCGCCCGGGCACGTTGCCCGCCAAGTTTTGCCTCAGTACACTTCATCGGCAAAAACTGCTAAGGCGACTTTCGAAAATCGAAGTGCTTTAAACCACAGCAAAGGCCCATGTGGGACAGCTGCGACCGGGCTAGCGTTTAATAATAGCGTTATGCCAATGTGTGGATCACGCAATGAGACCAAGAGGAATATGGCCGATCGAAATATCGGAAATTAAATAATAATTTTTAAGCTCTTTGTCGACCTTTCATCATATAATTTTTCTAAGTTTAACTGGTTGACAGGTCTCGCGTTTTTAAGGATCCAGCAGCTTAGCAAAATACCTCGTTCGCGGATTTTCATATTTTAGTCTGAGACCAAGAGGAGTCCGTCGATTAGGGTCCGTCGATTAGGGACGGACCATTAGAAACGGAGGGGGGGGGGGGGGGGGACTTTCTTCTCTTGTTCGAAAAAAATTTTCGGAGAGTTTTTGTGGCATGAATATTTTTTTACAGCGCAAGGGCCAAGGGCTTGCTAGAATTTTTTTGTGGCTTATCGGACAAGGAATTAGTGCGACTTTTCATAATTTTGCGACCTCGCGTGTACGATTTCAAACCGCCAACTGGCCTTCTGGCTTCCGTCGCATTGACAATTTAACTTTGGCGCTGCACGAAAAGTATCGAGCTTCGAGCAGTTTCCCTCACAGAAATTTCTCTTTTGTTGCGCGCGAAGCGCGCCCGGATTTTGATAAACCCATTTCATCAAGCCTCAGAGAAAAGATAGATGAACATTCCATTTGTTGTGTATGGTATGGGTTTTGGGGGAGGGGGAGTTTGTTTGTCCTGGCCAAGATACATGTTCTTGTAATGAACATTCGTAGTCATTTCTTAAAAAAGAGTGCGATCGTATTGTTCCATTGCGTGAGTTTTGTAATATATATAGCTTGGATGTTATTCTATATTATTTTGAGTTTTATATTGAGTACTCAATTGAATGAACTAGAAAAGCGTTCAAAGAACATCAATTTTGCCTAATCAAAACTTGGGATTGCAAGAATTTTTTTTGGGAGACACAGAGAGGCTGCATGATTTTTATTTTCTATTTTTTCCCTCTTGTATGAATATTTTTATTTTTGCTTTATGCCCCCCCCCCCCCCCCCCCCCCCATCACTTTTCTAATGGTCCGTCCCCCCTTAGCCAAGGGAAGTGAGAAAGAACACTAACTACACATGACTATACACACAGTCCCCGGAATAAAGACCGCGACGAGACCGGAAGTGTAGTTGCACTGTCACGTGATTTGTTCTTTATTTCCTTCCAAGATGGCGATCGATTTGAACAAAAATCGTGCGGATCTTTTGCAAACTTGGCAGGACATTTTCGACGACAAATCAGATACAAACTGGCAAGTATATTTTCAAATTTAATTCCTCAACTAATTTGTTATCTAACAGTTTCTCTTCTTTAGGGCTGTTTTTGGGTATGAAGGCAAAACAAACGTCCTCAAAGTAGCTGAGACTGGAGGTATGTTGAAATCGGAAGTTGAGCATTCAATCAAATACTTTACGAATTAAGTGCAATAAACGGACCTATTAGCCCTGGAATGATGTTCGTTTATGTAGCAGCACCATTGCCTTTTCGATACTGAATGTGCTCTGTTTATTTAAGGTTTTTATCGGAGATTTTTACTCTTGTATTTGTAGTGTCGTGAGACCATACAAGGGGTGTGCCGTGCATACAGAAACAAAACTAGTTTTGGTTCATCACACATCCGTAACACAGAAAAGGATATTTAATGAGTACAATATTTCCTTTACTTTCCTAGCTATATTTTCTACAACAAAAGTTAATTACTGCGAACAGTTATTTAGTCAATGTTGTTGAAGTTCTGGCACTTTGTTTGCAGATTCAATATTTTGTTGGTGTTGTTGTTGTTCTGGTAGTATACTTAAATACATGTGAGCATAGCTGTCAACTCACCCACATTAGGTGGGTGTCACAAGATTTTGAAGCCCATCACCAGCATGATTCTTGCAAAAATTTTCATACATTTACTGTATTTCACCCGCATTGTCACTTGGGACTTTTTCAAGAATCTCAAGATTTTTGACCAAGTTGGGTTGACAGTTATGTGTGAGGTGGAATTACACTGTGATTCCATTAGAAAATATCCATACCCCAGCTATGGAGGTGGAAATCACCAAGGAATCCCCATCACTCTTATTCCTGTAGGTATGGTTCATATGAACCCCCTGTTCTGAAATAACCCCAAGAAATAACAGCATATTATTTTTCTATAGTTAGGTCCACTTCATTGGGTGGACAAGCCACCCTCCAGTGTGTATGTCCACTTAAACTTAGCACAAACTAGAGGACCATGGACAAGCTTTCTATGACTCATGATGATATTCCAGTCATTTACACCACACATTTAACTGGCTTGATTTGTAGGATGAGTTACAGAGACTTTGCTGTTTTATTATCCAACTGCAAGGAGAGGAGTGCAAATATTGCAGGAGTGAGACTGGGGAGAGTACAAATATCCCGCGATATTGTACACTTCCAAACTATTTTCACTAAGTTTGTCCATAATTCTCACTTCAAAACAGCGGACAATAGAATGTCAGATAATAAACAACTTATTAGACATTTTCTACTATCTTCCTGTTTTTTTTTTTATTATTTAAATTTTAATGTACAATGTCTCTGAACATTTTTTCTCGTCTTTGTATTTTGTCTCGCCCGAATACGGGCTCGACAAATACTCCAGACTCGAAAAAATATCCAGAGATATTGTACATTAAAATGACTCTAATAAGATATATTTATGTCATCCACTGATCAGTTGAATTTTCAACCAGTTAAAATTTGACTGATGTTGTTTCATTGTAGCCTTTATGATAAATCAATTTAATATTATTATTGTGCTGCAGATGGCGAACTGGATGAGCTGGTGGATGAGCTTAATGAGGGGAAAATGTTATATGCTGGGATCAAGGTCACTGATCCAAATACCAGCCTCCCAAAAATAGTGTTCATTAACTGGGTGAGTAGGAAGGCTTGCTGGTTGTTAAGGTACAGTACCAGGAATGTCAACCCTTGGACTTCAAAAATCTGGAGATCGCCTTGAAATGGGGAAAGTTCCTGAAATTCTCCCGGGAGAAATACAGTAAATGTATGGCAGTCATCTTGAATTTTTTTGGGGAGATGAAATAAAAAAAATATGAGACTCCTGGCAATTAAAACTGAAAGAGTTGATGTCCCAGCAGTACTATATAAGTTTTTGTGTCAAAAGACTTGTGGTTCTTGTGTAAGTTTTATGTAATGAGGTAGATCCATGTGTTTCTTGTGAGATGCTTTATTAGAGGGAAACAAAAATGATAAATCTGAGATGTTATGGATTTTAAGTACATATCAATTCATAAAAATGGAAGATAGTAGAAAATTTAAATAATGCTTTAGTCATGACAAATAACTAATTGTGTTTTCTTTAGCAAGGTGAGGGTGTACCCTCTGCAACAAAGGGTGTGTGTGCCAATCATGTTATGGCAGTGGAGAAATTATTTAGTGTATGTATTTATCAATCATAGCATTTTCTGCTTAACTACTGTGCATAATTAATGCATAATTAATGATCACTCAAATTGATTTAGTGGATAGAAAACACCTTGCTTGTAGCTGGACTTACTTTACATGTCTGTTCAAATTAACGGGACAGTGACACATTTAGGGATGTACTAGGAGTTACCTTGTTGAAACAGGCGACTGATTTTAGTTTAAGTTTTTGGTTGTTTTTTAATAGTCGATGATATTTATTATGAAATATTTATATTAGATGTGATGTGTTATATGCTTTATTGGTAAATAAAGTAGATGTAGAAATAGTAGTGAAGGTGCTACCCATTGTTCTATCATCTTGCAACATGAGGGGTGGCAAATGGTGAATTTGAGACTCTGCGAGATGATGAGACACAATGTGATTCAAGCCAGACTCTAATAATATTAGCTCATATATTTTCTGTATTAGGCTATTATTATAAGTGGAAAATTTGAGATCCTAAAAAAAACTTTTATGAGACTCTGCTATATTTTTTAAGACTTTGGATTTTTCAGGGACCCACTTGCCACCCCTATCATGGTTGGAATTTACTTCCAATCTAACAGTGATAAGTAACCTGAAGAAAATGAAATGAATACAGTCATAATAAATAATAATCATTTCCTTTTATGAGTGGTTAGATTTATAGTTTATCATTGTCATTGTTATGATCATTATTTATTATCATCATTCTTTGCCACAATGATATTCTACTATCTGTTGTACAGGGAGCCCATGTTACTATCAATGCTAGAAACTCTGATGATGTTGAAGAGGAAGTTATTTTAGAGAAGGTCAAGAAAGCTTCAGGTAATGTACAGAGGTTGCAAGCTCTCAAGACTACATTGTGTAATTCTAGGAAAATCTCCACACCCACACCCTGATGGGACGTTAACTAAGGACCCCCTGGAATTTCCAGTGAAAAATACTGTGTAACTGTGGGAAATTGAAGGGGTATTGAACTTGACTCCCCCTATCTATCTGTCTGTCAAAAATTCTGGAACACTTCTGGAATTACACTTTTATTGTACTTCCCATCCCTATTGTACTTCCCATTGAGACCCAACGCAATTCAGCTTACAAGCTGCAAGTCTGGGGACCCCCGCTCCCCCTGTCTATCTGTCTGTCAAAAATTCTGGAATTACACATTTATTGTACTTCCCATCCCTATTGTACTTCCAATTGAGACCCAGCGCAATTCAGCTTACGAGCTGCAAGTCTGGGCAGTCAGTCTCAAACATTTACATTTACAAACATTTACATTTAAATTAATATTCATTTTTCAAGGTGCCGCTTATAGTGTCCACAAGGAGAAGGCGCGGCCAGCAGAGCCTATATTACCTGTGGTAATTAAACATACATTTACCCAACAACTTGAAAATGAATGTTTTTCCAGACCTGCAATCCTTTAATCATTGTGTGGTTCCAGAAAATATACCCCCCACCCCCGCTCCTCTGGGAATTTCCAACACAGTATTTGTATGGAAAACATCAGGTAAATTTTTAGCATAAATGTGTTTCAGAACCCCAGCCAAGAAAACAACATTGAGAAAGGGGGAAAGGGGCTTAAATTCTAAATGACAGAAGACTTTTTCAGGCATGTTCAGGACCTAGACATTTTCGACAACAAAAGTAACTTTTTACCAACAGTTTTGTCAAAGTTTATAGCAATGCCTTTGCAATAGGCCTGTCATGTAAAGCTTAGAGATGCTATGTAGGAGCAATATCCACAGAATGAAAGCTATATCCTTGTAAAGTTGCTGTTCTCAGTGGTTGTTTCTTGCTTGACTTTATAAAGGGCTCTGTTTACCAAAGAGCAAACATTGGCAAAGATATAAATGTGAAGAAAAGAGATAAATTCTGGGCACAGGAGGAGGTAAGAATTAGTTCCTATCAATTTGCTCACATCATTTTTTCCATTACTTTCCTGAGATACATTTCTCACCTTTATTGTAACCAGTCAGGGTAAATATAGTAAATCATGTTTTTCATGACATCCTTTTTAATACTTTCAGCAAAAAGAAAAGCATCGAGTTGAAGAAGAAAAGAAAAAGGGTATAGCACAGAGAAATGAAATAGAAAGGAAGAGAAAAGAACGAGAGGTGAGCAATGGCCTCCAAACATTTTGGTAGTCTTAATATTAATTTTTATCAGCTTAATTTTGAGTGGTGGAACTCATTTCACTAACTTGTTTCAATCTATGCGTAAAAAGGTCACTGACTGTCATCTGTAACCTCAGTACCTGTTCCCAAATCAAACATTACTAGAAGTTGGTAAGCCAACATTGCTTTTTTTGTGGGTTGACTGGAGTGTAGCTGTGAGACTAAACTGTTAAGAAGAAAAGCAACAATTAGCTTGGATGTTTTTGGTTGTTTCATTTTTCAAAGGCAAAAGAGACAGAAAAAAGAGATCAGGACTATAGAGAAAGATCCAAAAGTATTGAAGAGAAAAGGTAAGCAATGAGAAAATCGAGGAAAACATACTGAAAACCAGTGGTACGGTATAGCTGCAAGAATATTATGTGCAAATCTACATTGTGTGCGTGCTTATACTACAGAGTTGGATTTTAAGTGTAATTAGAGCAGAATATGTTTTGCTTGTTGCCATCAACTGTACAGACACAAGTGTGTACCGCCAGGTGTACCTTTCCCTTGCTTTGTAGCTCTTATAGTCACATGAAACTAAAAATGTCAGAGAATCACTACTTCCATTCACATAACAAGATTGAACTGCTTGGTTAATTTGTGGTACTTTCCAGGAAGCATCAGAGAGAAGAGGAAGAAAAGAGGAAAGAAGAGGAGAGAAAACGATGGGCAAGTGTCGCATATTAAGATAGATAGATACACTTTATGTTGGCACAGTAAAAACATCAGTGTATCACCTTTTATAATAGCAAGTGCACATAATATTATTGCAAAAACACTGTTTTACATGTTTGCCATGCATGAATTGAGTCTGGTGCAGCGAGGTAGGAAAATATGGCCCTTTGTTTTTAAAGCATGGTAGAGAGGTTGCTGTCCGCACATTATGATGGCAAGTCATTCCATACCCAACTTCGACGAAATATTATTTCATTAGTTAGTTTGTGGCTTTGGTATGGCCAGAGTATTTTCAGAATTTCTGAAAATTAATTCTGTTTTCTCGGAAATGGAATTGCATCTTTAGGAAGCACAACAGGCTGCTGATGAACGAGAAGATCATCTGCAGAAGAAACGTTCTGAATCACTGCGGAAAGAGAGGCTGAAGGTGGGGACAAAATGTGTAGATTTTTAAAACTATCCTGATTGAAACTTGCTGTGGGGCATAGGTTATGAGGGAAAATCTGCATATTTTATTTGGGCCGGCAGATCCTTTAGTTTGTAGCAAATATTATTTAAGATATTTATTAGTTTGTCAAAGCTGCATACAGTAATTATAGGGCAGATTTGTTTAGTTTGAAGCAAATCATTGTAAGTTGCCTCAAGACAGACATGCTTAATCTCACTTCAAGTATGAGTATGCGATTATTACACTGCTAATTTACACTTTTAGAGCAAGGTATTCTCCTTTCTGTGTCTAACTATGCTTTATGTTTTAGGAAGCAGAATCTCTGATTGCTGAAGGCAAAGAACAGAAGCCGAAGTTTGAGGAGCGCACGGCACCACCCCCACCTCCTTCTAAGAAGCCTGTTAGGAAACCTCCAGCAAAACTTCCACCAAGACAACCAGAACCAGAACCAGAACCAGAACCAGTTCATGAGCCAGAACCAGAGCCAGAACCAGAGCCAGAGCCTGAACAAGAACCTGTCCACGAGCCAGAACCACAGGAACCAGAGGTCAGGCTAGGCTGATGGAGTTTTCGTAATGAATAATAAAAAACTAATCAATGATAATATTATTATGAAGATTGATCACATAACCACCAATCAAATTTAGCCTGGGAACACGTTCTCCATGTTTACCCATGGAGGTGACAGAGATGGAGTCGCAATTGCATATCATTAACACTAATCGAGCGTTGTGCTGAGCTGTTTTTAGATCATTCTTGCGCTTTTGTCATGTTTGTTTTGGTACATATTTCTCCCCAAACATCAATCATAAACCATCTGCAGAGTGAACCTTTGAAACAAAAAATGGGCGTCCACTGCATGATGGGATTACAGGTTTTTTCAACAGTGCGAAATTCTGGTTTTGGAGTGTTGCAAAGCATTGGCAAGTTTGCCTACTTACCTCTTATTAGAAATGTAACAATAAATAGACTTAATATAGTGCATTGCTCCTAAGGACCCAAGGCATTCTCTTCAGTGTACTTTTTTGCCCCTCAAACTATCAGATCGTCCCGTGCAAGTTTTTATTTTCCTCTTTACCGCGCACCGCCTCCTTATCGTCTACGCCCTCCTTTGCCCTTTCCTTAAAAAACAATCAAACGTCTCAAATCTTCTAGCCGTCCACGAGTGCACTACTAATTGGGGAGACGGTGCACACCTTAAGCTACTCGGAACAGAGAAAAGTCGATACGGTTGGTCGATCAGGGATTCGAACTCAGGACCGTACGGACAGTGTGCCGTGCACAAACACTGCGCCACCTAGCCGTACCTTTCCTTTGTCTCAAATGCAGTTTCAAGAGTGAACCACTTTATTCTCCAGGGCGATGCCTACGAGGAGGTTCCCGATCAGCTCGTGACGTCACAGCAAGCGCCTGCCGAGGAGAACTACGAACAGGTTGACGTGCCACAAGAGGCGCCCAAAGCACCATATCCCGAGGAGACTGCTGGGGAGGACCTTTATGAGAACGTGGATCTAGCCCCTGCTGAAGGAGCGCCCGCGGCGGTAAGTTCTGGTAACAAAGTCCTTTGATCCTTGTGTGGTCTAGCGATTTGACCGTCAGGTCCTGTTGGAAATAAATGCACTTTTTCTGCGCTTGACATCATACAGGTGCGTCAAACAACGCATGTGCTGCGTACTGATCAGTGTGGTCATGGGCGCATTTACAGGAACATTAGACATCTTTATGTCTGTCTATCTTGAGTGGCAACATGTTAGACGAAATTTCTGAGGACCCGATTTAACTGTGGTTTATTTTGCGTGTTTTGTTGAAGTCGATCGTTGCCATTTCCTTTCCTTGTTGGTTCTTTATTGACAGTTCTGTTGTGTTTCTAGGCCCCACCAGGAGACACAGGAATATCCGCAAGAGCGCTATACGACTATCAAGCAGGTGCGTATACCCTTTTACTGACACTTTCTGTCTGTGTGTCTGTCTATGTCTGTTCCTCTTCTGCCTTGTCTGTCCACTATCTGTTTGTCTGTCTGTCCACTGTCATTCAGTCTGTCTGACCTCGTAATTTTGTCACTCACTTATCGCTTCACGATTACAAAACCTCGCTTTGTTCACTTGTCGTTGTTTGTTGCTTGTCGTCGCCTTTCGCGACTCACTTCGGCTCAAGTCGAATTGTGGCAAGTCTAATTATCTGTATGTCAGTCCGTTAACTGTCGGTCTGTCTGCCTGTTCGGTTGTCTGTCTGTCAACCCAACTCTATCTCTCTGCCTTTCTGTCTCCATCTCACGACTAGTATTCTATCCCACAGAGACGGAAGGCGAGCTGACTTTTGACCCCGATGAGATCATCACCAATATTACCCAAGTGGACGAGGGCTGGTGGCAAGGGACTGGGCCCGACGGTACCTATGGTCTCTTCCCTGCCAACTACGTAGAGCTGATTACCGATCAAGGGAAGGTGAGCAATATTATTCGCACTATGGAGGGGTGGGGTTGCTTTGGGTACAGACCTTGAATCAGGTGTCCTCTCAAGCCGAGTTCGACCATGACTCTGTCGAGGTAATGTGTTGTTGTGATTGCTTCATAGGCCGAGCCTCAAGCAGCGCAAGAACATGCAGCTGGATCACATGATGGCGGGCTCAAGGCTAGGGCTATGTACGACTACCAAGCAGGTGAGCGGTGTTAGCTATCTGCAGACTCGCATGCGCAATGTTTATTGAGCACAAGACCAAGTCAGAGCCAAGCATGTACTGTCTGTACTGTATTTCCATTGGCTGATTTGAGAGAGGTTTTTCTCTGAAGCGTTATGTAAAGCTTTGCCTGTAGATTGCGCATCACTAAGTTCCCACGCGTAATTCTGATGTTAAGTTAGAGTTATTTACCGGCTTGGAGGCCCGGATCGTGAATTTTCGTCACCAAGGTCTTGAAAATAGTGGTGGACAGGTCAAAAAAAGACTGCGGATATTTACGAGTCGGTCTTATTAAACCATTTCTTTGTCTGTTTGGCTGTTGTAGGGGACGATAGCGAAATCACATTCGATCCTGATGATATCATTACAAACATTGAACAGATTGACGATGGGTGGTGGAGGGGGACTGGGCCTGATGGCCACCACGGCATGTTTCCCGCCAACTACGTTGAGCTTATCGCATGAAGACTGTGCTAAGGGTTGGACATGTGGCCGGTCAGGTAGTCAGTGGCTGGTTAGATTCACGTGGAATTTTATAGAAAAGCAGTCGAATTATTAGATGGGAGTCTAATCAGCTGCGTTCTATCGTCCAGACTGCTCTGTGATAAATATAATGAGCAAGTTCTAGATACTATTGTCGATTCACTGCACGTAACCGGGATTTGCTGTTCAAAAAATATCTCAGCCACATCAAAAATCAATAGCTATAACAGTAAACAAAAACAAAAAAGGCACGCGGCCGCGCAGTTTGATAATCTACTCTCGGAACTCGCTACCTAACTCTCGGGAGGTCTTCCGGACTGTCTACAAGAATTTAACGCGCGCGGTTTTTTCCATATGGTATAGTTGTAAAGTAATGATTGTTCACGTTCTCAGACCTTTTATAAGTATACCAAAAGAAAAATAAAGTAATTTTTAACTTTCACTTGTCACAAGCTAGCTGCAAAAAAACTTCCATTCTACTCCATTTATTTCCAGATAGCGTATTAAGTTATGCTTCTCTGCCCAGCCTTGTCTCTGTTTCAGTTCAGGGATGAGTTGTAACTCATCATTTACATTCCCAGTCCGCTCAGTACCTTATTTACTCTCTCCTCCAAGATCTTCTTGTACCGCTTCAAGCGGTATTCAGTTTTCACTTCTTGACAAAAGCCCACCAAGTCCTCATACCTAATGCACTGCCTATAGTGGTAAACAGACGCTTGGGTGATGATCCACTCCTGTTTGTAACCAGGGTCACTTGCTCGCCCAATATCGTGAATATCCATGGAGAAAACCTTGTGTGGGTTAACTACACACTTGCTACGCTTATCTATATAAGCCACTGTCCTTTTGAAATGTCTTTGACTCAACAATTTTGAATTTTTCCCTTCTGGGTCAACAATTTGTTTAGGAAATACCACACTTCTGATGCGATATCCGCATATTTTGTCATCGTAGATGGCATTCAGCATTTCTGGGATGGTGATTTGTTTTCTTGGAACTATAAACTCGTCTATATCATGGAATGCGACAAACTTTGTCCTTCCCCGAGTACGATAAAGGCAGTCTTGTAAAGATAGTAGCTGGCCATGATAGTGAATGCTGTAGAAATCCCTCAAATAGGATGGCATATCCCAGGGTAATAGGGTAACATCTCCTTTATTCTTATAGTGTTTCAAAACTTCCCCGACTTTGGAGCTGATCTCTAAGTCATAAAATACAAAATGATTTGCTCCTAATAATTTATTCAGTTCTATAAACTCGGCTACATTGTAGTCCGTTGGACCATCCCCTTTATAGATTGGTGGCACACAAATGGTCAAATTCTGGAAATGTTTTTGTGTGTCTGTGCTGCTGACAACTATGCGAATTGTTTTGTGTTTCTTCCCTTCAAATTCTGCAGCGGAGATTTCGAGAAAACCTGGGTTGGATCCAATCCCTTTGGGTGCGCTGCATGACGCAATAAATGCAGCGTGACTCCTCTTTTTGTGTTCTTTTGGTAAATAATATCGAGCGAGCTCAGTTATCTTGGTATCACAACGTGAATGGCAATACAAGAAAGCAGGTCTAAATGTCTCGGACACCACCATAATGCGAAAATAAGGCTTTTCCTCTCTGGTATTGTCATAAAACACAGAATATACGAGAGTTCCAGGGAAAAGTTCAATAAACTTTGGATTTGATGGCTGAGTGATGTTCGTAGGTTTCACCTTGCAGGCACCATTTTCATACAATGATATTTCTGGCGCTTCTGTTGCAGTTCTTTCCCCTTTTCCAAGAGGCCATTTTGATTGGTCGTAATACGGCGACAGGTAAAAGCCTGCCCATAATATCCCTGCGATTAGACCTACAACCAGCAAAGCGAACGGCCACTTGGAAATAGCGTCACGCTTTTGGCTGACTTCATAGCACCACGCCATCTTAGTAGCGAATAGAACTTACTCATAAATCCGTTGCACTCTGAGATATCTTACGGTCAATTGCTACCGTCGCCGTTCCTGCATGGGAATCATGAAAATATCGAAATAGTTATTGATAAATATCCATTTCAATTCGACTCCGTCCAATGCCATCGTTCCACGTCAGATTCAATAATTCTGCTTTTCACCAAATAGACCGAACACAGTCCAAAGCCAAGAATTTAGGATTGTGCGACATCTTTTGGCATTTAGCTCTTTATGATTGATATTATTTGTATCTTTGCACACATATATTTTGGCGTTTGTCTCTCGATAGCCCTACTTCCTAACTTGATTACGTGACAAACTGCTTGGACTCAGCTTCGCTTTTGAGGGAGCTCATTTGCAAGTCAATTGATAGTAAATGCATTCAAGCGACGTAGCATTTAATTACGTTTGGTCCGGCTTTTCTAGCTGTATTTTGCGGTTAGAAGCTGCAGTTTCCACAAAAAAGATCTTACAGAGACTGGCAGTGGCAACGCTTAGGTACGCATCTTGTTTATGATATGATGACGATTTTTTTTTTAACTTTAGGTTTTACATTAAATAGTCTCAGGAGTCATTATATAAATTGCCAAGAAAAAACGTCAAGTAAAAATCGAAAATCCATTTTTCCATTCACTAAAAACAAACAGATAAAACAGTTACTTTGTCAGTTCAAGCACAAGCCAAATTTTGGTTTTGTGGGTTTGCTGTGGTCGTGTAGGCCTGGGCCCAAATGTTGACTCGACAAGAAATATTTCCAAGCCAAAATGGCAGGATGTTCGCATTATGTACGGAAATGCGCCCTGCTTACCCCATGTTGTAACAAGATCTACTCCTGTAGACTATGCCATAACGAAGCCGAAGATCATGAACTAAACAGAAAGCTTGTTATTCAAGTGAAATGTTTGCAGTGTGGAAAAATACAAGGGGTGTTCGCGCGATGTCAGCAGTGTGGAATTAGTTTCGGCTTCTACTTCTGTCCTGTTTGTCGATTGTATGATGACACAGAAAAGGGGCAATTCCACTGTGATTTGTGTGGAGTTTGTAGAGTCGGCGGCAGAGAGAAGTTCTATCATTGTTCTAGATGTGATATTTGTATACCGATCTCTCTACGAACCACGCATACTTGTTTGGAGAAAGGCTCTCGATCAAATTGTCCTGTGTGTTTGGAGGACCTACATTCTTCTAGAGTTCCTTGCCAAGTTCTTCAGTGCGGACATCTACTTCATCAAACTTGCTTCCAGGACTGTGTAGCATCGTACCTTAGGACCTGTCCTCTATGCGGGAAGTGTATGGTTTGAAGATAAACGGAGCAACGAATTTTAACAGAAGAATGATGCTATAAGCATCAATGACTCTGCGCAATGGTGTTGTCCAGTACCAGAAGGCTTTGCTAATTATATAGCTCAGAAGGTTGCAAGGGATTTCAGAGCTTCTTATGCACTAGTCATTTGCTTCCACCGACCCCCCACCCCCGCGACATGCGGGGATTTTGCCAGGCAATAATGGGGGAAATATCAGTGGTTTGTCTTGTATTCTTGCCCCGATCCCCAGGGAGTTTACTTCGAATTTGCTATGGCTCAGATAACCGGCCGGGGGAATGGCGGGGGAAACATACAAAAACAAAACACCTGTCTTTATCTTTTCGGCAAAGACACTCTACTGGTTTTGATAGTATTAGGGAAGTTTCTTGTATCCATCTTGTGGAGGGTGGAATTGTCCCTTGGGGTTCGGAGGGGGGCCTATGGGTTTGCGGTGATGCGGTATTGGCTGTGTTTTTGCGCGGTTTTTGCGGATAAAAAGCTTAAAAGTTACGGTTATGCGGTATTTTCAAATTACCTACGGTGTGCGAAAATTGGTGAAATAGTCTGCGATCACACGGTAATTTGTGTACAAAAATGCGGTATTGCCGTGTTTGCGAGTCCTACGGTTATTAACGGTATTTAGCGTCCCGAGACTCTCGAATTGCAGTAAAACACAAGTTACACACTGGCGGATGGTTGTAGGGCTCAAGACAATCTTCCGCTCACGTTTTGCTTGAATAGAAGGTCTGATTGCCATTGGATACCGCGGAATCGTTAGCGGAAACGGCATTTGATTGACTTCGTGTGTGATTTCGGCGCCATTTAAGATATAAAAGAAAAACGTTTTTGCGGTGAGCGGTATTCCCGAAAAATCTGTGCGGAAAGGCGGTATTTTCGAAATTTTTGTGCGGTTTTGAGAACCACCTTAGTCCCCCCTCGTGTAGGAAATGTTTCCCCGGGGTGTAGGGAATTTGCCAAGGCGTTCTCCCCTGGTAGGCGGTGGAATTATTTCAAATTTGACAACATCTGTTTCATATTCCCCTGCTATGTCGCGGGGGTTGGGGGTCGGTGGAAACAATTGACTAGTGCATTACTATCCAAATTAGGGAGTGGCTAAACTACAGAATCCAGTGGCACATTCATCCACTCAAGCAATGGACAAATTGCCACTGGTTTCTACAATCCTTTCAATATAGCCAGCCCTGTAAAATTATTTGAGGTAAATTTTAATAAAAAAATGCATAACTATACAAGACTAGTATGACAAACTATGCTTGGTTACTAAAAAGACATACCCCCATATAAGCAAGCAAAAAAGAACAAACAGACTGACAACAACATGTGACATAATGAACACATAACATAAAACAATAATGTCATCAATCAATCGAATCAGAATTAAGAAAGGAAGCAGCGGCAATTGAGATAGAATCGACAGGCAAAATAAAAGAGTTTGCATAATTTAGTGTGAATTCACAGAACCACATGTAAGTTGAAGGTCATTTAATTTGTCATTTAACTTTTGAGGGGGGGGGGGGGGGGGGGGGGCTTTTTGTTCCAGTTTTGTTTATACCTCTGTTATGCAGTGATGAATTTTTTTCCAATAAGAAAGAAGGGTTTTAGTCACCATTTTGCTGTGTAGGATTTTTTTCCAGCCCTACTGCGCTATTCAGTTTAGCGTGGAATGCCTATAGTTTGGTCGATAAGTTTGTACGTCTCGTTTGGATAGTTTTGTGTCTTGAAAAGCATGTTGTCAAGTGGAGTTCCTAATGTTGTCAAGGAAAAGCTCGTGATTTTGAAACTTTGTCATGACATTCCTTGGCAACATGATGAACCGGCCTTGACAACATGCTTTTTGAGACACAAAACTATCCAAACAAAACGTTCAAACTTATCGACCAAACTAGAGGTGTTCCACGCTCAACTGAATAGCGCAGTATGGTCACTGCACACCTTTACTTTTTCTCTTACATAATTGTAATGCCCTTTTTTTCTTTTTATGGATGTATTTTTCTTCTATTTTAAATGATTTTAACAAAAAAAAAATGCACAAGAAACTGAACTGAACTGGACTTCGGCTGTGTAGCAATTTTTTTTTTCAAAAAAGTCCCCCACCCCCTTCTCAAAGTTAAATGGTCGGCCACTTAATTATTATTAGAGTTGTTGGTTTGGCTATCATTTGATGAACTGTTTTTATCCTGTGATGTACATGGTAGAAATTGAAAATCAAGTTGCAAATTAGGTATTACAGGTGTAGACAGTCTCAGATTCATGTTATTTTTGAATTACATTTTGAAAGAGCAGGGGCATAGCTACCTCGTGAACCCCAAGAAATACAGTAAATGTGCAGCACAAAATGGGAGTTCAGCTATGAAAACAATGCAGTCGTGTACCTCTTTAACATGTCTGGCTATGTGCCTGGAGAGCTCATAGGAACAAGTATTTTATCTTAAGTCCATCTGAAATCTCAATAATTATAATAAGATATCAGAAATCAAGTGGGCAATTGCATGGTGTAGTTGTAGCATCAAACGTCATGCATTAGCTTGCAAATGGTAGTAATTATTTTAAGAACTTTTAGCAACTGAAGGCTTCATTTTAATGTATAGTTAAATTTATTGAATGTATTATTTTTTCAACACATGCAATTTTATATTTGCTACCTAAACATTTCTGCTGTACATGTACTAATATTGATTATTGATGAGACTTATCCTAAAATGAAAATATCATTTCATACCAAGATTTGTTATGTTTGTAGTGTATCTATTTGCTTGGCATCATAATGGCTGAGTAATATGAAAGTGTGCTTTGTTAGGAAATAAAAACACTTATTTTGCTGTGTGTTTGCAACATTTCTTGAACTTTTTTTTTCTCTTGAAGTCTACTCCACAGCAATTTACCCCTAAGAGATTGGGTTAGGTCAAATTTATAACCCCTATGTAGAGGTAGCAAATAAGGGTATACAATAGCACTTTAATAAAGGGATAGGACAACCAACCCTGTATTCTTGGATTGCATGTGACATCACTGGTCGCCATGCTGGTGGTACAGAACAAAAGGAAGTTCATTTGCTCCCATTGTTCTGGGCACCAACATGGCCACCATGCTTTTGTTCCTTTATCCCCAAAGGAGTGAATGAAATCCAAGAATACAATTTGAAGTGGGGGCTCTTTAGAGAAAATGATCATATGACAAAGAAGGGGAGCTGAGAAAACATACAGAAAACATAACCCTGACAATCAAGAATGGGTCCTCAACACGCAGCCCCAAGCCTAGCCATGGGTCACGAGCACCAAACCTATGGTAATGGGTGATAGAGCACCAAGCCTTTAGCAACAGGCGACAGAGCACCATGCCTAGCAACGGGCCACAGAACACCATGCCTAGCAACGGGCCACAGAGCACCATGCCTAATACCAGATCATCGACTAGAGCGACATCCAGGCAAGCACGGAAAAGAAATGATCATTTCCCAAACTCTTTCAAAGATCCAACAAGGAGGGGTCTGTACACAGGCTTCCCATAAAATCGGAAGTAGTGATGACGGCGAGAATTTAGATGGTCAAGCGTCGTCGCTCGTCAGACCACAAAGCTCGCGATTCGGGCGTGGCAATAGGGGGACAACATCGCCTCATCAGCTAGCGATCACATCAGTCAATAAATACGCACCTTGCGAAGGATTGTCACAACGCCGCAGGATGTACTGCTATGTCGGCCTAGAATGAATTTGCTAAAATCGTTGGGTGGTGTTGGCAAACTTCCAAAACAAAGACTAAGAACGTCTTAGAATACTGTTGGTTAATCGATACTTACCATACCAAGAGGGTTCGTAGCCTCCGCTAAAGAAGGACCATACTTCCAGACAATGAGCTGGAGCGTCGTATGGCGACCGTGGGTACAGTTCTTACGCCCACGCCAGAGATTTCGGCCCTGACAGTCGCTATCCTGTGTGTTGAATTACTCATTAGCGGCCCATACCTAAGGGTGAGGGAACGCCCGGCCACCAGACCATAGCCTGCGTAGCAAGCGCAAAGGGAAGAGGGAGGTTAATTGTTCACTACTCGTACAAGGGGCGTCTATCTATGGTCTGGTAGCCTGCGTAGCAAGCGCAAAGGGAAAAGGGAGAGAACGGGTACATAAGAACGCTCGGATTGCCTGTCTGTGGCCACAAGAGTAGACATGACATGTCGGTTTGTTCTGTTTTCGTCGGTGGTTTTTTTCGATCGCTAATTCTAAGCTTGGATGAACCATAGTATGGAGGAATATTTGGTAGTCCGACAACCCAGAGTTTTGCCGATGAAGTTTACAGATTACTTGGCCAGACTGATGCCGATGTGTGTACACCTATTTCAGAAAAGGTTGCACCGTCACATACATACATACGTTTATTTATACACACGGTAAAATCATCAGTATACACTCGACAGATAAAAAAGTAAGACAAATAGGTACACATTTACAACTTTAAACTGGTTTCCATGATTGCCGTGTGAGCTTGCATTATTAAAAATGTTCGCTGACTTAACGTTTAAATAAAGAAAGGGAATCTGTACCTCGTATACTCGATATCAGGGACCGTCCATTTTTTATCAGGGAGGGGGGGCTGGTGGAAGTGAGCGGAGACCCTGTATTTTTTTGGGTGGCCCCCCCTTTCATGTCCGTATTTTTTTAGGTGGCCCCCCAAAATCCAATGTATTTTTCTGGTGCCCCCCCCCCCCCCCCCCCCCCCCCCCCTTATAAATGCTTGCCCTGTAAGATAGACTCTTGCCTAAGTGATGCAGTCTCATTCTTCTTAACGTTTTTCTTACTTATGTCAAAGCTAAGGAACCGATCCCCCCTTAGAACTATTAAGC
Source organism: Scolanthus callimorphus (assembly GCA_033964015.1). Taxonomy (NCBI): domain Eukaryota; kingdom Metazoa; phylum Cnidaria; class Anthozoa; order Actiniaria; family Edwardsiidae; genus Scolanthus; species Scolanthus callimorphus. The sequence continues at coordinate 1,013,860 of CM066916.1, forward strand.
GTTTTCGTTACACCCACCTCAGGTCCCCTATTAGACCTAGTAGAAGACATTTTACATAAAGAGGGGGTCACATAATCTTTGCGCGCGAAGCGCGCCCAACTTTTGATAACCGCATTTCATCAAGCCTCAGAAAAAGGGTAGATGTTTTTTTTTGTGTATAGTAACCAAAGCCTGTCAGGAGCCCAGGAAATACGCTAATTATATAGGTTATATGAATGCTCCTAGTGAAGGGCTCCTGAGCCTTTAGGTAATATTTTTCATGCGCTCCGCAAATGAAGAAATTAACGTTTAGCCCAATGACTAAACGTTGAACTCACGCTAACCTTAGGTGTGTTCTTTCAAACATAGAGACTGCCCGGCAGGCCTATCAGTGCATATTATATGTTAAATTCTGCATGCGCGCGAAGCGCGCCGAAATTTTTATTAAGTATTGAGTGTAACAAACACTGCATGCTGTAAAAATACAAACTTTTTATTTTTTTGGGTGACCCCCCCCTTTAGTGGCGTATTTTTTTGGGTGACCCCTCCCTTTGAGGCCGTATTTTTTGGGTGACCCCCCCCCCTCATTTCCACCAGCCCCCCTCCCTGATAAAAAATGAACGGTCCCTCATATGACAAATACATTTGAGGAAGGTTGTTCCATAAAGCTGCTCCACAATAACTAAAGCTATTTTTCAGGTAATTTGTTCTTGGTTTTGGTAGAACAGCTTGTTTTTTCTTTGTTTCTAAGGTTATAGCCTGGGTCACAGGAAACAAACATTTCCTGCATATAGTACAGGGGGGTGAAGGGGGAAGGGGGGGGGGGAGCGATCACGAATCACGGACCGATTTTTCGTTATTTCACGGATCACGGAGTTATGAAAACGCTTTTCACGAATCACGGAAGTAAAATTTTAAAAACGATTATGCAAGTTGTGTTTTAAGTAAATATAGTGATATAAGTATTGTGCTCGATCTTTTTTCCTGATATTTCTTTTGATGGTGTGAGATTTCACTTAAATTATATCGCCATCAAAACGACAATTGATCACAATTCAATTTCGCGAAGTTGGTTTTCTCATAGTACCCTGGTTACAGAGGCTCGAAGCTTCACTCGTTTACTGACGCGTTTTGTAAACGAGTGAAGCTTGGAGACTCTGGTACCCAGGGTATGCTCATAGCATCCAGATCAGAATTTTCGCTACTATGAAGATGGTTCGGATCAGTAACGAGCCTTGCTTGTATGTTTCTGGATGCGCGCGAAGCGCGCTGCGATTTTGAACATCAATCTACGCGGTTAACGAAATTCTTTTTTCTGAGACATAAAAATCACGCTGAAGAAATGGAGTCACGGAAAAAACATAATAGAAATTTTCCAAAATTAAAAAAAGCACAGCACAGTACGATGTTTTAGTTTCTAAATGCTACACCAAAGTATCCTCTTTATGCGCGCGAAGCGCGCTGCAAATTTTGGACATATAAGTAGTGAAAGAATGGGAAAGTCCAGGAGTAAATGAGAACTTGATGTGCTTCCTGACATTTGCTGAACCTTTATTTACTGTTTGCTGATAGTAAATTTACTTAATTTTAAAAATACATTTTGATGTTGTAGATGACGAGCGCGCAGCGCGAGCCGACAAAAAAAAACAATCTATTTTTAAGGATGTCAGGTTGCCCTAAAAAGCAGTCAGGAGAGAATGAGCCTGCTCGATATTGGTCCAAATGGTCCGTCTCTAATGACCAGCTTTTACGTTTCACGAATCTCTAGGCCTGTAATCACGAGTCACGTAAGAGAAATTCGTAAAATCACGGGTCACGAGGGCATGAGATTTCACGGATCACGGCAATAATTTTCCTGTTTTCACGAGTCACGGAGCAAATTTGGGGTGAATCACGGATCACGGAGAACCCCTTCACCACCCTGATAGTAGACCATGGATTGATTTAAATACAGACACTGACAACTAGCATTAATAATACGCTCTGTGACAAACTGCAAAAATTGTAAAATCGCGCTGCTAGAGTAATCACCGGATCAGCTTTCGATGTGCAAAACCTTGCTCGAACTGGGATAACCTACTGTAGCACTAACTCTTTCCCGCGATGCAGACTTCAATTAATTGGTTGTCAGTCCTGGCCCTTAGTCGCTGATTCGACCCAATAATCATGTATTTCAGTTTTGGTTATGTTCAAACTAAGTTTGTTGGCTCTCAGCCACTGATTAAGATTATTCAATTCGATATTTAGCATGTTTTTTTAGGTCGGTAGCGTTGTCGGAAGAGACGGTGATATTTGTGTCATCTGCATACTTTTTTGGACAAGCATTGACTAAGCAATTAGAATTAGGCAAGTCATTAATGTACAAAAGAAACAGGAGAGGGCCGATTATTGATTCTGGGGTACTCCACAGGTAACTTGTCTGGTCCCGAAGAGTTCCCCATGACTAGGCACCTCTGAACCCTGTTGTTAAGGTATGACTTAAACCATCTAAGACCTGCCTCGTCCACTCCATAGCAACCCAATTTGCGCAAAATAACATCATGGTCAAAGGCCTTTTTGAAGTCGATAAAAATGACACCATTTAGTGTTTAGAAGACCATTTTCAATACTACCATTTGCGTTCAACCCTGAAGCTTGACGATTTTTTCGCGTAGGTTTACGTTTCAAACGTGCACGTTTTGTCGACAGTAGACACGTTTCTCGCTCTCTGATTGGCTGAAAAATAACGGTCAAAACAGCAGCCAATCAGCGAGCGAGAAACGTGACAATTTCTCGACAAAACGTGCACGTTTGAAACGTAAACCTACGCGAAAAAATCGTCAAGCTTCAGGGTTGAACGCAAATGGTAGTATTTACTAACCAGTGATTTATAACTTCTATCAAAGCAGTGAGTGTACTGTGGAGTGAGCGAAAGCCTGACTGGCAACTTGTCAACTGTCTGTTGTAGCCTGCGATGCGTCATAAAACAGACAGTTGTGACGGTGCAACCTTGTATGTTAGTGTTCTTATGTTCACTTATTGTATACATGTCGACAAGAGTATACTCTCTATTGTAGCTTCGTCACGCTAGCCCAGTCACAGCTATAAGTCCCACATGGGTCTTTGCTATGGTTTAAAGCACTTCGATTTTCAAAGTTGCCTCTCATTGTTTTACCGACGCGAACCTGATGAGTCCTAACAAAGGACGAAACAGCTGTCCATGATAATCATGGACATTGCCAAACTGCACGGGTAATCCAGGTAATAGACTGTGCTAGCGTTATTTTTCACGTTAATGTAACCCAGAGTGCACGTTACTGAACAAAACAGGGGCGTACAACTAGACCTGTTTGTAAGGTATGCAAGAGAGTAGTCTGATGGACATCATCAACAGAAAAACATCAGAAAAAGTAGAACAAAGTGAAAAGTAACGCAGTTACGTACTTATAGGTAGTTACGCCACTGCAAACCATACAATAGTCAAATCCATGATATTGCTAATTCATAGATTATTATGGATAAACCGCATAATATAAAGACAAATAGTCTGATCTAATCGAGAGTAGACGTGTAATGCGTGCGCGGTGATGTTCTTTCCCAGGGGGCGGGTTATCTTAGCGGGCTGTTATGACCAATGAACGATTCCAGCTTTTGATAGATCGGGGGAAGCTTTCCTTGTAGATGTTGGTTCTGCAACCTACTAAGGGCATATCGTGCCGGATGATACATTGTCTTGTTAAACAAAGACCTTGTAGTTGTGTTGTGCAAGACGCCTAAAAATGACGGAAAAGAAAACAAAAAGCTGCGATTACCACAATAAATTTTACCCAACAAAGCATGTCCCCCGGGGGGGGGACTCCCCATATTTTCAGACGGGGGTGCTCGTCCTATCCCTTAGGGTATAAAATTGACAGACGTGCTATCTCTTAGGGGTGTTTAAAATCAGCCCTATCCCTTAGGGGAGTCTCAGGCCAATCCTTGCCCAGAATATATTGCTACTGACACCAGAACCGATATTTACAAAGGAAACTTGGTTGAAAACCCTAAAATTTGCTCTCTTTTAGGGGTAAATTTTCTGTTTGCCACACCCATTTTGCTATCCCTTAGGGTCAAAATCAATTTTCCCGACGAGCACCCCCGTCTAAAATATTGGGAGTCCCCCCCCCGGGGCATGTCCATTATTCTTGCCTTATCGACTAAGAGAGAGGATGCTTTCTATGTTGTGGCTGATGCGACGATATTGTCCGTGCACTTCCATGCATTTCCTCCAAAGGCGAGCCTTTAAATAGACTGCTTGCAGCCCCTTCTTTGGCGAACGTCCGTAAATCGAGAATAAAGTCCTAGTCCTACATTGTAGTTTGTTTGCGCGCTCGTATTTCAAGCTCACGAGAGAGTCTGGGTGTCGGATAACAAGCAGCGCCACGGGGGAGAAAGCGCCTATTGATTTTGTTATTTGTACAGTATAGTAGTTAGTTTAGTTTGGGATCAACAATGTATCCCAGTGTGGCAATTTTATTGTTTATAAATGATCAAATGTAAATTTAAATATATGTAAGAATTGTAGTATGTTATTAATTAATAAAGACTGCTGGACCCCAACTCCGGAGTGAATGGTTGTTTTAGTAAATTTCGTGCCTTCGGCACTCACTGACTCCCTTTCCCTATCTCTCGATTTACGGACGTTCGGACTCCCTTTCTCTTTCTCTCGATTTACGGACGTTCGCCAAAGAAGAGACTGCAAGCAGTCTAGCCTTTAAACGCCGGAGCGAGCGATTTGTCCGCATGTCGAGATTGACACCTCGTTATCGCGTCGTTACTAGAAAATCTGCATTCAGAATGAAGTGCAGTGACGTATTTATATTTTATTCATTATCTGATTAGCGTGCCATAAAGTGAACTAGGAATAAAAACTTGGCAGGGAAGAATCATGGAACCTGGCAGGGAAAATCGTTGAAGATTGCTCGGTTGCTTTAGGCGTCTTGCACAACTGCGAGGCCCCAAAGATGCTAATCTCTAACCGGGGTGAGTATTTCCGTATATTTCTCTTGGGTTCGTTAACAATCCATTATAGTCTATTTTACAGACCCTTTACAGTAATAAAGCGTGACGCGTGATATCGATCGGTCACGCGTCACTCGCTACATACTTACATAAAACACCTGTCTATACCCCCGTCAGGCAGTGGTTGTCATTCTAATATGGCGTCCAGTGTGGCGCGATATGATCGTAGTCAAGTTGTTTCTCGAGCCAAAAAGATTCCTTCCCCGTCAACTTCTTTGCCAAAAACACCAGGAAACCCTAGGAGTGAAACACAGAAGCGATTGAACTGTTCAGACGGGAGCTCCACCAGGAAATACGCGTCTTCGGCGAAATCTTCGAGCAGAAGCAACTTGGCAACAAAACCTGTGACGGGACGACCGTCCGACAGACTTAACCCGAAAACTGTCGACCCTGTAAGTAAAGTTACTCATTTATCGTGTAATTTTGTGACAAATATGTTCTTTCAAGGCTTCTTTGGTTTTGTTTTCTTGTGGTTTTGGTTGATAATCATGAACAAAAGCATTATAATGCTATTTTTTCTCGAGTTGGTTTCAAATTTCATTGTCAACAAAAAACGACATTTTAAAGCTTTGAGCTAAGTTCTTAATTCTTGTTTTGTAGTTCAATGACCAAACACCGAAGTCTTCATTTGCCTCCGTTTATGCGAATGGCGGAGTTCCTTGCAGGTAACAAACACTTCTGTATTTTTGCCAGTATTAGTAAGTGACACAGAGGAGATGAGACACTATGCGATTGCGATCGAAAGATTGCGTTGCCAGGAACGTACTCATGTTTGTTTGTAATTCCAGTATTTAGAAGTTAAAATGAGATGGTTAATCATAATAAAAGTGTGTTATAATTATTTCATTTGCAGGACAGTTTGTATTTGCGCATGCATGCAGTTTTGTTTGTTTGTTGATGCATTTTGATGTTTGTTTGGTATATTTTGTACACTATTTCTTTGTATTTATTTTTCTTTGTATGCAGTAAAACACAGATTTTATGAGCACATATGAGAAAGCTTGAAACTCACAGTCCATAAGAATCCAAAGACCACTGAAATCTCCAAAACGTGTTATAACAAAAATTGAAAAATTGAAACCTTTCCACATAGCTTTGCATTATTAAAGGAGTTTTACAAATTTGAGCTTTAAATTTGAAGGTCAATATTGAATCCCACGTCATGGCCCTATGAAGGTTTTTAATCCTGTTTCCCCTTGTGAAAAGTGTGTAAATCTCTTATCATATATTTTGGTACTGCGGTCCCTCAGATCTTTCAAAGGGGTTCTCACTTCCAATTTTCCTGCTGTATTTAGTATATTTTTTGACAACCAATCTTGTAAAACACAGTGTACCCGCTCAACTTGTGGCCCACCAGTGGTGTATAGACATACAATAGTCAAATAAAAGCATTCTTTATTCTGTTACACAGACTAGTTCATGGATCAGTAAAACATAAACTTCAATGGGATACGCCACCCGAGAATCTTCCATTTGACCCAATATTAGTTACTCTTGCAGAGGTAAGATTTCTGCTGCATGCAGCAATGTTTTATGCTCCAATTTCGAATACAAATAGAGAGAAAGGACAAAACAGACAATATTTGTGCTCCAATTTCGTTTATGGTACAGAATTATGTCTGATTAACACACTGTGATTTGTCAGGTCAATTGTGTCAAAAGGTGTGCCTGACACTTAAAAATCTGTCCATTGTGATTTTTCAGTGTTGGGCAGACACCAAATGAAGCTTGCAAGGAAGAGGCCTTGACAAATTGCAGCTTGAAAATCAGTGGTACAATTAACATGTCATGTAGGCTGGAGATACAAAAGAGTACAACATGGCTCTTAATATGATTGCTTTTCTGAACACATTTTGCTGGCTCACTATTGGAACAAAGAACAATCTTTTTGTTCCCTCGAGAAAATAAGTAACATCTAAACCACTTGTTTACAGGGACTAAGAGAAACCAGACATCCTTATACATTTGTTGCAAGAGAGGGATTCAGAGAAATGCTAGACATCGAGGATGCACAAGGAAGAACTGTACCTTTATTGCCAAAACTTATTCTGCCTTTGAGAGCTGCACTTGTAAGTATGATGCTACATATATGTTTTCCTAATTCCTATGATTCTGCACACCACCAATCCCTTATGTGGGGAGGGTATAGATTTTTTTTTCTGGAATCACACATTGACAAGTTTTGTAGACTGAGACTATCTGGCATCCTCCAAAGTTAGAAACATAGTTATGAAACTGAGAATGAAGCAACATTTTAATTTTGAGACATGGCTCAAGACCAGGGGCGGATCTAGGGGAGGGGTTGTGGGGGTTGCAACCCCCCCTATGAGAGTGATAGATTTGATGCAGAACTATTCAATGTATTTAACAATTATTCCTTGAGCCCGAATGGACTCTGAGTTATGAGGGCAAGAGGAATAATTGTTTTAGTCAAATCACACTAGTAGGTCAATTTGTATTGCCAAAAAAAATGTTTTTGTTCTGGTCATTTGCCATTTTCTGGCTTTCAAATCCGACACTTTTCGCTACTAGTAGACTATAACTTATAGCCTACTAGTAACTCAACCAATCAGAATGCAGCATTGATAATAGACCACTAGTGTGATTTGACTAATAGTAGTTATTAGAACGTTTTGAACTCAGTACGGATTATAAACAGTCCAACTTAGTGCTGCAACCCCCCTCTGAAAAAACCCTGGATCCGCCCTTGAAGACAAAACTCCTTTGAGATGAGATTCTTCCTTAATGTGGGAGGGTTGACAGCTATGCTGGGGACATGATAACTGTTCCAGTTATTTCATGCATCAACATGTAGTCTTCAAAGACACTAATTTTTTCTCCCAAAAATATTATTTTTCAACTTTGTCTTTCAAAAACATTACTGTAACAATAACGTGGTGTTAATCCATCCTCTCTTTAGTCGTCATCCGATCTAGTGGTATTTCAGACAGCACTTAGTTCTGTAGTTCAGTTGAGTACAGTAGTTGGTGAAGCCCTTATTCCCCACCTCAAGACCCTCCTGCCCCATGTGTCTAGACGGTTTATGGATAAAGCTCTCAAGGAGAGGATAATATATGCTTTACAGAGCATAGAAAGAAGTTGTGGAAAGGTATATTTTCATTAACAATGCACATTTTAAAAATCACAAACAAAACAAACCTCAAAGAAGCTGTGAGAAAAACAATGCAAAACAAATGAAGTCGGACAACAAAACACCAGGTATATGTCCTATTGAAAAGCAGCAATCCATACATTCATGTACCACCCATCAGTTGCTTGTTTCATGGGATCAGAACCAGCTGTTACATCTGTGGGTGGTGGATTTTGTGATTGCTTTCCATGCTTGGTTTATGCATGTCTCTCATAGTTTTATATTCTAAATATATCCAGCCACTTCAATACAAATGTGGCACCATGCTGGAACTGTTTTTAGGAAAGTTTCTATACACTTCAGGAACACCTGCAGAGTTTGTCTCTATTGTGCAATCATGGGAAAAGTAGCATGAAGAATAGATATCATCCTACATCATTAAGGCCCGTTCGTACGGCACAATCTAAGCTGTGATTTGAGGTGCGATTTGTGCGGCGATCGTCAACGTCATGTCGCGCGGTGTGAACGGTTGGCGATTTGGCTCTGCAATATTTGTCAGTTTGTTGGTAATCTGAAGAACATCCCACCCGCAATGCTGAGCATGTTCAAAACATCTGCGATATCACGACGACATTGCAAGTGAATTCACCATAAGATCGCCGACCGTTCACACCACGCGACATGGCGCCATGGGATCACCACAGGAAATCGCAGCTGAAATCACGCTGTGTGAACGGGCCATACTCATGTGATCTTCTCCTCCGTTTTGATCATATTTATTCAGTTTTCATATTGTCTGCCAAACTGCATTATAGTCCATTCTTTGTGGGTGTGGCAATAATTAGTTGAGTGAGAACACGCCCACAGTGCGACCAAAAAAAACCCGAGTCATCTACTCCTTTGCTTGGATCGCCTACCACTAGATGATGGAGGCTCCTGTTGATGGGCTCCCTGTGCTTCGATCGCCTGCGACTAGATGATGGAGGCTCTTGTTGATGGGCTCCTAACCAGACTTGTTGTTTTAAAACTTTGATTGATAGACGCCAGAATACAGTTTGCGATTGGAAATGAAATTTAGCGGAGTTATGAAAACAGCTGTAAATTATCAATAGTAATAACCACTTTGTTACTTTATTAATTTCAGGAAAGCCTTCCCATCATCAAGCTCAAGATTCCTACCTACCAATCCGTATGTTTATAGCACAGATTGAGGTCATTTTTTATCCACTCTTTCTTAGTATTATTATTTGGGGTAATATCGAAATGGTCTCGGCAAAAAGTGACGGACTTGCACGATCAGGACCATTCTAGCGCGTCCTCTGCAGCGCGCGGTTCTTTGCACTCATTTCCCGATATTCAGTGCGCGCACTCTCTAAACCTGGAATCGTCCATTTGGGTGAGTTGAGTAGGCTCTCGTTGATTTACTAAGTGCGCGGATGTCCGCTCAGACTTTTGATACATTTGCCCATCGGGGATGTATGTATGACATGTAGCCAGGGCCCGACATTATTTTTCAAGAGGTGCTTTTGCGAGTAAATGAAAAGAACCTAGTTACTAAAATAGTGAAGTTTGGCCGCCATAATAGAAACAACTGGTCGCCATAATAGAAACAACTGGTCGCCATAATAGAAACAACTGGTCGCCATAATAGAAACAACTGGTCGCCACTCTTTTCTCCCGATTTTATGCTACTGACAGCGAATTTTGAGAAGGGCATATATAAAACTACAGTTCATCATGTCGTCATTTGGTGACTAGGTTGAAATGTTCGCTCGCGGAACCCCTAGTCGCCATGGTAAGAGTGTGAAAGGAAAGAGGAAAAGTGTGCCCGTAGGTTTACATTGTTATGCACGAATCTGTAGAGCTTCATCCATATTCATGAATTAATCAGTGAAATATGATAAACTGCTTTTGGGGTGCCTTGAAAAACTTAAATGAAATTAGAATTGATGGTTAATGATATAGCGTTGGTGACCTTTCTTAAATGAGCTCTTTATTTTGTGTGAGGCGGTAAAGAGAATGGTAAGTTGTGAGGGCGGTATAAATATAATACAATGTATATAGAGAGAAGAAATGTGAATAAAGTGTAAATTTTATAGTTAGCCATTTGTAATCAATGATAAAGCCAGATTGAAAAGCAACTTCTAGGAAAAACATATTTATTATTTTTCACAATTCATTATTACACTCTGTACATTATTACACTTTTGTTTAATTTATACAATTTTGAAGTCTGCTTGAAAACCTATTGTTTGACAAAGTAATTACTATCATTACTTTACCTTACTGACAATTAATGACTACTATCATTACGTTTGTTTGAAAACCTATTGTTCGACGAAGTAATTACTATTCAGAAAAACAGTCAATAATTTCGTCCATAAGCCCCAGCCCCCCTCCCACAGCGCCCTAATCAGAACGCGAAACAAGTAGCTTACTATAACCTTCCTCCATGTGGGATAACTTGCGCATGTCAAACAGACACTTCCAATGACGATATTCAGAACTTGACGTGGTAGTAACGTCTGGCTATGCACCTTTTACAGAACGCGAAACAAGTGTCTTACTATATAGCCTTCCTCCATGTGGGATAACTTGCGCAGTTACGCAACTTGACGTGGCAGTAACGTTTTGTTGTGCGCCTTCCTCCATGTGGGATAACTTGCGCATGTCAAACAGACATTTAAAATGATGATACTCGCAACTTGACGTGGCAGTAACGTTTGGCTGTGCGCCTTCCTCCATGTGGGATAACTTGCGCATGTCAAATAGACATTTCAAATGATGATAGTCGTAACTTGACGTGGCAGTAACGTTTGGTTGTTCGCCTTCCTCCATGTGGGATAACTTGCGCATGTCAAACAGACATTTAAAATGATGATAGTGGGAACTTGACGTGGCAGTAACGTTTTGTTGTGCGCCTTCCTCCATGTGGGATAACTTGCGCATGCCAGACAGACCTTTAAAATGATGATACTCGCAACTTGACGTGGCAGTAACGTTTGGCTGTGCGCCTTCCTCCATGTGGGATAACTTGCGCATGTCAAACAGACATTTTAAATGATGATAGTGGGAACTTGACGTGGCAGTAACGTTTGGTTGTGCGCCTTCCTCCATGTGGGATAACTTGCGCATGCCAGACAGACATTTAAAATGATGATACTCGCAACTTGACGTGGCAGTAACGTTTTGTTGTTCGCCTTCCTCCATGTGGGATAACTTGCGCATGTCAAACAGACATTTAAAATGATGATACTCGCAACTTGACGTGGCAGTAACGTTTTGTTGTTCGCCTTCCTCCATGTGGGATAACTTGCGCATGTCAAACAGACATTTAAAATGATGATACTCGCAACTTGACGTGGCAGTAACGTTTTGTTGTGCGCCTTCCTCCATGTGGGATAACTTGCGCATGCCAGACAGACATTTAAAATGATGATACTCGCAACTTGACGTGGCAGTAACGTTTGGCTGTGCGCCTTCCTCCATGTGGGATAACTTGCGCATGTCAAACAGACATTTAAAATGATGATAGTGGGAACTTGACGTGACAGTAACGTTTGGCTGTGCGCCTTCCTCCATGTGGGATAACTTGCGCATGCCAGATAGACATTTTAAATGTTGATCCTCGCAACTTGACGTGGCAGTAACGTTTGGCTGTGCGCCTTCCTCCATGTGGGATAACTTGCGCATGTCAAACAGACATTTAAAATGATGATAGTGGGAACTTGACGTGGCAGTAACGTTTGGCTGTGCGCCTTCCTCCATGTGGGATAACTTGCGCATGCCAGATAGACATTTAAAATGATGATACTCGCAACTTGACGTGGCAGTAACGTTTGGTTCGCCTTCCTCCATGTGGGATAACTTGTGCAGTTATAACGCCACGCCACGCGAAACAAGTGTCTTACTATAGCCTTCCTCCATGTGGGATAACTTGCCACTTCACATGACGATATCAAACAGACGCATGTTAAACAGACAACTTGTCGTGGCAGTAATACTTGGTGATGATCATCAGATTGAGTTCGAGAACAGGTTCAATGAAGATAGTTTGCTTTCACGCTTATTAAAAAATCCGCATCAGGTTCAATGAAGATAGTTTGCTTTCACGCTTATTAAAAAATCCGCATGGAAACAACGAAAGGCAAGGCGGATCCAGGGGGGTGAACAGGGGTCTAGCCACGCCCCTTTTCCATTTCCTCATTAATGATTTGTACCAGTCACTCCCCTTTCTATCGACGTTCAGGTATTAGTCTTTCCCTGCTAAACCTTCTGGATTCACCACTACAGTCTCTTCAAGTTAACATCAGAACTCTCTAGAGAAACCATCATAAATGAAAGCAGACAGGCGTCTTCTCGTATCCTAACGCCTCGGATAGCGTATGCATGGGGATCCTCTTGAGGAATATTTTAGCTTCTATATCATCGTCCTTACGCGTGTACAATACACATAGAACCTGCTGTAGTTTGCGGCCAACAGTGAACCGGTCCAGAAAGTCCAGCTTGTATTTGAACTCGCCACCATTGCCTTCCTCGTCACACATGAAACTGCGCAAAAAAGGAGACAAGAATTAGATATCGGTCTTTTTGACCTGAAAAATGAGAGCCAGAAGCGCAAAATGGGTGCAAACCACATAAGGGAGTGGTGCCGTATTTGCATTTCAAAGCGCGACTGGCGAAAGCAGCGAGTATACATCACCATTAGGATCTCTTTAACTGATTTGGTGGGAAAAAATTGCTACCTTTAATTGTTACGGCGAGGAGGAAACTACTGCTCGATAAACTGATTAACCATTTCCCCGTACTTAGCTAAACTGATAAGCGGGACAGTTCCTACCTATAAAACACATGTGGACTGTTAAAGAACTCCATCACATCCATTTGACTCGTGGTACGGTACAAGATCTGATCCACTGTGTCCGCAAACCCACGTTCGTCCACTTCGTCCACGCTTTCTAGTAGCTGCTGATCAGGGGTGCCGTTAGCTCCGCGAGATGTAGAGCGCGACGTACTGCGCTGGGAGCTTCCGGCTGAAAAAGACACAGGGATACCTGTTACAAATCTGTGCGGATTGATACCCCCTTTCTTTCCTTTAAAAAAGGTTTTCCTGAAGGCTGACGAAGGGCTTCAAACTCGTCGTGTAAAAAAACGTTCCCTGAATTTCTGACCAATGGGAAGCCACAATGCCGTTTGGACATAACTGAAATAACAATGCGGAGTGGCATAACGTTTATCTGATTGAAACGATTTTTGTCAGATTTCCCTGTTTTGAATTTTAGTGCTGAACACAGCTCAGAAGAACACAGCTCAGAAGAAAAATATCATAAAAATGCTGTACAAAATTTTTGAAAATCAATTTTCCAACATTACTCGCCCACAATATAATATGTTTTAACAAGGGTGAAATTGCTAGGGTAAAATTAGAAATGTTAAAAAAAAACAGGACCATACATTCAGACATCTCCCCGAGAGCTGAAGCATCGTATGGCGACCGTGCGGTTCTTACGTCCACGCCAGAGATTTCTGCCCTGACAGCCGCTATCCCGCATTCAGTTAATTGCCCGGTAGCGACTCAGTGACCAGCGATGAGAGTACGCCCGGCTACCTTGTATGTGGTATTTATAGAACGAGCTGGAGTGTTTTATCGGTGGATATAAACACGAGGCGCAGCCGAGTCTTATAAATCGCTTCTGAAATTTATATTACAAGATGCGGAAATTTATAACTTGAATTAGTCAATACGAAATAAATTTTGACGAGTAGGAAGGACTAGGCGTTATTCATAGTGTACGCCTTTGAGAAGTCAACTAATGAACTAGTCATCTAATTCGACAAAGTTTAACGCGTTCTTTTTATCTAAAGAACAAGAAACTAAAAATGCATTTAATAAACTTTCTCAAACAAAGAAAAAATGTAGTTATGAAAGAATGTCGACAACCGCAGAGTATGGCTAGTGTGACGTAAACGTCAAGGATGCGCAGATACAGAATCAAATATGCGCAGATACGAATAAGCATCCCACATGGATAAGAGTTGCGGTTTGGGTGACCAGCGTTCGCGAAATCCTGAAAATATTTACTCAATGCGTAGGGTCGGGAATAGAAGTGGGGGTGCACACCGTACCTAGCACTTGTTCCAATCACGGGTTGGCAAGGATCCACCCTTGTACACCCCTATGCGCTTCGAAGTGTCGAAATAGCCACTTCATCCGGGGTACCATGTCTATAACTACGATATGGACCCTCGTTAATTAAAGATGAGTGTCTTTATCGTAGTTATAAACACGGCACGTGACCAATATACGTACTTAGCTCAACAAATAGACCCTTTTAATAAGTCCAGTCGCGCATGTTTTCCGCAGATGACGTCAAAATTATTATTTTCAATTTCTGGTCTATTGAACACATTTCAAAAGAATAAATTTGACGTCAAACGCGGAAAACATGCGTGACTGGACTTATTAAAAGGGTCTATATATACCCTCGAAGTGCTGAGAGTGCTTCCATGTGGGACAATCGAGACTACTAGAAGACTTGTATCCCCGAGTGGCCCTCGCCGAGTACAAGTTGTTCGCTAAATTTCAACGGTCCATTATAGACCTGATATTCGAATCGACACATCCTAATATGTTTTCATGAATAAAATAATTACAAACTTCATTTTGAAAGCTATATAATGTTGCGCATGCGCATACGAATATGCGCATGCGCATACGAATAAACAAGTCACAAAATTGTGATTCGATCTTTTCGTTGAAAAGACAATTCTAGAAAAGTCTAAAGTTTAGTACTTTTGACCGCCAAATTCTAATTTCTAGGATCTGCCAACGTAGTGCGACGTAATCAGAGATGAAGAGGCGGACTCTGTGCGTGTTGAACCCTGAATGGTCGAGTCGCTATTTCTCTTTACTTTTGGAATCGGTGTCCATTACACTTCCGCTACCGCTCGTTTGCTCTGGAATTTTTACTTTTAATCATCGAAATATTATATATTCAGATCACTCTGTCGAGAGATTAAACTACCCGAGGCTAGGTAGTCCACAGGGCCACAATACATGCACTCCAAACAGGTCACTTGTCTTGCCTGAGTACGCTAAATACGTTTTTCACACGCTGGAGTAGCCTTGGTACTTACAAGTGGGGCTATGTGACGTCTTTGAGACGGAGATCTCATTCACACTCATAGTCTCGCCCTGCCCTTGGTACTTACAAGTGGGGCTGTGTGACGTCTTTGAGACGGAGATCTCATTCACACTCATAGTCTCGCCCTGCCCTTGCTGGCACACGAGCACAGACCCACTGCCTCGATCTGGGAGTGGCATGGGGATATCTCCGGGCTCCACTGAGTAGTAAAGATCTTCTCGACTTTCGGCGCGAGTGTGACGGGGTTGCCGGTTACAGACGCAGACAAGAAGATTTCTCTCCAACAAGTAATGACCTTGAATAGAAATCAACAGGGATCACTTTGAATAACCACGGAACAAACTTTGTGTCTGCACTCTTACAAAACCAAAAGCTCTTTTATCAACAGCAAAACGATACACCTGGAATTCAGACAGGAGTAGTACTCACAAAGCTAATATTACAAAACAAGAGATAAAAGGTATATATTTTGGCAAGGAACGTATTTGTTATTGCAGAAAAGCAACGATGCAATTGAAAATGTCATTGTGACAGTTCGTTAAACTAAGTGATTTGCACGGCTACTATAAGACGTATGTCCAAGTTACAACATGAACTACACTCTGTGTGAAAAGCCAGAAACTCAACAACTATACTTTGTTAGTTTTTGTTCCAAGACAAATCTCGCTAGTTGAAGAAAGACTCACCAAGCTCGATACCAGTCTCCGTGTCCGAGCTCCCAATGCACACGCCCAGACTATCATACCCATGAGCCCTCACGTACTCTCGGACCCAGTCTACAAACTGCACTCCCGAGAAGCACTTCCTAGTGGCGTGGAGCTGTGAGCGGAGGGACTGGATCAAGAGGTCCGCGGGCTCATGTAGACGGCTCTGATGGGAGCCACTACTGACGGATGAGTGGAACTCGTGATGACTACCTCGCTCCATTTGGAACATCTGGTAAAACACACAAAGAAACCACCCAGTGTCAGTTTACCAGTCTGCCTGTCAGCGTGTGTGCGCAGTGTCAGCGTGTGTGCGCAGGTTTGCGTGTTTGCGTGTGTGCGCAGTGTCTGCCTGTCAGCGTGTGTGCGCACTGTCTGTCCGTCTGTTTCCTTCCCTTAAGGTTGTCGGTCGCTGAAAAAAAAAAACGGCTGCAAAATTTGGGAGACATTTGCGCGGTAAAACAGGCGGCTAGTGAGCCTCCTTAACCCCTGTAATATGGACGCGTCTATCGACCGCATGGAATTCCCTCCCGTCTGTGTCTTCCTGTCTGTCCGTCTCCCCGTCCGTCAGTCCGTCGGTCTGGTGTCTGTCCGTCTCCCCGTCCGTCAGTCCGTCGGTCTGGTGTCTGTCCGTCTCCCCGTCCGACAGTCCGTCGGTCTGGTGTCTGTCCGTCTCCCCGTCCGTCAGTCTGTCGGTCTGGTGTCTGTTTGTCTCCCCGTCCGTCAGTCCGTCGGTCTGGTGTCTGTCCGTCTCCCCGTCCGTCAGTCCGTCGGTCTGGTGTTTGTCCGTCTCCCCGTCCGTCGGTCTGGTGTCTGTCCGTCTCCCCGTCCGTCAGTCCGTCGGTCTGGTGTCTGTCCGTCTCCCCGTCCGTCAGTCTGTCGGTCTGGTGTCTGTTTGTCTCCCCGTCCGTCAGTCCGTCGGTCTGGTGTCGGTCAGTCTCTGTCAATCTATCTCCATTCTCGTCCGTCCGTTGACAAATACCTGTCTTGCAAACCATCGATACATGCGAATCAGCCTGGACGTAGGACTGGCATAGAGCTCCAGGTGCTTTGACACGTCATCCTAATACAGGGAAACAAAATGGACATGTTACCGGCAGAGACGTGGAAATCGGAACAAAGTTATCCCTTTGCAACAGCATGTAATCCACAGTTTTCTCTTTTTCATTTTGTCTTAACTTTTTCAACAAATTGTAAATAGCAGTAATGTTTTTATGTGTATGTTTCAGTAGTGTTACACTCGAAGATACTAGCTCATATGAGCTACTCTAAAATTCGAGTTAAAATAAAGATATGTATGTATATAAAGATATGTAAGTATGTAGAACTTACAATTGTTTTAGAAAGTGCATCTAAACTCAAGCCGTTGCCTTGTCCATGGAAGAACTCCATCCAAAGCTGTGAAAAGACACGAATAATACATTGACGCCCCTTGAATGTAGTGTATTTAAAATGGTATAAGGAATTTCAAAATATTACGCACTCTCTATTCAATATTGTTCGTTGCCATGGTACCCATTGGCACCCTGTCATGACAGTGGGCCGACGCCTTGAGCAAAACGCGACGCTACAAAATTACTGCAATACGGACATATTTCTGCGCTCATCTCTTATATTTTGAAAGACAAAAATAAGCATAGGAAGCAAGTAAAAGGGTTGAGCTATCAGCCCCCTAAAATGTCTAGATCTAGCATGAGATCCTTCTTCTAATGCCACGGACCCAGAACTGGTTTCCACGCCCTTCCAAGGCACCTCCCCAACCACCATTACTCACCGCTATAGCTTGTAACAGGAGTCGGGATCGATCTGCAGCTTTAGACTTCATCATCGTGAGCTGTTCCGCCTCTTCGCCGAAATCCTGAACATGAAACAGGATACAAATAGTTCTACATCATCTGAAGAGTGAGCTGGATCGTGGGAGTCTAACTGGTTGAAACTACGCTGGGAACACATTGAGCCATGTCAAATAACGGAAAGAAGACCCCATTACAATTAACTCCATTGACAAATTAGTTAGACATCACAATTAGGGATGTAGAACTCCCAGTAGTTCGCCACTGCCATAAGCCATAAAAGTCTAGGTGTGTCCACTATTCGTGAGTGATGGTGCCCACACTTGTACTCAAACCGTGCATCGCAAGCGTTTCCACGGAGAAACCATACACCTTATTCCAAAATTTCAACTTCCATGAAATGATCTTTTCTCTTTGAGCTTGAGTGAATATAAAAGAAAAGAATAATTTCATGAGAACGAGGCCACAAGGGCCAGTCAGCCACTTTGGAATAAGGTGTATAGGAGGAGTTTTTACCGTGATAGGACAGGGACGGAGAGAGGGCAAGGTGAGAAGGAAACACGTGCTCATATCATTTGATGGCATTAGACAAAGTACGAGGAATCTAGCGCATTGATGTTTCTTTTTCTGACCTGTGAAATCTGGGTCCAGAGATATG
Organism: Scolanthus callimorphus; assembly: GCA_033964015.1. NCBI lineage: Eukaryota > Metazoa > Cnidaria > Anthozoa > Actiniaria > Edwardsiidae > Scolanthus > Scolanthus callimorphus. Next base: position 1,032,270 of record CM066916.1, read on the forward strand.
AGAGTAGTTTATTGAAACTCTCGTTGTACAAGACGTCGTACAAGGTTGTTAGTCTGTGTGTCAGGAACTCAGTGGCGGGTTGCAGGCGCTTTCTCAGGTCGAATGATAACGAGAGGCCTGTCAGTGCGTGAAGCATTTGTTTGAAGTACTCGTTGGCCTGTAAAAAATCACAAGGAAATAAGATATACGATACAATATGAGATATGTCATGACATGACGTGACAAAACGTGGCATGACGTGCCGGAAAGATGTGACATAACGCGGAGACGGAGTGTGACATGGCGTGACTCAATATGGCATAAAGAGACACAAAGTGACATGACGTAATGTGACACGACATGGCGCGACATAGGAAGAAATGACATGGCGTGATCAAACGTGGCATGACGTACCGAAAAGGTGTGGCATGGCTTGACTCAAAGACACAAAGTGGCATAACGTGACGTGGCATGGCGCGACATAACACGAAATGACATGCGTGACAAAACGTGGCATGACGTGCCGAAACGATGTGACATAACGCGGAGACATAATGTGACATGGCGTGACAAAATGTGGCATAAAGCGACACAAAGTGACATGACATAACGAAAATATGAAATGAATGACGTGACATGACGTGACGTGACGTGTTGTTTGTTATTGCATTACATAGCGTGACAGGGCAAGTTTCATTGGACCACCTTGAGGGCCAGCCATTAAAACAAATCCTCAACCAAACAGCAGTATATAAATTATCTCCGTCACGTAGTAAGGAGATAATGGCTTTCTACGCGTTAGCCAATGGCAAGCAACCGCTCATTGGCAGTATTTTTCCAGGCCAATGAGCCGTGTCATTTATTTCTCTTTAAATGCGGTATCGCATAGTTTGCTTTCACTCTCGCCCTGTAACAGTACCAGGCAAACTTCGGTTAATTTTGATTTTCGAAAAATGGGTGACTCTGATAAAGACACAAGTTCTCTGGCTTCTTCGAGACCATCCGAGCAGCCACCAGGTCCCTCTGTTTTGGATCCTAATACTCAAGCGATTTTAACTGCTTTGAGTTCGCAAATTACTAGCGTAATCGATAGTCGTTTTCAAGGTTTAAAGAGGGAATTAGCTGCTGAGAATGCCTCGTCGGTTGAGCAGGCGGTAAAGCGGTCTCGTCGAGATCCCTACATCTTCAAGAGCAAAGGCAACAAGCAACAATTTGAGCACTCTACCTCTGTACTAGAAAAACTGGAAGATGTTAAGTCTTCGCTCTCTGCCGGTAGCGTGGATAAAGCTAAAAAGACCGTGGAAGAAGGTATAACTCTGGTCTCAAAACGCATGAAAGTTATCAAACTTGCTGACAAAAGCGAATTTGGTTGGGCAACTGCAGAGCAATATCTCTCAGATGACCTGGCCTCCGATTCTGCAGACGAGAAACGCATTCATAAATCCGAGAAAAGAGCCGAGAAGAAAGTCAAAGATCAGAAGAAAAAGCGCCAACGAACACCTTTCCGTGATCGTGAACGCGACCGCCGTTTTCCCACTCAGCCGGCTTCTTCCAGCCAGCAGTACAGGCGCCCTGATACGTTTCGCATGCAGAATCATCCCTCATCCCGGTCTTTTGGTCCATGTTTCAAGATAAGTATTACTGACGTGAGAATGTTTTTATTCAACAATTTGTTTTTCCAACAAGTGATTCACTAGTATAACTTTTAATTTGTTTTTTCTTCATTTACATACTTTTTGCTAGCTTTGTTTTACCTCTCGATTGGCATAGCCTGGTACTCGGGGCAGGCATAGTTCTCCAAGTAAATTGTGTCCTGTATTTATTGCTCATATCACAGAGCGTAGAATATAAATTATCTCCGTCACGTAGTAAGGAGATAATGGCTTTCTACGCGTTAGCCAATGGCAAGCAACCGCTCATTGGCAGTATTTTTCCAGGCCAATGAGCCGTGTCATTTATTTCTCTTTAAATGCGGTATCGCATAGTTTGCTTTCACTCTCGCCCTGTAACAGTACCAGGCAAACTTCGGTTAATTTTGATTTTCGGTTAATTTTTATTCATTATATTCTACTATCGATGTCTAGGTAGTTTTTTAAACTCCCATTGGTTTTCCCTTTTCCTATACATCATGCCTCATATGTTAATTTATGGCTTTTTCAATTTTAGTGCTGGGAGTATGGTCACCTGCTGCGAACTGCCAGAAATCAGCTCCTCCTGTTCGCAAATGACTAGACGTGGATGACGCTTACAATGAGGATTACAGCTGAGTGATGATGTTGATATTGACCCATATGTTTGCTCAAGTGCTAAGATTTCTGAATTTTCCGAACTTGAACCATCTGTGAAGGCCGGGCTCATTAACGCTATTCAGTTCTGGCAAGACACCCTTAACGCCCCAGCATTCGTATTAGATATGATCAAAGACGGATATGGGCTCCCCTTCTTAGAAGTTCCCCCTCCTTGTTTCCTACGGAATAATCGATCGTCTTTGCGTAATCCAGACTTTGTGGAACAAGCTATATGTGAATTACTGGCTAAAAACTGTGTTAAAGAGCACCAGTCTCCGCCTCGCTGTGTAAACCCTTTGACTGTCGCCGAGGGAAAAAAGTTGAGGCTAGTTATAGACCTTCGGCACGTCAACAGTTATCTAGTTAAACCCAAGTTTTGTTATGAAGGTCTTCCCTCCTTAGCTCAGGTTTTTGAAGAGGCATTCTGGTTTTTCACATGGGATTTAAAGTCAGGTTACCACCACGTAGACATACGACCAGAACATCAAGACTTTCTAGGGTTTTCATGGAATTTCTTAGGTACAACTAGATATTTTTTTTTCAGTCCTCCCGTTCGGTCTAAGCACTGCCTGTTTTTGCGTTACCAAGCTGCTCCGCCCCTTAGTGAAGAGATGGCGTCTAATGTCGCATAACTGCTTCGTCTACCTGGACGATGGTATATCTGGTCACCGCGATTACGTATCCGCATGCGCAGCTAGCTCTATCCAGCATTCAGACTTAGCCTCTGCTGGTCTAACTTGTAATGAGTCTAAATCGCACTGGCAACCTATGCAGACTGGGGAATGGCTGGGTATTATTATCAACACTATTCAGCATCAATTCCAGGTTCCTGTCAAGAAACTAGAAAAACTTAAGTCGTTACTTAAATCACTGGTCGACAATGGCTCATCCTCATTCAGAGATCTAGCGCGCGTGGCGGGTTTTATTATTTCACTATCGTTAGCTCTTGGGCCAATCGCTCGAATGTTCACCCGTCAGATGTATTATGCTATAGAGTCCAGGCCTTGTGGATGGGACTCTCACTTTCAATTTTGTGATGCTTTAATGGAAGAGCTCAAATTTTGGTTACAGAATATTGATGCATTTAATGGCTATTCTATTAGAAGCAGTCTTTCTTGCAATTCAGTCATTTATTGTGATGCTAGTGCGTTTGCATACGGGGGCTACATTTCAACCATGAACGGAAACCCAGTACGTGGTATGTTTGAGGAATGGGAGGTTACTGAGAGCTCTACATATCGTGAGGTGAAGGCCGTTTATAACGTTCTCAAGTCGTATGCTTGTGTGACAGTTAAAGTATTTGTAGACAACATGGGTGCATCTCGTATATTACAAGTAGGAAGCTCTAAGCCTCATTTACAAGCTATCGCGATTCAGACTGTGCGTTTATGTATGGAGCATAATATCTCTCTTAGCGTGCAATGGCTTCCACGTGAGGAGAACGCAAGGGCGGATTTGCTTAGCAGATTTGTTGACAAAGACGACTGGAGTATCAATACAAGGATTTTTCGTATCCTCGACAGCTTATGGGGCCCCCACACTGTGGACCGTTTCTCCTCGTACTACAATAGTCAACTCCCCCGTTATAATTCTCGTTATTGCGCGCCAGGCTGTGAATCTGTAGATGCACTTGCGCAAGACTGGAGTTCGGAGAACAATTGGATTTGCCCGCCAGTCTGCCTTATTACTGCGTCAGTGAAGCATTTGCGCGTATGCCGCGGAATTGGCACCTTAATTATACCAGAATGGCCGTCTGCTTTTTTCTGGCCCTTCTTGCACGATAGCCCATCTAGATTCGTGCCGTTTGTTGTTGACGTCATAACATTACCTCGCATTCCTAATCTTCTTGTCCCTGGCCCTGGCCAGAAGGCTCTTTACCACAAGAGGCCCTCTGTATTTTCAGGCTGTCCGTCTTTCAACATGCTGGCGCTTCGCCTAGATTGTCGTAGTTACTAGCGCACGGTAATTAACTACTGGTGGTATTAACAATTTCATGTTTTATTAGTTAAGCGTTAATGTTGTCCCATTGATGTAGCTGAGCGTATAAGGCAATTAGCCTATCCCTCCCTCTTTGGTCGAGGTGTATAAACTCCCATTTAGGTTGAGTAATTAAGGATGTTGGCCTATGGTACCCTCCCGATTTGGTCGAGGATGTTTAGAGCAAGGGCATTAACCCATTGCTTTGCCGTGACTTACGTACAGCATATGTTTTACGTTAGCCTAGAAAACCACAATTTATTTGTTTTTCTTTTCTTTTTGTTTTTATAGATATTTCTACTTCCTCTTTATGGGGATCTGCGCAGCAGATAGTCGACTCTTCCTTGTACGAAGCAATGCCTTCTTTGCTCGATCTGGTCATGTCTTCCACCGCACCTCGTACGTCGTCAAAGTATGCATATGGTTGGCAGAGATGGCGTTCCTGGGCCTTGTCAAAGCAAGGAGTTTGTCTCATTCCAGCGCAACCGTTACACGTTGGGTTATACTTGCTTCATTTGACGGAATCCGCCTTAAAGTTGGGGCATGGTTGTTCTGCAATTGATACTGCACTTTATAGCATTAACTGGGTGCACAGGCTTGCTGGCAATACATCGCCTACTAGTCATCCAACTGTAGTAGCCGCTGCTGAAGGAGCTAAGAGGAAATTAGCTAGGCCAGTTAAACCTAAAGAGCCTTTATCTTATGATACTATAGTTAAAGTTGCTGAACATTATAACACGCCTTCAGCATCTTTAGCTGAGATTCGATTTCTTTTTGTGTTATTGATTGCTACGCAGGGTTGTTTCGAGTTTCTGAACTGCTTAATATCAAAGTAAAAGATCTTACTTTTTCTTCTGATGGCTTGGGAATTTTCATTACTGAACGCAAGAACGATCAATTTCGTGAAGGCCATCGTTCATACATTGCAAGATCTGATCGTAAGACTTGTCCAGTTTCTATCACTGAAAGGCTGATAAGCTTGCTACCCTCTCCGCAGGAAACCAATTTGCCCATCATTCGCAGAATCGTAAAAAACAAACAAGGGTATAATTTCCACCAGTCGCTGGGGATTTCCTATTCCACCATGCACGATGAGTTCAAAAAGTTTTTGTCTCCCTTCGTGGAGGATATTAAGTTATATGGCTTACACAGTCTTAAGTCGGGTGGCGCGTCAAATAAAGGGTATAAAGAAGCTGATCCTGAGTTAAAGGATAGACATGCAGGTTGGAAAAATCCCTTACTAAGAGGCGATATATCAAGGTTTCTGAACACGAAATGTTCTCGGTAACTAGTAACATGGGCCTGTAGTTATTTCTTAGAGCAACTTTTTGTCCTGTGGGGGGACGAGTCTACGTCTTGGCCCCACTCAGGTTTCCCACATCTTTTCCCATGAGGTTTTTTGGTGTGGGTTTTCCTGGCCTCCCTGACGTAGCTCTAATTTTTTCTTTTTGCGTTATCATGATTCATGTAATAGCGTAGCACATTTTTGAATACCTTTATCTAAGTATAGCATATTTACGGCTTTAAACTGCTTGTAAGTCATTGTTAGTGTGGTTAAATATGGATATTAAATATAGATATTAAAGGCATAGCCTGGTACTCGGGGCAGGCATAGTTCTCCAAGTAAATGTGTCCTGTATTTATTGCTCATATCACAGAGCGTAGAATGATGTATTTTACCCGATAAGCCACCAGTCTGGTCTGCGCGACTTCACATTTCTTGAGCTCGTTAACACACTCCATCACCGCCTCCTTGTCTCCAAGCGGTCGAACACCAACAGACCAAGGCCTCTTGTTCGGACTACCACCTGAGACAATAGCGCACGTGTGTTAATTATTTGTGTTGGGTAACCTGTGGAGTTCCTGAGCAAATCGAAGAGGGCAACATATGTACGAAGGGGAGGGGGGAGTTCTTTCTCTTACTCTGGCTACTAACTTTCGCTCGCCCAAATTTCTCGCGCGTTGTTTCTCCTCTCTGAACATCCCGGGAACGCTTCCCTCACAACATCCAAACATTTGTGCACGGTTTTCCATGTAATGGCGGAACATGTTTAGCTTTTGATTTCTCATGAATTTATGCCTCTTTCCCCCTGCCTTTCGAATCCAGACTATCGTGTAGGGCACACGATAGTTTGATTAGTGAGTATTTGGGCGTCGATAGCGCAAACTCAACCGTATTTTAATATTTAAAAGTCCCCGATCCATGAGCAGTGTACCTTTTTGTCCATCAAGGCTCGGTCCATGCTGACAGTAGGTTTCGCTCTTCATCGCGCACTCCGGGTCCACTTGTGACGTCACGGAAGAACTCAATGATGAGGTCACTCGTCCGTGTAACCATAGCAACAAGCTTCGTAAGACGACTACGTCAGTGATCCGTATCCCCATCTAAAATTCGGCAAAACAAACAGGGTTGTCGTACACAACAAGCTGAGCCAAGGAGAAAGGAGAGATTTCAAGTCAGGTCCTAACTATGCACTGATGCAGAACGAGTGATGAGGGAACCCGGGAAATACAGAGTGTGTGTTAGGGGTGCGATTAAGGAACCCGGAAATACAGAGTGTGTGTTAGGGGTACGACTAGGGAACCCGAGAAATACAGAGGGTGTCATGTCAGGGGTGTGACAAGGGAACCCGGGAAATACAGAGGGCGTGTCAGGGAACCCGGGAAATACAGAGTGTGTGTCAGGGGTGCGAATAGGGAACCCGGGAAATACAGAGGGTGTGTCAGGGGTGCGACTAGGGAACCCGGGAAATACAGAGTGTGTGTCAGGGGTGCGAATAGGGAACCCGGGAAATACAGAGGGTGTGTCAGGGGTGCGACAAGCGAAGAAAGCTTGTTCTTCGAGTATGGTCTTACTTGTTGTGTAATGGTTCACAGTTCGATATGCCGTTCTTGATTCGGCGAAGGACATCACAAGGATTATTGCCTTTGCCTGAGAAAAAAACAGAATACATAACATACTTATAACACATAGACCACGCCTATTCTAAGGGGCTTGCCTATGATGTTCACAATGTGGGACTTGAAGACAGACAACTTAAAACTAGTAGCTAAATAAGCTGTAAACGACAGAAAAGTCGCTGTTGCAAACTCATGACCGCAAAATAGGAATGGCAGGACCTGGATTTGCCTTGAGCCGAAGTGATAGGTAAGATAACCCTATTCTACAAGAGTGATAAAATTTGCTTATCGATAGTATCGGAATTCACGTTTTTATTAAGGTGTCGCCATACCCTTGTGGCCAAGGAGGTTCATTAGAAATTCACGCCTAGCTTCGCTAAGAAATTCCATCGTAAATTCACTGACATACACATCTTTCGCATACCTCCTGACCAACTTGTATTACATCTCTGTTTAGATCCGTTGCTATGACGACAGCCCTCAAGTCTCCCTGCCTGGTACTGTTGCTGTAGTCTTCTGTAGATTGGAGACCCGAGAAGAGCATTCATCTCATTATCACGCATGCCACAAGTCTCGAGGGCGATGAGATTATCCACAAACAACTGGACGGCTGATACCACCACCTGTAGGGGAAGGTCGCATATTAACAATCATGGCCCGATATTGACAACGTGAATCCTCTGATAAACAGCCTTTCCCCCAAACACCCCTTCCCCACTTCTCCCCAACCCCCCTTCCCCACTCCCACCCGAAGCCCCTTCCCCACTTCCCCCAACACCCCTTCCCGCTTCTCTCCAACCCCCCTCCCACCCGAAGCCCCTTCCCGTGATGCTGTCACGGGAAGGGCAGAAGATTTTTAACACGACTGTAGCTGGTCGCCAAGCGACAGAAGTAGACTATTTTACAGACAAAACGCTTGATGCTCAAATAGCAAATGTCGCGCTTAATCCCTAAATCATCAGCAAATGGTAATTCGTGTTTTCTTTGACGCGGTATTTTGCTGGCAAATAAAATGGCGAGTGTCTGAGATTTCACTCAGTCGTTATCTATATCGCATGACATATATTAGGGCAAAGAGTGAAATAATGAAGTACACATCAAAAGCCACACGCATAGTCACAATAGATACTAAGAGAGGGAAATATAAGGGGCTAAAATAAGACACACGTGAACACGCACATTAATCAGTCCGATCCGCATGGGGTGAGAGGATTATTATGTGGATGTGACAGCAAAAGCCCCCAAAACCAAAATTAGCATTTTGTTTCGCGCATGATGGACTTGCAAGACTGTGCCGAAAAACATTTCTAAACAGATCCGCGGGGCACCTCTTGCACCTTGCAAATGAGCGAATGTGAACAAGACGACCTCGTGTGTTTTGAATCAAACTAGAGTGAACTGGGTGTTGATAACGGACACGAATACGGTGGATCAAAACAGTTTGAAGTATAAAACAGTTCTACAGCCGAAAACATCTAACAGCATGGGTAATAGTCATGAAGGCATCTTTGTAACTTTGTTAATGATTCTTGGGACATGTGTAACGCCTTCCCTGGCGAGCGGTTGTGATCTAGACGACATAGTCGGCCTTGGGGCCTTCTTGTTCATCTTGGGATTGTTCTTGGTTGTCTTCGGGTCTGTCGTGATCTACATGCTGCACAAAGAAGAAAAGTTTTTAAGACCGAAAGGGTAGAAAGCGCCTCACCGCCCGAACACAAGGGATCCGTAAGCTTTGCTGGTCCAGAAGATTCCTTTAGAGACTCATGTCAAGGGAAAGCTGCTCTGTTGTCCAGAAATCCAAGGTCTGCTCCAAAACCAGCGACTCGGAAGACAACTACAGGGTGTCAGACTGGATTTAGAATCGTTAACGTTCGTAAGTATACTGTATGAGCCGTCATTGTTTATCGTGTGAAAGTGCGAACCTGAGTAATCTGAGGGGCCGGGATGCACAGGTCTTGAGTGAAGGCATCACAGTCTGAGCAAGTGAACTGACAGGGACGGTAGAGATCATGCCAGTCGAGGGGGTGAACGCGTAAATACTGTAGCAGCAGATGTTTCAAGGCATGGTGTAGACCATGTGTTCGCTAGACATGAGCTGGAAACGTATTTACCGTTTACTAGTTTGACACAGCCGGTGGGACATCGTTAAACATGTACTGAACACAATGAGGCACACAGAACTTTGGACTGCTTTGGGACTACTATGGCAATACAATAAAACCTTGCTCTTTGAGGGATCTGATATAGTGACATATGAATGTATATAATGATATGACTGAGATGTTTAACGATGAGGAAATAGTAGCTAATAAGTAGGCCTCCGTAGAGGATCAAACACATGTCTTTATTTTACAATTATACATGAGCTGCCAGCGATACAAAATATCTATCACTTTCTAAATTCATGATGATTTTGCAAGAATGCAAAACTATTTCAGAATGAAATTCAAAAACATAATCTTAATATATAATTATAACATAATCAGTCTTATTCTGAATAACGTAGTGCACGGTATAAAATCCACAGGGAGCCAGCATCCATATTCTATTATACAAATGTCTCACATCAGTAGAAGACTAATATCAAAATCACTAAAAAAAGCTTTGGTGGAAAGACTTCAACGTTTTATAACGAACTACGACTATAAAACTAAATGAAAAGGGTTGCCAAATATACCATCCGAGGGAAGAGACACACGGTAACACAAACTGGGCTCGTGGAGGTCAGAAGCAAGAAAATGAAGAGCAACAGCAACGATTTCCTATTTCTACTGATATTGCTCGACGTTTTTGGGAAAACGCAAGGACAGGAAATCACAACCGCTAACACTACGTTAGAAATCATTGTTATTTTGATATTTCTTGCGCTTTTTCTTTATGTATTTCTAACGTGTTGCAAAATGGCAGTGCGGCATGTGGATAGAAAGAGAGAGAAAACAGCACTTTCCAATCAGGGACGAGCTCCTACCGAGGAACCAGCACGGGAACTACAGACGTTCACGCAACAAATACAAACTGAAGTTTGATCATCAAGTACTAAGGTCTCGCAATTGGATTTCTCACACGTCAAATCAAGGAACAAAACTTGCATACTTAACGTCAAATGAACTTTTAAAAGCAAGTGCAAGTGAAGCTTGGTCAAAATGCGGAAAAGCTACTACTGTCACGATGTCATTGCCTGGCGTCGGATGTTTTTAAACTGTTGAATTAGTTTTTTTGTTGCCAAGAAAAAGTTAACGTAAAAATAGAATTCAAGCTCAATATTTCAGCAATCTTTGAATGCGTTTGCTTAAAGATGTATTACAAAATTTGCAAAGGCTTTTAGATCATTTCTAAATTTTAGCTGCTTAGATGTGTGAATGCAAATTACAAGGCACAGCAGAAGTGTTGTGCGACCATAAATTTATCTGTAAATGCGTCCACACTAGTTCAATTTTTTTATGCCTATCATTGCTTCCGTCCATTCTACAGCTCGCCCGAAAACATAGGTTTTTCGAAAACGTTGTCGGTATTATCAAAGAGCTCTTGAAAATGCCGCGGATGGGAATCGTTTTGGTGGTTCGGGAGTAACGATGACTTTTTTCTAAGCATCCCATTCATCCTATCGCCGTATTGTCGTTGATGGATGTATAGAACTTATCTTTGGCAAGAGCGCTTTCTTACCCTAATGAGACTTCTAAAGGATCCCATTCACCCTGCCCTTAAGGCATTGCTTTGTTTTTGTTTACATGATTTAATACATCACAAACTGAGTGAATAAATACTCTTATTATATAAACACCAATGAAATACCGGGTGATCTCCCGCGCGAAAACTTGATATCTTCACACGTGAAAATAACATGTTATTTTCACATGTGAAAATATCACACTTGCCTTTGCTCAATGCTCGATTTTTAAGCTTAACTCAAATAAAATTTGAATTTGGTATTTCATTGATGATTATATAATAAACAGAACTTTACATGACCGCTTGGAGATACGAATTTTATCTTCTCGTGTTAAAAATTGATCTCACTCGTTCGCTGCGCTCACTCGTGAGATACATTTTCAACACTCGAAGATAAATTCGTATCTTCGCGCGGCCATGTAATATCCTCTATTTATACCAACAGTTCTCACTTTAATTTTTGCCCGGGGGTACTCCCTTACAAGAGCTATACGGATATGCGCCCGGGACATACATGACAACTCCTGTACGAAATGTGCTAAACCAAATCCAATTGAGCTTACAAGAACGAAAAATAGGATACTAAAAATTGAAATTGTATTCTCTCTGTGAAGCTAAATGAACTGAACAGTCTACAGGTATGTTCAGCCTTGGTTCGCCTTTGTTCAGCCTTTGGTTCGAATCAAAACATTTGATTTCTTCCAAGGACCTTGCAGGTGATTTATAGTGACGAAATGACCAGAACATAAGGTCACCCTTCGTCCAAGCTCGCTGATAAAATTGCTTTCAATACTTGATTACTTAACCTGTTTATTTTCCCATATGTTGTACACAAAACAGCTTGTGGATGTAATACACTTATTCATTCCGTGAGAATGATATACTCGAGTGGAGCCCTTAGCGCCAGGGAAGTGTCTAACAAACAATAGCTCTTTAGTTTTGTATTCTCTACCATTCAATCAAGAGGGAGATAAAGCCATAAGCCCGTGAAATGTTTTTCTGCATTAATTGCTTTAGATTACTTGCAACATTATCATCTGCCATTGCCATTTGCGGCCAACCGTACAGTTTTATTGCACCGCCAAAAGGACCTGACTTGTGAAAAACATTTGGCAATTACATTCATTGGATAGAAAAGAGAGTATTAGAGGTGAGTGTCAGGTCAAGAATGTATGCATGCATGTCGGAGATTACAATGATTTGATTGAATGTTCGGCTAAGAGAGCCCGAAACAAAAGTAAAGGGGGCCTTGAGAAATTAAAATATTTGAATTGTATTCTTGTTAACAGAGCTTTCGTGACATCTGTAGTCAGTTAACACGTTTCTGAATCTTCTTCAGGGCAAGGAGAGATCATGGAGTTATTAACTCCATGGTGAGATGTAGCTGATTGCCGCTTGGTTAAATGCCATGAGATGATTCCTTAATGCGGACACTGATGTCTTTGGTAAAACGTACTCCTGTAACACGTACTTGTTCTCAAGACTTCCCCAAAATGGCTTTGGCTTATTGCAGAGTCTTCCAAGCAAGTCTGGTAGCATTCCTTGCTTCTTCAACAACTGCACTTGGACCAAAGACGAATCATGTGAAAGGAGTAATTTACGTGTTTCTCGGGGTATTTCTTATTCTAGGTCTCGCTATCATTGTGCTAGGGTTTTGTATGTACTACTGCAAATTCTGTAGATGCGCAGAAGACGAGAACAAATCGAGAGTGGCATCTATTGATGATGGTGCAAGTATTGAGCTGGTCAGAATTGTACCAGACAAACATCAAGAGTCCACGTTCATCTACAGTTTGCAAAATAACTGCACTAGCAAGTGAGATGAGCACCGTCCGGAGATCATGAACAAGCACGTGGAACCATTACTGCGTGAGGATAAAAATTCTTGGATAACGATTCTCGGGTACTCTCTATGGAATCCAGCAAGGGCATTAGGGATCTATCCCTTCCTCCAGCTCATAGGGATTTATTCCTTCCTCCATGATCCTCCAGGTCATTTATCCTGCTTTTCTGAGATTTCACGCGTTCGAGTAAACACGTCTCCATGAAACATATATTTTCCCACGGTCCCTGCCTTGCAAATGTGATATAAAAACAGGCTAACATTATATTTCTTGAAGTGAAGAAGGAAGCCTAGAGTTGATCAAGTGGGCTAAACATGAGGTGGTACAAATGGATGAGCTATAAAAAAAAATCAACTTCCTTTCGTGTCTTCTTCAACGACGTGTCACCGTTTCCAAAGATGTGTCCAGCTTTGTAAAGACATTGTCGTGTGGACCCTTAGCTCTCTCAAGAAGGCAAAACTAGCTCACTAAATACTGTATTTGCAATCAAAGAATTTGTTCTGAAAATGTAAGGAAGGGTATTCATATTCCTCAACTTGTCTTCGGTGGCATATTATGAAGTTAATAGACTGACAAAGTATCCTGTACCTCGAACAACAGTTACATCAGTGGGAGTGGGGAATCCAAAGAAAGAATAAAGAGCGATTTAAGAGGCGAGAAGAAATAGTAACTAGTAACCGCTGATATACAGCCATGACAGCCGTGCATTAAAGCCAACCTTGTTTGACTTATGTCGAGGGGCACTTTCACAAAGGGCAGTTTGTTCCGGTCTCCAGGACCATCTTAGAAGACCTAATCCGCAACCTTAAGTTCATTAAATACCTTGAGGTTGCCCTAGATTGTCGTAAGGAATTCAGTATGCGGGGCTCTTTTGCACTTGACCTCTGGTCTACTGCGCGCGGTTTTCAAGCGTACATGTGCATTCGTGTCTAAAAACTGCCGAGAAATGTTCAACACAAAAAATTTGATACCTTAAAAGCTGCATGGGGGCCGTTTTACTGAGAGAGTTGTCAAATGTTTTCCTAGCTCTCCAGGAGTCTCTAAGATGTTTAACTGCCGTTGACCTGCGCTTCCTGTATGTGATATAGCTTAGTGATCTTGTGTGACATGATCTCTATGAATAAAAGACGAACACGTCAAACTACCCATCCGACCATCATATACGTGCACCGTGGACCTCAGGTTTGTCAGCCGAAGGCTGTTGCGGGTTATCCACGTTAAAAAAGGAACTTCACTTTTTTTTTACTTTACTTTATCAAACGCTCTTGAAATCAGACGCAAGGTTAACGAGACCAAAGAGAAATCAAACTTTACGAAAACGCTATAGTACGTATTTACATGAATGTGCTCTGAGAAAACGCCGTGGTAATATAAAGGAGGGGCATATGTGACTTTAATCTCGTACGAAGACCTCGTCATCGTTTGCTCAGCGGCAACATCCGGGACTATGGGTACGAGAGTGCGCATGCGCACTTTGCGTCATAAAAGCTGAGTGCCGCTCATTCTCGTACCCAGAGCTCCCCGGATCGTCTCATCGCAGGGGAGGCTGACTGGTGACATCCATTTGAGGACCTTCGCTGATTGGCTGATTTTGAACGTTCGAGCATGCGCATAAAGCTTTTTCTCTCAACGGCTCTGTATCAAATCTCGCGCATGCGTCAGTGGCTGTCATCAGAGCCTCCCCCGCGAGATGACGAGACGTGGGAGCTCTGGGTTCGAAAGAATGAGTGCCGCTCATTGGTAAATTCAGAGGGGGGAGGAGAGCGGGGGGACGGGGGGGGGGGGGGGGGGGGTGCTACGAAGCAGGACCACTTTTCGAACACCCACAAAGACCTAAACAGAGGTTCTCTGAAAAATAAAATAAAACTAACGTAATGTGCATACAAGTAGAACGATAATGGCCTAGAACGATAGGGGCCACAGATGGATGTCAGATGGACGTCAGGTGGTGTACGAATCCTTTGTAAATATGCAAGAGGCCGTGAAATGTTATGTGGGAAACTGTTATGTCACGGATGTCCTTACGTGATCTGAGCACAGCAACTATATAACCTCCAGGCGTGGTTAGCAGAGCAGTTAAGCTCTCCGTCAATATGTTATTTATCCGTAGGGACATTTAAAGAAGACAACACCACTAGATCCAAATCGACTGGAAATATGCTTGAAAATAGGGGAATAAATAAACCTTTGGACAGTAGCATAGTTATGAAAAGATTTAGCCGGACAAAGGTTCTACCGTGATCATGTCATGAGCATATCATATTATGGTCTATTAGTCATGCTAATCCGTGGCAAAGCCAAAAACATCGCTATGCGTATATAATGAGATGACTCTATAAACGTTGTAGGGCAAAATAGATCAACTACAGATGTTAAAATATGCTAAGATCTTCTGTGCAAAATGAGATCGTCTGGAATGATATAAATACCATAATAATATGGAATAAAGATTTGAAAAACCCTGCGTCAAAAGTATTAGGTGAACCGTAACGGCTTATGTTATTTGCACAACTCAGCTAATTTAAGACTGCGATGTTGTTTTGAAGCCCAGATTTTAAAAAACCTTGTAAAAGGTCAAAAGAGGTACAAAAACTAGTCAAAATTGCTACAGACTACGGAAAACCACATGAGTTTTGAAGATTGGGTTACTAAACTATATCAGGGCCAATATAAGCGTGACTGAGGCTCCTACTCGGCACTTTGAGGAGTAAGTACTGGAGGACGGGTTCAAGAAAGCAAACTTTAAATCTTTCGCAAGTTCAAAGACAAAGCAGGAGCAGATAAAGATTAGACAAGCTAAGCGAGAAGGAGCAGAGCGGCGAGTACAAACTGAAACAGAGGAATCCAAGAATAGTGACCGAAGCGGTCTAAAGTCCAAGTACAAGGAGACGACTGCCCAAGAAACATTTTGTGCGTTAAAATTCCAAGCAGCGTGAGAATGTCGACTGGTATAACAGCTGAAGTGACAGCCACTATTGTGGTTGTGATAGTCCTCGCACTCGGCATGATGTTCTTATATTTTGTGTGTCGGTCGGACGATCCGATTCGCGATCACACTTGTGTGGCCATGTTATACCCAAGGACTCGCAAAGACCTGAGGCAGCTCAGAATCCGCTTGGACCCCGCACAACCCACAGATATCCACGTGAATGAAGGATATGAGGGAGAAGGGAAACAGGAAAACCTCGAGAAACAAGAAGCGCAGTGCTCGGTTGAGGTCCAAGTCCACTCGATCACTTCATCCAGTTTGCCGACTTTTCAAGAAGCACACGCGACGTCGGTTGACCTCCAAGTGCCGGGACAGGAAATACCGCAAACCGAACTACATGGCAATCAAAAATCCCAGATCACAAGTCAATAATGCCTTTAAATATCGGATCGACGGCTCAAAACACACCATGCTCCAATGAACAAGCAACTCTGAAGAAACGAGCGTCTGTTTTTTTTGTGAGAACGATAGCACGAAAGATTTGTTACTAATGTTATCACTCTATACAGGGTCTGGCAGTACGAAATGCTTTGAAGTGACCTTAGTTTTCTTAAAAATCAATCAAAACTGGTTGAGAGTCTTCAAGAGACATCAAACAGCGCAATGCTGCTAAATAGCGACATCGTATTTTAAAATTTCGCAGACCAGACCGCCTGACCTTTGTCGTGCGCACAGTTTAGAAATATTTAGAGCTGAACTACAAGGTCTACAGCATTCGAAGTCTAATTTACCTACGTGTTTTAGTTTAAAATAAGTATATTACAATATTCACAATAGGATCAAGGACGAAGCGTTGATAATTTATATAGCCACCCACACGTGAACTATAGAACACGGAAAACGAAAGAGGTCTGCTCTGGATTTTTATTGCTAAGTTTGTAGAGTAGTTATGTTCAAGTTAAGAATGCCGAAATGCAGACAAAAAAGGCCAAATTCCTTTTGATTTCAACAGAAGACAGTAAAAAGCAATGGAGAACAATGTTTGAAATTTATTTTAACCTGAAGGCAATGGAATTAGGCAAAAACAGGAACATCTCGGTATTTAAGTAAAAATAACAAGAATCACCAAGTGAATTCGCTCGATTATAGATCACCGCCACCGATTCCAGATCACATAGCGACTGTGCTTAGGGCCCTAATATCGCGAGACTGTGCTTAGGGCCCTAATATCGCGAGACTGTGCGTAGGGCCCTAATATCGCGAGACTGTGCTTAGGGCCCTAATATCGCGAGACCTTCTTATACATTAGATACATTAGCTGGGTTTAGGTCCTGTATTTGTCTAGAAACCCCAGTATTGTGTGAGGTGACAAAATAAAATGTTTAAAAAACTCCACAATTAAAGTGCCTTGAGCATTTTGTGACGGGTCAACATCACGTGACCTTGGCTTTGCTCGCAGCATCACAAGCAACCGGCCTAGACTTGTACTCGAGGACACGCAGGGGCTTGTGGGAAGGATTGAGACGCGCAATGGATTCTTGGAATGATTAGCCCCTCACTAATCCTTCCCACAACACCTTGCGAGTGCTCCTGGGATCGCAAAGAATACTGGGCCCCGAGCATGCCCTCGCAAAAAAAACAGACAAATTCGCATAATAGTAGAGAAACACGTTCAGTCAACAATCTGTAGCCGGAATGTTTGACGCCATTTCCTGTGCCAAAAAAGAGAATTTCCAAAAATCGTGAAGTAATAATAATCCCATCATGCCTTGCAGGCTTCAGAACAGCCTCGTTCCCGTGCAACACGTTAGACAAGCCAGCATACAGCGTATGGTATGACCTTATATTTTACTGTGTTCACGAAATCCAACCGCAAGTCACATTCTGCCATCACTTCAGGCGAAAGTAATGTGGGTAACACCTTATGGTAATTACAGAGAGCTCAAAAACACGGCACTGGACACAGAGGAAATCCAAAGGAAGCCAAAGCCTACAAAATGTAGGCCACAAATCACATAAACGCCAGGGCGAGATTACATCTTGCTACTAAACCAGCATTCCTCTGGCTCTTAAACATGTCTAAGGGCATCAGTGTAATCAAACACATCAGTACAACAGTCAAAAGAGAAAGTGTTTGTCGGGAGCCCTGTGGTAATTTACCAGTTCGCCCCAGCCCCCTTTCTCTACTCGTTTGTAGCCACCGGGCTCGTCAGTATGTCAAGCGTCACTGAAAGTGTCTCGGGAGTAAACACGACATAGAAAACAGGTACCACCAAGCTCCTCCACGGAATCCGCAGGTAAATAAATACATGTTAAGAGCGTAAACATTGACCGAGTGTGGAGAATACGCGTATTTGGACTAGATGATAAGTGACGAGTGCATATCTAATCGTTACATTCGACGGCTTCTCACGAATTCGTGACAAAGCTAATCTGACAAAATATGCAAAAACGAAACAGTTATCCTTGAAAACTGCACTCAGGCGTAATATCTCGTTTACAAACTAAGTAAACTTCACTAAAATAGCAATTCTAGTAATTCAAACTATGATTATCCGACTTAAGGAAGTTGTATACAAAAAACAGAGTGCAAAAGTTAAGGGTTTTATCTTTGAAATGTTACTTAAAAATTGACAATAAAATTGTTTTCAGTTGCGCCATTCCGTGACCACGCTGTGAAAACTGTTCTTGTGGAACAAGTTTCAAAAACAGAATTTCAATGTTAATTCTATAAGCATAATATTGTATTCAGGGACGAGGAATGCTTGGAACTTAAAAAACAAGTTCTTGGGAAAAAACGTCTAATGCGAAGCTTCGTAGAGTTTTAGCTCGTGAAAGTGTAAGCTTAACTTAAGTTTAACTGTGGAAGTGTTGTGCATTTAGGAGGAATAGGGCGAAATTAATAATCACGAAAGGTGCACGAAGACGAAGTAAAGCTGATTGCTGGCGGGGACCCAAAGGACGCTTTTACCTCGTGAAGTAATTTTAAATCCTTTTCGCTCGTTCTCGTAGACTGAATAAGGAGAGTAAAGGCAAGGAGTTATAATCTACAAGTTGCTGTTGGCAAGGAGGTAACTCTTTGCAGGTGCGGAAGCAAATATTGTAAGTTGGAAACAATTATTCAAAAGAATACTCTCAAGGAGAGCAAAAAAGAGATAAAACACAACGCGTAATTATCCATCTGCACTGATGCACGAGTAAAAAGGATATGAATTATTGGTCATTGATGTATAATTCTGCAAACTACACAAGATTACTAGTGTTTCACAGTTGGGAGTTTGTTGATTATCACTGTGAAGACAGACAGAAAGCTATCAATTAATATTAATAACACTATGTAACAAGACAACAGAGCCCATACGATTAAAACAAGTTGCTGTAAGTGCAACTAGACGTATCGCTGGCCATATTACTTCATTGAGATGCATAGTTGAAGTCGACAAGATACTCCTTTTCTATTAATAAACTAGAGCCCCATCACCCACAAAGGGCACAAATTGAAACTATTATGGGAAAATATGCGCAATAATTGGAACCTGTAGTCAACTTGGACATTACTTTGCACATCTGTGTTAACAACTGAGAATCTTTACTTGAGCTACTAGTATTAAGACACGCACAGAAAATCGTGGAGCTGAACCTTCTATTTAAATACTTATATATCTTTTGCGGACTCCAATCGATACGCGTTACCGCTCGAAACTGTCCTGGAAGTAAAAGGAGGCAACCACAAGGTTGTTTGGTGTGGTTGTAATGGGAACATTACAAGATATCAAAGTGGGTCCATTAACACTTGATATTGTCATTGTAATTGCAGTTCTTGCCCTTGTCACCTTACTTTTCGTGGTACTGTTCTGCGTTTGTCGGTCCAAGGACCCCCTCAAGGATCACACCTGCTCGGCGATCCTCTACCGTAAAGTGAGTCTCGAACTCAAGGCACCAGACGACGTGGACATGCCGTCTAGAAAAGGCTCGAAAAGGGACAAGAATAAGGAGAATAAAGCACGGCAAGAACCACGCGCTCTTGCGAGGATGAATTCCAGAGAAGAGCATATGAGGGTTATGGGGAACTTGCAGCAGGAAAAGGCACGCGCACAGTATATAGGAGAGAAAAGGAGAGATGTACAGAACGTTGGAGGTATGCCTCCAGGGAGGGGTCCTCCTAGACAACAGCATCAACCCCCGCAGCAACTAAGGGGGACTCCTCCTCAGCAAGGGTTAAGAAGACAGGGATCCCGAGCAGAGCACATAATGGTCACGTCACACTTGGAACCTGGTAATTCCTCTAAGCCGAGCGATAGGCGGGATGGTGCGCAAAATCAACGCAGCCAGCAAGATCCTCGTGCGCGACCCGACGAACACGCGGG
The DNA here is from genome assembly GCA_033964015.1 of Scolanthus callimorphus. Classification (NCBI taxonomy): domain Eukaryota; kingdom Metazoa; phylum Cnidaria; class Anthozoa; order Actiniaria; family Edwardsiidae; genus Scolanthus; species Scolanthus callimorphus. Next base: position 1,052,224 of record CM066916.1, read on the forward strand.
ACAACGCGCGGGACAACGCGCGGACTCAGCAGTACGTGGGAGGATGCAAGCAGAAACTGAAACGCGCTCACCTCCAACACGAGATAACACCTCGCGTGATCTTGGACGGGCAAAGACTCCAGTGCGAGACCAACAAGGAAGATCGTATGACCAAAGAGATAAAAGAGAAGATAACGCACGCAAATCTGCTGAGCGTGAGTCTAAGCGTGATCCACGCGCGAAAAGTATGGATCGTGACACGCAAGGGAGATCAACAGAGCGTGACAGAGGTGTCACATCGGCCGACAGAGCGAGGGATCAAAGAGATGTTAGGAGGACGGTGGAAGAAAACAGACGTGACAAAGAGCGTGACAGAGACCCAAGGTCACGCAGCCCCGAACGTGACAAGCGTGAAACTCGTTCACGTGACACGGATACTAAGTCACGAAGTCAAGATCGTGACAGGCGTGAAAGACCCCAAGAGCGTGATCAACGCTCGCGTGACAGGGACCCTCGCTCTCGAAGTCCGCCACGTGATCAACGACCTCGTGACAGAGACCCTCGGTCACGCACTCCAGAGCGTGACCGTCGCGAAGAAACGCGTGGAAATCTTCCGAGAGAGATGTACCAGATCAACGCGCGAGACCCGCAGAGCGAAGCGAGGGAAGAGACGAGAAAGACACGACGGGAAGAGTTGATCGGCGCCCACAGCGTCAGCGGGAGATACGCTCGGGATCGGCAGGAAGGAGTGATCAACGTGACCGACAACAGTCTCAGTTTCACCGCGAACACGCAACACGACAGGCAAGTCTACGAGGACGTTCACAGGAAAGACAACCACCCAAAGATCGTATCGGTGACGCGAGCATTGAACCACGTGCTAAATCCGAGGAACGATTTGATCGGCCAGGGTTCAAGACAGCAGAGCGTGACGCCCGCAGGAGAACCATAGATCATGACCCGAGAAAGCGTGACAGTCGCTCAAGAGATCAAGGTCGTAGCGTTGACACCATAAGAAGGCAACGCGCGAGATCTGCCGAGAGAATCGATCAACGGGATCTAAAGCCAACAGGACAACAGTCTCGCAATTATTATCCCGAGCCCCGTGACAATCGCACTGATTCATTACGAGCTTCACGCGCGAAATCGGCCGAGAGAATTGATGGTAGAGATCGCCGTGTATCACGCGACAGAAGTCCAGAGCGAGATGATTCACGCGGAAATGATCCACGAAATTCCCGACCAACAGAGAGAGACGAAAGAAAATATACCTTTGCAAGAGACGAGCGCCTTGACATGGCAGTCACACGTGACCAACAAGGAAGATCAGCTGAGCGTGACACATTTCAAAGAGATGAGCGTGACTGGAAGGATGACCATTATGAGTCACGATGGAGGCCCATGGAGTCACGCAACGAAAGGCGTGACTCACGTGACAGCCTGCAAGAGCGGATGGAGCACGAAGAGCGTCTTGGAAAACAAAACTTTCGTAACGCTCTTCACCAAGAAATGCGCTCGAAATCACACGAGTTAGCAGAACGACGTAAGTCTATAGAACGTGACGTACAAGAGGGAGTGTACCTACCAAGAGAGAGAGAAGAGAGAGATCGGATGAGTTTTTCCCGAGAAAACGGGATGCTAAACGAGCTGAGGTTCAGGTCAGGAGAGCGACTAGCGCGCTCCGAGAGTTTGCGTGAGCAATATGAGGAAAAAGAGAATGACTACAGATACTCTGGCCACGACATACCAAGAAAAATGCCGCTCGAGCAAGAAGTCTTTGTCGAGACTCGAGGCTTTTACGAGGCGGTGCCCCCAAGTCCATTGTACAAAAACAAGTCAGTCCCTGGAGTAACCGGATACGATGAGTCACGCATTCCACTTAAAGGAGACTGGCGTGACGTTAGCTATGGGACACCTGACGAGCCATACATTCCACCGAAAGAAGGTTGGCGTGACGGTGGATATGATCCACGTGACGCGTCACGCATTCCAGAAAAAGATTGGCGTGACGGTGGTTTTGTTCCACGTGATATGCCTCCTATTCCCCCGAAAGCTGACTGGCGTGACGGTGGCTATGATCCACGTGACATTCCAGCGAAAGGCGAGTGGCGTGACAAAGGCTATGATGGGCATCCCAGGCCATTTGAGCTGAGTCATCCAAGAGACAGGGTAGGGCAGGTGATGACGGAGGATTACTTGATGAGAAATGAACGAAGCCCTCGACCACACTCAGTCCACCTCAGTCATTTTGCCGGCAGACACCATTCCAGCACGACAGACGATTTCCTAAACCAGACACCTAACGACACCCGTCGACACACGATAGGAGTAGACATTCGACGACAACAAGACGAGATGTACCGTGCGTCCGAGAAAGGGTACAATGAGATGGAGGGATGGGGAGGGGGGGTCGGTTCGTACCCAACACCTACCGGGTTATGGGCGGTCGTGACCCTGACGCGTATCAACCACCTACTAGGCAGATGGGTACTCCTTACCCGAAAGCATATCAACAACCAACTGGGGTATGGGTCCTCGTGACCAGCACCTACCGGGGAGTATGGGTACTCCTGCCTCTGGGCACTACCCTCCACCTACTGGAGGTATGGGTACTCCTCTCCATGGCCAATATCCACCACCTACTGGGGGCATGGGTGCCCCTGCCCCTGGGCACTACCCACCACCTACTGGAGGTATGGGTACTCCTGCCCCTGGGCACTATCCATCACCTATTGGGGGTATGGGTGCCCCTGCCCCTGGGCACTACCCACCACCTTCTGGGGGTATGGGTACCCCTGCCCCTGGGCACTACCCACCACCTTCTGGGGGTATGGGCACTCCTGCCCCTGGGCACTATCCACCACCTTCTGGGGGTATGGGTACTCCTCTCCATGGGCAATATCCGCCACCTACTGGGGGTACTTCTGCCCCTGGACATTACCCAGCGCCTACCGGGCAGATGGATCCTCGTGACCTGAGGCACTATCCAGCGCCTACAGGGGGTTTGGTTCCTCGGGACTCCCACCCATATCCTAGACCTCCAGAGCAGATGGATCCCCGTAACACCGGACCCTATCCCCGACCATCCGGGGATTCGGACTCTCGGGGGTACAAAGACCCGTATGAGACAACAGGCGGAGCTGGGACTCGCGTGATGAGGATTCAACGAGACGGGCAGCAAAAAATGAACTTCATCACGCCTCAGGATGAACTGCGGAACTCGTACGTCAAGTATTTTAGCCAGGGAGAACCACCCCCATCATACACAAGTGATCCCCCACCGAGCATGCGCGAGGTCATGCGAGGGGAACCTGTCTATGACAGGCCTCGCAAGCAAGAGTATCGAGATCAGAGGTATCCCGGATGGGAAGAGAGGCCCAAGGCCGACGTACCGGAAGCGGAAGACGTCTACCTCACGGTGGAGAACAAAATTCATCGAGTAAGATCCTATGATTTTAGTCATCAAGAGGAACGCATGTCCAGTGTCTCGGACATCTATTACAAGCCCGTACAACCCGCCTCTTGGTCTGCGGAGCTCGGCAGGACTCCCGAGTTCGATTACAATTCAGAATATGACACACGCGCTAAATCGATGGATTATGTCGACACTCGCCGCGCGGCAGACAGTCGCTCGAGATCAAGTGATTTGGTCTCCCGTCCTATGATGTACAACCGCTCAAGATCGACAGATCTCATCTACAATCACGAGTATGATACGCGCGTGAAATCTCTCGATTATGACGACGCTCGTCGACCGATAGACACTCGATCCAAATCGATGGACTTTGTGGACGCGCGGAGGCAGATGAATGGATACGAGAATGCTGAATGGAGCGTGCGGCGGTTTGAGGCAACACCCGCACCGGATGGGCGTGGTAGCGGAATGAGGCTAATAGCCAAGGAGGATATGACAGGAAGATCTGTCACGACAATGGCGCCGTCACACGGGACCAGAGTCACGCACGTGCAGTCGGATGTGACGCCGCGTAGCAGTGTGAGAAGTACTCAGCGTGGAGTGCGTGTGGATATGGAAATCCAGCCGAGGTACAATACACCAAGAGGATATAGATCGGACTACAACGACGATCCTGAGAGAGGGGATTACGTGTAAGAACGCTTGTACTCTAGTAGATGATGTAGCATGCTTAAAATGAGCACCGAAAAGAACAGAACTTACGGGTTAGATCTAAGAGTTAACGAGAGGACAGTTTGTGTTATTCCTGAAATTCAGATTTCGCGAGATGAGAATATACGGATAATTTGTAGCTAAGGCCAGTTTTAAGACAGTTTTAGACGCTCTTAATGTCAATGTCCCGTTGTTTAGTTAGTTAGAGCTATTGCCTCGAGCTCATGTGCATTAGGAACGGCACTATCTGCCGTGCCAACCGTACCAACTTCCCCATTCGCAAGACGGACTATATTAACCTCATAAAATCACTCGTATTTGTTTTAATAAACCCAGGCAATTGCGCGACAGAATAAACTTCTCCGCTTAAAACAGGCCTAAATGTTCTCCATGTAATCGCACGTGCAAACAAGTTTCCGAATGTTAGCTTTAAACTGAATGGCGCAGCGTAAACTATGCAATATACTCCCGTGTAACACGTTGTGACGTCATTTGTTGGCATATGCTCCAAGATGAGCCTTTACAGCTAGAATGACGCGCGCGCTTTGCAACAATTCCCAGCATGGCGTGCGCCTGGGTTTACAGATTTGTCTGTTTACTTGGGCTACCTGTGTTAAAATATATGGCACGTTGCATGCAAGAAGATGAACAGCTAGAAGGGACTTTATATCCAGATCAAGAAAAAATAACTATTTCAAGGAAAATAGAACGACTCGCCATGAAGGCATTTTTAGAGTTCCGCGATTAGTCCGGAAATTATGAAAATAATAAGAATGTGACTGTTAAATTTATAGGACTATAGTGCAAAAAGGCTATAAAACAATTGCAATTTCATAAATGATTAGTTGAAATAACCTTTTGTTTTTTGTAAAAAAATATTATATTCTTTCGTACAAAATAATTTTCATAATAATGAAAACTCATACTCTGCACGTGTAGCCATGTATCACACGATAGACACCAGATAAAGTCATATTTTAAAAACGAGTTCTTATCTTCTCGTTTACGTATAATGGTTGATCTACACGCTGTGATTTGTCGTCGAGCCGAGTTTTTGTTGTCGGTCCAACACTGAAAAATCTGTAGCATCTCATCCGACTTTTTCGTGACGGGCCCGAATTTTCAGATTGGCAAAACAAACAGGCTGGTAGGCATACTTAGTCTTATCGGCCTGGCAAAACAACGGGTGTAAAACAGTCTTAAGACCTGAGACCAGATAGGAATACAAGACAAGTTGCACAAACAAGATACAACTATAGCATTCCCAACGAGCGACGTACAAATCCCTAAGAAAACAAAACTACACAAACGACTAGCCCGCGTAGCAAGCGTTCCCTTGGAGTTTAAGAGAGAAAGAGCGCAAGGAAAGTATTGGTGAACTCCTCCCGCTGTCCATTTTTCTCTCGCCCCAAATTCTCAAGCAACCAAAAAATCGCTCGTCTTTTCTGCGAAACCCCGCGACGCTTACCACGAAGGCTAACAAACAGCGTGTTAACATACCTGAACGAGCTTACGGCAGAGGCTAGTCTTGGTCTCATATGCCCTCTCCCTGACCTCCGAGGGGTCTCGTGCCCCCATCACGGGTGCCTGACGGTCAGCAGGGCACAAGATCTTACTCAAGTGACATGTAAACGCTGTTATCCTATGAATACAGCACAGCAAATCCACAACCGAGCTAGACATCAACACCCTCCGTGACTCGGTACCGGCTGTAATTAATGGCTGCTGATCAAACGTTCTTCTGGATTTCCTCCTTGGTTTTATATCAGTTGTATCCGAACTCAGCGAGCTTTCGTAACCTTTGAATGACCTTGAGGTAGTCGTGACAGTCGTGTCTGACATATCACTAATATGGTCTTGCGCGGTGGCAAAGGAGCTGTGACTGACGCAGCTATTGTACTCTGTTATCGAAGTCCCTGCGTAACTTGAAGTATCGGGTTGAATATTAGAATCCGGGCGAGAATACTCGGAGCGAAGTGACTCTTCCGGTCGAAGCGCACGCGGTTGTACTAAGCCACGAGAAGCAGTACTAGTTTGGTTAGTAAATACTTTAGGTGCCCCAGAGATTTGTTCAATTTCATGGGGACAGGGACAAGTTCCGTCTTTACCGACGGGGCACATTTCACACGGACGTTTCACTCTAGCACCAGTCTCAACATAACTCGGCCTTGGACCCAGACCGCCTTGGGCCCCATCGCGATCCCCACCACAGCAGTCCCGAGTTTATTCTGACCCTCCGCTGCAACATGTTTGACAGTTGCAGTAGATTCACCAGATTGTAAGAAGAATGTCTTTGGCGCATTTCGAGTTTCTTTACCCGACTTTCTCGGGTTTTTCTCCTCAATGTCGGAATCGCTATCGGGCTCCGAATCCCCATCGTGCGAGGACCCCGAGGGGGTCTTATTCTCATAGGGCGTGGCTCTGTTAGAGTCATCCCCTCCGTGGCAGTATAACGTACACAAGACAGGTTCCCCTCTATGAGTTCTGGCTCTGACAGCCCTCCCCTGACAGGTCTATAGCTTCTATCCGCCTTGTCACGTCCGAGCTGTAGCCATCATTTGGGCTTTTATTTCCATTTGTTTTTCCCAAGGTCTGGACGCGTTCTCTGTTCGCGGGGTGATGATAATATCCCCTATATACTCTGTCATGGTACTATCCTGACTAGTATCAATACTGTCCTTCCTGCCCCTGTACCCCTTCCCGTGGGCGTAGTCGCCCCCACTCAAGCTACCCTGGCGGCGAGAGTCGTACCTAGCCAAGTTGGTGTCCGATCCATAAAAACCAGGTCGTGATACCCCATCCGACAGCCTTGATTTGACGGGTACAGACGAGGACAGGTCCGGATACGAGGACGTTATTTTCTGTCGCTGCATGAGATTGGGTATTGCAGTAGGTGTTTTCTGTGGGACACGAAAGAATCACTATTGTACACCATTTTCAAAAACGTTGATCGGAAGAAATTACTAAATGCCCGCCACCAGAGGCTCCAGGGGAACACAAAGTGAGGCTAAAAAAGGGTTTTTTTTCGGCTATTTCGCTCGGGATTCCTGTGTTGTGGGGGAGAAAGAAGTGAAAGTGACACAGGAATCCCGCGCGCCAAAAAATCAAATATCCGAAAAAACACTGGAGAGGCACAGGAATCCCGAGCGCCAAAAATCAAATAGCCGAAAAAACCACTGGAGAGGCACAGGAATCCCGAGCGCCAAAAAATCAAATAGCCGAAAAAAACCACTGGAGAGGCACAGGAATCCCGAGCGCCAAAAAATCAAATAGCCGAAAAAAACCACTGGAGAGGCACAGGAATCCCGAGCGCCAAAAAATCAAAAAGCCGAAAAAAACACTGGAGACTTGAGGGAGCTAAGAGATCTAAGATTCTTGTTTTTTATTCTATCCATCCAGTCACCTCAGTAGGCTCCATGTGAAGTACAGTACATACGATTTGGTGGCATTCATTTGGTAACAAAGTTACGATCAACGTTGTTTGTAAAAGATGTATCAAAACAAAACAATAAAGCGATAACGACGATTATTCAAATTATGATAAGGTGGGTGACGAAGATGACGATGTTGGTGATGTTGATGATGCCGCTGGTAATTATCATAAATGTAACGATGATAATAGTGATGACAAAGGTGATGAGAAAAAACATGCAAGTCTTTTTTACCGCGAGGGGGGGGGGGACTTTATTTGTTCTATATTTCTTGTGAAATGTGTATACATGGCTATAAAATGAAATAAAGGAAAATATTTAAAAGGCAGGTGATGACAGCAACAACCACCTTGTCGTGGATAACATCAGAACAATAAACTATGGCCGCATACCAACCTTGATTCCTGAGTCTGAGCGTCTCCGGTGGGGAGGGGCCCTAAAAGCAGACGTCAACGACGGCGCAATAGAGGCGCGACTTGGTGATCGCTCCCTGGGCTTCAAGGGTAACGGAGGAAGGGCTCCACTTGGAGCTGCAGGCTCCGCAGACTCGTCAGGCCCGGGTAGCTTGAGTACGGACCAAGGATCGTCTTGTTGGAACTGTGGTATCATCTCTTGTATGTGCTCACCCACAGCATCAACCCAGGACAGGGCTAGCTCTAGAAATGGTGCGCGCCATCGCTGCATGCTGAAATAGTCAGATCAACAAGCTCGAAATGACCCACTATTTTGTTTTGCGAAAACTTGATAACATCTTTGCGAACCATGTTCATCCGAAAACATTAACACTTATTTACTTGGACCGAGGGAAACAGTATGTTTTGTGGTCCAGAGACCGCTGTCGAGGGACCACAAAACCTACTGCTTTCTCGAGGTTCATGTAAAACACATAGAAGTAAAGAAGAGTTTCTTACGTGAATGAATTGTGTAAAAGCGCGCGCAAATGTGGTACATTTTGGTTTCCGTTTTTTTATATTTTTCAGTCACGTGACTTCCGGTTTTGCCATTCACGGTCCTTCCCAGTTGTCGCCAGGGAAACAGTCGAATTCTTCACGTTCACGTGATACACTCGACCAATAAGATACTAGAAAACGTGAACTTTGACCCCGTTTTTATATTTTCCCTTTTATCAGTGATTTACATACCTGATCGGTATATATTGCGCATAGTCCTGGTCCAGCGAGGACAGGCGAAATGCCAGACTGAGCATGCGCAGATCGACGCGTTCTGATTGGCTGGTTGTGAGTTTGGACTGACGGCATAATTTGAGCACGTCTTCCATCAGTAGATGGTAATGGGTGGTGACCGCAAGCTCCACTATGTCCAGATATCTGGATAATACACACAGAAGAAGCAACATTTCAAGTCCACGATAGCTACTGCGATATGCTGGAAACTATTTTCCTGGTATTTACCTGGTATATGACCTGATAGGTATATTACCTGTCAAATTCGTGTCTAAAGTGTGCCCGATAGCTGTTCACTTCATCTCTAATGTTTAACATCAGGATATTCAGCATTCGAGGTGAAAGGGTTGTGGTAAAGCAGTGACCATGAAGTTCGTCCATGGCGATAACTTTGAACCGCTCATAACGGCTCTCCATTTCTTCCTAACAAGACAAGACATAAACAACACGTTTGAGTCAAAACTGCACTTGTGCCACTAATCACACCCAACACTAGGAACGCTCGCAGTCTATGCTTTGGTTACAAAAAGTCCAATCGTTAAGACAATTGTTGTCAGATGTTTTGGATTCGTTTGAACACGTTCTAACTTCTGGTGTGCAAATGTTTTGACGACAACAAAGAGTTTGGAACTGGCGCCGAGAACCCCCCCCCCCCAAAAAAAAAAAAAAAACGTAAATCAAAGCAATAAAAAAAGGCGTTGCGACTATAACAAGGAGAAATACAAATTTAAAGTCACCTCCGCAAGTCAACCAGAAAACTCACCTTCAAATACTTTGCGAGTTGTCTCTCAAAAGGATCTTCATCCAGACCATGTAAAAACTCGCGTGCCTCTCTTATGTTCAGAAACGCGCCAGGAAACATCAGCTTGACAAGTCACTAGCCTCGATCACAAGCACTGTCATGGCAACCAGTGACGTCACTGCCCCGGAGGAGAGTTGTCAGGGAATAGACGTATGATGCGGGTCATGGAATATTTTGATTGGCGGAGAAGCTTGTTAAGTATTTGCAACAGCATGATGAACTAGACATAACGGATGAAAAGGAGAACATAACAAACAAGACAAAAAGCTATACCTCAAGCACCCCAGATAGTTTTGAGGTTGCTATGGTTACCTCTTCCTTGACGTAGATTTCAGGCGTACTTGTTACCAGTCTCATCAGGTTATCAAGGAGCGCGGTCACGTGCTTGATGTACCACACCTCGTTCTCAAAATGACTGAGAATAAAAACAAAATGACAGGGAATAAAAACAAAATGACAGGGAATAAAAACAAAATGACTCGGAAATAAGAACAAAAGGTCATGAGCTGTACATGTTCCGTTGCCCTCTTTCCGCCCTAAACGTGTGCCTTATGAGCATACTGTAAAAGTCTATCCTCTAAGTCTATTCCCTTGACACAAGTTCAGTGAAATTAAGCATCAAAATGGTGGAAAAGATAGAACAGTTGTGTACGATTGTGCTACCGTTCCGTATCGCTACCGTGCCAACGCCGCGATCTAAACATTCTACATAATAGCACACTTCGTTGAAGTCGTAGTAGTACCCGAATTGGCGCCACGAGCTGTGCCATGTAAGTTTTGTTTTGGTCTTTTTACAGGTCTAGTAGTCAGGGCTTTCAGCCGCTGCCCTTGGAGAATTGCTTGAGACTGAGTTCTAAGATCCAAACTAAGAATATTCACATACTCTGCCATGTATTTGAGGTAGACGAGCCGCCTATAGAGCTCCCCCACACCATATCTGAGGCCAAACTCCTTCAGTAGTCGACGAGAAGCAGCAGACAGAGGAGAGGTAGGAGTGATGTCACCAAATACCGCATGTGGAGTCTTCTTTGTGCTCTCTTGCCTTGACAAAAATACCGCAAGATAACAAGAAAGGTTTGTTAGCATGTCACAATAAAAGTATATGGTACATGTACATCTAAAGGAGAAAGAAGACTCTCACCTTATCAGCCTGGCCAGTAAGGTACCATACTGTTTATGAGCATCTATAATGTGTATTGGCAAGGTTGGAAGAGGAGGGAGAGAGAAGTGCCAAAAACTCTTGATCAAGTGGCCAATGTGGTCCTTCTCCTGGATCAACCAGTCACTGTAACCATTCTTGTCCAGGAAGGCTTGGATTCGGTAGAAGGGATGGTGGTTTGTTTCCAACAGGGTAAGCTGCAGTAGAAGGTCTTCTACAAGCACCTAAAAAGAACAATCAACACGCGACTTTTAGTTAGTGAAGTAACCCAATGTAAGAAAATACAAAACGTTGATATCAGAATAATCATATGCAAATGAGGGTTGTTGCTGTCTAGTTTCTAAAATCAGCCAGAGGAAACAGATGAACACCCTGTTTGGCGGCTGATGATGTCAGTCAAGTCAGTTGTTCTGTAGAAGGCCTGTCAGGCTAGTGAGAATTCCATAGCTACTGTACTCACTCTCTCGAGCTTTTTAGGCTGTTTCTTATCCTTCACTACTTTTTCCAGGTAGAGTGACCTCCTTTTGCTGATACTAAATGTCTTCCTGACCAGTTCTCTAAGGCTATCAGCATGTACAGGAATGACTGGTTCAGGTGAAACTAAAGCTGTGGGTACTTCTAATGATGCTGGATGGGAGGGGTGAAAAGGAGAGTGTGCCCATTGGGGAGGAGGGCTGTACGAAGAGTCATCTAGGCTACTGAAACAACAAGAGAATTTATCATGAATCTACAAGCCATTGAGCAGTTTTCACATGACTGTCATGAAAACAATTGCAATTGAGCAATCACTAGCCAGTCAGAATCGAGAGAAATCATGACTTGCTCCTAAATGGCTTTTGTCTCAGCCAATTGCAAGCCGAACCAATTACTAAGTCATTACACAATTCTATTTACAACAAAATTTGATTGGATGAGAAAAACGAGTAGCCAATGAGAATGCAAAGCAATCGCAATTACATAACAAGTCTTGACAGCCATGTGAAATCTGCTCTCAACTGCATCCTCTTATTAGCTCATAAGAACCACAAAATCAGTAGACCCTGTAGACATGATGCATCATGGGCATTAATTTGTGTGGTTAAACTGTACCTATACTGTTTTTACAAACAGAAACTAAATAAGTTTGATATTCAAAAGTGATTGAATGATCACACCACTGTGGTCCCAATTACCTCAATTCTAGCCCAAAAACAAATGTTTTGTATTTACCTTGTTGATGGAGCAATTGGAAAGGAGAAGCTAAATCCCCTCATCCGTGTCGGTGACTCTGCATCCACACTAGCTGCTGCTGCTGTTGATGGTGTAGGTGAGTAGGGTGATGGAGTGGGAGGGGCACCAAGAACAGGGAATTGACAACACTGGATCACCATCTCAAATAGCTCAAAATCTGGATCCTGCAGAAAAGAAAAAGTTTCTCAAAAACATTTTCATGAACCTTTATTCCCCAATTGACAACAGAGAAGTTGGTGGTTATCATAAAGAAATACAAAACCAAAATATCTACAGACAGTAAACCTCTCTGCCACCAAACTCATAATACAGATTAGCACTCACTGCATGCAGTTTGTTAAAACTGATAATTATGTAGGTGACTCAGCAATCATAAATTATACCTTTTCTCTTAGCTGTCTCTCTTGCTCTGTATTAAAATCTGGAAATCATAAGTTACATGTCGATCAAATCAAGATTCTAGTCACACTAAGGAAACTCATGTTAAATGCAGGTTCTATTATCTTTCAAACTATGTCACTCAACTTCAGGGCCTCCTCCAATTGGTTGGTGGCTTTCATTAGCAGCATGAATCAGGGTGGAAATTGCGACCAGATGCGACCACAAATCAGGGCTAGGCGACTAAAATTTGAACTTAGCCCCCAGCTAGCGACCAAATATTTTGGTACTCTTTTCAAGCTTGATGCCACCTGGCGACCAAAAGTTATTTTCAGGCGACCAGTTGTTTGCACTTGTTCGTCAGCTGGCAACCAAGAAAAAAAGTTAATTCCCAGCCCTGTGAATGCCGTACTGACTCTAGAACAATATTTTGTTAACTACAGGGTAAATCACCAGAGTGGAGAAAGTAGCCATTTCCATAATGTTTGTTGGTCACATGATGGCTACAATATTGTTTGGGGAACAAAACTTGCAAAAGTTTCTTGTGAATGATCATTGTATGATTCCAGAAACATCCATACCTTCCCCATGGAAGGAAATTTCAAAAGGGTGGGGGCAGGGCAAACACCTTTTATTCCCAATACAATCAATGTTTTTTCACTGAAAATGCCAGAGGTGTGGGAGTTCATATCTCAAACCCCTTCTGAGAGGTGTATGAATAACTTCCAGAATCACACATTGGAAAATATGTCATCCCGTTAGAGATGATATTTTATTACAAGAAACATTAACATCACAAATTTAACGAACTTACTGTCCTGATTAGTTTGCAGATACCATGTGTCATTCCTGCTGTCCTGTTTGACCTAAATAGGGGAACGAGCAAGCAGACTCAGTACTATGAAGAGAAGCTTTTATCTTGGCCTTTACTGTTCTATATTTTGGTCAAATTGTTTCATCCACACTCCTGGATACTCGAATATAAATGACTGGGGGGTCCGACAGAGCTCCAAATTTCATACCAAAAAAATACCTGAGCCATAAATTTTATACCCCCAAAAATACCTGCTCCCTAAATTTGATACCCCAAAATACCCATCTTGATGATCAACTAGCCTGTCAGAAGTTTCAACCCCAAAAATACCTGCTGATTTTTCAACCCCCCCAAAAATACCTTTTCAACCCAAAAAGATGCTTTTACTACAAATTTCATACCCAAAAAAATATGCCGGACCACCTCCCCCCATCATTTTTATATCAGAGTATCCCCCTGGGTCTACACGTCTGATGTATACTAGGTCCCTTACAAGTTTCATTCTGGCATCGGGCCTGCGGAGTTTCTTCCGTTTTGCAGTAAGACTGAGGCAGTATCGATGGGGCCTGGAAATAGTTGATAAGAAAGTACAAAAGTTCATAAATATATTTTATCTAAACATACAATGTTTATATACAAATGTTTTTTTATGTAATGAGCATACAAGGCACACACACACGTTTTCCTTAATGTCATCACATGATCTTCAAACTTGCCTATTATCAATATCACACCTTCCATCAAATAACAAAGGGATGAGTAGAAATAATTTCAACCAAACTCATGTTTGTAATACTTACTCAAGATTTTGAAAATACTGATGGATGCACTCGATATGTTTTCCATGTCTGAAATTCATAAAAATGGGTCATAACAACTCAATATAAGGATTAAAATCGGGGAAAATAAAATAGTTTTTGCCAGTTCTTGTCACACTGATACAATAGAGCTACAACAGACATCACAATGCCTATACATTTTGAATGATGGCTTCCTTTCCAATACAGGACAGACACAAACATGCTTCACACTGCACATTCTTGTTCCATCGTGTGTAAAATACTTTCATATATCCAAATAAATGCTTTATTATCACTTTCCTTCACAGTATTATTAAACAGTCAAGTCTTTTTTTTTGTTTTTCAGTAAAGTTCATCTCCAGGATAACACATTTGCATATAAAAACAAAAGTTTAAATTGCTTATTTGTGATTATTCAACAGAATGCTATAACCTCACAATTTTGTTTAGGACGTCAGGAAAATACTCCCTGAATTTAAAAGCTCCGCTTATACACAAAATATCAACATTTTGGGACATATTGCATCAGCAAATCAAAAATCAAGATTTCAGTGAAAGTACGAAGTAAGCTTAACTTTACACACTATGATTATATAAAGCTTGTAGAAATACCAAATAGCAACAATCCAAAAACAGAACAGCGAATTCTCAAGTTAAGATTAGAATGATTTGAAGCAAACCTTAAGAGTGCCAATCCTGGGTTCGTTTTTTGTCGTGTCATCATCCTTTCTTATTGTGTTTTCTCGTGACCTTGAAGATGTCGCTGCAGACGAATTAAGAGGCGACCCACTGTCAAACCAATGCTCTTCTTCAGCAACTAGAAGCGAAGCGACATATTCCTGGAGAGCGGCAAGCTCCACATGAGTATCGTCACTCATCCAGGAACAAGGCGAAGCCATATTTTGCGATTTTAGAGTCTAAATCTCAGAAAAATCTAACTTCAACCCATCTCGCTCAACACAAAACGAGCTCCGTACGAAACACATTCTTCCAGGCGTTCCGATGCTTTAGCTTGGATTACTCTGATTGATGGGAAGCTCGAAATCGGGCGAAAAAACATACCATCTGATTGGTTAATGTTAGGAAAGGTAATCTCGCGGGATATGCGAAAACCTGTCAACTTTCGGGGATGTTTTGTTTTCACCTTTGGTTTTCCGCCGTAACCAGTCATGTGATTGACCTAATGTTTTGCTCGAGGGGTAATAACTTTTTGTATCCGTCATGTTGAACCCATCATGAAACTGGTACAATAGCCCAGGTTTTTTTACGCTCCAATGCTCACAAGACAAAAGCTTCAAATCGAGGCTTTCTCCAAGTTCTAATACATTACAGTAATTTCAGAAGAAAGCCTCGACTTGAGGTCATTGTTTGTAGGCATTGGAGCGTAATTCGAACATGGCCTATTGCTAACAACCCCCCCCCCCCCCCCCCCCCCCCCCCCCCCCTCGCCTCTGTTCTGGACCGACTTACTACTAAAATTGTAAATATTTATAGACAACGAATAAAAGCTCCATTAAAATGTAGCAAATTTCTTCAAACGCTAGTTTTTTTCCCCGAGATCAATATTTTTGGCTGGGTTTCCTGTGGCGAGAACGCAAAAAACACGTCCGATCTATGTGGAGTTTTTTATTTTTAAATTTTGGAACCCCCCCTCTCATAAGTGCTGGCTACGCCCCTGACATACCCGGTTCTCTTCCTCTCCATTCGGCCTCGCTCTTTTTCTTGCCCAAGAGCCCAAGGGTTCAGGGGCGGATTTAGGAAAAAAAACTGACTGAAGCACACTAACATTGCGAAGTGATGATGTGAAATTTGTGGGAATAATTTTCGACTGCATTCTGTGAGTCATGATCTGCCCATTCTCGTACCCAGAGCTCCCCGGCTCGTCTGCTCGCAGGGGTGGCTCTGGGGACATCCATTTGAGGGCCGTCGCTGATTGGTTGATTTTGAGCGTTGGAGCATGTTGAAAGGTCTTTCTCTCAGCGGCTCTGTATTAAATCTCGCGCATGCGTCAGTGGCTGTCACCAGAGCCCCCCCGCGAGGTTACGAGAATGTGATCTGCCTGTCTGTCCTTTTGCTAAACATTTTCACACTTACTTGACACTTAAGCATAAGAAAAAGAAGAAGAAAAAAACACAGGACCATACTTCCAGACAAAGAGCTGAAGCGTCGTATGGCGACCGTACGGTTCTTACGCCCACGCCAGAGCTTTGCCCTGACAGTCGCTATCCTGGGTGTTGAGTTGCTCAGTAGCTAGATACCTATGGGTGAGAGTACGCGCCCGGCCACCAGGCCGTATAAGGACGCCCCTTGTACCGTTAGTGAACAATCAACACATTAATTATGCATCACCAATGTATTTATAGGTCTGATGAGTGTGTAAGAGATCCATGTGGGACAGGTTGTTCCAATCGACAGGTTGTCGATTCTTTATCCTAGCGGTAATGCAGATAACCTTCTCACAGTTGCTGTTTGACATGTTCTTTCATCATAATCCAATGTTATGCATTGAATGGACACGAGAACGATCAGTTTTTATTTGATGTTGGTGTGTGCAAGGACAATCTCAAATTAATGGTACAGTTGACGTCATCTTTTTCATTTTTATCCGGATTCGACCGTCCACACTAAAACGATCTGTATACGGATTCGTTTATATTCACTTTCGAGAGCGTTTTCAAACTTATACGGATTCGAGGAAAACGATCAGCGTGTTAGTGTGGACGGAAGGCCTAAACGTATCAAAAAGTGTACGGATTCAAACAAAAACGCGTTAGTGTGGAAGGGTCTTAGACGGTCCCGTGCAACCCTCAAAACAGAGAAAGTAACTAAAAAGTAATATTTAATCGGCCTAGCCACAAGTTGACACTGAAATATTCCTTAAAAGGTTCTATAAAAATGTTAAAAGCTGCTGTTTTTCTCATAAAGTTGGCCAAAAGGTCCCTAAATTTCTTTAAAAATTCGCCACATTTGGTCTCTTTGTCAGTCCACAATAATAGAATAACAGTGGCAAGGGTGTAGTGACGTGCAACTGCACGAGATTCCTTTTTCTGTTAGGAAATAATTCTAGAATCTCCAAATATATTTATGGCTGGGAGAACTAGGGATGGCCTGACTGAGACACCCAAAGAAGTACCGAAGGAGTTACGAAGTCGACCAACCGCATTTGAACTTGTTTGGGGGCTTTCGAGGTAGCCACAGACTCTCCGAAGATGTCTCTTAAGAAAAGTTGCTTTTTTGTCAAAAGTTGCAAAGTATAAAGGCCGGTTTACTTGCAATTTTTGCTGCATTTTTTGCCGTGCGAGTCGCGTCAAATAATAACTCAAAATCACTAATGTAAATTAGGTGCAACTCGGCGCGACCGACCGCAATTTTTGTCGCGTGGTGTCGCGGAGATTTCAAACCGATGTCCGAAACTCTTTGCAACTTGGTGCCATTTGAAGAAAATTTAGCACAGAAATCGCACCGGATTTGCATCTCGTTTACACTAGAGAGTTGGAACTGCAACTCACGCGAGAAATGCAACAAAACCGGCCTTTAAAAAGGTTTGATGGACGGAAATGTAAAGCTGAATTCGCTGAATTATGAACATCGCAGTAACTGACCACATCCTAGTTTGGGGTCACTTACTAAAACTGAGGCGTCCATAAAACACAGTACAAATTCCTGACTTTCTTTCAGTGGCTTAGCATGTATAATTTAGATATTTACATCAAATATATCTTTTTACAAATATTTCATCTCTTCTCGCATAAAAAGGTATCAAAATCTATATGGGCATTTGTGTATGATATAATTATGATAGATAAAGGTGCTTTAATGTCTGAGCATAGAATTGTGACGATCACTCTGAACTTTGTTTATCTTTGAGCAAATGATTAAGCCGGTAATTCTGAAAATATATCTAGTCCTAGACGCTTATTTTCCTTTCTCCTCGCAATTTTCAAAATTTATTCCATTTCTAGCATAGCATGAATTATTGTTTTAGTAATGACGTCACTTGTATTGTTCCATCCAGCGAACCAGTCAAACAGGTTGAACAACTAAGAGACGACGTCCAGTCCACGCTAACGACGGGCTGCCTGTGGTATGGTAGACTTAGCACTTGGGTAAGATTAGTCCCATCGATCTGTCAAGCAGAGAAAACAATCAACAATCGTCATGCAGTAGAGTAGATGGAGACTCCTGTTATTGGTAGGGGTGCTATTAGACACCCATATACATCGGACCATAGCCCAGGTCAGAGTGCACCCCTACCTCGGACCAATCGGTGATAGCCCAGTTCAGAGTGCACCCCTACCTCGGACCAATCGGTGATAGCCCAGTTCAGAGTGCACCCCTACCTCTGACCAATCGGTGATAACCCAGTTCAGAGTGCACCCCTACCTTGGACCAATCCGTGATAGCCCAGGTCAGAGTGCACCCCTACCTCGGACCAATCGGTGATAGCCCAGTTCAGAGTGCACCCCTACCTGCCTGTCACAGAACTCACAATACTAAGGCACACACTCATGTTTATAAAGCTGGTTCTTATAGGATGAGTTATCCATTAATGTAAAGCGCTTTGAGCCGCGAGGATAAAGCGCTATATAAGCACGTTATTATTATTATTATTATACCTCGGACCAATCCGTGATAGCCCAGTTCGGAGTGCACCCCTACCTCTGACCAATCGGTGATAACCCAGTTCAGAGTGCACCCCTACCTCGGACCAATCCGTGATAGCCAGTTCAGAGTGCACCCCTACATCGGACCAATCGGTGATAACCCAGTTCAGAGTGCACCCCTACCTCGAACCAATCCGTGATAGCCCAGTCCAGAGTGCACCCCTACCTCTGACCAATCCATGATAACCCAGTTCAGAGTGCACCCCTACCTCGGACCAATCCGTGATACCCCAGTTCAGAGTGCACCCCCACCTCGGACCAATCGGTGATAGCCCAGTTCAGAGTGCACCCCTACCTCGGACCAATCGGTGATAGCACATTTTAGAGTGCACCCTACCTTATAGATAATGCCACTCTGTGGTCCGCATGTCAGCACGTAATGCCCTTCGGAGTCGAACGCGAAGAGTCGACCATAAGCCCCTGCCGAGTGGCTGCTCCGTGATTTAGGTTGAGCGAGGTAAGCTCGAGATCAGTGTTGATGGCTCCCTCATGGATGTCGAGATCGGCTATCTTTTTACCCATTCGATGAACACTCCACTGAGAGAACTTTGACAGGGAAAGAACGAAAAATAAACATTCATTGCAGACTGAAGAGTAGAGCACATGCAGGGAGCTATTTATTATACCACAACGCGCGCGTTTCTCGAACTCTGAATGGCTATCTCAGCCACGGGTACATAAAAGTATTATACCACGGAACGCGCCATCATCAGCGCGCGCGCTAAAAAGAACCAATGAAAACACCGTTTGGCTGCGCGCGCGCGCTGCTTTTTGTATTTATTTTTGCCTTTTTGTTGTGGTATAAAACAAATGTCCCTGATTTTTCGTGGTATGTCCTCTTATACACCTAATTCAGAAAAGGTTGCTTTGGTCATTGGTCTTTGGTCACTGAACGCCTTTGTTTCGTAGTTACTGAAGCAAAAAACTTCCTTTGTTTCGCGCTATAATTTAAAGACCAAATACAAACACCGAAGCAACCTTTTTTGAATTAGGCGTATACCACGGAATGACGTAATATAAGAGGACATACCACGGAACAACTGCGCATGTCCCAACGTTCAAAATCTGCCAATCAGCGACGGCCTTCAAATATGTCCCAAGAGCCTGCCCTGTGAGCAGACGAGCCGGAGAGGTCTGGGTACGAGAATGGTGAAATATTAATTGCATCAATTTATAGAAAAGACCTCACCTTGCCGTCCACACCCATACTGTACAATGTGGTCTCGTCAACACTAAACTGCACCGAACACACCTCCCCTGTGTGCCCTGCATGGCTATTAGCAGTCAAACGTCCGCATGTCTGTCAAGATACAAGAAAAAACATAACAACAGGCGTCCGCATGTCTGTCAGATACAAGAAATAACATAACACAGGCGTCCGCATGTCTGTCAGATACAAGAAATAAACATAGCATAAGGATGCACAAGAGGTGCAAATTATCTGAAAGCATGACCGTTCATAATTATTATCCTTGTGAAAAAGATCAGGTACAGGATCCTATAGGAAGCCACACCTGTCTGATATCGCCAAACGTGCAAGCACGTGATAAGAACTCTCGAACACGTGGACATCACATGAACGTAAACCTTTGGTAAATGGCACAGCACATGCGCACCCCTCCCCACCCCCATGTACTTTATTCATACCGTAGAGCCTGATTACGCGTCTGCCGCCCCTGTCACCAGTAATGTGCCGTTGTGGTTGAATGCCGTGCAGTTAATACATGTGGGAGAGGGATCTTTGGTAACTGACGCTGGAAAATACGAATGGATCACGCAGTTGGAGTTAAAGTATAAATCATCCCATATTTCTGGAAAACATTTGATGATCATTCGCGTCTGCTAGAAAGGAAGTGCGGCTTCAAGTGTAGCAATATCGCGCAGTGTAAATTTGGCCAGCGATTTTACCTGCAACATATAATTTAACTTCTGCCCTGATTTGAATGCAACTGTTATTTGCAAATTCCTCCAATAACCAGTAAAAAATTGTGAGGCATTGTAAAGAAATTGTAAATGTGCCACTGCATGAAGAAAATGTAGTTAGGACTGAACCAAAAATCACAGCTTTTGGCATTACTGCATTAACAGTAGACTTGCTCCAAGTCGACCTCATAGGATACTAAGCGAGCGAAGCGGCGAGCGACTGAAAGCGAGCAAAGCGAAATGACCAACCAAGCAGGAAACATTTTTTAAAGGACTTTGAGAAAGTCTACATTTATAGTACCTCTACTTTCATAGTTTTCATGTCCCAGTACTGTAGAACGCCCAAGCTAGCCTGGGACCCAGTACTGGTGGAGGACATCTCGCCATATCTGGGTAGGCTGTGGCGAAATGACGTACTTTTCTTGGCAGCAGCTGCTGAACACACGAACGCAGTGCCCGTTGGACTACATGACAAGGATACCACTCTGAAAGAAGAAATGTAGAAATGCTGTGAATAAACTGGGGAACTCCCACACTAATCAGGTGTGGATTCGCACCTGACCCCCACCAAAATCGGTGTGGCTAACCTCCCCCCCCCCCCCCCCCCCCCCATCGAGGAACTCCAAAAATTCAAAATTGCTCTACCCCCAATGGAATTTGAAGCAACCCCTGTGGAAATTCCTCATTCTCTGTGGGCATGTGGAAATCAACAGTTGCAAATGAATACCCTGTGGAAATTCTTGGGTAAAATGAATGGCCCTGTTGAAATCCCAGGGTCAAATCAACAAACTCTGTGGAAATTCCAGGGTCAAACACAACGACCCCTGTGGAAATTCCAGGTTCGTAGATAAGGGGAGTAACGGATGTTACGCCCATTTAGGGTGAAACCACAATATGTTTTAAAAAAAGCATTTCAAAACTTTATCAACTTTTACTTCGATAAGGGAGGTAACAGATATAATATGGAACAGCCCATTTAGGGTGAAACCACAACATGTTTCAAAAAGCATTTCAAAACTTTATAACACCAATCTAATGCGATACCTTAAAGGTACAAGTTACAAACAATCCTCCTTTTTTATCTCCTACATAACACAAGAAGATCGCACGGGCTACAATTTTACCACTAAAGATATAAATCAGGTGTTTAGATTAGATTTGGTACTGCTGTGCAGCAATTATAATGAGTTGACTAACCTGGGGAACTGGGACTCTGTTGGTACATCACACATGGTTTTCTTATTGTCTGTGTCATAGAAACGAACTTTTCCATTTCCTGTTCCTAGGAGTAACTGAAAAAGATATCAAAGAGGTAACATATCATTATCAGTAGTCACACAACAGTAGCGGATCCAGGATTTTTAAAGGGGGGGGGGGGGGGGGGGGGGGGGGGGGGGCCTTCATTCTCCTTGTACACGTTATGTTTATCAATTTTTTAAAAATGTCAGATGCTGGAGGGGGGTTCCATGGAATCCCCC
This sequence comes from Scolanthus callimorphus, assembly GCA_033964015.1. Lineage (NCBI taxonomy): Eukaryota > Metazoa > Cnidaria > Anthozoa > Actiniaria > Edwardsiidae > Scolanthus > Scolanthus callimorphus. Next base: position 1,074,192 of record CM066916.1, read on the forward strand.
CCCTGGATCTGCCACTGTACAAGTACCTAGGAACCAGAACTAGTCGAACCTTCACTCTGGTTGTTCTCAGCAACTAAGCTCAGTGCCGTACTCGCAATATGACAAAGGGGAACAATATAGCCTTTGGATCCAGGGTATTGTTCAACAATAATATACCACTAAATGCAAGACTGCTTGTAAGATTTTTGGGAGCAGTTAACTTTTTCTCTGTAACAAAAAGTCATAGTTTCAGAGTAGTTTTGCCTTGAGAAAGGTTCACAGTCTCAGGTCCACAAGCAGGCTCTTTTGGTTGGTACATCACTGTCCAGGTGCAGGATGTCCTATTATTCTAGCTGAACAAATAGACATGGAACTTTCTTTTCATACCAGTCTGTCCGGTTGGTGGCCCACTCCAGGGACAATAGCGGTGACTTTGACATGATTGTAGCACAGGTTTTAATGTCAGGATAGTTTGTCCACACCCTGTATAAAACAATTAAACATTTTAACTATACGTGCATGCTCCAGGAAGATCACTGAGCAAAACTAATTAGACCATCCTATCAGATAACTATTAAAAAATATAAAAAAACGTAAACAATTGGTCCGATGGATCGAGAAATTGCGAGATTCAAAACGATTGCTTTCAAGGTTTTTAGCCTTCGCTGGCCATCATTACGGGATGATACTTCTCTGATTTGAGATGCGCAGAACAGCTGTGCAGTTGCGTGACAGTTTCCCTTTAACCAGGTGGTATACTCACCAAAATAATAATGTAAATGGTGGATAGTATAAATAGTTAGAACATTCCTGTATAAGTGCTATATAAGTGTTATTATTATTATTATAAATCTTTAAATCTTGTCACTAACAGGAAACGTTTAGTTACATTTGGTGACTGCACATGTTACTCCATGCATTTCGTGCAATACTGGGGTTATTTACATGAGTTATTTAGGAAGATGAAAATCCACTACAGCTTGAAACTAAGCCAAGACTCTCTGGACGATGAGGAATCATCTACTAAACACTAATGATAATTAAATCAGGAAGTTTTATTACTCACTTGACAATACCATCGGCGTCAGCACTGGCTATTGTTCTACCCATTGATGAGAATCGGCAGTGTGTAATTCCCGAGTGGTGTTCTCTGTATTCTTCCTATGTAAAAGAGTAACCACAAAAGTTATTTGTGTTTTAAAACTATTAATTTCTCAGCACCATCAATTTAGCTCCAACTGCTTGTTGATATCAGTACTGACAAGACTACTGGCCACAGCTTGCAACACAACACATGGCAGGCTGTTAAAATGCACAACCGAGATGTGTGTAGTTCCTCAAGTTACTACTTGCTAGGAATTGATCCTAGCAGTGGAAGACCCAGCACCTTAACACTGAGCCAAACATTCTTCCTTGTACCATATATGTACAGACACTAGTCCCCAGGGACTAGCTAGTTGTATGTGACTCACTACAATGCCAATCTTTTTTTTTCCATTTTACTAACCTGGCCAAGGTGAATGAAGGGCTTTGACTTTCCATCATCTGCAATCAAACCACAATTTAGACAATTAGCAATGATATCAGGAACGACACATAGTACAAACGTTGCCTCCTTATCTGGTAATAGTCAAGTTTAAGTTGATTGTCAATTTAATATAAGTATTAGAAGATTACTGTTAGTCCAAATCAAAGGGTTTGTTAAATACCTTTAACTGAACAAGTTTGGGGAGGGTGAATAATCTGCAAGTCATAGAAACAATACAACTTACTGATTAAGAGCAAACCATTAATCTAAGAAAGGGATCCTTGGTTCATTGTAACCATACCTAGCATTTTAGATGTCTGATTTGTAGTGCCTTTTGTACTTTTTACGCTGGGTAGGGTTGAAGAGCGATGTAAAGAGCTTGTGTCTACCATATCATCTGAATGGTTATTGACAGAGTCAAAGCTTGCAGATTTCCCAAGTAACGATGGCTTGTAGGCTTCTCTGTTGCCACTTCAGCAGGAGGGGGAGACATGCTTGTGGATTTGTCTCTTGCTTCAGCAGCAATGTCTTGGCTTTGTGTGAAGTCTGGGGGATTTGTTTGGCTGGTTTTGTGCTCTTCTTTAGTGTGTAAAGTAATCTTTCTTGCTCATGTAGTTGCTGCAAATAAAATGAGGATCACTTTATAGGCCCTCATGTTGAACTATTTGGATAGGTTAAGGAAACCAATATTACAAGATTCTTTCAACCCAGGGGGAGGGGGGGGGGGAGACTTTCAATGATCTCTTTGTAATCTTTTCTCTAGTAGGAATACAAGTAAGATGACATTTTTGGGAAGACAAGTATACATTTATGTTGTCTAGTAATTCAATATTTCTTCTCTGCACCTCAGTAGTGTAGTGTACCTGTATAGCTTGCTGCTGTTGCTTGAGTAGCTGTTGTTTCTTCTGTGCTGCTTTTCCCTGCAAAGCATCCTCCTGTGGCTTCCCTGGTGATTTGTTATTTCTTTGGTTTTGCTGGTTTATCTTTTATTTTGGTGTTAAATACTTTCTGGAAGACTGTCTTTTGAACTGGTGCTTGAGGTCTGCAGCAGAAAAAAAAGTAAAAGCATTGTCAATTTTTATTGCAAAAATATGGCATTCTAAGACTACTTTATATTTCACTGATTCCATCCTAAGAGGCAGGTTTACCATCCACCTACTTTGCGACAACCAGGAATTCCTCAGCGTCCTCATCAGACACGGTACCACAGTGATCAGTCTTTCTACTCTCAAGTTGACAAAGTAATTTGGATTTTTCCCTTTGTAATTCTGCCATTTCCTCAGCCAAGTCTACAACTTGTTGCTTCAGTTTTGAAACCTCTTCTTCAAGTTTCTGTTGAATGCCCCTTTCTGTGTTGTACTTGAGAAGTGCAGGGACAGGTATAAAATGTTAAGGAATGCAACTTGCCTACTGTAATCCAGCAATTGGTACTTCTCATAGAGCATGACAATGGATATGCCAACTCTCCCATGAGACTCTCACATGTTTTGCCTTCCCTCCCAGCCCATCCAGCCTTTTGAAGGTTGGGAGTTGGTATATCTACATATAGACAAACACAGCACAACAAAATTGCATTTTCTTTCCCTACTGGGGGATCAAGGACCCTGGAAAATTCCAGGGGGGGGGGGGGATTCCAAGGGGAGGGGATCTAGCTGAATCCTGGGAATTCCAGGGGGAGTGGTCTGTCTAAGCTGTAGAAAAGGGGGGTGTTTAGGTAACCTGGAAATTCCAAGGAAGGGGTGTTCAAATTCAAGGGGATGGGGATGTTCAGGAACCCTGGAACTTCCAGGGGAGTGTTGGCAACCTCTGGAAATTCCAGGGGATGGGGTCTTCAAATGGTAGGGTCCTCGACCTCCGAGTGAAATATCAGGGTCCTGAAGGGGGGGTCCCAATCCCGTTTCCCGGCCGTTTTTTTTTTCGCAAAATCCCGTTCCCAGTAGGTAAAATCCCGTTCCCGGTAGGACCAGTCGGTAAAATCCCGGCGCACGAAAACTGTGATGTTAAAATGGAGATTCCTGCTTTTATCGGTACTATCTCTGGTCCTGTAGATTTTATTGTTCGTGCACGCCGCAAATGACGAATTGTTATAATTGCAACCAAATGACGAATTGCTATGCTTGTAATTTCGATTTCTTTCCAGCATAGTGATTGTCCGCCAGGCCTATCACTATAAAGGCTTTTCGTGATCCCCATATTGAACATGGTATATATTTTACAGGATTTTTTCTTCTGTTGCGCGTGAAGCACGCCCTGTTTTAATTGGTAAACGAATTTCATCAAGCCTCAGAAAAAGGTAGACGGACATTGCAGTTTTTTTGTATAGCAAATAAAGCCTGTAGTTTCTTGTATTCTTCGTGCACGACGCAAATGACGAAATCGTCATATTTGCGGCCCAACTGATGAATTTCTATGGTTGTAACGTCGATCTCACGCTTACAGGTTTCTTTTGAACATTGTAATTGCCTGCCAGGCCTATCACTGGAGGGCTTTTCGCGGGCAATTTGTTTTTCCTCGCTAAGATATAAATGTTCTTGTAACGGGCATTTCATTTAAATGGCACGAGCATATTGTCTTTGTTTGCGGGAGATCTAAAACGCAATATTACATGTTTCTTCCTTATGCGAAATGTTTAACGTATTGAAAGAAGAGAACTACAAAAATGCAAATGATATAGAAATTGCTGGAATAATTCCGCAGAAAATTTCTTGTGATCCCCCTTCCAGGGCATCAGGTTTCGAGAGTTTCCCCCTTTTCACCCACACCAAAATGAAATGATCCTCTGCCCGTATGATATCTCGTCCTCAATTTTGATAAAAGATATATCATACGATTCTATAGGATTATTCAAAGCTTCAGGAGACTAGATTCCGCTAAGAAAATAGCACGGAAAAAGCGATATTGCACGAGTCGCGCAGCGACGAGGGCGATATCGCCTTTTTGAGTGCTATCTTCTATTCAAAAAGTGGTTCCGCCGTTTTGAAAATGCCTATGCCAATTTATCAAACCGTTGCCCCAAACTTCGCAGATGCCGAGGGACCAAAAAAAGGGGCGAGAAGTGAAATTCTATTTTCAGGTAGCATGCTGTTAGGATACTCTAAACAGTCTTAAAATGCAAAAAATGGTATAAATTGACGACTTTTTATTAGGATACACAGGATATACAAGGAGAGATTTGAAAAATCTCGTTCCCGTTGAAGCATCTTGATTCCCATTCCCGGTAGACAAATCCTGTTCCCGGTACCCAAATCCCGTTTTCCCGGCCTAAAAAAAGGCGAATCCCGGCTCCCGTTTTACCCCTTCAGGACCCTGAAATATAAATGTGATCAGTCAATGTGTCTCAGTTAATCAAAAGGATATGCATGTGATGAAAGAGTGTGAGGAGGAAATTGTACAAGGAAAGGTAGAAGGTCTCTTGCCATGATTTCTGGAAATACATCTCAAATGTTGCATTCTGTTCTGGGTTTCTGATAAAAGGAATGGCTGAAAATGATAAAAAAACAATGACGTTTTTTATTACTGTATGTGCAATTCCTACCAGGGCTTCATTTGACATGTGCAAGATGCTGCTAGAGATAATAACCTTACGCTGCAAGTTTGAGGTTCTAGCAGCAATAACCAAACCATACTATTTAATACTCAATATACAGGGGCCTTTGGTATTCTACCAATTATAAGACCTCATTCATTATGCATTCTAAATTATCCAGGCATTGAGCGGCATCACAGAGAGTTACTATCTCAGTTGTCAGAGTTATAAAATTCCAACTTTCTCTTTCCTCAGTAATACATACCAAACCATTCTCTCCACTCACTGTGTTGCTGCAGTTCCATGGCATATTTCTCAAAGAACTCAGTCACTTTCTCAGGTTTAGAGTTTTGTATAGCATGCACAATATAAAGTCTCAGCAAACAGGTTTCTAGCTTCTTGACATTACTGTAATGATGATGATCTACGCGTTTGAAAAATCTCCGGTCAAGGTGCTCCCAATATAATCTCAAGGCTGTGATATCATATGAGGAAACATAATATAGAAGTTGATCCACAATCTTTGAAACCTGACAAAAAGAAAATAATGCATGTGTTAGTTTTGTAAAACGTTTAAAAAGGTTTTTGATGGGTGTAGAGGAGCACCAGAAACATATAAGTGAGTTGAAATGTGTAACAGACGAATGAATCTGATGTGACAACCTGCGAACAACTCGCGATCACTAAACACCATATTTGGAAAACAATGTCCTGGCGTGCAGCCAATCAAAATTCAGATGTGACTTTTCACTGCACACGGCAGGCTTCGGTGCTCGTTTTGCAAAGCTACATTCTGATCTCTGATTCATCGATGCTTGCAGATTTTTGGAAGCTTAACCGGCTTTTCTACGAGATTTCCTGCTGGAAAACCAATGAACTTTGTAAGAAGAACTTCCAAGCTCAACCAAAATGCATAAATTTCTCAGAAGGAGAAAAATAATTCAGGAATTGAGCATATTTTGCAAAGTTAAAACTCACACCACTCGACTCAGTTTCGGGACTTCAATCAATAAGGAAAAAAAGAGGTTGGCCAAGCAGAGTTTTTATGGCTAGGAACTGTGAGAAACTATTGAAGAAATAACCAGAACGGGAGAAATGAATATCAACGTCGGCTGGATTCTGTTGATCGAAAAGGAACTAATTTACACGTAGGAACGAAGGAAAAAACTATTATCGGCTATTATTTGCAAAGGATCCGTTCTTGAAACAACAAACACAGAAATTAGAGTAGTTCTCCAGTGCTCTTAGTTATAAACTTCAAGATATGTTGTCGTTGAATTTGTACTGGAAAATGAGATGTCAAAGAAAGAACGAAGGATCCAATCAAGTCAAGGCTCGACAAAAAATGTGGTTGTTTTTTTCTTTCAGTAGCGAATTAAAAAACGTTTAGTTTATAAATTAACTTATAGATTTTATTTCTTTATAAATTGTTGTCTTTAGATTTTCATTTGTTCTTCTTCATGGTGCTTTTAAGCCTTATTTTTGATGGATTTTGAGCATGAAAAAGAAACAGTTCTCAACTCATTTATGCTTCTGTTGTGGGGAGTTCGCGCGCGTTATTTTTAGAAAACATGACGAATAACATCTCCCGTTGCTGATTGGCTAAGCGAAGTATCTGTTGCTTTCCAAATATGGTGTTTTTGATCGCGAGTTGTTCGCAGGTTGTCGCGCTGTTACACGTTTCAACTCACTTATATGTTTCTGGGAGCACTGAATGCTTCTGGATTAAGAGGGTTCCAGTCATTTCCCTGAGGAAGATACATTTTCACAACTTCTTGTCAACAAAAATCCTGAGTCTGTCTCACAGGCAGGTACAAATTTCACAATGCTTTATCGAGTTTCAAGTTTATTATTAAGAGCCTATTTACATTTTCTGACTGATGCACAAATAGCAGAGCTAGATGTAAAGCTATGCCATTTCTTGGCATAAATAATTTATTAATTGAAGCAGGGATTTGTGAGGGAGTCTTATGAGGTGTTTTCTTTTTCAGTCAACCAGTTCTACATAGTCCCCTTCTGGTGCATAATGTAAATAAATTTCAATTGCATTTTGAAGCTTCCAAGCACCGGTATAATATGCTCGTAAAAATTATTTATAAGCCCTTGACGGCTAAAAACTTGGCGGAACTTCGTGCAATTTGCATGAAGTCAGTGTATGTTTTGATTGATGTTGCAGCATCGCACGCAATATGAAACTACATGAAGAAAGTTAGTAAGTTCACCTAAGATTGATGGAATATAAGTTATATTACAGTATTTGTAAAAAACCTGCAAGAATACGAAAAAGAAAATGGTATACTGTGCTCTAAAAAGAATACAGGTTTTATAAGACGTGTTTTGGGAATGGGTTATCGGACAACTTTCGAGTCACGACATTGTACACATGACATTTCGAAACTCCAGAAAATATTGCCCACTTTCATTTTAAATCTTACTCACCCTGAAGCTTTTATCTCTGTCCGCTTTAAGTTCGCTCTCAAATGCCTTTATCGTAGCCGTGAAACCCCGGAACACAAAATATTCTTTGATCAACTCTTCCAGTGCGGGAATGGCGCCCGCCATCTTTATTGCGCTCCAAGCCTCGATTCTGTGCGTCGGATGCCGAAGTACTCCCGAGTCCTTCCGAGGACCTTCCGAGTGCTTGCAATATGTACACAGGGAACCCACCAGCAGCGTCCGACTAGGCTTTGTGTCGGTCACCGGTCCGTTATAGTATCCACAACCGGAATACTCTGTAACATTTCAGTGAGTAATCAGAGAACATGGAGAATACAGAATACACATCAACAGCAGGGCCCTGCCGTGAGAGGGGCGGATAGGGAAAAACTCACTCTGACTGAAGCGCAGCCAAGTTACACATTTAAATCCGCCCCTTGGGTATTAGGGTCTCCCTTTTACGCCGTTTGTTATTTGCGATAAAATGTTGGAAATTGTAGCCAATAATTTTAAACAGTGAGGCATAATCTGCTGCCTCCCTGTCCTGGCGCTAAATGTCATTTTCACTTTAGTATAGGAAAAAGAAGAGAGAAAAAAAAAATAGGACCATACTTCCAGACAAAGAGCTGAAGCGTCGTATGGTGACCGTACGGTTCTTACGCCCACGCCAGAGATTTCGGCCCTGACAGTCGCTATCCTGGATATTGAGTTGCTCAGTAGCTAGATACCTATGGGTGAGAGAACGCCCGGCCACCAGACCATATAAGGACGCCCCTTGTACCGTTAGTGAACAATCAACACAATAATTATGCATCACCAACGTATTTATAGGTCCGATGAACGTGTAGGAGACCCATGTGGGACTCAGTTTGTCCCAATCGACAGGTGGTCGATTTTTTATCCTAGCGGTAATGCAGACACCTTTCTCACAGTTGCTGTTTGACATGTTTCATTATCATAATCCAATATTACGCATTATATTGACAAGATTTAGTCAGTGTGAGCTTCTGATTTAGTTTATATTGTTCCGTTTGCGCATGCGCAGGCATGTCATCTCGTTTGATAACTGGATCCCAGAGAACTTTTCTAAGGAAGTCTAGTGCTGTACTCTCAGCTTCTTATTTAAATACTATATTTTCTCTCCATTGATTTTATTTCCATTGCCTTTGTTGTTTGCGCTAAGATCTTAGAGACGAAGCCAACCACTTGCGCATGCGCAAGTGTCCGCATTGCTCAAGAAGGTTAAAAATGTTGAGATCGAGATAATCAAAGATTGCTTCCCGGCATACAATCTCTGAAATTCGCGTAGGAGTGAAGGAAGTAAAGACGGCTGAAATAAGGATAAAGAGTAGCGGGCCTAAAATTGACACCATTATATAAAGTCCTGATGAATTTTTACCGTGTTAAAATAAAGTTACCTGTTACCTGTTGCCTGCTGAAATTCAGGCTACATTTAACTTGTTAGAGAACGAAATTGCGAGACAGCTAAAAAAAATCAGGTGAGATTTCGAGAATCCCTAAGAATTTCGCCACGTCTAAAAGAGTTTCAATATGTTAATGGACTTTTCAGCTTTTGCTATTATATAGATGGGTTTTACTGAAACTAAAGCACAAAACATCTCTAGAAAGGGGCGTCTAATGCTACAAACTTTGCAAACTCACACACACATCTACAGTCGAATCCGCGAATTCTTTTCTTGCTATTTTTACTCTCCCAACTCGTTCCTTCAGAATGCGGCGGTTTGCTTCCACGTCACTCGAGATTCGGTTGAAATATTCCCTCGATAAGTTCGATGGATGCAGAGTAAGGCGTAGCCAGGAATTTTGTTGGGGGGGGGGGGGGGGGGGGGGGTAGTGAAAACATGGGACGAGAAATTCAAAGTTCTACCAGCAAATACAGTAAATGTATGTCAAAATCTCCCAAGAAAGGGGGGGCGGCCCCCTGTGCCCTTCTGGCTACGACCCTGGTGTCAGGGTGTAGCCAATACGTACTCTAACCCATGCAAATAGTCATGCTAAGACTTGGTTTCCAAGGAGAGCGTTGCCATTCAAACCCTTTTATATTTATTATATATGTTTTCCATATTCTTTAAAAAATGTCCGCCGTCAAAACAACAGATAAAGAAAAGAATCTTTCCCCACAATTACATTTTCCTGTCTCAACATTCCCACGGTACTATCTTTAAATCTTTTCATGTTTAAAGTTTGATTGACGCGAATTGTTTCCTAATGAAATCAAAACACTTTGTTTGCTTTGAGTAAGACTGACTCTCAATTGATCTTTATGCTTTATGTACACAGATTAGTTATAAGCGAATGGTTCATTGTTTTAGGAAGACGGAAGTCTACGACTACTTCCGGTTTACAACATGCACGTGAGAAACTTTCTGGGGCGAGTCCGTTAGTCTGCTTAACTACTTTACCGCTTTTCTCATCCTAGTTGGGGTTCCTTGTTCTCGACATTAATTTAATCGGCTAATGGTTTAAATTTCCGTTATCAATTTTTCGATATTTCGATCCGATTTAAATGGTGCATTCCTTTCGATTTCACATTTCATGCTCATTTATTGATTCTTGATTATCTTACAGCACAATATTTACAGCTCGTAATCCCTCCCCCCCACCCCGCGCGTTTCAGGGATTTATCGTTCTTAAATCTTGTCACTCTTCAAATTTGCCAAAAGGTCACATTCCTAGGAAAAGAGCACGAAGTTCGTACAATCTTAACTTGTCCAAATACATCACGCCCCTAAACCCTCGTGCAAATCCTCTAAGCACTGGTTATCGGTTGCGTTTTAAACGAGAGCAATAGCAAATAGATGCAAACTATGAGCTGTGAATAACTCTTTGAATACATTTAAGTTGCAGTCCTATGGGAGTTTTACTCCCCTTCCGGTGTGCCTCCTGTCGATCGAATGCGCCGTCCATTGATGTCGGGTAAGTGCGTCCGATCGACTGTATCGCTGCCCACATCCCGAAGCTAAATTCTCAGACTCTTGTAAATGAGTCTTTTCATGTTACTAAGATGGTCCTTTCTACCGAACGCTTTCTCGCAAACTCCGCACTTATGAGGCCGGAATCCAGTGTGAATTCTCTTGTGTCTCGTTAATTCCTCGTTGCGGGCGAAGCTCCGGTCGCAATTCTCCGCGTTGCAACGAAAAGGACGTTCGCCTGAGTGAATTCGTAAGTGTCCTTGAAGTTGTCCGTTATTGCTGCAACGTATGTCGCAAAACGGACAAGGAAACCTCTTCTTGCGCGCTTTAGATTTACTGTAAATATCCCCTGTAACCCTTCCTAACGAGGGCGAAGCCGCGCTGTTATGATTCCCTTTGTCAGAGTTTAAAACACTCTCCGGTAATGATTCTATCGCCACGTTGGATTGCTGTAAAGCCAAAGTCTCGTGAGGTTCCGTGACGATATGTTGGTGAAATATAGGAGTAGGGATTCCTAACTCGTGGTAGCTTATCTGAGGCGGAACACGAGGAGGCAATGCTGTACTTGCATAATTCATATTCACAGGTTCGAAACTCTGATTCCATAGTGCTGCAGTAGAAACTGGTTCCGGAGGGAGGAGCAACTGTTGTAATGAAGGTAGAGCAGGAGCTTGGAAGAGTATCGTCGGCTTGAAAACTCGAAAAATCCCCATATTATTTTGTGTGGCTTGCATTCTGGAGCCTTTGTTAACGTGTGAGGATCTACGCATCAAGTTGTAGTGTGACACTTGCGCTCGCTCGCAAGGGCATTTAGAGTCATAGGTTCAGCCAATCACAAAGTGTTTATACTGACAAACAGGCAAGGAGATGACAAATAGAGGTTTAACACAGCAGGCGTGAGTGTGGGCTTGAGTTTGAACTCTTCATTTGTTCTCGTGAATGATGACTAACTTGTCTGAACACCAACAGTGTTCCCACACAGAGCTAAAACAGCCCGGCCTTGTATCAGCATGCTCTATCACTTTGTAAAAGCCGTTCCGACTGGCGCAAAGTTTGGCTTTACATTGTGTAAATATTTTCTGCTACATTACAGACATTATGGATTTGATCTCTTAGGAAAACAATTGACACCTTTTGTCTCTAATTTTTCCGGTGGATGGGCACCAAATGGAGAACGCCCCCTCCAAAGCGTGCGTGCCCAGACGAGTGCGCGGTACCACTCATGACTTCCGTGCACTGATCACATGTTCGCTGGCGGGACCTCCCGCTATTTGCCTAGTGGCAAAGGCTCTGTACGCTTGGCTGCGTAAGTGAACAGATAAAGGTGAAGACTTGAGACCTTGGTCCTTCAATCTTCCGCATCCTATGATCTACAGGCACGGAGCAGTTCATGAGAATCATGTTCAGAATTTTACCAAATGGCGCCGCATGCTCTTGAATCCTGCAGACGCCTGTACCGTGGGCGAAAACTCATGTAGGTCTGGTAAATATAATATTCAGTCCCACCAGACATACACTATTAGATGAACTTTCCCATTAGTTAATTAAAAATCTAAGACAAGATCGTTGTGGTGAAACCGCACATTTCAGTAAGCTTGGTTCTGGGCTCGCTTTCAGCGAAACCCACCATGGCCGATAACCCGGCGAATTACTACACACTCATTCTCTGTTAACGGAGTCCAGTGGGTTCAGCAATAGCAAAAAATCGAGAAAAATAAACTTTGTTGTAACAGCAAGGGAACTATTGCAAATTGCTGCGAGGTATCTCAAGAGAAATTTCCCAAATTTGTTCCTTGATATCTTGAAAAGAAAAAAAGTTAAAGCGATTTTAGTGGGATAAACTTTTTTAAAATTCAGGTAAAACAAAATAGACAAAAAACTCAGCTTAACGGCATGATCTATATAGGCCTGTGTGGCAAATGCTTTAAGAAATAAATAAAATGTAATTTGTTACAATTTACAAAACAATTTCCACTTCCAAGTGAAACAACACAGTAAACAACTTCCTGTCATTTATGTTATAACGCAAGTCATATACGTTATATTATACTTAATTGCCCATGGTGACCTATACAGTTAAGTATTTTAAAATCAAACGATTCAATACACCCCCAAAGCATCCCCTTACACCCATAAAGCCAACATTTACATTCTGTAGGAACAAAATTCCAAAAGGAAAGCTTTAATTGGAAAATACAGTAAAAGGCTGTCCACGTGTTCTCTACTTGCTGTTTGGCGCAAAAGAATGAACTTTGAAACTTTAATCGTGCATGCTTTCCATCACCAGGGTAATTAGCAATGAGATCAGACTGATTTCCACTCAACTTCATGAATTCCTTAGGGTTATCTGTAGGTAACAAGATTACACTGTAATCTACGTTATGATAACGTTTGTGACAACAGACATTTGACAAGCCATATTTCAGCAACTGGCTGATAACGTTCAATGAATAGCACATTGTTATTACGTGGTGGGTCATGTTCTAAGATAAACTTCATTAGGTTTCAATCTGCTAAAAGTTCTGCACGCTACGTTGACCTTTATCACATAACGTAAATGACGCACACGAAACAATTACACCAATTGGTGTTCAAAAGCATGTGTCGTCGACGAGTGATTGTTTTCTTCAGATCAAAAGTATTTTATATCGAAGGTAGGATATAACCAAAGCATAGGATACTCGCCTTTTACTTAAAATTAGCTTAAAGGGAGAAAATATCGGCAATTTTGTAGTAAATAACGTATATGACCAAAATGTATGCGACACCACTTTCGAGACGACTCAAACAAAAACATTAAGCTCTGGGTCCACCATAGGTCACTCAAATTATGTCTGACATATGTATCTTCAACTTACACTTTTATCCCGGCCAATGTTGCTTGAGAAAATGATGTTTCATAACTTTTTGCGTGAAATTTCTTCCGTGCGACACATGTTTTTATCACAATGTCACAGGTAAATGGTATTGAGATGACCTCTGAAGTCTGCTAACTCCGTAAAGGTGAATTTATTTACATGAAATATATTGTAAACTTCCATTATTTCGTGGCATTGATGATTACTGGCACACTCAGAATAAAATATATTGATATTTTACCATGCGACATGGGTGGCAATCGTTAACAGAGAATGAGTGTACAATGACTAGGTAACTCCAGTGCTACTTTATATAAGAAATAACATAGTCCTGCATAATGTCGTCCTTATTTTGTTTCTCGCATTACAGCTTTGTTTCTCAGTTACACTAAACATGCAAGCTTAGATTTTTGTAGTTTTTCATAAGCGGCTGCAATTTGCGTTTTCACGTGCTTGCGATTCGGTCACGTTGAGCTGCGCCTCCGTTCCGTAATTTACGGCCTAATTGTGCCGCCCTAATTCTACGCCGAAGAACAACTCCCATGAGCTCGATAAAGTAGTCGTGAGGCGGAAAGAAAGTATGCACCGGTTGAACATCCTCTCGTGGGTGTAGAAGCATATGGCGAGTATCAACCGCACAATATCCTCGCACCTGATATCTTTTCTACCGGCAAAACTTCTGTCCCACGTGTTTTTAGGCTCTAAGCTTGAGAACAAACAAGGACTCTAGCAGAACAAGAAACACTAAAAACGGCGTCAGTCACTCGCGGTAAAAGTAACAGGACTCGGACCAAAATAGCAGAGGTTTATTAGAAAAAATCCACTGCTGCTGCTAAAGGACGGAAGTTATTACTAATTACAACAACAACACTATTTTTAAGCGCAGCGACGCCGTCTTTATAAATTAAAACACCCGGCCTCACCATGCATCTGTAGGGAGAACAGCCCACGCTCAAGGACCTGGCGTTTTATGTCTTCTGTTTTAAGCTTCAGAATTTTACAGGAATGAGTTTCAATGAAATTGATATCACTACGATCACTACATATCATGATCCATTTTGGTTTTATGAAGCGGGCTGGTGGGAGGGTTAATGTCTTGTGTTGCCAAAGCGCTCAAGGCCCCACTCACTCGTCAGGAGGTGCATTTACGTGACAGAATGTGCGTGAGCTGAAACGCTACGTTTTCGGTCAAGTGACAATCACGTTCAAACGGGGCGGATTTTGACGGAAGTGGAGCTCACCTGCAAAGTCTGGGCGATGTTATAGTGAGTTCAGTCAGTCCGGAAAAATACCATTTCCATCGGCTAATTTACGGAAGACACTGAACAAATTTTTCTTAGTGAATTCAGTAAATTTAAACGGCAAACTTTTGCTTACTGGTGTTTTTCTTTCGAGATTTCAACACGCAATTCTTCTCTAAAACAATGTAATAAAATGGCAGCCAAGTTATTAGGCTCAGCTCACCATCCACACTCATCCGCCCACCTGTGTTGGATTTGGGGACCCTGTGTTGAAAGTACGGATTTTTTCAGTCCCCAGTTCTCATCTGTCTCAACATCACAGGAAAACCAAATGTGACCAGGTCACTTTGTGACAATTTTGGGATCATTTCTGAAGTAGTTTTACGGACGTTTTGAGCAATTTTTGGCTTATCATTTTAAGCTAAGATTTTCCTGTTTTACGTGAGTTAGATTTTCAAGCATTTCTGTTTCTATCAACAAGCCTGTTAACTTGTTTTGATTAGGACTTGGTCAGAGCATATTTAGTATACGCTTTTATCATTTAGGAAAAGGGTTTGGCAATTCAGCCTTTGTCACGTTCCTGTTAAAATGAGTCATAGTGTTGTTTAATCACGTTTAAATGTTTTTATTTGCTTTTGGAAGGCAAAGGAATTTGGGTTTGACCTTGTTAAACAAGATTAGCTCTTTTACAATTTCCTGTTGTATCAGTAGTTAACTTAATTGACTTTTGTTCAGCACAATACTTCTGAACACTGTTCAGTTTTATGTTCAGTGGAAAGTAACTTTCTAGGTTTTCCATTGACATTCTTTTAGAGTTTAGTTTCTCTAAACGTTTCTAGTTTTGCTTCTCAGCATGCAATTGTTTTCAAGTGCGTTTGTTTCAGATAAGTTTTATCTAATCTGTTTGATCAGCAAACACTTGTTTCGCCCCATGTAAGGTAATCCAGAATCCGGAATCCGACTTTTTGTTAGCTTTGGAATCCGGAATCCGTAAAATGGAATCCGGAATCCATATAGCAGGAATCCAGAATCCAAAGGCCTTGAGAATCTGGAATCCAAGTGTTATTTCCTTTATTTTTAAAAGTCGGGCATTTATTCACATGAGTTGAGGTAAAGAGAGCGTGAGAGAAGAGAGAGAGTACTGAGTTCTCTCAACGGAGTACGCTAAAAATTTAGGCGCGCTTCGCGCGCATCGGAATCGCTTAACATGCACTATATGGTTTTTGAGAACTCATGCAATGAAATCACTACGAACGTCATTACAAGAACGTGTATCTTGGCCAGGAGAAACAAACTCCACCATCTCCCCCCACCCCACCCCACCTCCAAAAAAGCCCTGCAGTAACAGGCCTCGGAGCAGTCAATCTCGTACCCAGAGCCCGTGCATCTTTAAGCCAGCGGGCGCTGGCCTAAAAGATACGCGGGCTCTTGGAACGAGATTGCGGAGCAGTCTCCGTTAGTAGCAGGGACTTTTGTACTGCGCATGCACGAATCCGCTGACCAATTCAATGTGATTACGGGCGCTACCATCGTCAATTTTCATTGTTTTAGTCGGAGTTGACGCTAAGTTTTCAGCTCACCATTTTATTTTCCTTTATTTTGTAATCAAAATATTTACGTAAGTTCTAGGGCACGTTCTGACTCCACTTTTAAGCCATATTACTAGCAGTGTTACAGAATTGTTTCAAGCGACGATGATAGCATGCAGCTTGAACACCACGATATGCTGCCATAGAAAAGCCATTGCTGAATTCAGAAGTAAACGTAACTCATGATAGTATACATACAATTTTAACTTTGAAGACCCCTCACCCACCCATCGAGGTTTATAGCCCTGGACGACTGCCACGATCAATATTACGACATTGACAACGAACGACAAATAGAAATGTTTATTGAGTTTATTCTTGGCAGAACACGTCATTTTTAAGACGCTAGAGAAACACTTCCAATTACAAAGAAGGTATTCACTCAAAACACCCAACTCCTATCTTGCCTAGAGGCCATCCCTATAGCTATTTAGTTTCATATTCTGTCACAGCTAGTATCACAACCTTGATGGTGTGAAAATGCCCCTGCTAACAATTCAGAAGATCTGGGAAAAAATGGATGAAATATGTCAACATTACTGCATACTAAAAGCCGTTAAAGACCTGCACGTGCAAGAAAACTCACAAAAGTACTACAATGAAAAAAAAATTTTGTATGTTGGCAAATTTTGAACACAAGAAAATGTTAAAAAATTAACAGTTTGATCAATCCTGGTTAAAATCATGCTAAAACTAAGATGGAGAAATGAGCTCGATATTTTTCTGCAGCACATAAAAGAGGAGGCCACCATTGCAAATTATGCAAGAAAAATTGATGGCGAAATATTGTTATTTAATACGTATTTAACTCAAAGCGACCTCTGTTTTATCTGTACTCTCATCAACCTTATAGTCTTGCGACATCAGTCAGATACATAAATACGATATTTTGTCGTTCTGTGGTGGTATCGGCTTCAAGAGTTGTAACGCATAATTTGAACAGGTTCAATAGTCATTTGAGTTCAAAAGTATAATTCATATGATCAGCGAATTTTCATGGCTAGTTTAATGGTTTCTTGACGATACCCTTGGTTGGTTGAGTACAACCAACAAAGATTTAAGATGGAGAAATGACCTTGCTGGAATTTTAGCGGGCTCGGAGCATTCAATACAATTTACTTGTAAACTGAAATTAAACAGAATTTTCACTCGTGTTCTCGACAATCGCAAACGCGAATTATCAAGATTGACTTCAAAACATGCCCAATGCTTACCATAGAGAAACTTACCGTATGTGAATTGATTCAGGTTCTCCTTTAAAATGAACAAGCAACCTCCAATTACGGGATGTAACAAGAGAACATGGCTGCCATATTGACGAAGCTTGAGTTTCTTTGAACGTCCCTTGATAACAACTTGAACCTATTGCATGTTCCTTTCCATAAAATAGGCAGCAGAGACATAGATAAAAACTTAGGCGAATTCTGGAGTAATTCATTTCAATTTCGTTCCACATATCAGGGTCAAATCCCGTAAACATTGAGCTGTGATGACCCTTCTCCGAGGCATAAGCAAGTTCAATAAATGTAAGCCGCGCATGCGTATGCAAATGTCTCTGCTACTGCCTCAGTTCGAAAGAAGGCGTCGTATTATAAGGTAACCGTGAGTTCGGCGTTACGAGGATAGAGATTCGTCATTTGGACCGCCACGCACATCAAGAATAATAAATTCGTCATTTACGGGCTTTGTTCACTAATTATATACACAACAAATGGAATGTTCATCTACTTTTTCTCTGAGGCTTGATGAAATTGTGTTTATCGAAATCAGGGCGCGCTTCGCGCGGCGCAACAAAAGAGAAGTTACAGCTCTTAGGGAGATCACGATCACTTCATTTTGACCGTGTATGCTCAAAATCCTCCGGTCCCTGTTAATTTGGCGACTGCGGTCCAAATTTGTCTGACGCTGGTCGTAATTTATATGGTGCAAACAATTACCGGTACGGTCAAAAGTAAACAGCAAAATATATTTTAGTGTAAATCTGAGTGATTACTCCGAGATAAAGCAGCCAAAATCAGCCTGGCAGTGTTAAAAACTGTTGCTATCTCGTCTATTCAAAAATTTATTCAGATAAAGAAATATTGGAATCCGGATTATTTGAGAGTTATGGAATCCGGAATCCACTGGTATGGAATCCGGAATCCGGTAGGTTGGAATCCGGAATCCTAGGGCTGGAATCCGGAATACAAGATCTGCTTGGATTACCTTACATGGGGCGAACTTGTTGCTTAATCAACAGGATATTAGTAGGTTGTTGGAATGCGTTACGTTTTTCCTGTCACACACAGAGGTTTCTATTTCGGGTCACATCCTTGATCTTATAAATATAGTAGTCAATTTTCAGTAAGGGCAGAACAACAACAGAACACACAGAAACAACTGAGTTACACGGAAAGTGAGCAGCTTTAGCAGAGCTCAGGGCTCTTGCCCCTGCAGCATGGCCTAGCCTACTGTTCAGTATGTATGTATGATTCCTGTGCCCGTGGTCTGAGTATTTTGTTTAGCTTTTTCTTATTGGATTAGATGTTTCAGTCAAGTTCTGTACATTTTTGAATTCGTTTTATTCTAATTTTTCCTTAGCTTTGTTCATTCGTTTGTAATCTTATTCTGTATAGTTAAGTTTTGAATAAATTCTATTTCTCCTGCACCCGAGTCACTTCCTTACATCCCTAACGATCGCTCACTGCCTTCGGTTTATTTTCTATTTTGTCTTTTCGGCGTTACCGCTCGCGCCGTCCGACCGGGTTGAATGTTTTAGCGCATTTTCCACCCGTTACATTTGGTGTCAGAAGTGGGATGTAAGTGCAATTTCTGTGGCTCAGGAGTTAATAATTTTTGGAGATTTTTGTGAGAAAACTTTTGGAGTAATTTTGGAAGTCGATAGGTCTATTTTAGGTGTTGCGTGACACGGGTAATCACATACATTACTGTCAGTACGGTCACGGCGAGTTCCGTGGAGTGAGTTGAAACTGAGTCGATGTATCCAGGAGTTGGCTAGGGAAGCAGAGCTTCTGGAGGGAGATCAAGAGACTAGAGGTGTACCAGAGAGAGAGAGAGGGAAAGATGCAGATCAGCCTTGTGGGGATGAGCTCGAATTGAGAGGAGCTCAACGTCAGTCTTGCCCTTGTATGGTTGGGGAGTGGCAATCGATGGTCAAATCACAGCACGAAATCCTTACTTTACGGATGCGATTTGGAAGCGAAAAGGTGACGTAAAGGAAGCATTTACAGACGTTTACGCAACCTTTTCTTTTGCGTAAATATATACTTTACGCAGCGATAACGCTTTGCGTATAGGCTGCGTAATGACACAAAAATCCGCAACTTTACGCTTACCATAATGAAGCGTAAAGACGTTCTTAACGCAGCTTTACGGAGAATGTAAATTCTAGTAAAGAGGGTCTTTACGCTTACCATAATGAAGCGTAAAGTCGTTCTTAACGCAGCTTTACGGAGAATGTAAATTCTAGTAAAGAGGGTCTTTACGCTTGGGATATGTGCGTAATGGTTCGAAAATGCGTTTATAGATTTTTCTGTTATACGGCGAAACTTCGCGTATAGACAGCGTTAACTTCATTTGGAATATGCTTTCTATTTGTACTACGTTTGTTCACACAGAGGGGCAGCTTGTTGCGCTCCTGCAGGCCTGTAATTTGTTTCACCCAAGAATAGAGAAAGCCTTTCACCTCGCGATTAAGAAGAAATGTCCCTGGTACGGTGAGGCGTGGTATAAAAAATGAGCATTGTGAACCTAGTCATGAGGGCAAGCTGCACTGCAGCACAAATACAAGCACAATGATTTTGAGTACTGTTCTTTTATTAGAATTTACCCTCCAATCTTGCCCTTATATAATATATTATTAAGAAATACAACTTTGCCAATCATCATTTCAATATTATTGTCCTAAATTTAAGCGAGAAGAGGAACATTTTCATCTTCGCGGAGAACGTCGGTTTGGCAGGCCAATTCTTTCAACAAAATTATGAGTGTTTCCGCGTCGGAGTACAGAGCGCTCTTGTCACTTCTGGCGTAGTACATTGTACAGATGCATTTCGCTTGGGAACTTTGCTCTTTCGGTGCGCCTTTGTCCATAACGTTTTCAGCCACTCAAAGTCGATGGTTAACTTTCTGGAGAAGAAAGCAATAGGAGCATAATGAGTATGAAACAAACACCAATATTTTGGTTTTGGTTTTATATGGGATAAAACAATATACAGACATTGGTTGTGACGCACATACCGGTACATGCATATGCATTTTACCATACTCTTACCCCCAGTGCATGTTACTAAAACGGGGACCCGGGGACGGGGAATAGCGGTCTGAGGACGAGTAACCAGAACCAATACGTCCCATAACTGCATAGATGTGCAAAAATGAAAATAACGGAGATTTGTTTCTGATACGAAAAAAACAAAAAAAAAAAACGGAAACCATTATTACGCCGTAAAAATAGAGCTTTGTAGTGCAAGTGGGATCAATTTTCATCGGCATGTTTTCATTCTTGTAAATCAAAAGCCTGTTGAGAAAAGGTATATTTTGCTATGATGTATAGGATGGAAATTACACGACTTCGCATTACTAACAGGCGAACACAGATATGCTAGGGGGAGTTGACAAGAACGCATTTCCCTACTCAACTGCCAGACAGTAAATTAACATGAGGCATCCTGATTTCCTGGATACAGAAACATTTGAGTTCTCAAATGACCTTGAGTGGGATAAGCTTGAACAAAGCAGCTGTGACCTGTATATTTTGTGTTATTAACTTCTCCAGTGAGACTGAAATCCATCCCCACTATCATCACAAATTCACCTGCTTGCCTTTGACTGCATTTAAAAAGTTATTTTTACAGCCGATTGCGTTTGAGCGTTTTACCCTAACAGTTCGCACGTTATGTTTGAACGTTTAAAAGTTGTGTTTCTAGGATGAAACGAGACGTTTCTATGGCGAACCAAAGAGTTCTGTCCTCTCTGATTGGTCAGTGAAAAATACACATGGCGGTTGCCCTTGGAAACGTCCGACTTTTTGTCTCACAACGCAACTTTCAAACGTTCAAACGTAACGTGCGAACTGTTTGGGTAAAACGCTCAAACGCAATCGGCTGTAACACGAAAACCGGCAAAACACCTTGCATTTCTTCAAAAAGAATTTGCACTCGCGAACGGCCGCCATGTTTATATTATGCAAAATGCACAAAACCTGTGGTTCCCCGTTCCCCAGATCCCCTCTCCCCGTTTTAGTAACATCCTCCCCAAGTAGACTGTTACGCCTTTCGATTTTTCAGGCTGCCGGCAGCTGTCTCAAATAGACGAGTTGCGTATATGTACCACATGATCAATATTTGGGAGCGCTAACTTTGAGAGATTGGCCAGACAAATAGACTCCTTTCAGTATATTAAAATTAATACTTGAATATGAGGGTCAGGGGAATAACACAAAACAAATAAGTTATTCATTTTTTGATGGCAATGCAGTTTCTTTTTATTTATTCCCCTGAGCCTCGGCTTAAAATAAGAATATTACTATATCGAAATTTGTTTTGCTACTTTCCAACAAAGTCTTCGGCCAAAATTGTAGATCACGTGGTATGTAAACAACTAGTCATGTGGTACATAAAAAGGTGACTCGCTCGCGATCAATTTGAGACAGCCACTGGGGGCTGAAAAACTGAGAGGTGTACTAAGGGTCTACTGGGAATAGTAGTACAGACTCCAAAATCTAAATCAAGGTTTTCTCAAACAAACTCACTTTTACACACAAGGCAAGCTTTAAGCCTGCAGCCAAGGGCGTGAAAAGGATTATGGTAGGTCTCCCCCTTCCATTAAAACATAAATCAAATTTTGAGAAATTTCCGAATGGCCCCATTGTGGGGTACATGTTCTGAAATTGCTCCATAATGACTTTATAATATAGAGCAAATTTTTAACGCAGTAGAAGTAATGTGGTTTATATTTTAATTAAAGTCATAGCATTGTTCCAGCTAAGGGGAAAAAATATCCTGCACAGCATATTTGTCATAATCCTCGACTAATTTTACGAAATAAATATCCTACAATATCTTAGAGACGTAAAAAAAAATCTTGCAAAAAAAATCATCCCCCCCCCCTCAAAAGTCAAATGGTCGGCCCCTAAGGCTATCTTTCCATGATGCCAGGGTAAGCATCAGCCCAGGTTGTCAGGCTAATCTCGGTCAACCCTTCTGCTCATAATCCTTTGAAAGTGTTTTCATCCTGGGACAGCCCGGTTCTCAGACAGGATTGCCTGGATGGAAAATCAATTGATAACTATACCCATGCACACAATCACCATTGCCATAGCAACATTTCATTTTTAATAATAATAATAATGCTTTCTTTGTTGAGGATTGCACTTAATATTAGAAGATAACACGCATGTGGCCTTTAAAATAAGGAAAATATTGTTTCTTATAGAAAACACCAAAGCAAATTTTGATTCTGATATTCTCAATTCCAGGGATAGGGGTGATAATTTGGCTCTTTGGTGTGTATTCTTTGTAAAATTTGTTGGAAACTTTTGTGTGATCTGGTAAATCATTAAAATGCTGATATTAAAAAAAAAACATATTTATGCACTAGTCATTTGTTTCCACCGACCCCCAACCCCGCGACATAGCAGGGGAATATGAAACAGATGTTGTTAAACTTGAAATAATTCCACCGCCTACCAGGGGAGAACGCCTTGGCAAATTCCCTACACCCCGGGGAAACATTTCCTACACCCAAGGGACAAATTCCACCCTCCACAAGATGGATACAAGAAACTTTCCTAATACTATCAAAACCAGTAGAGTGTCCTTGCCGAAATGAAAAATACAGGTGTTTTGTTTCTCCCACCATTCCCCCGGCCGATTATCTGAGTCATAGCAAATTTGAAGTAAACTCCCTGGGGATCGGGGCACAAATACAAGACAAACCACTGATATTTTCCCCACTATTGCCTGGCAAAATCCCTGCATGTCGCGGGGGTTGGGGGTCGGTGGAAGCAAATGACTAGTGCATTACTATGGTATAAATTTATTAGTTTACTGTAAAATATAAACAAAGTCTTATTTAAGACTATTGTAAAGACTATTTGAGCAATATCGTTACTTCACAGTTTGATTCCTATTGCCTTTACATCAGTTTGTTTTTGAAGGTTCCCATGAAAGGAATAAGCAGTGGTAGTCGTACCAAAAAATATTCATGGAGACCTGAAAACAATTTTTTTAAAGTTTCCTGAAATAATGAATAGCAACTTTTTTATGCCTTCCTGTTCAAATTGCTCAAAGTTCTAACACAATATGTCTTAAATATTCTCATGTAATTTTGTCTCCTGTCTTCCAGGCACTAATGATATTTTCACAAAAAATAAATTTGTAACAAACCTCTCAGCAAGCCTTGGACCAAGGGCATCTTTCCTCCCCTCCATGGTCAACAATTACTGTCTCTTTGACTTCATCTCTTGTAGCCATTTGCAGCAGATTCTGACCTGTTGAGTTAGGTAATCATATTAAATTTATTATTCACCTGACAGTCCTTAACTGGCAACACCTAGGATAACAAGAATAACTCCTGCTTTCTCAAAATACACTTCATAAGTACCAATCTACAAAAGTACTGGTACATATGTCTTTCTTAGGATAATGTGGATGATCTACTGGAGCCACAATAGCTGTGTTACAGAAAGAGCAACTCCTTAAATAAATGAACCACAAGTCTTCTAGTAGCTGTAATGTTTTTGTCTGCATTCCTTTCTCCGCAGGCCACGCAGGCCACGTTTCAGCTATGTAAATCTGTAGCAAATAAATCTCACTTATTTCCTTTGATGTCTCTCGTTATAATCAATTTGGTGGAGGGAATCACTTGGAATCGAACAGAATTTGCGTAACTCTTGGTACATGTATGACTCACTTGGATTGCCAATTGGAAGGGATCTAGGGTCATTCAAACTGGTTCCTAGTCTGCTGGTTTCTCTCTACTATAATACCTACACAAGGTATTCAGCAAAATGCTCGACAATGGCAATGCCACTCTAAAACTATACCGGCCATGAACTTCACCAAGTTACACACCGAAAACCTACTCATTTCAATTTAAAATTTCAGTTAACTTTCAAAGAAAGTTTGAACAACAACTTTAACAACTGGAAGCTGTTTCGGCTCCTCTGGTCGGGTAAAATATCATAAATTTGCAGCTAACCTTGTGTTGTTAATATACATTGATATTGTATTGATAAAGTAGGGAAGTGAGCGGAAAATAAAGCAAAAGGGATCATCCAAATGGCAACCCAATTTAGTGTTCAACTAACAATTATGCAAGTTCCATTGGATTGGATACCAAGTTATTTCTCCCCAAGTTGAATATACGAGAGACATACCATAAGAGGAAATAAGTGAACTTTATTTAGAACCACAAACATAATAAGCTTTAAGCTAGCCTTCGGTTTGGTAGGATGCTCTGAGGGAAGTCAATGTTCACTAGGTTGGTGTGTATTATTTGTAAAATAAGCATAACTGTGGAAGCTGTCTGCGGGCTTCGAAGTGCTTACCTGCTGTAGTTCTTAGTTTCAATCCTTGCTTTGTACTGTCAAGTTGAGCTTTAGGTCTTCATATAACACCAGGAAAGCTTTATTCCGTCTGATACAGGGCTAAAATGTCCACAAGAAGCGACAAACAACGACGACCAACACTCGTGTTGGAAAATAACGGTTTTCCCGCCGATGCTCAGAGAGCATGCGTACTGGAGATACCGCTGAAGCAGCACGCAGTCACCTTGAAAATTACCCAGAAGAACTTGCGATTGGACGACATTCGCCGCCGTCACTCTAAACGTATAATTCGGCGCTTTCTTTTAAAAATACGAAACGAAAAGTGTTTTGTTAAAACAACGCTAGATTACTCCTCTTTTGGGGAGTTATTTTAGCTCTAATCAAATTCACTCAAGCGAGTACTAGCAGTACTTCTCTTCGAAATTCTTACTCCTGTCATTTAGTACTCCCGAGTACTCCGTCAAAGGGGCTATTCTAAATTAAAAACAATTATACTCCACAAAAGAGTTTTTTTTTACCAATCGTTGCTGAATAGACTGTTTGCAGTCCATTATTTATCACAGTGTGTGCATAGCCTTGACGTGACTCAACCGTCTGTCACACAAACACAAGTGAATCATATGTGTTAAGAATCATTTTTCAATGTAAATACTGTAAAAAGGGTAGAAACCTTCGCCTTCGCACCAATGCTGCAGGCGATCAAGAGTGCGCTATTTGTCCGTATATCCGTGCTTTTTCGCATTGTATATTTTCTTGATTTTGAACCTTGATTTTGGACATTTTAGCGCTGTATCAGACGATTTTGAACCTGTCGCGAAAATGATTCAACAGAGTGTTATGTTTGTTATCCGCTGTTAGTTTGCTGTTCGACTTGTCCTATTTTGTAAAATCGCAACTTTTTAAAGGCTCCTTCTTTACAGCGATTTGTTTTGCGTAAATGTCTGTAAAGAACGCGATCCTAAACGCACATTTGCTTGTTGCGTAAAGATTGTTTACACAACTTTACGCTTGCGTAAACGTTTACAGTCACTGAGTACGAAAACCGTGAATACTTGAAATATGCCGTGAAGTTTCGTTCGTTATTCGCTGTTAATTTGCTGTTCGAGCTGTCTATTCGTAAAAAAACTTAACTTTTAAAAGGCTTCTTCTTTACGACGATTTATGTTTCGCGTAAATGTCTGTAAAGAACGCGATCCTAAACGCACATTTACTTGTTACGTAAAGATCGTTGGGTTTACTCAACTTTACGCTTGCGTAAATGTTTACAGTCACTGAGTACGAAAACCGTGAATACCTGAAATATGCCATGAAAGTTTCGTTTGTTAGTCGCTTTTAATTTGTTGTTCGAGCTGTCTATTATCGTAAAAACGTAACTTTTAAAAGGCTTCTTCTTTACGGCGATTTATGTTTCGCGTAAATGTCTGTAAAGAACGCCATCCTAAACGCACATTTACTTGTTACGTAAAGATTGTTGGGTTTACTCAACTTTACGCTTGCGTAAACGTCTGCCAGTCAGACTATGAAAAACGTGAATACCTGGGACGCCACGAAACTTTATCAGTATTTTGACTTATTCAAAAGAGCGGGTAGGAGCTTCAAGTCTTGGTATTGGTGCTCTTTATTCTATTCTTTCAATTCTTGTTCTGAAAATTATTTACTATAAATATGATCCATTTTATCAGTGTTCTACGCATGCAAGAATTCATAAAAAACATACTTCAGATATATTTCAGGTGTTTACAGTTTTCACAGTTTGTGTGTAAAAAGGTTTACGCTTCTTTAATATCTGCGAAAAGGTCGCGTAAAGGTATTTTAACCTTTTACGCAAGTTTACGCGTCACGTAAAAATGCGTAAATGTACAGGCTACCTTTACGCAAAAATACGCCGATAGCAAAATTCCGTAAAGTCCTCATTTCGTGCTGTGAATACCACGCGCCATTCATACCAACGGCGATGCAAGCGACATGTGGTGTATTGTGGTCAAGAGAGATCGGAGAGATGTCATGGAGCAGCGACATTGGCAACCAAACGGGGCTACGCTGTTCCTGACGAGGTCCAAATCCGATGAAGGCTACGTACACGTGCAACTAGCAGCAAGACTGACAAGAGGTGGTGAGTTATCCTGAAGGGTGGATGACTGGAGTTTAGCCAGGGCCCGGCGACGCTCCGAGAGTATTTCGCAGTAATGATGAGACTGCAAGTTTATTTACAAGTGCTACTGCGTGGAGGTGTATTGAAAGTATTGGACAGTCTCTTGTTCGTCGACTAATGAGTAATTTTGGACTTGACATTTTTTGTGTGCGGTTATTTGTTTAAGTGGATATGTGACATTGTACGATTTCACAAGTGATGAGTAAAATGCAAAGTTGCGCTTGGAGACCAAACGGGGAGTGTAGTACTGACTGCCGTAAAGGGGTCACGTCGACAAAACTGTCACACTATGGCCGGAGGTAAAGCACTGACGTGTTCAAATACAGAGTTTGTGAGGAGTACGTGGTTGCATCAGTGAGCAGAGTTATACGCGAGTTGGTAACTGGACGGTCGTCACATTTAGTTTTTTAATTGGACTTGTCAAAGATGGAGTAATATTAATTAGTGTAGTTTAGAGTAGTTCTTTTTTTGCTATTTGCGAAATGAGGACATTGTTCGCAAAAAGGTGGGGCGAATGTGACCAGGTCACTTTGTGACAATTTTGGGATCATTTCTGAAGTAGTTTTACGGACGTTTTGAGCAATTTTTGGCTTATCATTTTAAGCTAAGATTTTCCTGTTTTACGTGAGTTAGATTTTCAAGCATTTCTGTTTCTATCAACAAGCCTGTTAACTTGTTTTGATTAGGACTTGGTCAGAGCATATTTAGTATACGCTTTTATCATTTAGGAAAAGGGTTTGGCAATTCAGCCTTTGTCACGTTCCTGTTAAAATGAGTCATAGTGTTGTTTAATCACGTTTAAATGTTTTTATTTGCTTTTGGAAGGCAAAGGAATTTGGGTTTGACCTTGTTAAACAAGATTAGCTCTTTTACAATTTCCTGTTGTATCAGTAGTTAACTTAATTGACTTTTGTTCAGCACAATACTTCTGAACACTGTTTAGTTTTATGTTCAGTGGAAAGTAACTTTCTAGGTTTTCCATTGACATTCTTTTAGAGTTTAGTTTCTCTAAACGTTTCTAGTTTTGCTTCTCAGCATGCAATTGTTTTCAAGTGCGTTTGTTTCAGATAAGTATTATCTAATCTGTTTGATCAGCAAACACTTGTTGCTTAATCAACAGGATATTAGTAGGTTGTTGGAATGCGTTACGTTTTTCCTGTCACACACAGAGGTTTCTATTTCGGGTCACATCCTTGATCTTATAAATATAGTAGTCAATTTTCAGTAAGGGCAGAACAACAACAGAACACACAGAAACAACTGAGTTACACGGAAAGTGAGCAGCTTTAGCAGAGCTCAGGGCTCTTGCCCCTGCAGCATGGCCTAGCCTACTGTTCAGTATGTATGTATGATTCCTGTGCCCGTGGTCTGAGTATTTTGTTTAGCTTTTTCTTATTGGATTAGATGTTTCAGTCAAGTTCTGTACATTTTTGAATTCGTTTTATTCTAATTTTTCCTTAGCTTTGTTCATTCGTTTGTAATCTTATTCTGTATAGTTAAGTTTTGAATAAATTCTATTTCTCCTGCACCCGAGTCACTTCCTTACATCCCTAACGATCGCTCACTGCCTTCGGTTATTTTCTATTTTGTCTTTTCGGCGTTACCGCTCGCGCCGTCCGACCGGGTTGAATGTTTAGCGCATTTTCCACCCGTTACACAAACCTTATGAAAACAAACTGCTGGCAAAATTTCGGCTCTACCATTCACTGGTAAAAAGTACATATTGTCAATGTTTGCAAGTATTTCCGACGAAAAGACCATGAGCGTTGCTCTATATGCGGGGACAATCTGAGTGGTGAATGCTACCGTCCTCGGGGTAATAATTAAGAGTGGATGCGCTCCTTGCCCAACAAATTTAGATGATATCATAAAGGATTTTTACTCAGTGGAAAGAGTCTCATGTCAATGCTGCCCAGTTTTCAATGCAGCCGCAGCCGCGATATTGCAAAGCGCAATAAGATGATATTTTTCTACTTGCATGTAATACTAACTATAAGATTGTAAGACGTGACACTTTTGCTACATTAAAATTTCATAGGTGTAATTGAAGCAACAAAAATCTGTTTTTGCCGTGTCTTCTTTGTGAAGTAAGAGACTTTTCATATGGAGGTGAGACAGCTCGGTACGCGGGCTGGTTTCTGTTGTGCTGTGTCCCCCAGGGAAGAGAGTGACTCCCCGCTCGATGTCTGTGTGGAAGCTGTGAAAGATATCGGCATCTCCCGACCACTGGGGCAGTAATGTAGTGTGAATTCTGTACGAAAGCCCCGCTAATGCTGTCAATTGACTGGTGCATAAATACGCTGTTTCAGGCATTTTATCGAGGGAAGGGAGTCGTGTGCATTAGGCCGAGGCCTACAGCATACAAATGGGCGTTGCGAATCGGCAACAAGTACAAGACGTCTACACCATAGTGCGAAAATGGCCTCCTCGCGGACACCGTGAGAGAATGAGAGAGAAATTGACACGCAGTAGTGAAAACGCTCGTTTATTCCATGTGCCATGTTACCGGCCTGGATCTCCGTTGCTTGCCCGCACCTTTGCCACGAAAACTGACTACTGCATCAACATCAACAAAATAACAATAACAACAGCAGCATCACTTGTGGTAACATCAACACTGCCGCGATCGCATGCAATTTGATTGGCCGTCCTTGATTTTCGGTGCCTTGCCGCGACAGTGCAATCTGATTGGTTGCCCATGATTTGTCTTATTGCAAGCCGTGTCGATGCCACGCACGAGGCGGAGAAGGCGAGGTTCGTCCGTGGTTCCGTATTAGTTACAGCAGGCCAGGTTCCGTACTTTGTTTTGGTAGTCGCACATTTTCACCATTAGATTTGTTGTATCTTTACTTGTTATATTCGCTTACTTCATTTAATACAGGTTTTTGACATATATTTCTATGGGGATTTGTTTGACAACAGATAGCACTTGCAAAACGCAATTTTGTATTTTGTTTCCTTGCAATGTTATGTGGAGGACATAATAAAACTGACTTGACTTGACTACTTTGATTAGTAAGGAATACGTTTATGAGTCCCCGCTGTTCCTCGAGGTTCTGTACCTCCCCCGAATGAAAACTCATTACTTTCGCAAGCATAACTGTCTTGTTAAACAAGAGTGAGAGAAGTTGTAATTCTAATACTCATGTTATACTGTGAAGTCGCATTCGGGACCCAGAGCGTATAGCGAGTACGTTAAACGAGGCACGCGCGGTAGGGGTAAGGGGTTAATGCAGGCAAGAGAAAGATGGAGGGCTTTTCCTCCCCCCTCGTTAATGATTCCACGACGCCCTGGTCTCCTGAGAGAGAGAACTCGGTGTCCATGCTTGATTAATCATGCTAAGTAACAATTCGAGATTTATGACCGACCGACCAAGCCTTTTTTTTTATTTTTTTTATTTATTTCACATTTTATACAATACATTCTTAACCCAACACCAAAAACCCATATACATTTCGCTTGTGTTTTTTTTACATTTGTATTTTACATAAATATAACTCATTGCTTAAAAAAGACCGACCAAGCCTAAACATATCCCGAATTGGTTCTCTCTATAGCTGCTGTGTGAAGTTGATCATTATTCTTATCAACCAGTCCGCCAATCGAGTGGGGAGTAATGTCGTTAGTGTGTGCTAGGCCTTAGTGGTTTGATCATTATTCTTATCAACCAGGGGCCGGTTCCTGAAAGGTTGGATAAAGTTATCCATGGATAAAAAATATCTGTGTATAGTGATTTGTTCAGGATTTATCCTTTGGATAAGCGTTTATCTACAGATAACTCTTAACTGACCTTCTAGGAACCGGCCCCAGTCCGCCAATCGAGTGGGGAGTAATGTCGTTAGTGTGTGCTAGGCCTTAGTGGTTTGATCATTATTCTTATCAACCAGTCCACCAATCGAGTGGGGAGTAATGTCATTAGTGTGAAACTAGGTCTTAGTGGTTTGATCATTAGTCTTATCAACCAGTCCGCCAATCGAGTGGAGTAATGTCGTTAGTGTGCTAGGCCTTAGTGGTTTGATCATTATTCTTATCAACCAGTCCACCAATCGAGTGGAGTAATGTCATTAGTGTGAACTAGGCCTTAGTGGTTTGATCATTATTCTTATCAACCAGTCCACCAATCGAGTGGACTTATGTCATTAGTGTGAACTAGGTCTTAGTGGTTTGATCATTATTCTTATCAACCAGTCCACCAATCGAGTGGGGAGTAATGTCGTTAGTGTGAACTAGGCCTTAGTGGTTTGATCCGTTATTCTTATCAACCAGTCCGCCAATCGAGTGGGGAGTAATGTCGTTAGTGTGTGCTAGGCCTTAGTGGTTTGATCATTAGTCTTATCAACCAGTCCACCAATCGAGTGGAGTAATGTCATTAGTGTGAACTAGGCCTTAGTGGTTTGATCATTATTCTTATCAACCAGTCCACCAATCGAGTGGAGTAATGTCATTAGTGTGAACTAGGTCTTAGTGGTTTGATCATTATTCTTATCAACCAGTCCACAAATCGAGTGGAGAGTAATGTCGTTAGTGTGAACTAGGTCTTAGTGGTTTGATCATTATTCTTATCAACCAGTCCACCAATCGAGTGGGGAGTAATGTGGTTAGCGTGAAGGCCTTAGCGTCCAGGCCAACGATATAGTTGGACTTGGGAACCGCGGCTGTTAAAGCCTTGGCTATAGTGTCGGTCACCGCGGAGGTCTTGGACGAGGTGATCGTGTCGAATCGTAGCATTTCCGCCGCACCTAGAGAGGGTAAAAATAATAGCAATAATCAAGACGAAAACAAGGAAAGCTTTTCGCTTGCGCTGTGTTTTTCTTTCAAACTCCTTCCCAGGCCCTATGGCCGAGAAAAATACAAAATGGCGACCAAAAAAATCTGCAGGTTGGTGAATTTCCCTGCCTTTTTCACTACGATATGAGGAAAAATACTTACAGACCTTCCACATAACGTAAGTCGAAAGTTTTCTGTCGAACATTCTTGCTATGTTGTCTATTTGCCTACCTTCTGTCAGACTCTCCTCGCCATATTCCTTCTGTTTCGTCTCGTCCAGTTCTCCCCACAGCTTTTTCCACTGCTCTGACAGCAGTTGACCGCTGAGGAGCTTGGTTCGATGTGCACCGGCTTCGATATTAATCACGAGAACTCCAAATGGCTGCATCTCGCGGCGCAGTGCGTCAGTGAATGCTTTAACGCCATATTTGGTAATACAGTAAGATGCCAAATATGGTAATGTTATCCGACCTGAAAAGATATAATTTTTTTTATATATTTTCTTTAGTCGTTCTATAAGAAAGCGACCATCCCATTCAGCGCTGAAGTATATACCCATATTGAGCACTCCAGAAAGTAGCTGTAGCCATAGTTGGAAATAGGTATTGACCTTGTCCAGAAATGAACCCTGCGCATGCTCCAACGGGAGCTTACCCGAGGGTCCAGTACTTCTCTCTGCCCTTCCAAGACCAGGTTGATACAGTTCGTGCGCGCGTCTGACGTTCAGGTACGGGGTTTCAAATCGTCAAAAAAAACATTCTCGTACTCAGAGCTCCCCGACTCGTCTGCTCGCGGGATCGGAGAGGCTCCGGGGGGAATCCATCTGAGGGCCTTCGCTGATTGGCTGATTCAACCTCGTACCCAGAGCCCGTCATCTTTTGGCCAGCGGCAAGATTCAGGGCCCTGGGGGAATCCGATTTGTGAGCATGCGTGGTAGGTCAAAAACGTAACGAACTTTCATACAACAATCAAACCGGAAACCCAGAATCTGGGTTTTAAAAAAATCGATTCCCCCAGAGCCCTGAATCTTGCCGCTGGCCAAAAGATGACGGGCTCTGGGTACGAGATTGTGGCTGATTTTGAACGTTGGGGCATGCGCAGAAAGTTGTTTCTCTCATCGGCTCTGTATCAAAACTCGTGCATGCGTCAATGGCTGTCAACAGAGCCTCCCCCGCGAGGTGCGAGCCGGGGAGCTCTGGGTTCGAGAATGGTCCCCAATGGACGCGATTCCAGCTCTAACGCACGCGCGTGCTGCGCTTCAGAAATGACCTTACTAGGAACGCGCAGGCGCGAAAAAGAGCAGACTTTCCTTCCCTGCCTAGTCTTCGCCTTCCACCACTCACCACAGGAGCTGCCCATGTTGACCACTCGTCCTTTCGCTTTCTTGATCAGCGGTAGGAAGGTTTTAGTCACGTCAATCAGTCCCCACAGGTTCACGTCTGCAGTACGCTTGAATGTGGACAGCGGTTGCCAATCGACTGGTCCAACGTTGAGAACCCCAGCATTATTGACAAGACCCCAGAGGCCTTCGAGGAAAGGAAAACATACGGGAGTAAAGTTAAAAATCAGAACGTATATACAATATACAATGTATTCCAAGTGGTGATTGTTGTACCCCGGAACCAAAAACAACAGGCCAACTCGTGCATTGACTTATACTGTCTCAGTGACTACTGGTAAATGCGCGCTTGATGAAAATTTGTAAAAATTCCATGACTTTCCAGGAGACCTGGAAAGAACATTTCTATAATCCAAGACTTTCAACAGGTTTTTACTGCGATCATAACTCCTATCAGTTCACAAGATCTATCAAAGCTTCCGTGAAATCACCCAAGTGTTGTTCACTCGTTTGATTGACGGAAACCAAACCGCGGTTTGTTGGTTCGCAGAATTATGAAACTCGCAGAGGACCCGTGGGAACCCTGTGATATATACAAGCAAGGTATCGCCGAATCACCTACGGAGTTTCCGACAAAACATCTCCCTTTGCGGTCCGTAGCAAGACAGTGGGGGCAGAAGACCTTTTTACCCCAAAGCTACGGCAGACAAAATTAAATCTGCATTTTGATCAAACGTATTTACACATGGTTTTTCAATTCACGTTAAGTGAATTTTAATCACACTGCAATGTTATGAAGTTAGCGCATGATTTGGGATATTATTCAAAGGCTTTCTCTAAAAATGAAATGACACTAAGAATGTCCAATATAATCGGCTTCCAAGTTTGGCAAAAAAAGTCCTCTATTTAATTATACACCACGAGCCTGTCAGACATCAACACTACTTCATTTGGCAACAACTGCTACTCTCCTTTCAATGAATATCCATCCTTTCCCCTCAGTATTTTTACCTTGTGTCACGGGTAAAGACTGAATAATTTTATGGTAGACTTCTCTAACATGTTCAGTCTTGCTTACGTCCAATACAAATATGCGAACTCTCTCACTGCACTTTTGACGGATATTTTCCTGCGATTCTGTTGTTCTACAAGTTGCGAACACATTGAATCCCAGCTCATCCAGACAGATGGCCGCTTCAAGCCCTATTCCCGAACTACAGCCAGTAACTAGCACATATTTCTCTCGCAGATTGGTAAGACTGGCATCTTTAGGACTTATCAAACGACGAAGAATCCAGATGACGAGCAGAGTACCAATACAAATTGAAATAAGCCAATCCATTTCTGGAAGGCGATTCCGTGATCGACGCTCCCTGCTATTAGGTAAGGTCAAGTTGTTTACGCTGCGTTTTAAAGGCGGGCTTCCTTTGGCAGAGGCGGACTGGTGAGGGCAGTGCACCTGCTCCCCGGCGCAGCCACACCGCCGGAAAAAGGGAGCGGAATACAGGAAGAAATTAAATAGACAAATGAAAGCAGGATTTTCATTAATTAAAAGCACAAACGCCGCTCTCTCCGCAGCACATCGCATTCTCGTACCCAGAGCTCCACGGCTCGTAGGGGAGGCTCTGGTGACAGCCATTTGAGCATGCGCAGGAAGCTCTTTCTCTCGACGGCTATGTATCAATCTCGCGCGTCAATGGCTGTCACGAGAAAATTATAATGACTATTTTTGGCACCGCCAAAACTAAGCATAGTCTACAGTAGTAATTCTACAGACGATCCAAATCAACAATATGAAATGATGAATATCCAACACTGACAATCATATCCGATATGATAAACCTGCATCATCTGGATCATCTATATAAATATTCAAGATACATATGTGAATTGAAATGAAATTGATGTAGATTGTATGGGAAAGATGCCCCAAAGAGGCTTTCCCAGTTTAAGATATATTATCCTAGACAATATAATGTAGAAGCAATATACCAACGACGCAAATCGCCGTTGTAGAAATAAAAGAATAACGATTTTCTTACCTGTGTTGCGCGGGAGATAAGACACGATAGTGCTATAGGCTTGCTGCACTTGGTCCTGGTTGTTACATCAAGAGCCAGGGTTGTCAGTCTATTACTGCAAATGGACCGCAATTCGTTCTCGCCCTCCTTCGTTAGGAATGTAGCAATGACATGAAATCCTCTTTTATCTAAGCCGATTGCATTTAGCTTTCCAAGGCCAGAGTCACAGCGGGTATAAGAATGTATTTTTTGCTAAAATCAACAACACTTCTACTTGGGAAGAAATTCAAGAGTAGAATCAGTAGGCAAAACAAAACAAGGCTTGCTATGACAATACCGCATGTAGTGCTTAAAGCGAGTGACTCCATTTTGAATTCATCAAAAAGCAATTTCTCGTGTGTTCACTTTACTTGGTTAAGGTGTTTGCTGTTTTATGACCAAATGCCTTTTAGATGATAGATGGCTTCCTTTCCGAGTCAGGAAAACTACTTATCAAAATGCAAATCCTCGATAATTTTGTCAAGAGAAGCACTACACGTTTACACCTGCAGCTCCATGGCATCGAAACCCGGATCATGAGAATTGAGATAAAAAAAGCTATAAGAACTTTTTAAATGCTTCCCAGCAGGTGAAGTGAGCCACCATTCTTTAGGAGCCAGTCATGCAACTAAAATTAAATAGAAAAAATTAATGGATTTCCGCTATTGGCCTCCGGCTTGTATTTATGCATTTTTCATGATCGCTTTCTACTGTACCTATAGTTTCGTGTATGTTTTTATAAGTTCGAGGCACAATTTGCCATTAATTAAAAGAACGCTTGTCATAACATAAATATAAAACGTTTTAGGGTTGGATCATTAAACATTCAGGCTTTATTTTCAAAATATGTAATCAGAAATGCAACTAGATAATCAAATGACACAATTGAAATTTCTCAAAGGAAATCTTCAACTTCAAGCGTCTCTAAAATCGTGTTTTTCATTGGACTGAAATTAAAGTGTCTATCAAATCATCTGAATATTCATTAGCTGTATTCACACTAGAGACGGAAAACTCGTCTGAGACGAGTTTCTCGTCAGAAAAAGTTCCTGTCTTATGTCAAATTCTACTCAGAAACACTTGCTTTATCTTCTAAACCTTCTTCTTCAAAAAAATTGTTTTCGCGTGATCACAGAAGAACAGGGAACCATATCACAATGGCGAGAAACTCGTCTCAGACGAGTTTTCCGTCTCTAGTGTGAATACAGCTATTCAATTATTATCATGACGTGAACAAACAGGTGAACGAAACAAATCGTCATATTTGAATGACATCATCGACTTCACCAATGTGGCGCAAACAACACATTCATTGCGCGTGGTAACAGATAAGAGATCAGTCTTTCGATGAAAAAACATCTCCAGCTACATCCACCTCGATAGCTACTCCAGTCTGACCAATTACTACGGTTTTCATAATTCTGCGAACTCTCGCCATCGATTTCCAACCGTAAATCCACATCAAACTCCCGAGTCTTCTCGTCGTTATGGCGCTTTGTGCTTTTTGATTGGCCAGCAACGTAACCATTCACTGGCATGACAGGAAGCCATTTTAGCACTGCTTAGGCACTGGCCAATCAAAAAGCACAAAGAGTAACGTCGAAAAGACTCGGGAGTTTGATTGACGGAAGCCAGAAGGCGGTTTTACGGTTGGAAATCGATGGCGAGAGTTCGCAGAATTATGAAACCGCAGTAAGCAAAATTCACCTTAATTTAGAAGCGCGCCAGAGGATGCTCCATACTTACCACTGTATGCATTGCTACGCGGCCTCAAAATTCACTTTTGCGATTGGCGATTCTCAGCAAAGGAATTGCAATGTCATTTTTTTTTACGCCAGAAAGCTAATAATTCTAGGGCAGAAAGTCACGCGACAGCTTACAATCATTTTAGTTGATGTTGCAATCAATGTCGACCCACTGATGTAGCCGAATCCAACGTTTTGGTTTTTGATTGACGGCTAAAAATCGCCAATCGCCCATCGCAACAGTGAATTTTGAGGTCGCGTAGCAATGCATACAGTGGTAAGAGAATAATGTATATGTATAGGTACTCAGGGGACTTAAGGAATGGGTCTCATTTGCATTCAAAAAGGCGGATCAAAAACGTTGAGGGGGTGGTCTATCTTCAGTGGCTTTGCTTCTCCCACTGTCAAACATGCGGTTAAGGTTGTTAACGGTCATGAAATACATAAATCTTATGTTTTGTTTCCATAGAAACATGGAATGTGACCTTTGAACCTAGCATTTAAGCAATTTTCATAAACGTCCTCGGGAGGTATGCAAAAGTTACAAACTCTGGGGATTTAACAATGTGATGTGTTTAAGGTCACCACAGGTATATCTGTTCCAATTCGAGAAAATGTCCATGTCATTAGGAATCCTATTTTAGGACACTGTGAAATTTGATATCCTTTAATAACTTCAAAATTAGAAATGTTGTGCAAGATATCGAATTGGAGTGATAAATACTACCTGATAGCTTACCATTTCCACAGGATGGTTTCAAGAGAGTTGTGAATTTTCCGATACTCCCGAAGCTTTGAAGTTTCATTTCTTAATATTGAGGTCAAAGGTTAAGAATTGGTTCCAAGTCCAGGGAAGTTCCCTGAGTCCCCCTGAGTGAGTATGGATCTGATTTTTGAACGCGCGTGCGGTGTCCGTCCGACCACAGGGTT
The DNA here is from genome assembly GCA_033964015.1 of Scolanthus callimorphus. Taxonomy (NCBI): domain Eukaryota; kingdom Metazoa; phylum Cnidaria; class Anthozoa; order Actiniaria; family Edwardsiidae; genus Scolanthus; species Scolanthus callimorphus. The sequence continues at coordinate 1,111,827 of CM066916.1, forward strand.
CCCATCAAGAAAAAAAAAATCGAATATCTCACATCGCTAGGTGACCAAACTTGGGTAAATTTTGGCCTCGTCCCCAGGCTACCCCTTTCTGTCAGCTCGTGCATTCAATATGGCGGCCGCTCTTCAAGCTGACAAGAAGGTAAGCAAAAGCCAATGACGTCATAGCCGGGCAAAGCGTGACAGGCGCGCCGAGTAGCCTGGGGACGAGGCTAGGTAAATTTATCTTGGAGACAAGTGGGGTGCACCACCAAGGTCACGTGACATGACGTAATCGATGATGTCATCAAAACTAGAAAAGTCGATACCTCAAGAAGGCAACACTTGGGCGTAAAGTTTTTTGGTTGCAAGGGGGGTGCACCACCTAGATCGAGTGGCATGACGTCATCGATGACGTCATCAAAACTAGAAAAGTCGATACCTCGATGACACTGTATTAATTCGAGCTCCGCTTTTAGGCAGTACCTAAATCTATATATTAATGCAGTAAGAAGCGGTCATTTGCACTGGTTTCAGCTTTTGACTCAACCCTACCCAGTCGTCCTCAAAACCTACGACTCTTTTTTGTCAATTTCATTGGGCACATTGAAAAGTCGGCGTTCAAAAGTTAAAGCCCATGCGCCTTGGTGATAATAAAGAAAAAATAGTGCTATAATTCTAACAAGAAAAACAGCTATCGATTAACAATTAGTTGCTGGAGGCGACGTGAAAATTGGCGAATGTATAGTCACCGAGACGAATCAAGTTTATTTCGCCGATATTCACTGTTTTTTTTAGGTAAGATTGTTATTAGCAGCCATATCGAGTTAGCGTTGTCGTTTTCTGTTAATACGCGCGGGCTACCTGTGTTTTGCCCCAGGCCCTTTGGCGGAGACAAAAACAACATGGCGGCCATGAGTACGAAGTTTCTTGAATACCTGCAAGTTTTGGTGGATTTCTCTGCTTTTTTCGCTAAAATATGAGGGAAAATACTTACAGACCTTCCAAATAAGGTAAGGGGGAATTCCTAATAAGGAAAGCGGCAAGTCGACAAGGTTAGGCTGCAAACGTCTTGATTGTTATACAGCATTCTCGAACCCAGAGCTCCTCCCCGGCTCTTCGCCTCGCAGGGGAGGCTCCCGTGACATCCATTTGAGGGCCTTCGCTGATTGGCTGAAATAGCGCGCGCGCGTACATAAAAGTAGCTTAATCTCGCTTTATAATAACGTATCTGTCAAAATAACACTGGCATTCGTTTCTTATTCGTCTTTTCAACCTATGCCTCCGACTTGAACGCACTAAAAACCACCATTTTATTTTACGCATGCGTCGGTGGCTGTCACCAGAGCCTCCCCCGCGAGGTGAGCTCCTGTCACCTCTAGATTGAAAACAGTCGTATATAAACTTAGCAACCTCCTTTTGAATTGAATATGGAGGGTTCATTATATCATTTTTCGGTAAATATATATATTTTTTTGTTTGGCTTTTTTTGTGATGATAATAAGACCTGGTGCGGGTTGTTCAAAGGTGGATTAAATTTAAACAGATTTAGTTCTGAACAAAACCATCGAGACACCATGGTAATTAATCCTGGATTAGTGCTAAACCACTTTCGAGCAACTGGACCCTGATGCGTTCAATGTCAAAGTCACCGCTATTGTAAGACGTAAATCTCGACAAATCAGCGCATAATTTCTTATAGCCACTTATATTTTACTAAACAAATTTAAATGTCTCTTATTACGAAAACGTATTTTACTGACCTAATCTTTGCACCGGAAAAGTCCTGTTATTTAGTCTCAGTGACAATGTGAGACAGTCTAGAAGTTCTGACTTCACATCAAAAGGAATTTTATGAGCAAACAGCTTGGAGCTACACTCTGGGCTTAGAACCCAGCTCAGGTCTTTAATACTTAGCCAGCAGACACTGCGAATCCATTTGCCATAACAACTGCCAACCCACTGCCACCGTATAGTCTTCATAGGCTTGAAGGATTGGGAGCCTCCAAGATGCACGTGAAGAGAGGAAAAGAAAGTCTCGTCCGGTTTCTTGGTATCTCGACACCACTCAAGAAAATCCTGCGCAACTTTGCTGTGTAATAAATAATGTGTAAAATTCCTGGAAAAAATTCCATGAACCTCTAGATTGAAAACAGTCGTATATAAACTTAGCAACCTCCTTTTGAATTGAATATGGAGGGTTCATTATATCATTTTTCGGTAAATATATATATTTTTTTGTTTGGCTTTTTTTGTGATGATAATAAGACCTGGTGCGGGTTGTTCAAAGGTGGATTAAATTTAAACAGATTTAGTTCTGAACAAAACCATCGAGACACCATGGTAATTAATCCTGGATTAGTGCTAAACCACTTTCGAGCAACTGGACCCTGATGCGTTCAATGTCAAAGTCACCGCTATTGTAAGACGTAAATCTCGACAAATCAGCGCATAATTTCTTATAGCCACTTATATTTTACTAAACAAATTTAAATGTCTCTTATTACGAAAACGTATTTTACTGACCTAATCTTTGCACCGGAAAAGTCCTGTTATTTAGTCTCAGTGACAATGTGAGACAGTCTAGAAGTTCTGACTTCACATCAAAAGGAATTTTATGAGCAAACAGCTTGGAGCTACACTCTGGGCTTAGAACCCAGCTCAGGTCTTTAATACTTAGCCAGCAGACACTGCGAATCCATTTGCCATAACAACTGCCAACCCACTGCCACCGTATAGTCTTCATAGGCTTGAAGGATTGGGAGCCTCCAAGATGCGCGTGAAGAGAGGAAAAGAAAGTCTCGTCCGGTTTCTTGGTATCTCGACACCACTCAAGAAAATCCTGCGCAACTTTGCTGTGTAATAAATAATGTGTAAAATTCCTGGAAAAAATTCCATGAATAGAACCCTTTTGTATGGTAATGTTATAGGGAGGTGGTGAATGCCTTGTTTTTGTTCTTTTCAATCCTTTATAAACATATAAGGTTCGGAATTTATTATGTGCTGGTACTGGCATACTCTCTAGCAAGTTCGAGCCATTTAAAACTTGCACAGCACGCACTATTTCCGAGTTACGGTACAATGGGAAATCCTGTCCCACAAGATAGATAAAATATTTCCACTTTACTCTATGAGCTTGCAGATCCTTCATACAGCCGAGGACTGCATCTACCAGGGTTATGTCTCCCCAATTGATCTGCACTGGATGGCTGGCCAGGAAAACATTGTCCAGGCATGAAACCATCTCGTACACTGCAAGATAAAACGCCGTCTGCCTCTTGTCGATGTGAAGGCAGTAGACATTGTGTGGCATGTAAATTGCTTCAAGGATTCTTTCAAATAAGATCTCATCTTTATAAGCAAAGATCCCATAAGCAAGAGGGAATTCTTGTTCCTCCAATGATGGGTTCAAATGCATGTGTTTGATGTTTAAGCATACCATTCGCTTGTTAAATATGCTTGATATATAAGATGATGGTCTATCAATGGCTCTTATGATATTCTCTTTCATACGTCTGTGACAGTAAGCCCATTCGGTAGTTATCTGTCATTGAGAAAAGTAGGATTTAATTATCCCCATTTCGATCCCATTGCAATGCAAACACGGTTATTATTTCGAGTTGAAATAAAGATTGCATGTAGGTCATCGAGGGACACGATGATGATGATGAAGACGACGACAACTTCATCATCATCACTTCATGATTGATGACCATTATGCTGATGTTCTATACCGGTAATATAATTCATTCATTCAATGTAATACAGTAAAAACCCGCATAAAAGAACAGGTGTTTTGGGGATTCAGGCTGATTTTGTTCTTCTGCAAAATCAGCCTGAAAATGTTCTTAAGGTGTTCTTAAAATTGTTTCTTAAAATCAAATACTGCTTTCACTACCAACAGTCAAATAAGGAATGTGATTGGCAGAAAAGTAAGCTACATGGCTAAATGCACCCTGGAAATCCCATACAGTATCTGCTGTAGAAATCTGTGTGCAATGGTCTATTGATCTACTGTACTGTACCACAGCAGGTTATTGGACTTGAATCTAACTGGCAGCCATTTTTTATACAAGAACAATGTTTCATTTTTCAGGCTGTATTTGTTCTTATGTATAAGGTACCTTTTTGGCCAAATTCCAGCCTGAGTGTTCTTAATCCACTTGTTCTTTTATGCGGGTTTTTACTGTATACCGGTGCCTGGTACACAATAGCGACATAACGACATGAGCGCGCGCTCTCTTATGTACGAGTGTGAGCAGGCCGACATAACCACATAACATCGACATATGACATAAACATAACGCTAGTGTGCACCAGGCTTCATTGTGCACATATGTCGTTATGTCGCTAGTTAGCACCACAGGCTTCATTATGCGCATATGTCGTTATGTCGCTAGTGTGCACCAGGCATTACACGAGGTCTTCGGTCAACTGTTAAGATGGCGGGCTGCCAGGAGTTAACTAGTTCCTTCTTGGTTGACACTTTTTTGTGCTTCCCTATTATACTCCCAATAAACAAACAAAAATATGGGATGGGATGTTTGGCTTGAGCGCGCTACCCAGAGCCCGTCATCTTTTGGCCAGCCGCAAGATTTAGGGCTCTGGGGGAATCGATTTTTTTAAAACCCAGATTCTGGGTTTCCGGTTTGAACGTTGTATGAAAGTTCGTTACGTTTTCGACCTACCACGCATGCTCACAAATCGGATTCCCCCAGAGCCCTGAATCTTGCCGCTGGCCAAAAGATGACGGGCTCTGGGTACGAGATTGCGCGCTGACGCCTCTTTGCGAGAGCCCTTTTCGGTGAGTGCTTAGTGGTGTCGGCTTTCGCAGGCTACAGACAATTTAGCCTACAAGCCGGCTCTATAGTGTTTTTTTCCGCCGGATATTTGAGGCGCGGGGTTCCTGTGGAAATCCGGCTCGCAGATTACAGGCAATTCTCCCTACCCTTTTCGGTGTTCCGACCATTCTATAGGCGGGGGAGATGAGGGTATACCCGGTGAGTATGGAATACTCAGAGAATGCCAGGAGAACGGCACCGAAACACGTACACGCCAACAACAAACTCAACAACCTGGACTTGGTGAGTGTCTTCACAATAACATCATGCATTCTGCTGGGAAATAATAACTATTAACAGGGAAGTTGAGAAAAATGTGGAAATAACATAACTATCTGGGAGTAAAATAACTAAATGGTTACAATAAGTTAACCCATGAATAGTTCTATCTTGGGGAGATGTGAAGAAAACTGATTCAATGGTAAGTGTTCCGTAGCATTTTATCATTCTAAAAATGTTTATTAGGCTGTTTCCACATTAAATCCATACATAGGTTTCTGGAAAATTTTCCTGTGATTAGCAATACAAAGAGTAGACAATCACGACTGAGAGTGGTTTTCATTGGACCGTGAAAGAGATAGTTATTATAGTAGAGACTCTACTTTTCCCGTGATGCACCCGAGTCCCAATTTGAATCACCTAAAATTTTCAAATACATGTGAAGAGCAAAAAGGTTGTGATGGGAACTAGCTAACGGTGTGCCTTTATTTCTGGTAACGATACCGGTAAAAATAGAATTGTTCTAGAAATCCAGACAAAGTGCAAAGATACAAACAGACATAGACTGCTAGCAGCCCCTACTTTGGCGCGTTTCCCAGAAAGCGAGCGCGACTTCTGGCGTTCGTCGGGGGTTCACGCTCGCTTTCTGGGAAACGCGCCAAAGTAGGGGCTGCTAGCAGTCTAAAACAGACAAACTGATGACGGGTGGTACCAACAATTTATAAACAAATTCAATAGCGTATATGAATTATATGTGCCTGCCGGGAGATCATTCCACTGAAGATTGTCTATGGAAGCGAAGGGACCAAAACTCATGCGGGTTGCACGTTTAAAATGGTTCATTTCATGAATCCGTCAGGGAACAGAGTGTAGTTGTTACAGAGTTAGAGTTGAATGAACAAAGGAATCAGTGCGTAACATGCTAATATGTGCTCCGCGGGTTTCGAAAGCACTGAACGTTAGCCGTATGTCTGAGTATCTAGAAACCCCACAACACACTAGGCGTGATCAATAATGTTGCCGACCCATTCGCCTAATTATGTTTGATAATTTTTTAATACTTTGAAAATTTGACCGACATTATTCGTGACTAATAACGGTGGCTGTGTGGGTCATTGATGATCGATATATCGGCGCTAATTATCAACTCCTTTCTAACAGCTTCGTGGGAAACCGTTTCCTACGAGGCCATGGCACCTCTACAACACCTTTCTAGGACAAAATAAATCGAAGGACTTTCTACGAATGTATTTGTAAACATAACAGCTCGGAGAACGTGTGTTATTGTGTGGTGGGTATAGGCGATGTGCCAAGGTGTCACTATCCATGCATGTTCCGTTATACTAGTAACAAATAGGTACGCCAGGGGCAAGCTAAGCGCGTCTATAAGTAGGATTTTAACAGTCGTCGTAAAGTTCTGGACTATTTTATCACACAATGACCATAACATATTCTACACCAATAATTCTACTGAAGTAATAACGGTACAACGTGGCACATATAAGCTACACAGCAAAACAAACTAAAGTAGATAAGACTAAGTGCTTCGTTTTTTTTTTTATGCAGCAAAGTTAAACTCACCTGAAGTTATATTCCAGTCATAAGCATGAAATACCATGTCATGTATTAGTGGAGTTGTAAAACCAAACACATAAATACAGGAGTATAACGCAAAGTAATGAAATCTATACTTGTATCTTGACATAATGAGGGAGCAACATTGAAGCTGGGGGACTGGGGTTGAGTACCGCGTTGCCCACGGAAGAGAAGAGATTAGCCGAATTCCACTAGTGACGAGTTTCTTGTTTGAGATGAGTTTCTCGTCTTGAACGTGGTTCCCTGTTCTTCTGTGATCACGCCAAAAAACGTTTTTGAAGGAGAAAGTTTGGCGATAATAAGCCGACTAGTTTCCGAATAGAATTCACAGCAGGAAATGTTTCTGACGAGAACCTCGTCTCAGACGGGAAACTCGTCTCGAGTGTGACGTCTCTAGTGTGAATTCGGCAATTGTCACGTGTGACTATTTTACATTTCATTTTACGCTTGCCTACTCTCTTATTCACGTGTTGCGAGTGTTGCGCAGACGACGAGGGACTTAAGAGTTGGCTAAATCAGACGATATTCTGCAAAATCGAACAGGATAATGATTTTATTATTAAGAACATCGATAGCACAAAGACATCCAGAAAGATAGATAGATAGATAGATAGATAGATAGATAGATAGATATTACTTTATTTAAGGAGGGTTTCACTAGATATCACAATGATAATGTATGCGTGGCCCTCAAATAAGAGATATTTACAACATAATAAAACAAGTGAATGGAAATCTATGTACAATTAACAAATGTCCTCTGATTTTCCGTGGTATGTCCTCTTATATACCACGGAATGACGTAATAAAGTGGTCAAAATGTTGTGGACTCACGAGGCGCAGCCGAGTGGGTCCGCAGTACATTTTGACCACTTTATTACGTCATTCCGTGGTATATAAGAGGACATACCACGGAAAATCAGAGGACATTTGTTTTATACCACAACAAAAAGGCAAAAATAAAAAGGCAAAAGCAGCGCGCGTGCAGCCAAACGGTGTTTTCGTTGGTTCTTTTTAGCGCGCGCGCTTTTGATGGCGCGTTCTGTGGTATGTCCTCTTATGTACCCATGGCTGAGAGCCAATCAGAATTCGAGAAACGCGCGCGTTGTGGTATAAAATGTTATACTATATACATTAATTTGATTAATTTGATAGAACTAGCTAAGCAGAAACAAATTACTTTTGCGGTACAACTTTTACTTTTACAAGCGCAACAAATCTTCAACACCTCGTATTTCCCTCACGGCTATTGGCGTTCCAATGACCATATTTGGGGAGTGCATCGATATGTCCTGTACAGAAGACTGCTATTGCTGTTTCAATGACCATATTTGGGCAGCGATCGATCAGTGCATCGAATAATATAGCTACGATATAACGCGCGCTTTGATTGGCCCAAATATATGCTCTATTTCCCCGATAAAGTAATGGTTCTCTCCCGCTATATCATAAAAGCATTAGAGCACAACTTTCTATGACTTTATCGGCAAATAGAGCACTTGTGATGTTGGGAGGGATACTCGAAACGTTTTAAAATCACTCGCTTGCGGCTCGTAATTCTTCTTGTGTCTCCCAACAGCACGCGTGATCTGTTGCGCCGATAGTAATAGAAAATTGTGCTCTAATGCTTAAATAATATTATTATATGGCAACGATAGTACGCGCGCTCTGATTGGCTGTTCTTGTATGGTACGGAGCAACTAAATACATACATACAGATCAGGTAAAAGACTCAAGAACACAAAAACAATGACAACAAACTGAAAGAGAAAAACCTTGTGTGAGGAGGAAGTAGAGCTTGTAGTAAGTCTCATTCTCGTTGTATTCATAATCCTCGTTCACTTACTATAGATTGCTGTTCCGGTTTGCAACCAGACTAGGGTATTAGTATTTTTAGTTTCGAAACAATAGCTATAAGCGCATACTAGTGTCTAAACCTACATAAGCAAAAATTACTGTGTAGAGGCGATTGTTTGACTGAAAATGCCTTTACATATGTCTGGGCAAGGATGTTTTTGTATCCATATTGCATTAGTGATAATAGTACTGGCAATGAAGCAAGACCAATGCCTAAGTTACGGTAAGTGGGAATTAATGTGGCACTAGTACGAATTTCTGTGAAAATGTTATTCCATATATAGTCGGTTGCAGCAACGTCTACGCACGTCAAAATCATGTTCTGTTGGCACGTGAAAACCAAAAGTTTAGACAGTGAATTGTCAATGTTTTGACGGGAAAAACAATGTTTTCTCACAATATTCGTTTCAACAATAATCATTGAAAAAAAAGCTTCATAGTTTTTCTAGTCAGGAAGAATTTTAAAGCAGTTTTTACTTTTTTTCACTCACGAGTAGCGCCAAAGCTTCGCAGTTTCACGAGCGTATATGAGAAGCGGCTAATATATAGATTTAGGCACTGCCTAAAAGCGGAGCTCGAATCATTACTGACATACCATCATTACTGTCATCGCGGTAACGACTTTTCTAGTTTTGATGACGTCAACGATGACGTAATGCCACGTGATCTTGGTGGTGCATCCCCTTGCCTCCAATAAAGAACGGCTGTTTCGCGAGTCTTCATATAAAATGAATATTTTAGAGAATCGTCGGGTACAGCCGTGTCAGGAGCCCATAAGTAGGAGCTTTCATCTCACCTATATAGTTGAGGCAGCGCATTTCCTGACCTAGTTATTTTTAGATGCAAATTTGAATTTTTAATTTGTTGCTCGTTTCCCAAGAGGTCCGCACAGTGCCGAAACACAAGATTGCGGTGGAGGCCAAAACTCGATTTTTCGAGGTATTTTGAGGTTGGGACTTCTGCTATAATTGTTATCCCAGATACCGAACTAAGAAATAAACAACTAAAGACATTTGCATGAGAAATTTGACTCGCAGAGTCAGTCTTTCCGCCATGTTTATCGATGGAGATAATTCATACAATATTGAGACTTGGAAGCTGACTGGACGCTGATTGGACAATTTCTGCAACGTTTCGCGCCAAGCTTGTTCTAAAAATAGATAGGTCAGGAAAAACGCTGCCTCACGGACCCAGTACCAAAGATGAAGGCTCCTACTTATGGGTTCCTGGCCGTGTAGAACAAAGAAAAACCAGTCGTACCCACGCGTTCTGTTTTTTTTTAGGGCGCGCAATGTTTGGGGGATGATAGTTTTAACAAGGCGCGCAGAGAGTTATGGGATATGCCCATGTCCCACAATTCATTGCGCGCCGTGTCATAGTACTCATTCCCAGTCCCTATGCCTCAAAAACAATTTTCATAGAGAAATCACCGCAACAAATAACGTCTGAAAGTTCTGATAATATAAGTATGTTTTAATGGTTGTTTGGGTAAAAATCGGGTAAATTGGAGAAAAAAAAAATCGGTGCAAGGAACATATTTCGGAACGTTTACTTAAAAACGAAACTCACTGCTGAAACATCCGTTCTTATGGTTGTCACTCCTGTCTTTGTTCTGATGTAACAAATACCTCCTTACGAAGCCGAATGCATTACCGAACCGAAGAAAAGATCTAAAGTTTGAACGTGTTTAGCCTACTACGTTAGAGACTACCGAGATGACTTCACCTTACATCTAACACTTCCACAAGTGTTCGAATATGGTTACTTCCACAAGTGTTCGAATATGGTTACCAGGCGATGTTCTGACATTAAACATATTATTTTCAGATTTGGAATACAAAAAACTATGCGTCGGTCCTTCGACACCGCCCAAAGTGGACGGGAATATCGAACGAACAGTTCTGATCGAGTTCTACAACAAGACCCAAGGTGAAACCTGGCGAGTTTCATGGGACTTCAGCCAGCACCACTGTCAGTGGTACGGAATAACTTGCCTTTATGAAGCTGTATGCAAAATTACTCTAGCTCACACAAATCTAAATGGCACACTGCCTAACTCACTATGGAGGCTACAGTATTTACAGATTCTCTCTTTGCATGACAATCCAGCCTTGACTGGTTACCTCAGCGATGTGCTAGACAGAAGAATGGAATCCCTCCTCTATCTTGATTTAAGTTCCTGCAACTTCAAGGGGAACGTTCCGAGCAGTTTGGCATCTCTTTCTAATCTAAAGCGTATTTCACTTGGAAATAACAGGCTACAAGGGAAAATCCCAGCAAACCTTGGCCAACTTGGTGATTTAATGTTGCTAGATCTTATTGGACAATCTCTAAGCGGCGAGGTCCCTGAGAGTTTCGGGAATCTTACTCAGCTTCAATTTTTAGGCCTCAGCGGGAACACAAACCTGACAGGACGTCGGTTAGGGTACTGGATTAATAATTTGAAAAACCTGGAATACCTTGATCTAGGAGATATAGCACTCGATGAAAAGCTTGACATTTTCCAAAATTTTTCGTTCCTAGAGAAGCTGTATATCCCAAATGCTCACTTACGAGGGAAAATACCTGAAAATATGCCAAAGATGTTTCCAAAAATCAGAGAGCTATTTCTTCCTGGAAACGATTTGCAAGGTGAAATCCCGACGAGTTTAAGAAACATGAGCTCGCTAACGCAACTTAGTCTGGCCAATAATAAGGTAGTGGGCGAAATAAACAGTATTTTGGAGGCACCATCGCTAAGTCTTTTGGACCTGTCACATAACAAGTTAACATGTATAAATTCTTCCGCTTTCAATAACGCAAAGCTGGAAATTCTCTTGTTGAATGATAACCCCGAAATGACAGGTTCCCTGGGAGAACTACTGGGGGCGACTTCCACTGATTCTGCTGCTATGGAGCTGAGAGTCCTCAACATCAGCAATTGTAACTTTTCCGGGCCTATCCCAGTCACCTTGTGGAACTTGGAGAACCTCGTCTATCTGGACTTGAGCAATAATCGTCTTACCGACGCCCTGCCCAGGTTACCAGGGCCCCTTCACGCCCTCCTCGTAATCGACGTTTCGCAAAACAATCTAACAGGTGCCATCCCAGACACGTACTCGAAAATGTACTCGCTTCAGATTCTCGACGTCTCCGGTAATCTGGACATGAGAAGTACAAACCTGAACGAAAACAAAACCACCTCAAAGAGGGCATTTCTGCAGGTTGATTACAGCAACATGGAGCGGAAAGCGACCTGGAAGTTCTCGTGTCCAAACATGCTCACAACAACAAATAATGGCGTGGTAATGCTAGACCCTCGTTACTATGGTTACGAGTACTGTATATGCGATAACGGCTACTACGGTGCGCATAATTATTGTAGAAAATGCATGCAGGGAGGGGAGTGTAAGAAGACAGGTGATAGAGAGCACAATAGTACAAGACGCACTATGAAGATTCACAAGGGATACTACCCGGTACCTAGCCCCGAGAACGCCACACATCTCGAGGAATGCGAAAGCTCAGTGGGAGTTCTTGTAGGCCGGGAGAAACATGGATGTAATCCGAGTGGTCAGTGCACGTGTTCGTACGGGGTCGTGTCACCTGGGGACAAACCCGTCACTTCTTGTGATACTACGTGCCTGTGTAAAAAAGGTAGTTATGACAGACTTTGCTCACGATGCCAAAGTGGCTGGTACAGGTTCGGCGGAATCTGCCATAGGTGTCCCTCCAATAGTACCTCTCTATACATCACAATAGGCGTGCTAATATGCTCTATGTTTGTCTTCTTTGTCGCTTTCTTCTGCCTCCGTAGCCGAAAACTACTAGGGACCATGCTCTTTACTGGCCAGATCATCATGTTACTCTTGTTAAGGTGTTTTGAGGTCATCCCAGGATGGTTGCTTGAGGTGAACTTTATTGTGTTCCTTTTCTGTCTTATCGGAGTGGGACACATAACCAAGGGCCTGATGAAGATTGCCTTGTTCTACTTCCAAATCCTGGATGTGCTGGTCTCAGCCAACTATACCCTATGGCCAAACGCTGTTCTAAAAATACAACATTACGTCAGCACCATTGTCAACTTCAACTTCCCTGGTTTTTCTTGTGAGATGCCGCAATTCTTCACCCCAATCTTAAAGTTCGCTTTAATCCTAGTCTTACCAATTGTTTTTACCATTGTGTTTGCATTAGTTTATCTCTTCTTCGGCTTACTCTTTCGACTTGGATGCAAAGTGAACCTTGTGAAGGTCAAGTGCCACTGTCGTTATCTAGTTGTAGCGGCGCTGAGTTTGATGTACTTTCCCTTGGTGCACCGCACGGTGGCAGTCCTCGCCGCCTGCCCACGTGACCAATACATGCGCATGTCGCCATGGTTACCATGCGAGGGTACCGAGCACCACACTCTCCAAATCCTTGGCTGGATCTCGGTCGTGGTCTACATTATTGGTATTCCTCTTTTCATATTCCTTCCTTTACTCGTTTACTACACTCGCAAGCAGAAGAAGTCAATCCTCAGCGCCAACGAGCAGCAAATTCTTGATACCTGGTTGGGTTCGATCTTTCTTCCTTATAAACCACAGTTCCACTCCTTCTACGAGGTGTATGTTCTCATGCGCAAGCTCCTTATTGCCTTTACCATGGGTTATATCGCAGAGAAATCTTCATTTCAGACTTTCGCCGTCTCTTTTCTGCTCTGCCTAGCATTAGTAATTCACCTCGTGTTATGGCCATACCGTAGTACCGTCAGCCGCTTTCCCATCGAGAACACAGCAGAGACTATTGTACTCTTTGTGTTACAGCACTCGTTTATCCTTCTGCGCTTCACAGCTTCGCAGAATCATTTTCCCGACAAAGAAGGAGCACAGTGGACCATTGTGGGCGTGAATGGGTTACTTGTGATTGTATTTGTAGTATCCATCCTAGTGGCCTTTGCCAGGCCAATGACAAGTCATCTGTCTAGGCGTACACGCGCCCTTACGGTTCCTTTCCAAGACAACTCCGACATACTTTATGATTCGGAAGACAGTGAAGAAATGAAGTGATTCGGCGCGAACATTATTAATTAAACTTATATTAATATTATATATGTGAAATTTTTAACGAACTTTTTTTACCGTATTGTAAACTTGTATTTTAGTTTTTACCTTTTTTTCTTTATTTTTATAAACGTTTTATATTTAGTTCACGTAAACGTTTTAACGAGCCTTGTGGTTCCTATGAGTTAGCGTCGGTAAACAAAGTATTGAATTGTACTATTGTATATTGTAGCCCAATATTCCGTCACCGTAAATTTCTAGCGTATGAATCCAGGAACGTTAGTTGCACTCGGCATCAAGGGCTCGTGTTCATACCATAATGGCGAAGGTGTAAATTTCCGGCTGTTCAAAACCTCGATCAGCACAGTATGACTAAATGATTAAATCAGAATTCACCTGACAAAACACCATGACGTATTCGGAACATTTTAGAACCAAGGTGTCACAGGAGCACAACACTGGATGAAGGGAGTCTCGGTATTCAACTTCTATTTAACAAATACACCTACTTTTTCTGTGCGTCTGTGCTATAATAGATATATAGATGACGTCACGGCTTGTCATGAACTTCGCCACGAGACGAAGACGAGGGTTAGTTCTCGTTCACATTGACCAAAAGGACGTCCTATTGTCTGTGAAACAATAGAACGAGGAACATCACAATATATCTATGCCTCGTTCTATTGTTTCACAGACAATACGACGTCCTTTTGGTCGAAGTCGAGTTGTCCATACCCACCCTGGAATGCCAGTGATTTTCTTTCTGTTTAGCCTCTGTAATTTATGCTTATCGACAGTGGTATTCCATATTTTTGGAAAACTCATCCTGAAATTTACCCCTGTAATTCCAGGCTGTTATAGGGCCGACCGACCCTGGAATTCCGGTCCTCAACAAAAGGAGGCAGATTTTTTGCGACTGCTCAACGTAGACTAATAAAAGAAAAGGAAAAAAACATGATTCATATACACTGTATCATATATTTATAAAGTTAAAAACCAAGAGACTTTAGTACAACTGCTAGATTAGAACATAACAGTTACAAATGCCTTTGTGAAGGTCACAGCACAGGAGATTTGCATGCCCAGATTGAGTTCGCCCGGCTACAAGCCCACGGGATACTTCTCTAAAACACTTTACTTCATTAAAATGAAATATTTGTACAATGGTTAGTTAAATATAATAAAACTTACTCGTCCAAATTACAGCTAACCCATTGCATCGTGACCCGATATTGCAACAGTTAGGTCTGTGCATCAGCTGCAAGAACCAGGTTGCCGTAAAACTAAAATCAAACACTCGATAGATCGAACACAAAGCATACGTTTTCAAATTGACCTTGATTCCTTGCACACATAGGAAAAAGTTCCAAGCAGCATCACAGAAGACTTTGTTAGCTTCGCGAAGTTCAGTAGGCACTGCGTTTGACGTCTAAATCCTCCCGTATTCCTGCTTACTTCAATACAGAGTGTATGTCTCATTGACTGTGAAGGGGCATGGACCTTATGCAGAGATCTAGTGCCCATGTTCGTGCATATATAGTATCTGCCTTAGAAAGCAAGACGCATCAGAATTCTTTTCTACTTTTTCTTGACAATCGCAAACTTCCCATAATAAGGCAGTAAAATCTATCCTGTAGGTCCAAAATAAACCTGACAATTTGCTAACCCCCATATCCTAAAATCTGCCTCTGCCACGCCCTCCCCATCTACCACCATATCCTCCTCGTCCCCTGCCTCGGCGCTGTGAGAACCCTTCCGGCATTGTCTGCCCCTGTACTTTACCATTACTGGCCCCTGACCGTCTACCGGGTGGAGTATAGACTTGCGCAAGGCCTCGTTTTTGTCTGTTGGCTTGGGCTTGCTTCTTCTCAGGTGGAATATCAAATGTGATTGGTGTTATGCCGGCTCTTTTTCTCCTACAGAAAAAAAAACATGATTATTTTATATTTGAAGGAATATGAACATTTGGAGGGTAACGCCTTCTCCACCATGCTAGAGGATCCTGCCGCTATTTAGTTCCCAGTTACCCAGGGGCCTTTGGGGGTGAAGCACAGAAGGCTGGGTCTTCAAGCATGCTTCAACTCTGAACGTATGCTTGTTGTTTGCATCAAACCAGATCTATGTAATGGTTTACAATGTATTTGGTCATTGCATCTGTACTTATGTTGACCCTCGTATAAAGTTTTCTTTCAGTAAGGGACTTTTGAGGGCCATTGTGGGTTGAAATCAGAACTAAATCTTACTTTTCATCTAAAGGTGAAGGTGGAGTTGAATCCTTCCTTGTTGTTTCGCCTGTCACAACAGCCTTTGACTGAAGAGAAAAATAACAGACCTGTTAGATTTGACCTCACATGAACTCACATAAAAACATCCAATCTATTAGTAAATCTTTGACCAACACACTACAAAAGTCACATGAAGAAACAAAATACATGTATCATTGTTCACAGCAGCATGCATACAACCCTGGTGGATCCAGAAATATTACAAGTACACATTTGCTGAGAAAGGAGGATGTGGAGACTTGGATGATAAGCATTACGGACCAACATGGCAACATTTTGTAATTTGTAATTCCAGAAATGGTCTTCCACTACCTCCACTATAGAAGGAATTTAACTTATGACCCCCACCCTCTGGAATTCTGGGACTTACTGGAGATTTCCATGACAATGTGACTGAGCATTTATATGATGGAGGGTTGTGGAATAAGTCCTGTAAAAAACGCATACACACAGTTACAGATTGCATCTCCTGACTAGTTTAAAAAATGATCTTTCATTAATAGTGGGATCAGATCCTGGGGGGGGGGGACTCCCTATAAAAATAGACGGGGGTGCTCGTCCTATCCCTTAGGGTATAAAATTCACCCAACTGCTATCTCTTAGGGGTGTCCAAAGAGTTTGCTATCCCTTAGGGGGTCTCACACCAAAGGCGACCTAGAAACTCAAGCGATAATAGAATAAATTGTTTCAACTTGATGGTAATTTCAAGGACCGCAATGACATTAGGATTTTCCACATCCAATTTGCTATCTTTTAGGGTTAAAATTCACTGTTGACCACACCCAATTTGCTATCCCTTAGGGTTAAAATCAATTTTCCCGACGAGCACCCCTGTCTATTTTTATGGAGAGTCCCCCCCGGGGATCAGATGTTCTGTGCCCTCCCCATTCTTGCTCACATGGCCTCTAGAAGCCTCCCAGAATCTAAAATATCTAGCTTTACTATATATGGCGATCATCATGGCAAGCAGGAAAATCTACCAATCAGATTTGGCCAATGGTGTCTGCTGCCAGAGCCTATGACAAACAACAAATGCAGAGTAGACTCTGGGAACACGATTGGTGCCCTTACTCTGTGCGAGCTTGACAAACCTCTAGAAGTATTGTTTGTCAAGCTCACACAGGGGAAGGGCACCAATCGTGTTCCCAGAGCCTACTCTGCACTTGTTGTTTGTCATAGGCTCTGTTAATTATTGTAAGTATGGTTTTGAGCTTCCTGAATAATGCTAATGTGATACCTTGATAATGGTGTTTATATTGGTAGTAGTTCTTAGAGCAACCGCTTTGATCTTGTTCTCCTTCTCCTGCATTGCTGCACCAGTCTTGCCTTGTAGCGCAACACGAAGCTGCTTAATATATCCTTGAGAACCTTGGGCAAAATACTGCAGTCTGTGGAAACACAAACACATGGGGCATGAAATGCTGGTTCAAGTGACAGAACAGGTACGGCTAGGTGACGCAGTGTTTGTGCACGGCACACTGTGCGTACGGTCCTGAGTTTGAATCCCGGATCGACCAACCGTATCAACTTTTCTCTGTTCCGAGTAGCTTGCTTATAGCTTTGAATTCCTTTCACCTGGAGCTCTGATAGAGAAAGGGGGGTAAGTAGTGCACTGTCTCCCGAATTAGTAGTGCACTCGTGCACAGCTACAAGATTTGAGATGTTAATAAAGTTGCTTACTTTTGCTTACTTACTTATCTTACCATCACACCACAGAAACTGTGAACACCTCAAATGTCAAGAATGTCAAGGAATGAGTATCAGTTGTTACTGTGCGACTACGTCAACCGGGCCATTTTGTAAGCAGTTAGCCAATCAGAAAGCGAGTACAGAACAAAGGATCTCGACTTTCTTGAGATCTGAGACACCGAAATATCACTTTTCTCGTAACAATTGTGGAAATTATGGGCAGAAATAACTTCAAAACACTTAATTACTCATCGTCAGATGTATTACAGGTATCAAATTTGCTTAAAATTGTTTGAATCTCTAAATGACAAACTTTTTACGGGATGGCCCAGTTGACGTAGTCGCACAGTAAGTTATCACAGTGAAAGTTATCAAGAAATCTACAATAGTTTGTGGTTTACCCTTTGAAGACTTGTTTTTAGAACCTTTACTGCATGACCCAGTTTGCAATTGTGAGCATGCATTTGTTAAGAAACCACATTTCAGACATATTTCAGGAGTTTGCCTGAAATAGAAGTAGTAGACAATTCCTCTGTGAAAATCTATCTGTTGTTATTTTACCTTAATCTGAAGTCTTTTAATCTTTCTGCTGCATCTTCTCCAGTAAGGAAGTCTTCATTCTATAATAAGAGGCAACAGGAGGAGTTATTTAAGTTATTGTTTATATAATGTCTGTGAGTTGAAAATACAAACTAGCCCATCTTGGTTAAAGCATGCTTTGAAAATCATTTCCTCATAAATTTGACATTGAGTGTAGCAACAGGGGTAAACATATAAACCAATCATTACCAAACAGAAAAAGGATGAATTGCACATGAATTGCACACAAAAAGACTACAATAGAGCGGTTTTCATATGACTGTAGTAAAACCAATTGTAAAGTACGGTAATTACACCCAATTATTCACTACAGTCATCTGAAATCCACTCTATAGCAAAGGGAGTTGGCAGAAAATCTATAATTTGTGCCGGTAATTTATTTTCTGATAGCTGATAGTGCCATGGCTAACACTCAGCAAAAAAATAATACTTGCCTTGCCTAATTTCTGTTCCTAAAGGTTTTGGATGATGTTTCCTACATTTTGCTAGCACTAAAACCAATCTCTAGCATGCCACTAGACCGGATTACCTGTTGTCCCAAGTGATGAAATGTGAAAAGAAGACACTCTACATATGAGAACTGTAGTTTTGGTTCAGATGCATCCTCACTAGTTTTTCCTTCCTCTTCCTCTCCAGGGGGGAGGGGCATATATTCCTAGTGAAAGGAAAACATTGAAAAGTCATTGACTCAAAGATTTTGCATAAATACACCTAAATGTTCAGCAGCTTTTATTATTTTATTTTTTATTATTATCAACACTAAAACCATTGCCATAATCGTCTTCACTGCCAACAAAAGATATGATCACTAACCATCAACATCAGCATCATCACCAACAACATCACTGTCATTTCACTTCCTAACTTACCAATAATAATGTGTATACAGGCTCTAGAGCTGATTTAATGGTCTCCTCTTGTAATTTGCATGGTGACATCTCAGCAAGCAGTTTGAGTAGTTCTAGCTTAGCATCCTCACCATCCTCAGCTTGTTCTAATTCATTTAATTTTGGAAGAACTTGCTGGATGAGATAGGTTAAAAATACCTCTGCTGATGCTCCTTTCTGAAATACAAAATCAACAAGAATTAAAATGCTGAAAAAATCATTCCAGTTTTTCTTTCATCCTACAATAACAAGACTGAAATACCTAAACCTTTCAATGCAATGTACACTTCAAATTTGTTTTAAGTCATCAAAGTTGCATGAGTTGTCCAAACGCATTTTTATTTGTTTGTATATCTCTGCAAATTATCAGGGCCAAACACTAACTCAAAGTAGTATATTTTCATTGCCAAAATGTAATTTCACTGAAGTCCAAAATTAGTTGCCATTGGCAACCTCTTGGTGGTTGGGAAAATGGTCCAGAAATTCCAGCTTTTACCCTGTCACTCAACTGGTAACATTACTGTCTGTGCACACTTACCAAGAAGAAAGGTATTGCTTGTCTGGCACAGGAAATAAATCTATCAACCATGTCAACATCAGATGGCTATGGGGAATTCAAGGAAGAAGACAATAAATAAAATACTCCCCAAAAAGATATGGTAATGTCTCTTGATGCTTATTGGTTTCAGAATAAGGACGATAAGTTCTAAACATCATAGCCAAGTACAGAAACTAATCTGTGCTGCTATTTCATTAGCCGAGAGATTTTCATCATCAACCACATACAAGAAATACTGGAAGAAACCAAAAGCAATAAATCAGATTTTTTTTAAAAACTGCTAACCTGGAATGGCTGATTAAGTTCAGCCTGCTCTGTAACTATATCAGCAAGTTCTTGATGAGCTGCTTTCATTATTTTCAGTTGAGAGAGGATTGTCATGAAGGCTCTGAATTCATCTCCAGTTACATCTGATAGAGCCTGAAACAAATATGGGCACAATGCTCAGTAATAGTCATTTCAAGAAAGCCACAACTTGACCACATTCGGAATGGACTTCCATAAAAGTAGAAGTTTGAGCTTCTGCAACTTTGTAATATATAGATTTAGGCACTACCTAAAAGCGGAGCTCGAATCAATGAATTACTGTCATTGAGGCATCGACTTTTCTAGTTTTGATGACATCATCGATTACGTCATGTCACGTGACCTTGGTGGTACACTCCACTTGCCTCCAAGATAACTTTACCCAAGTTTGGTCACCTAGCGATGTTCCGTTCTTGACATATTCATTTTGTTCTTGGTGGGAACCCTGTGGTGGTACAGGGACGTTGGACGGACACCGCATGCACGTTCAAAAATCAGATCCATACCTATAGATTATTCTCTTAAGTATGGAACATCCGCTGGCGTGCTTCGTGCGCTGGTGCTCCGCTAAAAAGGTTGTGATTAGTAATCTACATTTACCTTCTTTATTTCTTCTACTAAGTATTCTTCTGTTTCTTGTGAGGAATGGAGAACTTTTGTGCCAAATTCTGTCACAGCATTTGACAAAAACTTGATAGCCTTGTCTCTAACTTGCTCTTCACCACTTAAGATTTGTGAGAACAGCCCTCCAATTGTGCCTAGAAAATGAATGATCAAAATCCTTTCTTTAGTACGGTACAGTATATTCAAGATGGTGGCCACAATGCCCAGATGATTTCTTGTACAAACCTTTTGGTTCCATGTTGAATAAACTATCAAGGGCATTTTTCACTATTCCAAGTTCACTAGGCTCATCTGCAACCATAGACATAACCACACATCAGCACACATCATAACTTTGCTATAATAATGAACTTGGTTACTGTAAAAACAATCTAAATCAAGGCATGAATAAAGGCCTTTGAAAAAACTTGGAGTCTTGTTTATCAGGCTATTCAGCTGATAGAAAAGTTGACTGGGAAAACTATCTGGAAAAAAGTGTTCGTTCCAGACCATGACATTGCACATTCAATTTACCAAACATTCAAGGGAAAGGGTTCTCTTGCCTGTGTTTCAGAATTTTTTTATTTTTATGGAAGATCTTCATCTTTGTTATTCTAATGAAAGAAGATATTTTCAATTTTTTGTATTTAATGAATGCAAAACTCTATCCCTACCTGACTGTAATAATTGTGTCAACACATCAGCTATTCTTGGGAGGTGTTCAACATTGTCTTTGCATAAAAGAGGGAGACCTTTGATAGCTTGTTTCCTTATCTGCAACAGATTCAAATGGGACCACATATACAGTGCTGTCAGAATGTTTCTAAGCAGGCGATTATTCAAAAAAAGTAGCCGCCCCTGTTTGGCTAATTTCAGTGGCTCAATTTTGGTTTTATCTGGGATACGATGAAAAGTAGCTGGCAGTGAAAATAGTGTTAAGTAGCCAGCAGAGCTCCAGTGGTTGCCGGCTTGTTCTAACTGGCTGGCCCTGGATTTTGTTCTAACACCACTGCATATAAAATAACTCTCTGATATTACCAACAACTGCAAAGAGTTGCCTTGATCTTAACAAACTTTCATTATAGCTGAAATGGTCCATTTTTCCTTTTGGGAACAACTCTTATAACATCTAAGGAAATTTTAACTTACAGAGCTGTATTATTTCTAACAAGCTAGCCTTACCAGGCTAAAAAGGGGGAGGAAGGAAGCTAAAACTGGATATTTTTTGGCAAAAAGGAATGTATGGAAAAAATTATCCCAAAAGGGGGACCACATCCCTGTTGCCCACCTCCATACACCATGCTCACCATATTATCTTCATCTTCACACAAGTCTAACAAGGCATCAATAGCATTCTCTTGTAGTTTAGGGAAGAATTTGAAGAATCTTGTTATAAATGTTGAGGCCAATCTCTTCTCCCCTAAAGTACCTTTCACAGCAGTTAAAATAGCACTGTATGCATCTGAAAACTGAAATGATAGACACAAGTGTAAATGATCATCTGAAACCAGCTAGGAAGCAGAATATCCCCACAGCAAACTGTTTAGAACAATTTATAATACAACTGTGACGTTCCCACAATATACATTAATTCATGTTAGAGAGTTTTCTTATCAACCCATCGCTTTTAAGAGTCTCGCTATCAAAACATTTCAAGGTCTTCATCCTCAACATCATTGGACTCAAGTGTGGAGTAAATTGCAATGAACAGAAAAACTTTTGGACTCGAACGAAGCTTGCAAAGCCTTTGACTCTTTTGGCTAACACCGAGGGCAGTAATTTTACATATTGCAAAGAGCAGGCGAGCATCATTTTCTCCGTTTGTATGTCAGACGAAGAACGTTAATAGGCAAATACAAAGCAAAGAACACCCTGATATGCAGAAGCCAATCGGGCCATTCCTTTACCTCCCCGGCTTTTTCGCCGGCATCAGCGAGTATCCCAAACTGTCTGTACAGCTCTTCAACACCAGTCATGCTGTTTATTGAGGATAAAAGGGTTAAAATGGTGGTTAATTTGAAGACTTTTCCAAATGTAGTGCTTTCCAACTCAGCCGGCGTCTAAACCACGAGAGCTTCACCTTCCACTGCCTCGCTTTGGTGTCGGCTCAATGTAATCATGGTCAGCGGAGATATCCACAGGTAACCCGCAAGCAGAGAAATCCGTATACTGAAAAAATCTAAATCGGATTCCTGGTACAGAGGTAGGGACGTCAACCATGCAGCTCCAAAAACCTTGAGACACCAAAATATTGGGCTTTTGAGACAGGAAAAGACCTAAATATATCTACAATTTTTCTGTATTTTAGCGTTTTTTAAGGTCCAGAAGCAAAAAAAAAACTATGACGATTTTTCAAAGAAAACAGGGAGATTTTACTTAAAAACCGGGAGATTAGATGAGGTAAAAACCCGGCAAAACCGGAGAGTTGACGTCCCTACAGGTGGGTTATATTCAGCCTAGCTAGTAATCCTTGGTGTTCACCTCCGGAGACATTTGCCGTTTTTAGCGAGGTATTTCGAACAAAAGCCAATATTCTGAAAGGGAATTATATCTTCAATCCGCTCTTGCTTCAATAGATTTGCCAAGTTTTAGACTGCAGGGGCGTAGCCAGGGGGGTCCAGGGGGGGCCCGCCCCCCCCCCCCTTTCTCGGAAATTTTCATACATTTACTGTATTTGCTGGAGAAAATTTGCGCATTTTCGTCCCATGTTTTCACTATCCGGCCCCCCCTTCAGAAATTCCTGGCTACGCCGCTGGACTGGTATCTTATATTGCAAGCGAGATATAAGCGAACCAATGTGCAAACTTTTTACTGTAAAATGTATGGCGCCGCCATGTTGGAGTTCCACCACATGGCGGTCAAATTACCAAATGTGCCGTTTAGCATGTTTGCTTTCACCGAATGCTCGAAACGGGAGAGAATTACCTGAAATATGGCGCGAAATCAATGCCTAAAGAAACCTGACTAGTGTTGCGTGATAGAAATTGCAGCACCGATCTCAGGAGCTAAAAACGGGAATCCGATTAATTGGTGCGAAGACTCTATTGGGGAACTGTAACTGGTCTGAAAAGCACAGTTTCACAGTGGCCATAGTTTCAAAGTTAGGATTTTGATGACGTCATCTAAACACCAAGAAAAGGTAATTTTGAAGCAGGGTTGAAGCTCTGAGTACACCTTGCACACATGCTCGGGAGTTTTCAGGAGTGGTTCTGGTGCAAGGAAGCTGGATCGGTAGCAGTTCGTTCTTGTATGTTCGAATGTTTCGAAATTGATCTGGGCCGATCCTCTGCTGGTGGGTTGGTCCGTGCTCCCGGCTTTATCAGCATCGGTATCTTTATCTACGCTTTATATCTAAGTTTCCGTATGCGGCTTTTCGCACACGCCTCACTTGAAGGAACTGCCACGACATTTTTAGTTTTAAAAGCACGTGTGAATGGGGTGTGTTCCTTGAGCATCGTGGATTACGATTTTGCTAAAAAGCACAAAGAAGTTGATACTGAAAATGGCGCCAATTCTACAGTGTTTGCGGATTATAGTCGTGAAAGATCGTCACTCCTAGTAATGGACTCTTTCCTTCTCCCATATGATTAAGTGGCAATCAGTTTTTTTCATTTATCGGGCCGTTTGTAGATCTTATCAAAATTACTCTTTAAAGGCAAGTCTGATGCATTTTTATTTCATCTATTTCATAAAAGGTTGCACCGTCACAAACTGTGTGTTGTTGAGCTCGCGGTGCGTCATGGGAGAATAAGAACGGCCAATCTCGATGAACTGTGGAATCATGTGGCATTAGCAGGGTAATAAGTATGGCTTAGAATAAAAAACAGTATACATGATTGTGTTTTGGTGTTTTGCCCCCATGACGCATCGCGAGCTATAACAGGCAGTGAAATGGTGCAACCTTTTATGAAATAGGTGTATAGAGCGGTTTTCACATGACTGTCGTGAAAACAATTGCAACTGAGCAATCACTAGCCAATCAGAATCGAGAGAAATCACAATTTACTCCTAAATGGCTTTCTTCTCAGCCAATTGCAAGCCTAACCAATTACTAAGTAATTACACAATTGTATTTACTACAGAATTTGATTGGCCGAGAAAAACGAGCAGCCAATGAGAACGCAAAGTAATCGCAATTACATAACAAGTCTTGACGGTCATGTGAAATCCGCTCTAATGGGGCGAAATTTGCGACACAACGCTGGTAGTTTTTCATGAAATATTGTCGCTTGATTTCAATTTTAATTCAATGAACTATAGAAACATGCTTGCACATGACCAGCTATGAACAGAATGTGACAAGTTTCGGTTTCAATGAGGGTAAGTATTAAAAACAGGAAGCAGCCATTTCTATATGACGTCATTGTCTTTGCTGCGACACCTCAGACACCCAAACTCGAGACTTCCACTCTCACCAAGACTTTAGAGCTAATGGAGTTTCAAGCAGGCTGTTATTCCTGGTAGTCTTTTTATTACTTACACAATGAAAAGACAGTCTTTTCATTGTGTAAGTATCGCTCTCCATACGCGAAGACGCCAAGAATTCACACGGAGGGTTGTCAGTTGTCATGGCAAGAAATACAAATATAAAACATTCGGGCTATATTTCTTGATATTTGCGAGTGGATTCAGCGTGAAATTAGCGATGAAGGCGTTACAATGCGAAACGAGCAGTCTAAGTTATTAAAAGAGAGATTGAATCCAACTCCATTTAAGTGGCCATTCCGTCAATAGGCACGAAGCACATTTAAGAGCTCTAACTTTAATTGAACCCGTCATACAAGCACAGACTCCAAGTCGGCAAGTCCTCAGTATCACGCGAGAGACCACAGTTTGCATTTTACTTGTCAGGTAAACATTGTTAAAGATGTTATGTTGTTTTCTTAACTTACGGGTCTCTGTCCACATGCAAAATGGAATTTGGATTTTTTTGATCCAGGCACAGCTATCAGAGCAACGCTGTACAGAACCCGAAGGGAAGAAATAGTCGAATAACATGCCTCATGGTTTTACTCACTTTCTTCTATAAACACTGTCAGGAACAGCATAGTCCTAATAAAAAACATGTAGACCTCTAACATTTTCTTTTTTCGAGAACAGTTTATGCTAAATTTAAAGATTATTTATTTGCCCCAAGGAATAACCATCATTTTGTAAAACAAAATCAAGGACAAACTACAGCATGCGACCCTAATAGAAAAGTGGTCGGAATTTGTTATATAATTGTCTAAGGGTAGTTGCGTTTTTGCGTTATTGTGTGTGAATATATACCAGGTATATAGATCAAACATCAAACGTCATAGTTTTTTGCGGTGCATATCTGCTAGGGAAAAAACCGCCCAAGTATTGGACAGGTGAACACCAAAGTGTAAGGACGGTTTATAGACAACACTAAAGAGTTTCTTTGGCCCACGTTTACTGTATAAGTGAATCATTCCAGTTGAAGATTTACAAAATCCATCAAATCCTATGTCTCGTCCTTGGAATAATGAAATGCAGACGGCGATAAACCGGCGATAAGCAGTACCGAGTTTCATAAACCCATTTGTGGCAATACAAGAAGACCACAGAACCGAGCATATCGACAATTGGACTCACTAGAATCGACAAAAGTGACAAAACGATCTCCAGACAGCCATCGTGGATTAGCTATAAATCGCCTTGCAAAAAGGCCTGAAAAGACAACTAAAATGCGCAAATACACGGAACTTCCAAGGCACTACTATATGAAAAGGCGATTGCGATCTGACATAACATGTAAATAAAACTGATAAGTATTTCTAAAAAGGTTGTACCAAATTGCAATTCTGTCTAACTTCCGCGACTGCGTAGGAGGACAGACAGGCGAGTAAGTGACATGGTTGTACCGGTGATACCACGTTCCCTTGCAATGCAATACAATGCAATATCCTCTATTCACATTTCCATATTGATTAAGCTTCCCATTTCAATGTATCATAATATTTTTTTATAATTAAACTTTAGGTAAATTTCACAGTCGCTGAAGCCGACTGAAGTGCCTAGTATCTTAATAAACTTCATGTATTATTTATTCAGGGTTTGTTTTCAGGAAAACGAGAGGCATTGGACTGCGTCAGTAACCTTTTGCTCACGTTATTTTCGTGGAGATGTAACCTGCGTAGCAAGCGCAAAAGAGAAAAGGGGGGGGGGGAGAGGGGCGCCGAGGACGCGGACGCAGACCCCCCCTCCCTATCGCTTTTGCGCTTGCTACGCAGGCTAGTGGAGAGGGTATAATCCACTTTTCAATTACCTACTCGGACACAAAAACGCATTTATCGACGTTTGTAGCTTAGAATTATCAAACGAAAACTACTACACGATGCTTTATTATAGGGTTTCTAGATATCCTTGGGTTTGAAGTCAAATTGGTACACCGCTCGCACAAAACCGGCATTTTTTTATATAAAGTAAGAAATCGAGCCGGCTTCTGGCTTCTTCGTAGACGATCGGCACACTATACCCCTCACTATGGTAACCAATTGTTGCTAAGCCAAATGTTTCGCAGTTAGAATTATTATTTTCTGAGATAAAGTGCGCAGTGATAAAACTCAAGTGTTTGGATTGCCTTTTTATAATTTAGCTGATACATAACCATTTCAATGTAATTACTTTCTATTGACTTCAGATGTCATTGAAAAAAGCTCAAGTATCTACTTGAGAACTTGTACTTAATTGCTCTCACTCCCTCCTGGTGACCCATCCGAACTCAATTTCATTTCTCTTTTAGTAAATATTAGCCAATGTTCTTAAAACCGGTGATTTCGAAAAAGTGACAAAAATAAAACAGCGAGAAAAGGATAAATGGTTTGCGATTGGCTCCATGAAAAGTGACTAGGCTTTCTCGCACCTCGCCTGCGGGCAGTAAATAATAGCACCTCAGCATTTCCTCCCTTGCAACATTCTCCTGGAGGAGTGGACTATAGCTACTACTGGACGGCCCAAGCGGTGATACAATAGCGTAACGCATTTTTACTATTTTTACATTTATGTTACATTGAATACAAAGTAGTGGATCAGAAGCTGTAGACCGTTATCGAAAAATGAATCAAAGTAGCATCTAAATATCACGCAAATCTAAATGCGATGATTGCTTTTAAAAATGTTTGGCGGATAATCGGGAGTAAAAGATAAATCGTTTCCTGTGGGTTATGGTAGTTGATAAGGAGTTAGCTAGTCAATTGGCCGCTCTACTCTTAGCACAACATGAGTAATCGTCGCGTCTGCAAGTGGTACTTTGCACAATGCCCTGGGTTGTGCATTAAGAAAGTAGTCACTTAGCAACAATTCCTGCTCTTATGTCTAGTATAACAGTCGAAATTCAGCAACTTGAACCTTGATGCTTAGAATGAAAGCCGTATGAAAGGCATGACACTTACACCACCTTATAACAACTTTAATCAATGTAGAATACATAAAAGGAAATTAAATTTTGTCATGTTTATTTAGTTACATAAAATATTTTAAACTTACAGGGCGCGGGGCAAGGTGATTTTCAGTAAAAAATACTTTCCGAAGTGTTTTCTCTCATTACAAGCTACCCTTCGGTACCTATCACGCTCCGGTGATTTTTATCTATCTTACTTCCTCGCATTTAGTAATACCCGTTCCTATCTAAACGCGTCAAAAAAGCCAAATGTTGTGTTCAAATGTTTCATTAGGGGTCATTCCTTTGAAGAAATGAGAGAAAACCACCAAGAGATTCTGTAACCACAAACGAATAGCTTGTCAGACGGCTACTTTGCCGCCATAGTTTAATAGATTTGCTCTAGATTGCATTACGCGTGCAATCGACTCGCCAAATCTCCCCCATCCGATTCAATAAAAGTCTTCAAATACGATTCCCCCACGAAATCCTAGGTCAAGTCCATCCACCGGAGACTCTAAACCGATGATGCACTGAAATATTAATGCTTAAAGAAGCACATATATCAGGTACTGCGACTAACTTTTACTTTTAGGTTCCGAGATTGTTCTGACTCCCGGTTGCACATAGCCATTAGCTCCTCGCCAATGTCGGAAGCTCATTTACTCATAACAGGCAGATTTCCCCTCGTTGTTTAAGTTCACATTATCTTGTAACTGTTTCGGTGGCTTTGTTTTTGCTTTCAGAAAAATCAACAACTTTCGGGCGTTACAATAAGCTAAATAGCTTAATAAATACCCGTTAATCAAACAATACCTAAAACCACAGACCCGGCGACTAATCGATGAGATTTTCAAATAAAACACAAAAACATAAAACCTCAACCACAGAAAAGGAGATGCCTGTGTTTTATCACGTAGATTTTCCCCGTCTTTCCATCAAATAAAACTGTACTAGGAGGATTTAACGAAGAACCACAACACTGGAATTTGTTGGTTCTGTTTGTACAATATCAGTCGAAAGTTCCTCCATCCTAATTTAGTGTTATTTATGAAGAGAAAGTCAGCCAATGGGTTTTGACGGATTTAATAAAGCCTTACATAACAAATAAGAACTCTCAATCTACATCTAACTGGGAATCGCATGAAAAATGTATAAGTCCTAATTTGCGAAAAACGAATCAATTGGCCGGAGGCAAAGTTAGAAACATCCTGCGACAAGCATCTATCGGAAACTGTTCCATCTGTACTCACTAAATGTTCCTTGTAAAAATGAGTTCCGACTAGTTAAGTATCATTAGGGATTGCATCAAGAGATAACGTGTTATGAGCTAGCAACTTTTGGCTCCCGGTAGGTTAATTTTCCCTAATTTCTGAAACATTTGGCTTCAAAAGATTAAATGCGTTTTCACAGCAAGGCGCACTTGAGCGGTCTCTTGATTATACTAGCGACAAGACAATAATATCGAAAGCGCAAGGAAAATGGACAAGCGCGCTTAGCAGGTCTCCAAATCATGTTTGTAAACTCAGATAATCAAAAACTTTCGACGTATTGGCAGCTAGCATTTTTAATCAAATCTAGTCAACTTTTTGTCAACGCCTTGATTGATAAATTTCTGTGGCTGTTAGAAAATTAGAAGTTAATGGCAATTAGGAAAAGGAATGAAAGTCCCTCTTGGTAGAGCTAATCAAGCTAATAAAATGTTTTGTTTTCAGGGCCAAGGAACATTTGCAGACCGACGCTCCCTAGTGGCAGACCTGTTGAGAAAACACTTCGTATTTCTGGGAAACCACCGCGTCTGACTTGTAAAGCTGTGGCGGATGACTTCACAGAAAATATCCCAGCGAAAAAAGCGAAAACTAACGACAGATCTTGGTGTCCTACTGGAACTGACGAACAAACACCGAATAATATTGTCATTGTTGTGAACACAACATGAGGAATAATACAACCGATGTCCTGCAAGACTACTGTCGCAATATCTCGGGACAAATCATGTGCAAGAAGTTGAAGCCAAGAGGTATGCCGCCAGAAATTCAAGACCTTTTAGAACTAAACGCCGACCTCGAGCCCTTTTTCACTGGCGTGACATTTAGCTGCATCGCCATCGCACTGTTTGGGAACATGCTGATAATCCTGACCATAGTGAGGGACAAGAGAATTCGAGGAATGGCGCATATTTTCCTCCTGAATATCGCCGTCTCTGACATCCTCTACAGTATCGTGAACCTCGTAGGAGCCATAGTGTACCGCGTGCTAGCCCCACAAGTGGTCCAACAAAACGCCTGCCTGATCCAGAAACCTCTGGTCACCGCACGCTTCATTTGCTACGCCGCCTCTGTGTTCTCCATAACTACCCTCAGCGTGGAGCGCTGGTATGCAATTTGTCAACCATTCGCCGCAGCCAGGAAAACCGTACAGAAAAAGAAAATCAAGATGTGGATTTTTGCGGTCATATGGGTAGTCTCGATAGCCGTTACGTGCCCGCTTGCACTTTGTACGACAGGTCACGAGAGAGTTCACGCCATCATCCTCGCAACCACCCTTCTTGTGCTTCCATTCTTGATCATCCTCTTTTTTAACGGGAAAATTATTCTCTCCATCAAAAATGCTGACATTTTCGAGGTAAGCGAGCATGGGAAGGAAGGCCGTCGAAAACGTGACAGCTTGTTAAAACTTCTGGTGGCAATTATCATCAGTTTTATTGTATTTTGGCTGCCATATAATGTGATGTACCTGTACGTTACATTCGCCTCTAAACCGCCCATGATTACAATCATCAAGATCGGAATCATCTCCAAAGCCGTCATTGTAACCTCTTATTTTCATCCAGCTTTAAACGCCTTTCTTTATTATGGCTTTTGCAAAGACTTTCGCCGCGGTTTAAGAGATTTGATGAAAAAGTCTCTGAACTACCGATAGGCTTAGCTAAAGCCTAAAACCCTTGCTAGGAGGCCGAACTCAGACAGAAGCTCCTGTTTATATATTTTCAGTCGTAAAAGTAATTACTTGGTACTAAATCAAATAACATTGAAAAATACAAATTTTGATTTTATCTGCGATTTCAGTTTTAAGCGCTAAATTGATTGATTAAAACAATTTTGACAATTATTTGTAGAGGGGCAAAACGAGGTGTGACGCAAAGCGAATTCGCATAATTCCGATGCAAAAAATGATTTTATATTCAGGCAGAAACAGCAGAAAGAAAAAAGGCGGCCTTTTTCTATAAGAACACCACGAAGGAAAGAGGAAATATATACTGTTTACGTCTCAAAAACGAAATTTTGGATTTCATTCAAACCCTCAAATCGACGAAAAATCACCCGAAAAGTCTCGGGAGGTCAGCTGCTCCCGAAAACTTTCCATTGTTTTTCACCCAAGTTTTTCGGGTGCCCGAAAAGTTCGGTTTAGACTAACGTAATTCTATAAATACTATAGAATAGAAATAACCACGAAAAGGGAGTTATAGACTATTCAAATCAGCAGGGTAGAAAAGAAAACGAAAAACTTTTGGATAAATCCATAAACATTTCAAAACAATCTTCTCGGGCCCGAGAATTCTCGGGCGTTTCGAGAAACGGGCGCCTGGATCGAGGGGTTGTCCAAAAATCATCATGTAAATAATATTATTAAAAAAAGAAGCAGATTTCTGTAGTTATAATGTGGTTAATGCACTAGGGATGCTGGAAAAATACGGGAAAAGATTTTTCAAACTTTTCGAATGTTTTTCCAGCATCCCGCAAGGGCTTTTATAAAATAGCATTGCATCTGCCGTTTATAATGTGAGAATACACACTAGTCTCAACCAATCGCCGCGTACTATCTTAGCTATTTCATAAATATATATCTTTGAAGAAGTGTTTGTATTATGCCATACCTTATTCGATGTAAACATGACCATACCAACTGTATATTATGCCAAATATCGTATCTATCAAGGAACTTGGTTTTCCTTTATTGATATAGTAATAGACTTAATAAAACCAGAAAACAGTTTGACAGTCCGGTTCATTACCAGTTTTGGTAATATCAATTTTGCTCATTACGCATGCATAATAGGACAAAATGGCGGCTGTAGCTGATATTAGCGTACCCTTCATAAAATGTACCTTTTCTTCCTCTAGAACGTCCCTACCCATGAACCTTTGCCTGAAAGACATGACAAGGGCAACAGGAACTCCATATTGCTTGCAAAACTAACGAAATCGGAGCGAAGTACGAAAATATTGAAGATTTACTGCTGCCTCTATCAAGTTTTTACACTAATTTTTGCCTGATCGTATAGGGAAAAGGCCGAATTGAAGTAGGTTCCACCCATATTTACAAAAAATGCACCCATAGGCGTGAAAATATAGTAGTTTTGCTTCCTATATATACAAGAATTACTTGGGTACCGGCGATTTCGTGGGGTACTCGCGATGTGAAGTCAAAATCTCTTCGCCATCGGTAGATGTACTCGAAGCGAGTAGCAACGCCACGTCAGAAGTCGAGCCGTTTATATGTGCTGGTCTCGTGAAGTCGATAATAACTACCAGAGGAAAAAGGCAAGGGGAAGAGCTCATCAAAGATCAGCAAGGAAACGAGTTTCTGCGTTCAGTTCCATCGTCTTTGGTTTTGATATGGACCCGAGAGCTCGCATTAGCGTGTATAAGCTTAATTATCACCAGCCGACAAATGACCCAAATTATAACAGGGTAAATACAAAACCCCATACAAATATGGCTACCCTTTTAAAGTTATAAGGCACTGACCAACTAAACTCGAAGCGAAAGTCCGCGGTTTCAGCATCGTTAAACAAAATCAACTGGTACACAAACAAAGCCTAAAGCCATATAACCGTCCGGGCACTCGAGTTTGGCAGCGGATATTCGACTGCGCCATGCAGTGACCAACGGCCAAGCCTTGAAACAACGGATACTGAATAGCCAGGAGTTTTATGTTCACCTAGTCTTCTGTTTTCCATTGCAGATGAGGCTAATTTCCTCGATAGGACGACACATATAAAGCCGTGAAGGGCGAAGTGAAAGCAACCCCGGGGCGATGCCAAAAACCCGCTCGAATGATAACAGCCGAGACCGTTTAATTGGTTTCAAGGGTCTGTTCTTGCCTTACAAACTAAAATACATTACTTCTCTGTCAAAATACTAAGGCCGGGTAACGAGAATGATTTTCCGTGAGTCCTGTTCGATTTTATTGCCGTCGTTTAATTAAGCGCTGCCAGTTTTGTTTTGAAAGTACATGGAACTACAGTGGGGGGAGGGGGAGAGTTCTGTGATCTGATTGGCCGAGCGGTTTGTTTACAACATATTACCAAAACTGGTAATGAACCGGACTGTTTGAGACAAAAAAAAAAGAAGTAGCTGTCTATCGTAAACTTATGTAGTTTAAGAACATCGCCATATTCTCCTTTATAAAAGAAAGCGGGAATTGTTTGTAACTCTAGCGAGTTTATAATACCGGTACAAAAGAAACCGAGATCATAGAACTCTATAGATGGCAGCTCTCGCCTGATTTCCCAAGCGTGTGTACACTACTCTAATTGTACTTTCTACCATGTTTATGGAGCTCTTGTTAGCCTAAACAGCAGTAATAGTAAAACTATTTATAGCGACAGAATTCTAATAACGATAAGAAAATAAAGAGAACCTACAGTAAATGAGTCATGCAAATTGCGGTCTTGTGCGAATACTAGTCTTGAATAGGGGGGGGGGGGGGGGGGGTGGGACTGGAATAGGGGGGGGGGGGGAGGGGATACTCCCTCATATTATATATGGTATGTGAGAATGGGGTCTCCCTCGTAGATGGTATACAGGTATGAGCCGCTGTGCCGCCCTATAGGGTATGGGTTTTGCCTTGGCCTCCTAAGGTCTGCGGTAGGGTATCGCTATTGCTTATTTGATCTCTGAGATAGGGTGTGTATATACACCCTACAAACAAACTTCGCTCAAAGCTGTGCCGCATTTGTGATAAAGACAGTTTATTTAAAAACCTTTACATGATTATAACAAAAATTCCGCTTTGATCGCTACCAACTGGACCACCCTGGTGACTAACTTTAGGTCTGCGGTAGGGTATAAAAACGACGGTTGGTCTCTGATAGGGTGAGGTTTTTGGAGACCTCAGCGGCACATCCCTACCCAAAAATCAGTTAAGAGTGGAGAAAGGGGGATTTCACCGCGCCGCCTCCTCTCTCTATATTTGCTCGGAGGGAGCGCAGCGACCGGAGAGCAAGTCTAATGCTGGTATAGCGCATTCGCGAGTTGTATATAGTGGGTGCGATTTTTCATGTCCACACCACAGGCTTCCCGGTCGACTCTTCCCGGTATCTTGGTATAGCGCATGCGCGAGTTGTATATAGTGGGTGCGATTTTTCATGTCCACACCACAGGCTTCCCGGTCGACTGATCTGTGCAACGGTAAAAATAATTACAGAGAATGTGTTGCGAGATAAAGCAGAAATTTAATATAATACAATTCAAATATTGTTCTACAATATATTCTGGTACTTATTTTGCTAATATCTGGAATAATTTCGGGAATTTACGCCTTTTTACTATGTTATACGAAGAACAATCGATTCCCACAGGCTTCCCGGTCGACTGATCTGTGCAACGGTAAAAATTAATTACAGAGAATGTGTTGCGAGATAAAGCAGAAATTTAATATAATACAATTCAAATATTGTTCTACAATATATTCTGGTACTTATTTTGCTAATATCTGGAATAATTTCGGGAATTTACGCCTTTTTACTATGTTATACGAAGAACAATCGATTCAGTGACGAAGTAAGTTGTGCAATCTTGCACGTGGCGATGTGAGAAGTTCTCAGCTTTGGTCGTGTTGTGTGGTCGTGGATTTGTGGTTTGGGTTTTATCTTCGATTTCGGGTAGGTAAAAGCAATGAATTATTTTCAATACTTTCGTAGAAGTTATCGCAGCTTTCAGAGTATGTTGTCAAACGATTTTGGTGAAAAAAACTCGCCAAATTCGTAGTGTTTCAGCTCCGCTAAATAAAGGCATAGTTCCTCAGTCATGGCTGATTTGTTTTTCGAGCTCAGAACGTTTGGCTCGTATGCCAAAACTCCCGTCAACCCGACTATTACAGCGGGCAGTTAATCCAACCCGACTATTACAGCGGGCAGTTAATTCAACCCGACTATTACAGCGGGCAGTTAATTCAACCCGACTATTACAGCGGGCAGTTAATTCAACCCGACTATTACAGCGGGCAGTTAATTCGACCCGACTATTACAGCGGGCAGTCAATCACCCTTCGCGACCGATCCATAAGAAATTCAATCTCAACTTGAGAGCTTTAAGCCTTGGGGATATGAAACAGCCCATAACACTGTGCAACGACCCAAACAATATTGGTGACCATGTCTCTGCTTCAATTGAGATAACTGATAGCGGTAACAGAACTTTGAAAGCTGCGATGACCTCAGACTCGAAGTTAATAAGTAATGCTAACTTGCATGGAATTTGCTATAGACCTTCTATCAGAAAATATGTTGAGGTAGTTAGGAAACCTAAACGATGCAGAGATCGTGCTCCCTCGAGATTTTCCAGAAACAAAATATTGCAACTTTTACGTAAGAGACAAATCAGAAAGAAATTGAAATGCTTGCTTAGAAAAGTTGTTCCTTATTCATCACAAATTTATAAGTTGGCCAGCAATTATAAGTACTTTTTTGTGCTTTCCCTTCAACGAAGTGGCAGTTTTTTCAGCCAATATTTTTGTTCACCAAGTATCACAAAGCCATTTGTTGCTAAAAAACAGCACAGTGACCTACAGTACGTAATATATAAACTTAACAGAAATGTTGCATCATGCGATAGTACAGTGCCTGATTTGAAAGGTGGTATGTTTAGAAATGGTTCAAATATTGTATCACCTTGGAGTATTTTAGTTCGAAAGTTGTCATTACTTAATTTATCACCTGTTGATGTTGGTGGTGATGGCTCATGTTTTTTTCGAGCTTGCTCACATCAGATTTTTGGTCAACCTGAAAGGCATCATGAAATCCGTATGGCAGGAATTAATCACTTAAATAACCATGCAGAACATTATATTGAGAGTTTTTCAGGTAACTGCTGGCAAAGTTACATCTTAGAAATGTCTCAACCACAGACTTGGTGTGATAACATTGTTATCCAAGCTGTGTCCAATGCCTTAAATTGTTTCATTCATATAACTGACTCAACTGAAGGGTCACCTGCAAAACTAATAACTCCTGTTATAACTCCAGTTGTACACACACCTGTGCTCTTTTTGGGTTACATAAATGGTTTACATTATGTTTCAGTAGTACGAAATCAAAATCTTCCAAATATAAATGCAATCACTGATCAGAAAAGAAAGATTTTAGAAAGTACAGAGAAAAAAGGAATGTCACAGTTTAATGAAAATAAGAGAGCTAAAATATTTAGTGACACTCCAGAAGCCACAGCTGAAAAACGGGCAAAACAACGAGAGTACAAAAGAATCCAGAGATCACGTGAGACACCAGAATCTAGAGCAAAGAGACTTTCAAAGAAAGGGAACAGTATAAGAACAAAAAACAGGAACGTGATAGTCAAAGTGTTTTGACAAATAACAATGATTCTCAAACAACTTCTGATAATGCTAACATTGTGTTACAAGAAACTCATACAGAAAATGCTTCTGGTACAATAGTTAACACAATCAATGTTGAAAATCCTTTAGTACGTGAATCACAACTAGATGCACACCAAAACTATTTAAAAGAATTTGATGAAACATTTAATGGTCCCCTACATGAACAAACTTGGGCAAAATCGAACATGCAGAAATTTCATCAGTCTCTTCAATACTCAGTGAATCAGTGTAAAATTTGCAAAGAAGCATGGCCATTAAAAGAGCAACACATTAATTCTTTTACTTGTCGGCGATGTTCCAGAGATAAGCATAACCCCAAAGCATTTTCTGCTGAAAATTTTATGATACCAGCACCTGTCCCACAAGAATTACAAGAGCTCACTCAAACAGAAGAAATGTTGATTGCTCGTGCACTACCTATTATGAGAATTTATATTAAACCAGGTGGTCAAAGGGGTTATTCTGGTCATTGTATAAATCTGCCACAGAATGTTAAACAACTTGCATCATCTTTGCCAAGATATCCCAATGATATACCCATCATAATAGTAAAAGTTAAAGGTAAAAACAACACCTTTAAAGATGTCAATGTCAGGAGACAGAATGTCTATAACGCTTTACTGTGGCTTATACAGAATAATCCACATTACTCCGATGTGACTCTTGATAATAATGCATTAAACTCTTTACCAGAAAACGGCATTCCTTGTGGCATTTTGACAGTTGATTCTGACAATGACATACTATTAGAAGAACCAAATGAACCAAATGTGCCAACTACCACAGGTCAAGATGTAGATGATGTTGTATATGACAAGTCAACAGAAATGAGTAGTTTTTTACCTGTTAGCCAACACAAGGAACAAGAATTGGAAGCAATTAAGAACCAACTGTCTAGAGACACGCCAATGAATTGGCCCTCTTATGACAATGAACCTTTAAATGAGTACAATACACCATTTCTTGCCACCATGGCATTTCCTACTTTATTTCCTGATGGAAAAGGTGATCCTACCAATCCATCTGTTATGAAGAATGTGTCATTTCATGAAAGTATCAAACATTTACTAAAATTTGCTACAAAACAAACTAACAAATGGTATTACCGATTTGCTACCCACCCAAGATTTTCATATTGGGCTTTTGACATGATTCTGAGAAAAAGAACATTGCAGCAGAGTGGGATATTTTTAAGGCAA
Organism: Scolanthus callimorphus; assembly: GCA_033964015.1. Taxonomy (NCBI): domain Eukaryota; kingdom Metazoa; phylum Cnidaria; class Anthozoa; order Actiniaria; family Edwardsiidae; genus Scolanthus; species Scolanthus callimorphus. Next base: position 1,149,468 of record CM066916.1, read on the forward strand.
AATCCAGGTGAAGCTCATTTGACAATTGATGAATTAAAAGAGATGGCTTCAAATAATAATTCAGCACTTTTTATGTCAAAAGTCTCACGATATGTTGCAAACATAGGAGGAACAAATGCATATTGGCATAAGGTTAGAGAAGATTTAAAAGCTATTATTACCACAGTTGGCACTCCAACATTCTTTTTTACGTTTTCATCTGCTGATATGCACTGGCCAGAATTGCATGCTTTGTTTGGTGAAAGCACTAATATTGTAAACGACAAACGACAAAATGTCATTAATAACCCACATTTAGTGGACTGGTTTTTTACACAAAGGCTAGACAGTTTTATTAAACACTGGCTTTATAACACTCTTGGTGCAAAGTGGCATTGGTATCGCTATGAATATCAGGGTAGAGGTAGCATTCACTGCCATGGCACAGCCAAATTGAAAAATGATCCAGGGTTATGTGAACTCACTAAAGTTGCACTCAAAGGCTTTTTAGCTCAAAAATGGAAAGATGAGCATGAACTAAACACAGATACTTCACAGCTTGATCAAGACATACTTGCTGGTAATGAAGCTGCTGAAATAGCTTGTAAATATGTAGATTGGTTACTTTCAACTGTCAATCCAAATCCCCCAGAAGAAAATTTGTGGATAAGGCCTGACACTCATCCTTGTCAGAGAAGGCACCAAGACATTCCTGATTATGATATGGATTCAGATTATTGTGATCTTCTAAATATGGTTCAAAGACACACTCGTTGTAGCACAAATTATTGCTTACGTAAAAAAAGTAACGAGAAGGAATTGAAATGCCGGTTTAATTTCCCTATTGACCATTGCACAAAGACTAAATTAGTCTTTGAACAACTACACAATAAATCAAATGACATGCAGTACAGAGCAAAGATTATAACCAAAAGAAATGATACCCGTCTAAATAGCAATCAACGACTTCAGTTACAAGGTTGGCGAGCAAATTGTGATATCCAAGTCGTCATTGACCATTATGCCTGTGTGGAATATTTAACGAAGTATGCAGCCAAAGGAGAACCTCGATCACCACTTTTAAAAACTGCCTTTAATACTATAATAAACAATGCATCAAGTGACAGCAGTCCCCATAGAACCATTAAAAAGGTGATAATGAAAACTCTAGGGGAGCGTGATTATGCAGCCCAAGAAATAATGCATCACTTATTATCCTTGAAACTCCATAGTTCATCATTTACAGTAATACCCGTCAGTTTAACTGGCTCTCGCAGAGTTGTAAAAAACCATCATCATTAGAAGAAGGTCAAGTTTGCTGTGAGAATTCTCTACTTGATGTTTATGCAAATCGTAGCAATTATGATAAGTCACCTGAACTTGTCATGCACAACTTTGTACAATTTGCAACTAAATTCAAAGTTGTAAATAAAAAGCTGACAAAGCAGCCTGAAAATGTGATACCAAGAATTTTCCCTACTTATTCATCAAACCCCAAAGGGCCAAACTTCCCTTTGTATTGTAAATATCAGCTAATAAGATATAAGCCTTGGAAAGGAAGGCAGGATAATGCATGGGATGATGTGAAACCATCAAATGAAATTTTCATTCAGAAATGGCAGGAGTTCCTTGAAACTCGATATGCACAAGAAAATGTACCAGGATGGTTTGATAAACTTCAAGAAGTTGTTAACAGTCAACAAGATTGTGATGATACACCCAATGATAATTCATCTCCAAATGAACGAGAAGAATGGATGACTTTATGTGATCTATCATTTGATAATAACAATAACAGCAGCAATCACCAGTCTCAATGTGACTGGCAACAAGACAGAAATCATTATACAGATCAACAAATTGGAGAAATGCCAACATGGATAAAAACTAGAAAGGAAGAGAATGTTTGTAACCTTCAAACCAGCTTTGATATTATTGACTGTAACACTTTCAGTGAAATGCAAGCTGTAGCTTATAATATTGTAAAGTCACATTCAGACTCTAATATCCAAGAGCCTCTTTGTATGATAATAAATGGTGTAGCTGGTACAGGAAAGAGCTACCTCATTAACGCAATCCGTGGACTTTTAAGGCATAAATGTGCTATTACTGCCACTACTGGCAAAGCTGCATTCAATATCAGAGGACTTACAATTCACTCCTTGTTAAAACTCCCTGTTGGACCACGAGGAAATAACGATCTGACTGGTCAAAGTTTAACAAGATTGCAAGAAAGTCTAAAAAGCATAAATTATATTATAATTGATGAGTATTCAATGCTAGGACAGAAAACATTTGGCTGGATTGACAAACGGTGTAAACAAGCTAGTGGATATTGTGAGCAGCCCTTTGGAGGGTTCTCAATTATACTTACAGGTGACCCAGGCCAGTTACCACCAGTAGCAGATAAGCCACTTTACCATGCTAAACCAAGTAATAATATAGGAGATCAGGGTTATCTTGCTTACAAAATGTTTGACAAGGTTATCAAGCTGACAGTCAATCAAAGAGTACAGGGAGCTGATCAACAGCAAAATCAGTTTAGAGAATTACTACTTAGACTTCGTAAAGGTCAATCAACTATTGATGATTGGAATCTTCTGTTAACACGTCAGCCAGGAAATATTCCAAATCTCGACTACTTTGATGATGCAATAAGATTATTTTACAGTAATGAAGAAGTTAGAAACTACAATGATGAACAGCTTACTAAGCTACAACAGCCCATAGCTTCCATCAATGCTCATCATTCATCAGCTTTAGCAAAGAATGTTAGCTCAGATGATATGTCAGGCTTAGAACCACTACTTCGTCTTGCAAAACAATCAAAAGTCATGTTGACCATGAATTTATGGCCCAGTGTTGGTCTTTGTAATGGAGCTACAGGAGTTGTTAAACACATAATATTTCAAACAGGCATAGACCCTCCTAACTTGCCAATTGCAGTAATTGTGCAGTTTGATAATTACACTGGTCCATCTATTAGTGATACCATTCCATCTTGCGTTCCCATATGTCCCATAACAGCAACAGCTAACTTAACAGATGGCCTCCACGAAAGACAACAGTTGCCCCTTAAACTCTCATGGTCTATTACAATTCATAAAAGCCAAGGGCTTACACTACCTAAAGCATGGATTGATATTGGAAAATCAGAAAAGACTCCAGGTGTTTCATATGTAGCTTTGAGTAGAGTGAAAACTTTGTCTTCTTGTGTGATAAAACCAATGAGCTATGACAGATTAACTGCATTAAAATCATCTACTACTTTACAATACCGTCTACAAGAGGAAGATAGACTAGATGCATTGGCACAAGCAACTTTCCATACTTATCTTCACCCTGATGAACACCATTTGATATAGTCAAAATATATTCAAATTTCTAGTGATTTCCTTATTGTGTTTTCATGTGTATTGGTTCTAAGGAGTTTATACTAATGGATACTTGTGATAAGCATATCTATCACTTACATATAAATCATTACACACAACAATACACTATGTTGTGCAATCATTATTACCCTATTGAATAGCTATGACTGTAACTTTGGTTTAATTGCTGTAATAAGTCAAACTTTCTCAATATTAAATAAATATGTATCTACTTTCTAAACATATATTTTTTTACATCATTTCCCTATCCAGTTTTATTTCTATAATTGAATCAGGTAAGAATTTTAGTTGAACACATCTTTTTTAATTCATTGGCCACTTATTAATGTTTTTTTTTTAAACAAGGCCTTCCACCTTTTTTCTCAAACAAACAAACTGCATATACAATATTGTGTTTACACCTTCTTTGTGTTACAGAAATATGAGCCAAGAAAGCAAACAAAGACATCAGGATCCCATCTCAGTGAATCAAGACCATAATATGAATCAGGAAGGTCCTATGGTTGTTGGTGTCATACAGTTAAATCGACCTCAATTCGCAGATAAAATACTCTCCCATTAATAAAATTCATTGGCAGCACCGCTTTTCGAAAAAAAAATCATATTTGGATAAACTTATATCCACAGATGAAAGTTATCTTTTGGATGAATTTGTACGAAATTTATCTGTTGCCGTCCTCCGAGCACTCACTTTCTATTAGAAACTTCTAGTATACTCTTTACGCCGCTGACTACACATCTAACCTACAGTGCACACTCTCAGGAATTCTTGTTGAATAATTACTCGTGTTGCCGACGAATAGCAGTCCCCACGTGTTCAGTAAATAAAGGAGACAGGGAAGTAAGTGACCATGCATTGATGAGATGGGATTCTTTTTTGGCAAATATTTTTCTTTGCGTCAGTTTTAGGCCCTTACTCATTTACCGCCGCGCCAGATGTGCGGTTTCTAAAGGTGAATTTTGCAAAATTAGCCAATCTCACCAAGTATGGCATATCAAGTTTTGGGCTACCTGTGGACCGCGTTGGGCACGCATGACCACTTTTTCTCATCGGCTGTTCAAATCCTTGCGGGCGCAGTAAACACAAGAGGCCATACTTGTGTTGGGTTCTGTTGTTATATTTGAGGATTTAGCTATACTAAAGAGCGTGAATTAACTCCAGTGTTTCCTTCCACGTTGCCGAAAGACAAAACCGAAAAGGTTTTCGTGCGGTAATGGCGTTTTAGGTGGATTATTTGGGTACCCAATTGCCCAAGAGCTACCCATCTGTCGTCGAAGGCCGTCTTGAAGAAAGAATCGATCGTGCCAGAGTTTGCTGTAAGAAGGAATGTGTGCCGCTTTATAGAGGTAAATATCTTCTGGGATATATGTTTCATGTTCTTTAGGATGACTGTTCAACGGAGAGGAGTTCTGGCATGAATGCATGTTCAACACGTTTCGTAAAACGTGAAACCCGATACATTAATAGACTATTGCACTCTAAATCATTGATCGAATTATATTGCCTATTCGCTCTGTCAGGGTTGCACAGAATTGCTGTGTAAAGTGGGGTTCGTAAAGTGGCGCAGTTACATGTCTGTTCTCGAATGTTTCTTTTTTTTGAGAGAAAGAAAGCATTGGAATTCGAAAGTGAAATTGTCAAAATGACCCAGGCCTTTCGTTTATGTACTGCAACATTGGGTTTATATGGGGTTGAGTGAAGGTCAATTGAATTATGTTTATTTATTTTCACACGAGTACCAGAAGTATCATTGATTGCATGCTGCATATACTTAGCATTAAAATTCTTTGAGATCCTGTTTAGCCTTCAGAGATAAATCAATCCTACATTGGTTTGTATTTGACTTGTATCACCTCCAGGGGGTGTTCCCTAAATGTTGGACTTGACCAGAGAGGAAGTCATTTCAGTCTGTGGGTAGCGCACATGGGGAAAAAGGTTAAAAAGGCCAACTCAAGAAGAACTATGAAAAAATAATAGCAGGAATCCTTTGGGGGATTTGGCAGCATGTGTGAGTTTTGTGCACATATTCTGCATGTTCTAACAGGCTGGTTTCCCTTTTGTAGATATGGCAAGTGGTTATGGAAAATTCACAGTGTTCATTAACCCATCCTGTTCATGTGGACCAGTACTAAACCCCAATGCTACTGCTAAATTACAATCGTCATTCCAAGGCTCAATACCAATAGTTACCAAAACTGTTATTGAAGAAATAATCAAATGCAGTTATAACATTAAAGATGCGTTTAAGTGTGTACCTACGGGAGGCGGTACTGTAACAATAACAGCCAATCACAAAGGAAAGAAGTTACTATGCACCTTGGCAACAGTGGACAGAAAGAAGCACTTTTGGAAAATTATAGATGAGTTTTTAACTGAGTTGGGATGCTGTGAGAATTTAGTTACTCTTGAAAATGGGAATTGCAAACAGTGCAGAGGAGGTTAGTACTTTGTTAATTGCTTATGATAAAATATACTTGTAGGGGTGAATTTAAGTAATTAATAATAACTAGCTGATGCCCGTGAACATGGAAATTGTAGTCTGCTAGCCGGCTCTCCAGTGCTTTTTTGATATGTGATTTTTTGGCGCGCGGGATTCTTCTTTCAAACTTTATAAACATGATTTACAAACCTCCCCTCAACATAGAACCTCCTCGCTCCATGCTGAAATAAATCTGAAGAAAGCCCCCCAATAATTTGTTTTTGCACTGTTCCGACCCTGATTTTGGTGCAAAAATCACACGTCTCTCTTATCAAATCGGCCAAAGAGCCTGCTAAAATTGAAAATGCAAGTCTGTTACATAAAAACACTTAGAATTATTTTTTGGGGATTTTTTTTGTACGTGTAGCATATCCCAGCAAGGGTAGAGAAGAAACAGGTCAACTAAAAATTGCTTTCTTTATTTAGGGTCTTAGCATGCGCTCTGTGAATTAAGGCAGTGTCTAGCAGTGGTGTACATTTGTTCAAGCTTGAATGGAAATTTTTCTCAGTTTAAAGCTTTCAAATCAAAATTATCCCTATACATGACTTTAAGTAATCTGTAACAGAACCATTAAGGTCTGGATGTCTATTGTGCTTTCATCTGAGCAAACTGATTTCTTTTTTAGTTTCTGTGGGAGATTTCAACATGGAGGCGATGGGGCTTTGTCTCTCGCTTAAGAAATCGCTTGAATTAGAACTTAGCTCAAGGTCAATCTTTTCCAACAAAAACACCTCACTGGACTGTTTTCTTCCTTTTCGTCAGGTTTGTGAACTTCGTTTCACGATACATGTCAGGATTAATATTTAAAGAATATTATTCATGGCTTTGTGTTGTGAAAATCTTCATTTCGACTTCACCGCGCACTCTGCAAACCAAGGCAGTGGTACGTTTGTTCAAACTTGAATGAAAATTTTCTCAGCTCAAAGCTTTCGATTTAGAATTAGCCCTGTACATGCCTGTAAGTAATCTGTAACAGAACCATTTAGGTTTGGATGTCTAGGGCGCTTTGGGCTGTGTGAACAGTGTTTTTTTTAGTTTCTGTGGGCTAGACTTCAACATGGCGCCTATGCAAACTTGATCTGCTCGCTTAGAAAAACGCTTGAATGAGAACTTCTGTTCACTTGATTTTTTTGAAATAAAAAACAAATTTGCCACATCCTCGCCAGCAACGTCTAGAAATGGTGTGGTTGGGGGGTTTCTAGCTCAGCCATTTTTCCGTAAAAGGGTGGACAACAGAAATTTTCCTTAGCGTAATTATATATAAGATAATAATAAATATTAAAATCATTTTATACACCTGACACTTTGGATATGTCATTTCTGCCATTTTGGTATTGGTAACGATTTCTTCAAAAGCTTTCCAAACTCATTCTGACATATGGATTGATTTCACAGAGTGCGACCTCACTTGACTGACAGAGTGGAAATTACCAAAAATAAAATGTCTAACTTCGCCATACTTCAAAATATAAGCTCACGATTCCATATACAAATAGTTTCTGTGACCAAAAGCTAAGCTTAATTCCAATTTTTAAAGAAATTTGAAGACTATGACTTTTAGATATGGTCAACCAAAGTTTGCATAATTCCTGATCAAAGTCTAATATCTCGAAGACGGATCCATTAGAAAAAAAGTCATTTTTGATATTTTGTTTTCCATCAAACGAGGAGTCTGTATGCAAAAAAATCAAGCTTATCTGAGTTAACCCGACCTTACTATTTGAAATTTTAGTGTTTTTTGCAGGGTTTTTCCACCCTGTCCACTTGACTCACATCTTGTTGTTGTTCTTGTTTCAGGTGGATCTGCTGTTAAACCAAAAGCTAGGTCAAGAACGGGAAGGTACACTCAATATAATATCATAATATCGTGTATACAGTATTATATAGAAGATGGTAGACGTATGCAATCCCCTCTCCCTTTTGGTGTGTACTTCAGGAGAACAAAATGTATTGCAAATTTAACTTGATACTTGATCAGCCATGCAAGATTTGGACTGTGGAGCTATTAACCCCTGATTGTGTAATTCCAGAAAATAGACAAAGACAATCTTTCTCTTGCTCACAATGTTGTTTTGCCTTTATCTTTCAGGAAGAGTGATTTAGAACCACCAGGTAAAGAAATTCAATATATCTAACAATAAAATGCAAAATATTGGCAAAGACAATTTTGAATGAATGAATGAAAGAGAGGGAGATTGTGTGGCCAGGTGGTCAGAGCATTGCCCTCGTAACCCAATGACCAGAGTCTGGCTCCTTGACCATTCTTTGAACACAGCTGAGCAGCATCATTCACTAGATAAGATCCATTCCCCTGTCATTAAGGAAATTACAGAAGGTAAAGGGGCCCAATACACCTCTTATTGTTTGTTGGTGGGTGGCGGTCCTTAGGGAAACTCTCTCCCTGGTGTTGTTCTCACATCCTTGTTCTTTGGGCCCAGACTGTGCCTGAAGGTTGGGGTTTGGATCCCATTCCAATGGAAGGTATTTGTTTACTGGGAGAAGTTGCAACTTCTGGGAAAAGTTCTCTCCACTCCACATCCTGATTATTTTCTATTCTGATGTGACATTTTGCTTAGTTTGAATTGTGAAAACCTTGCTTTGCAGTTAAAAGGCAAAGCATTATAACAAGTCATCTTCAATCTTATCAAGACCAAATACAACCTCTCTGTGTCTCCATCAAAGCACTTCCAACAAGCACATTACAACCTTACCTTAAAGCCCTTGAACTTAGGACAAAAAATAACACTTCACAAAGCTTATTACAACAAACAAGTACTAGCAACCAAAGTACTCGTTCCAGTGGCCTCAAGTTGACATTACCTAATGAAAACCCCACAGAGATTGCCCAGCCCAACTACTTAAGGTCTCCATACAAGACACTTTTTCCAGGAACTCTTTCTGGAAATTTGAGTCCACCATCATCACCCGAAGCTGGTATCATAAGAGAGCTTTTTCCAGCTCTTGATGTTGATCTGGGCGATGATGATGCTTCACCTAGTAGCAGCAGTGGCAGCCCTTCTAAGGGAACCTCCCAAAGTGATGCATCAGGCTCAGATGCAGGAAAAAGCCCTGTGAGTGATATCCTCCCACCACCAAGAACACCAAGGGTGAGAAGAAGGATCCCAAGTGATTCAGAAGAAGTAAGCGGCCCAAGTAAGACCCCCTTGACTGATCTGTACGCTCAGCTGGTTCTAGCTCATGGTGGTACCCCACACAGCAGCAATGACCTCGACTCTGGACTGTCCGCATCAGCTGATGGTGAAATCAAGGCCGCTTACGAGGCACTAGATGGAGAAGACACAAGGGGCGGGGAGTCAGTTACTAGTCTGGATGCTGCTACAACAGAGGGAGCTGCAACAAGCACCAAAACAAATCAGGTATAGACTAGCTTCCTGTAGAACTTGTTACTACATCCCACTTGTAAATGGCAAGTTGCATTGAAGATCATGGGTTCACTGCTTGGGATCGTTTTCTAATCGTCGATACGTTGTAAGTTGTTGCTGTAAAATGTGAAGTGGCTTCTCCTTTTCCCCTTAACGTGAAACCAAGGTCCAACCAACGTTTATTTTAGTCTCTGAAAAGCACGGTACAATGGCAAGTTCTTTGTGTTGTCAAGAAAAAGCTCGTGATTTTGAAACTTTGTTTAGACGTTCCTTACCAAATATTTGCAGCGTGCAATCACTTTGTTACTATTATCGTGGCGTCTTCGATTTGTTTTTCGACAAGACATTTTTTCACCCTCCATTTAATTCTAACAATAATCTCTTCTATCTGTTTAACAGGCGGATAGTCCAACTGGCGGAAAATCTGCTATGGTAGGTAAGATAACAGAACTGGAACAGAAGAATGAACAACTCGAAAAGCAAACTCGCAAGTTGAAAGGCTACGTGAAACATCTTGCAAAGAAGCAAGGCATCTCAGCTCTGTCTCAACTTGGAGATCTTCCCATGGTAGGCACCCCCCTGAACATCCCCTCGAAGACGATGACGAGGAATATGGACAAGGACATGATATACCTGACACGATTATGGAAGAAATAGCAGAAGCCAGTTTACAAGAGGAAAAAGCTGAAGAGGAAGCTAGTAATAGCCCTGCAGCAGCAGCCCCTCCTCCGGTATGTTCCCTAACAAGTCAAGAGGCAGGGAGAACTGAGAGAAACGCAGAAACCAGTTTCGGAGGGAAGGAGGGTGCTGCAGTGGCGGAGGAAAGGGAGAAGGAAATAACTAAGGATAACTTAAACCAAGCAGTTTCGACATCAACACCGGATGCAGAGCAAACTGAAAACCATGAGGTAGTTCCTGTTACGGAAATGAACAACAAGACTTGTCAGCACAGGCGCAAAACTCCTCTATTAAAAGCGAAACGACGAAGGTGCCGTGTATATTGATAGAGGACTCGCCGCCACCTTTTCCTCCCATTAGTCCAACCATGCCATCGGCACACACAACGGGATTTGACCCATCTCCACTGAACGACCTGGGACCCATCAGTACAGTTACTAATATTAGACCAATGGAGAACCCTCCAGCACCGGTAATAATTGCACAGCACTCGTCGGTTATTTCTAATATTAATCCACAGACAGGACCACCAGTTCCTTTTCAGGGCGTGGCACAAGGTGCAGGGGTATGGGGTGTGACTAACGTCGAACGCTATACTGGTATTTACCAGCCTTTACCAAGTCAAGGAAATATGCTTCCTCAATCTCAAGGGCAAAATGTTCAGAGGATTGCACAGGGGCAACCCGGCAAATCTACACCACAGCAAGCCCAGGGCAGCTGGGTGCCTTCGAGCAACATGCAAGGCCAATCGAGCTTACGTAATACGTCAGGCCAGAACGTGAACTTGTATGGGACATCTCGGCAGACGGCTCTCTTGGCGCAACTAATGACACATCAAGCACACGAGCGTATGCGAGAAACGCAGCGCATGATGTCTGCAGGACCATGGCCCTCTCCAGGGCTCACACAAACCACCACATCTGGCGATGAGAGGTTCCACCAAATGGCTGGCGATATGACTGGGAGGAACAATATGTTGCAATATCCTCAGCATAGGTTTCCAAGTATAGTTCAGTCATTAGGCTTCTCAAACACGGGCAGCGCGCAAAATAGTGGCAACAGAACGAATAACTCAAACATGAACCTAGCAGTGATGCGGGCTCAGACACAGCATGTAAACCGATCCCAAAGCTCAAGTTGGATTGGCAATGTCTTGCCTGGTACCAATGGAAGCGCTCTGACCAGTTCCTCTACAGCCGGGCGAACAGGCCAGAATCAGGCAGTGACATCAGGGAATCAGCTTGGGCCGCGACAGAACATCGGGTCTATGAGAAATGCTGCCCTTGTAGGCCATCAACGGCCTCCTAATGTTTCATTACTTGCAAGTTCGTACGGCAACAGGACTTTGTCTAGTGATTCCCCAGCTGGGACCCTTCAAGTCGCATCCGGACAAACTAGGAGTTGGGATTTTAGACAATTTACTCAGACAACGCCACAGGTTATCAGCCAGAATATCCAAAATGCGATCACAAACATCAGCTCTGCGGGACGTTCTGCGAACAATGGTCTGTCGGGAGTTCAACTAAATGTGGCGAGCACCGCGCACACGACGCACTCACATCCGCTCACGAGCCAGATTGTCAGCCAAAGTCTTCCAAGTGCAACTAATGTGAACTTTGGAAATTCCAGTAACAACTCTGTGTCAGTTGCAGCTAGAGTAGCAAACACCACATACTCCCAGTTAGCGACACAGAGTTTGAGCCAAAATATTCCATGTGTAACTAATGTGAACTCTGTAAATCCCGGCAGTAGCAGCACGGGATCAGTACATATACAAGGACAACTTACAACCTCTAATGCTGTCACCGCAACAGTTACATGCAGGCCTGCATCTGCTAATGCTACCCAACAAGTTCCTTTGATACAAGCAAGACCCACGTCTGTTAGCACTCTGTCCCAGTTACAAGTACCTTCGGCGCCGACCCCGCCCGTCCAACCGCCTTCAGCTACGAGTACAGTAGCCCAGCCCCAACCTCGGAGCTCTACTACGCCAAGTGCGGGCCAGGAGGCGAATCACTACAGGCCACTTGGGCCTGTAGCGTCTACTCTAGAGTTAAAATCTCACGCACTTGGTACACCCGGTAACACGATCCCCAGGCCTACTGCCGTGTTAAACACATTCAACAACGTGTTGACCATGATATGGAACATGCGCAATGATGATTGTACGCCCAAGGTTTGTTTGTACGAATTATACGGACTACAGGTTAACGAGGAGGAAGAAATTACTGCGGACACCAAATGGAAGCTTGTCGGTGTAATGAAAGCTCTTCCTCTCCCCATGGCCTGTACACTGACTCACGTGACCCCTGGCAAGACCAGTTTGTTTGTTGTTAGGGCGGTGGCAGAGGGGGGTGTAACGGGACCCTTTTCCGGTATTTGTCGTATCCGCGGGTAAAGCGTCTCAGTAACCGAGACACAGAAACATCCTCCTAATATAAAGAAGCGAAAACTTCAGAACAACTATAAAGGCTGGCTCTCTCTGGGACGCAAGCGCAGGACGCAAGCGCAAGGCAAGCGTGAATCATAGCGACGCAAGCACAAGACTAAAATCAACATTGATTAGTTGCTTGCGCTAGTGTTCACTTGATTCACACTAGACGCAAGCGCAAAGGAACGCAATGTCTCGATTTTCTTGCGCTTGCGTCTGCGCTTGCATTCTAGCGTGAGCCACAAAAGGAAAGGTATGATTTTGATATCCTTGCGCTTGCGTTCCAGTGAGAACCAGCCTTAAAGCGACTGAGATTCTTTAGCTTGCATGAATATCCAGAGGAAGATGCCAGAGCGTTGTTGTTGCGCGCAGCAGTTGGGACAAAGATTCAAGGCATTGCGCGACAAAGTGTTATAGCATTGCGCGACAAAGTGTTATAGCATTGCGCGACAAAGTGTTTAGCATTGCGTGACAAAGTGTTATAGCATTGCGTGACAAAGATTCAAGGCATTGCGCGACAAAGTGTTGTAGCATTGCGCGACAAAGTGTTTAGCATTGCGTGACAAAGTGTTATAGCATTGCGTGACAAAGAGCAAAACAGGCACATTACGAACGTTATTTTCGTATTCCCTTGACAAACAAAGGCCTAATGCTCGTGATGTGAACAGATGCGATACACATGATGAAAGCCAACTCACAAGTTGACTATAAAAGTTATTTTATCAGAGCAGTTATTATGATGTCAGAAGGCTTTTAATATTTAACTCTAGTCAGTATATATGCCCGGCGTAATCAATCGAACAAATCCGAACAAAAAATAAATCGAACACCAATCGTTCGATTTGTTCGGCAATCGAACTCGAGCTTTGCTGTGAGTTCGATTTTCGAACAAAATCGAACAGATTGGATTGTTTGATTTTGTTCTGTGTGACAGAGAAAATAAGTCAATTTACAGCGGAAAGGAAGGACTCGCAAACCTTTGGGGTTGGGATGCTACTGATTTTTGTCGTCCATGTAATTTTTATTTGTTTACCACATTTGTTCCGTTCTACTAAATCAGGCAGCATATTTTGGCGTGAAACATTTGATTTGTCTTAACGTTGTAGCTTAAAACATCTAGAAGTTCAGTTAGTACAAATTCTGTACTATATTCGGACTTGTTGGTACCTCTTAGGAGTCAAAATCAGCTAAAACCACTCCCAATTTGGTACCTTTGGGGAGAAAAATCTAAGTATGTTCGATTTCCGAACGTTCGATTTTGTTCGATTGTGAAGATTTTGCTGTGAGTTTGATTGCCGAATAAGTCGAAAATTAAAGCAGATTATCGCATGGAGATTTTGCAAATGGAAATAAAGATTGTGCTTTAATTACCTGGTCTTGATAATGGTAAATATGGATACAAATATATGGGGGGGGGGGGGCTTTGATTTTTTGGGCGCCGAATTTTTTATTTTTTTTTTTTTGGGGGGGGGGGGGGGGGGGCTCAAATTTTTGGGCTTACATTCGATCGAGGGGGGCCAAAACGTTTTGGGCGCTGACTGTAGACAGGGTGACATTGATGGCTTCATCATAGTAACACACGTTGATAATATCGTGTGCCGTTTGCGCATCGCGTGCATAAAGAAGACATCTAATACAGTTTTAGAGAACACGCGTAACGAAGCCAATTATAATCCCCTACTTAAAAGCCTCGCGGTCAGTCGCTACTATGTTTGCAAAGAACTGGCACCTTAGGTCAGCGTGAGTTCGATGTTACAAGCATAGAAATTCATCGGGCCGCATTTTACGCACGTGAATGTTCATCAACCTTTTCTCTGAGGCTTGATGAAATGTGTTTTTTAAAATCAGAAGAAGAAGAATGCGATCCTCTCATGATTCGTCCCCCCCCCCCCCCAGGCGATAAATAATGACCGGTCCCTTAGTTCAATGGTGATAATAGCAGTTTTGAGTAGTGGATCAATCAATTTGGAAAAAACTGTGATTTTTCTATTCACATGGCACAACAGTAACACTACGAGGGAGGGGGGGGGGGGGGGGTGATTTTTCTATTCACATGGCACAACAGTAACACTACGAGGGAGGGGGGGGGGGGTTCTTGTCAGAGAAGTGACCAGCAAGCGTGCGAGAGCCCCTTTAAGAGTTGGAAAAAACTGTGATTTTTCTATTCACATGGCACAACAGTAACACTACGAGGAGGGGGGGGGGGGGGGGATCATATTTTTTTGGGCTGGCATTTGAGGGGGGGTCAAAATTTTTGGGCTTGCATTTTAGGGGGGTCAAAATTTTTGGGCCTTGGGTTTGGAAAAAATGGATTTTAAGAGGGCGATTCTTTTTTGCTGATGACACCACGCCAAGGGCCTGTTGTCCATGGCCCTCTCACGAGGCGAAATCGTGGTTGATCATGAATTTAATATACTGGTATACATTGGGTCACATAAAAGAAAAGAACCACTCTGAAATGACAAAAGGTCTTTAGCGAACCGATCCCAAAGAATCGGTTTGTTGAGAAAGGGGGGTTCATTTGCACCCAATGAACCCCCCTGCATCCGCGCCTGGAAAAACAAGCAGATTCTCGAGAGAAACGTAAGGTCGCCATCTTATTATCCCCCAAAACACAGGTAACCCACGTAAAGCCCACGAAGGCATTTACGATTTCTTTCCTGGAATTCCTGGTAGGTTTCTAACATAGTTATGATCCAGTAGTCTCCATTAGTCCAGCACGCATTGAAACGTGTATTAAAATGAGTAATTTAAATATATTCTACTATAAGGGATGGACCATTAGAAAAGTGATGGGGGGGGGGGGGGCAAAAAGCAAAAAAAAAATATTCATACAAGGAAAAAAAAATCAAGATCATGCAGCCTCGGGGAAACAAACTCCCCCTTCCCCAAAACCCATACTATACACAACAAATGGAATGTTCATCTATCTTTTCTCTGAGGCTTGATGAAATGGGTTTATCAAAATCAGGGCGCGCTTCACGTGCAACACGCGAGTTCGCAAAATTATGAAAGTCGCAGTAATTCCTTGTCCGATAAGCCACAAAAAAAAATTCTAGCAAGACCTTGCGCTGTAAAAAATATTCATGCGACAAAAACTCTCCGAAAAATTTTTTGAACAAGAGAAGAAAGTCCCACCCCCCCTCCCCCCCCACCACCCATCACTTTTCTAATGGTCCGTCCCCCCCCCCACCACCCATCACTTTTCTAATGGTCCGTCCCTAACGCAATACTCCTTCAATATACACAGAGCAATATATGCGTTGCATGCATTTTTATAAACAATTTTTAAGGTATTAAACCTTCACGGCTATTAAAGCACATTATGTGCCACAATCTTGGATGATGGATGATTTTTTTTTCAAGATTTTTTTTACGTCTCTAAGATATTGTAGGATATTTATTTCGTAAACTTAGTTGAGGATTATGACAAATATGCTGTGCAGGATATTTTTTTTCGAAATCATCCACCCCCCCCCCCCCCCCCCCCCCCCCCTTCAGAAGTCAAATGGTCGGCCCCTTACGCAGTTTCACTTTAATATACTGCCCCCCCTGCCCCCTTGTTTGTTGTCACAACACGAATTCTTTTACACTAGTCCCCTTTCCATTCGATACAACCGACAATGTACTCGTGCACGAGTAGTTTGCCTTTGGCTCATTCATCTGTGTCATCGAAACTTCGACTTGCGCTGGACTAGAGTTTTGTAGGTTGCTTGGCATGTTATGACTTTCGTGATTCAAGTCCGATCCAGGATGTTCACTTGTCTGAGCCGTGTGTTCCCTTTCTCGTCGCTTTTTCCCACAAAGACAAGCACAAACCATCAAACACGCGAATAACAAGGTCAAGAGTACAATCCCCGTGTAGAACTCTTCGGGTTCTAAATTTGCGATAAGATTGGATTTAGTATTTGGCAAAGTTGCAGAAGTTGTTTCAGTTATCTCAGTCCCATTGAATACGGAGTGTATCACCTTGGTTTTCGTGGTAGAAGATGTTGCAACTGATTGTTCACTTGTAGGATAATTAATGGTGGCTATTACATATATCAAGTCTTGGATAATAAATAGTATCCACAAATTCACATCATTCATAGTAAATAATCCGATTAATTTCAAGGATAACACGGTTTTGATGCCCTATGCATGTTTTGGTTCTGAGATGCAAAGTAAGCACGTTTTATTGGTCACGAGTTAATAACCGGTTTGAGCAGGTTTTTCTTTCTAGGGTCACTGTCACGCCAGTCTAGACAACTGAGAAACAAAACAAGAAGACTTATCGAGTTTTCTCCTGCGTTCCCAATGTAGCCTTTTATAAAGACCTCAAACTTTCAGGCCTCCTAAGGGGGGTCTTGGAGTCCTGGAGCCCCATGAATTTTTCTTCTGGAGCCTAAATAGAAGGGTTTTTACTCTGGAGCACCAATCATTCACACTGGACATGGCTTTTAACACCCCCAAATCAGAAACTCTCTTTTGTAGTATTTTGCATTCTTGATCTTCGGGTTGTCTCATTTCATCTCAGTTTGGCTGGAGCCCAGAGCCCACCCAACCCCCCCCCCCCCGGGGAGGGGGACTCCCATATTTTTTGGGCGGGGGTGCTCGTCGTACCTTTTAGGGTTTAAAATCAGGCCTCTGGTACCTTTTAGGGGGTAAAATTCGAAAAAGTGTAATTTTTTTCAGATAGGTACCTGTTAGAGGTCCGTTCTAGCAAATCACACTTGTTGGTAGCCTGAATTTCAGACGTTTTCCCTCGTAAAAAATACGCGAGAAAATTACGAGGGAAATACGTTTTGTTGGTACCTTTTAGGGGTAAAATCGAAAGTTCCCGACGAGCACCCCCGCCCCTAGAATATTGGAGTAACCCCCACCCCCGGGCCACCCACCTAGAACGGAGCCCAACAGCCCGACTTTTCTCTCTGGAGCCATGGGACTCTTCGCGTTTAGTGCCCGCCTGGCAGGCTTTTTCTCGTCTAGCTGTCGTGTATATCCGTCGATGATGAGAAGTCTTTGCTTTGTGGCTCTGCAAAGCACAGTCATGGTCGTTGCTAGGATGTTTTGTATAGTTAATGTTGCACAATGCTTATGCTGAATAAATTATTATGATTACGATTATAATTTTATCGGGGGAGTGGTGAGGATCCCCCAAATGAATTTTCATAATTTTTATCACGACGGTTAAAATCCGACGGATGCGCGAGATTTGACACAGCGCATGCCCTAACGCTCCAGATCAGCCAATCAGCGAAGGCCATCAAATGGCTGCCACCAGAGTTTAGCCTATCCCGCGAGGTGACGCGCCGAGGAGCTCTCATTCTCGTACCAAGAGCTACCCCCCCCCCCCCCCGACTCGTTGCCTCGCAGGGAGGCTCTGGTAACATCCATTTGAGGGCCTTCGCTGATTGGCTGAAATGGCGCGCATGCGTACATAAAACTAGCTTAATCTCGCTTTAAAAAACATATCTGTCAAAATAACACTGGCATTCGTTTCCTAGTCTCGTCGAGATTGATAAACAGGCGTAGTGTGGAGACGGAAAACTTCTGTTCCCTTTTCGGATTGCGATGAAGTGTGTACTGAAAACTTTTGTTCGTTTTCGGGGCAAATTTAGCCGGCGTAGTGTAGACAGGCACGTCCCCGGGCACATCTGTGAAGAGAATTCTTCTGTTCATAAAATGTCAGGCTCGTTCGAAAGCCTTGCCTTTCACTTTTCCTGACTGATCCTCAAGTAGTTAATAGGTGATTACTGGTGTAGACAAGAAAAAGGAATGCAATTATGGAAACGTTTTTACAGATGATAGAGATTATAAGCGAGGTACGTGAGAGGGCTACTCACTGGATCAAAATTGATAACAAGCTCCTAATTAGATTTGAGGAAGCCAATCCAGTGTTAGTGAAAGCCAATAAAGTGTTGGTTCGATTTCACAGGTGCTTTGTGGGGCTCCGCGTGGTGATAGCTTAGAACTTACGCGCCTGGATGGCGAGTCCTCAAATCGATAAACTAACGAAAAGTGAATAGACCAATCGAACTGAGTTAAAAACTACTCTTTTATATACTTTATTACGCAGAACTGAAGTGTTATATAGTTAATTTATATTTTCCTTTCGTATTTTCAAGTTCTTTACAATGAATCGCAGCCCGCAGCGCAAAACCGCACATGCAACCCTTACCTATCATGTTTAAAATCATTCGCGAACCACTAAACTATACTAATCCCTCTCTTATAGTCTCAAGTGATCTATTTAAATCCTACCCGAAGATTATATGCTCATAGTCAAGAACACATTTGGATAGCTATATATTATGTGCTGCATCCATATTTGGAATCTATTGGAATTTTGACTGAGGAATTTTAAGCGTGCAACGAAAAAAATCTGAGCGTTGGATTCGCTGTATCATAACCAAATCACAGGCTTGATCGACCGCAGTAATTGGAAGCTTAATAAAAAATTAATTTTGGGTCGGCGACCAATTTAAAACCTAAATATTCTATTGGCGTGGCGCGAACAAAACTCCAAACACTGACCTATAAAGCGAAACCTGAATTGAGAATGATCGCTGGCTAAAGAACGCAGAAAAGTTCCCGACTATCCTTGGTTCGTTGCCAGAAAGGGCTTAACTTCGGTTGGGATTGCTTTAAGAATTTTTTAAACCCCAAGCATGGCTGATGCGCTGCATTCCGCACCTACAGACCCGAGGCTTATATCAGCCATGGTAAGCGAGCATTGATTCTCGTCTGGTAGTTTACTTATCGTTAAGAATTAATCACCCATATAACCTATATATATTATTTTGAATTTTCCGCTGAGAAGACACAATATTTTTAAAGTGTTTATACTGTTCATTTCCGAAGAACTAGACTAGAGTGAGCTCATTACGCAAGAAAAAAATGTGAACAGGACGCCTCTTATAACACTTCAATACTTTTAATTTCCTATCTTCTGCGCTTTTTAATTTATTTACCTTTGTAAGAAAAATGAATTAATTCCGAATGGTGCGTTTGAAAACAAGTTGTACTGATCACTACACGTGAAGGGAGAATGTAATCAGCAAGAAGAAGTCGTCTCGCGACAAGACAAGTGTCTCTCTTTTACATCAGTAAATTGATTCATTTGAAGTCCTGCTCAGTGTCCTTTGAGAGTTGTATATGAATACGAATCAATGCTTTTAGTGACAGCACCAATTGGATTGTTCTTCTTATTGAAAAGCGCTTTTCACGAACCTAAGCGGATTGTATCTTTATAAAACCCGAACTTAACGCGGTCAGATCAAATCCTGTCCATTACTATGGCAACCGAGCATTAAATCTTCTTTCCGCTGCGTAGGATGGTCACTTGCGAAGTAAATTAACCCGACTATCTAGCCGCCTTTTGCAAACAAACGCACATAGAGTATTCTCTGCTCATCTTGAGTTTCTTCGCACTGTTTGCGTTAGGGTGATAGAAAAGGACCTTACTCCTAAATATACTCAAGGTTATTTGCTCGACCATCAACTTTGTGTCCGCTGGGACGATTGCTTTGAGTCGAATTATTACTCCATAACTATAATTACATCGAGTAGGCCGGATACGTTAGCCAATCGGGTTGCGACGTTTGGACAAACAGGGAGAAACTGGGGTGAGGGGTGATAGTTGTAGCTTGAACCCTAGCAGCGCGCGCGCTTATTGTATCACTTGTTCACAACTAAACCATCAAGTGAAGTCCACACGAGGTCCTAGCAAGCTAGTCAAGTCTTGGTCATTTTGCTAAGGTCGGCTCCAGCCCGATGTCAACCAAACGAAGTCTTCCTGAAAGTCTGGAGGTATTTCCGCACTCGGTTCATATCGCTTTTCCTTTAGGCTAAAGCAAGGCACGCATTTTCACGCGCTATGTCTTCAATATTTGAATTTCCCTTTGGAAATATTTTAAAAGCACCAAACTCGCAAAAATGACCCACTGAATGGGCCAGTCGAGTTCAGTTCCAGCTTTGTGGTTGAGTCAGTCACGGTAAGTTTTTGCCTCTCTGTCGGCTCCTCAGAAACCTGCTACGCGAATGCAATTTTCACAGTCAAACACATCCAGTCGATTTGAAGGTCGCCCGTGGACATGGCTTTCCGTGTTGTTATGAATTCTAAATTGAATTTCACCAGTAAAGCACTGTTGGATATAAACCAAATGGGCAAATGAAACTACACAGTGTCAGGGAATATCATTTTCTTGGACACAGAGAATTTTTCAAATACGTTTTGTTGTATTCTTGTTTTTGATGAAGCTTAGAACCCATTTCCGGGAGAGCATTAGTGTAGAAAACAATACAACGGGTCTGTATTTTGGTTTATGAATTATATAGCTGCAACTGGGCCAAAGTGTGGGAGTTAAAAACCCATTAATTGCAATGAAATGCCTAATGCACAAACGACAAAACGACACAAACAAAACTCTCAATAAGCGCGCACCACATCAACCTTCAAAAAATATTGTTTAGGAACTGGAGTTTTTTTTCGCAAAACCGTAAATACGTTCTTTTCCTCTCTCGTTTATCCGACATATCAGATTTTTATTTCTTCTAGTAGTTTGTTGCACCTTGGGCAAATTGATCACCTTTATTAATGTTAATCACTGAAAGGCAGTATATTTAGTGAACTAAAACATAAAGCAATTTCCATCAAACATGACCGCAAAAAGTTTAAACACGTCGCTTTTTTTGTTGGTGGTATATTCAATAAGCACACCAAATTTCCGGCTCAAGAATTTTGTTTAGAACCTTGAATTTAAGGAATTAGGGAATTTTTTCCTCTTGATTTTTTTCAACATAACAGTCTTATTATGCAGCTAAATCACTGCCCTTTTGATGAAAAACGCTCACTGTCGAAAGCCAGCTGGGAAGAATGGCTTTTTTGAATATATTTGCACAATATTTCGGGATTAAGGAATGACAGTTTATTTGCATGGGAAAGAGGTGTTTATATTTGAGCGGAAGATGTGGCTTAATTTAAGTTATACATAAATATATTGCTATACAAAACTTTTCGGATTTGAGAAAATGGAAAATACGACCCTTTACTGCAAACATTGTCTCGCACACTCACAACATCCAAAACCATTGTTTTACTTGATCATCTCATTAGAAATTCATTTATAAAAATCAAAACTACCTTTTCATTTACTTTATGATATATACTATAAACATTTCATCAATTTAAAACAAAGAAATACTCATTTAGCTTGATTTTTTAGTGATATATATTGACAATACGATGATTCAAATTGGGGAATTACTAGAATTGAAATTCCCCCAAAGTATTGCTGAGCTAACGTTCATCTGCGCGCATCGTTTAGTGTTTTATGACAAATTGGCTTTCGTCGATGAGGCAAATAAGGTGATAGTCACCCACGGGTTCTATATCTAGTCATAGACATATGCCTCGTCCTTTTACAATTCGTATATCATAGCTTAAGGCGGAATTTTAATGTCAGACTCACAAATATTTAGCCGTTGATGGACAATTTATCTTGAACAATAATGCTCCAACAATAAGTGCCATCTGCCAGCAATGAGTTCGTCAGGGACAAAACATAGTCGCGTTATTAAAATATAGATTACCAAGCAATCGGTCCTCAAATGGACAAAATCCAAGTTCTATAACATATAAGGCATGTTGATTTATTTAGCGAACGAGTGTCTCGAAGAAGTGGTCGTCCAATAGGGTTCTTCTGTTCCTCCGCGGAGTTCGAAAAAAGGTACTTCAATGCTATAAAAAGATTAATTATCCTTGAGGGCTTGCTAAAAAGACTAAGAAGTTTTTTGTCCGTCAAGTGAGTGGAAATGATGCAACAACAACTTTCCAATCATGTAATTTACCCATCGAGACATTGAAATATATCAAAAAACTAACTTAGCTCCAGATTAAAAATATATATATACATCTTAACTTAGCTCCAAAATTTGCCCCTCATTTTCAAAAATGATTCATAAGGCATTGCGAGATCCTGAACATAAGTCACGAAAAAAAGGAATAATTTTTATGCAAGAATTCTACACGAAATTCGTAAAAACATGCATGTTGCATCTTGTGAGTTGTTTGAGGCATAGGACACACATACGCCAGCCTACCATGAGCCGTTCCTAATGCAAATGAGAGGAAACTCTATTGAATAAGTTCATTTGCAAAAGGAACAGCGCATGATTATGACCAGCGAGAGAAACGAAAAAAAGCAGCCTTCTTCAAGTTTCCGTCTCAAAGATGCCTTGCTAAAGAGCTACGGCTTAAAAATAAAACCTAACGCGGCCGGGATAGAACACTCCGTGTCGTTATGTCGAGGAGCACCTTGTCATTTGAGGAGTGTGTTTTTTACTACCCACAGCATACTTTGTCTTCGAGTCGGTCAGTAATTATTTTCTCTTAACACTATCACTTGAATGAAAATGTGTTAAGATCTTTGTTTTATCAGATAACTCATTACTTTCGTTAGTGATTTTGCAACCTAGTATCCCTTAGTTAAAAGATACAGAGAATTTTAGAAGATTGATCAGCAATAAACGTGACTTCGATCGCTGATAGTGTCAAGAGCGAGAGATCTATTTTTCATTCGTCTGACCAGAGGGAATTCTCATCGTTCAGCGCTCGCAAGTTTAATGACTAAACCGATTGATATTACACGCTCATGTAGCCTTGTTATTTTCCTTTCAACCAAGGAAACCCGTTTTTCTAATTATTTTCCTAGCAGGTATTCCTTAGAAAAACACCGATTAATTCCGATAAGACTGAGATATTGCAGGTTTTTCCGGTATAATGACGGTGGTCTTATCGGTCAAGAAATCGTACCGAGACTTTGTCCCAGGCCAAATTCAACATCCTTCGTAACACGAATTTTACAATAAAAAACAACCCTTGCAACCGTGGCGATTTCATATCCGTAAATTAATCCCGAAAATAACCAACACCATTCCTTTTTGCGCGCTAAATACAGGTGCGTAAAATGCGTGGATGTAGCCCAAGTTTACAATTCATGTGACTTCTGTTGGCGAGCCAGTCGTTTCATAGTTGCTATTCCAGCCACTATATAGGAACCGAAATCAAAATCAGAAAGCGTCAAAATACATAATAAAAAAACATTTTGATTCCTAGATATTAGGGTATTTCTAGAAAACGGAGAAACAGCTATTTTTAATTGCATTCCATAAATTGCAATTGAACGTTTAGTAGGCTAGTGCGTTTTACGTCACTCCAAAATTGAATTAGGCCGAGTTTTGTGAAAAATACGTCTCTTTTTAAAATGAAGGAATTATGACCTGTTTTGTCTTTGGTAAAACGCAAACTGAGAGCCTACGTTTTTTCTGTAATTAAAAACGCTTTGGTGACGAACATGAACGCGAGAATAAGGACACAAAACAAAACAAACAAAGAGATGTGAAAGCGAGGTAATAATGAGAGAGCTCTGACTTTACATCATAGCAGCCCTCCCCTCCCTCCCTCTCTAATAAGCTCTCTCTCTCTCTCTCTCTCTCTCTAATAAGCCCCCCTTTCTAATAAGGCTCCCTCTCTAATAAGCCCTCCCCCCTCCCTCAAAATTTGAGTATTAAACAAACCGTCATAAAAGATAGAGCGGTTTTCACATGACTGTTGTGAAAACAATTGCAATTGAGCAATCACTAGCCAATCAGAATCGAGAGAAATCACGACTTGCTCCTAGATGGCTTTTTCTCAGCCAATAGGCCATTTGCACTAACTGGGTCACGTGACCCCAACTACCTCTTAACGAGATGTTTTGTCAAAATCAATTCCAGAAATACAAAGAACCAATTGATATTAGTCAGAAACTCAAGTTACAGCTTTTAAGCTGTAACTTGAGTTTCTGACTAATATCAATATGGTTCTTTGTATTTCTGGAGATTTTAAAAAATCTCTAAGCTGGAGCAAATGGCAGCGAGTTGAATTTTCAAGGTTTTATTCAGAATGTATGGGATTTGGGTCACGTGACCCAGTTAGTGCAAATGACTTATTGCAAGCCGAACCAATTACTAAGTAATTACACAATAAGTATTTACTACAGAATTTGATTGGCTGAGAAAACCGAGTAGCCAATGAAAACGCAAAGCAATCGCAACTACATAACAAGTCTGGACAGTCATGTGAAATCCGCTCTAACGAAATGATTGTAAAGCCAACGGCTAGACATGTTGTTGTTGTTGTTGTTGTTGTTTGCCTCCTTTTTGTGGCGTGTTTTCCGCTCTTTGTAAAAGTACTTTGAGCTAAAAAAAGATGCCTGCGAACGAGTCTAGGCTGGATACTCGACAATGTGTTTTTATTGCAAATTTCGCTCACAAAAAAAGACGTCTGCGATAGACAAGACCAATCAGTCCTGTTGTTTTGCAGAACCCGACAAAACATAATTTTTGTAATAATGAGATTTTTAGGATTAAATATTAGAATTAAATCTTTGGACCAGAATTCCATAAATATGAGCCACATGCAGAGGCAACAGTAAATGAACAAATGTCAGAATTGTTCCAGGGCTGATCCAAGTAGTTCTATTTCCGCATTATCGTATTTTGTATTTTTTTAAATCCGTAGTTTTTCTGCAGACGTAATGCACTGTCGAGGCGGACGTTAAGATTGCGTTAGCATCCAAATGTGATAAATGCACACGGCGCTGCCAAATGTTTACAAAATATCACTAGATTAATCTGGATCCATCAGAGCAGCTAAGTAACCGCTGATGCAGTTAAGACTTTACTTTGAATGCTTTTTTTTAGGCAGATGCAAACTTCTAGTGTTTCATGACGTTATTATCGCTGTTTAAGTGCGTCTGCGAAACACGCAACCCACGTACATGAAACATTTTAACGAAATATTAATATTAGAAAGGCAGAAAAAGCAAACAAGAACTAACAATTAAACAGACAAACAAACGAACGAACGATCAAAAAACCAAGGATCACAAAAAACAGGCGAAGAAAACGTTTTATTACAAATGATTAAATAAAGATAATAAATAATGACCATGAGGCACTAACGAGAAGCTAATCTAGCAAGGCCATACTTTTGGGAGCTGCGGAGGGTTCAATGATTGAGGCAGTTTTCATGAAAACTCAAAACAAATAATCAAACTACAAAAAAGTGTGGTGCTCATTTATCGTTCATCTAATTCGGTTTTCTTATTCTCCATGATACGAATAAGGCTTTTTCAAATGGACACGACCGAAGCAATGTCATTTAGAACAATATGTAGCGCAAAGTCAACTATGTACCACCATGGCGGATCTTCATGTCTGACAGACGGGAAAATATACAAGTCTGTTTTCACCTAGACTGCGTAGCAAGCGGTCAGAGAAGGAGGTCCGAGAAATGTGCGAGCGCGAATTTGTGGCCGCGCGAGAAATGGATAATCGAAATTTCAGTTTTCGCGCGGCGAAATCATCGAAAATCTCGCACTTTCCTACTTCCAAGCTTTTCTCTGATACTGAAACCCAACAAAAACGGCTTGCTGCGCAGGCTAGTTTTACTGGCTAAAGGTTGGTCTGAAAGGCAAAAACCTGCGACCTCGTCCAGAGGAATGCGGACCTCGGTTTCCGACCACATTCAGTGGTTCCAAGCCCTCGGTACAGTTTTTCACTAAATGGACTTCTCAGCCAGTAAATCATATTTTCTATGAAATTATTGGAATAGGATGCCTAACTAATGTTCCCTCTTCTTCCAAAATTAGGACCATTTCCAAATGTAGACTGATTGCAGTCCCTTCTTTTGCGAACGTCCCGGCGTGAAAAACTACAAGCAGTCAATTCCATATGATGTTTCTTTTCACTGATACACGCCCACAGCGCAGCCAATCAGAACTTAGAATTTGTGATAGACCACTTGCAAGGTTAATGCAAAGTTCTACGGCGTGAACATGATTTTAAAAGCTCTGTCGATCCAGGTTTCCTTATGATCTATTGCACTAAAACAATGGAGTTATTTAATATAATGATTGAAGCAACAGAATTCCATGCAGAACCTTTGAAATCTCTCCTTCCTGTTTGCCGTCGTCAAAATAAGGTTCCATTTTATCGATGTTTTCATACCATTTCCTTCTGATAGTATGGCTCTATTTCGAGCCCATGTGATAATTACCTTTCGGAAAAATATCACTTTTGATCGCGTCTCTGATATCTCTGTGTTTCTATGGCAACTCAATGATATTAAAAGCTATAAATCGAGGGAAGATACATGTACCCGATAGATTTTAAGGTCAGAGCCAAACAAGACAAGACAGTCGCCATATTCGTCATTCCGACTGCATGATCTCGTGTTCTTAATACGGACACGATAGACTGCCATACAACTAACGAGTTACCGGCGTTGTTTTCACTAACACGATGAACATTGATCTTACGTTCGCAGAAAAAGTAGGACTGGAAATGTACGCCAGGTCGTGGCTTCAGGGAAAAGCAATTTATGTACCGAGAGTTAATCTCGAGAATATAATTAACACTATTTTTATTGGCCGAGACCTTTTTTGATCGGTTGTGATGAAAGTTGTTTTGAAACCAGGGTCAGTAATAGAACAATTTCGCCATTTTAATAGCAATACCACTGAAATATCAACATATTCCCGGAAATGTGCGCAAAAGAGTATATCAGTTTTATTTCGATGTTTTAGGGCGCGGAAGTTCGGGTCCTCTAATGTACATAGGAATAGTAAAAGTAAAAGCAAAATGATTTCTAGGTGGTCAGATTTGCATATGACAGCTCCGGAAGGGAAATTATGTTAATAACAGCAGAGCAAACCGCGCGCAAGGCCGGTCAGGCAGTCAGTTTCCACCTCGGCTAGCATCGCACGAACCGGGCTGCATGCCTAAGTACGACGTCTTTTTCACCTTCAAACCATCTTTCGAAATCGACCACAAAATCTCAAACGCGTTCTAGAATCTTTGATCAACAAGGCAGGTGCTTGGAGAGGATTTCGTTTGATTCCGGAAATCACCGAGTTGCGACTCGCTCATGGATTTTGAGGTAACATTGAAAGCATGTTGTAATTTCAGTTTTTAAGTTGATAATATTTTCCTTGTTTAGAAGTTTTATACCGGTAAACTGCACCATCGATAAGTGATTTCGTCCAGCGTTTCCTCATTTTAGGCACAAGAACACCGTCTGTCGCCACCGTACAAAATAATGAAAATCTCCTCGTCATACTTGCTAATTTTCCCTTCCTAATTCTCACACAGTAAAGTTTTTCTACAGAGAATTGTTTTCAATCAAAATTAACCAGCTTGCAACTGGTTAGCAAAAATGGGGAGTTTAATAATTGGATATTGAACAGTTGGTTGAGTAGAAAGCAACCAGGGTGTTTTGCTAAAACCGATAAAATACAAAAACGGCTCTAGAAACCCATAACAAACATGACAAAACCCGGCCGGTGAGGATTTCCCGGTGTAAAGTTCGACGGCTTTTGGTCTTGCGAATTCAATCACGAGATTTCCGTTGTACAATAATATCTGTTCTAAACTCTTTGTTCCAATTGTTTAAATCAAAATCTCGCTTAAATAAATCATGTGCTTTTTTCTATTTCTGTTATAAACAACAATGAATTTAGTAATAAAGTCTTCGCCATCCTTTCTTTAAGGTTCCTATTTGTGCAGTTATATACGATCCATACTCATTGTTTAAATACACTAAATGTAATAATCAGATTTTCCATGAATGCATTTTAATATTTATATGCCCTGAACATTATTGCAATTCTCTCCAATGCAGTTTATCACAAATTTAAGGATAATAAATTTATGAAAAAGTACAAAATAAGCCAGTCTGTTTAACGGTTCTGGGTGTTCTTGGTCTATTTTTAAGCACCTGCACAGGTTTCTGTCAACGCGAGCAAGGCAATCCAGTCATTTCGATTTTTGTGATTAGACTGACTTCACTTTGACATCCTCCCATCCAATCCAGCAACGAAGCAAGGCACATGAGCACTAGCTTGAAAAAGGAACAACTATTCTTCTTGATTCAGCTGGCTTTTGTAATAACACGACGGCAAACCTTTAACAATAAAGTTGCCCTTGACTCTGGAAAGCTATATCTGGACTATATTGTGCCTATTTTTGACTATATGACTGCCCGGTTTATTGTGTCATAGGCCTATGTTTGACTATATGACTGCCCTGTTTATTGTGTCACAGGCCTATTTTTTACTATATCACTGCCTGGTTTATTGTGTCATAGGCCTATTTTTGACTATATGACTGCCCTGTTTATTGTGTATAGGCCTATATTTGACTATATGACTGCCCTGTTTATTGTGTATAGGCCTATTTTTGACTATATCATTGACTGTTTATTGTGCCTATTTTTTACTAATTGTTCATTGTATTGTTGGTGGGAATTCGAAGTCATGATGTGGCTTTGCAAATCTCTTCAAGTACATCATAATAGTTCAAAAATATTTTCGAGAAGTACGCCTTGTGAAATATCAAAGCGTTTCAGGGTAATCAGTTAGTTTTTATTCAACAGAGAACCCGCCAATTTAGGAAGCGCCATAAAGAACTCTCATTACCAGGCCTAGCTTACTTGTCCCAGAATTACTCTTGCATCGAATTTCTTTTATGGATAATCCGTTAAGCCATTCCCTTCGCTGTCCCCCTCGTTGTCTTGGCCTTATAAAACTTACTATTTGATACAAAAGATACTTCTAGAGCACGGAGGGGAGTCGAGATACATTTCATATCAACCCACAAGAGAATATTATATTTGAAGTTTTATTAAAATGTTGTTTTGCCCCAGCAGGCCTGTCGCTAGGGAATGAGCAATTAGCCAATAATTTTATTGCAGTTTTCTGTGTTGATTCCCTAGTATTCTGTACACCAAACTGATTTCCAAGCCTAAGTTATAGAATGTCCCTAGGATAGGCTGCCAACATGGTAACCTGCAGTATCGTAAAATACTACTACTAATAATAATTAATAATCTTTCTTAAATTCAATAAACAACATATCGAACTTTACAGAGAATACAATAGAAAAGTGGTTAAGACAGGTTATTTTACAACTTCGAGCAACGTTTGGCCCAAAATACTGTTACTCAATGATTTCTATCCTAATTTGTAGATTTGTGGTCCACATTTCGAAATATCACAAAAGGTAGAGGACTGGGTTCGCGCCGCCACAGAAATAAGCGTTCAAAAATGGAAAAATTCTATAGAATCTATATAGGCTGTGATTGACATCACCATTTTAGGTGCGAAAAATACGTCTATTTGTAAAAACTAAAATTATTTTCTCAGCTTCCTCTGAAAATTTTTTACCGGCGCGATAATACACGAACACTACCATGAAATGAGACTAAATTCAAAGCAACAACTTTTTTTATTTCGAGTAACAAGATTTTTTGCCGCTTTCTGGCAAAATTGCTCGAAGTTCTAAAAAAATCTGTCTTACAAATTACAGTAAAAAAGTACAGTTAAACAATTATTAAAACTCCCTCCTATACTGCTAGTCTGGACTTTTGTCGCGAGGCTGGATCGAACACGTAAACGCTTTGACGCTTTCTTTACCCTGGGCAGCAAAGTGTAAAGTGGATATTTAAATATCGTTATATTTAATTTTCTCAAATAATTTACGATCACTCTTTTCGACTAATTTAAAAATGTCTATATATGCTCGCAAATATACTTGATTCACTCATATGGTATCCTCTTTTTGTAGGACAAACTGACAGAGGAGCAGATAGATGGTAAGAGAAACTAGCTCTAGCTTTAGGCTGGGGCAAAACCAATTCGACATTTCATTCAACTTTATTCAACATTTGCTGAAACAGCCATGATTAATGATGAATGGGGTGCCTAACTCATTCAACATTATTTATGAACGTACATCATAGTTCAACAATGTTACTTGGTTTGTCGCCTCATTCAACAACATTCATCATGGCGCGTTCAACAAAATATTGAATAAAGCTGAAACAAATGTTGGACTGGTTTAGCCTTACAAGACCTAGGAATTTTTAAACCATCTGAGATTCGATGCGCCCTACCAGAAACATATAACTAAGTTATATGTTTCTGGCCCTACCCAATATGGCGTTATCTAGGAAAGCAGTCCGCGTCATTTGCAGTGCAGTGGCGTTGGGTAAGCAGTGGAGTATAGAGCGGAAAACGGCTTTCCTAAAGCTCTGAGGGTTTATAGGGTTACTAAATCATTGACATTATACTCAAAAGGAATCTGTCTATTTCGCTTGTAAATTCACTGTTCTAAAATTACTTCTCAAAGATGCTGAAAGGTGCACGCATCATGACGCATCAAGCATAGCGACATATATATTCAAGAAGGCTTGATAAGTTAAAAAAAGAAATTAGCTAATCTGCTTTTAGACTTAGCGTCAGAGTTTTCCGACAGCAATTGTATTGGCACTTTGGAAAATTCGACAAAACTGACGCCTCCGGCAAGATATCCACAGCTGCGATGTCTGAGGACTAGTGTACACAAATACATTCGATAGAGACTAAAAATATATAAAACATATTTCGTCCTACAAAAATACTTATTTCTTGCCGATTCGCCACATCTAAGCCCCGTAAATCACGCAGCTGATTGAAAAAGATGCGTTCAGCTCGGTCCGTATTTTTCTC
The DNA here is from genome assembly GCA_033964015.1 of Scolanthus callimorphus. Classification (NCBI taxonomy): domain Eukaryota; kingdom Metazoa; phylum Cnidaria; class Anthozoa; order Actiniaria; family Edwardsiidae; genus Scolanthus; species Scolanthus callimorphus. The sequence continues at coordinate 1,180,387 of CM066916.1, forward strand.
GCCGACAAAATGGCAGTCGAGAGCGCCGCCTTATCTTCATCAAGTTTCAGACGTGTAGTCCTAACGACCGAAATGTAATGATACTATGCTACTAACAGGTCTCTGCATCCACTAAAATGTATTTCTGTCTACCTATTTTCGGGCGCACGTTCATGGCATTTTATCAATGCGGTTTTGATTTGTTCTTTCAGAGTACAGAGATGCGTTCAAGTTCTTTGATAAGGACGGTAATGGTCACATAACCACGCGAGAGTTGGGCGCTATCATGCGCTCACTTGGACAGAACCCTACCGAGAATGAGCTCCAGGACATGGTGAATGAGGTCGATTACGATGGTAAATCCCTACAAGTGATAAGTGATATCTCATAATGATAGTACAACGATATATTTTGGTGCATTACCATTGGTCGAGAGTGATCACGTGACATGGATAGCGCCGCTTTTGCGGGTGACTATCAGCCAATAGCGCACATTTTGCTCAATATTTAGTATTTTACATTAAAGACCCTGTGACCGATGGGCGTGACGAATAGTTTCGTAGCCCATAACACTCTATGCTAATGAGGCAACGGTAAAAGTAGTGAACTCAATCCGTTAAAATCTCGTGGAATCTCGATCCATCCTTTGGTCTAAAACTGATTTATGTGATACGAAGTCATGGAACAACAAACTAATGGTGTTATTTTTAAAGTTTCTTTCCATATTAGATAAACACAACCAACCAATGATAACATTGTCACATCCATCTGACACAGGGTCTTTAAAAACACTATAGCGCTATTCACTGTTTATCATCATTGCTGTTATAATGCTAATGATTGAATAGCGCCCATTGTTCTTTGAACCAATCGACCTCTGGTTGGCACATAAATAACAATGGATGACGTCATCTTTTTTGTCTCGGGCACTATGTTGGACAGTTTTCTCTCGGGAATTTGATGTCCAAACTTCATATAAGTCCTCGAGTTCGTTGTGAACTGCCCTGCGAGCAGAGGCTACTTTTTATCTCCCTGCATTTTCTTTTACTTTAAATGTTTTCTTGTGTTTTTCAACTATGCAAAAGTAGCCTCTGCACACAAATGTCATTTCTCTGTCGCGCATGTGTGAGAAAATGGCGTGAGCATGGAAAAACTGGTCGATCAAGTTTGTGCGCGAGCAAGAAAATAGGCAATTTATCTGCTGTACAACGTACACAAAATCACTTTTTGTGGCCTTTAAAGGCTCGTTTACTCAATTTACAGGCTCCTAAACGCAGCTCTGATACTCATTCTAAAGTTTGTTTTTGAGAATTCGCTGGAGATCGTTCAATTTTCTATAGAAATTTGAGCAAAATGTTATGTGTTGATCCGTCAATGAACAATAATAAATAGAGAGAAAGGACAAAACAGATAAGATTTGTGCCGACGTTTCGGACTCTTTACTTTCAGTCCTTCATCAGGGCGGTTACCGTCAATGAACAAGAAACACTCGTGAAAGCGCGCGCTGTTTTCGAAGCAAAAACACTGACGCCATTCTTGTAAAACCAGCCAAACCAGTCAAGTACGTTCGGCGATCCTAGACGAGGTTGTGACATTTGTGTGCAGAGGCCACTTCCAAGTGGCCTCTGCTAGCAAGGAAGTTGTGAACATCACCGTTTCCTCGGGCAAATTATTCCAGGATAGTCATTTGACAGCAGAACCCTGTTGCTTAATTAAAGATGAGAAAATACTCATTATCTATGCATCAGGTGACAATCTCTAGACGTTCTTGCCAAACAAAAGTGGCGCTACATGCATGCTGTACTCTAAGATCATCATTCTCACCAATAATTGAAGCTAATTAAACTCCATAACATGAAAATCTTTTTTTAAACACGAAGACGCACCCTTCCCATAATGCTGCGTCATTCCTAAATGGAGGAATGCTCACCATGAATAATTTAACGATATTTTTGATAATATTACTTCAAATTGACCTAAAAACATTCAAAATATCTGAACTATCAAGACTACTAGTCAGGATAAGGATTAATACATCGTTTTAGTATATTTTTATAGTATATGCCTCGTTCTATTAAAGATTAATACTATTAAGGTACATAATCAATAAAACGAGCTGTCCGAACCAGCGAATTCACTCATAGCGTAGTGGTTAGGGTTTGGGTATAGTAACTGGAAAGTTACAAGTTCGAACCCTGATGATTTTCATAATTCTTTTTTTCATTTCTGTAGGTGAGCGCTTGTTTAGAAAAAAATTCTAAGTGCCAGTGAGCATTCCTCGATTTAGGCGTGTGTTAATGCTGCTTCGCCGCCATTTTGTTACCATCAAAATTCAGAGTTTTCACAAAAAGCTTTATATTTTGGCAGGTTTGGCGCGTTTAACCACATAAAGGAAAGTACAAATCCTTTGCATCAGAGTTTCTGATGCCCTGCATCATGTTAACAAAAACAAAGCTGCAATGCATTATGGGGAAGGGTGCGTAGGGCTGATGAGACCGTCGCTGTTAATGTCTGTGTCGGTCCCTGCATGGAGTACCGCATAATAACTCCATGCTCCCTGATATGTATTATTATTTTTTGCTTCTCCAGGTAACGGTGTTGTGGATTTTCACGAGTTTGTCAACATGATGATCAATCAGAATAATAATACTCTGGACCAAAATGAGCTCCTTGAGGCATTCCGTACGTTTGATGGTGACGACAAAGGTTACATCTTCTCGAACGAGATCCGTTATGTGTTACGCCACATGGGAGAGAATATTCCAGAACATGATATCAATGACATTTTAAAAGATGCATCACATGGAAGGAAGAGGAAGATTACATTCGAAGGTAAATTTTGGTCTCAAGAAAAGCACAATTTGTAAGTAAAGGTTTCTTCTACGCTCTCGAAATTTGCTGTTGTTATTTTTTCTATCACTAAGAATTGTTTGGTGGGTTGACGATGATTTTTAACGGCTTACAATCCTATGTCCAAGCTCTATCATGAACTCTCTCATTTTGATCCGAGACGTCTGTTGTATGCTAATGCTCTCTTTCTTTCAGAGTTTGTGAAACTGGTCAAGCCCGAGATCTAGCTTCACTGCGTTGCTGAATGATAGTTTATTGGGTTGCATGGGCCCTGATGCGGCTAAACGACTACATGTCATGCATGCGCAAAAGTGGCACGTAACTATGAAACGAAAAGCGCATGCGTCGAAGAGAAGAAACAACAAGCGGAGGATATTCTTAGCTAACTACGGGCAAGAAATTCCAACAGTTGAATAGCACGTCATTTGGGGATTGAATAAAACAGTTGATCTGGTTTATGAGTTTGATTTTCGTGTGAAAGATCAGTAGCAGTAGAACTTGTGTTCATAAACGGCGCGATATAATGGTGAAACAAAGTAAGCTTTATAGTCACGTGTGTGTGTGTGTTAACTGTTCTTTTATGTTCAAATTTTCGTGTTAGTGGTTGGTGGCTGCCTACTAACTCAACATGTATCAAAGAAGCTTTTCGTTTGTTTTAATAGGAATGAGTCTTCTGTTTTGCCCACGCTATCGTCATTTAGCCAAGAACATTCATTTAGCGCGGTTTCTGCTCAATATTGAAAAACACTTGATAAGGGCTGGTTCCCAAAAGGAAAAATCAAAGAAACATTATTAGAATGCCCAGAAATCATGCAATAGTTGGTTGAATATTATCTGACATGAGAAGTCCCTGGTAATGTTTACATAAAGAAGGGGTGTTAATTTAATAAGATGACTGGCGAAAGCTCATTTCACAACATAAATGTGTTATGTAAGCACAATTTTCAACAGGGATCACCAATGCCCATCATCAATTGTGAGAGTTGAATTTCAAATCTATTTTTTTAAATCCTATTTGTTATATAATTATATTTATTTCATGTTCCTGTGCGAGCCTCGTTCATTATCAACAAGGCAAACATGGTTTGTTGTCCATAATGCTTTAAGATAACGTAAAATATGATGAACAACTTACACATGGTTCAAAGTGGGAAAGGTTTGTCGGAATGATGTAAATGAAATGAAAATAAAATTTATATTTCTCAGTTTTGACACCTGTTTTACTTGTTCATTCCCAAATAAATGATAATTAAGCATTAGAGCACAACTTTCTATGACTTTATCGGCGCAATAGAGCACGCCTGATGTTGATGTCACAAGTGCTCTATTTGCCGATTAAGTCATAGCTAGAAAGTTGTGCTCTAATGCTTTTATGATATAGCGGGGGAGAACCATTACTTTATCGGCGTAATAGAGTATAGATTTGGACCAAATGCTGCTGATTTTCCTCCCCACAGAATGCTAGCCCCTCTCCCCCGCCCCCGCGGCCCCCAAACAATTGTTCAACCCATATTCCAGACATGGGTTTGTTTGGCTGCAAAATTGATAATATATAATATAACTGAAATATATATCGACATCTTACTCTTACTCAGTCCAGTAGGTTAAAAATCAGGTTTCCCACGGACTATCAATGGCCTTGTTTTCCAAATAAAATCAAGAAATGCTCATAACTTACTTGATTTTTTTTTTGGATGAATGTCATCATCTTGCCTCGCCTGTGTGACCAATAAAAACCAGGAAGCTGGAAAGAAGACAAACCAAAAATGAGCAGAGAAACACTGACTTATATTTGGACTTCCCGCGCACTAGAACTTTCTCGAGTAAGGACGATTTGCTACCTCTTGCAATTAGTAAACCGTTACATAGATATAGAGACAAAAAAAAACCGAGACGGCCATACATCCAGCAGACATCTCCCCGAGAGCTGAAGCATCGTATAATGCCGATCGTACGGTGCTTACGTCCAACACCAGAGATTTCTGCCCTGACGCCGCTATCCCGAAGGGAACTCAGTTAATTACTCTGTAGCGACTCAGCGGTGAGGGTACGCCCGGCCACAAGACCATTTTAAGGACGCCTCTTGTATGAGTAGTAAACAATTAACCTTATCCCTCTATTTATCTCTCTTCACGCAACGTATTTATAGGAGAGAAAGGCATTAACAAGTGGGACACTTGTTTTAGTTCATGTTATTCCTCATCGGAAAACATTTTTGTCATTTTTTGTCGTTCATAATTACTTCCATTGACGTAGTGCACTTGCACGCTCTTTACTGGCAATTTTCTACTTGTGCATAAAAAAAAACATTGCCAGGAAATCTCAGTTTCTCGAAATAATTAGGGTCTTATTAAAAGCTTGTTTATAGCATTTTATAGCTCTGTCATCACTTTGGTGAATGGTGTTGATGTACCAGATTAGAAGGCAAAAAAAACGCTTTATAGTTAAAATGTTGCATGGCCAACCGATGCTGAAAGGCCCACGAAACACAGGGAATTCTGCAGAAAAACATTATGGGAAAAGCTGAATTTCCCATGGCACAATAATGTGTGAAGTGTTAAGAATTCACATGTATGGCCATAGGGAAGCCAAACACTTCCCATTGTTATATCATTCTTATATTAGTATTATTTATATTGTTTTTAGGCACGGCCCCACAAGCCGTGGATAAAAAAAGTTATTATTATTACTTTATTATGGGAAATTCAGCATTTCGATCCTTTATGCAGAAGGGCTCGTGACTCAACATTTTAAGACAGAAAAGTTGTCCGAGATCATAATCAAACTTGCGTGCGATCATCACCGCGGGCTGCCGCTAGGTCATTAGCATAGGAAAATAGGACCAACAAGCGCGCGGAATCAGTTCCGAGTATTCAAATTTCAGTAGTACACTGATCGGGTAGATAGATAGATAGATGGTTTATTAAAATTATCCTTGCAGCCAGAGGCTGAATTATAATAATTTGTACAATAGATAAGAATAAATATATAAATATAATGGGATAAACACAGCTAATATATTATAAAAACATGCTAAATTTTAGAGCTAAAATATGAAAAGACTATTTACAATGGCTGACTATAAAACTGTCTCTAAAGCGATTCGTTCTATATCGTGGCACTTGGTATTTGCGACTCCTCCTAGTGTTCATAGTACTGGGGTTAGGTTGTGGTAACAGAGAGCGCAGCTTGTGGTCCTCTAAAGTCTCAATGTCATTAAACAGGGTGTCACCTATCTCCTCTCTCCTGAGGTATAATGTTGGCATATTATAGACATCTAAAGCTTGCCTATAAGACAAGTCACCGGAACTGATAATACGGAGCGCACGCTTTTGTAGGCGTTCTAGTTCTTCGGACAAGTATTGTGGTAGAGAATCGATAGCCTTACTGAGGTTTTCATCATTTGATCGACTGTACTTGAATGAAGCTAAGAAAACACGGTTTGACTGCTGCTTCAGAGTTGGAGAACTATGAATAATAATTCCGCAGTGAGATTTTTTACCTTGGTTTCCACAATGTGCGGTTCGGCTTGGTACCGGATGTCTGGGGTATTGGCACTAATTGAGATGCCGCTGACTAGTTATAGCCACGGACTCATGTAAACACACCTCCATGACAACGAAGAAGTTACAAAATGGCGGCAACCTGAGAAAGAACAACTCACGTAAATAAAATGGCGAATATTGCGACACCTAGAGGATTCTCAACTCCTCGAAACATACGTATGTATCTTTATAAAGTAGTTTAACTACTACCACTAAAACTTGATATATAAAAGAGGCAATTATCGAATTCTTTTAAGAATTTAAAATTAATGTTTCAAACTACGTTTGTCATGCAATCGGCTATTAGTTCACTTTCTACATTTTGTAATTTCTTAATCATTCCATTTTCAGTTGCTGGGAATGTTTCTCCTGCTAAAGCACTCGGAGCCGAGTTCTTTGCAGTTGCATCAGGAGTTCAAGTGCCTTATGTTGGCGGGGATGTTCGAGATGAGACCATCAAAATCCCTCATTTGGATCGGCCATCGACTCTTTACTCGGAAGGGGAGTATATTCCGACACGGCTAGCACATAACTCAGTGGTTTCTACTGCAGCGCCCCAGGCTGATAAGCGAAGACCAGAATCACCCCATGAAGATAATTTAGAGAAACTCCTTAATGTCCTTTCACAACATCCTCACACAACCACAGATAGAAGTACTAAATCACTGAGCAAGAAATACCTACAACAAATAAGTGATGGGATGCTTTTTACTGACGATGTGGTGCATTCCCGTGCACCTCATACTGTACCTTATAAAGAGAGTGATGCTCTTTATAGACCCGGGGGTCTTGTCCATGTTAAAGCAAAGTCTACTGGACCAGTAGGGCGCCATGATACTAGGGGAACAATAAAGAAACACATGCCTTGTCACTTAAAAGGACCAAGAAAACTTAAACCTTTGACTCGCTCTCAGAGTGAATCAAAGGAGGGGAGAAAAATTGTTATTAAAAGGGCCTCTTCATTTGAAGACATAAGCACCAAAAATCAGGGCATTTCCGCTCAAACTTCAAAGGATTCTATGCAGCATGAATGGGACGAACACTGCCTTGGTTCACTTAGTAAGTCAACAGCTGAGTGGATTGTAAAGGAACATTTATCTGGGACAGAAAAAGAGAGACTTGGAAGCTTTCTTAAAAAGAGATACTACTCTGCAGAAACTGAGAAAGAGGCAAAAACAGATAAAACATACTCACGGAAGGACTCAAGGGCTAAATCTAAATCACAGGAGAAAGCAAAAGAGAAAAAGTCAGAAGTCACTGATCTGAGTTATACTCCTTCATTTGCTCTTCCATCTCGTGTTGGTGATAAAAAGTTGGAAACACAGAATATTTATCAGTTAGAGTTACTTTCAGGAGCACAACCGGTACCTCCTAAAATGAGTAGTGAAAAAGATACAATAGTTCTAGAGTCAAATGACAAAGTAAAATTCATGAAACATTTGCAGGATAATTTTCCACAAGGTAATAAACTCTGGTATCCTGGTCATACAAAGCAAAAGAAGAAATCTGTTGCACCACAAGTCAGCAGACAGACCAAGGGGTTACAAAGATGGAAATATCTGCCTAGTGTTGTACAGGTAAATGTCTCTGTTATTACCTGAGATCTGCTGTTCTCTTCCTAGGGTGTAGGGGTAGCAATGATAACACTTTATTTTTTCAAAAAGTTTTGAGGACAAAAAATGCAACAAATGATACATAGAGACAAGGAGAAAAATGTTTTTTCCTCTTACTAGTGTAGCTAAAACTAGGGTTATCTAAATTTATATGCTATTTACCTTTTCTGTTTAACAGGATGATGTGAACTTCCCGACAGCTAAAATTTCCAGCCATTCAGACCTGGACATAGCAGCACTCAGTGCTGGCTACAGGCAGAGAAAAAAGATTAAAGAGGATTTGAATGTGGTTAAAATTGGTAAGGAAAACCTGGGAGTTCACTCTCACAACTCCCTGGGAAAACTAAACAGTTATCATCAACATTATAATTTGATTAATGAGTAGTCAAGCAGACAGAAAGAGAGATACAGGAAGGTGACAGAGGCATGCAGACAGGGATATAGATGGAAGCCTTGCTAATGATAGTCATCCCATATTACTTTCAACATTTGGAGGTGGAAGTCCTTTTTACCAGGTTGCAAAATAATTCTTTACTTCAAGAAACAGGTAATTTTTAAATGTAAGATGAGGCAGAGTTTTGCAACTTCCTTGAGTTTTATCTGACAGAGAGAGGCATGAGTAATGAGGTGCCAGGCAGTATCTGATAGATAGATAGATAGATAGTAACTTTATTTATACACGGTAAATTCATCAGTAAATTCTGCAAGACAAGGAGATCTTATCATATTCATGTGCTACATTAACTCACAAAACCTTTTCCAACTAATCCAGTACATGAGGTGGTAATCAACTAGGCTCAGTTTCCAGCCATAGTGGGTGTCATTTATAACAAAGCCTCCCCAATGACGAGGATCACTGGCAAACTGAAACCCACCACAGCTGGAAACAGAGTCCAGTAACTATCCAGTTCCGTAAAATATAGACATCTTTTTCAGCTGAGGAATGGAGATCCAAGTGGTTTCTTGAGAGGAAATGGCAGAGCTGTAGTACAGAGGAGCTTATTCAAGGAATGTCTGACATTAATGACCATGTGCGACTTGCTGCTGTTGCGGCTTGTAGCAAGGCAGCCTTGATCAGGAAGGAGAAAAAAGATGCACCAAAACTGCAAGGTATCTTTTCCCACTTCGTCTCCATACTCATGGTCTGCTCCAACAACCCAGAATCCTAATCAAACTTCTACTAAGCAAAAAAGAGGGGTGAACTCAAAAAGGCCAGTTCACGATATTGCATCTTTGAAGAAGAAAATACACTCCAAATGTACACTTAGAGCGGTTTTAATGTGACTGTCATGAAACCAATCGCAAAGTAATTACACCAATTCTGAACAAAATGTATACGAGTAATTACAAAGTAATTGTGAATTACTCACTACAGTCATGTGAAATCCGCTCTATCTGACAGTTGACAAGTTATTTCTATCTTCCTAAAATTGCTATATAATATTGTGCCATTTACAGGAATTATCTTGGAAAAAGCCAAAGTAGAAGCAGATTTGCCACTGCAAGCAGCACTGGAGCCAGAGTTGGTAGATAAAATCATCACACTTCTTCAGGATAGTAATTGGCAAGTCAGAATTGCAGCAGCTATCACACTTTTTACCCTGAATAAGCCAAGCCAAGAGGTGGGTAAAAAGCCTGCATGTGTCTGCAAACAATGGTTTCAAAATAGGGAAAGAGATCTACATTTCATACTGGAGGGCACACACCTGCATGAAGTAAACTCCTGTTTAATTTCTGGTTTGCATTCAACTATGATAGCAACAAATTTACCTTACCTTCAATCATTTGTTTCCTGGCAATTAGTGTGGGGTGGAGAAAGTACTGCATGCCAAAATTCCACATGCCACATTCTATGTTCTTAAAAACAAACTAATCTAGCCTATTTTGGTTACCAAAGAAGGCCAGTTGTCAAGGCCTGGCTTGGGGTTCAAAATTTGAATGTTGTTATTAATTTCAGGCAGAAGATGTTCTCCTGTGGGCTATTGGGAATGGAGGAGGCCCGGAAAAATGGGCAGCAACTCAGTGTTTAGCACTAGCTGGGATGGTGTGTGATCGTGTCATCAACGAACTTGTCAACCAACTACACTCGGATAATGCTATTCGTGTTATAGAGGCTGGGGCTTTGCTTGCAGAACTTAGTCAATTTTCTGTAAGTACTGTCTATAATAGAATCAAAGGCTAAATTAACAACCCGGTATAGAGCTAATAACCTCCAAACTTTACTCATCAATAAGAAAATAAACATCCTTTGATAAGTCTCCTGCTGTGCCCCTAAAATAACCTGCTTAAAACTGACAGTTTTGGGGCACGTCTACAATTGTCAGTAATGCCTTTTTGATCAATCAGTGTTTGTGGATTTATAAATTTTGCTTCTTTTGCAGGGCATTGTACAATCACTCATTGCTGAGCTCCTGAACAGTAACAGTTGGAAGGATAGAGTGACAGCTTGTAAAGTCATCCCCAAACTCAAGGGAGGCATCAACAAGGCAAGCTTGGACTGGCTGAATTCTCTATGGAGCGTTCATGTGCATTTATTGGGAATGCATGTTTTAGGGTGGGCTAGTTTAGCAGGCTATATGAATTTGATATACAATAAATATATGAACAAACTAAAAAAAATATCCAAGGAAACCAAAATAACGTTTGACATGCTGTCGTTTCGTCATTTCTGTGTGGGTGACCTACATGTAAATGTTAGCAGGAAATCCATGTTATGGGCCCTTGCTGAGCATTGTGCTGCATGCAATTGTAGTCCCTTGAACAGGTACAAAGAAACCACCACCTCTCAAACCTTGAAACCTACCACCTCTCAAACTTGAATCATGGGCATAAACACACTCCTGAAAAAGAATGTGATTTATTTAACATGTACTATCTCTTTCTGTGTTTAGGACATGATGCAAAAGCTGTCTTACTTGATGTGGAATGATTGGAGCAAAGAAGTTCGCACCACTGCTGCACAAGCTCTTGGTAAAACGGGAATGGAAAGGTATCAATCAACCCTCGCCAGGTAGAAATCACCAGATTGCCTCTTATTGCATACCCCAAGCAGACACTGTGTGAACTAATCTGTTCTTCCTCTCATCTTATTACAGCTTGTCCATGATACCTTGCGTGAACGAATCCTGATGGGAAATGAGCGAAGCCAAGTAGATGCACTGAAAAAGGTCAGCTGTATTTTAATTACACTCAATTAATTGTTTGTAACGAAATAAGTTGTTTCGTGCTGCATAAAAATATCGCTTTGTATACGTGCGATACGGTATGATTATTTGACATGCGCAAGTGTCCCAAGTGGCTGTTGGTTGGAGTAGTACAGTTGTATCGAGCGCTCTTAAGGGCGGTGGGGGTCAGGGGCTGCTTTATTTTTTGGGTTGGTATTTTTTTTGCCCAGGAATCCAGATTCCTCTAGGACCACCCACCGTGGAATTCAAGTCCTCAAAAGGGGGAGTTATTTTCTTCTTCTATAACTTCGATGTTGTATTTTGAATCCAGCTGTCTAACCTGGGTATCATGACCGTCCGCCTGCTGCCCGCATTGTTGGATTGTTTTAAAAGCGAGTACGTGTCTGTCCGGATTGAAGCTGCGATGGTGAGTACCTACAAAGATTACATGTTCATTTTCAGAGCTAACTAACGTCACCCTACTATATCCATACATGTTCATCGTGTGCGCGTTACGTTATTATTATCCTAGTGTATGCGTGTCACATTTTAGTGGCTTGTTTCTTACCTATGGTTCTCCCTGTGCAATATGGATTGACATACACAGTAATATGTTCTCGTGGTAGGGCTACACAGGATAGTCCTTTCCAGTTCCTCGCTCTTTTGTGATTCAAATTGGAATTCTAGGCTAAGTTCGAGTCTACCGTTCTAGTCGTATCGTTGATAAAATTGAACGTGATTATTGGAAACTATGAACCTAAAACTAAAGTGTGACTGGGATGAGAGTTCCTACTTATCCCTCACGTTACATCGCAGGCTGCTGGTCAGTTACGTATAACAGACGAGAAAGCGCTAGAGGGGCTGGTGGATATAGCCGGAAATGACCGGAGTTGGAAGGTCAAGGCGCATGCTATCAAAGGTATTGTATTGCTCTTTCTCATCCCTTAAAGAGCCTCTGTCAGCCTCCATTTTGTCAGCCTAGTAACATACCGAGACAGAGAAAGCATCCATTTCCATCGGCTGATTTAGGGAATGTGGTGCAATATTTTCGATTGAATTCGATATATGAATAATAAAACTTTGTTTTTAGAAGACTATTTCAAGATTTCTACACGTAATTCGTTGTCTGATATCGACTGAAAACAATAACAAAGGAGTGGCTGACAAGGGCTCTTTAAAAGTGTCCTTGTTGTTTAGGGTCATGTGCTCCACTGTCACACAAGTAGACTTTGCTAGTACTGGGTGTCAATAGAACGCGGCTTACCGGCAGTTATCACCGACAAATTTCAGGAAGATCTTCAGCACCAAAATCTCAAAGTTCTGTCCTTATGGGCCTCGCACATCTCCCAGCCACCGACATTAAGACAACATCCTTCTATTTTATTGACAAATTTATTTACACCCCTGCAAATATGCTCTTTTACTGCATGAATTAATGAGTCACATGAACGAACATGAATGAATCAAACTCCCCCAATAATGTCTTGTCATGATGGGTACCCCCTTTGCAAGGCCCCCATTTGTAGATGTAAAATGCTCCCAGCAAGGCTTTTATAGACAACATGCATAGATGTCTGTTGAAATACACTAACGCGACACGCCTTATCGTTTTCCCTTGACCTCCCGACTAATTCTTACATCTCCACCCTACACAGCTATTGGGTGCGTTGGCATAGTAACGGAGCAGGTGATTGACGTGTTGCTATGGGCAATCAGGTACGAGAAGGTCCCGGCTGTACGTGCGGAGGCGTGTAATGCTGTGGCGGCGCTACGCATCAAAGACGAGCGTATACTGAGTGTGCTACAAGACAGGCTAGTGGTGGAAACTGATGACCTGGTCAAAAGGTAGGTGGAATATCTCGTCAGGCATGTTCCTCGGTCATGTAAGAAATAACAAAAATGGTATTTCAAAAGCAAAGTTTTCACGGCATTACTAGGAGGACTTCTCATAAACTATCTATAGAGCAGATTTCGTATGACTGTGAAAAGTACCGCGACACGGCGCGGTACGGTCGCGGTGGCGGTACGGAACCTGGCCTGCTGTAGACACCGAATGAAATCGTGCAGTCGCGGTACGGTCGCGGAGCGGTACAACTCTTTCGCGGCACTTTTCACAGTCATACGAAATCTGCTCTATCTATCTATCTATCTATCGTACTTTTTCGAGAGGTGCCATTGTCGCCTAAATAAAACATTCTAGTCGATGAATAGTGAAGTTTGGTCGCCATATTAGAAATCTGGTCGCCATCTTTTTCTCCCGAAGTAATGCTATACTATGCCTATACAGTTTATTTTGAAAAGCGTCATTTTTTAAAAACCTTCATACCTAAAGGATGTTGAGTTTTTTGCTCGCCAAACCCTAAATCTAGTCCATATTGTTACAATGTCGGGCCCTGCAATTACCCAATTTCCCATTTTCTGACTTTAACTACTTGTTTCCCTAGGGAGGCAATATTCACACTCCAGACACTCGGCGTAGAGCCCACGGGTGACCTGGAGATGATTGAAGCCATCCGCAGTGAGGTGCGCAGGCTTTGCACTAAAGACACCGTGGTCGCGCACATCCTGGAAGAGGACAATACGCATGCGTACACCACAGACTACAAGCGCCTTTTCACCACAGCCGAGGATGAGCCCGTCCCAGAACAACCGGCCACCCTGTCCCGCGAACAAACAATGGTATCCCGCGCATCACGGGCTTCGCGCGCGGCCAGTCAAGCATCACAACGAGGCTGGGATCCTATCCTGGCCGGTTACCAAGCACGGGAGATCATGTCCCGTGCCCCTACCCCTGGGGATTTACATATGGAGCATTCTTACCTTCCTATGGATCTAAATAGTGCGTCTTCTGAGAATAGTTCCGTCATTGCTCTGTCTGACGATGTGTTGTCCGACGAGGAGGAAGATGATGTACGTCTAACGCATAGTACGCAATTTGAGATACCCACGCTTGGTTCATCAGAAACAGAGAGCAAACTCAAAACTGCTAGTATGGGGCAACTTGACGGAGTACCGGCCATTGAAGAGAAGCGTGAACATCTACTGACACCTACGTCGCAACAGCCGCGCCCTCAATCAGACAGGTCGTCGGTAGCTCAGTCTGAGACTGCGCAGCTCGATTTGTGCTCGGAGCCCGAGTCTAGCAAGGATGATGCCGAGCTGATGAAGCTCGCACAGGACGACGGGAGTGATGAACAGTCCATGTCTGTTTACGAGCCATCCGAGTTACAGTCAAGCCACGGAGACACGGCGGAGGAGGAGCTCTGACGTATATGTGTCAGTCTCTAGCAGTCCCGCTAGCAACAACTCTGCCTGGGAAGAATTCTGGTTGACTTGCCTGGAAAGAAGGAGAGGTTATAAATAATGTATAGTATTGTCCCAATGACTAATGTACATAATATTTGAAGTGACTTAATAAATTATTGGAATGTGAAATCATTGTGAAATGCATGACTTGATTGGGTGTGCTCTGGCTTGATTGGGCGTACTCTGGCTTGATTGGGTGTACTCTGGCTTGATTGGGCGTGCTCCGGCTTGACTGGGCGTTCTCTGACTTGATTGGGTGTGCTCTGGCTTGATTAGGCATGCTCTGGCTTGATTGGGCGTGCTCTGACTTGATTGGGTGTGATTGTGTATGTGTGTGTGTGTGTGTGTGTGGGGGGGGGGGGGGGGGGGGTGCAATAAAAAAGCCTCTTCCATGGGTTTTTCCAAGGGGGCACAACCCAAAAAAGCCTCTCCCATAGGTATTTCCAAGGGGGTAGAACAAGAATTTCTGAGTGATTTACTTGAGGTGGGGTGCAGCTAAAAAATGGTCCTTATACTTCTCTCACTGAAAAGAAATGGAGAGAAGACTCCATAATATTCAAGTTCATTTCTCAGAAAAATATAAACTTTGCGGGCTTCCTGTGTTCCACGCATGCGCGCCATAAGTGGCGGGGGAAAACTCAGCCAATCACAAACGTTTCTCTGGCAGATGCTAAGGATTTTAATGCATAAGAATATGTCGTCGTTCCCAGGATCTTCAAAGATGGTGGTGTTCTGACAGTTATGGGTCAAAATCGGGTCAGCACCAAGAAAATGCTAGTTAAAAAACATGGTCATGGGTACAATATTGCACGAGAGATCAAAGTAAATGATGTGCAGATCAGAGAAAAACAGTTTACTTGTTCATTCCCTGGGTATAGTCACTACCAACTATGGTCGGGCCAACAACAAGACCTACCCAGAGCCTTTAGCCCACCACATTCTTGTGGTCCAAATGCTCGGGGGACTAGAGGAACATGCTCTGTTCCTTGGACATCAATTAGGTATTCTAGATTGTAAAGTATTAAAGTCAGGGTATTCCCATTCTGCATTGTATGTATATTTTTGCTGAACAGGACAAACTCCAAATAGAATGAGCACATATTGCAGCACTTATCATTGATAACACATGTTGAAGAATATTGTTTTTTTATGTAGATGGAGGGACAATATCCTCAAGCAACTTTAGTCTTGATACAAAATCCTTACTCAAGCGCACTACAGTTCCTGCTAGAGAAATACTTGCTTCTCTTGACACGAAGGTTGAATACTTGCTATATCTCACATTTAGCTCTAAGCGATGTTCAACTTCTGACCAAACTTTTTCTTTCAAATCATAAGAAACCGTCTTGATAATGTTACTTGTCTTGAAATCTTGCTGCTCGGCTCTGGTGTGACCACCACATATAAGATACAACTTATCTTGACAATGTGTTAGGAAACCACGCTCGGCACATAGAGGTGGTGGAGAGATTTGTGACCAAGCATCAGTATTAATGTCATATACCAAATTAAACTTCTTGTCATTATTTATAGTTTCCCCTTGGATCACAAAGATCTTATCATTAGCTAATGCACACTGCTCTGGGGATCCACTAATATTACAATACCCAACAGGAGACAAGTTGACCCAAGAGTTTGATTCAGGGTCATATCGTTCCATGGTGTCTGTTTCGGAGTCGAAATCCAATGATCTTGTAAGTCCACCCAAAACATATATAAAATGCTCATCAGATACCACACATGGATTTTCACGGACCACATTCATTGAAGCGACTTGCTTAAATGTTTGTGTACTTGACTTTAAATCATAAACAAATACATATTCTGCTGCCTCACAGTCTTGGTTTGGTTCATCTGATAGTTTTGTGCCCCCAATCAAATAAAGCAAACCCTTTAGATATGCCTTTCTGTAGCTCCAAGTAGGGCAGTTCCAGCCACCAACAACTACTGACCAAGTATTTGTGTGTAGATCACACTTCTCAATGAATACAAAGTCTGCATCTATATCGTTAACAGTTGTGATGACTGATCCGTCAACATATGTGGGAAAACCAGACCAATATGTTGGCGGCGTGGGGATGTGGTACCAAACACCCTCAGATGGTATGTAACACCACACTCCGTCCATTACAGAAAAGCTATTTAGTTCAGAATCTTCTGGTATAATGAGTATGGCATTGGTGTAAGCATCCAAACAGTCCCGTGGGTGAGGAACATTTGGAGTTGTCAATGCATGAGTATTTTTTATTCCATTATGGACATACTTCGCTGTGGGACTTGAAGCAACCCCAACATCCTTTAACATGACCGAATGGATGAAATCTTCTGAAACAGAGCACAGGCGAATATGTGTGAGCATTTGATCAAGAAACTTTTCTCTTTCTTTTTTGTGCCTTATCCACTTAATGACCGCGTTGAACACAACCTCTTCGTCACTGACCACAACGCCATCACAAGATATTATCTCCTCGAGGGTCTGTGCATTCATTTCCAAGAATATCTCTTGGGATTCAGTTACAAAAGTCTCGAAATTCTTGCAAAAATGCTTCAACATTTCCTTCTTCAGTAAAAAGCATTTGAAATGATAAGCGAACTCTAAGGCACACGCGCATTCTTGCGGACTTAAAGAACAATTTTGGACAGAATGAGCCAAAAATTTGTCCACTGGTCGCATCAGCTCTTCAATCAACAAGAAGTCCGCGGCGACTATGAGAAGTTGAGCATTTTCTTGGGTCACTTCGATCTTCCCGGTGTAGATATAACCCAATATGTCATTCATGACTTGCCCATCCACTTGAGGCAGTTGGACCTTCCTCTCCAAATGCTCCTTCATGTTAGCAGCGAACACGCCACGGAAGAAACCACCACTGGCAGCCAGAACAACCCTATGAGCCGGGAATTCGCGGCCCCCTGACACTAAAACTACATCACACAGGTAATTAGAGAGACGGTATTCATTGAGCTGATATAAAATGTCCATTCTCGGGATTGAAATGACCTCTCTATCAGTGTTTTCCGGAGACTTCCAATTTTCCGCCATCTTTACCTGAAGCGCGCGAAAATGTTGCTAAACATGGTAACCAGGCCTGCAACAAGGACACAGGAAGACCGCAGAGGTCCCACTGAATTTGTGTTCCTCTCGTTGGTAATTTTTTTGGAATAGAGAAAATACATCGGAAACGCGTGATTTTAGGTAGATAAAAAGCACAGAAATTTTGGCAAGGGACAGAAAATAATTTTAGTGCTCGTCACACGTCACCCAACGCAAGCCAAAGCGCCTCCGCTGTTTGAAGTAAGCGGATTTACCCATTCAAAATCCAAGATCCAAGATGGCGGAAGGCGGGAACGAAGGAGAAGATAAACAAGAAACAGGCATATATGATCACCCTATCTACAAAGAGATTTCTTTATCCAACGGAATGATAAATAGAATGGAGAAAGACGATATCAAGAAGGCACTGGCGAAACTTCACCTCGATTCACGGTCAATATTGCTTCTAAATCCCGTATTGCTTTTCTGATTTTCATCAAGCAGTCTGTCTGTTGACAGGGGTTGACAGTTACTTTGCCATAGCCCGGGGGCTTTGCCCCCCTGATTTTGGTCAAGTTCGAATATTCATTTTATTGATTGAGCTTCGATGCTGTGCGTTAGACCTCAAAGAACTTCATTTTATTTTACACTGTACTTAAATACAAACATAAAATAATCCTACTAGTAAAAGTATTTTTCATACCTTAAATATTCTCCTGGGTTCTTTGTCCACAGTACAATACTTCTCTGTCCTCTTCTGCGACCGATTTCGGCCCCTATGGCCCTCTTCAGCTCTAGACAATGCAATTTTCAGACCAATTCACCACCTCTAGCAGCGGCGTAGTCAGAAATTTCTGAAAGGGGGGGGGGGGGGGGGGAGGGAGGGGGCAGATAGTGAAAACATGAAAACGAAAATGTTCAAATTTCCTTCAGCAAATACAGTAAATGTATGGAAAAATCTCCTGAGAAAGGGGTGCCCCAGCCCCCCTGCCCCACCCCCCCTGGCTACGCCCCTGTCTAGTGTTCATGTTGGATGATCACATTAGTAACCAGGATCATAGAGGCCGAAACCGGTCGCAGAAGAGGACAGAGGAGTATTGTACAAGTGGACAAAGAACCCAGAAGCAAGAAGAAAACAAGGTATGAAAAAATGAAGAGTTTTACATACGCCTACATGTAATATTTATCTTACTAGTAAAAGTGTAGCTATCACTTCTGGCCTGACAAAAACGTGCCTTCCAAGTCCAGGAGTTCTCATATTGAGTTTATATATGTACCATGTTCAATCGGTTTGTTTCAGTGGTGTGAAAGAGGTGTTACAAAGAAGGCTCAAGAACCACATCAAAAAGGAGAAACTAACAAAAGCAAAAGTAACCAAGCAAAAGAAAGGCCAGAGTGACTCTATAGATTATTATGTTGTGATTGATTTTGAGGCGACATGTGAACAAGAGAACCCAGAAGACTACAAGCATGAAATTATTGAATTTCCTGCTGTGTTAGTGAATGCAAGCACTCTCGAAATTGTAAGTATCAGTTTGGGAAAATTGGTACAACTAGTGTATCATGAGGTTATTTTTTTTCAAATCTGGTCAAATTTGCTGCCATTGTGGGTACTAGTATGAAAAATAGCCTGCAGAAGGCAGAAGCAGATAATATTCCAGTGCATTAGACAAGATGCAGTAATGAGTGTACACATAATAGAGCAATTTCTGCAACTGGAACCCTTTTTTGGTCATTTTCACACCCAATTTGATGTTGAGTTTCCACAACATTTTCATTTTTTTTATTACCATGTTTGTTATATTTTTGACCCGAAGATGGCTGGCAAAGTCATAAAAGTGCTTTCACCAGCTGCCAGCTGGTTATTTGAACCCTGTAAGTCCAATGGACTGATGAATTATTGTTAACAGTAAGCTGGTTATTCCAGGAAAAAGAATTTCAAGAGTATTGCAAGCCCCTTCTCAAACCTAATTTATCAACATTCTGTCAAGAACTAACTGGAATAACGCAGGTACATGTGCATTTTATGTTCTCCCATGTTTTGGGAATATCAACATTGGTCGTGATATTATCAACTCTCACTATATTTATTACATACATACATATAACTTTATTTAGACAGGGATTTATATCAGCGGTTCTGTTGCTATACAAAACATCTGGTTTCCATGGAAACAGTGTATACATGCATGCACAAACTAATTATAAAAGTGCTACAAAATTACAAAAGGTGCAATATACTGATTTTTAAGCTATCATTTGTCCCTTGTAATACTCTCTCAAGGATTTTGAGAAAGTCTAATGAGCTTTGTGATATCCTTATATTCCTAACGTTGTTTAATATTGTTACTTTCAATTTCAGGAAATGGTTGATAAAGCCAGCAACTTCCCACAAGTTTTAGATAACTTTTATCTCTGGTTAAAAGAACATGAATTAGGGACTACATACAAGTTTGCTGTGGCTACTGATGGGTATGTATGGTGTTATAAACATAAATTGATACATGCTCTGTTTTATCTTAATTTAAAACTGGTGTTTGCTGTCACAAAGAAACCTCTGCTTTCTGAGTAAATGTATACCATGGCCCTTTATTGTATAACTAATCCAGTTGCATTTGCAACCTCCATGAATTTGACTTCATCCAAACCATTCATCATATCATTATGATTAATTCATTTATTAATCTATCCATTGCAGACCATGGGATATACAAAGGTTTCTCACAATACAGTGCCAGATTTGTAACATAACACTTCCAAATTGGTCTACCAAGTGGATCAATATAAGAAAACATTACAGAAACTTTTACAAAATGAGATCCAAACTGAACGACATGCTTGAAAATCTTGGGATGGAGTTTGAAGGTCGACCACATTCAGGGCTTGATGACTCCAGGAATATAGCCAGAATTATGATAAAGATGATCAAAGATGGATGTGAATTAACACTTAATGAGAAATTAAAAATTGAAAATAGTTAGAAAATCTCAATATTATAGGTGCTGATAACGTTAGCTTGTTTGTGTAACAACATTTTAGATGTAAATAAAATGTTTTATTGTGTAATTCAGGAAAAATATCCCCCCACCCCTATTCAGAGGGGTCAGGATCAATTTACCTCTTATGTCCCATGTAATCACAGTATTTTTCAAATGAAATTCCAGTTAGGTTTGCCTGGTATATTATTACCTTTGTGGTGGGAGTATGGATCTCCCCTGGAATTACACAACAAGCCTGGAAATTAACTTTTTTGCTTAGTCGCCAGCTGGCAACCAAGTGCAAAAAAACTGGTTGCCTTAAGGTATAGATATAGGTTAATTTTGCTAACATTGGCAAATTTCCTTGTTTCGATTTTTCGTGATGTAGCTATCTCTGTACGTGCTTCGAACTTGATTGGCTTAAGTGCAACTGGCTTTCAAGTAAGGGACGAAGCTAGCCAAACAACCGCAAAAGCCCGGAAAATCTTTGGAGGGAGGTTTTTAGCAATTTGATTTTGACGAAAAATTTCCTACTTTTCTGAGTTCTAGGTCGGACCTGTTTTAAGATATTGGCCGCAAATTTACGGAGATGATAGATGCATGTAGTATTGAGAAAACCATGTGCGGGCTTTTTGATTTTCTTTTCCAAATTGATTTTATGAGTAATTTTACAGTAAAAAAACGTTCAACATTAGAACATGATATTTTGAAAAATGTTTTGCAGAACATTCATCTGTTATCATAATTCATTTTAAAGCGGCCGTGTTTATTTAATCCCAAACATCCTGGAACTCTTATAGCAAACACACTGCGTTTTTGTTTGGGGCCTAAAATCTTGAATTTGGTGATAAATTCCACTAAAAAGTTTATACCTCCAAAAACTTAATTCTTTTAGCTTTAAAATGATACCAAAGTCAGGTTTTTAGGTTCAATTGCGACCCGACACGATTTTTTTCCATGGACACTTCTCCAACCTATATCTATACTTTTGGTCGCCAGGTGGCATCATGCTTGGAAAGAGTACCAAAATATTTGGTCACCATCTGGCACCTAAGTTCAAATTATTAGTTGCCTAGCCCTAATTTGTGGTTGTCCAGGCAACCACCTGGTTGCGAATTTCCAGCCCTGCACAGTCAATGTAGCCAAGTTGCTCCGAGTAATTATATGATATGTTAACTATCAATCAATGGACAGTATGACCTGTTACCCCATATAAAATCTAGCGCATCCCTTGGGCAATTCAACTGGGAAATCTACTGGTTTTACTAACTGGCTTCCCCCACTGCAATCATGTAAAACCATTCAGAAGTAGGCTTTATTTTAATTTAATAATCATTATTACTGTTGTATAACTGATAATTTTTTTACTGTGGTAAAATAAACCGTAGTAGTAGTCTCCTGCAAAATGCGGGAGAGTTGGCATCTCTGAAAAGTCTGAAACAATAAGAGGCATTCAGTTGTTCTGGGGAATGTAATGAAGGATGATCAATTTAAAAAAACTGTCCATACATGTACGTAACCCAGCATTGAAATAATTATTATAGCTGGAGCAGTTTATGCTAACCATGGAAGGATTTGCATGAGCTCAGTCCCCCCTACTCCAAAATGCACCATTCTCTCACTATTCAAGGAGGGGAGATAATATCTCACTTCTATTCCTCGTCTATTAAATTTCACCCTCGTTGTTCTCAGGATTTTGTCATAGATCTTCTGTATTTACCTTCCACATGAGGGAGACTCTCAAGATTTTTGACAATGCTAGGTTGCCAGGTATACAACTGCCTTCTAGACAGTTTTTTTTTCCTGAGTGAATAAATCAAAGAAACTCATGGAAATGTTCTTCGATGGTTTCCCTGTGGCACTATCACGTGACTATTTTGGCGGGCTTTTTCGCGGTATATTACATAACAAACGGAAGCCATCTTGGGTCTGAGCGTCTGAGCGAATATTCCTGCCAAGATGCCAAAACAACACCCGAAAACATTGGCCACAAGGCAAGATGTGGAACTACCAAGCCCAAAGCATACTCATGACTTCTCAGAAGACGAAATAACAGCGATCCGTTCCAGATTATTAGGTTGGTACGATGTCAACAAGAGAGATTTGCCATGGCGTCGATTCGCAAGCGAGTCGGACCTGAATATTCGTGCGTATGCTGTGTGGGTATCGGAGATCATGCTCCAACAGACTCAAGTCGCGACTGTGATCGATTATTATAACCGATGGATGAAGCAATGGCCGACAGTAAGCGAGCTTGCGAAGGCTAATCTCGAGAGAGTGAACGAGTGTTGGTCTGGTTTGGGGTACTACTCACGAGCAAGGAGACTCCACGAAGGGGCGAATAAGGTTTGTGCGAAAATACGGTGTTCGTGAGTGTGGGTATGTCAGGACAAAAGAAGGCCGGGTAAAATGTTTTTTAAATATTTAAATATTTTCTGGAACCACACAATACATGAAGGAAACCCACTATTTAAAACAGTGGGTTTCCTTCATGTATTGTGTGGTTCCAGAAAATATCCATCCTCTCACGGGAGGGTGTTGAAAAGTGACCCCACCCCCTGGAATTTCCAAAGGAAAACACAGTCCTTGTATGGTAAAAATCAGGTAAAATGACCCCCTCTGGAATTTCCAATCCCTTCCATGGGAGAATGGATATTTTTATGATCTATAATACAGTTCACCTTAATGTATTATTCTTGGTGGGCCATTTTTTGTTTCCCCCTACCCCCAAAGCCTGTTGTACCGGTATTCCATGTTCACCAAGTCTGTTGTTTTCCAGGTTATGAAGGATTTGAATGGTCAGATGCCCACTACTGCAGCCACTCTACAGAAACAGCTCCCTGGTGTTGGACGTTATACTGCTGGGGCTGTTGCATCTATAGCGTTTAATGAACCAACAGGGGTAGTTGACGGTAATGTCATCAGAGTCCTCTCCCGTTTGAGAACCATTGGTTGTGATATGTCCAGTAATGTTGCCGTTGAGAAATTCTGGGAGCTCGCTAATCTGCTGGTTCCAGAAAATCGACCAGGGGACTTTAATCAAGCATTGATGGAGTTTGGTGCCACTGTGTGTACTCCTAAAACACCTCAGTGTTCAACCTGTGTTCTTAGAGACAGCTGTCAGTCTTTTAAGGAAGTGGAGAAAATGAAAAACAAGTCTGCAGAAAGATTGGTGTCTGGGGATATCAAAGTCTTGATAAATGTTGACATTGAGGATTGTAGTCTATGTTTCCCATCAACTGAAACATTTGACAATAGACTTGGTGTTTGTAATTACCCCTTGAAGGCCAAGAAAAAGGCTGCAAAGGAAGAAACCTTTGTTGTGGGTATTGTAGAAGGGCAGAACTCTGAAGGTGCAAGTACCTTTCTTATTATACAAAGGCCTAAATCAGGTTTGCTTGCTGGTCTGTGGGAATTCCCAAATCAGGAAATTAAGACAAAGGAAGCAGACACTGATTTAACAGAGCTATTAAGAACAGAGATTGGAATTGAAGAAGTTGAGGAAGTGAAGGAAATAGGGGAAGTCACTCATAAATTCTCTCATTGTCTTCATAAATATATTGTGTGTCATTTTATTTGCAAGAGTTTGACCAGTTGTAATGGGGAAGAGGCTACAAATGGCAAGGCCATAAGATGGGTATCCAAGGAGGAATTTGAGGCATCTGCTGTTTCAACAGCAATGACGAAAATATTTAAGTTGTATGAGAGTAGTGTTAGAAGAGATGCTAAGGACAGAAAACCTGCTGCCAAAAAGAGGAAGAGAAACGAGATTGACCACAGTAGCAAACAAATGGTACTTGATGCATTCTTCACATCAAAATAGAACTCATACTTTTGTAAATTGCTTCTATTTTACTGTGTTTCTAATTGGTTCATTACGACAAATACTACAAAATAATACTAGACCACTGATTTTAGAAAATGAAACATTTTATTACATGTCAACCTACATGGATACTGTGTTTATGTCACTACATCCTCCTATGAAAATCACCGTAAATCTATATACTATAGTGTAAAATTTGTCAGCCTGTGCCAAACAATTTTGAATTATGTACACATTTAGTAATAAAATGCACATCTTAGCTCAGGGCTCACTTAGCAACCAAAGACTGGCTTAATAACTGGCTGCTTTTTGTTTTGAGCCAGTTGCTTTGTGATGATTCACAAGTAGCCTTCAAGAAAACCTGTCTATAGGCATGTCCTAAAAAACTTAAATGAGAACCCTGAGCTACTTAACACTTTGTCAGTTTTTTTCAAATAATGGTGAATCTAGGAAATGCCAGGAACCATCAGCCTTTTGTGTGCCTATGATTAATATTTTATGCCTACCGGTATGATCAATACAGGCAGTCAAGTTGTGATTTCAGTGATTTATGTCAATCTAGCCCTACACTACATAATAAAGATAATATAAAAATCTAACAATATGGGATGGCAAATGGTCCCAAACATCTCAATATTCTTGGGAAAATTTAGCAGAGCCTTAGATTCTTGGCATTTTGTACAGCTCTCTAAATAAAAAATACAAACATGAACAATAACAACCAAAGGTTGAAATTTTAAGTTAAATGCTGTAGAGAACTAGTGTTCTGCTCTTTGTTATTGGTTGTTATTGTCCATGGTAACATCCCCACTAATGCACACCAACTAGTTTTCCCACAAAACTAGCTATACCATCAACAAACATGAGTCTCAGGCACGAAAGCAGGTCTTGCTGCCCCAGTACAGTAAACACCTGCATATACAATGTAAGAACAAATGGATTAAGAACATCAGGCTGAAATTTGCCATTTTAGATACCCATTTTATAAGAACCTTCAGTAAATATGTGGAAGTTATATTCAGGCCGACCCTGAAATGGGCTGTTCTTATATGCCGGTGTTTATTGTTCTCAGAATAATATTTGCCACCCCTTATGTACATGTAGATTTTCTACCCTATAAGGACTTTATGATAGGGGCAGAGGGGAGACTATGTACCTGCACATCAAAATTCAAACGGCCAGAAAGAGACCTTAAATTTAGTTAAATCAAGGAGGGCTTTTCTCACATTTTAAGTAAAAATAAACCTTTGGAATGCCACACCCCCTGCTTCCTACAAACATATTTAGCTCCATTTGCCTAAGGCCTACATTTGTAAAAATGTATTTCTTGTTGTGAATGATTTTAATTTGTAATCCATTAGAACTGCATTTTTTTTTATTAAACTTTCTTGATGTTTTATCAATATCTATTATACCAATGCCCTGTTGTTGCATTCCAATTTTTCATCAACTCCCTAATTAGTATAGTCTAGGTGTCAGTGTAATTTTTGATGACTCTCTGGACTTGACGGATGTACTGTTGTTGTTTGTAGTAGATCCTCATTGCTCCTTTAACAGCTACAAATGTAATGCCACCCTGAAAATATTTAAATGAGGTATTAATAATCACAGCAAATGTAATGGAAATAAAATGATGACAAGAGAAGTAGATTTGACTTTAGGGATTTATCTCACAAGCTTTTTCTAAATATACAAAGAGTCAAAGAAAAAAAAAACCCTGAAGTATAGTGAACATGAAGTATAGTTTGTGTGTGTGTGTGGGGGGGGGGGGGGGGGGGCAATGTACCATGAACTGCTACGAAAATCACTGAACTGTGGAATCTGCTTGTACATCCACACTGCAACCACATTCACAAATGTCTATGACCCTGCCTTCATTCCTGGTTATTTTGTTTGAATTCCTTTGGTCATGCAAGCTTTTTTAACATTCTGGGATTTCACAGGTTTATTTCTAGCTTTATTACAGTGTCAAAAGAGCACCAGAAAATAAAATACTTTTGTCTAGATCACTCAAATGAAATTATAAAGCAACTTAGTGGGTTCTAGCATGAAGAAGAAAACATTTTCCTTATGCAAATGACTTTTGTTTGCATCTTACACATCATGGGAAAAGTTTATGAGAAAGTTACCCTGCGAGCAGTGATGAAAGTGCAATGTAGATGAGAATGTTACAATGACCTACCAGCAAAGCCCTATGCAGTCCTGATTCTACAAAACCAAAACAAACTTTCCCAACCAATGTTGCAATGGTGGGTAGAATGAGACCACCACACAGGATTCTTGTAGCGGCCACAGGATCAGAGAAGGGTGTTGGCTCTGCAGGTTCTCTCTGTTGCTCAGCTTCAATATAATATGGACTTTTGGAATCCTTGGGAAGTAAGTAATTGAGAAGAGAGGCTTGGCTGATGTGCCGTCGCCAAACTCGTAAGACATGATCTTCCCATCTGATCATTTTGCCAAGGATAAGGGCTAAAGGGATTGTGGGTAGTCCAACTAGAAGAAAGAGTGGATCAGCCCTTTCCATACTTCAAGTCCGTCTTTATGGCCAAGAACTTGCATGACAGTAACAGCACCGTACGTGACAGCAGACCAGTAAAGGGAACCAACCACTATTCCTGCTGCTGCAAAAGGGCATACTTTATTGACAAGCCTGTCCATGTTTTCAATAGTTTGTAGCAAAGGTCCAAGTGCTGGGAATATTATAATGTAGTTTGTATTGCATTGTGGACAAGAGACCTTTGCTGCAGAGTTACCACTCTGTTTCTCGTCTATCCATCGCTGAAGACAAGACTGGTGTACCCATTTAGTGGTGCCACGGCACTGACACGGTTGCACCCACTTTGCTGTTGGCTCATCTTCATCTGTTGCAAAACACACCCAACACCTCCTGTTGGAAGTAAAAATACACATCTAGATTACAAAAATATAATAAAATAAATCCTTGATACAATAATTTAGCTGATGAACATGGATGTTTTATTGCAAAAGAAAGCAATGTTTTTGCCACTCTATTCCAAAATTGTTGCTAAAAACAATGCAACTCTATACCCTGTGCAAGCTGTTGCAAGCAAAAATAGAGTGCCTCCTGTAAATGAAATGTTTCTTGTTCAACTAAATGCTATTTTCTAAACTTAGCAAGCAATGAATTACTTTTTTAACTGCCCCATTGTCACACTCACAGTTGTCACAAGGTAAGTCGATATATATTTATTTATACTTAAAATTAACAAATTTGTAACTGAAATGATAACTGAGATTTAAAAAGGTACAGGGGATGATAATAAAAATCCTTTACAGATCTTGTTGCCATCATTAGAAAAGGGATATGGTTATTAAATTTTGGAACTACTTAATCACAGACACCACAAAAATAATGACTGACAATATTAAAGTAACTACAGTAAAATGGCAGTTCCGGTATTGAGCAATGCACTACACTCTGAGATATTTTCTTTTACACTCCAAACAAATGCTAGAATACAGGCTTGGTGAGCACAGACAATTTTACTCCATACAGAAATTATGTGATCTTGTTTTTTCAGGTTTATACATAAATTACCTGTTACACGGAAAATAATTTAGTAAATTTTCAAGAAAAATATGCAACAGTCTTGAGTAGGGTCAATGATGCATGTAGCTTAAACAAGTGCTAAGTGTTAAAACTAACGATATTAGATCTGGTTGATATTGATATCATGCTCCATCCAATCATGCTCTTCCATTTATTCACTAACAATGCTGAAATATAATGGCTGTATTCTATTTTGCTTATTTCTGACAAAAAGTAGAATTTTAGGAGCACCACAAATAAATTTCATGAAATAGTTTTTTTTTCTTTGCTGTTACAAGATCATACTTTGCACATCAAACATTTCACATGATTTGTAGTTGTGGTTAAAGTATCAGTCTGAGATAACCAATTTTCCACATTGGTGGACAAACCAGAGCCCGTAAAAGATACAAACTACCTGAGTGAACGGTTGGATGGGTGTTGTGAGGGCATTCTTTTCCCATGAGAAAAGAATAATATTAATAGCGAGTGACTATACTCCAGTAGCAAGCATGACAAATTGAGAATGTACTTTGAACACGCAGCAGTCATGGATTCTTGATTTTATGGAGAGTACCTTGCAGTGAGCATTCCTCGCAACTATTGTCCACAGCATTGTTGAAATAGCTTTGGAAACTGTCCCAGATAAAATGGGAAAAATGTGACATCTAAATTAGCTAATAAATCAAGATGAAAGAACTGCTAGCGTCAGCTACTTTACAGATGCCAAAAAAGATCAACTTTTGAATGTAAGTATTCTATCATTTGTATTTCCACAAAAATCAATAATTTCACTAGAAAATTGGTGCTTTGCAAACAATTCCTTTAGCAAAAGGCTTGCAAGTTCCTAGGTTGTGAAGTTTAAAAAAAAAAATTTGAAGTGCAAAAACAGTGATTGAAATTTATTCTATTATTTCAGTTACAATGCAAAGAAATTCAGGCCTTGCCTTTTTCAAGTCAAGATAATAGATGCTACTGGTTTATCTACTGTATACAGGTACATTTTCTGTCTTTCGTTCAATTTTTATTTAACTGAAAGTACAGCAATCATCTTGCTTCTTGTTATCCCACTGCATTGATATCTAAATTATTATTTTGGGGAGGAAATTGTGCCTAAAATTTGGATATCACAGATAAAATCATGTCCACACGTTGTTGCTTATTTTGAGCCCTACTGGGAAAATTATGAATGCAATCAAAGAGCTATGGCCTGTTGGGTGGTTTTCATAAACCCATGGAACCTCAAATCAAAGATTATTAGCCAAGAAACAAACAAGAACAAAATAATTAAAACCTCTATATGTTTATCTATATATCTAATAATTTTATCTAATGCAGTATCAGACACAATGCACTGTATGCAGTTCGCTCTCTAATAGGCATAGAAGGCTCTAAGAATATTATTATTATTACTATACTATGGACTATTTCAAATGGACCATAAATTTTCAATTATTATATTAAAATGAATATGAAGTGAGTGGCCAAAGTGCAAATTTCTTTGCTCGAACGCTAAAGCCCTGGCTAAACGAGGACACATGTAGGATGCATACATGTCTCAAGGGAAGTATCTGTCTAATAAATTTATGGGGCAATCAAAGTACATTATGGGTGATGTAGAAATGGTGAATAAACAAATCGCCCCATGTAAAGGGATCGAAGAGTATCCTGGATTGTGAATCCCAAGTCGTGAATCTCAGATTTTGAGTACCGATATAGTGTTGTCAAAATTGGATTCAGATCATATGCGGCTTCATTCTCGAACCCAGAGCTCCTCGGCTCGTAATCTCGTGGGGGAGGCTCTGGTAACAGCCACTGACGCATGCGCGAGATTTAATACAGAGCTGCTGAGAGAAAGACCTTTCAGCGCATGCTCCAACACTCAAAATCAGCCAATTAGCGACGGCCCTCAAATGGATGTCACCAGAGCCTCCCCTGCGAGCAGACAAGCCAGGGAGCTATGGGTACGAGAATGATGCGGCTTTGGATCCAGGATCCATCATTTGGATACCGGATACCATTCCCCAGAACCCAATGCCTCAAATTTTGCTGGATCCCAGATTCCTTTACATCAGAAAACATTAACAGAAAACGGCAGGTCAAAATGCAGACTGAAAAATGCAGACCGGAAAATGCAGACCAGGTCTCTTCTCTCTGAAAGCACAAAAGAACAGTTTTATGTCATTGTTTGACGGTATGGCTAGCACATAAATTATATTACAACATTGCCAATCTGCCGTAAAAGGTGAAATATACAATTAAAGAATTTTGAACTGTCAGGATGCCTCAAGGATGCCGTTACTATACGCGGTTTTTATCTTTTACATCTCAAGGGGGTTCATTTTCATCTCCGATCTTACACACACATTTCAGGAATTTCCATAGAAAAGAAACGATTTGATGCTTTTAGCGCTATTTTAGCATTTTACAACTACGATTCAATATGTTTTAGTGTGCTTTGATACAAAATATCTGTCGGGTATACAGCGAGCTGTCAAAACATAAGAAGCCGGCGACCGGCGGCTACTTTTTGCCAATGTGAGAACGTCGAACCACATAAGCCTGAAGCTCACCTCAGTCATTGTTTGCTAAAATAAAATAAAACTGGAATCCTTGAGTCTGAGTCAGAATTGGCTTGGCGACGAAACTCTTGTTGCTTTGAAGCTACGAAATTGCATGTCGGTTTTTCTTTGCAGCCTCTGCTACTCTTTTTGAACAGCCGTCTACTTCAAAACATTATGTCGGGATATGAAAATCTATCGAGGATGTAAAATCTATCGGCCTTGTCGGGCCAGTGACAATCTATTTGCATTTTCCAGTCTGCATTTTCTGGTCTGCATTTTCCGGTCTGCATTTTTCAGTCTGCATTTTGGACCTGCCGAACAGAAAACATTCTGTGCTGCCAGCCGGTTTGTGGTGCAAAGGACACCTAAAGGTGGCGCTATGATGGCAATTATTAAATATTCTAATATTAGTAGTTAAATTAACACAAGAAAACATTTAAAGTAAAAGAAAATGCAGGCAGATAAAAAGTAGCCTCTGTTCGCAGGGAAGCAGTATAGTGATGTGTCATATTGTACTTGCTTGGCTATATAAGCATGCTGTGGCGCTAGCATATTTCGTCAGTGCTCTCTCCTGCCCTCTTGGTTGTGTCTATCGAGGAGTGCACTGTTAATTATTACTTTGTTTGTACAGTTGTAGCACTTCCTCCATACTCTAGCTTGTAGCCTCTACATTTCGACTGTACCTGGTGCTTGGACGACAAAGATGCATACAGATTGTTGCATAAAACTCGATCAGAGTATGACATGCATTTCTTAAGAACTCGAGTACAACAAAGTTACTATGCTAAAACCATACAAGTGGACAAGGAAAAATAATTGTCTTCAAAACTCCATGCATCCCGTCCAGTCAGCCCTTGGCCAGTTGCGTGAGTTCTCAAAATACAAACCTTATATCATGCTTGTCGTCGTCGTCCATCCATTCCAAGGTGAACTGCCTTAGATGAGCTCTAATCTTGCATAATTTGGGCACCCAGCCTCCAAAAGAAACCAAAAAAACGAAGAAACTGCAGCCGAGCTCAAATCAAAATGGCGGCGACCCTTCCAGGAAAACCAACATGGCGGACTTTGGCTCGCAACGTTTCATCACGCGTCGCAACCAATCAGAATACAGGACGGACATTTTGAGTTCCGCTTCCGGTTTGAATAGGACAAAAAAAGATTATAGCACACAGCTCACTCAGAAGTTTCGTAAATCACGGAAAGTTTGGGTGCGGATATATAGTGCTCAATGATAGTCAAAACAATGAACAAAGACAGTTATATGAGAAATAGGCGATTGAATACCTGACAATAGGTAATAAACTTTGGATATGCCATTTAGAACAACAAAACAAACAGCTTGTTGTATGCCATGTGCATTCCCATTGTGGGTCAGATGTCACAGTGAATAGGCGTTTCTTTTTCGAGAATTCCCTCTTTCCTTTGGGAAAAGCGAGAAAAATAAGGTTTATGCAGTAATTTCGTAAAGGAAACCAGTGCGACGTAATCTTGATAAGCCCGCGCTGTGGCGTTACGCATATTGGCATATGCAAGTCTTGTTTTGTATGCATCGACTGAGAACAAGGGAAGTTAGGGGCAGCTGTAAAGGGGGTATTGACTAAGGCACCTGAGTCTGCGAGCCAATCAGAACGAGAATCTCGCCGCGAAGGCAGCAACTCATCCAATCAAACCTCGCTCTAATTATTATCCCTCAGGAACTAATACTGACAACCGACTCAAAAATCCCGGAAGGCTTCAAAACTCCACAGTCGGCTTGACAACTTTCCTCGAAAAGAGAGTGCAAAGGAGAGAGTCGAGTTACTGGAGAGAACATAGAATTTACGCGAGGTGGTTGAGTTGCTTTCTTTGATATCTTAGGTAAGAGAGACAATGGGGATCAATATACAACCAGAATGCTTTTGTTTTGAATGGTTGACGGGGGTAACAAGTTTTAAAGGGAACAATGGGTTTTCTGTAACCTGCCATATGTAACCAACCGACCACGAGTGCTGTGTTTTATGTGTTGAAACCTTGATGTGCTATTCAAAAGGGGGTCTTTCACAGCCGAATCAGTCGACATGACGACCGTGAATTTGTTACACGTGCGAGTGCGCGCGTCAAAAGCGCCATATTTCGATGTATTGAAGGAAAAACGCGAGCAACTTTTGCCGTAAATACGAAAAAAAACTATTTCAGCTACTTTAAAAATAGGGCACTCAAAGCAACAAATCGCCAGTTTTCGTCATTCCTTTGTTTGCGAGCCGTCGAGGATCCTTCCGCCCCAAGTAGATGGATTTATTGAGTGTATGTCGTAAATGACCGGTGTAGGCTTTGAGACAAAATGGGAATGCGCTGTCTCAATCTTAGTAATAACTGCAATTGGGCTGCGCTAGAATTGATTACAAACTTCAGCTGGACGTATACGCGTCACGGCACCGCACGTAATTATTTTTCTCCTGAAAGCTAAGGCGGTTAGTAGCACACTATGATATTAGTCTGCGCGCTCGTACTCTCTTGCACCGCCGGTGTATAGAACTGATTTAATCATTGTAAATTTCGATTCACCCCCGAACAGGTTGTCACGTGACTCGCTCGAACCATTCATCTGGAGCGCTTTTACAGGGACGCACAGGCAGTAAGAGGAGAGACGTGGCGAGGCTAACACAATAGCACCTGTAAACCGGCCACCGAATACGTAATCTATAACTCTCTCGCCTTCCACGCACCCCGGCTTTGACTGGATATGGCCGATTTTGGCCAGAATACAAGATCATTGTCACCCGTTGACTTTAAACACAACTGCGAGTCGCGCTCGACGTCGCTCTTCTTCCCGACTACCATCAAAGACGAACAAAACGGGAATAAAACAGACGGTACGAACGGAGTATGCGAGGACTGTAGTGAAGATACGGGCAAATCCAAGGGAAACTCAGTACAGGCGCCGCATACCACAGTGATAGGACAGAAAAAACTGGGGTTCACTACAGATAATTCAATGTTTCACGATTTCCCCTCCTCGACCGCCTTCTGGTCACCGGCAAATATCGATGATGTTTTTGTTCAGCCTGGAGTTGGGCCCGTAAACGGAGTGCATTTTTCGCCAAATACACAAGTTCTTGGGTCTCCACGGCGCCCTGTAACTGCGCCAAGCATCGCCTCCACTGTCGGACATCAGCCGCGGAGGCAACTGACAAATTCGCAATATATTCATACAAAGCCAGTTCCAAACATTAACTCGCTTGCGTCCGGCTGGAACGCTAGCCAAACGCATTCAATGTCAGGCTGGCCACAACAGCAACCCTCTACTACATGGGGAAGAAGTTTCTCAACGCCGAGTCACAACGCCATCTTAAATCAGCGAAACGGATCGCGGCCTTCATCCCTTACGTTCCCTCAGTCTTCAAGACTTCGCAGTAATGGCGGAACGAGATCGGCTTATTCAAGCAACAGGCAGGGCATTTCTACACACAGCATTACTCAAGGTTTGCAGAGTTTGAATCTGAATGGTCAACAACCGGTCGATGGCACAGTTTTAGACAATATAACAGGACTTGGAAACACTCACGGACCAACAAGCGAACTTTCAAATTCGCTTTATTCTTATCAGGTAAGTAAAATAGCGTCTACTCGCAAAACTGCAAGCGAAGTTTACTGAAGTTTGGGTAACATTTACAGTCTTATGATCGCTTGATTTGAATTACACTGAGGATTTTCTTTGAATGGGGGATTTTCAAGTCCCACAATTATTCAAATGTTATCGTTGAAAGTTGAAAGGAGAAAACCTTGACAATTTTATGGAAACATTGAATTTGTCGCAGAATGGCTTCCGGAAGAGGATTTTGGTTCATTATTTCGAGAAAAAGGAGACGAGAACAACTACTGATGTAAAAGAGAATTTATATTTCAGTAATGTATAGCTAGAAGCAGCTTATTTTCGACGCGTTCTCTCTCGACAATAACATGCATAAATTAATGACGGAAAAACTGCTTTTACGGCGCAGCTGCTATGCGATGAATAACAAGAAAAGATAAAATGAAATTCTAGCCGTAAATTTGACCAGAACGTTTTTTCTCTTATCAGTTCATTTCTTTTAACTTTGTTTTTTAGGATTCTATGAAATTCCCTTCACTGGAAACTCGACTGCTCGACATAATTCGCTCCCCGTCGGATCCTCCTGATAACTTGACTGGTTTGTATGAGAACTGTTTTTATTTTTTCCCTCCTAATATGATTAATTCTCCATCAAAAGCTCTTACAGCGTTCTGTTCCTTTACGCTGCCACTTTGTTGAGAATTACAATTTGTTCATTGGAGTTTGAACGGTTATTCCGAATTTCACATTAATGATATTTCAGCTTGGAAGTAATAATGTTTTCGCCATACTACTGAATCAATATCATAGACTTTCTACGAGTGACAATCACTGTTTTCGGCTATTCAGCTATTCTTTGTATTTTTCTAAGGCCGAGAACTTGCCCATAATTTCACTGCTATCTGATAGGGGCGGTACAGAGTTCCAAATATTTTTTCTCTCAAAACATCATGATTAGTTTTGAAACATTAATAATATTGTATATTGTATGAAGTAAGACTTGTTCAAAACTTCTTGTCGAATTTCGTTCCCCCACCTGCCGAGGCCTGCCAATGCCTTTATTAATGTTTGATAAGTTTATCGGGATGACTAGAACCCGCGATTTTTGACTTACATTTGCCTCAACCCGCAAAAAAACATTGGATAGCTTCAACAACACAAGGAAGACAGCATTACGTGAAGTGTCGAAATTGTTAAAAAGCCACACAACAGTTTCGCACGGACTTAAGCTTTGAAAAGGTCTCGTATTAACAAGAAAGCAGATACCTTTTTAAGGATGCTTGGCTTTTAAAAAACCTCAACTTTAACCATATTCTCCTCTGAATAAAACAAATATAAATACGAGAGCTAAACAGACG
Source organism: Scolanthus callimorphus (assembly GCA_033964015.1). NCBI lineage: Eukaryota > Metazoa > Cnidaria > Anthozoa > Actiniaria > Edwardsiidae > Scolanthus > Scolanthus callimorphus. The sequence goes on from CM066916.1 coordinate 1,215,722, forward strand.
CCGAAAAAGCCATTTCACTTCGTCGCTTAAAACGCATTTCGTCTACTCGACGTTTTTCAATTAAGAAAATAGCTCTTCCAGTTAGCCTGGGGAACTTTTTAGTCAAAATAAATAGCAATCCAACAGATTAAGAATCAAAACCAACAATTTAGGTTCTGTAGAATATGGTCAAAATATCTGGATAAAGTACGAGGATTGTACAAATTTGTTTTTCTTATTTATTGCCACTAGTCCAAAACAAAATTTGCGACTTCAAGTCGTCAAAAAATAGTTCAGGCTAGCATCATGCTCTCTCGATCATGATCTAGTTTATCTCTACGTAAAATCGGTATAATGATGATGCAGAAACGTATAGTGTTAGGAGTGTAAAGACTTTTTAACGCCAACGCATAGATCTTCGCAATAAAGTATAACTGGCGACAGTCTTTCCTTCCTTTCTAAATACAGCTCCGTATTTTTGAGCATGAATCTTTCGCCGTCCGCCCCACAAAATGTTAAACCCTTAAATGTTTTAGTCCTAAAACCAATACTCTGATAATATACAGTTGTGGTTTAGCGAAAAGTCGTTTTCAAGTGTGTAGAATTGAAATATTATTTTATGAAAAAGAAAATTGCACAGCAGACAGTGGGGTGGAACAGAAACAGAAAGACAACGCAAACCAAATTAAATTTTGTCGAAAACAGGCATTATTTGCATAGAAAGAAGACAAATTTTTCATAGGATTTGTCTGGAGATGTTCCGCGATAACTAACTCATCTCCAGGCGTTCTTCTTACTTGCTCAAAACTGGAGGGTTTCGCCTCCTTCGGAAATCGTCAAAATTACTCTACAAGAACCTGAAAACCGCTTCGTTTAACTTTAAGCAAATGCGCACCTGCCTGGGCGATATTTCTACTCAAGTTACTAGAGTGTTTATCTGAGATAAATTTTTCTGTGACTACAAAGCCCTAAATTAAACCTGTATAAAGTAGATTTTATGGGAAACTTGTTTTTATGAGTAAGTTTGCCAAGTTGATAAGATTTGAAATCGCTTTGAAAATATTACTTGCTTTGCCAAAAATGAGCGTTTTGGTTGGGGTAACTGGAAGATGACAGCAAATGTATTATGCGCGTTTGTCAATTCCAATCGTTACCGTGTCCTTTCCGGAAAGAATCTCTGAAAAAAAAAAACACATAACAATTCCCAAAACTCGCTCTTACTGATTTCTTTTGGAAGTTTCTCGAGATGTTTTCGGCTCGTCGATATAATAAATGTTTGTTTCACACAGTTCTAGCCACTGCTATATTTACGCATAGAAATAGTCAACAACCCATTACTTCACCATTAGCTACAGCAGCTTGCAGTAGAGAGAACGCTTACAGAGGAAAAACATTGACGGGTTTTGCGGGAAATATCACTTATGTTAAGGCCCACCATACGAACATCAGTTCGTGCTTTTGAACTGGCTATTCATTTTACCGCTGTTTTTAAAATTCTTTGTGCGCTGATCAAGCTTTCAGTTCAGTTAACTAAAGATTCAAAATGTTTTTTCTATTTCTTCTTAAATTCTTTAGTTCTCCTGAAATGTCTTGACATAAAGGAACTTGAGTATTTCAGAATTTTGTGGTGCGCCATTTTGTCCCTGGAAATGAAAACATTGCATTTACTCTTGTAAAAAGAACACTTCACAGACTCACTGAAAAACACATCAGATGCTATGCGGTCGTATGGGTTACAAAGCTTTTAAGCGATCTATCATGCAACTCCTGTAGTTTAAAAGGTGAATAAATCAACTGTACATTAAGAATAATTCATAAGAAAGAACAAAGAGAAAGGAGAACACCTACAAAAGCGATGAAAGCGAGACGGGTTTAGGAAAATCAAACATATTTTTTGTTTCCTGATCATTGAGAGTCAAACTTTGAATGGCTTGTGGGCAAAATTTGCACCTGTGCCTCGGAAGGGCCAAATCATGTAACATGACCAAATTTAATGGTAATTGAATTGCAGATACATTCAACATTTTACCGAGCCAAAAAGGCTCTAAGATAGTTTTATAAAAGATAGAGGGAAAATAAAAATAAAGATAAAAACATCAATGTGACTGTCCTTTACGAAGGTAGTAAATGGCCGTAGAGTACAAAATGCTGACTCAGTTCTCGCAAACAACAGTAGCATTAGGGATAATACATGCAAGAGTAGCTCGACCACATACTGAAAAAGACGGCTATTTGTATGAAAATAAATTATCGGCAAAGCTCAATTTCCCTTCTATCAAGCTGCTCAAACATAGGCTATTTGTTTTTTAAGTGCGCTCGTATTCCCATGCTATGGATAGGGTGACTGCGTGAGTCCAAAAGGGAAGAGAACAATTCGTACCACACGCTGAATCTTGTAGACAACTTTGAAAAAATATTTAATCTATTCTGCTTTTTAATTAACGAGGAGAAAAGGTTGCATTTTCCTTACACAAGAAAGGAAATTGGTTACACTGTTTAGAAATGACCGAAGTGAGATATTTTTCACGCGGTTTTATTTAACTTACTTTCCAACGACTGAGTGATCTTACACTCAGCAAAAATACCCCCACTTTTGAGGGATCCATTTTAAGTACATTTTTAATTAAGACACCAAATATCTGCAATACTTTCAAAACAGAATTAAGGAAATGAGTTTAATAGCTAACGAGGGAAATAAAGATAAAGAGACGCTCTAATGCAAAGATGTAATGCAGGTTTTTCATTCAATACATTTCCATATGAATTTCCTTTTGCTCTAAATTACAAAACAATGTTCATCAACAGGCATTCCAACGCCAATGATGATACATTCATTTGGTCACCAGATCTGTCATATTAGATTAACAAAAAGAAAACTTATATCGTTTCATTAGTATACACGACTAGACGGGGAGAAAACTAGAAAATGAAATTTCGAAATGGCGACTTCAATTTCAGTTCGAGAATTAAAGTTGCAAGTAGACGTTGGTGGATTTCAACAATAGTACAAGCTTGGCGTTCTTTCCCATCTATAAGCTTTTTAGTTGACTTTCTAGTTTCTATCTCTCTAAAAAAATGCCGCCCAATAATCTCACTTCGTACTAAAGTGGATTTCTGTTGAATATAAATGAAACTTCGTAATAAACCCTAAGACGACGATATGTCTGTCTCGTAAAACTATTTCTCGTTTTTCTCCAATATTTACTTAATAATTATTAATGCAAAGACTGTACTGTAATCTTGTTTGATCTTTGCGAAGGCTGGCGAATGTTGGCAGCCATGACAGTGTCGTATTATGCGCAACAAACAAAGAGAACCGCAGGCCAACCGAGAAAGTAATAAAACACCTCCAATATTCAATAAAAGGCCAAAGCATACAATTTTCTTTGCGCCAAGTTCATGGTTCATTCCCAATTCCTTTTACCCGCAAAGTATTTCTCTGTTTTCTATGAAAACCAGTGAAACATAATGGGAATAAAAGGAAAATTCAAATGAGATGATTTCAGTACGCGCAGGTAGCACTTTAAGATTGACATTTTTAGGAAAGGAAACTGCTTGGAATGACTACCCACTGAGAGAGAATACTATAATTTGTCCATTTGACAGATGGGAGGAACTAGGAGAAGGCAGCTATCACGGTTTGAGATGACTATAGATTTTTCAAACGAATGATGAAAATCGATAAAGATAACCCTGCAAGTTGAACAAAAACAATCATCCACAGATGCCTACAAAAGATCAATCACGCGAATGTTGGGCGAAAATATCTGTGCAAAATAGCAGGAAGCAAAGATAGAACTAGTGATATTGGTCTCAAGGGATGCAAAGATGACAACATTTTAGGCGTTTCGTTAAAATTATGTTAAAACGACACATCTGATAAGTTCTAGTAATGGTTTACTTAGGAAAAAGGTCTGCTAAATTTATTTCAAAACAACAAAAATAAATAGACAGATAAAGGTAGATTCTTGTTTGTAACTAAAAGCTTCTGAACTGATTTTTGTCTTTGCGAAGAGAGCAATAACCGTATACGCCAGTTGTACAGAATTTCACAGAGAAGCCAAGGAAATGTCAGTAATTCATTTGTGAAAGGTGTTATCTATCGCTAGGCCTATCATCAATGCCCGCCACTGACCTTGATGAATAGAGGCATTTAGGGATCTCTCACCGGATAAATTAATATAATATCTCGTCTAGAACTTATGCTAAATAAGTGCAGCCCTCAAACGTTGGCGGACAAACAGGAAAGCCAAAAAGAAAAAGCGTTTGAATAAATAAACTGATTTCAATTTAAGGCCTTGAATATCGGGATGTACAATGAACAGACGCCATCGAAAACAAAACATGTCTGAAACTTTAATTCTTCTAGATGGTGCCTCCCGGAGGCTCAATATTCCGAGAGCTAAAATGCGAATTGTTTTTGGGATCTGAGTGCAATTACCTGACGAATCTCTTATTCAGATAAAAACCTTTCACTGACGAGAATAATACCACTGTCGGGTCATTCATTACATTGACAACGAGGGCCGATCGTCACTAGCAAAGGTTCATTTAGCAGCGCGCGCTAAGTGATCTGTTTGCTTATTGAGGTTGCCTAGATAATAAGGCGATTTACTTGTGCCTTGACTCAAAGAAATGAAAACCCTGGTTTGAAAATGAAAATCCTAGCGAAAATTGGGGGATTGTCACGGCAGGAAGGTACAACTCTTTAAGAACTGGAAGTAGCGTGGCGGAAGCCAAGCAGGTTTTGTAGAAACACGAGTATTCGCCTTCAATAATGGAAGCACTAAATCGTTTTCGAAGTTCTACTTTTTAACGTCAGTCTCATTTAATTTTATAAAAGACGTATTCAGAGAAACATCAAGGTCGCACAATATCAAAAGTATTCGTGTAATATAAAATACTGCATTTCTTTAGAGGGACTGGAAGTGCTTAGAATTTGATCTGTGTCAATCTGCTTTCATATATGTACTTTAATCATGAGAGCAAAATAAACTGTGCCTCGAAGCTCTCTATATTTTAATGACACGCTCTCGAACCATCGATAACATGTGTTCAAAAGTACAAAATGAGTTTCCTCCTAGCAGGAAGAAAGTCAATGGCCTAGAGTACCTCAACCCCGCGGTGCAAAGACGAGACAACGCGCGGCGGAAGACGAGCAGGTTTTGTAGAAAAACGCACCGAATGTTTTGGGCAACAGTGACTAGCATTGTAATCATCTCAAGGCTGACATAATAAGTTGTCACTGCCTAACTCTAACTTAATGCGGAGAGTCTTCAAAAGGATGGATGAAGCAAATAGGTTTTGGGATTGTTACAACGCCGCAGGGCCCGGGAAAATGCGCATTAAGTGGGCTGTTCCATGGGAGTTTTTGATTTTTAACAGGAATTGAACAATATGATAGAGCTTACTATCGAGGGTTTGTTATGAGTGTTATATGGTCATTCGGGTATGTTTAAAGCACCGTGAAAATTCAATTGCGGAATATCAAACGGGAATTTTTACAAGATTTACCAACTAAAAACCTTTGGATCACCTGTCCAATACACAACGTTTTGTAGATATCGCAGAATCATTCACCTTCGCACCCTTTATAGTGAGTTTGCAATTCCAAAGAATTCCATTTCTGATCTTTTCAAAAGATATGACATGGCAAACACGAGAAGCATTAGCAGATTTACAAAACAAAGGGATACCATATAAGGAGTTTCCTTGTCAAAGTAAAAGTACTCTTCGTTATATAAAATTAAGGCGGGCTACCCCGGATAAACTCCTGTCAGATATGTGGCCGCTTTTCAAGTTTAAATTAATTCGTTCTCCTTTCATACCAGCAGTATTGTTTAGTTCTATTGCAAGTTTACAATTTCCTGTAGAATTAAAGCATTTTTTCGTTTCGTCTAGGAAATGAATTAAAGCAATTAGGGTTGGAAAGCGAATGTGTCCAAAACGGATGAAAACTGGCAATTACGATGGCACTTTTCAATTAGTGAAATTCCGGAGAGCGCAGGCTGTTAAGGAATTTAGGATAATGCAACCCACCAAAGAGACAGTTATGTCGTCCAGTGAGTTAAAAAACACATGGCAAAGCGACTGCCCAGGGCATTTTAATAAGGCCCTTTGAGACAGAGCAGGTGTTAGGGTTGTAGTACAGAAATAAATTAATGGAGCGCCACAGACTACAGATTGGGTGTGCTTTGTAGAATAGCCTTCCTTTAGTTTTGCAAGATAGCTATTTCACCATGCACAGTAAAACAAGAAAAGAAACACAGAAAAGAAACAGAAAATAAAACAAGTTTGTTTGGTATGCCTGTGGTACCCATGATACCTTGCTACCAAGATAAGATGGCGAGTGTGAAATGCCGTAATAGTGCCAAGTCAGCTTTTGAATGGCTCTAGTCGGCGTATTTGATGCGTTCTTTCAAAACTCGAATGTTCTTCTAGATGTATGTTTGTGTGTGTGTGTTCTCAGTACTGAAGAGTTATCTAAATTCGCTGTTTGACGCAGTTTTTACCAAATATTCACAGACTTATTTGTGAGTCTCGAGCTCACCATCTAGTGAGTTTTGAGTCTCTAGATATTTGCGATGCGGATTTCCCACTTCACGAATTCAAGTGCCATGCTTATCTCTTTTATAAGAGTCTGTTTGCAATATACATTTTTACTTTTTACTAATAAAGTTCATTAAACATTATGGTTGGTTCCGCCCTTGATCTCAAAAGGCGCCAGAATGGCACATCGCGTCACCTAAAATCGTTGTCTTAAATTGTATAGATGATGTTTGTCATTGTGATATTGCTATCTTATTGTTTTGTACGGTCGTTAAAAGCAGTGTCCACTTCGAGCTTACTTATCTTTTATGGCATCCCCCTGTGTGTGTTCCATGTGTGTGATAAACTGTTGAGTGTTTCTATTCTGTCCTTCATTCGTAGCCTTTACCAGCTTAGCGTAAGAACTATTTGTATCTTCTCCGATAAGGTTAAATGACCTCCCACAAAACACCTTTCACCTTCTTTTCAAAGAGCTTCATGCTAAGAGAGCAACTCGAAATGGTCCCTTAATCAAACGAAGGATGCACACCTGGGGTTGGACCATTACAAATTTGGGGGAAGGGGGTGGCAATTCCCAAAAAAGGCCAATCCTTCAAAAAAGCTAGTAAAAAACATCATACTTCTTGCAAAACCTGATCCCCTAAAAAATCATGCACAAAAAAATTGGCACCCCCTCCCCCAATTTCTAATGGTCCACCCCCTAAAGCGAACTAGGTTGAACCGATCGTTCTTCAGCCCTTAATTTCATGTACCTTTCAGCACCTTATCTTTTGTTAACAATGCAATGACATGTATGCAATTAGTAAAGATCTCATTTGACATTTCGTCGTTTTTTGCTGTCACTTATACCGAAGCTACTTAATATCACATCTATCTCAAAGCCGATTTAGGGGAATCCTTAAAATATTTAGCAAGACATCAGTGGGTTTAGAGTGAAATAAGGACTAATCCGCGCCGTTTCTAATTATGCTCCAGCTAATAAGTCGGTCGTCTTTGCAGCAGTCAAAATAAAGGCAATCAGCAGTAACTACCTTAATCGTATATTTACTGGAAAGCAATTATGTTGTGGATGCTATTCGCAGCCTTCTTGGCCTCTTAATGAGGCGATATTAAGAGCAATAGATCTTCTTAAAGGTCTTGTCAGACCTTCACTTATAAAACGCCCACTGAGCACTTAGTCTGTCGCTTTTGGGGATTTCCCAAATATCGGCTCCAAATGAGTTGTTTACTGTTTTCATGGAAAATATCTATTAGCTCAAACGCGACAATTAATTGCGATTAAATCGTTAATAACGTGTTGTCCCTTGTGGTGCAATCCCTAAATCGTTAGGCTAGAAAACATTTCACGACTTCTTCCAGAAAACACTAGGGTTAAGGCGTTTAATAAAGATTAACCGCAAATAGGTTTTCTTGTGTGTTTGCGTTGAATTGGAAACGGTTTAAAGAAAAGTAGAATTGAGATTATCTAGAAATGTAGCCAATAAGACTAATTCAGTAATGGTTTATTTCTAAAACACGTAGGCAGCCTAACTTATGTGTTCTAATGACAAAGTGAAAATTCCTCCCAAAATGGTTCGAATAATCAAGCTTCCCTTCCTTCTTCCATTTCTTAAATGAAAACCTCAATTTGCTCTTTTGAATAGTTAAATAATACTTAAACAAAAGATTGATTTTCTCTTCGTGCACTGGCGTAAAACAAAGTTCTTCTTTAACCCTGCTTGATTTTCTTTTATAGCCTTTCGGTACCAACTACAGAAGAAGGGCTTGCACCAAGGAGGTAAAGAATGAGAACAAGTGATGCATTACAAGCATTTTACACCACATGTCAGGCTCCTTAACCTCCTGTAGGGGGAAATGGGGTTGAGGAATAGCTTTGCCGCCCCGCGACACTACAAGAACGAGCTTTGTGCATATGCTAGTATGACCTCCTCTAAGCGGTTAATTAATCTCACAAGTGTTTTATCCTTCCATGCCATGCACCACAGGCCATTAACAACAACACTCTGGCAGTTCCTTTTATAATTAATTTCCTGTGGAATACGATTGCGCTGCAGAAAAATAATTGCGACTTTTCAATCATAGCACTTAGCTAAGAACATGATACATCATGAGAGTGCTTCTAGTTTTCGCACAGGGAACCCAAGAACACCACACTATTCGCCCATCTCTTTTAAAAGGCCAGGAATGCATTACTAGGAGTGGCGACCTTTCCCATTAGGACTGTCCGCCAACACTGCAGAAAGCCGTGTTATTTGTAGCATCAATTGCAGCCCTAACAAAATATTTTACTTTTTTCTTTTCAGACCAAATCGTTCCATCCCTTGGCTCATCGCTGAACTGTTCCCCCAACTCAGACTCCGATCACATCCCCAGGTTCTCCAGGAAGGTTTTCGTGGGGGGATTGCCTCCTGACATCGATGAAGGTAGGAGAAGAAAACAATCAAATTTACTGATCTATTTTGGCCAATCTATACTACTTTTGCTACTAACGTCTAGGGAGGGTATCTTCATAAGCACGCAGACACATCCGCAAAACGCGATTATTTAAAAATGCTTTTCTTTTGCAGATGAAATCCATGCCAGCTTTTGCCGATTTGGCAGCCTGACAGTAGATTGGCCTCATAAAGCAGAGAGCAAGTCGTACTTCCCTCCGAAAGGTGATAAGACAACGTTTACTAATGGGTAGACATTTGCCACTCCTACAAGCCTTCTATGATGATTCAGCGGCGTAGCCAGGAATTTCTGAAGAGGGGGGGATTTTCTCCAGCAAATACAGTAAATGTATGGGAAAATTTCCGAGAAACCCCCCTGGTCACGCCCCTGTGATTTAAGCGAGAGGGGCGTTAGTACACTTCAGCTGTGACCTCACTGACGGTCTAACATCCATCATTCTGTCACCTCATACGTGTATCCTTCATTCAGGACAGGCATATTCCATAGATAAATACATGCTCTAACCCTTGATACGTTCTCTGTTACCTAGGGTACGCGTTCCTGTTGTATCTTGAGGAAATCTCGGTCCAAAAATTGATCAGCGCGTGTTTCCGCCAGGATGATAAGCTCTACCTGTGCGTGTCAAGCCCGACCATCAAGGACAAACCGGTAGGTAGTCTAGGAGAATGGCCACAGAAACATAAGTATCTTCTCTAGAGCATAGACAGAAAACATGATCATGGGTAATTGATGTGTTAATAGTCATGACGATGATGAAGAATGATGTAATGACGATGATGTTGTTGATGAGGACGGTCTTCCGATGTTTCTGACATTCAAAAAACAAAAAATCCATGCCTCCCATAGACGACAACTTCCTTGTGATATTATACCTTTAGACCACGTCGTGTGATAGAAGACTTCTTATACATAGGAAGTAAAGTTCTAATAATGCGTTTATAAGCCCTAATGATTCACTGTTTAGTTTCTCGATGTGTTGAACACAGGTTCAGATCCGACCTTGGAACTTGGCAGATGCCGATTTTGTGATGGACGGTTCCCAGGCCCTGGATCCTCGTAAGACGATCTTTGTAGGCGGGGTACCTCGTCCGTTACGTGCTATCGAGCTCGCCATGATTATGGACCGCTTGTATGGTGGAGTATGCTACGCGGGAATTGACGTGGATCCGGAACTCAAGTATCCCAAAGGTGAGTCCATGCGTTACACTTTTAGCATATCCATGGCCGTATAACGGGCTATACTGCAATTAAGTTCCTATACTGCATATGCCAGTGAGTCCTTCGGGCATCACTGTCAAGAAAGATCAAGGAGACGCCTCTTAGTCGACGAATTTAAACAGAATTAATACAATTAATACAAGACATGTCCACATGGTTTGTTCTTTCCAGGTGCAGGCCGAGTCGCCTTTTCCAACCAGCAGAGTTACATCGCCGCCATCAGCGCTCGGTTTGTTCAGCTTCAACATGGCGACATTGACAAGAGAGTAAGTGGCACAGATTTTTACCAGTAATAAGGGTGCGTTATAAAACCCGGCCCACCAAATTAATCCATGCAATCAAAGGAACTTTGACTAGCAGCTGCGAAATACAGATGGTGTCAGTTTGGTATGTAAACATACACAGATGACGTGGGTTTGGAACGTGTATTGAAGCAAAATAAAAAAATAGCCGATCCCTATGATCATACAATCTATAACACGACAAAAAGAAATAACTTGCTCAAATATTTCCTCTCATCCTTTCTCAGGTTGAAGTCAAGCCATACGTGCTTGATGATCAATTGTGTGACGAGTGCCATGGCGCAAGGTGTGCTGGGAAATTCGCGCCCTTTTTCTGCGCTAACGTCACGTGCTTGCAGTATTACTGCGAACAGTGTTGGGCCATCATCCACTCACGTGCAGGTAGAGAGTTCCATAAGCCGCTGGTCAAAGAGGGTGCAGACCGACCTCGCAGCGTGCCCTTCAGGTGGTAAACAAAAACCACAGGAAATCCAAAGAGGTATTCTGAATGCTTTATCAGCAAATGCAAATAGTTACTGAAAGTCTCCTATGAATTTTACAGCTGTTAGAAATGAACTAGATTTGTGATAGATTTGGTCTTAGATTAGTAGACAGGTTTGATAGCACCAATTTGTAGTAATATAAAGTTTATATAGATCTCTGAATATTAAGCATACAGATTTGCATAACCACAGCCAGGGGACCAAAGACCAGCACATCCGAGACACCTCCGAGACATTTCAAACAACTGGGGCTGTTAGAGATCAACTTAATTGCACAATTCAAATATGCAATTATTTTTATACTCTATGTTGACTGAACACTGAGGAAGAAAAATGCATGCCAGAAATCCATCCAGGATCTTATAAGATCTTATTTTGTTAAGACCAATATTTTTACAAAGTGAACTTTAATATTTTTATGATTCACAATTGCAATTGCACGTCACGCCTCAGTAACTAAGTGTCTCGGGCTTCGCACCCATAGCAACTAAACGCCAACATGGTCCCTAAATTGCAAAAAGATGTTCCTTATTTATCCTTTCTCGGATCTCTAACCAGGCTAAATCTTTGGACCGTTTACCCTGTACCCAGTGTTTGGTCTCCTAGGCAACCTTTCGTACTATTCCCATAGCAACAACGCTTCTCGCGGGAAGGGTATTAATTGGGAGACATGGCCTTGCTTATTAGTGAAATAACCACCTTCCCTTGTTATCTCACTAATGAATCATCGTATTCCACTCGGTTAACAATCGAGTTGAATATCCAGCCATTTGTTGCAGTCCGTTTGTAAGAGGCAGAGGGGAGCGTACAAAGGATTGTGGGTAACCCTTCGCGCGTATTTTCCATCCGCCCCGCAATTTCTTGGGAGCTCCACTCTCTCCTTACACAGCATTTAGGGACGGATGTTTTTCAGATAGAAAACGCCCTTATAGAACATCAAATACATCCCCGTTTGCTTCCCACCAGCCTTCACGAGATCAAGATAAAGCGCACACAGACCAACCTCGTTCTCAGGTCCTACAAGCGAAGGGAAAGGCCCTGGGTACGAGGTTGATCACAGATCCGTTTTGATGCGCGTATCGCGATGATTTGTGGGAAGTGTTCGGGGAGGTGATTGATGCTTCCTTCGCATAAAACCAATCAACTAGCTAACATTTAATAAAGCAAAGGGGAGCCATTACCAGCAATGCGAGACTTTTCGCGCCTGCGATTATTAAGGTCAGCCAACGCACTGAGCATGCTCATAAGTGCCATCCAATATGGCGAAAAGAGGGGGGAGGGGTGGTAGCATGTAAATAAAGCTGTATTTCAGAGATGTTTGAGGGCAGATATATATTTTTGCATTATATTATTTACCACAGCACTGCAGTTTAACTTTGCATTAAAAGAAAACAGGCATTCAAGATGCGAATGATAGTGTGCGAGGCTCAGCGAGGGTAAAATGATGGCTGACTAGGTCGAGTGAGACAACTATAAGGGGACTTATTCGGTAAACTATCGTAAATCATACATCAAGAACCTACCCAGGGAAGGCCTGGTTATCAGTGAAAACATGGCGATCACAGAGGGAGATTGTACGGCCGTAGCAGTTATTTTGAGCTAGAAAACGACTTCAAGCCGATGTCTTCTTCTTAAAATCTCGCATGGATTATTAGCAAAAAGTGTGCTGTGTTCAAAGAAAATTGGCGGAGTTTTTTGGGCGTTCTAAAGGCCGATTTATAGCTCATTTTGATGTGCAACAACAGGGCTCAATTTTGAGAGGTCGGCACCTGGGATTCGAGTACGGACAGAACCGTGAACTTTATCAGGATGCGAAGGAAAATGGCCTACGGACGGATTTTACTGTAAAACATAAGGGACAGACAGCCGTTAGGACAGCGTTCGCTAAAGCAAATTTGGCGCTTTGTAAGTAAAATTTGAAGCTCTTTAACATGTATCGAAATGTTCTATAGTGTTCATTCTTTTGATCTAGAGGTCGGCAAGTTGTCCACGAATTACAGTACTCTTTTTATTTCAGATTTTAAACTTTTCTCCATACAATCCCTATAAGACCGGCGGCCATTTTTAAAGGGCCAGCAAGGCCTGCATAATTAGCGCGGCGGCCATTTTGTCTCAGATTGCTGGTAATGGTTTGAATGAACGAATTATGCGTAAACGATTTCTAAAACTTCAAAAAAGGAAAAAATATATATCAGTTTTTTAATCGCTAGCGAGCATCACTGCAAAGGGAACGGCAAAGGCCGCACTCTTGTGGAAGGCTTTTTGCTTAGCATGGTGGCAAACTAGTGTGCAAGACGAGATCCAAACGCATATTTGATAGTTGTAAATGAATTTGATACAATGATCATTGTAGGCACACTTCAGCGAAAGGCATTGTAGCTAACGGGCATGTTTTGAGTATTCAAGAAATTGGCAGTCGTGCAGTTTATGAGCACTCTATCGCTTTACAACTATTCATAAAGGGGAATACGGGGTCAAAAGGCTAATTTGATGTACAAAGGTGCATAGAGAGTTAACGGAAAAGGAAGGTTTTTTGATTATAAGTTTTAGAGGAAACTTTGTAACCAAAAGAGCGGCTAATTAACCATTATTTTATGTCGTGCGAGGAAAGAAGACGCTCATGAAGCAGAAGCGATCAGGTTTATCAGTGGAGAAAACTTACCACACTCAGTCGTAGAAGTTTGAAACTTTAAGATATCTGTTATTTTTGTAGAATTTTTCTTGAGTTCTGGATGCTATTTTTGGATAGAGGATAAAGAAGTCAAAAGCTTACCGCAGTTGAAGTTGTGAGCTGCACACAGCTCATGGCAAAAACATACCGCCATCTCGGTCGCGGGCTTCAGCGCCATTTTGAAATTTCAACCGAATATTACATATTCCTTATCATAAACCACTGCAATGGTTTAAATTGGTATTCCGCTCTTTGGGCGGCTTATTATTATTGTTATTATTTTTTCATAATGCAAAGCTTTATAGCTGGCTTAAAAAACGATTACTATATGCATAGAAATAGAAAAATTCGTCACATATTGAGAAAAAGTTGATATTATCTTTTATCTGTTTGCTCACGTGCTCCAGAACGTTTTATAGATTTTATATTCACTAAAAATTCAAATAATATATTATCTGAGTTTTGGTTTTTGATGTATTGTACCCAGTACACGTAATTTTACAGTAATCAATAAGGAAATTTCAAACAGACTTCTCAAACGTAAAAGCGCTCATCCGCTCGTTCATTTCTACTCAACTAAATTTATAATACAATTATTTGTAGCGCAGTACTTAAGTAGGATCCATTAAGTATTTTTTACATAAATCTGATAAAACTATTGAAACAGACCTAGATTTCTAGCCACTGTAACTAGCGTCTTTTCCGTTGCATACGCAGAAGTTTTAGTGGCTCTGCTAGCGGGAAATCAATTTTAAGACTGTTTTTATGAGTTAAATAATTCATTAACGGCTTTTTATCGAAAAAGCTAGAGTGTAAGCCATCGCAAAGAAACATTTCGGACTTTTTTAGCAAATACATAGTGCTTATTTTTTCTATATTTTGTTTTGGATATTTGAGGCATATATCTAACTAGTTTTCAATATAATTTATATTAAAAAGTGGAAGATCTTTTCATTTGAGAAGTCTGTTTTTAATTCCTTTTCCACCAAACGTGCCCAGCTTTTAGGCAGAATTTTTTTTTGTATATTAAATTTTATTTCTGCATTTATTTCTGCACTTTGCACGACATTTATACAAAGCATATTTATTTTCTTAGAAAACATGATTTATAAAGAGCGATTTACCAATAGATTTATCATTTGTCAACAACGTACTTTATTCGACAGAAAAAGTCAACAGAAAATTAATTAGAGAAACATCACAAACCTATAGAGTTGCCGAGAAATTACTGGACATGACGACAGTTTTCGAGTAATATGATTAATTAACAGAATTTTTATCACGAGTCAAAACCTTAGGTTCTCTCTAAAAGCTGTGCACTTTCGGTGAATAGAGAACATGTTTCTCTTTTAGATGCAGAATCTCGATATTTTGTCAAATTTCTGCTTCTTGTAATTATAAATAAAATATTTTTCTGTTACTAATATAATGAATATATCGTCATTTTAGTATGCATGACCAGAATTGTATTCAATTATCCAGTTTTGTAATAATTCTTGGCAAAATGATTTTGTCGTACTGAAATATATAATTTTTGAGAATTGTAATTTCCCTAAACAAAACTTGTCTATACCCTAGTTACCGTAATTCCTTGCAAAATATCCTATCTCACAACACACCGAGTTTAGCAAAATTCGGCAAGAGAAGCCTTCCGATAATGCTGTAGAAATCAGGTTTTGGCTATTTATTTTTAAGGCCGCAAGTGTATTATAGCAGCTTATGTTGCTCTATCATGTGAAATGCACCGAGCACTTCATTTCAATTTCTTGCCAATCATTGATAAACATTATTTGTAACATTGGGTGTATAGAGAGAGGGAATCAGAAAATATATATATATCTTTTTAATAAACTTGTTTGATAGGACGTAGTTGTTGCTCTTGTGAAGGTTTATTTTTGACAACTGAATAGTGATTATTTTTTGCGTGTGTAATGCCTAAGTCTTTATATCCATACAATTTGTTGATAGATCCTCCGCATCTTGAGGTGCCAGGACTTTTCCATACTTGAGACACTCTTTTAATTTTTCAAGGTGGAAAAGTATATTTCTAATTTATAAAATACAATAATCGATATGCCATTAAAATGGTGTTATCAATAAAGCATATATTAATTGACTTGTTATCTGTGTAGGCTAGTCTTCGTAAAGGAAACTCCAGAAATGTTCACCGTAAAATATCTGCCCAATCAAGTAATTCAAGAAACTAAATTACTGGACATAAAATAGTCCAAGAAAGAAAATATATCTTTCTTAAACGTAGAAACATTGTGCGTTTCAATATTCTATGCGCAACAGAGCACCTGTCATAATACAACCTTGTGAGGATAAGTTCGAGAATATTGAAGCATGCAATATACGGTGGACATTTCTGGATCCAACATAAACAGTAAAACTGTTAAACACGTGTACCAATATAGAAATAACTCAGTTCTCCAACCTGCTGTTACACTAAGAAACTCATTAAACTACTGGCACGAAATCAATCCCGAAATTAACACTGGTCTAATACTGAAACTCTAAAACCCCAAGATGTTGTTTCAATAACTCACGTTCGCTAATTATTAAGTGACTTTTCACCTAACGTTTGGGGGTAAAAATGGTTAGCTTGCCAAATAATTCCCTCCATGGTGGATGTGTGTTATTGAAATAACCGAAACTGTCTTAACTGACAATAAACTGTGGTAGGTACTCTAATAGCTCAACTAAGGTATTAGAATTTGTGTTACAAGCACTTGAAAACTTCCTGATTTTCTACATTTGATCTAGATTTTCTTATATGTTAAATTATTTATCCGTGGGAAAGAAATTATTTGTGAATATATACATGTACACAAAACCAGTAAATGGTGAAATAAATGTATTATTTGCAAAATGTATCTTGCAGCTTCTTTTTCTTTCAATGTGATATGATCCCCGCAGAAGTAACAAGTCCCAAACGAATCTCCCTGCTCG
The DNA here is from genome assembly GCA_033964015.1 of Scolanthus callimorphus. Lineage (NCBI taxonomy): Eukaryota > Metazoa > Cnidaria > Anthozoa > Actiniaria > Edwardsiidae > Scolanthus > Scolanthus callimorphus. The sequence continues at coordinate 1,232,329 of CM066916.1, forward strand.
TCACATTCTATAACTTCTCCTAAAACCACTATTTGGCCTCATTATTTGCTCAAAACAGGGGCCAATACAGCGGCATAGCCAGGAATTTCTGAAGGGGGGGGGGGGGGGGGGGGGGGCGGATAGTGAAAACATGGGACGAAAATGCGCAAATTTTCTCCAGCAAATACAGTACATGTATGGGAAAATTTCCGAGAAAGGAGGGGGGGGGGGGGGGGCGGCCCCCCCTGGACCCCCCCTGGCTACGCCCCCGCAATATCAAGACCATATGGTCGCAGATGGCGACTAGATTTAGATATGAAAAGCAAACATTTCAACCTACTCGCCAAATGGTGACTACCCTTTCCAGTCTGGGTGTAGTGGGCACGTGACACATCACGTGACACTTGGACTTGCAGGTTGCCAAGAGCTTGTGTGAGAGAGACAGGAGAGATCGGTTCTAGGAAAACACGAGATGCAATGTGTCGTTGAAATCTTTAGTATCGTCATTAAAAGCTTTGAGTTGCAAGCTAGTCCAGTCCTATCCCGGTACAAACAACTACATGGGGGGGGGGGGATCTTCACTATTTCTTACTTTTTTTTTATTTAGACGCCTCGAAGAAAGCTAATATTGGGCCCTGCAAAGGAGTGTCTTTGAGTGGATAGTTAGGCATTTGACTCGGCTGGGGATGACAGTGGTAATGATATGGTACATCTTCAAAAATCCATAATTCATCATGGTTTTATCATTTTTGAATGACATCTGGCTGGTTCTCCACCACTTGGTCCAATACCATATTAGCCCTCCATCATAGCCACTCTAATTACCTCACTATGATTGTTTTCTCCTGCCTTTTTTGCTTTCCTTCTCCTCTTCCTCCTTCTCCTCCTCCTCCTCATCATCAATGGTGTTCTAGGTGTCAATCGAAGTCATCTACATCATCATCGTCACCAATATCATCATGTGTTTTAGAGTCTACCATCGTCATAATCAAAAACAACAGCAAAAACACCATCCTTACTATCCACCAATGACACCCTCTTTATCATATATCACTGTTGCTAGCGGGCTTTATCATCAACAGCATAGTCGTACAATCAGCAACACTGTGACCCCCTGGCCACCATTCTATGTAGTCAACCTCTTGTTTGTAAGCTATCTGTCTCCTCCATCCTGTTAACATGCTCTTCACTCATGCAATTACCTATATAGAGCAGTAATGACAACTAGCTGCATATCTATGCTCTGCAGTACATCAATTGTCTGTCTGTACATTCTGACTATACAGATACTCAACTGCCGACCTGCTACTGTCAAAGTCCTTTAATTCTTTCAATGCTACAGGTTTAAAGTTACGGAACAAAGTCCTATTTCGCTGTAAATATGCATCATCAAAACAGCAAAGATTGCTCTGCCTCTATCAACGAGATCCTTCTTTCTCGCTCCACCTCAGCAGGTGTTCTTGTATCCACAGCATTCTTTTCCTTTGCTACATCTTTCTCTTCACAGTCCTCCCTTTTCTGCTCCCCTTTCCCTTGTCTCGCCACATCTTTATCCTCATCTCTGACGTGGCTGTATTTGCAGTCATCCCCTAGATCACACTTTCCCTGCTTGAATCTTTTACACTGGAATTTCTTTAAATCCTCTAGATTTTCATGCAAACGCTTTCCTGCAGTCGCTTTCTTTTCTCCACCATTGTTCCTGGAGTGTTTGCTTTCCTCTTTGCCCTGTCGGGATGCACATATTGTATTAAAATACATCCCCAGTTTGAGTCCATTTCGTTGCTTCAATATAAATCTTACCTTTGTATTTTATGTATCTTTGTATTTTTAGGTATGTTTTACCTAGGAATGACATTCAAACGGGGGGTATATTTCTCCACAATACATACATGCATAATTTATCCACACAAATATAGTTTAATCTATAACCACTTACCTCGCTTTGGGGCCCAATTTGCTTCAGGGTTTTCTTGGAATCTCAGCAGCTTCTGTTTCCTGGAAGGTGGGTTAGCTCCTTCAAAGAATTTGAATGAGGCTTGGACCTTTGAGTCAAGACTTAGTATTGTATAAGCTGGGCTACCTTCCTTCTTATTCTGTATAGGGTGTTCTTTTTCCCAGCACCGCATGATATCCCACACAACTGAAACAAGTTGCAAACATTGAGACAATGAAACCAATCATTGTGCCTATTGTAAATTGTAGAAGATACTGAAAACGTGCACTAACAATGCACCCTAGGAGCACAGGTTTCTATCAGCACAGGTCAACATACACATCTTCCATAATTCAGTCAAAAACATTCAATGCAGTCAAAATCATGTCATTCAAGAAACTACATCAGAATGCAGTTTCATAAGATACTTATTTGATTAAATATTGCAGAAGGAGTTCAGTTTTGTATGGAGTTTTCACTAGAACCGTTTCTAGCCTCATTTTGGTGTATTTTGACAATGCTTATATCTCTTCCAAGATTCACTGGATTCACCTCAACTCAACTCAACAAATCATTTGTAAGTCATCAATCACAGCTTTTAATATTTTCATGTCAAAATCTCAAATAGCTTTATTCCTTTAAAGTTTTAATGTCTCACGTAAATGAGAGGTGCCCATTATGAAATAGGTGTATTTAGAAGGTGTAAACATCTAAATTGTCAATAACTAATTTATGGACTATACCTCCATTTGGAGCATCAGTTTTGATGGCAGTAGGACATGCATGTGAACCAGACACTTTATACCCAGTCCAAGGAGAGCTGATCTGAACTGCACAATGGACGGTGTGTTACAGTGAAGGACATTAGAGAGGTGATCAATGGCATAGAACAAGGGGCTAGTCGGTAGCTCCTCTGACACCATGCTGAGCAGGCCTGGACAGAACATGGAAAAAATCATGATAAAGGTGTTAAGACATTTTGATCTCCACTCTGCACTCCCAGACTCCTCCAGAACTAGAAGGGCCACATGCCAATATATCAGAGAAAACATTTCACATATGGTTTTACAAAAAAAGCTTCATTTTCATCCTCATCAAAACCCTCGTTCTCAGGAAAGGGAGGTGCACACATATCGTTGAGGGGAATAAACAGCAAAATACACTAGTCCAGCAACTCCTTTTATATACTACAAATACATTTGACTTTGTCTTTGACAGCAATCAAATTAAAATTGCTGAAAACCCACCAGACCCTGTCAGACAGCCTAAACTCCATACTAGTTTTCTATAGAGATGCAGCTGTTAAAGAAAGTTATTGTGGTCTTTGTATAACTGACAATAACCCATCAATACTAGCGTACAGTATATTTGGGTACCCTTACCAATAATCCTGTCAGATGTATTATATGAGTCTTTGTTCTCCTTGATCAAGGTGTCAAGCGCTTGGACAAACTGTGTATCATGCAATGGCTCTGTCCATATAGGCCCTCCCACGTGGTATTTTCCCCCACACTGGTCACATGACATGCCGACAGTAGGACCAATTGCTGGTGGGTACTTTTTGCTGGGCCCATTTTCAATTCTTCTGCCAACTAAGAAATGATGAAATAACTTAGATCAGACAGAAATAGGCCATTCCAGCTATAAGCACATGCACACCCTTCGGTTTAAGAATGCCCCTGGCATGTTCCACAACTACCAGGATGCATTAATTTCTCTATTTCCAGTAAATCATATTTACCAGCAATGTATACCATTTTTCTAGCAGAAATAGTAAGCTTCGGGTACAGTAGCAAATGGGACATTTCAGATACAGTACCTAACTGGAAATGAAAACTGCCACACCCAGTACAGTGGTAGACTAGGGACTGTTTGCTGGCAGTACGTTTGACTTCTGACGCACTTGTAAACACTTGGACAAACACACGGATATAGAAGTCCACACTCATACTGAGCAGGGGTACTATATATCTCTTATAACGATTGGCATGAGATTCTAATGAGGACAACAGCAGACGCAAAGCCTGTAATATAAGAAGACAGAAAAAGTACATTAATGGCGCACACTTAGTGCGAGGGATAAAAACAGACTTTAAAATTACCCTTTCAATGTAAATATTAGTGCATGTCAAACTTTTTCTATAGTTGGTTCTTCTAAATATAAATTGCAAATTATCATGCGAATTGTCCAATTAATGTGCTTTACAGATGAGAGATGTCTGATCTCTAAGTTGCAGACTGCATGTTGAGAGTTCTGTCATTAACATTTGCCCAATTCAAACTCTAGAAAATAAACCTTTTATTGTAGGACAGTTGTTGTACAGAAAACACAATCCATTTACCATTTCATGGCAGAACTTGGCCTTTAGAGACATGCCCCCATACTTGCCATAACAAGCATCATTGTGGTTCCCACACAGAACACCCATATCTGTACAGGTGACCAACAAGACCCCACCCTCTGACACTGCTTGTACGGCACCATCCAAAACGGTGCAGCTGTGCCATATGGGTCTAAATCAATGAAGGTGAATCTCTTGCTGGATGGATATCGGTGTTGATACATTACTAGCCTTTGAAGAAAGAGGGTAAAGAAGATCTAATTAGAAGGTCATTCTAGACATTCAGGAAGGTCTACTGCCTTACTATCAATATTCCAGTATTTTCTATACTTACGATGCATCATTTTTACTTGGTTCCACAATATTCTCCACATTGTTGTTTTTGATGTTGTTCTGGATCAAATTAAAGGCATCAGCACTGATGTCATTAGCAACAATATGACTGACCCCTGGTACCTCTAAAGCATATCTGACTGAACGCAGACCAGATGCTGCCAAGCCCTCAAGGATGGTTATGTCCTCTGGTTTGTCTGCAAAACACAAGGAACTTGAACATTTAAAAGGATTACAAAAAGGATTCTGTTCTATTCGTTCTACCAAACAAAGAAAGCTTTGTGACGCAGCTGGTGAGTTCTTACACTGGAGATGAGCCAAAAACATCCACTAGAGGTTGTGATTGTCTGCATGAATAACAAAACTTCACCCATATTTAAATTTTGGAATTTCATGGGAAAAGCAGAACAGGTTTTATGTTGTCTTTCACCTTTCTTTGCCTTCCTCTGAGCCCTTGTCATCTCCGCTTCCCCATCAGTCTGCTCTTTATCATTACTATGTCTGCCTTTGCTGGTCCAGTACCCGATATTTTGACAAAAAAGCCGTATAACCGCACTACTAATCTCTATTGAACTCTTGCACGGGGTTATAAAACACAGCTTTAGAAGCGGGAAAAATTATTTCGGCTTTTCCCTCGCGTATTTTGGTCACTTCTTTGTCATCCGAGGAACTTAGCTCGCCAGATCCTTCTTCGCACTCTTTTTCATCGACTTCCATGGTGTTTGCGGTAATTAGGGCAATGAGTTAAAGGAATTCTAGTTTGTTGGTATGTCGCCTTCTTCACGTGTGTTTTTGGCCGCCATCTTGAATGCGTTGGGTCTCCATTTACCACAGGAAGCCCAAGTTAGACACAGGGCACCCAACATTGTAATCTCCCAAATCTCCTGACTATCTCATTTTTATCGTTTTCAATAAATATATCATGAAGAACATTCGTTTCCATACAATGAATACGTTAAAGTAAATGGAAACACAAACTAAGAGAGAAAAGAAACAATTATAAAACAACAAATATTGCTAGTCCGCGATGCTAAAGGAAAGACCAGCGGAGTTCTCCATTAGTCCAAGATGGCGGCCTCTTCGTCTTTGTCTATTCTGTTAGAAGCTTGGAAAGAAAGGTGGACTCCTCTTCAATGGCTTGTTGAAATCAGGAAAGCGGACGATGGACAAGGGCACAAAGGACTGGCGGGTAAATAGCTAAGACCTTAGTACGCTCTGAAGAAGGGAATGCTTTCTAGTAGACGGTGAAATCAGACAACTCACTTTTGAGAATGATTACTTTCTTATTTTGAGTCAGTTGAACTTTTATTTATTGATTTATCACTACTAGAGCGATTGATCAGCAATCTATATGTATAGAAATATATTATGGATCAGGCTTTAATCACCATGATATAATATCGTGTAATATATGTGTTTTAGAGTGTCTTGTGCAGCAATCAACGTTTGGCAGCACACCAAATACCTTGATCCTATCCTATCTACAACATGGAATAACAGCTGAGGTAAATAGAAATAGGAATCTACTGGCAATATATACATCCCTATATAGACTGAGACAAGAAGACAAATACATTTCTGTTATTTTTACCACAGAAACCCACTTCTTGTGAAGTGCCCTTGTATAGCTCCATGATCTGTGATCAGAGATCAAATGAAACCATGATTTGTGCATGTGGCTGTGAACCATGAATCCCAAATACCCTATAAGCAACCATGGAACTTTTACTTTGCTTTTGGTTCACTCAAGTGTGAACTGAATATGCCAACAGCATAAGAAAATGACTGTAAAATAACTTTCAAATACTCATTAATTATTCATGACCTAATCAGCCCACCAGAGCTCTCATTTTGTACCACGTGCAGTACCTTGAAATCCCAGGAAGATACTGCAAGTGGGACTTGAAAACTTTTCAAGGTCCAAGGACCTTTGAACTATGAATATTCATAGTTCAAAGGTCCTTGGATCTAGAAATGTTTTCTAGATCCAAGGACCTTTAAATATTCATAATTTCAAGGTCCTCACCCTCGAAAAGTTTTTCTACTAGTCAGTCTTTGCGCAGTGCAAAGGCAGACCGTAGGAACCACTCCGTGAGAAGACAAAAGTCTCCTCTCTCGGAGAAGTCAATGCAAAGAAATTTGGTTGGAGACTATATGCTTGTGCGCCGCCAACCTCCATGTGGGACAGAGTTTTTGGAACACTCTTAATCTTTTCACTTCTGCGCATGACTAGTGACGCAAGTTCATAATTTCAAGGTCCTCTCCCCGTCGAATTTTTTTTTGTACTATTCAGTCTACGCCGTACAAAGGCCGACTGTAGAAACGTTCCGTGAGAAGACACAGGTCTCCTCTCTCGGAAATGTAGAATAGAAAGGATCTTGTTCCAGACAATATGCATGTGCGCCGCCAACTTTCATGTGGGACAGGCTTTGTGGAAACAATCTTGACCTTTTCATTTGTGCGCATGACTAGTGACGTAATTCAAGTTTCACAAGTAAAAAAATATGATTATATTGATAAATCCTGTTTGGGTAGGGTACAGAGGGGTTGGTGATTGAAGATTATGTCACAGGCTGAGTATTTCAAATGACCAAGGAATTAAAAAATAAAAATGGAGATGTTTCAACATTGATCGTTTTCCCTCTGTGTTGGCTAATTAGGTCATGAATAATTATTGAGTATTTGAAGTAATTCAAAAGCCTCTTATTCAGACTTGACGGGATTTCAAAGCCCACGCAATTAGTTCCAGTCCTCGGCTTCGCCTCTGACTGGAACTAATTGCGCGGACTTTGAAATCCCGTCAAGTCCTCATAGTCGGCTTTTAAATATTACTTCATTGATACCACTATGATTGTAAATGGTCATGTGAAAGAAGATTAAGATTCTTGCTCCTTGAGTAGAATTCATTGCTCTTTATTATTATTATTTTTTGACATTTTAGCTTATTCCTTGTTCTGAGGCCCTCATGGCAATCCATCAGGTATGTTTCAAGAGAGTATGGCATAATTAACTGCTAAGTATACAATGAAACAATACCTAACTAGCTTGACAATTGATAAGTTTCAGAATATCAGCAAGCACCGCTGTCTTTCAGCTCTTCTTAACATAATGCTGAGTTTTGTCCCAAACATGAGGTAACATATAGACCAAGCTGTATCATTTTCTATTTCATTCTTATATTAAATGCCATAAGACTCTGGGTAGCCTTCAAACCATTGTGACATACCTTTGCCATTTCTGCATCGACAGTTGTCCTGAAAATGGAAAGGATTGTCTTGCTCTTGCTGTTTCCATGGTGAAGGCAGTTTATTGGATTTTGATAGTTTCCATCAATCTTCTCAAGCTAAGTAGAGAGGTAAGATGCTTATTGTGAACACATTTACTTCATTCTTTGGTGTGAGCTGTTTGCCTCGTCCCCAGGCTTGGCTGCATGGCTTGTTGGTTTGTGAAGTCACGGATGATTTGCTGCTTACCCATGGAGCTTGGTGCAGCTCAAAACACGGCATGACACAGGGGGTGACCCAAGATGAAATAAAATGCCCTGTTAGCTGATTTTTGAAATGAAATCATTAAAAATGTAGTTTACATTACATTGTCAATATGGTGCCCTGGGGCCGGTTTCTGAAAGGTTGGATAAAGTTATCCATAGATAAAAATTATCTGTTGTATAGGTTTTGTTCAGGATTTATCCGTTGGATAAGCGTTTATCTACAGATAACTCTTAACTGACCTTCTAGGAACCGGCCCCCGATGTTTTCCATTTTGTTTAATGTCCTAGGCTTCAAAAGGATCAGAGGACATTACAGTACAGTATCATCTCAGTAATACTGCAAAATGTCACAAAGTGTTTGCACATCTGATGGGATCTGCCACATATAAAAGCCTCATTATTGTTGGCAAGATGGAAGATCAAGGTAACAAAAATAAATGATAAATAAATAAGTTTATTTAAGTGTTCATTGTTTAGCTGGTAGAGCTAATTAGGGACCCTATATTTAACAAACCACAAATTATCAAAGAACAACCTGGAAATTCCAAGGTGGTGGGGCAGTCATTAGGTAAATTCCCTCCATGGGGTATGGGTTATTTCAGGAACATTACTACACAATGTAAATACCAGGACATTATTTCTAGTGCACTCATTTCTCAAAGATGAGGTAAATCAGTGATTTTTTTTTGTATTTTAGCTTCAGCATCAGAACTTGATTGCCAGCTACAAGCACTTATGAAAGAACTTCTTCTGCTTACCCAGTCTGAGGGGGCTGCACCAGAGATACAGGCTCACTTCAAAGATCTGATGATAAACTATAACAGGTTGACTTATACAATTAGTCCAAGTCTGAACGCTTGCAATCATGTTTACTGCAAATGATGTCTGTGCCTTCTCATGGCAGATGCCACATAGTATTCCATTGAATAACACATCCGATTCAGCAACAAATTTGATTGTTTACAATATGATTTATGTTATATCACTCTCTTATAGATGTTCCATGCCTTACAGTAATGAAGATTTCTTCCCCAGTCATTTGGAAACACCCTTCATGTCAAAATAAAATGGAAAAGAAGCTTTCTGTTTTATAGCAGTTGTAACAGTTTCATTACCTTTGTCAAGTTTAATGTGTTCAGTTTAATTGTGAGATACTACTGCAGTTTTTTAGCTGACCTGTTTCCCTCTGGTTTGTAGGTTACACAGTCTGACACCCATTAATGGATGTAGTGATCGCAGTCCAGGTCCTGTACCCAACCTCACAGTGCAGGCTCTCCTGCAAATCCAGGTATTTACCAAGTTAATGAGAAAGATTAGTTAAAATTGCTATAACTGACCTCCCAACCTGACAGAGCACCATGCTTATATAATTATAAGACCTCATTTTTTGGTGGCATGACTTTTTGGGGCCAAAGGTGATGATTTGATGTTATTGATTATGTCACACTCATGACTAATCATGTGGGCTAATCAGAGTATGTGATTTTTTGGATTCTAGATCACTAGATGGTACATGTATTATCTCCTATGTAATTATTCTTTTTCAATGATCTTCTAGAACCTTGTGTTCCCGACAGGCACTCCAGAACAGCTAGCTGACTTGTTTGACTCTGTCATGAGAACACAGGTAAACTATTTTCCTTTTTGCCTTTCTAAGTTAAAATGATGGTTGCTGCTTTAAATTAAAAGTGAAATATCTGGTGTAATCTGCCTGTTTGTGCAAATTGTAAAGCAGATGCATTCACACTGAGTGATATTGCCAGGGACATTTGAGGAGCTTTCAGGTGTATATGCTTACCATAGTTAAATTGAAAGAGCCAAGACAAGTTTCAAGGATATCCAGGGAACATGCAGAAGCTGATGTTTCTACCCTTGGAGTTGAGATGGTAGAGAAATCTAATAACAGAGTTTTACAAACTAGCCTAGGGATGATACTCCATTTACCCACCTTCACCTTATACCATCAAAGCCTTTGAAAGCTGTGAAAAATGAAAAACTCTATTCTCTCATCAGAACATCCAGCGTTACCAGCTTTATCTGGAGGCAATCAGGGCCTCACTTGTGGGCTTGTTAGAGGCTGAGCCAGCTTCCATGCAAGAATCCCTCTGGACTGGCTTTCTCATTTTCAAGGTATGAATAGTTAGCTCATAATTAGTTTTCAGGCAATACCATGTATGTAACTATATGGGATAGTAATAAGATTGGACTGGGATTGTAAGAAAAGAAAAACATTTTTTTATCTGCAATCAGGTCATGCAATAATTACAATCTTCTATTCATTGCTGCTGAAGGCTGTATAATTTGGCTAACAGTGGCACTGACACATGATAGGAGAAAATGATCTTGCAAGGATCATCCACAAGTTTCCTAAAGACTCCTTCTTTCCATTGATAAATTCTAATAGACTTACTTATGAAAGCCATAAAGATCTATCTACCTTTAATATTATCATGGTTATTTATTTATTGTGTCAAGCTTCCTCATGTTTTGAGTGCACTGGAGAATCGTTTCCAGTCCCAGACTCAAATGCCTTCTCAGCCCACTATGGAGCATTCCACCATGCAGTTGGTGTTACAGCAGCTTAGAGGGTTCACCCCATTACTGGATGATGCTGACCAAAAGACCAGGTATCAGTCAATTTGTATGAAGGACTTCAATATGTGGTTTTCAAAATATGTAGTCCTCCACAATATGTAAGCCTCCATAGTACATAGTCCTAGAGGACTAGAAAACATGAAAGTACAGCCATGTTGGTTGATGTTTCTGATTGTCACCATGCTTTTGTATTCCTATTCCCATGGGAATGATTGAAAACAAAGAATAGGTTATTTTCAATATACATCAGTGTGTCCTAGGAGAATAGCAGCAGCTGACATGTTGGTTGAAGTTTCTGTTCAGAAAGTTCAATCAACTAAGCCACCACTTAATTCTTGAAAAACAGGACCCCCCCCCCCCCCTTCCCCTACTACACACACCCAAATACATGTACAGGCTGGTTCAAAAGTATCTAGCATTCCCATTATGTTATTTATTAAACATTTTGGTGTTTTCTTCAGCTGCAGCATCTACAAAGAGTTTATCCAACAATATGCTAACTATGTGCCACAACAAGTAGCCGACAGAATAATGCATTTTTCTGAGAATAGGTAAGGTTACTTGGAATTAAATACTCATGATTTCATGCAGGGCCCAACACTTCACACATACATTTTTTTTTTCAGACAATCTTTTGGGGAAGTATCTTCATCTTCACCTACTACTACATATCAACCAGTCAAGCTTTTGATGGATGCTGGTAATACACATCAATAATTTGATGATCCTCTTTTCCCGACTTACCAGTTTTATTTTTGCCCAGAGCCTCCTATTTGTGTGGTTTTGAAGTTTCAGAAGAGAAATATCTAGATGATGTTCAGTTTATTTTTCCACAAAATTTGGGCATTCTTCCTTAATTTTCAAAATTTTCCCTGGACGAGCATAGCCCTAGACCCCAGGGGAGGGTTGCACATTTACAGCATAAAACCGGGAAACGGCCAAAAAGTATTGAGCCAGCTAAAACACTCAACATAGCAGCCCTCCTTGTAACTCTTCTTGTGATGCGCATTTAATTTTCGTTATTTACAGAGACACGAGTGAAAGACGTCTTACAGGTAATGTGCTTACAGAAACTTCAATGTGATGTTTTTTATGCTGTGACGCAGCCCTGCGCTTGCGATGACCACCTCACGCCATTGCGTTCTCTATTTACAGCTGTTTTGATTATTCTGCGAACTCTCGAGGTCAATTTCCAAACGTCAAACCGCTTTCTGGCTTCCGTCAATCAAACTTTGAAACTCTTTGGAATACATAGTGAAATGCCCCAACACACAACATCTTTAATTAGCTTTTTCTAAATAAATGGCCCAGCTTACGGTTAAGATTCAAATTAGACCCGAGAGTTTGATTGACGGAAGCCAGAACGCCATTGGAAGTCGAACGCGAGAGTTCGCAGAATACTCAAAACAGCTGTAAGCTGCTCGCTACTTTCCCTAATATGATGTCAATTAATTCTCGCAACGTGTAGTGGTAGTCATACCCTGTTTTCTAAGTTGAGTTTCTAAATCTCGTGCAATTATTGAAAAAAGCTTCTGTTTTGCATTCCAGGCCCTTGAAACCCATCCGCGCTCCATGGACGATAAATTCTTGACTCAACTGAGCTCCTTGTTTAGTCTGACGCATTCAAGGTGGAAAATAGTGGCTGTGTCGAGCATGGGGAAGATGCAGAGCTTGATCTCATGTCTTATCCGGTAGGAACAAAAAATAAGATTTGGGACAAATATCACGGATGTCAAGCTAAACATTATTTTACACTGAAAGTACGGGGACCTTGAGTGGCTTCAGGGTGACGTAATCGACGTAATTCGGAACGCCTCGATTGTGTCTTATGTCTTATTAATACTGTTATCGCGCTTCTTTATGGGCTTTCCGACAGTAGCAGTTAAAGGCCTCTAGAGAACCATTTTGCAAACAGCCCAGTAATTCAATAAATCTTTTACAGAATCACAGAAGATACTAAGCACCCGAATGAAGATGACGAGGACAGTGAGTACCAGCCCGCCCTCATTCGTACATCTACTAGTTGGACGCTGCTTTTTGGTGAATATTTTGTCTAAATGATTCATTATCATTTCCTTGGCAGTGAAATCTTCAGGACTTCGTGGAGACCTCTTCAATGCCGCGTTCATCATCTTGTGCCACTTTGGACAAGTGTTTGGAAGGAAGGTATAAAATACCATCCTTGTTTGCTAGCTGATTTGTTGTCACCATACTAGTTGTATTCATTTTAATCCATATCATACTGAGCAAGAGAAAATGATATTTCATTTTATCTTGTATCACCATTAACATCGTCAACAATGGCATTAACTACAGCTACATCATCATCATCATTACATTATCATCGCCATTACCAGCAGCATCATCTTTAGCATCACGTCCTTTGTTGTAGGTGATCTATGAGGCAGCAAGGGCTAACGGTCTTGAACAGGCTTTCGTCACGCGTTGGATTTCGTCACACATACCCGAGTGTGACAAGTCACGCACATTCTCGCCCGATGCAGAACACACGCCAGATCAGGCGACCGTCACGCTACTGCTGGAACAGTTTTTCACACGAGGTCCTTTTATGACAAGGTATTGCGTTACATATGAATCAAAAAGAAAGTTTGATTATCATGACCTGGGCGTTAAAGTCAAGGGGTGAGGTGGGGATTCAAAAATCACACAATTGTCAATGAACTAAATATGTTCATACAAAGACAAGTTTATGTTCTCTTGTTTTCTTGCAGCGAGGCAAGATGGGACAAACTATGTCTTGATGTCCCTAATGCTATGCACGAGATGCTCAAGGCAGCACAGTTTGAATCCCAGAGAGCATCACCAGACACTGTCCAGGTAATTCCCTTTGTCCAGGAATCTGTCCAGGTAAATACTTTCCCCAGGAAATTGTCCAGGTAATTCTCTCTGTCCAGGAAATTGTCCAGGTAACTACCTTTGTCCAGGAAATTGTCCGGGTAAATACCTTAAATTGTCCAGGTAAATACCTTTCTCCAGGAAATATTGTCCAGGTGAGTCTCTATACCCTGAAACTGTCGAGGTAAATACATTTTTCCAGGAAACTTTCCAGGTAAATACTTTGGTCCAAGAAACTGTCCAGGTAAATCCTTATGTTATTGTATTTTTTATATGAAAGGGTTAATTCCAGTTTTCTCTTGATACAGAAACTTTGTGAGAGCATTAAATACGAAGTGCCCGCCTGGGCCATCTGTGTCTGTGCTTGGTGTTGTGGTCACACTAATGCCCTGACGATAGAGGAGCGAGAATTCCTAACACGGGAGGGGGAGAGGACTGATGATCGAGCTAGTAATCCTGGGTGAGAAATTAGACAATACAGTTAGGTTTTGTACAGATTACCGAGAGATCTGATAAAGGTGAATAGATTGGACGGTCAAGAAATTGGACGGTGTCGTGTCATATTTTATATAGATTACCGGATGGAGGCGTTCAAATCAATATTAATCGCGTCATTATTGTATTTGTTCACAAACCTTTTTTGCAGGCTGTTGAGATATTTGCTGACTCCTGTCAGTCCAAAGGGACTTCCACAGACCTTCACAGACAGGTGAGTTGTTAACCGGAACCATGCCTGAAACAACCAACCCCCGCCCCCAGCGTCACCCCCTGAATGTGCTCACTTGTTTGCCAAGTCTAAATGTGACAAACCTACAATTTGAAGCTGTCAATCGAATCCTTCCAGAGATGTTTGACTTACCAAAATACGAGTTGCTTATGTTCTACTTCATACGAGTTCGTTCTCACTTTAGATGTTCCATGATGTTAGAGGTTATGAGGGAGATGGCGGTTAGCATTGAAAGGAAAGGTCAGTCACTAGTGTATCATTATCAGTTAGTATTTCCTATGGGACTGTACAAATCAAATAAAGACCCACATAACAAGAAAGTACACATCGCGCTTGACAATTCCGAACGTGTGGTGTTACAGCCGATTGCTTTTGACTGTTTAAACCCAAGCAGTTGCGTTGTGTGAGAAAAAAGTGAGACGTTTCCACTGACCAATTAGAGGGCAGAACTCTTTTGTTCTCCATAGAAACGTCTCGTTCCATCATAGAAACGCAACGTTCCAACGTTCAAACATAACGTACAAACTGTTAGGGTTAAAGAGTCAAACGCAATCGGCTGTAATCGGCTCATATTGATCAAGATATTGCAAAACGTTACAAACAAATGTATGTGACGAATTTGTCCGGACTACCGCCATACATTTCTGCATCTGGTTACATCTTGTCCCGTATTGACCGACAACGTTTCTTGAAATAACTTTACAAATATAAATACAAGCATGTAAACGTTCTTCTTCTTCTATACTTTCCTAAGCATTTCTAATCATTTCAGAAGATAAGCAAAGAGAGGCCATAGTAACATCTAACAGTACCGTGACGCACGCCTTCGGTCAGTTGTTTTCACAAATAGTGAAGTCCAAGAACCTGACAGGCCAAAAGCTGCACGACCTCAAACGGTTCCTCATCCTGGGTGGGCCTAGATGGTTTTGTAACTCGATTATTAAGGTAGGACATTGGTTGACGTAGGAAGGCCTTACCTTCTAGTTTCACTTCACATTTTATAGCGACTACTTCGTGATCAAGCTTTGTCATTAAGGTAGCTCGTATCTTAACTGAACCTCAACTTTATTTTTATGCGTTATTGAGGATTCATATCATAGTCGATCAAGAGTTCGTATTATTCTCGAGGAATCAAGCTCATTCCTGGGACATTTGTAGCAGTTGCTGAATCCTAAGAAACAAGAAGGATGAACGCTTATGATGATTGCTACTACAAACTCAAAGGTTGAATCCTCGAGTCGGAACGCTTTTCATCTCTCCTCTCCGACGGGGAAAAGTAGAACCTTTTAAACTGGGCACGTTTACCTAACGGGGGCTACGCCACTGAACTCTCTTTATGTTTGTTATTTATTGTAGGAAATGCTGAAGTTCACTAGACAAGAAGAAATGAGTTTTGCAGGTATGCTGTGACAGATATTCATTCAAACGCTTGTGTACCCTGTGGAATAACAAAATCTCCAGCATAAATCAAGAGACCCTAGTGTCTCAGATGAGGTACTGGGCACTAAACGCTTGCCCCTCGATTCCATATCGGTGTGCTAACCCAAATAGAGCCATGTGAAACAGTGAAACACCAATATTCACTTACCCTTATCTATCGCCTTCTGGGCGCCTCCACCAGTCCTAGTCAATAGCTTCACACGTGCATCTCTTTGATCCCGCCACAGCTGATATCCTAGGCAATAAGTTCACACGTGCATCTCTTTGATCCCGCCACAGCTGATATCGGAAGCTGCCTGATGTTACTCGATATCGAACAGCTCATCCCTGCGTTACTTCGTCACGCAATACCCAGTTACTTGCGTCACGCAAGAGCTAACACACTTCTCCAGGATCCGAAGGTAAATGAAACATGCCCGCAGTGCGGGTAGGATGGGGAGACGTTTAGCACCCCCCCCCCCCCCCCCCCCCACCCCCCTCGTTATATTGATTCTGCATTTGTTAATAACGTCAGATCTGAGGTGACCAGATTCAAAAAGGCCTCCTGCTCAACCGAATCATCTCACCAGAAGCTTATTCTGATATTAGTGTCGACATTCTGCCGGTGTGGGGTGGGTCTTGAGGTACGTGCCACGCTCGTGGTGAAGACAATTGCTTTCTTTCGGGCTACCCTCGGGCCGATTCTTCGCACGTGGTGTGCACATGGAGGTGGTGTTGTTGTGCCTCCCTTATAAAGCAGATATTTCTTTCTTTCAATCTTTTATCATTCCTCCGTCTATTCATGATATGAGTGGGAGAGTTTTACTCTCCGTAGATAGTGTAGATTATTTTATCAGTAATACACTTATTCGGATCTGTGTATCGTATGTTTGATCCTCAGGGTTGGGGTATTGCTCGTCTTGCAGCCCATGCTGTTGATATTTGTCGAGTTCGGGAGCAGGGATGTGATAACGAGAGAAAAGCAAACTGCGAGAGCGAAAGGTAACGACATAATCACGGATACATGACAGAAAGGAAACCATCCGTACATAGACTGTTTTGCGATCTATTAACTAGGACCAGGAACATATAAGTGACTGTAATTAGATAATTAGATTCCGGTAATATATTTGCACTCCTACATTGACATGACCTCACATTTTTTTGAGTTATTTTTTATAGTTGGTGATGTTAAAATGTTGATGTTTTCGGTGATCATGTCCATTGAATCCTATATCCTACTTATTTTCTTTGTTTGCAGCCCAAAGTCCAAAGGTCACAAGCCAGATGAGGGCATGGATGTGGAGAACTCGTCCCAGACCTCCGTGGTGCAGCAGTCGTTGGGTGAGTCGCGCCTACAAACCTGGTTATTGATGGTTTAATTAACAGCCGATCACAGATATGAAATTTGATTTCATTGATATTAGACCGATGCACAAGTGTAGTAAATCAGCTAATTCCATTTTCCACACAACGTAATAAGTCTAATAATGGCTGGGAGGAGAGTTGGTCTCGTATTTTATTATCAGACTCGACCAGACCGCTAATTGTGCCTCTCTAGTGTAGTTATTCGATAATTGTGTATTTTCTCCGACCACTAATCGTGTTTGTCTGTCTAGTGTGGTTTTGCGAGGAGATGGTGGCGGTAGTCGGAGACTACAAGGTCGGGCCCCTGGCGAGTGTACTCAAGGCCTTCTTACAACAAGCTGCCAATTGTACCAATCACGTGACCGGCCCTGTGCTAGCTTGTCTCCCAACACATCTGGTAATTATACGGAGTTGGAAATAACAGGACGATGTCCGGCTAAAATAACTAAATACCGACTACTTTGCCGTTTCTTTCTCAGACGCAGCACTTGCTTGAGCTGGCGCCTGTTGTTTGCTCTTCGCCTGATGTGATCCTAGGAATCTGCAGCCTACAGAACACAGAGGGACGACAGTTGTGTGCCGAGGTCTTGTGCAGAGGTCTTAATACAGACAACAGGTAGAACTCACACCCCTTTGACTACTGAGACGCCAGATTCAAGACCCAAGATGTTAGGTATTCGAAGCAGAGGGACGAGAGCTGTGTGCCGAGGTCTTATACCGGGGTCTTAATACAGACAACAGGTTGTACTGACACCCCAGACCTCTTTGACTGAGACGCTTGAACCAAGACCCAATATCTTTAGAGCAGAGCGATCCACCGAGATGCTATGTCTAGGGCATGACAGGGATATTATGTAGAACTGACCTCCGGTGTCTTTATGATCTAGGGTTGTTTGCTATAAGCTGGGACATAGCGAGACCGGAGGTGAAGGTGCGACTTTCCTGGGTTTTACCCTGATCTTGTCAAGGTGGTTTACAAGGGCTGGTTTACTAAATATAATAGTCGTTACTTGGCAATCAACCTCGCAAATAGGGGGCCGGGGGGACCATAAACCCTCGGACCCCCTGGATCCACCTTGATCCACCCCACCCATGGATCCACCCCAACCCATTTAAGAGAGTCGTTTGCCCGAGGTCAAAGCTGAATGGGTTGGTGTTATATCAAGTGTTCACCGATCTGACTCCAGTTAGGACTCATGGATCATGTAGGAAAGGGAAAGGGGTAATGCGCAAAAGATTAGGGTCCACCCCACAACCCCTTGACCCCCCTCCCCCTTCTTAATTTCTATCGCGACGCGAGTGTGGCATGTGATGTCTGGGCTCAGCATTGGGTACACAGCGGCGCGTTGCTACACTGAATTTTCATGGAGCGAGGACAGCTCGTAGTGTATTACGAGCTAATCAACAGCAAGCTCATAGAATAACACTCGTGCTGTTGGCTTGTAGTCATCTAAAAAGAAATCTTTTTGAAAGGAGGTGGTAAAGGAACACAACAAAGGAACCCAGAATCGGCAATGGCAGCTTTGTCTAGACGTTAAAGATAATGATGAACACCCAACTGCGGCTGATGATGACCACTGTCATAACCGCTGGCGCAAAATAATTCACGTCTTAGTTTACAGCAAGAAAACAGTGTAAAAGGATTCCCTCTTGTAAATAAAAAAGCAATAAATAAGAAAAAAGAAATACTTGTTTGTGCTGACTCTGTAGACACGAAACTGAGTGATTAGATTGACTAAAATGCTTGGAATTATTAGACATAGACAATGTGAATACATCTTGAAAATATGCTCCAGTAAAAATAATCAGTGATATCATGGATTATGGCGAATATAGCAGTCAACAGTAGTTCTGACGCTGTATATACTTTCTACCATGGTTGTTGTGGTTGATAAGATTCCCACGCCCCCTGATACCCATAAACTGACCCGTAAAATGTCGGTGAGAAATGTTTTTACTTCAAAAATTATTTCCTTATAGCCTTTAATAAATGGACGTGGACTTTCCCGCATGTAAATAAAAAAATAATTATTCACCCCCACAATATTTATTTCAACCGTATATTGACAAGACAAGCCTAAACCTGGTCTGAAGTGTCCCGGATATTAGCTCTATTGTTGGGTCACTAGCAGTTGTCAAAGAATATAAAAATCTATTTATTTATGGACGAGGTCCTTGACTTCATTTATTATAATATTGCACAATCTTTTTTGCTTTGTCTGAGATGATTTGGATTGTTTGCTAGTCAGTCAAAGCGCCGTACGTACATTTTGAAAATTAAACTGCAAATTATACTACATTAAAAGCACGAGTCGGCAGTACCGCAAACGCTATCGTCGGTCAGAAGGTCAAGATTATTCCTAGGGTTAACCAAATATCTGAAAATATCCATCTAGAGACTCCTAGCGAAAGAAAAAACAAAGTAAGCAGTTTCGCTTTCACTATTACTAGTATGACCTCCTAAATTTTTCATCGGTGCAGCTTTTGACCACAAATATTTTGAATTTCATATGTGGTGCCACAATATCCAACCTGTTTTATTTTCCAAGGGCAAGTCGAGCAGAATAATTAAAACAGCAAAAATAGGCCATTAATTGACCCAAGGAAAGAAAAGATAGAAAAGGATAGAAAAGGAATGTTTCTTATGCCCCTGTTATAGACGAAGATTTTAAAAGGTGTTATTCAGATTTTAGGTTAAATCTCGTGTTCAAAAGAAATTTGCATTTTTGCTGAAGGCTCGTTCGACTGACCGGTTCTTAAAAACACAAGTCGATTAGACCGAACAAGTTTGACCAGTTTTTATTTAATCAATAAAACCTGTTCCTTCTGGAGTTCTCTTATAATACCAAGCCTTTGAAATATTCTTCTTATTTTGGGCTTAGCTCAGTAAAAAAAAACTTGCTGGCAAGCGTTTTTAGTCTTGCGTGGCCGAAGACAAAAATAGAGCAAAACCCTCTGCGGGGTTATATAACTAGTGCGCTGAGTATCTCTCTCGGCATCAAAACATCGACCCTAAAAACTCTCATTTCAAGAACTTCAAGTTCCGAATTTGAAAGCGAGAGCGAGCTGTAAAATCTCGGTCGATGGAGGAGAGTTTCTTCAAGAAGAACAGGAGTCTCATTTGGTTTTCAGTGGGCAGTTTCTTCGCTTTATCATCAGGCTTGCTTCATATTGTTATAGCTTTGCGGGAACATTTCGCTCAAGCCGCCACCGTAACACTCGGCTCGCATCTCGCAACCTACATCCTCCTATCGATTTGGTTATTATTGTACTATTATCGAGTGGAACACTGGCAATATTTCAAGTTTATTTGTCTGATGGTTGTGTGCAGTCATTTCTTGTCGACGTTTCTCGCTTCGGTCATGACGTACATCGAAACTCGAGATCAAACTCTGTTGATGACATCTTGTTCGATGTCGTGGTTCTCACTTGTTTTCGTTTTCCTGACGATTGCGTTCGGCTTGAATCGGAAACTTCCCTCGTCTCCGGAAACAGAACCGATGGTACAAGTGTGAAAAGCTAAAGATGGAAGGAAGCTAGAGATTTTAGACTTGTTGTAAGGCATAAACGGATTGTTGAATATGGCCTGAGACAGCAATCCCCGAGGTGTTACAAGGCTGACACCTGATAGAAACAATGGCTAGTCTGAGCCAATAGTGGACCGTAACTGGCATGAGCTATAAGCGGGCACAAGCAAAACAACTACCTTTGCAAATTCTTGACTTCAAGGCCTTCAAGGATGCATACAACCGCGAATGAAGAACAACATTATTTAAGCGAGTTAGATTAATAATCTCGCGTGCAAGGGAATGTTTAAGAATTGATAGATAATTACAGGTGTCAAAAAAGGACTTTAGATAATCACAGAAATGAAGGCCATTTATTCACTGGACAATATGACTAGTATTTAATATGCAACTTTGCAATAACAGCAACCCTAGCGCGCTTTGTCATGGGATGCCTCCCTAAACAGGTTGATCAGGTTTTAAACCAGTAGGCTACCTGACTACGGTACCTACCGTTGTGTTTTGACATCGCTGACGTTATAGAGTCCTAAAGTGATGACGTCACAAAAACAAAATTTTCGATTTAGCAATATTTGTTCCTTGATTTCGAAAGGGCATACACACTAAAAAAGAGGTGAATCGGTTGAAACGCGACCGAGATATGGCCCGCTGAATACATAATTTTCTTTAACAAATCACTGTATTTTTGGTTCAGTTCATAAAGTTATGAACTGAGTCCAAAATACAGTGATTTGTTAAAGAAAATTATGTATTCATTGGGCCATAGCTCGGTCGCGTTTCAATAGATTCACCTCATTTTTTGCATGCAACGTTCTTCGAAGTTGGTCTTTCATTATCCGTGGACTAAAATCTGAAATTCGAAATTTTTCAAATTTGTGACGTCACACTAGGACCCTATTTAGGCAGAACCGAAGTGAATGTATAAAAGGCAGATAATTAAATATAGTTAGGGAGCATTCATAATTTATCTAGAGGGGGGCCTATGATGATTCCTATTTTTTCTTTTCATATTTTAAAGCCCCCCCTGATGATCTCAGGGTTTTTATCCTGACCCCCCCCTCAAGAGATGTCAATTAATCAAAGAAAAATATCATAGCCCCCCCCCCCCACATATACACCCTTAGCCATATTAAAGTCTTGTGATAGTTACTGATCCTGAAGATTGCTATTAATCTTATCCATTTTTTCAGAAAGAAAGAAAAATGAATGTCCATTACTTTTAAATATAATCAGATGATAATCTTCCAATTCAGGAGTTTCTACCTACACACTTTTACAGCAACTCCACTGATAAGAACCTAACTTAAAATTTATTTAATAACCTTATTAGGTTATTATGTCGAGGGGATTAAATGAAAATTTAGCCTAACAGGTTCTTATACGCGGGTTTTTACTGTATTTTTGTATATTTTTTTTTCGGGAAAAAATGGTTGGCCCCCCTATGCTCAATGTTTTTTGTTGGAAATTTTCCATAGCCCCCCCTAAATCATGTTAGGGAAAAACAGAGGCCCCCCCTCAAATCATCATAGCCCCCCCTCTAGATAAATTATGAACGCTCCCTTACTGAATTCCTTATCCTTAATCTTGGCAGAGCAACACAAAGGCAACTTTCGTTCGACCGTGAAAAGGTACCAAACATGGCGTCGCTTAGTTGATTGGTACCAACAAGACGTATTTTCCTTCGTATTTTCTCTCGTATTTTTTTACGAGGGAAAATACGTCTGAAATTTAGGCTACCAACAAGTGTAATTAGCTTGATTTGCTAGAACGGACCTCTAAGAGGTACCTATCTGGAAAAATTACACACTTTCGAATTTTACCCCCTAAAAGGTACCAGAGGCCTGATTTTAAACCCTCATAAGGTACGACGCCCCCCCCCCCCCCCCCCCCCCCCGGGAAAAGGTACGGAACTACGGGCACGGACATGCATTCGTGAACGTGAAGCTCTTTGTCGAGTTTTACGTGATGCGTGAAAAGAACAATTACTTTTGCGTGAAACTGCATCCGGAAGAGGTATAGGGTACCCTGTTTGTATCTCGTAGAACGATGATAGACCTCTTTACCTTGGGCGAACCTTGGGCGTGTAATGTTGACCCCTTTCAGATCGCGTGGCATTCCCATGAGTATTCTTTCTTTGTTTTTCTGCTACGCACCGAAGGATATATGAATATGGAAGCAACCCAAACAAAGAAAGATTATTCAAATGAATGCCACGTGATCTGAAATGGGATAACATTACGCCCAAAGTAGACGTCTATTACTGTGGGGTCTACCATACAGCTTTCAATAAAAGTTGTCGGAAGCCGTAAGCGTCCAGACCGCAAAGTTGTCTGGGAAGTAGGACTTGACTCGGCGGTTTGAGCGCGCGAATCAAACCTCGTCCCCAGGGTCTTCTCGGTCGTTTTTCAAAATGGCGGTTGACTCCAGAGAAGACCCTGGGGGAGGCTGAGTCACATGACCGTTTCGAAACAAAGAACAAACCTCATTCCCATGTTTTCAAACAATGGTCATGTGACTCAGCCTCCCCCAGGGTCTTCTCTGGAGTCAACCGCCATTTTGAAAAACGACCGAGAAGACCCTGGGGACGAGGTTGCGCGCGAATAGGACATTTGCACTATTGCGTCATTTGACTACGACTACCAGAATCCTTTTCAGTTTTCTTTTATTATGCAGAGACAATAGGCAGTAATTGCGCGAGCAAAAGGGACAACGCAAAGGTTTCTGGTAGTCGAAGTAAAATACGTCATAATGAAAATGTCCTATTACTAGTTAACTACTGGACATCACTAGCTTTTTAACAAGGTTCTGCCTTGTCTGACGTAGCGGCTCTAAAAGGGAAGGGGAGGGACTTTCGTGGTTAAATAAAGATTGATTGATTGAGTCGGGGCGAGCGAAAACCTTAAATAGCGCGGGCCGCAGGGGGTTTTGGGAAGGGAGGAAGCTACGCAGGCTACAGCCAAACCAGATCATCGGATCATAGGATGTTTTGTTTCTGCCCATACCGGCCCATACCGCTATTCGGTCGGGTCGAGTAGGCTTGAGCGCTCACAGGGCCGACAACCTTTGTTGAAATAGCTGAATATGAAGTACGTAGGCCTTCCGGTACACACTACGCTGCACTCCGCTGACCCAAACGAAGGACGACTGTAGGGACGGGAGCTTTCGCGCAAAAGCTCATGGTCTACCACAGGTAACCCGCTCTGGGCATGAGAGTGGAAGTATCCAAAGCCGCATTGCAGGCTCACAAGAATAAAACGCAGTCGAAAATTCGATGCAAACTTTCAGTTTGAACTTGTGAAATGCGAACAACAATAGGAACCCCTTTGGGACTTACAGTATCAGCCAATCACAGCTGTTGAATAACAATAGAACTGAAAACAAGCGCAAAGGTTTTCGGTTGTCTACCACAGGTAACCCGCACAGCACACCAGGGTCTATGCTACAGAGTAGATTGAATATTGGCTCGCGATCGGACTGGAACTAATTGCGCGGACTTTGCAATCACGTCAATAGGAGGTTTTTAATATTACTTCACATATTCATTAATTATTCATGAGGTATTTAGCCAACCAGAGCTCTTCATTTGTACCACGTGCAGTTCTTTGAAACCCCGTCTAGTTTTGCTAGCTGTACTTTGAAATCATTAAAATTCATATTTCAAAGTACAAGTACCTTTGAAACATGAATTATTGATGTTTCAAAGGTACGTGTACTTTGAAATATGAATTTTAATGATTTCAAAGTACAGCCAGCAAAACTAAACAGGATTTCAAAGACCTGCACATTATCAAAGTTTTAACCACTCAAACCACATCATAGACTTTGTTATACTCTGCTCTGCATTTCTACATTCTACATTAAAGTCTACATAGAATAATTATTAATGGTCACAATAGTATTAACTGTACATAGCACCAAAAACACCGGCCTGTCGCATGTTTTCCTCTTCTTCGTCTGTGACCCTCTCTTTCTCTGGCTGCTTGTTCACAGTGCCGACGGCTTTCTGGGCGTCTTTCATTTCCGAGTCAAGGAGATTTCTAAGTCCACTGTAACTGCGATCAATAATAGATGTATAATTTAGTTATATTTTCATTCTTTAAAGTAAACGGATCAAAGTTTTGCAAACAATTATTTACTTACGCAGGTTTACTTTTGTCCAGGAAATTCACGTCAGTTCTATTGGCTTCCTCTAAGACACATTTAAGGCCTGCAACAATCTGGTACAAAGTCTTGCCAGGATATCGATTGCCTCCTTTTCCTGTCACTTCTTGAAGTTTAGGGACTCAGGCGACATCTCTGCAATATCCGATGGCCGCTAAATCAACCGCAAGCTATGTCGGCCGGCTAGACTGCAAAATACCTCGCTTATTTGAATATGAATAAATCCTTTTGTTTTATGCTGCCTCAAGAACTTCAGAGAGATGCAAATGAGCGCGGGGGTATTCTGCAGTCGCTCCACTTACTTTATACTTTGTTGACAGCTAGAGTGGCACAGCAGTTTCATTTCATCAATTTTGTTAGGAAAATCACACAATAACGTTTTGAAAAGGAGTTTTCATTGTGTATTCTTTATTTCTCTGTGTTGGCTAAATACCTCACGAATAATTAATGAATATGTGAAGTAATTCAAAAGCCTCCTATTCGGACTTGACGGGATTACAAAGTCCTCGCAATTAGTTCCAGTCCTCGGCTCCGCCTCGGACTGGAACTAATTGCGCGGACTTTGAAATCCCGTCAAGTCCTCATAGTCGGCTTTTAAATATTACATAAAAGAACTAATGTCAAAACGCACTACACAGGCATTCCGCGCGGATTCGTAATTTATTTACATATGCATGTGATATATGATAACCGTTATATAACATACAAATATTTAACGTCATTATAATATGGTTATACACATAATTCAATAAACGTTGCTTTGGGATTTGGTGGCTGAAGCGCGGAATACAATGGGATGCTAATTAATTTAATAATAATAATTTATTGATTTATAGTGCGCTTTTTACCATATAATGATCAAAAGCGCATTACACGGTATCTAACTATTAATTGCTGGATCGGAGCGACCAATCAACATTGAGCGCTCGACGAACAAATACCAATTCACAAAGCAACGTTTTTGCAAATAGGTGTATACACTATTAGTTGACTTGACTTAAGTTTGACAAGAGTATTCATTTGAGTGTCTTGCTGAATACGAACATTTCCTGGCACCTCACCCCTCCCCCTTTCATAGAATATCACAATATAATAACCCCTATCTAGTCTATAGATTCGATCCTTTTCTTTGCTCTAAGATACCAATTTTTGGGTACTCTCTTATCCATCCCCAGACGTATTGCTAAGCAACGAGGAATACCAGTATGAGTAGTATAGCAAGGGTAACATGCTGATGGGTATCCTCAACATGCGACCTGAATTGCAGGGTGCGGAATGAAAACATTCACGAGGATTCCAGGGGCAAACTCAGGGTCGTCCAGAAGCTAAGCGGGGTTTCTCACGAAAGGGGCGATGCAGACTTATTTCTTGCAAATGTCCACACACTGCCAGTAGTTTTCTATACACAAGACAAAGAGCGAGACTGTCCGAGTGAATGTTGCAAAGTCGAGGCAGACGGGGAGGATCGGAGTTTCTTCATTTCCACATGATCAGAGTTCCCATTCCGCGTCTCGACTTCCTTGCTTTCCTCGCGACAGAGTAGGATCTTGACGAGCTCGGAGCGAAATGTGCTGTTGAGGATGCCATATATGATGGGGTTTATCATGCTTGAACTGTATACTAGGTAGATGTAGATCAAGTGGGGTACGCGACTATCAAGCAGGCGGGGATCTGGAACACAACATTTGATAATTAGTCTAGAACACTTGATCATTAGAACACTTATTCATTAGAACACTTGATCGCAAGTGTGATTTAGTAAGGGGTGGACCATTAGAAGTTGGGGGAGGGGGGGGGGGGGGGGGGGGGGGTGGCAATTATTTTGCGTATGACTTTTTTTTTCGAGGATAAGGTTGTGCAAGAATTTTTTTCGGACTAGAAGCCCAGGTACGAATTGTTTTTCCGCAGACACACACACAAAATTCTAGTAGGATAGAAGGGTAGAGGGTAGACCTGCGCATCGAGCACGACCTGTTCCCGTGGCGTTCCGTTCCCACAGGCCGTCCAAATCCTATTGCTGTATGTATACGCATCAACAAATTTCTTATGCTATATTTTTATTGGTTGTGTTAAAAAAGAATGAAGCTGTTAAACGTTTTCGCCATCCCCCGGCCCCTCTTTGACCTAGTAGAAGATTTATTTTTCCGTTGCGGGCGAAGCGCGCCCGAATTTTGATAAACGCATTTCATTAGAGAAAGGTTAGACGAGCATTCCGTTTTTTGTGTATAGTAAACAAGCCTGTAGGTTTTATTATTCATGCGCGCAACTGCGCGCCGCAAATTACGAAATTATTATCCATTTGTGTGAAGCGGTCCAAATGACAAATTTCTATACTTGTAATGTCGATCGAACTCACGCTTACCTAAGTGTACTTCTTTCGAACATAGTGACTGCCAAGCCTATCACTGCAGGACATTTTTTGGTGAGTTTGTTTTTCCTCGGCAAGATACACTTGTTCTTGTAAACGGTGTGTGGGTAGTGTCTTCGTTGCGTGAGTTCTCACCGACTATATATTTGATGTTATTTTTAATGCGCGCCGAAATTTTTATTAAGTGAAGTGAAGTAGAAAAATGCAAATGTTAGAGAAGTTGCTGGAATAACTACTTCAGACATTGTTTAACGAGAGCCCAAGCCATGTCTTTGTAGGATTTTTTTTTCCTAGCTTGAATCTCTGCAAGATTTTTATTTTGGAAGGATTGGCCTTGCGCGATTTTTTTTTGGGAATTGGCACCCCCCCCCCCCCCCCCCCCCCCCCCCCAATTTCTAATGGTCCACCCCTAATGGCGTCAATTTCATGAGCAAACCTATGTTTAGGACGATAACGCGTCGAACTCGGGATCGACGAATGGACGTCTGGGGAAACAAAATCGTGCATGTAGATCAAGTAGGGATGCCTAATACTGCGCAACAGGCGCGCGCAAATATCTGTGTTTTATAAATCCATGACCGGTCAATTTTTTTCAAAAAAGTAGGGCTGAAATAGCATTCAATCAAATGAGATACTATTTATTTCCTCAAAGGGGCGGAGCTTAAGAATTTGTTTTGGAGAATTTCATCAATGCAGAAAACAAAATCGTAAACTGATCAAAATATTTACTTTGTGTGAATAACTGAAAAACAGGCAGCTCTGTAGACACGGCTATGAAGTGGCTTGCCGTCTACATTTGTTTGAGCGTCTAAGGACAGGATCCTCTTGTTTCAAGACTTCCCAGCTGCCTATTTCTCATATACTAGATTTATCTTTGAAAATCACCGAAAAAAAAACTTACCAATCAGCTTGAGGTAGGCGATAGCGAAGGAAGGCACCCAACAACAGCAAAAGCCAACCATAATAGCGAGGATCACTTTGGTTATCCTTATCTCCTCGTGGCTACAGGTGTGTAAGGAGCAGTGTTTGCGCAGGGAGCGCACTGTCATTCGATTATGTCTACGCACCGCGCGAAACAACTTGTAGTAACACAAAAACAGCGTTGCTAGTGGCAACAAGGCGAATACGATCCCCGTGATAATATTCCAGGTGTCCTTGTAAATGGGATGATGCAGTTTGATGTGACAGATTAGCTTTCCGGGGTCGAAATAGAATACTGGGCCTCGGAGCGCTTCGAATATGCTGACATAGAAAATGCAGATTATCCAGATCAGGATGACCATGATCAGACTGTTATTACGTGTGAATACCGCTCGATATATCCTCGGCTTGGCTACGTTGAGGTATCGATTGATCGCAACTAGCGCGACAGTCTCTAGCGACACAAACGCGAGGACGAAGTAGAAAAATCCGTGAAATTGGCAAGCGATGTTTCCGAGGCTCCATTTGCCTTGGAAAAGAACTGTCAGTGAGAGGGGCATGCATGTACAGGCCATTAGAATATCAGAAGCTGACAAGGAAAGGACGAAGAGGTTTGTAGGCAGACGACGAAGGCTTGGGTTGCGAATGACAGCGAGCCACACGATGACATTGCCAGCAAGTGCGGTCAAGTCGATCAACACAAGTACGGCGGACTCCACACACACTTGCCAGTAGGCGCGCTCGGCAAGGAGTTGGGCCAAAGATGAGTTCTCTTTACTTGAGTTCATCCTCACCGCTCTCGAGGCAGTGCGCGACGCAACTGCTAGAATAGAGATTCACTAGCAGGCAACATCCGTTTGCTATTACCGGCGTTTGATCTATCTCGCCTCGACCAATCAGCACGAAGATGCGTGGTGGTATCTGTACATGCACATCAGGCCTGCATACACACGCCCTATATTGCACTCTTCAAAGCTTTCACTCAAGTTAAAATCCAAGAAAAAGTGGAAATCCCACTTCTAGTCATGACATAGAAAAGTACTGAACACAGTTTTGTGGACATAACTTAGTCAGTGTTACAGATTTTTAGACGACACATCATCTTAGACGGTGTTGGAATATGTATGAGCTCTTGAGCTCGTTTGGATTATGAATGAAGTGTATGTAGAAAAAAAATACTCTTTTTTGAATTATATTCGTTAGCGTTTATTCAGAGAACAAATACTTGACACTGAGTCCTTGAATCGTGTCAAAAATAACCAATTGTAACGCGTGAGTTGTGAATGCTATGTCGTTTGTTGGGCAAACACAGAATGCTCTAATTTGTGGCATTTTCACTGTACCGGACGAGTTCTGTACAAAAACTGATCAACTCTTTTCAACTTATGCGATTTAGATATGAGGCTATTGTAAATACAAATAGAGAAACAATGCATAATAAATAAATGTTTTCGGGGGACGGATCTCCATTTAGCAAGAATAGAGTTGGATGAATTAGAGAGCTTGCTCTGAAACACCTGCAAAGTGGGAGGGAAAAAGACCTTGAGAGAAAAATAACTTTTTACTCGAGCTTAATACAATACTGTGATTTTGATATAGCTTACCCAAACATTTCCGACTTTTCCTATATACAAGGGTGTGTTTGGGCTGCCGAGGCTGAATATTTCTCACAGCATTAGCAATACTTATCTTCTTCGGTTATTTCGGAAGTTTTAGATCTTTTTCAACAATCTTGTGTCACGAAACAAGATCCACCGCTATATTACATGTATTAACCCATAGCTTGCGTGTATGCGAGGTTCACGTTTACTATAAATACAAAATATGATTTATTGTTGAATCTTGACAAAACTTCTGACAATTTGAAAACATATAATACTTACCAATTTCGATTTCGTTAATATTCTCTGTTTAGTTAGTTGCGAAAAGCATACAAAAACATGTATAAGAACCGTAATTTCCCATTCGTTTTTCTTCCAGAAAATTCTCAAGCGAGCAAACCCTTGTGATGTTCGTCAACATGTAATGCGTAATTTCCTCTTACGTAGAGAACCGTATAGGTTTCCCTCGGTCTTTGTCGGTTTTATTCAACAAAAATTAAACTAGCTAGAATAATCTGTCTTACAATGGACCGAGAGAGGATTATTGAGCCCTTACAAACTTGATAACAATTGATAACAGCTTTTTCCACAAGTGGCTTTGGGAACCATTTATATGGCTTTTCTTGTAATCATTTAAACAAAGGTTCATTATATAATAAATCGTGAAAGGATAGGAAAAAGAAATGGAAACGAAATAAGAGAACAAAGATTATGATTCCCTGGTAATCACCCAATAGCAGCTTAAAACTAGATAACTTGTAATGATAATCACTGCAAAATGTTCTTAGTGCTGTAAAACACTAATGACAAAATCCTAAAACGACAGGCTTAACGGGGCTATCTTGGACAATAATTTGTATTTGTATACATGCATCCTTTCTAGATGTGTTAATAACAGCTATGTTTACTCCGCAAGCTATAAAACAAAACATATTAAAGAAAGATAGCGATTTTATATTTTTAGTGAATCACGTATCAGGTCTACGCTCGGCAAATTGTGATGCTCAAACCCAGTAAAAACAAAGAGATATGAATATAAAGTCTACACTAAACCTACCATATCCCCCGCTCATCTGTAATGTGATACTATCACGAGAAACAAAACACAAAACCAATTAATTCCCATATTCATTGGCGCAATCTTATTGGACTTAACATGCCTTGGCAGTTCAAGTACTAGTCCTGTCCTTGTAATTTTTATTACCTACGGGCTAAAAGAAATCGTTAAGTGGATATACCGTGAATTCTTCTGATTCTTTCCCTTTGCCAAGCACTATTGAAATACCCCAGACATTGCGTTTCATTTTTCGAGGATTTCTGAGTATCTTTTCCATCCAGTGTTCGCCCTCTGGCGGTGCATAGAAAGCACTTTAAGTCTTCCTATCTTTGTTTTCAAAACACAATTTCCAGTGTGAATTGGAATAGAAAAACAAAGTCAATTAGATCTCTGATAAATTATGATGTCTATATGAACTCCCCCTCGCAAGATAAACCTTTTAAAACCCTAACACAAACTCGACGTTTTTCTTTAAACTTATTTCTCTATTTTCCTTTCTAAAGCTATTTCACTACAATTATTTGAAAATATGAATTTCCTGTTTTCTCGTTGTGTATGCTCTTCCCGCTCCACTCTAAATGAAAATAAATCCTTTTACATCCGAGAACTAAAAAGGTTTTTGGCAAACGACCTAAAAAACGACTCATGGTAAAGAAATTCTTTGGATCGAGAGACCAGCCAACGCCATCAACACAGTTTCGCGGGAGACTAGTAAGTTTTAATTGTATTTTTAAATCAAATCTCTTGTGGACATTACTTTAAAACGCCCGATTGGATTTATTTCATGTGAGTCTAGACAAACTCTCGGCCTAGGCACGCATTCCGAATGATTCGCGGATTTTAAAATACATTCGAGACTAGCGCCAGTGAAATATCCAACGAATTCTCGAGCGTTATCCCATATCTGGGATTAACCCATCCTCGCGCGACAGGGTACTCCCCCTCCCCCCCCCCCCCCCCCTCCCAAGGATGGGATTAACCAGGTATCGAAATCGCGCCCGATACAGCCTTAAATACGCCTTATAATTTTCTGTTTGCGTTTAAACGTTTTTCATGTAGGAGGCTGTGTTCTCCATGGATTTGCACCTAGATTTTCGATGAGGCACAGCTATATGTTGGTGCAAGACGTACTAAAATTATACGACTATGATTATGTCTTAATTTCGAGCCTTGACAAGTATTGGAACGCATTCGCGATCCAGGAAAGCGTTACAATTCAAGAAATGTCAAGTTTCCGTTCCCAAAAAGCATGATAACACTTCCAACCCAAACAACATTTATACATTTTGCGACAGGCATGAGGGTTGCAAAAGATGCTTTCTCTGTTCAACAAATACGTTTTTAGTACAGGCCTTAGGAAACATTTTCGAACTTATCTAAAAGTTCCCGCCCTGGAATTACAGAGGCCACCAAAAGAGGTACAAATTAGACAGCCACAGGCAGACAGATAGGCGAACGCACGCATGTACGGACAGGCACGGACCGACAGACACGGACCGACAGACAGACACGGACCGACAGACACGGGTCGACAGACAGACACGGACCGACAGACACGGGTCGACAGACAGACTCGGACCGACAGACACGGGTCGACAGACAGACACGGACCGACAGACAGACACAGACCGACAGACACGGGTCGACAGACAGACACGGACCGACAGACAGACACAGACCGACAGACACGGGTCGACAGACAGACACAGACCGACAGACACGGGTCGACAGACAGACACAGACCGACAGACACGGGTCGACAGACAGACACGGACCGACAGACAGACATAGACACACACGGACCGACATACAGACACGGACCGACAGACATACAGACACGGACCGACAGACAGACACGGACAGATAGACAGACGCGGACCGACAGACATACAGACACGGACCGACAGACACGGACCGACAGACACGGACCGACAGACACGGACCGACAGACAGACACGGACAGATAGACAGGCAATGCAGAGAGACCAAACTGCTCACCGATTTACACAAGACATGACAGAGAGACAAGACAGAGAAACGTATTGATAATTTTATTGGCACGCTCGATACGAGCACTGCTTTGAAAGGCTAAACAAATCTTAAAAGATACAACTCTAAAACGTAACGTATATGTACACGGGATTCTAGTAGGGACGACAATCTAATGGGCTGTTCCAAAAATCACTGCCCCCCCCCCCCCCTCTTATCGAGGAACTCCATCCAGAGCCCTACCCCTGTGGAAATTTGAAGCAGCCTTTAGAAATTCACAATCTATTGTGTGACCCGTGAGGAAAATCTAAAGTTGCGCATGAATACCCTGTGGAAAATCTTGAGTAAAAAGAAAGGCCCTGTGGAAATTCCAGGGTCAAAGACAACGGTCCCTGTGAAAGTTCCAGATTCCTCGATAAGAGGGTAACGGATATGAAATGGAACAGCCCAATAAATTAAAATTATAATTTTAAAATCTTATCGAATCAATGTATTGGTTTGACTTGTAAAACTTGTAAAACGTCTTTCTGGTGTCGATGTAGAATGAGATTTATCTTTAAAATGCCGCGTTCTTTTACATTAAAAGGCTCTGTATTCTCGACCTCGTTTAAAAATTCTAAAATCTAAATCTATATTGTGGATGTCCATCACAGTCGACTACATACCCGTTAATAAGACACTGCGCTAGCCATTCTAAGGTTACCACAGGGATCCCAAGTACACCAACAGTGTGTCGAACGCTCGCTGGTACGACCGCGTCTGATTCACAGATTACCAGGTCACACTGGAAATCTAGATCATCTGCCGCGCGGCCAGGCCTGTTTGGAAGTTTTGATACCACGGAACATCCGGCGGCTAAGGCCACACTGGACCACGTGTCTTTGAACTCCCTTTTCCCGTGGAGATAGATCTGTGGGGCAAGGGAAAACAGTGTTAGTTCCAGACAATGGTATATTCTCGGCTAAACACGTAGAAGGCAGTTACGCATGGGACCATTCTATTGTTTTTTCTATTCTTTTTCCTAAGAGGGTGCCATGATAAAAAAGACCTTCAGTGTATTCCTAGGAGTTACTACATACATTGTTTGTTAGTTGAAAGTTTTAAAACAAAAGAAAGAAAGTTCCATGTTTTTTGAGAGGGGGTACTATTTCTTAATTTTGTCGTGTGTGTCGTGCAGCCAATGTGACATTGTTAGAAGGCAAAGTAGCGCACGCATAGTGACTGACTATGATGCATGGTATATATATATATATATACATATACACACCCTGTAACCCCTGAGAACCTTCGAACGTTGGGTCCCGCACTCGACCAGCTCGCCAGTCACAAGGGAATGTCCGGCGGGAAGGAGGTACTTCCGAAATGGCTGGATCTTGTTCATCGTACAACAGTCATGTATAAACATGTGTGATAAACAAGGGATGCCGTACGCCAAGGACTGGAAATACTTTTGAGTCCGCTGGCACGCATTGGAAATCAGAAAACAATGATCGGCCAAGGAGACTTGGGATTTCTTGAATGACGTTAGTATCACGCCACCTCCAGCTTCAATTTGGCGGATCAAGTGGATCCTGTTGAAGTCTACAATTTCGTTCTCGCTGTCTGTAGAGTCACCGGTCTCTTTAGCACCCTTTCGCGCGGAGGTAATCAGGAACGCGTACCCCACAAAGAGAGTAGAGTTATATGGCACAGGACCCAATTCGCCGTATTCTTCAATCTGAGCTCCATCCAGATTTAACTCTTCCTCTCGCCCAGCTTCCGCATGCGCAGTGGAGGCTTGCTTTCGTGGAGAGCTCCGCGTTGGTACCCCCATAGCTTTACCCAGCTCTCTTCGCGCGCCACGGAATCCGCGTTTCCTCTTGTCCCTCTCTTCACTGCTTGCCTCACTGCTAGTGCTTTCCATCGGCTTCCGACGTTTTGTCTCGGTTCTCTCTCGGTATTTCCGAGAGCCTTTCCGAGAAGACTTGGGAGTTTCCTTTTCTTCCGCTGACTTCTCCTTCCGTGGGCTCGCGGGCTTCTTGTTTGAACTATACGTTGTGTCCTTGCTACTTGTGTCACGTGACGAGTCGCGAGACGTGTCACGCGACTCGTCATTCTCGTTAGAATCGTTTGTATCCTTCTTGGCAGAAGACTCTTTTCTGGTGGCGCCGATATTCACACTGGAACTACTTGTAGTCCTGACAGAGCTACTACTCGTTAACAAAATAGCCACTTGTTCCTCTGACAATATGACTTTACTTAACAGATAGCGCTTTGTTTTCCCCTTCTTATCCTCTATTTCGTAGCCTCTTTCGTCCCCAGATCTGTAATGTCCAACAATAGTGCCTTCCTCGTAGAACCCGTCCGTTCCCTGCGCCAGCACGTTTTGACCAGTGTTCAGGACATCTTTAGCTATCAAGCGCTCGGCTTTCAATCTCCGCTTGTCCCCGTCATCGAACATGACTTGAAAGAAGCCTGCCTTGTTAGGACCTCCTGTGACTTGCCCCGGGTAGTAGTACGTATCCGACCATCGCGCGAGGACCCTACTACCGGGAGACAGGATGGGGGAGGGGGTCTGAGGGACTTGGATGATGGGCTCGGTGGGGACACGACTCAGGGGCGGGGGCTCCATCATGGCATCACCCTCTCTAGATGGCCCTGCTTCCCCTACCTCTCTCAAACGTCTACCTTCCACCTTCCTCTTTACCCCTTCTGCCCTCTCCCTCTCAACCTCTTCCGCCTTCCGCCGAGGCGACCGTCGTGGGTGTTTGCTGGCTGATAAATCGTCCTTTAGCTTCTTGACGATCTTGATGGAGGGGCCAGCAGGAGTATCCGTCTCCACTAGGTGTTCTACCTCCTCCTTCTCCACTTCCACTACCTGTGGCGTCTCATCTTTCTCATACAGGAACTCCGCCGTGACCTCTCCACTACCTTCCTCTATCGACCGTACTGTGATGATGTGCTTCACCGTGATGGTGCGTATTGTTCGGGTATGCGTCACGTTACGGTATCGTCTGACACCAGGGGGTCTCCCCACAGCTTCCTCAGCTGACCCCCCTGTTACAGCATCTCCACTTCCTTGTCCTTCCACTCTAGCATCTCTACGAGGTTGGTCTCCCACTGGTTTCTCCATATCCTCCCTTTCCTGCTCAATCCGTACCCTCTTGGAGCCCCTAGCCCCGCCCTCTTCTCGATCCTTATCCTCTTCGAGCCGCTTTCTCCGTTCTCCTACTGTCCTTCCCTCTGACACTGACACGCTACCCACTCGCTTTTCTATGCTTCTCTGTCTTCCTATTTCTCGCGGCTCTTTTCCTTTGCGTGACCTTTTCAAAGGGGGTTCTTCCTCTTGGGAGTGAAACTCGAATGGATTTTCGTCCAAGGGTGGGGATATCTTACGCTTTTTCCCTTCTATTGCCTTACGAGCGTCCTTGAAAACCGATCGAACGGGAGGCCGTCTAGGCGACGTGAAGTCACTTCCGCCGGAAGTTGTCTTAATGGGAGGGTGCTCGATATGTAAGTAGGGCTGAGTATCTTCCGATTCACTGTCGGGAGTTTCCTGTCGAGGAATTGAGACCTCGAGTGATGGCGTCATTGGAGGTGGTCTCTGAAGTGTTGCCGTTGGTGGAGCTTCAAAAACAAAAAGACAAATCAAATTATCAAATAAATACGTGTATATGACGTCCATATTATACACTGTGAACAATTGCAGCCTCCTCTGCAATCATGTCTGTTAGGTTTAGATTGGGCTTGCTGTGCTAAAGCGAGTGCTGAGGACTAGAACCGAGCAACAGGAAGCCCGATTAGTCAGCTGTATCACAGGCAACGCGCAAGGGCGACTAGAACATGAACAAGGTGAAATTGATATCACTGGAAAGGGCGCACTAAAATCTGCAAAATAGCACAATTTGAGGCTAGCAAAAGATTTCAGATGCATCTTAGAATAGACTGGTTTCGACGTTAGAAAGTTTGCCGTATGAGTAAAACTGCAAAGCCTCAATCTGTTGGTAAAAGTAGGCGACTTGGTGGCTTTGCGTTTTGCATAGATTAAAGTTAACTTCACAATGAAAATTCCTGATATTGCTGAGGTAGAACTGATATCAAATACTTACCTTGACTAGACATACCCGGCGTCTCAAGCACTGCAGTGTGATCTGTGGTCTCTTCCATAGCTGGCTTCGTCCATAGCTTAAGAGGGGGAGGAGTTGTACAGGTGGCTGGCTGAAGGGGTGCAGCATCCTTAGGAAGGGAGAAGTGGAACCCTCCCAAGGCTGACTCACTGGATACCTCTGAGAACAATGGTGGTGGCAAGGAAGGCTCCTCAGGACTAGCAGGCACAGACTTTGCTCTTCGTTCGTCCTCCTGTAAATCCTTCCTGAGAGGCTTGCCAAAGTACGACTGCTGCTTTCTAGTGGCATCTTCGGATGGCTGCTTTGTTGTTGTCTCTATCGACCATCCTTCCTCTGCTTCCTCTCTGACAACATCATGAACTTTAGAAGTATCTTGCGCAGTCTTCGCTTCAGCATTCTGGGTACCAACACCCGGACTTCTAAACTCTAGCTTGCCTTGACTCGAGCCTGTCACGGCACCAGTTCTACAATCCTTCGTCTCTTTGGTAGCATGATCATCATCCTTACTCACGCCAGCTTCAGAAGAGTCACGCTGGTGTTCGTCACCTCTTGTGGCATAAGGATCGGATTGTCGCTTTAGAGGATCAATATGAGCTCCCGCACCCAGAGGCTCTAAAATGGACTGGCTCTCACTGGTACTGGCGGTGGAGTCACGTTTTGTGAGGCTGGCGGGTCTTTCTTGCTCAGCTAAAATATTCTCTATCACACACGCATCAGGCTCTTTCTCGATCTAGCAATATAAATAGACGAAGATTAACTACATATACACATTTACAGCCACATTCGTCGTTTTGTGATTTTACAACATCGGAATTTTGAAACATTGGAATGAAAATAGTGGCGACTTAAAATGGTTTTTTCGACTAGTTTGTATTGTTGAGTTACTAGCTGGTTACCAAACCTTCTGAGCGTTCCTTATGTGATGCCTTGGCGACAAGCTTGTTTTCCTTTAGCCACCAGCTGGTAACCTAACCTTCAACGGATGGTAACCGGTTTGTTGTAAAGAAAGCCATGAGAATCAACCAAGCTGGATGTCCAAACAGCTAAATATTGACAATTATGGCTACAAACGATGCACTAGTGATTTCCACGTGATACAATAGAAAACAGCGAAATTATTAGTCAAAAATTGTTTGTGTCAGCTTATTTTCTATATATCAAGGGCCCAATATGTATTTAGGAAATCCCTTACTGCGATTTTCACAATTCTGCAAACTCTAGACCGACCAACAAACCGCAGTTTGGCTTCCGCTAATCAAACGGGTGAACAACTCTGGGTGATTTCACAGAGGCAGATGATAGATCTTGTGAACTGATAGGGGCTAGCTAGGCTTCAGAATACAACTTTTCACTCTAAAATGCAAACCAAACATAAAACAAACTCAAAAAGGTTTGATTGAAAGCCAAAACACAGTTTGGTAGTAAGAAATGTCAAGTGTGAGTTAGCAGAATTATGAAAATCGCAGTAGGTATTTGCATTGCAGCCGTTTAAAATGAAAAGAAAATGGCCAGGTCCAAATTGCTTTGGCCATTACCTGATCAGGGTACACAAATTGGCCAACTGCTTGTGACTCGCTTTGGGAAGGTGAGTAATGGAGATCGAATGATAGCTGAGATGTTTCCATTTCCTCCTCTTCCTCACTACCATCACATTCTTGAATGGGTGGAGTCACCAGCTCTTTGATGCCTGTAATGGCGTAAAAGGAATTTACAAATTAGAAAGCACTCATTTGACAAAGGGGATTCACTAGTATACTACCTTCGATTTATTGCTAAAACATATTTTCAAATGATTGATAGTGAGTAGGGGAGACAATCAGATTCAGGATTTGTGATAGTATCTGAGTGGGTTTCTACTAATGCCATAAAGCTGAGAGGGTTCTCCAATACACTGACAAATTTATGCAAGGCATTGTCTAAAACAATGGAGTGCAATGGAGTGTATTATAGAACGAGGCAATACAATGGAGGAGAACAATACCATGCATAAATTTGTCAGAGTATTGGACTAGTATGAAAGCTGAACATTGGGCCATCAAGTTTCTTATTTCATTCTTGGAAAGTTTAGGAATGCTTTTGGTGGGATTTAGTAAATCACGAATTTCACTTTGTTGGCAGTTGGTAGTAAGGACTTAAAGGCCCATAGTCAACTGAGATCCTCTGTGCATTGTTTTCAGTTGGATCTATTGTTATTCAACAGTTGCGATTGACTGATACTGTAGGTCTCAAATGGGTTCCTATTGTTCTTCGCAAGATCAAACTGTAAAATTTGAATAAAATTGTTAACTGCGTTTTATTCTTGTGTGCCTGCAATGCGGCTTGGTTGCTTGTGGGCCTTTAAAAAAGACAAGAATGCTTTACCTGTTGTACTTTCTTGGGTAGTGAAGGTTCCTGGATGAAACAAGTCCTCAGACATGTCTGGCTGGGTGGGGAAATGCATGGCTTGCTGGGTGGGGCCAAACTTGTCTGATTTGGTGGGGCCATGCAAGGCCTGCTCTGATGACTCCACAGCAAGTCTGAGAGGTGCACTTATCCGTGCCAGACCCTGGTCCTCATCAACGACAAGTGATGATGGTGATAATGACGCCTCTGGTGATGCCCTAGCTTCCTCTTCAAGTATCTGCTTTTCCACTGGTGATTGTGGTTCCTCGCTCTCTTCCATTAGCACTGCCATGTCCTTAGCAACAGGTCGTTCCAGCTGGCTGTTCTTGTCCTCAGAAGCTGTTTTATCATCTGTAGCAGCAGCTCCAAGAGGGCTCAGTGACTGCCACTCTTGTACAACCTGTTCCTCCTTCAACGAGCTGCTGCGTGATGAAGCAGCCACAGAAGATGATGTTGAGGATACAGTTCGCTTAGGTTCTTCCTGGACACGACTCCTTTTAATCAACTCCTCTTGCCACTGAGGTAAACCAATGAACTCTTCATCATCATCCCTACCTTGCATGTCCAAGTCTTTCTTCCTCTCAGGGGATAATGGTATAACAGGCACAATCTCCGGGGACACAGCCACCAGTCCTTCTGAAGTAGAACTACTACTTTCCTTGACACTTATCATCACACTTGATTTAGGACTAACTTCTTTTTGTTCTTCCTCTTCTTTTTCAATGGGTGATGATGCAATAGCATGGGAGGAATTCGGAGAGGCAACTATAATGGCATCAGAAGATGAACTACTGCTATCCTTGATGTTAGATAAGTAGGGTGTCTTCTGTGGAGGACTAATTAGCTCTATCTCACCTAGTAGAGGGGTTGATGTCCTTCTTGGTTCCTCTGTTGGTGATGATGGGACTATAAGGGATATGGCTACCTCAGGCGATGGCTTAACAGAGTCTGATGAATCACTGGACTCTTTCACATTTCCTGAAAACTGCAGGCACTGAAACCTCTCTGATGGGGTACCATGACTAGGCAAAGCCATGCCCTGGCTAGGGGACATTGTTACCTCTCTCTCAGGAGCACTCTCAGATGATGCAATCCTCTGCAGTACCTGCTTATATAGAGATGGCCCAGCCACAGGAGCTCTACTGCTCTCTACTGGTGTTGACCTGTCTTGAGGTGAGCTCAGTTTTGATACTTCTTGTGAAGAAATAGTTTTTGATTCATCTAGTTCCTCTTTGTTGCTCTCCACTTGTGGGGATGCAAACAGATCATCTTGAGAAGAGGTGAACATTTCAGTATCATGCTTACTGGTATCTGCTTCCTCTTCAGGGCCATCGTCTTTGGATTCCACTGCACTTTTTGCTGTCACCCGTTCTAACAGCAAGCCTTCCTTACTACCAGTACTGCTACCACTGGTGTCATTTGAAGCTTGGGTATGGAGAGAAGGGTGTGAGTGGAAGCGTCTCAGCTCTGGAGAACTTAGAGAGGCACTGCTTAAACTGCTCACACTTGCTTGATACCCTCCACTGCTGATGGTTGACTTGAAAGCTGTAAAGACAGCCATAACACTTGATTCATAAACTATTACAATAAAAGAACCTTAAAAGTTATTTCAAATATTTGCAGGGGTGTAAAATACAGTAAACAAATGAAATCTAAATGTAGGGGAAATTAGAAACAAAAGGGCTGCTCCCTCTCTCTGGTTCCCCTGTTGAAAATAATTCTGGCTATGTCACTGATTTGACATTTGATTTTAATAATATGGGAAATGATACCATATGTATTATAATCATGATTAATCAGATTCCAATTGCCTTGCCCAAAAGAAAAAAAAAAGGTCAAAGCTGTGAATCAAGAAAGCCATGCAAGGAATTCAAGTAAAAGACAGTAAGTCATAAATAGTTCAACAAAGTGTAATACAGTGATAGTTAAATATATGCTACATTAGAGAACCCCACCACTTATTTGAATAACAAGATAACTCTTTGATGCAAATCAATGACAGGATATTCTATCACTCCTTAATTTATTTAAATATTAAGTTATTATCAAACCTCCGCTGGATGAAGATGATGATTTCTTGCTTGTTAAAGGAGCTTCACTGTGACCATCAGGGGACTGAAGATCACTTGTTCTTGCTACTTCATCAACTGGTAAAGTTGAGGCTTGACTATAAGGAGTTGCTGCATGACTACCACCACTACTAGTAGATGACGATGTGTGAACTTCACTAATATTACTAACATCTCCAATTGCTGCCGTTGAAGCCTGACTATTTGGAGTGCTACAGGCCACCTTGGGGCTCTCGCTAAGTGACTGATCAACTGCCTGCTGCTGTTGCTGGGTGATATCTGATGCTGAATACCGTTTAGACATTGTACTTTCCCCAGCAGGAGGGACTAGTGCCGGCATGGAATCACTTGACTGCGTAGTCTCTGAATGGTCAGTTTCTTCTTCACATGTGCTTGGCTCTCGAGTGTTATTACTATTCCCATTGCCATCCCCATCCCCTCCACCTCCAGGAGCACCCGCCCCTCCCCCTCCTCTCTGACTTTGTCCACCTGCACCATCCTGGCCTCTTCCTGTAGATGTTTCGCTTCCCTGTCCCCCATCTTTCCTTTCACTTGTGCCACTTCCTTCGCCAGCAGAAGCACTCACAATCGATTTGTGAACATCCTTATTTTCACATCTCTTTTCGTTTGATTTCTCCTGGTGAGCAACATCGTTCGGATCAACTGTTCGATTTGCGGAGAACACATGATCACGCAGCACATCAACACGTCGAGTTCTAGAAATGGGTAGATTCTTCAGCACTTGTATTGCGTCTCTGCGCTCAAACTGCTGAGATTCGTCGAAACTACTCTGTACAAACAGACATGGTGGAGTCAAATCGAAATCATCCGACATCTCCATGTTTCATTTTCCAAGCGTTTCAAGCAGAAATCTGCCAATAATAAACAACACTTTCAGCTTTTTTCCGCGTCTTGTTCGAATATGTCAATCCCACAAGTCCTTGCGTGCCAACTCGGTACCAGCCCCCTCCA
The DNA here is from genome assembly GCA_033964015.1 of Scolanthus callimorphus. NCBI lineage: Eukaryota > Metazoa > Cnidaria > Anthozoa > Actiniaria > Edwardsiidae > Scolanthus > Scolanthus callimorphus. Next base: position 1,274,524 of record CM066916.1, read on the forward strand.
TATATCAGCGCCCTATGCATTGTGGGTACGGTGGCGAGGTCTCTTTCCAAAATGGCGTTTCGTGTGGCACTTAGGCGATTTGGTGAGTATTTTTAGACGAAAACACTGATTTTTATTTCTTGTGTTTCAGTTTAAGTATTGGGTAATGATTCCCTATTTGGATTTCCTAAAGGTAGCCATAAATTCTGATAGAACTCTTTGCAAATGTACTAGAATGTGCAGCGTCAAAACCTCTGCACCGGTATGATTTTGCTAATTTTGATCAGCAGTTTCCCATCTGCGACTGTAAACCATATTTAAACACGCCTGGTGATGAGCTTGGGATATGCTTCTTGTACGTGTTATTCGTGTTTCTTTAGGCAATCTGATTTCACATACCGGACAAATCATATGACAGGTACTTGTGTGACCAGCAAAACAACATTTTGGGACTGAAATTTCGTGCTGTTACCAAATTTGGTGTGACCCTAAAACTCCAGTGCAGAAACAATGATTTTATGCAAAAGTATGTCTAGCAATCACTGTTTTAGAATAGCAATTCAATCGCTTTTTTCATCCGACTTTCTTCCACAAGATCTTTATCAAGTATACATCCTTTACATTTCTACAGACACTTCATATGATATAGTCAGGCGGCTAAGTCAAATGATTGTGCGTTTTTTGATAAAAGCATGAAACTTTCCAGTATGATTGGCCTACGGGTACTTGTCAACTTTTGATTGGGAGGCATCTCTGAAAATTCTTTTTACAGGAATTATTTAGACAACTCGCAAAGCTATTGTTCAGCCGCCATCTTGTCCTTTGTTATCCATGAGTTTCGCGGCACTTCCTGTGCAAGTCAGTGAAGTGATTCTCCAGACTCTGCAGCAAAATCCCAGCAAATTTGTTTCATTCAGAGGCCTTTAATACCTTGGCACATATGGTTTATACTCTGGTAGCTATGTCGCAAGCTGATATTAACCTGTGTGCCGAAGAATCCCGATATTTTTCCTAATTTTCTATCTCCGAAACAGTGTCTGACTGGGAATTCGAAAACATGTTTTCGTAAATAAAAGAAAACACCTAGAAAAGTAATTTAGATATCAAATTTTCACTTGTTATATTCCAATGATCGTTTCTTTTCGCCATAAATCTTTAGAGTTTTGTCAATCTGGCGCTACACTCTATAAATTTATCTTGTAGAATAAGAGCTCAAGTGCCACGAAGCTCATGAATAACAAAGGACAAGATGGCGGCTGAACAATGGCCGCCCGAATTGTCTAAATTAGAGCTGTAAAAAGAATTTTCAGAGATGCCTCCCAATCAAAAATTAACAAGTACTCTCTGAAGTCTCATCCTGGAAAGTTTCATGCTTTTATCAGAAAACGCACAATTCGCAATAAAATTTGGACTTAGCCGCCTGACTAATATATAAATTCCTTGAGGGGCAGAGGTGGCACAGACACATACATTGACTTTATCAAAATTGCCATTATGTGATGGCTAAATTCATGCCCTCACCAAAGGGGGTCTACCCTGGTGTAATGCACCACCCCAACCTCGGGGAAGGGTGGGGACATGGATTTTAAGCTGATTCATACTAGATTTTTGTCCCCTCCCTTGAGGCAAAACGTGTTGGAAATTCTCCCACCCTGTGGGGCAAGAGTGAGCTACTACATGGCGTGTATTTCGATAGTATATGCTTAACACTTCTGAAAATAATTAGGGAGAAATGAGGAAAGCACCTAATAAGATATTATAATGCATTGGTAATAACATATGGTAAATAACTTACCTCAAAGTTCCTCAGAAAATCACATCAATCGCGTTTTGCATCATTTGGCATGTGGTCAGCGCTCCTTCTAAAGGGGGTGGATGTATTTCAAGGTGAACGGAGAAATTGGGAGCACATTCTATCCCCCACCTAATTCTCTACACTCAGGGGTGGGGGCTCCATGACAAGAATATCACCCATGTAATCGGGACCAAAATCTGACATAAATGTATAAATGCCCCACGTTTTCCCCACCCTCCCTGAGGTTGGGGGGTGGTGGTTACAATTGACTGCTGCATAAGAATCTGTGTATTGTTCACAAGTTGCGCTATAAAGCTTCTTTTGTTTAGTAGAATGAAACATGAATCATGAGGTGTCCTCTGGGAATGGTTCTTACACCGGGTTAAAAAGTGGATTCTTGAAACCTCGGACTCACAAGAGGCTAGCCTCAAAATCTGGTTTTCTTGGCTAGCTTTGGAAATTTACAGAGAGCCTGCAGTCTTAGATATTTAAGCTTGGTCCTAGCCTATAAGAAATTTACAGATTTATCGTTAAACATCCCCAATGAGTTCATTCGCAACACTTCCAAGCTATTCTTATCATCCAAGGGCATGGGAAATTCATTCATTCACATATTTTACTGTCTTTCCTTCTCACATAACATTTGTCATATCAACAAACAAGATTTAAGATTTAACAACTTACTTTGTTTTAAACAAATATTAATACACAAACTCACACTATAGTGAATGACTATGTTTTTCCAATATTAACCTTTTAAAATCTCCAATCTTCTAGGGGCTAGCATAGAGAGACTTGGTGTCCGTCACAGCTCTTATAATAACACCAGGAAGCTGCTCTCAGTTAACAAAGATACAAGAGTCATTTGTCAAGGGTTCACAGGAAAACAGGTATTCTGATCACTTAGGAAGCTTGAGTGGTGAACACCTTTCGGAATGTACACTTGTGTTGTGTCCCTAAGATAATCAAACTTTATGTGGTACTATTTGTGTCCATTAATTGTCAAACAGAGTATTGCTTTTGTTCAAATCCTAACTAGGAAGAAAAAGCTTCAAAATGTTGCACACTTTTATTTAATCAATCATTGTTGAGAGTGCCATAGTCAAGAAATTCTCTGCTGTTTGTGTATTCCAGGGTACCTTTCACTGCCAGCAGTCCATAGAGTATGGTACAAATATGGTTGGAGGTGTGTCCCCTGGTAAGGGAGGCAAGACGCACTTGGGACTACCAGTCTTTGACACTGTAGCACAGGTACTGTCAGTTATCAATTTACTCAAAATAGAACTCAAAATAGAACTCCTTGGATTCCCATACTTGGTAAAAGAAAATTTTATGGACAAACATGTTTCATTGATGTTTCCACCAGACGAAACATTGTTGCCACTGTCACAACAAACCTGTTCAGAAAGCTTTGTGGCATGCATCATCACATCACCTTGGCATGCATCATCAACATCATAACAAAGGAAGATTGGGCGCATGCATATGAAAATGATGTGGCATCATTGTTACCTCCTTAGGAAAGGGCAACAGGTTTCCCTTTATGTTGCTCAGACATTTAGCCACCCAGAAACACTACAGGCAACAATGTTGCCACAATATAAATTGTCTTTTAACTTTACTGCCATTTAAAACTCTAAAAATATGTTTTGAACATAGCACATATATATGGGTAGCTACAATAGATCCAGTTATTTATGTAGTGGTAGTGGTACACTGTTTGTGGCACAAATACCAAAAATAAGTTATTGAAAACCTTTGTTATTGTTAATAGGCTAAGGAGGAAACAGGAGCTGATGCAACAGTGATCTACGTCCCTCCACCATATGCTGCTGATGCCATTCACGAAGCAATTGATGCTGGTGTTGGGTTGATTGTGTGCATTACTGAAGGCATCCCACAGCAAGATATGGTTAAGGTATGAAATGAAGATTATTATTAGCCAGCCTGCCTCTGGACCTACGCCCAACCACATAAGACAATCTGAGGGCATAAAAAATCCATAATAGAAAAAGCTTTCTAAGCATAGCTTAAAGAATTAAACAACAAGAATCTCTGATTGTTTACAGGTAAAACGCAGGTTAAATGAACAAGACACGTCTCGCATGATTGGCCCTAATTGTCCAGGTATAATAAAGGTATGAGGTTCTATATCTTGTCCTCTCACTGAAAAACTATTGCTATCTATCTATCTTTAATTTGCATTTCCACTTATTTAGTTTTGTTCTACTTTATACCTGTTTCAGCCTGGTGAATGTAAAATTGGAATCATGCCAGGGCATATCCATCAACCTGGATCAATCGGTAAGTACTGAGAAGATACTTCACTCTTATGCAGCAATTGATATAGAATCCAGTAGTGTAGACAAATAAGTTATTTTGTTTAAAATTTCCATCCGAATGGATTGTTATGGTATTTTTTTTCAGGCATTGTTTCCAGATCAGGTACTCTGACATATGAAGCTGTGCATCAAACAACTCATGCCAGTTTGGGGCAGTCCTTGTGTGTTGGTGAGTTTCCTTCAAGCACCATGAGACAACTGTGAAGGATAAACTTTTTTGCTTATTTGTCAATTTGCCAATAAGATACAATACTTCAACTGTGGATTATTTTTTTACAGGTATTGGTGGGGATCCATTCAATGGGACAAATTTTGTTGACTGCTTAGAAGTATTCCTTGCTGACCCTCACACCAAAGGTTTGTATGTGGTCCACATGGGCAGAGAACCAAATAATCTAGGTGTTCAGGCAAGCCTGTGGCCGCGTAGCACTAAGTTCAGCAGAGTTCCTGAGAGGGGTCAGAGATTTTTTCTCTTTCTCCACTTACTAGGGCTAACGCTCATAAGCACACATGGGACCATTACATTAGCATGTTAGCTTTCACACAAGGTTAATTCCTTATCTCCACTCAAATAATCTAGATACCCCATTTGAGGACCTCTTACAAATCTGGGATGAATAGAAATGTACCATGTGCCATGGAATAATTGACAGAGAACAAGTTTTTAATTTGCAATGGCTATCACATTTATTTTTAATATTGAATTGAAAAATGCATTTTTGGATTGAATAATGAAATCAATAATGGAATAATGAATGGAGTATTCAACTCTAGGCACACTTCATATCTTTTGACTGTAAACATAGAATATTTCTGTTCATTTTCAAAGTGTTGCCAGTAGGACACAGATCAGTCATAACATTGCCTGGTCGACAGTCTCAGTTTTTCACAGTTGTGTACCATGTGTATTCCTTGAATAGCTAGCATTGTCAGCAGGTTCTTATGATTTCTTGCTACCCTGTACTGGTAGGTATTGTACTGATTGGTGAGATTGGCGGTGGAGCAGAGGAGAGAGCTGCTGAGTACCTTGCCGAGAATAACCAAGGTGACAATGCCAAACCTGTAGTGGCCTTCATTGCTGGTATCACGGCACCACCAGGGCGCAGAATGGGTAAGTATATACTACCCTGTCATGCTTGTATATGGTTCCTCTTAGTTGGCTGTCAAAAGGTAAAGTGAGCCTACCCTGCCCATTCATTTGGTCAATTATTGTCTGCTGAAATATAAACATTGATAGTTATTAAAGCAGCTTTTTCTCCACATTGAGCCATATCTGATGTCTGCTTGTCTGGGCCAGGGAACTTTGGCTAATTTCAGACATTATTATTAGAGCAGATTACAGATGACTGTCATGAGTAATTGGCAAACACTTTGTAATCACTCCTATAGGTTTTGTTCAGAATTGGTGTAATCACAAAGTCACTCTATCAGTCAAATAATGTTGCCCTGTTGTATTGCACAGGACATGCTGGAGCCATCATTGCTGGAGGCAGAGGAGGAGCAGAACATAAGGTCAGTAGGAGTGAACACGGCCTTTAGAATAAGAGAAAACATGTGATGACAAAGCTGGGAAAAATTAAAATCACCTTTACAAATGTCTTCTATGCCTAAGTCATGTAGCAGCTCTAAACTACAAAACAATGAAAAAAAAAAAGAATGGAACAAGAAGACAATAGAACAATTTTGAGATCAACCAATAGTGTTACATTTTCTGAGCAAGCTGCTACACTTCTGATACACCTTGCATGCAGAGTTTAAAATCAGTGCTATGCTTTTGCAATATCACCTATAATCTGGTTTAATTCCTATCATAGGCAATTCTTATCAAAGAAAAAATATCTAAATGGTTTGCAGCAACTACACAAATAATAATAATAATAATAATAATAGACATTTTTATAGCGCTTATATCAGCGTTCTAAGCGCTTTACAATAATGCAAAGTGCTCATCTCAGTTTAACATTTTGTTAAAAACGCTTCTCTTATGCAGATTCAAGCCCTTAAAGATGCTGGTGTAGAGGTTACCATGTCTCCTGCTCAAATGGGATCCACCATGAAAAAGGTATGACACACTCTTACAGTCTTTCATTTTCATCCCAATATCTTGAATGTCTCTATTTTAAAAAAAAACATGAGAAATTTAACCATCATTCAGTTAGTCCAGTTAGTGGGCAGTTAGCCCACTTTATAACTTGCAGGTTGCAAGTAATTATGTCCAGTATGTGATTAATAATAATTTAATACATATATATTGATTTATACTGATGTAATGCGAAAGTTTTATCAGTCAATAAAGTAGATGTAGATGAATAATATCTCTTCATGTATACCAGACTGGATGATTTAACTTTCTCACAACCTGCTCACCACAGAGTTTCTGTTGGTAGAGCATCTGACTGGTAACTGGGAGGTCGTGGGTTCAAGTCCTCTCTGGGAACTCAGAATTTGTTCTGAGTATTTTTTTCATTTAACCATCGTTCCTTCCATCCCAACATGCAGCATCCTATAAATGTAACAATATTGCTTCCTTTTCTGTTTATCTAGGTTTACAGCCAGTTTTACAGTGGAGCTAATACTGATATCTAACCTTACCAAATACAGGAAACAGTGCCAGGAAATAGGGACGAACATCAAGAAGCAAATATATTTTTTATCTTTCCAAAACATTGTGTTTCTGTATGTACAATAAAATACTTTGAATCCTGTACTTCACAAGAATATGAAGACAATCGATAATGGCATAAAACTGTTGTAATATATAGCTTATGTGTGCTTCGGTATTGAAGTGGAGCTTCTTTTATTGCATGCAGAGATCTGTAAAGTTGAACTTTGCTTCGCTCGCCCTTGTTTCGTGAGCAAAAGGCCTATATGAGCTGCTAGTTTATTGGACATGCAAGCCTTTGTTGGCCTCGCAGAACTGGTACGAGTGTGAAGAGAGATAACCATTTTGTGCGATATTTGTGCAAAAGATTAAAATTCGAAATTTAGGTTATAAAAACTGTATTTTAACTAAAATTACTAATAAACAAACTGAAGGTATTTATTCCTGTGTGTGCAAATGCGCAGTTACATACCAACCCAACAAGTCAAGAAAGCGGGAGATTTGGGTCAAACTGCAAATTCAAGGGAAGAAATACAGTAAATGTATGAGAAAAAAACGAAATGCGGGAGAGTCGGCATCTCTGCTGAGTTGTGTTTCAGATTTACACGTGACCCAGTGCGTTCAGAACATCGAGTGGGCTTTTGAATTTTTTTCTTCTGCGTAGTCAATCAAACCGTGTGAACCAATCAGATCCCTACTTTGGCTCACGCGGTTCGCATTGATTGACAACGCAGAAACACCCAACACCAAGAAGCCCAACACCCAACACCTAGCGTAAGCTACATTATACTGCGGTATAGGGAGTATCATTTAAGTATTTAAGCTGACGACAATAGGGTGAGGTCGACCTGAACAGCAATTACAAAGAGTGGCAAGTATTGTTACAATCTTACAAACCATTTTGTGCGACAAGGGGGGGGGGGGGGATTTTGTTTGTATGTTGCTTGGCCTTAATAAGGCCCGTTCACACGGCGACTTCAGCTGCGATTTTAGGTGCGATTTCTGCGGCGATCAGAGACGTCCAATCGCGCGGTGTGAACGGCCGGAGATTTGGCTCTGTGATATTTGTTTGTCGACGATATGAAGAAATCGCAGTGAAATTCGAGCATGTTTAACATGTGCCTGCAAACATAAATTTTCCCCCATGTGTAAAACCAAATACCCGCCCTACCAGATCAAACCAGGCAAAGTACCTCCAACCCCAAGCATCTGTCTCAGCGTATAGCTTCTCCCTTTTTCCTAGAATTATTAGGACATGGAACCTTTTATCGTCCCAAATTACTAATATTCCGTGCCTGCAGTCCTTTAAGGACGCCGCCTTGCCCGCCATCACTAACATGCGGGCTCCTGGCCACCTACGCAGGCTATAAGACCTTAAAGTCCTGCAGCTCAGACATTAGTGTAAGCTACCATGAGCTAAATTTGTTTAAGTATCTGCGTAAGATCGCCGCAGAAATCGCACCGTGTGAACGGGCCTCTTATGACAAAAACAGGGGAGCTTGGGGAAACGGACAAATATAGAGTAAGTAATATTTTTATCCAATTTCAGCTGCTACCTTTTCAATATTTAGAGTTTTATATATGTACATACAATCAAATTTATAGTTATTAGTTTTATTATTATCAATGTATTATTAGTAGTATTATTGTAAACTAGCGTAATTCAACCCTAATGGTCTGATCAATGGTTGCAATGCTTTTAAATAAACCTATCTATCTATCTATCTATTAAGATATCGTCTTTCTGTCTTTGTTGCTATGGTTTGTGGCTTCCCCCTCAGATCGGGAAGCTAATAACTATAATAATAGGAATGTTGCTCTTACCCACCTCTGGATAACAGGCTCAGTAAGGGGGAAACCGGGGAGGGGAAACCGGCTACCATAACTGGCTTTACGGGACTCCTGTGGTTCTTGATCAAGATCAAGATGGCGGACGCCAGATTAAAATATCCTCAAAAGAACATCGCCATATTTGAGAGATTCTTGAGAATGTCCTAACATTTATCGTCAAATTCGTTTTACTTTTACTCCAGTCTGATTGTTTGGCGATGAGTTTTGGTCCGGATCAGGCGAAGTTGCTAAATCTTTGGCAGCGACTTCAGTTCAAATCTGATTCCGATGGCAGTTCACCTTCAGAGAGAGCGGACGCGGTTCGAGCTCGGCTCTTGCAACTCCAGCACTTGCAACGCAGGTTGGTCACAAGCAAACATTTTAGAACAACATTTATTGATAATTGGACTTGTATTCTTTACTCTATACAGGAGAAATATGCTTATAGGAATAAAATCTATCTTCGAATTTGTTATCTTTTTGAAGGGGATGCATCTTTCATTTTCAAGGTGCTTAATTTCTAAAATCCCAGAAAAGCTTATGAGTATACATTAATTCGTGAAATTCCGCAGGATAGAGAGCATAAGTTCCTTTTGGAAATCATATGCTACAGGCTAACATTCACTTCAGGACTCAGAGACCCATAGACGAAGCTATTTATAGCCAGATTCTCAGAGGGTTCAAGTTTCCCGTCCCCCTCGTTCCCAGATGGGGAGAGGGGCCCAGAGTGAACAAAGGGCGTCATTTAATCTGGGAATTGGGCTTAGTTGAAACAGGAGTGTTTAAATTAATTTTATGTTTAACCCTTTTTAAGTGTTGAACTGTCAAGTGTTGGTTACAGTAGCCTGATGAGGGAGTATGCAAACAAGTACAGTGTGACAGTTGATGAGCAGGACAACAGTAAAGGTAAACAAGTTGAGTCTCATATTGAGTCAATGCAACCACATAACAGTCATGCAGGCTTTGTTACACCAAGAATCTACTATTGAAGGGTTGATGTTTCAATGTTCGATTGTTTTTTTAAATGTTCTGTACAATTGACCAAATGTTTTGTTATTGCAGGTCTGAATAATTTTGCAGAGCCAGTTCTTGCACTTGTTTCGGGGCAAAAAAATGGTAAGGTATAAGTAAGGGTATTACTGCCCTTTGTGCAGTTAGTAGCTCAATTTCTTGCATGCTCTTTAATGTTAACTCACAAATTTTCTTATAGAGAGTCAGATGTGGAAATCAAGGCTGTCACTAGAGTCCCTGAGAAGTACAGCTCTATGGCAAAAACTAGTAGAAAAAGCTCAGGTAGGAAAAACGTTGCTAATTAAAAACAATATGACTACAGTAAAATTTGGTAGGTATACACTCTGGTGGCAGAACCAGGGGTGGGGCCTGGGGAGCACTGCCCCCCCCCCCCCCCCCCAATAACTTTTAAATGTTTTTTTGTATTGTGCTCCCCCAATAATTTTGTGCTTCCGCTGCCTATGTCCTGGCAGTCCACAGAACCAGTTCCAAGTGTTAGAACAACACCAGTTACTACAGATGGAGTCTTCAGAGCTAACAAGAATATTGAGCAAGCTAGCATTTCTGCATTGGAAAGAAATGACAAAAGGCCTATTGATACAATCCCATCCTGGCAAAGTGCTAGGACGTCTAGTGAAAAAAGACATGGAGGTAAGAGGACAAAAGACATTTATCTATATTTATTGTTCGGCTTGTATCTTTTATTAACAGAAATCCTGTAATTTAGCTATGCAGCTAAGAGATGATCAATAAACAAATATTATTATTATTATTACCTTTCCCAGCTCAACAAAGCCATTCTAAAGCCCAGTTTGTACCTGGAAAAAGCTTGGCATGTGGGGACCTGCAGTCAAATTCTAGGGAAGAGGAATCTGTGAAGGTGACAAATAAGAGAAAAGCATTCAGTCTCTATCCAAAAGGTAAGCTCATTTGTCTAATTTTACCCTACTCCGGCCCCCTTCTGAACAAAATGATATACCTCCCAAAATTTTATGTAATACTAGCCAAACTGCATCCATTAATTGCATCTCCCTGTATTGGCCTATCTTAGCATCATCCTATCAAGAAGCACCCAGAGATGAAGACCAACGTCTATGTATGAATCCCTCTAAGAACCCAAGGGTGATGCCCACTTACTATGGTGGCAGTGTCACAGATACATCACAGCCTGCATTCAACTCCAGACAACCAGGACAGAAACTATTTGGTAACAATTACAACACTCACAAGAAGAACAATATTGATGACAATGATAAAGAAGAGGAAGCTACAGCACCCCAATCCTTTATTACAGCCAAGCAACAATATGTAAGCTATTACACTGACATGCTAGTTGGTTGGTGGGTTATTTACCATCTAGTAAAATATAAAAAAATGTACTTTTGCTTCTACAGAAACAGCATTAACCTTTACACAAACTAGTATGTATACCACAGACATAGCACATGCATAGCTCATCAACGCCCAGGATTCAGGACCCACTCGTGAGCCAATCAGAACACAATTTGATTGATACCAGTCCGCTGAAAAGAATTAATATTTTTCTCATCATGGTGACAGCAAAATGCACCAAATATGTTTGCTAAACCATTATTCCCTAGTATCTTCTGATGAGGTTCTGATGGCAGCTGATAGTCAAGTAACACTGATTGGCTCCTTGGAAATATGGTTTTCAGGGAAACCAAAGGAAAATAGCTAGGCTTCATCATGGGCTTTGGAGCGCCCTCAATCCTATCTTGGTGGGGGAGGCTAGTCAGAAACGACACCTGCTATTATCTGGAAAACAAGTTTGTCACGAAGAATGCTACCATACTGTTTTATGTTACATGTAACTTGCCAGGTGATACCAACAGTATACATGAATTGTTAGCTTATGACATGCAGTCATGGCTCACGGAGGGGAGGGGGAGTCAGCCCCCGATTTGGTGATATATTCTTTCTTATAAGCCCTCCACTTCAAATGTCAATTACTAACTCTGATTAGATATTTCTAAATGGTAGCTACTTGACTGCAAAACAAAGAAGCAAAGAGGAGGAAGAGGGGTTGGAAGAGGGGGGCCTGGAGGTGGAGGGTATGGAGCAAGCTCTAGGAAAACCCTGGGGGCCAGGTAAATTGGATTTTAAAGCTGACGTTTTGATGTATATGGAATGGCTTGAATGAACAGTCACTCAGGATATTATATTGTTATTTTCTAGGCGTGGCCCCAGTAGTCAGTTTGTGCCGCCTATGCTCAGTAGAGATGCAGATGATAGTGGACAAGAACGGTATTGTAATATGTTAGATCTATTGTCCTGGAATTTTCTGAGAAATGATAAATTGCAATTAAATGGGCAGTCACAAGAATAATTTGCACCCCCCTGTTGAGGACCTCTGGAATTCCAAGGTGGGTGGTCAAAATGGAGCCCAGAATTCAAGGATGGGTGGTCAAAGTAGAGCTTGGAATCCCAGAGTGGGCACCCTTAAAATACAAAATTCTAGGGTGGGCAAGCACAATTTCCAAGGTGGTCATAAAAACATTCACTGGAATTCCAGGGTGGGTGGTTCAAATTTAAAAAATCTGGGGTGAGTAGCTGTGACTGGGGTCCTCAACAGGGAAGTGTGATTTTTTTTGCGACTGCCCAATGAGCCACACAGACTGTAACACGACTCCCTAGCAGCCCAAACTGGGACCAAAAATATACTCATGCTTTACAGCAGTTTTGATTTTCAATGAATACACAGGGGTACATATGGTGGTTTGTCAGCAAAGAAAGGTGAGAGTAACAACAACAAGCCCATGGAGAGTATCACAGGTGATCCTGAACTAGACGAGAAGCTCAAGAATATTGAACCTAAAATGGTAGAACTCATCATGAGTGAGGTAAGATGTGTAAGGAATTCATTGGGTGATCAGCAATCCCGCACTTTTAACTGGGTGTCTAGCGAACTGAGTAAACAAGGCTCGATGCAAGAACAAAGTTATGTTCCCAAAATGTTATGGTCTTTTTAAACATTCTCACTCTGTTTGACACATGGTTATAATTTGTAATTTGTATAATTTGTAAAAGCTGCAAAAGAGAAGTTGAAGTTGCACTGCTAAGAACTAGTATAATTCAAAGCGCATGTTGTGTATTATACAGGATATTATTGTATTGACTGTTTTTGTAGATCATGGACCATGGGCCTCCAGTGAACTGGGATGACATCGCAGGCCTTCAGTTTGCCAAAAATGTCATCAAAGAAATTGTCGTTTGGCCAATGCTAAGACCGTGAGTAGGGAATATATTATTCTGAACATTGATCTGCTAACAAATATTAGTATAACTTTTGAAATTATCTTGTTTCAGGGACATTTTCAAGGGTCTTCGTGGTCCACCAAAAGGGCTATTATTATTTGGTCCCCCAGGAACAGGGAAGACTCTGATTGGTAAATGCATCGCTAGCCAGTCCAAGGCCACATTTTTTAGCATCAGCGCTTCTTCTTTGACCTCCAAATGGGTAAGTTCGACAGGTTCTCTGACGCAGAAAACATTAGTCACATAAAAATAGGACTGATTAGTCTTGAGAGCGCAAATCTAAAAGAAAAATGGAAACATAACATAACGACTTTTAATGGATGTCATAAAACCCGTGTTCTCATTTATAATCCCTATTTCGAAAGCGCTCTCACTTCCGGTTGTATCAGTAGTGAACAAGAATGGCATTGTTGGTTTCTGCTATGACGTACGGAGGAACCCCTCCTATCGTTTCCCCAAATATCATGTTTCTTCTCCATTCCCAAAACGCCGCCTCTCTCCCCGTATAGCGGAATACATTTGCCCTTAAAATGATAGCATGAATGCCAGGGAATGTATCTCATTCTTACATCTATGCATTGTTCTTTATCAGGTTGGCGAAGGCGAGAAAATGGTTCGCGCCTTGTTCTCTGTGGCTCGTTGTCATCTCCCCGCTGTCATATTCATTGATGAGATTGACTCGCTTTTAACTCAGCGCACTGACGGAGAGCATGACGCTTCACGGAGAATCAAGACAGAGTTCTTAGTGCAGCTGGTAAAACATTGTTTTTCTTTAAGTGTTTCGCCTTTTCTGCACTGAGCGTGCTAACACCCCGGCGTAGAAGTGTTAACCTTGGCTATCAAATTCACAGGATGGAGCAGCTACTACTTCTGATGAAAGACTTCTTGTTGTTGGGGCAACAAATCGGTAATGCCTTCGTTAACGTATTTTTTTTTATACATATATATTGATTTATACTGATGTCATGCGCACGTTTTATCAGTTAATAAAGTAGATGTAGAAAGTAGATGTTTATGGATGGCCGAATGCCAATAGACCTTTTTCCAAAATGGCCGCCGCAAATTCACATGTCTTAAAATTAAATGACTGAAAGTCAAATTCTGGCATTAGAAAGAGTATCCTCACATTAGTAATACCTTAAATTGTCGTTATGCCAAATGCGATGTCGTCTGAGAAAGCAGCGTCTGAATGAATTGGAAATTTTTACAGAGATTTGTATGACTGGGGGTATGACGCATACCCCCAGTCATACAAACGTCTGTAAATTTTCAAATTTTCAACGTTCATTTTCTCGGAAGATATTGGATATAATGCAGCGAAATTTTGTAGTTTTACTAAAGTGTTCATTTTTAACAAAAATCGATTTGAAATTTCGGCGGCCATTTTGGAAAAAGGTCTATTATGGCTCTCCGACTTCACCTTCATTGGTCAGTTGACACAGAATCTTTGAATTCGAGTAATATTCCTCTCGACCACAAGGGAACTCATGTCTGCCTAGACTCCGCGCAGCCCCATGGGCCGAATTCACGCGGCGCTCCCGTGACTTCGACGAGGATTGTTGCGTTACCTCGGCTAGGAGGCTGCGAGGAGACTACATCTACCCACTCCAGAAATGAATAATTGCATACCCAGAAATTCCACGTCTTCAAAAAGTCGAAAGGGGTGTACAAAACGTTTCACCTCATTGTGATTTCTGTACTGTTTTGTTTCCTTCCACCCTTATTAGTCCCCAAGAGATCGATGAGGCAGCCCGTCGTCGCCTTGTCAAGCGGCTGTACATCCCGCTACCTGAGGCGCCCGCACGAGGCCAGATTATACGGAACCTCCTGTCACAGCAGACGTACAGCCTGGCTGATGATGAGACTGATAAAATAGTGCAACGAACAGACGGTAGGACACGCAATGGACGATTCCAGCTATAAACGCGCGCGCTTTCTTGAGAAATGCCTTTGGAATGTAACACAACTACCAGGGTGCAACGCGCGTGTGCAATGCACGTGGTTCGTGAAATGTAACTCAACATGCGCGCGTATTCATACCACTAGATTTTCCGGGATTCAGCCATTCTCTTACCCAGAGCTCCCCGGCTCGTTTCCTCGCGGGGGAGGCTCTGGTGACATTTAACGTCATATCAATGGTTGAAAGCTGAATTCGACAAAACGACAGGTTACCCGCGCGCAAAGAAAGTTCATTCAATTTTCATATGGCTGTAGTAAAACCAATCGCAAAGTAATTACACCGATTCTGAATATGAGTAATTACAATGTAATTGCGAATTACTCACGACAGTCATCTGAAATCCGCTGTATCAAACCGTTGCTATTGGATTCAAGAACACTTCATCACTCGACTTGTAAATGTCACCTGAAAAACGCTATCGCATTTGGAGCTTCGCGACTCGTGTGATATCGGTTTTCGCGTGGAATTTACTCGTCATGTGATGAATTTATCTATAGAATCCTATGACATCTCTTTTTTGTGTAAATTGAGGACGAGATATCATAGGATTCAAGTATATTCAAAGCGTTCAGTCGGTAGATTCCGCCGAAAATAGCACTCAAAAAGACGATATCGCCCTCGTCGCTGCGCGACTCGTGCGATATCGCTTTTTTTCGTGCTATTTTCTTAGCGGAATCTAGCCTCCTGAAGCTTTGAATAATCCTATAAAACTATGCGATATATTAAGGGATTGTTCTTTAATAGCAAGATATCGGGCATGTGTCAAACCAGACGGTTTCCGACCTTAGGGAATATCATCATAATTTGCTTTTTTGCCTAAAGGAAAGTCTATTAAGTGGCTTCAATATCATTTACAGCTGCAATAATAATGTTTTATATGTACATGCTTGACATGATTGTGTTACATTTAGTGAATTGCTAAGTTGCCCGAGATAAGTTTGCCAATATTTTTTTCTACGGCAGGCTATTCGGGTGCGGACATGAGTAACCTGTGTCGTGAGGCCGCTCTTGGACCAATCAGAAGCCTCGGGACTAGCGACATACAGAGCATCACCGCTGAGCAGGTAAGACGCGCGCGCAAAACTCTTACTTACTTGACCCCCTGCAACATTTACCGCGAAACTTTCGTCCAAGAACGCCCCCGGCCGTTCCGTTCGATAAAACCCTAAGTCGTTATAACTTCTGTGTATGGTCATTGAAATAGTTATTGGGCTGTTCTATTTAATGTCCATTAACCCCCTATCGAGGAACCTGGAATTTCCACAGGGGTAGAGCAAAAATGTTTGAAAGGGGTTACAGCTTTCAAGTGAGACGCCTAAAATTATGAAACATTTGTATTATTTCTAGGTTCGTCCGATATTATTCTGTGATTTTGATGCGGCCCTTAGTCAAGTGCGCGCCAGTGTCTCACAGCAAGACTTACAAGTATACACAGAGTGGAACAGGCTGTTTGGTAGTGGAAGCAAGTAATACTTATCGAGAGGACTGTTGACATAATGATGTTAGCCTAACTCAGGTAGATCAGCCGGCCTTTTGTCGGCCAAAAAATACCGTGTGAAAGCATAGTTAATGGTGGAAGGTATTTCCATATCACATTGTATGTAGATTTGTTGTTTGAGATTCCTACACCTTACTCTACTAATTGAAAATAAACTCATGAATAAAGTTAACTCTTGATCAAAGACCGCAAAACATTGTATACGCTGTAGTCTGTGTAGTTATCAAGTGCTTTTACCCTTTCGGATGTTGCCGTAACATGCTGTAATCAGGTCAAGACTTTGAGTACGTATTGACTTCAGTCAATAAAAATGTCGCGTTTCGGATATTACGTGTATATTTCGTCTCGGGCTCTGTGAAGACGAGATTTAAGAGTCTGCCCCATTTGTAACGTTTTGCAAGATGAAAAGCATTTCCTAAGGTATTGCAAGAGAGATAACGCAGCTGATCGCACCAACCAATAATCGCCGCCCGAATACATTTTTAATTGTTTGAAAGTAAGAATTATTTTTTTTAAATGCGATTATTTGTTCTATTTTGCAGCAAAATCAAGAGAATAAATACATATGAACATTCGAATAACTAGATTGTTATTCCCGTGCCTTTTTTGTCAGTTCTCTGCTGTTTATTAGCTTGCTCCGATGTACATCATGTATAAGGTGCTAATACACTATGAAATCCGAATTAAGCGTCACCGTGACTTTCCTCCATCCCCTAAACAATGTTGGACGGGGTTATGACAACCAAGGGTTGCCACTGGGATGGTGTAGGTCGCGCAGCGTTTTATGAGGTGACGCAAAGCATTGCTGTCCCGGAGGAAATATGCGCTACACTAGGCAAACTGTAAGGCGCGATCAAACTGGGATGAGAGCCAATGAGAGTTTTCTCGTTTGATCGCGAACCCTCATCCGCTCTCATGCACTTTGAACATGTTCAAATTTTTCATGAGAGTCGATGAGAGCTGTTTACCGTTTGATCGCGCGATGAGAGTTTTTCAGTCAGCAGCTGCCGCCAAAAGAACTCCTGGCCCACAGTTGCAAAGAACTGCAGGCTCACTTTTGGTTTTTCGATAAAAAGATACGCTGACTCTCATCCCCGTTTGATCGCTCCTTGTGAGAGCAGATGAGAGCGGGTGATAGTTGGAACTCTCACTAGCTCTCACCAACTCTCATCCCCGTTTGATCGCTTCTTGTGAGAGCGGGTGATAGTTGGAACTCTCACTAGCTCTCATCCCCGTTTGATCGCTTCTTGTGAGAGCGGCATCAACTCTCATCCCCGTTTGATCGCTTCTTGTGAGAGCGGGTGATAGTTGGAACTCTCACTAGCTCTCACCAACTCTCATCCCCGTTTGATCGCTTCTTGTGAGAGCGGGTGATAGTTGGAACTCTCACTAGCTCTCATCCCTGTTTGATCGCTTCTTGTGAGAGCAGATGAGAGCGGGTGATAGTTGGAACTCTCACTAGCTCTCACCAACTCTCATCCCCGTTTAATCGCTTATTGTGAGAGCAGATGAGAGCGGGTGATAGTTGGAACTCTCACTAGCCCTCACCAACTCTCATCCCCGTTTAATCGCTTCTTGTGAGAGCAGATGAGAGCGGGTGATAGTTGGAACTCTCACTAGCTCTCACCAACTCTCATCTCCGTGTGATCGCGCCTTTAGATCCGAGGGTGGACTTTTTATTTTCCAATAAAACGGGTCATAATGAATAACTTGATGCTTCCTTAAACAACTGGATCAAAACTGGAAAGCTGTCGAGCTAATTTTATTTTCAAGGACATATCCAGGATTTTTTATTAGTTGTGGCTTCAAACTTTATCTATTTTTCTGTACATAAGCTTGCAATATATTTTATAATTACCTACTCGTTCTTTGCAACCTGACCTAGAGCTTCCCAGCTCATTGCCTAGAGGGGTAGGCTCTGGTATCAACCGCTTGAGCATGTATCGTGATCTATATCACTAGGGGTATTCATGTGTAGTGAAGGATTGCTGAGATATGAGCGAATTAAGATGGCAAATTTAGTATGTTTGAAAAACGATTGAAAAACGATCAAGAGTCGGATTTCCTCATGTAAGCTGTAATTACAATCCGCGAATATCTTTGCAATCCTACCTCGAAATGACCTCAAATATTCACCACGTCACGTTGAAAGCATTCTTTACAAACTTGACTTGTTATTTTTATTATTGGTGATATTATAATTTTGATGTTTTCGGTGACCATGTCCCTTTAAGTAAAAGGGGGGGGGGGACTTTTTTCTTCATGTTTAATGTTTATTTTGCTAGGTTGGGGGGGAGGGGGGGAACCATCCCCTTGAGCCACCTTCCTAGGCCTCTACTCAAGACTAACCTGAGGCAAGTAGTAACCATAATTTTACAAAGGGTACAGAAACTATTTTCAGTACAAATCAAAGGAAAAAGGGTTAAATGAGTTCACAGTACTATTTGTAGGATGGGCAGTACTAGTAGTACTGAACCCTATACAGCTTGGTCTTCTTGGTAACACCAGACTATACAGGAATCACATCAGCACATCTGCAGATCTTGCTGCACTTTTAAATGTAGGTACACTCATATCAGATGCCGACTCAAACACAGATGAACAAGCAGAATCATCTGAACCAGTGAATGTATGTCTTCTACTTATACTTTCTATCTCCATGACTGGGTCCAGCTTATCTGAGCCCTTGCTCAGTTGTGCAGCACTTGCTGGCCTTGGCATTCTTCCAATGTCCTTTTTATCGACAGGTGATGACGGCATAGATATTGGTTTTGTTCTAATTCCTGTTGAGCTCAGAAAAGGCACCACTACATAGGACAGAAGAGTCTCTAGTTTTCTGTAGTTTTTATTTGGAGGTGTTGAGTCATGAACACTCTGGAAAAAGAAGAGTAAACATGATTCACAATCGAAAAGCTGCTACAGAAAATATAGTCATCTGTTCAGTAAGGGGCTTGAAATATTTCTGAGGTAGATCCAAAACTTTTGAAGGGAAATTTCCAAAGGGGATGGAGCACTAGTATAATAATTATACAGGGTTTGTAAGCTCAGAAATTGGAGTTTTAGAGAGCCTGTGTCAGCCACTCCTTTGTTATTGTTTTCATTCAGTTTTAGAAGATGAATTACATACAGAAATTTTGAAATAACCATCTACCAACAAAGTTTTCTTCTTCATTCACCAAATTGAATGGAAAATATTGCACAACATTCCTTAAATCAGCCGATGGAAATGGATGCTTTTTCAAACTCGGTATCTTGCTTGCCTACCAAAATGGTGGCTGACACAGACTCTTTATACGGAGCTGTTTCGGAATTTTTGCAGGATAATTTTCAGCCTTCTCAGTCCATTTTCAGCTGATTTTCAATTTTTAAGCTGAAAACAAGAAAAGTGAGTGCCTGACACAACAGTGAAGTGAGCCTCAACATTGTTGTGCTACAAGTTGATGATTTCAAATCTTTTGGGAAAGGGACATTCTACAAGGAACATTTAGCACAACAAAAACTGCCGCAAGGTGTTTGAAAGCATGCACTGCTGATCAATTTTGTAGTCCCCCCTGGGCCCAGGGTAGATGTCTTATGCCTAGTACATACGCCGCTCTTATCATGAGCCGATCCAATTGCAAAATCTTGATAAAACAATATTGTTCGTCCATCTCTGGTCTGCCTGTCACCTAGACCATTCTAAATCATACCGGTAATGTAGAATCCATTTAAATGGCCCAATTTTTGCGTATTTGACGGCAACAGGTTGGATCCGCTCATGATAAGAGCGGCGTATGTACTAGGCCTTAAAAAGTTTTGGGTGTTGATATAACTGCAAAGTTTGCAATAAAAGTATCTATATTTCGCAGTTAATTTACTGCAAAAGAAATATGTCTGTATAAAGCAGTAATTTTGTGTAATAATTTATTTTACTGCTCTAGTTTATTGCAAGCTTTTTTTTATATATATGTAGAAGCGATTTATTGCAAACTTCGCAACTATCTAGGGACCGAAAAGTTTTTTTGTGAGTAGATCTCTTTATCCAGTCAGAACCCAACAATATATTTTACCTGTAACACAAGTAACATCCTTGTGAGTTCTGGTGGGACATTCAGATCCATTTGAAAAGCCTCTTCAAGTTTTGTCTTCAGAACAACAATATCCCTGAAGTTCAGCAAGCTCAAATCCCGCACTGAATTCCCATCGGGAGGATGAACATTCACAAAGATTGCTTGAAGCAACGGCAATACTTCAGTGAAAAAATACTGCCAAGCTTTAGATAACTTCTCTAGCAACAACTCCCCCGATTTCTCCTTTATTTGTTCGCGTAGAATAATCATCCCCTTCACAAGGATTTCTTTAAATCGTTCACACAGTTTAGCATTTCCAACCTCGCCTTTTACCGTTATTAATTTAGTTGTCAACAAATTCAGTTCTCCATTCCCAAGCTTCTTCTTCTGGAACAAAGCTGTGACAGCACTAGCGATTGTTTGCCAGTCTTCGCGCGAACTTGTGCCAGAAAAGTCGAATCGCTTCTCGATTTTCGGGCTTCTTGGTCGCTGCATAATGAGAGATGATGAATCCTTCCTCCAGAGGTCACCTAAGTTTGAAACTGGCGATTTCGCCATTGGATAATTTCGCCAGATCAACGTAAGCTATCGGATAACACGAATCGTGTGATACGCTGTTTTTATGGAAGGCCAGAGGCCATACAAAGTCGTCTGAAAAAATCAACCAATTTGAACGTTCCTTTTAGGTTTCAGAACGCACCTGGAACATCTAGGGATACCTTGACTTCACTTTGATAGTTTACCCTCGAGAGAATAAGATTTTATGCATTTTTTCGCCCGACAAATAAATAGTCAAAAAGCTAAATTGTTAAGTCCCTCCACCCCTTACTGTTCACCAGGGGCCGGTTCCTGAAAGATAAAGATACCATGGATAAAAGTTATCACGTTTATCCAGATAACTCTTACTGACCTTCTAGGAACCGGCCCAGGTCTTCACCTCACTTCACGTCCACAGGAGACCCGAAGTCTCGTGGTTTCCTTGCTTCGAGACAAGGAAGGAAAAAAGAAATGCAAGAAATCTAGCTTCATTTTGAAAGTTTTATTTTGATCATTTTGATCTGAAGCAATCTTCTTGGCCCGATGCGGACATTTGCTTCAATAAGATTGGGTTGCCTGTGGTGCAGCTAGCAACGCCATTGATTTCTTGCATTTTGCACATGACTTGCAACAGACGGCCACCCGTCACTATTTACGTATACTACCTCCCCCCACTAGTTGCGGCTTGTTCAGCTTGGTTTCTCTATTACTTGTAGTAAGTGAGCTTTGCCACGTTTGTGAAGACTAAAAAAACTGTCAAGAGGGCGTCGAGATAGCGGAAATGGCCGAGAACAAAAGGTTTGTTTGCTGTATGGCGTCTTCGTCGTCTTTGTGGATACCGCTAAAAAGGATCCAAAAGGTCCTAATATAGTATCCCACTATTTTAAATGTAGCATATACTCATTTTGAGCAGCATAGACGCCATTTTATTACAACTTTTGAAGTTTGGGTGTGTTTCTATAGAACCTTTCGCGGTTTCCTGATCCTGATATCAACAAGTTGGTGAAAATTTATCCACGTCGGCAATAATTTGCCAAGTTTCAAAATGGCGAAGAAATAGCCCTGAGATGTCACGAAGTTTATGTTGCTTCGTTCAGAAGAGGACATATTAAATGTGCTTCGCGCAAACGAAACATGTCAACAAATTTGCCGATGACAGAACGTTTTATTTTGTTTGATTGATTGCATTTTGGGCTCTTTCATTCCAATTTCATAGACTGCCAACCCCAATTGAAGGAACTAAAGATCCTAAAGATGCCAAGTGGGATGGTGTGGTTCTTGTCTGTGAGAACCTTGACTGGAATTCAGAAGATCTTGACTTCTTAAAGGTGCCAATACAAGCAGCAGAAGCTGTAGATAAGGCAGTAGGCAAAGATGTTCTGCTATTTCCTCTAGCAGATGCTCCACCCAAGTTTGTGGTAAGCAACCACCTATATTGTATGATGCCAATTGTGTCAGAAGTAAAATGCATAGAGCAGATTTTGTATAACTGTGAAAAGTGGCACGGCACGGCACCAGAACCTGGCCTGCTGTAGATGACCGAAATTGCATGGTTACAGTCGTGGTGCAGCACAACTTTGTCATGGCACTTTTCACAGTCATACAAAATCTGCTCTATAAATAAGGTATTGAGATTGGTAGCTTTCTAGACTTTCCATCTGTAATCTAAATTTCTATAAGACCAAGGCAAACCGTGACACAGTCATCTTGATGCTGCTATTAAGGGCAAAACACTGTCTTTATCATTGCTAGGTTTTTATTTGTGCCACATGATTCCAATGCCCCAAACTTAGATTGAATCAACTTCAAATATGACTCCAACAGACCTTAAAGCATGGTTTCCTGCTCAACAAGGCGAATTTTACACTATTCTTCTCTAGGTTTATTCTCCTACAGGACCAGTTAATAGGGATTATGATGACATACGTTCTTATGCTGATGCTGCTGTCAAGGGGATGGCGAGGGCCTTGAAAGCTGGCAGCAAGAGTCCTTTGCTTGTCATACCCCCAGGGGCAAATTTTGCCAAGGCATGGGAGGTGACTTTGCTGGGGGCTCTGCATGCTCTTTATGTGGTGAGTAGTTGAATGAAGAGTTTTAAATTCAGTTGCTATTTATTTACAGAATGCCAAAAAGACCAGGTGATACTCACAGAGCAAAGCTAAACACAGGTTCCCTAGAACTAATTTTGTCATTTAAATCATTTTTATATTTTTCCACTCTTTCTCTAGCCCATTGAAGTGCGAGAGGATGTCCCCAGTTCTGCTCAGAAAGTTGATCGTCTTGGGGTTTATCTTTTGGACAAGGTGAGCTGTTAGAACTACATGTAGGACTGATAATGTTCTTTTTTGAATTCTTGCTTATAAGTACCAAATAAATTTTCATGATTGTTTCTAAAAGGGAAGCAAGGATGTTGATTACATTGCGGCTCTAGAATCAGGAAGGTAAGTCTACATGTATCACAATTGTGGCATCTTTAAATTGGGATATCATTGGTGAGATGAGGGACCAAAATGTTATGCCAATATTACTGTTAATAATGAGGATACCAACCTAAGGATTCTGTTTGTGTGGTCATGTTGAAATAATTTTGCTTATTTGGACTCAACAGACTTGTTTGTCGTGATATTGGAGGGTCTGATCCTGAACGAATGGCTGCCCCTAAAGTAGAGCAATATGTCCGTGAGGTGTTCAAAGGCTCTTCTATCAGTGTAAGTGACAATGCTAAAATCTTCCCATAAGCTACTCGTATAAGGACTATACTTGAATTATAGAACTTGCACAGTTTTGTGATGATGCATAAATCTTGTAAAATGTTTCTCTATGAAGGTGAATGTCATATCAGATCCAGCTACTTTGGAGAAGGACTTTCCATTGTTTGCAGCTGTCAACAGATGTGCAAAAGGTAAAAGGGGGTTGTCTGGAATGTCTGCTATGGTGATAAACCTATCAGAAATTAGAATGAATGCTACTGCTGCATTAATGTGCTTGCATATTTTCAAGATTTTCTAGATCCGTGGTAGTTTCATCTGCAGGCTGGGCTCTCCATCTTGTCTCCTCTCCTTTTCCACACCATACTATGAACACACCATGTACACAGGTCTAAAACTGAAGAAACTTGGCTAATTCCTCATTCTTGTTCCATAACTCTTCAGTTGTCCAAAGACATGAAGGCAGAGTTATTGAGCT
Source organism: Scolanthus callimorphus (assembly GCA_033964015.1). Taxonomy (NCBI): domain Eukaryota; kingdom Metazoa; phylum Cnidaria; class Anthozoa; order Actiniaria; family Edwardsiidae; genus Scolanthus; species Scolanthus callimorphus. Next base: position 1,298,589 of record CM066916.1, read on the forward strand.
TACCTACACTGGAGAGGGAAAGATTGACCAAACCCTTCTGCTTGTTGGCAAGGGTGTGACCTACGATACAGGGGGTGCTGACATCAAGGCAGGCGGAGTCATGGCTGGTATGCACAGGTAGGTTGACATAATCAGCATGTTCGCTACATGCAATTGAACATAGAAATGGGTTACATGCAAAAGAAGACAAATTTTGCTGCAGTTTTCTGCAGGAGGATTTTAAGCAAGTGAGATTATAAAAAGTAGTTATGGAGTGAAGCAATCAGTACTATTGTTTACCATTATGTATCTAATGTGCTCTATGTGTTAATCTTGGGAGTCACCCTATGCTGCACAGTTAACCATTTTTATTTCCCATTTTTTTATTTTCATTACAGGGATAAATGTGGTGCTGCTGCAGTTGCTGGCTTTTTCCAGGTGAGAATAAAATTCCTTATTCATCTATTACTGCTTGTGATTCCTATAGTGTTGTTCACACTGACATCATCTATTGTTATTAATAAATGTGCCAACCAGAGATCAATTGGTTCACAGAACTAAGGGTGCTATTAGCATTAAAGAATGGCAATGTTGCTAAACAGTGTTTACCATAATTTGGTATGTTTATAAATTAGTACTGCACATTCTTGTTCTTACACTTCAAAATAATGGGGTCATTTGAACTTTTCTTTCACCTAGATTCTTGCTCTGCTGAAGCCCAAAGGAATCAAGGTGATTGGTAAAATGGCCATGGTACGCAATAGTGTTGGTGCAGGTAAACAGCAATTACAGTGATTCACATGGCAACTTGGCAGTCGTCTCGCAACAACCTGAATCAGAGTCACACAATGCTCCCGAGTTGTGTGACTTCAATCTGGGTGGCTGCATACCTGCCAACTCTCCCGGTTTACGCGGGAGACTCCCTGTTTTAACCCTCAGTCTCCCGGGAAAAAAAATGAAACTTTCCGTATATTTACTGTATATCTCCCGGGTAAATTTCTTGCGATTTTCTCATACAGTTGTTGTATTTGTCTCCCGGTTGAGACAAAATCTCCCGGTTTTGGAGTTTTCAGGGTTGGCAGGTATGTGGCTGTGAGAAGACATTGCAGCAACTTGCTACATTACCCATTTAGAGGTAAAATTGTTGCTGTAATTTTTACTGTGATTCCAATTCACATCTGTGAATGTCTGGCCATTGATTTTCTATCCAGCCTTGGTCAGTAATATTGCAGCTATATAGGTGTTAGTGTCATTTCCATGTCTTAGAGTAAATAAGGTGATTATATAGCGCTTATCCTATAGAAACCAGTTTTTTTATTATAATAATGAGTGTGAGTTAGTATGGCGAGTTTTGTGACACAGAGGTTGGGCAACTTCTGACGGTCCTCGTAGGTCTTTAACGTCCCTCTGGTTCTGGTTAATGTAGTGTATGTAGAAGAATCTTCATTACAATACAAAACTAAGATATAAATTCTTAGGTTTCCATCTAAGAGAATTTCGGGAAAAATATTGTGATGTGGCTTTTTGGTAAACTCATTGATATTCAAGCAAAGATTGACTGTATTAGTGAGTTTCGACGTACCTAATCAACATAAGAATGAAAAATTTGCTAAGAGCATTTTAATTTTGAATACCATAGACAGCTACGTGGCAGATGAGATCATCACTTCTGCAGCAGGTGTCAGGGTACGAGTAGGTAACACGGATGCAGAGGGAAGGATGGCGATGTCGGATCCACTTCACCATGCCAAGGAACAGGTGATTAGCGCACTAAAAGTCAAGTCAGAACCATTGTTTCTTCATTAAAGTAGCTATTTTGGTCATTTTTTTGGCCCTTTCCTTACAAAGCTGTATATTATATTGCAGGCTCTAAAAGAGGAGAACCCGGTTCATCTCTTCACGATTGCCACTCTAACAGGACATGCCATTAGAGCAATGGGACCAAAATATTCTGTGAGTTTTGTATCAACAAGTTCTAGCATAAATCTCCCCTTCCCCCTAACAAGGGTCAGTTGTCATTCTTGGTTTGAGTAGAATTGGTTTTGGTCAACACAATAAAATCTCACATAAAACCTCCTTGGTCAACACCACAAAAAAAGAAATAAAATGAACAACAACTCACTCTTTTAAAAGAGCTTCTAATACAGCCGATTGCGTTTGAGTGTTTTACCCTAACAGTTCGCACGTTATGTTTGAACGTTTGAAAATTGTGTTTCTAGGATGAAACTATGGCGAACCAAAGAGTTCTGTCCTCTCTGACTGGTCAGTGAAAAATACACATGGCGGTTGCCCTTGGAAACGTCCGACTTTTTGTCTCACAACGCAACTTTCAAACATTCAAACGTAACATGCAAACTATTAGGTTAAGACGCTCAAACGCAATCGGCTGTACTGAAAGTCATGTTCTTTTCAGATCGTGTTGGACAATGGTCCTTCTGCCAAAAAGGAAAGTGCCCAGGCCATACAAAAAGGTAATAACAAATTCACAATAAAAAAGCATATGTTTTGTTATTGTTAATTGTACTCAGTGAATACAAATCTTTTAATGTGAGGCTAGCCAAAACTGAAACGTCCTCACATACAGGCTCCAGATGTCTAAAAAAACTTTTCACAATACTTTCTAAAAAGCACTCATGGTCCATGCACTTGCCATGCTATCTTTTCTTTCAGCTGGTCATGGCATGGGAGACCCTTTTGAGATTTCCACCATTCGTCGGGAGGTTAGTAATTTGACGTTTATTGGGCACTGGGTTCTACATAATAGCCCTTTCCAATGCATTATATTATATTTAATTGAAATGTTGATTGGAGGATATGTTGTTGGAGAATTAGTTGCTTTGTTATTGTCTGAAAGTTGTGTTTAATTTGTAATACAGGACTATGCTTTTATCAGTGGCCGTAATGAATATGAAGATGTTCTACAGTGTAATAATGCAGCTTCATCTGCAACAGCAAGAGGCCATCAATTCCCAGCTGCCTTTATGATCAGGGCATCTGGTTTGGACAAGGTATGACTAGTAGGTTCCTTGTGTTTCAAGGGTCCAATTCCTAATTGTAAAAGTAAGTCAGACCTTCTTTGGATTGGTTTAGTTGATTACTAGCTGATAGCCTATGGGAGATATGACTGTGAGACTATGCTGTTCATCATATGTAAATTTGTTGTTGTTGTTGTTGATAATATTGATGATGTTATTGCTGTATGCATGACTAAGATAAACAATGATGATATAATGTTGGCATATAATATGGCAATGTTGGAGTGGCAATTTATAGTTTTATTTTCTAATGAAAATAACATTGGTGATGGTGGCTGATGGTGTTGATGTCAATGATAATGACAAAGATTTTCATGATGTTGTTGCTGACTATGGCAACAGGTACTTTTTAATGAATGTTGGTGATGGATTTGTTACTGCTACTGGATTTGTTACTGCTACTGTTGGTGCAATAATCATATGGCACTAATAAAGGTTGCAATGGAGACACTAGCATGGTAGTAGTGATTTCCAGCCGCACCTGGGTGGTAATCTGAAAATTTGAAAAAAAATTGTCTGTTCTTTCTTTCAGCATGGCATTGACTCAGAGAAGCCACTGTGCTACACTCACATGGACATAGCAGGCTCAAGTGGTCCCTACCCAGGAATACCCACTGGGGCTCCTATTGTTGCCATGGCAACCCAGTTTCTCAAGAATAGAGTCGCTTGAGTAATTTGGAATGAACAGCAAACCAAAGAAGTGGGTTTTGAACTGCTGGTCAAAGAATTTATTGTTAGACAATTTATAATAGGAATTTAATGATTTAGATTATAATATATATAGATATTACAAATGAGTGTGTATGTTAAAGGAAAATCTAGAAACTTTGAGTACATTGTCATGACATTGTACATTGCAAATAGACAATTGCAGAAAATATCCACCCCCTAAAAAATCACAAGATTTTTTACCCTTTGGAATGATAAAAATGAAATTTCTGTGGTTGTCCATTTCAAGAATTTAATTGTAGATCATACTTCTATGTTCAACATTAGATGACCAAATCTAATAAACAGACGCCACCATATCACTATGGGTTGATTTCATTATTTTAATATTTAAATCCCAGATCCCTGTACTCTCATACAAGCATCACCACCTAAATCACACACCATAGATTTCCTAGTTTCTCAACTGAAAAACTACTCTCCAACGCCTGTGAGCAGGCTATAGACTTCCTGGTTCTATTTCTTAGTCTCAGTTACTAAACCTGGATGACATATTTTGTTTTGCTGGCCCTGATGGTGTCCTCCATTGAAAGGTATTGAGACTCAGTGTTGTCCTGTATCAAACTTTACATTTAATACCAGGTACCTGGTTTACTAGACAACTGTGTTTGAAATACATCCTATTTCATCTATTTCACATTCCACTACATCTCCTTTCTGAAATTCAAAGAAACAAAGGAACAGGAATTAGTGCACTAATTAAAACAAGATGCTAGAAGGATTGAACATCTTACCTTTAGGAAAACTTGAGGTTTTCTGAAACACCCCACTCCTGGAGGTGTGCCTGTAATGACAATATCACCTGGTTTTATGGTGAAAAACCTAGGGATAATAATTATAGTATATGACGAATGTTAGCTGCCAATCTGGGAAACTAACCACTACTGTAGCTTTACGAGCTTTCTCACTGTGACTGTGTGATTCCAGAAGTTATTTAACCTCTTTCCCCCCATGGGGGCTGAGAATTATTAGCCCCACCCTTCTAGATTACCAGTGAAAAATACAAATTGGGCAACAGGCAAAGTCAATCTCTACCCCGACCACTGGAATTTTGAATCCCTTCCAAAGGACCTGCAGGCAGCTCATTAAATAATATACAAAATAAAAGAAACAACATTTTTATTGAAAACAGAGCTAGGTCCGTTTTTAACTCAATTATGCTGAAAGGGGGCACATTTTATGTATCTCGGCGCCTGGCAGAACCATGGGCAACAGGGTAATACTTGGTTATACGAAGCCTTGCAAGTTATTATGATCTGATATTTTCCACAAGATTCCTTCTGCCAGATGAAATAAGCAAAAAGAAGTAAACAGCCACATTTCTGAAAACAGTAGCTGTATCTGAAACCATGCAAGTTCTATTATGCTCCTGCTTAGGCGAATCCACAGGTTTGCCGTAGCAAAGCTTTGATTCTTAGTGGTGCCCTAGCTGTGAGACTCCTAGAATTATCTGTTGACAGTTACCAGTAAATCAATGTGACCTCCATTCTATACAGCTTTGCTGTTTTAAAAAATTCAAAAAATATTTACCTGGATATAAATGCTACAAGTTTGGGAACTGTGAAGACAAAATGTTTGGTATTGGAATCCTGCATGACTTTACCATTTACTTTACAACGAACCCCAAGATTATTGCAATCTGAAAAATAAGAACATATTAAATGCATGTGATGTCAGAGAAATAGCACCTTGTACAGCATCTTTTGAAATTGCCTTTTATAGTCAGTAATGGGTTTTGTATATATGCATCTTAGCTGGAAAGCAGTGAAGTCAAACAGAAATTGTGAGAAATTCAAACTTTATTACCTGATCGATATGCATAATGATGTATTTACAGGAACTAATGGAGAACTAGTGGTGGGGTATTGCTGGCCATAAAATGTGATATCCCTTTATTTTACCACCCGGATTTGAAAATGAATCACAGAGAGACCCTCTACATTGAGACTGTCCTGAGAGGATTTTTGTTTGTATTTCATATCACCCTCCTGATTTAGGCATTGATCTCATGGATAGTTTTAACAGGTTTTATCCAACATTTCCTGCTTATTCTCACATTACCTGAGATTGAATCCTTAGTAACAATAGCAGGACCAATGGGGAGATACCCATCACATGATTTGCCTAGCAACCACTGGCCTGCATTTTTCCTAAGTTGCCAATCTCTGGCTGACACATCATGAGCTACAGTGTAGCCTGCAACATACTCCATGGCATCTTCTTCCTAGGTGAAGAAACAAAAACTTCTTGTTAAAACTTTCAGTTTATCTTCTACTGACCTTAGTCACTGCAATAGGCAGATTTCTTGTGACGTCAATGTTTACATAATTTAAAGCAATCATGAAAATCAGCAAGTGTAACGGAACTACAAAAAGAATTTCAATAGCGCCTGGTGAATGGAGCGTAATTAGAAAGATTTACATTCATTATTTGCATTATGAGTACATGGCGATAAGTTCAATTTACAAAGAACATGAGGGCTAATGAGCTTCTTGCCACCGAGAAATTCAAGACTTTTGAAAAAGCATCTGCTCTTGAAAAATGTAATAAAGATGTTTGCGAGATGAAATAATTACTATTCCCAAGAACGTATTGATGTCTATGGCCATTTTGGAGGCTCTTCGCAGGTTTTTAAGTGGATTATTGGTTGGCAAATGGCTTATTTAATAGCCCACATATTTTCTCTAAAATGAACATATTGTTTAACCTTCAAATTTTCGGAATAGGTTTCATTTGCTGTCCACTATTCATATTCAGTGGTGATTATTTCGGAGCTCCTTCAAACATTCTGAATCTAGACCCTGCATATGCAAATGAGCCCAAACTGTAAACATGAAATCCTCCTATAGCCTCCTGTTAGAGAGGTTCCTTGCATTTTCAAGCTTGCTGGTCCCCAGGTACAGATCCAGGGGACGTGTTGGCTGGAATCTGGCTAATACTGAACCAGCCTGAACTGTCTGCAATCTGGCTAATACGAAAATGATTACCTTAATGTTCTTTCCCTCTTTTCCAATGATAAAGGCTAGCTCAACTTCAAAGTCAAGTTCCTGACAAAACAAAAAATACAAAACCATTTTTAATTCATAGACAAAAAGACCTGGAAAGGTCAGATTTTCCCCTCAATCCCCTATAAAGTCCCTTTGGTCATGAGCAGGTCTCCACTCTGCTAGAAATCCATAAAAGTAGAGACTCAACCTGCAGTCTACAATCCCTCCTTTCTGTTTCTGAAAATATGCATTACCCTCACTGGGACTCACATCACATCATGAGAGAAGATGAATAGGAGTGCTACAAGGACTGACATTAGGTCCAAAGTAGAGGTCACTTCCAGTGACTGAGTCATATAATATGACTAACCTCTGTTTCAGTGCCATACATCAAATGGTCTCCACTGGCGGCAATTGAATTAGCAAATTTACCAAATATCACCGGCTCAGTAGGAATCGGTATGTTTTGTTCACAACAGTGATCAGCATAGTTCATGCCTGTGCAGATTATTTTTCAGGGTCATAAATTGGAGCCTTTAGTTTGACATCTTCCCTCTTGATGACACATTTTCCACTTACAGCTACCCTGTGAGACACAATAAGGCATGTATGATTAGATGATTTTTGCATGCATGAGCATTTGCATATGCCATGTGTGGCTACTGCAAAACTGCAACCATTCACCTTTGTTACACGGCAGCATATTTTTTCCTACAGAAATGACTATGCATGGGTGAGGTTACACGTTTGGCCTCACTTTCATGACAGCTTCAATTCGCTGTATTAAAAAATCCAAGATGGCTGCCGTGTGACAAAGTGTATTAAGACTGGAAGTACTTCATTCATTGTGTAAATGAGAAGAGCCACAATCATGAAGAGTCACAATCAAAAAGCCGACCATCCTATAAACAAGTTACACAAATCATGAACCATAAGCACTATCCTGCAACTTAACATCTTACTGTTTAGCTTTCTCCAGTGCACTTTCACCAGCTTCCAAGAACCTTTTCATGTCGACTGGGATAGAACTATCCGCTGCAGCTAAATCTAAAATATCCCCACCGTTACTCAATTCCACTCCAACCCGGCATTTACCGGCTTGCTCAAACTGCACGAGTCTCATAATTTCCTAAATAAACCAAACTTATAGATAATTTTGACTTTGGACTCGCCGTCGCCGTGCAAATTCTATATGAAGAAACACGCAAGAAACACGTGACTTTGGGATACCTTTTCACTAATGCCACAGGCAACCCAAATCAATTTCATTTCATTTCATTTCATTTTATTTGCCACTATATAAATAAAGTATTTACAAAATGAGAGAACTAGATAGAAAAAGAGTGGCGAGGTGCCCTCTAAGAAACCGTGCAGGTTTTACGAGAGAGGACACCTCAATACGAAAAGCTTGCAGTTTAAGTAGTGAAAAAGTGTGGGTCACGGGTGTGCGAGTCAAGATCTATTTAGTAAAAATTCTTTTAGTTTATTTTTGAAAGAGAAAAGACTAAGGGAAAAAGATATTGATGATGGAATAGCATTCCATACTTTGGGACCTTGGGAAAGAATGGTGAATTTCTTAATGTTTGTTCAATCTGGGATTCCGAGCAAGAGAAAATGACTATTTTTGATGCACTCTGATCGATAGGTTTGAGGAACTAAACAGGTCCTTTGTAGTACAGTGTGATGGGGTCAAACCTCATGCCCAGGAAATGCACAACTTGTCTACAAAGGTGACATTAAAACCATCAACTACATTTTTAGTTAGATAGTTTCAAGTACTTCTAGGCCCCTCAGCGGAAGAGCGCACCTTCCTCTTTCCCGCGGGGTTGACTCAGTGCTTGCAGTACAAATATACCACACATGGAAAAAAGGAACAGTTTAATGGACGATTCTAGCTATAATGAAGCGCACGCTGCATGCCGGTAGATGTGGGACATTTGTCAACTGCAAACTGTTAAAAAGCGCGCGTTGCATCCTGGTAGTTGTGGGGACACGGCTTGGCACTTCTGAATAAAGAAGAGCGCGCGCTCTATATAACTGGAATCATCAATTGCTTCCCGGAAATAACTAATCCAGACAGCAGAAAATTTCAGAGTGGCTATTCTACTGGCACTTAAACATTCTCTTGTGGCTCAATTGGGAAACACGTACCGGGCAACATATTGGCGCTAGTCTGCTAGTAGATGCCTCTTTTCCCTGCATTTCGCAGGGCTGAGGATCGCGAGCCCAGAGAAATACAGAGAAGAGGCCCTGCTAGCAGCGCATGTTGGCGCCCGTGCAATAGACCTACACTGCACATCACTGGCACAATATTTGTGCTTTGCATGACTGTTCCAGGTGCAGTTGGAGGCGAGTGGTACAATAATCCAGCAGAGGCATCTCAGTACGTGTGCCTACCACCAAACCCCCAATATCTAAACCGAGCTCACGGCAAACAATGGGCTGGAGGGATGTACGACACCGAGGCCGAAGAGTGCATAACTGTACCCTGTGCAGTTCCTTGACGAACGCGACGGTCCCGCGAGTACTACGTCCCGCGAGTACTACGGCTGTTATAGAACAGATTTCGTATGACTGTGAAAAATGCCGCGGTACGGTCGCGGTGGCGGTACGGAACCTGGCCTGCTGTAGATGGAATGAAATCGCCAATGAAATCGCGCAGTCGCGGTAGTACGGTCACGGTCGCGGCGCGGAGCAACTTTGTCACTGTACTTTTCACAGTCATATGAAATCTGCTCTATCCCGAACCACTCAGCTCATGATTCCCGCAAGGTACACGTGTCCCGCGGGATGATTCCGCGAGTACTAGGTTTTTGTTAAAATATTTAGTTTATTTTTATTAAGTTTTGTGCTAGAGTGCCACGTGTATGTTATTTCCTGATATTTAGTGTAACCCTCAATAAAAAAGCTTCATCATCATACTACGGCTACCTGATGACCGCGTACTGCGCGCATAAGCATTCCACCGAGTTCATGTGTGTCGAGAAGAGAAAATGATCTCCAGGTAGTGCCTCTAACTAAGACGGTACCCTTCTCCACCCCGTAGAGGGGTTTTGTAGCTCGTGTGGCTCGTCGTACAAGCGGTCGTACGAGCTGACCTGTGTTGTTTGTACCAAATGAATAGGCGAGATTTTGTGATGTCACTGTTTACATATTGGCTAATATTGTATAAGCATTTGTAATTGTATAAGCAACAAAGAATCAGGCTAATCTGGCATGATACGTTCTGGATATTAAGATTATAGTTAATTTGCTATTCCTAAGGAAGTCTTGACCTCAGGGTTCTTTCCGAATTTCAAAAATCCAGCAAGTGAGGATTTTCAGGAGGTCTGTAGTTATTTTCTCAGGAGTTTTTATGGGGTAGAAATGCCCTCTCACCGCTCCCCCCTCCAAAAAAAAGTTAAATGGGAAGCTGCTTTATTATATTACTATTCACACTTGTTGCGGTATGATAATAAGCAATTATTGGATGAGGTTTTTGTGATTTCCAGAATAAACAATGTCGAGACAAGTGGAATCAGGCGAAACCGTAAGGCCGAGCCTGATTCACTTGGCGAGATATTGTTTATTCTGGAAATCACAAAAACCGAATTCAATAATTGTTTTATTATACATTGATTCAGTGAAAATACTTTTTTTCTGTCAAGCAATTTCTTTTACACAAGCGCCTTGTTAAATAGGGGAAACATTCAAGGGCTATAGTCCCATGAAACATTGCGCGCGTAGGATCAAGAATCAGCTAGCTGATTCTTCAAGAATCAGCATGCTGATTCTTGGAGACCCTTAAAGTGCGTGATTCCAAAGTAAAGCGCGCGCTTTTAGCCAATCAGAATCGAGATAGTGAGTACAATGTATAATAACAGTGCTGATGTCACAATCTGCAGTCCAAAATCAGATTCACGAAACTGTCTCATTCAACCCGGCGTAACAAATCGATAAATCGATACCCCAATAAAATCGATATTTGTCGATACTAATCGATTTTAATCGATTGATTTGATCGGTAATCGATAAAAATTGATCGCTAGCTCTGTTGTGATTATCGATTTTTCAATTATTATATCGATTTTCATCGATTTGTATCGACAAGCACAGGATTGATTAATGTATCGATATTCTTTGAAAAGATGCCTCTAATAGAAGAAATTTCACCCTGGAAACCAGAGGCTCGAGGTCCAAAGAATTAAAGATCTGAGTTTCCCGAGAAACAATGCAAACGTTAGCGGGCAGAGTTTTGGCCTCTCCCCAGGGTATGGGTAGTCCAAGAATCTTCTCGGATCTTTGTCTAGCATGGTATAGTTTGCTGCTCATCTGCTGCGTTCTTGGTCGAGACACAATAAATTTAAATAACTTTTATCTTTGGAACAGTGTTATGCTATACTTTTATCGATCTGACGGGGATGGCTGTGACTATCGATTTTTATCGATTGCCGATATTAATTGATAATGATTGGTCAATCTGATTGACAAACATCGATTTATCAATCAGTTTTCGATGATCGATTTCTATCGATTTGTTACGCCGGGCATTCAACCACGTTTAAGTTGAAACAGTTTTCCAGGAAGGAAATGAAAATCCACGATTTCCAGGACGCGTACGAGCCCTGTCACCTGTTTTCATAACATTTTTAAGCTACGTGTTGTAACGCGCAGTTGAAAATTTCTTATTGATAAAAGCATGGCACCCCAAACGCAACTTCCATACACTAGAGCGGATTTCAGATGACTGTCGTGTGAGTAATTCGCAATTACTCGGTAATTACTCCTATAGGTTTTGTTCAGAATTGGTGTAATTACTTTGCGATTGGTTTCACTACAGTCATATGAAAAGCGCTCTATTCCCTTTATTCTAAGTGACAATAAGCTTTTGCCGGCCGACAGTACTGGTAGCAGCTCCCTGAATTTCCCCAGGCACCTCTTACTTTCATTACTATAACAGCCTCGCAGCCACCGCCAGCATAGATGGTATCATAGTATAGAAGGTAGCAGAAGGAGTCCACTACTTCAAGGCGTTGCTCATCCACCATCACATGGTCACATGGTCTACCATTAATTGGGCACACTGTACCGCAGCATCTGCTGCACAAAGGAACAAAGGATCGAAGGTCAACCTGCCAGGTATGTTTCTGCATTGCTTGCGAACCCAATGTGAACACCAGCCGCAGAAGATAGAATTACTCCTGACGCCCTTCCTGCATTTTCCTGAGTCTTTCAGAGAGTTCAAGTTTGGGCCAGACATCAACATTTTAGTCTTGCTCATGTTGACACGAAGTCCCTTTGACTCTAAACCTAGCGTCCACAAACGCACCTTCTGTAGGAGTTCATCCAGCGAATCTGAAGAGATGACCAGGGGGGGGGGGGGGGTACTCCCTTAAAAGAGCTATATGGGTATGTGCCGCCAAACAGGGTCCTGATTTCTTCCTCCAGCCAATAGAACGGGGTACCGTTTAGGAACCGTCCTCTAGAGCAGGGTATGATAATGAAGACCACCCAGTAAAATCTTCAAGAAAGCTACCTGGTGGTCACGTATCATTTTATTAAGATCTAATAAACAGATGCCACACCATTCTAATATTTAAATCCCAGATCCCTGTACTGTCATACAAGCATCACCACCATAGATTTCTTACAACCAGTCTCAGTACTAAACCTGGATGACATTTGCCTTGCCAATGGCTTCCTTGATTGGAAGCCATTGGCATTGAGATTCAGTGTTGTCCTGTATAAAACTTTACCTATAATATGTACCTGGTTTGCTAGCCAACTGTGTTTGAAATACATCCTATTTCATCTATTTCACATTCCACTACATCTCCTTTCTGAAATTCGAAGAAACAAAGGAACAGGAATTAGTGTACTAATCAAGAGATGCTAGAAGGATTGAGCATCTTAACCTTTAGAAAAACTGGAGGTTTCCTGAACCACCCCACTCCTGAGGGTGTGCCGGTAATGACAATATCGCCTGGTTTTATGGTGAAGAACCTAGGGATAATAATAGTATTAGTATGTTGTCAGCTGCCAATCTGGGAAACTAACCACAGCACTTACATGTGCAGCTTTTGCAACTTTCTGGCAGTTTGATTCCAGAAATTATTCAACCCCTCCCCCCTCCCCCCCCCCCCCTATGAAAGGGGCCTGAGAATTATTAGCCCCACCCTTGTAAATTACCAGTGTAAAATACAATGTTTGTATGGGAAAAAACAAACAAAGAAATTCATCCCTACCACAACCACTGGAATTTTGAATCCCAGTCTAAAGGGCCTTTAGGCATCCCATTTGCAATTTATTTAAATATACAAAAATAAAAGAAACAAAGTTGGGTCCATTTTTCTAGTGAAAAGCCTTAGCAGGATACTTTAATCTGTTTAGGATCCTATTGTTCACCATGTTGAGAATTTCAAAAAAAAATTTACCTGGATATAAATGCTACAAGTTTGGGAACTGTAAAGACTAAATGTTTGGTATTAGAATCCTGCATGACTTCACCATTTACTTTACAACGAATACCAAGACTATTGTAATCTGAAAAAATAAGAAAATATTATTATGCATGTGATTTCAGAAAGGAGTACACAGAACCTTTTGAAATTGCCTTCTATAGGCAGCTATGGTTGTTGTATGCAATTTGTTGCATGCGATTTGATGGATACTGGCCACTGCAAAAAGAAAATCTGATATCCCTTTCTTTTACCAACTGGATCTGGCAATGAATAACATAGAGACCCTGGGGCATTGAGTGTTTGTCCTGAAAGGATTTTTGTTTGTTGCCCTCCTGATTTAGGCATTGATCTCATGGATAGTTTTAACAGGGTTTTATCCAACCTTTCCTGCTTATTCTCACATTACCTGAGATTGAATCCTTAGTAACAATAGCAGGACCAATGGGGAGATACCCATCACATGATTTTGCTAGCAACCACTGGCCTGCATTTTTCCTGAGTTGCCAATCTCTGGCAGACACATCATGAGCTACAGTGTAGCCTGCAACATACTCCATGGCATCTTCTTCCTAGGTGAAGAAACAAAAAACCTCTTGTTTAAACTTTCAGTTTATCTTCTACTGACCTTAGTCACTGCAATAGCCTCCTGCTAGAGAGGTTCCTTGCATTTTCAAGCTTGCTGGTCCCCAGGTACCCAGTGGCAGATCCAGGATAGGTGTGTTGGCTGCAGAAGCACTCGAAGAAGCACGCACGGCCGGGCCTCTTCCAAAAACCTGGATGTGCCCCTGGTATGAGTTCCTTTCTACTCTGACGGCAGTGAAAGACCACCAAGACATCTTCAAGAAGGGGTCACATATTGTTTTATAAAAATGTAAAGAATTCAACAAGCTTTGATATTCTATTACAGATAAAACCATAACAATGTAAACAACAACAATTTTGATTTACAGGTAGGACATTAAACAACGTTTCTAAAAAGATTAACACGAGATTAACCACTATCAACATAATTTCTCTTTAGAATGGGGTCTCATTTTGGGTACAAAAACTCGAACGGGGAAGCTTTTCTTAAAAAAATTGTTTTAGAATGGGGTCCGCATTTGAAATTTGCAGCGGCACATACCCACCCTATATCAAGCCAAGTGCCTGCCTTCTGTACTAAAAGTAGACCCAGCTACTTCAAACCCTTGAACCAACCCTGAACTGTCTGCAATCTGGCTACCAGTAATCCTGAACCAACCTGTACTGTCTGCAATCTGGCTAATACCGAAATAATTACCTTGATGTTCTTTCCCTCTTTTCCAATGATAAAAGCTAACTCAACTTCAAAGTCAAGTTCCTGACAAAAAAAAAAAAAAAACATGTTTAATTCATAGACAAAAAGACCTTGAAAAGTCAGATTTTTCCCTCAATCCCCTTTAATTGTGTGCCTTTGATCACAAGTGGCATAGGTGGCACAGGACCATAAAAACTGGGGGGGGGGGGGGGGGGGGGGCTCATTAGTAAGGAAGTATGGGAAGAGTGAAAACACCAAATACAGTAAATGTATGAAAATTTGGGTCCGCCACTTATGAGTGGGTCTCCACTCATCTGTAAAAAAGAGACTCAGCCTGGAGTCTACAGTCCCTCCTTTCTGTTTCTGAAAATATGCATTACCCTCACTGGGACTCACTTGGTCACATCATGAAAGAAGATAAATAGGAGTGCTACCAGGACTGACATTAGGTCCAAAGTAGAGGTCACTACCAGTGATTGAGTCATATATGACTAACCTCTGTTTCAGTGCCATACATCAAAGGATCTCCACTGGCAGCAATTGAATTAGCAAATTTACCAAATATCACAGGTTCAGTAGGAATCTTCATGTTTTGTTCCTCACAGTGAGCAGCATAGTTCATGCATGTGCAGATTATTTTTTCAGGGTCATAAATTGGAGCCTTTAGTTTGACATCTTCCCTCTTGGTGACACATTTTTCACTTACAGCTACCCTGTGAGACACAATAAGGCATGTATGATTAGATGATATTTGCATGCATGAGCATTAAGCTTATTTGCATATGCCATAATATGTGTGGCTTCTGCAAAACTGCAACCTTTAAGAAGTATTTCATGTCAGTCATGTGTAAATACCAAGAGCCACAATCATTAACTTGGCAAAAAGCCGACCATCCTATCTATATCTACTTTATTGACTGATAAAACCAATTCCGGTATCACATCAGTATAAATAAAAATATACAAATCTATCTAGATATTCATAATACATGGAATAAATCTATAAATAATAATTTAAAATACATTCTCTAAAACCAGTGGCCATTGTCAATTAAATATTTTCAGAGCTCTCCTTTAAATCGGCCCTTGGTATCCTATATCAGTAATCGAGCCTGGCAGTGTGTTCCAAAACCTAGTACACCATGGAAAAAACTATTCGCATGTTGATTGCATTTTGAATGTGCTCTATGGAAGCGCTTGGAGTTGCCATTCCTTGAAGGCCGGTCCATTGGAACCAAGAAGGGCTCTCTCTCGATGTCCACAGTTCCATAAACAACCTGGTGGAACTGGACAATCGAGAGAGAGTACGTCTGCCTTCAAGGGATGGCCACTCCAGCTCCCTCAACATGTTTGTTACAACCCCTGGTTCCCTCAAATAATTATTATGGCAAACTCTGGCTGCACTTCGCTGCACCATATCAAGGCGGTGTTTATCCTTTTGGAGATGCGGGTACCAGGCAGAGTTTGCATATTCCAGCTTCGGTCTAACTAGACTGCAATAAAGTTTGGACTTGCAGTCTACCGAGGCTGTTCTGAAATTTCGTCTAATAACCCCAAGGGTCTATAAACAAATTACAGAAATCATGAACCATAAGCACTATCCTGCAACTTAACATCTTACTGTTTAGCTTTCTCCAGTGCACTTTCACCAGCTTCCAAGAACCTTTTCATGTCGACTGGTATAGAACTATCCGCTGCAGCTAAATCTACAATATCCCCTCCGTCTTTCAATTCCACTCCAACCCGGCATTTACCGGCCTGCTCAAACTGCACGAGTCTCATAATTTCCTAAATAAACCAAACTTATAGATAATTTTGACCTTTTCCTTGCTTTGCAGGTTGGACTCGCCGTCGCCGTGCAGAAACGCAAGAAACACTTGACTTTGGGATACCTTTTCACTAATGCCACAGGCAACCCAAATCAATCCAATGGGTAAACAGGCGGGACCACAGGTGGCCCAAGTTCAGTGTTTGTACTTTGTGGTGTCCAGATCCCTTTTCTGTTGGCCGCGCGTGTCGGTTCGTCGCGTCGATGCATAGGCTTCCCAGGATCATTCAGCGAACTTTAGAGTTGATAGTTCGCAGTTTTATAGTGTCGCTGTGTGAAGTTTGACTGAGTTCGATGAGCGCTAAAATATGAGTACCTACGAAAAATAAAAAAGTTTGAAAAATACCCTTATATAGTCCTTTAGTACTTTAATAAATCACTACTAGCATTTATTCGGTCAGAAATACACTTTTAAGCGAGTTTTAGCAATTTATTGTCACCTCTGACCACTACATGTAGTAGTGATACTAAAGGACTAGATAAGGGTATTTTTCAAACTTTTTTATTTTTCGTAGGTACTCATATTTTAGCGCTCATCGAACTCAGTCAAACTTCACACAGCGACACTATAAAACTGCGAACTATCAACTCTAAAGTTCGCTCAATGATCCTGGGAAGCCTATGGTCGATGTCAAAAAATGTGTTCAAAAACTAAGTTAAGTAAAAAAGTAAAAAATATCGTATAAAAGTTACTTGTTTTATGTTGTGGGATTCTTCAACATGATTGTCCACGTGAAATCTGGGGCGAATTCAAGCATGTTTAGGGTTAGCCTGAATTTCAGTCGTCTTTTCTTCCTACACTCCGAACACGTTCGGAGTGTAGGAAGAAAAGACGGCTGAAATTCAGGCTAGTTTAGGGTGTTTTTTCGCTTTTCAACGAGAACTGCCCTAGAAAGAGGGCATCATTTGTTCGCATTTTGAATTATAAATTTTGAATTTCGCGGTACAGAGAGACAAAGTGAGATGTTCACTCTTTGACAGCTGATTAATAACTGATTGTTCTCGGGCCCGGGGGTGGGAGGAGTCATCCCTTTTATACCGGAACCTCGTGTTTAAAATCAGGCCTCTGGTACCTTTTAGGGTAAAATTCGAAAACTTGCAATTTTTTCTAGATGTGGAACCTAACCTGCTTGCTGGCGGTATACTGCGTGATTTTATCGCGGAATTTTTGCGCTCGCCCCGGGACCGCGCCCCGGGATCGAACGGACCGGGTTTTCCGCGATAAAAACACGCAGTAAACCGCCTGCAAGCAGGCTAAGTGGAACCCCGATTTTACGATCTTCGATCTAACGATATCCCCGATTTTACGACAACATTTCTAACTATTATAACATACGGTAGGAGTATTAAGAAAAAGGCACAAAAAACACCCAAAATGCAATAAAATCGCTCCAGGGAGCACTTTATTTGACAACTACAACATTCAAGGAGATGTCACATGATTTTATTTCAATATTTACATTTACGTATAATTTTTACAGCGACAACGTTGCATGTTTCTTTCACAGTACCCCACATGACTAGAGCTTGGATCGCCTGTGAATCAGCTAGCTGATTCTTGATGCGCGCGCAATGTATCATGGGACTAGGACACTTTCCCTATTTTAACAAGGCGCTTGTGTAAAATAAATTGCTTGTAGACAGAAAGAAAAGTATTTTTACTGAATCAATGTCAGTCAATGTATAATAAAACAATTATTGAATTCGGTTTTTGTGATCTCCAGAATAAACAATGTCTCGCCAAGTGGAATCAAGCTCGGCCTCACGGCCTCGCCTGATTCCACCTGTCTCGACATTGTTTATTCTGGAGATCACAAAAACCTCATCCAATAATTGCTTAGTATCATCCTTCTCATACTACACAGTATTAAGTCGGCATTGAACACAAGAGTTAATCCTGTTCCACATCATAAGCTAGTATAATGGGTAGCACCATGTGGTATGCTATTGGTATTTCTATTCTTTTTGGACGCTGGAAAGACCTCCCAAGCTAATAACCGCTTGCAGCAGAACCTTGATAAAGTAAAGAGGGATTTCGTCAAACTGAAGGCGAAGTGAGTAGCAGATCTACTACTATAACTGAGTTTCGCGCGATCTTTTCCATATTAATTTTTTTACTGCACTCTGATCGATAGGTTTGAGGAACTAAACAGGTCCTTTGGAGTACAGTACGCGAGATGGGGTAAAACCTCATGCCTAGGAAATGCACAACTTGTATACAAAGGTGACATTAAAACCATCAACTACATTTTTAGTTAGATAATTTCATTACTTCTAGGCCCCTGCGGGGTAGAAATTCAGTGCTCACAGTACAAAATATACCACGTATGGTAAAAAGAAGTAACAGATTAATTGCTGCCCGGAAATAACTAAAAAGTTCATCTAGTCAGACAGCATGAAATTTCAGTGGCAGTATCCTAACTGTCACTTCAAACAATCTCTCGTGGCTCAATTGGGGGGGAAACACGTACCAAGCCAGGGCCCAACATTAACCTTTTTCCGAAAAAGCGGCGCTAGGTGTTATTGGCGACCAATTCAACAAATTTTATTCGCCAGAAAGCAATATTTAGTCGCCACGTAAACGTCAATCTCAGCTGAACTCAGAAAGATGGGGAGCCATTTGGCGACTAGCTCTAACATTTTGGTCGCCAAGTCCCTAAATTCAGTCGCAATGTCGGGCCCTGCAGGCAACGGCGCTACTCTGCTAGCAGATGCCTCTTTTTTCTTTTTCTCTGCATTTCGCTGGGCCGAGGGTCGCGAGAACAGTGTGAAATACCGATGCCCTGCTGGGTATGTTGGCGCCCGTTAGCTGAATCCGCTTCGTAGTCCATTTCTACTACCTACACTGCACATCACTCGCACATTATTTTTTCTTTACATTCCAGGTGCAGTTGGCGAGTGGTACAATAATTCAGGAGGGGCATCTCAGTACGTGTGCCTACCACCAAACCCCCAATATCTAAACCGAGCTTACGGCAAACAAAGGGCTGGAGGGATTTACGACACCGAGTACGAATTAGACATCAGACACGACCTTTTCACCCGGAGAGTGCATAACTGTAATGTACCCTGTGCAGGCTGTTATATCCCTAGACGAACCACTCAGCTCATGATTCCCGCAAGGTACACGTGTCCCGCGGGATGGTCCCGCGAGTACTACGGCTACCTGATAACCGCGTACCGCGCGCATAAGCATTCCACCGAGTTCATGTGTGTCGACAATGATGCCGAAAGCATCCCAGGTAGTGCCTCTAACCAAGACGGTGCCCTTCTCCACCCCGTGGAGGGGTTTTGTAGCTCGCGCGGCTCGTCGTACAAGCGGTCGTATGAGCTGACCTGTGTTGTATGTACCAAATGAATAGGCGGATATTTTGTGATGTAACTGTTTACATATTGTATTGACTTATTTGTATAAGCAACAAAGAATCAGGCTGGCATTATATGTTCTAGATATCAAGATTAGTTAAAGTCTTGACCTCAGGGATCGTACGCTTTGTGAATGTCAAAAATCCAGGATTTTCAGGAGATCTTTAGTTTTTTTTTTTTTTAGTTGTTTTTATGTGGTAGATTCTCGACTGAGCCCAAAGTGTAAACAAAGAACCTCCTATAGCATCAATATTGACTTGCTAGCTGTGGCTTTCTATAAACTCGTGTGAAATATGAATTCATATGCCTTATTCCTAGAAAGTAGCTTTGACAATTGGGGTTTGGTCATTAGGACTGTTTGGTGGTCACTAAAAGTTTCGATGCCAAAATCCCAAACCAAGAGGTGTATACTGATCTAGTACTTGCGCCATGTCTAGTAACAGGTTCCGCCGGTCCTCGGTCTTATTCTGTTTTGGGCTTTGCCTTGAAGTACGACCGTCTGATACAAATAAAGAAGAACTGCTGGCCTTCTGTGTGCGTGCTTTTTTTTACTCTGATGAGCTCTGTGTGAGCTAGAATTATTAGTCCTTACAAGTCCGAAGAGTAAAGTTTTGTGTCACATGAATTGCATCAACGTTAGGCACTTCCCATGAACACTAGCAGCAATAAAAGAATACCTAAAATGTCATTTACAGCTTAAAATTCTAATCTTCTGTCGTTTTACTCTTTTTCTTTTTCTTCTTCTTCTTTTCACTGGAAACCTGGGCTTCTTCCACTGTCACCTCTTCCACTTCACTTTCTTTTGTTTTCTTTTTCTTCTTTCTCGGCGTTTCCTCTTCTTTCGTATCCACGACCTCTGATTGCTCAGCTTTACGCTTCTTCTTCTTTTTTCCTGGTTCTTCATCATGGCCGTTTTCTGTAGGTTCCACCTTGACTTGTTCTTCAATTGGCTCTTGAGGTTCCTCTGTCTTGATTTTCTTTTTATCTTTCTTTTTCTTCTTCTTCTTCTTTTCCGAACCAGGCTCCGGTGCATGTTCTTTTTCCTGTTCGAAATCTTCTATTGCTTCCTTCATGGCATCTATGTTTTTCTTGGGCGCTTCACCCGTCTCGTAAAACTTCAACCTATCCTCGACTTGCTCGTGAAGCTTCGTCCCAAAAACTGAAGTTGGGGTTTCTAAAAAAGAAGTAACAAAGCAAATCAGTATTTCTCCAAACAAAAAACGCGTCCGATCCAATCCCATACTTTGTTTTCTCTGGCATATTTCAGAAATTCCTTAATAAAGCAAATTTACCGGCTTTGGGTCATTTTCATTTGTTTTAAGTCTCGGCCCCTAAAATAAGCAGAATCCTGTTCAGACAAACTTGTCTGTGATCACATCTGTCGATCATCGGTGTCCTAAGTTAGGTCATCATGACAGGATTAGAAAAATAAGGCAGGAGATTTTCCCATACATCTACTGTATTTGCTGGAGGAAATTTTAGGAAATGTTTTCACTATCCGCCCCCTCCCCCCAACCAAAATTCCTGGCTACGCTCCTGGGTGAGAGTTTGTTGGTTTCCAAGTCGAGCAAAAACGTTTTGTATGACATGTGCATTATTGTTCTGTTTTCACATTTGAGTCCCACCAAGCGAAAAGGGCCTCCTTAACAGAATTTCATACTTCCAAGTAAAATATAAAATAAGTTTACAGAATTTCCATACAAAATCTGAAAAAATTGAAAATTTCGACTGCCAAATCTCCAATCTGTGGTGCAAAATTCGTCTGAACAAAATGTTTGTTTAAATATATTAAATAGCTGCCTAAATGTTCCATTTCCGGAGTCGGAGCTCATTTGAAAACCTTAAAATATAACTTGATTCAGCTTGGTGATGAGTAATGATCCTTGTTCACACATATTAAAGATGAATCATCCCACCTGAGAAGCAGTCAATCCTGGAGGCAATCGAACACTTATTGGCGAGATATCTGGATATGCGGCCCTTGTTCTTTTTGTCCGCACGCCCAATGAATGAGGAATGGAAGATGAGACCATATTTTGGAGTGTTGCCTTTCTTCTTCAAAGCCCTATATGGATAACAATCTATCTTAATTTTTCATCTTTATTAGACAGCCATCATACTCGACAACAACAACAAGCCTTTATTTTCTCAAAATTTACAATAGTTTTATAATAATAAATTTTGTTTAAAAAAAAAAGAGGGCTGGCTACCTATAATAACTAAAGAGTTAAAAGTTTTAGGCAGCCAGTTTTATACATATAGATTTAATACAAATGTAGGTACACAGCCACATGTCAAAAGGCCATTTTCACAGTACACAGCCATATGTCAAAAAGCCATTTTCACAGTACACAGCCATATGTCAAAAGGCCATTTTCACAGCACCCTGCCTACAAACAATACCCTCAAATCTAGGCCAAATTGTGGTACAGCAAATGTACCACAATTTGGGCATGGCCTCTAACTACCACTGTTTTGTGGGAATTAAGTGTTGAGAAATGGACTACTGGCTAGTGTGTGATTGTCCAACGTTACAGAAAAGAGCTGTGTAACCAGTTGTTTACTTGAGAAAAAACTGTCAGACAAGGCTGCCATTACAAGGTGCCATGGCAATCAGAACAATAATGAACAATCTGGAATGATTGACTACAACTTGATATGAACTGCAACATAAGAACACATACCTGAAAAGAGCTTTCTCTGCCCCCAATATCTGTACTGTGGATGCTGGATACTTGGCCAAGTTTGTGAGGCTCCCAGCATGAGAGATAAGCCTAGCACCAACCTTCAAGGGAATGGTTAAGGGTGTACATTAATCAATGAGGGTAAAGAAGTGTACTTGTGTAGCACAAAAAGTGCTTGTATTATTTTCATATAATCCTGCTCAGACAAACTTGTCTGTGATCATGTCTATTGATCATCGGTGTCCTAAGTTAGGTCATCCCAGCAAGATTATAGTGAAAGGTGTACACATGATTATTTGCTAAAATGGTGCATAATAATACAAATAACTTAGTATAAAACTAACTAAATAAACTCTAACAAAAGACCTGAATTAGCCAACAGTACTGAAAGCCAAAAGACCTGAATTAGCCAACAGTACTGAAAGCCAATAGTACTGAAAGCCAATAGTACTGAAAGCCAATAGTACTGAAAGCCAACAGTACTGAAAGCCAACAGTACTGAAAGCCAACAGTACTGAAAGCCAATAGTACTGAAAGCCAATAGTACTGAAAGCCAATAGTACTGAAAGCCAATAGTACTGAAAGCCAATAGTACTGAACATGCAACTTGAACTTCGGGGTTAACATGTCCTATGAACACCATGAACACATTTTGGATGAAATATCACTTGTCTAATCTAAGTTCTCTGGTTGATTCAATGTGTAATGCATAACACTTACCAGTTCTCCAATCAAGGAGGACAGGTTAGGAGCCACACTGTTCATCTTGGATATTAGATACTGATGTAAACTCTTCCTGTAGTCTGCCAGGCCTATCACTTGTCTAATCTAAGTTCTCTGGTTGATTCAATGTGTAATGCATAACACTTACCAGTTCTCCAATCAAGGAGGACAGGTTAGGAGCCACACTGTTCATCTTGGATATTAGATACTGATGTAAACTCTTCCTGTAGTCTGCCAGGCCTATCACTTGTCTAATCTAAGTTCTCTGATTGATTCAATGTGTAATGCATAACACTTACCAGTTCTCCAATCAAGGAGGACAGGTTAGGAGCCACACTGTTCATCTTGGATATTAGATACTGATGTAAACTCTTCCTGTAGTCTGCCAGGCCTATCACTTGTCTAATCTAAGTTCTCTGATTGATTCAATGTGTAATGCATAACACTTACCAGTTCTCCAATCAAGGAGGACAGGTTAGGAGCCACACTGTTCATCTTGGATATTAGATACTGATGTAAACTCTTCCTGTAGTCTGCCAGGCCTATCACTTGTCTAATCTAAGTTCTCTGATTGATTCAATGTGTAATGCATAACACTTACCAGTTCTCCAATCAAGGAGGACAGGTTAGGAGCCACACTGTTCATCTTGGATATTAGATACTGATGTAAACTCTTCCTGTAGTCTGCCAGGCCTATCACTTGTCTAATCTAAGTTCTCTGATTGAGTCAATGTGTAATGCATAACACTTACCAGTTCTCCAATCAAGGAGGACAGGTTAGGAGCCACACTGTTCATCTTGGATATTAGATACTGATGTAAACTCTTCCTGTAGTCTGCCAGGCCTATCACTTGTCTAATCTAAGTTCTCTGATTGAGTCAATGTGTAATGCATAACACTTACCAGTTCTCCAATCAAGGAGGACAGGTTAGGAGCCACACTGTTCATCTTGGATATTAGATACTGATGTAAACTCTTCCTGTAGTCTGCCAGGCCTATCACTTGTCTAATCTAAGTTCTCTGATTGAGTCAATGTGTAATGCATAACACTTACCAGTTCTCCAATCAAGGAGGACAGGTTAGGAGCCACACTGTTCATCTTGGATATTAGATACTGATGTAAACTCGTCCTGTAGTCTGCCAGGCCTATCACTTGTCTAATCTAAGTTCTCTGATTGAGTCAATGTGTAATGCATAACACTTACCAGTTCTCCAATCAAGGAGGACAGGTTAGGAGCCACACTGTTCATCTTGGATATTAGATACTGATGTAAACTCTTCCTGTAGTCTGCCAGGCCTATCACTTTGGAAGCAAAACTCTCAATGTTGATAAGATCCAGAGGAGAAATGTCCATCCCTAGAAATACACAAACAAGAAATCAGTTTAAGTTGTTTTGGACTGGGTATGGATCCAATTTCCAAAAAGGATATAAGTGCAGTTTTGCCAACTGCTAATTGTTTAGTGAAAAAGTCAGAGATTTATATTTGTATTACTGCAGCCAAACTATTTTTTGGGAAGGAATGGGGTTCAGCAGCCTGCCAACTTTATTTTCTTAATGAGCTCCTTTAAAAACTAATTAGACACCAAAATTGGGATGGGGGTAGTGCAACATGGTGGTGACACATTTTGCCATTAATGGGTCAATACATGGGTGAGTGTTTTTTTGAACCTTTTGATGTACATGTACTGATCCATTTACTTTTTAGTGACAACTTCTTTTCAGTGGCACCCACCTGGCTTTCATTGCCAGGTTTGTCTACTGGAACAAAGAACACTAAGCTCCAACATGCCCTACATACCCATAGATGACTTAGATGCTTCATATATAGCCTTGGCTTTGGCCTCATCCATGACAATATCCTCAAGACCTTCAAGCTTGTCTTCTGACAGGTCCTTCCTGGACTTGATGAATTTGGCCACCTTGGCATACATGTAGTTGTCATTGACAATCTTTACCAACTCTGGAAAATGGTATGAGTACCACTCTCTGAAACACGAAAGGAAAAATAAACATACATTACAATACAGTGTCTTATTTTGTGGAAAGGCAAGTGAAATAAGACTTACCTAATTCGCATGGAGAAAGTATTGATGTCCTTATCCAGCTGATCAAGAAGGGCGATACTCTGGATGATCATGTTATCCACTCTGTGAATGTTGAACTTCACTTTTGCTCTAGAGTAGCTATGCCCAAGACCTAACTGAGCTTTTGCTGCCATTGGACCAGTCAGTCCCTTAATCATCTTATCAAAGTGAAGACGGATGCCACGGAGAACCTCCACTACTATTCCACCAGAATCACAACAAATGTTAAGGGATTCCTGGGCGGCAGCACCAATCTTGGGGTCAGCAACACCAAGTAATACCTTAGATTTCTTCTTCCCAGTCGGCACGTTCGATTCAAGGAAGGCTTTGAGGTCATCATGAAGGATACCTGGCAAATAAAATGTATCCAGTTTTGTGAGAAATAAAATTAATTTTCTCTGTGAAGTTAGCCACAATTACAAATGCATTATCAAAATTGTATTTTTGGACAGTATTTTACAAAAAAATAAGCTGTATGCTTAACAGAGTACATTTCAGATGAGTGACAAAAACTTAAAGTAAATTCACTAAGCCAATCAGAAATGAATTCCATTCAACAACCAACCAATCAGAGTGAAGTAAGTAAGACTTGCATATATTCCTCGCCTAAGAGTCACAGTGTTTTGGGTTTTTCCTCACATTCTGATTTCCTTTGCTTAACAAAGACTGATGATGTCAAACAATATGAACACTTTGAGTTTACTTTTGACAGTCATCTGAAATCTGCTCTTATGACTGTGTCAAATCAGCATTACCAGACTAGACATTCTGTCGTCACCAGGCTTTAGTAGCCTTTGGAGGGCAGCATGTCTCTCTCTTCTGCACTTTTGAAAATATACTTTCTGTGAAACTGCACTTTATAAAAGACAGTAAGTTCTTACATGAAATAAGATCATCTTGCTCAGACAAACTTGTCTGTGATCACATCTAGTAGAGATCATCGGTGTCCTAAGTTAGGTCATCATAGCAAGATCTGGATGCATTTGTCTTAGCTATTCAATAACAGTATAATATTTCTCTTTCATTGTGAGAATACTGCTGAGGCAAGGTATCTTAGAACAGGGAAGTGATAGGTGGTCAGCAATTTGTCACTCTAAATGGCTTCAAATCTCACCCAGAACACAGGAAAACACAAAAAGTAGATGAAGTATGATACAATCAACATTAAAAATACGTTTTATATCTCTAGGAAACAGGTTTGGAGGTCTCAATTATGCAAATAGTATTCAAGCGCTTCCACGTGCAAACAAAAAACAACTCGAAGATCACTCCAACTTGAGCCAAGAAAGCCCCTATAAAACATATCAGCTTATCTATTTACCTTCAGATATACAATTCACGTTGTCTAGTGCGTTCGTCCCGGACTTGAAGGGAGCGAATGCGACTAGTTTGACCAGTTTACCAAAGCGTCCTAAATCCATGACCGACTCTTGTACTTCGGGCAACATGGCCCCGACTTCCTCCTGAGCGATGACTTTGAAGACGGCATAGCCAGCCGCATGCTCGTATAACACGTACAAAACCTGAACAATACATGGACATAGTTATTAGAACTAGTATTACAAGAAGAACTGCTGAAAATAACGGGAAATTGTAGTATAAAGATCAAGAAAGGCAAAAGAACATTCACCCACCATTTTGGATGCTTGTACCTCGTGCTCGCCCCAGGCCTCCTTCTTTGGACGGCCTTCAGTTGGACGTGGGGCACTGGTAATCGTTGGCGTTTAGTTGGCGACGACACGGCGCGGTCGCTGGAGTAATTTCAAAGTTTTCTCTTAAATAAAAATTTGCTACGTTTGAGACAAACCTCAACAAGGGAGTGCGACAAGCTAAAATATCAAAACTACCAAACTAATAGCGCACGCAATAAAAAAAACTTGATCGAGAATTATTTATACATTATACCACAACGCGCGCGTTTCTCGAATTCCGATTGGCTGTCAGCTGTCAATATCCCAAACATGATGATAAAACAGCAGCCAAACGGTGGCGGTGACGTCTTTTAATATTTTCCACCATACCTCACGCACGATACAGACATAGAACAGATTTCATATGGCTGTGAAAAGTGCCGTGACAAAGTTGTGCCGCGTCGTGACCGTACCGCGACTACGCGATTTCATTCCGTGTCTACAGCAGGCCAGGTTCCTTGCCGCGACCGTACCGCGCCGTGTTGCGCCACTTTTCACGGTCATACGAAATCTGCTCTTTACCTCCGTTATACGAGCTGCATTTTCCGAATGACCATTAGCCACCCTTCTCTAGGTATGCCCTTCTCTACTTTGTACCTATGCCGGACACAGATCCAAAGATTTTATTCATTCAATTGTCTTGTTTTCATTTCAAATCATTTTTTACATAGTTTTGCAGTAAGTTTTTACTGAACAGCCTTCAAATGTTTACTTTTCACAGCGAGTCAGTATCCTTCCTTCTCACAACCACAAATGTATTCCATTGCCCACAAAACACATCCATTGACAAATAGCCTGCATCAGCAGAGAGACTGAGCTTGACTGGAGTTGGTTTGCTTCGTCTGTTTCTATCTCCAAGGCCTAGCTGTCCATAGCCCCCTGAAATTGAAGAGCGAAATATCAGTGCTCTTCAAGTTCAAATTGAAGCAGAATTGCTTTTAACAATGACAACTAAAAATCACTGAAAATATGATGCTGACTGATACCATAGTTACTACTAACTATGCTGATTCAAGGTATAACTTTTATGACACAAGGTGTTTTCGCAAAGGCAGAATTAAAATGGTGTACTTAAAGGAGAAACGGGGAGATTGTCAAACTAAACTAGAAATCATAATATTCTAAGCATTTTTTGCAATCAAGTCACCTACCCCATCCCCATACAAACACTTGGCCACCAGCTGAAACAAGAAATGGAACAATGTCTTAAGCATTGTCATAAAAATGAAAACAAGAAACACATTGACCTGTATAAGCCTGGAAATTACACAAACAAATCCACAACTTTCCTTGGCCTTAGAACCTACATGAAACAGCTGCTGAGTGTCTGGATCCACAGCTGACAGATAAAACTCTGTTCTCCTCATCTGAGAACTCTAGCACAAGGGGGACAGGATCCATTTGACATTGGATGGGCACTTGGGTGATATCTGAGGTGACCACATCACTGTCTTCTGATGACGATGACACACCCACTTGTCCACTCTCGTTCCAACCCCAGACATAGAGGTCACCAGAATCTAAAACAAAATCATCAGAATCTTGCAAAACTATTGTATCAAAATCCTTCCACTGGGACCTTCAAAGTATCTTATCCAAATTGCAACCATCTTACCACTAATGACTGCTGAGTGCCATCCTCCAGTGGATATTTTTGTGATGTAAATGCCAGCTAAGGCCTCAACCAATCTTGGCTCTGTCTCATTATCTGGTGTACCATGACCTAGCTGACCACGGCTGTTGATGAACCATGTTGATAGCAAATTATGGTAAGAAAAACATGTTGCAGTTTTACAGCAGGAAGTCCACAAAGGCCACATGGACTACATTGGCACTGAGACATTGAATGTTGTCTTAAATTCTGAGTAATAATGGTTTTTGCAGACATTTCAAAGAACAAAAATAAGGAGCCATTCATTGACCCTTAGTGATCTTTGGGAAGAAAAACTATAATGAATATTAAACTTAATATTAGATCTGAATTATAATCATTACAGAATTAAATTAGGTTGTAAAACTACCTTCCACCACCATATGTCATTACATTTCCCAAGTGAGTCAATAAAACAACATGTTCCTTGCCACAACAGAAAGATTCCACCTTGCAAGATGTCTCTAGTGGGTGGAACAGCATTTTAACTTCTTCTTTGCTGCCTTTGCTCTTGCTTCTGGTATGCATGACTTTTCCATCATCTTTAGGGAGAGAAATTCAGCATCATCATAGCCATTATCATGATAGCATCAATATTGTAAATGAATGAACTTGTTCAGCAATTTTAAGTGTAGAGTTCCAAAGCAGGATATACACATATTAATTTAATAAGCACTGAAAAAAAGTTCATAACATGACGAATTAAGAATTTAGACACTTTGAACTGCCTGTGCAATGAGAATTCCATAACTGAAATTCCCCTCATGCAAGCAGAATTCCAAGAATAATACAACATCTGGAATTGTCCAGTTTCGAGTTCTCTGCTCTACCGCTGAACCAGCATCGATGGGCACAAATACAGTGGGACCCTCAGTTTGAAGTTGAAAAAGTTGTGAATACCAACAAGAGATTGATGAAGCTTGAATCGAGACAATAGACATACTTGTGGTTACTGTTCACACTCATTGGTATTCACAACTCTTTTGATTTCAAAATGAGGCTCCCACTGTATTTATCTGCTGTTGATACCTATTCATTGGTAGAGCAGAAGATTTGAAAATGGACTATTACCCATAACCATCACAATTTAACATGGACTACAACATTTACCTGTTTTAAAAGCTGCAAATGAATCCTCGACACAGACAGATGATATTATTCCTTTGCTGTCAACAAGATCTGGTTTGTTATCAACTGCAGTATAATCACTCCAAATGATGCAATCTCCCTTACTTGTAACAAAACCTACTCTGTTTAATCCACTGCTAACATCAGTGATAGACTTTGCTGGAAAAAGTTTGTCACAGACTCCCATTGAGTCTGTTCCTGGAATCCATCCAATAACATTCAACGAACCATCTTCTGTAGAATGATGCAAAACATTTTTTTTTATTTAACCATTTGTAATTATTACTACCGAAAATAGCCTACTTTTCCAAATTAAAAACCTTCCAGCTTACTTTTCATAACAAACGTTGTCGTCCATGTTGCGCTTATTTTCAAGACACTTTCAGTATCATCAACTGGCACTCTACAAGGACAATCGAGCACTTGTGTTTCCTCGCAAACCACGCCATTGACTTGTCCGAAAGCGTTGAATCCAAAACCTAAAATATACGAACTGGAACTTTCAGTCTTAGAACCTTTGCAGGGAAGCATTATCGACTACATTTTACCGGATGTATGCTGTTAAAAATAAGAAGAAACCCGGGAAAAACACGAGAAGTTTTCTGTTGCAACTCATCCGACATTTTGTTTCCTGAGTAACCTGGCCTTCTGATCTGACAAAGGAAACCCGTTGACTCTACATTGGAGGACCACATTTAAAGAATCCCAGTAGTAATCCCAGTATAGTTGAAAATAGCAATCGGTAAAAATATTTATAAGTATTAAAATAAATATTTCCTGTTTTCATGCACTGAAAAAATACAGAAAAAAATGTACAAATTTCATAAAAAAGGATTGATCGCTTGGGTTGCCTGTGGTTGTCCCCATGGCAAAATGCGCACAAAACTCTGCGTCTCTGCGTAAAAAAATGCAAATGAAGGTCAACAAACATTTACAACTGAATACAACTCTTTCTTTGCAATATACAGTGTGTTTTGCCGTTATTTGGACAGTATTCCTGCACTCCTGTGGACTGAAATTCTTTTGGAGCGCTCTGTCAAGATTTATTTGCGATCGGTCGGAAATTTGAGGAAGACAACCACTGGTGGAGAAAATAATGGCGGGTGAATTCCATAGAGTTTAAAATTTCAACGGATTGTTTGATGATAAGACTTAATGGTTAAAGCCTTTATCGTCGCTTGTTATTTGGAAAATGCTCTGTTAATTGTTTTGAAAGTGTATGGTTATGAGTTCTGTGTCAAAGAAACCGTTGGTGAAACAACGAAGTGTCTATGTAGACCACGAGAGAGAAGCCAGGTCAAAAGGACTAAACGCCTTCCAGAAGCGAGTGTCTTTTGATAATGAACTGAATTCTGGATCAGACGAAGAGAATTCACAGGGTAGGCATAATCGTCAACCCTCTAGGAATGGTAAAAGTAGAGCGGACGATTTGCTGGATTTATTTCGTAGTGGAAAGGCTGCAACTGAAAGTGATGAGGAGGATGACATTGTCATATCGACGTCAAAAGGAAAACCAAGCAAAGGTTTGTTGTTAAGTTTGTACTCTATGGTAATTCTGCTTGTTAACTTTGATGTGAGGATCATGATTATATCACTCTCAGGGAAAACGAGAGAATGGTATAGAATTGCCATTATTTACTTTCTTAGAAATCCTCCATTATAAGCTTATTATCTTGTTAACTTTTTTCTGCATTGCTGGATTATCTATTTTCATTAGAATAAAAGTGGCTTGCATTGTTGGCTTAGTAGTCATGGCAGATTAAGATGGCTGAGTCACGACAATATAAGCTAAAGGTCACTTCCTAGTCATCTTTGGTATTCAAAACGTGCCAATTTCTATTGCTTGGTGTGTCATCCCTTTTTTACACAATAAATCAGCCCATGCATGCAGTAGTCATACTGTCTTCATTCCCTTCTAAACTCTGTACCGACGACCGGTTAGCGCAGTGGTAGAGCGCCGGGCTTATGTTCGGGAGGTTGGGAGTTCAAACCCTGGCCGGGCCAACACTCAGGGTCTTTTTCTAATAATTGAGGAGAAGGTGCTGCCTTTGCTCTAACATCTGCAAATGGTTAGACCTTCGCGTCTTCTCGGATAAGGACGTTAAACCGTAGGCCCCGTCTCTCACATACACTACACTAACCGGAACCAGAGGGACGTTAAAGAACCACTAGGACCGTCGGAAGTTGCCCAACCTCAGTGTCACAGAACTCACAATACTAATACACACTAGTGCACTAGTGCACCGTCTCCCCGATTAGTAGTGCACTCGTGCACGGCTAGAAGATTTGAGACGTTAATAAAGTACTTACTTACTTACTTTACTTCTGTACACTACAAGGTTGGTGCAAAAGAACACAAGAGTGTTTATACTAAGATTTGTCCCCCAAGATGGTGAACCTTCCCATGCATTTACTATATGCCCTGCCTTCCCCCTCCCCCCAGAAGGTATTTTTGATAGCATGCAACCCCAGCATTGCATTGAATTTGGTTTTGCCTACTGCAGTTGTCAGGTTGCTGTTGTGACATTTGTATGATTTTTGGAATAACAAAAGAATAATCTTTCTGTTCTTCTCCAGGTCAACCCAAGCCAGTTCCTCGGCATGGTGACCCCACTCTCTCTTCTCCCAAAAACTCATTTGACTTCACAAAACCCACTGCATCAGGACGACAGAGGCCGAATGTATCTCCAAGATCACCAAAACAGCACTCCTTAGATGATGGGCACCATGATATCATTGCATCATCTAAAGGAAAACCAAAGCCAGCTCCAAGAACTTCCCCTCGAGAGATATCTAAATCTCAAAAAAGTTCAGGTGATTCTATAAAAAGGAAAAGTTCATGGAACACTGCTGATGCTGATGGAAGAGTTTATCAGAGATCTTTATCTAAATCAAAATCTTTAGAGGATAGTGATGATGATGTTATTCAATTTGGTAAAGGGAGAACTAGGACAGATTCAAAACAAAGTATTAAATCTCCAGTTCCAACAAACCGCAAAACATCACCTAGAGATAGCAGAGAAGGCTCCAGACTTCAAAGTAAGAAGACATTTAGGAACGAATTAGGTGACGAAGATGGTGAAAACACTGGAATAATTAATAAGTCTAGAAGTGGAAGGAATGAGCAGCCTAAACCTCGTTCACGCCTGTTGAATGAATTAGATTCTGATGAAAGTGAGGAAGAAACTTTTGAGAAAAGGAAAGAAGTGCATTATGAGAACCTTAGAAATAAATCGATAACAAGGAATAAATCTTTAGAAAGAGACAATGATTATGATAGAGACACTCAGAAGAAGAGTAGAGAGAAACCTGCTGTGCCTACTCGCAGGCAAAGGACAAGACAAGATGATGATGAAGAATTTGATGGGACTATGGCAGTTAGAAAATCAGAGTCTTTGCGACATCGAAGCAGAAAGGAAGGAGAATTTGAGGATAGTTATGGAAAGAACACTGTCAAACCTGTGCCCCCCTCTCGTGGTCCAAAACATTCAGTAAAGGAACTTAAAAAAGGTGTAATTGATCCAAGAGAAGACTCTGCAGAAGAAGAAAGCGACGAGGAACATGATTATCAGATGAAACAAAGACCTGCAGTTCCCACGAGGACTAAAAAACATGACAGCAGTTTACACGGAAAAAGTTCTGTGAAAGGAAGGATCGGCAAAGGCGATTTAGATGACAGCGAGGATGAAGTAAATGAAAGAAGGATGAAAGATCCAAAGTTGTCCCAAAAGAGCATAGAGAAAGAAGAAAGCGAATCTTTATTCGGGAAATTAAAATCAAAGTTTGGTTCTAAAGATGGCGAAAAGTTTAATGAGCGTGATGGGAAAGAAAAGGATTCGGTAATGTTTGGCAAGCAAATGCCCAAGCGTGTTGATAGGAAAGACGGGAATGATTTGAGTAAGAATGATGAAAAACTTGTTCCTTCTCCTAAACCCCGCAAGGAGCCGACTAGAACGAGGTCTAAATTAAGTTACCTAGAGGAGAGTGATAACGATGAGGATGTGGTAGGTGACGACGATGAAAATGAGAGTCGAATACAATGGAAGGCAAGTAGGGCGCCTCCAGTTCCACGAGAACGAAGTGAACCAGAAGAATCTAGGGACTTGAGAATGAAGTCAAGTTTTGGTGTTAAAAATGATGATATTCGTTACGAAAAAGGGCAGAATTCGCCACCTCAGCCACAAAGGCGAAACCGCCCATGGGCGAATGACGAGGAAGTTGATGATGACGAGATTGATGGCAGGAGTCAAAAACATCCGTCGCGCGCGTACGAAAATAGACGGAACTCGCCTTCTCAGCCGAAAACTCGAAGCCGCACATGGGCGAATGACGAGGAAGTTGATGATGAAGAGAATGATGGCAGGAGGCAAACACATCAATCGCGCGCCTATCGGAAGGGTTCTCTTCATAGTGATGAAGAGATGGACCAAGAAGAATATCACAGGAAGCCAAGACCAGCTAGCGCTAAATTCAGAAACCAAGATTCGAGACCCAAACCTTCGCCTAGAAGCCGAACACCATCTGGTGCGCGGCGGCGGGATGAAATAGAACAAAGACCTCAGAGGTCAGGCACTACGATGAGGAAAGCTTCGAGTTACGACACTTTGCCTTCACAGGACTCTACCAGGGGTGCACGGGCTGGAGGATCTGATGAGAGAAGGGCCCAGGGGGTGACCGTGAAAAAGGCATTGACGCCGCAACGCCCTGGAAGTGGAAAGAGGACCGGTCCGGTCTGGAGAGCGGGGCTTGACGATGAAGAGGTGTCGGATGAAGATGAAGAGCAGGGCAGGCAACAAGGTAATCGAAAGTTCCATACTACACGCTCTTGTGATTTTCCTTGTCTGTAGAATGCTTGTAGCCCAATGTTTTGTTTGACCCAGAGACATGCGCGCTCGGCTAGTCAAACAAGACGCTGAATTTTGCATTGCGGTCCAATTAAGATATTCTGGACCGCAATGCAATCGTGTTCAATGCTCTACAGAATTAAGGTAATTTGATGGTTCTTTTTGACACCTTTTTTTATGATATTAACCACAACAAAACTTTTAAATTGAGGCATAGGAATGCCATCTACTGGGAAATTTTGTACGCGCAGATTCGTTCTACGGCTTTTGTCGGCTTCCCTCATCCGAAGGCGGCAACGCTTGGCATCGCTGTCCTTTGTCGGCACAGAAAAAGCATGAAAAACGCACCGCGACTGACACATTATTCATTCGCTTGTGCAGGTTTTCAACGGCATTTGGACTCCACTCCTAAAATGCGAGGGCCCATGAAAGCTGACAGAGACATCGCCAAAATGACCAAATCCCCACAACTTCAACAAACGGCAACTCGAAGGAAGGAAGAATATGTTGACGATTTTTCTCCGCGCTACAAAACACAGAGATCTTTTGGGCAGCAGAGATCTTCTTCACTCACAAACCTAAGAAGTGGTTGCCCGGTGAGTTACGTGGAAGATAGAGAAGACGAGCAGGAGCGACGAAATAGTTTAGACACGGTCTCCATTCGACAGACCGTCTACGATAATTGGCTGTCACGGAAGAATGTCACGCTGAAAAAGGAGTTGTCCAAGAAAGCTCTGGAGAAACAGAAAGAAGAAGAGAGAATAAGACAGGAGAAGGAGAAACGTAGAAGCGTAAGTGAAACATTAGATTGTTGATATTTCCACTGAGCGCTTTATCCTCAGTATTGAAGTTCTTCCTAGTCCAACATTGATTAGTCACTGCTAACCCCGAGCTAGCGCTAACCTTACCTGAGTAACAGGCGTAGTTTTGTCGTTCATGGCAGATAATTCTTCAAGCGCCTGAATACATATTCACTATAAGACAAATCTTAAAATACTTTCAAAACTATACGCAAAATAGCGCGCGCGAGAAGTTTGCGCTCACCCAATTGCTCATCGAAACCAAATCCTATCATTCTGTGTAAAAGAGGCAACTGTCTGCCCACTCTCAACAAGAAAAGTCTGACTTCATTTGTAACTTCGGTTTGTTTTCAGGCGAAGCTTGCGTTTCGTTCTTGGAGCGAGGGAAAACAAGAGTCTTTAAAAGAACAACAGCAAAAACGTAAATCCGAGCGAAAAGAGGAACAAGACAAAGAACTTGAAAAACGCATCAAGGCAAAGGACGCGAAAAAGTATTTTGAGTCGTGGAAAAGCAAAAAGGACGAAGAAATAAAAGATACGCACAGGAAAGTGAAAACTGAGGAAAGGAAGAAGAAAGAAAAGGAGGAAGAGGACAAACGGGATAAACTTAACGCCTCGAAAAAAAGCTTTGAAAATTGGTAAGTCTCAAGAAAATTAGAGTTTGTGGATAATATGATTGTTGCAGTTTGAGATAAATGAACCGGTGCGTCATGTTGGCATGGTAATGAAAGAAGGGTACCGATACGAATTGTATTTGTCAGCGAAATTCGTTAAATCGTTAAATGAGATTGATAAAATAAATAGATAATATACCGCGCATGTTCTAGTAAGGTTATGACAGCAGATGAGTATTAGCGCGGCTTACTCATTCTCGTACCCAGAACTGCCCGGCTCGTCCGCTCGCAGGGGAGGCTCTGGGGACATCTATTTGAGGGCCATTGCTGATTTTGAGCGTTGGAACATGCGCTGAAAGGTCTTTCTCTCAGCGACTCTGTATTAAATCTCGCGCATGCGTCATCAGTGGCTGTCACCAGAGCCTCCCCCGCGAGGAGACGAGCCGGGAGCTCTGGGTAAGAGAATGCGGCTTACTCTTCTAGCTGTCTGGCCCAGAAATAGATTTCTCATTAGCAATATCATGCAACGTTTGGTACTTTACTCCAGCCAGAAACTGTCGACTAGGAAAAAAATGAAAGCGAAACAATCTATACTAAATTAATGTTCCCGGCTTTTCTTTAGGAAATCTAAAAAGGACGAAAAGCTGAAACAGACACACAAAGAGAAGAAAAAACAAGAAAAGCTTGAGAAAGAAAAGATGGAAGACGAACAATACGAGAAAACCATCAAAAACGCGGATGAATTTCAGAGTTGGGTGGAGAAGAAGGGGAGGCCCCGTAGGGCGGCGCCAGCCCCCACACTCACCCAGAGGTTAGTGGCGAAGCCATGTTAGCCATCACAACCAAGATATTCCTGCTCCATGCGTCACGCGACAAGTGCTGTTTGTATTTGCCGATCTTCGATCTAATGATATCCCCGATTTTACGATAACATTTCTGGGTCCCGGCGAAAAATACAGAAAATGTATCATGAAACAGAACCCCGATGTAACGATACTCAGTCCAACGATATTCCCGATTTTACGATGGCAATTTTGGGACCCAAGCGTAAATGTGTTCCCGCTACAACGATATAGATGCGTAAAAAAAAGTAGAACAGAAACACAATCTTTTACTTAATGTTCCAAGGCTTGTATGAGACATTTTAATCTTCTAGTTTTAGCTCTGGGCGGGCTGTGGTCTCCTGAAATCCACAGCCTACCCGAGCCGCAAAGGGCAGTACATGTTTTCGACTAATAATGCGGGGTGTGTTGTTATATTTCAGAGCGTGGGTTCCTGGTAGCCGTTACACTGAGGACTGTATTCCAAGTGCAGTAAAACCTGTTATACAGCCTCCCGCCCCAAACAGGGCACGCACCCTGTCTGCCTCTTCTAGGCTACAGACCATGAAGGTATTATTTGCACGAATTACAAGATTTAGCATTTTGCTTGGGGGAACCTTGTCGATCTACAATGCGCTAATACAGCCGTTTGCGTTTGAGCGTTTGATAGTTCGCACGTTACGTTTGAACGTTTGAAAGTTGCGTTGTGAGACAAAAAGTCGGACGTTTCCAAGGGCAACCGCCATGTGTATTTTTCACTGACCAATCAGAGAGGACAGAACTCTTTGGTTCGCCATAGAAACGTCTCGTTTCATCCTAGAAACGCAACTTTCAAACGTTCAAACATAACGTGCGAACTGTTAGGGTAAAACGCTCAAAAGCAATCGGCTGTAAATGCTGGCTACGTTCCCTATGTACCAGAGTCTCCAAGCTTCACTCGTTTACTGACACGCTTAGTTTACTGACGTCTCGGCGTCTTGGCTTAGCGTTTCAGTAGAGTGAAGCTTGGACACTCTCACCCAGGGTACGGCCTACGCCCCTAGCCTTATTAAGACGATGTCCCTTTTCTCTTAGATGTACGATTATCGCTGAATGGAAGTCCACAAGGTATAAACAGGCCCTCTGCTGATACAAGGAAGAACTTTCTCCCAAGTGTTCATCGTGGTGTATGATATATATATAGCTTCTGTAACATTGGGCAGTCGCAAATTGAATAGTCCACACCGTCTGTTGAGGACACCAAAATCACTAGATACCCACCCTGGACATTAGGTTGTTCCTAACCACCCTGGGATTCCAGTGAGTTTTCTCATGGCTACCCTCTTTGCGATACCCACCTTGGAATTTTGTGGAATTCCAGTGGTTTTTGATGACCACCCACCAAGAAATCCAGGGGGTCCTCAACGGGGAGGTGCAGATAATAAATACAACTGCCCACTCTATAACAGCAATGATAACAGTTGTTCATGAACGGACATACGAATATATAATATTTTTATCAAATAGATATAATATTCCATTGAAAAGCGTTACAAGACAAATGTAAAATTAAAACTATATCCTCTTATATCCTCTTATATTGTTTGTGCTTACAGCCGATTGCGTTTGAGCGTTTTACCCTAACAGTTCGCAGGTTATGTTTGAACGTTTGAAACTTGCGTTTCTAGGATGAAACGAGACGTTTCTTTGGCGAACCAAAGAGTTCTGTCCTCTCTGATTGGTCAATGAAAAATACACATGGCGGTCGCCCTTGGAAACGTCCGACTTTTTGTCTCACGACGCAACTTTCAAACGTTCAAACGTAACGTGCGAACTGTTAGGGTAAAACGCTCAAACGCAATCGGCCGTATCCGTCTTTACCCTAGAAAGAATAATTTTTGTTTTATGGATTGCTATGCGCCTGGTGAATAAAATTTACTCAGCGCGCACTGGAATTCTAAACTGTGTTAGTGTTTAAAGCTCGATAGAAGCAAGTGGAGCTCGATATATTCTTTAATTTTGGACCAGCGAAACAAGATTTCCTACCATAAAATGGGGGCGTATCTTCTCGGTGTTGTTCCACCTGCGCGCGTTACATGCCCGTAAACGAGAGACATTTGCCGACAAAGTGTAAAGGCCGGCACAGACTAGGGGAACGATATTTTCCCCTGGGGGAGGAGGGGAGGACCCTGGCGCGCGAGGATGGGAGAATAGGTCTGAAGAATAGGTCCCTTAGTGTAAACGGGTGACCCTGAGACAATTTGCAATTGCACTGTACACGCTGGCAAGACGGGACGTGTCCATCTGCGACCGACTAAACCCACGAAACATATAGCTCCCGCGACGGGAAATTTTACATGAGAACCGAAGTACATACAGTAAGTGCACAGTGTCGCAAGCGCAAGCTTAAAAACAACATTAATTAGTTTGCTTGATTTACAGTAGAGGCAAGCGCAAGGAAACGCAAGTCTCGATTTTCTATGTTGCGTTTGCCCTTGCGTTCTAGTTTAAACCACATGTGAAATGTAGGAGTTTGATATCCTGCGCTTGCGTGAACCAATTTTAAGCAATTCCGTGAGACATTCCACTAGCGATGAGACGTTGCTTTGCCATGCGCCTGCGTCTATTGTAAATGCGCTTGTGCCTGCGTCTACTGTAAATGCGCTTGTGCCTACTGTAAATCAAGCGAGCGCAAGCAAGCTAATTAATGTTGGTTTTAGGCTTGCGCCGCATTGATGTACACTTGCCTTGCGCTTATGTTGGTGTTTAAACCACCCCTAGAACGAGCGCGCTTTATTTTTTGCTGGAATGGTTCATCGGATGACCATGTTGACGCTCGAAAATACGAACAGAACAAGTCTGGGATTCTACAGTCTCGGCATATCTCACTCAGATTCGGGATTCGACAGAAATCAAACAGTAATTGTCTTTATTAAATTGAAGTTCACGCTAAGATACATATAGACTAATACATGTGTTACTAACACCAAAAGCTTATGTGAAAATCCTCCTAGGATTTTGTGTCAGTGACGGATAGGAACTCGCTGGTCTGGTCCGTCAGCACTTATGGCACGTCTTAGCGCAGTTATTCTGCACATACGTGTGATATGAACAGTACCCTTTCCAGTGCCTACAGTACTTGTTTTTATCCACGCACGCTGTGGAAAAACGTTGGCATAGTTAGTGAGAAATAACAGAAAGTAAAGGAAAGTGAAAATTAATCCAAGTAAAGTCTTACTAGATGCAGGCCCACTACTGCTTCCTCCACTGCTGCCAGCTGTTTTAATGCAAAACTATTGTCAACTATGGTATGACTAGTTTTACGGGAAAACTAGGTGGTCCGCGTCGGCGGAGACGTGAACATGAACAACAACAACCAAAGGTTGAGATTTATGTTAAACGCCGTGGAAAAATGGTGTTTTGCTGACGTTTCGAGCGTTAGCCCTCCGACGAAGGGCTAACGCTCGAAACGTCAGCAAAACACCATTTTTCCACGGCGTTTAACATAAATCTCAACCTTTGGTTGTTGTTGTTCATGTTATTGTCAACTCTATGACGTCATAGCACATGATCGTATTGGAGATGACCCATAAAATGTGTTGCTTACATAATAGCGCTGTTCACGCTGACGTCATCCATTGTTATTAATGGTGTTAATGTGCCAACCAGAGATCGATTGGTTCACAGAACAAAGGGCGCTATTCAATCTACGGTTGGCACATTAGCATTAGAATGGCAATGTTGATAAACAGTGAATAGCGCTATAGCCTTTATTAGTATCACATGCAGGTGAACGTGTTAATGACAATGCACGCTCCCCTCGAGTAAAAAAGCGTGCGAGAACAACTTTCACAACTGTTAAAAGAGCGTGCGTTGTCTTGGAAAAGTTACAAAAAACGCCTTGCTTGGCAGTAATACACTATGGACGGCTGAAACTTAGTCTAACTAATACTGATTTGCGGAAATACGTTGGAATAATATGACAAATCACGGTGCAGTGCACGTGGTCACTTACCCGTCGATATTTTGTTGTTAATCCATCTAATAAAGCTACTGATTCGCGCGAATACGGTGTAGTGATCTGTACGACAATCCCTGTGCCCCCAACTCACAGCACCTCTCAGAACCCACTTGCTCTTCTCGTAGCAGACAAATTGGCCACCACTGTCGCCTTGGCAACCGCCTGCCTTACCCTCCCCTCCCGCACACAGCATGGTACTACGATGCACTGGTAGGAGCTTGCCATTGACGCGTGCGCAGTCGTGATGAGCGGCGATGGGAAGCATGGCTTGTTGGAGCGTGTGCGCTACTTGGCCGCCACCACGTGTTCGACCCCACCCTGAAATGAACCGCACTTTGATTAGTTCATATCGTTATGTTAACGTCGCCGTTCCAGATCTAGCTCCCTTTAGGGGAGGGGGAGGGATGTGTGCACCCTAGATGAGGAGGCCTGGTGGGGAACAACAACGTGCAATGTGAAATGACACTTCTCTGCCAACATTGTGGTGCAGATTATTAACATTATGCTAACGATCTCACAGTAGCACAAGTCACATTTCCTGTAGAAATATTACCAATAGGTCGACAAGTTTCCTTGTCAAGGAAACATTGCTGTTGTAGACGGCGCCTAAGAAGACGTCACCGTTTGCATGACGTCCGTGACAGCTAATGGTAGCCTGCTAGCGGTCAAAGGGAGGGGGAGAGGGGGAGTCCAGGCGAGAGAATCGGACTCCCCTCCCCCTCCCTTTAGACCGCTAGCAGGCTAGCTAATGGTAACGCACTCACCTACAATGTAACAAGATGCTCCTGTTTGAATCTCGGTACCAGCCTCTGGTAGACAAACCGCGTTCACCTTGCTATTCAGACTAACTGCGCTTGATAGCTGTAGTAACGCGATGTCGTTGTTTAGATGTCCCATGTGGAATCCTGCATGTTTGATCACCTTTTTCACACTAAACGTTTGCTGCACTGATGTAGAGCCAGTGAGGGTGTGCGCTCCTGAAGGAAAAAGGTTTTTAGGCGATGGATAACTCCCACTCTATAGTGAGCCCGACACTACATTAACGACGCGCTTTATCCAAGGACGAAAATGTCCATGTTAGTGACCTTAAATAGATTTGAGAAGGAGTGCTATTTTGTGAATTCACACGCATCAAAAACATGATTCTAAAAAAACACAGGGGAAACAAAACACTGAACTACTTCGAGTACGTGTATTCAATACGAGTCTCATGTGTCTCTTTACGTGACCAAAACTCATTTTACCCGACAACCTTGGACCCACTGTTACTGCGAGACTATCTAAGGGAGCGTTCATAATTTATCTAGAGGGGGGCCTATGATGATTTCCCTACTTTTTTCTTTCCAGTTTCCGAAGCCCCCCCTGATGATCTCAGGGTTTTTTCCTGACCCCCCTCAAGAGATGTCAATTAATCAAAGAAAAATATCATACCCCCCCCCCCCCTCCCCCCACCCACGCCGGTAACCCCCCCCCCCCCCCCCCCCCCCCCCCCCCCACCCACGCCGGTACATATACATGTCAAACCCACAAAGATTACGCTTCAAAGATTACAAATGGGAAGAGCAGCTTTTTACTAAAGGGCTCGAACTCCCTTTATGTTTCTGGAAGCTGAGAAAAAAAAATCTCAGGTGATGATGATGATGACAATGGAGACAAACACTGTGTTGGGCTAAACATGGAGCCACTGAGCAAAGGGACCTTGCAGCATAAAGAGTGGACACCATGCTTCTAGTTCGTACCTTAGTTCTCAGTATCAACATTTGTCAAAATAAAATAAAAAACAGGAATTGACCAAATCGGCTAACGGTGTTTACATCTTGTTGCCACCTAATTTAGACCATGATTCCTTTGGGTGGTTACAATTGTCAAATTTCTCACTCGACTGAGTGCACGAGTGTATGTGCAGAACTTACAAAAGTGTCCACCCATAGGAATCACCACATGATCTGAATTGGGTGGCAACAAGATGTAAACAGCGTTAGCCGATTTGGTCCATTACAACAGTGCCCAAGCAAATATTTTCATCTACTTTTTTTTTCTGGAAAAAGTGGTTGGCCCCCCCCTATGCTCGGTGTTATTTTTGTTGGAAATTTTCCATAGCCCCCCTAAATGATATTAGGGAGAAAGAGAGGCCCCCCCTCAAAATCATCATAGCCCCCCCTCTAGATAAATTATGAATGCTCCCTAACACGCTCTCTGAACAAAGACAATCACAGACCAGTGAGAAGTGAAATGAGTTTTTCAAAAATATTTTCAAATGGTATAGTGTATACATGTGTATAGGAAGGGGCAAACGACCGGGTACTTGGCTTACACTAGAGTACCAACAAAACCCCTGTGAATTCAACGGACCTTACCTACAACAACCTTGTATCTGCCTGGACTTGTGTCCCTATCCACACAATGAGCGGCGGTTACAACCCAGTCAACCTTGATAAGCGATCCTCCACAAATATGGCGGCCATCGACACGTAATGAGATTTGCCAAGGCCACGAGTGGGCAAGCGCGTTCTCCCCACCTACAACACGGGTTTGCAGGATCTTTTGACCACACTCTGCAAAGAAAAACAGTCAGTTAGACGTGTAAAGTACGTATTTATAATCAGCTGGTTACTAAAGCCTGGTGCACACTAGCGACATAACTGGCAACCATCAAATAGACGGGGGGTGACAGCCCTAACATAGGCTGTTTGAGCAGTGTGGAATATTTCGGATAGACGTCCCGAAATTTCGCCCGCCTCTCCCGGAAATATTCAAGTTGCTCCCGACTTTTTGAAAAAATTCCCGATATTTTAAGAATACTTTTTCTTTTTCTTGAGAAAAAGTACTATGAATAACGATTTCGTTTCTCTTCCGTTGCGCGCAAAGCGCGCCCTCATTTTGAAAATGACAATTTGTCAAGCCTCTAGAAAAGCCAGATGAACATATGCCTTTTTGTGTATAGTTGACAAAGCATGTAGCCTATACATTCTACGCACACATGATTCATTTATTATTAGTTGTCACTTTATATGCGCGCGTAGCGCGCCGTAATTTTTAACGTATCCAATGAGCTTGACTTGCGAAAAGTGCACTGATATAGAAGTTGCTGCATCGAAGATTTCTTGCGGTCGATTTCCCCTTTCAAGGCTTAATGTTTCGAGAGATACGGCTAGGATACTTTCAGATACGGCTAGGTGGCGCAGTGTGTTTGTGCACGGCACACTGTGCGTACGGTCCTGAGTTCGAACCCCGGATCGACCAACCGTATCGACTTTTCTCTGTTCCGAGTAGCTTGCTTATAGCTTTGAATTCCTTACACCTGGAGCTCTGATAGGAGAAAGGGGGTAAAAGCTGTGCGCCGTGGACCTCAGGTTTGTCAGTCTCATTGGAGTACTGTTACGAGTTATCCACGTAAAATATGGCCTTTTACTTTTACTTTTAGAGATCCCCCTTTCGCTCGCCTAACGGCCGGAATAGTGGCCGGTCCCTAAATACTCCCAATAATACTTCTCTTCCCTTAAATCGTTGTTTTACTATTTCTTGAAGTCAATGGACCGCGCGCAACATGTTTATTATTTCACTTTACAAAATGCCATTTTTTGTGTATAGTTAAAAAGTCTGTATTTTCATGTGCGAAAAGCGCGCACCAAATTTACTATTCTTCATGTCCGTGATGTACAATTGTCGACTTTATTCTTGGAACGTCGAACTAGCGCTTATCTAATAATTAGGGGTCTTCTTTCGAAATGTAGAACTGTGACTGCCCCAAGGCTTATCACTGCTGGGTTTTGGGGGAGAGGGGATAATTGACCAATATATACATGTTCTTGTAACGACATTCGCCCGGAAGCATGCCATAAAAACTAGAAGATAAATTGTTTCGTTGCGCGAGTTCTGAAAAACTATAAGATGCCATTCTATAAGCGCGCGAAGCGCGCCGAAAATTTTAACGTATCTAGTTAGTGAACTAGAGATAAAGTTAGTTTGGCATGGTGAATAGTTTAAATTTGGAATTCCCTATTTTTTTAGAAGTTCCCGAAAATGTTTTTACCATCTCCCTCAATATTGACACATTCCCGAAAAGACGAACTTCA
The DNA here is from genome assembly GCA_033964015.1 of Scolanthus callimorphus. Classification (NCBI taxonomy): domain Eukaryota; kingdom Metazoa; phylum Cnidaria; class Anthozoa; order Actiniaria; family Edwardsiidae; genus Scolanthus; species Scolanthus callimorphus. Next base: position 1,343,347 of record CM066916.1, read on the forward strand.
CTCCCGATTCCCGACTATTTTCTGAAATTCCCGGCTTTTTTTGGGAATACTCCCGAAACAGCCCATGTTAGGGCTGTCACCCCCCGTAAATAGTACAACAATGTTCTTTGTATGAACTACACCCCCATGTATGAAGTGGTTTCACTAACGCTTTAGTGTAAAACTATGCTCCGAGTAATAGCCTCCGACTTTCCCCACATGAACCTCGAGACAACCCGCTGCCAAGCTTTAAAATAAGCTTGAGCAATACAAGGCTCGACTGCTATGTGGCCACCAGTCCTCCTTCCGGTGCCACCGTCACCTGGAATCAACGACTGATGCATGCGGGACTAGGTGGACTACAATGTAAGAGAAGGAATAACCAAAACAGAAACGCAAACATTGCATTACCTCAAACCAAGGCATCCCGAAGGGATCCAGAAACACATTGCTGTTTGCACACCTTTGATTTTTAAGAAGGACTAGGTGGACTCAGACACGTGAAATATGGCAATGTATTTCCCAACGACTTACTTTGAGCAGCCCAAGCTTGTCCACAAAGGAATAGAACAAACACAAAGTTAACTCCAGTCGGCATATCGATTCCTTTGCAGTACCGGAACGATTTTTCTCTTGACTTGAAATCACGTTCACTTTCCTGTAAATAGATAAAAATGGTACGAGTAAAAAAGACGATTAACGGAATGCAGTCTTTTTGAGCCTTCGCCTGCATTATTTTGACGAATCAGCAGCTAACAAGGGCTCAATCATAGTACTGGTTGAAGAATCATGCGGCTAAAGTTTAAAACAATTTAAAGCAAAATTCACCAGAGCTTACCTCGGACTTGGCTAGACTAGAAACAACATTGACTTCTCATACGGCCTCATACGTTTTATAGGCGGCCAAGGCATGCAATTGTACAAATAGTGTTCAAGGATCTCGTAACCCCTTTTGTAAAAGCCGACAATAAAACAGCAGTTTTGAGCGAAAAAATGTGGTGTATTTTAGCTTCCATTCCATTTGATTTGAATTTTCTTTTATAATTCAGCCTCCAAGCGGGGAGACATCAACAACCCAGCATGTTTGGGTTTGTTTTGGTTCCTCGTGTTCTTTTACAGCTTTTTCTTTTGTTATTGACCATTTTCATTGTTTAAAAAACATTCGACTCTAAAAAATTGCGTTTAAATGTTGTTGCATTATCAGGACTGACCCCGACCAAGCTCCTCTCATACTCAGGCCATTATGGGTCTAGCGCACGGTTTTCATGAATTATAAAGTTCCGGCCATGGGCCCACAGGCTACATATTTCTACAAATCATTTCCAAAGTACTACTATACAGTATGTTCATCTATCAACCGTCAGCAGGGACGGATTGCAACTGTAGCGCGCAAATGCTACAGTTAGATTTCAGGAAGTTGATAGCTGATAATTTGTTTTATGCCGGTCTATTTATTTTTGGGAGTTATGTTATATTTCCTTCCATTTCCAAGTTAAGAGTTTAGAGCTGTCTGGCAATCTCGTTTACTGCATGACAAATAAAAACATAGGTACGCAGAGCGTACGGGAAGCTATTTGCTGATGTTCTACAGGGTGGGACGGGCTGGCCGTGTACCATTCTCGAACCCAGAGCTCCCCGGCTCGTCTGCTCGCAGGGGAGGCTCTGGGGACATCCATTTGAGGGCCTTCGCTGATTGGATGATTTTAAACGTTGGGGCATGCGCAGAAAGGTGTTTCTCTCAGCGGCTCTGTATCAAATCTCGCGCATGCGTCAATGGCTGTCACCAGAGCCTCCCCCGCGAGGTGACGAGAAAAGAGGTGGGAATTGTTTCGATGACGTCACCGGTTAAAGCAATGCGGTGTTAATTCTCATATTGGGTTTTAGTTTTGTCTCTTAAAGCAGGGACGTCCCTGCTTAAAGCAAGCGATAAATTTTAGAAACTTGTGTATATGCTCAGTGGCAACTTATTGTATAAGTAGTTCTACCTTCTCCCGTCGACTCGGATTAAAAAAATAACTTTTTCAATCACACACTTCCGGTAACAAAACACAAAAAGTGCTTGTCTTTGAGAAAAACGCAAAAAAAAAAATTAACCTTGACATCCCGGTATTCGAACCCCGGACCTTCAGCGGGGATTCGATACCGATGAGCCATCAGGATGATCACGTGACATGGTGGATCGTTTTATTTACTTATATTGTCTTGCTTAAATATTCGATAAGACTTCGAACTCGGTGTCGGAGACTGATCGTCACGATACATTTAGTGTTAGTCACGATATGTTACCATTGATTGACATTCAATATTAATACTTTTGAACTGCGTAGGACTGGGCCTAGCACGTAAGAAGGCCAAGTTAGTGATATTATTTAGAGTGTGAGCATGAACAGTGATCAGTGAGAAAACAGTGACAAACGGGATTGTCAACCTTGTGAAATCGGGATTTTGCTGTGATTGCATTAAACTGGATTAACGAACCCAAAAGTGACTGGTTCGTGATTCTTGGTTTGGTATGGGATAAACAAAGGGATGAACTGGGTGTGACTTTCCCTACACCTGACGCAAAGAGAACCAAGAGGGGAATTTTGGCAAATCTCGCAAAAATCTATGATCCCCTTGGCCTTGCCTCACCTATAACCTTAGGAGGCAAGGTAATTTACCGTGATGCGTGTGACGCCAAGGTGGGATGGGACTCCCAATTACCAGGAGAGCTGACCGGGAAATGGGCGAAGTGGGAGCGCTCTCTGCCAGAGCTTGTAACGGCACCGAGGCCACTGGCGCCCTACTTGGAGGAAATCTTGGATGTACAGCTTCACGGATTCGGGGATGCAAGTGGCATTGGAGTAGCTGCGGCGGTATACGCAGTAATTAAGCAGCCCTCGGGACAAAGCCAGGGATTAGTTACAGCCAGGGCACGGTTGGCAAAGAAAGGTCTGACAATGCCCAGGCTTGAGCTAGTCTCTGGTCACATGGCTACTAACCTTTTGTACAATGTTCGAGATTCTCTTCTAGGTCTCCCTGTGACATCACTCCACTGCTGGCTCGACAGCAGTGTGGCTCTTCACTGGATCAAGGGAGACGGAAGATACCGACAGTTTGTTGCCAATCGAGTAGATAAGATCCGCGCACACACAGACGTGCGTTGGCATCATGTGGGGACAAGTGAGAATCCGGCCGATCTTGGCAGTAGAGGCGGAACTGTCAGTGGCGAGTTGTGGTGGAAGGGACCGCAGTGGCTGGGACAGCCGGACGATTGGCCACCAAACCTAGTGACCACACCCTCCAGAGAAAGCGAGTCAGAGTCGAAGGTAATCAAAGAGCTGTTCGCACTGTCAGTGAATTCTGGGGATGTGTTCGACGAAGTGCTCGACAGGTTTGGCCTGCGCAAGGCCTTGCGGATTTGCGCGTGGATCTCGCGATTCACGCGCAACTCCCGCCTGAAGCGAGCGGATAGAACGGCTGGTCCCTTAACGACAGAAGAGATCCAGAAGCAACACCTGTTCTGGGTTAAGCGAGCACAAGCTGCACATGACTGTGAAGATGACAGAATCAAGCTGAATCTTCAATTCAATCATCAGAGTGTGCTTGAGTGCAGGGGGAGAATCCAAGGAGAGTATCCCGTCTATCTCCCTGACAGTCACCCGTATACTGAGAAGTTAGTTCAGGATGCGCACCTGCGCACTCTCCATGGGGGAGTGGGTATGACCATGACTCACATAAGGGAGAGGCACTGGGTGCCAAGGTTACGACGGCTAGCCAAGCGCATCATTAAGGCGTGTTACGGCTGTCGTCGCTTTCAGGCTACAGCAGTTGCGAAACCCCCACCTGGAAAGTTACCACGAGACCGGACAGTCGGAGATAGAGGTTTTCAGGTGATTGGGGTGGACTACGCCGGGCCCATGTACTATAGAGAGAGGCCCGGAAAGCAGCTTCAGAAGGCATACATCGTCCTGTATTCCTGCAGCCTGACGCGGGCCATACATGTAGAGACAACTAAGACCATGGAAACTAGCGAATTCCTGGAAACCCTTAAGCGTTTCATTGCGCGGCGGGGCAGACCAACGAAGATCTACTCGGACAATGGAAGAACATTCGTTGGGGCAAGGAACTGGGTCCGGGTAGTGATGCGAGATGAGAAGGTACAGAACTACCTGGCAACTAACGAGATTAAGTGGCAATTCAATCTGAGCCGCGCCCCTTGGTGGGGTGGGCAATTTGAGCGAATGATTGGGCTCGTGAAGGCCTCCCTATACAAGACCGTGGGGAAGGGCAACCTAACCTTTAAGGAGCTGTCAGATGTTTTACTGGATGTCGAGGTGGCCCTCAACAACAGGCCACTCAGCTACGTGGAGGACGACGTACAGACGCCAATCCTCACACCCAACACCCTGCTGCACATACCAGCTACCGTGTTACCGGAGTTAGAGAGTCACCATATTAGCGACTTTGATCTGAGAAAGCGAGCTAAGTTTCTCAAACGGTGCAAACAAGCTCTGTGGAAGAGATGGACCACTGAGTACCTTCGGGTTTACGTGAGAAGCACCAATGCAACACCGGCAAACCACTCTCCCTACAAGAAGGTGCTGTGGTAATTGTGAAGTCTGACGACCGAAATCGGGGGGAATGGCCCTTGGAGTAGTGACGGATCTGTATGAGGGAGTGGATGGGGTGGTGCGTGGAGCCAAGGTGCGCACAGCTAAGGGATTTCTAGAACGACCGGTACAGCATCTATATCCCCTAGAATTGCATTGTGACGTTCCACCACCTCAACCCGAGACACCCCTTCGTATAGAGGCACAAGAGTTTCGGCCGCGACGAGACGCCGCTGCAGTAGCTGCGATGCGGATTCGGGATGTTGCGGATGACGAGTAGTTAACGCAGACATGTTTTGAACACTGAACTTATATCGGACTGTCTCATATATTGTAATCGCATTTATTCGCATGTATCATTTAACATCATTTTTTCCAGATTTTTGAAGTAAGTACGAGTCTCCTTAGTGTATCACATACAGTCTCAATGTAGAAGAGAGCTGTATGGGGGAGAGTGTCGGAGACTGATCGTCACGATACATTTAGTGTTAGTCACGATATGTTACCATTGATTGACATTCAATATTAATACTTTTGAACTGCGTAGGACTGGGCCTAGCACGTAAGAAGGCCAAGTTAGTGATATTATTTAGAGTGTGAGCATGAACAGTGATCAGTGAGAAAACAGTGACAAAACGGGATTGTCAACCTTGTGAAATCGGGATTTTGCTGTGATTGCATTAAACTGGATTAACGAACCCAAAAGTGACTGGTTCGTGATTCTTGGGAGGCGCGATTCACGACATCGGGACTCATTTCTTGGACTTGTTCTTTCCCATTTCTCACCTTTAAGGTCTTTTCACCTTTCAGTTTCATCCATATTTATCTATGTCTTGTACTTTTTTTGACCGGCGTTTGCTGAATTTCACGCTCGATTATATGACTCGATCGCATCACTGACAAAACTCGCAAACATCCACCTCGTAAATTAGGTGATTGGAACAAAGCAGCACGACGTTGAAAATTCGCTACACAAGATCGAGGAAAGGTTTTATTCTTTGAGAAAAACGCAAAAAAAAAAAGAAAAAAATTGCCATCCCGGTAATCGAACCCCGGACCTTCCGTTTACAAAGCGGGAATTCTACCGATGAGCCATCGAGGAAATCACGTGACATAAGAGGTCGTTTTATTTACTTATAGGTCTTGCTCGAATATTCGATAAGGACTCATTTCTCCCATTTCTCACCTGTAAGGTTTTTTTCGCCTTTCAGTTTCATCTGTTTCATTCATATTTGTCTAATGTCTTGTACTTTTACTGAGAGTCTCGATCGCATTGTCGCATCACTGACAAAACTCGCAAACATCCACCTCGTAAATTAGGTGATTGGAACAAAGCAGCACGACGTTGAAAATTTGCTACACAAGATCGAGGAAAGGTTTTATTCTTTGAGAAAAACGCAAAAAAAAAAGAAAAAAAACATTGCCATCCCGGTATTCGAACCCCGGACCTTCCGTTTGTAAAGCGGGAATTCTACCGATGAGCCATCGAGGAGATCACGTGACTAGGGGATCGTTTTATTTACTTATACGTCTTGCTCGAATATTCGATAAGACTTCGAACTAAGGACTCATTTCTTGGACTTGTTCTTTCCCATTTCTCACCTGTAAGGTTTTTTCACCTTTCAGTTTCATCTGTTTCATTCATATTTGTCTATGTCTTGTACTTTTACTGAGAGTCTCTTGTCAATTTCGACCGGCGTTTGCTGAATTCCACGCTCGATACATGACTCGATCGCATCACTGTCAGACAAAATTCACAAACATCCGCCTCGTATACTTTAGGTGATTGGAACAAAGCAGCACGACGTTGAAAATATCCAGCACAAAACTGAGGAAAGGTTTTATTTTCAAGCACTCCGGCGTGATTTGATCTCTTGTAGCAATAAAATTAAGAAAACATATTGCGCATGCTCAGTGGCAACTTTAATATTGTTAACGTTTTTCTATCTTAGCATACTTATTTATTTGTCGTAATGGAAATACCCTAAATAATACACGATGGTGGGCATGTATGACGTGATACCGAGAGCATGCTCAATTCACATCACCTCCAAGAAGAAACTTGTCGTCCCACATGGACGACTGATTGGCTTATGTAACCTATATATATGTTGGCAGAGGTGAACTGCTTAAGAGGGAGAAGGGACAGGACACAGGATACCCAATGTTCGAACAAGTGGCTGCCATGATGCTACAAGGGATGGGTGGTGGGGGAATGTACTGATGTAACAAGGGAGGGGAGGGTAAAGGAATGTAGGGCTATGATTGGCTAAATTCAAATATTTGAAAGGCAGAAACTTCATGACCCGTGATTCTAGTGCGACTTAAGTATAATCAATGTACAAATAGGAGCAACATGGAGTGCAAGCTGGACGATTCCCGCGAAGTGACATACATACATAGTCACATAGTCCGAGGGCGATGACTAAGAAGCGATTTGCTATGCAAATAGCTTCAAAAACGCGAAATTAATTTCATGTCGATCAGAGAATGTATGAGAAGCAATTTTGGATTGTCTCGATCTCGAATCGGAAAATCTCGCATTTACCATATTCGCCACCCCGTCCTTTTAGCGAAATGTATGGTGCAAATGTTTAATATCGGCAATCGGCGCAAAAATAGCAATGGCAATAAGTTTCAATAAATGGAGAGAAAATAGAACTTAAATAAGATGCTGAGAGTACTACAGGACACCATCAGAAGGCTCTCTGAGGATACATAATCATCTGTTCAAAGAGAAAATATTATCAGACGAGATGACGTATATGCACATGCGTAAACGAAAAATGCAAAAGAAACTCACTTATATGGTGTCATAATTATGCATGTATTGGATGATGATGAATACGTGATGAACACGATAAACATGTGAAACGGCAACTTGAGAAAGCTGTCTGCATTATCTTTAAATAAAGAATGAACAGCAGCCCGTCCCACATGGATCTCTTACCCACTCATCAGGCCTATAAATACGTCGGTGATGCACATTAATTAGTTGATTGTTCACTAACGGTACAAGGGGCGTCCTTATATGGTCTGGTGGCCGGGCGTTCTCTCACCCATAGGTATCTAGCTACTGAGCAACTCAACACCCAGGATAGCGACTGTCAGGGCCGAAATCTCTGGCGTGGACGCTTCAGCTCTTAGTCTGGAAGTATGGTCCTTTTTTTCATTTTCCTCAAGTCAAGTAAAGATGCTGAAGTGAAAATGTTGAGCGAAAAGGAGAGGCAGGCAGATTATGTCTCACAAAATGCAGTTTAAATTATTCCCACAGCAATAATACACGGCCGTAAAACCATGCTGACCAACGACAAAGGCGGAGAAACAAACTGACTACCCACGTATACGGGCGGATTTTAGTCTATGGCTGTAGCAAACGCTAAAGTCAAATTTCAGGACGTTTGTTGTCACTTAGACCCCGTCCACACTACACCGTTTTCAAACGAAAAGGGATACTTTTTGCTCCGTTTTCAAAAAAATTTTCGTCCACACTTATCGTTTTCGTATCGTTTTCGCCCGTCCACACTACAACGCGTATCCGTACGAAAAGCGCTCTTATGCATTCAATGGGCATGCTCAAACAAGCTCAACGCATGCGCATTTCGATCTGTTGGCCCGCGAAATTGGTCAGGTTTGCTATGGTGACGTCATCGTTTTCACATAGCATCGTTTTCACCCGTCCACACTAGAAAACAGCGTTTTCAAACAGCTCCGTTTTCAAATCGCTCCACTCTGGAGAGCTATTTCGGATTGATCCGTTTTCGGTGATCGTTTTCGGCGTTGTAGTGTGGACGATAGCCGTATCCGGAGCAAAAAGTATCCGTTTTCGTTTGAAAACGGAGTAGTGTGGACGGGGTCTTATTGTCAAAAATGTTAGTGCGCTACAGTCAGATTTTTTCCCAAATCCGCCCCTATCGCGACCACCCGACAACATGGTCAGTGCGCGCGCGAAGAGGTGAAAACAACGCGCAATATGTGTTTGCGCATCGCTTCGCACAAATGCCCGCTTTTCTTAAGAATTCGTGCGCGTGCGTCCCTTTTTTTTCTTTACAGCCGGCTTTTCACTAATAAGCGGAGACGGAGACGTAAGGAAACTTGCGTTCGTGTGAAAATCAAAGAATGGAGACGGAGGAGACGTAAGCGTGAAGGAATCAGAACGGAAGGTTTCCTTTTTCTTACGATTGGCTGAAATGGCTCCCTTCATTCACGAACCCAGAGCTCCTCGGCTCGTCGCCTCGCAGGGGAGGCTCTGGTGACATCCATTTGAGGGCCTTCGCTGATTGGCTGAAATGGCGCGCAAGCGTACATCAAAGTAGCTAACTCTCGCTTTATAAATAGAGGATATTACATGGCCGCGCGGAGATACGAATTTTATCTTCGAGTGTTGAAAATTTATCTCACGAGTGAGCGCAGCGAACGAGTGAGATAAATTTTTAACACGAGAAGATAAAATTCGTATCTCCAAGCGGTCATGTAATGTTCTGTTTATTATATAAACATCAATGAAATACCAAATTCAAATTTTATTTGAGTTAAGCTTAAAAATCGAGCATTCAGCAAAGGCAAGTGTGATATTTTCACGTGTGAAAATAACATGATATTTTCACGTGAGAAGATATCAAGTTTTCGCGCAGGAGATCACCTGGTATTTCATTGGTGATTATATAATAAAAACGTATCTGTGTCAAAATAACACTGGCATTCGTTTCCTAGCCGTCTTTTCAACCTATGCTTTCGATTTGAACGCTCAAAAAGTAATTGTGAAGCCATAAAACCACCATTTTCTTTTGAGCATGCGTCGGTGACTGTCACCGGAGCCTCCCCTGCGATCGAGACGATAAGCTCTGGGTTCGAGTATGAAGGGAGCCTGTCATGATAGGCCCGTGCTCTGGGTACGAGTATGAAGGGAGCCTATCATGATAGGCGCGTGCTCTGGGTTCGAGTATGAAGGGAGCCTATCATGATAGGCGCGTGCTCTGGGTACGAGTATGAAGGGAGCCTGTCATGATAGGCGCGTGCTCTGGGTACGAGTATGAAGGGAGCCTGTCATGATAGACGCGTGCTCTGGGTTCGAGTATGAAGGGAGCCTGTCATGATAGACGCGTGCTCTGGGTTCGAGTATGAAGGGAGCCTGTCATGATAGGCGCGTGCTCTGGGTACGAGTATGAAGGGAGCCTGTCATGATAGGCGCGTGCTCTGGGTTCGAGTATGAAGGGAGCCTGTCATGATAGGCGCGTGCTCTGGGTTCGAGTATGAAGGGAGCCTGTCATGATAGGCGCGTGCTCTGGGTACGAGTATGAAGGGAGCCTGTCATGATAGGCGCGTGCTCTGGGTACGAGTATGAAGGGAGCCTGTCATGATAGGCGCGTGCTCTGGGTACGAGTATGAAGGGAGCCTGTCATGATAGGCGCGTGCTCTGGGTTCGAGTATGAAGGGAGCCTGTCATGATAGGCGCGTGCTCTGGGTTCGAGTATGAAGGGAGCCTGTCATGATAGGCGCGTGCTCTGGGTTCGAGTATGAAGGGAGCCTGTCATGATAGGCGCGTGCTCTGGGTTCGAGTATGAAGGGAGCCTGTCATGATAGGCGCGTGCTCTGGGTACGAGTATGAAGGGAGCCTGTCATGATAGGCGCGTGCTCTGGGTTCGAGTATGAAGGGAGCCTATCATGATAGGCGCGTGCTCCAGAGTTTTTTGGGGTTGCACTCTATCGGAAGAACCCACGAGAGGCCTTTTTTTATTACACCCCCTCGGAAGAGCTTTTTTTTCGGGTTGACCCCCTCGGGAAAGACCATTTTGCTTTACCCCCTCGGGGTGGTCACAGCCAACTTTTACAACTACAACCAGTGAGTCTGGTTGGCTCTCAGTGAGGGATGAGAGCAGAGTAGAGCAGATTTCGTATGACTGTGAAAAGTGCCACGGCAAAGTCGAGTCGCGCCGACACCGTGTCGCGACAACGCGATTTCATTCAGTATCTACAACAGGTCAGGTTCCGTGTCGCGACCACGCGATTTCATTCAGTATCTACAACAGGCAAGGTTCCGTGCCGCGACCGCGACCGTGTCGCGACCATGCGATTTCATTCAGTATCTACAACAGGTCAGGTTCCGTGTCGCGACCGCGACCGTGTCGCGACCACGCGATTTCATTCAGTATCTACAACAGGTCAGGTTCCGTGCCGCGACCGCGCTGTATCGCGGCCACGCGATTTCATTCAGTATCTACAACAGGTCAGGTTCCGTGCCGCGACCGCGACCGTGTCGCGACCACGCGATTTCATTCAGTATCTACAAGACTAATGTAAAATTAAAACTATATCCTCTTATATCCTCTTATATTGGTTGTGCTTATCCGTCTTTACCCTAGAAATAATTTTTGTTTTATGGATTCCTTGCTATGCGCCTGCTGAATAAAATGTACTCAGCGCGCACTGGAATTCTAAACTTTGTTCGTGTTTAAAGCTCGATAGAAGCAAGTGGAGCTCGGTATATTCTTTAATTTTGGACCAGCGAAACAAGATTTCCTACCATAAAATGGGGGCGTATCTTCTCGGTGTTGTTCCACCTGCGCGCGTTACATGCCCGTAAACGAGAGACATTTGCCGACAAAGTGTAAAGGCCGGCACAGACTAGGGGAACAATATTTTCCCCTGGGGGGAGGACCCTGGCGCGCGAGGATGGGAGAAGTCTGAAGAATAGGTCCCTTAGTGTAAACGGGTGACCCTGAGACAATTTGCAATTGCACTGTACACGCTGGCAAGACGGGACGTGTCCATCTGCGACCGACTAAACCCACGAAACATATAGCTCCCGCGACGGGAAATTTTACATGAGAACCGAAGTACATACAGTAAGTGCACAGTGACGCAAGCGCAAGCTTAAAAACAACATTAATTAGTTTGCTTTATTTACAGTGGAGGCAAGCGCAAGTCTCGATTTTCTATGTTGCGTTTGCGTCTGCGCTTGCGTTCTAGTTTAAACCACATGGGAAATGTAGGAGTTTGATATCCTGGCGCTTGCGTGAACCAATTTTAAGCAATTCCGTGAGACATTCCACTAGCGATGAGACGTTGCTTTGCCATGCGCCTGCGTCTACTGTAAATGCGCTTGTGCCTGCGTCTACTGTAAATGCGCTTGTGCCTACTGTAAATCAAGCGAGCGCAAGCAGCTAATTAATGTTGGTTTTAGGCTTGCGCCGCATTGATGTACACTTGCCTTGCGCTTATGTTGGTGTTTAAACCACCCCTAGAACGAGCGCGCTTTATTTTTTGCTGGAATGGTTCATCGGATGACCATGTTGACGCTCGAAAATACGAACAGAACAAGTCTGGGATTCTACAGTCTCGGCATATCTCACTCAGATTCGGGATTCGACAGAAATCAAACAGTAATTGTCTTTATTAAATTGAAGTTCACGCTAAGATACATATAGACTAATACATGTGTTACTAACACCAAAAGCTTATGTGAAAATCCTCCTAGGATTTTGTGTCAGTGACGGATAGGAACTCGCTGGTCTGGTCCGTCAGCACTTATGGCACGTCTTAGCGCAGTTATTCTGCACATACGTGTGATATGAACAGTACCCTTTCCAGTGCCTACAGTACTTGTTTTTATCCACGCACGCTGTGGAAAAACGTTGGCATAGTTAGTGAGAAATAACAGAAAGTAAAGGAAAGTGAAAATTAATCCAAGTAAAGTCTTACTAGATGCAGGCCCACTACTGCTTCCTCCACTGCTGCCAGCTGTTTTAAAGCAAAACTATTGTCAACTATGGTATGACTAGTTTTACGGGAAAACTAGGTGGTCCGCGTCGGCGGAGACGTGAACATGAACAACAACAACCAAAGGTTGAGATTTATGTTAAACGCCGTGGAAAAATGGTGTTTTGCTGACGTTTCGAGCGTTAGCCCTCCGGAGGTTGTTGTTGTTCATGTTATTGTCAACTCTATGACGTCATAGCACATGATCGTATTGGAGATGACCCATAGTATCACATGCAGGTGAACGTGTTAATGACAACGCACGCTCCCCTCGAGTAAAAAAGCGTGCGATGTCTTGGAAAAGTTACAAAAAACGACTTGCTTGGCAGTAATCACATTATGGACGGCTGAAACTCAGTCTAACTAATACTGATTTGCGGAAATACGTTGGAATAATGACAAATCAGGTGCAGTGCACGTGGTCACTTACCCGTCGATATTTTGTTGTTAATCCATCTAATAAAGCTACTGATTCGCGCGAATACGGTGTAGTGATCTGTACGACAATCCCTGTGCCCCCAACTCACAGCACCTCTCAGAACCCACTTGCTCTTCTCGTAGCAGACAAATTGGCCACCACTGTCGCCTTGGCAACCGCCTGCCTTACCCTCCCCTCCCGCACACAGCATGGTACTACGATGCACTGGTAGGAGCTTGCCATTGACGCGTGCGCAGTCATGATGAGCGGCGATGGGAAGCATGGCTTGTTGGAGCGTGTGCGCTACTTGGCCGCCACCACGTGTTCGACCCCACCCTGAAATGAACCGCACTTTGATTAGTTCATATCGTTATGTTAACGTCGCCGTTCCAGATCTAGCTCCCTTTAGGGGAGGGGGAGGATGTGTGCACCCTAGATGAGGAGGCCTGGTGGGGAACAACAACGTGCAATGTGAAATGACACTTCTCTGCCAACATTGTGGTGCAGATTATAAACATTATGCTAACGATCTCACAGTAGCACAAGTCACATTTCCTGTAGAAATATTACCAATAGGTTGCTCGTGTAGACGGCGCCTAAGAAGACGTCGCCGTTTGCATGACGTCCGTGACAGCTAATGGTAGCCTGCTAGCGGTCCAAAGGGAGGGGGGAGTCCAGGCGAGAGAATCGGACTCCCCTCCCCCTCCCCCTCCCTTTAGACCGCTAGCAGGCTAGCTAATGGTAACGCACTCACCTACAATGTAACAAGACGCTCCTGTTTGAATCTCGGTACCAGCCTCTGGTAGACAAACCGCGTTCACCTTGCTATTCAGACTAACTGCGCTTGATAGCTGTAGTAACGCGATGTCGTTGTTTAGATGTCCCATGTGGAATCCTCCATGTTTGATCACCTTTTTCACACTAAACGTTTGCTGCACTGATGTAGAGCCAGTGAGGGTGTGCGCTCCTGAAGGAAAAGGTTTTAGGTGATGGATAACTCCCACTATATAGTGAGCCCGACACTACATTAACGACGCGCTTTATCCAAGGACGAAAATGTCCATGTTAGTGACCTTAAATAGATTTGAGAAGGAGTGCTATTTTGTGAATTCACACGCATCAAAAACATGATTCTAAAAAACACAGGGAAACAAAACACTGAACTACTTCGAGTACGTGTATTCAATACGAGTCTCATGTGTCTCTTTACGTGACCAAAACTCATTTTACCCGACAACCTGGGACCCACTGTTACTGCGAGACTATCTAACACGCTCTCTGAACAAAGACAATCGGCACAGACTAGTGAGAAGTGAAATGAGTTTTTCAAAAATATTTTCAAATGGTATAGTGTATACATGTGTATAGGAAGGGGCAAACGACCGGGTGCTTGGCTTACACTAAAGTACAAACAAAACCCCTGTGAATTCAACCCTTACCTACAACAACCTTGTATCTGCCTGGACTTGTGTCTCTATCCACACAATGAGCGGCGGTTACAACCCAGTCGACCTTGATAAGCGATCCTCCACAAATATGGCGGCCACCGACACGTAATGAGATTTGCCAAGGCCACGAGTGGGCAAGCGCGTTCTCCCCACCTACAACACGGGTTTGCAGGATCTTTTGACCACACTCTGCAAAGAAAAACAGTCAGTTAGACGTGTAAAGTACGTATTTATAATCAGCTGGTTACTAAAGCCTGGTGCACACTAGCGACATAACTGGCAACCATCAAATAGTACAACAATGTTCTTTGTATGAACTACACCCCTATGTATGAAGTGGTTTCACTAACGCTTTAGTGTAAAACTATGCTCCGAGTAATAGCCTCCGACTTTCCCCACATGAACCTCGAGACAACCCGCTGCCAAGCTTTAAAATAAGCTTGAGCAATACAAGGCTCGACTGCTATGTGGCCACCAGTCCTCCTTCCGGCGCCACCGTCACCTGGAATCAACGACTGATGCATGCGGGACTAGGCGGACTGAGACACGTGAAATATGGCAATGCCTATTTCCCAACGACTTACTTTGAGCAGCCCAAGCTTGTCCACAAAGGAATAGAACAAACACAAAGTTAACTCCAGTCGGCATATCGATTCCTTTGCAGTACCGGAACGATTTTTCTCTTGACTTGAAATCACGTTCACTTTCCTGTAAATAGATAAAATGGTACGAGTAAAAAAGACGATTAACGGAATGCAGTCTTTTTGAGCCTTCGCCTCCATTATTTTGACGAATCAGCAGCTAACAAGGGCTCAATCATAGTACTGGTTGAAGAATCATGCGGCTAAAGTTTAAAACAATTTAAAGCAAAATTCACCAGAGCTTACCTCGGACTTGGCTAGACTAGAAACAACATTGACTTCTCATACGGCCTCATGCGTTTTATAGACGGCCAAGGCATGCAATTGTACAAATAGTGTTCAAGGATCTCGTAACCCCTTTTGTAAAAGCCGACAATAAAACAGCAGTTTTGAGCGAAAAAATGTGGTGTATTTTAGCTTCCATTCCATTTGATTTGAATTTTCTTTTATAATTCAGCCTCCAAGCGGGGAGACATCAACAACCCAGCATGTTTGGGTTTGTTTTGGTTCCTCGTGTTCTTTTACAGCTTTTTCTTTTGTAATTGTCCATTTTCATTGTTTAAAAACATTCGACTCTAAAAAATTGCGTTGAAATGTTGTTGCATTATCAGGACTGACCCCGACCAAGCTCCTCTCATACTCAGGCCATTATGGGTCTAGCGCACGGTTTTCATGAATTATAAAGTTCCGGCCATGGGCCCACAGGCTACATATTTCTACAAATCATTCCCAAAGTACTACTATACAATGTTCATCTATCAACCGTCATCAGGGACGGATTGCAACTGTAGCGCGCAAATGCTACAGTTAGATTTCAGGAAGTTGATAGCTGATAATTTGTTTTATGCCGGTCTATTTATTTTTGGGAGTTATGTTATATTTCCTTCCATTTCCAAGTTAAGAGTTTAGAGCTGTCTGGCAATCTCGTTTACTGCATGACAAATAAAAAAAAACGCGAAATTAATTTCATGTCGATCAGAGAATGTATGAGAAGCAATTTTGGATCGTCTCGATCTCGAATCGGAAAATCTCGCATTTACCATATTCGCCACCCCGTCCTTTTAGCGAAATGTATGGTGCAAATGTTTAATATCGGCAATCGGCGCAAAAATAGCAATGGCAATAAAAAATAGAACTTAAATAAGATGCTGAGAGTACTACAGGACACCATCATAAGAGCTCTCTGAGGATACATAATCATCTGTTCAAAGAGAAAATATTATCAGACGAGATGACGTATTGCGCATGCGCAAACGAAAAATGCAAAAGAAACTCACTTATATGGTGTCATAATTATGCATGTATTGGATGATGATGAATACGTGATGAACACGATAAACATGTGAAACGGCAACTTTGAGAAAGCTGTCTACATTATCTTTAAATAAAGAATGAACAGCAGCCCGTCCCACATGGATCTCTTACCCACTCGTCAGGCCTATAAATACGTCGGTGATGCATATTAATTAGTTGATTGTTCACTAACGGTACAAGGGGCGTCCTTATATGGTCTGGTGGCCGGGCGTTCTCTCACCCATAGGTATCTAGCTACTGAGCAACTCAACACCAGGATAGCGACTGTCAGGGCCGAAATCTCTGGCGTGGGCGTAAGAACCGTACGGTCGCCATACGACGCTTCAGCTCTTAGTCTGGAAGTATGGTCCTTTTTTTTTCATTTTCCTCAAGTCAAGTAAAGATGCTGAAGTGAAATTGTTGAGCGAAAAGGAGAGGCAGGCAGATTTATGTCTCACAAAATGCAGTTTAAATTATTCACACAGCAATAACACACGGCCGTAAAACCATGCTGACCAACGACAAAGGCGGAGAAACAAACTGACTACCCACGTATACGGGCGGATTTTAGTCTATGGCTGTAGCAAACGCTAATTAAAGTCAAATTTCAGGACGTTTTTTGTCACTTAGACCCCGTCCACACTACACCGTTTTCAAACGAAAACGGATACTTTTTGCTCCGTTTTCAAAAGATTTGCGTCCACACTTATCATTTTCGTATCGTTTTCGCCCGTCCACACTACAACGCGTATCCGTACGAAAACGCTCTTATGCATTCAATGGGCATGCTCAAACAAGCTCAACGCATGCGCATTTCGATCTGCTATGGTGACGTCATCGTTTTCACATAGCATCGTTTTCACCCGTCCACACTAGAAAACAGCGTTTTCAAATCGCTCCACTCTGGAGAGCGTTTTCGGATTGATCCGTTTTCGGTGATCGTTTTCGGCGTTGTAGTGTGGACGATAACCGTATCCGGAGCAAAAAGTATCCGTTTTCGTTTGAAAACGGAGTAGTGTGGACGGGGTCTTATTGTCAAAAATGTTAGTGCGCTACAGTCAGATTTTTTCCCAAATCCGCCCCTATCGCGACCACCCGACAACATGGTCAGTGCGCGCGCGAAGAGGTGAAAACAGCGCGCAATATGTGTTTGCGCATCGCTTCGCACAAATGCCCGCTTTTCTTAAGAATTCGTGCGCGTGCGTTCCCTTTTTTTTCTTTACAGCCGGCTTTTCACTAATAAGCGGAGACGGAGACGTAAGGAAGCTTGCGTTCGTGTGAAAATCAAAGAACGGAGACGGAGGAGACGTAAGCGTGAAGGAATCAGAACGGAAGGTTTCCTTTTTCTTACGATTGGCTGAAATGGCTCCCTTCATTCACGAACCCAGAGCTCCCCGGCACGTCGCCTCGCAGGGGAGGCTCAGGCGACTGCACCATTTGAGGGCTTTCGCTGATTGGCTGAAATGGCGCGCACGCGTACATAAAAGTAGCTAACTCTCGCTTTATAAAAACGTATGTGTCAAAATAACACTGGCATTCGTTTCCTAGCCGTCTTTTCAACCTATGCTTTCGACTTGAACGCTCAAAAAGTAATTGTGAAGCCATAAAACCACCATTTTCTTTTGAGCATGCGTCGGTGACTGTCACCGGAGCCTCCCCTGCGAGACAATGAGCTCTGGGTTCGAGTATGAAGGGGGCCTGTCATGATAGGCGCGCGCTCCAGAGTTTTTTGGGGTTGTACTCCATCGGAAGAACCCACGAGAGGCTTTTTTTTATTACACCCTCTCGGAAGAGCTTTTTTTCGGGTTGACCCCCTCGGAAAAGGCCGTTTCGCTTTACCCCCTCGGGGTGGTCACAGCCAACTTTTACAACTACACCCAGTGAGTCTGGTTGGCTCTCAGTGAGGGATGAGAGCAGAGTAGAGCAGATTTCGTATGACTGTGAAAAGTGCCGCGGCAAAGTCGAGTCGCGCCGCGACCGTGTCGCGACCACGCGATTTCATTCAGTATCTACAACAGGTCAGGTTCCGTGCCGCGACCGCGACCGTGTCGCGACCACGCGATTTCATTCAGTATCTACAACAGGCCAGGTTCCGTGCCGCGACCGCGACCGTGTCGCGACCACGCGATTTCATTATCTACAACAGGTCAGGTTCCGTGCCGCGACCGCGCTGTATCGCGGCACGTTTCAGTCATATGAAATCTGCTCTGTTAGCAAACAAACAAAATACGAGGATGTACAGACACATGGAAATGGCAGCAAATATATATGTTAATCATCAACAATCTTGTTCTTTATTTGGAGCAATAATACAACTTGTTGTCATCTGTAAAATCACTTGGCTTCTTGTCCATGCTGTACTCTTGCGTAACATTAACTAAACTCTGGCAATGTCAACTTGGGAGTTCATTTAAAAACATTCTTCATTAAAACTATATACAATCGTCTCCACGGTTCCATCGCGCTGATTATTTCTTGTATATTTTTTTGTCCTTTAAAACTTATCTGATTTCCAAAATCATTGCCTAATCATTTTCAAAGCAGTCTTTCTACTCCACATCATCACAACATCATTGTCATCATCGTCAAGAACATAGCCGGGATAATCGCTCCCTATTCATGAGCTCCTGCATGGGCTCCACCATAACTGTACAACTGTCTTTGGGGAAAGCTGGTAGTCATTTGTTTTATGATCCAACATTGTCATCTTCATCATCACTTGTGTTCATTTTCTCCTCATCTCTATCACTGTTGCTTGCATCTTCCGGACTCGAGGCACTTGGACTAGAAACATTGCCATCTATTCCTGATGTCCCCTCTGTAATTGGAGGGGGAGTTGACTCCTTGAGAGTCTCAATAAAATAGTCTGAGCTGTCTGTGTCAAAGTAGGTTGTGAGTGAGCGCTGAAAAGAAATAAGACATTCTTATCTGAAGCCAACTGTTTCTTGGGTTGCGCATTTTACGCATGACAATTTCAGGACACTGAAAAAGAGCTTGGTTTCCATATAAACATCCAGTTATGGTATTGTGGACATAAAATAGCCTCTACTAGACCAAAACCACAGGTCAAGTGAACATTAACCTTGAACACTTTTAAAGAATTAAGTTTTTCTTACCTCTTTCGGTAGAGCGATGCAGTGGATAAGAAATTAACCTTGGTGATGGTACGCACTAGTAAATCTTTCACCTGTTTAAAGAAAGAAGTGTTGGTCGGTCATAAATATCATTTTGTTAGAAACAGGAGCTTGATCACAAAAACACCTAAAGGAGCATAGCCAGGGGGTCCTGGGCTGTCTGTGACCCCCCTTTTTAGAAAAAAAATACAGTAAACATTAAGAAAAAAATCGGAATGCTGGAAAGGGGCACCATACATTTGTACAGATGTGCCCCCCCCCCCTTTCTCAAATCCTGGCTACACCCCTGACCTTGCAAGTCAGAACAATCATTAAGAAAAAAATCGATAGCTGGAAAGGGCACCATACATTTGTACAGATGAGCCCCCCCCCCCCCCCCCCCCCTTCTCAAATCCTGGCTACGCCCCTGACCTTGCAAGTCAGAACGAGCAATACAAGAGTCAAATTGGAGTGCAGTATGGTACAGCATCTTGCTTTTCACACCCTAGTCACCAAGGACGCCTCTAGTGAAGACATGGAATCCATCACCTAAGACGTACCTTAGTTCTGTCCAAGAAAGCCGCTCTCGGGTCTTTAATATCACCATTTAGCGACTGAAGACTCTTTGATAATTTCCCAAGATCACCCTGTCCAAGATATAAAAAAAAAACTAACAAGTGCTCTATTTTGCTGATAAAGTCAAATTTTTTTATGATATACTGCAGCTATTACATTATTAGTGAAATAGAGCTATATTATCAACCATGATACCGTAGCTTACCCGTTCTGTGGATGGCAAGTTCTCACTACCCACGGCAACATCTATGAGAGCTGTCATAGTGTGAAGCAAGGAATAGTCTGACTCATCCTGAGGTTTGATGGTGTTCACTAGTGTCACCAGCTGAGAGACCTAACAAACAAGATTCGTGTTAGAAAGGTATTTGTAACCAACCTGTAAAGCTGCGCAGCTGCAATTTGCGCTAGCTAATGCAGCCTGCTTTTAAGTCCTCCACCTCTCCTTGTCTAGTGGTCGTGTATTTCGACCGCTTGGAGTTCCCTCACGATGATCATGATGATGGAAATGTCATCTTCTATGACACTGCAACCATATGGTAACACACGAGGGAACAACTCCATCTGGAATCTCTCACCTTAAGAGTGGCTACTTTACAGCTATTCATAACGGCTTCTTTCTTGCACATTTTATCTAATGCACAACCCGTTTGGAACTCTCTAGTGAACACGTGCAGTAAGATGTGTCCCACCAGGCACTTGAGGTGGACCCCCCTAAGAGATGGTGGTAGGAGCTGAACAATGTGAAGTAAGTTGTGGTGGTTACAACTCAGCTGGCATATCAATATAGCAAGCTCTTTCACCTGCAAAGCAATTAATATAGGATGTAATTAATATAGGTTGGTGAATGAATTGAAGACATGATGATGACAGACAGACTGACAGATAGTTTTTATTGGTAATGATAAGGCTGTGGTGTAAAACCCAATAGGGATCTGCCTATTGTGGGAGAGTTTGCCTAATCAAATTTGATGTGCACAGGGGATATTAGCAAGAAAAATTATATGAAGTTTGAACATCAAATTACCAAGGAAAATCGACCACACATAACATACAGTGTAGTCTGAGACAGAAGAGCCTCATTGATTTTATACAGTAAAACTAAATTTTGAGCAAAACAGGCACCATTGGCTAACAGGAGCCCATAAACATGGGCACTATCCATGACACACCAGACAAACAACACTAGTGTCATTATGAAAATGATAATAAGATATGTTGCATAGACCATTGGAGTGGAAAGCCGCAATTCTTATTATGCAGGGAATGTTTGTGTGCAGCAGCAACAACAAGAACAACAACAAAGCGTGTAAATCAGCTTCCCACAAACCTCTTCTTCCCACTGTGACTCTCCAAAACAATTCAGGATTGATAGAAGGGCCATTTCAATGTCAAACAACAGCGTCTGGAGCCGCAGGTCCAGTGACAGTCGGCACAGGATAACAAGGAGCTGGTGTAGGTGATCCACTGTGTAGTTTAGAGGTGCCATCTGCAGACAATGGCTAACAAACTGCAGAAGCTGGCCCACAGCATAGACTGCAAGGGACTTAGGTGCCTCTTTCTGGTCCTCAAGTGACTCCTTAGTCCTTTGTTCTGTTTTAAGGGTATGAAAAGAATCCATGGACAGACCAATGGAAACTGGGTCCATATAAACAAGACTGTCGAGCGAAGCCCCATACTTGATAAACATTTGGACAATGTGTTTGACTGTAGGTACCCACTTAACACCCCTAACACCTCTTGGGATCCCATTTCTGTCCTGTAAGTGAAAGGAGTTGTATATGAGAGGCAAGCAAAACATACCGGAACACAAAGTTGCATTCAAGAAGAAAGTAATCAGTGATATCAAGAATCTTACTAAAACTTGGCTTATGTTATCCAGAACCATGTTTTGATAGGTTTGTTGCCCATATCTATACCAGAAACGTTTACCAGTGTAAGATCTACATTGGCCTGCATTATTGCATCTTGTTATCTATTCCTATAACTTTGATATTATCATAGTACAAACTAAGAGAAACAAAATCAGCTCTTTTACCTGAGTGCCAGCCTTGAACAGAGACCAGAGGGCATGATAACAAGATGTGCTGATGTACAAGTCATTGCAGGTACACATTACGTTGAATAGCCACTCCCCTACTTCAGCAGGACAGGGCCGTTTAAGATAGTATTGCATTATCCACCCTCCACAAATCAGCTCCCGTATTTCTTCTGGGGACGAGTTTTTTACAAGCTGCTGGAACTTGTCAACAGTCTCATTATTGTTTATGGCAAGAGTTGGGATCTCTGCTACCTGTTTTTAAGAAATAAATTGAGTAATATTTTGTTATGTAACACTAAACCAGTAAAGCTGAATAGAAAAAGAAAACTAACCATGTTAGAAAATTCCAGATCTGGGAAAATATCTTCTCCAGGGATGTCATCAGAGAAATTATTGACTGCACCAAGATATGCTTTTAGCTCATCTGGCAGTTTACACTGACTAAGATCTCTACCATCTGTAAAACACAATAAAACAAAAACAAAATAGTTGTCACTAACTGCATACAGCACTGGTCACTTACTGCTCTGTAGCAGGGAACCATACTCAGTTTATACAAGGAAAAATTTTCTTTCTATTTCAGGACCTCAAATTGACAATAATTAGCCAGTCCAGACATTGAGTACAAATGGATACATGAGATTGAGATGCCTAGGCTGGTTATACTATAGCTTCTTCCATAATGTAGAAAAGCTGATCTCAGTCCTTACATAGCACAAATGATTGCAAGATTTTCTGAAGAGATGGAAAAGTTTTTATGCTCAATTGCAATATTTTTTTAGAATATTTTTAGAATACTTGCCGGTACAACTGGAAATCAGCTGGAAGTGCGATATTCTTTGTGAATATTCCTTCACAAATTCCAGTTCATTTAATTACAAGACTTCTTACCATCAAATATCTCAGAGTCATCCCAATCGCTCTCACTCATCTGGCTCCCCAACTTCTTCGCTTCTTCCAAGTCCTCTTCCATTTTCACCAATTCTGCATTTTTCTTTTGAGTTCTACTCTTATCATGAAGCAATTTAGATACAGTAAATCTATACTTCTTGTCAGGCTCTTGCTTGAGAGGCTTCACAGGCGATGTCAAGGGGCTGGCGTCAACTGGTTTTGTGACTTTCTTGGGTGTTGCTACATGAATGCTTTGTTTTTGTTCATATAAAAATGAGGGTGGTGTCAGCAAGTCATCATCTGACTCTGATTCCTCAGGAATGCTGTCAGATTTCATTAGTTCATGAAATTGATTGCCAATTTGTGGACTGCTATCACTTCTGCCAATGCCATCATCATCACAAGTTTCTAGTTTCCTTTTGATTTCTGGTAATGCTATTCTTGAGAAATCACCTTTACTGGTTTCCTCAGAGCAAGAATGTGAATCTTTTTGACCATCACTGCAGACATTGTCCTTATCTGAAAACAATCTTTCTATGCTACGAGAATCTTTCTCATTATCTGTATCGTTTAAAAGTTTATCTTCCTCCTCACGAGAAAGCTCCTGCTCCCCTTCTGAATATGCAGCATCATCAGAATGAAGTTCATCTTTACCCACAAGGTCACTCTCCAGCAGCTTTTCACATCCAGTGTGAAACTCGCTTCCTGATTCATTACTTGAGGTAGAGGGCCACTCTTCTGGTGTATAGAATTCAGTCTTATTGGCCGCTGACATGCTTGTGTTTGGAGTAGTACAGAACACCCTTAAAGGACTGTCACTAGACCTGCAAGGATCTTCCTGTGCTACTGGAGTTGATGTGAATTGTAGTTTTGATTTCTGTGACAGGGATTCAGAGTAGCTCCTCTTGGATCCTGGGGTGCTGAACCCCTCTGTATTATCATTAGTACCTTGCATTAGGGGCCTTTTGAAGAAGTTGGTAATACTTGATTGGCACCTGTGTATATCAGAATAGCAGCATGGGTGAGATATTTCAACATGCTGCTTCAAGTATACTACAATGTGGTGTTTATGCTCCACCCTGTCAGTAGATGCCCTGCTTCGAGCTGTTTAATACAGAAACCGGTTGATTCACTGACACACTCGTTCGCCGACACTCACAGGAGACGATGGTATGACTAGTTTTACGGGAAAACAGGAGACGGTTCACCGACACATGATCTCTACGTGTTTAGCCTTGTTTGATATAAAATATAAATTATCATCAATACAGGTTGATATTTATACATCATCACTCTATCCTTGTATTTAAAACTCCAATATCTGGTGCGATGTAAAGTTATTTGATAATCACAGCGCGAGCGTCACAAAATTTTTGTGAGTAGTTTTCTTCAAAGACTCAAACTGAACAGAAATAATTATTCTCAAATCTTTGTTCCGAGAACCACGCACACAAATCTTATATAAAATGAAAGCTTATATTCCATAGATTCTGAAGAACTTTGTAGCAAAATATAAGTTAATCACAGCGCGAGCGATGCAAAAGTTAATTTGTGAGTTTCCCGTGAATATCGCTTAGAAACAAATGTAAATATCAATCAGTTTGAAAAAAAAAAGACAAGTAAAATAGATTGAGAATATAAATTTGTTGCTTGAAATTTGTTTCTTGTTTAGTCTTATTTAGATTTGAAAGTATGCACTGGGCCATGTGTCGGCGAACCAACTCGACACGCTTGTCGGCGAAGCGGCCTGTCGGCGAAACAACCGCAACTGGGTCACTGAGCAGAATGCCAAAAAGGTTGTGAAGATGCTGTGCAGCTTGCAGCTTGTTATACTGTTGTGGCAAAATACACTCCTTACACTTATGTCACGTTTTCTCACACCTCTGGCTCTGCGTCTTGATTTTAGATTTGCATGTAATTTATCTTGGGAAAACATTTCAAACATAAGTTAAATGCGAAAGCTTAAATCAAGATACAGAGTAATTTATGCAGTTGGGGATGATACAGAGGGCCTCTAGTAAGCCTAATACTACCTCAAAACGCGAGTCACATCATTCGATGAAAGTAAGAATATCTCTTGAAAGACAGCGAGAGCTTCGTTTGTTATCCTCTTGACTAAGTCACCCCTTACGATTTTAAAACATACAAACAATTGTTTTTTAAAAACAAAAAAAACCTTCAAAACTAGGCATATCACGAAAAACATGGAAGCATCTACATCACGGTGTATATCGGGCAAGCCGCAAAGTGACAACTCTGCAGAATATATCAAGTCTTCTCTACAAATCCACGTCTTTTAGGCATTATAATACTCGCATAAACCCTACCTATTTTCTGATTCAGTTTCCTGGCGCTTTCTCTTCATAATCACGCCGACATTATTTAACAATTTGACCACGTTCTGGTTAAAACCGGCATTGATTCATGCGTGTAGTGTGAGAAACTCAAACTCGGCCGCCATCTTGCCTTCGCGCCAAAAAGCGAGCCTCGTTATGAAGTTACCACAGCAAACCCACCAACATAAAGATGTAAACACAACAACATGGCGACCGCTTTTGGCTGGAAGAAGAAAACAGCACAAAATGTGAGCAGAAAAAGGGCGCGAGCTTTCGACGAAAGCGAGCAGAGAGACGACTCTTCGTTCAATGAAGCCTTTGAGCTGGACTGGCGGGTTCTGGTGAAAAGAAGCGCGATATTTTTGGAGGATAATGTGACCAAAGGAAAAGACTGAAATCAGAAGGGGCGGCCTTAGCTGAACAGGAGAGGTTTGAGCAGCTTTCTTGTAGATAATTTTCTTTATCTGAATTTTCAATCAAGAAAATGTATCGGTTGTAAATGCAAGAAAGCGTTAATACAGATTAATAAATGGATAAAATCTCGTTCCCAGGGTCTTCTGGGTAATTTTCAAGATGGCGGGTCACTGACCCTGACATACAACCTCGTCCCCAGGGTCTTCTCTGTCATTTTTCAAAATGGCGGTTGACTCGGAAAACAAAGGACAACCTCGTTCCCATGTTTCGTTTCCATTTTCCGTTTCGTTTCCTCGTTTCCATTCCTCAGGGTCTTTCGCTTGACCAACTGCCATCTTGAAAATTACCCACAAGACCCTGGGAATGAGGTTGCCTGACATAGGCTGGGGCCTTTCCACAGGGAGACCGCCTAAGAAAAAAAGAGGTCAAATAAAAACAACCAGGAAGAGAGGGCACAAATCGGAGCTAAAATTTACGTTAATTTGTGTCATCTTCCCGGCTGTCCACCAGCAATATCAGATTCTAACTGTTTTTCTTTGGTTGTCTCCCTGTGGGAAGGCCCCAGCCTTTGCCAGCGTCTTCTTCTGAGTGACCTGCCAAATTAGCCATAAGACCCTGGGAACGAGGCTGAAGAAGCTGATGCTGGTACGCAACTGAATAACTTCTCCCTTTGTAGATACTGGGAGGCAATTGGAAAATGGGATGAGGCCATGTGCTTACTACCCAAAGATGAGACTCTTTATGAAATGAAAGCGCAGGTATACTGTAAATTTCTCCACTCTAGCTGTGGTGGCATGTCACTTTAGAGTGAGTTTCAAAAAGGGGGCTGAATCTCCAATACTTGTATATTTTAGTGCCTCAGGGGTCAACTGATGGGTATGCAAACTACTTGTTATGACTTATCAAGGCTTTGTATTTCCCAGGCTCTGTTAGAGTTGAATGAAGTGTTTCCTGCTATTCAAGCTGCCCAGATAGCAGTTGAACTGAACCCTTTATGGCCAGCAGCATACCAGACACTTGGGCGAACACAACTTGGCTTTGGTGAGGTAGAAATGGTAAGATGACCTAGTAGCACAGTACAGAGACCCCCCACCCATCATGCTTTTCATGAGTACCCCCTGGGGTTTTGCTCATTTGCATGTAACTAATGTCAGCTAAAAGAATGATGCATACACAGATGCTTGTTGTCAAATTTCAGGCTTTACATAACTTCTGCAAAGCAGCTCATTTAAGACCAGATGATAAAGAGGTACGTAAAGTAGCCCAGTGAATTTATAAGCATTCATGGTGGTAATCAAGTTTATAAGATGAGCCTCGAGTTTGACTATGGTAACAGACTCTCCTTTTTTACTGTGTAGCTTTGGAAAGAAGACTTGCTTTGGGCACAGAAACTTCGTGCTGAGGAAAGACAACGAGAGGCAACCGAGGCAGTCCATAACAAGAAAGAGGAGCTGCATATTGATTTAGAATACTACTGAGAACATAAAAAGGAGTTTGCAAGGCATGAGTGATGCGATAAGATACCTACCACAACTCATGGCTTCCAAGGACAATTGCAGAAGGCAAAGGAATTAGTTGGCTCAAGCCCAGGAGAAGAAAATTGAATTTGCCACAACCTTTATCAGATCTTTTACAACAGAAGAGGTGATCAATATGGAAGGTGGTCTTGCTGGGGTTAGTCCTGGTTACTGGTGACTTACTAGGTGTTGACTAAGAAGGAAAGATAGGAAACAGACATTCTAGTGTCTTTGATGACATTTGAAATATATTTAAGCATTAGTGCTTCACATCGTAATGAACACAGTTGCATTGTATTGTTGCAGTAGCTACAGACATCAGTCACATTAAAAAGATTGAAGGTGAATTAATTGGTACAAAATATGTATGTATATTTTTCCTTAATAAAAGAGTTGAGGATAAACTATACATTATACCGAAACAACTCTCAATAAAACATTAATTCCTCTTTTTCAGTATAAACTATAATACAAGCAGATGAAGCCCCGTCTTTATTTCAGGCAAGCTTGTTCAGAAAACACATAACGTTTTCCATGAACTCCTTGCTCTCTGTAGTTTCCAGTCTCAACGCTTGAAACATCGGATGTGGAGGACTTGGCACAGCAGGGCAGTACAGCTGATTTAGGAGGAGCCAGACAGCATCAGGCTCAAGAGACAGAAAACCCTTGAAAGCAGTCACACATGCCTGGGAATGTACAAGAAATCTATTTTAATTAACGCTGAAATACCAAAAACTTCAAAATACAGAAGATTTCGGCTCCAAGCCAAGCACAAAATCTGATGGTTTTTCCAGTCTATAAAAAAGGACTGAAAAGGCGTTGCCAGACAGTGTACAGATTTTGGAAAAGAGGGTTGTGAGCAAAAAAGGTTTTACATGAATTTAATGACTTTTCTAGGTACACGCGATAACATCATGATCTCACAGAATGGCAAGGTAATTGTCTTGTCATGGGATAGAAAGAAAAGTTCAGGATTGCCTCTGGGTACAATACAGGTATTCAGGAATAAAACACATTCAAGTTCAAGCTAATACTTCATGATTAATTACCTGCTGCAGTGGGAGGGGCTGCCTGCTGCTGAAATACACAGAACATGTGATGCACACAAGATCCAACTCGGCCTCATTAATATTCAACTGCTTACACAGGCTACCCAAACCCTCCAAGGCCACCAGTTGTAGCTTGCATGCGTGTGAGTGTATGTAGCCTGGACCAGCTTTGAGGCTGGTAGCTGATTGCTTGTCCATGAATGAGAGGAGGACAGGGATAACGTCCTTAATCACTCGTCTCCGCATGAAGTCACCAGAACACTCTGACATGGTACATATCACATTCACCGTCTTGACTATAACCACCTGGGAAGACCGGAAGAATAAGAAACATTTGTTGGAAAAATATTGTTTCAATTTGATCAATAAATGTCTTTTTGTTAAAAATCGAACGGCTGACAGTTTTGTCCACTAAGGACCAAATAGGGAAACAGCGGTGAGAAATCTTAAGAGATTGAAGACTTCCTATTGAGTGCCTGTGTGTAGTTAGCAACTCGGGGCTACACTTACGACTACATTAAACGTATCACAGCCATGATACGATACTAACTATTTTGTGTTTATGTTTGACGCTTCGAAACTAAGGAAAATATTAACCACATTTCCTACCTCAGTATGACCATGTTAGCCTGAGGCTAAAATTAATGCCCACCATTTTAAAAATCCCAAAATATCAGCAAACTCATACCAGCTCAGAATCCTTGAGTCGTTTGGTTATAGGAGGCCACACCCTGTGTATCATGGGCAGGAGGTCGTTCTCGTGAGGTTGAATGGCCTGAACAGACTGTGCTACTGTGTCCAACACAAGAAGGCGTACCACAGGAGATTTGCAAGCCAGGAAATGGACACACTTTTCTAGAACCTGAGAAAGAAGTGATTCAATTGATTTATCATATCTGTAAACACACAGGTTGTGACTTAACAATTTTTTCTGTACATCAGTACCGTAATAAATGCACAGATGATGTCATGAAATCTCAACTTTAAATGTGTTCCCCATCTGGCATGTGACCCATCAACTAACCTGTGTGACATACTTGACATGTCTCGGCACTTCCCGCATAACATCAGGAGTGTACAAATCTTCCTCGTCATGGACTTCATCCCCTTCTGACACCTCGTCAGCTGTCTCAAGCTCCTCCTCCTCAACATCACCCAAAGCCTGTCGCTTGCTTTTGTAATAATCTGTAGCAAACTGGAAGATTTCTTGTGGGAACGATTCATTGCTAGATTTAGTCGAGCGTCCACTGGATGAGGCATCACCTGACACCTCAACCTGTTCATCCTAAAATGATAGAGGGAATATGGCAATTTTCAATGAACCTGCACAAGATATTTGGATAGCATGCGTGGAGTTTCTTTCTGCAATTCAAAACATGCCAGTTCTTGTAAAGGTTCGTTTTGGCCTCTAAAATACCCTCCCTTTTAAGTACGCGTTAGGATCGCACCTAAATACCACAGCATGGCTGCTTAGCTAGGGAAGTATCATTAATATTAATTGTTACAAAACAATGAAAATCAGTTGTTTTCTTATTCGAAACATGTAAGGGGATGTCGCAATCCAAAAGGCAGTCTTGCATGAGACGTAACCTATAATAGCACAGATTGACTTTTTATTTTGACACTTGCACTTGCACAATGGCATGCTCACAAGAATCTGCGAACTGAAGGAGGCGAGCTTCCAAGGAAGAAGAAGCAGGGAATGTAGATTGTTGCCAAATCAAATCACGATATTAATTGTTACAAAACAATGAGAATCAGTTGTTTTCTTATTCGAAACATGTAAGGGGATGTCGCAATCCAAAAGGCAGTCTTGCATGAGACGTAACCTATAATAGCACAGATTGACTTTTTATTTTGACACTTGCACTTGCACAATGGCATGCTCACAAGAATCTGTGAACTGAAGGAGGCGAGCTTCCAAGGAAGAAGCAGGGAATGTAGATTGTTGCCAAATCAAATCACGATCTTCTACCACTTAATGTGCGCATGCCATAGAGCTGAATGGAAATGGGGCCAACTCTACAGACAATTGCAGATTCATGGAAGATTAGCGCAGCTTACCTTTGCATCTGATAACATAGAAACATTTCCACCATAAGCAGAATTGTCCACAGGGGCTGCAAACCACCTGCCTATAGCACACACTAGTGTATGTAGCACCTTCATTAGCATGTATATCAGCTCATCTGGGTACAGATCCATCACTGCAAACATGTCTTCTAAAGTGTCTTCAATGATATCCAAGATATCCGCATTACTGTACTCAATCATAACTTGCAATACACGAGGCGCTCTCCTGTTGACGAACACGAACTTGAAATCCAGGGCGATAGAATTGACCAAGTAGTCGGCATTGCGAGAAATAAGCTCCTCAACAGAGTTGTACCCAAGGCTCTGGCATATTAAAAGAGATGTTCCATATGCTGCTCTGCTGACCGCAGCATTTTCATCCCCTACCTTTGCGAGTATGAGGTATAAGGTCTCTATAAGAAATCCTTCAAATTCTTTGCCAAGGACTCGAGCAAAAGTGCCTATTCCTTCTAGCATCAAGCAGATAAGCTGAATATTGCTGTTTAACATCTCAAAGCTTGTTACTTTCTTGAGGGGTTGTTTGGATTCTGTCTGAAGAAGCAGCTCCTGTTTTTTGGGATCAGGAATAGTTGTCAAGTCAGCAGCATTGGATGTTGGTAGGTTCCAGTTCTTATCTGATGTGTAGGCTGGTATTAAAAGCTCAATGGTAGTTAGTAGCTCATGGAATCTCCCCTCTGTTGCATCTTTGAATTTGTTTCCTGGAATAGAAGACATCTATTCAAACAAATTTGTCACTTCCTAGCTGCTTTGCTAGCATATTCAATATTTCTTTTTCAGACTGTCGAACCTTGAGACATGAAATTGAGATGGTTTCATATACCTACATTTGAACACTCCCCACCCATGCACTTGTCAGTTTCTGAAATCGGCTTTGAAATGTTTTCTGTTTCCTGACGTAAAGGAAACGTTGACATGCATTCAATCGCGATATTGTTATGAATGACATCTGAAGCGTAGCCAGCATTTTGGAAGGGGTGGGGTCGCAACTACTGAAATTGTATGATTCTTGCAAATTTTGCCCATCTTCATCATTTAATATTTTTGTCTGAAAAGGGGGTTACGGACATCCGAGACTACTACGCCCCTGCACATAAAAATCTAAAATTAATACAAATATATTTTTTAGTTTACATCAGGATTTAGGAATTTCAAGAGTTGGGTGCAGATGCAGCAATTTGCATTTTTCTACTGATTCATATTAATTATAAAAAATTGTACCTGATTCTTGCCAATTTCCCTGATCACAGAATCCAATAATTATCTCGTTCAGAATGAACACTGCCTGTTTCTGTTGAATCTGTGACTCATGAAACAATTCCAGAAAGTTATCAACAAGTAGAGACAAGTCACCATGACGACCAAGTAACTTGCATGATGATGCAAGAGCAACCTTAACATTTTCATCTCTGAAGTGTTGGAAGCGATATCTTGGGAACTGGCTTGTGACAACTTTGTCAGCAGGAAAAGAGATGGGATTCTGGCCTTGAGTATCTGATGGCAGTACAGCTGACTCAAAGAGAGAGGGAGTTTTCTCTTCAACGATTACAACATCTGAGATATCCAGTTCCAGTACCTAGTGTCATGCATTAAGATAAAATGTAATCAAAAATTCAGAGTAATGCTATTGCACAAGAATTGGAAAGGAAAACATTTTACTGTTTAAAATAATGGCAAAACAGGTTAATATTTTCAAAAAAGTCCAGGCTTTACTGTTGCC
This sequence comes from Scolanthus callimorphus, assembly GCA_033964015.1. Taxonomy (NCBI): domain Eukaryota; kingdom Metazoa; phylum Cnidaria; class Anthozoa; order Actiniaria; family Edwardsiidae; genus Scolanthus; species Scolanthus callimorphus. The sequence continues at coordinate 1,375,221 of CM066916.1, forward strand.
AGAGCCAGCACTAAAGGTGCATAGCTATCTGTCCACATGCAATAAAATGTCAAAAGCAAAAATGCAACAATGAGCCAAGAGCAAATATTGCACAATAAAAAACAATGTCTTGGTTACCTAAGGCTATGCACACTTGATTAATGATAATTGTGTTTTTCTTACATACCTGCATGAGGGCATGGGATAATCTCTTAAGATGTGATGATGAAACTAAGAAAGGTTTTATGTTGTTGCCGAGAAGTTCTAGATATCCATTAGCCCTCTTGAGTGTAATCAGTTTGTTGGTGTCATCACCACCTCTCATTAGTCTTGGCAGGGATGTCAGTAGGGAATGGAGATTCTCTTCTAATATGGAAAGTAGAGGAGTGTTATCTGAAAAAAAAAACAAAGAAAAGTATTTTGACAACATGTGGATATGCTGGTGTGAGATCCATGTGTTACCTCTGCCTCCTGCCTGGTTTACTACCACAACTGCCTGGTTTCCCGCTACAACTGTCTGGTTTACAACTTAAAAACTTCCTGACTTTCTACTAACTGCCTGGTTTACCACTAGAACTGCCTGGTTTACTACCCAAAGTTGTTAAAGGAAGGTTACCATTCCCTGTATGATTCATCACCTGCAGACAACTTCTGTGATGCAAACTCTTCCAAGCATGATTTAGAGTGAGTTGAAACTTGCACAAATTCATCTTCACTGAGGCCAACCAACACATCAACAAGTCCTGGCACTGATTCCTGTAAAGCGCTTGAGCAGTTCATAAGCAAAGCATGGCACAAGTTTACCACAGAGAGCCGAACTTTCCAGTTGGCATGTCCTATTGTTGTGGAACAAAGTTTTTCTATCAAAATCTTCAGTTTTGAAGCAGTTTCTGCAATCCATTGTTTTGTCTTGTGAATCCGAAGTTGTTTTGTCTTGTAATGCTGCTGTGTAAAATTTGAAGTGTTTGAGGTAATTTCACTTCCCTCATCATTTGATTCATTTTCAAAGTGTGATTCCTTTACACACATGGATGAAATTGCTGCAGCCAAATCATTCTCATTATCACTATCATTTTCCAAGTTAGAATCATTAAGTGTCATTGTCACAATCTCATGAAATATATCCACAGCTTTTATTAAGACTATATGCCCTTGCTGAGAATCTCCACTTACTATTCGGCATAATGTCATTGAAATTCCAGGGAGAAATGATGCCATTGCTATCCCTGATTCTCTTTTGATATTAAACACTAACTCTTGATTTATCATTTGATCATTATAAAAGGTGGATGTGTCTCCATGGTAACCATCATGATTGACAGCTGACACATTAAGGCGATGTGAGTCAGTTTCACAAAATGCAAGCTTTTTTAAACAATCCATTGCTTCAATTTTAAGTTGTCTTGCCTTGTCCTGCTCTGCAGTAACAAGGAGTAGTGATATTGCATGACCAAGTGCAGGAAGAAACCGATTCCCATACATAACTCCCCTGATCACCAATGCTGTTGAATTTAGCAAGGACGTAAGACAAGTAATAATCGCTAACTTCAATTCCTCTGACAAGTCAGCTACTTTACCAGGCTCTTTTGAGCTTAGAAGCACTGTCAAACTAGTAAATAAATCCTCAAATACGCTGAAATTTTCTACTTTTGTTTTTCGCAGAAATACCCCGATGCAACTGACGGCGTCCTGCTTGAGTTCATTGGAGATTCCCTCCCGCTGAAGGACAAGCTTGAGAGGGAACAACACGTATTCACTTAGCCTTTGAAGGTGTCCGGGGTCTAGTCCTTCAAGTGAGCTTTGCAAAGTTTGCACTCCAGTCCGCGTGGGTTCTTTGGCGATCTTCGTGCAGATTGGCCGAAGAGAATGAAATATTTTGCTCGGATCTGATGCCATTGCCATATCACAAATTAATAAAGGCAATTTTTGAATACTTCTTTGGGATGAAACGTTTTATAATGTCATGTGCGCCGATGTGCGCCCGCCACCGGCCATTTTCGCGGCCATATTGGACGAGATAGCAAAAGGGAACTGGGGTCAAACAACACAGGAAGCCCATATATTTTATTGTTTCTTTCATTTTAGCTTTCTCGAACTTGATGGTCATTAGGTAAAATTAATGACATGTAACGTACATTTCGATTTTCCTGAATCTTCATTCCCTTTTTCGTGTCGATTTTCACATTTAAAAAGTTCCTCAAAATCAAAGTACCAATTTGTTGATCTTACGCGGTCTTCCTGTGGCACAACCCTACGGGTAAAGGTCACGTGACAGAGGACTGGGTCTTAATGTTGACTCGAGCAGTTTCGAACACAAAAATCAACAAACCACCAAACTCCTTTCTCCTCTTGAAAAACTTCCCTTTTTCATCATTTTTGCACTATTATGAAAATCAACAAGCAGGTTCAGTACAAAGTAGAAGTTTCAGCGTCCACTTTTTCGCTTGTTTTTGCTGATGTCGTTAGACGACAAAGCCGGAGAGGGCGTTCTAAAGCTGGACACTCTTCCGGAAGATGTTCTGTTTTTGATTCTCAGGTATTGTGACTGGAAAAGCTTATTGAATTTAGCACGTGTGAGTCGAGCTTTGAACCAGGTGGCGAGTCATGACTCTGTATGGAGGCCTATCGGTCGGAGATGTGTGAACCTTCGTTCGTCGGATAAAAAGTAAGCGAGAAAACCACTAACAGATTTAGGCAGATTAAGTGCTACGTCAGACTTTCTCCAGATAGATCACCTATAATTACACATGTTCGATTAAAGGCAGCATTTAGCTGACGTGGACTTCCTGTACACAATACTAAAATACTACTTCAGCGTACCATTTAGTTTGTAGGTATCATTATTTCCAATCAAATATTGTGTTTTAAGTAATGGGGAGCACTTCCTAATTACTGTTACAAGCTAACGATTTGTAATACCTTATTTTAGTCAAATCACACTAGTGGTCTATTGTCAATGCTGCATTGTGATTGGTTGAGCTTCTAGTAGGCTATAAGTTATAACCTAATATATAGATCTAGGCACTGCCTAAAAGCAAAGCTCCGAATGAAGCCCCAACTGACCTTGAAATCAAACCCTCTTCATCACCCTCTTCACCACTAAGGCCTAGTTTATACGTCACATTTAAATAGACAAATTTATTTGGTCAATTTAATTTGTCTGTGCAACATATAAAATGGAGGTTTGTTTTATACGACAAATAAAATAAAACGAAAACATGCTACAGACGTTGTATACGTCCGGGGTCGATGTATACAATGTCTTGGACGAATTTAATTTTCGACCTTTTTAGGTTTGTTTTATACGTCGCATTTCAGATGAATTTAATTGCGATAATTAAGTTCGTCTGAATTAAATTCGACCGAAATACGATGTATAAACTAGGCCTAACACAGCATCCTACCAAGGTTGACTGCTTAGCCTCATATCCCTTTCTGAGATGTATATTTTTACAATTTGTTTATATCACTGATGACGTTAAACTGTAACCACGCAGTTGCACCAAGTTTTAAGTTCATCCCTAAGATATTAACCTTTTAGTCTTGTTTGATGATGTCATCGATGACATCATACCATATGACTACCGTATTTACTGGTATATAAGACGCACTTTTTTCACTCCCAAATGACCTTCAAAATCGGGATGCGTCTTATACACGGAACGACGCATTTTGTAATTTGCATAACAGCAAAAACCTTTACAAATTGCCTGATTCATGGTTGTGTGTTTGGTTGCCAAAAAAAACTAGGATTTCCATCCGTGAAACCTGCCAGCAGGTGTTTGAGGCTGTTTTTATTGCAAAAATCTTGGAGTTCGTAGTCGCGAGCGCCATTTTGGATTTTGTCATTCGGCCCAGGCCGCACATCCAAAAATTCCACATGGCGCTTGTTCGCACTCGCGACTACGAACCCCAAGATTTTTGCGATAAGAACAGCCTCTAAACGCCTGCTAGAAGGCTACAATGTGTAGATATTTTAGCACAACTATTTAAACTTTGCGTGAAATTGCGTGTAGCACAAGCTTTATCTCAAACAAACAAATAAAACGAAGAAACCGTCGGAATATTTTACTCATCTGTTCCTGGGGAGTACACATCTTGAGAAAAATACCTGTTGTTCGTGTATTTCTTTCTGAAAGTTTTGTAGCACACAATGCACATCATTAGAAATCATTAGAAAGTAATTTTTTTGCGAAAATGACCTTGAAAATCCAGGTGCGTCTAATATACAGGTGCGTCTTATATAACGGTAAATACGGTATGCAGTTGAACCCCCCTGTCACTTAGATATTTCACCCAAGTTTGGTTGTGTGAGGTTCATCCCTTCCTAAATATATAAACCTTTTCTCGTTTGATGACATCATTGATGACATCATACCACGTGACCACCCTGTTGCACCCCCCTTGCCACTTAGACTACTTAACCCAAGTTTGGTTGTTTGAGGTTCAAACCTTCCCATGATATTAAACCTTTTCTCGTTTGATGACATCATTGACAGCGTCATACCACATGACTATGCAGTTGCATCCCCCTTGCCACTTAGATTATTTCACCCAAGTTTGGTTGTCTGAGGTTCATCTCTTCCCAAGATTTTTGCCTTTTTATAGCTCCCGTGGGAGCTCTGCTACTAGTAGCAAAAATTGTCCAATTTGAAAGCCAGAAAATGGCAAATGACCAGACCAGAAAACGTTTTTCGCTATGCAAATTGACCTACTAGTGTGCTTTGGTTAAAAGAAATCATTCCTCTCACCCTCATGTCCTCTGAGTCAATAGCCCTTTTACCCTTCTCCCTCATTGACTCAGAGCCCATTCAGGCTCAAGGAATAATTGTTAAATATAAGGACCTCATTGAAAAACTCTATGAAGATATGGACAGGCTGAATGATATCATTATTGACAGAAGCAATTCCATAGATTCATTACCATGATACCATTGTTCAGTGCCCAGAGAAAACATTTGATTTGCAAAGTTCAGCCAACAACTGGCAGTTATCAGGTAACCAGTTCTAGTATGTACCATTACTTCCAATCACCAGTTCTCTAATTGGCCCAAGTGTTTCCACTGCTTTTGTTTATTAAAATGGATTTCTACTTGATTGTAGGAACTACGAGAGCTGGAAATCTCTCTGCAAAGTGTCTGTTAATTGGGTCAGGGGGCACTGTAGAGATCGCTGCCTACTGAAGTTTAAATGCAAGTAAGTTGCATTAAGTTTTTTTGTCTAGGGGAATGTTACAAAGAAATATCTCTCTGGTTTTACAAAGCACATGCATCAGAAATTGCATACAGCACCGACTTTCTTCATTGACGTTCAAATAGCACTTTGTAAGAGAACTGAAAAGATCTGTAAGACCAGCCCTCTCCCAAAAAAAGACAAGGGAAAAAACAATTTTTACACGTCATGTGTTTCATGAAATGTTTCACCACTGACAATACTTTTGACTTCTGTGTTGACATCCTTTATTTTGTTTCAGTTATATGCCATGTGTACAGCTAGGCCGACCACAGCAGATGTTGGTTTCCATGGGCACAGACATTGCTGTGTATCACAACAAGAAGAACACTCGTACCTTGTCACTTTGGCAACAACAAATGACCTTACATGGTCATGAAGCTGATGTTGGAAAGTTTGTGGTACGAGGTGGTCAAGTAATCAGTTGTGGTATGGATAAGACTGTACGTACCTGGAATCTCAAGACTGGATATTGCGATGGGGTGTTCACTGGACATACCAATGGGGTTTATGGGGTTGATGGTTATGGGGATGTCATAGTATCTGGTGGCCGAGACAGAGTTGTTAAGGTTAGTGTGTCAATAAAATCATATTAAAAGACTGGATAGTGACTATAGTTAGTTGCACTATATGTACATACCTATTTTAATAAAGGTTGCTTGTGCAATTGGGTATTTGGGACACAATGCAATGGTTTCCTTTGTCATCCTCATGGGCTTTGCTAAATTTTAAAACATTTATTATAATATTGTTCTCTCTTTAGATATGGTCCAAGCAATCTAGGACATGTGTCCAGGCCCTTCCAGTACATGACCATATATGGTGCATAGGCATTAACCCTATTGCAAGGTAAATATTATGAGTGTACTACAACTGGTTATCCAGTGTTAACAGTGTACCCATGAATCACCTTCAATTTTGTCAGGACTTTTCTCAGTGGCACAGCAGGTCATGCAAGTGTTTACCCTCCTCTACAGCTCTGGAGTTTGAGCAGGTAAGAAACTCAATTTAATAAGCAGTAAATCATGCAAAGCTTGGTTCTATGGTTCAGGGCTTATTAGGGTGGGCACAGAATAATGACTTGGACCAACTCAGATTGGCTCTTACTGGACACATGAATACTACTGTAAACTTGGTTCATGGTGACATTTGTATTTTCCCCTTGTTTTAGTGGTCGCTTGATATCAGTTCTAAGTACAGAAGATAGAAGATCAGGCCTGGGTGTGTTGTCAGTTTTATGGGAATCTCCCTTCACCTTCTTGTCATGTGGTTATGACACTAACGTTAGGTTTTGGGATGTCCGTATGCCCTCAGAGTAAGTAGAATCAGCTATTGGTACATGTTTTTCCATTTTTAAAGTATTGATTATCTATCACAGTAGGAGTTGTTTCATCAAAACAGCTATCTCATGACCCTCTCGAGAGAAAATGATGTAATAGGGGGAGTATGGGAAGAGACCACATCATCTTATTTTGCATCTGGAATGTACAGGGGGAGGGGGCAAACCACAAGACTGGAATCACATGTCACTTCAAGAGTAGCTCACACTTCTTTTATCCTAACTTTCCTTACTGTGAAGACATTTTGAGTTAAAATATGTTGAGTGGACATTGATTGTAGTTTTCTGATAGCTTTCTTACTGGATTATTGAAAAAGTGTCCCTCTCTAGCAAGATTTGCTCTGATTGTTTTGACAGCTCAGCATGTGTTCTGAAGTGGGAAGATCCTCATGACTCAACAGTGTACTGTATTGACTCAGACAGCCAGTGGATGGTTGTCAGTGGAACAAGCAGATATGGAGTGGTAAGGAGAATTCCTTGTCATAGTGTGTTTCTTTATTCCTTGACTTCCATATCCGTACATCCGTAGCTTGGCCTGGATATTCTTTTAGTCTTACCCCATTTTGAGCTTTTAGGTTTCTCAAATGCACCATGACATTGCTTATCACTATTTCTATTGCTTATTCTGTTTCATCTGATTTTTTTCTGAAGGTCCGTGTTTGGGATAAACGATTCAGGAGATGCATTAGGGTAAGTTTTCCCTTATTTGCATCACAATCAAAACTCCCACGAGAGTAATTAAAATTGTGAATTGGCACATAGGGAGAGAACAAAACTGCACAACTCGCTGCACTTCAAGATTTTGAAGCGTTTATCCCCTTTCTTGTTTTCAGTCATTTTATGCCGGAAAAACTTCCAACAGCCCTGTGTACTCGCTGCGGTTCAATAGAACCATGTTGTTTGTGGCCTTGGCTAATGGATTAAGGACATTGGACTTTGCCATTTGACCAACACAAGAGTGAATTTTATATGGGTGGTCAAGGACTCTCCAATCAGTCCTATCTCTGGAAGATTTCTGTTTGTTTTGCCCTTTGTCGACCTCTGTGTGGCTTCACAGAAAACGTATTTTGGAAAGTCTAAACTATATTATTTCTATTTATTAACCCAGTTTTCCAGCAGTTAGTAACTTGCTAGAGTGAGATGCGCGCTATTCTTCCTTTTTGGAAGGAATCCATAGCTTCTCACAATAAAATTCAGTGAGGAGATGAGATGGTTTTCAAACATCATTTTCCCTAAAAGAAATTGGAATGCGACTTATAATTATCTATAATTACACACGATAAATCTTCTCTATAGTAGTCGCTCTAGTCTTTATTATACAACAACACTAGTAAATCGCTTGCTCTGATTGGTCGAGAGCCATGTTGCTATAAGAGTACGGATACTCGGTTGACAAAAATCCCTGTTGTTGTATAAAACAAAAAGATTTCTTTGTGCGTATGTACTGTAATAGATACACAGATCAAGACGTCACAGAATGTGATGAACAACAGTCGCAACATTCTGTGACGTCATCTGTGTCTATTACAGTACACACGCACGCAAAACGAGATCTTTTTGTTAACTAATGGAACTAGACAGAACGTGTCACGAGCCAGTCACATGCAGGAGCGTAGCTACCAATACGCAAAGTACGCACCTGCAGCTAAAATGTTCACTTTGTTATACTTTTTCTGATGTTTTTCTGATGATGGTGTCTATCAAACTACTCTCTTGCGCACCTTACAAAAAAGCGCTAGCTACGCCCCTGACATGGAATATCAGCTGAAGTAGTTCTACTAAATGGAGAACTTATGGACTTATGCCTCTTTTGAGTCAACTGTGTTGTGAGAAGTATGTTAAATGCTGCAGATTTGTTCATAATAACACGCCTCGATTGATTTCACCCTTTGGACAGACACGGGCATATTTTTGGAAGTGAGCGGTATTGAAATTCAGTGGTTTGCATGCCAAAAGAGTGAACTATATTATTCCTTTAGGTATAGTAAATTTATTATCCTACCGTGGGAACAAGAATTTGCACTGGTTTGCTTATTTATGCTTACAATGTAAGTTATTGACAACTGGAAATGTTTGTAGCATAGAAAGGGTGATTGCAATGATATGTAACCTTATGTTTTACTCGTAGAACAATATGTAACTACACCTATTTCAAAAAACGTTGCATCGTCACAATTGTCTGTTCCCTGCTAGCAGTGGCCACTTCTATCTTGTTCTGTGTTTTGCAGTGGCTACTTTTGCGTAGTTGAAAAACACAAGAAAACACTAAAAGTAAAAGAAAATGCAGAAAGATAAAACGTAGCCTCTGCTGGCAGGAAAAAATGTCTGTTGAAGAACGCCCTAAAATGCAGCCGTATGATGACACGAATGTGTAAAACACGAATAAAACAGGGTTTATTTAGACTCGTGAGTTTTATGTAAACTGTTGCATTTGCTGCATCATGAACTCTGATGGTTGGACGTTTGAAAAGACAATGGTTGCTCACATTGGGAATGACCGCCTCAGCTCTCGGTTAGCTCAGTTAGTCAGTAGAGAGCGCGTCTCAGGTGTGTGACGAGCGGGAGGTCGTGAAACCAATAAGACGTAGACTCATTTGACAACAGCAGTATTTTTCTGTATCTTTATTTTGTGTACCAGTTGCAGAGTAATTTACAGAATAACAACTGGTTCATAGAATATTCTTTACGAGAAGTTTTTTTAAATATTGTACTTTACTTTTTTGTACTTTAAATATATAAACATTTCTTTGATTTTTGAGGAATACCTCGTGGACTATAATGCAGTCCTATAAATATATGCACCAAGAATGTGGCAGCATTTTAAAGGGGTGCCACTTAGAAGAAAGGATTGAATGATGTACAATAGAAATGTAACATCTCGGCTAAATATTATACAATGCCGCATAGAAATATGAAATCCCAAAGTAGCTCTGTCTACATGGGAAAGAGGGCTTCCCAATTCGGAGGCCTGTATACAAGCTGCAAAAATTGACTAGCTGCAACAATCCAAGAACAGTGATTTTTGCTAAAATGAATGACTGTTCGAGTTTTTTTTCTTCTGAATTTACAATCATAATACTTTTATATAAAAGTTCAGTGCGACTACGAAGTAGGAAAAACGTCGCTAAAGGAGAAATATACCAATGGGCAAGTAACTTATCATAAGTTATTGAAACCGACATATGTACAAAAGTCCGATTCGTTTAGGAAGAGAAGATATTCGATGCAAACTCTAGAATTCAGTGCCTCTTCTGAGGGTGATGCGACCAAATGGTCTTCTCTGTTCCATATCGATGATCCCCAAGCGAGTCAGCCCTGGTGATTGAAAAGGAGAGTGTTAAGATGTTACTAACGATTCTGGGCCCAATTCATACTATGTAGTTCTCGCTTCATGTTATCCCGTCGGACCAGCATCATCTTAGTCATCATAGATGTGACCACATGCTAGTCATCATAGATGTGATCATTCCCCAAAAATGTTGTTCCTCGAACTTTAAACATCCGTGAAATCGAAATCGCCTAGCTTTTCTATAAACTAACTGATGTTTTGGGAAACTGGCGACCTGACTCTGATTCGAAACATGATTTTGATAACAAAAATTGCATACAGCACCTAGCTCGGCCTTTTTTATTACGAAAGGGCACTTTGCAAAAGGAACGCCCTCAAGGGGACCAGGTGTTCCTGATAGATGGCAAAATAGAAAACTGTAAGTACAACCCCGTATTCATACCCGTTGTTAAAAATAATTGGATGCAACGGAAACGGCTGGTTTAACTGAGAAAGCGGGGAGCAACTTCCAGTCATAGGACTTGTAATATATTACAGATATTATAATAAATGACAAACAATGCAACTGTAAGTGTTTACCCACAGTTCCCTCTAAATCCGATATACCCGTTCCATCTGAGCATTTGTTTTCACGGGAACTCATGCCCGGTGTTAAAACTGCTTGGATGCATTGGGGATAACGGGTTTGACGGAATCGCGGGGACTAACTTCCAGTCTTGAGTGCATGTCATTTTAATTTACTTATCATTTATTATTTAGTATTAGATACTTACAGTTATAAATTATGTAATATATTATATTGATTATAATGAATTACAAGTAATTCAACTGTAAGTGTTTCCCCGCAGTTCCCTCTAAATCCGATATACCCGTTCCATCTGAGCATTTGTTTTCACGGGAACTCATGCCCGGTGTTAAAACTGCTTGGATGCATTGGGGATAACGGGTTTGACGGAATCGCGGGGACTAACTTCCAGTCTTGAGTGCATGTCATTTTAATTTACTTATCATTTATTATTTAGTATTAGATACTTACAGTTATAATTATGTAATATATTATATTGATTATAATGAATTACAAGTAATTCAACTGTAAGTGTTTCCCCGCAGTTCCCTCTAAATCCGATATACCCGTTCCATCTGAGCATTTGTTTTCACGGGAACTCATGCCCGGTGTTAAAACTGCTTGGATGCATTGGGGATAACGGGTTTGACGGAATAGCGGGGACTAACTTCCAGTCTTGTGTGCATGTCATTTTAATTTACTTATCATTTATTATTTAGTATTAGATACTTACAGTTATAAAATATGTAATATATTATATTGATTATAATGAATTACAAGCAATGTAACTGTAAGTGTTTCCCCGCAGTTCCCTCTAAATCCGATATACCCGTTCCATCTGAGCATTTGTTTTCACGGGAACTCATGCCCGTTGTGAAAACTGTTTGGATGCATTGGGGATAACGGGTTTGACAGAAAAGCGGGGACCAGTTTTACTGCATGTTACCAATAAATATAGTTGTTGCACACAATGATATTGCAATGATATTTTGAAAATTCCCGCTGCACCAGTTTAGCAAATGTTTTTTTTTAAAATCTGATACCAAGAATGAGCGCAAGCTGACTATTTTTCTAAAACAACATTTTTTCTAATAAAAATCTCAGTGAACGTCAATTGTTGTTGACACTTTTCAATCTACCGATTAATTCCCATCTGGATATCAGTATTATTTTGAAACCCAATAGTAAATTCTGCTGAAAAATATTCACGAAATCTGTTTTCTAAATAAACACATTTTTGATATCGGAATGCTTATCATTTTTCGAGAATACTGAAAGTTGCATAACCATATTGTCTGTTTTCGAGGCTTGCGATCCCAGAGGAAAACTGTTACCGCACAATAAAGTTCAGCATGGAATTCAGAATTCACAAGTCATCTCGTATAAATACTAGTCGCGAAAGCACTCCGCTGTCACTTCAACATTCACAAGCATGGCGAGCGTACCTGCTAAGCAGCTCAATAGCAAGGTAAGCGTCCTTATCCTTTTTTTCCTCATAACGTTTTGTGCAAAATTATATTAATGCTTTTCCCTTTTGTGTAAAATTACATTAACGCTTTTCCCTTCTTACCTCTCCGCAGAAAATCAGAAGTGCGTTGATAAGTACAATTCTGCCGACAGTGAATGGATGCTCGCTCATAAGCACCAAAATTTCCTTTAGTGGTCAAGAACGAGAGACCGTTGATAAGTTATGGAAAGAGGTTACAACGAAGCGCGACGAATGTGATCTGGCATTGAAAAGGGTTAAAGGAGTGGCTTTCTTTTTCTCCGCCATCGGATCGAAGGAAGTAAAACCCCCACGTAAACCAAAGGAGCAGGACAATGATCATGAAGAAACAAACCAAGAAAAAGAATACCACCCCGCCATCTCGTATTGGCTTGCACTGAAATCGGTGAATGGAATGAGGGTTTCCACAGTTCCAATACACTCGGCTTTACTGGAAATTGGAGTAGAGGCTGATCCTAAATCGCTACCATCGTGTGTCTCAGGAAAAGAGGAGAGCTGTGCTTCGCCATTGTGCCAGATTCTAAAAGACCACAACAACTCGTTTACACAAAGAAAGGTAGACGCTTCATTTGCCCATGGTATAGAGATGCTACAAGAGAAGATTTGTGAAGAGCCCATTGGATCCCCAAGCGGAAGCGAGCGAGTTGTGCGCCTGCAGATAGTGTCGCAGGAATTCAGAAAAACCCTAACAAAAAAGGCAATTCCGGCATTGGCTCAAGCTGGCTTGGTGTTTGACGTATTTGGAATCGAGGAAGCGCAAAATGTCGACATCCCACGGGCGCCAAGCCAAGATCTCGCCTCGCCTATCGGCGTTGCCCTGAATGACGTAGAAAGAGCTATGAAAACACTTGGATATGCCCTATACAGAGGCGAGGTCTATCGCAAGGTAACTTCTGCAAAGTACACCTTTGAACATTGCACGTCTGTAAAGAGGTTTCTCAGCATTCTCGGCCGCAACCCCAAACTCAGGGAGACTATCCTACACCACACGAGCCAGCTCATTTCCATCATGGGAGACCGCGAAAGCGAGATGTGTGATCAGTTGACCATCAACTACAACCTAATCGAAGTTCAAAATGGATGGTGCTTTTCTATTGCAAATCGACAATTTGTAGAGAATGCAATTGAAGCCGTAGGAAAGGTCACTCCAAGAGCGTTCATCCACTACGACCACGAGAAGATTCCAGATCCTGGATATTTCAAGGGTATTCTTGAAAACAGCCTAGACGAAATGGAGGTTTCGCATTTCTGCGAGTACTATTTGAGGCTTCTTAATCACGGAGGAAAGCAGCACAAAGAGAGGGTCTTATGTTTGATAGGGGAGCCAAACAGTGGCAAGACCTCTCTATTTACACCTCTAACTGCCATAATTCCGAAAAGGTAAGGTATTTCTTAATAGCAAGTAACGTGTTTATTGTTGTTCTTTCCTTGTGACCCAAGAGCAGCTGCAAAGAAGGATAGCGCACAATTTAAGAATGGTACTTTTTTGTTTTGTCTCGTTTCAGGTACATTGCGATGATATCGAAACAGCGTGCTTTCAATAAGAGCATGATAGATACCGACACACAAATCATCTTTCTCGACGAGGCCTACGCAAAGATGTTGGATCCTGACGATTGGAAGGTAAATGTCTAAACAGATCGCTGCGATTCGCGTAAGCCTATTCGCAAAGGAAACATGGGCATGTAAATAATGCTTGCTTAAAGAAACCGATCGTTTTTTTTCTATTCTTAATCTTGCAGATGTTGACACAAGGAGGTCTGTCCGCCTACGACAGGAAGTATAAGTCTGCAACACCTCTTGACATTAGATGCCCTATGTTTATCACGTGCCAGACAGACATGGACTTTGGTGTGGAGCACAACGAAGCAATGAAGGTTCGACTACGAAAGTTCCAATTCAAATGGTAAGATAGCTGAAAGAATCCACACCTAGTTCGAGCGTCCGTTCGAATTCGATATAAGCCATAGCCTTCCCTTAGAAGTTTGACAGATTTTCTTTTTTCAACATGAAGTTTGAACACGACCAATATTGCTGGCGTCCAAGAGTCCTTAAAAGAGCACGCGATGGATTGCATTTTGTGGGCTTCAACAAGAGCAGTCACCCCGGAAGATGAAGTGCCTTTAAGGTTACCAAGCGCGCCGAGCACATCGCTAGACGATGCCGAAAAGGAGCGTATTAGCCTCGCCAAGTTGGAAGATAGTGAAAGTGGAGAGAACGAGGATGGCCTAGATGACTCGGAGGAAGACTTGGACGAAGAATCCATTGCAGCTGACGCGCCCGCATTGATTTCGGAGTTCTGGGAGAGAAACCTGTCCAGAATATCGAAGGAGAGAGAAAAAGCGCCCAAGCAAGGTATAAAGGAAAGGCAGCTCGCCCTAATCGGAGCCGAAATCAAGCACGTTATGGACGATACGGAGAAGGATCTACAGGAGAGAGAGGGAAGGTTTATAGAAGAGACTAGGCGTCGTTGGGTTGCAATTGGCATGATAAAAGAACAAGATGCCCATCTGTTAGACAAGGTCGGCGGGCCGTATCACCCAAATATAGAAAAGTCGAGGGACGAATACTTCACAAAGAAAAGGGAAGAGGAGAGGCAACAGCTGGAAGAGAATGCACACCATTACTACAAAAATGAGTGGGTGCTGCAGAAAGAAAGAGAATTGATAGATCTACAGAAGCAGGAGGACTCTGCCACTGATCGAGAGGTGAAGAAAGCCCTGCAGTATATGATTGGCGTCGCCGTGGAGGCTCTAAAGTTGCATTTTAAGAAGGACGAGGTCACAGGCTTGGCAACGCTTGTATTGGAAGAGCGAAGACGAATCTGCGTCGAGATGGGATGGACGTCGCCCCAACAAACCCAACAAATAAGCAGCATCTGGGAAGCACTCCCTTTTCCTTGTGAGAGTATGCCGCTACGCGAAGAAGAGAGTTGCGAGGAGGACAGCGACATCGAAATATTCATAACACCAGATCCAGGGCAAAGCAGTCAGCAATCTACACAAGACAGTGGATTTAAAGAGATGCCTTTCCAAATACATCGCAAACGTGCCAGTCAGACAGCTCCTCCCAAGAGTAAGCACCAGAAAATTCCGGAAGGACAGACACGTTTAACTAGTTTTTTTCCTCGCAAAAATAGCTTGTAAAGCTTAAGTAGTGATTGATCTTTGAGAAAACGCTCGATTTCAAGTGTTTGATATCCGCGCTAATTGTTGTACATGTTCAAATTGAGATAATTTAATTTGTTAACGAGAATCATCAAGAAAGAGTTGTTGTATAAAATGTATGCTATAGTAAGTAAAGAGGGGCGCGCTCGACTGAATGCCCAATACTGATTGTCCCGCGACCAGTTTCATAATAGGCAAGTCAATCGAGCACGCCCTCGCCAAAGACTTTTGGTTTTGCTGTTGCCATGACAACCAAAGGAATAAATGATATTGTTGTTTATTAGTTAATAAAATCAAGCTTGCTAACACTAAATAGCGTATCGGTGTTCTGTTACCATGACAACCACAAGAGTTCGGGATTAGTTACAGCTGTTTCTTTTTCACAAGCAGTACAGCATATTATTGTAGGATAAAAGTATTAAAGTCCTATCGTGTCCACATTTTCCAGGGGTCTCCAGTTGACAGACTCTAGCACATTGAGCTCTTCTTCGATGATATCTTCTCTTTTCACCGGCGAAGAGACAACGTCCATAAACAAGTTATTTCTAGCAATATCACTGTCTTCAAGTTTGATGGCGATAAACAGACAGGCCAAGATAAGTTCTCTTAAAGTAGATTTCTTTCTGTCCTTGGTCTTGTTTAAATGGCGCCAAAGCAATCTTTCAGCCAACACAAAAGTACTTTTTGGAAAATTCAGGGCACAAATCCCTTGAAGAAACTCGCCGGCAAATTTGATATCTTTCATCGTTAGTTCAGGGTGTTTATCCACAAGAATTTCCATGTTCGAGGGTTCGTGTCCAGGCGCAAAAGAGGTCAAATGTTATATTTGCCTTTGAATTTATGAAAGTGCAAAATTCCCAGCATGCTTTTCCAAAAACGCTAGAGTTCGTGATTGGTCCATTTACTTTTCTGAATATTTAGGAAATCGCCGTGTTGCTCGACATAGCAGCGAATTGGCTGTTCTTCCCTTCTGGAAATGAAACTCCCCGTCCCTTAGGATAGCTATCCATTGCCCGAAACCATACCTTTTGATCCCGGCTTTTAGATGCTTGTCCTCCTCCTGAGTAAACAGCAAACTTTTTCTCCTAGAAGAGCTCGTTCGTTTTAAAGCGTTAGTTTTAAAAACATTTTCGTGCTTCAGTGATGGCATAGCCGCAAGGCTGGCAGGGGGCGCGACTTCCTTGGTAGCATCCACTTCTTCGGTAGAAGAGCCATCTGATTTTTCGTCTTGTTCTTGCGAAGATGTAGACTTGTCCGAGAGGCGCGCGCGAACATCCTTGTCAATTTCTGTGCCCTTGTCACCTTGCAATTCCTTGAGAAACGTGTGCGCCTTCGTTGCGACATCGCGCGATCTTTGCTTCTGGTAGTGTACCCTGGCAACCACAGAAGTGTGTTTCTGGTCCTCTGAGATGGTGCTTTGCGCAGAACTGCTTAGTTTTAACGAGCTTGCAGTCTCTACTATTTGCCGATAGCGCGTAGGATGGACGTATTTGCCGGTTGCGTCAAAGACCAATTTGCTCATTGACTCTCCAAGTTTGCTGTGCTGACCGCCATTTCTTGTTACCAAAACATAATCGCAACTGGGCTTTAGCAAAGGACGAATGTGAGCGATAAAACCATCTAGCACTTGCATGCTTGTGTCTGTCAGAAACAGCGAGTCAAAGCCGTATTTACCAGCAGTTTTGAACATTTTCTGGTCGATGTATCCACCGTTGGTCTTTGCGCTTTTCACCATGTCAACCGTCAAGTACTGATAGGTCATTGGCCGAGAACCTTTCACCTTGATAAACAAATACAACGCGAGGAATTTAGTAGCGAATGATAAATCCAGAGGCGATGCTGCGCGTGGCTTTTCTTTGCACATTTTAAGCACGTTTTCGTAGCGCGGCAAGTAACGCCCAACCGCTTCCAAGAGCTCTTCTAATGTCGCCCAATGCCCTTTGGCCTCTAACGACTCTATGTCGAGGTCGCCATTCCACTGAATGCGCATCATTTTAGAAACCGTTCTGCGCACCTTTTTCAAATAGACCTCTGTCGTATATAGGCTGCTTATCACTGATTTTGACGCGCCATTTACTTTTCGGAAGTCCGCCAATTCTCCAATAGCGTCGATGTAACTCAGTCGTCCTGCATGGCCAAGCTTCCATCCGTCTTGTAGCATGTCAACAAATTTGAAAAGAAGATTCGGAGAACACAAACCAAAGTCTATTATGTCAAATGTCAATTCCTCTTCGTCTTCGCAGCAAAACTTAAGAAACTTTAAGCACCTGCTGACCATTTGCTTGGCTTGACGCTTGCTTTTGCACCCTCCTCCAGTGCCAGTCAGCCAGGAGTTAAGTTGCTTGGCAATGTCACTTGAAGTGTCAAATGAAGGAATGGTTTTCGAATTGCGCACAGTATTTTCAGGAGGTTCTTGTTTAACAGTTGGCTCTACGATCTCCTGGACATCAGCTTTGCAGTTGGGCTTTTCATCAAAATAATAAAACCACCGATGCTTTTTCTTTACGTGTTTTCTGCAGCCTCGCTGGGTGGAGAATCCATCGTGTTTACAATCTTGAACTGGACAGTAAAAATGGCCGTCTGCTTCATCTTCTTCTAAGTGAAGCCTCTTTGGCTTAGGCGAAGCATTTGGAAATTTTGACCAGTTGACTACTTCTTCGCTCTTGCTCATCCTTCGCCGAGACCAAGACTGGAAATGCGCGAAAACTCGAACGGGCTTACCTTTTATTCACATTTGCTCCCTAGAGAGTAACACATTTTACAGGCCAATCAGAACTGTATCGGCATAAGCTTTGCCCAAACGTGTCCTTTTGTTTGAGCTTTAAACAATCGAACAAGTTCAGGCAAGTCCACTTTAACAAAAGGGCAAGACGACAGGCTTGCGCATGCTCTCATAAGCAGACAAACAAGCCTGGGCGTGCTGGTTGTTTATAAATAGTTAAACCAACTTACCTTGTTTTGCTTGTAACATCCGCTGTCCGAGCACCTTAACATTATCAGTCTGTGATGTATGTACTACACTTAATTCTACAATCACTCGACCCTCAGTTATGCTGTACTCCGTGCTTTTTTCACATAGGAACAAAAGTTCACATTTAGTAGAAAAGGAACTTTCAATGAAAAGGAACAATGCCAAGAGTGATAGTTCCTTTGTAGGACTGTTCGGAACTAATTGTGGCAATAGGGGAACAAAAAGAACAGTTATCGGAACAGGTGTTCCTTTTTATCGCAAGAAATTAGGAACACTTGGGTCCGAATTCCCTTTTCGCAGAAATCAGTACGGAACTTTTGTTCCATTTCACTTTTAAAAGGAACAATCGAGTTAAAAGGAACGTATTGAAAAGGAACAGGTAGTTCCTGATTACTCTAACAGGAACCCAGTGTTCCTATTGTTGAACAATTAGTTCACTTTCACACCTGAACAGTTCCTTTCTATGCAACGTCTTTGAGGTCTCTTTGCAGCTAAAGGGACCAAAAACAAAAATGCGCGGAACATTCGTGTTTCAAAAACAAGGTCGGTTTTCGTGTCGCATCAGCTAAAATCCTCTTTTTAAACTCTGAATCCCAAAAGAGGTCCAATTTGGACTTTTATTCAACGAATGACTAAAATTAAAGGTCATTTAGGTCCAAAATTTAGCTGTCATCACTTTTGGGGAATGTATATGACCATCACATGCTAGTCATCATAGATGTGATCATCACATGCTAGTCATCATAGATGTGATCATCACATGCTAGTCATCATAGATGTGATCATCACATGCTAGTCATCATAGATGTGATCATCACATGCTAGTCATCATAGATGTGACCATCACATGCTAGTCATCATAGATGTGATCATCACATGCTAGTCATCATAGATGTGATCATCACATGCTAGTCATCATAGATGTGATCATCACATGCTAGTCATCATAGATGTGACCATCACATGCTAGTCATCATAGATGTGACCATCACTCTGTTAACCATGGTAATCATATACATTCCCCAAAAGTGATGACAGCTAAATTTTGGACCTAAATGACCTTTAATTTTAGTCATTCGTTGAATAAAAGTCCAAATTGGACCTCTTTTGGGATTCAGAGTTTAAAAAGAGGATTTTAGCTGATGCGACACGAAAACCGACCTTGTTTTTGAAACACGAATGTTCCGCGCATTTTTGTTTTTGGTCCCTTTAGCTGCAAAGAGACCTCAAAGACGTTGCATAGAAAGGAACTGTTCAGGTGTGAAAGTGAACTAATTGTTCAACAATAGGAACACTGGGTTCCTGTTAGAGTAATCAGGAACTACCTGTTCCTTTTCAATACGTTCCTTTTAACTCGATTGTTCCTTTTAAAAGTGAAATGGAACAAAAGTTCCGTACTGATTTCTGCGAAAAGGGAATTCGGACCCAAGTGTTCCTAATTTCTTGCGATAAAAAGGAACACCTGTTCCGATAACTGTTCTTTTTGTTCCCCTATTGCCACAATTAGTTCCGAACAGTCCTACAAAGGAACTATCACTCTTGGCATTGTTCCTTTTCATTGAAAGTTCCTTTTCTACTAAATGTGAACTTTTGTTCCTATGTGAAAAAAGCACGGAGTACAGCATAACTGAGGGTCGAGTGATTGTAGAATTAAGTGTAGTACATACATCACAGACTGATAATGTTAAGGTGCTCGGACAGCGGATGTTACAAGCAAAACAAGGTAAGTTGGTTTAACTATTTATAAACAACCAGCACGCCCAGGCTTGTTTGTCTGCTTATGAGAGCATGCGCAAGCCTGTCGTCTTGCCCTTTTGTTAAAGTGGACTTGCCTGAACTTGTTCGATTGTTTAAAGCTCAAACAAAAGGACACGTTTGGGCAAAGCTTATGCCGATACAGTTCTGATTGGCTTGTAAAATGTGTTACTCTCTAGGGAGCAAATGTGAATAAAAGGTAAGCCCGTTCGAGTTTTCGCGCATTTCCAGTCTTGGTCTCGGCGAAGGATGAGCAAGAGCGAAGAAGTAGTCAACTGGTCAAAATTTCCAAATGCTTCGCCTAAGCCAAAGAGGCTTCACTTAGAAGAAGATGAAGCAGACGGCCATTTTTACTGTCCAGTTCAAGATTGTAAACACGATGGATTCTCCACCCAGCGAGGCTGCAGAAAACACGTAAAGAAAAAGCATCGGTGGTTTTATTATTTTGATGAAAAGCCCAACTGCAAAGCTGATGTCCAGGAGATCGTAGAGCCAACTGTTAAACAAGAACCTCCTGAAAATACTGTGCGCAATTCGAAAACCATTCCTTCATTTGACACTTCAAGTGACATTGCCAAGCAACTTAACTCCTGGCTGACTGGCACTGGAGGAGGGTGCAAAAGCAAGCGTCAAGCCAAGCAAATGGTCAGCAGGTGCTTAAAGTTTCTTAAGTTTTGCTGCGAAGACGAAGAGGAATTGACATTTGACATAATAGACTTTGGTTTGTGTTCTCCGAATCTTCTTTTCAAATTTGTTGACATGCTACAAGACGAATGGAAGCTTGGCCATGCAGGACGACTGAGTTACATCGACGCTATTGGAGAATTGGCGGACTTCCGAAAAGTAAATGGCGCGTCAAAATCAGTGATAAGCAGCCTATATACGACAGAGGTCTATTTGAAAAAGGTGCGCAGAACGGTTTCTAAAATGATGCGCATTCAGTGGAATGGCGACCTCGACATAGAGTCGTTAGAGGCCAAAGGGCATTGGGCGACATTAGAAGAGCTCTTGGAAGCGGTTGGGCGTTACTTGCCGCGCTACGAAAACGTGCTTAAAATGTGCAAAGAAAAGCCACGCGCAGCATCGCCTCTGGATTTATCATTCGCTACTAAATTCCTCGCGTTGTATTTGTTTATCAAGGTGAAAGGTTCTCGGCCAATGACCTATCAGTACTTGACGGTTGACATGGTGAAAAGCGCAAAGACCAACGGTGGATACATCGACCAGAAAATGTTCAAAACTGCTGGTAAATACGGCTTTGACTCGCTGTTTCTGACAGACACAAGCATGCAAGTGCTAGATGGTTTTATCGCTCACATTCGTCCTTTGCTAAAGCCCAGTTGCGATTATGTTTTGGTAACAAGAAATGGCGGTCAGCACAGCAAACTTGGAGAGTCAATGAGCAAATTGGTCTTTGACGCAACCGGCAAATACGTCCATCCTACGCGCTATCGGCAAATAGTAGAGACTGCAAGCTCGTTAAAACTAAGCAGTTCTGCGCAAAGCACCATCTCAGAGGACCAGAAACACACTTCTGTGGTTGCCAGGGTACACTACCAGAAGCAAAGATCGCGCGATGTCGCAACGAAGGCGCACACGTTTCTCAAGGAATTGCAAGGTGACAAGGGCACAGAAATTGACAAGGATGTTCGCGCGCGCCTCTCGGACAAGTCTACATCTTCGCAAGAACAAGACGAAAAATCAGATGGCTCTTCTACCGAAGAAGTGGATGCTACCAAGGAAGTCGCGCCCCCTGCCAGCCTTGCGGCTATGCCATCACTGAAGCACGAAAATGTTTTTAAAACTAACGCTTTAAAACGAACGAGCTCTTCTAGGAGAAAAAGTTTGCTGTTTACTCAGGAGGAGGACAAGCATCTAAAAGCCGGGATCAAAAGGTATGGTTTCGGGCAATGGATAGCTATCCTAAGGGACGGGGAGTTTCATTTCCAGAAGGGAAGAACAGCCAATTCGCTGCTATGTCGAGCAACACGGCGATTTCCTAAATATTCAGAAAAGTAAATGGACCAATCACGAACTCTAGCGTTTTTGGAAAAGCATGCTGGGAATTTTGCACTTTCATAAATTCAAAGGCAAATATAACATTTGACCTCTTTTGCGCCTGGACACGAACCCTCGAACATGGAAATTCTTGTGGATAAACACCCTGAACTAACGATGAAAGATATCAAATTTGCCGGCGAGTTTCTTCAAGGGATTTGTGCCCTGAATTTTCCAAAAAGTACTTTTGTGTTGGCTGAAAGATTGCTTTGGCGCCATTTAAACAAGACCAAGGACAGAAAGAAATCTACTTTAAGAGAACTTATCTTGGCCTGTCTGTTTATCGCCATCAAACTTGAAGACAGTGATATTGCTAGAAATAACTTGTTTATGGACGTTGTCTCTTCGCCGGTGAAAAGAGAAGATATCATCGAAGAAGAGCTCAATGTGCTAGAGTCTGTCAACTGGAGACCCCTGGAAAATGTGGACACGATAGGACTTTAATACTTTTATCCTACAATAATATGCTGTACTGCTTGTGAAAAAGAAACAGCTGTAACTAATCCCGAACTCTTGTGGTTGTCATGGTAACAGAACACCGATACGCTATTTAGTGTTAGCAAGCTTGATTTTATTAACTAATAAACAACAATATCATTTATTCCTTTGGTTGTCATGGCAACAGCAAAACCAAAAGTCTTTGGCGAGGGCGTGCTCGATTGACTTGCCTATTATGAAACTGGTCGCGGGACAATCAGTATTGGGCATTCAGTCGAGCGCGCCCCTCTTTACTTACTATAGCATACATTTTATACAACAACTCTTTCTTGATGATTCTCGTTAACAAATTAAATTATCTCAATTTGAACATGTACAACAATTAGCGCGGATATCAAACACTTGAAATCGAGCGTTTTCTCAAAGATCAATCACTACTTAAGCTTTACAAGCTATTTTTGCGAGGAAAAAAAACTAGTTAAACGTGTCTGTCCTTCCGGAATTTTCTGGTGCTTACTCTTGGGAGGAGCTGTCTGACTGGCACGTTTGCGATGTATTTGGAAAGGCATCTCTTTAAATCCACTGTCTTGTGTAGATTGCTGACTGCTTTGCCCTGGATCTGGTGTTATGAATATTTCGATGTCGCTGTCCTCCTCGCAACTCTCTTCTTCGCGTAGCGGCATACTCTCACAAGGAAAAGGGAGTGCTTCCCAGATGCTGCTTATTTGTTGGGTTTGTTGGGGCGACGTCCATCCCATCTCGACGCAGATTCGTCTTCGCTCTTCCAATACAAGCGTTGCCAAGCCTGTGACCTCGTCCTTCTTAAAATGCAACTTTAGAGCCTCCACGGCGACGCCAATCATATACTGCAGGGCTTTCTTCACCTCTCGATCAGTGGCAGAGTCCTCCTGCTTCTGTAGATCTATCAATTCTCTTTCTTTCTGCAGCACCCACTCATTTTTGTAGTAATGGTGTGCATTCTCTTCCAGCTGTTGCCTCTCCTCTTCCCTTTTCTTTGTGAAGTATTCGTCCCTCGACTTTTCTATATTTGGGTGATACGGCCCGCCGACCTTGTCTAACAGATGGGCATCTTGTTCTTTTATCATGCCAATTGCAACCCAACGACGCCTAGTCTCTTCTATAAACCTTCCCTCTCTCTCCTGTAGATCCTTCTCCGTATCGTCCATAACGTGCTTGATTTCGGCTCCGATTAGGGCGAGCTGCCTTTCCTTTATACCTTGCTTGGGCGCTTTTTCTCTCTCCTTCGATATTCTGGACAGGTTTCTCTCCCAGAACTCCGAAATCAATGCGGGCGCGTCAGCTGCAATGGATTCTTCGTCCAAGTCTTCCTCCGAGTCATCTAGGCCATCCTCGTTCTCTCCACTTTCACTATCTTCCAACTTGGCGAGGCTAATACGCTCCTTTTCGGCATCGTCTAGCGATGTGCTCGGCGCGCTTGGTAACCTTAAAGGCACTTCATCTTCCGGGGTGACTGCTCTTGTTGAAGCCCACAAAATGCAATCCATCGCGTGCTCTTTTAAGGACTCTTGGACGCCAGCAATATTGGTCGTGTTCAAACTTCATGTTGAAAAAAGAAAATCTGTCAAACTTCTAAGGGAAGGCTATGGCTTATATCGAATTCGAACGGACGCTCGAACTAGGTGTGGATTCTTTCAGCTATCTTACCATTTGAATTGGAACTTTCGTAGTCGAACCTTCATTGCTTCGTTGTGCTCCACACCAAAGTCCATGTCTGTCTGGCACGTGATAAACATAGGGCATCTAATGTCAAGAGGTGTTGCAGACTTATACTTCCTGTCGTAGGCGGACAGACCTCCTTGTGTCAACATCTGCAAGATTAAGAATAGAAAAAAAAACGATCGGTTTCTTTAAGCAAGCATTATTTACATGCCCATGTTTCCTTTGCGAATAGGCTTACGCGAATCGCAGCGATCTGTTTAGACATTTACCTTCCAATCGTCAGGATCCAACATCTTTGCGTAGGCCTCGTCGAGAAAGATGATTTGTGTGTCGGTATCTATCATGCTCTTATTGAAAGCACGCTGTTTCGATATCATCGCAATGTACCTGAAACGAGACAAAACAAAAAAGTACCATTCTTAAATTGTGCGCTATCCTTCTTTGCAGCTGCTCTTGGGTCACAAGGAAAGAACAACAATAAACACGTTACTTGCTATTAAGAAATACCTTACCTTTTCGGAATTATGGCAGTTAGAGGTGTAAATAGAGAGGTCTTGCCACTGTTTGGCTCCCCTATCAAACATAAGACCCTCTCTTTGTGCTGCTTTCCTCCGTGATTAAGAAGCCTCAAATAGTACTCGCAGAAATGCGAAACCTCCATTTCGTCTAGGCTGTTTTCAAGAATACCCTTGAAATATCCAGGATCTGGAATCTTCTCGTGGTCGTAGTGGATGAACGCTCTTGGAGTGACCTTTCCTACGGCTTCAATTGCATTCTCTACAAATTGTCGATTTGCAATAGAAAAGCACCATCCATTTTGAACTTCGATTAGGTTGTAGTTGATGGTCAACTGATCACACATCTCGCTTTCGCGGTCTCCCATGATGGAAATGAGCTGGCTCGTGTGGTGTAGGATAGTCTCCCTGAGTTTGGGGTTGCGGCCGAGAATGCTGAGAAACCTCTTTACAGACGTGCAATGTTCAAAGGTGTACTTTGCAGAAGTTACCTTGCGATAGACCTCGCCTCTGTATAGGGCATATCCAAGTGTTTTCATAGCTCTTTCTACGTCATTCAGGGCAACGCCGATAGGCGAGGCGAGATCTTGGCTTGGCGCCCGTGGGATGTCGACATTTTGCGCTTCCTCGATTCCAAATACGTCAAACACCAAGCCAGCTTGAGCCAATGTCGGAATTGCCTTTTTTGTTAGGGTTTTTCTGAATTCCTGCGACACTATCTGCAGGCGCACAACTCGCTCGCTTCCGCTTGGGGATCCAATGGGCTCTTCACAAATCTCTTGTAGCATCTCTATACCATGGGCAAATGAAGCGTCTACCTTTCTTTGTGTAAACGAGTTGTTGTGGTCTTTTAGAATCTGGCACAATGGCGAAGCACAGCTCTCCTCTTTTCCTGAGACACACGATGGTAGCGATTTAGGATCAGCCTCTACTCCAATTTCCAGTAAAGCCGAGTGTATTGGAACTGTGGAAACCCTCATTCCATTCACCGATTTCAGTGCAAGCCAATACGAGATGGCGGGGTGGTATTCTTTTTCTTGGTTTGTTTCTTCATGATCATTGTCCTGCTCCTTTGGTTTACGTGGGGGTTTTACTTCCTTCGATCCGATGGCGGAGAAAAAGAAAGCCACTCCTTTAACCCTTTTCAATGCCAGATCACATTCGTCGCGCTTCGTTGTAACCTCTTTCCATAACTTATCAACGGTCTCTCGTTCTTGACCACTAAAGGAAATTTTGGTGCTTATGAGCGAGCATCCATTCACTGTCGGCAGAATTGTACTTATCAACGCACTTCTGATTTTCTGCGGAGAGGTAAGAAGGGAAAAGCGTTAATGTAATTTTACACAAAAGGGAAAAGCGTTAATATAATTTTGCACAAAACGTTATGAGGAAAAAAAGGATAAGGACGCTTACCTTGCTATTGAGCTGCTTAGCAGGTACGCTCGCCATGCTTGTGAATGTTGAAGTGACAGCGGAGTGCTTTCGCGACTAGTATTTATACGAGATGACTTGTGAATTCTGAATTCCATGCTGAACTTTATTGTGCGGTAACAGTTTTCCTCTGGGATCGCAAGCCTCGAAAACAGACAATATGGTTATGCAACTTTCAGTATTCTCGAAAAATGATAAGCATTCCGATATCAAAAATGTGTTTATTTAGAAAACAGATTTCGTGAATATTTTTTCAGCAGAATTTACTATTGGGTTTCAAAATAATACTGATATCCAGATGGGAATTAATCGGTAGATTGAAAAGTGTCAACAACAATTGACGTTCACTGAGATTTTTATTAGAAAAAATGTTGTTTTAGAAAAATAGTCAGCTTGCGCTCATTCTTGGTATCAGATTTAAAAAAAAACATTTGCTAAACTGGTGCAGCGGGAATTTTCAAAATATCATTGCAATATCATTGTGTGCAACAACTATATTTATTGGTAACATGCAGTAAAACTGGTCCCCGCTTTTCTGTCAAACCCGTTATCCCCAATGCATCCAAACAGTTTTCACAACGGGCATGAGTTCCCGTGAAAACAAATGCTCAGATGGAACGGGTATATCGGATTTAGAGGGAACTGCGGGGAAACACTTACAGTTACATTGCTTGTAATTCATTATAATCAATATAATATATTACATATTTTATAACTGTAAGTATCTAATACTAAATAATAAATGATAAGTAAATTAAAATGACATGCACACAAGACTGGAAGTTAGTCCCCGCTATTCCGTCAAACCCGTTATCCCCAATGCATCCAAGCAGTTTTAACACCGGGCATGAGTTCCCGTGAAAACAAATGCTCAGATGGAACGGGTATATCGGATTTAGAGGGAACTGCGGGGAAACACTTACAGTTGAATTACTTGTAATTCATTATAATCAATATAATATATTACATAATTTATAACTGTAAGTATCTAATACTAAATAATAAATGATAAGTAAATTAAAATGACATGCACTCAAGACTGGAAGTTAGTCCCCGCGATTCCGTCAAACCCGTTATCCCCAATGCATCCAAGCAGTTTTAACACCGGGCATGAGTTCCCGTGAAAACAAATGCTCAGATGGAACGGGTATATCGGATTTAGAGGGAACTGCGGGGAAACACTTACAGTTGAATTACTTGTAATTCATTATAATCAATATAATATATTACATAATTTATAACTGTAAGTATCTAATACTAAATAATAAATGATAAGTAAATTAAAATGACATGCACTCAAGACTGGAAGTTAGTCCCCGCGATTCCGTCAAACCCGTTATCCCCAATGCATCCAAGCAGTTTTAACACCGGGCATGAGTTCCCGTGAAAACAAATGCTCAGATGGAACGGGTATATCGGATTTAGAGGGAACTGTGGGTAAACACTTACAGTTGCATTGTTTGTCATTTATTATAATATCTGTAATATATTACAAGTCCTATGACTGGAAGTTGCTCCCCGCTTTCTCAGTTAAACCAGCCGTTTCCGTTGCATCCAATTATTTTTAACAACGGGTATGAATACGGGGTTGTACTTACAGTTTTCTATTTTGCCATCTATCAGGAACACCTGGTCCCCTTGAGGGCGTTCCTTTTGCAAAGTGCCCTTTCGTAATAAAAAAGGCCGAGCTAGGTGCTGTATGCAATTTTTGTTATCAAAATCATGTTTCGAATCAGAGTCAGGTCGCCAGTTTCCCAAAACATCAGTTAGTTTATAGAAAAGCTAGGCGATTTCGATTTCACGGATGTTTAAAGTTCGAGGAACAACATTTTTGGGGAATGATCATTGTCGTTCTCATCAGCAATATCGTCATTTATCAATCGACTATCATCAATTATCAATCGTCATCATCATTACCACCCTCATCGATCAAACTTTATATATCATCACTATACCAATATTATCAAGTACCAACATCGTCAAGTCCCATCATCATCATCATCACCATCATCATACTCATCAAGCAAATCATCATCAGTGCACTGATAGCTTTATGCAAGGCATTGTCTAAAACATTGGAGTGTTTTCAAGAACGACGCAAAGCATTGAAAGAGATCAAAACCATGCTTGGACTAGCAACTAACCTCCATCAATATCAAAATATAATCACTATCGAGCAACTATCATCATCGCCTAAGTCACCATCATCAACATCAAGCAGCTTTCATCAGCATCGAGCATCCTCCATCATATTTTCGTTGATAAAAAACAGCGAATTTGAATTGTCACTGTTCTTATTACGTACCCAACATGTGACAGAAGGCCCTGGCAGCAAGATTCTTGGCTGTCGTGGCGGGAAGAACCTCGTCTAGAGGCACGGACATGTCCTCCCCCATGGCACGCCTGATCGCACTGAAAATCACAGAACGAATATCGAATGGGATATAAATTTTGTTTATTCGCGCGTCATTGCAACATAAACACGTGGGGATGTCCACTTAATTGGATTTTTTACCTCAGTGTGTGTAAAGCAGCTGTGTCGGGTTCCATTTGCTCCCTCTCCTGTTCCTCGGCCTCACTTAGAAGTGATACTCTCTCTTCTAAAGATCAAACAGTGGTGGAAGTGTTAGAATTCCGATGGCCTTGCAAGAAGATAGTGTGGTGGCAAACAAAAATGTAGGCTATGGGTGTTATCTTCCCACCGAAAGGAAGAAGGCTTCGATAGGACACGTACCTAACTCCTCCAAAGGCATTAAATCACCTTCCAAGTCACCCTCCACGTCTACTATTGGCGATAGAACGGAGGGACGCGCGAAGGACGAAGCTCTGAGAAGAGGAAAGGGACTGGTAAGGTAGTTGTTTCCTATCTATATAGCGGGTTAAATTTGCACTGAACGCAAACGGTGTGATCTTTCTTACCTTCTTCCTGGGAGGGTTATTGGGATTTCTTCTTTTGCTTTTTCACCGCTTAGTGAAAGATCGCGGGATTGACGACGGGACACTTTAAGGAAAGTAAAACAGTCGTTTAGTTTTGTACTTTTAGATTGGAAACACAAACCCAACCAAGTTACCTGTCAGATGGTAGTTTTACTAACCTGAAGGTTGATCTGGCGTGAAGCTGATGCCAGCAGATTGCTCGAACAATGACGACGCTTCATCGCCCGGCCCCGCCCTCAGTAACTCTATCCCAGAAAGGCCCGATTCTTCCATTCCTTCCGTGACGTCTTTGTGAGACAACTACGGAGAACGACAATAGAAGATTTGCATAAAAGGGCTCATTGGTAAGTTTAATTCTAAATACATAGGGCATAAGTAAAGACAATGATCTATAGTGATAATATTTTGGTGATCTTGATGTTGATGATGATGATTACTGTGGTTGTGGGGCTGATAGTGATGCTGTTTGTTGTGCACTGACGAGGATAATCATAGCAATGTTGATGAGATTATGTTGGAGCTAACACGACGAGTTATTACTGCGGTTTTCGTAATTCTGCGAACTCTCGCTATTGATTTCCAACCGTAAAACCGCCTTCTGGCTTCCGTCAATCAAACTCCCGAGTCTTTTCGTTGTTACTCTTTGTGGTTTTTGATTGGCCAGCGCGTAAGCAGTGCTAAAATGGCTTCCTGTCGCGACAGCAACGTTACGTGCTGGCCAATCAAGAGACACAAAGAGAAACGACGAAAAGACTCGGGAGTTTGATTGACGGAAGCCAGAAGGCGGTTTGACGGTTGGAAATCGTTAGCGAGAGTTCGCAGAATTATGAAAACCGCAGTAATGTCTGTCATAGTGTGTCTTTCTGTTTATGTTCCAAGCGACACCACTGTAACATGGCCGCGGCTCTTCTGTCTTTGTGATTCTCCGTCACTAGTGGGCACCTCCTAGTAGGGGCAGCTAGCCACCTCTTATGCCCTTTGTACTAGTGCACACTTCTGCCTTCTTAAATTTCTGTACCCGTCACTGCTGGAGGTCGTTTTACCTCAAGCTCCCGCCGCGCAGAAGGGCTTGTTTCCAAGGGTACTGCAACAGTCCAAGGCAGGTCGGCAAAATCCACTTTTGATGTAAACGCGTTTTCTTTCCATAGACCCAAGAGGTGGGGGGCTTGCGTCGCTAACAAGATCAAAGGGCAAAGATGGATTTTAGATTATTTTTCCGCCCTCTTTTTTGATTTTTCACAGGACGTTCAGTACATGATATTCTGCAGGGCTATTCTTAACAAAGAAAATGCCTCTCTTGATCGGATCCCATTCTCAGTGTACCTTGGCTTGACGGCATACCAAAAAGGTCTTTTGCTGGTCTACTGCAGGGAAGATCGATAATCTGAAGAAAAACACAAACTTGTTATAGTGAAACGTATATTTATTAGTTTGTAATTCTTGGCATATCCAGAGGAAGCTTTCTATAACCCTCACCTTTTTTCTCTTAAACCTATCCGCCAACTTGAAGTTGTTTCTCATTTCATCTCCTGTCAGCTTGATATTCCTATCCACAGCCAGCCGTCTCTTCCTTGGAGTTGCCGGGGCAACCGGCTCAAGGTCCTCTATGGCGACCTGAGGTGTGGCAAACTGAGGAGAAACCTTCAACAAATGCGGTAAGAGTTATTTACTGTTAATCAAGCCGAAAAACCGGGAACATCTTCCTACCTCAGGTGATCTCGTTGTTGGTGTTACCAAACCAGGAATCGCTAAAGAAGAGAAATGTATTGCCATTAATTTCAACAGCATCATTTTCATCAACAATACTCCAGTAAAAAAATGTAAAAACCAAGGGGAAAAAAGGTGAAAATAAAGTATGTATGTATGTACGTATATGTCATCATCATTACCATCATCATCAACAGTAACATCACATTCCCATTGCTATCAATACCACCACCAACGTTAGCGCGGCAGTCTCAGTACTTCTCTCCGATTGTTCCAAACTGAGCCTTGGCCAAAGCCATGTTCACTACTATAGTCAAGGAATTCCATTTTTTAAAATCAATTATGTCCACAGATAAACTTGCCTTCAGTTGCATGGAATGTACCCGTTGCTTCATCGAAAAGCACCACGTCTTCTCCTTCCTCTGGTACCGCGTGTAAAGGCGGTGATTTGTCTCTAATTAACATGAAGATATGCCGTAAAATAAGACAATGAAACGAGACAGAGTCATCGATGTAACAGGGCGCTAGGAACAGTATGCTTAAGGTAATTCCCCTGAAATAAAACTTGTCGTAGAATTTTTTTCTTAATTTGTCTATTTACTACTTAGTATATAAGGAATGAAAATATGAAATAAAAAGAGGGGGTGCCCATGCTTGTTTAGAAACTGTGATGGCGCTAACATACCCCATTTTTAGTGCCTGAGGGCTATTTTGTGAAGGAATACGCGAAACAAGAAAATTGTGATAAAACGCTCACTAATGAAGCAATCCAGTTTGCTTGCAAGTTTGAACAGAATTGTTGGATGCTTCACTACCTAGGACGAACATTGGAATGTTTAATTTTCTATGTGTGTTGACGCTATTCTTGAAAATGTGCAAAAATGTGCGCAGCGCTCGTGATAATTTGTGAGTCTTTGGTGTCTCATTTTGGGGCTTTTTATGACGATATCTCAAAAACTTGTCGTGGAAATTTCTTTAAAAATTTTTTTATAACAGGGGAATGATAGTCTTATCAAAATGGTAAAATAAAAAATGGGGGTGCCCAATCTTGTTTTCGCGCAATATCCCAAAACGCGACTTTTTCTTGGTGTTTCTCGCTCAAATGGGGATATTTAGCTTGCGCGCGCACGCTCGATTGCGTCATTTTCGAACGAATTGATCGCGCGTCCACGCGCAGAACAGCGTGCGCCGTGCAAAACAGGGGAATAACCTTAATTAGTATATACTTCACGGGAACCTCCATAGATCGCGCGTTTTGATTGGTTCGTTATCTCGGGATAATGCCACAATATTCCGAGATCGAAAGCATTATCCCGAGATTGAGAAGCCCGAGTGCAAGTGGTTCGGATATTTTTACTTTCTAAAGGAACTATATCTGATTCGAAATGCAACGGAAAAATCCTTCTCAATTAACTTATGTTGTCTCTTTAGTTTTTCAAGGTGAATCAGAGAGAGAATGTATTTCTTGAACTTCGAAAATGTGCTGTTCTTGTTTTTCAGTTCTTCGGAATCACAGAGATCGATGATTAGTATCGATGATTAGTTCACGGCACTTTTGAGAGACGAATTACATTCACAACAACATATTAAGTAAGGCAATTTGTCGAAAACATATCTACTTTGCCGAACATTTACATGTACCTGTAGGTTGGAAGGGACAGTAAATCGTAGAAGCCAGTCATTGAGTGCAGTTTAAGAGAGAATTTCAGTTAAGCTTACCGTCGACTTGTTGATTCGCTTGATCACGAGCCATCCGACATCAAACGTATTTAAAGTGGTCTCTCTTTTTATGAACAAGGTCTTTCTCGTTGTCCCAGAGTTTGAAGAGGTTAATTTCCCAAATTTCTGTTTGAATATTCCAAACGAATCTTGAATTTCTCTGCCAGCAGGTTGAAAAATATAGTCATCCATCGGTGGTGAAATGGCGACCAAAGGCAAAGTGTTTTCAGCGAAGCAACTCTGCAGTTTCACAATCCATAATCCAAGGCACAAAATGCGAATTTATCCCTTGAATCCATCCTTGCAACCTTCTAAAAACTTAAATCGTTTATCGTAGTCGATATTAAGGTTTTAAAACAAGTGTTTTCTAGCGTTTTTGCTTCTCTAAAACAGCAGCAAGTTTCCACCATGTGTTCAGTAGCCGAATGCTTGTAGTGAAGTCTGACGTAATGTGTGCGTGACAAACGTCACGCATACAGAAAGAGGCTACAAAATGTCGGCAAATGCCACATTTAGTGTCGTTCGGATATTTTTTGGAGTGTTCCCGTGTAGTATATACTAAAACAATTATTCTCCTCAGGCTCAGTGAATAGTGGCGAATAGTCCCCTCGACCTCCGGTCTCGGGGACTATTCGCCACTATTCACTTCGCCTTCGGCGAATAATTGTTAATTAGCTGCTTATGGCGAAACATAACAAATCCTATAGACTTCCTATAGCGCATTTAGTTTACCTTTCATTGGGGAATTTGGACTTATTTGGACAATAGTGAGCTTTCTGGAACTCTCTTTGACCTCTCTGGTTCGCTACTTTATCCCTGTGTACATCTGTGACTGTTTTAGTATATGTTTTCGCTTACATTAGTGGTGAGGCTTCCCTTTCCACTTCCGTTATGCGCTTTTTGGTGGGCGGTTCCAGCGTTGGCTCTCCAGCAGCAAATGGTTCCTTCTCAGCATCAGACATCATAGGTTCCCCATCTATGTCGATTTCTCCGGGTATCTAAACAGAAATTATACCATTGGTGTTCACGCATAGTGCTATAACCAGAATAAAGTTACACAAATTCTGCTGACTCTATTTAAGGACCCCCAGCAGTACCCATGACTGACTATCTACTGACGGGACGTCAATTCTCCCGGTTTATCCGGGAGTCTCAAGATTGTTCGCTTCGTCTCACGGGAAAACTTCAAGATGAGTGCCATATTTACTGTATTTATCCCGGGAGAATTACAGGAAATGTCGCCATTTCAACTCGGTCTTCAGATTTTTAAGTCCTGTGGTTGACGTCCCTGTATACAACCTGGCGTGGAATGGGGAATAATATATTTATGAACGATAAAGACAAAAGGGAAGGGGATCTCCCTTAAAATCTGCCAATGCCGACGTCCCTTCTCATGCGCTTATATTTGTGTCTTCTCCTTCCGTTGCACGATATATCACGAAATTAATGTATCGCGATGACGTTCTGGCTATAACTAATTTTAGTTGTTCAGATGTGGGCTGATGTTTTGGTTGGTAGTTAGTTTGGTAGTATGCAAATGTGGTCGCCAACGGAGCTTGGTCGCTTAAGAAAGTTGGTCTCTTTTGAGAGCTTTTCATTACAGAGTATGAGACCAGTCGTCCGTGGAGCGTTAGTGCATCAAAACTTCGCCATAGGGCCTTTTTACCTGGATTATCTGGGGCGAGAGCTTGGTGTAATCTATTTCTGGTATGGTGATGTCCTTCAGTTCAGCTTGAAAAGGACTTCTCATCTGTGGCACCTCCCCTGGGGAGGGTTTTCTTTCAGGTGTAGATGCAGGGGAGGGGAGGGAGAGTAGTGGTGACACTGGCAGAGGCAATCGGAAATACCTTTCCGGCTATGAAAACAAAAGTCATTCATAGCCTCAGTGCAAAGACATTAATGGCCATATAAACAGGGTGGTTATTATGGTGGATGATGATGCATGGGGTGCGTGTGAATGGCAATGTGATGATGACGATGATAATACATAGGTGTTGATGATGATGGTGATAGACTTGTTTATCACAATTAAATACAGGCGGCGGAAATTCCGATCCCCGCCCGTGCTAGGTGTATAAATAAGTGCTGTGGGTTAGTAAACCACATTACATGTTGATTACAAGCTGAAAAATGGCAAAGCACATACTCCTGTAATTTTTTAGATGCAATAATGTTGACAATGATAATGATGATGGTTGTGATGATTATGAGAAAGGGTCTTGATGTGGATTTGAGGAGCAGACGAATGGTTAAACTGACACGTCAAGATGAGCTAAGATGGCAATAAGACCCCAATTTGTCTACCATTTGTGCCCGCATCCAAGAAAGACATGGTCATATATTTACTGTATTAACTGTCCATCAGACACCTCAGGGCAGGTAAAATTTGATTTGCTACGATAAACTCTCTGGGTATTTTAAGCAACCATTTGCTAGCCGTCATATGACATCCACATGGCTTTTATTGAAAATCATGCATTTTGTGTTTACCCTTGCTAAAGCCAGCAGATGATCCACAACGACTTCAGGATAGCACTCAGGGAACTCCATGTCAAGATCAAGTTTCCCATAATCAAGGGGTATAGTTATTGCTTCTTCCCTAAAATAGAAAATCATTTAACACATTCAAAAGGTAACATTCTGTGCCCCCCTTAAAATATACATGCATAATTGTGTGGTTCCAGAAATTATCCATACCCCCCCCCCCCCCTCCCCCCCACGGAAGGGCATTGGAAATTCCGGAGGGGTGGGGGGTCAATTTACCTGATCATTTCCATACAAATACTGTATTTTTCCTTGGAAATTCCAGAGGGGTGGGCTTTTCAACACCCTTCTGTGGAGGGGGTATGGATATTTTCTGGAACCACATATTGCCAGAAAAAGATAATTCCAATTCCTATATAAAGGATAGCAAACAGGGTGTGGTCTACAGCAAATTTGTGCCAAGCTATAGCCATTTATAGTGAGTGAGTGAGTGAGTGAGAGATAATCCCAGTACTGGATATAAAGTGAAACATACCTCAACTCTAAGGGGCTCAAGAGAAGAGCTTCCTCTGATCTCTTTCCATAAACTCCTTTAACTGCCTTCATAATGTCTGTTGCTTCAACTGATATGGTAATAAAAACAATATCATACAACATTTAAAAGTTAAAACAACATTTAAAAGTTAAAACAATAAATTATTGAAAACAAATAATCAGACTATGCTCATCATGTAAGGGATTCTACCCGATGACACACAACACTTTTATTCACTAATTTATTATTATTACTATTTAACTTAAATACAGGGGACCCTACTCGATAAACCTGATGGTTTCATGGGTCCCCTGCCACCTCCTTTTTTACTTGTCAAACTGTAATGTAAGCTGTGTGTGGAAATAAACTCAAATTCGAAATTCGAACACACAGTACACACCAGAGTACTAAGGAGGATGACTCTCCCTCCTTCCCTTGAAATTGTAGTGTCTCCTTACCTAATACAATCTTTGTCTGCTCTCGATACACCTTGACCACACCCACTAGTAGGGTAGACGATAGACGCAGGGCAAACGGGATGTGAGGATGCATGATCTGTTGACTAACCAATCAATATTCAATCAAAAAGAGGAAATATCAGGTGTATATCAATGATGAATGTCTGTTAAAGCTTATGTCTCCTGCACATTATTATGATGAAGCACATGCTGCATGTACAGTATAGAATTTTGAAGGGGGAAAAAGATAAGAAAAACTTGCACTGAAGTCTAGTTAACACTTTAACTTAGAATCCCGCTAGATATCACCAGTGCTAGATATCACATACCAAGCTTTGCTGACGTTAACTTTTCTAAAATCTCGAGAACTGAGAAATCGTCTGGATCCATCATAAGTAGCGGCCAGCCTGAAATATCATTTTAACAATATAAACGTTCAGAGGCAGTTGTCATTAATTCTCAAATATCATTTGCAATGGCTCAGTGCACTATGTTCTCGGCCTTACCATATGATTCCAAGCTTTCCTTTCTTTGTTAGAATGTTGTGAGAATAAAACATATCTGCAAACTGTAAACGAGAAATGAAAATATTAATTGATGCTCACGAGAATAACAAGCTCTAGAGCATCTGTAAGTGTAAGTGTAGTCAATTTGAGCTGGCAAGTGCTCACTCTAACTGGATTAGGAGTGATTTGATGAAAGCACATAACAGCCGGGATTTTATTTAGATTCATGAAATAAATTATACTTCACTTTTAGGAATAAGTATGGAAATAGAAAAAGATATATGTATTTTTAAATAATATAAAGGATAAAGGCGTTATTATTATTGAAAAACGTTAAGCAAAACTCGGAACCTGGAGTTGAACGTCCTAAGTTTAGTCAGTTTCCAGTTCTTTCATTAAACTACTTATTAAGGAAAGCTTATAATTAAGCATCACTTTTATTAAAGGTGATTTCGTTGTCAGCCAAACATTTTGAAGTGATTTAAGAAGCATAGCAAACGCTTTGAGTAGCTTCATAGTGAGAATGAACTGCAGCTCATTCATCGTTTGGAACATCGACCCAGCGGATTGCATTTATTTTAACACACAATCTTCTAATCTTACGTTTACTGGGGCATTCAAATATGCCATCTTACCTTGGAGATAGGGACAACTTGATATGGAGCCTTGAATTGGTCAGGGTAAGTCCTCCTAGTTTTTTCACCTTTTTCAAAAGAACTCGCTTTGATCAAACCTTCCTCTCATCTGAAACAGCTGAAAGGCTTGAGTCTGCCAGTCACTTGCGTGTCCACCAATAGAATCACTGCATGACAATTTGGCGGGATATTTTGGCGGGAAAGCGAATCGGTGTTGCTACGTTGCCGATGTTATGTTGTGGGCTTCCTGTGGTGTGTGCACAAAACGGGGCGAGGGGAAAAAAGCGACAGTACACAGGGCTTTAATTTTTGTGTAGTTCGAATTGCTAAAGAAACATCGTTATACAGAAAATAACTCTTATTTTATTTCTTTGTGTGATTGTTTGGAAAGAAAAGATTTGATTTTTGACCTCTGGAAGCGCATCGTGTTCAGTTAAATGGTTAAATTACATTTTATTTTCGCAGCTCATAGTAGTTGATTTTTAAAAAGCTTGCACTTTTTGTATATTTCAATTGATATTTATTATATATATTTTGTTTTTGTTAAAAAAATTGCAATGGATATGTTAAAAAAGGAAACGAATTTGTGAAACCTCGTGCAACTTACAAATTCGGAATTGTGTCAAGTACGCCGCGCCTGCATTAACGACACTAGGATCCCCACCCCCGCCCAACCCACCCCGCATTTTTCTAGATGAAAAAACCCAAAAGTTACAGTATAATAAAACGATGTTAGCAAGTTTCCGTCGTACCGAATTACACGGGAATTTGGTCGCGCGGGCCATCATATCACGCAACCCTCAAGGATATACTAGCAGGTTGCTAAATCCATCAGCACTCACTATAGTGCCGATTAAGTGTTTTTTATCTCTACAGAAGTGACCAGCATACGTCATAGGTATTTTACCGATAGCAAAACATACTACCCGGCAACTAAACGCATATTTAAAGGGTTCTCTTGGGGTTCTCTTTCTAACTAGCCGCATGTGATGATTATAAAACATTTTATTGATCACAATCACTTTCTTGATTTCCTTGATGACCTTGCATAAATCATGTTTGTTCTATACATTTATACTGCCTACACCCTGTTTATGTCTAGACCAGGGAAACACGAAACGGCAGCCTTTGATAATTTTTAGTTTCCAACGTACGTCGCTCAAAGAAAGGAAAGCACGGTTCCTTCAGAATAAAAATGCTAGATCTTGGATAATGTTTTCGTGTCTGATCGTTGACAGATCTTTCCGACGTTTTTCGTTATGTCCTTCTGTGAGAGAAAAGTGACATAAAAATGACAGGGCTTTGCAATTTCATATCCGTACATGATTTTGTTGCTTTATCGCAAGCCTTGAACCATTTCGAATCGTGTTTTACAATTAGAGATATCTGAGGTTTACCACGGAAAAAGATTACGATAGCCCAAATTTTTGATTGCATAACTTTCTGTGCATTTTTCGGCCATGTAATAAATGATTTATTACTTCCGATAGTAGAAGTCTGGAGGAAATCTTCGAATCTCTACGCACCTGCTTTGGAACCTGACCAATCAGCGCAGAGATTGAAGAAATAAACCAATCAGAGTCGAGATTGTAGTCACGCTTCGATGCGCCAAGTGTTTGTCTGAATACATATCAAAATGGCGGTCACCGGATGATATGATTACAGGAACTCGCCTGAAAATGTTTAGTTTACCTGCTTTGCATTACATTTTAACATGATAGAACTAGGTTGAAGAGGTACCCAAGTGGCCATGATGTTCGGTGGCGGGCAAAAAAGGCTTCTGCCTCCCATAAAAAACCCGCTTTTCAACCCCAACGCCAAAGAATCAGAAGAAGTTCGCGTTGCTGAAGTGGTGAGTTGTTGTGATCAATTTAAGAACCCTCTCTCAATGCGTTTGACCCTCCATCCTAATTATGTATTATTTTTATTGGTTAATAGAGAGTGCCTCCAGAAAGAAGCAAAGGAGGAAGATTTGCGAATTTTTTCAACTTGAAGCAGAAGAATTCTGCTTGTGCAAGCGGCGATGGAGTTGAAGAGACTCCAGTTGGAGAAGGGGCTTCGTCAAGCACTTTGGAAGCGGAAAACACTGAAAACAGACCTCACTCTTCTAATAAACACCACCGTCCGAAATCAGGACATCCTCATCATCATAAGAATGCTTTAAAATCAAATCCAGAGCCAACTCCTCCAGGAAAACCAAGTTCTAGCAAAAACTCCACAGTTCAGAATTCGCGGTCGAGATTTTCAAGAAATCTCACGGATGTCAACAGTGGAGAAAGTTCAACAACAAACGAGACTTCCTCTATGCATACAGAACGATCCGTTCATTCTACAGAGAAAAATACTTCGGGGCTGCTGAGAAGAGATAAAGAGAAGCCGATTCTATTGAATAAAGATAATGGAAACTTATTGAGTGTGGAAAATCCTCCAAGAATTCGCAGTCGACCAAGTTCGGCTGCAAGCGATTTTATCCTGAAAAACAATTTTGAGTCTCCTCCAAGATCTCCAAGTTCTTTAGCGGGGAAACCTAGGAAACCAGAGCCAAAAATAGAGAAAGTGCGTTATACTGACGGATTATCACTAAGGTATGGAATAATGTATTTCACATTTATTATTTTAGTCTCAATCCGTTCGAAACAAAATGCATAAGTAGACAAAATAAGATTTTGAGTTGCTTTGTCAAAGCTAGATTTAAAAACAAAGATCTCCCTTTTTTTGTCAAAAGATTTCGATACCACCGATCTTTAGATATTTTATTGTTGTTTTGATATAGACTTAGATTACACTTGTTTTCTAATTGAGAGGATGAATGCAAAACGTTGCCATGGTTGAAATGTGTTGTTTGTTCAAAGAATGTGAGAGTTTATTAAAAATGCAAGCAAACATATTCTTTAACAGATAAAATTCCCATTTAGTCCGCACTTCATCTAGATATTTATCTTCAAATATGAATTATGTTTTGACATTTGATTCTCGTTGTGTATAGCACTTTATTTTTATATGATTGTTTCTGCAGTGTTACCGCTAAAAACTTCCTCATTTCCCCCAGGGATTCAGAAATTCTATCAGTTTCAGTTGCTAGATACTGTCTCAATAATAGTCCTTTTGTGCCGATTTTTCTCTTCTCTTCTGGCATTCTGTGCAATTTGAGCTAGAAAATGATTTACTAAAAATAGGGTTTTCTCAAGACATATGACTTTGTGGCAAGAGAGACAAATGGAGACATGCATGGTTTCCATTTATTTATTTTTTGCAACATGATATTGGTCATTAAGACTTGTTTTCTAATAGAGCTTTCTGACAAGCTAAAAGTTTTGAGTTGACGTGTCATTAACGTCTCCTTGTTAACAAGCAATAATGTTTTTACCAAAAAATCCTTGAAAAATTTGAAGCTGGGAAGTGTTCCCAAGGATTTTTTTTTGGAGGGGGGGGAAGGGGGGGGGGGGGGGTGTTTTTGAGTTTTTCCCAAACATGGGACATTTTACAAGATTGGAAATGCTCATTCACATGGGAAACTCTCTCCCAGCAAAGTCCAATCCTTAATTTCATTCCCATGAGTGGAATTCTCCAGAAATTTCATTGAAATGACAGAGTCACAATTTATGGCAAACATTCAATTAGGGTAACCAAATGCTGCCCCAGGGAGGTTGACCTGATTTCTAATGAAATCACTGGTGGTTACATTTTGCAATTTCAAGCTATAAAACAGTGCTTAACTAGCTATCCAAGATCCATTTAGCTATCCAAGGCTGATTATATTTCACTTTTTTATTTCAACTGCATTACCCTGAAAAATTCATTAAAGATTTTTTTAATGTGCACATTTCAAAAAGCTGTCAGCATGTTGTCCTACTTTTTTCCTGTTTTGTTTGCAAACA
Source organism: Scolanthus callimorphus (assembly GCA_033964015.1). Classification (NCBI taxonomy): domain Eukaryota; kingdom Metazoa; phylum Cnidaria; class Anthozoa; order Actiniaria; family Edwardsiidae; genus Scolanthus; species Scolanthus callimorphus. Next base: position 1,416,027 of record CM066916.1, read on the forward strand.
AAAGATGGTATTTCCATAGCCATTGTCTTTTCAGCATCATTTTTGTAATTTGAAACACATGTTTTAGGTTATGTTTGTTTGCCATATGGCTCTCATATTATTGCACTTGTCACACACAGAAGGTTCCCAAGGAGCCTAAAATGTATTTTTCTTCCATCTGGAAGTTAGTGAGAAATATTAACATGAAAATTTGTATTGTTTTTATGCTGTACTCTGCACAAACAAAGCTGCTATATTCCATGTTCTACTTTATACACACCTTTCACATTTGTTTGCAAAACAAACAACTCCATGACTTCACAGTTCTGGATAGTGTTTTTAACATTTTCTTATTTCACATCAGCACAAGAAATCAGTGTTTCTGGTGAGCAAATTATTTAATAATATTTGGTGACAATATTTTAACATGAAAAAGATGAAATCGTTATGGCAAGTGTCAACTAGCAGAAGGCAAAATAAATAAAGATTGTTGTTGTTGTTGTTGTTGTTGGCTTAACCAAATATGAGAGTTAGAAATAAAATATTTTATGTTGGGCATATCAGTTTTTATCAAGCAAAGATCAAGTTTAGTGAAAAGATCTACTAAGTATTGCCAAAAACTAGTATCTGTTAGTGTTCTCTAAGACATAGAAATTTCTTGGCCTTAGGCCATGAACAATTCTGTTTGATACACTATTGACAATTCTTGTTCTACTTTCCCAAAATTGATTCTTTTTCATTTTTTTAAAAGTTGATATCCTAGAAGCATATTCATTTAATACAACAATGTGTGGTTCCAGAAAATATCCATCCCCCCCCCCTCATGGAAGGGATTGATTTTTTTCCATGCAAATACTAATTTTTCTTTGGAAATTCCAGAGGGGGAGGGGGTCACTTTTCAACACCCTTCCATGGGGGGGGGATATTTTCTGGAATCACACAATGTATGTTTGTAAAATCAAATTAAGAGGACCAGATAAATTATTTCCTGCACTAGATTTTGGTGTTGTAATTGTACAGTATATTCAAACAGAATAACATTTGCAATTCTATGAATGTTTCTGCTGGTTATTGCATTCCCTAGGAATGACTGGAGGACAGCCAAGGCTTCTGGGGACTACAAGCAACTGCTGGCATTTCTCACATCAACATTTGATTCTGTTGCTGATATTAATGCTGTGTTCAGGGTAAAGGTTTGACATATTTGCATTTTCTCCTAGAATATTGCACATCTCCTATGCTGTGTTTGATATATTTATAAATCTGTACCATATTTTACCTGCTATCAGTGGCCTCTTTTGCTATGGGTAGAATAACCTGTTTTGAATGTCCTGCTGCCTTCTGAAGTAATTAGGCTCCTCGATGAAGATATGGTTTAATAATCTCAACGATGAAAGAGTCCTAGTTCACATAAATCAAATAATAATACAGTTAGACACTAATACTAAGGGACTAAATATAGTAGGACAAGAATCAACTTACGTAGTAAAGTGATGATCAGAGTAATGAACTACATACGTGAGAACTAATGTTCGTAAACTAAAACAAAATGGCCGACTCGTAAGCTTAGTCTGGTCAGCGGTTATAGACTTGACCTTCCGGTCAGTGATAATCTCTGCACCTTCTGTTTCAGAAGCGAGAGGATTGTCTTGGAACAGAAGACAAGGAGGGTAGTGAGCTTGATTACGACTTCATAAGGATAACCTATGACATAGTGCTTACACTTGTACGTACTCATTCCTTGTGTTCCTAATTTAGGACAAGTGCCTGTTTTTCTAAGAAAAAATTACTCTTAAAAAAATTACTCTTAATAATTACTTTTAATTATAGCCTCAAGAAGTTCAAAAAGCTGTTTTGAAATCCATAATCAACAGTTTGTTGCAGGATTTGAAGAGGTATTTATGGAAATAAATGATAATCGCTAATAAAGAAAGCAATCTAAGCGATCACTTAATTAGGAGACCTGAAAGAAGACCTGAAAAAAGGAATTGAAACCAGTGCGACTCTCTACCAACTGAATTATGAAAGCAAGACATGGCTGCTAAGGTCAAATGTCAGTAATACAGCAGGCCTTTTATAGCAATTGCTTAGATTGGGGGGGGGGGGGGGATTAACCTAAGGAACCCCACTCCATTGAATTTCCAGTGAAAATCACAGTAATTGTATGGGAAATAAGAGACATATATTGACTCGCCCCCCATACAATTTCCAATTCCATCCAAACTGGGGTATGGATCTTTTCTGGAGTAACACATACCAGAAACTGGTTCAATTTTGTTGTTGTTGTTGTCAGGCAGAGAACCAAGCAAGATCTAAGAGCTTATATGGTTCTTCTACAGGTATGACTGTGATGCTGCAGGGATGTAGCTACCTGTACGCCAATACACATTTGCGTAACTCGCGAAGCCCCAAAAATACAGTAAATACGCTAGCTATGATGACAATGCAGTCAGTGGCATACCTTGTAAAAATGTCTGGCTACGCACCTCTGCTGTATGACGTGAATGTACTTGTGTTGTTACTTAATAATAATGCAGGAATTTCTAAATGTATTTGACATTGATGGGGGAAGGGGAGGTTCAATGAAAGTAATAGTATCTCATGCTGCAACAAAACAAATGTATTTGCCTGTTTAAATCTGACACAACTATTTATTACTCTTTTTAGAATCCCCAGTTTAATAAAGTCACTACCTATGTAATATTTGCCCATTTGTTGCGGCAAGTGTCATCCCTCTCAGATAGTGAACATCAGTTCTTGGTCCACTGGTTTAGGAGGTACGCGCCTTTCTTTCCACATTCTTATAACATCAAATCCTTTTTAAGGAGGGACCAAATGGTGATGGAAGTTCGTTGATTAGAGTTTCGAATGTCACACAATCATTTGATTGCAAACTCTCAGGCACTTCCCATATTTGAAACATGTTTAAATTTGACGTTAGACTTGCTGAGTGTAAGTGGACTGCAACTCCACAAGAGTATGTGAGAGAATGATAGTCAATTCCCATTAACTCTTGTCCCTGTTTGATTACTGCTTCAGTCCGCTGTCTAGCATTGCATTATTTGTAGATTTCACTCCTGAAAATAGAGCTTATATAGAGCTTATTGACCTTCATATCCACTAGTGATACTTTGCCTTTTTTCCCAGCATGAGTCACACTCAATATGTTTTGTGTTGTTCCTTGTACCTGAGCATGCAGCAAAGGTTAGGATTGAATTGAGGAACTCAGCGCTTTTCCCTTTCTATTCCTTGTTAGGGTACCTGTTAATACCTTCAAGGCTGTGGTTACTAGAATTCAACAGGTGAGTGGCGGTCTACTCTTTATTTTTTTTGTTGATTAAGAATGAGTTAAATCAATCTAAAACTGTTAAATTACATATTAAAGCGGTTTGGTTTGGCAACACTAGCCATGCAGACTCAGGCTTGTAACATGGTAAATGGGATCAGGGATCAGGGCTCCTAGGAGTGGGTTCAGGTATCAAAAGGGTAGGAGTGGGAATCAATAGTCGGTTGGATCTGGGTGACCAAAATATACCATTTATTGTTATGAGCCTGGATTTATCATCTTCCTTCACCGTGTTTTCTAGAGTGTTCATTTAAAGCAGTAATAAAAATAAAGATGGTATTGGTTCTAATCTCTTTCTTTTCTTAATATAAAGTTCATGAGTTTGCGATTGTTCCCAACTAATGCATCTGAGCTGCCACCAGAGGAGAAATGTACATGGTGGATCCCATCATCAGTCAAAGTGCTTGCACTTCTAAGTATGTCTTCATGATAAAGAGTCCAATAGGAGCTCATAACGTAGAGTGACATATCTGACATAAACTGCTCGCAGCACTTTCTCTTGTTGTAATTATGTTATTCATCATTGAGAGAGTTGATATAAAACCATTAAATTTACTTTTCATGATGTCAATATTTTCCACCCTAAAGAGGGCTGTCAGCCGTGCTGAACACATTGGAGTCCTACTTTTGATAAAAAAGATAAATAAAGTTAGACGTTGACCAATATAAACAACTCTCTGAATAAAGTAACGGAATTGCCAGAAGTCTAAACATTTATAAATCCAACTAGTTACTTTGTTTTGCTAGAAACTCGTTAAACTCTGCGAAGTCGAGTTATAATTCAGTTTAAAAAAACAAGTTAATCACTTTAGTTTATTTTACTACCTTTCCTTGACTTTCCTTTACAGGACTTACTATTTCACGCATCTAGTAACTTATAAATAAAAAGAGGCGCTGATTTCCAACTAATTGGTTGTATTTTTGCAGACGCATCTAACTGGCTCATGTCGCCATCCGTAGTTTCCCATACCTATTTCTATAACCACTCGCTAGATCATATTGATCTGATGTCTGAATACTACTCCTGGCAAAATCCGGGACCCAACTCAGGGTAAGCTAAAGGGCAGGATAAAATGTCTGTCTGTCAGTGGTGCAGTGCCTGCTACTTTTTTACAAGTACTTTTGTACAGTACTAAACTACATTCATGAGCTTGGCCTGTAGATTTGAATATCCTGTGTACGCTCCCTCTGTAATTTCTTTCTATTTGTCTGCCTGTCTATTTCTGTTTGTCTGAGTGTCTGTCTGTTTATTCACATTTGCCTTTGATTTTATTTCAGCAAATTCTCGTTCTGTCAGTACCCGTTCATCCTGAGTCTCGGAGCCAAGCGTTATGTTATGCAGAAAGACTCCGAGTCCCAGATGATCGTCATGGCGAGAGTAAGCAGCCTTGTTTCACTCCCCCGACAAATAAAACTTTTACAGAGACGCCCTTCCCTACACACGCACTTCCCTACATGCTCATTTCCGTGATTTGTCGTATTGCTTATTGTGCTGTGTCTAAGCATTTTGATTGGTCGATCAGTCATGTCACGTGATGTGATGACGGGAGGCTCCGTGCCGTAACCGTACCGTTTTTTGTGCCTCTAGGAATCATAACGATATTTTGTTTGTTTTTCCAAAGCTTTAGTTGTTAAAATTCTTCTCCAGAAATTATCAGCCACGTCATCGGCTATCAAGCCTACAGGGTTCAGGATCGAAGTTCAACACATTTGCACCAAGTATTGAGTGTTTGTTTTTCTTTCAGAAAAGTCTGATGGAGAAGGTTCAGCGTCGTGAAATGCCGGATATGGGCATGCTGTTCTTAAACATCAAGGTCCGCAGGTCTCATCTCATCACGGACTCGCTGAACGAGGTAAGGTGTGGTCCTTGTGTGTGAACTGCTTTCTATGTTTAGCAAAGTTTCCATTTTCCCGTGCGCTTTCTCAACTTAATAAGGGCTCGAAATTAAGATCCTTGTGCCAACATTATAGGCGTAATTATGGACGATTGCAGCTATAATGAATGCGCGTGCTGCATGTCAGTAGTTGTGTTACATTTCGCGAACCAAGTGGCTTGTATGCGCACGTTACATCCTTGTAATTGCGTTTAATCCAAAGGCACTTCTAAAAAAGAGAGTGCGCGCGCTGGTTGAGATTCTCAGTAAGACGCATTCTCGTACCCAGAGCTCCCCAGCTCGTCTGCTCGCAGGGGAGGCTCTGGGGACATCCATTTGAGGGCCGTCGCTGATTGGCTAATTTTGAGCGTTGGAGCATGCGCTGAAAGGTCTTTCTCTCAGCGGCTCTGTATTAAATCTCGCGCATGCGTCAGTGGCTGTCACCAGAGCCTCCCCCGTGAGGTTACGAGCCGGGGAGCTCTGGGTTCGAGAATGAGTAAGACGTGCTGGCGAACCAGTAAAAAAGCGCGCGAAAACTCCCAACCAGACAACCAGGCGCCACAACTGTTGAAGAAGGCGTGCGTTGTCTTGGAAACGTAAAAATAACGGTTTTTACTTGGCTGTGATTACATAATGGATGAGAAAATATCATGGTGAATTCAGACGTCTCTTCTCACAAAGTGAGGTACGATCGAGCTCCAAGGGGAGCTCCGAAAATATTTAATTGACAATGGCCACTGGTTTTAGAGAATGTATTTTAAATTATTATTTATAGATTTATTCCATGTATTATGAATATCTAGATAGATTTGTTTATTTTTTATTTATACTGATATGATACCGGAATTGGTTTCAGTCAATAAAGTAGATGTAGATGAGACAGCTGAAAATCAGGCTACCATTCATCCAAAAATCTTGGTTTACATCCATTAGGAGAACACTGCAAAAACTGAAAACAAAGTCGTTTTATGGCTAAGTGACAAAGTGGCGTAAAACTAAAGATTTTAGGCATTTGTACGGCTGCTGCATATGGTGTAATTTCAAGACTTGAGTAGAGCACATATGGTCGGACATTCAGACCAAATTACGTCGTCTTTTATTTATCATAAAGATGTTTCTAACGAAGTGTACTGCATGCCCCCTCGCCTTTCAGATCGCTCGAAAACAAAAGAACCTGAAGAAGAAGCTGAAAGTGACGTTCGCAGGGGAACCGGGTCTTGACATGGGAGGCCTGACCAAGGAGTGGTTCTTGTTGCTTGTCAGGAAGATCTTCAAGCCCGAGTACGGCATGTTTACATACAATGAAAAGTCCCGCCTCTACTGGTTCAACAAGGATTGTCTGGATCAGGACGAGGAGTTTAACCTGGTCGGAGTTGTATCCACACACGTGATACTGTTTCACCATGACAGTTTTGTGTCATTCTAGCCTGCTTACACTAGGCGGTTTGTGTTTCTATAGCGCTATTAATTGTTTATCAACATTGCCATTCTAATGCTAATTTGCCTCTCAAAATCCAATATGACGCCCGATCAGCGAACGGACCGGGTTTTCCGCGATAAAAACTCCCAAGCAGGCTAGTGGCATTATTTTTATTGATGTTTTTGTTTGCGTGCTCGCACACGCTTTCAAACTATTTCCAGACCACACGTGGCCGATCTGAAAAGTCTAAAACGCACAAAATGGTTATAAGGACGTCCCTAAATATTTCCCTAAATCTGGAGGTGCGTGCAGGAAACGAGGCTGGTCCTATCGTCCTCGAAGCGCGCGCGTTTCCACAAGATTTGCTGAATAAGCCATGCGCGTATGCCTAGATTTGCGTGAGTTGGCAGGCCCATTCCACTTTGTAATTGTCATAGAGCATAGAGTACAAGGCCAGAAAACGTTTTTTGGGGGGATGGCAAACAATTCCATAAAGCAAAGGGAAGATATCCCAAATTAAGCCACATTTACCTGGAATTGACGATTCTTGCTATATTGCATGTGCGCACTGCATGTCGGTGATATTTGAAAGTGTAAAGTGCGCACGCACTGCATCCTGGTAAGTGTGTTACATGTCATGGCATGTTTGAGTTTCCTATCTTTCCCTTTACAATGTCATGGCATTTCTAAACTGAAAAGTGGGCGCGTGCTTACAGCTGGAATGGCCAGAAGTGCAACAGTTGTTTTCCGGTCTATCGTTACAAACTTTTCCATTTCCTTGACCCGTATAACCAGCTTATGGGCCTAGCAGTGTATAACAGTATCATTCTTGATATCCACTTCCCGTCTTGTTGTTACAAGAAGTTACTGAGTCCCGCGGTCGTCCCGTACCAGAACCCGAACGCGCGGGTCGGCCTTGCTAACCTGACCGTGGATGACCTTGCCGAGCCGATACCGGTATGCATCTGTTCAGTAAGACCTCTCTATAATGAACACTTGGGTACGCAATCGAGGGCTTTGAATTGCAGAAGCTGGTCGCCTGCATGGTCAAAATCTTGCACATGGCGACAAAACATAAATCCAGTCTGAAACTTCCACAAAGTAAAATGGAGAATACTAATATTTTTTCTTCGTCTTGCGTTTCTCCAGGATCTTGCTCGAGGTCTAAAAGAACTTCTCAGTTACGAGGGAAACGTGGAGGATGACCTGTGCCAGACATTCCAGGTAACGAGCAAATTCATTTGAGGTGAAGCTTGAGCAAACATTTCTGCGTGAAAGAATATCCGCCACCTTTATTTCCTACCCAGCGCATGCGTTCTTGTCTGTTGGGCCAACAACAAAAAATACAGAAAACCGGCAACTCAAAAACGTGACCCATATGTGAGAGAGTCATAACCAAGGCCCATTATCTTATCAACCACCCTTTTTTATCCTTGTCAGATCTCCTACACATCGTACGGAGACATGGTGACGCACAATCTCAAGCCCAAAGGTCACACAATGCCGGTCACTAACGAGAACAGAGAAGGTGAGCCTAGTAATCGCTGGCCTGGTAGATAGGCCTTTGGTTGTTCGGATGAGTCCCTGTCTGGGACACCAAGCCACACATTTCTCTATATCCCGCACGGTCCGGCACTTCAACTACAGGTTTGCCCTCCTCCAAACAATGCCCTCTTAGTGCTTCACGCGTCGCATTTGCCCTCCTCCAAACAATGCCCTCTTAGTGCTTTATGCGTAGCGTTTGCCCTCCTCCAAACAATGCCCTCTTAGTGCTTTATGCGTAGCGTTTGCCCTCCTCCAAACAATGCCCTCTTAGTGCTTTACGCGTTGCTTTAGTTCCTACGTGTAATTCACCTTCTCCTCTTTAGCGCATTTGTAAACGTGTCCCTCTCTCCTGACAATTTAGTCGTGCGTTAATTTCTTTCTAGGCATGCCTTGTATTTATAGGGGTTTAGATGTCGTTTTTTATTTTGATAATTCTAGAATACGTGCGCCTGTACGTGGATTACTTACTGAATGCGTCGGTTGAGAAGCAGTTCGCCGCGTTTTACCACGGCTTTCATAGCGTGTGTGCCTCTAATGCGCTTATTGTAAGTATGGGCCATTCCTACCCAGAGCTCTGGTTACAGCCATTTAAGGGCCTTTGCTGATTGGCTGATTTTGAACGGTTTGATATGCGCAGAAAGTTCTTTCGCTAAACGGCTCTGCATCAACTCTCGCGCATGACTGTTGTAACGGTATTGTGACGTGCCATGTCTACGCATTTTGATTGGTTGATCAGTCATTTCGCGCGATGTGATTGGCTCAAAGTTCACGAGAGGCTAGGTGTTTCATCAGGGTCCTGAAGGGGTAAAACGGGAGCCGGGATTCGCCTTTTTTTAGGCCGGGAAAACGGGATTTGGGTTACCGGGAACGGGATTTGTCTACCGGGAATGGGAATCAAGATGTTTCAACGGGAACGAGATTTTTCAAATCTCTCCTTGTATATCCTGTGTATCCTAATAAAAAGTCGTCAATTTATACCATTTTTCGCATTTTAAGACTGTTATCCTAACAGCAGGCTACCTGAAAATAGAATTTCACTTCTCGGCCCTTCTAAATTAAGGCCCTCGTTTTGCTATTTTTGGTCCCTCGGAATCTGCGAGGTTTCGGTCAACGGTTTAATAACTTGGCATAGGCATTTTCAAAACGGCGGAACCACTTTTTGAATGGAATCGTATGATATATCTTTTGTATCAAAATTGAGGACGAGATATCATACGGGCAGAGGATCATTTCATTTCGGGGTGGGTGAAAGGGGGGAACTCTCGAAACAAGCCCTGGAAGGGGGGATCACAAGAAATTTTCTGCGGAATTATTCCAGCAATTTCTATATCATTTGCATTTTTGTAGTTCTCTTCTTTCAATACGTTAAACATTTCGCATAAGGATGAAACATGTAATATTGCGTTTGAGATCTCCCGCAAACAAAGACAATATGCTCGTGCCGTTTAAATGGAATGCCCGTTACAAGAACATTTGTATCTTAGCGAGGAAACACAAACTCCCCGCGAAAAGCCCTCCAGTGATAGGCCTGGCAGGCAATTACTATGTTCGAAAGAAGCCCGTAAGCGTGAGATCGACGTTACAAACGTTGGGCCGCAAATATGACGATTTCGTCATTTGCGTCGTGCACGAAGAATATAAACTACAGGCTTTATTTGCTATACACAAAAAATGCAATGTTCATCTACCTTTTTTTTGAGGCTTGATGAAATTCGTTTATCAATTAAAACAGGGCGCGCTTCACGCGCAACAGAAGAGAAATTCCTGTAAAATATATCCCATGTTCAAATAGGGGATCACGAAAAGCCTTTACACTGATAGGCCTGGCGGACAATCACTATGTTGTAAAGAAATCGACATTACAAGCATATCAATTCGTCATTTGGTTGCAATAATAACATTTCGTCATTTGCGGCGAGGGTCAGCTAGCGGGTAAGAAAGATCTGCGTGCATGAACAATAAAACCTACAGGACCAAGAGATAGTACCGATAAAAGCAAGAATCTCAATTTTAACATCACAGTTTTCGTGCGCCGGGATTTTACCGACTGGTCCTACCTGGAACGGGATTTTACCTACTGGGAACGGGATTTTGCGAAAAAAGCGGCCGGGAAACGGGATTGGGACCCCCCCTTCAGGACCCTGTTTCATGCCGTGCCGTGACCGTACCGTGTTCCGTACCTTTCTTACAGTCTAAGAAGTCTGCTCAGATAGCGGAGCATTAGGGACGCTAAGGACGCCCCAGACGCTGGATTTGTGCGCGTGTCATTCTAAGTAATGATATTCGTGTCCGCCCACCCCCCCTATTTTTGGGGCGGGGGTGCTAGCTCTGGTTACAGCCATTTAAGGGCCTTTGCTGATTGGCTGATTTTGAACGGTTTGATATGCGCAGAAAGTTCTTTCGCTAAACGGCTCTGCATCAACTCTCGCGCATGACTGTTGTAACGGTATTGTGACGTGCCGTGTCTACACATTTTGATTGGTTGATCAGTCATTTCGCGCGATGTGATTGGCTGAAAGTTCACGAGAGGCTAGGTTTTTCATGCCGTGCCGTGACCGTACCGTGTTCCGTACCTTTCTTACAGTCTAAGAGGTCTGCTCAGATAGCGGAGCATTAGGGACGCTAAGGACGCCCCAGACGTTGGATTTGTGCGCGTGTCATTCTAAGTAATGATATTCGTGTCCGCCCCCCCCCCCCCTATTTTTGGGGCGGGGGTGCTCTTCGGGAACTTTCGATTTTACCTCTAAAAGGTACCTAAAATGGCGTCGCTTAGTTGATTTTGACCCCTAAAAGGTACCAACAAGTTATATTAGCCTGAGGTATTTTCCCCCGAAAATTATTCTCTCGTATTTTCTACGAGAGAAAATACGTCTGAAATTCAGGCTGTTGCATGATTTGCTAGAAACCGACTACTAAAAAAATGCACGTTTCCCTAAAAGGTACCCCGAGGACTGATTTTAAACCCTAACAGGTACGACGAGCACCCCCGCCCCAAAAATATGGGAGTCCCCCCCCCCCCCTCCCGGGGTCCGGCCCAGCTGAGGTTTTTATATATTCCATATTCTATCCAGAAATATCCGATATGACTGGGAGTCGGGATCCCCTTGGTAAAATAAAGTTAACATAGTGTCTTGTTTTGTTCGCGCCCTAGATGTTGCGAGCTGAGGAGGTAGAGATGTTAGTGTGCGGTAACCCTGAGCTCGACATGGAGGCGCTCAAAAAAGTGACGGTCTATGACGGTTACACCAAGAGTGATAACACCATCAGGTCAGTTAAAGAGCCTGTGTCAGCTGCAATTTTGACAGCATAGCAACATACCAAGTCGGAAAAAGCATCATTTCCATCGGCTGATTTAGAGAACATAGAGCAATGTTCTCGATTGAATTCGGTAAATCAAATCTGAAACTTTGTTTTTAGGTGTTGATTTACAGATTTCTACATGTAATCCGTCTTCTAATATCAAATGAAAACAAAACTGACTTTTTCTTGGTTTTATTATTTTACTTGGTTTCATTATTTTTCTTGGTTTTATTATTTTACTTGGTTTTATTATTTTTCTTGGTTTTATTATTTTACTTGGTTTTATTATTTTTCTTGGTTTTATTATTTTACTTGGTTTTATTCTGTCATATTTCTAGATATTTCTGGGACACGGTACTGAACTTCAGCCCTGACTTGAAGAAAAAAATGCTGTTGTTTGCAACCGGAAGTGATCGTATTCCTATTGGCGGCATGGCCGAGATGGAGTTCAAGATCGTCAGAATGGATATCGCCCACAGCACATCCATGTACGTGACTCGGAAACTCATGAGTTGTAAAACGCTCTTTGATGTCGCGAGGGAACGAATGGAGTAACGGTAGCATCAGTAGGGATCTCAGCAGTGTGATCTCCCACCTAGTGTTGTTGAACCGGCCTTTCTTATGCCGCGCTGTTCCTTGAGTACGAGTCGCGCACTTATTTGACTAGTTCAAAACAACCGTGTTGCCATTCGAACAGATCACGCCTGCATTTGCTCTGGCTGTCGTTTGTGAGCAAATGCGCAACTTTGTCGTGACACGTGATCACATGATCTGAATTCTGGTTTTGTTCATCAAAAGGTGTCATGCTCAGCCCTGTTGTGTTTGCATTTAACCACAGGTTACCCATGGCGCACACCTGCTTCAACCAGCTGTGTTTGCCTCCCTACAAGACGAGAAAACACCTCAAACAGAAGCTAACAATAGCTATATCTAACGCGGAGGGATTTGGCATCGAATAGACTAGTTGTTATCACTGTTAGATGGCTGAAAAGCAGTCTTACTTTGAAAGGTCTAGATAACGGGTACGAGTTTGAGTGGTATCATTGTTTTAGTAGAAATTCTCTAGCATACTACGAGCGGCAAATCGCATGATTTGCATTCTCGTACCCAGAGCTCCCGCGAACAGACGATGATTTGCTGCTAAAATGAGACTTGACTGCTGCGAGGATGATCCAGTGTGCTCTGTGTCATTCTCGTACCCAGAGCTCCCCGGCTCGTCACCTCGCGGGGTAGGTTCTGGGGACTGCTGCGAGGATGATCCAGTGTGCTCTGTGTCATTCTCGTACCCAGAGCTCCCCGGCTCGTCACCTCGCGGGGTAGGCTCTGGGGACTGCTGCGAGGATGATCCAGTGTGCTCTGTGTCATTCTCGTACCCAGAGCTCCCCGGCTCGTCACCTCGCGGGGTAGGTTCTGGGGACTGCTGCGAGGATGATCCAGTGTGCTCTGTGTCATTCTCGTACCCAGAGCTCCCCGGCTCGTCACCTCGCGGGGTAGGTTCTGGGGACTGCTGCGAGGATGATCCAGTGTGCTCTGTGTCATTCTCGTACCCAGAGCTCCTCGGCTCGTCACCTCGCGATGTAGGCACTGGGGACTGCTGCGAGGATGATCCAGTGTGCTCTGTGTCATTCTCGTACCCAGAGCTCCTCGGCTCGTCACCTCGCGATGTAGGCTCTGTGGACATCAATTTGAGGGTCTTCGCTGATTGGCTGCTTTGAACGTTGGGGCATGCGCAGAAAGTTGTTTCTCAACGGCTCTGAATCAGATCTTGCGCATGCGTTAATGACTGTCACCAGAGCCTGGGATCGAGAATGCTCGAAAGTGACCATGTCTGATTGCGCATGCCCAGCTCTCAAACGCGCAGTGCTTGTTGAGTGACCCCATGAAGTTTACGTTAAAATATTGTTGCGTGCATTTGTTGTTTGTAGAGGAAGCTAAACCGGGCAATAATATGTGCACGAAACCATTTGAAATAACTGGAAAGAATTTCTGTCAGACATTTCCCAATTCCATTACTGCTAGACAGAGGAAATGGCTAGTAGGGTTTATCACAAGCACGTTTTAAATTTCCAGTATATATGTTTACCGCCCATCAACTGGCGATGGTTAGCTTACAACTTTCCTTTCAAAAACCTAAGATTGGGCGCATTGATAAACATACTGCATGCATCATCATTGACGTAAACCTTACACTGTAAAGAAATCACTAACTTGAGAGATATTCTTAAATTTATTGTAAATACATTTACGAAATAAAATAACGGATGTACTTTCTTTTTAAAATGATACACTTTGCCAGCGCTCCCTCCTCGGCCTTTACAAGTTCACCACAACCCTAGATATTTTGCCGATCGATTCATAACATTGAAATTATTTTTTTAACACACATTAAAGCGTTACCTTGGGCGAAAGAGTAAAATTTATTGTCAAACTTGAAAAACTTTGTATTTCGGAATTTTGTTCTAATGAATGGGGCTTATATTTAACAGTCACCGATGCAAAAGTAATTGTGCCACATACACCGCACATAAGACGGCTTGTTACACACGATCCCTGCAAAACCAGTCCGGAAATTCCAATAAGTCTGAAATACCTCTGGTTTCCACCCCATGCTGACAAAAGAAGATTAAGAAAAATGGAATTGGTATTAGAGATGAGAAGAGGCGATCGCAATGCTTTTTGAAAAGATAAGAATAAGAAATCAAAAAAACCCCGTGTTAACAGGTGAACCCCCGCTCTTTTCTAGCAAAATTAATGTTTAGCTTTTACTATATAAATGATCCCGGTGGTAATAAAGACTACAGTTAAATGTTAGTTTTCCGCTTCAAACCGTCTTCACTGGAGCCAACACGGTTCCCCGCCGTACAAAGGCGCACCGCTTGCCACATGAGTCCACATAAGAAAAGCCGAGTCCATAACATTAACCGTCTTGCCCAGCAGTGACTCTAAATAATTGGTGGTATCACAGTAGTTCCCTGATATAATATGAACACAAGTTTTATAATTGAAAACTACGATTGATCTAGTCTTTTCTTCTTTTGTGGTTTTTGATTGCCATGAAATGGCTTCATGGCTTGTAGTTTCGTTTATAGTTTCGTTGTCAACTTTTTAAAAAACATTGCGGACAGAGAAGAACTAGTGCAGTTATTCAGTGTTGTACCTCTGGCGATGAAATCAAGCGTTAATTTAATGTTTTGAATGTATCGAAATGTAGGTGGGCAGGCGGGAGTCACCCCCACTGCACAAAGCACCGAAAAGAACAAAGGCAAAGGTGTTGGCATCGTAAAAACAAAACAATGACATGTTTAATTTACTTTGTTTGAGATGGAATTTGATAATGGCCGCTAAAAGGAGTGAAAAATTAAACGTGATTATTAGTGATGAAAGAGCTGAAAAGGGCAACGTACGTACTGATGCGTGTTCTGACAATTACTGCTCAGGAAAATATACTTATTTTTCATTTTCAAACAAAGTGGGATGAACAGAGGAACATGTTCTGCCTCCCATTTCTGTCCGTCGTCCAGAAATCTCGTTTCAGTCCTTATCTCGGGATCGGGCTAACCAAACTGAGAAAACTAATCGCTTTGTCCATCTTATGCATCTACTGAACCGGTTGGTTTGATCGGCGTCCAAAAAAACATTCCTGTTGGAATGGGGCTACATTGGCTGATTGCATTTTCAAACTGCACCGGGGGGGATGAGGACCTCTTTTAAAAAGACCCCCTCCCCTGGAATTTCCACTCGTGAAACAGACCCCCTCCCCTGGAATTTCCATTTTTTCTGGCAAAATACCCCTGGAAAATCTATTTTTGGATAAAATGTCCGTGGAAAGTCACCTTTTTTACCCCTCCCCCCTGGAATTTCCAGTCTCCAGACACACCCCCTCAAGCACATTAAGGCCTGGGATTCTAAATGGGCTTGGGGCTGGCCCCCAAAAACGCAAAATTTGCCTTAAATTGCTTTAATCTATTTAAGGCAGGCTAATTTTGGTACAGTGATAAAACTCGACGAACTTAACATTTTGATGTCATTTTTTAGTACGGAGTGACGTCACAAGGCATGTCACGTGACTAAACAGTAAATTGCTTTTCCGGTGATGGAGAAAACATCTAACTATACAATTTTGGTGAAAATGGATAGGCCTCAGCAATAGAAATATCGTACTGTTTTGGCTGCTGGGCTATCATTTAGCGTTAACGAGATATAAGGGTCGGAAGCAGGTCACGTGACCTAATCAACATATCAGCTCCTTAAAGCACCTTAAAGAAGCAAACTTTTTCCACCAGCTAAGACACCACTATATAGAACCCAAAGAGCGAAATATTATTAGCTATTAACTTTTTAGAAAAGAGTGAAACTCACCACCGGAGAAATTTTTGAAATTTGAAAAGTGAAAATGTCACGTGACTGGACACGTGACGAGTGTATCAGCCCAAATTCCATACTAAAACATTTCACTCGATGGATGTTAACTATCCTGAAAATTTCATGCTCCAACATTAATGATTTGCAAAGATATTTGAAATTTTGTGATTTCCTCGATTTTCTGGGGTGACCCAGGCCTTAATACACTTGAGCCCTCCCGTGGAATTTCCAGAGTCCAAAACAGCCGCTAATACAGGGGCGTAGCCAGCACTTATGAGAGGGGGGGTTCCAAAATTCAAAAAATAAAAAAACTATATAAATCGGACGTTTTTTGCGTTCTCGCCACAGGAAACCCCGCCAAAAATATTGATCTCGGGAAAAAACTAGCGTTTGAAGAAATTTGCTACTTTTATTGGAGCTTTTATTTGTTGTCTATTAAATATTTACCGAATTTTAGTAATAAATCGGTCCTCTCGCTGCGGGAGAGGGGGGGTTCCGGAACCCCTGGAACCCCCCCCCTGGCTACGCCCCTGTAATAATCAGGTGCTTAATCATGCACTTGTCCAAATGATCGGAAAAAAGGTAAAAAAAAAACTCGATGCCCCTGGATACAAAAAATTGTAACATGCCATTATTCTATAGAAACTTGGAGGTTTCCTTCGCGACTCGGATAGCAAGGGCGGATCTGGGGGGGGGGGGGGGGGGGGGGGGTGATTAGCCACCCCCCTTGTTCTCATATTTCTTGTAAAAACCTTAAGATTAGCCACCCCCTTGGTCTGAACTCTGTAGTATATCCTTTGTACTAGCCACCACCCTTCTTAAGGGTCTGCATCCGCAACTGGATAGGCTGTGGTCTCGCCGACTAGACGGAGGAATGAAGATACGAGACAAAATGAAAAATGTCTTTCTCTTTATTTCATTTCTTTGCCACATTCACATCACAGCTGCGTTTGAAAGATAGACAGGACATTGTTACAAGTTATTTACACAAACTAGTGACAGGACGATGTCATTGAACATAGACTAAGAGCGACGAATATAGCAGGCGTGCTTGGACGATTTGTACAGAATTTACGAGCACCATGTATACACAGAGATCTCGGGTACGAGAAAAAAGGAGACAGATTCAAACTGACGGTCATAAATATTATAAAAAGATGCTGACTAATCTAAGCGGAAAAATAGAGGTTTTTCTTGCTTTGAGGATAAAATCATGAGTTTGTAGTATTGAGACAATAAATACAAAATATATGTTTTAGATCTCTGAACCTGTACACTGGTATCATAACAACTAGGATCTGTTTTTCAAATCTCCCTGGCCAAAGCCCTGTAAAGATTATTAAAATCGGTTTCCGGACAACAAGGGAGTCCTATCAAGCAGATCCCAGTTCTGTGAATTACGAATCTGATTTTATCTGCTGGGCAAACTATACGAAACTGACCGAGTTATTTTCACTTCTATTGTGCTTTGGAAGGATATAACTAGTTAAGGTGGCTCTACAGTACAAATAGTGTTTCTTTTTCGTGGTTTCAAAGGCATAGCATTTTGTAAAGCACATTTGGCTTGTCATCTTATATTCGGTCTATTTATTCTATTTGTCCACTTGTTTTCTTTTGTTTTTTTCATTTCTTTTTTAAGACTATTGCTTCTCTGTAGATCTATTTCTCCGTGAACTATACTTTTTTTATACAAAACCTGTTTTCTTCCTCTACTTTTTTTCGTACACAACTAATCCTTCCATTTCTTTGATACAGGAGGGGCAGCTTAATTCGTTTCCAAAACGTTTTTGCGCAAATACCTTTCTAGTGTAGCTCCTCGAATCAATCACATTTTTCTAGCGCTACAACCAGTCAATAACTTAAAGCGGCATTTCATTTCAATTGTAATATTATTTCCCTAACCCCCTCATTCCTTCCTTTTGTCCTCCTTTTACTTATCAATAGAAGTTTTTAGTGTACGCAGAGTCATAAACAGTTTTTTTAGATTTCTCAGGTGGGCTTCGAGAATTACTGAGCAGGGTAGCCTGCAGCCGGCTGCATGGCATAAGCGTGACCAGCCCCCCTTGCGGAGGGGCTATCATTCCCCCGGCTGTTGGGATGCCCATTATAGGTTGGGTTGTCTGTGGTTGGCTTTGCTGTACACTGGCGCCTGTGTTGGGCGTGGACATTTGAGGTCCTGCGGCTGAAAACGTAACCAAGACCGCATATAAGTATAGACTAATATAAACAACAACAAACTGATCATAAAAAAGAACACTGGACAAGTCAGTTTACATTCCATACCTGCATAATTCTGAACAGCATACATGGCCTGTGCGCTGCATCAAAAATAAAATACGAGCAACCATTAGAATCGTTGAATTTAATTGCTCGAAGAAATACGAAGTGTGAAGGTTTTCTGTCAATCTAAACCTAACTCGACCGTATTGGCTTCTCAGTGACATTGTATTGGCCTCCCAGTGGCATTCTACTGGCTTCTCAGAGGCATTGTATTGGCCTCCCAGTGGCATTCTACTGAATTCTCGGAGGCATTGTGTTGGCTTCCCAATAACATTAAATTGGTTTCCGAAGAGTAGCACGGGTTTTAAAATACGCTCACACTTAAAACAGGATTTTTTAAAAAGATTTTAATGACAATGTTTCTCAAGCAGTTCAGCATCGCCAAATACAGCAGTTTATGGCGCGACTTGCTTTTAAATGGACACTAATAAGCTAGAGATTTAACTCTTACCCATGATAACCAGGTGTCTGTTGATAATACATGTTATATTGCGGATATTGGAAATACTGTTGTTGTTGCTGCTGCTGTTGCTGTTGTTGCTGCTGGGGTTGTTGCGCAGTCTGGGGGTAGTATGCACCCATATATGGAGAGTAGTACTGCTGTTGTTGCCAAGCAGCCGCATGCTGGAGGTTGATCATTTCCGGTGTTTCCTTACCCCAAGAACACTAAAGAAACAAGTTTGTCAGTTCTTCATACACTGTACTCCACTAGAGTCACTACCCTTCTGTACTCCACTAGAGTCACTACCCTTCTGTACTCCACTTACGGAGTCACTACTCTGGTACTAGTAGCCCCTCTAACGGAAAGGTGTTCATGGCTACGCCACAGTTCTCTTAGCCTCCTTTGCAGCCGCTGTCTTTTCTCGAAAGTGAAACGAGCGACACGACAGCGGCTGCAAAGGAGGCTACAGTTCTCTTAAACGAGAGAAAAAATGTACATCCAGTAAAATAAACCAGGACGGCCTGTGCGCCGTCTACCACTTGGCAATTTTTCTCGTTTGCTTTATTCCACTCTTTTCGGGGGAACCTTATAATTTCAAGGGCTTTCAAACATTTCAGTCAAGGCCGGGCGTTTGTTAGCGCACCATCAAAGTGCAACCGAAGGACTTTACAAAAGATTGGTACCGATGGGAATACTGACCCGTAGCAAAAATGGATTGTTTATATCTCCCATCTTGACTTGATTATGAGTTCCTACAATTGCACTAGTAGCTTCATTATGATTACTAAACCTGAAAAACAACGGGGAAACTCGGTTATTAGCTTTTTTTTATATGCCACGAGTTTGAATTTATCCTATCTCTGACGACTAACTGTCTCCACCAGCTGACCTCACCTCCCGGTACTCAAAGGATTGTTTGCTAAACCGAAACGTTCCCCAGAAAGACATACTCGTACTGTCGCAGGAAGCAAAATCTAGATTTAATCACGGTACAGGTCAAACCAGTTTACATTTTACATAATGGATGAAAAAGCTTTTATGTCCAATTCCAATATTTCTTAGAGTCTGATTAGAACGATTGGCGATGCAACAAAAACCTTTCTGATTGGCTAATTAGAAAGCAACAAATCAGATGGCGGTCGCCAGCCTAGCAAATTCATTTGATAGATCAACCTCTCTAGGACGAATTCTCTCTGGTGACCAATTTTTCAAACTTGGCGACCACTTTTACCATGATTAGGAGGAAACTGGCAACTTCTGAGCCCTGCCGATTCGGCATTCATGAGCTCTTATTTGCCTTGACGACTTCTAACGGTACTTACCTTATAAATGCATATCCTTTATCTGCAAATAGCTTTATCTCGTAAATTGATCCATATTGAGAAAACATTTGTCTTAGTTCATAATCTGAAAGAAACCAAGGAGCCCAACGCTTTTAAACGCTCCAGCTATACAAATCCTATAAAAGTAGCAAGTTTTATTTTTGATCCCATTCTTTGAGTTTGCATTGTAGCTTGCGGACATTTTGGCTTTTTACTAAAATCAGTATGCTCTTTTCATTTCTGAGCATCATTTGCGTGAAGCTGCTAACATTAAGGGTGGCCGGGTCACGTGACCTCTAATGCAAAAGGCATATTGATTTCATTGGGGCATGGATATCCAGAAACGGATTCTAAAGGTATCATTAAATGTATTGACAGGGGCGGGTCTAGGGGAGTTGTTGCGGGGGTTGCACCCCCCCCCCCCCTTTGAGAGAGATAGATTCAATGAACTCTGGGAAAACACGCCGTATCGGAACTCAGTACGGATTATACCCAGTCCAACTTAGCGCTGCAACTCCCCCCCTCCCCCCCTCCCCCCCCCCCTCCCCCCCCCCGAAAATCCTGGATCCGCCCCTGATAGAGCTTGACGAGCCTGACGTTTGCCTAAAAAATCACGAAATCACGACAAGAAGTCTTGTGGTAGCTACCGATGGCTGTTTATCTTAGTGGTAACAGAACTCGTTCATCACCAACTCTCCCAAACCATCATCACGAATGTCAGTTGTTTTCAGTAAATCTTGAGATCACTCCCAAGAAATAAGTGCTTTGAAAGCGTGCATTACTTTTTACATTTACATTTTTCCTGAATCGTGTCCCAGAATAAAAACATCAGAGTCTTCTTACCTTTAACATCTGGGGGTAAATTGCCGACATAAACGGTTGTGTTTAATTGTGAAGACTGCTGAAAAACTTCGTCCCAGTTTAAAGGTTTACCTGCATACAGATGGTAGACAAAATGTCCAGATAATATTTAAGGAAACGTTCAATATGACAAGAAGTGTTGGCTACAAAACAAAACGAAACATAACACATACTACATATTATATTCCTTACTCGATGGTGTGTTGTTTTTCCTAGATGCCCAGTTTGTTCTAACTTGCTTGCCACCAATCGACACAGCTACATTACAAGAGAACACGTTATTAGATACAAGAAATAAGGTGGTTTCTGCACAACACGAGAAGCACATTTGGAAAATCTTAGTTTCACTCACAATCCATTTCTTCAATGGCTTTAGCTGCATCCTGAAATACACAGAGATCATTATTATCACGAAAACTGATATCAAACTCTGGATTTGCTCATAAAAGCTGATTTACACTCGCCGATTTGCTAGTACGATTGTCGGTCCGAGGATTTATACGCTGCGATTTTTGGCCGCCCGCTTTGATCTGCGAAAATGAAAAATGACACCAAAAAGAATCTAAACGTAAAAATGTAAATTGATGTTTATATTGGTAGTGCAATTAGCTAGGCAGCTATTTCACAGACACTCCACTCAAATAATGATCTGAATCGGGCCATACCAAATGAACGCAAACAAAATGGGCTCGATAAATCGGGGCGTGCAAACCAGCCTTAACGCGATCAAACGGGGATGAGAGTTGATGAGGGCTAGTGAGAGTTCCAACTATCATCCGCTCTCATCTGCTCTCACAAGAAACGATCAAACGGGGATGAGAGTTGGTGAGAGTTCCAACGATCACCCACTCTCATCTGCTCTCACAAGAAGCGATCAAACAGGGATGAGAGTAGATGAGAGTCAGCATATTTTTTTATCGATAAACCAAAAGTGAGCCTGCAGTTCTTTGCAACTATGAGCCTGGAGTTCTTTTGGCGGCAGCTGCTGACTGAAAAACTCTCATCAACTCTCATCGCGCGATCAAACGGTAAACAACTCTCATCGACTTTCATGAAAAATTTGAACATGTTCAAAGTGCATGAGAGTGGATGAGAGCGAATGAGAGTCAATGAGAGTTCGCGATCAAACGGGAAAACTCTCATTGGCTCTCATCACCGTTTTCGCGCCTTTATGAAGACACAACAGTTCAGTGAAGCCACATAATTACTTCATTATTCCTTTTACATGCGTGCACCCACTAACACGGGTTTCGATTTCCAGTGCTCTTGAAGGCATTGCCAGATATGATACCCCACTACGGCTGGAAACCGAGCCTACGGCCAACAAACATAAAAACTACAATGTAACTCGGCAAATAATAGCACTTACTTCTCTTCTTATGAAGGAAACAAACCCAAAGCCCTTAGATTTATTCTTTGCAGGGTCTTTGACAACACGAACTTCCCTGTAAAACAAAAACCTTGTTAGTGAAAAAAGGGATTGGCTGCCCAACCATCAATAGTAAATGTTTATTACACACAGCATAATAACTAAGGTATGGGGAGAGGTTCAAGGTGTGCTTTGGCAAAAAAGTTGTCATTTCGTCTGCTTTGGAATATTATACTTTGTGAAACGCACAATTTTTCAGATACAATGTAAAAGTAAAATGAAAATGAATAAAGAAGTTAAAAAGAAATAACAAAGACAGAGCATACATGGCCTGTAGTGCCGTGGGCCTGGATGCATGATCACAGAGCTATATGCAACCAAAACACCAAAGTTAACACCTATAAATACATAAGAAAATGATGTTCTCAGGTTTTACAATGGGAAAACCCAAATGGAGAGGTAATATTACACTACATACAATCAGGCAACATTTATAACAGCTTCCGAACAGTAGGTTACAATAAATATTTCATTGATGAAAATACAAAAGAAATAATTGATAGTTTTACCCAAATTGTAAAGAGGAACAGCATTAAATAAATTATTTCCAATTAACTCAACAAATAGAAAAGTGAAACTTGAAATACTGTATTTCCAAATTGTGTGGCATGCTTGTGAAGTATTTTAAAAACAGCTTGATGAATATGGTGTAAAGTAGGTACATGTATCAAAAACTTTGTCTACTCTAAGTTGTATCCTAACCAAAAAACACAACCTAGAAGAAAACGAAATTGTAAAAAGTCAAATGTATTGAATATGATAGTATACAAAGAAACATTTTCCTGCTTCCAAAGAAACCAGCATCATCATCTGTTTCTAAACCATCTTGCGATTTTAAGCTCAAAACATTACCCCATACTGTACATTAATATTACTCAGTGATATCAAACTCCTGCTATAATCAAGGACAGGTTTTTGCATTCCTTGGGAGTTGAAGATGGTAGGATGCTGTCCGTGTATGCAAGGACTAAATATTATTATGACGCAAAAGGGAAATTCTAGTAAATGTATGAAAAATAATGAGAGATGAGATGAGGAGATGAGGATAAAATGCATGAGTCTCATACAAAATGCGAGGGAGTTGGCATCTCTGAATCATATTAGAGCAGATTTCACATGACCGTCATGACTTGTTATGTAATTGTGATTGCTTGGCATTCTCATTGGCTACTCATTTTTCTCAGCCAATCAAATTCTGCAGTTGTGTAATTACTTAGTAATTGGTTCGGCTTGTTATTGGCTAAGAAGAAAGCCATTTAGGTCATGTGAAATCCGCTCTAATTTCATCTGAGCAAACATTAGGCCTTCTCATAAAACAGGGCTCCACATTAAGATATATTAACACTGTAACAGTCACACGAAGATACATATTATTAGACACACAAATTACCTAAAGAAATAATTATTTACACAACTAGTTGCTATTTTTTGACAGAGTGACATTTTTTGGTAAAATGGAACTTTTCTGTACTTTGTAATAGATAATATGGTCACAATCTCAAACCTTGCAAAACTATACAGTTTGAGATAAGAGAATGCAAGCATTAGTTGTTTAATCACTTCCCTGCTTTTCATTAGAACACAAAGCCGCAGTTCCTTGTAAACATTGGAATTAAATGGTGAAATCACTGAAGAATACTTACGAGATTTCTCCAAATGGTTCGAATGTCTTTCTGAGCTTGTTATCGTCAACATCTTCTGCTAAATCCCCCACAAATATATGGTAATGATCTGGCGAAAAAAAGACCAAAACTTCAAACCACTTTTGATTGTGAGGAAATTATTTGAGAGTAAGTGCTTAGTTGTATAACATTGACATGTATCATACTCTGCCCCATTCATTTGGGGAACACAAGGCACTTTTTTTTGCTTTCTGGAAGCAAGGATTGAAATTTTCTACCCAGACTCCATAAGGGTTTGAGTTCCAATAAAAAAAAAATGAAAGGAGAGAACATGACAACTTGGAGGGGAAGAGAAGATGGGTTTATTTCTTTTCATGAATTTGGAAGTCATACTGTGGTTGTGATTATCTCCAGGGAAGTCTGAAGTATTACTGGTATAAAGAAATTGATTTGTTGATTAAATTGATTAGTAAACTGAGGCTGATAATTCAGGGCCAGCTATGAATTCAAAAAGATTCGATTGCTATTATCCATCACCTAGGGGGAGCCATGATGCTACCTAGATATAAAAAATGCATGGTTAACATGGCACTGAAATAATTTATCAAAGAAAATGTTTACTTTTAAGAATTAATGTCACTTTTCTTGGTTAAAATCTAAAATTATTCAATTCTAGAAACTGTGTGGTTTCAAAAATTTGCTCACACACTTCAAATTAAAGTATGATAATTGAATAAAACAACACTTTCTGTAGCTCTGTGTGGTTATTTCAAGCACAGAATATAAAAGTGTAACTAAATATTAAGCACTAGTGGTATCTACCATAACAAGAAATACATTCTTTTTGCCATACTTTTCGGCAAAGATCTGACATTAAAAAAAAAAATTACTCTATTTTTAGCCAAGGTTTATCCAGAAATTTTACTTTGATAAAGGATTTGCATTTATCACCGTATGGCTTCCAAAACCATAAATAAATTCCCCCAAATATGCCCTATAAAAATATAAGAATAAAACAATTTGCATTGGGAAAGTAATTGTAGTAGTGGAATCTTCTTCAAATTTCACGAAGAATAATTTTGAGAGCTTCAGTCAATCAAAGAATGGTAACACTTTATTTTACATTGATATAAATTTCAGTAATCCCACTTGAACTCTCACAACAACAAATTAGAATAATTGATTCAAGATAACATTTCAAATTGGTTTTAAAAGTTAACAAGCATATTTTCAAAACTCCATCTAACTTGGCAGTAACTGTTATATAGATGAGAAAATTTAGTAAAACAATGCTAGCAATACCTCTGCTAAACAGATGGACAGGAAGAAATTGCAGTCATATATTAATCCTCAGCTTCTTTGTTTTGATGCCCATTTAATATGAAATAGGAATTGCTTTAAAGAGGAAATAAGATCTGTCATTTCAGTAAAAGCAATTGTGTGACCATTTAAACCTAGACAGTATTATACAATAACAAAAGAACTAGAAAAAAAACTTTTTGATATGAGAAGAAAAATAAAGTTCTGTTTTGTAGGCAACAGATTTCATGTGGCATGGTTCATTATAAATATGAATAACTAATTCCTACAGCACAGAATAAAGGAGTTAGAACTTTAAATTGACCTCAGGCCATGAACATTTTCAACATAGGGAGAAGCATAGTAGGTTAAAAGTAATTTACTACTCAAGTGGCAAGTTTGACCTGAATTTCAAGCACAATCAATGCTTTATCAAACCCAGACTAATTTATACAGTGTTACACAAAATGTTTGTTGCTTTTGTCAAAACTAAACAAGAAGATTCCTAAAACACTTCTAAATGAAGTTTTTGGCATGTTTTGGGTCTGGTAGAAAATTAGCCCAGGCCTTATATGCAACTGGATCAGCAACAGGGATTTTTTATGAGCCAGATCACTGGGTATTTTAATATTCATTAGAGATCTACAGTAGCTTGAATTGTTATGTGACTTGGAACCAGTAGATTTGACAGCCAAAGAATTAAATTCCCCATGGATGACTGCTGAAAAGACAGCTACTTGCAGAGGAAATTCATGCCACTAGCTCATACTCAAGGAATGTCAAATAGCATTCCCCAAAGAGGAGTCCAGCATTTGCTTGACCACAGCCAGAATCTGAACATGTAAGTTCTCCATTTTAAAATCCCCCAGAGATTGGCCAATCTCTGAGGCAGCCAACCATGGGAATACACTGTAGATGTGAGAATTTTACTGGCAAATGGTTCAAATGTTTAAACAGTGGCAACAGTCAAGAGATTATTATAGAAATGAGAGTGAATTTACTTACTGTTTGTGTCTCCTCTCTTCATGCCTGGATTGTTGGTAGCCCAGTTTACCCTTAATTTCTAGGTATAGAAAGAGAGAAGGATTGCAGGTCATCTATAATTCACTGATGACCCTCGAGTTCCAGTGAAAGCCAGGTGTCTGGCTGTTGCTAGCAAAGCCCAGCAGGTGGAAAATACAGCCAAATTATCCAAGCCCTCACTCTATTTTCCTCAAAAACTAACCCAAGAAACAGTGATTACTAATTGAAAAATTTCAAAGCCCAGCAGCTCAATATTAGCAGGTAGGTTTATAGCCAGGTCAAGGATGTTCCGCTTGAGTGAGCTGATTAAGCTCTTTTTTGATCATGAATGTCATTGTGTGAGGCTATGCATGATTAATAACTAAACACACAACCCCTCGGCTGTATAGCATATCAGTGGATGGCTGACCCAAACAAACCTCAAAAACCTGCCAGTAATGATTCATCCATTTTGTGGATATCTCAAAGGGGTTTGATACAAAGGCCTGTTCCAGAGACATCAGGGAGTCTGAAAATGCTGTTCTTGATAATATCCTAGGTTCATTTACACCCAGTTCATCAAACAGGAAAGCTACTGTAGAGCACAGTTCTTTAATACAGCACACAAAATGGAGTACAATTCAGGTTAAAGTTCACAAAAACATAAAACACTAAAGCTCAAGCACAAACCATAAAAATAGATCTTGAAGTAATATTTCAAATATTGCTCAATAAATCAATTTGAAAATAAAACTGCAAATAGAAACTGAAAAATAAATTGATAAATTATCTCCTCAATATTATTTCCCCTTCCATTTATCACTTAGTAATAGACAATTGAATTTTCAACTATCAAGCCTTCCACTATGCTACAATATTATCTTCAACCTTACATTTTCAGCTAAAAAATAACATTGATCTCCCGAAAATGTAATTTGACATAATGGGAATAAATTTCTGTTAGATTGATGGCTTATAATTGTGAATGTGATCTCAGTCCAGAAATAGCAAGCTTAAGCCAAAGCAAATCTATGTATCAGAGAAAGTATTCAAAATGTAATAAGCTTATCTTTGCCATTTTGATCTGATTGAAGATTAAATGAAAATTATTTCTTGGCATTTGTCTCTTGCTAACAAAAGTTCTAAAAAGTACCAAGATTAAGAAAATGAACAAAGAAAGGATATGGGTTGATGGAGAACAACAGTAAACAACTGGTAGAGGCAAACAGTCTAACACAATAACAATGTTATGTTGTGGGTAACAACAGCAAAACACAGTCTGCGGAGTTTGCATTGAACCTGCTGTTTGCAAGGGCGTCTTGGGGGACAAAAGGCAATGATGGGTGAACTTCAACTCTTGGAATTATTCTAAGCAAGCCAGTTATGTTCCAGCAAACAATTGAAGGTAACTAATTAAAATACCTAATTAGCATTTGACTCTATTCCTTAAAAAACAGACTTGGTGTTAAAGATCAAAATTGTAAAATATGTAAAATATAATTTTATGCAAAATCTTTGCAATTTAATTTTTCTTTTTATGAAATAAGCTCATCCACAAAGAGTCTAGAGACTCTTGTGTACACTTGTGTATTCCAGAAAAGACAAAGAAAAGATGGAGGGGGTATGGACATTTCCTGAAATTACAAATTATATAATAATATGTCTTATTACAAGCTTTACAGTAATGTCACTCTGCACTCAAGAGAAAACAGAAGTAACAACAACAAACGGTTTGACAAGATAACGTGGGGGGAGGAAAGTCCGACTGAGAGCAAGTTAGTCATGTAATCATGTGTAATTCAGTACTATTTTCATGACAAAGATAGCTCAAGTGCCATTTATAACTACTGATTTAGGGTTCTGGTTGATCATTTTCAAGGAAAATGAGATTTTTGGGGTTAAGAAATTTTATGAAAGAGAGTCAGCAGAACTGTTTGCAAACGTCACTTAGTCCTGCTCTAGGTCGTGTGCTCAGAAATTTTATGAAAGAGAGTCAGCAGAACTGTTTGCAAACGTCACTTAGTCCTGCTCTAGGTCGTGTGCTCAATAGTTTGCAGTGAACATTCTCTGATTTTGTTTGATATATTATTTTCATTGCACAATAGTACAGAGAACTGTTTTTCATCAAACAATATGAACAGAGCTAAACTGCTCCAAAATTATTGGGCAATCCCGCGTAATAGGTATTATTATTCAGCACATCGATGCACTGCCCAAATATGGTCATTGGAACGGCAATGGCTGTCTTCTGTACATGACAAATATCCTGCGATATTTGTCGTCTGAGGGAAATATGATGTGTTGAGCTCGTAAATAATACACGAAAGTAATGTTTTTCAGGGGTTTTTGTGTTGGCTAAGTATCAGACGATATTCTGTGCAATCTCGCAGGATAATGGTTAAATATTCGCATTCAAATGGTCAGACTGGGACAAACACTCAAGTGAGGCTAATGCAGGTTCTTTTTTGTTTCAATATTTCCACCTCAGTGGACTTGGAAAAGGCGAAACAAAATAATCACCCGCATGAGCCTCACTTGAGTGTTTGTCCCAGCCTGACCATTTGAATACAAATATTGCCTATTGACTACTATCTCCCCAAACATTATTATGAAATCCTGCATAATTGACGAATTTCTGCCTACCCGTAATTTTGTGCATATTTTGCCCTGGTATTTTCCAGAAGCCCTGTATAAATAACAATGCTGTACATGTAAATAGAGAAACTTCCATGCCATTCTCTTATTCTCAATGGTCCCTGTAGACTACCCCACATATTACACTGGATTCCCATGATTGCAAACCTTCTCTCAGAATCTAATGAATTTCAAGATTTTGAATTTGATGCTATTTAGCAAGGCCTGACACATGTCAGCAAATACAAGGACTTTGGAAATAATTTGCAAATATTTTGAAAGGGAAGTGAAAAATCATCAGGGTCAACAAAATATCCTTGCAACCATCTCAAGATTTTGAATGAGATGTGAATGAGATGTCTCATATTTTACCTTGTCCATCACTGTTCTTTGGTCCAGTTGATATTTGGCTTTCTGTGCATCACTGTGTGTTTCAAACTCTACAAAACAGTATGGGTCCTTCCCCACTTGCTGTAAACCAAAACAAAAGTTTCATGATCAGACATATCCTAGCACTTGAACAAACTTTATTAAGTGTTGTAGGTAATTAAAACACAAAAACGAACTATGGCTAAGGTGCCGGTGATAAGTGTACTGTAACAGCTTGGGATTTTTTTTAAGTGTCTGCTACTATTTCCACAAAACTGATATTTCCCATTAAACTAAGTAAAATGCCTTTGCACTTCACAACATATTTACAGCTCATAGTCTTATAGAGAAAGTTACATTTAAGTTATTATAAGCCACCCCTCCCCCCATTTGCTGGTCTGCAAGTGTTGCTCCACTGGACCTGTTTTTGGGAGACTTTTCCATAGATTTGCTGTATTTGTTGAAGGAAATTTTATAAATGTTCATCCCATATTATTTTTACTATTGGGCCCCCCTTTCTGAAAATCCTGAATCTGTCCCTGAATATATCAAGTGGTAGTATTTGGAGTCAAGTTTTTAAACATTGCAAGATGTATTGTGTGTTTCCAGAAATTATCCATACCCCCCTCACCCCCTATGAAAGGGATTGGAAATTCTGGAGGGGTGGGGGTGGGGGGCAATTTACCTGATCTTTTCCATACAAATACTGTATTTTTCTTTGGAAATTCCAGAGGGGTGGGGGGTCACTTTTCAACACCCTTCCGTTGGGGGGTATGGATATTTTTTGGAACCACACATTCACCAATCAACATCACTACCCTTTTATGAGACCATGGAATGGGAACAAATTAATGGGATGGCCTTAACTCAGGGTGAAAGAAATGCACAGCCCGATTCATCTTTGGAGCTCTTCTCCTACCCGCCAGCTCTGGCGGAATTTATGGGGGATTTAAGTGCACTGTACAGTTCAACCCGGCTCTCAATTTTTTAACTACGGGGGTTGGCATGTATGCTCTCTTTTCCTCTAATATTTTGTACAGGAAAAAAAAAAAGATTTTATGTTTCAATTTTGCACATGAGCAGGTAGTTGCAAATTTTGGAGCTGTCCTCTATAATATGATGAAATTCATTAGATGGTACCCTTTCAACAGCAATAAAAAAATACAGCTGTCCTCTGCTTTTTTGCATCATTTTGTTATCAATGTGCAAATTTTCTGAGTAGTGAAAAAAGTTGTAGCTGCAACCTTGCCCTGTGATATTTCTAAGGACATCATTACCACTAAACCACAACTAGCCATGAGATCAACACAAATATTTTTTTCTCGCATGGAGACTGCTCCAGATACAGGATCTAGCCAGCATGGCAACACTCAACAGAACTAAGAATAAAGCAATTCAAATTTCAAAATCTCACACAATAGCTTTTCCATAACAAAGACCTGTATTTTGATACACAGCAAAGCATGAAGCTAAATATACTCTGATTAAATATCAAAGAATTAGAAATGTATGTTGACAAAGTGAGACTGATTAGCTTAATAAACCATTTAAAAATGATTTCACTTAAAGTTAAGTGGAAATAGGCAGGCACTTAAAAATTCAAGGATACAAAATTAATCTGAAAGACTTTTGTAACTGCTCTAGCAAACATGTGTACTAAGGAAATATTTGTGATAATAATAATACACCAACCCATAATACACTACAATTACTTAGAAAATAGAAGTCTATAGAAGAACAAAAGGCTACAAGTACCCTTGTTTCGCTCAAACCAGCTCCCGGAGATGTTAACCTGTACAGTACGACAGTAAAAGCATTCAGCTGCTTGCAATTTGTTGGTATATAGTACTGCAATACCATGGGATAGTTTAATATAGCAAGGGCATGAGAGCATAGCACTGGGGTTTGTAAGGATCCAAGAAATGGAAATTTAAGAGAAACCAAATGGCGTGCTTTGAAAAATCAGGGGCTTTGAGAAAATGCAAAAGTCAACACATCCTAGCATTTTAAAGTTATTTCAAAAAAGCTTTGTGTTCAACTAACTGAAATTCGCTTAGTGAAAAGCAAAGTTGTCTGAAAGCTGAACTGTCGGATAGAAAATTTGAGAATTTTGTGGCTGGATGGTTGTCCTCTGTAGAGAGTTCTGGAAGGATCATTAAGATGATGATTAAAAAAGGCTTGGGACAAATAATAAATCAAATATAAGAAAGGAAAACACTTACGTTTTGCCTCGAACAAGGCTGTGCTGGATTAAGTGGGCATAGACATGTAATAAACCCTACTGATCTTCATGTAATCAAGGGCAGATTTTTGACAGCGTGAAAGCCTTAGAGAGTTGAAATAGTTCAGCTTTGTTCTGTTAGGATTATTACGTTGGATCATTGGTGGTCAATTTGGATGCAAGCGTGAAATTTCTGCACCAGAAAAAACACAAAACGGGTTATCTAATGTGACCAATCATGTGAGAATTCGGTGTTTAAAATACTTCGTTTACTCCTGGTAGTCTCTCTGATTAAAACCCTTGTTCGGGTGTGTAATAATCAAACAACAGAACGCCAAGTTTGTTATGGACTCCGAATTCCTTTAATAAAGATGATGTTTTGATAATACACAAGAGGGACGAGTTTATGGCTATTTTGTAAAGTGATTTGCGTGCGAAGGGATCCGGGAACTCAGTATGTATTTGACCATTGGGGAGAGGATTTGGACAAAAACAATAACAAAGAATCAGGTATTAAGATAGTAATATATCAGATTATAGCCCTCAAAGGAGGTTGCCACCCCAGATTCCTAGTATTTCAATCCTTACAAGTTTCATTTCCTTTATGCCGGCTTTTTTTGAGCAAGACCGCTTGCTAGCTATCAGAGTCAGTACCTACCGAACTTGTTATCATCTTGCAACGTACGACCTTGGCTACCCGGCCAAATATAGAATGAATAAGTTCTTGTGTACATTTAGGATCGAGATTCCCAACGTATCTGGCAACGAAAAAGAATCGGAACAAAATTATTTGCAAAGAATCCCAAACTAAACTGCTTCAATAACTTGAAGCCCTGATCGTGTAGACGTAGAAGTCATGGACGATCGGTCGATTTCTTTACTTACAAACTCCTGTTTTCCTCGTCTGGGTAAAACTAGAATCGAAGAGGAGTAAAACTGATTAGCTTCATGATCAGAAAAAGGGAAAAAGCGCTGAAAATATAGATACCTCGTGATCCATTTTGGATTTTTTTGACTAAAACTAAAACCAGACTTATCGGCTTCACTCTGCGCCTGCGTACCAAATGATGATGACGTCACATGTGCCAGAGCGCGCTGCATTGTGGGTAACTAGCTCACAGCGCTAAACCTCAGATGGTTTAAAATGTTTAAGGTGGGGATTTAGGGCATTTAAAAAATATTGAAAGATATGAGTTGCACTTACTTTGAATCATATATATCCAAATATTATTTTTAGGGAGCTGGTTTTAATTACCTGTATCGACTGAATCTTTATTCTAATTGACCGCAACAACGAGCTCCCATGGCGCGAAGGCGAAGGTCAACTGGTAGGTCCCCACTGAGCCCGGGTTGGTAACCGATAGGATCGTCACGAAATCAAAACGAACAATGCCAAAAATTCCAAAAGGCTCGACAGAGCGTCTTTAGAGCCGGGTACTAGAAGAACCCTTATTAAATTATGACAATGATGCATGCCATGCCCACGTTTAGTGTTATTCTTGTGGGATTTCTGATTTTAGCCTGACTTCACAAGAGCTAGTTTGGTGTGCCTACTCTCGTTAACAGGTACCCGGGCGAGTACCTGATCGGTTGCGTGCTTGAATAATTGGGGATTATGGTCATTAAGAAGAGCACTTCAAGCTTATTATTTTGTTAGAAATACCCTGCTTTTGTCGAGGAAGATCCTGTAAAATAACTCGCAAAATTCTTAAGAGACTTCGCCTGCATCTCTTGCATTTTTCGTGCGCGCATGAAAACGCCAACCCGCAGAAGCGGGTTAGGACTTTTAAATTGACTTAAGTAAAACAAACATTAAAACAAGGGAAATACCTAAGCCCAGTATAAGCCAATGAGCTATTATAGTATACCTCTCATTTGAGTTTTGTCTCGGCAGAACAGGATATAGCATGTCACGATTCCATTCAAGAAATAATACCAGGAAATTAAGAAAAAAATACACGGGAAAATAACACGGGTGTTTAGTTTACTAATTGGTTTCCAGGTTTCTGCAGCACTACACTGTAACCACCTGCCACTGTTGATCAAATTTCTTAGTTTAACATGTTAACCATAACCTTTCCTTGCAATTCTCATCTCTTGTAAAAATATTTGACAGACCTCTCCCCTCCCCGTAGCTCAACACCTCTCAACACCCTTCCCATCCACACGCCCAATTAGTGAAGCGGTTTCATTTCCCATTTTGCTATAATTTTCTGATATCGGGATTGAAATCATTATTGCATGAAACAGCTGTTAGTTGCTTTCTTTATTTTCTGTTTTCATCACGTTACAAATTACACTGTAGCGAATTCCCAGCATGCTCGAGGACCCCACGCCTTGTGGACGCTCCCCAAAGGGAAACGACTTCGTGTCGAGAAAACAAAGCGCTGAATTTTCGAGCATGGAGATACAGATACATACTGCCGAAATACTCTTTCCTATTGTACCCGACATGTGATCATTTTCACTTTCTTTCCCTAATAAAATATTCTAAAATTCTAACAAAACCTATTTACATTTCACACATGTAACCCTTTGCCATTTTCTTTCTCTTTCCATAAAAGCGTCATTCACGGAATATAAGTTTCAGCTATCAAAGGTAGCCTTTCTGCGTATTATCTGACTTACCGTCGACTAGAACTCAACCGTTCCAATACAAGCAGGGGTAGTTGTCGAATGGTTTTCCAAAAAAATTTTATTTTATAAGCCTTTGTTACTGTAAAAGAATTGTGAACACCTGTGAGATATTTGTTTTAAATTATTTCTATCAACAGTGCTTCTTTGGCTTCTGGCATAATGAACGTAAGAACTCGATCCTGGCGAGCCACCTTAAACCCTAACTGACAACATATGAGGGTATTCTACAGACAGATAAATATTATTGGAGACAGTTCTTCCGCTTAGTCCCCATTTGGCCACATGACGAGTTGGTCGCAATAATCGGAAAATGGGTTGAGCCGCTCAACGGACATTATGCCGCAGTTTTCACGATGTTGCGTACGCGACAAAAACTTAACCTTCTCTGAGAGAACAACAAGCGCGTGACGTCACACGTGCAATCATTGTCAACTTATCCAATCTTTGACGTCATCAATGGCATAAGTCGCTCGCCTTTTAAAACATCAAGAATTCACCGGTGGCGCTCAACCAATCAGAAGCGGACATTATTTTGAATGAATAATAATAATAATGCAATTTTTTCTTATGTCGTTATGTCCCCGTCTCGACTGTAGGTGGGTTGTTATGCTATGTTGCTAATGTGAACAAAGCTATATAAAGGCTACACCTTAATTAATACAATATGAATAGCTCCTAGCTTTGGTTATGGCATGTATTCCTTAAGCTCTTTCGCTATGGTGTTCAACTGGATATTCGTCGTCCCTTCATAAATGGTGCCTGGAAGGGAAGTTTTTAAATCACCATTAGGACCAAGAGACCATGCAAATAAATTCATAGTACTAGTCCCATAATGCTGAAATGCATTGTGAGCTGATCCATGACTCATAGCCGAGGTGCGAGAAATATGAGAGCAAGCAAAGATTTGGGCTCCTGATCTAACAGAAGTGGCGAAAATGAAAGCCCGATATAGGAGTCGTACCAGAGTTTCCGAGCTTCACTCGTTTACTGGCATGGAGAAGTTTATCACCTGGGTATGCCGTTTACACCAGAGGAACCGGAGTTTTTCGGAAACGTTCTCCACATAAACACAGGAAACGCTAAAAAACGGACTAATGTGGACGACGGCCCTTAAAGTGCATATTACCCCTGCAAAGAGCGAAATGGGACGAATTCTACGAGTTTCAAGCTTTAAATTGAGGTATGATACGTGCGATTTGGATAAAAGCCCAGCTCAGTACGCGCAGTCAAAAGTAGCCGATTTTGCCCTTTTGGTCACCCTGTGGCTAACAGGTCGATAATGGGATTACCGGGTCGAGCTTACTTGTGACGTGTCTGGAGGTATTGTTTATAGGTGTCACTCAAATGTAGATTCAGAGAGAAGTGCACTGCAGTATATAATTTTACACGGATGCACAAGAGAAACTAATTTTGATACGCTTGTCAACATCTATACACGCAAATAATTTCGTATTTTGAATGTTTGAAAAGTTTTTTCGCCGCTATGGTTTTAACAATACCTCTCACCACGTCATTCGACCCAGGCCCTTTTTAGCGCGGCCGTCTTCGTCGAAGGAAATAATTCAAAAATCTGTAAAATATTCATTTTTCAATGAAATCGAAAACAGTTTTCGGGAAGTTACTTCTAATGTCCTATACTATATTTCCCATTTCGCTCTTTTCAGGGGTGATATGCACTTTAAATGAATGCCACGCAGCCTCCCGTGAGATGACGAGCCGGGGAGCTCTGGGTACGAGAATGAGTAGCAGCTATAACTTAGGACGTGTTGACGCATGTACAGTGCTTACCCACTGAAATTTTGTAGTGAACATCTATACTTAAAATTATGAGGGAAACAATGGCTTGTTTTTTTTGTTGGCTGCTACCAGAGCCTTTCTCACGGGGTCTGAGGTGAGAGGGCGCTCCATTCTTGTACCGGCTCGTCACCTCACAGAGGAAGCTCTGGTGACGGCCATTTGAGGACCTCTGCTGATTGGCTAAAATGGCACGCATGCGTATCTAATACCAACACGAATGCGTCAGTGGCTGTCGCGAGGTGACGCGCTGGGGAGCTCTGGGTGAGAGATACAAGAATGGTGTCTAAACCTTACCGACTTTGCAGTCCCTGTAGTACTTCTCGATAGGGTATGACTTGGAGATACCAATTCCACCCATCCACTCGATACACTTGGACGTCGTTAACGATGCAACCTCTCCAGCAAAGTACTTAGCCATAGCGGCCTCTCGGACGAATTGCACACCTGCTTCCTTCCTGCGAGCAGCATTGTACACTAGAAGGCGGGCAGCCTCGATCTGGGTACGCACATGCGCAATCTGGTGCTGCATACCCTAAAGATGAGATCAACAGATTGCTGGGAAAATGAATTTCAAATTATTATTTACCACATGTCAAAGTTCACGTTTTCAAATTGGTCGAGAGTGTATCACGCTGTTTCCCTGACGAGAACTGGGAGGGCAACAGTACTGTTTTAAGGACCGGAATAACAAAACCGGAAGTCACGTGACTGAAAAAAAAAATAAAACCGGACACCAAAATCCTCCACATTTGCGCACGCTTTTGCACAATTCATTCATTTAAAAATCTCTCTGTTTCTGTTTTGTTCCCTTTGACACTTGGTAATTTACTGGAACCTCGGGAAACAGTATATTTTTATGGTTCCTCGACCGCTGATGTTTCCCGAAACGGAATTGTTCTTGTTACGAAAAATAACCAGTGACAAACAAGCTGGGTCGGGTTTTGTACTTACCTGGTAATTCCATATCTTCTGTCCAAACTGCTCTCTCTCATGTGTATAAGGAACCGTGTTATCAAAACAGCCTTGCGCAAGACCAAGCATCTAGACAACAGCGAACAAGAAACAACCTAACAACTTATTATTTTACTGTCTATTAGGGAGTGCATTCTTCTTCTGGAGGATTTGGGGGTCTTAGGATATCCCCCTTTCAGGATGAAAATCATCATTAAAGAGCATATGACACGAAACCAATTGTTAGTTCCCAAAAAGATCGCTATTAGTAAATTACTCACTCCAAAGTTGAACAAAATCCGATAAAAACAGCGAAGTTACGACGCTTTACAATTTTTGAGTTCGTTCTTTGTATTTGACTCTCTGGAACGCTTTGATGCGTATCAAATGTTGGAGTTCAATGACGTCAACTTTGCTTGAGTCAAGGAAAACAATAGCGAGAAGCAAAAATATCTAACTTTGGTTAGAGGGAGGCAATTCATTCACTCATTCTCTAGGAACCTTAGAGCATTTATCGAAAAAATGTCACTACAGCCTGAAACTGGGGTCAGAGTAAAAATAGGCGTGGCCCGATTGTCACATGATACTAACTCTGATCTCCCCAACTTTTGTACCAACATGTATTTCAAGTCTATGGGTAGTAGTTGCCTTGTATTGGCTGCGCAATAGAAATCAACCTGTCTTGATAAGAGAGGTTTGAAATTGGTAGTGGTATGGGTGCAAAATTACTGGGTCGATCCGCCTTAACTGGTATATTGTGTTGAGCTAAACAAACATTATAAGCAGCAAACTAGCCTAATTTACAGCTAGAGTGGGAAACTTTAGATAATGTCAGAACCAGGCTAGTAACAAACAAAAAAGCAAGCAAATATAAATTGAACTAATCAAGAGTACACTTTGGTACACAGTTTTGCCTGCATTGTATGTGCAAAATTGATGTTGTCATACCAGTACAGTACCTGAGCCCCTATGCCTATCCGGCCTTCATTCAACATCCCAATAGCATACTTGTAGCCATGACCAATGTCACCAAGAATGTCACTTGCTGGAACCTGAATAGTAAAGGACTTGAAGGTACTCAAGTGATACAGAAAAAGACCTTTCACTCCCAGGGGGGACTCCCCTATTTTGGGGGTGGGGTTGCTTGTCGTACCTTTTAGGGGGTAACATTTGAAAATATTTTCCAGATAGGTACCTCTAAGGGGTCCATTCTAGCAAATCAAGCAACAATGGTTTTATCAATATCACACTAAGCTGGTACCTTTTAGGGGTAAAAGTTCCCAAGAAGCACCCCTGCCATAAAAATAGGGGAGTCCCCCACGGTTTCACTGCTTGTTCACAATGTCAAGTTGCTCAGTGATTATTAATTTTTAGTACCTTAACATTGTCTAGATGGACGGGGCAAGTGGAAGACGCTCTGATACCAAGTTTGTCTTCTTTCTTACCAATTGTCAGTCCCTCTGTTTCCCTTGGAATAATGAAAGTTGTTATGCCCTTGTAGCCCTGTAATAATAACAAAAAAAACTGATTTTCTATTCAGGAGGGTTGACTGGAAGGTTGTGATTACCTGATCTGAAAAGGAGAACTGTGCTATTAGATTAGAAAGTAATTTTGTATTGCAAAGCTGTCTATAGAAAAGGGAATAAATAGGAATGTACATGACAGGCTCAGCCACAAGTGAACAGTACAGTATAAAACAGAACAAAATGGAATAGAATGGAATGGGATATGAAGGGGTATCTGATAATCCTGTTACCTGTGTAGGATCTATATTGGCCATGACAAGGAATACTCCAGCATGTTCAGCATTACTAATCCACATCTTGGAGCCATTTAACACATAGAAATCACCTTTCTTTTCTGCTCGGGATTTCAATGCAAAAGCATCAGAACCAGACGAGGCTTCTGAGAGGCAAAAACTTCCAACCTAAAAACAACAAGAACCAATCCTCACATGTTGCTAAATGCAATAATGTTCCCAATAATATTCTTTTATAAAATTAAGGTTAAGTTAGTTACATGACTTACTTACCATGTTCTTTGCAAGCTTCGGAAGGTACTCCTGTTTCTGAGCATTGTTCCCATATTTTTTAAGAGTGTATTGATTAGTGTATTTTGTATGTCACACATGACACTGACAGATGGATCAACCTTGGCCAGCTCTTCAATCACAAGATTTGCAACAAAAAACGATGAGTCGGTACCACCATACTCAGCTCCTACCTCTATTCCCATCAGCTGAAAAACACATGGATAATGAGATAAATGAGATATGAAACTAACCCTTTGTAAGATTTTTAAAAATTGCAAAACTGCAGAATTACAGAACTGCAATTAAATTCATAGTGTAATGCCTTTCTTGATACTTTATTTTTTTCCTAGAGGGCACGGTAATGAATTCTTCATTCTGATTGGTTCATAGAGCGTGCGCGTGAGGGCAATATTTTCCTATCTCTGACCTAGGTCAAGGTAACCATTTTCGCACATTTTTTTTCATTGAAAAATTTTTTAGTTGGAAAAAAATAAATAAGTTATTTACCGGCTTTTCAACCTGGAAAATGTTGACCTCAGCCTCTGGCCTCGGTCAACATTTTCCAGCACTCAGTCACAGTTTTTCCCTATATGGACCAACCAGCTGGTAAATAACATCTATATCTTTGGAAAGTATGTCCTTTAGACACAACATTTTTACATGAGAAAAGGTGTTGCATTGTGATGTTTGGGAGTCATTTTCAACAAACGTGTCATAGCCTTACCCCTTGCTCAAACAGTCCATTGATTACTGTGGGGTCCATTTCTGACTTCTCATCCATTTCTGAAACAAGCGGCTGGATCTTTTCAGCAGCAAACCTGGCAACTTAACAGAAAATAACAGCTGATCACATCCCATTATTTCAAAACTAGAACTTGTCTTGAATTTAGGAAACTGTTCTTTGTATAGGAGAGACTCATCCTCAGAGACCCAGGGAATTTTTCCTTTGCTCCCTGCTCGCGAGAAAAAATAACCCCTGGGGAACAGTAAGGAACGAACTTGGTCAAAAGCTGGTGCAGCTGACACAATGCCTTATACCCTTGGATTGTTCAGGACTCGCGCCTGAATGATTGGCATAGATTTTGACCAAGTTCGTTCCTTACTGTCCCCTAGGGGTCTTTTTTATTGTGTGTGGAAACATTAGAGGAAAAATCCCCTGGGTCTCCAAAGATGAGGAGAGACGCAACAATATAACTCAAGACACTCACTTCACAAATTAATGTTGGCTACAATTTCTACAAATTTATTTTGCTACTAAATTTTACTCTATTTCTTTACTCATCAGCTTATCAAATAACGTCATTTTCTGTACCTGTTTCTCTCATCATCTCTTCCTCTTCAGATAACAGTGTTAGTGGACCACTGATGACTTTGTCACGAGTATGAATAGATGCTGCTGTAGATGATGAACTCAAACAATATTTGGCAAACTTCCTTGGCAAGGTGGCAACAGACCCTCTGCATGAACTAACTAGCATGCTTGAAACCTATTCAAGAAAGAAATGGAACAAATTTGATTTTGTCAAAATGTTGGTTTTCCCTATGTCCCCATTCCAAGGGGTGCCATTCGGGGTACCGGCATCTCCAAGATTTTCTAAGATGGTGACACCTGCCTCAACCAAATCAGTGCACAAAATTTGTGTCCTGCATGTCCTGCCTATAGGAACCTGTAAGGTCTTATAAGATCGTGCCTAGATTTTTCATGAGGCATGCACCGAAAGAAAGCACAGGCATTTCGAAACCCTCAAATGGCAAGCAACAGATGGAGCACCTGATCAGAGTAGCCTAGACCAGGGCCCCTTATTTATGGACTGGTTTACGCACATTTATTTATTTTCCAGAAAAAGGAGAACATTTTGAGGCGATGAACTAATTCACATAAATCAGCATTTTTCAAAATGCACTTCAAGATTAAGCTTATTTCAATATTTGGTGTGAAAAGAATGAAGAAAAACAAAAAATGAATAAGATTTTATAACAAGCTGTGTGTGACATAATCAATATGAATAGTTTGAAGATTAGCGTAGCATTTTGAAATAAAAGTATATATATTAATGTTATTGTATTTCTTACCTTAGCAAATGCCATGATTTGAGTTAATTAATCATACACGATCTCTATGAAGTGATTTTGAAAGGACAAAACTCACTCTTGTCGTCGAAAACTCCGCGTTCGAGCGTGCGAGCCCACAGTATCTCAGCGGTATGATATTGAACCACCACAGGCAGACCAAACTAAGTAAAGTTCACTTCATTTTTTTTTTCTACCCCTTTGATGTCTCGTCTGTCTCGTCGCTATAATGGGCAAAATAGGTGGGCAAATCTCTTTGAACCCAATGGAACTCTCGCCCCTAATTCTTGATAAGACCTTGGATTATTATGTTCACTCATGGTACAGTGCATTTTTGTGTGCACTCGGTGAAGAAAGACTTGCGGTTTCTCACAAAGTATTAGAGTGATAGGGGTGCTCGTCGGGACATCGGAAAATATACCCTAAAAAATAACAGGACATAAAAAATCCACCCCCCCCCAAAAATACCTTATAAAACAAAATGACCCCTATAAAATACTAACCATAAAACTTTTTTGTTATTGTGGCACGGCTAAAGACAGACTGCTTTTTGAAACAAGCTAGTTTTTAGAGCTATAAATGAATAAAGAAAGCCAGAAAATGTTTTTGCTTGGTTTGTGACCCTTTTATTCATTTGCATGCCCCTTTCAATACCCGCTAAAACACCTGAGAGAGGAGCCCATAACTACTGCTATAATACGACGAGCACCCCTATCAGCCCATATGGGGGGGACTCCCATATTTTTTGGTCGGGGTTGATCGTCGGAAATTTTCAGTTTCACCCCTAAAAGATACCAAACATGGCGGGCCATGGCGTGGCTCAAATAATTTCTTACCCTAAGAGATACCCTAAAAGATGAGGCCTTATGTGCAAAGTAGGCGCGAAGGAGACAGGTAACAGGTAAAAGATACCCATCAAGAAATTTCCGTGTTTGTTTCTAATTTATCGTCTTCTCATCGAGTAATCTCTCTTTCTTACACGGTTTTTAGAAGCACCATCGTGAGAGAAAACAATTTGGACACATATTTCGGCCGTAAAAGATACCAATCTCCCTAATTTTATTGAAGATTAAGATCACCCCTAAGAGAGACCAAGGCCCGTGATTTTAACCCCTAAAAGATACGACGATCATCCCCGACCAAAAAATATGGGAGTCACCCCCCCGGGCCTATCAGGTCGATATCAGGTCGTGAAGAAGGGGACGAGACGCTAGTTGAGAGGCAAAGAAACTGCAATATGTGGTCCTTCGAGCCGAATCACGCTATGGGGCAAGTTTTGGTGGTGGAGCTGAGCCGAAGAGCAAAACCCGAGCGACTAAAGCGGATTCCACAGCATACGCAGCTTATGCCTGGGGGGACTTCCCTATTTTTGGGGCGGGGGTGCTCGTCGGGAACTTTGACCGACGACCGGTTAGCGCAGTGGTAGAGCGCCGAGCTTATGTTCGGGAGGTTGGGAGTTCAAACCCTGGCCGGGCCAACACTCAGGGTCTTTTTCTAATAATTGAGGAGAAAGTGCTGCCTTTGCTCTAACATCTGCAAATGGTTAGACCTTCGCGTCTTCTCGGATAAGGACGTTAAACCGTAGGCCCCGTCTCTCACATACACTACACTAACCGGAACCAGAGGGACGTTAAAGAACCACTAGGACCGTCGGAAGTTGCCCAACCTCAGTGTCACAGAACTCACAATACTAACACACACTAGTGCACTAGTGCACCGTCTCCCCTATTAGTAGTGCACTCGTGCACGGCTAGAAGATTTGAGACGTTAATAAAGTACTTACTTTACTTAACTTTCGATTTACCCCTAAAAGGTACTAAAATGTCGTCGCTTAGTTGATTTTGACCCCTAAAAGGCACGAACAAGTTATATTAGCCTGACGTATTTTCCCTCGTTAATTATTCTCTCGTATTTTTTTTACGAGGGGAAGTACGTCTGAAATGTAGGCTACCAACAAGTAATATTGAGCAAAACCATTGTTGCATGATAGTGCTAGAACGGACCACTAAGAGTACCTATCTGTAAAAAAAAAATTGCACGTTTTGAAATTTTACCCCCTAAAAGGTACTAGAGGACTGATTTTAAACCATAAAAGGTACGACGAGCACCCCCGCCCCAAAAATATAGGAGTCCCCCCCCCCTCGGGCTTATGGACCTGTATGCACACATGGCCTGCAATATATTTGTTGGTGGTGGGACAGAACAAAAGCAACAAATGAACTTCCTTTTGTTCGTGTACACCAACATGGCTGCCAATGACGTCACATACAAGCCAAGAATACTAGTAAAGCCTGTTGATGTAAAGTATTTACAGCTTAGGTTCCTACAAATTTCAAATTCTGGACTCCAATATCTAGTCATCTTCTTTTATGCAGATAATCTATGAAAATTCTTATGTAAAACAGTCTGTAATACATGTTGCTATCAAAGCTTCATTTCCTCTCGTTTTACTGATAATTTCATTATTTATAATTTTATTATTCATAGCGCGCAAATCGGCAAATGACTATATAATCAAATGCGCGCGTTTTAAGGGTAGCACGACCTAGTATAACGAAGCACAAACGCTACTTCTAAAACGTGTCCTTTTCAAACAAATCCTTGTCATGCTCGAATATCTTGTTCCAAAAAAATTTCATGACAGCGAAATAAAACGTCGCTTCCGTAGCATTCATGATGATACCAATCGCCTGCAGTACTGGTGGTCTGCGTTCAAACTCATGAATCCCCGTGATATCCAGCGCAGCCTGGGACGACATTAGGATAAACAAGTAGAAGTTCTCCAAGAAAAATGCCACAATTGTCAAATAGTAGCACAGAGGTAGCCCTTTTGGCGTGTTCCGACTATCTGGGGCCGGCACAAAATTCCACAGGCAGACCACCAAAAATATTGGTATCTCTTCCATTATAAAACCCAATTCGATAATTCTGCTGATAAGTAGATGTTCATGGGAAAACAATATGATATTAAAAGTCACCACGACCACAAGTTGAAAGAGCAAAGACCAAAATCTTGCTATTCGCTTGAGTCTGTGAACAATGACCTTGACGCCTGGAAAGGATGGTAGTCTGGGCAAGACAGCAAGTGCCATAACAGCATTTCCACTAGAAGACAATTGCCACGCGATTTCAAATTGCGTCGGATAGGGAAATACGCTAAAATTGTCGCAGCGCAGAGTAGCAGATTTGGCCCGAAAAAAGCACTCGGTTGCATAGACGGAATACAAAATCGTGGTAGCAAACCTCCAAACCATGAAGGCGACATAGAGAACAATAAGAACCTCGCATTTCTCCGCAGTTCTTGGCGTTTGTTGTCCATGTTCTTGGTGTAGACCGTCCTGCCCCTCTAGACGTGTGTCACCTCCTATTCCCCTCTCTATATCGAATTCTGTTTGTGTTGCGGCTTCCTTGGACATAAACAACCCAGAAATGCTTATTCACCCGAAACAAGCTCCATCATTATCAAAATAAGATCAAGACCATTATAACCGTTCGCTTCTTGTAGACTTCATTTGCTTATTCTAGGATATCAAGAAATTGGTATTTCGTTTGTACCTGTTGTGTTTACAAGGTCAGTCGTACGCTTTACGCTTATTTAACCAGACACCAGTAAAGGTCACTAACTCACCGATGCTTCATACCCGTCCAACAATTTATAATAGTATTAAACACGTTGGTTGACTATCTCCCATTTCTGGAAAACGATAAACTTCCTAGGGTTAGTAAACTCATTTAGAAACTACTTTAGGGACCGGCCATTATTTATCGTCGGGAGGGGGGGGGGAGGTTTTTGGGTAATAAGGTCAAAATGCAGTGATCCTCCCTCTATAAGTTCAATGATTAACGTGATTCCCCCTCAAAGCAGTTGAACGTTTTCGTGATGCCCCGCCCCCTATTTGACCTAGTAGAAGACAATTTACAGATATATAGAGGGGATCACAGTTTTCTTTCATTGCCCGCGAAGCGCGCCCGAATTTTGATAAACGCATTTCATCAAGCCTCAGAGAAATTCAGAAAAATCCTCTGCCCTCCCCAGCCACCCCACCCCCCCACCCCCTCCCCCCAGGCGATAAATAATGACCGGTCCCTTACATATCAAGATAGTTCCCTTGAAAAAGTGTCGACATTCTCCAACTTCCTTATAAGGAA
Organism: Scolanthus callimorphus; assembly: GCA_033964015.1. NCBI lineage: Eukaryota > Metazoa > Cnidaria > Anthozoa > Actiniaria > Edwardsiidae > Scolanthus > Scolanthus callimorphus. Next base: position 1,460,970 of record CM066916.1, read on the forward strand.
ATATCTGCATACCATATTTGGAATCCCCGTAAGTTTTCACTATTTCTATTGGCTTAGAAAGCTTAAAACTCGACCAAAACTCAAACATACTCGAGGAAAAATGCTATGTGCATTTTCCACTGTGTTGTTCACGGTCAAGAGCCTGGCAACAAGGTAGACAAGATACCACAGGAAGCCCGATCAATCACTAGAAAGGCGACACTACTATCTTGATATGGAAATGTTCGGCAAGGGAAATGGACATTTCCTACGTTGGGGCTGACATCTTCGTTGCAGCAGAAATTTCCTGTACATACTACCCTGCGAGCAGATGTTTATTATTAGGATAGGCAAAGTTCGCGTGTCTGGTATTCCCGCGAAAATACTTTTGCCACAAAAGGCCCACAGGAGCGTGGGGATACACCACTGAACATGCACTGAGAGATACGAGAGAAACTACAATGGGTGTCACGCTCAAAAAGTTAGTGCAACCTTGCAATAATACAATTTATATAGTGCACAGCGTATGTGTATTTATGTAGATGTTATGGCTGCTTCAAAGGCGCATCTATTTGGACTGGTAGGCGATAGACTGTTTATGGTTATCTCCGCGCTTTTCGCGCTTCGCTGATCGCCATGTAATATTTGGTCTTCCTGTGGATCAAGCCTCGTTTCTACGCTGCCACTATTTTGCACATGCGTACAACAATACCTTCCTCTTTCTACGCCGCCATTTTGCGATTTTCAAGGTATGCGAATTGCAACACTATAAATCAAGATTTAACTACATAAATCTGTTAGAAATACTCAATAAACTAATTATATTTATTTTTGAATGCTAGATGTCGCAGTCAGTGCAAGTTTTTGGCCGCAAGGTACGCTAATAACTATTTTTGAAGGGTGTTTTATTGAGGTGAATTTCGAATTTATGTCGACCACATTGAGCACGTGGACTTAAGTAGCATCCGAATTTGTCTGTTCCGTCAAGGTCATGGCTACAAAACGTTAAAATAATAAACATTTTCGACAAGCTATGATTAATTATAACTGGCTCTTGTCTCTAGCTTTTTACTGCGAGCTTATTTAGTTATAATGTATACCTTTTACTGATCATGATTGGTGAACTACTTGGAGACAGAGCCAGGGTTTATTATTTGTAACGTTTGAGTCTAAATATATTGTGTGTGCCCCCCTAAGAACTTCAAAAATCCCCAATTGTGATTGGTCTTGCGCTGCTGTTTCCAGAAAACTGCCACGGCAGTCGCATACTGCAAACGTGGAAATGGGATGATCAAGGTTAATGGATGCCCACTCAATCTTGTAGAACCTGCTACCCTTCGATACAAGGTAAATGTTAAAACTGCGAATCAACCTGTGTATGAACCAGGGCTTCTGGCAGGTTGCAGAAAAAAGGACAAATTTCGAGGGATTTATAGGTTCAAATTCTTGGGGGAAAAACGGCAGACTTCTGCGGGTCGAATTTGTGTGAAAACAAAACGGCCGAACAAGTGTGAATTTTACAAGCAAATTTCGGAGAAAATGTTCGCGTTCGTTTTAATGAAAAAAAAGTACAACTTAGTCACTTTGTCGCAAAATACTGTGATCATGGGTTGAGGCAATTACTTTAAGGAATGGTTTTATTTAACAAAGGTCATCATTTGCTATTCCAACAACAATGCGCTGAGAAATGCGCCAATAAGCAATGTTTCTTACATCTTGGCTAGTATCCAGTTTTCGTGAAACTTAGAATGCCTGGCTGTTTTGAATGTTGTTGTACTCGCGTCAGTGGCGAAAGATGTGAGCTCAATTTGCAGGTTTACCTTGTTTTTAAGGCAAGTAGATAACTCGAAAAGCCAAAACAAGTTTCAAATATGCTTTGTCTTTATCATTCTTTAAAATTTATAGCAAATTGTTACGGATTTCACAGGATTTCATGGATTTACCCCAATTTCATGGGTCTGGGATCACACGAATTATCAGAAGCCCTGATGAACAACAGAGTTTGAAATATAAAGGTTGTTGGTTCAGGAGCACTCATCACTGCACATCCAGCCCAAACAACCATAAATGGAACAAAACATCTTTGTGTTATCATAACAAACTGGTCTAGCTGTTCCCTGCTAGCAGAGGCCTCTTTTCTCTGCATTTCACTGGCTGAAGGTCGCAAGGAAAAGAGACCACTGCCCTGGGTCGAAACTCTCTTTGTTTTGCTGCTGTCCACAAGCTTGGACGGTTTGCTGACCGTTTCTTGAGCTCACTATATGTGTGCGCATATCTACAGACATTTTCCACAGAGGGGCTCAAATAGATCAGCCGAAAACGTCTGTAAATATGCGTGCGCATAAAGTGGGCTCAAGAAACAGTCAGCAAACCATCCAAGGTTGTGGACGGCGGCAAAACAAAGCGAGTTTCGACCCAGGGCAAAGGTCTCTTTTCCTTGCGACCCTCAGCAAGCAAAATGCAGAGACAAGAGGCCTCTGCTAGCAGGGAACTCTAGCTACTGAATTATATAAAAAAGTTGAAAGCCAGTAAGGTCCAGAGTCTATACTTTCCTTTATTAAGGCCTGGTATCAAAATACCTACTACTGAATCACTAAATTGTTGCAACAATGCACTAAAATTAGTTCACAGGAAAAGGGCATTTTTGGCAGTAGAATTGTACTAATTATAATAAATAGGATTTCTAAGCAATTGAACATGAGAAAACTGAATTCATACCTTTAAATTGTTGCTTTTAGGTTGAGGAACCAATCCTGCTTCTGGGTAAGGAAAGGTTTGAGGGAGTCGACATCCGTGTCCGTGTCAAGGGTGGTGGCCACACCTCAAGGATATATGGTAATTAGACACTTGATTATATATATACGCAGTTGCATCGTTTTGTAGGGGGAGTTCTGACATGGGGTGCAGTTGCTGTAGCATCTGATATTGCCAAATTATGCACCAGTGCCTTCAAATTGTAGCTTAAAATCAAAGCATTGAGCTAAAATTACAGCTTGTCTCAGGGCCTTCATTTTAAGCTTTTGGATTTCTTGATCTCATGGCAGATGTATATTTTTTCACTGCAGCCATCCGCCAAGCCATCTCCAAATCTCTGGTGGCATACTACCAGAAATGTAAGTTGAAGCAACCATTATAGAGTATCATATTTGTTGCATAGATGTTTAGAGGAAATCCATTTAGAGATCAAGCAATTTCAGGCTTTGGTGGTCAAAATCTTGTACCAGAGCAATATCAAAGATATTCAAATTCTGTTTGCATTTTCTTAAAGCTAGAGATGTTACTCATTAACTGTAGTAAACACCAAAAAACAAATTCCCATTGGAGCCTGTAAACATAATTTTACAGGCTCAATTTGTTTTTAAAAGTAGGGCAAACACAATAAAAAAAATTGTTGTCATACCATTCCCCGGTGTCTTGTAGTAACTTTGAACTTCGTTTTTAGTGTTTGGTGTTATTAGAAATGGAATCTTTTCACAAACAGACTCAAAGAAGTTTGCAATACAATTCAAATGATCTTGGTACAAGATTTTTGTCCACTGCATACTGAAACTGCTGGCAGATTCCTTCTTAAATTGTATTCTGCCTCATTATGTGGACCAGTAGAGCTGTCATCTAATTGGCGTATTGCTGACTAACACCAAAGGCAGATAAAGGGGAGGGGGCATCTAGGAATGCCACTCTCCCAATCACCTTCATCTGTCCATGGTTCATTGCTGCATTCCTGCAGCATATTCTCATGCTATCAAGCCAGCATAACCAAGGTATTCATCTTTTACTCTGGACTTCTCCCTGAGTTATCAAGTTGATAACCTCCCTTCCTGAGAATGGTACTACAGCCAGCAGCCAATTGGTGGGGTTTTTAGTGTGGAATTTGCAATTGAACTGTACAAATCAAGTATCAAACTCACCTCTGTACCCAGTAGCTTGAGCTTAGCACCATATCTCACCCCCTCTTACTACAGTGTATTGCACCTGTGCATTTGCCATTGTCCAGGTGTGCAGAGTAAGATGGAGATAACATGTGGCATTTTAAGGGAGACAGGTGTTAACATGTTGCCTGGCTCTGTCGGAGTGCCACTACATTGATTCTTTGACAGTTTTTCACATCCAATAGGCCTTTATCATGTTAATATTGTTTGATAATATCTAATAGGGCTCAACTTGATGTATTTGCCCATACATTTCTTTGTAAAAAGTAAATTAGAATACAAAGTTTTGGAAATTCATATCTCAGCCAATTTTCAAGTAGTCCTTCTGAAACTTTGTAGTTTTACTAATACGGATCTGTGAAATTGAATACCAGTTTTCATTTCCTGATAACTATTAGATATTATCAATCAATATGAAGGTGATAAAGGCCTATCAAATAGGACCACCAAAAGAAAGTACAACCTTGCCTCACGAGACATGATGGCAGGGTTTCAATTTGCGACCATCGCAAAAGCCACCAAATGTGTCAATTAGTTGCAAAATATTGCCTTGTTTTGTAGCTGATAATTTTTAAGGTTTGCTTCCAACTATGCAAACTTTTCTTGTCTGTGACCAAATTTATTCTACCAGGTGCAATATTGCAACTACTAAATCTGTTGATTTTGAGCCCTGAAAACCCCCAACCATTTACATGGCCTTTTTCTATAACCCTGGGAACTTTTTCATGCCGTAGACTTAGGGTCAGACACATTATGCTCGGAATTTGACCATTATGCTTTTTAGCATCACCCTAAAAGTCTTCCCATTATGGCGAAAATTATGTTCGTGTCGGACAGTTATGCTCGTGTGATGCTGGCTAAAATTTTTACCTTGACCCCACCCAAACGAGTCCTCAAAGCTTAAAGCGCAACATTTTTACTTTTTTAACTCACAAATCATTACAAGGTGATCTTAAAACACAAAATTTTTACTTTTTTAACTCACAAATCATTACAAGGTGATCTAACATGTCTAGAAGAATTAACCAAGCCTCTTGGCCACTAACCAATCCTTAGAAAGACCAGAATAATCAGACAGGAGTCAGATTCAAAGCCAAATTCGATTTTTTTTTTCTTCTTACATTTTCAATGAAAATAGGGAAAATATTAATTTTGTAGCATTATGCTAAAATCATACTGAAAATTCGGCCATTATGCTCGATGCTCTGACTATGCCATTATGCTCAAAATTATGCCGGCATAATGTGTCTGACCCTTGCCGTAGTTTCTTTTTGCATTTTAAATTGTATATTGTAGAAAACTAAAATAAATTTCATTGTTTTAGGTTTTATGGTTAAGATCTAAACTATTATCGTTTTCCATGTAGATGTTGATGAAGTTTCCAAAAAGGAGATCCGAGACATCCTTGTCCAGTATGACAGATCCCTGCTTGTGGCAGACCCTCGCCGCACAGAAGCCAAGAAGTTTGGTGGACCAGGTGCTCGCTCGCGCTACCAGAAGTCCTACCGTTAATAATCTCATTGCACTGTCATGTACATTACTCTTTGAATAAAGAACTACAGAGTCAAGTACAATTTCCTTAGTTTTTGTATGTTACAGCATACATGATAAATTGAGTGGAATGGTTATTAGGATGCCTGGCAAACATCAAAACTTGTGTACACCTTTAGAGTACACCTATTCCATTTGGGGTACCAATCGGAATAGTATTTATCAAATATGGCAACGGGCCGACACCAATTAAGCGTTAGAGCACAACTTTTTATGACTTTATCGGCGCAATAGAGCACGCATGATGTTGGGAGAGACACGAGAACGTTGTAAAATCACGAGCCGTAGATATAGCGGGGAAGAACCATTGCTTTATCGGTGAAATAGAGCATAGATTTGGACCAATCAGAGCGCGCGTTAAATCATAGCTATATTGTAAAATACCAATAACTGGCAAATACATAGAGATTATTCACACATAAACATACAGATTTTCTGCATATACTAATTGTCAGAAAATTCCTGTTTAAGTGCGCGAATCTCGCAGCTAAATCAAAGAACTAACTGACAAACGGTTTACGGCTTGACGTTTTGGTTCCCAGAGCCTGACCCTGGGCACAGTAACCGGGAATGCAAACGCATGTCACTCTCTTGACTTCCGCTGTCCGGTCGTGCGTCAGGCTCCCAACAGTTTAAATTACGCCCGATTTCCGCCCGATACTGTTTGTACAATACGGATAGCCATCTAGCAGACGGCTCCTCATTGAGGACAAATTAGGAAATCTCCCTATTTGCGTTCAGTTCAAAACAGTGCTTTGGGATTCTTTTTTCTATCGTCGCTTGGTAAGTTTTAAGCGTTGTCACCTTGCATTTTTCGCACATTTCAAACACACTTAAAGCTTAAAAAAGCACGAGTATATTGTTTTCCTTAAAACCAACAAATGTATATTATTATTACGGTTTTTATTATGCAAATGATTTAGCGAAAACATTAGGTGTGGACGCTAATTAACCTACCATGAATGGCAACAATTTGATCTTTTGTAATTTTATTGTTTGGGGGTTTGCGCAATTTTGTTTCAAATCTACAATGTAGATTTCGCGTTTTTCCTGCGTTTTCTTGCACAATAACAATCGCAGAAGGTATTGACTTAACACTCGATAGTAATACCATATCTCGAAAACTGTTTGCCGTCGCTGACGTGTGAAACGGGTTTTTTAGCGAGAAATACTGAAAAAGTTTACTCAAGCACTGATATTTCGTATTCTTTTCCGGCTTTTGGGAGAGTTATTTGCCTTTCGTACTTGCGACGTCTATCTTGGGCCTGATAATTAAACGTAATATTGCTATGTTTTATAAATCAGACAGAAGGAAAACCTCTTGGAAATGTTTCGAAATGTATTCACAAATCTTCTAGGTCTCGTTAGGAGCCGTGTGTACTCGGGCATATCGCCCCCTTCTTTACGAATGCGTAATTGTATTGCGACTTGGTCGCGAGCGGGAAAACAATTCGCGATTTAAGGATAAGCTTGCTTTATTTGGCTTTTTAAAACCACTAAAACAGTTGAACCACACGAATCTATCGGATGTGCATTCATATTGCCATGTTATTTCGCTCATATTTAACGCGATAATCAAGTAGCATCTCGGGAAATAGCTCGAGCGCCCAAAAAGTCTCCTAGCGCAATTATTGTACAGCGCGTTTTGTCAATTATGAGCAGTAGAACTAAGAGATTGAGAGGAAATGCAGCAGGACTTCGAGTAACAAATAGAAAAATTCACAGAACAAAATTATTTCCATATTTCAAATTTCTCTGTCATTGTTTTTGATAGCTTGTCCAAATGAAATCGTTTCTTATAGCACCAGGCGTCGGAAATAAATTCCGATCTTCAAGAAATTTTAACTCCAATTTCGCAGCAGCAGGTAACAGATATCCTTGCCTTTCGAAATGTCCCAAGAGAAGGTGATTGCTTATACATCTAAAAATTGTTTTCTGCTTCGTCAAAATTCCTGGACGTCGTCTAAAACAGTGTCTACGCTAGTGCTGGGTACGGTGGCCAACAGGGGACGACATGTCAGATGCAAGATGCCAGATGATGTCAGATGCTAGATGATGCCACATGCTAGATGTCAGATGCTAGATGTCAGATACGTTTCGAGAGAATTATTGCCAACCAAGCAATACCCAATCTCAAGAGAGGCCTCATCGTGAAATAGACTTGCCGCATTTTTTGCGATAAACTGATTGCGGACTCGTGTGGCAAGGGAAAATCACTGGACATCTTAGTCACTGATTCAAACTATTAATTCGGTTTTGTCAACGAGAAGAGGGTTTGGATTCGCAACTTTATTTAAACCTAGTAGTATCCACGTGTTCGCCACATACCTAGCATCTGACATCCAGCATCTGATATTTAATCTAACCAAAAAATATCCAGGCTAATCTGTAAGACACTCGAGTGGCCCTAAAGAGGCCCCTGAGGAACTCCGTATCATCTCCGCTCAAGGAATAACAAAAGGTCCAGACACTCCTGAGGAATGACGCGCGAGGCATGCTGGATAGTCAAGTTTTTTTGCAAGTGAAATGCAGCTGTGGGTCATTATTGAAGACTGAGTGTGTTTTTTTCCTCAAAGCACGCGTTTTTTTGCTTGACATTGCAGTATGAAATAGTACCAAGCATTCATCCAGTAATAATACAAAAACCTAACTCTAACTTGCCTATAACAGGCCCGTAGCCAGGGATTTTTGTGGGGGTGTGCTAATCTAGAAAAAGCGGACCAACGTGGTATGAATTTATTAACCGCTGTAAAAATTCACTAGAAAAAGCAAGTATACGAAACTGGCTGACCGCAGTCTTCTGTTTGGCCCATTTAGTCACTAAAACAGTGTTTTCGAACCTTAAGTGTGGACCATTTTGTCGCGTGGGGGGGGGGGGGGGGTGCTTGCGCACCCCCGGAACCCCCCTGGCTACGGGCCTGCTATAACGGAACCCCCCTGGCTACGGGCCTGCTATAACGTACACGTTTAGTAACAAATTTATTTTGCGGCTCCGTCTGCCAGATACTAGTTAAATGGAAAACTCTAGTCGTGCGAATTCTATATGGATCGAATTTTACGCTTGACTCTGCCTTGATTAAATGCTATGTTTATGCTAACAAAAGCTCTTGGTTAAATTTGGTGTTGTCAGGCACATCAAAGGTTGAAAAGAAAGATTACGGCATATTAGTTTAAATTGCTGCTGTACGTATAGATAATCGAGACTTTCGTGCACTTTTATCAGATCAATACTTTCAAACACCTGTGATTGGCTAAGGTTCGTAGCAATTATAAGCTCAACTGGCCAGCCTTATATTGCTAAACTCAGGAGTTGCTCTGTTTGAGTCCATGCTTGATAAGTCGCTGATATAACTTTATTTCTCTGCTTGAACTGTTTATCAAAGTTATCCGTACGCTGTAGCTAAAATATGTGCAAGGTAAGTTTATTTCTTTGATTTGATGTAATCTTTTTCTGTTCAAATGTAAAAACTAAGCTGTCATCAGGCTGCATACAACAACGCTTGCTGCTGAAACTTTTGTTATATTCACCAAGTAGAAAGACTAGAAATATTTACTTGTTACTGATCTGTGAGGTCGACAAGTTTCGAGCTTGAAGTTTCGAGCAAGAAATCTACTATTTTTGCAGCTGCAAAAAGAAATTATTTTTACACCGAGCTGCCAATATCCAAACAGATCAAATTAGGTTCAGGTCTCATATTTATCTAGCGGCAAGTGCCTCTGAGGGGGTGAGGTTGCTTTGGTGTTATTTGGTGATATAACTTATGGCAGTCCCCAGGCATAAGGGGTGGACAATTAGAAATTGGGGGAGGGGGGGGGGGCCAATCCTTTCAAAACAACTTTTTGCAGAGATCCAAGCTAGTAAAAAACATCATACAAATGTCGGAAAAAATTCTTGCTGAACCTCATCCCCAAAAAATTCATGCGCAAAAAATCCCCTCCTCCCCCCCCCCCCGCCTCCCCCAATTTCTAATGGTCCATTCCTTCATAAGTAAGGTTTGCTAAAATGATAATAAGTAAGATTTGCTAATATATAGATTTAGCCACTGACTAAAAGCGGAGCTCCCGGTTGCATATTTTTCTGTTAATGAGACAAAAAGGTTGCCATTGTACATGGATAGCCTTGCAGCGTCATACCACGTGACTAAGCATTTGCACCCCCGGCCACTTTGACAACAAGTTTGGTTCACATGTCCCTTCCTGAGATATATTCTTTGTCTCCTTTGATGACGTCATCGATGACGTCATACCACGTGACCATGCAGTTGCGCCCCCCTTGCCACCAACACAACTTCCCCCTCCCTCAAACAAGTTTGGTTGTCTGAGCTTCATCCCTTCCTTAGATATGATTAAATAAACGGAGAAGGGTCTTGGTATACCTGTGTGGGCAGGCAGACACGCGCGGACGCGCCCGCGATACCCATATGGGAATACCGCTGAACCACGAAAAATGAAGTCGATTGAAGTCGACCGCCACCTGAGTCCTACTTTGAGCTATTGTATTCTTCCTGTAATACCTATGGTGCTCCGCTCTGTGGCCTTTTGCCGATAAGGAGCTCCGCTATAAATCCAGGAATTATTCATACCCATAAATTAGGTGATTTGCGGTGCCAGCAGGAGTGCAATGCTGCTCAAAAGTACTAGTTTTGTTTCTCATTCTCTTTGAGTTTGCAGAACCCAATCGCCGCGACGCCCTTTAGACATGTTTAGAACCCTGAGGGGAGGGGTCGGGACTCCATTAGTCTGTCAGGTTTTACCACAGGCTTTTCCTGTCTAATTGTCGGTGTGTAGGAAATGAGAACGAGCTTGATTTAGTGCAATAATTAATCGCCCTTGGAGGATTTCTCGAATTTCTTATACCCCGTCTCCTGTAAGTCGAACTTTAGAAGACTGTCCGGCCCCTATTTTCAGGCAGCATACAGTAAAAACCCGCATAAAAGAACATGTGGTTTAAGAACACTCAGGCTGAAATTTGGTCAAAAAGGTACCTTATACATAAGAACACATGCAGCCTGAAAAATGAAAATTGTTCTTGTATAACAAAATTGCTGCAGTTAGATTCGAGTACAGTAACCCACTTTGTGGTAGAGTACCCAGGAGATCAATATGATGTGCTAGACCATGCATACACAGTTCTACAGCAGGAATTCCAGGGTAATTTAGCAATTGTTTTTTAGACTTGACTAATTGTTGTTACTAAATGACTGTCACCTTTCTAGTGTATACAGTATTTGATGTTAAGAAACAACTTTAAGAACACCTTAAGAACATTTTCAGGCTGATTTTGCAGAAAACACCCAATATACCTGTATACAAGAACAAAATCAGCCTGATTCTCCAAAACACCTGTTCTTTTATGCGGGTTTTTACTGTATTGTTACTGTCTAGCTGTGACTCGAACTCGAACAAGGGGAAACTATTTGTGTCTGTCAAACTCTTTGTGCCTTGCAATCATGTCTTTCGTGCAGTTTGAAAACGCAAAGAATTACGGGATGCACACAGGGAATTCTGTTAGGACTTCATAACAAAAATCCTATAATTATTATACCACGCGCTGTTTAGATTATTTTATGGGAGCTCAATCTGCATGCAAATTTCTAGGATTTCATTTCATTTCGTTTTTTTTATATATATTTTATTTCAAGGTATTTTATAATGTTATGATATGATATTCCATAGCTCGAAGCATGCACTGTAGAGTATTCAATAACACGCACCAGTGCCAAGGAGAGCACCCCTAGGGCATAATATTCTACATCTCTCGCATCTCTCCAAACTCTACTTTATTAAATCCAGTCAAAGCGTCTGTTCCAGAGTATGATATTTTGCTCTTTTCATGCTTTTTGTGTTGTCATCCATTGCTAACTGATATCCCACCCGCGCATTGTAGGAAAACTCTTTTTCCGGCGGCAGTACATTAAAACTCGCCATTAGAAGGCGTTACTCAAAGATGCGGTGTCTTTTTACTACGCGAAGTGTTTTAGGAATCTATCTGATACTAGCCAGAGACACGGCCAAGAATATACCCTCCACAATAACCATTAATACCGTTTAAGATATTACGATTAAACCTGTTTCCGAGGTAATATCCTATATCGTGAAGAATTTTCTAGGATCACTAGGCGACGTTTTATACCTCCTAATTGCTGTCTGTTGTTGACGTTTGCGAATTGTTGTTGTATTTTTATTAGATATTTGATCGATATATGATATCTTCGGGGCAACAAATCACATTAAGCCCTGATAGAGTTTCAAGATATATAGATGTATGTACAGCCGCCCCGATTCAGTTTGCTCTGTAGCTTCGAGTGCTGTTTAGCAAATTGCACTCACTGGCTGACTGGCGAAGTCACATACTCCCATAAGTACGGGCAGAGAACATAACTGCTCGGTTTTACAGTAACTACAGGACGGTAAGGACGGTAAGAATCTATAAGATTTGTGGGTCAGGAATGCTAATATTAACTGAACATTTGCTTGGGAGACATTTTTGTGATGTACAAGTCTGAAAATTACCTTAATTTTACACACTTGAAATCAGAAGAAACGTCAACATTTATTTTGTGGCTGACCATAATGGTTTACATGTTAGGGCTATCGAATAGCTATCGAAGCCCTAAAACGACTCACAATTTTATAAGCCAACGCTCAAAATGCTTTGTTTAGGCGTGGCGGAAAGAAAGTTGAATGGAGCCAGCTACAGATTTTCCACAATTCCCCAATATTCTCTGTCGCGAGGAAAAAAATAGGGTACTATATACTAGCAAGTGTTCGTCAATGACCATTTGTAACCCGTATGTTAGGTAAACCGTATGTTAGCTATAGCTTGCGTAAGAAGCGTTCCCATCAGGAGTTTCGGAGCAGAAAAAATCGCGACAACCTTCTTGTTTCTCTCCAAACCTCAACGTGATCTCTTGCCCACCAGCCTTTGTTAGATGCGCCACTGGAAGATGAAAACTTGGATTGCAGACATTAATCAGAAAAGGGTTTCTAATTAATGTATTCTTCTCAACGCTGCAAGCTTATCTTCAGGCCTAATTGGAACACGCAACCTCTGATTTATTGCGCTTTTGAACTTCTGCGTTTTGCGCCTTTGCCTGCACAATACTAAGAGTTAGCGTCGTACAGTACGTATCTTTTTTTATTATATAGACACGAGTGTTTTACTGGGAAATACGCCACTCGTAGAGCATATGAAGCTACATCCGGGACCTGAGTGACATATTTTCCATATCCTCACTAGTGAGGATATCGGTCAAAACAAAAGCGCTTGGAAAGTCAATTTGGAAGCTTTTTCTGGTTTGTCTATATAATAAAAAGAAAATTACACGGCGGCTTGAAGATATGAGTTTTATTTTCTCTTGTCATTGCTGCGCTCATTCGTAAAATATTGTTCTTGTCACTCGAAAATAAAACTCGTATCTTCGCGCCACCGTGTAATATCCTCTATATATTTTATCTTCAGATATATTAATAGCATATGGAAACGAAAGTGAGCGCACTTTGTTGGTCAACATAATATCTTGAGAAAATTCATTCTTGAAAGAAAAAAGAAATAAGTGGCCTCGTTTTACGCGCCACTTGGCTGGCGCCTACATGTCAAGGAGAGACACCACACTGGCTATATGGCAAAACACACATTAGGAAAACCTGACAAGCTAATTCCTTACTCTCGTACTAGAGCTAAACCTATCCCAAAACAAGTGGTTTCGCGGCGACCTACAACAGAATTAAATAGTGGGCGCAATTACTTCGGTCAAAGTAAATTTCAACTCATTGAAATTATTGTTTGATCTTCCAATCACTCGATATATCTGGAAGGGATGATTTTTTTAGTGAAAAGATATTTAATTTGAAAAATGCCGGCTAGGATGCTGCGTCCTGTCATACGTTTGGGGTATATCCAAGTCCCTTGCTTGTAAAATGGTAAAATCTCCCTCGAAGGGTGTCGTCCTGGGCACCAGTTGGACTGGAGCCAGTTCAAGTGCATGATTAAAATCAAGCCCACGTAGAAAGTGTTTCTTAATTTCATTGACAATGAGATATAGAGAATGAACTAGGTACGCTGCGGTGAGTGTGATTGTCATGTCAATACACCCATTTAAAAAAACGCTTTCGGAAGCCGTTACGCGCCCAGGGGCCGGTTCCTAGAAGGTCCGTTAAGAGTTATCTGTAGATAAACGCTTATCCAACGGATAAACTGATAAATTCTGAACAAATCCTATACAACAGATAACTTTTATCCATGGATACATTTATCCAACCTTTCAGGAACAGGCCCCAGACCGCCAAGGGTCTGCCTTGGGAGGAGGTCTTTTAAAAATCAGCTAACTGTTTGAGTACGCGAATTACTAACTAATGGATCCACTCTTGCCAATGGACATTACCAGTTCTGTTTTGTAGAATTATCGCGGACAGACCTGTGAAGTATCATCAAAATAGGATACCCATACTGCAATTCGGTTTGGGCGCACCGTTTTATGCCAGTGCGCGCAAGGCCAACAGGCCTTTATTGAAATAGCAGTAGTCATGACAACCGTAGTCTCAATCAAATTCTTTCTTTTCAGGTGAAACGTTCTTCAAAAATTACCCAAGCACTACTTCTGTCATCACGTAATCCAGGCCCTTACGTCAAGATCAAAGACTCCTGGGGACCGAATATCTAGAGGGATCAATGAATGGGACCACATCTAACAGCACCGGCCATTTTGGGCCCCGCGCTACAGGGACACTTGTCACGGTGTCCTGTGTGCTTCTAGTCTTGTTAATGACATTTGCCTTATTTGGAAATAGCCTTGTATGGATCGCCTTCTGCAGCATCAAGCGCCTCCAGCGCGTCACCAACTTTTACATCGTTTCCTTGGCAACGGCAGACCTTTTGGTAGCCATGGTTACCATGCCTATGTGGCTGCTGTACATGCTCTCTGAGGGCGCGTACTTCCCACTTAACTCTCCACAATACGTCATTTGGTTAAGCTTAGACATAATATGTGGCACGGCCTCGATATTAAATTTGACGTTCGTCAGTTGTGATCGTTATCTCGCAATCACGCGTCCGTTCAAGTACCAACTTGTCCTTTCACCTGTCAAGGCTATCATTACCATCATGTTCTCGTGGGGAACTGCCATACTTGTCTCTGTAGTAAAATTCTGGATGCCCAGACACATGTACCCAGTCTTCATAGCTACTACGTCTTTTTACATTCCCACCATCATTATGTTCTTCACGTATTCTTGCATATTCATGGTCGCCCGCAGACATGTTCGCGTCATCAACGTGTCAAGCGGTGATCAGCAAGAGAAGAGGTTTTGTTACGCGTCGGAAATGAAAGCCGCAAAAATGATCGCGGCCGTTGTTGGGGAGTTTCTAATTTGCTGGGCACCATTCTTGTTGAGTAATTTAGCGCTACAATATTGTCTATCCTGTCGAAGAAGCTTCCCTCTAGAAGCCGTCTACATACTTAAGCTACTTCAGTACACCAGTAGCTGCTTGAACCCGTACGTTTACACGAGTTTAAATTCAGAGTTCAGATCTGGTATCAAAGACTGCTAATAAGGCGCTGCTTTAGCTCGCTAGAAACCAGGCCCTCGCAGCGCCGTCTAGAGATGAGTGACGTGACCACAAGGGGGATTGGTACGAGAGGACTATCCCTTCCTCAACAAGACACGTTACCAAGATTTTAGTGATCTTCCGAGTTATTATTATTATTTTTTTTACGGCGGGGCTCGCCAGCTCTGCCCAGTTTCACGAGGGTGTTCTTGCCTTAGGTCGCTAAGTCAGGTCCGGATTGACTCTAGTCTATTAGCAGCCGGATCGGAATGAAGACGCTTCCCGCGACGTGCCCCCTTCCCGCTACCCACCCTGCTCCCACTACCATGCAGCCCCACTACCCGCACCATTCTTACTACCAGCCCCGCTACCCGCCCGTCGCCGCGCCACCGTGTTAGTGATCACACTATCTAGAGACTCAAGGTTGTAGTTAGTGTACAGTCTATAGAGACTCAAGGTTGTCGTTAGTTAGCAGAGGGAGACTCACTATGCTCTAGGGGACTTAATTATCGCCCGAGATGAAGGGGTTGAGGTGCCACTAAGAACGACTGTGGCATGAGAGACAGCAAGTATGTAACAATCCACGGATTGCCAAGGGTCAGAGGTCGTCTCGCCTTTACTGTTTACTTCCTTACCCAGTTCCAGGGGGACGTTAATGAACCACAGAGGACGTAATTCCACCCTTGGAATGTTTTTCTGCTTACAGCTGCTTGTGGCTGCTTATACCCTTCAAGCAGAGGTTTCTTTCTGTCAGTCTTTTTCCTATCGCTGGCAAAAATAATGAGTGTCGGGCATTTTGCGCAAAGCCAGACATGCGCAAATAGCGCTTGCTAGATAATAAAGACTGCCAGAAATTAACCTCTAGCGCCGCAAGTCCGGGGAGTCCGTCTCCGATATACATGCGCAAATAGCGCTTGCTAGATACTAATAAAGACTGCCAGAAATGAACCTCTAGCGCCGCAAGTCCGGGGAGTCCGTCTCCGATATACATGCGCAAATAGCGCTTGCTAGATAATAAAGACTGCCAGAAATTAACCTCTAGCGCCGCAAGTCCGGGGAGTCCGTCTCCGATATACATGCGCAAATAGCGCTTGCTAGATAATAAAGACTGCCAGAAATTAACCTCTAGCGCCGCAAGTCCGGGGAGTCCGTCTCCGATATACATGCGCAAATAGCGCTTGCTAGATAATAAAGACTGCCAGAAATGAACCTCTAGCGCCGCAAGTCCGGGGAGCCCGTCTCCGATATACATGCGCAAATAGCGCTTGCTAGATAATAAAGACTGCCAGAAATTAACCTCTAGCGCCGCAAGTCCGGGGAGTCCGTCTCCGATATACATGCGCAAATAGCGCTTGCTAGATAATAAAGACTGCCAGAAATTAACCTCTAGCGCCGCAAGTCCGGGGAGCCCGTCTCCGATATACATGCGCAAATAGCGCTTGCTAGATAATAAAGACTGCCAGAAATTAACCTCTAGCGCCGCAAGTCCGGGGAGTCCGTCTCCGATATACATGCGCAAATAGCGCTTGCTAGATAATAAAGACTGCCAGAAATTAACCTCTAGCGCCGCAAGTCCGGGGAGCCCGTCTCCGATATACATGCGCAAATAGCGCTTGCTAGATAATAAAGACTGCCAGAAATTAACCTCTAGCGCCGCAAGTCCGGGGAGTCCGTCTCCGATATACATGCGCAAATAGCGCTTGCTAGATAATAAAGACTGCCAGAAATTAACCTCTAGCGCCGCAAGTCCGGGGAGCCCGTCTCCGATATACATGCGCAAATAGCGCTTGCTAGATAATAAAGACTGCCAGAAATTAACCTCTAGCGCCGCAAGTCCGGGGAGCCCGTCTCCGATATACATGCGCAAATAGCGCTTGCTAGATAATAAAGACTGCCAGAAATTAACCTCTAGCGCCGCAAGTCCGGGGAGTCCGTCTCCGATATACATGCGCAAATAGCGCTTGCTAGATAATAAAGACTGCCAGAAATTAACCTCTAGCGCCGCAAGTCCGGGGAGTCCGTCTCCGATATATATGTTTTTACATTTTCTTATTTAAATGTTGTCTACATTTTCTGTATTTAGATATTTTTCTGAATATTTCTTTACTTTTAAAATAACATATTGGTCAAAAATAACAAAAAACATATGGTCAAAAATACAAAAATAAGGACCATACTTCCAGACAGAGTGCTGAAGCGTCGTATGGCGACCGTACGGTTCTTACGCCCACGTCAGAGATTTCGGCCCTGACAGTCGCTATCATGTGTGTTGAATGGCTCATTAGCGGGAACGGCCGGTCACCAGACAATAGTTAGACACTATCTTACAGCCTTCAACATATTTATACTCCCAAACGGGATCGAGGTGATCCATGTGGGCCACCAGTGGCACCCCGGGGGACACTTGTTACTGTTGTTATTGGTTCTTATGAGTTAGTTTAGCCAATAAACCCCTAGTACGCATGCATTCACTTTGGAAACATTTTTGGAAACATTTTTGCACCCAAGACATTGCAAACGGGGTGCGTCCTTTCCCAAAGCACTCCCCTAGATCCGCCATAGTACGCGCATGCGCATACACGGCTTTTTACTAATTCCGATTCTCCCCTAATCTCGTACCCAGAGCCCGTGCATCTTTGAGCGCTGGCCTAAAATATACGCGGGCTTTAGGAACGAGATTGATTCTCTCCCTCTCTTTCTCTTGACTGTAACTACTTATCTAGTCACAGATCAATACAGTCAGTATTACGAGTCAGTTCTGTAGTGCCCGATTATTGGGGAGGTAGCTCCCGCCCATGTCGTCGGGCTTGTTTCGGTCTATTGCAATATAATAATAATAATAATACAAAATTTCTATAGCGCCATTTCCTGAAGCTCAATGGCGCTTGCAAAGGCATCAATGCCGGGGTATGCCCGGCCTCCCACTCTGTTTTAATCCGGAGGGGGGGAACTCCCCTATTTTTTGGGCGGGGGTGCTCGTCGTACCTTTTAGGGTTTAAAATCAAACCTCTGGTACCTTTAAGGGGGTAAAGGGTTAGGGTTTAGAGGTCCGTTCTAGCAGATCGTAAAAAAAAATAGGAGAGACAATTACGAGGGATCTTTTAGGGGTAAAATCGAAAGTTCCCGACGAGCACCCCCGCCCCCAAAATAAAGGAGCTTCTTGAAGGAAAGCACTGATTCGCATGTAGCTCCGTAATCTCTTGAACTCGGATTACTCCTTGTACGTGGGAGCGAATTAGGCTTTGGCAAAGGCTTTGCAGAAGTCAAGCCAGTCTTAGAGCCCCCTTAGATAGAGATGTTAACTCTCACGCATTTTGCAAGCCAACACTCAATCCCATTCTTCCGCTTTGAGTCCAAATCTCCCTCATTTTGATAGAAACACTGTATGTTTGAAAAGCTATTTCACAGTGCAAAGACATTTTGTGCGCCCAAATTACCCCGTCTTATCCATTTTGAAGGTCTGGGGTTGACATCATTGTTATGCAATACCCAACTTCCGCGTTCAAGAAATGACTAATTCCTCGAACTATTTGCTCGGATTAACTTTATATCACGTGAAAATGCGCCCTTCTCTGATTTATACGACGGTTTATAAGGGACATGGAAAAGATCGGCAAATTTTTTCCTTTATCTTAATGCAACTAATTGAATGGTGAATGCGAATGCAGCCAAATAATTTGCGACACCTCGTTTCAAGTCGCATTCAAAAATTGCTGCGTAATTGGGAGACTGGGACCGAGATTGCAATTCGCCTTGGCATCGCATGTCATCAAAATGGCGGACAGCGAAGCTAAGAACTCGTCCGCCGAGAGAAAACACCAAAAATCCTTTTTATACGCCTCGGAAAAGACAAATCCAAAGACTTTATACAAAATGAAGTATTTAAAAGTATCAGGAAGGCATTTCTTGAAGGCGAAACGCTCGAAAGTGACTCTATAAAGGAGAAAAACAGCTTCGTTTTGTCGGACATTGAATCTCGTGATGTCCAAGACGTTGCGTTAGGAGAGGAGTATGTGGGCTTGCTTTTAAAAGATGGCCGTGTTTGTAGGTTTAAATGTGTATGCAGTAGTGTTAAGTCATCGTCAAAGAGTCAGAAGGATTCTTCTTTAACTGAGGACCTTGCATTCCAAGTCCAAAGTGACGAAGCTTATGCAAGACGCCTTCAGGAGCAACTAAACATTGGCCGAAGTTCTGCTTCAAATCCTGGTGTGCTGGAGCCAAATTTCAGGTCGTATTATCCCGTAGACGATTCATCTAGACTTCTTGAAAGTGCAACGTTCCCCAGTGAGCCAACAAGTTCGTTTGCGTCTCTCTTAAATAGCGCTACAACTGCAAATTTGTCTTCGAGTGAAAACGAAACTAGTGAAGCCAATCAACAAAATCACAACTCTAACGTCGCACCAGCGACCGATAGCTCTCAACAAACTAGTGCATCTAATGGAGAAAGAACGCAGTCTGCTGCTAGTTCTAATGATAATACAAGGAATGACATGAATACTGATCCACAAAGGGTTACACCAACAAACACTAGAAACACTAGTAGCTCAGAAACCACCACCACTTCTCAACACACCCCTTCTGCAAATCAGAGAAGTGCAGCATCACAAGCCCCAAGCTATACATCTGGTACTCACCCTAGTGCACGGCTTAGTTCTCTAGCCGACAGGGCTAACAATAACATAAGGACCACTTTTGTGAATAGTCTACGGCCCCAAGATATAGGGAGCTGTGCATGGGCAATACCCCTTCCAAACCGACCCCATTCCCCCACTGTCGTCCAGAGAACTATATTTTCTACAGAACCATTCCTATTCAGGTCTGCCAGGCCTGTGTTTGTGCCACCTCATGTTGTCTTTCCTGGTCGATCATTGTATTCTCTTCAAGAGCAACGTCGATTGAACAGGAATTTTGGCTCCCGATCTCGTGCTTATTTTTCCAGTCAGAATCGATCGCGTGGTAGGGGTCAAGGATTACTTAATGAACATTCCATAAGTTCATCAAACAATGTTGATGCATCAAGAAGGGTTGGAAGTAGTGCGTCGGACAGAACCACAGATGATGCTGATAGTCAATTCCTTTATCCTGAGATTGGCAAATTAGAATGGCTCCAAACAGAGACGGTAAGAAAGTTATGAGCCCCTTTTCTTCCTTGAACTTCTTTTCTTTCTTGGATTTCTTTCTGAATAATAATTATTTTAGTGATTTAAAGTGCTAGTAGCACCTAACTTGAACTTACCTGAAATTCGAGAATGATACAAACCCCTACTTCTGACCTTGAGGTTTTAGAGTGGTATTTTAGAGTTGGCTGTTTTTAGTGATCATTTTAGTTTCTTTTTTATCGAGTGAGAATCCAGATGCGGGTGCCATCTTGGACAGGTCAAAATTCGGTCTGGGGCGAGTGACAAAACAAGGGGGTTTGGGGGGGGGGGGGGGGGAGGGGGTGGGGCAACCAGACTTTTTTATTCTGACTTTTAAATATTATTTACAGGAGTGGCTGATCCGCAAATAGACTAACTAATCGAGGTGGACCAGCCTTATTAGGGTTTTAAATACATATATTTTGTAACATAGTTTTTGCTCAATTTATATTAAGATTGAAGAAGAAGAAGAAGAGCTTACAGAGGATTGTTATAATGTAATAATAATGTAATGTTCATATTTTATAAATTAATTTTATGGCTCTCCAGAAAAAAAAATTAATTTATAAATTAATTTATCACAATTTATCGGTAATTTATCACTTGGAAACACCCCAAGAAACATAGGAGCTCAAAATGGATCATGAAGCGCAGTATTCCAAAGCTGTTTGGTAGTATGCATCCTCTCTAAAGGTCATAGTCGACCCTCCTATGTCTATCAATCTGGAGATGGCTCTCCAGAAAAAAAGGAAAAGGAAAGCATAGTTTTATCGGCATCACTTTTAAGTCAAGGCCTGTGATTTTTTACTGCATGCCTTGAGAGATATCAATGTAGTCATCGTACCTGTAAAATATTGATTAGGGTAGAATGCAGGTTTTCTTTGAAACGCTCCAAAGAACTTGGATCTTGTTTACATGAGTGATATGGAATGGTGACTCATGCAAGAGAAATGTTGAATTGTGACTCGGCCGGCATCTTAGAATTTTGAGAGGCACAGCCCTCTTCTCTCCTCTTCCCCTTTGCCCCATTTTTGCACTCGCCCGCAGGACCACACTCACAAAAATTCCAACATGTTGCCTGATCAAAGAACAGACAGGGTTTTCCACAATAAAAACACCCAGTACAGGCTAGACTCATGCAAGAGAAATGCTTGTTAATATCTCAAGCTGATTTTACAGAATTTAGGCATTGGTTTCATGTATGCATTTGGGTGATGGTAATGAATTTTATCTTCCTTTTTTCCTTTTTTTGAGTGGTCTGTGCTAGATATCTTAGGTTACACATTTATCAAGCTCTTATGAGAACCTTGTGTAAAACTTGCACCATGCAACTTACACTTTCTACCCTCTCTTTTTCTGCAGGGAGAAGAACTTCGCTTTTCACACCTTGCTGCTCTCCATACTGAGTTTATTCTTGTTGAGAAATCTCAAGGCATTCTCTACCACTGGCCTTACACATCTTCAGCCTCTACCTCAGTTGCCATGGAAACAGATAGTGATACCAAAGGGATCCCAGTGTACGATATTCCCAAGGCAAAGCCATCACCATTACTAGAGGAGATGAATTTAGCAGGAGAGTCTGTGAGCCTAATATCAGCTCATACAATACGATGTACTGTAGTGACTAAGAGTGGCAAGATCTGTTCCTTCTATGACAAGTATATCAGAGGTAAAGCATCTATTACAACTACTATACAGTAGAACCCCAATAAAACAAACTCAATTATCTCAAATTAATGGTACTGTCACAGTGTTTTTCAATGGTTTTATACCCACCCAAATCAAGAAGAAAATAAAGGAAAAGGAAAAATGAGAGAGAATAGAGAAAAAGAAAAAAAGATTGATCCCATGCCGGTATGCCAAATTATAACCACAGTACCATTTCATTTTCCCCACAGAATGCAATAATAATGTGCTACCAGCCCTGATTCAGCAATTGTCCCATCCTGCCATTCACTTCCCTGATCTATCTGCTGACATGGTTAAGAGTGTGGACTGTAGTGAGTTCTTCTCTGCCATTGTAACAGAAACAGGAAAAGTGTTCTGGTGGTAAGTAGAGTTTCTTTTGTCTATCCCCACAATTCCTTTAAATTGGTGGAAAGTTTAGCATGTACTGACAACAGGATAGTATTTGCATGATATTATTTAGTGACATAATTTCGAACATACATGTCATTTGTCTTTTTACTTTTTACCCTATTGGTATGGCTCGGTGGTGCAGTGTGTTAGTACACTGCACACTGTGCGTATGGCCCCAGACCAACCAAATATATCACTACTTTTCTCTGTTCTGAGTAGCTTGCTTATAGCTTTGAATTCCATTCACCTGGAGCTGTGATAAGAAAAAGGTGGTGAAGTGGTGCACTGCTGAACTCAGGCTTGTCAGCTGAAAGCTGTTACGAGTTATCAGCATTATAAAAGGAATTTTATTTTATTTTTACTTTTGTGTCCATCTCATTCTCATGTCAGTGATCATCCATATATGTTGACAAATGCTTACTGCAGCATCTCCAAACAATATTCTGAGTAAAAAAACAATAGGCACATAAGAACAGTTCTTGGATGAAAAATTCTAAAAAAAAACGGAATTACAATGTTATTTTGTTCTTTCAAGGGGCCTTCTGCCATCTGAAGAGAGACAAGACTTCAAGCAGAAACTCAGCAAAACCATAAGCAGTGCTTGTAATATCTCAGTTGGTGACAAAGTCCAGCTACGACAGCACTTGCCAGGTTTCCCAGGTGCTCTTGTCTATAAATCCACTGAAAATCAAGGACCTCTGCTTGCTAGGCTGGTGTCCCATGAAACTGAAGAAGGCACTACCCAAACTGGGATGAAGATAAAGGTGAAAAAGATACCTAGATCACATGTGAAGTCTGAGAAATCATCTGTCCCTGCTAGTAAAGATGAGGTTTTGCCACAAAGAGTAGCATCTCCAAGACAGGTGCTTATACAAGAGGCGAGGTCCTCAAGCCCTCATACTAGCATAAGAAATCTCTCAAGATCCAGAAATCCTGTATCATCTAACTCTGATGCTGAAACATGGAATATGAAAGAGGTGATTTTCTTGGAAAGTGAAAACAAAGTTCTTGGAACTGTGGCAGCCATTGATGGCCCTCATGTGATTGTGAAAGTTGCTAATGTTTTAGCAAGCCAGGAATCGTTAAGGGTTTTCAAGGTGTCCGAGCTGGAATCAGTACCAGGGGAGGCTATTCCCAGCACACAAAGCACATCTGGGGACACACCTATTAAATCCTCCAGTCCTATATACCGAGGCTGTCTTCAGAATACTCCCAAATGCATTTTGGACTCCACACGTTCTATTGATCCCTCTAACAAGGAGGTCCTAACAGGATTTAAACCTGTTTCCATGGCAACTACATCCACTGGAATATCAGTCCTGGTCCAAAACCAGGAAAATCTTAAGTCATACTTTCTAAGTCCAGTCATTGATAGAGGTAATGGGGATCAGGTGTACACCTCAACAGGGGATGTTTCGTCCTCTTGGGGCACTGATGATGCCTCAGTGACAGTGGATAGTGAGAGTGTGTTGAGCAAAGATGCTGCTTTGGATGAGATAGAGATGCATTTAAACAGGAAAGAGTCACCTCTTGTTGGACATAAACGAAGACATGATGACATTGATGATGACGAGAATGATACTGAGTTATCATCATTCCAAGGAATGACTGATGCAGAGGTTATTTCATTGTCAAAGAATTACTTATCCTCCTCAAGACTTTCCTACAATTCCCAACACCCATCTCTGCACACCACTACTGGGTCAAATGTGGTGTTGTTGTGTGACAGGAATGGGTGTCTCTATCCCCGCCCATTTGGCACCAAGCTGGCAGATCCATGTGCCACTGAGCTGCCCCCATTGCAGTGTTTTGGTATGAGCCAGCGTGCAGGGTTCCTCACAAGTAACACCAGTAAGGAGGAACAGACACTCATGGTACTTGTAGGTAGGTACTGTGCTGCTGCATCACCGTTTAACTCAAAAAGAGGCTGACTCGCCCGGCCCATAATGAACTGCTTTGTCACCATTTTGATACCAAAAAGCTGTATTTTTTTATACATACATACAGTTTTATTTAGCCACGCTGGCCCAAACAATGACAGTTATATAAAGTAAGCCAGCACTGATTTCCATTGGGGGCGTGGATTACAGAGGTATTTGACAATAAAAATACAAGAATATATGAAACTGTTGCATCTCAGCACAGTTCCACAGAAGAATCTATTTGCATCAAGGAGAATAACGCTAAAAGCTGCTTAAGAAAAGTAGCAATCTGTATTTGCTTTGCTGAGCTATGAGTTCTGTTTCAAGACTTTTGAGGAGAATGTCACGAAATGTCATGACTGGTACTTTTCCTTGGAGACATTTTGCATTGGGTGAAGGTTGCCTGGAACGTCCCACCAAGCACCTATGCCAAAGCTTGTCTATTAATGATAAGCTTAGAAGATGTAGATTGTCTATTGAATACCTGACAGCTCTTTACTTGCCATTTTGTTCGCTGTTTTTAATGGTAATCAGGGGGGGGGGGGTCCAGGATCTCCAGAAAGGGGGGGGGGGGGGGCCCAAAGTAAAAAAAATGGAGGCCAAAGTTCTAACCTCCCTCTTGCAAATACAGTAAATGTATGGGGAAATCTCTCGAAAAAAGGGCCCCCCCCCCCCCCCCCCTAAATCCGCCTATGGTAATGCGGAAATAAAACAGCACAAAACCCCCAGATCCCCCCCCCCTAAATCTGCGTATGGTAATGGGGAACAAAAACAGCACAAAAAAGGAAAGTTAGTTTCCACAGAGATCTTTAGAGAGGATCACAATTTTTAATTTCTCATTTTATTGGGTTCTAATTGTCGTTTCTGTTTCTTATAAGGTTTCAGAGAGCAAACACTGATTCCATCTATCCAGTCTGGTATTGTGTCCAAAGTACAAGGCATACTTGACATGCTAGAAAGACTCAACACAAGTAGAGTCAGGGGACGAGGGAAGAAAAGCAGCCAAGATCTCCATAAAGCCAAACGAAGGGCCGTACAAGATAATTTGGGAAATGTCCAAGAGGTACATAAGGGATGGCTGAAGTTATAATAGGTCCTTGGCTAACAAAGGGTTCATGTCGAATTGTATTGAATTTTCAAATAATAATTCTAGCTCTTTAAAGGTGCTAAAAATTGATAGAAATTGCCTATACTCATGAAAAAGACAAATTTTAATCTACTCGACCTGGAATAGCTATGGAATTTTATTGTGACTTTTGTGTGTGAACACTGTGCCAGATGCTTTATTCTTATTAAAGCCCACAAAATAAGATGTACATTTAGCACAAAGCTATCAAAAAACTAGCTGTGTATTTTAAGAGTTCTAGGATAATGGGATTTAGTAGATCAATTTTACCTTTCAACAGGCCAGCTCATCAAAAGAAGCTGACATACAGCAAGAGCTGTGTCACATTGTGTCTCAGTGTCTCCATGAGCGGACCAGTTCCAATCAGAATCTACTCCACGTTTGTTGCACAAACCCAGCATTCATGTACAATCCCCATGACGACATGGGAGAGGCAGACATAGAGAAACTCCTAGCAGAATACAACAGAGGTGAGAGGATGTTTTTATAAGAGAGATATTTAAATTAATATTAGAATGACGGTGATGATGAAGAAGTGGTAAAGATGGAAATTGTGATGTTGATGGCATTGGTGTAGTCAGATGTAATGATGACGCTGCCTTTGTTGATAGAGTGGAGGTGATGATGATTTTGTCCAATGATTTTTCCAATGATAAGGATGGTAGTAGGTGAATTTGTTGTTGGTGTTGTTGATGTTGTTGTTGATGATCATGATCATAATGATATGTATGATGTGGATGTTGCCTGAAAAATGTGATGGTGTTGGCGATGATGATGGTCAGTATTGTAATGCTGTTGTTGTGGATGTTGCTGTCCTTAAAGAGCCTGTGTCAGCTGCCATTTTGACAGCCTAGCAACATACCAAGTTGGAGAAAGCATCCATTTCCATCGGCTGATTTAAGGAATATAGAGCAATGTTCTCGATTGAATTTGGTAAATCAAATCTGAAACTTTGTTTTTAAATGTTTAATAAGAGATTTCTACACGTCATTCGTCTTATAATATCAAACGAAAAACATTTATATATATTTTTTTCTTCTTACGAATTATTGTCATTTTTGCGAGTGCTAAATAAAGATGTTGTTGTTGCTGACACGGGCTCTTTAAAGAGGTAGTAGGAGTGATGATGGTGTGTACTGTTGATGATGATTCTATTTCTGCTGCTGCTGAGGTCGTGATGATAGTGACACTAGTGTTGATGATGTAGATGCCAAAGATGGAGATGCTGTTGCTGCTCCTGCTACTTCTTATAATAATCCAAGTTCTTGTTCAATCAGGTCAATCTAGAAGGGAAGGCAAGCAGTTACCTATAGAAGTTGAGATCCTGGACTTACTACTACAGCACCCATCATTTGGCCCCCATATGATATCAATGGTAAGTGACACTCAGCAGTACTGTAGGCTGTACCTCTGAGAGAAAAATGTGGTTGGTCTTACTCCATTTGGCTGAGTTTACAAGCCATCATTACAGAGGTACATTAATTTGCCATTTTTGTTCTATAGCTTAAACGACATTAAAGGTAGAGATTGATCAACAAAATTCAAAGATATTCAAGATTCTTATCTATTTTTCAGCTAAATGAACGTGATGCCAGAGGTTGCACGCCCTTCATGTTGTCAATTCAGTGCCATAACTTCAGAGCTGCTCTTCATATTCTGGAGTTTGTAGGTAAAAATAAAGGTAAAGACACATGCTTGGTTTTAAGGAATTTATGTCTATATATTTTATTAAAATCTGGCTCCTAACTCTGAGTTGGACCTACATGGAAATGATAATTTCTCTGCTACATCATGCACCATTATCTTGAGCATTATCAGAACAGTGTTTGTTTATGCCCCTGATATTTTAGACCATATGTATGCATGCTTAGTTAGCATTAGTTACTGGTACATTGAGAAGCATGGCAACTAACTGTTATTCTGAAGGCAATCATTTCTAGAAACATTTTTATTAGACTATTGGTGAGTCCAGCAGTGTTACAATACTACTTTTGGCAGGTTTATAAAACAAAACATGGAAGTGTATGCTCCTGTATTTAATCAGTCTCATTGGTTTTCTGGCATCTAAATTCTTATTCCAGGAAGAACTTATAATGGCATCCAAGTGTCCCTGGACAATATGGTCTTTCCTAGCACCTTCAATGGTACTACACCCCTTCATGCCCTTGGTACAGCATGTACGGAGAACCTCCCACCTGATGGATTGGGTAACAGTCTGACTGTATCTAACCTGCCATCCAGTTACACCCCACGCATACTACTGAAGCTTTTCCAGGCAAGGTACCCATCAGCGTATCGGGCCACCATACCACCCATGGTGGAAAAGACAAAGGTATTCATGTAATGCAGTTTTGTAATGCAGCTCTGTGCATGCAGAGAAATATTCTGAAATCTAAAATACTGTGTAGTGTAGCAGATATGAATAAGCAGATCATTAATTGTGTAGAAATCTGTACAAAATCAATATGAATATTCATACTTATTATTAGTATAGGACTGTGGCATCATTTTAACATATAAGGTCAAAATTGAGTGCAGAAACACAGCTGTATTACATGCCAAAAGCTGTATTACATGGTTGAAAGCTGCATTACGCTGGTTACATGCTAGTCGAACACTCACATTTGAATGGCTTGTCAATCTTGCTCCTAGTCAAAAAATGTACATTTTCTAGCGCATCCGGAAAAGAAAAGAACTTATTTTTGTTCATCATATAATAAATAACTCATTCTAACGTTTTTTCTTGTAAAACTAGTGGGCATTTTATATTACTTGTTGCTCCAGAAAACATCTACTAAAGCTACGGCTAAACTAGGAAACATGTAGCGTGCAACATTGATCCTACATGTTTCCCTAGTGGCTAATCTACCAGTAGGAAACATTGCATGCGTGTGTCTCGGACACATGAAATGTTTCTTGTCTGGCGAAGAAACATTTCTTTGTGACCCGGCTACAAAATTTGTGGCGTGCAACAATGTTTCTCACGTGGCTAAACAGGGAAACATGAAGGAAACATGCGCTAGCTACAATGTTGCGCGCTACATGTGTTCTAGTTTAGCCAGGGCTTAAGATATGTATCTAGAACCTACTGCTTGTTCGTCAGTTGGAAAGAGGAAAGTGGATAACCCTTGTTCAAACGAGTTATCTTTACTCTTATTCTTTACCTTTAGCGGCTTACTTTAAATGTTCTTGTTTGTGTTTGTCGCTATAGTGCCCAAGAGCTAAGACCCCACGTCAAAGACTGATGGAGAGAGCTGAGAAGGACAAGGGCATGCAAGATGGACAGACAGCACCAGAGCCCAAGAAAGGCTCCCTTAACCTTCCATCCACATCAGGGACAGGGCACAATTTGCGACCAGGCATGAGGTTTGGAGACACCGAGAACCAGAGGATTCCTGTCATTGGTAGTAGAAGGGAAGCTGCTTTGCAAGTACCTGAATTGAGGCAGTTGTCTGAGCTTAGTTTCAGTAGGAATGTAGAACATTATGTTTTCAGTTATGATGGTGCTCAACGAACATTGTGTGAACTGGATTTGCCCTGTGCAAAGTTTATGTAATTTATTTTCCCTTCATGTGTCAAATCTTCAGACTATGCAAAATATATTTTAGGTGCACCGTAGGTTTTCCTTAGCCATGCTACTTTGGTGTGCAGGGGCGTATTAGCTAGGGTGCACATGACCCCCTTCTGGGACGAACAATATAGTGAACATTAAAGAGAAATGGGACAAAATGGTAGTTGTGACATCCCTCCTCTCCTTTCCCAAATGCTGGCTATGCCCCAGGTGTGAAATAATAATAATAATTTATTGATTTATATTGCGCTTTTTAACATATAATGATCAAAAGCGCATTACACAGTAAACTTACATATTCTGTACAATTTAAAATATATATATAGGGATAATGGTAGATACAATAAAATATATGGATAATGGTAGGGATAATGGTAGATAAATAAAAGATATATATAATGGTAGATACAATAAAATATAGGGATAATGGTAGATACAAAGATAATGAATAATATAAAATACATAAATATATAAATAATAATAATAATGAATAAATAAATAACTAAATAAAAATTGAGTATGTCTAAAAAGTGTTAAAAGCAAGTCTAAACAATTGTGTCTTAAGAAGACCTTTGAAACTTGAAATGTTAGACATGTTGCGGAGGGTAGGAGGAAGATCATTCCATAAAGTAGGTGCAGCAACGCTAAATGATCTGTCCCCGAAAGACTTCTTCATCCTGCCTGGGGGATGCATTAAATAGACACCCTCAGTTGAACGCAATGAATAGCGTGTATTATTTTTGACCTTGACTAAATCAGTAATGTAAGAAGGTGCGATCCCATGAAGAGCCTTGAAAGTTAATAATAAAATTTTAAATTGATTCGATGCCCCAGTATGCTAGATTATTAAAATGTAACTTTATTCAAGGCATGGTAACGTTCTCGGATCCCAAGGAACTGCGTCAAGCCCTCAAAGAGATGGACAAACACATGGTGTCAAGTGAAACTCTCGCCCCTGAGGGTGGATTGACGAGCTTGGTGCAACATGTACTGGATGTCAGACTGACTGAGGTATTAACGCATTACATGCTCTCTACTAAACCCCGGTGCACACTAGCGACATAAGGACGTTATGTTGCAACGATAAAAGCTTGGGAAAATAACTGAAATAATCAATATTTTCCATGGATTATCATTCGATTACTTCACCAAAGCAATTTTATGTTATTTTTTGTGGACTTCAACGTTTTGAAACCACTAAATTTGTTCGCGTGATATTTTTCTTATGTCGCAAGTGTGCACCAGGCATAAGACACATCTTTTTATTGGATGCAAATTTACAGTGGTGAAAGGTGACTAGTTTGTCACTTTAGGCCTCTTTTTTTTAGGCCTCATACATGTAGTTGTCGTTGGCTGCTGACTAAACTAGGGAAAATCGCATGCATGTGTCGCGAAAACACAATGTCTCTTGTCTTGCCAAGAATCATTTTTTGTTTCCTGGCTACAAAATGTGTCGCGCGCAACATTGTTTCTTGTGAGGCTGATCATGAAACATGAATGAAACAAATGTCCTGCTACAGTGCTGAGCGCTGAGTGTCGTGAAACTCCCTAAATATTGCAGGTGAGCGTGGAAGAGAGCGAGAAGCTGGAAATGGAGGTCGGTATCCGTGGAAATGTGTATAACGTGTCCACATCTAGTGGTACCACCAAGATAAGCAGGAAGACACAGACAAGTGATGGTGTGGACGAGAGGGATGGGGTGAGGAGAGTATTAGTTTATGATAGACGTGATCTGAAAGAGCCTGTGTCAGCCGCCATTTTGACAGTATAGCAACATACCAAGTCGGAGAAAGCATCCATTTCCATCGGCTGATTTAGAGAATATAGAGCACTGTTCTTGATTGAATTTGGTAAAAATCAAATCTGAGACTTTGTTTTTAGACGTTGATTCAGAGATTTCTTCACGTAATTCGTCTTCTAATATCGAACGAGACTCAGGCTCTTTAAATAATGCATACTATTGGCTAGAAAGTCAAATATCGTGGGCATACTGTCACTTGTTCTGTCTTATACAAAATGTATTTTTTTCTGTGACGCCTAGGGTTTACTAAATCATCATGCAACACCTTTCTTACACGCCCATTTTTACTACCCAATCAAGCACCAACAGTATTGAGAGGCCCAATTTCGGCACTGAATTTTGAAATATTTATTTCTTACTGTGATTTGTCTGTACACAGAATAGTGAAGATGCTGTTATATGCCAGCTGTTTGCTTCTTTGCTGTCGTATTCAAAGGTAAGGGTCAAGACAATGATGCGAGTTTGGTAAGGATCTTGTTGATGTGGTTATGCTTTTGACAGACGTAACAATGAGGAACAATGACCGACTTAGTCTACATTGGTTGACCGACTAAGAAAGCTAAGAGAGTAGTTACTGTAATTGGATTCGTTCATCAGAAAATTGATCCTGAGTAAATTGAAATAATTATTATGATATATTCGTTTCTTTTCAAATGTGTTCCCGCTATGAATCTACACGGCCTAGATAAGCTAGAATCTCCCACCCTTTGTGATACTTAAGCTCACC
Source organism: Scolanthus callimorphus (assembly GCA_033964015.1). NCBI lineage: Eukaryota > Metazoa > Cnidaria > Anthozoa > Actiniaria > Edwardsiidae > Scolanthus > Scolanthus callimorphus. Next base: position 1,492,340 of record CM066916.1, read on the forward strand.
TCTTGTATCTTTGTCTCATTCCCAGATGGCTTTTGCAACCAACAAGGAGCAAGAAACAGTATTAGCTTTCCTCGTCAATAATTCGCGTTGGATCAAACCTTCACATCAACAGCTGCAAAGACTCAACAAATATAGCAACAAGGTGTTTGGCTCCAGTGAAGGGCCTAGCAAACCTGTACCAGCTCAATCCTCTAAACTACCCAGCCCATCAGAAGAGATCACTGCTGAGATCAAAATCACTGGCTCTAGTGGATCATCGTCTATTGAGAGTAATCTTCTGGCGCAATTGGATGAGATATCTAGCAGTTTTAAGAGCCTGGTAGATACTTTAGCGTCCCTCGAGGGCCGTGCTTCAGAGGAGCTCCCAGAGACTCATGATATGGGCCCATCCGGTGCCACTTCCAGCGATGCTACCCCAGCACCTGAAGGTGCAACAGGGACATCCGGGGACCTTATTGATTTTAGTGAGCCAAGCCCATCATCACCAAGGACCCCTGATGGGCCCAAGGATGAGCAGGTGCCAGTGATGATCCAACTAGCGCAGAACTGGCCCTGTGTTGTCGCTACCATCCTAGGACACTTCCCAGATATTACTGCTGAAGGGGCCTTTGAGGGCCTAGAGGTTGAGATGAATGAAGGGCTTAGGGACATTGCTGGTAATGCTACCTCGGGCCCTAGTAAATCAGCCCCTAGTAGTGCCTGTGATATTGATGGGTTTGTTTATGAGTTACTGACTAGCACCAACAAGGCAGTACTGGTTGCATTTGTTGATACAATCATCAAGGAAATGAATAAGTATCCAGACGACCTTATCATAGACTCCACTCGAAAGGAACTAAATGAGGACGGGCCTAATACGGCTAGTAGGGTCGCTATAGCTGTGGGGATGAAGTTCTTGAGGGCCGTTATACGGCAGATGTCTGTTCATCTGAGTCGCAGTGGAGTGTCCTATGTGGACCTGAGGAGTAGACTTGGTGCCACAGGCACCCCGACCAGTATGGGAGGGGCTCCAGAGCAAAACACACATGCTGTGTTCAAAGCTAGAGTGAGGTGAGTTAGCATTGTTGTCATATTTTTAAATTATGCCCCTAAGTTGCGGCTAAAGTAATACACTTGTAGCGCGCAACAGCGCGTTGTCGTCTCAGAAGTACCCAATATAGTAAGCATGTCATTGGGGTTTCAATAGTGTGGCAGTAGGATGGAGGAAAGTACATCGAATTCAAACGTACAATTTGATCTGATTTTCGTGCTCATCAGATTCCTTCACTTGTTTGCTATCTGACTTTGTTAGAATGATCGTACGCGCATATTCATGGCTTGGTATCCAGGCGCTTGTGGAAGCAGCAGAGGCCACAGTCCTTCCTGTCCGAGATGGCATCGCCAAAGCACAAGCACGTTCGTCTGGCGCCAGCGTCAACAATAATGTCCCTGTAGCCAATCTGTTCCCTGGGGCAAGATATAGAGGGGCTAGGCCAGGTATGTTAGCTATAATGTCCCTTCTACTAGATATGTTCCCTGAGGCAAGATATAGAGGGGCTAGGCCAGGTATGTTAGCTATAATGTCGCTTCTGCCGATCTGTTCCTTGGGGCAAGATGGCTGGGCTACTGGCAAGTATAGTATAGGTTCGTTTAGATTAGAATTATTGTTCTATGGCCCGTAGTAATTCCCGAGTTTTCGTCGTGGGAAGGTTAGACAACTGCAGATTTGCTAATATGTAAAGTGTTTTATATATGTTGTTGCTGTTTGTCTTGCGATAGGCATTCGTGTGAGTCAGTACGACACAAGGTCAGGCATGAATGAGCCCGCACTACGTACAGCGCATCGTCTTCCTTTAGCCACGCCCTCTGCGCCAGTCCTCCGCTGTCGTGGCACACGCCTGGCTACACTCAGTGATGACGTGGCCTCCCCTGCTAAGGTGCAGAGCCCCAGCCCTAGCTTCATGTGGGCCCCTAGGGCACACAACAGGCGTGGCTCTATCGTGGACAGTGATAGTGATAGCGACGAGGACGACGGGCCCTTTTTACGAAGGGTCTTTGATGAAGACAGTGATATGGACCGGGATGAGGGAGAGCCTTCTAGCGTCGCCATGGCAGCAGGTCTTAACCGTGAGCACCCGTACGCGTGGGCCTTGGACGGACGATTAACAGGGTTAGGAGATCAGGGAAGCAATGCGCATGCGCATATGTCGGTACGTGTCATTAGCATTATGAACTTTCAGTTCTGTCAATATAGTGACCCTATCAGCCTTCCTGACAGTCATTTTCTATTCCTTGTTCAGTTTTCCCACTACATAAACAATATAGTGACCCCATCAGCCTTTGACAGTCCTTTTCCATTCCTCGTTCCAGTTTTCCCACTACATAAACAATATAGTGACCCCACCAAGCGTCCACACCGGTAACTGCTACCTGACCCGCATCTTCTCACGACTCGTCAAAGAGACCGTCGACCTTCTCCATTATCTCAGCACGGATAACTCTAGTTCGGACGCAGAAGGCCGGCCAATGGACGATCTTGTGTTACCGGTCTTGTCCATCAGTTCCGAGGAGTGTACGTCCATACAAGAGCGTGTCACCTCAGTTTTCGAGGTTTCATGGTTGTGGCTCGCTAGAATCTTGGATGTTGTGGAAGGCCAATTGTGTCGCGGCAAAAACTTCGATACCAAGGTATAACATGATAATCTTATCTAAGGTCCGTGAGAATTTCTAGTCTAAAGACTTATCTGTTTAGTGCAGCATGATTGGTTTTAGTTTTAGTGCAGGCCATATTAGACTGTTGAACTAGTTATTGTATGAGCCCGCTCAACCCTGACCATAGAAAAATTTACACTTCACCTTTAAAATGAGTTCATACCGTCCATTTTGGGGCATTCTGACTTCCTTCCGTATTCTTCCTTTGAAGAGATACCTATCTTCCTTACAACGTCCAGATGACTCGGACTTGGCGCCCCTACCTCGATCAGGCAGCCCTAGACCAGGAGCGTCACCCGAGGAGTATCTAGTGTTCTTGCTGCGTGCGCACTCGAATGAGCACAGTGACACTCTTCCTGTCATTGATATGTTATGGTAAGTGTGGATGATGATGTTAGTGCTGCTGCTGCTGCTTATGATGATAATGTTGATGGTGGTGTTGATGTTGCTGCTCCTTCTGATGACTGTGCCGATGTTGCTGCTACGGCTGCTCCTTCTGATGACTGTGTTGATGCTGCTTCTGCTTACTAATGATGATGTTGTTGATGCTGCTGCTAATGATGGTGCTGTTGCAGTTTATTTTAATGGTGGTGTTTATGTTAATTGTGATGATGACGATGTTGCTGCTGCTGATGATGATGATAATGATGATGATGATGTCGATGTTGCTGCTACTGTTGATGTTGATAAGGATGCTGCTGCTTATGACGATGATGGTGCTGGTGATTATGATGATGATGGTACTGTTAATGGTGATGATGTTGCTGCTGCCACTGCTGCTGCCGATGATGATGATTCTTATGATTGTGATGATGATGATTGTGAGTTAATGTGATGGGGATGCTGCTGCCAATGATGATGATAGCGTTGTTGTTTCTCTTTCAAATAACATTGCAATACATACTAACAACACAATTATTAAGATATGCCATCCTTGATCTTGTTACTAGTTACGAACACATGGTTTACGTCCTCGATGCCTTTGTCTACTCCATAAATAACTGGCCACGCCCTGACAAACGCCTCGACCGGAGCCTCTCCTCTGTCAGTAGCGTGGACGGGGAAGACATAACCCCCCCTGGCATGGTCAATAGCGAACCCGGGACGTCTACAGCGCATGCGCACACGAGGCATAAGCAAAGTCAAGAAAGTGAGGAGTGTATCAAGTTTTACGGGATGGATGCACACGGCAGGGACAAGGACGGATTTCTAAATAAGCTTGAGGTAACGATTAGTGTTTTTTTTTTCCTCTACCGCCGTGCTGTCCCCAACGCCATGTTTTCGTGCGCTGCACGAAAGGAAACCTGTTTCAACTAAAACTTTCACCGATTGAAGCACACATCTCCGAAATCCATCAAATTGCGCTCTCTGATTGGCTCGTGAGAGGAGCGGACTCCATCAAATCGCGCGCTCTGATTGGCTCGTGAGAGGTGCGGAATTCATCAGATCGCGCCCTCGATGTGAGTCGCGCTTGAAGCTGTGTCGCGCGCGCCAATTTTTATGCAAATCATGCTGATGTACAATATGCTACTGTTCTTCCTTAGGAAACCTTGCAGCAGAAGTCCCGTATGATGGTCCCCAAAGCCACCTGGGAAGTGTTTACCCATAACGTGGGCATGGCGCGCTTCAAGTCGGTTGATGAGAGTAACAAAGCCGCGCAGGAAGAAGCCCAAGATAATGGGCTACCTGTGGCGTACGGCAGTTTGAACAGGTGAGAGTCGCGGCACACCAGAAATGAAGTGCATACCTTATTGCAATAATACATTTGCGTGGGTTTTGTGTGCCCTCAATGATTGTCGTCGGTTATGCTCTTCCATAAACGCTTTCTTTTTTTTCATGTAAAATATCCCTGTCCATGGCAATGAAATGCTACCCTTAAAGAGCCTGTGTCAGCCGTCATTTTGACAGCATAGCAACATACCAGGTGGGAGAAAGCATCTATTTCCATCGGCTGATTTAGAGAACATAGAGCAATGTTCTCAATTGAATTTGGTAAATCAAATCTGACACTTTGTTTTTATGTTTATTAAGAGATTTTTACACGTAATTCGTCTTCTAATATTGAACGAAAACAATAACAAAGGAGTGGCTGACACGGGCTCTTTAAGGTGTTATACTTAAAACTCAAGGCTCGCAATTAACTCTTTTCACTGCTTCCCGAATCACATATTGTACCTGCCATTTTAATCAAGCGCTGTAACTGAGTTCCTTATCACTGATTCTATTGGACAGCATGCCCTACCCCACCCCCCTAGTGATGAACTGGACCTCAGATCAGGTGATTGACAGATGGAAGATCGCTGTTGACTTATTTTCTCGACTTTTCCTGGCCGATGGTCCTGGTGCCGAGAGGGACAGTTTTCTGGCTGCGCGCGCAGGAGTGGCAGGTAGACTGGCGAGGTATGTACATTGAGATTTTGGACAGCCGACTGACTGATGTCGGTAATGCGTGACTGACGCAATGTGTGACTATGTTAAGTCACGCAAGACCATGGTAGAGACGGACATTGGTAGGGTTGATTGGGACTAAAACAGTCGTGCAACAAATTGTGGATTTTGCGCACTATTTACAAGTGGTAAGTTCTTTATTTGGTTAACTTATCATTGAATAGTGTCTTGATATATATTTCTGTGTCTTTTGCAGCTTCCGCCGCAAGATGATGTACCTACGTGAATCAGTGACCGCGGATACGCAACAGTCAGGTCTGGGGTTCGGCACGCTTGGCGGGAGAGTTGGCACCACACTCTCTATATCGGTCAAGCGGTCACGCTTGCTAGAGGATACACTCAGAATTCTGGGAGAGGTATAAATCTGAATTTGTTCCATTATTGATCACTTTGGAGTATATCACATGTATTTTTTCTCAACATACAGATGCAACCGTTTCACTATAGTAATTTCCGCGCCAAGTTTGAAGGGGAAGAAGGGTCTGGTCCGGGAGTTCACAGAGGATTCTTCGCGGCTGTTGCCAACGCTTTGAAGGGAGACGAGAAGGTAAGAAACAAAGAAACCCTCATCTGCTAAGAGCATGGAACCGTTTTTGTTGTTGCTGTTTGTTTTTGCAACTGTTTTGCTGCTGCTGCTGTTGTTGTTGTTATTATTTTTGCTTTTGTTGTTGTGCTGTTGTTGTTTTTGCTCTTGCTGTTGTTGCTGCTCCTGTTGTTGTAACCGCTACTGCTGTTGCTGTTGTTGCTGCTGCTACTATTGCTATTGGTTGTGTTGTTATTGTTGCTGTTTTTTCTCCTTCCAGTCGCTGCTCTTCTTGCTGCTCTATTATTATTGCTGTCACTGGTGCTGTTCTGTTGTTGCTGCTGCTGCTATTACTATTGCTTGTGCTGTTTTTTTTTTTTTGCTGTAGCTGTTTTTTTCTCCTTCCAGTCGCTGCTCTTCTTACTGCTCTATTATTACTGCTGTCAATGGTGCTGTTCGTTTGGTTCTGTTGGTTGTGGCGTTGCCACTTTTATGTGACCATCTCTATCGTTTTGCTTTCAGCTTCCAGCCGATACAGCCTCGCTACTTCACGAACCCGGCAAGCTCCCAGAACAGAGCGGCTTCTATGCACCTAAAACCTACGCCTATGCCCACAACACAAGAATTGACTCGCAGATAAAGGTAGGGCTTTGTCTACTGTTGTACCTGCGGCACCGCGAAGTGACGGTGAATTGTCCTTTCCTATCTAGATTATATCTCTGATTCTTTTGTTTCAGAATCGCCGCCACAAGATGTTTACAGCTATCGGCCGATTTATTGGACTTAGTTTATGGTTCAACAACACCGTACCTCTCAACTTCAGCCGACATGTCATCAAATTCCTACTGAACAGGTAATGTAATCGTTTATGTACCTTATGAGTCCCCGAGGATGTCCCCGAGGATGACCCCACGAAAAGAAAAATTCCCTACAAGATAGATGTTTACTCTCCTTTCTGTACTTTTTTCTGTATTTTCATATATTATTTGGTGAAACACCTATGTATTAATATTTTTACACGGTGCCAAATATAATAAATCGCCTTCGATTTGTGTTGTATCTTTTTCAGGGAGGTGACTTGGGAAGACCTAATGTTTTTCAACGCGGATCTGTTCGAGGGGCTCAGCCGAATGATGATTGACGCGAGACATCCGATGATGACACCTGAGGTCTTTACATCCACCTATTGTTGCCATTTTGAGGTAAGGCTTTATCACGAACACCCCTCTCACCCCTCACCCGCCCCCCAACACAACAACCCTTGCTGTTCTTTATTCACACCAAACTCCAGGATAAGAAGCGTGGATGTATATTAGCTTAACTATTGTGAATTTTCTATTGTTTCTTCAAAGAACTGTGTTAACTACCTTGAATTTTCTTTTCATTAGCCCGAGAAAGAATTGTGCCATAGTTAAAGCGGCACCTATTCTCGTTTAAGCCGGCTTTTCACTAGTGAAGTAAGCGGAGACGGAGAAAGAGACGGAGACGTAAGAGCTTTCGTTTGTGTGAAAATCGTCGTGACACTAGCGACGTAAGCGGAGACGTAATGAAAAGGAAACCTTCCTTTCTCCTTCGCTTACGTCTCCTTCTCCGTTCTTTAATTTTCACACGAACGCAAGCGTCCTTACGTCTCCGTCTCCGCTTACTTCACTAGTGAAAAGCCGGCTTTAGGGTTTTCTTTGCAGGAGTTTATTTAGCTTCAGTCAAACTTGCCTTGGTCTTTTCTTAAAGCATTCTGAGGTAGTGCTCCAACAAACTAGAATGCTCTTTACAAAATAGCTCGTCTAGTTTCGGTTTAGTCACTGTACCCCGCTGATCGTTAAACACAGGATATAATGAATATGTTTTCCGTCTACAGACATCAGTAGGTGGTACGACAGAGGAACTCATCCCAGGGGGTCTCACCTCCCTGTCACACCGGACAACATCTATAAATACGTTAGGTAATTATTCTACACATGTAGCTACATCAATGCGCGCCTAGGCTATACTTCACGACTATGTTACATACTAAGCTGTACGCTCGTAGTTGCGTATTTCCGCCTTTATGCGGGAGTGGCATGGACATGCGCGCGCCCCAAACTGGACTTTTAATGTTAACGCGCGCTTCATTGGACCCCCCTCCCCACCCCTCTGAAGCGCTCGCCGCCACTTTAATATGGGAGTGGCCAAGTGGCATGAATTTGCGCGTGCCCCAAACTGGACTTTAATGTCAACGCGCGCTTCATTGGACCCCCTCACTTTCGCAGACAAAAGATTTTCGCGCTTCCATGTCATCTCTAATGTTTTGTGCTTCCGTCCGGCTTCCGTGTCATCTCTAATGTTTTGTGCTTCCGTCCGGCTCCCATGTCATCGCTAATGCTTTGTGCTTCCGTCCGGTACGCAGGTTGTATGCTGGTAAAGTGATGATTGGCTGTGTCGAGACGGAACTACGGTGCATACGCAATGGCTTATATGACGTCATCCCTACTGAGTTGCTTTCTCCCTTATCTCCTGAGGTAAGACGCATCTAGATTCCCTGTACTATCTACTTACTATAGAAACACCTCATCTTACATAAGACGCATCTAGATTCCCTGTACTATCTACTTACTATAGAAACACCTCATCTTACATAAGACGCATCTTCACTTGATTCCCAGTACTATCACTTATTATAGACACACCTCATCTTACATAAGACGCATCTTCACTTGATTCCCTGTACTATCGACTTACTATAGAAACACCTCATCTTACATAAGACGCATCTTCACTTGATTCCCTGTACTATCACTTACTATAGAAACACCTCATCTTACATAAGACGCATCTTCACTTGATTCCCTGTACTATCACTTACTATAGACACACCTCATCTTACATAAGACGCAACTTCACTTGATTCCCTGTGCTATCTACTTACTATAGAAACACCTCATCTTACATAAGACGCATCTTCACTTGATTCCCGTACTATCACTTACTATCGACACACCTCATCTTACATAAGACGCATCTTCACTTGATTCCCTGTACTATCTATTTACTATAGAAACACCTTATCTTACATAAGACGCATCTTCACTTGATTCCCTGTACTATCTACTTACTATAGAAACACCTCATCTTACATAAGATGCATCTTCACTTGATTCCCTGTACTATCGACTTACTGTAGAAACACCTCATCTTACATAAGACGCATCTTCACTTGATTCCCTGTACTATCGACTTACTATAGAAAACACCTCATCTTACATCCCATGTTTAATCATGCTGTAACCATGGTGACCGTGGAAGACGTTATCTCGATGTCCGGCGGGGCTCTTCGTAGTGTCCTCAAAACTCGCCCTCTATTGCAACTCTAGATGCTTCCTTTGCATCTATATGTCCCTCGTGCCGCTTTTTTGTACTGACGTCAGACGTTAGTTTTTTATTGAATTACTAAAATCAAGTATAGAATTGTGCTTGTAGATTATTACTTCGAGATTTCTACACGAAATTTGTCTTCTAATATCGAATGAAAACAAAAAAGTGGCTGACAAAGACTCGTTAAGCGAAGCATCTCATATTTGCAGGACTTCCAACTCCTTCTGTCTGGAGGTATGAGTGATATCGACATTTCCAAACTGCGCTCAGTCATCTCCTTCACCAACAGTAGCGGCTGCTCCAAGGACATCCTTGAACGATTTAAAAGGTCAGAACCAACAGAGAATAATTAATGAATGGGCGAATCTAGCTATAATGAATGCGCGCGCTGCATGTCGGTAGTTGAGTTACAGTTCACGAATCAATTGCTTTGCATGCGTGCGGTGCATCTTGGTAGTGGTGTTACATTCCAAAGGCATTCCTGATGGAAAGTGAGTGTGCGCGCTTATAGCTAGAATCGTCCATTGAGAAAAAAGATCAAGCAGAAATGTGTGGCCTAGCGGTTTGTCCTTGTCAAGTCAATATGTGCCAGGACATAAGATGATGACACAACAGCAACTTGCAAATGATGTTAAGCCTCGACTTCCAGTTTATCTTAGCTGATTGTATTGCTGGACCGTTTCCGATCCTTAGCGTGCAAAAATTGACTAGCTTGTTCTTTTGCATGTCAGGTGGTTTTGGTCGGTCGTGCAGAAGATGACTGCTCTTCAGCGCCAGCAGTTGCTGTATTTCTGTACAGGAAGTGCCGTGCTTCCTGTCATGAGCGACAGACGAGATCCCGAGCAAGGTACCTACTCATCAGTTGACTCGAAAACGTTGACAAGCTCCAGATAAGTTCTTTCTTGTATCTTATCTTATCCCCTCTCCCCGTACGGATAGGAGGAATAGGTAGTGTGTATATATATATATATATATATTTATCTAAGGTTGCTAATGGGAATTTTGCGGGTAGTCTGTCCCTTAATTGTGTGGGTCTAAATAAAATCTAAATGAAAGTAAAAGTAAATTCACTCCTATCTGTACCCTACGTATTTTACCTCTGCTATCAAATGCGCACACATCGTATCATTTTGTCCATAGCCGTGACAAGCCACTTTGAACATGTATTTCCTATATCGCTAATTCACTATTTCTGCAGACCTCAGCATTACCGTTGACGTCATCAGTGGTAACACAAAGGCGTTGCCTATGGCAACCACATGTGGTCAGCGGATGAGCATACCGCTGTATCCGTCCAAGAGGGTTCTGAAGAAAAAGCTGTTACAGGCCATACAATGTCAAAGCTACGGCCTCGGCTAGACGCGACCTCGGGACGCGGTTATTGGGCGCAGCCATGGGACGTAGCGGACGCGACCGGAGAACGCAGTCGTTCAGTGCTATTGCAGGACGCGGTTGCTTAACGCGATCATAGGACGCGGTTGTTGAACGCGACCAGGAAACGAGACGCGATAGCCAAGGAACCAGGTAACATAGTATAGGTGCAGTAAACTGGAAATAACGCGGTTGTGGATATGGAATGATTTCAGAAAACAAAAATAAGTGCGAATTTCGATTATTAGTTTTTAGCGGCTCCCACCATCATATAAGTAACATGGAGGAGTGGTGGAATAACGGCTGTGAATAAACAACTCTCGATTATAGATGCATTATAGTAGCACGATGATAGAGCTGCTCAGTATGTAGCTCGTGGACTTGATTTGTGAAATAATCACAATCATTTATTTGTAAGTTAATTTCAAGTGACTTAAGAACACATATTTTCGGGATTCACGTTTCCAATTTAGAGAGCTTTAAACTCTCCTTTTAAAATATTCTATGGTGGAATTTATGCAAATTGTAAGTGACAAGTAATTTATAGTTCCCAATACTTGTGTTTCACTTACCAAGCGAAACGTGTGTACATGTATAGTTAGTGATTATCATTTGTAGATACAAAGCTTATTGTTCTAGCAATTGCTGCTGCAAATATGGAGGCATGATACCATTAGTGAGGTTTGAAGTACAGACCTTCTATGAAGTACCAATCTACTTTAGTAGAAACCCATGCGCATACTATCATGAATCCTGCTATCTGATTGGCTCCGCTACTCACTGTCTATCACGTGATAGATGATAAGTAACGAGTAATACTTTCTAAGACCATTAGAATAACTACGTTATAGCATCAAGTAGAGGGTAGTATGCTAGTGGATTTCTACTAAAACAATTCGAGTACTCGTTCTCGTTTTCTATGAGTCAAATAGTCGACTCGGTGACTGTCTGTTGAATCATACAAAATTCGAACTATGGCTCTCTCTGAACCCTTATAATTAAACAAAAGCAGCACACAACAGGTAATTGTACAATGCAATCCAAGCCTAAATCACTTTGTGATAGCCACGCCGCCCTTCCCATAATCCCCTGCGTGTTTCGCCGGGGTGTAAGAACTAGACGCAAACCGGGATTGCAAAAAACGACCAATGTAATCAAACGCTTCATTTTATAGGACTGAGCTTACAAGTCTTGAGTGCATTCGAATTAAAGAATTCTATTGGTCTCTATCTATTTTGTTGCTCTTCTCTCACTCTTTGCTCCCTTTTGTAATTGCCTCAGCGTTTGCCGAGGAATAGACTTTTTCAGGAATCACAAAATTCGAAAAGTTCAAAAAGTTCAGGAACGGCATAAGGACGTTATGTTGCAACGAAAAAAGCATAGGAAAATAATTGAAATAATCAATATTTCCATGGATAATTATTAGATTACTTCACCAAAGCAATCTTATGTTATTTTTTGTGGACTTCAACGTTTTGAAACCACTGAATTTTGTTCGCGTGATATTTTTCTTATGTCGTTATGTGCAAGTGTGCACTTGGCATTTTTACGTCGGTACTTAGCTTACACAGCTGCACACGGGACGAAAAGGGTTAAAGGAAGATACTGGTGCACTGCCCTTTGATCTGCTAACCTTTTAAGCCCTTTAAAGACAGGTTCAATAGTCCATTATCCTTTCCCTTTGTTTCCTGCGTTAGTGCCGCCGAAAGACCGTGACCCTGACTCTCCTCGTTCAAGCATCGCTCACACATCCTCGTACCACTTCACTCGTGGTTATATAAAGAGAATGCAAGTTTAGCCCCAGCCAAAGGTTTTATTTGCTCGCTCTAAATAATAATTTTTTCAAAGGGTATTCGTGTATTTGATGTGCATAGTTTCAAAAGAAGAACGTTTCCTAGTCGATATCTGCGTGGGAAAAAAACTCTTACTTTGCACAGCTATTGCTATCGTGTAAACAAAATAGATTGGTAGCAAGTAAGCCAATTTTAAATGGGATGGTACCGCCTTGATCTATAGATTACCTTTTCTATAGAATGCATAAAAACGACGAAGTATTCAAAGTAAATACTATAGGCTTTAAGAGCTACTAAATTGAAAGAGGAACTCAAAGCTGGACACGACAACCTCGGTGCATCGTCTCCTGGTGACATTCTTGCCATAAAGGTAGGTGGAAAATTTTCCCCAAACGCCAGCCAGTAATCGATGAAAATCAAAGGTATCCTTCGGAAGCTCGTGAAGACACTGTACAAAGGAACTATTGAAGAATTCTTGAAAAAAACATCCTTTGCAAAGATTTCATGAAACATGGTAAAATTTTATGTTTCAAAGACCTGAGCAAGTTGATTCCAGGTTTTACGGAATAATTTCCGGGATGTCTAGGAGGCTCCCTTTAGCTTTTCTTGCACTTGACCTTTCAACTTTGAACGACTGCAATTCTGAAATGTAGAAAAATTATGGAGTAATTAATCGCCAAAATATATTTTTTGAACATTTTTTTTGCCCCTGGAATACAGTCAAGATGCTTTTACTCGACGAACGGAAAAAGTTTACCCTCTTAATATATGCGTGTATATGGTTTCAAAATGAAGATGTGTTGGCAAATAACTATCACGATGATGCATGATTTACTGTTAACAGAGTTTCCATAGCAACGAAACAAGGGGAAGTCAATGTTTTTAATTAGAAAAGTTCCAAGTGAAATTCGATCTAAACTTTTAAAATCATTGCACACCTAGCGCTGTACGAGCCTTAGAAATATTTTTTATTCACTGTAGTAGTCAAAACCCAAATATTGACCCAACTAACAGGTGTTGAACAGGAAATGAGTCCCATGAGTTCTTTTTCATTCCCGAAATTTATTCCAAAGCAAACAAAAGCTATAGGTTTACAATGAAGTACTTTGTTGACTTTTATTTGACGAGCCACTGCACGAAATATTGGATTTGTAACGTTTTACTGGTGTCTTTACAAAACACGGATCACAAAAAAAGCCCAAACCAGTTTGCCGAGGACGAAAATATAGTGATGCACGAATCACAGAAATTCATCCCCCACGCTTCACGCACGTTTACAGGTCGGATAAATTTATAAAAGCATAGGTACGCACTGCGTACGTGTGGCTTTACAGGTCGGATTGAGGTAAGAAATGGTCATTGCATTTCGAAATGGCAAAAACAAAAAGGAAGATAAAATTAGGAGAGAAAGGACATTTTAAATCGCGTTTTCGTTCATTTTCCCAACGGCCAGGTTGCAACTGAAGGCAATGGGCAACTCTTACATGAGGTGGGAAGCGGGCTGGGTCTTGTTGTTGCTCTACGTCAGTCACGTGACATGTAAGTAGCCAATAGGAAAGCATTTGTGTGATGCTGATCACGTAGCCTGTAGTGTTTAATATTTATGTTATAGGTGTTTCTTATGGTCCATCTGAGGTTATATATCCCGAGAGGATTCACCAACGTCGTGCGAAAAGAGATCTATCTACTGCTTCTCAGGTAGGTATGCAGGATTCAGGGCACACTTGCAATTTGATCGTGCAATGTCAGAGACGTAGCGCTTGCATGGGGGCTCGTTCCCCCTTTAATGTTTTATAGAATTAAATTTTGATTAAATGCCACACTACATTGGCTTTCATCAAATTCAATATATGCTTGCCCCGCAACTAGATTTGTGCAAAATCACGCCACGCCTGGCGCGCAAAGCAAATTTACACGAGAGCTATTCTTGTGCTTCTTCGTACTTGCTTAGTCAGTGTAGGCCTTGGATCGGGGCCACAAAGTATTACACCAAGGCATTTTGATCTCGAATGGTGTGGCTGTCACTTTTGGTACTGCTCTGAAAGGGGCACGCCTTTGGCACAAGTACATCACTAACTACACACAAAGTTAGCCCATTTTTTCGGGGCTTGCTGCTCAGGTAAAACGTCTGAGTTGGAAATGAAGTTGATCAATCTGTTGGTTCTGTTGTATACTCTATATGCTTATAACGTGTGCACAGCAATAAAATCTATAAATTTTAAACTCACAGGAATCTCAAGCCGAAAAAGGAACTGACGTGGAATTTTTCTCCGTCCTCTTTAGGAAGGCCATGAAAACCAAGCGACGTTTTCCATTAATGCCTTCAAGAAGAACATGATTCTGGAAACGAAGCTAAACAAGTGAGTTGATGTCGAGATTTGAAGACTATATCTGGGTTAATCTTTGCTGACTCGGGATTAAAATAAGTGGTATCATCGTTGTGTCTTTCTTAGGGCGATTATTCACCCCTCCTTCATGGTACGGACGTACGATGACGATAATAACGAGGTTCTATCCGAGGTAAATATATACAACGCCTGTACAACCATATCAGCTTGGTACTGATCAACTGATGTCACTTCACGAAGTTGTAGTTACGTGAACCAAGATACAGAGTATTGAGTCCATGAGATCTTCTTTGCCGAATGAGGTGATGGGCCAGTAACACGTACAGACACACGTCATCCAGTAGTAGTCATTATCATCTGTCACAATACCTATTAGATGCAAAACGTTGGCGCACTGCCTTTCTTAAAGAAGGCAGTGAAAGGACCAGGAAGCAATTTTGCAAAGTACTTTTACATTTCATTATTGGACTAACGGTCTTCAAGCGGGCCATGAATAAAGAAGTTTGAATAACTGCTTTTTATAATAGGACGCTCCAGATAATTGTTATTACCAAGGCTCACTGCGCGGTGTTCCTGACTCCATGGTTGTACTGCACACTTGTAATGGACTCAAGTAGGTTTAACTAAACATCTTACACTTCACTATATACCAGTACTAACATAATGAATGACTGCTGCATATGGTCTATCGATCTTTAGTATAAACCAACTAATGGTCTATTACAAATCCTGCATTCTGATTGGCTGAGCTACTAATGGTCTATTAGTGATAGACCGTGCCTGGCAAAACCACCACCTTTCTTGAAAGAAAAAAAACATAAAATAATGGAATTCTTTGCCAAATCCGACCAACTAGTTGGTTTATACTAAAACAATTAGACCTCTCGTCCTCATGTGCTATGATATCAATAGATCATTCGGCCTTCGGCCTCATGGTCTATTCATCATAGCACATTCGGCCTTGAGGTCTAATTGTTAAATATGTAATGCTATTATTAACAGCTTTGCTTCATTACTTTCGTGGCACATCCTCTTTCATCTTGACTTTATCGGCGCAATAGGCCTTTTGCAACAGACAGTCACGTGACCCGGTCACCTTTAAAATGTGCAACTTCACCCAAATCATGTTCAGAAATGAAAAGAGCATATTGATTTTAGTAAAAAGTCAGAGTTTCAGCTCTATACGATGTATACGCGAAGAGGGAGAGCAAAAAGAAAACTGCTTATTTTACAAGGATTTGTATGATTGGTTTGCAAGCCTTGCAATCCAATCATACAAACCCTACTAAAAAGCAAGTTTTATTTTTGCTCGCATTCTTTCAGTTTGCTAAAATCAGTATGCTCTTTACATTTCTGAGCATCATTTGGGCGAATCTGCTCATTTTAAGGGTGAGCGGGTCACGTGACCATCTGTTGCAAAAGGCCTATAGAGCACGTTTGATGCTGGGAGAGACACGTGAGAACGGTGTAAAATCATCGTGCTCATCGTCACTGCATCATCTTCATCTCATGTTCGTCTTCACTTAATCTTAATCAACACACCAACAGCGATTCCCTAACATAACGAATTGCTGTCTTCCCTATACTAGAGGTCTAATTGATGACGGGAAGAACACCTATCATATGGAGCCTCACGAGCATCCCGAGGTGGGTTTGAACGTGAAGCGAACTGCGTTATTGTGCGTCCTACACTAGGGACCTCTTGTCGGCCTTACAACCTCAACTGACTCAACACTTAGTACCGGCTCCCCTATTCATGGGAGGGTGATTGAACAAAGTCGAGTGACGCTGAATCCCGTCTTTACTTGAAAAATCGCCAGATAAAGGGCAGCTTTTCCCAGTGGAATTCAAAATGTCCGAGCTCCAAACAGGCCTTGGTGTTATACGGAAAGATTTTTTTTGTTTGTTTGCTGGAGGTCTTTGTACTCTATTCCATTGCAGTCTCGTTCTATGTTATCTTCCCTGGGGGGGACTCCCATATTTTTTGACCGGGGATGATCGTCGTATCTTTTAGGGGTTAAAATCACGTTGGTTTGGTCTCTTTTAGGGGTGATCTTGATCTTCAATAAATTTTAGGCAGATTGGTATCTTTTAGGGCCGAAACTGTGTCCAAATTGCTTTTTCTCATGATGGTGCTTCTAAAAACCGTGTAAGAAAGAGAGATTATTCGATGAGAAGACGATGAATTAGAAACAAACACGGAAATGTCTTCATGGTATTTTTCCCCTGTTACCTGTGTCCTTCGCGCCTACTTGGCACATAAGACCTCATCTTTTAGGGTATCTTTTAGGGTAATAATTTTTTTGAGCCACGCTATGGCCCGCCATGTTTGGTATCTATTAGGGGTGATACTGAAAATTTCCGACGATCATCCCCGGTCAAAAAATATGGGAGTCCCCCCCCCCCCCCCCCCCCCCCCCCCCGGGGGTTATCATGCCTCTGGTGCTCCGTAACACTAAGAAATTGCCAGTAAACAACAACTCGTAGATTTGTAATAAATTCTTCCCTTTTCCTGGTGAAAGTATTAGACACATATATATAAGGCAACCTCTTACACATTCCTGCAATCAGATTCTTTTTCATGCTGTATGTCAAAGAAACGTTTTGGCTTGTCCGACGTAGCAACAGTAACTAGGGAGTAGAACAACGAATGCGGGACGGTGAATTGGTTTTGGCCCTGCATAACAATTTCGCTGTTCCTGGTTTCGAGCTGTTTCATGTCTAATGTTGTATCACGACTGCCATGTTAAGGTGAAACAGCATCAGCATCGAAATTGAAGAAAAATGTTGTACATGTTTGTCGGCAAATACTACTCGTATGTGTTCCGAATTCAACAGAAACCTGGTGCCCACAAGATCTACACTGTTGAGGAAGATTCCATGGACAATGATAAATGCGGTAATCAGTCAGATTGTTTCTATATTCATTGTCCTCTGTATTCCTGGTGAATCCGTTTAATTTGGTGATATCTTGTAGGTGTATCTCATGATGACGAGGGAACTGCTAAGGAAGAAGAGACTCGTGACACTCAAATGTCCAAGGCCAACGCACTAGTGTCCAGGGTACGAAATATTTCTATACTTGCTCCACTGTCACGCCTGCCCCATTGTCACGCCTGCCTCACTGTCACCCTGTCACGCCTGCCCGCCAATGTCACGCATATCCTACTGTCACGCGTGACCCACTGTCACACCCACCCCTTTATCACGCCTACCCCACTACCCCACGCCTTATATGACCTATGATCAAAATGTCATTCAGAACAAATGGTCAATTTCAACAATCGCTGATAATCGCTGTTATTTAGTGGTGAATTAGTGTCGCATCGGTACAATCGCGTCAACATTTCTTGGAAAAGTTAAATCCCAAGGTATAGTAGGTGGAAGGGGATAACTAACTAGCTTATGTTTGGAGCATTCCCATTTAGTAGGGGAAACGGTGCAGAACACTGATATGTAAGTGAAAATAATTATAAAATCTGTAAAAATGTGGCGGAAATAAAATTGAATTGAATTGAATTGAACAAACCACGACCACTGTTTTGTGGTTTCAGCTCCGTCGCGAAGTCCTAGTAGCCGATCCTGATGAAGTGTATCTAAAATACCTGACGACTACAGAAACGCGCTATTGTGAGGTAGCGGTGGTAGTCGATAACGAAGTGGTAAGAATAGATGACAGAAAATCTCTTTAAAAAAAACAGAAGGAAGGAAATAACAAAGAAATTTAAATGATTTTTAGGATGAGAAATGGCACTAGACTGAGAAAAAGACTTAAAAAGTATTTAGAGAGAGAGAGACAGATGACAAAGATCGTACCAATAACTCACTCTATATGTGCCCAGCAAAGTTAAAACCTCACCAACCAACCCCGACTGTGATTCATTGATACATTACTAGTAAAAATGCCATGGCCTTGTGGGCTGTTTGGATCTTTTCATAAACTTGCCTCACATAGGGAATGAGTAGCGCGCTCAGACAGTACGACAACCTTGTGATATCACCAAGCACCATGTTTCACTTTGCCGTGCACCTTAGAACGCCCATCTACCATCTAGGGTATTCACTAGCACCGGCTCTTGCTAGCACTGTAGAGGGTTTTCTTTGGGTAGTCTTTTTCTTTAAAGTAAAGTAAAGTAAGTGCTTAAGGTTACTGAGAACCTTCGCGCACGTGTTCGAAAAAAAATCATGCACGTCCTTAGTTTAACCAAAACATATCAACCTATATATCGTTGAAAAGCTTATAGAATGGACTAGCGAACTATGGCAAAAAGTATTTTTTTCATACTTAGAATTTTTTAAAGGTTTTATTAAAAATTCGGGTGTGAGATTTTTAAGAGGTTACGCTGTCGAACTGCTAGACCTCGACTCCCAAGTAACACATTGTTTTAATCCTTAAAGGTGTTTCTCAAAAACCGTGTCTGCGTTTTTTTAAATTTTGCTTTGTTCAAAAGTTATCGAACTTTTAAATTTGGAAGGTCAAATTTTGTAGAATTTTCACGTTCTAAAAATTATAAAAATTCATAACTTTTGAAGTAAACAAAATTAAAAAAATCGCAGACACGGTTTTTGAGAAACAGCTTTAAGGATTAAAACAATATGTTACTTGGGAGTCATGGTCCAGCAGTTCGACAGCGTTAGCTCGTGAAAATAGCACACCAAAATGTTTAATCAATGCTTTAAAAAAAATTAAAGGTATCGATAAGTGATTTCTTTTTGCCATAGCCCGCTAGTCAATTCTATAAGCTTTCCAACGATATATAGGTTGGCATATTTTGATTAAACTAAGGACGTGTATGATTTTTTTTTCGAACAACGTGCGCGAAGGTTCTCAGTAACCTTAATAGCGCTTATCCTCAAAGCTCTAAGCGCTTTACTTTCTCGACGTCGCTGTTGCAAAACAATGCCACCAATTGTTTAATGATTGTTATCTATTTTTTCCAGTACCAACGATATGACAACGACACGAAGAAAATCATTGAGAAAATGTGTATGTTGTTTACGGCAGTAGACAGGGTGAGTCCATGTAGTGTTAAAACACTATTCTTTTGAATTCGCCTGAAATGGTGATACACAACATCGTTCACGACACAAGGACGGGCTGCACGGGAAACTCATGTTTTATATAATGGTGCTCCTCTTTGAACGAGTGCCCTGGGTCCACAACTGAGCCGTACCCCGAGGGGGAGACTCCCATATTTTTTAGTCGGGGATGATCGTCGGAAATTTTCAGTTTCACCCCTAAAAGATGCCAAACATGGCGTGGCTCAAATTATTTTTTACCCTAAAAGCCCTAAAAGATACCCTAAAAGAAGTGAGGCCTTGTGTGCCAAGTAGGCGCGAAGGAGACAGGTAACAGGTAAAGATACTCATCATGAAATTTCCGTGTTTGACTAAAATCCTGCCTTCTTATTTATCGTCTTCTCATCGAGTAATCACTGTTTTTAGAAACACCATCATGAGAGAAAACAATTTGGACAGATATTTCGGCCCTAAAAGGTACCAATTTCCCTAAAATTTATTGAAGATCACGATCACCCCTAAATGAGACCAAACCCCCATGATGTTAACCCCTAAAAGATACGACGATCATCCCCGACAAAAAAATATGGGAGTCCCCCCCCCCTCCGGAACCCCCCAGAACCCCCGGGCCGTACACAGCTCATTTTCGAACCCAGAACTCCCGGTCACCTCGCTGGGGGAGGCTCTGAAGTCAGCCATTGACGCATGCGCGAGATTTGATACAGAGCCGTTAAAGAAGCAACTTTCTGCGCATGCACCACTGTTCAAAATCAACCAATCAGCAAAGGTCCTCAAATGGATGTCGCAATAGCCTCCCCTGCGAGCAGACGAGAAATGTTGTCGGAACCCGTACGTGCCCAGATCGCAAAGTTATCTGGGTAGGAGGTCATGAATCGGCTCACTGTTTTAGTACACGGGTTATTATAGTTAACTACTGGACAGGGAATAGAGCAGCCAGACCATAATAGGATGGTTTATTTCTATTTTGGGTCTGGGCGCGTAGGATTGAGCGCCGACAACCTTTACTCTTTACTAAAACAGTTCTGACAGTTGTAAGCTTAACCTCACCCGCCAACCAACAGAACCCGCTATCAGAGTTGAAGTTGTTGTATCTTGTGTTTATTAGGTTTATCAAAGAGCTAGAATCCGCATTACTGTCAAGTTCATAGAAATCTGGACAAATGGTGACCATTTTGAGCGAAACAATAGCGGTTCAAGAGAGCTGAATATGTTTACGAATTACAGACATAACTATATCACTCCAAAGATCGGACATGACAATGCACAGTTTATAAGGTATGGCACGAGTCTTTTTTTTTTTCCTTTTCAATGTGTCATTATTATTTGACGACTACATACCCTCCTGGCGTCGTCCCAGGCTCCTTTTGGCTGCGCGGCTTGTCGGTTAGTGACGTCAAGAGGCAG
Organism: Scolanthus callimorphus; assembly: GCA_033964015.1. NCBI lineage: Eukaryota > Metazoa > Cnidaria > Anthozoa > Actiniaria > Edwardsiidae > Scolanthus > Scolanthus callimorphus. Next base: position 1,513,309 of record CM066916.1, read on the forward strand.
CTCAAAACACAGTGAGCTTGCGTGACACGGAGAGCTGACACGATATGCCTGGGGACAAGGCCAATACACTCCTAGGGACCGCCCATTTGACTTTTAAGGTAAGGGGGAAGGGGGGGGGGGGGGGGGGGGGCAGCTCAAAACACAGTGAGCTTGCGTGACACGGAGAGCTGACACGATATGCGTGGGGACAAGGCCAATACACTCCTAGGGACCGACCATTTGACTTTTGAGGCAAGGGGGAAGGGGGGGGGGGGGGGGTTTGGAAGTTTTGAAAAATTCCTACACAGCAAAATGGTGACTAAAACTCTTCTTTCCTATTGGAAAAAAATTCTCACCGCAAAACAGCGATCAATTTTGTGGGAGGTTAAACGTCATAAATTTGTTTTGGGTTATCAAATGGAGATGCCTACATTCTCTCTCTCACGTGTGGGTGTTGTTTTATTAAAGCCATAGAGGGTGGAAAGTTGAAGGTGCGGCCGGCATGGCATGGGTGGGAAGTATGTGCGGCTCTGCATCAACAGGTGTGAATGCGGTAAGTGACAAGACAGAGTGGAGATAAGGAATTATATTAAAGCCATAAAGGGTGGAGAGTTGAAGGTGCAGCGGGCATGGCATGGTAAGAACCATGTGCGGCTCTGCATCAACAGGTGTGAATGCGGTAAGTGACAAGACAGAGTGGAGATAAGGAATTATATTAAAGCCATAAAGGGTGGAGACTTGAAGGTGCGGCCGGCATGGCATGGGTGGGAAGTATGTGCGGCTCTGCATCAACAGGTGTGAACACGGTAAGTGAGAAGACAGAATTTGATGTCTTACACAGCCATCTTAAAGGGGCACTCATACGTTTTTGCCTGACAAGCAAATAATTCAAATCGCAATCCAATTCCATCCTCTTGATAAATAGATGTATTTTTTAACAAACCTGGACTGTTATTTTGATTCTTCACGGTAACTTTGATGTATTTTTGGTGATTAGAATTGGACTTATTTTTTGACAGGTTGTACAAAAATTAAGCGCGAGAGTGCCCATTTTTAACTCTCCTGGTGCAGTGCTCCAGTAACTTGTCGTCAGGTATAATAACGATTATTGTAGGAATGACATGTTATAAATCTGTGGGAAGAGAACTTGATATCTTGCACAGCCACCTTAACTTTCCTGCACTGCTCCAGTAACTTGTGAAACTTGTAAGTCAGGTACAACGATTACTGTAGGAATGACATGTTAAAAAAGACAGAACTTGATATCACAGCCATCTTAACTCTCCTGCAGTGCTCCAGTAACTTGTCGTCAGGTATAATAACGATTATTGTAGGAATGACATGTTATAAATCTGTTGGAAGAGAACTTGATATCTTGCACAGCCACCTTAACTTTCCTGCACTGCTCCAGTAACTTGTGAAACTTGTAAGTCAGGTACAACGATTACTGTAGGAATGACATCTTAAAAAAGACAGAACTTGATATCACAGCCATATCTTAACTTTCCTGCACTGCTCCAGTAACGTGTACGTCAGGTATAAAGATTACTGTAGGAATGTCATGTTATATATCTATTTAAAAAAAGGTTGCTTTGGAATTTGGTCTTCTTTGGTCACTCAAGTAAAGAATCCCATTGTATTCCGCGCCTAAACAAGCAAATCTCAGATTTTTAATTTTATATGAACGACTAAACTATAAATGAAAGGGATAAGTAATAATTTAAAACAAAGAGATGACAGATTTTTAATTTTTTGTTCTACCGAGAGTGTTTCGATGCGAACTGAAACCGCGTCAGGATCACATGCTTCCATTTGTTTTCACGCCGCAGATGATACTAACTACAATACATTGAACAATATTCATTCAATCTCTGCTTTTCATAGTGGAGTTTCAACAGTATTATTGGCCCTTGGACAACAGTATCACATGAGATGGGACATAACTTTGGAATGAACCACGACAGTGGTGAGTGCCCCCAACTCAACCCTCACGCACCCACACACACCATGGCCGTCTCACAGGGGAATTTCTGCAGAAACATGGGAAAAGCTGAATTTCCCAAGGCACACGCATGGGAAATGTTCGGAATTCGCATGGATAGCCATGGGAAATCCGAACACTTCCCATGCTTGCTAAGCGTGATTATGCTTCTTGCGCTTGATAAAGCATCTCCCTCTTCTTGCTGCTATCTATTACACATCATGGTAATCCATTGGAATCCCGGCTTAGTGCACCCGACCTTTGCCATTTGCGCCATTTTGCGCTAACCCTCCCACACATCCTCCAGTTTACAACTAACTTCCTCTAGCTTTTCTCACTTCTGGCCTACTTCTACATTTTTTGGTGTCGCGTCTGGTGCAAGTTGAAATGCCCGCCCCCTTTTTTTTTACCAACTGACATTTGCTTTAATGTGATTGAACTTGTTGTTTGTTTCAGATGGCCCTAATTGCAAGTGCCTCATACCCCAAGGCTGTATCATGGGCGGTCACAAGTGAGCCATTTCGATACAAACCCACTATTTAGCATACTTTCGCGAAGGCTGCAATCTGATTGGCTCCCCTACTCATTATCTATTTATATGTGATATCGTGAGTAGGGATTTACCAGTTGCAAGCCCCTTTTAGCCCTTGTGAGGTAGAGTTTGCTTCTTTGATCCATTACTAATTATACCACAACGCGCGCGTTTCTCGAACTCTGAATGGCTATCTCAGCCACGGGTACATAAAAGTATTATACCACGGAACGCGCCATCATCAGCGCGCGCGCTAAAAAGAACCAACGAAATCAAACCTTTTGACTGCGCGCGCGCGCTGTTTCTGTATTTTATTTTTACCTTTTTGTTGTGGTATAAAACAAATGCCCTCTGTTTTTCCGTGGTATGTCCTCTTAGATACCACGGAATGACGTAATAAAGTGGTCAAAATGTACTGCGGACCACAACCAAAATGTCCACAACATTTTGGCCACTTTATTACATCATTCCGTGGTATATAAGAGGACATACCACGGAAAATCAGAGGCCATTTGTTAAGTCACGCGCGCGGTTAAATTGTGTCACAAGTGCGAGGTTTCCCGGCAAGCGGATAAGACGCGTTCTACAACGTCGCTCCAGCATGGCGTGACGTCACGCAGGTGTGTCAAATTAAATATGACACAAGTTACACTACATGACTTGCAAGCGGGTCATAGCGGCACAAGAGTGACAACGTGACTCAAGCATGGCGTGACGTCACGCAGGTGTGTCCAATTAAATGTGACACAAATGACACTACATGACTTGCAAGCAGGTCATAGCGGCACAAGAGTGACAACGTGACTCAAGTATGGCGTGACGTCACGCAAGTGTGCCATCAAGAAAAAATGTACTAGTATTATATCTGCGTTGCCCTTGGCATCAATGACATAAGAGTTAGCGTCCGATACTTTGAAATATTTTGACAATTCTCAAGTAGATTTGTCAAAGCTTACTAATGACATATAAGCACTACACTCCCGCTACAAGCTAAGATATATTTACAAAAACCTTATTAAAATATAAAAGCTGTTAAACTGTGTTATCTTTTACTTTCTTGTGTATGGATCTTCAGGACTCGCGTTCCCGGATTTTCCAACTGTAGCATGGATGGCCTAAAATGGATTAACGACAAGTGTTTGTACAACCTCCCTACCAAGGTAGGCTGGGATGTTTTATAAACTCTTAAATGCTGCTTTTCCGAGAACAAGTTGGCGCAACCTTATTTCAACACTACAACAGGGCCTTTTTGTTTTTCACAGAACTTCAATGCCAAGTGTGGCAATGGTATACGTGAAGAGGGAGAAGAATGCGACTGTGGGACAGAAAAGGTACACCAATCAGACTAGTTTATATTTGCTCAGGTCCCTCGCCTAGCAGCCCAACCCCCCCACCTCCCCCAGCATTTGAAAAAAAGCCTGTACGGCAGGGGCGTAGCCAGGGATGGTCCTGGGGTGCATGTGACCCCACCTTTTTAGAAGAAAAATACAGTGAAGCTTAAGAAGAAAATCGGAAAGCTGGAAAGGAGCACCATAAATTTGATGTGACCCCCCTTTCTCAAATCCTGGCTATGCCTCTGACAGCTACTGGCTATAGCAGTTCACCATCTGTTGAACGATGACAAACCTTTACATTCACGTACCTCCTGGTACCTTTCCCATCTGTCTGAAACACTTATTTGATAGTTTTGGTATACACCAATTACCACGGTATCTCCCACACGAAAACTTGGCATCTTCACATGTGAAAATAAAATTGAAGTGATATTTCATTATTTTTTGTATAATAAAGAGAACATCACATGACCGCTTGAAGATCTCATTTTCTTATTTTTACAAATTTCATAAATTCCGGAAGATAAAATTTGTGGCCATGCAATCAATCAATCAATTTATTTGCATTCCATATACATGAATGGTATTGCAATTAATAATATGGTATTATAAAGGTACAGATAGAGACAGTCTTCTTTCAAAAGCTACATGTACGAAGTGGGCTAGCTTTTTACATACAAACGGATCAACGTTATTGAATAAAAATAGGATCTTGTCTTTAGAAATTAATTTTGTGAAATTGTTGTAATGCTCATTTATGTCATTAAACAATGCGATACGTTCTTTATGATATGAAGCACAGAAGAAAACGAAATGTGTTTCCTCTTCCAAGACGTTACAATGTTGACAGACACGAAATACCCGTGGGATTTCCTAATCTCAATTTAGCTATTGCCGAATGTTGTAAACCAAGAAGGTAATGCAAAATTAGATTCCCAGATAATTAAGGCTGTAAACGTGTTCCCGGCATCGATATAGTTGGAGTGAGTCACCGTACTTCGCTTGTTATGGGTTGTCCGTTGTAATGGGCCTTTCGCACTAGAGATCACGTGACCAAATTGAGCAGCTCCACTGAAAATGATGCTCAGCGCAAACTTAAAGAATGGAATCAAAAATACAACTTTTCTGGATTGCAAGCCTTGCTATCCATACAAATCCTAGTAAAAAGCAGTTTTGTTTTTGCCCTCTCGTTATGCATCGTAGATAGCTTTTAACTAAGTGCTCTTTTCATTTCTGAGCATCATTTGGTTGAAGCTGCTCATTTTAAGGTTGACCGGGTCACGTGACCTCTAAGTGCAAAAGGCCTATTCCTATGCTTGAGCTCTAGTTTTTCTTCCACCCTGCACTCACATGTATCGAGTATGCGCTATATTGTTTTGCTCGTAATTGATTTCAGATGTGTGCTAAGGACATGTGTTGTGAACCTCACAATTGCAAACTGAAGACATGGGCCCAGTGCAGTGACCGACACCATTCCTGCTGCCAGGACTGTCAAGTAAGCAACAAGAGTCCGGGGGGGGGGGGGGGGGGGTGGACATGGGCCCAGTGCAGTGACCGACACCATTCCTGTTGTCAGGACTGTCAAGTAAGGAGCAGCATTCAGTCTGTAGGTCGCCGGGGGGGACTCTCCTATTTTTGGCGCGGGGTCGTCGTAAGGGGATAAAATTCGAAAACTTGAAGTTTTCCCCAGACAGGTACCTCTTAGGGGTCCGTCCTAGCAAACCAAGCAACAATTTTATCAATATCACACTTGTTGGTACCTTTTAGGGGTCATAATCAACTAAGCCACGCCCTTTTTGGTACCTTTTAGGGTTAAAATAGAACGTTCCCGACGAGCACCCCCGCCCCCAAAATAGGGGAGACCCCCGGGGTAGGTCAGTCGCTGGTCAGTCAGCCAGCTAGTCGGCCGGCCAGCGAGTCACATTTGTAGTGTTTAATATGTCAACCTGGTTAACGATGTCCCCGCTTGCCTTGTTTCAGTTCAAGAAACAAGGAACCCTGTGTCGTTCTGTTAAGAATGATTGCGATGTTCCTGAGTACTGTCCCGGGGACTCGAGAGACGTGAGTATTTTAGATTCTGATCTTTTTCAACGTTTCACTCGTTCGAATGTTGTTGGTAAAGTCACCACGATTCAAACCATATACACTCCAAGAGTCATGCAACGCATCGATGCAAGCACTTAAGCAGTAAAAACGAAGTATTAATTGCGAACCACGTTAACGGCATTCACGCTTTAGCGGCCCCACGAAGTGCATAGTCTATTTCATGTTACCATTTTGTTTTTACTTCTTTTGTTTAGTGCCCCGCGGATTCCTATGTACACGATGGCACGTCTTGCAACAGGACTCAGAAGGTAACAGCATACTAATCATGCAGGGGATGCATCCAGGGTATAGACATGAAATATTACTTTTACATAGGACAACTGAAAACATGGGGTCAACGCGCGGCATGATTTAAAAGCTGCGGCCATCGGGAATTAAACTGTAGCTATACATGCTTCAGTAAAAGAAACACTTTCCATGCTGGTAATACAATTTCAAATGCTTTCGCGTTCCTGATGCTGTAGCCTGCGTCTCCCTCTCTCGCGCACTCGCACCGTCTCTAGCTCCCCATCTCTAGCTCCCCATCTCTAGCTCCCCATCTCTAGCTCCCCATCTCTAGCTTCCCATCTCTAGCTCCCCATCTCTAGCTCCCCATCTCTAGCTCCCCATCTCTAGCTCCCCATCTCTAGCTTCCCATCTCTAGCTCCCCATCTCTAGCTCCCCATCTCTAGCTCCCCATCTCTAGCTCCCCATCTCTAGCTCCCCATCTCGCCATATCTCTCGCCCCATCGCCCCTTTGCCTTTTTGCTGCGCAGGCTACTCGCGCTGTTGAGGTGGGTAATCTTTCGTCTACCACCATCTGCTGAGGCGGTGGCTGGATGTTATTGGCTGTTGATCTCACATTGTTTCCAATGGATTGGGAATGACTACTTTAATAATTGAAGCGCAAGTTCGTAGACAAGATTCGACCAGTCGTAGTGTTACATCAGGGACACAAGAACACAAAAACGTAGAACCCAGCGGTGGCTGGAGTTGCGCGTGTCGATTTTGATATTTCGTATACGCTCGGTCCGTTTCCACGCAGCTAAGCGCAAATGTATTTTGTTGGAACGTCATCGTCATCTAGTGTATGCTCTGTTTAGCGTGGTAGATAGTATGCAATGAAACTATTACGACATCTGCCTCGATAATGCGTATTTCTATAATTGTCCTAGTTTATTGTCGCGTCTTTGGAACGTAGGAATTGGCGCACATACAATCCCAAGGTCTTTGGCGTTTCTCATTTCTCGTATCTGGAGGTCTGTGAGTTGTATGATTTCTTGATTTACTTGAATCTTCTCCATATTACTCCGCAGATTGTCCAAGTCGACAAACGATTGCACATGTTCGATCCACGATTCCAAGCTCGCTTCTTACGGTTCAACCCTCAGTACTGGGGGCGTTGGTCTGGAATTTGTTTGCGTTTGGATGTGATCGGATGTTCGGCTAACCAAGGTATCAAAGAGCCATGCGTCAAGCGAGCCTAATAACCACTAATAAGAGGTTTGAGAAACGTAAAGTATCCCAGGACCTCGGGCGAACGGAATCAATGCGCGTGTTTACCCAACAGCCTTGTGTAAGCTATATATTCTTCCTTCTTTCTAGAAAATCCAACCCGACCCACGCCAATCAAGTCCTTCAATTATCGGGGTGATGATCATTGCGTAACATCAGAAGACCCAACTTGTAACCCCAAGATGGTAGTAAATTGATCTTCAAGCTGGGGTACAAGTGTAATGAGGAGCACATGAAGTTTGCACTGAGCAGGAAGGGTATCTTGAGACACAAGTGTAGTGGAAAGATGGTGTGTCCTAAGGATGGGAAGACGGGGAACAACGTAGAGCTTGTTATAAGTAGCACTTGCAAAGAGGAGGATTCCACCTACACAAGGACAGCAAGTAAGGGCTGCATTACCTTTTGATCATGGAAATATTAGATGTCGGTTTATGAGCGATCTTGAAACGTTTAGATACTCAGACCAGGAAGTAGTGATATATCTGATCAGGAACGGATCTGATATATCTGAGCACTCTCTGAGGTCGCAACTAGATTATGTGTTTCAGTAACCTGAAAATTGGGAACTTCTTCTCAAGAAAACAACAGTCTCGTACCAAGACGTTATTTCTTGCGTCTTTCAATTTATTGAAAGTATATAATATACTAGAATAAAAAACCTTACATGGAGTTAAATCGATTTCTCTATGAATGAAGTTGTTTGGAGCCGTATGAATTGGGAATGAGTACTTGACACGGCGCGCAATGAATTGTGGGACAGGCGCCAAAAATATAACAGACGCTTCCTTCTTTTCCTACGCATATCCAATAACTCTCTGCGCGCCCTGTTACTACCCCACAAACCATTGCGCTCCTTAAAAACCCCGGAAAGCCTCTGAGTTATTTCATAACTCAGCAAGAAAAATTTGGCCAATCAGAAACGTTGTTAGAGATAACCGCCTTATACCAAATAGGAAATTTCTCCATCTTGTAGTGCCTTGCAGCCAAATTATTTAGCCGTGTTTTATTTTCAGAGAAGTCTCTCTTACATGCGAAAAGCAAGAAGTGCCTCCATCCTGTAGGCGGTTGGTCTGGGAATAACAAGCATCTTGTCATCTATTCTGGTTGTGATGAAACTCGCTACGCACTTTGGTTCATGAAACACGGTGAGTATTATATTAAGACCCCGTCCACACTACACCGTTTTCAAACGAAAACGGATACTTTTTGCTCCGGATACGGCTATCGTCCACAATACAACGCCGAAAACGGATGAATCCGAAAACGATCTCCAGTGTGGAGCAATTTGAAAACGGAGCTGTTTGAAAAGGCGCTGTTTTCTAGTGTGGACGGGTGAAAACAATGCTATCTGAAAACGATACGTCACCACAGCAAACCAAACAAATTTCGCGGGCCGACAGATCGAAATGCGCATGCGTTGATCTTATTTGAGCATGCGCACTGAATGCATAAGAGCGTTTTCGTACGGATACGCGTTTTAGTGTGGACGGGCGAAAACGATACGAAAACGATAAGTGTGGACGCAAATCGTTTGAAAACGGAGCAAAAGGTGTGGTGTGGACAGGGTCTAATAGTCATCAATTCCTGCAGTTCTTTTTTAGTCTTCTTATCAAACTGTTGAAATATAAGAACTACTGCACGCCTTTCCTTAAATCCTGCATGAAGACACTTGAAGGGAAGTTGAGGGGCCTTATTTGCGTTTCAATATTACTTGACTACTATCTAACGCCCTCACTCGTTTCTCAGGACAAGCCTGCTTACTGCTTCTTTCTAACAAAGTTATGAAGCCGTAAATCCACTTTTTGTCCAATCGCCAGTGACCTGTTTATCTTTTGGATGCGTCTATTTAGATTGTATGTTGTCCCTGGGAGTACGGAGTGGTTCGATTCCTGACAGCCAAATTACGGCCAGCTCTGCACGAGCCAATAACAAACCGCACTTTGCCAGGTAATCAAACATCAATTTCATCAGTTCATCACCAATTGACATTGGTAACTTAATGACCTGGTTTGATCTCGTGTACAGGTTTGGCAGTGGAAAGTACTGGTGTGCACAAACCTACAATAAAAAACAGTACCTTCAGATCGACTTGGGGAAGGTATGTTGCAGTCGCCTCTTGCAACCACTATGTTTTAACGTTCATGCATCATCTACCATGTTTAACGTTCATGCATCATCTACCATGTTTTAACGTTCATGCATCATATCTGCCATGTTTTAACGTTCATGCATCATCTACCATGTTTTAACGTTCATGCATCATCTACCATGTTTTAATGTTCATGCATCATCTACCATGTTTTAATGTTAATGCATCATCTACCCATGTTTTAATGTTCATGCATCATCTACCATGTTTTAACGTTTCATCTACCATGTTTTAATGTTCCTGCATCATGTACCATGTTTTAACGTTCATGCATCATCTACCATGTTTTAACGTTCATGCATCATCTACCATGTTTTAACGTTCATGCATCATCTACCATGATTGAACGTTCATGCATCATCTACCATGATTGAACGTTCATGCATCATCTACCATGTTTTAACGTTCATGCAACATCTACCATGTTTTAACGTTCATGCATCGTCTACCATGTTTTAACGTTCATGCATCATCTACCATGTTTTAACGTTCATGTATCATCTACAATGTTTTAACGGCGTTCATGCATCATCTACCATGTTTTAACGTTCATGCATCATCTACTATGTTCTAAAGAAAAAAGAATCACCGAAATACTATAGTCATGCCAAAAGCCCCATTTCCCTTTTAGAGCGTTTCGAAGGGAAGTTGTCTTGCATCCAGAGATGAGCCAATGAAATGAAATAAAATGTATGCACTTCTCAGTATACCGCAAATGCGGTTTACAGATGTGGACATGTCTGATCCCTAGATGCGGACTGCGATTTATACAATGCAGTTTATGCGATTTGTGCCAAAGCAGATAAAGATCGTGAAATACAAGCCTTCAGCATGCAACACGTGGCAGATTTGGAAGATCTCTTTCGTATGGGTACCGCGCCTTGATATTCTCTTACCAAAATGGCATGATGTTCTGATCGATGTTTTTTTTTTCAATTCTTAGGATTTTTGACTATACCTCGCGAGATAACTTTGTTAATATTTGTGCCCCGCAGGAGCGGACTATCACTGGTGTAGTTACTGAAGGCCAAGTGGAGGCATACTTTCTGTATTATAGCGACGATGGGCAGATATGGACCCCCTACACCGAGCGGGGACTGCACTCGAATGTACGTCATCGTGTTTTAGTGGTTATGGTCTTCCGACGACCGGTTAGCGCAGTGGTAGAGCGCCGGGCTTATGTTCGGGAGGTTGGGAGTTCAAACCCTGGCCGGGCCAACACTCAGGGTCTTTTCTAATAATTGAGGAGAAGGTGCTGCCTTTGCTCTAACATCTGCAAATGGTTAGACCTTCGCGTCTTCTCGGATAAGGACGTTAAACCGTAGGCCCCGTCTCTCACATACACTACACTAACCGGAACCAGAGGGACGTTAAAGAACCACTAGGACCGTCGGAAGTTGCCCAACCTCAGTGTCATAGAACTCACAATACTAACACACACTCATGTTTATAAAGCTGGTTCTTATAGGATGAGTTATCCGTTAATGTAAAGCGCTTTGAGCGATGATAAAAGCGCTATATAAGCAATCTATTATTATCTATTATTATTCCAGGGCTCTCTGTTGTTTAAGATATTTTTGTTAATAAGTTGCTTTTATTACGCGCCCCAAGTGTTTTTAACAAATGTCCTCTGATCTTCCGTGGTACAATGGTTGACAAAAGTCGTTGTGACACATACAAATGGTCGGCTATGTCCAAAAGACCTCTCACCGGTAAACCATCCTGTTTTCACCACCTCCCCTTTTCAATGTTGAGTTCCGTATCCCGGCACAACTTTTACCACCCATGACCAACCTAAAATGGGTGGGGGAGGGGAGGGGTTTTAGTAGAATTGAAGAGTAATGGGTGCAAGTGTCTCAACACTTTTGTCCGCCATTGTCTCTACCAATCAGAGCGCCGTACTATCTTAGGTATTTTATGAAATTACATTATAAATATATTTTTGGATCGTAAATAAGTGTTTCAAAGTTATCGCAACGCATTTTCATTTGTTTGTTTGTTTGTTTCTCCAGTCGAACTGTTACCTCGGACAGTGCGCCGAGACACACGCTACTCAATGCAGGGACTTGTGGGGCTCCAGTGAGTATGGGATTTGATTCGGTTCTAGCGATACAACATCGTCGGTTAGCACCAGTTGAAGCAATCAAAGCCGATCAAATTTTTAAATACAAAATCTGTGTCAATCGCCATGTTATAATTTGCTATGAAATTTATATATCTGACTCTTTAGTGGCTCAAAATGGTGATAAGGCGTGCTATGACAAGTTGAATACGGAGTTGCAAGGATACGGGACATGTGACGCCACGAAGAACATCTCTTGTCCGGCGCAGTAAGTATGCACGCCACGCTCGGTGTATCCATCAAAGTTCGTGGTCCTGTGTGTATAACGATTGATCGTCCTTTGTTTTGTAAAGCTACGGCTAAACTAGGACATGTGTATCCTGCATGATTCCCCGAGTAGCTAAACTAGGAAACATCGCACGCGTGTGTCTCGGAGACATAAAATGTTGTTGTCTGGCGAAAATAATTATCTTTGTGTCTCGGCTACAAAATTTGTTGCGTGCGACAATTTTTCTCGCGTGGCTCAAATTGGGAAATATGAAGGAAACATGTGTCCGGCTACAATATTGCGCGCTACATGTGTCCTTTGTAGTTTAGCCAGGGCTTTAACTTTTTGAAGTGTCACGACTCTTGCGAAAAGGTAATTGGCGTTTTTAAAATTCTTTATGATAATTATTTTAATGGCTATAAAGCTAAAAGTTCCAATTTTGGGGCGTGGCACCACCTCTAAAAACATCCAACTCGTGAACTTCTTTCGTTCTGCCAATGATTGTTTCCATAAATAATTATATCACCAAACGGCAATCATTTTTTCGTAGGGATGTGTTGTGCGGTCAAATCCAGTGCTCCGACTCTTCCCGTACAACACCAGCCAAAGTGTCTTACGGCGAGAGTTACAAGAGGTTCACGTTACCAGGCAACGTGATGTGCAGGTAGGCCAGGCACGTTTAACACTTGTATAAATGATCAGTCGTTACCAGGCAACGTGATGTGCAGGTAGGTCAGGCACGTTTTACACTCGTATAAATGATCAGTCGTTACCAGGCAACGTCATGTGCAGGTAGGCCAGGCACGTTTTACACTCGTATAAATGATCAGTCGTTACCAGGCAACGTCATGTGCAGGTAGGTCAGGCACGTTTAACACTCGTATAAATGATCAGTCGTTACCAGGCAACGTCATGTGCAGGTAGGTCAGGCACGTTTAACACTCGTATAAATGATCAGTCGTTACCAGGCAACGTCATGTGCTGGTAGGTCAGGCACGTTTAACACTCGTATAAATGATCAGTCGTTACCAGGCAACGTCATGTGCAGGTAGGTCAGGCACGTTTTACACTCCTATAAATGATCAGTCGGTACCAGGCAACGTGATGTGCAGGTAGGCCAGGCACGTTTTACACTCGTATAAATGATCAGTCGTTACCAGGCAACGTGATGTGCAGGTAGGTCAGGCACGTTTTACACTCGTATAAATGATCAGTCGTTACCAGGCAACGTCATGTGCAGGTAGGCCAGGCACGTTTTACACTCGTATAAATGATCAGTCGTTACCAGGCAACGTCATGTGCAGGTAGGTCAGGCACGTTTAACACTCGTATAAATGATCAGTCGTTACCAGGCAACGTCATGTGCAGGTAGGTCAGGCACGTTTAACACTCGTATAAATGATCAGTCGTTACCAGGCAACGTCATGTGCTGGTAGGTCAGGCACGTTTAACACTCGTATAAATGATCAGTCGTTACCAGGCAACGTCATGTGCAGGTAGGTCAGGCACGTTTTACACTCGTATAAATGATCAGTCGTTACCAGGCAACGTCATGTGCAGGTAGATCAGGCACGTTTAACACTCCTATAAATGATCAGTCGATACCAGGCAACGTCATGTGCAGGTAGGTCAGGCACGTTTAACACTCGTATAAATGATCAGTCGTTACCAGGCAACGTCATGTGCAGGTAGGTCAGGCACGTTTAACACTCGTATAAATGATCAGTCGTTACCAGGCAACGTGATGTGCAGGTAGGCCAGGCACGTGTTACACTCCTATAAATGATCAGTCGTTACCAGGCAACGTGATGTGCAGGTAGGCCAGGCACGTGTTACACTCCTATAAATGATCAGTCGTTACCAGGCAACGTCATGTGCAGGTAGGTCAGGCACGTTTAACACTCGTATAAATGATCAGTCGGTACCAGGCAACGTCATGTGCAGGTAGATCAGGCACGTGTTACACTCCTATAAATGATCAGTCGTTACCAGGCAACGTCATGTGCAGGTAGGTCAGGCACGTTTTACACTCGTATAAATGATCAGTCGGTACCAGGCAAAGTCATGTGCAGGTAGGTCAGGCACGTTTTACACTCGTATAAATGATCAGTCGTTACCAGGCAACGTCATGTGCAGGTAGGTCAGGCACGTTTTACACTCGTATAAATGATCAGTCGTTACCAGGCAACGTGATGTGCAGGTAGGCAGGCACGTGTTACACTCCTATAAATGATCAGTCGTTACCAGGCAACGTGATGTGCAGGTAGGTCAGGCACGTTTAACACTCGTATAAATGATCAGTCGTTACCAGGCAACGTCATGTGCAGGTAGGTCAGGCACGTTTAACACTCGTATAAATGATCAGTCGTTACCAGGCAACGTCATGTGCAGGTAGGTCAGGCACGTTTTACACTCGTATAAATGATCAGTCGTTACCAGGCAACGTGATGTGCAGGTAGGCCAGGCACGTGTTACACTCCTATAAATGATCAGTCGTTACCAGGCAATGTCATGTGCAGGTAGGTCAGGCACGTGTTACACTCGTATAAATGATCAGTCGTTACCAGGCAACGTCATGTGCAGGTAGGTCAGGCACGTTTTACACTCGTATAAATGATCAGTCGGTACCAGGCAACGTCATGTGCAGGTAGGTCAGGCACGTTTAACACTCCTATAAATGATCAGTCATTACCAGGCAACATCATGTGCAGGTAGGTCAGGCACGTTTAACACTCGTATAAATGATCAGTCGTTACCAGGCAACGTCATGTGCAGGTAGGCCAGGCACGTGTTACACTCCTATAAATGATCAGTCGTTACCAGGCAACGTCATGTGCAGGTAGGTCAGGCACGTTTAACACTCGTATAAATGATCAGTCGTTACCAGGCAACGTCATGTGCAGGTAGGTCAGGCACGTTTAACACTCGTATAAATGATCAGTCGTTACCAGGCAACGTCATGTGCAGGTAGGTCAGGCACGTTTAACACTCGTATAAATGATCAGTCGTTACCAGGCAACGTCATGTGCAGGTAGGTCAGGCACGTTTAACACTCGTATAAATGATCAGTCGTTACCAGGCAACGTCATGTGCAGGTAGGTCAGGCACGTGTTACACTCCTATAAATGATCAGTCGTTACCAGGCAACGTCATGTGCAGGTAGGTCAGGCACGTTTAACACTCGTATAAATGATCAGTCGTTACCAGGCAACGTCATGTGCAGGTAGGTCAGGCACGTTTTACACTCGTATAAATGATCAGTCGTTACCAAGCAACGTCATGTGCAGGTAGGTCAGGCACGTTTTACACTCGTATAAATGATCAGTCGGTACCAGGCAACGTCATGTGCAGGTAGGTCAGGCACGTTTAACACTCGTATAAATGATCAGTCGGTACCAGGCAACGTCATGTGCAGGTAGGTCAGGCACGTTTTACACTCGTATAAATGATCAGTCGTTACCAAGCAACGTCATGTGCAGGTAGGTCAGGCACGTTTTACACTCCTATAAATGATCAGTCGTTACCAGGCAACGTCATGTGCAGGTAGGTCAGGCACGTTTAACACTCGTATAAATGATCAGTCGGTACCAGGCAACGTCATGTGCAGGTAGGTCAGGCACGTTTAACACTCGTATAAATGATCAGTCGGTACCAGGCAACGTCATGTGCAGGTAGATCAGGCACGTTTTACACTCGTATAAATGATCAGTCGTTACCAGGCAACGTCATGTGCAGGTAGGCCAGGCACGTTTTACACTCGTATAAATGATCAGTCGTTACCAGGCAACGTCATGTGCAGGTAGGTCAGGCACGTTTAACACTCGTATAAATGATCAGTCGTTACCAGGCAACGTCATGTGCAGGTAGGTCAGGCACGTTTAACACTCGTATAAATGATCAGTCGTTACCAGGCAACGTGATGTGCAGGTAGGTCAGGCACGTTTTACACTCGTATAAATGATCAGTCGTTACCAGGCAACGTCATGTGCAGGTAGGTCAGGCACGTTTAACACTCGTATAAATGATCAGTCGTTACCAGGCAACGTGATGTGCAGGTAGGTCAGGCACGTTTTACACTCGTATAAATGATCAGTCGTTACCAGGCAACGTCATGTGCAGGTAGGTCAGGCACGTTTAACACTCGTATAAATGATCAGTCGTTACCAGGCAACGTCATGTGCAGGTAGGTCAGGCACGTTTTACACTCGTATAAATGATCAGTCGTTACCAGGCAACGTCATGTGCAGGTAGGTCAGGCACGTTTTACACTCGTATAAATGATCAGTCGTTACCAGGCAACGTCATGTGCAGGTAGGTCAGGCACGTTTAACACTCGTATAAATGATCAGTCGTTACCAGGCAACGTCATGTGCAGGTAGGTCAGGCACGTTTAACACTCGTATAAATGATCAGTCGTTACCAGGCAACGTCATGTGCAGGTAGGTCAGGCACGTTTTACACTCCTATAAATGATCAGTCGTTACCAGGCAACGTCATGTGCAGGTAGGTCAGGCACGTTTTACACTCCTATAAATGATCAGTCGTTACCAGGCAACGTCATGTGCAGGTAGGTCAGGCACGTTTAACACTCGTATAAATGATCAGTCGTTACCAGGCAACGTCATGTGCAGGTAGGTCAGGCACGTTTTACACTCGTATAAATGATCAGTCGTTACCAGGCAACGTCATGTGCAGGTAGGTCAGGCACATTTTACACTCGTATAAATGATCAGTCGGTACCAGGCAACGTGATGTGCAGGTAGGCCAGGCACGTTTAACACTCGTATAAATGATCAGTCGGTACCAGGCAACGTCATGTGCAGGTAGGCCAGGCACGTTTAACACTCCTACTAATGATCAGTCGGTACCAGGCAACGTCATGTGCAGGTAGATCAGGCACGTGTTACACTCCTATAAATGATCAGTCGTTACCAGGCAACGTCATGTGCAGGTAGGTCAGGCACGTTTTACACTCGTATAAATGATCAGTCGGTACCAGGCAACGTCATGTGCAGGTAGGTCAGGCACGTTTTACACTCGTATAAATGATCAGTCGTTACCAGGCAACGTCATGTGCAGGTAGGTCAGGCACGTTTTACACTCGTATAAATGATCAGTCGTTACCAGGCAACGTGATGTGCAGGTAGGCCAGGCACGTGTTACACTCCTATAAATGATCAGTCGTTACCAGGCAACGTGATGTGCAGGTAGGTCAGGCACGTTTAACACTCGTATAAATGATCAGTCGTTACCAGGCAACGTCATGTGCAGGTAGGTCAGGCACGTTTAACACTCGTATAAATGATCAGTCGTTACCAGGCAACGTCATGTGCAGGTAGGTCAGGCACGTTTTACACTCGTATAAATGATCAGTCGTTACCAGGCAACGTGATGTGCAGGTAGGCCAGGCACGTGTTACACTCCTATAAATGATCAGTCGTTACCAGGCAACGTCATGTGCAGGTAGGTCAGGCACGTGTTACACTCGTATAAATGATCAGTCGTTACCAGGCAACGTCATGTGCAGGTAGGTCAGGCACGTTTTACACTCGTATAAATGATCAGTCGGTACCAGGCAACGTCATGTGCAGGTAGGTCAGGCACGTTTAACACTCGTATAAATGATCAGTCATTACCAGGCAACATCATGTGCAGGTAGGTCAGGCACGTTTAACACTCGTATAAATGATCAGTCGTTACCAGGCAACGTCATGTGCAGGTAGGCCAGGCACGTGTTACACTCCTATAAATGATCAGTCGTTACCAGGCAACGTCATGTGCAGGTAGGTCAGGCACGTTTAACACTCGTATAAATGATCAGTCGTTACCAGGCAACGTCATGTGCAGGTAGGTCAGGCACGTTTAACACTCGTATAAATGATCAGTCGTTACCAGGCAACGTCATGTGCAGGTAGGTCAGGCACGTTTAACACTCGTATAAATGATCAGTCGTTACCAGGCAACGTCATGTGCAGGTAGGTCAGGCACGTTTAACACTCGTATAAATGATCAGTCGTTACCAAGCAACGTCATGTGCAGGTAGGTCAGGCACGTTTAACACTCGTATAAATGATCAGTCGTTACCAGGCAACGTCATGTGCAGGTAGGTCAGGCACATTTTACACTCCTATAAATGATCAGTCGTTACCAGGCAACGTCATGTGCAGGTAGGTCAGGCACGTTTAACACTCGTATAAATGATCAGTCGTTACCAGGCAACGTCATGTGCAGGTAGGTCAGGCACGTTTAACACTCGTATAAATGATCAGTCGTTACCAGGCAACGTCATGTGCAGGTAGGTCAGGCACGTTTAACACTCGTATAAATGATCAGTCGTTACCAGGCAACGTCATGTGCAGGTAGGTCAGGCACGTTTAACACTCCTATAAATGATCAGTCGTTACCAGGCAACGTCATGTGCAGGTAGGTCAGGCACGTTTAACACTCCTATAAATGATCAGTCGGGGCAGTGCCCGAGTTATACTTTCCAGCTGACAATCAGTTCTAACGTTTTCGTTGTTTTCCAGCTGACAATCAGTTCTAACGTTTTCGTTGTTTTCAGTGCCGCAGTCCTGAAGACGTCCACAGACACCCCTGGGCAAGGCATGGTGACGGACGGGACCAAGTGCGGAGATAAAAAGGTACATTATATCATCAGTACAAATGATATCACAACTCATTACTAGTGCAACAGATGTACCTTGTCAGTTGAATTGCATAAAAAGGTACATTATACCATCAGCACAAAGAATATCACAACTCATTACTAGTGCAACAGACGTACCTTGTCAGTTGAATTGCATAAAAAGGTACATTATATCATCAGCACAAAGAATATCACAACTCATTACTAGTGCAACAGACGTACCTTGTCAGTTGAATTGCGTAAAAAGGTACATTATATCATCAGCACAAATCATATCACAACTCATTACTAGTGCAACAGACGTACCGTGTCAGTTGAATTGCATAAAAAGGTACATTATATCATCAGCACAAATCATATCACAACTTATTACTAGTGCAACAGATGTTCCTTGTAAGTTGAATTGCGTAAAAAGGTACATTATATCATCAGCACAGAGACTATCACAACTCATTACTAGTGCAACAGATATACCTTGTCAGTTGAATTGCATAAAAAGGTACATTATATCATCAGCACAAAGACTATCACAACTCATTACTAGTGCAACAGGCGTACCTTGTCAGTTGAATTGCATAAAAAGGTACATTATATCATCAGCACAAATCATATCACAACTCATTACTAGTGCAACAGATGTTCCTTGTCAGTTGAATTGCGTAAAAAGGTACATTATATCATCAGCACAAATCATATCACAACTCATTACTAGTGCAACAGGCGTACCTTGTCAGTAGAATTGCGTAAAAAGGTACATTATATCATCAGCACAAATCATATCACAACTCATTACTAGTGCAACAGATGTTCCTTGTCAGTTGAATTGCGTAAAAAGGTACATTATATCATCAGCACAAATCATATCACAACTCATTACTAGTGCAACAGGCGTACCTTGTCAGTAGAATTGCGTAAAAAGGTAGATTATATCATCAGCACAAATCATATCACAACTCATTACTAGTGCAACAGATGTTCCTTGTCAGTTGAATTGCGTAAAAAGGTACATTATATCATCAGCACAAATCATATCACAACTCATTACTAGTGCAACAGGCGTACCTTGTCAGTAGAATTGCGTAAAAAGGTACATTATATCATCAGCACAAATCATATAACAACTCATTACTAGTGCAACAGGCGTACCTTGTCAGTAGAATTGCGTAAAAAGGTACATTATATCATCAGCACAAATCATATAACAACTCATTACTAGTGCAACAGGCGTACCTTGTCAGTAGAATTGCGTAAAAAGGTACATTATATCATCAGCACAAATCATATCACAACTCATTACTAGTGCAACAGGCGTACCTTGTCAGTTGAATTGAGTAAAAAGGTACATTATATCATCAGTACAAATCATATCACAACTCATTACTAGTGCAACAGACGTACCTTGTCAGTTGAATTGCGTAAAAAGGTACATTATATCATCAGTACAAATCATATCACAACTCATTACTAGTGCAACAGACGTACCTTGTCAGTTGAATTGCATAAAAAGGTACATTATATCATCAGTACAAATCATATCACAACTCATTACTAGTGCAACAGACGTACCTTGGCAGTTGAATTGCGTGAAAAGGTACATTATATCATCAGCACAAATAATATCACAACTCATTACTAGTGCAACAGACGTTCCTTGTCAGTTGAATTGCGTAAAAAGGTACATTATATCATCAGCACAAAGACTATCGTAACTCATTACTAGTGCAACAGACGTACCTTGTCAGTTGAATTGCGTAAAAAGGTACATTATATCATCAGCACAAAGACTATCACAACTCATTACTAGTGGAACAGACGTGCCTTGTCAGTTGAATTGCATAAAAAAAGTACATTATATCATCAGCACAAAGACTATCACAACTCATTACTAGTGCAACAGATGTACCTGGTCAGTTGAATTGCATAAAAGGTACATTATATCATCAGCACAAAGACTATCACAACTCATTACTAGTGCAACAGACGTACCTTTTCAGTTGAATTGCATAAAAAGGTACATTATATCATCAGCACAAAGAATATCACAACTCATTGCTAGTGCAACAGATGTTCCTTGTCAGTTGAATTGCATTCTCCCTTTCGTGGCAAATTCTGAACACCACTCAAAAGGACCGCCGAACAGCTTACCTTGCAAATAAAAATTGTTGTGTTAGTTCACCTTGGTTCTTTCCCTTTGTTGTTTAGATGTGCGTGAATGCTCAATGCAAGTCATTTGATGATCTTGGTATCTCATTTTGTCCGATGGTGGACGGGAAGGAATGCGCTGGAAGAGGGGTGGGTCCTGCTTTGACTTTGACAGTGACCTGTACTTTGACTATTGTTCTTTTTATTCGCCTCTTCTAATCAATGTAGTCACATTACAGCCATTCTCAGTTACAGTTTTTCCCGGCGACCGCGTGTAACTGAGAATGGCTGTAATGGTCAGTCGTTGGTAGTTTCAAGTCCCCTCTAACCTCATTTCAAAAGCATGTCGAAAGCGCTTTGATGCTGTATCTTGCTAAACACTCGGTTGACGTTTGACTCTTATTGTCGTTTGTCCAGATATGTACTAACAAGAAAGTATGCTCCTGTGAGGTTGGCTATGATCCAGACACAAACTGCGGGACAGGTAATGTCTAGTGATCCCGCAAGTGCTTGATAGCTCGCGAGTAGCCCGATAAAACACTAGAATGGCCATTTAAAGTGAGAAGAGAAAGTTCCAGTACCTATGTAGTATCGCACTTACTATTTCCCGCTACCCGGCATTCGAGTTAGTTCTAGCATGTTCAATAGTACCATCTCAACTCGATTGTCTAATAACATTGCTCGTTATTCTTTAGCAATACCGTCTCGTGATGGTGGTTTCGGCGAGTGGTCGGAGTGGTCCGAGTGTACCCGAGGATGTGGCGGAGGAACCCGAACACGTCACCGATTCTGTAATAACCCGATTCCATCACATGGAGGGCGTGATTGCGAGGGTGATGGAATGCAGGAGGACAACTGTCAGGAACAGCCTTGTCCAAGTGAGTAGCGAATTAAATCACTCTAGACCAATGACAATGTTCTGTACTGTGCTGAAATGAGAGATAGTCGCCCCCGCAAAAGCAGGATCTGTCCATGTCACGTGACCACTCTAGACCAATGAAAATGCGCCGCACTGTGTTGAAATGTAATGGGCGATAGTCACCCGCAAAAGAGGCGCTATCCATGTCACGTGATTACTCTAGACCAATAGAAATGCGTCAATATTTAGCGTTGTACTAGAGTTCATCTTCTTCATATCTTGTGTTTTCCAGTTGCTATCTCATGTCGCCATCTCCTGTCCGTTGCAAAGGAAGAGAACATGACTCTCGGTGACGGAGTTTACACAATCTATCCACAAGGCCATGCGAACCCTATCAAGACGTACTGTGACATGACAAGGGACGGTGGAGGCTGGACACTACTTGTGACAAGTTACACTAATACATGGACTAGTGAGAACGTCAGGCTGAGAAACGCAGACATGCCGAGCCTCAACAAGGACTTCTCCATTCTCAAGTATGCCGACCATATCAAGAACAACATCAACGTCATGTGGGACACATTTGCGTATCGATTGGAAGCGCAAACTCTAGGTATTCTAAAACTGCGACATTGTTGTTACAGGTGTTCTTTTGATGTTGTTGTTGTTGTGTGTGGTGTTGTTGTCATTGTAGTTGTTATTGTTGTCATTTAGGTTGTATGTGTTGTTTGTCGATGTCGATTTTGTTGTTTTTATTGTTGTTTTTGTTGTCGTTATTTTGTGATGGTAAACAGTATTGTTTATCGTGTTGATTATCTACAACGCTTCTTTGAATTTCAGGACATTGGGGTGCTATTTGGAAGGCGCCCAGGAGTTACAGTTTCACCTCTACGGACAACGCTCAAACAAGTGTGAAATTGATTAAAAAATTTGACAACTGGAGCTTTCAAAGTCACGGCATTCAGGGGCGTATGCCGTGGATATCAGATGCGTGGCTCACGACCTCGGCTGACATCACGAAGAGCCAATGGGGAAGCATCACAGGTACAGACTTCTACCCAGTCCTTGCTTGTGTTTCCTGGATTAGTACCCAGTCCTTACTTGTGTTTCCTGGATTAGTACCCAGTCCTTACTTTTTTTATTTGGACTCGAACCCAGTTCTTACTTGTGTTTCCTGGATTGGTACCCAGTCCTTACTTGTGTTATTTGGACTCGTACCAGTTCTTACTCAGTTCTTACTTGTGTTTCCTGGACTCGTACCCAGTCCTTACTTGTGTTACTTGGACTCGTACCCAGTCCTTCCTTGTGTTTCCTGGATTAGTACCCAGTCCTTACTTGTGTTACTTGGACTCGTACCCAGTCCTTACTTGTGTTTCCTGGACTCGTACCCAGTCCTTACTTGTGTTACTTGGACTCGTACCCAGTCCTTACTTGTGTTACTTGGACTCGTACCCAGTCCTTACTTGTTTTTCTTGGACTCGTACCCAGTCCTTACTTGTTTTTCTTGGGCTCGTACCCAGTCCTTACTTGTTTTTCTTGGACTCGTACCCAGTCCTTACTTGGTATTACCCCAAGGAGTTTAAAGCTAGATACCCTTTCTATGACTAGACCATTCAGCTGGATTGGGGATATGATGGTGGGCTGGTATTGTAAGGAATTGATTACCATTTCTTTACACTTTTCTCGTTAACATGATTAAGACGCATGTTGCGGTCTGATGCATAGCTATAAAATATACTTAATAAAATATACTACTATATTGAAATGTGTGGTTCCAAAAAATATCCATACCCCCTCCACGGAAGGGTGTTGAAAAGTGACCCCTCCACCCCTCTGGAATTTCCAAAGGAAAATACAGTATTTGTATGGAAAAGATCAGGTAAATTGACCCCCCCACCCCTCCAGAATTTCCAATCCCTTCCGTAGGGGGGGTATGGATAATTTCTGGAACCACACAATATACTATATAAGTTAAGAAGATAACCCCATTTAAATATGTGGGCTCTCTCTTGGAGCACTCCTTCCGGCAAACCCTAGATCCAGATAAGGTAGCCATAGAGGGTAGCCACAGGTAACCCCTTGTTACTACCACCTACAAAAGAAGACAAATTTCATAGATTCTGGTTGTAAAAGACAGAAACACTATTTCATATTGGGTAAGATTTTAGCGGTCGTTCAAATTGTTTCGCATTTGACAACTTCCTGCTAACTCCTCCTTCCCCTAGAATCCTTCGCATGAGAATCTTGTCATCGATTGGTAAATATAGAAAATCTTTCTAATGGAAATGTGTACCATATATGTTTGTGCGTTCAGGAGATGCCATTAAATTTCACCCAGCGCCCTGGATCAAAGAAAATGTGATGGAGCGCCACCCAGAGCATATCTGGTACTGGATGAAGGAGGGAAAGTATCGGCTGCCGCGATCTTGCATGGAAGTACAGATGAGGGGACTACTTACTGGACAAGCCACAAGTGAGTACTGGTACAGATAACAATGCTTCGATACTAGAGTCGAGTTTCAAGCTTTCTTGTTCACTGAAACGCTAAGCCAAGATGCCTCGATATAAAGTCTCGATAACAGCAGCTCGGCAAAACGAACGAAGCGTGAAACCTCTGGCCTCACGACCTTGGATTGTCGTGTCAGTGAAGCTTGGAGACTCTGTTACCTAGAGTACAGAATGTTCGAGTGCTTGACTTTGTGTTCAGGGGCATTCAAACACCTTGGTAATTCAGGCGTAAACAGGAGAAATCATTGAGAAAATAAATGAATCCAAATAAGACTGTTGTGTGATCACATTTGTAGATGGAATTTACAGCATCAAACCGCCAGGTCGGGACGAAGTTAAGACCTATTGTGACGTCACATCTCACGGCGGAGGCTGGACACTAGTGGCAACAATTAAGACTCACACTGGCTGGTCAGCGAACAATGTTAAACACAGGAATCCCAACAACCCGTCCTTGGAAGGCAGTGACTATTCTATTTTGGGATGCGCAGATGCTATCAAGTCCTCTGATAAGTCACAGGTAGGTACATCATCATCCTCAAATTACCATATCAAGTTTCGCCAAACACTGTCCACTTTCCGACGTTGCAAAACTTCCTTATTAGAAATCCTTCTTACCTTATTTCGAAGATCTGTAAGTATTATTTCTCATATCTCTAACGAAAAATGCTGAAAAGTTCACCTAAACTTGCAGATACTCGAGAAACATCGTTTTCTTGCTCGCCATTTTGTTGTTGTTCCCGGCGGGCGAGGCAGCCCGAGCGGATTGTAAAAACACGATCGCACTATCTTGATACAAGTGCCAAGGGACACTGTTTGAGCTTTAGTCGAGAAGGCCTTCTGTTTGAAACAATTAGACCGTAATTCGTGAATGCAAATCTTGTTTTTAGGACTTTTTTCAATACAGAATTGAGGCAGACGGTGACAACATGAACGGCGGGATCTTTGAAGCGCAAGTAACGTATTCCTTCTTATCGACAAGCGACAAACAGACCGACATCAAACTCATCAAAGCGTTCGATAATAGCGTGCCTAGTTCAAGCAACCTTGCCATGCGCATGCCGCATGTTGGATTTGCGCAAAACAACAGCGGGGTGTTCCTGTCCAGCGCGTCGAGTGCGAGTGATCTCTCGGGATCTCTCATATACAACAGTGAGAGCGCGGGGATCTCGGCTACATTCCTACCAGGTCTAGAGAAGCCACGTGTGGTACGGGTTTGGGTGAGAGAAGGGGCAAGGTGAGTGGTGCACGGTGATGTCCCATTCTCGAGGACCTATAATAAGGGGTGAAAGGCGTGCGCCTCGTTATAGGGGATCTAGGGCGTGGCGGTGTAGGTGGAGGGGTGTGCGCCTCGTTATAGGGGACCTAGGGGCGTGGCGGTGCAGGTGGAGGGGCGTACGCCTCGTTATAGGGGATCTAGTGGCGTGTCGGTGCAGGTGGAGGGGTGTGCGTCTCGTTATAGGGGATCTAGGGGCGTGTCGGTGCAGGTGGAGGGGTGTGCGCCTCGTTATAGGGGACCTAGGGGCGTGTCGGTGCAGGTGGAGGGGTGTGCGCCTCGTTATAGGCGACCTAGTGGCGTGTCGGTGCAGGTGGAGGGGTGTGCGCCTCGTTATAGGGGACCTAGTGGCGTGGCGGTGCAGGTGGAGGGGTGTGCGCCTCGTTATAGGGGACCTAGTGGCGTGGCGGTGCAGGTGGAGGGGTGTGCGCCTCGTTATAGGGGACCTAGGGGCGTGTCGGTGCAGGTGGAGGGGCGTGCGCCTCGTTATAGGGGACCTAGTGGCGTGTCGGTGCAGGTGGAGGGGTGTGCGCCTCGTTATAGAGGATCTAGTGGTGTGTCTGTGCAGGTGGAGGGGTGTGCGCCTCGTTATAGGGGATCTAGGGGCGTGTCGGTGCAGGTGGAGGGGTGTGCGCCTCGTTATAGGGGACCTAGGGGCGTGTCGGTGCAGGTGGAGGGGTGTGCGCCTCGTTATAGGGGACCTAGTGGCGTGGCGGTGCAGGTGGAGGGGTGTGCGCCTCGTTATAGGGGATCTAGTGGCGTGTCGGTGCAGGTGGAGGGGTGTGCGCCTCGTTATATGGGATCTAGTGTCGTGTCGGTGCAGGTGGAGGGGTGTGCGCCTCGTTATAGGGGATCTAGGGCGTGGCGGTGCAGGTGGAGGGGCGTGCGCCTTGTTATAGGGGACCTAGTGGCATGGCGGTGCCGCTGCTGTACTGAATCTTTTGATCTCGTTTCAGGCGATCCTGTAATGATATCAAAGTGCACGGCGTACAAAGAGGGAGTACATACAAGGACGGGTTCTACATGAGTACATTACTGGGTCATTCCACGTACCTCCCACTTTATTGTGATATGCAGTCAGAACAGGGCGCCTACACGCTCATCGTTACAAGTCGACACAACAGCTGGACACGAGATCAAGTTCCTGCCAGGTCAGATCACCTTGCTTTGAAAAGCCTTTCTCCCGCCGAGTGTATTTACACTGTAAGCATTTAGATTGGGTTCTCATTCCTTAGTACCTTCGACCAAGAAAAAGGTGTGAATTTCCCGACTGCAATAGATAAAGTTTGGTCTTAACGTTTAAAAGTGGACAACAATAGCTTGAGTATCAGGCCCTAGGAAAAAGAACAGGTACTCGGGATACAACAACAACGAGTGTTCACGAAGCTGTTTTATGCCTAAATTTAATACAGACCGATTTGGCCAGTTTGTCACTGTGCGATTGCAAAAGCTGGACAAAGAGGACAAGGATAGTGTTTTCATCAAAACTATTCACCGTAAAGGTAAAGTAAAATGTCTAGATTAGAAGTTGTGACTAATCGGCTAGACCTTCTTTTCAGAAACATCCACACGCCGTCCATCAGTGCCGATTACTCGATCTTGAAGTACGCGGGCAAGATCAAGAGTCTGGGATACAAGAAAACGTTCTTGTACAAACTGACGGCCGGGCAGATGAACCGCTGGGGAGGAGTATGGGAAGCGCCTCAAGAATACTCGTAAATAGACCACATCTTACCATGACGTCACCACTTTATTATTGTTCTACTTCATTGCCTGATTATATAAAGAAGTTTGTAATTTTGATAAAACTATTTTTCCCTAGGGTGAAAATTTTTTCCATCGATGCATCGTCGCTATCATCTGACATCACAGTGACTAAATATAATACTTTTCCCTTTCTCGCAGTTTTATGTCCACAAGTAACATGCAAACTGAGGTCACACTGATTAGCAAGTTTGACACGTGGGACCACAACCAGAATAAAGGGATCCCCAATAGAATGCCGTGGTTCAATAAGAATGGCAAAGACATAAAAGCTTTGTTGACCGCTTCTTCCAGTACCACGTATTACCCAACTGGGTCTATCATCTGGGGCGATACACAATATAACCCCGCATACTGGACACGTGACATAAAAAATCCTGGCGTTATCTGGTACTGGGTTAATGAGGATGATTGTGGCTCTGACAGAAAACCCAGTAAGTAAGTCACGCATTCACACAAGTAACGCATTCGCGATACGGTGACTCATGAAAAATCCTGGCGTGATCTGGTACTGGGTTAATGAGGATGATTGTGATTCTGATAGGAAACCCGGTAAGTAAGTCACGCATTTACACAAGTAACGCATTCGCGATACGGTGACATGACAAATCCTGGCGTGATCTGGTACTGGGTTAATGAGGATGATTGTGGCTCTGATAGGAAACCCAGTAAGTAAGTCACGCATTCACGTAAGTAACGCATTCGCGATACGGTGATATGACAAATCCTGGCGTGATCTGGTACTGGGTTAATGAGGATGATTGTGGCTCTGATAGGAAACCCAGTAAGTAAGTCACGCATTCACGTAAGTAACGCATTCGCGATACGGTGATATGACAAATCCTGGCGTGATCTGGTACTGGGTTAATGAGGATGATTGTGGCTCTGATAGGAAACCCGGTAAGTAAGTCACGCATTTACATTGCCTTAAGCCTGGTGCACACTAGCGACATAACGACATAAGGACGTTATGTTGCAACGAAAAAAGTACGGGAAAATAATGAAACAATTAATATTTTCCATGGATCTTCATTAGATTACTTCACCAAAGCAATCTTATGTTATTTTTTGACGACTTCAACCTCTTGAAACCACTAAATTTTGTTCGCGTGACATTTTTCTTATGTCATTATGTCGCAAGTGTGCACCAGGCTTTACACCCCGCCGAAAACGTGTAGCACGCAATGCTCTCCCTCCGAGAGGGTTACGTGACTCTAACCGCTTGGCTGTGGAGGGGAGTAGAAAAGGTGTCACGTATTTACGCTAGGTGTGTGACATGGTTGTCCATGAATAACTGGTACAGGGGTTCGCGATAGGATTCTTCATGTCATGCATTCGGTTACAGTTTTGTATTTATCCATCTGTTATTCTCTTTTTGTTTGTTTGATTCGTGCACTTGTTGTTGACAACCCATTGCCAGAGTGCCTTGCTAGTGGCAATTATTATTATATTTAAAGTTTAAAGAAGTTCCACGCATTGGTGCTTTTGCACAAGTGACATTGGCATTTACTCTGGGTAACTGATTCAAGTGTCATAAAGGGATGGAACAAACGTCACATATCTACAAAGTGATTTTGTTACGGATGTGTCTGTCGCGTGTGCACCGTTTTGAGTTCTCAAACTCCCGTGCTAACAGCGGACATAGCATGGGTTGAAAAGTTTACTCTAAAACACACGCGCGTTGATAGACATTTTCACACATACAGCCAAGACAGAACTAGAACCAGCAAATACGTTTTGTTCATATTATACTTGTAGTTACGGGAGGATTATCGGAGTGGGGATCGTGGCAGAAGTGTGATAAGGTGTGTGAGGATGGCATACAGCACCGATACAAAACCTGCACCAATCCTGCGCCGATTTGTGGAGGGACCGACTGCGGAGCTCTGGGAACACCAAGGAGACGCGGGACTGCCACTCTTGCGATGGTTAGTGAGTTTTAGTCATGCTTTATAAGATTCCGTTCACATTGTATCAAGATTAGTACACACCACGAAATATAAAGACTTCGAGACCATTATGAGTAACACTTTTGATTTTTAAGATCTTAAAACCACTCAGAGTTCGTAGATTCGCTCTACCAGCGTCTTCTTATTGCATAAATTATCAGGAATGGCGGATGGGAGGGGGGCTATTAGTAAGATTGTATGGCAAGGTGGGGGGCTGAGTCTAGTGAAAATGTATGAAAACTTGGCGAAATGGGGGAGGGGGGCTAAACCCTCCCTAGCCCTCGCGGTTCTGCCGTCCCTGATTATTCAGATATTCTGACAGGAGTACGTAGAAATGTTAGGGCAGTACTATGTTGAACGGAGGGGGCTTTTGCACGGTACTCCGGTTGGAGGTGGACCGTTTCTGCATGATAAAGATTGTCCGGCTGGTTTTATATCAGGTTTTCTGTCACCTTTTTGTTACCATTGTTTTCAGAAAGTCCGATCAGGAGCTATCGTGGTTACTGTGTTCAACCCGAGAGCGGTGGGTGTAACCCGGATGAGGGCACACCACTGATGTTCCACAAGCAGGATTACTGGTGTAGTAAACCCTACATGAACTTCGTCATTGATGCTGATGGTGTGATACATCATAAATGCAGCAAGAAGGTCATTTGCACCAAAGGTATAGCATATCGGTTAAAGCAAATATTTGAAAACATATTAAGACATTTTCGGGGGGTAAGACTGCTTCTGCAAGATGCAAGGTACACCCGCGGGGGGCATTTCCTTCCTTTGGTTTAGAGCGGATTTAAGATCGAAACTGAACGCAAAGTAAATACACTTAGCCAATAAGGAACGACGCTCAATTATTAACACAGGGTCCTGAAGGGGGGGTCCCAATCCCGTTTCCCGGCCGCTTTTTTCGCAAAATCCCGTTCCCAGTAGGTGAAATCCCGTTCCCGGTAGGACCAGTCGGTAAAATCCCGGCGCACGAAAACTGTGATGTTAAAATTGAGGTACCTGCTTTTATCGGTACTATCTCTTGGGCCCTGTTGGTTTTATTGTTCATACACGCCGCAAATGACGAAATTGTTATTATTGCAACCAAATGACGAATTGCTATGCTTGTAATGTCGATTTCTTTCCAACATAGTGATTGTCGGCCAGGCCCATCACTATAAAGGCTTTTCGTGATCCCCCTATTTGAACATGGGATATATTTTACAGGAATTTCTCTTCTGTTGCGCGTGAAGCGCGCCCTGTTTTAATTGATAAACGAATTTCATCAAGCCTCAGAAAAAAGGTAGATGAACATTGCATTTTTTGTGTATAGCAAATAAAGCCTGTAGTTTATATTCTTCGTGCACGACGTAAATGACGAAATCGTCATATTTGCGGCTCAACGTTTGTAACGTCGATCTCACGCTTACGGGCTCCTTTCGAACATAGTAATTGCCTGCCAGGCCTATCACTGGAGGGCTTTTCGCGGGGAGTTTGTTTTTCCTCGCTAAGATACAAATGTTCTTGTAACGGGCATTCCATGTTCCATTTAAACGGCACGAGCATATTGTCTTTGTTTGCGTGAAATCGCAATATTACATGTTTCTTCCTTATGCGAAATGTTTAACGTATTGAAAGATGAGAACTACAAAAATGCAAATGATATAGAAATTGCTGGAATAATTCCGCAGAAAATTTCTTGTGATCCCCCCTTCCAGGGCTTGTTTCGAGAGTTCCCCCCTTTCGCCCACCCCAAAATGAAATGATCCTCTGCCCGTATGATATCTCGTCCTCAATTTTGATACAAAAGATATATCATACGATTCTATTCAAAAAGTGGTTCCGCCGTTTTGAAAATGCCTATGCCAAGTTATCAAACCGTTGACCGAAACCTCGCAGATTCCGAGGGACCAAAAAAAGCAAAACGAGGGCCTTAATTTAGAAGGGGCGAGAAGTGAAATTCTATTTTCAGGCAGCCTGCTGTTAGGATAACAGTCTTAAAATGCGAAAAATGGTATAAATTGACGACTTTAAAAAAATATATCGTTCCCGTTGAAGCATCTTGATTCCCATTCCCGGTAGACAAATCCCGTTCCCGGTAACCCAAATCCCGTTTTCCCGGCTTAAAAAAGGCGAATCCCGGCTCCCGTTTTACCCCTTCAGGACCCTGTTAACAGAGATTTGAGATCCGAGAAGGGTTTTTCTTTGCATCCTGATCAACTGACACAACAACGGCTTCAACCAATAGGACGCAAGCTTGAGTCACTCTCAGCAGTCATCTGTAATATGCTTCCAATCCGCTTCCTACCAGTCCACTTTCTACCATTCCACTTTCTACCAATCCACTTTCTACCATTCCACTTCCTTTCGATCCGCTTCCTACCAATCCGCTCCCTACCAGTCGGCTTCCTACCAATCCGCTTCCTACCAGTCCGCTTCCACTTTCTACCAATCCACTTCCTACCAATCCGCTTCCTATCAACCCGCTTCCTACCAACCCGCTTTCTAGTCATGCCCCATTAATGCAAGAGTATGCAAGAACTCTATTACGTCTGCATGAAGTAAATGGTTCCAAGAAAATATATGCGTTATTTCCTCTTTAGAAAGCTCGATGTTATTGGGAAAGTACCTTAGGAACCTTATTGCAGTTAAAACCACTGTTGCGCGCTGCGCGTTTTTAAAAATTTCAAAAGGATTTATGGATTTGCTGTTCCGTCATCTGAAGTCTGAAGGGGACGGGGCAATGCAAATAACAAAACATAGCTCGCCAGAGCGCACAACAGCGGTTTTCACTGTAACCAAGAGAACCTACTTTGATGGAAAACAGTTTGCCTTTACTCACAGAATGACAAGCCGTGTATCATTTACTAGATCCTTTTCTATAGATGACAGTAACAACCGTGGCCAGGTCCTTGTGCTTAAGAATTCCTGCCCACTGCACGCATCCATGTTCAAGCGGTAAGTCATGGCGGTTGACAGGGCTACAGCGGTAACGACCAATCTCAAGGAATGTCGGTTTACCCCAGGAGGGAGGGTGGGGGCGGGGGACTGGCCTATTTTTGGGGCGGGGGTGTTCGTCGGGAACTTTCGATTTTACCCCTAAAAGGTACCAAAAATGGCATGGCTTCGTTGATTTTGGACCCCTAAAAGCCACAACAAGTATGATATTGATAGAAACCATTGTTGCTTGGTTTGATAGAATGAACCCCTAGAGGTACCTATCTTGGAAAAATTTCACCCCCAAAAGGTACCAGAAGCCTGATTGTACCCCCTAAAAGGTACGACGAGCACCCCCGCCCCAAAAATAGGGGAGTCCCCTCCCCCGGCGGTTTACCTGATTCGTACTAAATTTTAACGAAAAAAAGACGGCAACTCTTAGGGCTGGGTCTGTTTGTTGCTATTTCCCACGTGCCATCTTTCTCTCGCGCCTTTATATAACATACAATGATTATCGGAAGGCGGGGGCTCCCAAATGAGGAAGTTTCGAGTAAAACCCCTCCCCTCCTTTGGTCAGGAGCTTGCTGTTGTGAGCTGACAATTACTCGTTACGCATAAAATTATCTAAGAAAAATCATTTTCACTCGCGAAGAATAAAAACAGGGTGCTCGTAAGAACGTAACGATCTGAATGATTCTCCATACGAACGCTGAATTCATTAATTGTTTTATTATTCATTCAAACATTCAATTTTGTTTTATTCATTTAAAACGAATTTTCTCGCTTTACTTCTATGAGAGAGCAGGCCGAGATGGCTACAATTGTAGTTTGCATAGAAGCGCGTGACGTTAATCATTCAATAATTTAATATATAGATTTAGCCACTGGCTAAAAGCGGAGCTCCCGGTTACATATTTTTCTGTGTTAATGAGACAAAAAGGTAGCCATTGTACATAGATAGCCTTGCACCGTCATACCACGTGACTAAGCACTTGCAGCCCCTTTTGGTTGTCTGAGGTTCATCCCTTCCAAAGATATAAACCTTTTCTAGTTTGATGACGTCACCGATGACGTCATACCACGTGACCACACAGTTACACCCCCTTGCCACTTAGACAACTTCACCCAAGTTTGGTTGTCTGAGGTTCATCCCTTCCAAAGATATAACGTTTTCTATTTTGATGACGTCATCGATGACGTCATCAAACGTAACCCTGCAGTTGCACCCCTCTTGCCACTTAGACAACTTCACCCAAGTTTGGTTGTCTGAGATTCATCCCTTCCCGAGATTTATTTATTTTCTACTATGATGACGTCATCGATGATGTCATACCACGTGACCATGCAGTTGCACCCCCCTTGACGCTAACACAACTTCCCCTCCCCCACCAAAATTTGGTTGTCTGAACTTCATCCCTTGATTGATATGATTAATGAAACGGAAAAGGGAAATACGAGGCACAAAATCCCTCAACTTGTCGCGCAACATTGTTGCGTTGCAAGTTGATGATCGATGTTGCGCGTTTTTCATCTCGCGCCACAATTTGTCGTGCAACAAAAACATTTGTTGCAGGTTGTGAAAACTTGTTGTCTACTTTTGAGACAAATTCTGGCTTTGTTGCTCGTTTTTCATCAAACACACAACTGGTCGCGCAACATTTTGCCTACGATTCAAGTTGGTTGGTCAATAGAAATGAAGTGCTAAGGGGCCAAATTCGCCTTGGTCTCGCATGTGTGATCATCAAAACAAAAAGTTGCGCGACAAGTTGTGAATTTGATGAAAAACGAGCAACACACATTAGACTTGCAACGCAGCAATGTTGCGCGACAAGTTGAGGGATTTTGTGCCTCGTATTTCCCCGGCTTAACCTGTGTCGGGGGCGCGCAGACACGGACGCGGCAACGATACCCAAATGGGAATACCGCTGAACTATGAAAAATGAAGTCGATCGTACACCTGAGTTCTACTTTGAGCTACTGCATTCTTCCTGCGATACCTATGGTGCTCCGCTCTGTGCCCTTTGGTCGCTAAGGAGCTCCGCTATAACTTATGCAATCTTTGACGTCATCGATGGGATAAGTCGCTACCCTTTGAAAACATCAAGAATTCGCCGGTGGCGCTCAATCAATCAAAAGCGGGAAATTTGTTTGAATGAATACCAATACTTTCATTACCTTACAGTCTCCCATCCAAGTCCCTCCAAATGGTCCACGGTGATAAGTACTGTGTTCACC
This sequence comes from Scolanthus callimorphus, assembly GCA_033964015.1. Classification (NCBI taxonomy): domain Eukaryota; kingdom Metazoa; phylum Cnidaria; class Anthozoa; order Actiniaria; family Edwardsiidae; genus Scolanthus; species Scolanthus callimorphus. The sequence continues at coordinate 1,547,512 of CM066916.1, forward strand.
CTAAAGGCGGGGCGCCAGTTGAAAGGGGAACATGGCTCTCTATCCGTCCTGTAACCAGGAGAGACTGTCATTTGACTTCTTCAAACTCGGTATGGATTATGGATACATTATCTAGCTGGTCATTAAATTATATTGGTCATAAAATAACATTGCTCATGAAATTATATTGGTCATGAGATTATATTGGTCATGAAATTATATTGGTCATGAAATAAGATTGGTCATAAAATAACATTGGTCATGAAATAACATTGGTCATGAAATAACATTGGTCATGAAATTATATTGGCCATGATATAACATTGGTAATGAAATAACATTGGTCATGAAATTATATTGGTCATGAAATAACATTAGTCATGAAATTATATTGGTCATGAAATAACATTGGTCATGAAATAACATTGGTCATGAAATAACATTGGTCATGAAATTATATTGGTCATGAAATTATATTGGTCATGAAATAACATTGGTAATGAAATAACATTGGTCATGAGATTATATTGGTCATGAGATTATATTGGTCATACAATTTTATTGGTCATGAAATTATATTGGTCATGAAATATCATTGGTCATGAAATTATATTGGTCATGAAATATCATTGGTCATGGAATTATATTGGTCATGAGATTATATTGGTCATGAAATTATATTGGTCATGATATTATATTGGTCATAAAATTTTATTGGTCATAAAGTTATTATATCAAGAAAGGGTTGTCCTTTTTTTTGCGAATCCATGCTAAAAAGTGCTGGTGAATTGTCCTGCTTTTTTTCGCTTAATATCTGAGGGAAACACTTACAGATCTTTCAAATAAGGTAGGTAAGGTTTCCGTAATGACTAGTGGTCTATTTTCAATGCTGCGTTCGCTGATTAGTTGAGCTACTAGTAGGCTATAAGTTATAGAGAATCCTACTAGTAGCGAAATGTGTTGGTTTTGAAAGCCAGAAAATGGCAAATGACCAGACCAGAAAACGTTTTTGACTATACAAATTGAACTACTGGTGTGATTTGACTAAAACAATTATTCCTCTCGCCCTCATTGTTAAATAGACAGTATAGATACCGGGATACTGCTAATGTGGAACTTTATTTACCTTTTTCTCACAGATCCGCCGATATAAGCCCACCCAAGTACTGAACAGGAAAGGCATAGCATTTACAAGTGAAAAGAAGAAGCATTTAGAGAAATATAGAAATAAAGTACAACGAACATTCCAAACTGACTTTTGATTCTTTTTTGATATCATGTAGAACAAAGACCACGAAGAAGACATGTTTCTGGTAGAACAAAGACCACGAAGAAGACAATGAAAGAAGAACAAAGACCTTCTTTGTTGTATTTTCTATGTCTTCTTCATGCGTCATAGGAACCATTGTTCTGAAGAACTTCTCCCCCAAGATGCATCGCGCATAGTTGAACGAAAAAAAACGCCAATCGAAAGTATTCAAAAATCAGAAAATATTAACGGCGCGCGTAAAGCACATTTTTGTTTCGCTACTGTTCCCTTGAATAATGGATCTTTTTGATGAAATGAAGTTGACTTCTGCCTTTAGTGGCACTTTAATGCACATGAGGAAACTCTGTTGTCTAAGTTCATTTGCATTAGAAACAGCATATGTTTAGACTGGCGTATAGTAATTCATACATGAGTGGTTCTCGTGCGGAATTTGTCTAGAAATGACGTGGCTTCCAACGATGTTTCTCTTGGCAGCAGACATTTTGGACTTGACTTGAGCTCGAACTTTTCATCGCTCATTTAACAGGGCATGCATCAATTTATGCTAACCAAACCAGGTAAGGAACACTTCATACAATCTTCCTGTTTCGGTTGCCATTATAGGTTGAGCATTTTTAGAGTGAAAAGCGATTTCTTTGTTTTAACCATTTGAAAAGCAAAACTACTGAACTTTTTCTTGATTACTCCAACTACCATTAGAAACTCCACTCTCACAAAAACCAGAAGCAGTACACATGTTCATCTTTGTGAAAGTAAGTAAGTTTAGTTTAAGTTTTTGTTTGGACACTTTGTTCCGTCTTTGCCAAGTTGTCGAAGTGCAACTTTTTAATTCCGGAGGATGATGGGATTATGTCCACAGGTTTCCCAACTCGTTTCCTGCTGTTATTTTGTGAAGTCGATTGTAGTCTTGTTAGAGCAGATTTCAGATGACTGTCGTGAGTAATTGGTAGTTACTTTGTAATTGGTGTATTTACTTTGCGATTGATTTTACTACAGTCATGCAAACCGCTCCAAAATACCTGACAATTGGGGTTAATCAGGGGAAGATTGGTGGGGAAAGTGAGCCAGTCTTCACTTAAGAGGTGACGCAATAATGTTAAATCTATTTTGTAGGTTTCGCCTGATCGACTAAAAAATAACGGTTAATATGATATTTTATTTACAAAATAAATACCTTGATATTTACAGTATAAATATATGGTCATATATTCCTACGATATCACATATAACGAATCTATAATTCGCATAAGTTTTTTTGATATGAAACGAACGTGTCAGATTCAACTGCCTCAGTCAGGCCTCATTCAGCCGCCATTTTATCAGCCTAGCAACATACCGAGTCGGAGAAATCATCCATTTCCATGATCAGATCAAAATTTGTTTGTTGATAGCTTCTAATGTCGAGCGAAACAATAACAAAGGAAAGACTTCCTGGGGCTCTTTGAGGGCAAAGAGCTCAAGTTAACAATGTCCATGTTTTTAGTAAGGCGGCGAGTGCGCCTTGTCACTCACATGTACCATCATGCACTGCGGGTCATCAGCCTTAGTCATTGCTATGTGCGGGAGCTATCGTATTTTTCTATTTTCCAAGTAACCTTGAGAAGTTAATTTACTTGCACTCTTTTTGCATCCTTACGAAATTTATGCCACGTAATCTTAGCGTAGTGGCTCGCAAGTTTTCCAGTACTCTTTTGAATTGCGCCGTTAAGTTTTAGGTGTAGTAGCGGTGCTCTTCAGGGTAGACATTGTGTTGACTGATGGTCCTGGTGCTGGAATTTTGAACATCTGTAACAGAGGAAAACTCCAGTTAAATCATTTATTGGCCGATCTCTTGCCTGCTTGCAGTTCAAAACTCGCGGGCGTCATTTCGGACTTGCGAGAAATACCTTCCTCAGACGCGTGTTGCGTCCAAGATGACGTCCATACAACATTGCGAACTTCGGGTTTTTAACGTTAAAAACAGCCACTGATCCTGCTATCAAGCTACTGAGCGTTCAGATCGAAAGGAATAGCAACACCACTATTTCCATCCATCAGATTATCATGACAAAATGCCACTATTTCCATCCATCAGATTATCATGACAAAATGCCACTATTTCCATCCATCAGATTATCATGACAAAATGTTCAATGATATCGACATGCTCAGAGATAGCACGAGCATCAGAATAATTTGAATAAATGAACCCACAACGACGTCAACACCATAACAACATCGGTATCAGCAACAATAACATCATAAACAAAAACAAGATATATCACAGTAACGGAAACGTCATCACATTTGGCAAAATCACACACTTAAATACCAGTCATCAACATCATCTTTGAAATCAACTGTGACAGAAAACAATAATAATAATTCGTTTTTTAATACCTTTTGCAGCTATAAGCTGAATTACAGGTATGGTCAGGCAATAATCAGTGAACATGTTCAATTGTCAAACCAAACAACAACAATCGTAGCCAATAAACGTACCTTTTCTAAAATGCGGATGGTTGCTAAAACGTCTCGCAGTTTTACCAGTAGAACTCTTATCGGCTTGAGAACTCTTGAGTTGTTTGGTAGTTTGGAGAACTCTTTCTTGAATTGCGAAACGCTTGTTCGGTACTGTCGCAGGGCTGGGGCTGCATTTTGAAGAGCACTTCTAGTCTGTAAGGAAAATACGAGTCGGGAAAAAAAATATCAGACATCATCACGCATTGATAAACGTTTAATTTTATTTTTTTACTCAAATAATCGCTTGTAGTGCGGGGTTTCTCCGTTCAAATCGTCGCAAACATATTCTTAGACATTTTTTCACTGTCAAGAACCGTTTTTTCCACTGTTCGGATAAATAATTTGCTTACGGAACAATGGGAAACTTTTCTAAGAACAAGTTTCATTCATAGGTCTGTTCGGGATTGGCTTGTACGAGATTTCAGGGTTGTTGTGTTCAAATAGCTAGAGCACCCCTGATAAACAGCCTCTTCAGATCCCCGATATTTCTCTACTTACGTTATTTGTTTGTACTATCAAAAGTGTCCTGGGTGAGCCTTGTAAACTAAGAGCCGATGTATTTGTACTCCCACGGGAATGTGCTGCAAGGGCTAGTGTAGTTTTCCGATATGTTCGATAAACACAGGCATCCAGTTGCCTTAGCTCTGTCTTGAGGGTCATGGCTACTAACGGACACCGGATAGATGTCTTGTCACAGAACTTGGTGTTGAAATCGAAATACCACCACACAAAGCCAGTACCCACAACGTCTTACTAAGAAAACCTAAAAAAGTGTTCTAGATGTTAAATTTTGCTCAATTTTTTGTTACATTTTCACGAAGATTGAGTGTGACATACCTGGCATACTTGGCATACTTGAAAGATTTTTCTAGTGTTCTTTTCTTGGACTGATTATCCGCCTTCCTCACTTTATGGAACTCTTCAACTTCTATTTCGTGTCTTTATTCTCCGTTTATTTTATAGTTTTCTCGAGGAAGTGTTTTCGATGAAATTGCTAATAAGCCAGGGAAAATATTTCGAGGTAAAAAGACGGTTTTCGCCCAGGTGTAATTGCTCAATATCACTTCCTTTAACAGAACTGTGTTTCAAGTCTGTAAGACTGAGAAATATAGGATGTGGCACTTGAGTGGTTGAGTATTTCTACATGTATCTCCCTCTAAATAGTAAAACACAAACATTAGCAAATAAAAAGGGTATTTCAAAACAAAATGCAGAGTGTCAACAAAACGGGAGGATTTTTTTTTCTTTTTTGTCGTCCATATTCCGAGTTTCCGTCAGTGCAATTTCTAAGAAATTGAAGAGAGCTATTAATTATTCAAAAGAGCTTGCGAGTCAAAAATCAAATAGTCGAGGAGGTATTTTGTAAAAAAAAAATCCCATGCGATTCTCTATTTTTGGCGGGTAACGAAGGAAGATATATTTCACTTTATTTTAAGCACGAGCAATTTTATGTTGCTTTTGTCACTGTTAACCAATGGCAAAGCGCTCCATACTTATTTCCCTTATTCGATTCGGAAGTCTTACTATCCTATGTTATCGGGTTATATTCAGGGTTTACTACTTTTCTTTCTTTTCTCGGTACAGCTGAAAAGGATGAAAACCCGGTGGACGCGATCTCGCTAAAACAACGCCCAAACCATTTTAACGAGGCAAACTACTGCTAAATAGAGCTCATTTTCATTTACTTACTTTTCATTGGGAAAGTTGGAGATTTCGATCCCATTCTTCAAACCCATAAGCAATCACATCCTTTGTCTTCCCTACAAAGCGCCGTTCTTTGTCTGAGAATTTTTCGTTGATTGGTGTTAAACTACAGAGTCAGTAGTATAGTAGGGACCGAATTACCCTTTTTTTTTGCGGAGCCCGGTGCGGAGCCGCGGAGCTTTTTTGCGGAGCCCGGTGCGGAGCCGCGGAGCTGTTTTCGGAGCCGCGGAGCGGGTGAGCCGGATGACGTCACAGACTATTTTTAACCCTTTGTTGGTGGCGTAGAAATTGGTGGTGTAGAAATTGGTGGCGTAGAAAGTGGTGGTGTATAAAGTTGTGGCGTATAAAGTTGGTGCGTATAAATTGGTGCGTATAAATTGGTGGTGAGCCTAGTGGTGATGAGCCTATTGTTATCGGAGACAATACTAGGATTAACACTGGAATGCTTTTGTTCAGGAGGGATTAAGAAAAACAAATGGAGACAATACTAGGATTAACTAACGGAAGTCTTTTGTGTAAGGATTAGTGTTTGTTGACTGCAAGTCGAATATTAATTATAGTGTAAGGTTTTGTTTATTCGGCGATAACATGATGCAGAGATATGGTTTATTCTCTTTATTATAAAATGAATGAATATCGATTACATAAAATACTATTACATAAAATACTACCACTAACGGTTAGGTAAATAACCGCTTTATTAAGAAATTGATTACAAGTCTAAAGTCTGTTCACTAGTATTCTTGACTTGAGGTAGAGTTTTCCACTCATCTTTTTTCTTGTTGTAATACGAGCCCGCCATGCAATCATAACACCTCAGAAAAGACCCCTTCCAAGCTTTTCCCATGGGTGATTGCTTTTGACAAACCGGGCATTCGTAGAGTTTGTCTTTTTCGTAACGTCCGGACATTTTATCTTGCCACAAGCATTTTCCACACCCAGCAATATCGATGCGATAAGAATTGTTCCCTTCACAATGACTGCATAATCCATCAGCTTTCTTTTCAATGTCACCCGAGACTCCATCTCCCTCTTGTCTCATGTCTTCGTCACTGGATTGCTCAGTTTCCTCATCATCGGATTGCTCCACGTCCTTATCGTCACTAGATTGGTCAGTTTCTTCATCACTTTCATTATTATCGTCCGTTTCACCATCGCTAGATTGCTCGCTTTTTGTCTCCCTACTTTCATAGGTAACTACATCGTTCAAAGCTGCTTTGTTACGAATCAGTCTCTTATCAATTCCTAATTCTGCAAGTCCCTCGAGAAAAGACTTTAAACCTCTTGGAGGTGAAATATCTTCGCTGAAAGGTAGTAATACAAACTCTACAAGATCAGCAATAACTGTGTTTGGTATTCTGCGTTTACGACGAATCATTTCCCCGTTAGGCGACCAAAACAAAATATCTTTAGAGGCGGCTATACTGTGCAGAAGGTCTCGGGCATTTTGATAGGGAACAGCATTTGAAATCTGACTCAACACGTCTTTGATTCGAGGTCCATCATTTTCCTCCTCTTGCTCATCCTCGTCATCGCTAGACATATCGCTATCTGAGTCCAGTGAACGTTTCATGGCGAATACCATTGGTAAATGATTTGTTCCTCAAACGTGACGTGTATTTATACCCTCAGAGCAGTAATGCTAAAACAGGGACGAGCAGGTCTTGGACAAACCCACCCCCTTTTTGTGACAAGATTTGCTTTTTTTTTCTTTGAAAGGGGTGGAACCACTAGCCAAGGCGCCTAGATCCTGCCCGTGTCGTCTTATGTCACTAAACTCATCATCACTTAATGGAATATATCCACTTCCAACATTATGGGCAATCTGAGTTAGAGCATGAACTTGTTCTGGGGTGGCTGTGTCGAGAAGGTATTGACGCTGATGCCGTGGGCAGTGACACAAGGCTTGTAGGAAGCCTACGTTGTTCTTCACTACTCGAGACATGGTTGTAAATGAACAGAAGAAACATGATGTTACCATTATTTAACCGTTTCGTTATTGGAATAGCATTCTTTCGATGTGGCTTTAAAACCTTAACTAGCTAACATAGTCTAGCTACATAGTCTAACATAGACTAACATAGTCTAGCTACCTAGTCTAACATAGTCTAACATAGACTAACATAGTCTAGCTACCTAGTCTAACATAGTCTAACATAGACTAACATAGTCTAGCTACCTAGTCTAACATAGTCTAGCTACCTAGTCTAATATAGTCTAACATAGTCTAACATAGACTAACATAGACTAACATAGTCTAACATAGACTAACATAGTCTAGCTACCTAGTCTAACATAGTCTAACATAGACTAGCTACCTAGTCTAACATAGTCTAACATAGACTAACATAGTCTAGCTACCTAGTCTAACATAGTCTAGCTACCTAGTCTAATATAGTCTAACATAGTCTAACATAGTCTAGCTACCTAGTCTAACATAGTCTAACATAGACTAACATAGTCTAACATAGACTAACATAGTCTAGCTACCTAGTCTAACATAGTCTAGCTACCTAATCTAACAAATCTAGCAAGTCTAACTTGTGTGTATAAAGAGGGCTCGAGTGCAGATTGTGTCAGTTAAGCACAGGTATCGTCATGGGAAGGTCATGCCCTTTATGTGGGAAGCACCAAAATAATTTTCGACTCATCTTAGCAGGATTCACGGAATGGATGGGGCCGACAGAAAGTATTGGCTGCAACAGGAAATCAATCAGCGAGGAATTCCCTCTTTTCCTAGGACACAAAATACAATAGAGAAGCATGATTTGTGTGGGCCCTTTCAACTCCAACATCCTTTTACGTGTATGGTGGCGGGAATGACCGGAAGTGGAAAAACCGTTTGGGTCCAGAAACTACTAGAGCAGGCACACAAAACAATCTCACCCCCACCCCAACGCATAGTCTGGTGCTATGCTCAGTGGCAACCCGCCTACACCGCCTTAGCCATGTCTACCCCACAAATAGAATTCGTAAAAGGAATCCCAACCAACATTGAGCAAGACTCATACTTTGACGTCAATGTGCGGACCTCATTGTCATCGACGATCAGATGATTGAAACTGGGAATGATAACAGGATTGCAAACTTATTCACCAAGGGATCCCATCACAGAAATCTGTCAGTGATTTATATCCTACAAAACCTATTTCACCAAGGAAAAGTCAATCGAAACATATCCTTAAATAGCCACTACTTAGTCCTATTCAAGAACCCAAGAGACCAATTGCAAGTGATGACGTTGGCCAAACAAATGTATCCACGCACACGCATTACTTTCTTGACAAGTATGAAGAAGCTGTCAGGAAACCTTTTGGTTACCTGTTTGTTGACTTAAAACCAGCAACCAACGACACCTGCAGACTACGCACCAATGTCCTTCCTGGGGAAGTGTCAACCAATGAGAAAACGGAAGACGCCGTTGGGAAAGAGCTCCTAAAATTTCTTAGTTATCAAAATATGGATCTTTCTCCAGAGAAGCTGCGCATGAGAGAACTACACGACAAAATGAATGACATCCTTCACAGTCAAACTATGAGTGAAGGTGACAAGGTCATACGATACACGCAGCTTCAAAACGATTTGTTGCGAATGAAGCATCAAGCAAGTCACACCCCTCCAGCGAGTGTAGAACCACCAGTAACAACACCTACATACACTACTCCCCAAAGTATCCCGTTTTCATCACCCGAGCCAGCCACGATACCCTATTCGGTAAAGTGGCAGAATCTCCCAAGACATCCTTTGTTCCGCCGACCCCAACACTTCCAGAACTGACTTTGACACCGCCACCATCAGCGAGTATTACCCCAAAGAAGTCAAAGAAGCCAAAATTAAAAATATCTTAAAGAATTATTTGGATGATGATGCCGATAAAGAGGGACCGTATCTAAAATCGACGTTGAGACGCTATCGGTTGCGTTCTTACCGTTCTTCTCCGTATAAAATTAAATAACAAAAAAAATTGTAGCTAATAGGGGAAAAACTCTACCTCAAGTCAAGAATACTAGTGAACAGACTTTAGACTTGTAATCAATTTCTTAATAAAGCGGTTATTTACCTAACCGTTAGTGGTAGTATTTTATGTAATAGTATTTTATGTAATCGATATTCATTCATTTTATAATAAAGAGAATAAACCATATCTCTGCATCATGTTATCGCCGAATAAACAAAACCTTACACTATAATTAATATTCGACTTGCAGTCAACAAACACTAATCCCTTACACAAAAGACTTCCGTTAGTTAATCCTAGTATTGTCTCCATTTGTTTTTCTTAATCCCTCCTGAACAAAAGCATTCCAGTGTTAATCCTAGTATTGTCTCCGATAACAATAGGCTCATCACCACTAGGCTCACCACCAATTTATACGCACCAATTTATACGCACCAACTTTATACGCCACAACTTTATACACCACCACTTTCTACGCCACCAATTTCTACACCACCAATTTCTACGCCACCAACAAAGGGTTAAAAATAGTCTGTGACGTCATCCGGCTCACCCGCTCCGCGGCTCCGAAAACAGCTCCGCGGCTCCGCACCGGGCTCCTCATTTGTGACGTCATGGCTCCGCGGCTCCGCACCGGGCTCCGCAAAAAAGCTCCGCGGCTCCGCACCGGGCTCCGCAAAAAAAAGGGTAATTCGGTCCCTACTATACTACTAGAGTCTCCAGTTTCACTCCTAATTTGAGCGCGCACATGAGGGATGGAGACGACAAGCGAAGCGAATAGCCAGACGCTCCTCTTCGCTCTTCGTTTTGCTAACTTTCTTGCTTGTTTATACAAGTGAAGCTAGAGACTCTGGCTCCTGGGGTAAGTTAAAGGAGCGGGGTCACGAATTTAGCGCACTTTTGGTGATGTAAAAAAATAATAAATACTGATGATGGCCAAAATACTAGTCTAGGCTTAAAATAGTCTTTCAACTACAAAGCGATCATGATCGTAGGCTTCTAGGAACTCTTACAGAGCGGATGGAAACGGATTGCAACAATGGTTTTTGAAATCTAGTTGAGGATGAACAATTTTCAAAGTTTGAAGGAGGGGGGCGTAGGGGAACCCCGAATACAATGAATACTGAAATCGTGTCCAAAAACGCATAAAACCGTAATATCGGGTCAAAAATTCAAAAATACCGCGATATTCGCGCCACAATATAATAATCATTGCATGTGGCTGTCGTGTAAATAACTGGTTCAGGAAGCCAAACGCAGAATGTTTGGCATGGTATAACTTCAACACGACAAAAAAGAAATTGTAACTCTCAGATCTATGAAATACCGGTCACCGCAGACAAAGATTGCCGAATTACCGTCATTTCAGATTTTTCCCGAAAAAACGCGTGTTTTAAAGTGAAATCTCGCATACCGAGCAGAGTTAGAATATCGGAATCGCGCTCTTTTAGCAGTTTTACCGAAATACCGATCAAACTTGTCTAATTGCCAGGCAATTTTTAAGTGATACATGTGATCCAGGGATGATAACATACAATATGCAAGAGCTGCATTTACGAATTTATTCAAATAACCGTGAAACAGCCCTTTTATCTCAACTTGTCGAAAACTGAATCGGTAAGACGCGACAGAAAACTACTCCGGAGCCTCACGTTCACATATCTAATTTACGGTTGACCTCGGTTGGTAACGATGAGGGCGACCTGTTAAAACTTCGTGTTGTCAGATTTAATCCCAGATTGTTGGTATTTGTGATGTATTCTGTAATGAATTTCACGCTGTGGTCTTACACTGAGTTTGCGTTGACCCATTTCGATCAAACGTCGCCCTACAGATACTACCGTTTTCGTTCAACCCTGAAGCTTGACAATTTTTTCGCGTAGATTTACGTTTCAAACGTTGCACGTTTTGTCGAGAAGTTGTCGCGTTTCTGGCTCGCTGATTGGCTGAAAAATAACGGTCAAAACAGCAGCCAATCAGCGAGCGAGAAATGCGACAACTTCTCGACAAAACGTGCACGTTTGAAAACTTAAACCTACGCGAAAAAGTCGTCACGCTTCAGGATTGAACGAAAATGGTAGTATCCTATCGGGATCTTCTCGCAAATCCACGCGACTCGCGCATGGTTAAACGAGGTCAAGATCATTTCTCTGGTAAAAGGGCGCATTGAGCGAGCTGTAGAACTCGGTTAGCTTGCTCTTCTTCAACTAGAGCTATTGTGAATCCTTCAATTGAAATGGGGAAAAATCGAGAAGGAATTAAAATAAGGAGCTTGTAATATTTATTTTCCCATCGTCGATTTCCCGCCCCCAGCTGCCCTACTTTTCAGTTTCAATACTGCTGAGATGTTATGTAACACTCGTATCCCTGATCATGGCGTATACACAGGAACATTCTGAAGAAACCCATCCGCACGGGAAAAGCTAAATTTCCCATGGTATAAGAATAGGAAGGGTTCGGATCTCCCATGGCTATTCATGGTAATTCCGAACACTTCCCATGCGTGTGCCTTGGGAAATTCAGCTTTTCCCATGTATGGGTTTCTGCAAGCCGATATTCCCCGTGATACAAGCCCATATTAGAAACGCATTTGATTTGTATCTTTATTTAGTCATTTTATTATTATTATTTTAACAGATTTCTTTTATTCATGCAATAGTAGATCCATCTGTGCTAGAAGGCACGTACTTATCCGTTATATAATAACTACCAGTAATTCATTGGACGAAATACACCGTGTTGTGCTCCAACATGCAAGTGGTTTGACAACGGGTTTGGCACGATATTGTTGTGCTTGTGCGCCCAATATTGTTTATTTTAACGATGATAATCCACCTTAATTCTACAAGAGTCCATTACTACAGAGTCGGAATCTTGTATTAGCGTTGTTCCAATCAGAGTCAGAAAATGTCTATTTTTAGTAACACATTTTTCCTTTTCTGTGTGCCTACATTTCCCGTATGGCTTCGAGGTGCTTATGTTGCGTATAGCAGTGACCTACAAGTTGGGTAACTACAAGTCTATGTTCAATGTTATGGCAAAATGTGTTTCTAAAATAGACACATTTATGACGCTGATCAGGGGGAACATGGGAGATTGCTACTCTTAGTAATGAGCTCTTGATTCTAATATGACTCGATTTGTTGGTTTCAAAGTCTCCCAGAATTCTGTGTGCAGGTTGAACTAAATAAAATAGCTTTCGAGTCAGCTTAAAATTCCTATTATACAACTATAAAGTCAATGCCAAGGCAGTAAATGTGCCTTGCTCTCAATGGAAGCGCTTCCCTCTCCGTGATAAATCCCTAGCCTCGCATAACAATAAACCCCGGCTTGCACTTGTTCTTGCGTATGACGTGGAAGTTCTGGTCGAGTTGCAGCAAGTCGCCGTTTAGCTGGGCCGTATGGAGATGAGCCGCGCGAGAGCCTGGTGTCGAGTCACGTGACGCTGTGCCGGGAGGGTGGTGCGGGTGGGAACACCAATCACAGTCGCGTTACCCTGGTAACAAGAGTATATATGAATACCATGATGTGCATTTCACTTAGGGAAATCAGCTAGTTCTTTGATGAAAAATATCGAAATGCACGGAAAAGATAAAATAAAATAAAATAAAATTTCACATACTATAATTCTTGTTTAATGTTTGGAGTAAACTGCGCAATTTAGACGGTTGTTGTCTCCCAAGTATACGGTCGGGGGCTATGCGCACAGACAGCCTATAGCAGCCTGAAGTCACCGGCATGCAGTAAGATATATTTTTTAGGAAGAACTCAGGTGAATTAAGGCTTGGCTTTCGAATAAAATAGCATAAAATTATATTTTGCAATAGCACTTTTGCTATTTGACATATCATGTTCATCTGTCTATGGGAGGTACATATCAAGACCCGTGACGTTTTGATGGGGATAAAATTTCATTTCAAGGGTCACGTGACCTTAAGGGAGCTAAATGAATTTTCGAAAATGGGGAGTACTTAGCATTATAATAGCTAAGTGAAATATATATTATTTATGAGAGGGTTAGGGTAGCTATATGAAATAGACTTTGCAGGTTGACTACCGCTACTTGGGAAGGAGATATTTAGGAAAATCTCATATGTAAATTAGGTCACGTGACCTGTTTTGCAGGATATCTCACTTTCTGAAAGGTTTTTCCAAACTTCAAAAACTATTCCTTAAAGTACTCATGGAAAGGAGCAAAATGAATGGTAATTTGTAGTATCCTATATTTTCCTTGTACTCCCCATTTTAATTGAAAAATTTGGCTCAAATTCCAGTGCTAGCTTGTCACGTGACTACTCTTTGTACCAGAACAGGTATCAAATGTGTTGGATTCAAGGTTTTCTATTAATACATACCAAAACATTTGATATTCCATTAGTTTGTACGATGAAATGTCTTAAAAAATTTATTGAGCAAATTGGTGTCTAGCCAAGCCTTAATCTGCCTGAGAATATTTTATGTAAAGCACGAAGGAAATACAACAGTTTGAATATTATACTCAACTATAGTAACTGAGTGCCAATTAAGCACAATCCAAAGTTTGATTGATCGTTAACTTAACCACGTATTTGAAAATAGTGCGGTATAATTATCTTCATAAGTCCCTGGCTAGAGTGAGTGGATCGTGTAAATGTTATGCTTGATTCAAAGGGAATTTCTGCAGAAACCCATCCGTGGGAAAAGCTGAATTTCCCAAGGCACACGTCATGGGACGTGTTCAGAATTCCGAACACTTCCCCATCTTCTACCATGGGAATTCAGCTTTTCCCATGGATAGGTTTCTGCAGAAATTCCCTGTGATTGTATACAAGGCATCATTTCTTACCGGTTTGATTTTCTTGGAAATCTTCGTGATAAAAGATAGCAAATCACGTATTTCGACGTCGAGTGTGCGAAGTGTTGACACCACCCCTGACGAGTTGGGGATGGTCTTGAAATCCTTGATTGACTGGCGAAGCAGAGGTAGAAACTGCTGTAGAAGACCTTTGTTGTTTTGAAGAACTTGGAACACAGAGTGATTTTGCCCCTTTAGTCTCATCGGTAACGGAACTAGAGGAATGGTCGCCGCGGAAGAGGACGATGGACGCCAGGTACGAATCTGAAAACGAAACAGAATTATAAAAGCTCAAATCAGCCAATCAGCAAAGGCCCTCAAATGGCCGCCACCAGAGTCTCCACTGCAAGCGCGCTGGGTTCGAGATTGACTAAAACATGTTCGACATCGTTTCGATCCATATGTTAACAGTTGCGAAGTTTCAGAAAAATTCATTCAAACAGTTTGCTCCGTAATATTCTGATTGGCGAAGGATTGGATACGTTAGTGTCTTGGTGTTGACTGTCGTACACCTGTCGTATCTGTCTCATCAGTCGACTGTGAAACAATGAAAATTGGAATTATTCTTTTGTTACACGGTCGACTGATGAGACAGATACGACAGATAAGATTATATGGAAACTAGGCTTTAGTCTACAAATTTACAGTCAAACATTGTTGGCGCAAACATTTGTTTTCATGCCTGTCAAATTCTCTGTCTCGCTTACCAGGTTGTCATAGGCTATGCGAGTGTGGCCTTGTAATAGATGAACATTTGGCACTAGAGAATCCAGGAGCATAGTCATGAACTTGCCAACATTGCAGTGCACAGAAGAACGACTGATAGATGGGCGTGCTTGGACCGAACTGACGGACAGGGCAACAACTTGAATCAGTAAGAACACTGAAATGTAGCGTCAGAAATATTATTATTGACAAGGGAGTGAGTTGTAAAAATTGGTGAACATGCAGCTCTTATAAAATTAAACTTTAAAAATGCTTGAAATGATAATCTCTGCATAATTATCTCTTGTCATCATCTACTATCATCATCATTATCATTATAATTACAGTTCATTAAAAATACGAACGTGATACTTACAATTCAGATAACTCTTCATGGCAAAAGCGATTTCTAGTATCTCGAATTCTTTACGTTAAACTTTTGTGAAGTAATTTCGGTGTAAAACTTTCTAACCTCTCCATTTGTGGTTTCGATTATATATAGTGTAAAAAACATCACATTGTATTTTTGGAGAGTACTTACCTTATCCTGCTAGGGGTAGGGAAGGACATTCCTCTTTCCCGTCCATTCTGCGTGATTTCCCCTTTTTGTAATTCATTCACTTCCATTTAGTTTTTGCTGTCCTCCCATTCTTGTTAACCGAGTCAGACTGACAAGAATAATACTTCGCTTCACAAGAAAGGGGGATTTGAAACTACTTCCTAAACAAACAGCTCAGTATGAAAACAAACAGAAATCTGCTATATTGGGCATCCCATTTGGATTGAATGAAATTTACTGGATGTTGTATTCTCGTATATTTTGTATTTTGTTTCGCTACATAAGTACTACCGTGCTAAATTGTTTCTGTAAACATAATAACAGCTATTTTCTAGTAATACTAGTAGTAGCATTATTTTGCTTCATAGTAGCATTATTTTGCTTCAAAATTCAATTCAACTTCTTTAAAATTACCCTTACATTTCACATTTGCATCACGAATTTTTACTTAGGTATTCGTCAGTTCCTGCTTTGTCTTTATATTTGACATTTTTTCTTTTGGTTTTAAACGGGGACGTACATCATACGTGTCTGTCATAATGCAATTTGTGTTTATTTCCACTCTTAAAATTTGATTCCCACTTCTCCCATTTTTCATGTAATCGATTTGACTTCCGTATGTTTTCACTTCCTTTCGGATACTGTAAAAAAGATTCTAATCAAATATTAAATGGGAGATTTAAGAAATTTGCTATAAATACATAAAAATGCGAAAGGGACGAATATATGTTATTTCTCGTTTCAATTATTAATGTGACAAACTAACTGTGGATTGATTTACGATCTACTTCCGGTTTTTTAAACAATGCCTTGGTCAGCAGTTTATAGAGCAGGTGTACGATGTTGTGGATATTTCTGTGAAGAAGTTGAGTAGAGCTCTTAATGCTTAAATCTTTTTTAAATCTGTTAAAACTATGAGTTCTATACGTGCCAGCGTTTCTCAGAAGTGACTTTGTCATTAGGAATATTAGGAATCAAATTCTCACGAGACATAACACTGGTTTTCACATGTCGGGAACCGTCGGGAACGATCGGGGATTCTCGACCACTGATCCCCGTCAATCCCAGTTTTACTACTGAAAACTCATATCGACTGAATGGGATGCGATCGGGAAAATAGATTTCCCGATTGCATCACTGACGATCGTCGAAGTCGCCGATCCGCGAAGCCGTGTTTTCGTATGTCGGGAACTGACTGGGATGGACGGGAAACAAGCCATCGCCGACCATCCCCGACAGTCCCGACATGTGAAAACCAGCCTTTGTGTCCTGTCTCAAGGTATACCATCTCTGCCTGATTTAAAAATCAATAGATAATAAACATTGGTTACGTTAACGGCAGTCATTTGAGAACCTTTGCTGATTGGCTGAACAAACAGCGCGCATGCGTACATAAAACCAGGTTTATCTCGCTTTATAGAAAATATATCTGGCTAAATAAGCCCAACGACGTTTGTTTGGTATCGTCTTTTCAATCTACGCCATAGACCTCTACGCTCTATCTAGACCTCTACGCTCTATCTAGACCTCTACGCTCTATCTAGACCTCTACGCTCTATCTAGACCTCTACGCTCTATCTAGACCTCTACGCTCTATCTAGACCTCTACGCTCTATATCTAGACCTCTACGCTCTATCTAGACCTCTACGCTCTATCTAGACCTCTACGCTCTATCTAGACCTCTACGCTCTATCTAGACCTCTACGCTCTATCTAGACCTCTACGCTCTATCTAGACCTCTACGCTCTATCTAGACCTCTACGCTCTATCTAGACCTCTACGCTCTATCTAGACCTCTACGCTCTATATCTAGACCTCTACGCTCTATCTAGACCTCTACGCTCTATCTAGACCTCTACGCTCTATCTAGACCTCTACGCTCTATCTAGACCTCTACGCTCTATCTAGACCTCTACGCTCTATCTAGACCTCTACGCTCTATCTAGACCTCTGCGCTCTATCTAGACCTCTACGCTCTATCTAGACCTCTACGCTCTATCTAGACCTCTACGCTCTATCTAGACCTCTACGCTCTATCTAGACCTCTACGCTCTATCTAGACCTCTACGCTCTATCTAGACCTCTACGCTCTATCTAGACCTCTACGCTCTATCTAGACCTCTACGCTCTACAGCTCAATTTTAAGCATAAACAGCGCCATCGGCTGTCACCAGAGCCGAGTCCCTCGCGGGGTCAGGGAGCAACGGGCTCTGGTGACGAGAATGTTTTGATTCTTAGTACAACATCAACAACTGAACATTTCATTTTCCCTTTATTCTTGATTCCTAAAAGGAAGCCCTTTTTGCATGCATAGCTAATATAGTTCGTCTTTCACTAAGTGTGATCTAAACACTATTTAACACGCTTTTAAACCTATCAGATATTCCACAAATTGCTTTTCGGACCTTATATTGATATTAAAAATGGAACACCTTCCTTGTCCTTCTCTGCACTAGCCCCCCCGGGGAGGGGGGACCCCCCGACGGGGGTGCTCGTCGGAACTTTCGTTTTTATCCCTAAAAGGTACCAAACATGGCGTCGCTTAGTTGATTTTGACCCCTAAAAGGTACCAAACATGGCGTCTTTAGTTGATTTTCCCTCGTAATTTTCTCGCGTATTTTTGTACAGGAAAAATACGTCTGAAATTCATGCTACCAACAAGTGTGATTTGCTTGATTTGCTAGAACGGACCTCTAACAGGTACCTATCTGGAAAAAATTACACGTTTTCGAGTTTTACCCCCTAAAAGGTACCGGAGGCCTGATTTTAAACCCAAAAGGTACGACGAGCACCCCCGCCCCAAAAATATGGGAGTTTCCCCCCCCCCCCCCCCCCCCCCCCCCCCCCCCCCCGGGCACTAGCCTACGTAGCAAGCGTTTCCGTGGAGGTTTAGGATCAGAGAAAAGCCTCAAAGTACGACAGAATTTTGATGATTTAGCCGCACGAAATATGAGACGAGGGCAAAAATGGAAAGAAGTGGAGAGGTAGAGGTTTTCTCTGACCTTGGGTGTGACCTCTGAGCCCCACGTGAAACGTATGCTACGCGCAGGCTATCTCTTCACCCTACACTTGGTTATAGGCCGTTATCACGCAAATTGATTAATAATCTTTAATAGTTATCTGAAAATGAAATCCAGTAGTCAATTCTACACATCCGTATTAGTAAAACTGCAATCAAAAGAATTACTTGAAAACTGGCTGAGATATGAATTTTCAAAACTTCATATTCTGGCTTTTTTTTGCAAGAAATGTATGGGAAAATACATCGAAACGAGACTGGACGGGCATGGATGCCCGTCCAGCCTCGACTTGACGTATTTGCCCACACATTCCTTTGTAAAAAAGTAAGCCAGATACGAAGATTTGAAAATTCCTCAGCCAGTTCAAGTAATTCTTTTGAAACTTTGCAGTTTTGCTAATACGGATGTGTAGAATTTGAAAACTAGATTTCATTTTCAGATAACTATTAAATATTATATTAATCAATTTTGCGTGATAACGGCCTATAGGACTCACAATATTCCATACACTCTCTATCACCCTCATTATGTCCCTGTGTTGTAGAAGAACTTCTACGTGCGGCGCGGCTTTCCTAGGAACAGAGAATAACGGCATATAGCAACAGTTACGCTTTCCACAGGAAATTTCTGCAGAGTGTTTGGAATTCATTGGGACTCATCCATGGGAAAGCCGAACACTTCCTTTTTTGTGTTATCGGAAATTCAGCTTTTCCAGTGAATGGGTTAATTTTCTGCAGTTGACGCTTACTGTGTTCTGCTGGATAAACAGGGAAATTAAGGGATATTCCGTCCAATATTCACGGGATGGCGCATGTCGTTTATGTGTATAACGCTGGGCATGCTGCGTTCTTAAATATGCGTGCCACTCCTTAATCGTGGTCATTTCAACGCTACTCCCGGCCTGGGCAGAGTATGTGTGCGACCCGCCCTCCTCCCCTGGTAGCGGTTGACATCTTGACCCGACTTCGCTGCATACTCATTACCTTTGCAGTCGCGAGTCCTTCCCATAACTTAGTCTTCTGCGACTAGTTAATGAGTATGCAGTGAAAAAGAGTAACTATTCCCTGTCACGCGTCACGCAGAATAGATATTGCGTTACTCACTGATAACGTTGAGAGTGTAAGTATGGTTCATTGATCCATATTCATTGGACACCATACATGTATATTTGCCAGTGTCCGTCAGTTTTAGATTCTTCAGCTTCAGATACCATTGCCGTCCCTTGATCTCTTTACCATTTTTCATCCAGCAGTATTTTATAGGTGGCGTGCCTGTTGCTTGTCAACGGAGTCTTACGCTAAAACCGACGGGTCTGGCAATAAATGATCGTCGCCTCATCTTAGCCGAGTTACGGAATGTTGGCGGAACTTAAAAAATCAAAATAAGAACAAAGTGAGCAAAATAAACTGGTCCTTTTTTATCGACGCACCCTGAATCTCGAGTAGCCTTTATCCACCTTATTCCCTTTGTTCTGTGAACCAATCGATCTCTGGTTGGCACATTAATAACAATGGATGACATCAGCGTGAACAGCGCTATAGGGCTCTTCAGGCGTTGACGACTCACCTCCTTTATTCGGCACCTTTGGGGCGATGATCTGGAGACGCGGCTTTCCTAAGAGTACAGAGAACAACAGCAAACGTTACGCGTTCTGGTGGATAAAGAGGGATTAGGGGGTAGAGAGGTCAAACATGTACAGTAGTAGCAAACCCCTAGATTATCAATGAGCTTCTCACGTTATATCCGCCAAATGTTCGCTCTCTATGAATAGATAGTCTAGAGGTTAACATTCATGGGACGTTTGCTAGTCGTTTTCATGGCTTTTTGCCTACCGCAGCACTCATTTTGTACCGTGCGCCGTCACGCCAGTTTCGGCAGCTACTATACTACATTTAGGACTGCTATCCCCTGTCACGCTTCACGCAGAATAGATATTGCGTTACTCACTGATAACGTTGAGAGTGTAGGTATGGTTGATTGATCCATATTCATTGGACACCATACATGTATATTTGCCAGTGTCCGTCAGTTTTAGATTCTTTAGCTTCAGATACCATTGCCGTCCCTTGATCTCTTTACCATTTTTCATCCAGCGGTATTTTATAGGTGGCGTGCCTGTTGCTTGGCAACGGAGTCTTACGCTAAAACCGACGGGCCAGGCAATAATGATCGTCGCCTCATCTTAGCCGAGTTACGGAATGTTGGCGGAACTTAAAAAAATAAAATAAGAACAAAGTGAGCAAAATAAACTGGTCCTTTTTCATCGACGCACCCTGAATCTCGAGTAGCCTTTATCCACCTTATCCCCTTTGTTCTGTGAACCAATCGATCTCTGGTTGGCACAATAATAACAATGGATGACGTCAGCGTGAACAGCGCTATAGGGCTCTTCAGGCGTTGACGACTCACCTCCTTTGTTCGGCACCTTTGGGGCGATGATCTGGAGACGCGGCTTTCCTAAGAGTACAGAGAACAACAGCAAACGTTACGCGTTCTGGTGGATAAAGAGACCTTGAAATGAGTAGTAAGAATAGAGACCTTGAAATAGACCTACAAGGTCTTGCTAACAAAACAATACTGCGTAGTAGCGCCAAGAGTGGATTAACCCACTCTTGGTAGTAGAATGCACGAGGAGGGGCAAGACCTAGATACTTCATATATAGTACATCCTACTGTACTTCTGTAGATCCTCGTTCTATAAGGCATTGGGAGAGATTTATACACTATAATGAGCCATATATGAAGTAGCTACATGTCAAGAAGGTTAAATTGGCTGCTATGCTATGCAACTGCTTTTAAATTCAAAACGACGAGCTGGCGATTGGTTCACTAAATTCCCCGTTCCGTCCTGACTAATGTCGGTTAGTGTACCGGGAATCTGATCAACTGTAAAGGGTGCATCCTCGGGGCGTCATCGGGTAGGACAGGTACAGGAGATCTGAGAATTTTTTCCCTCTTTTCCCCTGCCCTCCTCCCTCTCATCCCATATTGCGCACCCCTCTCTCCCATCCCATATTGCGCGCCCCTCCCCCCTCCCATCCATATTGCGCGACCCCCCTCCCTCCCATCCCATATTGCGCGACCCCCTCCCTCCCATCCCATATTGCGCGCCCCTCCCCCTCCCATCCCATATTGCGCGACCCCCCTCCCTCCCATCCCATATTGCGCGACCCCTCTCCCTCCCATCCCATATTGCGCGCCCCCTCTCCCTCCCATCCCATATTGCGCGACCCTCCCCCTCCATCCCATATTGCGCGACCCTCCCCCTCCCATCCCATATTGCGCGACCCTCCCCCTCCCATCCCATATTGCGCGACCCCTCTCCCTCCCATCCCATATTGCGCGCCCCTCCCCCTCCCATCCCATATTGCGCGCCCCTCTCCCTCCCATCCCATATTGCGCGACCCCTCTCCCTCCCATCCCATATTGCGCGCCCCCTCTCCCTCCCATCCCATATTGCGCGCCCCTCCCCCTCCCATCCCATATTGCGCGCCCCTCCCCCTCCCATCCCATATTGCGCGCCCCTCCCCCTCCCATCCCATATTGCGCGACCCCTCTCCCTCCCATCCCATATTGCGCGCCCCTCCCCCTCCCATCCCATATTGCGCGCCCCTCCCCCTCCCATCCAATATTGCGCGCCCCTCTCCCTCCCATCCCATATTGCGCGCCCCTCCCCCTCCCATCCCATATTGCGCGCCCTCCCCTCTCCCATCCCATATTGCGCGCCCCTCCCCTCTCCCATCCCATATTGCGCGCCCCTCCCCTCTCCCATCCCATATTGCGCGCCCCTCCCCTCTCCCATCCCATATTGCGCGCCCTCCCCCTCTCATCCCATATTGCGCGCCCTCCCCCTCTCATCCCATATTGCGCGCCCCTCCCCCTCCCATCCCATATTGCGCGCCCCTCACCTCTCCCATCCCATATTGCGCGCCCCTCCTCCTCCCATCCCATATTGCGCGCCCCTCACCTCTCCCATCCCATATTGCGCGCCCTCCCCCTCTCATCCCATATTGCGCGCCCCTCCCCCTCCCATCCCATATTGCGCGCCCCTCACCTCTCCCATCCCATATTGCGCGCCCCTCCCCTCTCCCATCCCATATTGCGCGCCCCTCTCCCTCCCATCCCATATTGCGCGCCCCTCCCCCTCCCATCCCATATTGCGCGCCCCTCCCCTCTCCCATCCCATATTGCGCGCCCCTCCCCTCTCCCATCCCATATTGCGCGCCCCTCCCCTCTCCCATCCCATACTGTGCGCCCCTCCCCTCTCCCATCCCATACTGTGCGCCCCTCCCCTCTCCCATCCCATATTGCGCACCCCTCCCCTCTCCCATCCCATATGCGCGCCCTCCCCCTCGCATCCCATATTCCCATCACTAAATTCCCCGTTCCGTTCTGACTAATGTCCCTGAGGATGGTGATGTAGACTGGCGCTACAAATATTCCAACGCTGACATTCTGCTACTCACCCACTCCATACCGATCCGTACGTTTTACCTTCAACAACACCTAAAATACATCGCCCATGTCACTCGTCTCCCTAACTCTTCACTCCAAAAACAGATTCTTTTTCGAACTAATAAAAAACCGTACAGCCGTGATAAATGGAAACGATATGAATCGCTTACTGACCTACCAAAAGAACAACTTCAACGAGAAATGCAGGTCAAGGAGAAGTTCTTGCAGCTGCTGGCAAGGGCAGTCGGCACCCCCACCTGCTGAAACAGTGGAGGGGGAAACACGATGATGATGATGCGCGCCTCGTTTTTCGTCGTCCCGGCGCGTCCTAACAGATAAAACATGTGACGTTGCTGTTAACCTTTGAGTATCAAATTTGTTTTTATCACGGCCTGAATCACGACTGCCGTACGAAAGGATGCATATAATATGAGAATGCGTTTCTTACGACGGCAGCTTTAATACCTCCGTTTGTATCGCGCGTTGGAGAATCCGAGTTCTTAGGGCTCTGGACACTCGCTCCTAAAATGAAAAAACAGAATATTTTAATAACGGCATTAAAATTTCGGGTGACCCTCTCCGATATAAGCTCTCTTAGCCCGAGCCGATAAATGTTAAGTTCATAAAGGTTTGCAGTGGGTTTAGTGCCATAAATATGGAGCTCTCGTGTTCTTACCAATGTCTATTATCAATAAGTAATAAGTGACGAAGTAGATGATGAAGATATTTTGAGCTTTGAAAGCCAGCGCGCCAACACGAGAACGTCTCGCCGCCGACATCTTGTTTTGTTTTCTTGCGCAAAACCGGAAAATGGGGGTCAGAAAGGATTTTGTTTTGCCTCATATCATTTATCGCATTCTTGACATCTTGACTCCTGCGCAGCGATGGGGGAGCCTGAGATGACCGAGCACGCAGTGCAGCTAAAATATCGCAATGGATTGTGGTAGCAATTATGGCCGATATTTTTTCCCACAACTCCATATGCGAGCATTTTTACCACAATTCCATGTAAAAGAAGGAAAAACCAACACAGAAACGCAAGATTTGCCAACGTTTCGGACCTTTATTTCGGTCCTTCTTCAGGGCGACTAAAACCGTTACAGAAATCACGTATATATACACAAATGCGCGCGCGCACAAGGTTGCGCGCGACACAAACAAGATAGAGAATACGGGATAATAAAAGGGCTGAGTTCTAGAGTTCCTCTCTGATATTCAGGCCATTTGGGACCATGGTTTTCAGTGTGTCCATCCAATAGCCCTCAACACCTGTGAGGTCTCTAGAGTTAGTAACCCGCTTGATGCATTTAATCTTCAGATCTTCTAGAGTGTGTCCCGCGTTGCTTGTGTTGAAATGAGCAGCGACGGGGTTGGTATCCGCATATTTAACCCGAAGGGATCCAGAAACACATTGCTGTTTGCTCACCTTTGATTTTTAAGAAGAATACCACAATTCCATGCAAACGTTCGCCAGTGTGTAGCGCGTGCAAGCGTTGTACGGAGAAAACTTCATTTATTGACAAAGTTACTGCGACACTTTGGTTTTCAGGGGCGGCGGGGCACCCTAAAAAGTGGGGGTACCAAAGAGGCAAAAAATGAAGTGCACACGTAATTTCGCTTTTTTATAGCTGCCCAACCGGAACTAGTGTCCGGGGTGGATAGTTTTAGCGGATGGCACAGTCCTTGTAAATCAAAAAGTTCCTGTAAATTACCAGTGTTCAAGACAGTAGGTATCCCTTGCTGAAAATATCACACTTCTCCGGTGATGCATAATTTTTTTAGGCGGTTCTGATACTCGCTATAGTCTCTATGATCCATTTTAATTGTTTTTGGCGCGATTTCCGGGTTCCCTGTGTAGAACTCGTGACTGTCACTGACTGTCACTTGTTCGTCGGCTTCTGCGTCCTGTTGTTTTCAGTTTCAGGAGAGAAACGCTCGCAAGGACGCTCTACTTCGAATGGCCTGTATTTAAGGTATGCGCTTTTTCTTTAGTAGTTTGTTGATGATTTCATGCTTGTAATCAAGGAAGAAAAATGGAACGTCCTGCTTGTATGGTTTGGTTTTTAATCAAGCGAGATTACAAATTGAGAACCATTCAAAATACAAACTCACGAGATGAGAGTCTCGAAAACGTAACTTAAGCTTAAAGCTTAACTTTATATCAGCATGACATTTCTACATTTATTTCAGTTTATTTGCCAGAATGTCCGATCTTGTTCCACCATGTTCGCTCCTATCTTTGTTCATTCAGTTTCTGGACCTGGACGTATTTTGGACGTATTTTGTTGTTTGTTCCGGACATTTCTGACATTTCTTGTATAAACACTACAGTATGAGTGAGACTGAAGTTCCTCGTACGGCAGTGTTTTGTAAAACAGACCTATAGATATTTCATTATCCCCTCTTGAAGAAGAATTATAGACATTTTGGTGTACAATGGCGGGGGTCGTGTAAAGGTCGAATTTGTTTGTACATGCACTGCACGCAACAATGTGGATAGAGAACCGAATTGCTTCTCCTGTCACAGGAAACCTATTGCTGCCACCTGCCTTCCAATCTTGTAGCTCATTATAAACCATGTGTGTGTGTGTAATTCCCAATTGATCGTCCTGTGACTAGTTCTGCCACTGAAGCTGTGTACCAGGAAATATCAGCTTCTTTATAAAGGTTAATGGCTGAAAAAAATAATTTAACACTTTGTATCTCTTTCAGGAATTTGGGGAAAAAATGAAGAAGACCATAGCCATGTTGCTTTGCCTTCTAGTCTTTGTTACCATGGCAATGCCACTGTCTGCCCAGTACAAGCCAACTTGGGAGTCCTTAGATTCCCGACCAAACCCTACCTGGTATGACGAGGCCAAGTTTGGCATCTTTATGCATTGGGGAGTTTACTCTGTTCCAAGTTTTGGCTCAGAATGGTTCTGGAAATACTGGCATGATGGCTCAGAGCCCTATGTAAACTTCATGAAGAAGAATTACCCCCCTGGATTCTCATATGCAGAGTTTGCTCCCATGTTTAATGCTGAGTTCTTTGATCCAGATATATTTTCAGAGTTGGTTGCAAAATCTGGAGCAAAGTAAGTTTTGGTAACTTTTTTTATCATCAGTGATTTTATTTTTACTTTATTATTATAATATAGTGACTTTGCATTAATATTTATCTTTTTCTTCACTTTTCCCACTGTAAATGTTGCTAATTTTGTGGTGTTCCATTGTATTGATAATATGTTCACTTTTCCATTTAAAAAAGATTCCATTAACCTATGGGCCAGGTAGGCTATTTTGTTCTATGGTAATTCTCAAGTTTAAATTATTTCTCTTTGAAAGGTACTTTGTGTTGACTAGTAAGCACCATGAGGGATGGACCAACTGGAGGTCAAATGTCTCTTGGAACTGGAACTCTGTAGATAATGGGCCACACAGAGATCTCATTGGTAAGAACTACCCCATAGAATACATGAAAATAACTCAACCCACTGGAAAACCTGTTTATGGTCTCAAAACTGACACCCAATATACCTGCCTACCCAATAGAATACACAAGGTCAGGTGATCATAAACCACTGTATTTAATAGAGTATTTTCTGCAAATTAATGATAGTAAGAGTTGTATTTTCTGCCTGTTCCAAAGACAAGCAAAAAATGTAATTAGACCTCTATTTGACTCAATACAGTAGTGCTAGTAAAGAAATTGGTAAAATATTTAATATTTTTAGTTTAGAAATTCTAAAGTTAATAGTATTTTATTTTCTATTGTGTGTTTCCAAAAAATATCCATACCCCCCTTACGGAAGGGATTGGAAATTCCAGAGGGGTGGGTGGGGGGTGGGGGGGGGGGGGTCAATTTACCTGAGGGGAGGGGGGTTCATTTCTCAACACCCTTCCGTGGGGGGGGGGGTATGGATATTTTTTGGAAACACACATTCTGTTTTAGGCGAGCTGGCAAATTCTTTTCGTACAAAGACTAATGTAACATTTGGTTTGTATCATTCACTGTTTGAGTGGTTCAATCCATTGTACTTGAAAGACAGGGAAAATGGCTACAAGACCCAAACTTATGTCAATGTAGGTGTCCATTATTTGCCTTCTGTCAGTTTGAAAGGTTTTGCCAATACACAACTTTGCTAATACGTGGAATAACTCGGGCCAAGCCCCTAGAGGAGCAGGTAACAAAAGAAGGAAGCCACGGTCAAACAAGGCTGTTCATTTCATTCATTTTGTTATTTGTCCCTGAGGAGCATGGTGACTAGACATTTCATACATCAGCAAAATTGTGTATTAGAATGATCAACTTCTTATTCATTTATTTTTGGGAAGCACAAATGCATTTATTACACAGCCTCTTAGAAAAAATATTTTTTACTGTTAGGCATTACTCTTGTTTAGAATGGTCTGCTTACCAGCTCTAGCCTCCTGTGGAAATGTTGCTTTCAGGAGAGCTGGCAAGCAAGCTAATCATAAATCTTAGTTATAGTCCATGAACCTCTCCCGAATGCTGTCCTTCATTACAACACCACATTTTTAGCATTCTCATTCCAAAACCTCCTCTATTTTGATGGTTGTTAGGAAGCTCTGGCAGACAATCAGGGGGTGACTCTGATTGGCTAGTATTGTGGTGCAGCCTTTTTAAATCAAATGAGCAAATGACATACAGTAGATGTATATGCCATGGATGACCCAGATTTGACTCTGGTTTGTATGATACCCGAGCCTAGCTAGATAGTGTAGTCAACTTGACTGAGAGGCTCTGTGGACATCATGTATTGGGTATTATAGCAGAGGTCCTTCGTGTGCCAAAGGCCCGCGCAAGCGGAAATAATGTCTAGGCATAACTATGGAGTTGATTTTGAAACGTCACAGGCTTTCTTCCTCATTTTGCTCACGTTATTGATGGCATCAAGTGCAATGATTAGGGCGTTGGAAAGGTATCGCCCAAAAGATGAATGTGTCCAAGTTTGGTCACCATAGGTGCTTCCCTTCTTGAGATATATCTCGGGATGGGATGAGCCTCAGACAACCAAATTTGGGTGAAGTTATCTTAGTGGCAAGGGGGATGTAACTGCATGGTCACTTGGTATGACGTCATCGATGGCATCATCATAGGAAGAAATGATATATCTCGAGAAGGGATGAACCTCAGACAACCAAACTTGGGTGAAGTTATATTAGTGGCGAGGGGGGTGTAACTGCATGGTCACATGGTATGACGTCATCGATGACATCATAATAGAAGAAAAATGATATATCTCAGGAACGGATGAACCTCAGACAACCAAACTTGGGTGAAGTTATCTTTGTGGCAAGGGGGATGCAACTGCATGGTCTCGTGTTATGACATCATCGATGACGTCATAATAGAAGAAAAATGATATTATCTTGGGAAGGGATGAACCTCAGAGAACCAAACTTGTTGTCTAAGTGGCAAGGGGAGTGCAAGTGCATGGTGACGTGGTATGATGTCATCGATGATGTCATCATAGGAGAAAAATATTACATCTCGGAAAAACACTGCAAGTTGCAAGGCTATTTATGTACAATGGCAATCTTCTTGTCTTGTTAAAAAAATTGCCTTGCCTTCTTGGGAACATCAAGAAAATCACATCTGTGTGCAAAATGACTGAACAATGAATCAATACTGTTACAGCATGGACATGGCACAGAACATGCTGTAACTTTTTACAGCGATACAAATTTAATCTGCTGTAACAGCTAAAGGAAGATGGCATGTTGTTTTCACAGGACATTCTGATGCCCCAGCTATACGACATGGTGAACACATACAAACCCGAGTACATATGGTCTGATGGAGACTGGGATGCACCTGATAGTTACTGGGATAGCAAGCAGTTCCTTGCATGGCTCTATAACCAAAGGTCAGTATTGAATAACTAAGGAAGCCATTAGTCCATTAGTGTTACAGATACATTCACCAAAATGTTTTTCTCTGGTGATACTGCTCAAAAAAGCTGAAATCTTGAAAATTAGTCAAGGTATGTACCAGTAAAGCAGACAGAGTCTTGTGCCAGTAATGCTTTTGTGTGCACAGCCTTGTAACATACAATTGTTCCATGTGAGAGCTAGCAACCATTTTTGTTTGCTTTTGTGTGTTTCCAGCCCTGTGAAGGACACTATACTTGTGAATGACCGATGGGGAAGTGGATGCATGTGTCATCACGGATCTGTCTACACCTGCTCTGATCGTTACAATCCTGGTAGGACTCGGACAGGTTAAATCAAGCTAAAGGAAAGAGCAATTAGTTGTATTAAGAAAGCAAAGTTGGCTCAAGTTACCACTGTGATACTGAATCAGCTATAGGTTGGGACAGAGGAAAGTTTCTTTCAGTTCAGGTCATGTTCAAAACTGGTTCATCTTGTGAATTGAACTTTGTGTTTCATGTCTTTCGGATGAGACAATAAACCAAGTTCCCACCCTGCGTTTACTACCCTCTAATAATAACCAACTGAGAGCCATCTAGCAATGACCATCATTGGTATATATGCTTATTGGTACCTGGCTGGCAGTAGCATGGGTTTGAAAAGTCCCCATTCTCATTGATTCTCTTGTTTAGTTTGAGCTGATCTGTGCAGGGGAAGGGTTGAGTTCGTCAGCTGCTCTAATTTTTGCATTTCATTTTCACATTAAAATTTTGTCCTGACATAATGCTATGATTGTTTGATATGGTTTTAGGTCATCTTGTGAAACACAAGTGGGAGAATGCTATGACGGTGGACAAGATGTCTTGGGGATTCCGTCGCAACATGGATATCAATGACATGTTGACCACAGAGGAGCTCATTGCAGAACTTGTTAGCACTGTCAGGTATGCTTGGGTTGGAGATTATTTTCTTGTGTGTGCGAAACTGTAGAGTATAGGTAAGGCCAGTGACGTGATGGTGCCAATCTTGTACAGTACTGCTTTTGAACGAGCCTTTTAAAAATACTCCACAGAAACAAAACTAAAACACAAAATCATCAAATATTTGGCACCATGCCAGGCAGTGCCCGGTTGCAACCTTGATGCTAGGGATTTTAAAAACACAAAGAGTGCCCAAACGGGGAGGAAGTGCTACACACACTGTAGGAGTAATCTTGACTCCGCGATTTGTCTCCGCGATATTTTGCCTCCGCGATTTGTCGCGCACATACATTTCAAGTGAATCAAGTGAGTGTCATCACTTAACAGTCCTTGTTGTGTTCTATTTTCCCATAGCTGTGGCGGTAACATGCTAATGAATGTAGGTCCAACGGCAGACGGTACGATCATCCCCGCTTTTCAAGAGCGTCTACTTCAGATGGGAGAGTGGTTAGGTGTCAATGGGGAGGCCATCTATAGCACCAAGCCCTGGCGAGCTCAGAATGACACGGACACGAAGAACATCTGGTGAGTCAGTTGGTATACCTGTGGTAGGCGTGGCAACTAAAGCAGGCAAACATGCTTGAACGGTTACCTCAAACATTTTTTGAGCTTTTCTCAAAGGTTGTGAATGACAATTCGTGGTTTCAGTAGTAGTAACATAGCTCTTATTCTAATCCTAAGATACTGTCGGGCCCTGCTGTGACGAATTTATTCAAGCGAACTTTTACTCTGGTTTTCTCAGGTATACCTCGACCGCACATGCCGTCTATGCTAGCACTCTCGACTGGCCAAGTTCAGGCTCGTTAATCTTAGGCGTTCCTTATACACAGCCGGACACTCAGGTCACTATGCTCGGATACCCTGGAACCTTCAAGTGGACCCCGGGAAACAAGAGGGGTATTGCGATCGAGGTACCGCCCATCCCAGTCAACAAGTTGCCCACCAGGTGGGCTTGGGTATTCAAGCTCGTCAATGTTTCGTAATAAACGAGAGGAAGAGAATGAGCCATGACCAACGTTTAGAGAGCGGATTTCATATGACTTTCGAAAGCAATGTTTCGTGTAAAAAATATATATAAAAACACAATAAGCTATGACAAACACTTTAAAGAGCCTGTGTCGGCCACTCCTTTGTTATTGTTTTCATTCGGTATTAGACGAATTACGTGTAGAAATTTTGAAAATAACCATCTAAAAACAAAGTTTCCTTCTTCATTTACCAAATTGAACCGAAAATATCACACTACACAATCCCTAAATCAGGCGATGGAAATGGATGGTTTGTCAAACTCGGTATGTTGCTTGGCTGTGTCAAAACGGCGGCTGACACAGGCTCTTTTAAAACGTTTTCTACACGTTACTATTGGTTGAAGTCTAGGATCTTTGTTCAATCAGCCAATGAGAATACGAAGAAAAAACAAACACAGAGATTGTTGTTTTCTTGGGTGACGACTTAACGCAAGTCGTACGTACTTCGTTCGCCGGATTGGTTAGTTGTTGATTGGATTTCATCTCTGATTGGCTAAGTGTTTTTCCTTTACGTTTAGTTGTCGACACTCATATGAAATCCGAAAATGTAATAGTTTGCTCGCGTCTGATCCATGACGGACATGAAATTTATGCACACACACATTATACACTGCACCAAAAAGCACCGTTTAAAGGGGCACTCGCGCGTTTAATTTTTGTACAACCTGTCAAAAAAATTATTCTAATTCTAATCACCAAAAATACATTTAGGTTTACCGGGAATAACCAAAATAACAGTCCAGGTTTGTTAAATGACCTTTTAACTGTTACATCAATACAAATCTATAGTGTTTTTATCTATTATCAAGAGGATGGAATTGGATTGCGATTTGAATGATTTGCTCGTCAGGCAAGCGTGTGAGTGCCCGTTTAAACAAGAGTTTATACTACGCGTCTGAATGATGGTAGGAGCCGGGTGGACATTTATACCCACACCACCAAACTGCAATGTTTAGGGATGAGTTTGCATGCATCATCCCTTATCGTAACAGGCTCCTTTGTTTCTCCTCTTTACATTCTCTCTATCGTGATCAGATCACCACTCAGATTTTATAGATCACCATATGACATGATCCAGTTTCCAGGGGGAAGGGGGAGGGAACAGGGAGGATAATTTAGGGAGGGAAGGGTGTTAATTATTAGCTCTATCATGTCCATCGTTTTTGGGAGGGGTGGTAACAGGTGAAGTATTTTGCGTGGCGGCTCAAAACATTCTAGCGCATTCTGGCTAAATTGCGCGCAGAAGCAATTTACAATTTCCTATTCTCGACAAAAGCCCTGATAATCAGGAGGGATAGCCAATACTAAATATATTATTATTATTGTTTCCTATTGTTTCCGAATGCAAATAAATCACGTTTACGGTGTTGGTTTAGAGGAGTGTTTTATGTCCTACCCTAGTCTTGAAACACAGGACGATCATTTTTCCTTAGGCTGGGCAAAACCAATTGAAAATGTGATTAAATATTTGTGAATATTTTTCAGCAATTACTTCAATAACAAGCTTTCATTCTCGGTAAATATTTTAAATGCATGTTCAGCGATGTTTAACGTTGTTCAATGCATATTTAACCAGGGACGGCTGGGGGGGGGGGGGGGGGGGGGGGGTAGATTGTAGTTAGTTAGATTGTATTACAAGATGGGGGGCTGAATTTATTGAAAATGTATGAACTGACAAAATCTCCGCCGTAGCTTTGGGAAACGTTGAGTCATATGTTGAACATCGTGTTGAATCATGTTCAATGATGTTAAACCGTTCAACATTCGTGAAAAAGATCCGTACAAATTAAAGTTTTTCGTCGTGTCAAATGATTCAAATCTTTTAGTCATCGCTATCAACTGGTGTGAAAATTGCTGAGTATCTGTCGAGAGCATCGCTGAAAATGTGCTGAGAAGAAAAATATATAAAATGATTCATTTCGGTACGCCTTCTTATCAAACGACGTCATTGTTTCCCTTTTCCGTCTCCAAATCTTCTAATTCTCTACTTTTGACAATTAAAAATATCTTTTATCAACAAATCTTTCAAATTTATTATATTTTATTCCCATTTTTCCTCTCTCCCACTGTCTTTCCTGCCTCATTAACACTTTTGTTTGTGTTTGTTAACAAAAAAAATAAATTCGCCAATAGTTTTAAAACAATCAGAAATGGGGAACTATTTTGAAAGAATAATCTAGGATCTAAAGATGTTTTTCCATGACGCTATTGTTGAAGGTATTTCCTTTAATTTCCCCGATCATTGTTTGTGGACCTTTTGTCTTGAACATTTCCAGGAAGCGAGTGCAATCTATTATTTCTTTATTAGATTGAATATTGTTCTATATCGTGCTGCATGCCGGCCTTGTTTGCGTCAATTAATTTCTCCGACCCATAATATCTGAACAGGGGCGTAGCCAGGATTTGAGAAAGGAGGGTCACATCTGCCCTTTTCCAGCTTACCGATTTCTTTTTAATGTTTACTGTATTTTCTTCTAAGGAACACCCTCCCCAAGCTTCGCCCCTGCAGAATTATTAACCCAGCCAAACACAATGCTAAAGTGATATTCACACGTGTTTTAGCGCGCTGCATGCCGTGTATGTGGGAGTTAGGTTAGGGTTAATGCGCGGCGCCTAGAAAAGTCGATTGCACCAACCCACCAAGGAGGTTTTAAAAGCTATCCATAGTGAAACGACGCATAACTGTGACACATAATGCTTAAGAACAGATACGTCGCTTGCTTATCAGATTTACCGACTCTACCCGGTCGATATTTACTTGTTAAAATACGCCGTGATTTTATCGAGATCATTACCAGAATTTTAATCAAGGGTAAGGATAAATGAAAAGCAGTTACTTGTTTTCCAGCCTTCCTGCCTTGTCATCAGATTGAATTATTGTTAATTGTGAAGATTGATGAGGGTATTTTTAGCCGTGCACCTGTTATATCGAAATTGTATATCAGCAGTATGTCATTGGGACCCGGCGGCATTCCTAGGATTCGACCTCTCAATTTCAAGCTCGGCATTTTGTGATCTAAGAATCAGGAAACTCAAGAAAAGAAACCTTAAACTTCATTTATGATATGCTTACTAACTTCTCTGATTATCGTCCAAACGTTAGCGTATCAGAAGGCCTTGATGATGAGAGTCGTATTGCATGGTTTGTAGTATTCATCATCGAAGGAATCTTGATTTTCGCATCCAACATTACTACTCTGACCATATTCTGTCGCCCGGCGTTGTTAGGCATGAAAACAACGTATCTCTTGATCAGTCTAACAGTAGGTGACCTCATCAGCGGTTTGACAACCATTTTTACAGCAGTAACTATCTACAATGGCACCCACAGGAATTTCGATAACACTCGCGGAGAGGAGTATCGGTTGGCAATTGGCTGTCAAATCTTGTTGGGATTCTCTGGTGGATTCGCTATTGCAATGTTAGCTGCTGTGGCGGTTGAGAGAGTCTATGCCACCTTTAATCCTTTCAAACACCGGGTATTAGAGAAACGCTACTACTTCATTGGTATCGGACTAGCTTGGGCTGTCGGGTGCATGAATTCTGCACTGATGACAGCTGTAATGATATTGGAACCTCCTAAAGACGGCATAACTGTGTCACCTAGAGCAACATATCTCATGTTTGCAATGGTCTTTCTAATAGTTCCGATTGTTTTTGTTATCATTATCTCATACATTGTTATGTTCGTTAAACTAAAATTCTTCTCGAACACCCCAAACTGTTCTACAACCCGAAATCACCGCAAACTAAGTTTAACTCTACTTACAACGACGGTAATATTCCTGGTGACCTGGTCGTTTCGCGCAGTTCTTGGGAGTTCCGTCACCATTGGCAGAATGAAAGGTAGAGGTCAGGCGGCGACGCATAACCGCATTACTGCAGATGCTTTGCTATTTCTAAACTCCTTCTTGAATGTTCTCATTTATACGTCTCGGACAAGGCCATTCAGAAAGGAGTTCAGAAAAGTATACTGCAAAAAGAAAGTGGTGGTGAATCCCGCTATCCAGGGAGAGTCTAACAGATCTAACAATTGTACAACGTCCAGCGCAGGGAGGAACGGGGCAACGATTAACGCTCATAGCCAGGAATGTCGGGACCAATCAAAAATAGGCAAAGGAAGGGAGCATGTGGCTTTAGCCTCGGTATTTGAGGATGAAGGGGCTCAGAGCGACGACAAAAAGAACAATACGAACGGAGATTGTGAAAGCAAGATTCTACAGCAGTTTCAAGGGAAATGGTCGAAACACAACAGGGAGAGGCAGTGTGCGAGTGTCTTAGGCTGTGGAAATGAAGTGGAAAAGCAGCAAGATACTATGCTCAGCTTGGAAACAAGACCCCAAACAGCGTGAATAAGGATAACGTGATCCACCCTTCAACTCGCACTTCTTCCTGGAAGTGACAGTGGATCATTCATGGGACTGTAAGTCGCTACAGAGGGTTTATAGGCCGCAAAAATTCAGAGACATTAGGCATCCTTGCAACTACAAGCTTACAATTTGGACCCACGATCAAGTGAGTTGAATGAGGTCTGATGGATGCGCGAAGCAATCTGCTCGCAAAATATTCGTTGTTTTGCATGTTAACTCAAAATACAGTGATAATGCTTGACCCTTGATGAAGGGGCTTTTCTTACACTGTACATAGCGATACAACAAGAACAGAACCTTTCATTTCAGAATGACTAAAATGTACGTTTTTAAAGCTAATCGAGGCGACAAGCTTGATCAGATATATACATTCATAAGAAATACATTTGCAGCAAAAGGGATATAAGTTTTTGTAAATATGGCAATCGAGTACTGTAATAATTAAAGGTAATACCGCTGGGGATATCAATAAAGAGACCACTATGTATAGCCTGATGGTATAAGCGGTGGCAGCGCTCTAAAAATAATTGATTGACAGATTCAGGTCGCCGATTTCAACCCCTAATATATAGATTTAGGCACTGCCTAAAAGCGGAGCTCCTAGTCAGATTTTTCCATTTTTAAAGCTTGGTGTCATCGTTGATGTCTCTATGACGCGCACATCACGAGACCACTTCGTTGCAGTCCTTCAGTCCTCTGGTGACCTAGACAATTCTACCCAATTTGGATTTCTTAGAGCCTTCCCTTTACGAGATATTAATTTTTTAAGCATATATGACGTGATCGGTGACGTCACATCACGTGGCCACTTTTATGTCGCTCCTCTGGTGACACATTCTACCCAAGATTTGTTGTTTTATAGAGTCTTCCCTTCACGAGACGTCACATCACGTGACCGTGTTACAGCACAAGTATCCCAAGTATGATTTTCTTAGATGTTCCCTTGGAGAAATAGTTTTTTCTTTGTATACCACAGGGCTCCCATGTGTACGCGGACTGACGTACGGACGGACACTATAGGTTTTTTAGGAAAAAAAAAATCATATCTCCCGAAGGGAAACTTCTATAGAAGCCAAACTTGGACAAACTTTCACAGACCATAAGAGGAACTCTACACCAAAGTCACGTGCACTCACGTCATCAAAATGGGCCATAATGCCCGTGACGTTCAAAAATGAACTCCATGGATTACTGTATTTAGCCGAGCTCCCGCGGAGCACCAAGAACCCGGGGGGGACCAAGAAATCTATGGCGTGGACGTAAAGAACCGTACGGTCGCCATTCGATGCTTCAGCTCTCGGGGAGATGTCTGGATGTATGGTACTTTTAAAAATACTTAAATGATACTCCCTATACCGCAGTATAATGTAGCTTACGCTAATAATGGGAGGGTAGTCAGCTTAAAGCCGGCGTAGGTGCGAAGGCACCTTTAGCTGCCTGATGGCTGGCAGAGCGGCTGTTTTAAATGCCTCTAGGAAATGGTCCTATTTTTTCGTTCCTTCTCTAAATCAAAGTAAAAGTCAGATCACCCGCCCGGAGATCAGCTCTTCCGCCAAGTTTGATCCGAACTTCAGAGGGATGCATGTTGGGTTACCTGTGTTTTTCGAGTTGCAGCTTGCTCAGCGGTAACCCCATGATCGAAAAGTGTCATGGCCGACGGACCTGACGGTGTTGTTCACTGGGGAGAAATAAACGAACCTCCAGCGAAATATACTTCTCAAGGGCATGAAATAAGTGAACCCAAAGCGGCCGAGTATGAAATACCGCGTCTCCACCAGCCTTCTACTGATAGTTATCTGCCGAAAGATGAGTAAGTACCCTCTAGTTAATACCTCGTGAATTGCTATCAAAAAGCTCCCGAAATGCCCCCAATGCAAGCTGTCGAGCTCACTCGCCTTGTCGTCCTCAAATTGTCAGGTTACCAGTGAAGTTTCTTCCTTCTGTTAAGCCGCCATTGGACAGACATGGGCAGAACCTTGTGCTGCACTCAATAGAGCTTCAACACCACAAGAGAAGGATGAGACTTGTCCTCATGGCCGCACAGCACCAACACGGAGAAGCTATGGTGAGATGAAAAGACACATTTTCACATTACATTTTCACATTACTCAATGATCAAATGTGCTTAATTCACGGTATAGGTTTGTTATGTTGAAATTCTAAGTTAATAAATCCTAAATGCAGCCCCAAAATTAGTATGATCAGTTTGAGAAATCACCTTTTTGGGCCTGAGGCGTATTGATTTGTACCTTTTTTTTGCTGAAAACAAAAACTCAGAGCCATAAGTAGAACCAAGAAATGTTTTGGCACTAGGATTCAGACAATTAGTATAGTAATGACAAAAAAATGGCATCACTTTCACATCGCTTCATTAACTTCATTTCACATCATCTTATGGCACCTCACTTTAACTTTAACTAATGATAATTGCCACTAGCAAGCTAATCCGGCAATGGGTGGTCGATGAAAGTGTGCAACCGCACAATGACAAAAATAAATCACCCTAACTTGCCTCACCCTACAACAGCTCACCAGATCCCACTGTACCTCTCTTCACCTAACCCACCACACTTAATCTTTCCTCACCTCACCCCAGCTCACTCCACCTCACCTCACGCCCTACATCTTGTCACTCCTTAACACACCTCACCACTTCACCTCACCCCCTACATCTTGTCACCCTTTAACACACCTGGCTATGCAATGCCACACCTCATATAACTGTATCTCAACATGTACAGCAAGCTGTTACAAACCATATCCCAGGCCATCACTGGGTGATGCAAATTGTCTGAGTTCTTGTGATTATTTCAGAAATCTGAGGGACATGAACCACTTTCTCTCCCTCCTCATCCTCCAAGGCCAACCAAATTTTGCTCTACCCATGGCATTGTCACACCACAGACACAATCAACACTGATGGCTCGGCTACATTCACCCCCTTGGTAGGAAACTGTGCAGTCATTACTAGCAGCAATGTTTATCCATAAAATATTGTGTGATAGTTCCAGACAAAAATCCATAACCCTACCACAGGGGGATTTATCAAACCCACCCCTCTAGAATTTGCCAAGAATATGAAACCAAATATGACAACTATCACTTGTCAGAGCCATAATGAATTTGGAGTGCTCATGTCAATCGACCAGGACCAAGTCAAGATAATTATCAGGCTATGTGCACAGAGTTGGTGCCTACCGTATTTACCCGTATATAAGACACACTTTTTTCACTCCAAAATGACCTTCAAAATCGGGGTGCGTCTTATACACGGAACATCACTTTTGGGAATTTGCATAACAACCAATACAAAAGATCCTTTACAAATTTGCTGATTCATGGTATTTGCATAACACCTCCGAAGCAGTGCCTTTTGGCATTGCCTTTTCCCAGCATTGCCTTTTGGCATTGCCTTTTCGTGATGCATTTTGACTATGTGTTTTGGTGTTGGCTTTTAGCATTGCCTTTTACTGTTTCATTTTAGCAATCCTTTTGGCTTGCCTTTTCACGGCCGTAGTCATTTCGATTATAAGGAAGATGGATCCTTCAGAATTACGACTCTTAAGGAGCCACGCTTGTTGAGGAGCCACACTTCATCAACATCACGTGTTGCAATCTAGGAGAACAATTGTATGTCTTTTTAAACCTCTTTCTTTCTCTTTTCTCTCTCCATTCTAATAACCGCTCTTTGCCTGGTTTAACCATTATTAAAACATTCGTGATCAAAACAGAAAGAAAACACTTACCGTGTTGTGTCAAAAGGCAAAGGCAACGCTAAATGGCAACGCTAAAAGGCAATGCCCAAAGGGCAATGCTAAAAGGCAATGCTAAAAGGCAATGCTAAAAGGCAACGCTAAATGGCAACGCTAAAAGGCAACACCCAAAGGGCAATGCTAAAAGACAATGCTAAAAGGCAACGCTAAAAGGCAACGCTAAAAGGCAACGCTAAAGGCAACGCTAAAAGGCAATGAGCGAAAAAAAGGCAACACGAAACGCAATGCTAGGCCCACTTTGAGGGGTAACTCATCCTTGTTGAAAAAGTAGTCTAACCTGAGATGTTTATCGTTCATCACCAAGAAAGGAAAGGGATGAGGTAAATTCTTTGAAATTTCTGTAGAACATGTAATGTACATTAAATCAACGTTTTTAGGGGGTTGCTTTTTAAGAAAACAACTTTTTAATCACTGTATTTTGTTTTGCATTCATCTACCAAAAGGACTTAATACCGCTAAATTGGAAATGTGGTCTAACCTTGAATTAGTTTCGCTTTTAGATGATAAAATTCTACTAGTAAAATAAAACCTATAATATTATATTAATGTGTGGTTCCAGAAATTATCCATACACCCCCTACGGAAGGGCAATGGAAATTCTGGATGGATGGGGGGGTCAATTTACCTGATCATTTCCATACAAATACTGTATCTTTCCTTGGAAATTCCAGAGGGGTGGGGGCGGGGGTCACTTTTCAACACCCTTCCGTGGAAGGGGGATGGATATTTTCTGGAACCACACAATCTATAATTCATGTACATTTAATTGAAATATGTTTTGTGTTTTTAAACTTAAAATAACGCTCGATTTTCATGAAGATTGCATATTCAATCACATAAAAATGTTACGCCAAAATTTACCATTTTCAAAGAAAACCACTTAAATTAGAACTCTACCTTAAAGTTTACATCAATGAATAGACACAGACTTACAAATGTGGCAGCACTATCCACATTCCAAAATTGAAATGGCTTTGTGGTTGTGATCAATTATATATTTTTTAAAACTTTCACATTTTCTGCGCTTTCGAAATAGGCGCCAACAGCATGCACATCGCCATCACGTATACTGAGTTTTCCATCAAGGGACTGGGATTGTTTGAGATGGAATAGGAGTTGCCATCCCTGGAAAATGGTTCATTGCTAAAAAGTGGGTGGCAGGTTATTTGAAGTCTGGGTCAAGTGTTGTTGTGATGTTTCCACAGTGAACCTGAGTCTCCTCCTCAGTTGGTTCATCCTCATCTAGATGGTTCCTCTGTTAGACAACTACTCTTTAGAGCAGTAGCAGCTGTATGTGCCCATTCAGGCTTTGAGAGTAAGTGCCTTACATTTACCGGAGGGTAAAAAAATATCTCCCCCGAAGATGGAGCATGTACAGAATATTCAGAGGCCGCAATATTTCCCAACCATGTTTGAGTTGCGCTAACCACTAGACAATTCATGTGAACTGCTCAACTTGAACATTGCTGGGAACATCATCACAAGTCTCTAAAAACAGAAATTTTGTCCAAGGACGTTCTATGCATGGGTTTGTTCCTGTCATAGAGATAAAGTGAGTGTGTGTTAGAGTCATTTAAATGCCACCCTGAGAGCTTATCACATTTTCTTGGATATACTAACAAAGACCATTTGTTCTGCATCACATTTGTATTTGCAGTGGCTAGTGAATCAGCACTAGAAACACTTACAGATATCCTACACGACTTTAACACCCGCTTCTGCAAACTCCTGCGCTCCATAGTGGATTATGAAGCAGCTAATGGAAGAGTAGGATTTTCTGTAAGTGCAGAGGTGAAGGTGTTGATAATACTGTGGAGGATGATATGATATGATATGATGGCAAAAACCTTATAATAAGGTGTGGGTCATTCCATGTTGCGGGCATTACATTTCAGAATTATGGAAATGCGTGTAATTCTTTCAAAATGCAAACAGTATCCTATAATAAGGTTTCAAAGGAGCTCTATGAGCCTCTCATACCAAACTCAAGGATTTTTTTTCAAATCTTCTTTTTTCATAGCCTGCCTTTTTTACAAAAGAAGAAAAACATTTTTTTAAATGAAACAAATTGGTTTTGTCATGATTAAAAAAAAACTTTTATTAGAAATAATGAAGTTCACTTTTTTGGTTAATGAACATTCCAAAACATTCATGCTGCTAGAAAAAATGTCACTACATTCATTGCATTAGAGAAGGTTCTACAAATAAAAGAATGCATTGTAGATGATTTAATCATTTGTTGCAGACATTACACTTTTTGATTTTCCATGTCTCATGTGTAATTGCCCTGCACAGTTACATATTGTGTGTTGTGTTTGCCATTTCCTAGGATCCTATGGATGTTGCCCTCCATGAGATAGGGCTAGGAGGTACAGCAGCTATACAGAAATACTGGACAAACAGTATCCAAGACTATGCACTGAGATTACAGCATGAAGATCAACTTCTCATTCACGACTACAAGCTTATCACTGTATGTCATCAATCAATATTTACTCCTAGTGGTCCCAGTATGGTGATAAGCTCTTGTAGGCCCATAGGATGGTCTGTTTATTCTGTACCAGCCATAGTCACAAGATCTAACCTGCCTATACATCATTGATGATCATCAAATGTTCTCATTTGGCCAGCACCTGGCCCTGTGGCACAGGATGCACCTCACTGCAAAACATTGGAAACACAAACTAGAACATTAAAACAAAGAAGCAATGAGGCGCATCAAGCCTATAGCATCTTAAAAGAAGGAATCCGACAGCAGTTTGAGTAAGCAGTGGACACAAATCTTGTACCAAGATCATTTGGATTGTATTGTAAAACATCTGTTTTCAATATCTTGTGAAAAGAATCTGTTTCTAATAACTCCAAACACTGAAAACAAAGTTCAAAGTTCCTACAAGACACTGGGAAATGGAAGTGAAATGAAATTGACAACAATTTTTTCTTGCCTTATTTTTTCAGGTTTTAAAATTATTTTTACAGGCTAGAATGGGAATTTGTTTTTGGTGTTACTACAATAAAATGCAAATTTGAATATCTTTGATATTACTCTGGTACAAGATTTTGTCCACCAAAGCCTGAAATTGCTTGATCTCTAAATGGATTTCCTCTTATATCTTCCAAGCAAGCTGTTACAACACTTCTACATGACGTGCAGCTTGTAAGCTGAAATACAGAAACAGAAGGACACATTTCATCTTAGTTCTCTTTCTCTCCCACTAGGATCCTTCCACTAGATCTGGCCATAGAGGAAACAATGCAACTACTTCTGTTGTGTAAGTAACTCATATTGTACCAATACCCTGGTGAAAAACCTAACCAACATCCTCTAAGATCTTATAGGACCCTGCTTGTTTTTTTTTAGATGGGTAATTGCCATAAATAACATTTTAACATTTTAACATTTTTAAAAATTAATTAACAAGGTTGTCAGTTTGTATATTGGGCAATTCCAGAAAATAAAGGTACCCCCCACGGGCGGCATTTGGAAATTCCGATGGGATGGGGGGTTTAAGAACTCAGAATTCTGATTGCAGGGGGGGTTTTCGAAGCTGGATTTCTTTAACCTGCCCAGAATTCTATATGCATGGGGGGGGCAAACCATTAATTTGGAAATTATGGATGCATGGGGGGGTCAAAAACTAGTGCGGCCGTGGGGAGGCCGTTGGGAGGGTACCTTTAGGGCGGCCGTGGGGTAGTAGGGCGGCCGTGGGGAGGGTACCTTTATTTTCTGGAATTGCCCATTGTACTGAACAGTGAATGCATTGATTTTTCAGAAAAATGGAAGATGATTCCCATGAAAGCAAGTACTCCTCCTCTGCACTATACCGGACATACTCGGTAAGTAAACACCTGAAAGTAAAGACCTGCAGGTAAAGACCATGAGTTACAGCCAATGCTCTTGTAAGCAACCACCTCAGGAACAGAAAATGGTGGTCACTAACCATACTGCAATGGCAGTCACTATGAGCATGTGCTCACCCAGGAGGAGCACTAGTCATATATATGCCTGTTGCTTTTACTAAACGTTTTAAGAATAGCCTTGTAAATAGACTGATTTTTAACTACAACGCTGCATTCATTATGTATACAGTACTACAGGATGGGGGGACTTTCTACCAAGTGATCTGGTGCGCTTCACGATTGTAACCTTACTACATATAGACTGAGTATCATTATTAGGACCACTTATTAGGAGCACCTCAGCTTTTGTTTGGGAGAATTCTCGAGTTAGATCATCAAGCACTTGACTTCGTCTTGTGCTTCATGATCTGCTCTCGAATTCTCCCAAACAGCGCCTCGGTTTTCAAAACTCTATGAAGGCACAGAAAAAATGTTTTATTTCTTAAATCACTCATTGTATTTCCTATATTATAATATTATTGTATTAACGTCTTTTATGTAATTTATGAGACAAACAGACTATTATTATTTATTATTATTCTGTTGTCCTTGGAGCTGGTCAAATATGGGTGTGGTCACTCTTTTAAGTGTGTCTGATTAATGCGAATTGCTATTTACACAAAAACTTCTTAATTTCATTAAAATGTTCTTTTTTTCTTGCAGACTGAACAGAGCACAGATTTTCCAAGCATAAGGTAGTCTTACAGTCATTCATAATAATTATGTGAACAGTATTAGAACAGGTGTACCATACACGTTTGTCTTGTATGTGTAGAGTGAACTATTTAATAAGCTCATGATCAACCATTTTATTCTTCTTCACAGCCCAATTACAAATGGACATGCTGCAGGTTAGTATTTTGTTTGTGTCACCATACATTTTTAATAGTACGTACATACATACATGTAGTTGTTCCTCACACAGACAAAAAGCTCTCAAAAAGGCAGATTGTTCGGCCTTTCTTTTATCAGACGGGATGGATAAATACAACTGGATATAAAAAGTCAACTCGGCTGTTACTATTGCATGCGTTGTGTATCGCTGAAAAAGCCAGTATATAGCCTCTTGTTTGTGTTCTTTCAGGTGCTAGTGACGTCACTAGTGACCCGACATCCCCTCACTGGAACATGAACTACAAGACGGAGCCGGTAGATGAGGGGTATGATGACCCCATGAATGTGGTGCCTGCCACACCTCAGCCCTCCTGATCACGTGTTAGAACCACGCCCTTCTTGGTGCGGAACCTCCACAGGCACCGAAGTCGTTGACAGTATTCCCGGTGACAGTAAGTCAAAGTTT
This sequence comes from Scolanthus callimorphus, assembly GCA_033964015.1. NCBI lineage: Eukaryota > Metazoa > Cnidaria > Anthozoa > Actiniaria > Edwardsiidae > Scolanthus > Scolanthus callimorphus. The sequence continues at coordinate 1,591,727 of CM066916.1, forward strand.
GAGACCATAAGCGTCGGCAAACGTCGTCCAAATCGCAGTAAAAATTTTACTCGGAAAAGGTTTCACATCAGTGGACAATAATTTCTAGGCTTTCACTTTATTGCGGCGCACGTTTAGGGCGACCTTTGTCCGTGACGTGGGCTGATTTCAGTGCACTAAAGTTTCCGAAAAAGACAACCCAGCTTTTCGTTTCTAAATGTCACTGTTTCCTGTATACCAGCACGTTGTTCATATTCTAAGCAGACCGATGGTTGGTTACATGGTTATAAACTTGACCAAAACTCGAGCCTTAGGATAGAAAACTTTATGCTACTGAAATCAGTCTGAAATCATATTTTCACTTCAGTCTCAAAGTAGTGCCCAAAAGCTGCACACACAAGTGAAGGAATATATCACTTACTGTGACCGTATAAAATGTGCATCTAATTGTGGATTCTTCTACATTAGAGAATGATTCCCAGCTAGACATATACATAATGAATGGCTTTGTTAACATAGGTTCAAGCTTTGCATTCTTTGTTTTAAGGTATTTTTCGCAGTTCACCTTCACTTGTTTGTGCGACATGTGGACACTTTTACAGCGGGTTTCAGATGGCTGTATACAAAATGCTAAGCAATATATGTGTGCACGCGGTGCATGTCGGTAAACGAGTAACGTTTGGCGAGCAAAGTTTAAGAACGCAGAGAGCCTTTCTAAACGCAGAGAGCCTTTCTAAACGCAGAGAGCCTTTCTAAACGCAGAGAGCCTTTCTAAACGCAGAGAGCCTTTCTAAACGCAGAGAGCCTTTCTAAATTCCGAGTGCGCGTTCGCTTATAGCTGGAATGGTCAGGAGTTCACCTCCAGGAGCCTGCATATGTGATGTTGGGTGCCCCCAGCATAGGATCGAGCAGATGAGGCTATTTTTACATTTCAAATTTCCCGCAAGAATTAGTTGGCATGGTTACAATGCAACTACTCTCATTACTTTGCGAATAATATCACGCATACTAATTAGCTGTCACGTGTTGCCACAATGAAGCCATTTCATTGGTCGAAAGGCGTCTATTGTATTAAGTGCACTTGGAGAAAAACAATGGAAAATCGTTCCCAGACAGGGGCCCCTATCCCAAAGTAGAATCATCTCCTCCTGTGCCTGTAGCCAAACCCAGTAGTGCAGATTCAGGCTCCTAGTAGTGGGCTCCTGATTAGTGCATTGTTTTTTTTTATTTCTGTTGCTTATTTTATTTCCTGCATTGAACAAATTAACATTTCGTGTTATAGTTTTTCAGCAGCCATCTGTAATTCACTGTAATTTGACTGACAGAATAATGTTTTCGCTTGACTTAGAAATATTCATGATCTGAGCAGATTTCGCATGACTGTGAAACCCCGGTTTACGCGCGGAGACAAAGACATTATAACAGCCATTCACAGCGCGGGGAATCTCTAATCAACCTAAATGCTGGTACGCGGACATGGGTCTCCAAGCTACACTCGTTTACTGACACGCTTAGTTTAATGACGTCGCGGTGTCTTGGCGTAGCGTGTCAGTAAATGAGTGCAGCTTGGAGACTCTCGTGCCTAGAGTATGGTGACGGTACTGTATTTTTCCCAGTGATACGAAATCTGTTCAAGCTAAGAATAACGTATAAAAAGTCCCAGTCAAAACTTGCCAAGCACTAGCTTGCAAACGGTTAAGTCCATCAAACATCAGTAATACAAAATTGTACAATTTACTGTCATATACAAGCCAATGTCTCGGCTCATTCTTCATTATTTGCTTCACTAAAATGCACAAAATTGCTCTTTTTGGTAATAGTGTTTCATGGACTTACTGCTTGTACGCTAGTTAGCATGAGAAGGTGGGACATTTGTATGCGCATGCGTTCGTCAAAGTGAGGCCAGGCTTGCGAGTTTATGCTGGCGTGAAAAACTTCGCATTCCTGGCAAATTTTCGTGCGGCCAGGTTAATTCGTTCTTTGTTTTATTACATTGGCACGGGTTTATTTTTACGGTGAAGACCGCCTAACAAAAGAAGTTTCGCACGATAGAACATCAGCAGTAGACAAAGCTCGGTTTTTATGTCGATTGAAGGTATAAATCAAAATATATCAAAACGATTTTTCCAACCGATGAAACTTGCAAAAATAGTTCGGCTTCAGTGCAAGAATGAACCTGTCAAAGGTTGGTTCTGGTGCAAAAGCTAGTTTCTCGAATATGTTCTTATTTTGTATTTCGCACGCAACATTTGCCGGGAACTAGGTACGAATACAAGTTCAAAATTTGAGTATCAAACGTAAGAACGGCGATCGCCCTGGATATTACTACGCGTAAAAAGTATATGTTCAGCCCCCAGGGCGATCAGGGTACTTTGCTTCAGACAAAGGCTGCGTGTAAAAATACAAAATATGAACATATTCGAGAAACCAGCTTTTGCACCAGAAACAAACTTTCACGTGTTCATTCTTGCATTGAAACTAGTTTTGCAAGTTTCATCGGTTGAAACAATCGTCTTTATATATTTTGAGGGCCATTTATACCTTTACTTGACACGAAATCGAGCTTTGTCTACTCCTGACGTTCTATCATGCGAACTATCTTTTGTTAGGCAGTCTTCACTGCAAAAATAAATCCCTGCCAGTGCAACAAAATATAGAACGAATTAACCTGACCGCACGAAAATTTGCCAGGAATGCGAAGTTTTCCACACTAGCATAAACTCACAAGCCTACCCTCACTTTGACGAGCGCATGTGCATACAAATTTCCCACCTGCTGTTAGCATGTACAGTTCACTAAGAAAAAATAATGTACATTTCAATAAAATAAAGACAAATGCAGAGTTATGAATATGTTATGAATACATCATTACTTTATTCCATCTTTATAATATATGTAAGTACCTTTTTACGAAATAAGAGTCCCGCTAGGTCTCCTTCAGCACCAGTTGCTGATACCACATGTTGGTCTATGGCCAGGAAGTGTCCAGGTCATTGCACTCTGTGTAGCCTCCTTGTGTGATGTCTGGTCACCTGTCACTTAAGCTCGGTCCCCACTAGCGCCATAAGGATCGTAGGAATCATAGCACCAGGCGTTATGTTTCTTATGACTTAGTGAGGACGCTTCGTCATTAGCGTCGTAAGGCGCTTAACATACGACATAAGCACGATCATAAGAAGTTCGATGTTGAATTTCTTATAATCGTGCTTATGCTGTGCGTTAAGCACCTTCCGACGCTTATGATGAAGTGTCCTCACTAAGTCATAAGAAACATAACGACTGGTGCTTGTGATTCTTATGATCCTTATGACGCTAGTGGGGACCAAGCTTACTCATCCAGTAACTACAGGCTACAAAACCTTGGGGCTTAGAATTCCAGCTACCTCTTCACACCCCATCCCGCGGGACACTCCCCGAACGAGAGAGGGTCCCGCGCAGGACAGTGTGTGATGAGGCAGCTGAAATTCAAGCTTTTACTTCACGTGTTGATCTTTTTGCGGCCAATTTAAGATTTTGTCACTGTTCCAAATGTTAAACTAATTAGTGCAGAGCAACATCTAAAGTAAAAGCTCTCTCTTCATGATTTACCTTAAATAGAAACCGAGTAGCGTCCTGAGTTGTTGAAACCTAAGTGCTAAAGATAGACCCAAAGATATGCAAAGCTAGATAAAGAAACGTTTAGAGTGTTAAAGTAACAATACCAGATACTAAATCAAGCCCCATATCCCAGGCCCGCTTGCCCAATTACTCGCACCTTTAAACATTCAATCAGAGATTCAATGCAAAGGCGACCTAACCCAGTTCAACAGAAGAAGGTTCGGATGGAGCACTGAAATACCGCGATAAATAGGACGCCAATCCCCACCATTTTGATTCCTCACACTTTGAAAGCAGACTAACTTGAGCTAAAATATCTCTGGAAATTTCACACATTTAAGTAGTTTTATAAGTATGGGGCACCAGATGTTTTGCAGTTATGTCATATTTTAAAACCATTACCAAGCAAGATCGTGCAGAATATTGTCTGATACTTGGCTGACAATGGAAGCAGAAGTTGGCTCAATCAGATGATATTCTCCAAAATCTAGCAGAACAATGGTTTTATTATTCAGCACATTGATAGCATCACTAAAAGATATACATATTTAAAAGATGAGTACATATTTTTTTACAAGTTCAATACATCAAATTTTGTGCAGATGACAGATATCACAGGATATACGTTATGTGCTGAATAATAAATGTGTTAAAAATAATTTTCACTTTTTATTGACTTACTCACTAGTATGACTGCTTAGTTCTTACTTTCATCAATCAAATGCTTAACAATTTTGTTTATAGTTTAGATGATACATTTTGTATTTAATATTTAAAAATATTAACTGACACCTAACAAAATAATAATATACAAATACAAATTGTTTATAGTGGTAGTGCACTTAGTTATGCCCAGCTGACACTCCACTGACACCACAAAATGTCTCAATTTTGTTATTGGTGGAACGTTCTCAGAACAAAAGCAATCACATTTTGTTTGGACAGTTTGGAAGAGTATAATTAAATTCAAACTATTTTTTTGTTTCCAAGAAGGTACCAATCAAGTGACAACCCTGGTTTTAAATTTACATTACTTTGCTCATTGACAAACTGGTTATTTATATGTAATAATTTTTAAATATATTAATAATCAAGAATTTTATCCTTTTTATGACGTGTGTATATTCTTTGAAGCAGCCATGCCCTTGTTTGTAAAGTATCTAAAGACCGTGTGGCATCTTGGTAGGCCATAGTATGTTTAGCAATTAATTATTCCGCTGAGAATGATGTGGAGAATTATTCAGATCTGGGGGTTATCCACCTCGGCAGATACGAAAGCTGAATTGATAAATTGTTTTATTATTCATTCAAAGTTTTAATTTTTTTATTATTCATTCAAATTGAATTTCCCAGCTTTAAGTCTTTGAGATAGCAGGCAGTTTGCCAGCCTGCCTACAAGTGAGTGATGTCACACCTGCAATAATTATCCAATCTTTGATGGCATAAGTCGCTCGCCTTTTAAAACATCAAGAATTTGCCGGTGGCACTCAGCCAATCAGAAGTGGGAAAATATGTTGAATAAATAATAATCTATGTTATATTATTATAAGCTGGTGGCCACCTTAGATATCCACATCCCAACATGGAGGGTATAGGAAATAACCTGGATAATACAAATTATGTTTGAAATAACCAGTTTAGGTAATACTTCCAAATATTTTGCATTTAGAAATTCCACAGGGGTGCTTGTCTTTTTTTTAATTTCCTCCATAGTGGGGTAAGGATAATTTTTGACATTACACATCACACTGCTTTTACAGTTAAACTTTTCCATTTACCAAAGCTTTGAAAGCTTATGCTATTAGCTTAATAATGTTAAACTTGAATCAAAGCTCAAATATTTGCTATTCACTGTTTAGTGTAATAATGTATGCTGTGGAATAATGGGTTTAATTATTAATAATATCAAAATTTTGATTATCTGTTAGAATGTTTTATCTCAGCTATTGTGTAATGTTTAATTTGATTTATTTTTAGTTTCTGCTTCTAAGAATGTGAGAATCCTTGACAACTGTCCCAAACAGTATTATTTTGGTTCCAACGATTTTTCCCATCCAAACCAACCTGGAACTTTTCTGTTAGATTTTCGAGTAATTTAGGCAACGCCCCCACCCAACCAACCACGATCTGCAGCCTGATTTTGTATCGCTACCAGGTATTGCTACCTTAACAAAGGGACCTAGAATTTTGCCTGCCTCGTTACCATGCTAGGGGATTAAAATATTCTCAGGAAGCCACGCCCATCCTGTTTGGGGTAAACCATGAATCAACAAGCCCCAAGGTTTGCAGTCTAAGGATACTGGATGAGTGCTAAGTCACAGATGATCAGGAGACCACACAGGGGGACCACACAGAGCACAATGACCAAGACACTAACCTGACCTTCACCATGAGGCATCTTCAAACTGGTGCTTCCAGAGCCTTGTTGGGACTTTTGGTGGTTTCTTTACAGCACCTACAACAATCTTACAATAGATGTCAATAAAATTACATTTGCAAATCTGATTATTATCTTGAAAGCAGATTTCATTTGTCTGTAGAGCATGGCACTTGCCCACAAACTAATAGGCAAGCGTTTTTGGTTTGTGTCCGAAACACAGTTTCTGGCACTTTAAAAATTCTAAAATTTTAAATTTAAAAAATTGTAAAAATTCTTTAGTCATTGACAATGTCTGTGCTATAAACTCATTGTGTTTCATAAAAAAATTGAATGGGTTCTATAGACATGAAATCTGCTCTCCGTTGACAGTGACATTAGTCATATTTTTTAACAGAAAAAACTGAAAATCCATTCATTCTTTCATTTTTTAGAGCATTTTGATAGCAAGAAATCAAAAATCTGAAAACAAGTTTTATATTGTGCTCCAGGAATTCAGAAAGGATATCTAACAAACCATACTGCTTGCAGGCCCTTCTTGAGAAATGTGCGGCCAATTTTCACCAGGATTATAGCTGAAAAGATGGTGACTAATATTTACAAAAAAAACTTTGCGCCTTTTCACAACTATCAAGCTAATCAGGATTGTGTAACCTACTAGTTGGCACTGAAAAAGGTTGTGATAAGTTTTCCTTGCCTAGTGTACCAATGAAATTTCAACATGAGTTGACACCTGAAGTGCAATTATTTTTCATGATAACTAATGTCACTGCCAACACCTATCTTACGTGGAGTCCTTTATGTCACCTTTAAGGGGTAGCGATGGGTAAATCCAAGACTTGCCGAGATGCCAAGACCCGCGTTTCACAATCTGAGCCTGCGACTTTTGACAAATTTCTAATTTTGAGTCCAAGGTTTAAGGTCGCTGGTTAGTTATCATCTGAGGGTATCGTGCTTTGCTTACAAGTAAAAAATAAATAAAAAATCCAAGACTCTGAGACTGCCGTAGGAAAAATCCGAGACAGCCAAAATTCCAAGAAAGCCAAGACTCCGAGACGTGCAAAAAAAAAAGACTTTTGAAATTTTAAGGTACCCATCGCTACCCCTCAAGTTTTTTTAAACAGTCCTTTTCACAGTTCCTTGCTCTATTGTGATTCGAATTGGTATTCTAGACTGAAGTCGAGTCTACTGTTGACCAATGTATTGTTTGGTCAATGATAGACTCAACTTCAATTTGAATCACAATAAAGCGAGAAACTGTGAAAAGGACTGTGAAGTATTAGTTGGTGATATTTCAGTCAGCTATGGAATCAGTCCAATTTAGCCTGGAACATTACAGGGAAAGTAATGCAACCTCTCCAGAATTTCCATTTTCAAATATGTATAATAATGATTTCTATGAAATACCAGCATTACCCCTCTGGAAATTAACAATCCATGAATTAATGGCCTTCACACCATTGAATATTTACTGGAAATGATACACTTAGTTCCATAGCTGACTGGTAAATGTTTAAAAATGCTTTACAGCTTTCCTGAGTCACAGTTTTGTGCCTGGGATCTTGGCTTCATGGTGTCTGTAGGGTGGTGCATAGGGTTAACTGTTGACATGGATCATGATGACGTGATCGTCCAAGGGGTACTTCGATGGATGTGCTGTTGTCTTGCAAGGGATGTTTAAGCACTCGTTGAGGCAGGTGATGGCCTGGTATCAAACCATCACTTCAACTGTTAATGAAATTCAATGTAAAGTGTTAGTGTATTATCTATTGCCAGCTTATACAATAACTAATCTAATGCTGGATGAAAATAAGGTTTTTAAACCAGCAAAACAGTGATCATTATGCATCCTAGGATTTGTAATGGGGGGGGGGGTATGTTATCTCAGGGTTGTATTTTAGTTTGTTTGTAATATCTATATAAAAATTGAATAAAGAATTTAAAAAAATGTTATCCCAGCGTCAACTGGCCACAGTGGATTTCCAGAGACAACAAACTTTTGCATTTACATAAAGACAGGGACGGTGGAACAGTTTTCAAAGTGTGTGTGTGTTGGGGGGGAGGGGGGGGGGGCTGAGTTCAGTGAAAATGTATGAAATTTGGTGAAATGTGGGGGTGTAAAGCACCCCTAGCCCCACTGGGCTACACTGTCCCTGAAAGAGGCTAGTGATACAGCAGAAACAAATATGCTGCAGGACTTACATTATTAGAGCAGAATTTCTGATGACTGTTGCATTTCGAAATCACCCAGGCCATATGTATTTTTATGAAATTTTTACATCACTTTGCAATCACCCCTATGGGTTTTATCCAGAATCGGTGTTCTCACTTTGCGATTGGTTTCACTACAATCATGAAATTTGCTCTAACTGAATTTCTAGAAGTGTTTACCATGCTCAAGCAGCAGGCAGATAATTGATGAAGAACTCTCATCGTTGACTAGTGGTCTGCCTTGTATCTGGCCTTCATGGTACAGCCATTTCCTTATAAGGTTTTCAGCTCATTTTGCTCTTGAAGACTTTTCCTGGTAAAAGAGAACACGGTGGCTATAGGTAAGTATATGAGAAACACATGTAAGTTTATACATATATAAATGTATTCACTAGCTTTTTACTATCCTTCCAGCATTAGTTATTTGGAAGTGTAATAAACTAACCATGGAGCTCCATGAACTAAGACTAGTTTCCTACGAATGGAAGTTTCAATATCTTAAAATATCGGTGTTAAAATATCGCTAAATACCTGCTAGCATAGAGATGGAGGTTTATACGATTGTAGCTATTTAGCTGTCAAGGAGAGCGTAAAATAGCCCTTTTCCGCTCAAACTATGGAAACATGGCGGCCTTTTTCGAACCAAAGTAAATTTGCATTTCAATTTGGCGCTAATTTATTTGGTCCCAGATCCTTTCCGTTATCGATCGAACAGGAAACCCGAGAAAAGGGGCTTCGTGTTTCTATAGACTGCAAAATTTAAGTTCGCTAAACTTTGCTTTACCTTTACGGATGTTCGCGATATTATAGACAAACTCGTTGTTTCTGATATGATTTTTCTGTTCGGCCAGTCAAACCATCTTGACCATCTTGACCACAGGCAATAAAACTATGGAATGGTCTGCCTGTTGGCGCCATAACTCAGCCCACTATTGACAGTTTCCTAGCTAGCCTATACTGACCACATATATTATTTATTTATTTATTTATTTTTCTTCCTCTTAGTTGTATGATTGTTATTTTATACCTTCACGTCATGGTTATGCCTTTGTGAAGTATAGTATTAACGTAAACATCCAATCAAGCGGAACATAAAAAAAAAATGCGCACCGCAAAAACAACGGAGCTGGATGTTTCGCAGTGCACAATGGATTAACTGTAAAAAGGATGTTTTGCAGTGCAGTTCTGTACAACGCTCATTTTATCTACAGAACACGCTCATTGCCGACTCTTTGCGATTCCTTCTTTTTCAAAATATGAAGAGTGAAAAAAAAAAAGAACCTGCCGTGACCAGGATTCGAACCTGGGTTATTGCGGCCACAACGCAATGTACTAACCACTATACGATCACGGCCACTTGCCAACTTGCTGGCTGACGGAGATGTCGGGCTCTATAATCACCCTGTATAATAAACTAACATGTCACCCACGAAAAACCTTGGATTTCTGCGGATTCTTGTTTTCCTGGGTAACGACTAAACACAAGTCACTTACTTCGTCACCTGGTTTGTTAGTTTCTGAATTTGTTCCGTTTGCGATGGGCTAAGTGTATTTACTTTTGTGTTTAGCAGTCGATCCGCATCCTCATGCTGGGGTCGCTGGGTGCGTCTCTGGTTACATTTCGCAACGTTTGAATGAGTATTTACTTTTAAAGTTGTTTGCATGTATCTACATTTTCCGAGATAAATCTTTGAAATGATAATGTTACTGTCTCCTGAATAGTTATCACTATTCAAAAAACGTGCTTATTTAAACATTATCCCATGCTGCTCTTGATAGCATAAAATAAGCTAAGAGATGTCTTTTCTGGCAAAGGTAATTTTAATCACTCTAAACACTTGTAATTCCTTCCCCTTTTTATTTGCTTACTGGTGGATCTATTTTCAGTACCTGCTAGCAAATATTTTAAAAATATATCCAGATGTCTCTACTTGTTCTACTTTCTCCTGATCTGGTGTTTCTCCATACGATTCCCCACGCTTTTACAAGTTATTTAATTATAGGTTTTGTATCTACGCTACGTTTTTAATATATTTTGCAGTTTTAGGAGAGCCTTAAAACAACTCGACAGCTTTCGTGTTTGTAAGTGTATAATAATTGCTTAGTTGATACGCGTCCGCAATTAAATTGGTGTCAGAAAAGGGACAGCCCTGAACACGAGTCAAATGGGAGTTCTTAGAGTACACCGCTGCTTCGATACCCCTAGACGAACCCATGTTCCACGGTTACAGGGTTTCATAGAATGTACGGATTACTTGTAGTACGTAGGATTTGGCTTGAGATCACTGACTGAAGACCTGTCATCTATAATCGATGGCAGCCAGCTGAACGACGGCTAGCTTAACAACAAATAGTTTCACGAAAGTTCCGAGACAAAATCAACTCCATTAGTTCTCGACGGAGTCAGATTTAGCACTACAGGCAACAGATGATCCTAGACTTTGTAAACAGATTTGTGGCCCCTCAACTATGATAATGGTACCAAGTGCAAGATATGTGAATTGTGTTATCTTTTGTTTCAGATTCTGATGAGGAATGGCTGCATGATGATGTGTTGACAGGGGAATGGATTAATGAGGATATTAAAGACCAGGAGTTCAAGCTACATACGCCATCAAAACTGGAAGTACTGGAGGAAGACAGGAAGAGAAAGCGGAAAGAAAAGAAACTAAGCACGTGTATCAAACGTGTAAGCAATGCAAATATGTAGAGTAGAACCTACTTGACTGTACTTGACTTGTTAAATCGGTTGCAGTGAAATTCTGTAAGGACTAAATCATCTAAACTAAGTGGACCCTGTCATCTTGAGTTTCACAGTTTATTCTCTTAATATAATTTTCGCGCTGCCACTTACTCGCTCCACCTCCTATCAGGTATGCCGTGACAGTGCCCCGGTAGAATACCTCTTTTTGGGTTTCCGTGATCGGCCAGGGACAAGTAAACATCTAGAAACGTCGTTTTGTTGTTCTGTTACAACACTCGATTTTTTTTTTTTGCTATTGACGCATTTGCTGTCATTTTTCAGTTACTGTTCTGCAGCGTGCTGCTTGTAGTGGTGGCCTTGATTGGTCACGGAGAAAGCGACAAACAGTCTTATCCTCTCAGACGCTCACTTGAGATAGGCCTTGTAGAGTCGTTCAATAATTCAAAGCTGAGCACCGGAAAAATGAGTCAGGTTGGTAAGAGGTAACCTTATGCCAATTTTTCCTCAAAACGCAGGAAATCGCCTTTTCTGCTACCAGGCCGAGTTTCATATCGTGAGGGACTGCGTACGAATCCCTTAATATTATGATAGTCAAAACAAGACCCACTTAGTAAGAAAGAGCACATCGATTTGTGTAAAATCCGAAAATTTGGTGTTAATCGAATCAATACTGACCAAGATACAACAATTTCAAAACTCAAAAATTTAATTAGAAACGTATGGCGTCCGGACAAATCGACAGAAATGACCGCACACCTACGTTTCTTATTACAATTTGGAGTTTTTGAATTGCTATATCTTTGTCAGTATTGACTCTATTAACATCAAATTTTCGAATTTTGCACAGGTCGATGTGCTCTTTCTTACTAGGTGGTTCTTGTTTTGATTTCCGTAATATTAGGGAACTCGAACCCAGTCCCTCCCGATATGAAACTCGGCAATGCCCCCCGTACCACCTAGAAGGCTCAGGCCTTACGGCTGATCGTATGATCGAATGGAACCCCAAACTCAGTCGCCTACCTCCACTAAACGTAGCCTGTCACTTCAAAACTCATTGAAACCCCTGCTCATGTGGTTCAACAGAGCCATCAATAAGTTTTATCTTATTTAGGTGACAAATGTAAACACCTTCTGGGAGTACATACAGAAGACTTTAATACCAGGATTGTATGAACACAAATGGTACAACGGTGCGCCCGCGAGGCAAATAGGATTTATCGCAGATCGACAGTCAAGCAAAGTTGGTATGGTGCGGCTGAGACAAGTCAGAGTTGCGAAAGGTAAGCCGCTAGGACTTGTATCAAAGACTAGTTTCCACTCGATCAGTTCCTATTTTGTCGCGGCCCAAAAATTACAGAGTCATTGAAAGAATCCGTGTTCACCGGCATTCTTAAAAAACTATCATTGCATTTTCAAATGGATTGACTACATCGAGGACTAAATTGATCGGCAAAAGTTGGGGCTCAAGCTAGGTCGCAATAAGTACTTGCGAGCAGAGTGCTCAAAACAGGAAACGGAGAGGCCTGTCACACTATCAGCGTTAACCAATGATCTGATCTGAAAAGCAATTCTCGAAAGTGAAATATGGATGTGTTAAGTGCCACTGCCAAGGGCGATGAGTAAGGGGCTCATTTAGAAACAATCGGTATATGGCAAAGTGATCGGAAACATGTTGTTGTTGTTGTTGTATGAAAATCTACTGAAAAGTGTCCCTCAATCCGCCGTTCCATGAAGTGCTTAGTACTATGCAGTAATCTCTATATGTTGCCTTCTCACAGAGCACTGTCAAATCCCTGAAGAAGTGCGTAGCGTCTTCAAGGAGTGCACCGCAGAGTACTCTACCACGCGAGAGGACGGCAACATGTACCACGCTTGGTGGAAACAAGGAACTATCAAAGCGGACACTAGAGTATCGCATGGACGTCTGTCCCCATGGCAACATCTGTCGTCTCATCAAGCAAACCACAGCCTACCCATCATTGGAAAAATAGCAACCTATAGTGGCGGAGGCTACATCGCAGAATTCGGAAATTCTGAGAAGTACGCCCACGATTTCGCGGAATACCTCCAAAAGACTTCTTGGATCGACAAGTATACTCGCGCAGTTTTCATAGAAGGGACATTATACAACCCAAACATCAATCTAGTTGCGGTATTCGATGTTTGGGTGGAGTTCACTACGGCAGGTTTAGCTATGCCAAACACAAACTTCTATATATTCAACATCTACCCAGCTCTCAGCCCAGGATATGCTTTGTACTCCACTTGCGAACTACTCTACGCCTTTCTGTTTTTGTTCTTCGTTTATGAATCAGGCAGGGCGTTCTACAGATCAGGAATAAGGTATTTCAAAAATCTTTGGAACTGGATAGACATCGTTTTTATCGCCAATGGAATAGCGTGCGCCATTCTCTACGTCCATCGATTCCAGTTCATCAGACACGTTAGTGAGCTTCTAAAGCAAGACCGCACTACATTCCTTGGGATCCATGAATGCGCAGTCTCCGTCCAAACCATGGTGTACTTGACGGCGTTCGCGAATGTCGTGCTAGTTCTAAAAGTTATCCATTCTATGAGTTTCACTCGCAGCCTGCAGCTTTTGTATGGGACGTTATCGCACGCAGCGCGACAATTATACCACTTATTGTTAACACTGTTCCTGCTCCTTATGGCTTTCACGTCGCTGTTCTGTGTAGTAATGTCCCCATATCTTGAAGACTTCAACACAATATCACGAACACTAAAATCGTTGACCTTTATTACTCTGGGATCATTCAACTATAATGATTGCGAGGCGCAGTCAGATTTTAAGTTCTTAACTCGGCTCTTCTTCGTTGTGTTTGTTATCTCTATGATCTTTATATTCATGAACTTGCTTTTGTCTATAATCAACAATGTCTATGCAGACATCGGAAATGAAGAACAGAGAAAAAGAAGGTTTGATGTTTTTGGTATGATTCGTGAAAGGGTTGTTATTGCGGCGGGACGTAGAAAGCCACCCGAGAGAGCGCCCCATGACGAAGAAGAAACCGATATGAAAAAGGCCCAGTTGTACCAGAACATGAGGTATGTCCTAGAGGCCCAAGTCCCACGGCTGAACAAAACGTTGAACTTCATGTTCATTACTGAGCAGCGAGAGGATATAGCAGATTTCAAGGAGATTGCTATAGCTAAGGGAATAGATTTGGAGCAAGATGAGTGCTGAGTAGAAAATACGAGTTTCGAAAAATGATGTAGTAATAGAAGATCAAGCATCTGCACAGGCCATCATCACAGCAGAGGCAAATACTTCAGGTTTTGATTTAGAAGAGAAACTACTCAAAGAACTGGGGGATATGCAAAAAGATGAAAAGATAGTGCTCAAATACATGAATGAATAAAGATTATTATCTGATTACTACAGTGATTTCACTGTCTATAGTGCCATTACCCTGGCGTCCCAGTCTAGTGTAAAAAAAAGGGCAAAAACCCGAGGCGATCCGCAAAAGGTAAAATCTCAAGGCGCGCAATGCATCATGGGAAGACACAGGCGCTGTCGCAAAGGACCACGGGAAGGCTCAACCAAAGAAATCGCTAGAATACTGGTCGTTCTTTTGCGAGCTTGCTCGAGTTTACACCTATTTGTGTTATAAAAAAATTCCCACCTATCCTCTGCTAAATGTAGCGTTGTTATCAGGTCACATAGGCACGTAGAGTATCCATGTAAGCCTTTTTTTATTATCTAATCAAACTTCTTCAATAAAACTGGGGAGCTCTCCGGGTGTTTGTGGTTAGTTCTGTCTGGTGACTTTTCCCAAGGAGGGTTGGTTACTAAATCACTATGCATTTGCTGTCATTGACCAACCGGGAGATGGGTGAGGACACGAAAGATCACGTGTTGCTGTAAACATTGTCACACTATGTGCTAGTCATCACGACAGACTAACTTGTTCCTCGGTCAGAATTGCCCCCATGTTATCTCACCAAACTGTATGTAATTACTTCTGTTTCTCTCGGGCACAGAGGGACATTAAATGAACCATGAAGATTGCATACAAGCATTTTTAATGGGTTTTAGAAGGGAAGGAACATGAAAAAGCTCAGTAGACAGATTACGTATGAAAAATTCCCAGCAGTTAACAAGGGTTCATGTGTTGAGTATTTGCCATGTGTTTCCTAATTTCTAACCCAAGAGAAAAGAAATCTCCCCCCCCCCCCCCCTGCAAAAAAACCCACACCATTATGCACAATATTCTACTGTGGCATAGGTAAATTTGTATAAGATGTATCCAGAATTTCAGCTGACCCTTCGCTCTCAATCTTCAGATGTCTCCTCTCGCAAAGTGAGGTATGATGAGAGGGAGCGAAGGGATGGCTGGAATTCAGGTTATATAAGATGTGGCAGTATTAAAAACTAAGGCAAGGAAAGATTAGGAATGTAGGAAAACAAAAACCAGCAACATCTGCAGCATCTGGTGAAAAAAATTGCCAAATGTGACTCTCATTTCATTTTTTCTAGTTGCAGTTCGAGTGCAACACGAACAAGTAGGCTTCTTGTTTGTTTACCCTGCTTTGCTTGCCCCAGTCTCCCGTCAAGTACGCCTGACAGAAAAGTGCATGCGTTCGTGGACGAATCGCGAAAATTAACTATAAATTTTACAGAAATAATATGCGCTCCAAGAGCCTACCTTTTATAGATAAAAATTCTATGGCCATCGGCTTTACAAGCGCCGCTGCGTCTTGTTTTATTCCTCGGATTTACGGAGTACTAGGGAAGGCGCCAAAATTGACAGCCATCTTGGTTCCTGCCGGATGTGGTGCCTTGGCTATCGTTTCTTGGCGAAACTTAGTAACTCTGCCACTGAAAGACGGAACTTTACAATGTCCTCCTTGTACTGCAATGAGAGGAACTGCCATAGCAGCTTTCTGTGGCTGTATTTTGCCATCGTTTGTAGTTCGCAGTGTCTAGATACCCGGCAGCCGGGTACGGAGGTTTTCATCTGTGACGTACCCGGCAGTCCAAGAAAAACGCTAGAATTTACAAAGAAACGATACTTTATCTTTATAGAGAACTTACAAGCGATCCCTCTTTGCTATAAAGTATTTATTTTGAACAATTTACAAGATCTGTAGTCTCTGAAGCGACTCTACACTTAGAAAAAAATTCGGTCAAACACGCTAAACTGCCGGGTACGTAGGTGAAAACCTACGTACCCGGCAGTTTCTAATTTATTACAAAAACGATTTGAAAATGAAGTTATTTACTTACCAATTGTACTTTATCTTATAGAGAACTTCTAAATCTTCCAGATTTGCTGCAGTGGAAAGAATTAGAGCAAAGAACATCGACATTAGAGTAGAAAATTCGCTCGAAACGGGAACGAAAACTGCCGGGTACGTAGCTGAAAACCTACGTACCCGGCAGTCCAATCTTTGCATCTAAAGCCATGTAATCCATAGAAATCCACTCTGTTTTACCCTCATAGAATGTCATCACTGAAAATAGGTGATTTAGCTCATAATTGATACAAAATAATATCGTTCATTGTACTCTAAACAGGTCAAAGTGTGTATTTTTGTGAAAAATCTACGGAAGTGCCGACTGCCGGGTAGGAAAAACGCGCGAAGATCTAGATACCCGGCAGCCTGAAAATCAACTAAAACAGGTATGTAAAGGTCAAAGAATGTCACCCACCGTATTCTGATTTGTCCTTAGTGTGACACTATCCACTCATTTTTGAGCCGCAATAATACGGGATTCCCCGCTGGCATTCGCTCAACCACGTGAAGAAAACTGCCGGGTATCTAGACTCTGCCGAACCTTCAAACCTTCCGTACCCGGCAGTCCGAAATTTGCTTTTCAAGCCGCAGAAACGCATTGAAATCCACTCTATATAGCCTTGCATGATGCCAAGACGTGAAGAAGTGATGAATCTCATGACTTGTACGACAAAATATTGTGTTTCCCATTCAAGCACAATGTCCAGTGACAAGTGAGTTGTGAGTCACGCTCGCTCATGACTTTTGTCACGCAGTTCACGGCTTTGGGAAAACTGGGACCTAGAAATCGCACCTCCATTCTTTTCTTTCTTCTCTCCTTTCTGTGCTTTTCCTTTTGTTATTATCATGTCTCTTTTTCCATTAGTAATATTTTCCATTTCTAATATTTATCTTTCTTAGATTTTTCTTCATTTGTTTACTTTCCATTTAGTTCAATTGTCCTTTGCTTTTTTTAAGTTTCCCATTTTGATTCTGCTCATTGTAGCACAACTCCGTTCTTTCTGTCTCTGCTTCTGTTTCATGGATCAGGTACTGAACAGCTCCACCATTTATTTGCTTGTGTTATTTTGAGGTCTGTCATTCTTAGTAATTCTTCGTTTATTTTTGTTCAGTTTTTTACCCAATAGCAGGATCAACCCAGTTTGATGCCCATTCACATGACCAGAATACTGCTTTCAAAATGGATGTCTGGAGGTTGACAAAAAAATGTTGCCACACATAGCACAACATTGTGTCATCATCAGGTTTGGGACTGGTGCCTTCAGATCAGATCACAGATAAATTGTTTTATTTTTGGCATCATGTACTTTAGGTTGATGATCCCTGAATCCCTTTCATAAAATTATTTCTTGCATCAATGCTGTCAAAAAATAATTTGCAGTTATTCTGTTTATTTGCTCTTTCTGAATGCTAATCATAATAATAGAAAACACCCTTTCAGATGTCATGACTACATAACACATGACTCAATCTTCAGATGTCTCCTCTCGCAAAGTGAGGTATGATGAGAGGGAGCGTCTTGTTTTATTCCTCGGATTTACGGAGTACTAGGGAAGGCGCCAAAATTGACAGCCATCTTGGTTCCTGCCGGATGTGGTGCCTTGGCTATCGTTTCTTGGCGAAACTTAGTAACTCTGCCACTGAAAGACGGAACTTTACAATGTCCTCCTTGTACTGCAATGAGAGGAACTGCCATAGCAGCTTTCTGTGGCTGTATTTTGCCATCGTTTGTAGTTCGCAGTGTCTAGATACCCGGCAGCCGGGTACGGAGGTTTTCATCTGTGACGTACCCGGCAGTCCAAGAAAAACGCTAGAATTTACAAAGAAACGATACTTTATCTTTATAGAGAACTTACAGCGATCCCTCTTTGCTATAAAGTATTTATTTTGAACAATTTACAAGATCTGTAGTCTCTGAAGCGACTCTACACTTAGAAAAAAATTCGGTCAAACACGCTAAACTGCCGGGTACGTAGGTGAAAACCTACGTACCCGGCAGTTTCT
The DNA here is from genome assembly GCA_033964015.1 of Scolanthus callimorphus. Lineage (NCBI taxonomy): Eukaryota > Metazoa > Cnidaria > Anthozoa > Actiniaria > Edwardsiidae > Scolanthus > Scolanthus callimorphus. Next base: position 1,609,858 of record CM066916.1, read on the forward strand.
AATTTATTACAAAAACGATTTGAAAATGAAGTTATTTACTTACCAATTGTACTTTATCTTATAGAGAACTTCTAAATCTTCCAGATTTGCTGCAGTGGAAAGAATTAGAGCAAAGAACATCGACATTAGAGTAGAAAATTCGCTCGAAACGGGAACGAAAACTGCCGGGTACGTAGCTGAAAACCTACGTACCCGGCAGTCCAATCTTTGCATCTAAAGCCATGTAATCCATAGAAATCCACTCTGTTTTACCCTCATAGAATGTCATCACTGAAAATAGGTGATTTAGCTCATAATTGATACAAAATAATATCGTTCATTGTACTCTAAACAGGTCAAAGTGTGTATTTTTGTGAAAAATCTACGGAAGTGCCGACTGCCGGGTAGGAAAAACGCGCGAAGATCTAGATACCCGGCAGCCTGAAAATCAACTAAAACAGGTATGTAAAGGTCAAAGAATGTCACCCACCGTATTCTGATTTGTCCTTAGTGTGACACTATCCACTCATTTTTGAGCCGCAATAATACGGGATTCCCCGCTGGCATTCGCTCAACCACGTGAAGAAAACTGCCGGGTATCTAGACTCTGCCGAACCTTCAAACCTTCCGTACCCGGCAGTCCGAAATTTGCTTTTCAAGCCGCAGAAACGCATTGAAATCCACTCTATATAGCCTTGCATGATGCCAAGACGTGAAGAAGTGATGAATCTCATGACTTGTACGACAAAATATTGTGTTTCCCATTCAAGCACAATGTCCAGTGACAAGTGAGTTGTGAGTCACGCTCGCTCATGACTTTTGTCACGCAGTTCACGGCTTTGGGAAAACTGGGACCTAGAAATCGCACCTCCATTCTTTTCTTTCTTCTCTCCTTTCTGTGCTTTTCCTTTTGTTATTATCATGTCTCTTTTTCCATTAGTAATATTTTCCATTTCTAATATTTATCTTTCTTAGATTTTTCTTCATTTGTTTACTTTCCATTTAGTTCAATTGTCCTTTGCTTTTTTTAAGTTTCCCATTTTGATTCTGCTCATTGTAGCACAACTCCGTTCTTTCTGTCTCTGCTTCTGTTTCATGGATCAGGTACTGAACAGCTCCACCATTTATTTGCTTGTGTTATTTTGAGGTCTGTCATTCTTAGTAATTCTTCGTTTATTTTTGTTCAGTTTTTTACCCAATAGCAGGATCAACCCAGTTTGATGCCCATTCACATGACCAGAATACTGCTTTCAAAATGGATGTCTGGAGGTTGACAAAAAAATGTTGCCACACATAGCACAACATTGTGTCATCATCAGGTTTGGGACTGGTGCCTTCAGATCAGATCACAGATAAATTGTTTTATTTTTGGCATCATGTACTTTAGGTTGATGATCCCTGAATCCCTTTCATAAAATTATTTCTTGCATCAATGCTGTCAAAAAATAATTTGCAGTTATTCTGTTTATTTGCTCTTTCTGAATGCTAATCATAATAATAGAAAACACCCTTTCAGATGTCATGACTACATAACACATGACTACACCAAACATTGTGATGGAGTTATTGCTCGAGCGAGCGCAGCGAGCGAGAGCAACTCTAATTTCGTACCAGTTTACAAGTTCGTACCAGTTTACAAATGTACCGTACTCACGAGCTCTCCATTATCCCTCTTTGATTCTTTTCGTACCAGTTTGTACCGTACTCACGAGCTCGCCATTATCCCTCTTTGATTCTCGCGCATGCGCAGTACGATGATATGTGAGACGGAATAGATTTTGGGCGGGCTGGCGGCAACATGCCACAGGGTACCCGTTTGATTGCATGCAAAAGTAGCCTGTTACCAGGTCCTGTCGGCCACGCAGTTTGGTATACCATAATTTGGTTTCTCGACGAAGCGTGTTCTGCTGCTATTTCACAACACTCAACAGAAGTGAAGCGGCGTGTTTGTGGAAATTTCTGGGAATTCGGTAAGTATAAACGTTATGAATCACTTTAGTTCTATTCTTGAAAGCTATCACAGCTTTCAAAGCATGTTATTCACTGGTATGAGATCATTTTCACAGCAGATTTCTCGACGACTAATAAGACGATTTGCGAGTCCGACGGTGGCCATCGAACACAACACGTTTGGTTTTACCAAATCTCCCCATCCGTAACAACATACTCTGCAGTGGTCACAAGTTGAATTTTTCCTATGGTGAATTTTTCCTATGGAAAATGATAACAAGACTGGACATGTATAGTACACTGGTGCCCTGTGAGCAAGCAACAAATCAAGGGAATGACACTGTTTATTATCATGGCAGAGAGAGAGAGAAAAAAAAAACAGTCACAGGAGGCAAAGTTAACTGTTACCATTGCTTCCAATCAACATTTACAAATTTGATATGTACAAGAAGTTGTTGTACAATTATGGAACAAGGCGCCACGTTGTTATATTATTATGAAAAATTGTGACAGAATTATTTGAATGAAGACAATCAACAGAGGATCTGGAAGCTTTTACAGAGTGTAAAAGACACCAAGCTTTAATTTGTAAGACACCAGTGTCTATTATTATGGGAATAATTATCTCAAGAACAGAAATGACTGACTTGGTCAAACAATATCTAAAAACTGGTTAAAGAGAGTATCTTATGCATTACAAGTTCAAAGAATATTTACTTGGAACAAACTGAATCAAGAAAATGGCCCCACAGCTAGAATATTCTACCAAAACAGGAAACGAAGCTACTGCAATGGAAAATCCTGCTTTAGAAATTATATTCACACGAACCTGATTCCAGAAACATACATATACATTGATATTTAACATGCAAGTGTCTACACCCCTCCTATAGTTCGATAACTGCAGCAGAAGTCACAGGAGATGTTCACATGTTAATACAATCACTCTGCAGAAACGTTGCATCAACTGTTTATGTCCAATTGTTACGAGTAAAATTCTATGATAAAAGAATACTTTGTTTAACAGACCCAAAGTTCAGTAGTAACAAGAGTGCTTTTTTCTGGACTGTTTGTGAGAACTCTAGAAACATTCCTGAAGCAGCTACAAATTGTTGATGTTATGGCATCCTTCACTGGCTTCAGATACTAATCAACAACCTGATTATGTATACAGTTGAATGATTTATTAAATTCCATGGAATGTTCACAACATTCAGACCACTCAGTTTTTATACACTAGGATGGAAACAAAACACTTTCAAGAGAGAGTAGCTTTCCGCTCGAGCACTCACTATCTCAATAGATACTTCTAGTAAAGTATCTAGCCTGGGGTGTGGGGTCCCTCATATACAGGTATAATTATAGATGAGTGCTTCTGTCTCCCAAAATAAATTACTTTGAAGAAATTATAGAATGGGAAAGTACACCTTTTATATTTCAGTTTATTTGGGTTCGAGTCTATGTACAATTTTGTAATGATTCCAAATAATAAGCAATTATTGGAGAGGTTCAGCAAGACATCGTTAGTTAGCAAAACCGAAGCCTGTGTTATCTGCCGAAGGCTGATTGTTTGCTCTCAGCCAATCAGATTCGTGATAGTGAGTTCAATGTATAATAACAATGTCTGTCTGTCTGTACAGGTATGTGTAGGTATCGTTTCTTACTGCATTTTCCACTGGAAATTCCAGGGTGTGTGTGTGTGTGTGTGTGTGGGGGGGGGGGGGGGGGGGGGGGTCATATCCCAAACCCTTCTGTGGGAGGGGTATAGGTAATTTCTGGAATCACATAATTATTCTTTATTGCGCATGCTTGCATTGCTTGACATGTGTTGCTTTAGTGATATTCCAATACCACTTGGCAGATAATACAAATACAGGTTTGTAGTGATTAGAATATAGGTAGCGGCAAAACAGGCCCATAGTCTGGAGAGGTGGCTTTGGGAGATTCATACAAACCCCCGTCAGACTTAGATGTCCACTCTGTTGTAACAGCCAGAAATTATTATCATATTATGTTAAAACTGTTCCTTAATGCAAGGAACACACTGGTGTATGTCCTCAGGCCTTAAAGAAGCTTCTCATACCGTTTTCTTTTTCTTCATATTAATTTTCAATGACATCAGGGGGCACAGCCAGGAGAAAGGGGGGTCACATCTGTACAATGTTATGTGTGCCTTTCCATCTTTCCAATTTTTTTCTTTACAGCTGTTTCAGGTAACACGCGACTTCATCATTGTCAGATTCTTAGAGTTTGGCAGTTGGGTTTTTCTGCGTTGTCCATCAATGCAATCTGTGTGAACCAATCAAATCCTTGCCCAGGGCATTTGTTTGGCTTCCCTTGTGAGACATGTCATGACAGAAGCCAATTCACTGCACTAGGCGATTTGGTTGACTTCGCAGAAAAACCCAACTGCCAAAAATGTTTTGAACGCGCAGGTCGCATGTTTCCTGAAACAGCTGTAAAAAAGTATTTTATTCTAATAATTGGGGATGAGGGACACACCAGGGCCCATCCTTGGCTACCCCCTGGATGATGTCATACCATGTGACCACATTCCCCAAAAAGGCCTTAGCCACCCCCGTGGTTACTCCCAAACAAGGATGCTCGGCCCAGATTCTGGACTCCTTATCCTTCTTTATACCAATTTTAGAAAAGAAAAGGTACCCCTTTCTTATACCAAAGCCGAAAAGGTACCCCTTTCTTATACCAAAGTGGAAAAGGCACCCCTTTCTTGTGCCAAGCCTGAAAAAGGTACCCCTTTCTTATATCACTTTGACTTTGAATCGGCTTTGTGCTCTGTTAAAAAAGAATTTTTTATACCAAAATTGCAATTTTTCCTACCCAGCTTCTCTATACCCAGACCAGCCTGAAAACCCTACTCCTTTGTTATACCTCAAGCCTGAAAACCCTACCCCTTTTGGGCCAAGCATCCCTGTATGTCCAGTATAGGGAGAACGCCCTGATTTTTCACCCCCCCCCCCCCCTCCCCCAAAAAAAATAAAATTAAAAAAATCAATTACCTTGGTAGAATTTTCAACCCCAAAAAATACTTTTACTACAAATTTTCATACCCCTAAAATACACCCCCCCCCCCATCATTTTTATATCAGAATATCCCCTGGGGTTATGACATCATGCATGTCCCTCATTTTGGTGCATGGACACCTTGTAAATGAGCGTGTGCTCATCTGTAGCACATTGTTGAGTTCATGCTTTGGCCTTCCAATTTAAGAGCTCCCCTGAATTATCTCATTCATTTCTTGTAATACAACAGCTCTAAAAATATGTATGCATGTAAGTATGAAAGTCATCCCATCCAATTTGGGAAATTGTGAAATTCCACAAATTAGAAAAATAAAAAAATAATAACTAGAAAAATTAGAGAATGGAATTTGAGGTTACCTATAATAAGATAGAACAGGAATCAAGCCGCTGTGAAAATGACCATTAATGCATTAGTACTTTAGTATGCTTTTAATCAGATAATTCTGGCATGAATTGGACAAAATATTTGTGAGACATAGATTGATATTATTCTGAAGATTGCATTGACAGGTGATGGATGCAGTCCCTTTAAAGAGGATGACAAAAATAAAGGGACTATACACCTTACAGAACCAGGGGCAGCGGGTGCAACCTATTAACTCTCTTGGTTCGCGGGAAAAATTCAATATCTGCCTTGTACCCAGGTGCGTTCTAGTGATTTTCAAGGCAAGAGCAACTGGGAGTGCACTAGCGCAAAATGTGTTAAGGAATCATTCCAAAGATTCAAGTTTTCCCTATGGGAGCGGCCATCAATTACTGGGGGGAGGGGGCCATTTTTGCAAAACCCAGGGCCCAAAAATTTTACTCCCCCCCCCCCCCCCCCTCAAATTCAAGTCCAAAACTCTTGACCCCCTAACATCTGAGCCCAAACATTTTGACCCCCCTCCTTGCCAACAACAGCTTGTTTATATTAATCACTTTTAATTAATATGACAGGCAGGTTTTTCAATTTTGTTTCCATAGAGGTACCCATCTCCAATTTTAGACAATTATTATAGTATTCAAAGCTTTAGAACACATTGAGAACTGAATAAAATTGTCATTCCAACGATGACTCTATTCTCAGTATCATCAAAACCAGTCTAAACTTCAGGAACCCAAAAATTGTGACCCTCAGCCCCCCCCCCCCCCCTAAATCAGCACCCAAAAAAATCATAGCCCCCCTGCATACTTGTCCCCCCCCTCCCAGTAATTAATGACCACTCCCTAAATAAAGACGGTTAGGGACAAGGTAGCTTCCATATAATTTACTGTATATCTCCTGGGTAAATTTCTTGCGATAAACAACCTTACGGTATTTGAAACACAACCTCACGGTTTTGGAGTTTTTGGGGTTGGCAGGATGTGGGTGCCTATAATCTAAAGCTTAAATATGAGAAATTAAGGGGGGTGGCTAGTCACCCTAATCCCCCTGGATCTGCCCATGGATTGATACCAACCTTAATATGGTCTTGTCACTCTTCTCTCTAAAAAAAATGATTTCTGCAACTTTTCAAATTCATCATTTGGGTTATCAATTGGGAGAAGCTTAAAGAGAATCAAAATGGGAAACTTAAAAAAGAAAAATGGGAAAAAAGCAAAAGGACAATTGAACTAAATGGAAAGTAAACAATGAAGAAAAATCTAAGAAAGATGAATATTAGAAATGGAAAATATTACTAATGGAAAAAGAGACATGATAATAACAAAGGAAAGGCACAGAAAGGAGAGAAGGAAGAAAAGAATAGAGGTGCGATTTCTTCTAGGTCCCAGTTTTCCCAAAGCCGTGAACTGCGTGACAAAAGTCATGAGCGAGCGTGACTCACAACTCACTTGTCACTGGACATTGTGCTTGAATGGGAAACACAATATTTTGTCGTACAAGTCATGAGATTCATCACTTCTTCACGTCTTGGCATCATGCAAGGCTATATAGAGTGGATTTCAATGCGTTTCTGCGGCTTGAAAAGCAAATTTCGGACTGCCGGGTACGGAAGGTTTGAAAGTTCGGCAGAGTCTAGATACCCGGCAGTTTTCTTCACGTGGTTGAGCGAATTCCAGCGGGGAATCCCGTATTATTGCGGCTCAAAAATGAGTGGATAGTGTCACACTAAGGACAAAACAGGAAATGATATCAGAATACGGTGGGTGACATTCTTTGACCTTTACATACCTGTTTTAGTTGATTTTCAGGCTGCCGGGTATCTAGATCTTCGCGCGTTTTTCCTACCCGGCAGTCGGCACTTCCGTAGATTTTTCACAAAAATACACACTTTGACCTGTTTAGAGTACAATGAACGATATTATTTTGTATCAATTATGAGCTAAATCACCTATTTTCAGTGATGACATTCTATGAGGGTAAAACAGAGTGGATTTCTATGGATTACATGGCTTTAGATGCAAAGATTGGACTGCCGGGTACGTAGGTTTTCAGCTACGTACCCGGCAGTTTTCGTTCCCGTTTCGAGCGAATTTTCTACTCTAATGTCGATGTTCTTTGCTCTAATTCTTTCCACTGCAGCAAATCTGGAAGATTTAGAAGTTCTCTATAAGATAAAGTACAATTGGTAAGTAAATAACTTCATTTTCAAATCGTTTTTGTAATAAATTAGAAACTGCCGGGTACGTAGGTTTTCACCTACGTACCCGGCAGTTTAGCGTGTTTGACCGAATTTTTTTCTAAGTGTAGAGTCGCTTCAGAGACTACAGATCTTGTAAATTGTTCAAAATAAATACTTTATAGCAAAGAGGGATCGCTTGTAAGTTCTCTATAAAGATAAAGTATCGTTTCTTTGTAAATTCTAGTGGTTTTTGCATATTTTGACAATAATGTTTGGACTGCCGGGTACGTAGGTGAAAACCTCCGTACCCGGCTGCCGGGTATCTAGACACTGCGTTTGTAGTTTCGGTGTCAGCTTTCAAGCGAAATCCACGCTTGGCCACATGGAAAACGATGGAACAGTTTTTGGAGCTTTCATCACAGCCCTACAATGCGGAGAAGCCCTATCTGATGGGTGTAGCAGCTTTACAAGGAATTCTCGGATTTGGTTTAGCAAGCTGGCAATTTAATCAGCAGTTTGTACAAGAGAGACCTGCGTCGTCTACGACGACCGACGAACAGCGCGATTGAAACCATCTTCTATTCGATCTTCTATGCAAGCAGAATCGGACCTTTGGATTTGGTTGCAGGTATTCGGGAATAAGATCATCTTCCTCCTCGATCACCAAAACTTAAGAGTGAGAATGTCTTACAAGATATTAGCAGGGAAGTTTCCTGTATGTCGCCTATCATGCAGTGGCCACGACACCTTCCCGCGAAACGCAACGCAACGCAACGCTTTGAAGTGTGAAAGAAATTCCACAGGAAGACCAAGAAACCAGCAATTTTCAGAAAGGGTACCCTGCATGTATACACTCTTCAGTTTAGACATTTGACACAACTACCAGGATGCAGCACATGCGTTGCCTTCTTTGCCATTGTTCGCCAAACTGAAATCAATTACACTCTTTTTTTTATAAGAACCTTTTTTATAAGAACGTTCAGCTTGAAATTTACCCAAATTTAAGAACATGCTAAGAACATGAGCCTCAGATAGGAGCAAAAGAGATTTATTTTCAGTGATGCGTTCTAAAATCCAGAATCAAATGTGTTAATAATAACGACCTTCAATACCATCGGTTGCAGCTACCCATCTACACACACGTCAAAAACATGTTCTGTCTGCACACGAAACTTCAAAGTTTTGACAGTGAAACTTGGATGTTTTGACGGCCAAACTTGAACGTTTTTGTCACAATATTCAAGTCCGCACTTTCGTTTCAATCACAAACATTGAAAAAAGCTAATATTCTGGTAACTTCACAGTTTTTCTGGTCAAAAAGAAATAAATCAACTGAAATTTTTACCTTTTTCCACTCACGAGCGTCACCAAAGCTTCACGCTTGGGCGGGCAAACTTTGAAGTTCAACTGTCAAAACTTCGAAGTTTCACGTGCCGACAGAACATGTTTTTGTCGAGCGTGTAGATGCAACCGACGGTATTATAATTTATAAACTCTCTTTTAAGATACTTCATCCTTCTATAAGATCAATCATATTACAGGTTCCGACGTCACTGAAATGTAAGAACACCCATAAGAACATTTCCAGCCTCAAACTGCTCCAAAAATAAGAACGGCCCAGCCTCAACTGAAAATTAGACGTTCTTATAAAAAAGTGAGTGTATAGGAAAATGGAGGCCTGTCCTTGAAATCTGGAGTAAGAATGGTGTTATATGGACCTATAGGGATTTTCATGCATTTGGTCCTGGGGTTCAGACACTAACCATGGGTATATCTACAATTCAGGATTTGGCTTAGTTATGTGGGATTTAAAAAATGTGAACAAATTTGAAATTGTCAGTGTTGTTTCCTTTTTTTTTTTTTTTACAAAATTTTCAACTTCTAAGCATTTTAAATTCTTGATTGAATGGAACCAGTGGTGGATCAAGAAATGTTCAGGGGGAGAGGTGGTAAAGATATGCATGACCTTGCCTCAAGAATAGAGCAAGTGTCATTTATGAGGAGAGGGTCCAGACCGCCTGACATTTCCCCTGGATGAACTCCTCAATACACAGTATTATGATAAGTATCTCCAGGGATTTGTTTCAGCAGAGTCTGAACCCTTCCCAAAGCACACTCCCAGAAAATAATATTGAGAAATAACACAGGAAACGTTACAGTCTTAAAGCATCAACATTTATAGAAGTAGTGTATGTATACCATACAATATATTATCCATTACCGGTACTGCAAATTATAAATCTTTTTACTAGTAAATTGTGAGACTACTGTAGCTCTCAATTTCTATTGACCATTTGTAAATATATTATATTTTCATTCCTTCAAGGAAAAATAAAGACACAAATCAGACTAAACAGCCTCATAGATCACCCCAGCTCAATATAGATAAATAATACTATGTTACATCTTCTTACAAGACTAATATTACAAGCCTTTAAAAGGTATTAGATTCTCTACAATATAATATTTATTTTAGCCCACTGCAGCCATTCTCTGCAGTATTGGCATGAGTCAGTCACTAGGGGTAATGTCTGTATGACACATGGGACACTTGTTTTGGACATACAGCCACTTGCGGAGACACAACCCATGGAAGAAATGGTTACATTTTGTGACCTTGGCAGATTTCATCTCCTCAAAGCAAATGGAGCAGACATCATTGTGTTGGTTCAGTTGTTCTTCTGTGGCTGATTGAAGGGAGTTTACTTTTCGCACAGCTCCTAGTCTAAGGAGAAAGTTGTTCCATCCCTCCAGTGCTCTGCTATAAACATTGAAGTATGCATGCATGCATATGATACCAGTACCTTAAAAACAAAAAGGATTGGCAAAGCATTAAAGTAATGAATTTTTTGATAATGATAGAGAGCGTTAACCAGTTGATTGTATGAAAGAGTCTACATCCAAATCTGTTTGAGTGTCTTTTCATTTTCAGCTACAAATAAAAATGCTTTTTATCATTTTTCTCTGAACTGCATGAGCTTAGGACCAGTTATAGCCTGATTTTTCAGCTGGGGGGGGGGGGGGGGGGGGGGGGGGGGGGGCTGGGGGGGGGGGGGGCAGGCCAACCTACAGTCCCTACAGGAAAGAAGGAATATCCTGCCAAAAAGTTCAGGATCCCCTGAAATATCTCATCCCTTCACCTGTCAACAACCCATGGTTATGGTCTGTGCTCAGGGGAGGGTAATGTCCATAAAATAGAAGGTATAATAATTTTGTAACATATCATTCCCAGTAATTTTCTAAGCAATGTGTGTAATTTTCTAATTATTATATGCCTGACTGAGGATTTGGTGTAATTTTGTTAATATTATATGCCTGACTGAATCTTGTAATTCAGATAGTTCTGCTATTGGATCAATGGATGAATATTACTAGCCACGTTGGAGGAACAGAACAAATGAAAGTTGCTCCCTTTGTCCTGTCTTCCAAGATGGCCACCACACTTTTGTGATTTATACCCAAAATAATTAAACAGCAAGGCCTACCAACAATACTCCAGTCTGTAGTGATTGTCGACCAGGTGCTGTAACCAACCACACCCAGGGCAACCAAGAACTCAAACACCTTAGATACTGCATTGATATAGTATACATAATCATCCAAGTTCTCCCAACCTTGCCGTACATGTACATTCAAGACAAACATTCCATAAATACTCAGTGCTCCAATAACTTGTACAACAGTGACGATACTATTGGATATTATAACGAACAACCAAGTCCCTGCAGTGAATGTTGTACAGATAGTATAAACCATGTAGCTTGGTGTTAGTAGCAGTATAAAGGACACTATCATTGCTCTGATGTGTGGCATAGTTAGTTTTCCTGAGTATGTAACTCCTAGAACAGCAAGAGTTGGTTCTGTAATCTCATATGCATCTTGGATAAGAAGAGAGAGTGTCACAAACATAACTAAGCTGATAACAAGGGAGTGTTCCTCAATCCCTCCATGGACAAGTCCTATTTGAATATTCAAGAGAAAGAAGGCAACTCCCTCATTGAATCCCAAGGTCTGTAAGTTCATGTCTGCTTGATCTGGCTGCTTGGCCTTCAAAAACACTTGTGTATGGTAGAGAATACTTTGAGAAATCTCTGATACTACAATACTTGCTGCTAGTAAGTTAGGAATCGTGCTGCATGATTCTCCAAAGCTGGCAAATAACCAAAACCAGTTGAAGTGTTTCTGAGTTGCAACCCGGAATGCAAACTTTATCCACCATAGAAACACCATAACTCTTGACATTTCCACTCTGTTCCAATGATATCTAAATAATGGCACCCACCCCAGTGTCTCTAACATCAGCCAGAAATTGTTACTTGCTTCTTGAGTGTTCTTTAAGCACTTTGCAGCAAGCTGAAGGCCTTTGTAGATGAGATATAATGAATACAAGAATAAAAATGCATAGCAAACATATGGAACAATCTGTGGAACTTTAGGTAAAGGTCTAATAATAACGTCAACCCCAAATGGAATAACCAGCATCAATATTATTGTCCAAACAGTTCCCAGATCAGTCCATTTAGCTTGCGTAGTGTACATCAGTCCAGTTGCAGCAATAACTTGGCCATAGAAGTGGTTATCGCTGACGACATTGTCTAAGTAGTTGAAAAGCCCTATACTTTTTCCTATGATGGTTGGTTCTTTGTCTGAGTTCTTGACTTCACTAAAGAGACTGTAAATAACACCAATAATCCCAACTTGAATCAACCAGCCATAGAATGAGAGGAGAAGATCCAGGTCAGCAAACAACCCTATTAAGCTGAAGACATAGCCTAGAAGAAAACAATAAACAGACAAAACGATGAGACTGTAGTATTGGTTTGACTTATTTTCCATGGGACATGAGATTGTGAACTTCTAGAAGACCCCTCACTTCCAGATAGGATGGGGTCATAGCTTTGCTACTCCCTATGGGAAGTATGGATACAGTAAAAACCTGCAAGTAAGAACCAAGAATTTAAGAACCTGTTAGGCTAAAATTTCCCTGTTATACACCCTTTACTTGAACCTATTTAGCCTTTTCTAACAGATTCTTAATTTTTAACAGGTTCTTAATTTTCAAAGAAATAGAAAAGAAAGGAATCTATATTCTCAAAAAATTCATGAATTTCATGAGATGCTTTACAATTTATATACAGTCGGTAAACCCATGATGCCCAGGAGTGTTCAGTACAGTAATTCAATTGAGAAATGGTGAAATGGGACATGTACCACTTTTAGTGCTGAATTCATGAAATCACTTTTTGGTAGCCTAAGTAGCCTAAATTTGAACTAAGTATCATTCATATAAGAACCTGTTTAGGCTAATTTGGGAAAATGTAGGTTCTTACTCACAGCTTTTTACTGTATGCTTTTTTACCCAAACTGTTTAGGTTGTCCATTGTTTCATGACTTTCTAAAAACACGAACTATAGAGATTGAATTGCTCAAATACCGGTAGGTTATAAATGGGTAATTTCAGAAATAATCCATACTCCGACCAAAGATAGAATTTACCTAGGACCCCCTTCCCCCACAAAAATGGAATTACCAGTGACAAACACAGTGATTGTATGGAAAATAAAAGGGTACTGGTCCCCACCCCACTAGAATTTCCAGTTCCTTTCTGGTGGGGGTATGGATCTTTTCTGGAAATACGCAATGATAAAAATGATGTGTGTCTAGTGCTTAGCGGTGTGGTTTTGGTACCCCTGTGGCGACAATTTTTAATCCTTTGCTTTTTGCCTTCAAACAGTTAAATGCCAATTCAAAATAACAACTGTATATTTAAATAATCTTCCATTTCCTTCTTATGGATTAAGTACTAAACTTAAAGCTCAAAAAGTATGTTAATGGTTAGCTTATTTAGGTTATAGCAAGATAGAAAATTCAAGCTTAACTTATGCTTATCAGACAAAACTGGAAATTCGCCAATCTACACAGTACATGTCATTCGTATAAATCACACCACTCTCTTTCTTCCGGATTCGCTGTGAAAAAGTATAAATTCGCTAAGCGAAATTCTCGAAAAATAGCAAATATAGGAGAAATATGAAAGGAATAAGATATCGGAAGTGAATGACGCTTTAATTTCACAGTTGAGTTGTTACGCGTGGCTCTTCGACTTCACACCAAGTTAGACATGACAGCAACCTACTAGAAGTTACTGCAGTATAAAAAGCTTCTTTCTTTTGGAAACAAATCAACGTTTATGACATTTATACAGTAGTCACTCGACTGAATGTAAATGTAATTTCCCTGTGATAACTCTATTTGAAAGTAAAAATCATTGATAAAGAAAGGAGAGAAAAAAAAGTATCGTAGGCAGTTCTTTTTTGGCTTTGGGCCGATTCATTCGACATTCCAATTTCCACTAAACCAAAATATCACTTACCGAATATTCCAAGCAGAGTTGAATTTTTCTTCCTTTGTAGTAAAGGAGTACACCACTTCGAGCAAATAAAAGAACGGAATTCTTGCTAGAACATTGAGAAATCTTTCCCCTGAAGCTTTTAGCCGTTTTAGGTCCATTCTAGCAGCAGGTCAACGAGATGAAGTCCGGCGAGAACAAAACTGGGTCGCATTTGGTGGATTGATTTCAGGGCAGATCGACTGTGAGGGGCGGGGTAAAATACATGAAAAATACAGCCTAGCGGTAGTTGAAGTTTACCTCAAATTATATCTAAAACTATACAGAAAAACAAATACTAGTCAAAATGCAAGTTGGGAGTTTGTTTGGATCTTTTCCCATATATTTAGTCTAATATTGAGCTCAACATTTTCTGATCCTTACCCTACCCCTGAGTGTCATTTTCGCGCCACATCGTATGATAATGTTTCTCGTTTCAGTCCCGCGCGGTTCAAAACACAAAATGGCGGATGATGGCGGATATGAATGTGAATGTTGATGTTTTTGAAATTGATCATTTCCGCATCAAGAAACAAGGCAGACTTAGCAATGTAGGAAATAATGAAATAAGGTTTATCTGTCAGTATGTCTGGTTTAACTGAGCAGTGGATTGGTAAGATTGCATCGTTTCGCCGATCACCGTCAGATTTCTTGAGTCAGGCCAGCACTGGGGGAGCCGAGAACTTCTTGTTGGATATCCTGTCGGTAAGTCATACCAAATAAACTGTAAAGAAGTAATATCGAGAATATCAGTCCTTTTATGATTGACGAAGTTCACGATTTCCGCTCAGTCGGGGGGGGGGGGGGGGGGGGGGGGGGGGGGGGGGAGTATATTCTGCCCTCTGGATTAAGAAATTGTTGACATAACGATCTAGGGAGTGTAGTTGCTCATGACCAGAGCAGAGGCTCAGCTGTCAAACACTTTGCAAAAGAGATGGGATAAGCATATGTGCCTGGGAAATGATGAGTGACTAAATGATCAGCTCGGTATATTTCCAGTTCGGGAAGTCATTGAAAACAATAGATAATTAACCAAACCAAAACATTGCGAGCTCGAATTTCAGCTGTAGCGTCTTGTGGACATGTAAAATAACTGGACACAAAATCTTAGTTGTCTGGGCAGTTAAAGCACAGAGGAGTTGCTGAATAGCAAAATAGAAGAATATATTGTTTCATTGCAGTTATTCGAAAGAAATAAATCGGATACAGGCTAAACAGCTAGGAAAAGATAGAATTATCTCTGAAATACGCACACGGCCGAGTTGAGTTTAGTATGCGTGGATAAGTTTTTTTATTTTCATATTGAAACCACCACAACTTGCCATGTATCACTGATAAAATATTATCTTTGATTCGGAGTGACAGAAAATGATGCTGGCAAAAGTGATGTGCTTCTTGTTGGTTCTACACTAGTCAGTATTATAATTACAAGAGATAACTAGCGATCGTTGTGGAGTCTCTAGTGCCGGTTGCTAGAAATGATTCCAAAACCACGAGATTGGAGAACTAAGACTCGTCCAAATCTAAAGAGAAACTTGAAGGAGTCAGAACCTGAATTCATAGTTTCTTTATAGTTCTGTGCACAAGCCAGACAAACTTAGTGTGCTGGTAATTGTATAACACGAATGCGCTCAATGCGCCTGTGTCCATTCAAGAAGAGTTACCATTTTCTCAGGAGGTTACCAGACGTGAAACTTCGCTGGTGACACTTTGTGCATTATAGAATCCAGAAAAATTATTCCTAAGAGCAGGAAAATTCGCTATCAGAGTAAATTCAGACATTCCACTGTGAACGAAGACCAATATGGAGTTTTTCAGTAGGAGCCCTTTGAAAAAAACGTAACTTTTGAAAGCTATCTCGTCTCAAACACCACGATTTCACCGCCATGCTCTCTTGCTACCTTCAATCTAAATATCCGGAATGTATTTATTACCAAGGAAAACTAATCTAGGCTGCCATTGGACGATTTCTTTCAGCTGAATATTTGGCAGATTTTTTCGTATTTTTTGTACTAGAACAATGGGTCGTGTCACGTTACGCGTTTCCCGAACAGGAAAATACCGAGCTGATGATGGATATCATATGTGTTGTAATAGGAACTTTGCAGGGAGAACATCCAAGAGCATGTAAAGCTACAGCTTCTAATTACTATACAGGAAAAGGTTGGACAATTTGTTTTTTTGCGATTGCTTGATTTTGTTTAGTGGACAATTGACTTTTAGTTTTGGAATAAAAAAATGTAATAATGAATAGAGTGAGCATTAAATCTTGAAAGATGAAACTCACCTGCATGTTTTCTTTGTCCTCAGTTTTCCAGTTTGTTGCCAGATTCAACAAGGTATAGCCATTGCTTGGCTGTCAAAGTTATATTTTTTATGACAACCTGTATTCAACCTGTATCAAATGAATTGTTGCACTATGCATGCATTCGTAATCCTCAGATTTATTCATTTCATCTTTTATAATAATGAAAATGATATCCAGAATGCATTTTTCAGTGTTGAATGTGCTGTAGGGTCCTTAAAGGACATGTTTTTGCATCCAACTGGGCATCCCATCACCACTCTACCTGAGCCAGGTAAGACTTAGATCCAATGGAAGCCAGGAAATTGATGATGGACAAATGAAGTTCGATCATCTGCTTCGAGGGCACTTCCCGGAGCAGATGTGCCCTAAGGCCCAGGATAGGCCAACAGGGAAAACATGATGATGATGATTAGAAAGAAATACACATAGCAACAATCAGACACTGTAATTTTTTAAACTTCATTCTAAATTACAGTCGTTTGCATCTAAGCGTGAACACATGACACTAAAAACGTTTGCTAATGGCTGTTCAAACGTCAGAGTAGTCAGCCAAAATGGTTAAGAACTCCAAGTTCACCATCGTTATGCAAACATCACCGTTCTGGCTGACTAATTTGAACAGCCAATTAGCAAACGTTTTAGTGTCATGTGTTCACGCTTAGATGCAAACGACTGTAGCAAAGTACATTTAATGAGCTATTTTTGTTTGCTTGTTTAGATTTTAGTCACTGGCACAAGTATACTTATCACCTCAGATTTACTGGTAAGGTTACTAGATTGTTTTCAAACTCTGCCATCAGTTGCAGATCCAGAAATCTTGAAAGGGAGGGCACAAAATGAAAGGGAGCTCCATGCAATCTTTATACCATAGCATGGCACTGGAAAAGCATGAGAATTAAATTTCATAGTCATTCCTATTTCTCTTTGCCAATCATGATGAATAAGTTAGTTTGTTCAAAAGCTTTTACCGTTCTAATTATAACAGACAATACAGCATGAAGTATTCGTGGATTTTGTTGGTGTACTACTACAGATGTATAGAGACAAGGTAAGCGAACCGTCTGATTCAAGACATCCTCCCCAGCAACTTGTGGACTGGATGCGTACAGCTTCAACATCATTTTTTGAAATAGCACTTTACATTTATTAGTCAGGGTTAGCAGGGAAAGCAGCATCCATTATTATTCTATACTGTTAAAACTGGTTGTTATTATTTTATATTGTTTTTTTTTACAGTCCACCAATGCTAGTAATATCCTGATCAGAAAAGCTGCCTGTGAGTGTCTATGGGAATTAGAACTTGTTATCCAGTGAGTACATAATTTTTCTAAAAATGAAAATTCAATTGTTTAAGTTGCTTAATTTATGTGGATATATTGTAGCTGTAGATAGAATGAAACCTGTTTTCATCGCAGTTTAGTATAAATGAATCAAGCATCTGTTTACATTGCAGTATAGTATAAATGAATCAAGCACATAGTATTATATACTATGTGCTTGATTCATTTATTTTGCTCATTACCACTAGGGATACTACAAGCTAAGCTTGATCATTTTATGACAAGTGTGCTGCTGAGTCAAGTCCAATATTCAAAGCTATTTGGTAAGTATCATTGTTACAGACCTCTTTCTGAAACCAGATGTTTTGTGAATCAAAGTAACTAATGTTTAGTATAAACCAACTAATGGTCTATTATGAATCCTGCATTCTGGGTGGCTGAGCTAGTAATGGTCTATTAGTGATAGACCGTACCTGGCAAAACCACCACCTTTCTTTGCAAGAAAACTTGATTTTTTCAACATAAAATAATGGCATTCATTGCCAAAAACCGACCAACTAGTGGGTTATACTAAAACAATTAGACCTCTCGTCTCATGTGCTTGATATCAACAGACCATTCTGCCTTCGGCCTCATGGTCTATTCATCATCTAATTGGTCTATTGTTAAATAGTCACTTTAATCTGTATACTCAATTGAATCCCTCGAAGCCCCAATGATCCTAACATTAAACATTTCCCATTATGATTACTTTACAGGTGCTATTTGTGACAGTGTTACATCATGCAATTGAACACCTTGCTGCAAATTCATTAAATGGGTGGTAAAAAATAAAACCTTTTTGTTCCATTTGTGATATTATCATGTCATATTAAATAATGTTTTGTTCCAGATTGGAGACAGGCTGCCTAAATGCCTTACTGACCAGCAGAACTGAACCTTTAAAGGTGAGAATAATTATTTTACAGCAAACATGACAGAATTTGTAAAGATTTCTCAATCTCAACCATGTTGATTTCTTTATCACTTTCAGCCACTCTATGTCCCATCTCAAATATCAAAGGAGACCTTTCCTCTCAAACTTCATGTAAGTGTGATTGTCTTGCACACAGTATGAAGATGTCAGAGATGGTTTAGTCTGGTTTTAGTTATGGCTGGCCAAAATAAATTAAGGTATCCTGTTACCAGGGTATGACTAAATAAAGGAGTCTATTATGCCTAACGTATTTCTTACGTTGTTGCTGCTGAGACCCCTAGCATGAATTTGAAGCGGGAGGGTTCTCGACTAAAATAGGACAGTCATGTTGTGAGAAGGGGCTCATTAACCTGATGAAACTGATCACTCAATATCCAATTAGTATCTTTAACACCAAAAGGTGTGACTGATGCTACATAAGGCCTGCAGCTTCCTTCTCCAAATGGCTAAGTCTTCAATCTCTTTGGCAGACAGAAACTGCACTCCCTCATGTCTGGGGTAATAAGTTTCCCCCCAGGTTTTTCAAGGTGGCCTCTTTTGGTCACGCCTTCCCTTGTACAGACGCAACTATCCCATGCAGGTGCTACTACAGTGTATGTTGCATGTAACCCAACCAGCAAATGCCCAGGTACCATAAAGGGAAAGATGATGGCCCAGATGAAGGACACAAAATAGTATAGAAAATATGTGACAAGATTTCCAAAGTAGGGGGGAGGGAAGAGGGGATGGGTGGCATCAAAAACCACCCAGTCTGTGCACATATGCTACTTGATGTTAAAATTGAGATTTTCTTCTATTAACTTTTGAAATACGATTCCCTTGGTATTTCAGTCCCAGCCAGCTGGGCTGCCTTTCATGCACATCCTCCGACTGTGGACACAAGGGAATTAAAGCGTGCCATTCATTTCTGATGGAGAATGTTCATCTTCTTAACACCACTTCTCTTTTCTATGTAATGATGGAGGTATGTCAAGTTATTTGTGAATCGTTTTTGCATGTCAGACATGTGGGGGTGGTGCCTTTTGTGTTATGTCAGAGAGCAATGTAATTGATAACATTTCCAATGACAACAAAACTGGTGCAGCTCGTACAAGACCCCTATAAGCAAAACAAAAATAATATAACAACAATTAATGTTGATCATCACTGCAACAATATTGTTTGACTATCAGAGCTCCATATATGTAGCTAGCTTGGGTGCAAAAAACAGCTGCAGGTTCGTAGCTTGCATCCTTGGAGGGGCGTTTGTAGTCCTCAGTTTTCAGATAAAACTCCAAATAAACCGAGTTTATAGCATTGATTTTGTTTCCTAGCTGACTGCTTTTGACCAAAAGCCTGAATGTGTGCCTTAAGAGGGGAGGGAAGGGGGTGTTTGAACTCCTCAAATCCCCTCTCCCAAGTTGCTAGGAAAATTGTTTGTTGTCTGTGCAATTACGCATATAGTATAAACATGACTTGTCCACTGACCTTGTTTCAGCTCATCCATTGTGTCAAGCTTGCATATCTCTCACCAATTGTAAGTATTGCACATTCACATTTCTAGGAGAGTTGACTTTGTGGAAACTTCGGACGCTTCCTGCCATTAGGCATATCACAAGCTGGAGTTCTCAACTGGAGTACATTCACCTCTGTTGTCAATTTCCTGGGAAGCTTTCCTCCAAGCAATCGGCCGCAGGGAAACTGTAGATTTGAATCTGACTATTAAGGAAGCACTTGGTTCTGTTTTATTTTGTTCTTTTCTTTTCTATTTTGTTACTATTTATTCTTTAGACGTTCAAGTCCCAGTTCATCCATTGGGTCTCAACTTCTGATCTTGGAATATTCCACATGCTGCTACTTATGAAGGTGAATACAAAAAGGAAGAATAGAAAATTGATATAGTCAGACAGAAATCATTATCCTGTCTTGATTGTTTAATTCCACAGCTAAAGTTCCAACAGACATGTTTGAAGAAGGTGATGATGTGCTTTGTTACAAAGGTATGTGAAAGTGACATGGCACCAGATTTGCACTACAAAGTTTCACATGTCTCTAGAATCTGGAGAATAGATTTCGAAAGATTTGAGTTTGTGGGCATTTTTCCCCTGAATTTATGTCATTCTTGGCTGAGGACTCATGGGAATTTCTCAGTTTTGTTTCTGCTGAAGCATATACTGAATTAAGGCACAGTGTTTCTCACAAGGTGTGTTCTGTAACATTTAAGGGGATAACATGGTCATGTCAGGCTTGCAGCCTAACTGAAATAATCAAACAAGTCGTTGCTCCCTTGTCAGTTGCAAGGAATCCAAAGAGCACAAGTGCATTTTCAAACTGATTGATCCAACGACTACGCTGCAAAGGAGCCGCGTAGTTGTACTCTAACATCTATAACACTTGCTTAGGGTTCTGAGTGACATGACGATCGTCGGTACATTCTAAATAGTTTTTCACCCCAGGTTACTTACCGAGCCAGTCAGCCACTCTCACCCAGGGTCAGCGCCTTCTGTCATATGAATGGCTGATGCACTTCCCCGAAGAGGTGAGACTGAGTACCAAATCATGTAAAAAAAATAACACAACGACACCTGTGGAAATTCCAGGGCCAAACACAGCAATCCCTGTGGAAATTCCAGATCCTTGATAGGGGGGGTAACAGATAATATATAGGTTAGGCAATGCCTAAAAGTGGAACTCCAATCATGCACTACTACTGCATGTATCCCTTTTGAGGAGCCCAATTTCTGTGAATTTTGAAATGATCACCGTGAATTATGGTTACCCAACCTAGACTTTTACGCTTGTAAATGACCGATTGATTGATTACAGCCATTCTCAGTTACACGCGGTCGCCGGGAAAAAAGCTTGCAAGCGAAAACTCGTTTTTCTGTCTTGTCTGAGCGCGACAAGCCGGCGAAAGCACGTGCGTTGCCGTGGAAACTTGGACAAAAAACGAGTTTTCGCTTGCAAGCTTTTTTCCCGGCGACCGCGTGTAACTGAGAATGGCTGTACGTTGAAAAAATAGATTGTCTCTTCCATCACGGGCTACACTAGCAACAGAGAACTGGCATATATTTTCCATTTCGCTATTATTGATTCATTTCCCTTTTGTCTCCTTGCATCTCTATTGAATTGTCAGAATTCACCACGTTTTTTCAGTTTGGAGTCCAAACCGAACGCCGCGGCGCTGTGCTGGGTGTGGAGGACGAAACGCGCGCTCCGTGATCGGACTGTGATTGGTTGTGTACTCGGGTCGACACTAAAACAAGCGCGCATACGTAAATAAGAGCCTGCGATGTTTTCGTAAACCACTGAATGTTACGTTTTGGCTTGGATGGGTGATTTCTCTTGCGACGTTGAATGATACGTATGGGGCTCCACTATGAATTGGAACAACCCAATGGCACGTTATTCATATCACATTTTGTTACTCACAAATACCGGAATTGTGAATGAATAGAGTGAATTTTTAGGGGTTTTGAACGAAGAAGATGGTATACTGAAGAAGGTTAGGAGTGAGGAGTATTTTTAGGGTATCCACCATTCTTTCCTTGTAGTGTAAAAATGGGCATGCGCCAGTCGAGCCACAGGGTTCCATGTACATCGAGGAGTCTCAGTTTGGTTACTTATACCCTAGCCCGTTTTTTGAGAGCGTCGGTAAGTACACAGAATCAACTTTGACATAAGGCTGGTTTCCAAATGTTGCACTGAGCTGTCGTGGACAAACTTGTTCTGCAACAGTTATTGTGTACAAGTTTGTGTTAACAATAGCTGTTGCAGAACAACTTTGTTCACACACAGCTGTAACATATGAAAAGCAGGCTATGCGGATTTCAAACGACTGTCGAAAGCAAATGGGCTTTCTGCACGTTCCTGTTGGTTGAAGTCTTAGATTTTTGTTCGTCAGCCAATCAGAATGCGAAGAAAAACCAGTACTCATGTGACTTTTTGGGTCGCGACTTCACGTCGTATGTACTTAGTAACTTCGTCTCCTGATTGGTTTGTTGTTGAATGGGTTTTTGATTGGCTAAGTGTATTTACTTTGCGCCTGAAATCCGTTCTACACTAGTAAATCGCGCGCTTGATTGGTCGAGAGCCATGTTGCTATAAGAGTACGTTGTTGTATAAAACGAGAAGATCTCGTTTTTTGTGCGTATGTACTGTAATAGATACAAAGAAGACGTCACAGAATGTCATGAACAAACAGTCACGCAACTCGACTGCGTCTCGTTGCGTACTTTTTGTTCATGTCATTCTGTGACGTCATCTGTGTATCTATTACAGTGCACACGCACGCAAAACGAGATCTATTTGTTAAGCATCAAACAAAGTCATGTTCCTAATTTCGAACTAGAAAACCTAGACAGATTTTCACAAGGGTCTTGATTGCTACTGTAGTTTTTTTAGGATAATTGGTAAAACGTGTCGACCACTTTAGTACTTGAGCAATAACCTACACCATTTTTGTTTCTCCGACTTTGCATTTTGAGTGGTATGGCTGATTTAGCGTTTGTATGTTATCGTACGACCTTATTTTACCATGGTAACATGTACGCCGGGGGACTCCCAATATTTTAGACGGGGGTGCTCGTCGGGAAAATTGATTTTGACCTAAGGATAGCAAAATGGGTGTGGCAAACAGCAAATTTACCCCTAAAAGAAAGCAATTTGGCTTGGCGACCGCCGAATTTACCCCTAAAAGACAGCAAATTGGCAGGTCAAAAAAAAAAACAATTAAAAGCGAATTTTAAGTCTTTTAGGTTTTTCAGCCAAGTTTCCTTTGTAAATATCGGTCTGGTGTCAGTACCATTATATTCTGGGAAAGGATTGGTCTGAGACTCCCCTAAGGGATAGGGCTGATTTTAAACACCCCTAAGAAGATAGCACGTCTGGCAATTTATACCCTAAGGGATAGGACGAGCACCCCAGTCTGAAAATATGGGGAGTCCCCCCCCCCCCCCCGGGCATGTACGTTATTCCTTATTTCAGATACCATGTTATTTCTTATTTCAGATATCATGCAAAGCAGTTGAAGCTGTTGTCTCTATGTGTGTGGCCGTCAGAAACTTTAGGTAACATTAGTGTAACAAGTAAGAAGAAAGTGCCAGGGGGGGGCTGGGTTAACAAATTTCACACCACGAATTAATCTCAGGGTGGGTAGGGTAATGTCAAACTTTCCAGGGAGAGGAATTGAAACTGGGGTCTTCAATGGGATTTTTGTAGATAGATAGACCGTTTATTTATAAAATACACTTGCAGTCGAAAGATTGAAATTACGTAAATAAGTATTTACAATAATAAAATATGACGAGCATTTAAAGTATACTACATGCAGTGACTAATTAAGAATTGTCCCTGAACCTATTCAGACTAAATGATGACGCCAAGGTTAGGCGTACACTAATTACACAGGCATACACTAGTGTGCCAAACTTCGCAGGTATAAAGTACAGGTCACAGGTCGCGGACACATCCCTCCCGCCAACGCCCGTTGAAGATCGCATTCAGCCTTTTCGTCTCAATGGACCACATGTGGGATGTGGATGTGCATGAACCGCTGACTTGACGATTTGTTTTTTTCACATGCCATTGTTCGTCCTTGAGTGGTCTGCGTATGCTGGTGCGACTCTCCGTCGTAACCGTTCGGAGCAAATCTGCCAATGGGGACGTAATAAACCCTCTGGCAGTGACCACATGCGTTGAGATCCAGCGCAATTCAGCTTACAAGCTGCAAGTCTGGGGAGTAAGAATGGAAAAGTACGCCAAACATGCCTTCAAGGCCGCAGATAAGTGAAAAAAAAAAATAGGATAAGACAGGACCACACTGTATACCGCAATTGAATCAATGCAAAACACTCAAACAAGTACGATTTTACGCGTGCGCAAACAATGGAAAATCGTCAAGTCACTGGTTTACGCACATCCACATCCACATGTGTCCATTGAGACAAAAAGGCTGAATGCGATCTTCAACGGGGCGTTGGCGGGAGGGATGTGACCTGTAACCTGCCGGCTATCATTCTCTTACCCGAGCGGTATCGTATCAAAGGGTACAAATCTAAATAATATAAACTAATCGTGCAGTAAATATTACACCGTGGCTATAAAATCTTATTGTCTGCTTTTGCTCGTAATTTGAACGCCGTCAGATCGATCGAGAATTTCTAGACTGTGCAAATGAAACAAAAGGCCAGTTGTTTATGTGATGAAACCCGAGTCTGCTGTGTTCTCTTTCCTCCCAACTTGCAACATTCCGAGCTTTTCAAGGACAACCGAGTACCTTGGATAGATCAAAATCATATCAATCATATCATTTTTTAAGATTTAATTCCACATCAACGCTACGAGAATAGAAGCGATTAAAGCTAACACTGTGACATTATAACAAACTCCTTAGTCATCTGCTCACTATATCTGCATTTAGCACATACCCTCGCACGATACCACTCTTCTGATTCAAGCGAGGAAATGGGATATGTGGAACCTCTTTAGCGAGGAACTTACAAAGGGGTTCCCATCCCTCTTTACAGTTGAACACCAGCAACTGATCTCGCGGAATAACCGACTTTACTTTGTTATTGTACTCTGTGTAATCCACAGAAGTAAGAAATAACTCGGTTTGAGTGAGAAGCTTGCGCCATGCCCAGCCTGTCGGGGTAGTTGTGGTAAGGCAGATCATTTTCCAGTGGGATAATGCAGATATGAACTCGTGAAACGTTTTCCTCAAACTTGTTTTCCACTCTTGTTCACTGTCTCGAACCGAGAGCACAACTTTAGCTCGTGGAAAAGCTTGGAGGATCTCATGATAGAATGCACATGCTGGTGTGTCTGCTACCGAGTCAATGTCCTTATACATTTGTTTGAAGTCAGGCATTGTCCCGTTCCATGCGTCGATATAAGCCCGCAAATTGTCTCTCCAATGCTCATGGCATCATCGACAGTGTATCCAAGATGGTGAGAGCTGCTACAAGAGATCGTCCCTGTCTTAGGAAGCCCTGCACAGATGACCTTCATTTTGGCAAGTAAAAATGACAAACAGAATCCGGTCGATCTTTTCTACTCGTCACGCAAGAATTCGTGCGTGATGGCCCACTGCGCTATGGATAATAAAGTAATGAATAATAAAATAACGCCTTCAGCATCGAGACTGTATAAATGTACCCTGCGAGCAGATGGTTCTTTCTGACAGTCTTTTATTAGGTGTAATAAAGTTGTTCGCGTGTCTGGTACTTTCGCGTTATTGCTCCCGGACAGGCAAACGGCTTTTTTCTAAGCCAAATACAATTCCCCTCAGAGCTGTTAAAGTTTTCGTGATCCCCCTCCCCTATTTGTAGTTGAAGACGTTTTACAGAAATAGAGGATCGCATTCTAAACGCATTTTCATCAAGCCTCAGAGAAAAGGTTGATAAACATTCATTTTTTGCGTATAGTAAACAAAGCCTGTAAATTCTTGATGCGCGCAAAGCACGCCGCAAATGACCAAATTATTACTCATCATGTGCGTAAAACGCGGCCCGAATGATGAATTTTCTATGCTTGTAACGGCCTGGTTCCATATAGTCGTATCTGTCGTATCAGTCAATCATATATATATAGATGTCTTCCTTTTGCTGCAATAACTCTTTAGAAAATTAATTGTGGTCCCCACTTCCAGGGCAGCTTGCATGTGCATGTTTTTTTTTTCTTTACTCTGACCCCTGCACGATTTTTTCTCTCTCTGAATTTGGGCCTGCTACCCCCCCCCCCCCCCCCCCCCCCCCCTCCCTAAAATTTCTAATGGTCCGTCCCTTACATAACAACGGTCTTGACAGTCATGTGAAATCCGCTCTAATAGAACGCGAACACTTGCTAAAAATGTAAAGACACGAATTTGTAATTTCTGTCTCCACCATACATCGAAATGAAATCAGTACCACAATTTGCCATCAAAACTGCTAACACAGTAACACCGCTGCCAAAATAAAACTAAATCCTTTTTCATTTGTTTTACAACCCTTGAGTTATTCAAAAGATCTGGGATGCCAGCACTATTTACATTCAGACGTGGGAATGGGATATCAGGGATATCTTTACCAAGAAACTTGCAGAGAGGCTCCCATCCATCCTTTGGATTGACACGAGCAGTTGGTGGGCTGGAATGGTGGTCATGACCCGCTCATTGTGTTCTGTGTATCTCATTTTATCGACTTGGAGGCCAATAAGGGCAAACATCGGCTGATTTTTTCTACCAGTCGGAGTAAGATACCTTGGTAATATCAAGGACCAGCGGTAAAACTGACACTGCATTTCGGTGTGAGTTTTGTCGATACTTCTCGTCCAAGTCTCTTCATTATCACGAACACCCAACACAACTTTAGCATCAGGAAAGGCTCTGAAGATTTCCTCGAAGAATAAGCAAGGCGGCAGGTCCGTGACAGCATCGACACTTTGATACATCTCGTTAAAGTTAGGCAACTTGCCTGTTATAAACGCGTCCGAGTACTGTACATTGGTGTAGTACCATTTTCGCGTGCATCGTACACTGTGTATCCAAGATGGCGGAGAGCTGCTGCTAAAGATTTCGTCCCTGTCTTGGGAAGCCCTGCACAGATGATTTTCATGGTGGTGGCGGAAAGGCGACAAAAGTGAAGAAAGGTCTCTCTCCTATTAATGTCACGCAAGAAAATCGATTGCGTTACGTTAATCGACTACACATCTTGAGGAGGCATGGCATCGCAGTCATTCAAATGTCCCAACAGACGTTTAAAATGTGCCTTTTTGCCTTGATATGTGGTGTTTTAAATAATGTTTGTCACGCTGAAAGAGAAGGTACAAAGCTTTTACCGAAGGGTATTGTGGGCATAATAAACTGAGTAGCGTTTGAAATATTTTCGCTCAAA
This sequence comes from Scolanthus callimorphus, assembly GCA_033964015.1. NCBI lineage: Eukaryota > Metazoa > Cnidaria > Anthozoa > Actiniaria > Edwardsiidae > Scolanthus > Scolanthus callimorphus. The sequence goes on from CM066916.1 coordinate 1,637,182, forward strand.
ATACCGCATTCCTAAAGCTAGGTACAGAGAAAAACGAGAGCAATTCGATTATCCAAACATAACACCTGTTTCAGAAAAGGTTGCACCATGTCAACTGTCTGTTATAGCCCGAGATGCGTTATGGGGTCACAAAAACAGAATCATGGACAATGGTTTTAGGATAAATAGCCATGCTTATCTCCCTGACTTTCACGAGATACGCAGAACATTATAGTTTGGTTTTCTGATTCCCCGTCCCTGTGATAGCTCATACACACACCTCTGCAGGCGTCTTTTTGTGGCGTGTTTTCGGCCCTTTCGCGTTTTGCAAGATGTAGGCTTCTGTGGCCGTGGTGGCAAGCCCAAGTGATTGGGGGGTGGGGTGGTGGAGAAAAAGGAGAAGAGATGCGTGCCACTAGTCTTCTCGCGCGTTCTCGCCCCAGCACAGCAACCCCGCGCTTTGTACTTTGAGCCAAGAGATGGGGGAGTCGAGGCTACATACAACCCGTGCACCTCAGACTATTCTTGTTTTGCAGATGACGCCACCCTAACTCTGATTAACTGCCTGTCGCTTCTCAGGAAGCATGTGGAATTAGGAATCAACGGCAAGGCAGTACGTGCACTGTTTAGGGTTCTTTTTTGGTACTACAGATACCATGCAGATACGGCCCTGTCCAGGAAGTGTACCGGTAAGTGTGTTAGAGTTTCCAAAGTTCTTGCTCAAATAGAGTAATAGCATGGCAGAGTTCAGTAGTACGAGTCATTACAATTCCTAAGAAACCGAGATTGATTCGTCTTGTGACTTTTGTGAATGGACTCGATTTCAAAACATATGATGCCCCCAGGCCATTCGACCAATGGAACTCATTCTAATGATGCCTTAATTCCCTGTCTTTCCGTTCTCTTCTGTCGCCAGGCTTGTGCTATCGATCGTCACGAAACATCCAAAGTTCATGCCATTCGTCGTGAACTTCTTAGATTCAGTTGCCGTGGTAACGCCCAACAGGTGAGCTGGCGTGTCATCTCCTGGGCCATCGCGCAGCAAAGCGAAAAAAGCAAAGCGATTGTTGCTTCGTATTTAAGTTAGTCACTCCATGTCACATCTCCTTACCAAAGTTATTCACTGACAAGTCCTAGAAGATACGAACTAGTTTCCCACCACCAGAGCCCACTATCTCTATTATTCTTGCTCAGTGTTGTTATTTCAGCCCTTTCCCAGTTGATCTGCTAACTAGTTTCCCACCCACCAGAGCCCACTTATCTCTATTATTTTTGCTCGTGTTGTTATTTCAGCCCTTTCCCGGTGGATCTGTTGCGAGCCTTGAGCCAGCACGTTGTGGGGCAACCTGTTGGTGCGGTGTTACCCACCTCGCGCACCATCTCAAGCTTCTTGCACAAGCCATGAGAGAAACTGATATTGCACCTCTGGTGAGTGCAGACAAACGGGTCAGGGATGCTTGCGCGGACACGGGCAGGCGTTACAAACAAGCGTGACAGACACTACCACTACCCCCCCCCCCCCCCCCCCCCCCCCCTCCCTCCTGGCTACGCCCCTGGGACACAATAGACACAGACGTGACAAGCAGACAAACACAATAGACAGACAGACAGAAAGGCATGACAAACATACAACACTTGAATTATAGACAGGCAGACAGACAGACAGACGACAGATAAAAAAATGATGACAGAAATGCAGGACCCTCCCCCTTCCCGGGATAAAAGTGAGGGAAGCGTTTTTCCTCGCGGAAAAATAAAAACTTCCGCCTGAGTGATACTCAGGCTACATTCAGGCAAGCAGGTAGACACGCAGCTAGCCAGGGAATCTGACCAGCAGTCAGACACCAACCATCAGACACACATGCATAAAGCCGGGGAATACGAGGCACAAAAAACCATCAACTTGTCGCGCAACATTGTTGCGTTGCATGTCTAATGTTTGTTGCTCGTTTTTCATCAAATTCACAACTTGTCGCGCAACATTTGTTTTGATGATCACACACGCGAGCCCAAGGCAGATTTTGCCCCTTAGCATCTCATTTCTATTGACTAATCAACTTGAATTGTAGGCAAATTGTTGCGCGACAAGTTGTGTGTTTGATGAAAACGAGCAACAGAGCCAGAATTTGTGTCTCAAAGTAGACCCGCGTTCTACTTCGCGCAACAAGTTTTCACAACCTGCAACAAATGTTTTTGTTGCGCGACAAGTTGTGGCGCGAGATGAAAAACGCGCTACATTGATCATCAACTTGCAACGCAACAATGTTGCGCGACAAGTTGAGGGATTTTGTGCCTCGTATTTCCCCGGCTTAACGACAGGCAGGCACAAAGACAAGCACACAAGACTGTCTAACCGGATAAACATTCAGGCCAACAGCAGGGCGAGTACGTGGGACACAGACTGTCAGATCGGATAAACATTCAGGCCGACACAGGGCGAGTACGTGGGACACAGACTGTCAGATCGGATAAACATTCAGGCCGACACAGGGCGAGTACGTGGGACACAGACTGTCAGATCGGATAAACTTCAGGCCGACACAGGGCGAGTACGTGGGACACAGACTGTCAGATCGGATAAACATTCAGGCCGACACAGGGCGAGTTCGTGGCCAGTCAGTCGTGTTACAAGCGTGTGGCTAACGTGACTCATCTTGTTTTAGTCCACGATTCATTTTCTTGGTCAAATTCATCACCATTCCGAGATCGCCAGGCGTGGAGACTGGGGCATGGGAACTGTGTTCTTGCCGTGTGTCATAGTATTCTTGTACATCACGACACTGGTGAAGTCATTAGAGGTGAGCCGATCACACATGTATGTCACTACAAGGTTTCTTGCTCTCATTACCCAATCAGTCAACGATGTTTGAGAAACGAAAGGGTTATACGAGTCGTTTGCAGGTCGTTTGCTCTCTGCTGGATGCTGCCAAGCGTTCAAAACAAAAATAAAAAATATTGCAATTGAGCATTAAAACGTTTTTCATCTCCTCAGAAAATCTTGCCTTGCGTCAAATTTAAACTGGGTTTGACTTGTACGATCATTAAATGTAGTGTTGCTTCCCAAAGAATCCCTTGCACACCGCGGAGTAAGATCAGCTGATATGTATGTTAAGTGAACTCTACGCGCGACACAATCTCAGGCGCGGTCTTTTTCGCATAATCTACCGTTTTTTTTTATCAGACCGGCGCTACAATGACCCTGCACCGACCAGGACCCGTTTCTCAAAACGCCCGGTAACTTATCGGGCCCGCTAACCTACCCGATAAATCTGTGTGCCTTCTGCTAACATGTTTCACATTCGACTTTGTTCACAGATTTGGGAATCTCCTCTTGCTTATTGCAACCATTATCAAGACATCGGTATCCTTTCTAGTATAGGTTGTAGGGTTTATAGTAGTATCTGTGTACTAGAAAGTGAGAAAGCAACTTTGCGATATACCAAGTCTGCCACACCTGGTTCTTTCACGCTAATCCCGGATGTTTTTACACATTTCCTTAACTGCTCTCAGACATCAGAGACCGAGCTAGGTTTTACTATTCTCTGCTTACTAACGTTTCAAGTGAAAGGTAAATAAATACATTTTATCTAAATATGAGAAAGATAAAGTTTCCTATGATAGGGTATTAGATCTAATCCGTGCGTCCATGCATATGCCTTGCTGACCTTATTGGCTGCCTCGTCACTAGGCGTCTCTATTTTATAGTAGAAACAGAGAGAAAAGCCTCTTGCGAGTGTTCTGGTAGCGAGCGCGCAATGCATCTTGCTCTCTTGCTCTTCCTCGTCCCTAGGCGTCTCTATTTAGTAGAAACAGAGAGAAAAGCCTCTTGCGAGTGTTCTGGTAGCGAGCGCGCAATGCATCTTGCTCTCTTGCTCTTCCTCGTCCCTAGGCGTCTCTATTTAGTAGAAACAGAGAGAAAAGCCTCTTGCGAGTGTTCTGGTAGCGAGCGCGCAATGCATCTTGCTCTCTTGCTCTGTCTCGTCCCTAGGCGTCTCTATTTAGTAGAAACAGAGAGAAAAGCCTCTTGCGAGTGTTCTGATAGCGAGCGCGCATTGCATCTTGCTCTCTTGCTCTGCCTCGTCCCTAGGCGTCTCTATTTATAGTAGAAACAGAGAGAAAAGCCTCTTGTGAGGTTCTGATAGCGAGCGCGCATTGGATCTTGCTCTCTTGCTCTGTCTCGTCCCTAGGCGTCTCTATTTTATAGTAGAAACAGAGAGAAAAGCCTCTTGCGAGTGTTCTGATAGCGAGCGCGCAATGCATCTTGCTCTCTTGCTCTGCCTCGTCCCTAGGCGTCTCTATTTTATAGTAGAAACAGAGAGAAAAGCCTCTTGCGAGTGTTCTGGTAGCGAGCGCGCATTGCATCTTGCTCTCTTGCTCTGCCTCGTTCCTAGGCGTCTCTATTTTATAGTAGAAACAGAGAGAAAAGCCTCTTGCGAGTGTTCTGGTAGCGAGCGCGCAATGCATCTTGCTCTCTTGCTCTGCCTCGTCCCTAGGCGTCTCTATTTTATAGTAGAAACAGAGAGAAAAGCCTCTTGCGAGTGTTCTGATAGCGAGCGCGCAATGCATCTTGCTCTCTTGCTCTGCCTCGTCCCTAGGCGTCTCTATTTTATAGTAGAAACAGAGAGAAAAGCCTCTTGCGAGTGTTCTGGTAGCGAGCGCGCAATGCATCTTGCTCTCTTGCTCTTCCTCGTCCCTAGGCGTCTCTATTTAGTAGAAACAGAGAGAAAAGCCTCTTGCGAGTGTTCTGGTAGCGAGCGCGCAATGCATCTTGCTCTCTTGCTCTTCCTCGTCCCTAGGCGTCTCTATTTAGTAGAAACAGAGAGAAAAGCCTCTTGCGAGTGTTCTGGTAGCGAGCGCGCAATGCATCTTGCTCTCTTGCTCTGTCTCGTCCCTAGGCGTCTCTATTTAGTAGAAACAGAGAGAAAAGCCTCTTGCGAGTGTTCTGATAGCGAGCGCGCATTGCATCTTGCTCTCTTGCTCTGCCTCGTCCCTAGGCGTCTCTATTTTATAGTAGAAACAGAGAGAAAAGCCTCTTGTGAGTGTTCTGATAGCGAGCGCGCATTGGATCTTGCTCTCTTGCTCTGTCTCGTCCCTAGGCGTCTCTATTTTATAGTAGAAACAGAGAGAAAAGCCTCTTGCGAGTGTTCTGATAGCGAGCGCGCAATGCATCTTGCTCTCTTGCTCTGCCTCGTCCCTAGGCGTCTCTATTTTATAGTAGAAACAGAGAGAAAAGCCTCTTGCGAGTGTTCTGGTAGCGAGCGCGCATTGCATCTTGCTCTCTTGCTCTGCCTCGTTCCTAGGCGTCTCTATTTTATAGTAGAAACAGAGAGAAAGCCTCTTGCGAGTGTTCTGGTAGCGAGCGCGCAATGCATCTTGCTCTCTTGCTCTGCCTCGTCCCTAGGCGTCTCTATTTTATAGTAGAAACAGAGAGAAAAGCCTCTTGCGAGTGTTCTGATAGCGAGCGCGCAATGCATCTTGCTCTCTTGCTCTGCCTCGTCCCTAGGCGTCTCTATTTTATAGTAGAAACAGAGAGAAAAGCCTCTTGCGAGTGTTCTGGTAGCGAGCGCGCATTGCATCTTGCTCTGTTGCTCTGCCTCGTCCCTAGGCGTCTCTATTTTATAGTAGAAACAGAGAGAAAAGCCTCTTGCGAGTGTTCTGGTAGCGAGCGCGCAATGCATCTTGCTCTCTTGCTCTGCCTCGTCCCTAGGCGTCTCTATTTAGTAGAAACAGAGAGAAAAGCCTCTTGCGAGTGTTCTGGTAGCGAGCGCGCAATGCATCTTAGGAACGGTTCGTTAACGCAAAGCATCATGGGAAGGCTCAAACATGATGCCTTTCGCGCTAGCTCGCTCCCAGTCGCTCTCGCCTCGAAATCACTAGAACGCGCCTGGGTACGAGGTTATTGGCCCATTCCTTCTCTGCGTGCCCTTCGGGCGTGGGCATCCGTACATTCCCGCTTAAGTCAAAACAGAGCGATTCAAAAAGTGCGGTTTATCAATACATCTCTACGTCTGTCTAGAAGTCTGATATTTCAATAAAGACTATTATTATTATTATTACTTTTATTATTATTATTATAATTCCTCCCCCAGGCATCAAAGATACTCACATCGGACACCATAGCGAAGCAGTCACTACCCCATGTCATGGCAGGTGAGCTGGAGATAAAGGAAACAACAGATATATACAATAAATTACCATCTTGTTATTAGCCCCTCCCAGTTCGGCCTTTTCGATCCGTCTTCGAGACATTATAAACATAATAGGTTTATACTTCACGCATGCTGTACAACCAGGAAAGACATAATTTATATCCGTCAAACGTTATTAGACTGAATTTCGGCCTCGTTTTTACTCGTAAAACTACAAAAAATGTCTGAACAAGGAGTGCGGGATTCGGGCCCATGACGTCACGATTCCAAGATCATGCCTCCGTGACACTGATTTGGTTTTTCGTCGAGAATTTGTATGTTGTATGGATAAAAAGAAGGGCTTTTTTCAGGCGTGAGCTTGTAGATGATCAGCCGCCCAATTACCTGGAAACGTAAAACCTTCCCGATAGCACCTGCTCACCCATACATTCCAATGCTGAAATGTTGTCTGTAAACAAATATTCACCTTGTCGTTTTGGCAGAGGATATCACTATGACGTCATTTCCTGTTGCTCCACCGGTCCAACACGTTCAACAGCCATTCTTAAAACTGACACGGTAAGCTACCTTGCATTTATACAACCAGAGAAGCTCTTGTAACTTGGCCATAATCCTAGTTAAACTGGCACCTTCAGGCCGGACTGAAAGTTGCTTCACGTAATTAAAAGTTCTGTATTCGAATTGTCTGTGAAAGAGACAGCGTTCAAATGTCAGCCCACGATAGCCCGGGCTGCAATCTTGGCCTTTCCGCCGCGAGTATATCTAGTTGTAAAGTTTGAACAAATAAGGGTCTGTTACTAAGAAAATATAACTAAAAATAGATAAATGGTGGTTAGCCGCCATACCCCACGTCTGTGTCTCTTCCCATTGCAGTGTAAAGCAGCAGCCATGTAACGTCGCTTGCGAAGAAGAAACTCCAGACGAGTCCGGGCTTGGTCTCCAGCCATACGGTAATGATACATTTGCATGCACTTTAAGGGACAGTGAGTCCAATCATAAGAACTAAGTAATCGCCTATGCTTGTTGGCCTTTCAACTTCAAATAATAAGCAATTATTGGATGAGGTTTTGTGATCTCAAGAATAAACAATGCCAAGACAGGTCTTGACATTGTTTATTCTGGAGATCACAAAAACCGAATTCAATAATTGTTTTATTATACATTGATTCAGTAAAAATACTTTTCTTTCTGTCAAGCAGTTTATTTTACACAAGCGCCTTGTTAAAATAGGAAAGTGCCCTAGTCCCTTGATGCATTGCGCGCGTATCCAGCTAGCTGATTCTTGAAGAATCAGCATGCTGATTCTTGGAGACCCTCAAAGTGCGTGATTCCCAAAGTAAAGCGCGCGCTCTTAGCCAATCAGAATCGAGATAGTGAGTACTGAACTCACTATCGCAAATTTGATTGGCCGAGAGAAAACAATCAATTCTCTATTTCGCGTGAAGTTGACATGCTAAATGCAATAACTGCAGCGGATATTGCATTTAGCTTGTCAAGTTCAAAGTCGGCTCGTTCCTCTCGTCCGTGTCTGCATTTTCCATTTTTCATTTGGCATCGAATCAATAATTTTTTTTGATGTATAATAATTCGGTTTTCGCATGACATTGTGAGTTAGCAAAACCTTGTGCCTGTGTTATCTGCCTCAGCCTTCAGCTTCGGCAGATAACACAGGCCTCGGTTTTGCTAACTCAGGATGTCATGCTCAACCTCATCCAATAATTGCTTAATCCTGGGTTGTTGATGCACGAGCGATAGGATAGTATACATCAGTATTATTGTGAAAACCTACGAGTTTTTTGTGTAATAAATCAATTGAGATGGGTTCGTTATTCAGCTAGCAAAACTTCACGAATTACCCTGAAAATGAGTCAATTCATAAAGCTAAAAAACTACTCGAAACGCACTTCGAATTGTTTATCTAGTACTAAATTCATTTATGTTTGCTTACCGGTTTGTATGAGATGTTTTTCAAAGGCGTTGGTTATCGATTAGTTACGTTGCGTGTCGGTTAGGCCGAATACCTAACTTAGCGGCGCGTCACTTGAACAGGGAGCATACACAACGGATCCGCTCTTCGTTTAAAAGGGGAAAAACATCTCATACAAACCGGTAAGCAAACCATAAATGAATTTAGTACTAGATAAACAATTCGAAGTGCGTTTCGAGTAGTTTTTAGCTTTATGAATTGACTCATTTTCAGGTAATTCGTGAAGTTTTGCTAGCTGAATAACGAACCCATCTCAATTGATTTATTACACAAAAACTCGTAGGTTTTCACAATAATACTGATGTATACTATCCTATCGCTCGTGGTTGATGTAGACCTCTGGTCTTATTCAATAACAAACAGCAAAACGCCCCTTTTACGTCAAAGGTCAGGGACTCCCCCCTCCCCCTCCCTCGGTCACTTTATATGTCCAGTCAAAGAACTGATACTGATACTTCCCATCATCCCGGCAGGTTTGGTGGTAGCTACCTAAGCATGGTTGATGACAACTCATGGAAACCTGAAATTCCGATAAAGTATTACATTCACTACGACGTAAGTGTCAACTAACTAGGGTGTGTCAGGGAAGAGAATAGGGGTGTCCACAAGAAAAAAATTGACGAGTTTGAGTAGCCTGATTAACAGACGCCCACTCAAAATCAAACGATTTGAGTGGGCGGCTGTTAACTCAGGCTAGAGGTTTGATGCATTGTGGCACAGGAAATTGAACTCTTGACCAAATTATTACAAGGCCTTCAATATTGGCGATATTATATTTTTCACTTTGTTTCGTAGGAATCCATGATGTCGGAATCATCTCCGTCTCAGATCTACGCCCTCGTTTTAAAATTTCGTTCTACAAGAAGATACAAAGTGATACCTGGTAATCAAACATTTCTTAGTAAAGATACTTGATACGCTTGTTACACTAGCCAGACGTCGTCGTCTTATGCTTGATTTTCTTTGGCAGATATCCTTATTCCATCTTTATCAGCTAGTACGTCTACACTTCCTCGACACGGTTAGTGAACTGCCTGTCTCTCCCTTCCTGTAGTTTTCTCTACAATGGACCATTCATTCACACTAATAATTATCCAGCACGCTTTATTCAGATGGACTGAAAAAGCCCTAGGATGGCCCATTGCTGGTATGGCCCATTAATTGCTGGTGTGGTCCATTGCTGGTATGGTCCATTGCTGGTGTGGACCATTGCTGGTATGGCCCATTGCTGGTGTGGTCCATTGCTTGTATGGCCCATTGCTGGTATGGTCCATTGCTGGTGTGGTCCATTGCTGGTATGGCCCATTGCTGGTTGTGGCCCATTGCTGGTGTGGCCCATTGCTGGTGTGGCCCATTGCTGGTATGGTCCATTGCTGGTATGGTCCATTGCTGGTGTGGCCCATTGCTGGTGTGGCCCATTGCTGGTATGGTCCATAGCTGGTGTGGCCCATTAATTGCTGGTGTGGCCCATTAATTGCTGGTATGGCCCATTGCTGGTATGGTCCTTTGCTGGTATTGTCCATTGCTGGTGTGGCCCATTAATTGCTGGTATGGTCCATTACTGGCATGGCTCATTGCTTCACTGCGTGTTTCTGTTGGCTGGTTGTTTAAAATACGAAAATGGACCAAACTTGCAACATAGCAAACTTGTACCGTTCTATCCACAGGCTGTCACGAGATAACGGTTCGATTTCGACCAAAGGAACCCGTCCCAGCTCTTTTTACTGTCAGGTATGCAATCAGTACATCACATTTTCTAAAGCGCAAAAAATTATTTTTCCACACTTAGGATTTCCCTTTGCAGTGTCCTGTTGTAGGGCGCCTAGTAAACAGTGAGTAAGTTTATTGACAACGGATCATATTTATTTCCAGGGCCACGTTTAACAACGAAGAAGGGCGAACACACACCATGCCGATGGAGGGACTGGAGGTTGCCTTCTCAGACCTGTTTCTCCCACTTACATTACCTCCCGCCTTTCAAAATGTATGTAACAGTACACTACTCTTAAATAGTCATTACCTAGAGTTTTCTTCACAACGAGTAGGCTCGATATTACTGGTCCAAAGCCCCTTCGCTTTTAGTTACGGTTATAGACGGCACAGGATGCATTTTTCCTCGAAGGAAAGAGAAAGAGAAGAGAAAGGGATTCGGTCGGGTTTCCTGTCCACTCCTTCCCGTCCAAATCCTAAAACACAGGAGCCCACCCCTTGCATTGCTTTAGCCACAGAGGTGCCAGCGGAGGAGGCTAGAGAGGAAAATTTTCCTAAAATGTCGAGAAGTTTTTAGTGCAGTTACAGCCATTTGAGAAGAAGAGGCCGTTTTCCGCTTTTTTAATGTAAGCTTTAGATGATTTAACCATGCCGTATCATTTATTTCGTCGCCAGGGCAATAAAACTGCAATAAAGAAGAAACTGTTTTCAGCCTTGTGGGAACACGTTCTTCAGCGACAGAGAAAAGCGTGAGTTTTTACACCAAAATGGAGCAACGGGGAATCTCCGTCGAACTGGGCGATTTCCTAGTGAACCTGGTACCTTTTTTTTCCTTCATTTATTTTTTATGAAATAATTAATTACAATTATTTTTGACTGATCTGCATATCATCCAAACTACCGGCGCTATGTTGTTTCTTGGAAAGCCTCACCTTCCAGACTGACTTGTCTCCGGGATCTTGGATAAAGAAATAGGGTTCGCAAGGCTTATTTGTTATCCGCCCTTCTCTCGATGCACTGGACACCGGGCGCATGCCAGTCTTTCCAGGATGGTCCCAGTGGATAACAGTTCCGAGCTAACAATACTCCCTCGGTAGATTTCTCGAATACCCTTGGATAAATATAAGGTATATTTTTCATTCTAGAGATGCCATGTCCAATCGAGGTGCCGAATCTGTTGTTTGCTTATCCCTGGAATGGGAAAGAACCAAAAGTATTGCAGGATCGAATGCAGGAGTACATGGTCGAGACAAATGGTAAGTAGACAGACTGTTTGAAATCCAGGACAACCATGGACTTTTTGCTAGCCTCTTAGCATACACACTCGCCTGAAGTGACGCGTTGGGATATTCTGCAGTATGCCACTCGAAGTGTTGTATAACTAGTATGCAGCTATTTAAAAAAAAAACTTGTCGTTGCGCCCAGGCCGCAAGTATGTCTGGGTAGGTGGTCTTCAATCGGCACACTGCTCGAGTACGACGCTAATGAACTACTAGAGACATTACTAGATTGAAACAAAGCTCTCTTTCGTAGAATTTAGCACGCAGGCCAGTGAGGTATCATCATATATGTAGTTTCTACCCGTACTGCTGCTTTCGGTCTGGGCGCGTAGGCTTGAGCGCTCACAAGACCGACAACCTTTATTGAAATAGCTGTATATATCACTGGTGGCGCCATCAGCGCGCGCATGGTTGGTTTCGTCGAGGTATAAATCCTACGTGCCATTAGACGTCACATAAATGAATAACCACAATTACGTTTCTCGACGTCCGGCATTTATTCGTGTCGATTCAACACTTCATCTTGCATTTTCTAACTCTATTCTTCACCAACTTTCTCCTAGAAACCGAGTCAACAGTAGCGATAGCCCTGCCTCCACGTCACCATTTACTAATGAAGTTCACCAGCCGAAATCTGAAAACTATTGTCGCCATAGCAACGGATGACTGGCGATTACTCGGGCTTGTGGAGTCTTACTTACGGCAGCTCGAACATCAATACTCGTGATATGGACACATTTAAGTCCATACTGGGATGGGAGCTATAGCTGAATTACGTACAAACCTCCTTCTGCTTCCGTCAATCAACATAACGGCACGCCAAGTGATTCTTTGTCAGTTTCGTTTACAATTTCGATGATTAATTCCATGCTTACTCCAAGAGCTATATAGCCCTCCCAGGACACTTGAGATGTTTGATGTGTTTGATTGACGGGAGCAAAAAGCGATTTGGTGGAGAGTTTGAGAGTTACGAAAAGACAGTAGCGAAATGCCCTAGGTAAGAGAATGGCGAATTTCTAGTTAGAGAATGGCAAAATCTATTCGTAATATTTTGTTGATTCTTCAACAAAATTAAAAACGTGCAACGAATGTACAAATCAAATATATTTTCCTAAGAAAAGAATTCACTTATAAACGTTGAAATAGGGTAAAAGGTATTTACAATCGAAGAAATAAAGTTAGAAATATTCAGAACAGCATGATGTGTAAATACATTTTAAAAGCCACCACTGGGAAGAAGGCGATAGGTCGGGGGTATTGGTTATAACGCGTCGTGAAAGTTCAAGGGGAAAGCAACAAGCCAAATGGTCGTCATATCGTTCGATACAAGCTTCGCAAGTCCAAGCGAGCCAGTACCGCTGGGGCTCATGTTGTATATCCACTTTTCAAGAGGAGAGGAGTGTGTTCTTTGTGGTTGAAACTGCGGTTTCATTAAGTGCATCGTCAGCTGAGTAGTGTACGCCTATTATGGATGACGATTATATTGTCGGTCCAAATTGATCATAATGACGCATAAATGATAAAGATAATTTACGTACTCATTAGTTACTTAACGTATTTTACGGTTAATAAAATGAAGAAAGTTTTAATTGTAGAGATCAGTAAGATTAACAGAGTGGGTAACTATTTCATGAAAATACTATATTTTCAAAATGTTTCGTAGCTCGAGAGCAATTCGTAATACTATATTTGTACTTTTTTGACCCCTAAGTGGGCACGAGAATACCAGGTGAAGTCTCGTTATTCTGGTGTTTTACTCAAATAATTGATGAGAAATGAAAAAAATGGCATTGTTGAGGCGCACGTCAAATACTACATAATTGCAAGCAGTGGGTCCTTTCCAAAACGCCTATTGAACACAAACGCACGAATCGCGTGTTGGTAATTTGAAATGCTTTATGACGTTATTGATCAACCAACTACCAGAGTGTTATGACTGTTGCTTGATAACAATATCAATATCCTTGGAACCCATGGCGTTCGTTGTTGTAAAAAATATTAATTCCTCTGCATTATCCGGTGACCGACGTATGTTCACATTTTTATGTGCGTTATTTTTGTAGTATCGTGCTGGTATTGGTATAATTAAGAAGTGATACTTTTGAAAATGTGCCGACTTTAGCGGTGGACGTTTTTGGAGATTCTTCTGGCAGGTAATTCTCGCTCACAGCTCAAAACAATTACCAAAGTTTGCTTATTTCACGGGTAAGTACTGGATTTTTGCTCTCGTTTCATACTTGAGAATCCCTTATTCTAAAGAGCATGTTTTCCCTTACCGGGGTTATATAATGCCAAACTAGCGTTTCCTGAACCTAGTCGTGAACGACGTACTGGACATTTTTTCCCGTAATTCGTGGCAAGGTTGAAATGATTACGTCGACTTCAAGAGTTTTAATAATTGCACTAACAATTCCTACTCTTTTTTAAGATTTAAATGAAAAATACCGCCTTCCTTCTTCAACACAAAATTACGGTGTATATGTTTTAACGTAAAAACCCAGTAAGATGGTCGCTCTTGTTTGTTTCGTTAATTTATATTGTTTTTCTTCTCCATAACAGAATTAGAAAAGGTGCGTCATCAGCTCCAGAAGCTTTGACCTTCAAACTTTAACGCTACCCAGACAACAACACCAACAACATTAAACGAAGAACGCATTCAGCTTAAGGAAAAATGTCTACAAGTGTACCATATAAAATCCCTACAATCTCGCTTGAGAAAGAAAGTTACGAGTATGGTTTGGTACAGCAATCGCCCCTGCTGAAGCGAGAGAAAAAGTCCACTTGGTGGGAATGTCAAGTTGAAGCTCAGGTGAAACAAGATGGAGCTAACGCTCCTAAAACCAACAGCAAACACCGCGACAAGCTGCCCTCTGTTTCACGCAATTTGATTCCAATGGACAGGAAAGCCAGCTCTCTTAGCAATTTGAGTGTCATAAAGAACCGCAAGTGGAGCAGCAGCGGGCCTTACTCGCCGAGTTCAACTCGTATATCTCCATTTTTGCCTCGAACTCCGACGTCATCTTTAAGATCTTCGAGATCAGGTTCCAATGGTGCTACGCAGAAATATGAAGCGAGATCGAAGATCAACTACGACAGTCCTTGTCGATCAAAAGAACTCCACAAAAGACATACGGGAGAAACGAAGGCGGTTTCCGGGACAGACGCGCAAAATTTACGGAAGTGATTCAAACTTCTTCAGAAACTGATAACGAAGAGAACCTGGTATGGACTTTAGGGATAAGTGCATGCGTTGGCTTCTTTCTTTGCACTCAGATCCGTAGATAAACGGTAACGGTTCTAATCAATTTTTCAGAGAAGGCGAGAAAGGCAAAACTATGGCTAGCGAGACTCAATGACGGAGCGAAATAGAAAAACCTTCAGTAATATTGCACGAACACTTTGCTTTTTTGCACTATGATTTGCTTTTTTGTTTTGGTTTCTTTTTCTGGTTGACGGACGAGTAAGGTGACTGTACCTATAAACGCTGCTAGACTGGTTTCCATAATGTCGTATCTGTCGTCCCTGTTGAGCGTGAAACAATGAGAATTGGAATTTGTCTTAAGGTATGAATATCCTTTGCACGAGGGATGTCACTTTTTCGCGAAAAAAAATCACTGTCGTGTCATTATTTACACTACAAGCGCCAATTATATATCGTTTTTAAAGCTTATGGAATGGCCTTACTTACTAAGTGGTATATTTCTTTGCAACGGTAACTGATGGATCATTTTCGTCATTTTGTGCTTCAGAGGAAAAGTACCAATTTTTGCTTTTCAAGAGTTCCTGCCACTTCCAGTTAATGTTAAAAGCTCCAGATTTCCGCAAAATGTATTCCTTAGAGTGCGATCTGAAAAAAGATGTGCGGGATTATTGATATTTTTCATATTTGCGGAAATATCACGTAAAAAAAGGTTGAAAACAGATATTTTTGGCAATGCTAACACAAAAATTAGCATAAAATATGTTTTAAAAGGAAAATCAAAAATCCCGCACACCTTTTTTTAGATCGCCTTCTAAAGAATAGATTTTGCTTATATTGGAGCTGTGCAGTTTAATTGAAGAAGATGGACTTTTTAAAGAAAGTCGGTAGTTTTTTTCTTTAAAGCTAACAAAATATGTTCATGTACAATATAATGAAAACAAAAGTATTCATCAGATAGACCAATCTTTTAGCTTTAAAATGATATATGAACGACGTTTGTGGTGTAAATTGTGACGCGATACGAATTTTTCCCCGCGAGACCCCTCAAAGGTATACTCATACCTTAAAGGGGCACTCGCACGCTTGCCTGACAAGCAAATAATTCAAATCGCAATCCAATTCCATCCTCTCGATAATAGATAAAAACACTATAGATTTGTATTGATTTAACAGGTAAAAGGTCATTTATGTAACAAACCTGGACTGTTATTTGGTTATTCCTGGTGAACTAAATGTATTTTTGGTGACTATTAGAATTAGACTTATTTTGTGACAGGTTGTCCAAAAATTAAGCGTGCGAGTGCCCGTTTACATTTTTTTTTTTGCAATTTTTGCTACAATTTTTGTCGCGCGAGTCGAGATTTCCGAAACTATATGCAACTTTAAGCGATTTGAAGAAAAGAGAGCACAGATATTGCACCGGATTTGCATCTCGTTTACACTAGAGAGTTGGAATTGCAACTCGCGCGACAAAAATTGCAGCGACAAATGCAACAAAAATCGCAAGTGTACACCGGCCTTTATGTTTCAAGGTTGACTGATTCGACTGGGCACTAGCCTTAAGGTGATTCCGTTGAAAAAGATGTACTACCTAGATTTATTTTTCAAACTTGGTACAATTGATGCCCATGCATAGGACATTCAAAAAATGCAATAAAAAGATGGGGTCACCATGCTCGATCTCGCGCTACTGGACCGTTATTTACGTGATATTTGACTGATTGACGAATTGTGTTCGAAATTCGAAAAAAAACAAACAAAAAAGTTTGCTTTTTCTCGCCTGGAATAGTGATATAAGTTGGTATTTTAACTTTGTTTAGATAATTATGTAATATTAAATCAGAAATTTGATCCGATTGGGCTAATGTAGCAAGAAAATGGACCGCCTAATTACTCAGCTCATACTCCACGCTTGCTCCAAAGTACATAGTTTTACACACATTAGACAGAAAAATACATGTTCTACGACCTAACTTTTTTTGTGCTTCGAATATATTGTCTGTAGCGGTATGATGGTGGATTTCATAGAGAAAAAATTGGGGGTCACCATCATTGTTTTTTCTGTAATATCGCTAAATCATAAATCGCGCGCTTTTTATGTTGTTTGTGTGGCCTTATTTTGCTCGCGCGCGCACGAGCGGTTATTTCGAAATGCGCGCGTAACCGTGCGCAGAATTGATGCGCAGTGCAATTCAAGTGAATCACCTTAAACATGACTTTTTTTCTAGACTGAATAAAATAAGAGGGACGCAAATCTTCATTTTTTTTTTCTCATCTCTGTTAAAACAACACGTACAACTATTTACAGTTCCTGCTATCAAACCTCCTGGCACCCGAGAATATAAAAGAAAGTCATCCACAAATAATTAGTGTTTGAACGCTGCGCCATCGCTTGCCGCCCTAAAATGCTTACAGGCAAGTCAGTGTTAAAATACTGCATCTTCCTTATGTTTTACAGTTTCTCATTTTGACTGTACTTTTCTGGCAAGAAAAGTAGAAGCCGAGCTATTCGACTGAACAATGGCAAATCGTCTCAAGCGAGACGGGTCCAACGAGAATTGTCATGTGCTGTCCAAGAAAATGTTAATATAAACCTCAAACAACGTGCTTACTCCATAAAATAAATCTAAAAACCCATGCTTAATATCTTCGAGGCATCGTCCGTCGCATTCCCCATGTCATGCTTAGTAAGCTAAGCTGCAGTACGTTACAATACTCGCTGCCTATAACCAAATAATAGACCTGAAGCGCTGTTGGCGACTAAACAACAACAGTAATACTCAACCAAGACAAATCCAAGTGTCACTTTAGCATCACTTCTTCAACGGAACTCAACGCGCTACCATTTTCCAGGCATTTGCAAAATGTGTTCTGTTAAGGCAATAACGCGATGGGGACGTTTCTGCTCAATTGAAATTTAGCTCCTCAAACAGCGCCCAGACCCAATTGAGCTCGCGTTTACCCTGCCGATTGTAGCTGTCGATTGCCACAATTGTTCTCCGGCAGCTCTACTCTGCGATTGTAGTTGATTGCGTCGCTGTTGTTTTCCGGTAGCTCAAGTAGAACTGAGCTCCTTAAACTACGCTAGACCCAATATACTGCTCGCGTCTTCCCTGCGATTGTAATGGATTGCGTCGCTGTTGTTTTCCGGTAGCTCAATTAGAACCGAGCCCCTTTAACCACGCTTGAAGTCTAGTTAGACCCAATGTTGCTCGCGTTTACCGTGCCGATTGTAGATATTGGTTGCGACGGTGTTGTTCTCCGGTAGGCGATATTGGGTGTTGTATCCCCAGAACTGGGCGCCGCGCCTCGCCGCCTCCACTTGTCTCAGAGCAGCAGCCCATCTCAGCTGTGCATCATAGGCGCTCTGCATCCTCGAATACTCCTGGTACTCCCGGAATATCCCCTTGAATGATGTCGGTGATGCTTGCTGTAAGACTGCCCAGACATGCGATTACTCGGTTTGTTTTCTGGAGAGTGCTCTCCATAGCTGCCTATACACTTGACAGTGCGCACAGTCCTAGTTGGCTTTGAGGGTTTAGCAAAGGCTTCTCCGTAGCCAACGTCCTCAGAAATCTTCCGTCGCTTCTCTTTCGTCTCCTCGTTCCCTTCAGGAATTGTCTTTCCGTGCTTGTTACCCAGCCCGTTATCTGTGACGTGTAGCCCGTTCTTGTCACACGATCGTCCTTCATCCGATTTCTTGCTATCTGTTTCTCGCCTAAATTTACTTACTGCTGAAGAACTCTTGACACAACTGATGAAAGTTTAGCAGCGGTTTTGGCCTTGAAGGACGCAATTCGCCCTTTTTCTTTACCACGAGATGCAGAGTCTATCTCTGATTTCAGACTGGTTGTTGTTGAGCTAGAATCGCTTGTAGTACCCTCCACGGGGTTGAAGGCCTTCAGGTAGCTAGCCGTGCGTTTAACGCCTTGAAGCCCTCCACTATAATCTCTCTCTCTGTCTGATGATCTAGTTTCCTCGTTCGATCTTTTCCCTTCAATTCTGCCGTACTTCCTGTCTTTACTGTATTCACCCTCATCTGCTGCCTTCCTCTTAACCGCGCTTTTAACACGTGCATCACCTTTCTCCACGCTCATCGTTCCAGTGTCTGTTCTTTCAGCCGATCTTCGCTGTTCTCTTTCGGATGTTCGGACTGATAACAGGGGTTTACTGTCGCCTTCTTGTACAGGAGGCGTGGCTCTTTTAGGATATTCTTCATACATTCCTTGAGGTGCGATACGTCTAGTAACATCCGTCACTTTCTCTCTACCAATCGCTCCATCCCTAACTACGCTACTTCTTACTTCGACGTCGGTCTCTGGATTGACATTATCAACCTCAATGTGCTGTACCTGCTTGGAGTTTAGCAGTGTTCCTCTCAAATCAGGCAGTGACTGATTGCGCACTGAAGGAAATGTAATGGACGAATTACTAAACGTGTTTGTCGATGATGCGCTAAGTAGATCCGAAGCAGAGGAAACCTCCGTTAAACTACTAGTAAGATTCTGATACGCTTCCGCAAAAATCTTTAGTCTAGATCTTTCAATCTTCGTCCGGAAGTCAAATGAAGGATCATTTAATTCTGAAGAGGAGTCGCTAGAGGCGATACTGTTGATACTATGAATTACCTCTGGGCTAACAATAGGAGCAGCATTACTCGAGGCAACCACGGAGGGAGAGTCTAAGATGCTAGAAACTGACAGGTCGCAAAACAATGGAGTCTTGCTAGCTGTAGTTACAATAGTCACTGGTGGACGAGCCTCAAGAGGGGAACTGTAATACATGGGTGTGGGTAGCAGTCCTGATTTCTCCTTGGCAAAGCCCATGGTGGTAGGGGTGGATGGTTTCTTACCTACCATTGCAATTGTCGATGTTCCAGGTGACAGAGCTTTTGAGGTCAAACACTTAAATCTTTGTTTATATTCATCAGCTTTGGAAGTGCTCTCTACAATGTACCTATCGTCCGAGTGACCAGAAAAGGGGAACCCGTACCTGTCTCTACCTGTGTAGAGCGGGCAAAGTGCAACATTTCCTGAGAAAGAATGGACCCTCGAAATAGGTTTTCCCAACAGCGATGGCGCTACCATTTTTCTTGGCACAGGGACATTCCACAGTTGAGATACTTTCATGAGCACTAGGTTAGATATTTTCCTATGGGCGATATGGTCCCAATGGACCCCATCTGCAGCACGATGTTCAAGAAGATTGCTGAACACAAGATGTAAGTCTAGAAATACCATTCCATATGAGAGGATGATGTTTCGGGCAAAGAAGTTAGCCTGGAGGATTTCAATTGATGGGACGGTGTCACACATGGGCAGCAAGAATCCGCCTTTGCATTTTGAGCTCAGGGGCAGGGCAGCATTCCAAATGAAGACGGCATCACCTGGAAGGGTCTTTTTTAACCCCTTCATTAGCTTGTCCAGATTCACTTGATAAGCAGCAGGGCCATGTGGCCCGTATCGATGAACGTCCCACAGACACGAGTTCATAATGACCACGTGAGGTTCGATCGTGTTAAGCTCGTTTAAGATGGACTCCATGTGTTCCGAGTAGCAGCGAGTTACAAAGTAGAACTTGACTACAGTAGTACCACCATCATACTGACGGACCTCACGGTAGTTGACGCCATTAGACATCTCTTGGAGTTGCCCACCAGACACGAGCTTGTCACCCAAAAACTCCAGTTCTCCCTTGGAAAACAACAGCAAAATAACTTCTTCAAGGGGAATTGTCACGATTTTAGGCTTAATTTATGACGTTGCCCACTATAATATGAACTATAAATTCGTATCTTGTGACTTAATGTCATCAAAAATCCGCAAAATAGGGGGTCCTCACGCATTTTAACGAGATAATGGTATGTCGATGACGTCATAAATGCTAAGTAAGCGTTTTTCGTAAATTTTTCTCAAAATTGATTTTGTTCCCATATTCCATGAAGTTTCTTCCAATACATTGATTACATCGATAACATTAAATTTATGGTAGAATTCAAGAAAAGTGTTGAACATTCGTTTTAGAGCTGGTTTGGGGATGAGAAGCCGGGCATTTCCATGTCAAAACAGTACTCAATGTGAATTTCAATTGCCGGATTTCAAGCCGAGAGTGCCTGGGGCGAATCCCTTAATATTGCCATTATCGAAACGAGCTCCACATAAAGAGGAACACCATATTAAACTATACAAAATCCTAAAGTTTGCTGTTGATTGTGCAAATTCCGATCGAGATTCAGCCATTCCAAGATGCCGGAATTTTATAAGCTCTGTATGGTTTTCCGGACGCGGCTTTAGGACCACACTCCCTGAGCAAATCCAGGGCCTACAACAGGGAGGATTTATTCTGCGCCTACAGAATAATAATTTTGCAACAGTTAAAAATATTTAAGTGCCACTAGTACATAGTTTGCACTCCCCTGAAATTCCACCAAATTTGGCACACAAGTACGACATTATGATATTCAGCACTAGCCCATTCAGTTTGCCAAAGGTTGAAGAGAAATAGTGTTGAGGTGACTTTTGTCGCTTATTCAGAATAAAAGCCATTCCTGAGATACCCCAGGCGCTTTTGACGCGCTATCACAGGGACCCAAAAGCGCGGAATTCAAATGTCTTCTATTTGTCCAATTATTAGGGCAATTTTCTAAAATTAAGTCAGATCAGAAACATATAACTTAGTTGAAACATGTAGCGGCGAACCAAGCTGTGAATTATTTGTGGCCAGTTTATGACCATATTTGGTCAACAATGAACTCTCGACAGCTAACCCAAGCAGGTTTTCTCTTCATAATATTTCATTTTTCGCTCAAATATAGTAGAGAAACAGTGATAATATGCTAACATTTAACATCTTGAAGTCTTGCAACAACATTATTTTAAAAATCTGTTCAATTGTTTATTCTGCAAGTATTCCGCAGCTTGGCACTAAAGCAATGTGTGTTTGTTACACGTTTCAACTCACTTATATGTTTCTGGTCAGATTGGTTTCAATTTTAGCATTTGTTTTTCAGGCTTTGTTTAAGAATTGTTCTCGAGTTCACAACATTTCATGCTGGATTCACAACATTTCCAAAACTCCAATCCATATGCCTATTTTCAGTTCTTTAAGATGCCCCCCCAAAATTCTAAAGTTCCCTGTTAGCCATACTTCTCTAGTCCACAGTCAGTTAGGTTCTTGGCTGTACCTTTCATGTAAATTTGTCTCGTTCAACATTCCAGTGTAAAAGCATTTAAAAGCAATTATTATTCAGCACATCGATGCACTGCCCAATATGGTCATTGGAACGCCAATAGCTGTCTTCTGTACATGACAGCTATCCTGCGATATCCGTCTCTGAGGAAAATGTGATGTTTTGAGCTCGTAAATAATACACAAAAGTCACTTTTTTCGGGGTTTTTGTGCTATCGATGTGCTGAACAATATTAATTAGATGTCATGCCACAGTAGACTGTTCACCTGCTTTCTGTTCTTTCTTTCTTTTTGTTTTCCTATTCGGCCACGTATAAGCCAGAGCACAAAGCAAAAAGCACCTCAAAAGTATAAAAACTGGATTAAGTTTCAAGGGCAAAACTTGGTGGAATTTTTTAGTGGTATTTGGTGAAGGTGGTATTTGGTAAGTAACAAATTTTGGTTACTAGTGGCACTTTAACCTTTAGTTTTCATCTAAATACAGATAAGTTGACTGCACTACAGCAACTGCAAGTTAAAGCTTCATTGATGCAAGCATTCATTTTCAGTTTGTACTTACTTTAGTTTTCAGCTCTTTTCGGGATAGATAGTCACCATTCTTTTTGGTACTGAGTAAAGACACAAGGTCTTTATAGACGCAGCGTTGAACTTTGAACAGGAAAAATACAAGGATGCCAAAGTTAAGTGACTCCACAAAAAGTCCAAGTACATTTTCTGTTAATACAAATTCAGTCTTAACTTTTATAATAATTGTGTGATGGATATAAAACCTGGGGAACAGCAGGATGTATCATTCAGCAAACTTTAAACAATATCCCAGCTACACGTGGACCCCATTGTTGCTCTTTAGGCATCTCTGAAAAAAAATTTGCTATCATGTTTGCAAGAAATTTCGAAATTGGTGTTCAATTTAATTGCCTCATACAATTAGAAAATCTTAGCCAATTCAGCGGAACCAAAACATGAGGTTTCATAGGAGCAACAAATTGATGACCTAAGTTTTCTTTCAACTCATGCTTAACATTTAAAGTCCTATAGCATCACCAAAAAACTGAAGCCTGAAATTTTGCCGAGAATTAGGATATGTTATTGCTTGTCTTCAAATGCTACGCTGATCATCCCTAGATATTGTGTTATGGATCACTCCCCCAAATTGGCTAAGACTTTCTCTAATTATATGAGGCAATTAAATTGAACACATTTGGAAATTTTGTGCAAAAATGATAGCAATTTTTTTCAAGAGAATGTCTAAAGAGGAATAAGGGGGTCCACTCTCGCAAGATCGAAGTATGCTAAACTATACAGTTGAAGCTCTCGTAAGTGACCACCAAGCGGCTTCCTACTTGAACAATAGGTGTTGGTCGCTTACGAGAGCTTAGTACAATAAATATAGAAAATATCATGTGATACTAATGTTTAAAATAGTTTGATTTATTTCCTGACATTAATTAAAAACAGATAGCCGCATATATGTACATAAAAAATAGCATTTGAAAACGAAATTGTTGGTCACATGACGTTTCTCAAGCGTTCAACAAATAAGGAAACGGTTGTAGTAACTGGAAAACATATAAACCGTGGAGCTGGCTATGGACTCCTTGCATATATACATTTTCAGGAGGCAAAAGAAATGTCAATACCATGGTTAAGGTCGAGGTTCAAAAGTTATAATTATGAAATCCTTTAATCTAGAAATTAGAAAGGTACTCTGTTGACACTTAGTTACTTTAAGGAATACGAATGGCATTTCCGTTGTTTATGTGATTTCAACTAATTCATGATATGATATTTATCAGGTGATGACTGATGTTTTAAAGACAAAAAGTAATGTGGTCGCTTACGAGAGCTTAAAAACAATAGAAATCTCTGTTGGTGATTTAAAATTGTGGTCGCTAACGGAGCTGGTCGCATCAATAAGGCGGTCGCTTACGAGAGCGTGAAATAACAGAGTTTGTGTGACAATTCAAACAGGGTTTCGGGAAAATGGTCGTTATGGGAGCTGGTCGCTTACGAGAGTGGTCGCACAGAGAGCTACGACTGTATTACTAAATGATGCCTCCTGCTGTTCTCCAAGTTTGATATCCATCACACGAATATGAAAAAAGTTATGACTAAATTTATATTTACAGAAAAAATGTACTTTTCATCAACGTGTAATATTCAGAATTTCACAGGACTAAAAAAATTGCCATTGGCAATCTAGCTTATAACACAAGAGTATCGTCTCGTATCCAAGATGGCGGCGCCCACAAAATTCAAATTAGAATCTTGTCAAAGCAAAATGAGTCGCACTGGCCTAATTGGGCTTATCTTCTTTTCAGTTATAAACTTTTATCGAATGTTTTTTTAGTTGTTTACATTTCCTATGAGCCTGAAAAGGCTTAACTTGAAGTGGTTTTAGTATCACTCCAAACTCAGAGAAATCAGGCACTAAAGGCCCAATCAAACAGTGGAGAGTTGATGAGAGTTGATGAGAGTTTTCCCATTTGATCGCAAACTCTTATTGACTCTCATCCGCTCTCATGCACTTTGAACACTTTGTTGACCGTTTGATCATGTGGATGAGTTTTTCAGTCAGCAGCAGCCACCAAATAAACTGCAGGTTCATTTGATTCTTGTCCATGGACAGGAACTGGATGCTAGTGCTCACGCTGACTCTCATCACCATTTGATCGCTTCTCCTGAGAGTAGATGGGAGTGGATGATAGTTGGAACTCTCATTAGCTCTCATCACCGTTTGATCACTGCTCAGCCATAGCATTTCATTGAAGGAATAAGCAGTCAATGTAACCCCCCCCCCCCCCCCCCCCCCCACTCCGTAGCATTGAAGACAAATTATCCCGAAGCTGCTGAAACCAAAGGTTGTTTAAAGTTTCTTTTGTGTTTAAGCTTAAGTGCAAATATCTATCTAAAAGTTGCCTGTTCACACCAGAAAGAAGCAGAGAAAGAAGATTATTGTTCGAATGAAAGTCTGCCATTTTTCATTGGGATCTCTAGACTTTAGGATTAATATTTTAGACCAAATAAACATGTAAGTTACCCTTAATAAAGAGATTTCCAACGGTGGAAAGCGGACATACATAAAATGTTTTAAAGGCACCTGAGTACATAATGTAAAATCATTGACAACATTTTATCGAACTTCCTTTGACAACTTTCTCAAGGAAACGACCAAGCAGGATTGCTAAAATAAAATTCTACTTGAAGGCATGCAGAAGCAAACAGTCCTCCAAATTCAAGTAAATATTGTTTAAAGCCAATAATACGGAAGTAATGTATATCGCATAAAATCTAAACAAGAGTTTTATACACATAAAACTTACTGCTATCGCCGATAACCACGACAATTTTGCGCCAGAAAAGTTTTCGCACGTCGTCGGTCGAGAAGATTTCCATGGCGAAGAACTCTCTCAGAACGCAAAAGCTTCGAGCTCTTTGCAATCTTAAACCTTCCTCTTTCTCTTGCCCGGATCTTCTTTGGCTAAAACTTCGCTTAAAGTAAGGAAGGAAGAAAAGAAACGATGTTTTGGGGAGCAAAGCAGGACTTCAGCCCGATAAAGTTCGCACCAAAGGTTTCGGGTTGCACACAGGCGCAGTGTGACATCTGTGCATGTCAAAACTAACCAATCACATCACAGAGATTTTGTCTACTCGCTATCTGATTGGTGGAGAGCAATGGATTGTTGTGTGTGGCGCCAAAATTGTGTTTTAGGATAAAAGCACGTGTTTTTGCGGCATGAAATCGCATTCGCCCGCCGAACGCGCGAAATGTTTGGCATATGTCGTAAAACGGCCGCACTGGAGCAGAAAAGTATTTATATGACTTTTTATTTTTAATATTTATCTTATCTATATTATCAGTTTCGTGCAGCCCCGTACCATAATACAGTCAGATAATAACTATAAATACCAAGAAATACTAAGCTGCTACACCTCCGCGAACATATTTATCTCTTTATATTTTCTTTACATTTATTTTTATACCACCAAGGGTGCGCTTTCCACTCGATTCTTCGTGATCGGCAGATCAGGCCCGTGGGAGAGGTTAAGGGGATTCGTGGGGTTCGGCGAACGAAACCCCCTCAGGCCAGAAAACAGCTAGGAAACACGACAAAAATGCTATAAATACTGTGTATATAGTGTTTGCTCTGGAAACAATGAACGGACAACGAACCCCCTCCAAAGGGGTGAGCTACGGGCCTGCGGATTCACGATAGAGGACATCAACCCTGCGAAGAGGCGCCTTATCCACCTGGGGCGTAGCTAGAGCTCTTTGGTAAGGTGCTACATAAGGGAGTACTCTGATAGACACTATCATCAGAAAAAGTAGAACAAAGTTGAAAAGTTTAGTTGCGTACTTTGCGTATTGGTAGCTACGCCCCTGTCCACTAAGATTCAGAAATATACCCATCGAATACACCCGGCGTAGCACACCGTATCCCTCCAGCAGCACTATGAAGCCGAATTTCTTTATAATTCCTAGCTATTCCCGATATTCACAACTTGCTAAGCTCTCTTTTTGTCCCTAATTAACTAGCAAACATAGTGTGCAAGTTCTTGAATTCCCCTGGAGTTAGCGTCACCGAATGCTGTGCTGGTTTCAAATGTCCTGTCGCTGGAATCGTTATCCGTCCCAGTCTCGGCGTTTGGGTTTTCTCTTGTAGAACCTAGTAAGAAACAACCTTCATTGGCTTGTATCCCATTTTTCTAGCTTGCAGATTGGCGCAAATACCTTTCATGAAAGTTCAATATACACTTTAATAGGCCACCATGGGTAGGGGGTAAACCGAGCCCCTGGGTAGGCAGATATTTTACGCGTTTTTGGTTGGAAATGAGAGCAAATGGTATACTACCGAAACAGGTAGACTGTTCATCGATCTCGACAAAAAGCACCCGTCTCAGACAAAAACGTTGGCGAGTCTGATTGCATTCCTTCGCACGAAATCAATCATGCGTTGTCGCTGCCAAAGAAAATCGGATGTTACTAAAACGGGAAGCGGGGACCCCGTGAGCGGGGACCCGCGGTCTGGGGACAAGTTTCGATGGATTTTTCGTGGAAAACCACACTGATACGAGAACCATTACGTCCTTTACTGCAGCAAAAATGAAAATAACAGAGAATTGTTTCTCTGATGTGAGAAAAAAAGGACCATTATTACGTTTGGAAGAGCAAGTTGTTTTAATAAGAGAGCTTAGCAGTAGAAGTGGGATATTTTCATCGGCACGTTTTCATTCTTCTTGTAAAAACAAAAGCCTGCAAAGAAAATTATGGAAACCTAGGAATTATGTTGATGAGAAAAGGTATATTGTTATGATGTATAAAAGGATGGAAATTACATGACTTAGCAATTTTTCGTCACCTGTGAACACAGATGTGCTAGGGGGGTGTTATAACAAGACCGCACTCTCCTCGCTCCGCACTCTCTGCCGTCGCAAACATCATCACAAATTCATTTAAAATGGTATTTTTAGCACGAAAACCGTTAAAACGGCTTGTATTTCTTCGAAAGGAATTTTCACTCGCGAACCGCCGCCATGTGTATATTATGCAAAATAGGCAAAACCGCTCTCGTCCGCAGTCCGCGGGTCCCCGCTCCCCGTTTTAGTAACATCCAAGAAAATCGTTAAAATTACCTCATAAAATTAGTAGAAAATACGAGCAAATGACTTTTCTTGTGTTTTAAGTTTGAAAATTTTCTAAATTAACATATTTGAGTTGCACGCATC
Organism: Scolanthus callimorphus; assembly: GCA_033964015.1. NCBI lineage: Eukaryota > Metazoa > Cnidaria > Anthozoa > Actiniaria > Edwardsiidae > Scolanthus > Scolanthus callimorphus. The sequence continues at coordinate 1,664,404 of CM066916.1, forward strand.
GCTGACCTCAGTAAAGGAATTCAAACTACATCGTGAATGTTCTTGTCTGGAGTCGAGTGCTTTTTCTCGAGCCGAATAAACAGTCTACCTGTTTCGGTAATATGCCTATTCTCCCATGTCGTGGATATCGTGCCGAGACAAGCTCATTTTAGCTCTGGGTAATGCTTGCAGAGGATAGACACCGTTTCGTGGGAAAATATAGTACGTACCTTTGCAAACGTCGGTGAAAGGAAAGTAGAGAAAGTGCTCTGAGCCTTTCCGCCTTCGTATTCGGCAGCCATTACCCTTTGCACTTTGCTTTGGAGCTAAACATGAAAAACAGAGATATTATATGAGTCATATGAAACGGGACGCATAACCTTTTTTATCGGTAATCTAAAGATTAATACAAAGACGCAGAATCCTGCAGGATCAGCATGCAGCGGAGCCAGTTTTTGTATAGTTATCTACAAGCCGAGAAATCTAGACTTGCCAAGGCCGTTCTGCTCATCAGTTTTTCAGGTGAGCCCTCAAGCCCTTGCCTGATCTCGCTACAGAGTATGGAAAAATCTCCCGAGAAAAGGGGGCCGCGCCCCTCCCCTCCTACATCCCCCTGCTCATTTACAAAGTCATTAATCAATATACCTCTTCTGTCTGCTTCTTCAGCTGTAGAAGGGCGGCGGTTTGACTAATCAGGTGATTTGACGGCGACAGCTTGTCGAGTACTGGTAATGCGCCTAGAAAACAACAACGGCTTTGGTTTTAGCAATAAAATAATCTGCGTGGAATCCGAACTGGATATGCGACAACTAATCACTGGTAAATCATTGCTTTCTCAGGGACGGCGGAACAGTTTTCAAAGGGGGGGAGGGGGGGGCTCAATTAGTAAGATTGTATGGCAAGGTGGGGGTCTGAGTTTAGTGAAAATGTATGAAAACTTGGCGAAATGTGGGAAGCCCCCCCGGCTCCGCCGTCCCTGTTTCTCGTTTTAATAGCATTCCGAATCTGGCAGAAACTTCGCACTACCGTGTCGAGCTTTTCCAGGTTCTCTTGCACAAGTTTGACTCAGTCACGCTAAGCTGACAGTAGACTGGAAACTACATTCGTACACGCTAAGCTTATGACAGAGAGAAGACTTTCACGGCGCTCGCAGCAATGTTTTCTAGGTCATGGTCCTTCGTGTTCTGTTGCAGACTTACCTGGTTGCCTTTTAGAAATATCCACGACCTTCTGCGTTACACTCAATCGCTGTAACCTCTGCACAACAAAAAAACACACTTGTTACTTGATTGCAAGATTGTCTGTTCTAGTGTCTGGTATTGGCCAATATATTTTATCCCCAGTCCTCTTTCAAAACAAACCCGTCCATTCAACACACCGCCCCTCACCTCTAACAAAGAGTTGGCTTCCTGGGTGACAGACATGATACTTGTCTCTGTAGGTTTGTCCGTACTCTCGTCCTTCTCTACTTGTTCCTCGCCTTGCTGCTGGCCTGTTGTCTCCGTGCGGATGTGGAATGGCGGCGGGACGTAGATCTCAGGTAGTTCTCTCAGTTTGTCCTGGTGAAGCAAACAATACTCTTAGATCAGTAAAAACAGTGAAAAAGAGAATCGTACCCTGTCGTTACCTGTGTTTTATTGCGATTTACTGGACTGTTACGGGTATTGCGTTACTTGGCAGGCGCGCAATTGTTTTTGTGTCACTGGGCTGTTACCAGTATTGCGTTACCTGGAAGGCGCGAAATCGTTTTGCACTTGTGTTACCGGGATTAAGTTACCTCGAAGGCGCGTAATTGTTTTTTTTTTTCATCACTGGAATGTTAATATTGCGTTACTTGGCAGGCGACCAATTGTTTTGCGTCACTGGACTGTTACCGGTATTGCGTTACCTGGAAGACGCACAATCCGGATTGTTTTTGCTTCACTGGACTGATATCGGTTTTGCGTAACTTTCGGAGGCGCGCAAAGTTTTCCACCGCGCGCCTTGAAGAGAACAACAAGTGGCAGAGTTGATGATGATGACAACAAAGTGTCTCTTCCCCGTTAGAATTCAAGTGGACAGTACAATATTATTTTTGTAAATTTCATAATTGCCAACCGTGACGATGACGCTCTCGGTGATGTTAGACATTGTGATGATGTTGGTGACACTGACCTTGTAATATTGACTTTTCAATCTGATATTTTCATTCTTTAGATGTCGAAGAGCAATCTTCAGGGATTCCACCTAGCAAAGAAGTTTAGATATATCAATATAGATACGTCTTTGACTTTCTTACACTACTTAAAAACAGCAGAAGCAAGACAAGATGTGCCTATTTTTATAAAACCAGCCCCTAAATCATATTTCCCAAACAATAGCCTCGTGTTATTAGAGTAAACTTCAAATGACTGTAGTAAAAAATTACAAGTTGCTTCTGAATGGTTTCCCCGTCAGCCAATCATAAACCAAGTAAAAACACTATCACGCGGTGAGCACGTGACTGGTATCTTAGTAAGCCAAGCCAAGTAAAATCACTATAACGCGGCGAGAGTGGAAATGAGGCGACCGATGAGAATGCTAAGTAAACGCGAATCCAAATAATGTTCTACCCGCTCTAATATTGTCTCGTTACCTGCGCTAGGATGATTGGCGAGTCCTTGATGACTACTTGGACCGGTTGCTGTCCAGGTCCAGCACCTCGTAATGGGCTGCCGCCTTTCACGGCTCCCCCACCTGCGTTCGAATGAAACGAAGGATCTTAACTCACACAACCAAATAGACACAATCTTAACTCCCACAACTAAACGTCTTTCGGATGAGACAATAAACCGGGGTCCCGTCTCGCCTTACTACTCTACCCAGTTTCAGGAGGGACGTTAAAGAACCACTGGGTACGTAATAAACCCTCTGGCAGTGACCACCCTAAGTGTCTGTGCTTAGGACCGCTTGGCTGCCAGTGGCGCCGTTGACTGAGACCCAGCGCAATTGAGCTTACGAGCTGCAAGTTTGGGGAGTCGGTCGCAAACATTGTCATTTACATTTTTTACTGAAGTGCTTTAGTGAGACGAAAGATGAACCTACCCGCGACAACAGCTGCTATGCTTGAAGACGAGGAGGCGTGTCGTGCAAGGTCTGCGAGCAGAGTGCGTTTGGAGTAGGCATCCAACCTCTTTTTCATTTCCTCTTTCTCCTTCTCAAGATTATCTATGTCGGCTTGCAGCTCGTCCATCGTGTCTTCGTACTCTCTGAGCACACAAAACAGACAGACAAATTTTAGAAAGACATACACAAAGAGACAAAATAGAAAAAACAGACACAATAGATAGAAAGACAGACAGAAAGACAATAGACACAATAAAAAGACAGATCGGCAGACAAAATAGAAAGACAACAGATAGACAGACAGACAAAATAGAAAGACATACAAAGAGACAAAATAGAAAAACAGACACAATAGAAAGAAAGACAGATACGACAGAAAGACAATAGACACAATAGAAAGACAGACAGACACGATAGGAAGACAGAACACAATAGAAAGACAGATAGACAGACAAAATAGAAAGACAACAGATAGACAGACAGAAACAATAGAAAGACATACAAAGAGACAAAATAGAAAAACAGACACAATACAAAGAAAGACAGACACAACAAAAAGACAGATAGACAGACACAATAGAAAGAAAGACAATAGACACAATAGAAAGACAGACAGACATGATAGGAAGACAGAACACAATAGAAAGACAGACATAAGCAGACAGACACAAGGAGTGACTCATTTCTAAACTCACTTCTTTCGTTTCTCCAGCTCTTCAGTGGATTGTTCCATTTTCTTGTTTGCTGCCTCTACACGAGCGTCGGCCTGATAATTAACATCAGTCAGAGACTGCCATAACATGGGCGCAAGAGCAACGAAAATTGCAAAATCAATGGACGATTCAAGCTATAACGCACGCGCGCGCTGCATGTCGGTAGATGTGGGACATTTGTCGAACGAACTGTTAAAAAAGCGCGCGCTGCATTCTGGTAGTTGTGGGACACGGGAAGAGCATTTCTGAATAAAGAAGAGCGCGCGCTTATACTGGGATTGTCCACTGTTCTTCATCCTTACCTCCTTGGACGCATTCTCCAGGCGCTTCTCCAGCAACCCTATTCGTATATTAGCCTGGCTCACTTCTTCGCTCTGCAAAATGAAGATCAAATTGTTGTGTTTCTTTTTAAAACCTTACCCGTCAGAAGGAACTTCGAAGTTTACACAGTTGCTGACTCCTGACTAGTTACTAAATACAAAACATTTCTGGTGTGCTTGTGCGAGCGCCGTTCGGCAGCATGTTTATGTATAGTTATTTGTACATTTAGGATATTTAAGAGCTCAATAATTACTTACCTTTAGTTTGAGTGTTTTCTTGAGTTCACGCATGTGGTTATCTTTTTGTAGAAGTTTCTCTTCCACTCCCGCCGTGTCAAACAGCTCAGACTTGAACGCTTTCGATCTCGCCAAATATGGCGGGTCCACCTGTCACGTTAATTAATACAGGTTTTAGTTGAACTATGGGAGCAAAAAGTAAACACATCCTGTGTGGAAATTACCCTGCGAACCGGTTACCCAATGATTTTTTTTTACACTTTGCGCGCGGGATTCCTGTGGGAAAAGGAGGTATCCCGAGGGAAAAGGAGGTACCCCGAGGGAAAAGGAGGTATCCCGAGGGAAAAGGAGGTATCCCGTGCGCTAAAAAATCCAATATCCCCCCAAAACCCACAGGTGAGCCGGCTCCTAGGCTCTAAGATGTACGTACCTTGTTGTCTTGGGGTTCGGGTTTGGCGTCATATTCGCCCTCCTGCATTTTGAGAGCAAAACCCGCAAGGAAGGACATAACCTCATGGAACGTGTCACTGTGAAATCAGAAAGATACTTCGTCAATTATAGGACCGCTTGTACCCTTCATGGATATAACAGAGCTTAGAAAAACACCCGTACGTTCCGTGGTTTATAGCTCTTTGAATACATATCATCGAGTGCCATGTCACTAATATAGGAAACCTGCTAGACCAAATAGAAATCTTGGAAACATTATTAGATCAATCCAAATTTGGACAAAGTTGCTTGGGAGAATGAGAACCTTCGTCTTCACAGACGTTCTTGATAACGTCATCGATATATTTTATAATGACCACGGTTAGTTTGTGAAAACTGCTAGATTACTGATGGTACTACTGGGGACTTGGCTTGTAGGGGTTTCTGAATCAAAATTTAGCCGAACATCTACTGTGATTCTGTAGCCGACCGCATAACATGCCAGGTGTCATGCCGGCGCATTTACCGTTACTATGATGTCACGTGATGATGCAAAGCCTCTATTACAGTTTGACTATCCGTTAGACACACCTACAAGCCTTGTGTGGTGTGAGCTCATCCTTCTCGTAAATTAAAACCACCACATCCATGGCCATCTCCTCCAGCTGCCCACTCAACAGATGCTCATTATCTGGGAAACGGGAATGATACAACGAGACAGACATAACGTTGTTACCAGTATTAACAAAAGTAGAGAATCTCCGGGGGTGCGCTTGTCCGTGTATTTATCACTCGAGTAGAAATAATGCGCTGAATTTTAGACCAAAGTAGAGACTGCCAGTGGAAGAATAATTCCCATCAAGAAGACCCGTGCGCATGTCCAAGAAAGAGCTTCCGTTGAGACGCGCGCATCTATACCACAGGAGCCCCGCAAAAGCGGCGGGAAAGTCACCAACGTGCAGGCAAACAAACTCCGTTGAGTAAACCTTGAATGTCAACTGCCTGTTTTTTTTCTCACTCTGATCAATTTGCAGACGAAAGTTGGGCATTCTTTATCAGTAGCATCGAAGGAAATTGTTTATAATAACCGTGCTGTACTGCGCTAGTACCGCCAACATAAATTGGCGAAGTAAATTTATACTTCCCCCACCTCATGTCTTTGTAAAACCTACCTACCTGGTAAAGTGGCGGCTTTCTGGGATAAAATGGACACGAGTTCCTGGGAGAATTTGACCAGGATGTTCTGCTGCTTGATACATTCGACAAGGGACGCTTGAACCTGAAACGACCCACAGAAAAATGTTAAGTGGCTAACGTTCAAAAAAGGTTTCTCGCAATCACCTCTGAAGGTGTTCAAATTTCACTTCGTAAAACCCAGATATCCATACCATATATTTCAAGGAAGTATTTCCGTTGAGAATTTAAAATTTTGATCGCTATTCACAAAATGGAATAAAACGCTAATTGCGGCACAAAATATGAAAAGATCACAAGGTATACCTTTTCGGAGAAGGAGAGAACGCTGCTATCATCTTGAGGCATTCGACGCTTGATCTAAATTAAACGCACACGAGATTAGCTGAGTAAAAACATTAAGTATTACTTTAGCAACAGGGTAAATAAACTATAAAGACGCACCTTTTTGCAGAGTTGTCTGACTTCTACATTCCTCAGCTCCATGTCAGAGACTAAAGTCATGAATGCACTGCCCTTGTCACAATTCTGCCAACAATAAACCAATCAAAGTGAAGAGGGTAAGACGTCAGTAAATGGAGCAATATAGTGTTGTCAAGTGTACAGGAGATCCTAAGCTACAGCATGGGTTATTTCTCCTGCAGCGAGGATCTGAATCTCTATGTTTCTACTTCAATCCCTTCCCATTCCCGGACGAGGGGCCAACACACCGGTTCGCCCCATCATTTCCTTTTACGAACCCCCATTGTGAGGGACACTACACTTACCCCGGAACCATAGCCTTTGAGACGTTCTATGTAGATGGTCATGCCATCTGCTCCCACGTTTAGAATCTTGAGGTGATCATTAAGGAACTCACTACACGATATGGGGTTGTTACCAAGGTGGAACTTTGCCATCGTCTGCAAGAAATAAGTTCAAAGTTGTGTTTTCTTTCTGCGACATCGCAATAGATGACCAAGATTATATATTTGAAATTCTCTTCCTAAAGTGCCCACAGGGTTTTGCCTGTTTTTCGTACGATGTATGTTTTTTTAAGTATTGATATGTTATGATTGAAAAGGTTATTCAAGTTTCATCTGAAATTAAAACTGTATAGATTAATAATGCCGAACCCTGTTTGCTATTTTCTTACCGAGTAATAGTGAATAGCCTTTTCAATTGGCTCCATTGCAACAGTGTCATCCAGCTGGAAGAAAAAAGTATAATGAGTCTGAGTTTGATATCCTACCCCATAACACTTGCACCTGTACATATTGTAATTTAAGCACAAAATCAATGTTATTGCTGTTTGCTGTTGTTTCCATGGGGCAAGGATTGGTGAAGACAACATACCTGGTCCTTCCTGAGAAGGTCGACGAGGTTATCAATCGCTTTCTCATGTGCAGCAAGCTCAGGGTAGATTCCCACCAGTTTGTTGAATAGTGGGGTCTCGCACTTACCGACAGCCCTGGGATAATACAACAGATGTTTATTAATGCAGGGCAGTTAAAAACCAAATCGGCACCATCTTGTTAGTGATAATTCCAGGGTGGGATCTCTTGAAATGCAGATTTCTGGTGTCACTAAACTTAAGAGCAGATTTCGTATGACTATGAAAACGTTACAGCACATTCCGTGCCGTGCGCGCGCCGTTTCGGAATTGTGCAGTGTCGTACTGTGTCTAAGGATTTTGATTGGTTGATTGGTCATTACACGTGATGTGATTGAATGCTCACAAGAACATGCCGTGCAGTAACCACACCGTGTTCAGTGCCTTTGTAATATACCAAATCTGCTCTATCTCCTGAGTACTAATAAAGGATGTCACAGGACATCAAATTAATCCAAGATTTCCAAGGTTATAGCTGAAAGTGAGATTGAAGCGCTTCATAGGGACTTGACACCCTGACACCCACATTCTACTGTTGCAATCCATTGTGAGCTTGAAAAGGGCCTTCCATGGGTAAAAGAATCTCTGTAGTATTTTTTTCGAGCACGATGGCTGAAACTTGTTGGTATGTCAGATGTTTAAAAAACGGCAACCAGTTACAAAAAGCATCTTTTTTACCACTGTATGCATTGCTACGCGACCTGAAAATTCACTGTTGCGATGGGCGATTGGCGATTTTTAGCCGTCAATCAAAACCAAAACGTTGGATTCGGCTACATCAGTGGGTCGACATTGATTACAAAATCAACTAAAATTATTGTAAGCTATCGTGTGACTTTCTGCCCTAGAATTATTAGCTTTCTGGCGCAAAAAAATTGACATTGCAATTCCTTTGCTGAGAATCGCCAATCGCAAAAGTGAATTTTGAGGTCGCGTAGCAATGCATACAGTGGTAAGCTGTAAAACTGGGTAAAATTTAAAGCCCCATTGCGACGGGTATTGTTATAATGCTTGCACTGGGCCTGATGTACCTTTCAAAGTGCTTGACTACTGCTTGCATAGTTGCCAGATAGTAGATAATCGTACTGGCAAAGCTCAAACCCTCAGCCTTTCGACCAGTAATAAGGCGGACGTCATCTAGGCACTCGGTAAAATCATACTACAAAAGACAATGACAAGCTTTAAATAATCAGTTGAAACAAAAAGACATGCCAATATACACCTAATTCAATAAACGTTGCTTTGGGAATTGGTCATTGAAGTGTTTGCCAAACAATAGCATCTGGCCCAACCAAAGACTAATTCCCAAAGCCACTTTTTTGAATAAGGTATTATATAGCAGTGTGTCTTGCCACTCTACCTTCTGCCGCAACTGGTTTATGAGTAGCTCTGTTTTAAAGCTTAGCCTTGGAATCAGAAGTAGTAGAAGAACACTGTCATTATCCCCTGAGGAAGACAAAAAATGATAAACAATGAGACAATTTGCTTACTAATATTTATGTAATAGGGTCATCGCATGGAATGCAAATCCCTAGGTTGGTCTAATTATGAGCCATGTCTAAATAATGCAAATGAACTGGGGTTTTTACTCATTCCCAAGAAAAAGCTCATGATAAGGCCACTATATGGACTATTGTGCCTACATGTAAGTGCTGTGTCTATGGTTAAAATTCACAACAGAAACAATAGAAAATTCTCTACCTCCTCTCCTCAGGAAAGCATCTGGCAGGAAACTATTCAACATCTTGATGTGCTCATTGGCTTGCTGGACCTCAAACTTGCGCATCTCATTATCAATGGACTGGATAAGAAGAATACATAGATAACTATAGGCATGTAAAGGAAAATAGTAATCACAGATTCTTGGGTATAAAGAAGCTAAGAGATGAGCGAACACAGTTATCCATCATTGCCGATCGAGTTTATGAAATTGGTGTGAGGGAGTGAATGTTTATTGAGAGTGACATCACACCCCATCAAAATGTATGCTTACTTTGCACAATCACAAAATTTGAGTGAGTGAATCACTAGCTTGAGTGAGCAAGTGACACCACATCCATCATATAACTTGTCTCTACTGTATGCTTTGAACATTCACAAGTTCAAAACCAGGTAATTGAGCCCCAAAGAAGGTTTGCCTAACGAGGAGAGTAACTCAGGAGAACTGCTTACCTTGGCCAAGTTCTTGATCTCTGCAGTCTTCACCTTGAAGTCCATTATGAGTGGAGTGGGGGGCATTGCAAGCTCCTTCTTCTCTCCTTCCTCTTGCTTCTCCTGGATTGCACGGTTGCTTTCCTGAATGACAAGATAACCCATGATCACTCAGGGGAAAAACTCAAAAATATTATTTTGCATTATAAAATATTCTTTTGCATTTAGGGGCCAGAAAAGAACCCATCACCTGGTGCCAAAAAATTGCAGCAACTGAAGAAGCTAAGAGATGCGCGAACACAGTTATCCATCACTGCTTCAATTTGCATCAATTTGATTAGATAGAAGTGGCAACAAATGTTAATTTTGTGGCATCTTGTTTCCAATGCACATGTAAATTAATAGCATAGATTAATATGTTCAATGATTGTGTATGGTCTACATGTATATTTAATTCTCTTTGCATGTAGCGAATAGTCAGTTCTGTTAGCTTTTCCAACAATTCAGCTCTTCACATTCTATGGATCCATAATGTTATGATTCTTATTATTCATGTACCTGCAGCTTTGAGACCAATTCTCTAAATTTCTCAATTGTTTGTTGGTAGTCACCAATTGACTCTTGGGACTCTTCATACTTGCGTTCCATCTGTGGAAAACATCAGGTGAAATATTAGTGATTCTGTGATGGGAGTGCATTCTCAATACTGCATTTTACCCTTTCTTTGAATCCTGCACCTTACATTGAGCAGAATTCCCTGGCTTGAATAATCAGATATTCATGAGGTTAGGAAAAGGGATTTGCATGATAAAAATACCATACCATAGGTAAATGATAGATCCCAGGCATTCAGGATCATATCTGGAAATGTTTGTCAAGGAGCCAAGTCACAAAGATATGTCTTGGAATGGATTGCTTATTCCATTGGTGTGGCCATGGCACATACAGTACTCAGTACCTACCTCTCTGACTTTGTTCTGCATCATATCAAGCTCCTCCCTGAGATCTTGCTCTGACTGCAAGTGTGTCTCTTCCAGCTCCTCATTCAAATCCCTCAAGGCTTCCTGATTACCATAGTTACATGAAACACAAGTTTAGCTCAATTTATTGCAATGGCATTGGACAAAACTAATATGGTACAGTATGCCATTAAAAAGGTATTATTGCACCAATATATAATATTGTGAGGTTATATTGTCAGTCAGCAGGTTCTTAAAAAATGTCCTTCTCAAAATAAGCCATCAACAGCATTAAATTGCAAGAAAAAGACATGGTGACCAGGTGTTGATGGGTTGCCTGTGTAAACCCAGGCATGTGCATTAGTGCTACATTGCACGTGTAGTTTCTGAGTTGTTATGGATGCCATGTTTGTATCATCCAACTAAAAGAGTAAAATCGGCATGTTATCAACATGGTGCCAGGTTTTTACTATAGTGTCCAAACTTGGCCCTGGAGGGTTGTCCAATACACTGACAAATTTATGCAAGGCATTCTCTAAAACAATGGAGTGCAGTGGAGTGTATTACAGAACGAGGCAATACAATGGAGGAGAACAATACCATGCATAAATTTGTCAGAGTATTGGACTAGTATGCAACAAGGAAGACTTACTAACCAGATCTGCAACTGTCTCCCGGATGTTCTTCAATTCATCCTCCAGCTCCAGATTATTGTCTGTAAGGGTCTCTACCATTTCCTCTGCACCAAGAGCAGTGTCCACTTGCTCCTTTAGCTCTGCTAGAGTCGCCTCCAATTCCTAGAAATTTTTTTGACAACATGAAGAGATGAAATGGACCCTACAGGGGGTTAAGTCTATTTTGTAATTAATCATAAATCCTACCGAAACTTCCTCCATGAGCTTGTCCCTCTCTGTTGTAAGGGAAGTATTAGCATTCTGTAGGTCCTTGACTTGTTTTTGAAGAGACTGTGTCTGTTGCTTGTCACTGACTTGGATTTCTTTCAATCTGAAAAAAAGTTCAAATAAGCTACGATGTCCATGTTAAGATGCTGGCGGCATCTGTCTTGTTTGTTGTCCACATGAAATTACAATATTACAAAAAATGTGAATATCTAGGAATTGAATTAAATACATGTAGTATGTCATGTACTAGGCTGTAAAATTACCTGGCAAAAACTTAAGCAGGACCTATTTAGGAAACAGCAATTTCTCTTCTGTCAGTCAAAACATCTTATCAGGTTCTTCCCCTGCTTCGCCAAATGTAGTCCCTGGCTTTCTATCACAATGAAAACCCAGTTGATTGCACTATGTGAATCAGGGCAACAATCTGATTGGCCCATATGGTTTGATTGACTAAACAGAGAAACTCACAATCAAACCATGACACAAACCATGAACCAGAAAAGACACTGTGTAAAGCATGTCAGCCAATCAATCCTTTCCCACTGCCCTTCTGTCTTTTACTTAGTACCTGACTAAAGCTTCCTTGAGTCTGCCATTTTGCTGCTCAAGTTGCTTGACTTGTGCATTTGCAGCTGCTCCCTCCATTCCTTTAGAGAACAAATACTTAATTGAAATAATAAAAATATTGAGGATCTGGCAAACTGACCTTATGGCCCCCACTATTCATTATGCATTGTCAGCTATTGTTCAGGGACTCTAAAATAAGCATTAAAAAATGTGTCATCCTGCAATGTATGGTGTCATCATCTGTCAAAGATGCCCCATTTTTGGAAATATGCTGTTATTTTATTTGTCAAATCCCCTTCCCATGATTACCATAGGCTGTGGGACAAATTATACCCAAGACATGTTTTGCAATTAACACTGCTTATAGGCATACTGGATTGCACAGTTCATATTCAAAAACAACATAATATAGAGCATTAACCCTAACACTAACCTCCTTCACTGATTTCACTTCTCAGTATCTCCAGGTCAAGATTCAGTTCTTCAACTCTATCTTTCAGTTGCTCATTCTCTAGAGTAAGACCTTCAAGCTTTTGAGAAAAGAAAGCAAAGAAAATGCAAAATGCAATTGTGAGTCTCTTGATTTTGGTGGTATCGAAAATGGTGGCAAAGCAGTGCATTATGGGTAGGGTGAGTCAGGCCTTTTAACTATTTTAAAAAGAATAAGTATTAAGAATATCTAGGTATTGGTGCCAATACAGTGTAGGTTAATGGCCAAGTGTTATGGTGCCGGCAAATCATCAGAGAAAGCTGGACCACAAGCACTGAATTAACAGGTCCATGGCTTCTACACATCAATAGTCTGTGCATGTGTACTATTATTATTATTCCTGTGCCAGTTACCATAGCAGTAACAGGCCACCATGTCTTTTCTATTTCTTGAGAGAGAGAAAACAGTTTCAAGAACTAGCAGTCACTAACCCTTTCTTCTGCCATTTCCTTGTCCAATGTTGCCATCTCAACTGCTTCCTGAAGTTCTGTCAGCTCAGATGAATTGTCTTCTTTATTCTGTAAGGCATCTTTAAGCTCCTAGAATACATACAACACTCTGCCAGTCACACAAGCACTCAAAATATGAGAACAAGGTTCACAAGTAAAAAAGAGAGTTTTCCATAAGATTGCAAATGGATATCATTAGGAACACCAAAGTCTTCCAAAAAATTGCAAATCAGTAGCTTTTCTTTTGCACTCTTTTCCATCTCCCTATTTTAAAATTTAACATTATTCCCTTCTGAAGTTTCTTGTGAATAATGGCACAACAGCCCCCTGACTTACAGCTTTAACAAAATAAAAACAAATAATAATATTACAAATAAAATATTATTGGCAGTAGTGAGTTTAATAGTGAAATAAAAGATTATTCAATAAAAACTAAAACATTCATTTTCAAGAAAATTGCTTTTTAAAGTTTTGCCTGCTTTGTTAATAGGTTTAAGGCAAATTTGCATATGTGAAGTGTCTTTTTCTTCAAAGTAAATAACAATCAAAATGACAAAAATACAGATGATAATGGCCTTGACTCTCCAGAATAGGCCATCACTACTGGTTTTTGATTTATCATTTTTTTCTAAAAATACTCCTGAAACAAGTTTAGGCTGATAAATATACTAATAACATTACCTTTCATATTTAGGGCAAACTACACTCATGGGGAATTCTACCCTTGATCTGGTTGTGGGTAAAATATTTATTAAACAAAAATCTTATGGCTTAACAACACTGTTACATTTATAAGTGTTATAAAAACACTTTCCTAAATAAAAAAGTTATTAAACTGCTTTAAGAAATTTTCAAATAAAAAGAATTAATAAGAACGAATTTTGAAAAAAGTCCCTGGCTTAAACAACTACATGCAACATGTAGAAATTAAATAATTCAAGGCTCAAGGAGATTAGTATTTTATTAATTTAAATACTTACTTTTTTCAGTTTAACAAAATACAAACTAAACACAAAACATTGTGAGAATGTTGAAAAAGTTGAAATAACACAAACCTTTTTAGCTGAAGTCAGTTGGGCTTGCAGATCTCTTTGGGCCTCCTGCCATTTGACTTTGTACTCTATCATCTAAAATGATTAGCAATGGAAAACAAAATGGTCATTATTAGATAGGTATACCACCACCTCCCTCCTTTAGTTTCACAGAAAGAGGTGAGCAGTTCATGGTAAAAACAGACACAAACCTGCCATATTGAGCTAGTTAGAACTACATACACAGTTGCTAGCTATGGTTTAACTGGGACTGTTTACTTAAAGACAGGTGAGACTCGATTGCAAAGAACAGAAATCAAAATTTCAAATTAGCTGACAAAATAAATTGGAAGCTGTTACTAAGGAAGGTTTTGGATCTACGCATTTTAATAACTAATTTAATGCAGGGGTAACATTCTGTATTTAAGTCCTAGATTATTGGACATTGCACAGAGTCAATAGCTACATAATTGTAGAAGAAAATAAATACACCAATATCTTAAATATATTAATCAAAAACAGATATTATCAGCTAGACAATATAACATTACTCTGAAAGACTGCCTGCTGATAATTTTCATCTTTGTTCTGACAGGAAATGTGATACAAAACCCTACAAATGGTAACTTATGGCAAGGTTTTATTCTTTATAAAGAAGCCCTGTATTTGCTATAACATTTGTACAAGAGCCTTTCCCTTTAAGTGTGACAATTACCTGATAGTGAGCTAATCCAGCAATGAGGGGAGCGGCAGTGCTCAAACAAACAACAAACAACAAAAATGCCACAGAAACAGTAACAAACTAAAAAAAAAATTAGAATCAAATAGAAAACTGACTATCCATTTACTTTATTGCCAGGTCAGCTGGCTTAGGCAGTTGAGAACTATGTAATAGAACTAGAGCCAAAACGTGATTGTGGCCTTGCTGACCTGCTCCAACTGCATGCGTGCCCTGTCCAGCTCCTTCATCTTCATCTTGTCCTCCTGCCTCTTGGCCTTGAGTGTGTCTAGCTTGCCCTCCAAGTCTACAATGATCCTGTCCTTCTCAAGAACTTTCCTCTGAAGCTCCAGAAACTCATCTGCAGATACACTAGGGCCTGAAGGGGGACAAAAAGCAACAGCAGATAACTAAAGCTCAGCTTGACTATAATGCACTGCTTTGCTGCCATGTTTGTTACCACCTAAACAGACTCATCTGTATATTATTTTGCCAGTTTAACACAATAGAGCGGATTTCAAATGACTGTCGCGAGTAATTCACAATTACTTTGTAATTACTCCTATACGTTTTATTCAGAATTTGTGTAATTACTTTGCGATTGGTTTCACAACAGTCATATGAAAACCGCTCTAACCATAGAAATGCAAGATTGATCAATATAGTTTTAAGTTGGAGATTCTGATGGCACTAAACCAACCAGATGATTTCTCAGCCAATTAGAGCAATTTTTGCATCAGCAATATTGAAAATCATGCCTTATGTCAAATGTACACTGGGTTTGACTTGTACATTGACAAAATCTAGTATTTGCTCCCCAAAACTGTGAAAATTTGGTTATCCCCCACTGGACCTTTAGGAAAGTTTCGTTTTGACAAACAATCCTTTGTGCACTACCATGAGGTGAGGTCAGCTGAAATGTAAACAAAAACAAAGTAATACATTCTAATGCTAAAACTACTAGAGATTAATTCATAGTACATCACTATTCACAGTATCACACCTGAAGCTTTCTCTCAGGTTTTGTGGACACTGGTGTTGGGGGATGGCTTGGGATGGACGTGGCTGTTGAGGGGCGTCCAGTAGGTTCTGAGGTGGTACCGGGGTGACTTGGTGTAGGTGCACTTGCTAGGGAGGCTGTGCTTGATTTAGGGCTCTGGGACTTGGAAGTAGGAGGGGAACTCTTGGAGTCAGGGGCAACATTTTCTAAAGAGCCCCTTGAACCAAACTGTTGCAAATAAAAAAAATAAATAAGGTAAATACAAAATCAGTCATAGACTCAGTCCTAGATCCTTGGTCCTAGATCTCCAGTAAATCACAGTTATGCAGGCATATAAAGTGGGTGATAAAAATGCTTATCACAAATGCCAATGCAGACAACTTTCTTTGCCTGTACAGTCAACTTGCTTTGCCTGTACAGTCAACTTGCTTGCCTGCAGACAACTTGCTTGCCTGCTAGTTGCATCTAATATAAAGATAGTGTACTGTTTAACCATCACAGCAAGTATCCTGAGCAGCAGAGGGAACTGAATTGTCTGCAAGAATTTTTCAATCTTCCCTGCATGAAGGATTTATGTATAGTCAAGAAAAAAGACCCCAAAATAAGCTAAATGGTGTATTTAAAATGCACATAATGCTCTAGGTGTATGTACCTTCTTCCCTCTTAGTGCACTCAGTTTTGAAGGCATTGGGAGGCTAGAAGCTGGCTGGCTTGTCTGCTTGGGTGGAGAGGTGGGAGTTGACTCAAGGACATTTATCTGTGACTGACGCACAAATATTCCATACCCATCTTCACACTTGAAGTACTCTTTACCTTGGACTAAATAATACCAAATATCATTAACAATAATCTACTTTTTCTACTTGTCTTAACTTTAGGGGTGAAATAACATAAATAAGGCAATTATTTGTGTCTACATTCTGAAACACACAGGATATCAAACTCACCCAAATTTCCAGTGTTTGAGTCAGTTGGATTACAAAACTAATCAAAATATTACAATTTCAATGATTACAATCAATTTGAATGATTACAATGAATCAATTTTTATTGAATTATAACAATTCGATGGAGTTTGATTGCATTTTAGCTTGATTTGGTTCACAAAAAGACCAGCTGGGTAAAACATCAGTCAGGTACAGGTACCTCCATGATCATGGATGTTGTAGGGTTGATCATGAATGAACATCACCACTTCCTGCCTTAGATTTGTCCTTCTGCTATTTTCGGGATAGTGTGTTCCCAAATGATATGTGAAGGTGAAAATATGTTGTGGCATTTATTGACAGAGACACTTTAAAATGCAATGCATGAACACATACCTGCCAACCCTGAAAACTCCAAAACCGGGAGATTTTGTCTCAACCGGGAGATTTTGTCACAAATACAACAACTGTATGAGAAAATCGCAAGAAATTTACCCGGGAGATATACAGTAAATATATGGTAAGTTTCAATTTTTTTCCCGGGAGACTTATGGTTAAAACCGGGAGTCTCCCGCGTAAACCGGGAGAGTTGGCAGGTATGTGAACAGAAGTGGCCTCGCTAGCAGGGAACTTTTAATGCTGCTCAGTACAACAAGAGTATGGACCTATCTAGCTTCATACAAAATGCACTTTAAAAATTAAATGGCCATGAAGTAAGGCTTTGGTTTAATGCTATGGGGTAAACAAACTGTGTATTATTGCCACTGCAACAGTACATAAAGGAATGTCATGTTGTTACTTGTTAAGCCATCGTACGTGCAGTTTAAGCCAGCACACATACCTGTTCCGTCATTCTTTCCTTTCTTTTCGTCAAGAACAAGACCAATCCATTTTCCAGACGCAAATTGAGTGGCACCCACAAAAGCTACAGTACCAACCAACCCTTTCCCGACAACTTCTACTTTCATGCCGCATTTTACCGTTGCCATGTTCACTTACTGGCGAGAAACGGCTCGTAGTAAATGTTCTTGTTTTCCTGAAAGGTAGGATTCCTTAAAACAGTAGCCCGCTAAGGCATTTCGGGGTTATTTTTCTCACCAAAACCAAAGTGAAAACATTTGCCACCCAAAACCAAAATGGCGGACACTAGCATATGTGCGCATGTGCAGTCTTGAGCTTGGTAGCCTCGCAAGACCGTGTAACCGCGTCTGGTGGAAGTTCCAAGATGGCGGGTGAGTCGGAGTTTGTTTATCAGAATTTATTTTGTTTTTATTTAAAAGAGATTGCCTTTGATGATTACAAAAGTGTGGCCACAGTCGACTGACCGATTGTGTGTTTCAGAACATTGCAGTTTTGGTTGTTCTTGATATGTTGTAGAGTTGATATGGCGATTTTGCCATAACCTTATCAACCTTGCACTCTATTTTTGTCCGCGATTTTTGTCCATATGCTTTATACACGTAAATCTGTGATCGCCAAGAAATCAAAACAGCAGAAGGAATTCACCTAAGATCCACAATGCATCCATAATCATGCACGGTTTTGAATACAATAAATGTCTCCATCACCGTTTATGTACAAATCATAAACCTTGTGCTTCCCCAGGTCCTCCCTCATGAGGAGAACTGACCTCTTGTTTTTGATTGATCAAGCACTCTCTCGTCTCTGTATGAATAACTTAATAGTCCTTAAATTGACTTTTAAAATAGGATCATCATTTTATGTTTCAGAGGATGAAGGAGACCCCAGCCGCCAAAGGCAGCGGCAACGAAGGGGCCTCCTCAAGATGTATTATGGTGTTGGCGAAGAAGGTGGCAAATCCTCTGCTATTGACCCTTGTGACATCAATGGAGCTCATTTCAAACCAGAAGTCTACCTGGAAAAGCTTTTCCAGGAAAGATCTCTTACTGATTTGATGGACAAAGAAGGAGACATAGCCAAACGTAAGTAGGGAGGAGCAACAACCGTAAAGTAGTATGAAGTTCAAGGCCAAAGTCCTGGAAGATAGGATAGCTCTATACCAAGGACAGACATCAATTATTGCAGTAAGGATACATTTTTTGGGGGGATGTGTATTGTTCCTGAAAGAAGAGGAAGCAGACGATGATTGGAACTTTGGATAAAATTACCCAATGTTGAGAGAAAATAATGGCTATCCTGGGGACAAAACGAGTTATTGGAAAATCTTGTTTACCAAATTATATTTTCTTCCTCTAGAGATTCGTGCCTTAGACAGTGATATGCAGACTCTGGTGTATGAAAATTACAACAAATTCATCAGTGCCACTGACACAATTAGAAAGGTATCCATTGTGAATATTAGATTTCTCATGACCATGACTCATACCATTGTAATTAATATAAATTAATCTAGTTATTTGAAATAAAATTACCACAACAATGAAATTAATACTACCTGTATAATGAATTGTACAGTTTTAATGACGTGATTTTGCAAGTACTGATGATGACAGTGATTCTAAGGATGGCATAATTAAATAGTTGCTAATTTTCAGAAGTTTAAAACTAAGCAATCATACCATATATTGCATGGTCATAAAATTGGCTTAATTCCTCTGTTCTAGATGAAGCATGATTTCAAGAAGATGGAAGATGAGATGGACAAGCTCGCTATTAATATGTCAGCCATCACTGAATTCAGCGAGAAAATCAGTAGCACTTTACAGGATAAGAGACAGCAAATCACAAAACTTTCTGGAGTGCACTCACTGCTGAAAAAGGTACTCTTCCTTGGCATGTGTTGAATTATATTTTAGAGCTTTGAATTAAAATAAATGTCAAATTAAGGATAATTTTTTTGTCACTTTGGATCATAGAGTCACACTGCTCTCTCTCTATTTGCTCACTCATTTCTATTGCACAGCAAGGTGATGTGGTTTTATTTATAGGGCATGAAATTTTCAAACAGCAATGTGATAGGCTAATAAAGATTGTATGTGACTGACTATGTTGTTCTTCCACAGCTCCAGTTTTTGTTTGAGCTTCCTTCAAGACTCAACAAATGCGTGGAAATGAAGCAGTATGGCCTGGCAGTAAGGTAAACTCTTTTGGAGTGCATTTTAGCTAACAGTGATTTCTTAGGTATTTGATTTATCAGGTGTAATTTCTATTTCATATCAGTCAAAATGTTTAGATTCAGTGTGACACATTACATGGTTGCTGCAACATTGTCACAGGAGAGCCCAGCTTCTGCCCACAAATTTTACATACGGTACACTAGCATCATACCAGGTAGAAGAGTAGTTCATCCCGCACCATACGTTAGATTATATGCATTATTAGCATTATTATCTCACTCATTTTTCCTATGTCAGGTATTATACAAAAGCTAGAGATGTCCTCCACCAGTACAGTCATATGCCATCTTTCCAAGGGATCCACCAAGACTGTGATGAGATAGTGAAGCATCTGGTGACGAGACTCAGGGAACAGCTCAGAAACCCTAAGGTTAGTACAATATTCAGCCTCTATGAATGGAAAATACCTTTCTGTCCCATAGCTAAAAGGGTCAGATGGTCTGTATACATTCAGAATTTGTATGTGGAAGTGGTGCAGTGGGTGTGATATAATAGATATATGGAAACCACTGTTCTAGCAATTAAATATCATTTCCTGGTCACTGAAAGCTCACCTTCTTGGCATCACCTGATTGGTTAAAAATGATCCCAATATTACTGTATAGTCCTGAATGACTGACCAAAGTGTTAACTGATCTGTTTATTTGTCTACAAGTCCTCACCCAAGCAGCTGGCAGAATGCGTAGATCTTCTCCTTCAGCTGAGAGAGCCTGCAGATGAACTTTGTGATGAATTCTTGCACCAGTATGTACATGCTAAGTGATAAAATGCTTGACCTCATTTGGAATACCCATAACAGAGCCAAATGGAAAAATTAAATCCATATGACATTTCCAAAAGGCAAGAGTTGGCACTTTTTATTGACAGCATTAACTGTACTGCATTGAAGTACTTTGATTTTGCATGTTGCCTTCTTTGAGGCACATGGTGCAGTCAGTGCCTACTTTTGTGAATTGAACATGGGACAGCTTGATTGTCCAAGCATCTATTTCTAACATAAAAATTCCCTGCTATTTGACACTGCTTTGACAGAAAACTGTTGTCAGCTATAAAAATAGTATTTGCTGGTTCTAAGAGTAGTGTCAATACATTATGTTTTAGTGCCAGAGAAAGACTAGATGAAAACCTTAGAGTGTTGAAAGCACAAGTTGAATATAAAGAAGAGGATGCATCAGTAGAAGGTAAACTGCCTATTGTTTGTCTTAAAAAAGACATGGTGCTAATAATTTTCCACTGAGAAATCAAAATCAGTGTGACCAGAGCACCCATGCCATTGTTGCCATGGGGTCCTACTGACTTAGCTTATGATACTGATTGCTCTTGGTAGCTCATTTTAAAATATCTCATCTTGTTTGCCAGTTCCAAGTGATGATACTCAAGAATCCAAATCACCAAGGCCAATGGTAACATGTTTTGTATATCATTTTTTGTGCACACCTTTTATGTACATGTTGCTTGCCCATTCATGAAGTTTTAATTTAATAAAAGAACAGTACAAGGCTTATTAAAGGGAAGCAGGGGGAGCTGATCCCTTTCCCCCTCCCTGCCGTCACTTTTCATGTACTCTAATTTGTCATACATTGAAATAGAGCGGATTTCAGATGACTGTTGTGAGTAACTCTCAATTACTTTGTAATTACTCCTATACGTTTTATTCAGAATTGGTGTAATTACTTTGTGATTGGTTTCACTACAGTCATATGAAATTCACTCTATCATACTATTTTAGGATTTTCTGGAGTTCATTGACTGTGGTTGCAATGGTTTCCTTAGCACTGTCTCATTGGTCATTGCCTCATACAAGGAACAGTTTGTTGAAAGGCAAATGGCAGGGTGAGTTTCCAGATTTGAAAAAGATTTAATATTATTTTTTGTGGATTGTGTGGTTCCAGAAAATATCCCCCCCCCCCCCATGGAAGGGATTGGAAATTCCAGAGGGGTGGGGGGTCAATTTACCTGATTTCTACCATACAAAGGGATTGGAAATTCCAGAGGGGTGGGGGGTCAATTTACCTGATTTCTACCATACAAATACTGTATTTTTCTTTGGAATTCCAGAGGGGTGGGGGTGGAGGTCACATTTCAACACCGTTCTGGGGGGGATTGATATTTTCTGGAACCACACATTTGAAGTTCAAGTCGTACTTCTAGTAATCACTGATTCTATTTTCCACTTCAATCAGTCAATCAACAGACCAAGAAGAGCTTGATAAAATTGTTTCCAAGAAGTTGTCCAGTTTTATTCAGTTGCTAATGGGAGAATATTTCAAGATTACAGAGGCTAGAATTGAACTAGAGGTAACAGTTTCAGTCTCTTTTAGATTTATGTTAGGCTGCCATTACGTTTTGAAGTACTTGTCTTAATGCTCTGGCTTTCAGACGGACACAGGTAACAATGTATTACTAGTGCGAGCACTGGATCGCTTCCATCGCCGACTACAAGCTGTTCACAAACTAATGCCAGATATGGTTCTGGGAGGTGAGAAGGATTTTTTCCCCATTATTTATAGCTGGATAGCTGAAGCAGCTGAAAAGGAAAAGGGAGGTACAACTATAGAACAAAAACAAACAATAATCATGATTGTCTTTGTCCCTTGTCTCATGCTTTCACAGGAAATTTCTGCATAAGCTAACTTGTGGAAACTGATTTCCCTATGCATATTGGAATCAATGGAGATGAGATAAAGATACTTAATAAGGCTTTATCTGAGGTACAACTATTGCAGTATGCATGGGAACATCACATATTTCTGAACTGAGGTCCTATAAAATTTCTCATTTGTAAATCAAAGATTCTGTTCTTGTTTAGATTGGGGACAAATATTGTAGCCAGAGCAGCCCACAGTAGAGTTAAGGAATACACTGAAGGGCTTAAACAGCATTTTGAAGGTGAGCATTCTTTGAGTGGCTATTAATTTGGTTTACCAAGCATACAACACTAACCTTACATACAAGCTTCACTGAGCTAAGAAACAACAAATCGACACAGGAAAAATGGTGGTATAAATAGCAGCAGAAATAGGTAATCAGCTGGCATTTAATTCAAGTACCAAAAACAACGCACATGACTACTAGAAACAAGATTAATTTTCCAACTTGCATTGTTCTTTTAGTTTGTTTAACAGACACTCGGCAAGCCCTGGCAGCTTTACCTCGGCAGACAGGCAAGGACAAGACTCATGTTTTATCAGATCTGCTGTCACAGCTGAGTTCTTCCATTATAGAGCAGCTAAAGACTGTACTCAATAATCTGAAGGTAATGTTTCTTGCCTTTCCCCTATTTACTTGAAAGATCGCATTGATCTAGTGTGGTGCTACTTAAAGAAAGACTATCGATAGCTATTGCTATCTGTACTTTTCTTTCTCACTTGCACATGAAATGATGTCCTCAATCTTGGCACATCAAATGCAAACTGCAAAGCCAAAATTTCTCACACTCACTAAAAAAATACACAGGCTCAGAGTCACGTTCATATTATGTAATGTATCTTCCTAAATTCTGTCTCTTACCGTGATGGTTTCTCTGTCTTGCCACTGCAGGCCTTCATTGGTCCTGATGTCACTTTTGCTGTCAAGCCATATTTTCGGGGGCCCTTCTGTGCTGATGATGTCAGACAAGGCCTTGTTGTTGAGATTATTAGATATATTCTCAACATGGCTAAGGTGGGTTGACCAGCCACTGTAAGGAAGCCACACAAAACGTCACAAGATGTATCTTTACAAAGACTGTCCTGATTGTGTTAATTTGGTTGAACAAGAAGTTTTAAAAACTGTACCCTTAGCAAATTCTAAACAGATACCCCAAAACAGTTATGGATCAAAATTATATAGCATATGCTTTACATTTCTTTTAGTTAAAGCAGCATTTTGTGATTCCCTCAATAAATTGTCATTGTTTGTTAACTTTTTGTCTTCTACAGGAGTTCTGTGACAAAGTAGGTACTGCCCCTCCGCCGTTAGTACTCCTGTTGTCACGTATGTGTACAGATTTCCAAGAATCAACTATCACTTATGTGGTAAGTCGTTACAATTGTTTGCTTCTTCGGTATTATGAGGTCTTCGGTATTACAAGTCTTAAACATTCCTCATTCCTACCTGAATCCCATGAAACTGTTGAATTAAGAGCAGTCGTTTGTCAATGAAATGCTGTAAAACAGACCATAAATATTTCATTAAATATCTTTAAGTTGAGCCTGACGGATGAACAGTTTCCAGTTGACGAAGAAATGCTTAGAGGGTGTGACCGGACCCCTGGGTCTGAACTTGCGACCGAATCAAGAGACATTGCACAGGTACTACTTCTCTTCTTCCAGTGGAGCCCACCTTCTTGTGAGCAACTACTACTACTACTACTACTAATATAATAATAATAACGATTTATTTGCTCTATAGCTACAAAGCAGCTCTACAACTGTAAATGAATAACTAAAATTACAAAAGCTTAAAAAGCTCATCGAAGAAATCTCGCAAGCAGATATCTAGTATTAAAAATCTCAGGTTATATCCTCATAGACAGAGCCCAATACTCAACTGCCCAAGTTTTTTCCTCCGGGTCTCAATCAACCGACAAAGATAGTCGATTCCTTTTTGGCTAATTAGGTTGTTCTTGGCTTTCTTGCCACCAAAAGGGAAGCTGACATCCAAAACGACGAGACAGACTCTGTTTAAGTAACGCTAAATACTTTCTATTAGTTAGTTTCCTCGGCAGGTGCCCTTGCCCTGCAGACAGACAGACAGACAGACAGACAGACAGACAGACAGACAGACAGACAGACAGACAACATTTATTTAGACACGGTAAAAACATTCAGTTGATTACATGTAGATAATACATTGTTAAAATTAAAAACACTGCACGATGCCCGCTGCACGATGCTCAACTACTCCCGTACTTTGCTTTATTTCAGGGCCTCCTGAACCATTACGTGAAGACACAAGGCCTTATCATTTCCCAGGTACAATTTTATTGAATCGCCACGTCTAGTCAGTAATCTGGTTTGTTGAAAAATATGTGCTTTGACGTTCGCTGGAAAGGGGGGGGGGGGCACACGGGCCTCAAATAAAAAAATCTTAAACACGTGATAAGTTTTTGTTTTTGCTCCTTCTCAATGGCTTCTCCTGTTTATTTATTGCTCATCTAAAGCGCAGCCCTCACTAAGAGCACCCAAGAGGTATTATTTCAGGGTTTATTCACTGAATACTAGCACGAAATGTAGAATTCTAAAAGCCAATCGGATAAGATGTTGTACGAAAGCTACCAAGTGGTTTACGACCGCGTTTTCGCTTACCAATATTGTCTTCTCCAAGAATGTTTCTTGATAAGTTGCCCGATAAGTGTCAAGTATGGGTAATCATGGTTCCGTCCTTTCCATTCCTTGCCTGCAGATGATCCGTAAAAGTGTCGAGACGCGTGACTGGATGAACACTATAGAGCCACGTAACGTACGAGCAGTGATGAAACGACTTGTGGAAGACGTGACTGCGATAGATACACAAGTCGGACAACTATACGAAGAGGGGGTATGCAAGGCGCATAGTTCAGGTAAGGGAGGGGTACGCAAGGAGCCTGTGACGCGGTTTCCACAGGTGGTAATACGAGAAAAGGGATGGAGGATGCAACATAGCGCACTGTTTAGGTGAGGGGAGGGACGTCACCTTTCCATAGTTGATAATAGATATTGCGAGCTACACACGTCTTGAATAGGAAAGACATGGAGAAGGTTTCTCTACCTCACGTTTTCTAGTTTATCTGGGAAAATAAAAAACAGCGAAGTCCTACATTCATTGGTTCTCTTTGATTTTCGGGATTCGAGAGTATAACTGTTTTTTTTTTCAACTACAGATTCCAGTAAATTCACGTATACCTACACTAATCAGTCCAAGCAGAGTCGATCACAGTGGAGTTACACGCCGAGGTAAGACATGATGTCCGTCCGTCCGCCCGTGTCCGTTCTTCAGTCAGCCAATCATTGAGTTAGATTCGAACTCTCCTTGACGACTCGTGGTTACTCTTTTCCAGCACCGGATTCGACTCCAGTCTTCTCAGCAACATCCAGAAGTTGTTCTCAGAAAAGATCGAGATTTTCAGTGCCGTCGAGTTTTCTAAAGTTTCTGTTCTCACAGGGATCATCAAGATCGCTCTAAAAGTAAGTGGTTTAGTCTAGTCTAGTTTAGTTTAGTCTTTGTAAGTTTGATAAAATTCCTCTTCCGGCAAGTAAGATATTAGTTCATTATGGCGCCAGGTCCAAGGTACATTTCCCTAAAACTATTCTTCCCCACCCCCTATTAAATAATATTCCTCCACCTTACTGATTAACATTCCTCTGCCTTACTAATTAATATTCCTCCACCTTACTAATTAATATTTCGCCACCTTACTAATTAATATTCCGCCACCTCGCTGATAATATTCCTCTACCTCCGTAATTGATAATCCACCACCTCCGTAATGAATATTGCGTTCGTGTTCGCTTGTTTCACCTGAGTCCAAAAAGTATCGAACTCGAGCAAAGCTGCTTTGTTTTTCTGTCAGACCCTACTCGAGTGTATGCGGCTACGGACATTCGGCAAATTTGGTCTCCAGCAGATTCAAGTGGACACCCACTACCTTCAGTTGTATTTGTGGCGCTTTGTGTCTGACGAAAACCTCGTGCACTTTCTTTTGGATGAAGTAGTCAACAGTGCCGTGAATAGATGTATGGAGCCTGAGCTAATGGAGCCGAGCGTTGTCGAGGTCATTTGTGAACGAGGATGAAAATATTTGTGAATGGAACTAATTTGGTTTGGGAGGAAATGAAATAACTATACAATCTGTATAGTACACAGACGCTATAAAGTACCTGACGTAGTGAAGGCTCGCAGGCATTTGTGGACACTCATGAAAGGTACAAGAATTTGAAATAAGCATCGTATAAGAAAGAATTCGGACAAAAAATGAATAAATCAACATGTAAAAAGTTCGAAAAATAGTGAATAAAAGAAGTCGCCAAATATTCATGTGAAGTGTCCTCCTGTTTTGATCCACTACTTATTGGGCTATAATTATTTGATGTTGAATAGGGAAAAGGAAAAGAAACTCTCCAAAACAAGTTTGGATTCGAGAAACTAGAAAAACATGATTCTTTGCCTGCGCGGAAGCTCAGCACGTCAGGATTCATAAATTTACAAAATGCCTCTTCAGTCCATTTTTCACCAGGAAGTGTTTACATGTTGGGGTTTGTGAAATCCGTATTGCGGTATTCCTCGGAATATTAACTAAAGGTATTGTAAATTGTACTTATTGAATAACTCCGTTGAGGGTCCTTATGTGGTAAAAAATAACACGTCTACCCTCCTCCGCAACAGATCGCGATCGCAATGAACATTTTAAATATCGAAACAGACCAATGTGTTCGCGTCGGAGCTTTCATCTCTCAAGCTGTAACTTTTAGAGGTAGAACAATAGACAAAACGAGAGTTAATATTGACCTACAGACAAAGCCTGTTTCTCTATTGGCAGGCTTTTTCAAGACGTGCTGGATTTGTAAAGGTGTTTAGTCTTCTATCAGATACAATTGATACAAATCACAGCATCTTTCCCTACCCTTAACCCTGTGGAACACTAGATCACTTTTAGAACTCAGTTTGACGCTAATTAGGCCGAAATGCTCAACCCAGAACGAAGGAGGGCTTTTATGAAATGGATACATCTTGGAGATAAGTATATAAAGT
This sequence comes from Scolanthus callimorphus, assembly GCA_033964015.1. NCBI lineage: Eukaryota > Metazoa > Cnidaria > Anthozoa > Actiniaria > Edwardsiidae > Scolanthus > Scolanthus callimorphus. Next base: position 1,691,733 of record CM066916.1, read on the forward strand.
ATAGACATAAGTACTGTGACAAAATGGAAAATATTTGTTAACATCCCGAACCTGATTGCATTGTATTCTTTGTTCTTACTTTTCTGGTGATCCTCGCTTAGATAATTTCACAAAATAACTAAAACCGCATTAACCTGAACCCCATTGTTTAGCAATTTTCATATTTTGAGTAATAAAAAATTCAATGATTTTTCATAGCCGAATCATGGAGCTTACTTCTATTTCGCTTGCCAATCAAAGTCCCCTTAAAACCAGAGCGAAAATAGTTCATGCCTGGATTTCTAGAGAACTGGAAACACTCATTGTTCGGTGTAAGACTGAGAAGTGGGGCGAACAGTATCTTAGTGGAGAAAGGATGTCTAGAGATTTTACGTTAGCGGGTTAGCTCTTGGACATTCGTGTGAGAAGGTCAGTGTGAATGCACATGGTTTTATAATGATATTGAGTGTGTTCGATTGTGGCCTTGATTATTTCTACGGTCAAACATCGAAGGCAAAATGCATGAGAAACGTTTCTCCCCTCACATCAACGCGCTTTATATAAAACTGTTTCATCACGGTTTCACCAGCAAGAATAACTGCCCCCGCGCTTTCTTATCCATGTGCGTCCACTCCCTGGGTGGATCTAATGAAATGTAAAACAGGAATGATAGCTCCAGTTTTGTGGTCAAATTTGCTAGGCTATAACCACGCTATTTTCAAAAGTATTCCTACAAATATTTAATGTACATCCGTTTCCGTCCCTTGTTTTTTGTCATCAAGAAAACCACGGGTGCACACCACTGCTAATTTTTCGCAAGTTGGTAAGATATTCAGTGGAGCACAACTTTTATAGCAAGAGCTCCTCCTGTCTCCATGGTAACTCAGCTGAGACTAACCTTCTCTTTAGTGCGGTACTGTAGGAAGGTATCCCGCACTTCACAATACGCAACCAGCAGGAATTACACTTTGCGGTCAACTTGAGAAACCGAGAATAATAGATAGCTAATTGAAACAGTGTTAGAAGCGTTTTTAATTCGAAAAAACAGCTGATGTCATTGACGATAAAATTGGTGTTGAAAAGCTCTTTAGTTTCTTTGTCAAAACGTGTCTCTTGCCACGAAATCCTTATTAGCGAGATTGGTACTTACGCAGTTTGACTTTGATTAAAACTACTAATGCAGTTACGATGGAATTTAGTTGCCAAAATTAGAGGGCGCCAAAAGCAGGATAGTATAGACGTTTTCTCTTACAAACGTAGCTTCAGCTTTATAGCAGCTCAGCTAAGCAGCTGCTACCATTGGAGTGGACGAACTTAACAGCTTATTCTTTGTAACAAAAAAATACCTATAAAAACCCTGAACTGCAGATGTTTCTCATTTTCTCGTTGACACATTTATAATTTATTTGTTAATATTTTTTCTAGCACTACTAATGTTGTTTTGGACACGCTTTGGATCGTGTGCTATTTGCTTTAAAAGTTTGATAGAAACACTATTTCATGCAAAACAGAAATGACCTCATTTCATTATACTGTCAAGTATATTTTCGTCTTGAAGATCGTGGACATTTTCGTCGCGATCTTACTTGGGGTACTCTCAAATAATACTTTGTTATGTGTTGTGTAAAAACATGGGAACTAAGTTATAGACGTCAAATACGGCCTCGAGGATGTATCCTTAATGGTAACAAGAATGTGATTTTAAAAACGAACCAATGCAACATGATGTAGGCGTGGCAAGTGAAAAACAACATCTTTCGCCATTGCTCCCTATTTTTGGAAAAGTAGATTTGCTTTTTCGCTTGCGATTTCTCCTCAATAAATGGCTGATATTGTTTGATTGTTTGGAAGAAGCATCCTTAATGGCCTTAACTCAGTAAGGATATTTTTTTTATTATTATTTTACCATATTTCGGGTGAACTAAAATCCTAAAATCAACCTTGAAGGTTTTTAAATTTACGTTGGTTGCCTTCCAAATGATTTAAAAACGTAGTATTATTAGGACAGTAATTTCAAAGGTTAGAGATATTAGGTAACCAATGACGTATCTAATATTTTGTTGGGATATATTTGCAGCATCACGTGTTGCCCTGAAATGCTAGGCTTCCAAGAAGCGTCTATACCTAATGGTGTCCCGATTTCAGGCGATTCCGAGCGAGCGTCGCTAACATTTATTGATGACTCAAAAATAATAATTCAACATTTGCTCCCACGTTGCCCTTCTGGTATATCAAGAGATATATTTTCTACATATAAAGTACTTGAAAAGCTATCAGTACAACATAAGGTTACGAGAGCTCGTGGGGGACACAGCGGGGGGAGCTTTGTAAAGTCAGTGGGTTACATAGTAAATATACTACGTTTACCTTGCATAGAGCTTAGCTTGACATTTTCGAGCGTGATTCGCAATCGGATGAGCTCGTCACGAGATTTGGAAAGTTAATTATGGAAAGAAAATGGAGCTATCTTGAGGTAGGTCACTTACTGTATGCTTTCATGTGTTTTGTGAGCTAGGATAAGAAGGATATTATAGCCGATCAAGTCTAGCATTGCTCGTACACTGCTACGGGGATTAACTATATCCCGATCAATTATCAAGTTTTAAAATAATCAATTGCATTTAACGTAGGAGACGCTTGCGCGCGTTTCAGTGGATTTCCCTCTGTTCTATGTTTGAGAAGTGACACATGTTTAGTTGCAGTAAAATGGCATGGGCAATGTTTCTTCGAAAGGTTTTTCCGCTGCAGGCATTTCCGCACTGTTCTGTACTCTAGTGTTTGGTTTCCAATTGCATGTCGGCTCTTGTTTTGCCTCTAGTGCGAGATTCGAAGCCATTAAGACCGGTTAACATAGTGGATTTTTTCCGTCACGTTTCTCACTTCCTACGTTCAAAAACGGTGAATAAAAAGTTTAAAAATATATATTACATGTACCTAGCTTACATGTACCAGACGAAATTACAACTATTTTGCCAAAGGGCCCCTTTAGCCTTTCCCCATACCATAATAAAAGAGGGACAAAAACTAAATGTGGCTGTCTTCATCATTCTTTAGTGTCATTTTCACACGAACTATGTACTTCGCACGAGCTCCTTCTCCTAATAAAGCGAAGCCCTTGAACATTGTTTCCGTAAACTGAATTTCATTGGGCTGTCTTTTAGCGCCATGAATTATTATTAAAACAACCGTTTTTGTGAATTCCAGAGTGGGTCACTAACATTTCCAAGATTGGCAGTTAAAACTGGTGCAACTGTTAACTGGTGCCTTGAATGCAGTTCTTCGAGACTGCACAGGTTGTTTGCACAGGTAGCCCGTGCACATGAACGAGGCAGTTATCATTGCTCTCCCCCTTTCTCAATATTCAATATTTCACAGAAGCCGATATACATGCAAGAATTGAACAATCATTTTGTCTTGAACTTCAAACTTACTTGGATCTGAGGTCAAGGTCGACTAGCCTCCGGATACTGGGATAGAAGGGTAGCTGCTCTAACTCTCTACGGGCACCTTTATTGCAAGTAAACAAATCACATCGAAATTGGCCCTCCGTTTCTTCTGGTGCGATATTCGGAACAAATTCATTACACGAAATTGATTAAAGGTTGCATCCAGATCCCGAGTTCTTTTTATGTTTCTTGTTATCTCCACAAATATAGAAAATAACTTATGATTTCAGATCTAGAAAGTGTACCAAAGCGATACGAAATTTTGTGTTGATAAATAATAAGGAATATAGCTCAGTAGCATGCATGAATGATCCTCTGACATGATATTTTTACGCCTATTTTTACTAATTTTTACTTTGTCTTTAACGCTATATCTATAAGAACGTCGAGTTACGTTATGGTAAAAACAAAGAAGTTCCCATAGATCATAGTGGAGGAAACCTCTACCGCATACATGTAGCGCAAAAACACCTCTTGTTTTCGATCAACTGTCTAAAAACAGTTGTTATTTTACAACCACGAAACAGTTTTGCAAGGCCACAATGGAAATCCATAATATTTTTAGTCGGTATCAAAGCAAGCACACAATGACGGAAATCCATAGTAATCTTAGTCAGTATCAAAGCACGCTAGATACTTATATAACATACGTATTTGTACCCTTATCATTTCCACTGAATCCAATGATATAGCTATCTTTGCGACCTCTGATACCTGTACGTATAAATATTTGATCACTAAAAACCTCCATGCGGAAAGTTACTCCTATGATTTCGAAGCTATTGATAAAAACTTAATCATATACGGTAAAGCGAAATAAAGTGCCCTTAGTTTAGAATTGGTAAGGAACTTTTCAGTACTTTCGTTGGTAATTCGGAACGTTGTCCTTGATGGTGTTAACCGCTGGATTTCTGCTGTGTATTGCGGTCACTGCTCAGTTGTTTCCCGCGCTTAGGGTCTGCTTTATTTGGGTACCTGCACGTGTTTTAAGCTTGCCCTTTTAATAAACAATCAACTATTCACCTCGAACTTCTCGATTGGTCCGCGATGATAAGACGAACCTTTAGATGCTTCAATAATCGAGCAGAATCGAGATTGCAGATGCGATATATTTTTGTTAAGTATCAGTTTCGGCTGTTGGCTTCAAGCGACAAGCGCGCATTGGAAAGTTCAAAGACAGGATGTAGGCCAGATATCAAAACATTGAATATCCTTGGACTATCCTGTTAACCACTTCGTATATATAATTCAAAGAGCTGGGGCTGATGGCAAACCCAGTCAAAGTCATTTTTAATCCAGAAGGCTTACCATGTCAGTAGGATGGAGGCGCGCTATTAAGTGGTGTTAAGTTAATTGAATTATACGCCTTGTGCATGAGCTGCCAAAACAGTCATTCTGTTCTAGCATAGCTACCAACAGCAGACCAAAAAGCGCAGAACAGCAACTCCAAATGCCTACGGCGAGGGAAAGTAAAGGTTAGTAATAACTCTTAGTTTGCATAATGATTAATGAGCGATAGAGATGGCAGATTCCAATAAAGAGGAACAAGTTTTACAAAACAGGCGACGGTACGGAACAGGGTCAATTGTATCTAGTTTTTATAAGCTCTTTTAGTAAATTAATCTCAATTTTGATGAGTTCATCAACAGTATTCGATGACTATAGTTACTCGATAGCTATCTGCTAGGGGTATTTAGTACCTTGTCTTTTCCTCCTGAGTTGTTCTCTCTAAGATGTGCGCGCACATAGATAGATTAGTGAATGCTAATTTGACTGACCTGGTTAACAAGTCTACAGCCATGTTTTCGATTTCGTTTTTTAAAAGGAATAAGGTATAAGTTCTTTAGTATTGGGTAACAAACATGTTAAGCCAAAACCGAGTGCTCCCTGGTACGTGGTAAACACACTAATATAAGATCTCGGTGTAAGTACATGCCGCATACACGTCGATATGTTCATGTGTGGGTCGTGTAAGATCTTTTTAGGTGCCTGCCACAAGATCCTTTCAACAATAAATAAAAGATTATCAAATATTATTTCTTTTTAAGGTATAGGTATTTAACAATTATTCCTCAAGCACGAATGGGCTCTGAGTCAATGAGGGCGAGAGGAATAATTGTTTTACTCAAATCACACTAGTAGGTCAATTTTAAATTGCAAAAAAATGTTTTTGTTCTGGTCATTTGCCATTTTCCGGCTTTCAAATCCGACACTTTTCGCTACTAGTAGGCTATAACTTATAGCCTACTAGTAGCTCAACCAATCAGAACGCAGCATTGATAGACCACTAGTGTGATTTGACTAAAGCAGTATAGTCCCCGCATAGCCTCTTCCGCAGGCATCCCCCGGCTCAAAATCTCAAAGTAAACGAAGTACAACGCGCGGGGTTGCTGTGCTGCGGTAAAAACGCGCGCGAAGACTAGGCACGCTGTTTGTCACTTGGCACAGGAAGCCCAAATCTTGCAAATCGCAAAAGAACCGAAAACACGCCACGAAAGGCGCCTGTGCGCGGAGGAGGCTAGTCCCCGCATATGAATATTTCCTTTTCCAGTAATTTTGCACACATAAGGCCAGGTAATATATCACTCCTGCTACCCACAAACTCATGGATATACGAGGTTCAAAGTTGGTAGGTAAGGAAGCACTAAATTCGATCCCCTAAACTTCTGTCAACCTGTAAAAAAGTAATTTAAAACGAATGTCTCAGTGCCATCGATTGATTTTTCTCAAGCGAAGGAAATGTTAAAAATGAAAAATAAATATTAACCTTTTCCTGGCATCTACATACTATCTTCCAGGATAAAAGTCACTGACAAAAATAGACACTGCGTTGATTGTCTTAAAGAACCTAGCACTAGACTTCTAGCCTAAACAGATTCTTATTTGATTTGAAAATCACATGGGGTTTGTATGGTCAACCTTAGCCTAACAGGTTTGTCGCGTTCCTGTGTAGCAGCCGCCGATGCTGTGATGGGGTGCCATTTAGTTCGTGCAGCTCAACCTTGAAACTGGTGGCTTTTCTTGAGTTTTATTTCACCATCAGAATCATACGGTAAAAACTGTACAATCATACAAAAATTAGAAACAATATGTACATGCATTCTGCGATCATTAAAGGAAATTAATTAAGTTATTTCATCTACTCATGTCCAGTGTCTCTCCGTGTCTAGCTAAGGTAGAAATCTCCAACAACTAATGTGATTTAAACTCCGTAATTCTCGATTAATTCTCGCTTAATTCTCCTTCTCTAACAAACTCAGACTCCAAGCTCACATGGCTCAAAGGATGCTTGAAGATAGTATTTCATGTAATTATTTATAATGGCACGCTCTGATTGGATGATTATCTAAACAATTAATATTAAACAAAACAACACTGAATAGGGTCTTTCAACAAGATAAGTGAAACACGCACTTAGCGGACTACTGTTCGTTACTTTGCACACTCCTCGCCTAAGGGCATATGGCCCTTGCTACTAAACGTCTTTAATCTGTACTTGGTTCATCAGCTTCCATCAGTACGACAAGTTCACTGATAGGGCGTGACACTAACTTCCTCTCTCCGTCCTTAGTTACCAGGAGGGTCGCTTTCCTCACCCTTCCGTCCTCGCTCTTTACAGCTTCAGTCACGCGTCCTAGCGGCCAGCGGTATCGGAGGGGAGCGCGGCAATTGGTCGACCGTTGACTATTGCAGTGACCTCCGCCATGAGCGTCGTAAGTAGCTCGTGTGTGAGTTGGCCTATGCTATGTTCGCCTGCTCAGTTCGGCGAACATAGCATCCAAAATGCGTCTTGCTGTGCCTATCTGTCGTTCCCATACGCCGCAGAAATGGGACGCATGTGGCGGATTGAGATCCCACTCGCATCCATGATCCGTGAGATACCTTCTGATCTTCTCATCGTCCATCTCGGCGAGAGCCTTCTCCATGTCGTTCTTTCCTCCAACGAAGTTCGTTCCACGGTCGCACCGCAACTTGGACACGGGTCCACGGATCGCGACAAACCGCCTGAAGGCATTTATGAAGGCGTTCGTGTCCATCTCTTCGAGGATCTCGATGTGTATTGCGCGACAGCTTAAGCAGGTAAACAGTAACGCCCAACGCTTAGAGTTGGCGGCTCCTCCCCTTGTTCTCCTTGTCGTGACCGTCCAGGGACCGAACACGTCCATTCCTACGTTTGTAAATGGTGGCGTTATCTCCGTCCTGTCGCTAGGGAGGTCCGCCATATGTTGCTCTAGTACTTGTCCTCTCAGTTTCTTGCAGGTAACACAAGAGTGGATCTCTTTGGCGACTACGCGATGACCACCTACGATCCAGAAACCGGCCTGACGGACTGCACCGTGGGTTATTTGTCTCCCTTGGTGGTGGATGCGCTGATGGAAATGGCGGACGATAAGGCATGATAGATGGTGTCCTTTCGGTAGCAGGGCGGGGTGCTTTTCTTCATAGAGAAGTTGTGCGCGTCGCAGACGCCCTCCTGTCCTTAGTACTCCGCGGCTGTCGAGGAAGGGGTCGAGCCCCCTTTCCATTTCTTTAGAAGTGCGTCTGGGAGTGGGTCGTCCCAATTTAGCGGCTTGTCGTTCTTTTTCTTCTTTCCTAGCACGACCAGTTGCTGTAGGAGAAGCCTTCCTTTTAAGATAACGGGGACCGCGAGACCAATCGGGTCGTATATGGAGTTCACGATCGAAAGAACTCCTCTCCGTGTGAAGGGCTTGTCGGGTATTGTGACTCGGAACGTGAAGGTGTCATCTTGCAGGTTCCAGAATACTCCTAGGGATCTCTGGGCGGGAAGTGCATCATGGCGTAAGTCGAGGTCTCGGATGTCCTTGCCTCTGTCTTCTGGTGGTAGTGCCTCCATCACGGACACCGAATTTGAGACCACCTTATGCAGTCTCATGTTGGCTGTAGCTAAGGCGGCTTGAGCTCCTTTGACGATTCGAATAGCCTCTTCTTCGGTTGGAGTAGATATTAGTCCGTCGTCGACATAGAAGTTCCTGTGTACGAAGTTCTTAACGTCGGGACCAAACATCTCCTCGCCGTCGTCGGCTGTTCTTCTGAGGCCGTAAGTTGCTACTGCCGGACTCGGTCCATTCCCAAACAAATGTACGGTCATCCTGTATTCTGTCACTTGTTTTGACGGATCATTGTCTTTGAACCATAAAAATCGGACAAAGTCCCGATGCTCCGGTGTGACGTGGAAGGAGTGGAACATCTGCTCGATGTCGCACATTATTGCTATCTTGTTGCGTCTGAAGCGTAATAATACCCCGAGGAGGCTATTCATCATGTCGGGTCCAGGTATAAGTTCCTTATTGAGGGAGACGTTCCACAGTACTCTGCGCTGGAGTCAAACACGACGCGGATGCTTCCGGGTTTTCTAGGGTGGTACACGCCAAAGTGTGACAAATACCACAATCTCCCGTTGGGTCTGATTGATTGGTCGTCGAGTGGAGCTGGTTCCGCGTGTCCCTTTTCTAGGATCTTTCGCATAAACTCGACGTAGTCTTCTTTCATTTGAAGTTTCTTGTTGAAAGTGCGCAATAAGCTATTCAGGCGATGCCTCGCTTGATCTTTATTGTTGGGCATTTGCACATCGGGGTTTCGGAACGGGAGGGGCATCTCCCAATTTCCGCGCGCGTTCTTCCGAATGCCTTCGCTCATGATATCTAAGAATCGTCTGTCTTCCACTGAAAGTCCCATCTCGTTGTCTTCTGGGGTCGAGCGGTAGACGTCGTCGGCTGGATCTCGCTCTACCTGATTTACGTAGACATGTTTAACAAAGAACTGATTTGGGCATGGGACGAATTCGTAGTCGGTTCTTGGTATCCCTAAGTCTAGCTCATCGCGCGCGCTTTCCAGCTGTTCTGGGTTGGTAGGACTTGTGTGCGTGTGGCGTGCGCGTATGTGAACCGCTCCTTGGTTGAAATCGAGACATAGCTGTCCGGATATATTCTGGGCCCAGGGTGCACCGGAGGGTCCGTTTCTGAAAGCTCTAACCTTCAATAGCTCTGGCGCGTCACGTCCAAAAAGCATGTGGATGTCGGCCTCGGGATTAATCTCGGGAATCTCGTCTGCAATATCTCTTAGGTGGGGGAACTTTCTTGCCAGTTCCGGCGCGGGTATCTCTCTTTTGTCTTGCGGAATGTGATCGCACTCTATCAGTGTGGGAAGCACTGATTCCTGTCCATCTAGGGACTTGACGCAAACGTGGTCGACGTGACGGCCGTACTTAACCTCCCTATTCGCACTGCATGTAGACAGGTTTTTTATTCGCGCTTGGCGTTCTACCATTCGCGCGAACTTGTGGAACTCCGGATAAGCGTTTCCGTTTTCCTCCGCGTGGGCCGCCACCGTTTTCTCCCACTTCGTGTGAAGAGATGCCGGTAGTTTCTCGGACACCGGTAAATTGTATTCAGAACCCAAACCCAAATCCAGCCCCAAAAGTATTTCAGGCGATGTATCACAGGGAATTTCTGCAGAAACCCATCCATGGGAAAAGCTGAATTTCCCATTGTAGAAGAATGGGAAGTGTTCGGATTTCCCATGGCTATACTTGTGAATTCCGAGCACTTCCCATGCATTTGCCTTGGGAAATTAAGATTTTCCCATGGATGGGTTTCCGCAGAAATTTATGTGTATTTTAGGCACACACGGTACATCTTCGACATTTTAATATATATTTTTATAACTATGCAACCTTACTGATTTCTATGATTACTATGGTCTTGTTGATTGAATACGTGGGTACAGCGTGTTTTAAGACAAACCTTGGTTTCTTAGCAAATTTCCTTACAGTCTACAAACTGTTGTATTAAAAATCTTATTAATGACAGCTGTAGCCAATCACAGCCCAGCTTGTACGTTGCTATTTATCGCTTAGTTCTTCCTTGGTGTTGCCACTTTAAATGCGGGACGGCTTTGAAAACACAACTTCTTTCTCGCTAGGTAAGATTTCCCTAAAGATAATAAGATTAGGGCATTAGGGCAATCTTCACTGCATTGTACTGAAACATTCTGTTTATCCTGGACTATTAGCCTTATAGTTTTTATTTACCATGCAATTCAAAAACAATGCAAAACCCCAGTTTGTTAACTATTCATGTTGTTGATGTCATAGAGCTTATTACATTTTAGGGTTAGTTTGATCCTTATACTTATGCTTAACCAACCAACCTTTAGTACCTACTGTACACAATTACAAACACGCTCCCACTTCCTCGATTTTTTTGCGCGTCACAGGAATCCTGAAACCCGAAAACAAACATTTTCGAAAATCCCACAAGATAACTGGTTAAAACAAGAGCGATAGTCGAGAATACTGTTACCATCCGCAAGATTTCGGGTGTCTCAGAGTGAAAATTAAAGAGCATGAATATATGAATGTGCGATACAGTAAAAACCCGCATATAAGAACCTGGATTTTAAGAACCTGTTACTAGAATTATCCATGTGAACCCCATGTTCCCTTGTATTTTCAAATCAAATAAGAACCTATTTTAGGCTACTGAAAATTCTAGGTTCTTATACGTGGGGTTTTTACTGTATTTCCTTGGCAGGATCTTCCACGTGTGGTTGCACAATACACTTCTATGTCCTATAGGAGGATCCTTTGTTTACATTTTGAGCTCATTAGCATAAGCAATGTTCAGAATCAGACCGTTCGAGGGAGCTATAAAATGATGCGTTCTGAATATCAATAGACTACTGTAAATAAAACATAATTTGAAAATTTCAAGCTGATATCTCGAATTCTAAGCGCGTGGTGCAACGTTCAATTTAGAGGAAACATGTGAGCAAATTAGCGTTTTGCCCCAATGATTTTCACACAATTTTGAAAAGCTTCAACTATCCTGAAAAATGACACAGAAAGAAAGGAAACAGGTCAAGACTGTTTAAGAATGAAAAATAAACTTGTTTTGAGCTTTTCGTTGCATTTTCAAAGTTAAAAACGGCGTTTCAAAATTCCGAGAATGTAAACAATGACGTCAGCAAGGATCCTCCTATATATGAATGCAATGCGATATGGAAGAACAGGAAATTCCTGCCACTCAAAGCTCGACCGAGTTATGAGGTAGCTGGGATTTAGCTTTAGCTTGGTTTTAATAAGATGGATCTCTGATTTCGAAATACAGCGTATACTAAAACTCGTCTAGCGCCTAATTGTTTTACAAATCAATTGGCTTAGCCTCTATTTGCCTCCTGGAAATGGCGATATTTCCATCAAATCACTTGAATATAAAAATATAGATTTGCATAAAATTAATAAAACTTATTTGGTCAACCTTCGACATCTGTTAAATGAAAAGCAAACCTCTTATTGGGCTTGTGGGAATTTTCCTGGCTACAACAGCTGGATGGTGCAACTGGTTGATGCAACTTGTCTTGAATAAGTAGAAACTTTATCGCCTTTTCACGCAAATTGATAGTGATTGGCTTCCTTCCTAACTATCTATTTAACAATTAGACTACGAGTTCGATCTTTCTATGAGTCAACAGATAGTTAAAAGAGTCGGGATATGGGAGGTTACTGGCAGCTCCTGAGTCACGTATTGACATTAAAACTAACACTGATCACGTACCCGCACCCCTCCCATACACATGAACAACAACAACCAAGGGTTGAGATTTATGTTAAACGCCGTGGAAAAATGGTGTTTTGCTGACGTTTCGAGCGTTAACCCTTCGTCGGAGCAAATATCAAGAAAATAAATTTCGCCAAACTGTCGCCTTGCCGACCGTTCCAAGGCTCTTATTACAGGAAGGTATGTAAGTATTGTTCCTCATATATTAGCGAAAAAAAACAGTTTTTAAATTCACCAGAACTTGCAAATGTTCGCTCTTTGGTCGCCATTTTTTTTTTTCTCGACCTGGTGATGCGGCTGGAGAACCCACAGGCAACCCGCACGGAAGCGTAAGAACAAACGACCGCACTTTCGTCTCTTTCTTTCCCTCCCCTCCATAGCAACCGTATGACAACAGATATGTACGAAAGACCGAACTAATTAGTAAATTGTTTAATCAAGCTATTATCTAACTGTCATCGGATATTCCAGTTACCTTAGCGACACTGTAGCATACCCTTTCGGATCCAGGCCAAGGAAGTCTTTTCTTATTTGTCTTATTTACATATATGAAACTGAAAACAGGCCAATCACACGACTTCCTTGTGGAAAACGAAATAAAGAAAGGTCTCTAAAAGCGCTTAAACTGACAACATGAAGTTGAAACCAAGCTACCTGACAACTACCTGAGGGATATGACTTCTAGAAGGTAACACAGAGACCTTGTTTAGAAACTCACGAACTGAAATAAAATGCTGAAGGCTAGGAAGTAGTTTTATAATAATTCGAAACATATTCTCACACATAACGGTGAAAGAGTTAAGCTACGAAATATTAGAAAGGAAGAAGTTCCAGGTTTTAGAAATCGGCGCCAAATTACTTGATGAAAAGAACATCCAGCAATATCCAGAATTGTGGCTTTAGTTTCAGGAGTATATCAAAAAAAAGGTTCCAACAAGATGTCTTGAATTTTCATCAGCAACTCGTTTTATTTTAAGGTTATGAAGGCTTTAGTCCCGGGCTTTAGTATACTCAAAGCTCTTTCCTTTCGAATACGTACCCGGGGTAGATTTTTTTATCTTAGCTTACTTTATTTTTATTGATCTCTATTTAATCTCAAGCTGACACCTGGCTCACTTTGGAAAATATCGGATTTAGAATTTCTTTCGGCAAATTAAAACATGGTCTTTGTGTAAAGCCTGTGTCTATTTTAGTGAATCTAAAAAGGCAAAACGCTGACCTCGCTTCAGTTGGAAAATATTTTCAGAATAAAGTGAAATTGAAATAGCTCGCGTTGAAACCAACACGATTTACCATTACACTTGACCACGCGGTCGACATTTTTATTTTGGGTCTTTTGAAATACTCAGTTGTCAATCAAATTCCAAGCCGCCAAGCTAAATGTCTAAGTGAGTATTTGAATCAAGAGGCAAACAACCCTCCAGCGAAAGGTTTTGGGATAACTGGAAGCCTTAGCGCAGCGAGCGGCTTGGACTGTGATTGACAGCTGAGTACCCCCAAATCGCCCCCTAAAAGAAAATTGCGCGACCGCGGGATATTCAGTAAATTATTGAAAGGTGGCCCGTAGCTAATTCACAAAAAAAAAACACCCAAAAAATAAACCTATTTGCTAAGGAACGCAATGATGGAATGATGTCATAATATCATTTCAAGGCAGTATTGGTGTCCAAATGGAACGAAGCCTTTCCATTTCTACCATTCGAAAACGGGAAGACCGCGAACTTCACTTTTTTGTTATAAATGCAATGGTTGGTTGCTACAGTTTACACTGCATGTTTGCGCATCGTGTCTGAATTTATAGCGCGGTATTTCATGCGTGAAGAGAAAACCACTAAGGCTAGAGCATGTTGTGAATGAACTCTTGCTGTGGTGGTCATTGCTCGTCCATAGGTAAGTGGAGACACTATCGCCCATTTGGAGGTCCTATTGTTAGTAGCGCGCCGGTAGTTTCAGAACCTTTTAGTCTTTTCCATAAAGTTCGAATAATCTATTAGTCAACATTAATAAGAAAATACGTTTGATAATCGAAGTTTTTTAAAGAACACAGCTGAAAATCGACTGAAAAGGTTATAGATTCACTTGTGTAGCAATGTATATACTTGACAACTGGTACACGCGTCTACTCCTACACCCTTTGTCTTGTTATTGTAGAATATACAATTGGAACGCTTTCTGCGCGTAAGAAAATACGTTTGATAATCGAAGTTTTTTAAAGAACACAGCTGAAAATCGACTGAATTATATAGATTCAGTTATAGATTCACTTGTGTAGCAATGTATATACATTGTCAAGTATTGGAACAGTTAGAAACCACTAACCTACACTAACTGTCGCAGCGACATGGAATGACTGTGCGTTGTTTTAAGTACGAATCGGTGATTTCGACCGGGATTTCGAGCGTTACGAAGCTGACTCTTTACTTATTAAGTAACTCTTTCACCGTTTCGAAGTGAAGTTTTTCTTTTCTAAACTCTGACTATTGTTTAGCTCCAGTTAAACAAATATAACACTCCGATATATTTTCAAACTGTCAATGTTGAGTTTGTGACTCAGCAAATGATATATGGAAAGCCATATAAGTTTCACGAACAACATGGAATTTATAGAAACCCATTCGCATACTATCACGAATCCTGCAATATTGGCTTCGCTACTCACTATCTATCACGTATAGAAAACTCGTAGTCTATTTGTTAAATAGCTTAGAGTGGTTTTCATCCGACTGTGAAATAGATGCTAACAAATACGCACTACTATACACTATGAAGGTCATTTTTATTATATTCTCCTTTGTAATTAGGACTAGTAGACACTATTAAACACTGACTATTAGTTTTCTTTCACAGCCGGATGAAAACCACTCTAATTTTTATATGATCAAATAAAGATAATAATAATAATTATTATTATTATTATCATTACTATCATTATTATATTTTATTTTATAGAAATTACGAAAGTTTTAATCGACATGTTTCGACAGTTTCAACTGTCATCATCAGTGAGTTATTCTATGTGATTTACAAACAAATATTTAATGAAAATATTATATTTTAATAGTTTGTGTAAATCATTTTCAATGCAAGCTCAGCGAAGTTTAACTGTTCAATGCATGCAGCGGTTTTTTTTAAAATAGCGTTTCCTAAATCACTGAAAAAGACGCCGGAGAAAACTTGAATATCAGGCGCGGATCCAGAAAAAAGTCTGACCTATTTTAATACGGTCAGCTTTTTAATTCGCGTGGAATTTCGCGAATACGAGCCTGTGTCAGCCGCCATTTTGACAGCATAGCAACATACCAAGTCGGAGAAAGCATCCATTTCCATCAACTGATTTATAGAATATAGAGAAATGTTCTCGATTGAATTTGGTAAATCAAATCTGAAAGTTTGTTTTAAGGGACCGGTCATTATTTATCGCCTGGGAGGGGGGGGGGGGGGGGGGTAATACAAGGTCAAAATGCAGTGATCCTCCCTCTATACGTACAATGATTAACGTGATCCCCCTCAGAGCAGTTAAATGTTTTCGTGATCCCCCCACCGCCCCCTATTTGACCTAGTAAAAGACAGTTTACAGATAGAGGGGATCACATTTTTCTTTCGTTGCGCGCGAAGCGCGCTCGAATTTTGATAAACGCATTTCATCAAGCCATTTCATTGATAAAAGCACTTTCACCAAGAAAGTGTAGATGAACAGTCCGTTTTTTATGTATAGTAAATAAATCCTGTAGTTTTTATTATTCATCTATTGCGACGAATTTCTATGACGAATTTCTATGCATGTAACGTCGAACACACGCTTGCTCTTCTTTCGAACAGTGACTGCCCGCCAGGCCTATCACTCCAGGGCATTTTTGGTAGAGTTTGTTTTTCCTCGCCAAGATACAGTTGTTCTTTTGAACGGTGCGAAGGTAGTGTCTTCCGTTGCGGGAGTTGCCCAAGACTATATCAGATGATATTCTTTATGCGCCGACATTTTATCATGTATTGAGTGAGTGAGGTAGAAAAATGCAACTGATAGAGAAGTTACTGGAATAACTACTTCTTGTGGTCCCCCCTTTCAGGACTTCAGGTTTTGAGAGATCCCCCCTTTCGCTCGCCCCAAAATGAAGTGATCCCCCCCAAAATCCTCTGCCCCCCCCCCCCCCCCCCCCGATAAATAATGACCGGTCCCTTATATGATTATTAAGATATTTCTACACGTATTTCGTCTTCTAATATCGAACGAAAACAAATAACAAAGTGATAGTGACACGGGCTCTTTAAGTAAAGTTGGAAATATAATAACAGGGTCCTGAAGGGGGGGTCCCAATCCCGTTTCCCGGCCGCTTTTTTCGCAAAATCCCGTTCGCAGTAGGTAAAATCCGGTTCCCGGTAGGACCAGTCGGTAAAATCCCGGCGCACGAAAACTGTGATGTTAAAATTGAGATTCTTGCTTTTATCGGTACTATCTCTTGGTCCTGTAGGTTTTATTGTTCATGCACGCCGCAAATGACGAAATTGTTATTATTGCAACCAAATGACGAATTGCTATGCTTGTAATGTCGATTTCTTTACAACATAGTGATTGTCCGCCAGGCCTATCACTATAAAAGCTTTTCGTGATCCCCCTATTTGAACATGGGATATATTTTACAGGAATTTCTCTTCTGTTGCGCGTGAAGCGCGCCCTGTTTTAATTGATAAACGAATTTCATCAAGCCCAGAAAAAAGGTAGATGAACATTGCATTTTTGTGTATAGCAAATAAAGCCTGTAGGTTATATTCTTCGTGCACGACGCAAATGACGAAATCGTCATATTTGCGGCCCAACGTTTGTAACGTCGATCTCACGCTTACGGGCTTCTTTCGAACATAGTAATTGCCTGCCAGGCCTATCACTGGAGGGCTTTTCGCGGGGAGTTTGTTTTTCCTCGCTAAGATACAAATGTTCTTGTAACGGGCATTCCATTTAAACGGCACGAGCATATTGTCTTTGTTTGCGGGAGATCTTTTCTTCCTTATGCGAAATGTTTAACGTATTGAAAGAAGAGAACTACAAAAATGCAAATGATATAGAAATTGCTGGAATAATTCCGCAGAAAAGTTCTTGTGATTCCCCCTTCCAGGGCTTGTTTCGAGAGTTCCCCCCTTTCGCCCACCCCAAAATGAAATGATCCTCTGCCCGTATGATATCTCGTCCGCAATTTTGATACAAAAGATATATCATACGATTCTATTCAAAAAGTGGTTCCGCCGTTTTGAAAATGCCTATGCCAAGTTATCAAACCGTTGACCGAAACCTCGCAGATTCCGAGGGACCAAAAAAAGCAAAACGAGGGCTTTAATTTAGAAGGGGCGAGAAGTGAAATTCTATTTTCAGGTAGCCTGCTGTTAGGATAACAGTCTTAAAATGCGAAAAATGGTATAAATGGACGACTTTTTATTAGGATACACAGGATATACAAGGAGAGATTTGAAAAATCTCGTTCCCGTTAAAGCATCTTGATTCCCATTCCCGGTAGACAAATCCCGTTCCCGGTAACCCAAATCCCGTTTTCCCGGCCTAAAAAAAGGCGAATCCCGGCTCCCGTTTTACTCCTTCAGGACCCTGTAATAATAATTGAAATACCTACCAAAAATTTGACCTGTTTCTGTAAACAGGTGTAAATAGGTCTGGATCCGCGCCTGATAATATGTTGCATTTGAACACAATTTCGTGCAAAAAAAACCTTAACTATAATCAAAGGTTCCTGTCGTGTAAAATTATTCAAATCCACACAAGTGCTCTCAGGGTTATCTTTTAGCCCATCGCTATCAATGGATTCAATGTTTTTGTTTAATCATAAACCGACTCCTCAAACTGTTTTTCGCTGTTCCCATCAACAAAGAGATGTCGTGAAGTTTCTTCCATACCTACTCGTACGTAACGCGGGTTACCTGTGTATCTAGTTCCAGGCCAGCTCTATCTAAGGGACCGGTCATTATTTATGTCGGAGAGAGGGGGGTGGAGGAGAAAATACCTGTGATCCAAAAAATTTTCAAGAACCCCACCTGATAGCATTGATTGTTTTCGGGAGCCCCCCTCTGATGGACTGAAACATTTCAGGACCCCCCTTCCTCTCCATCCGTGTCAGTCAAAAATGATTGAAACAGGTCCTGAAGGGGGTTCAAATCCCATTTCTCAGTGTAAAAGTTTCGTAAGATCCCAGTCCTGAAGTTTTGTTTTTGTTTTGTTAGTTTTTCACAGAAATCCCAGTCAAAGGTTTCAAAATCCCAGCGTTAAAAAGTGACTTTTAGACATGTGTACAGAGTGTTGTATTGCAGTCGTAGGGCAACATTTTAAAAGCAGTTCACAATTTTTTAAAGCCACTCTTTACAGACATTGACAATTGATTGTTGGTTCAGTTAAAGGCAAATTGACCTTTCTTAACATTTTTCCCATTTCTATTGGCCAAGTCCCAGTCCAAGTCCCAGTGACTCCAACCCCATTTTCCAAGCCTAACATATGAACATATGGTCTCTCATCATGGCAAGTCACTAAAACCTCCTACCTCACCGTCTTTTCTGAAGCCAGTATCAGGGTCTCTTATAAAATGATGAGGGGTGTTAAGATTGAGTAGATGGCGAGCGCGAACCGCGAGCCGAATTTTTTTTAGACTTTTTGCTGATATAGACAAAATAATCCCCCCCCCCCTCCGACTTAAATAATGGCCGGTCCCTAACATGGCGATTTTGAAAACTATTTACGACGCGAAAGGCGGATCGAGATTCTCTGTTGCCAGCACGATGCCGTGAGCTGAAAGGAACTTATTTATATGAAAAGAAAAAAATCTTAAATAGTACTACATGCATTTTGTATGCCGCTTTGCCTGATATGAACTCCGCTTGCTAGAGTGATGTTGGAACCTGCGGGACTCCTGTGCATGGGGCCGTGGTGCGCGCGCGCGTGCCTGCATGCTCAAAAGCGCGCGAAAAATTCACAGCAGACAGAGATTATTTGGCCAGCGAAGCGTTTGCTAAGCGTTTGCTCTCATTCCCTGGCAAACGGAAACTCACAGTATTAGGTAAGCTTTTATACAAGGCGACGACCATGTATGTCGTATTTTATACAAGGCGACGACCATGTATGTCGTATTTATGAAACAATGTGCGAGTTCTAGTACATTTTAGCTCTTTCAGGTGTATTTTACGTAATATTTAAAAGCCGACTATGAGGACTTGACGGGATTTCAAAGTCCGCGCAATTAGTTCCAGTCCGAGGCGAAGCCGAGGACTGGAACTAATTGCGTGGGCTTTGAAATCCCGTCAAGTCCGAATAGGAGGCTTTTAAATTACTTCAAATACTCAATAATTATTCATGACCTAATTAGCCAACACAGAGAGAAAACGATCAATGTTGAAACATCTCCATTTATTTATTTTTTAATTCCTTGGTCATTTGAAATACTCAGCCTGTGACATAATCTTCAAACAGGATTTATCAATATAATCATATTTTTTACTTGTGAAACTAGAATTACGTCACTAGTCATGCGCACAAATGAAAAGGTCAAGATTGTTTCCACAAAGCCTGTCCCACATGAAAGTTGGCGGCGCACATGCATATTGTCTGGAACAAGATCCTTTCTATTCTACATTTCCGAGAGAGGAGACCTGTGTCTTCTCACGGAACGTTTCTAGAGTCTGCCTTTGTACGGCGTAGACTGAAAAAAATTCGACGGGGAAAGGACCTTGAAATTATGAACTTGGATTGCGTCACTAGTCATGCGCAGAAGTGAAAAGATTAAGAGTGTTCCAAAAACCCTGTCCCACATGGAGGATGGCGGTGCACATCCATATAGTCTGGAACAAGATCCTTTGTATTTTATTTCTCCGAGAGAGGAGACTTTTGTCTTCTCACGGAGTGGCTCCTACGGTCTGCCTTTGCACTGCGCAAAGACTGACTAGTAGAAAAACTTTTCGAGGGTGAGGACCTTGAAATTATGAATATTCATAGTTCAAAGGTCCTTGGATCTAGAAAACATTTCTAGATCCAAGGACCTTTGAACTATGAATATTCATAGTTCAAAGGTCCTTGGACCTTGAAAAGTTTTCAAGTCCCACTTGCAGTATCTTCCTGGGATTTCAAGGTACTGCACGTGGTACAAAATGAGAGCTCTGGTTGGCTGATTAGGTCATGAATAATTAATGAGTATTTGAATAAAGTTTAGAATTTGGATTTGGACCTCCACCTCTGCCAATTTTTTCTAAAATTACAAAGGATTTGCATTGGATTAATCAGTGATGCCTTTCTTTCATTAGTACTTTCCATTATTCACATAGATGAAATACAGGACGGGCATGTTGAAATTGAAAGGGTTGTGCTGCAACGCTGTTGTTCGCGGGTGTTTTGCCGTTATTTAAGTTAACTTAACGTCAAACTAAATCGACTGGCTCGAGGAAAGATCTGATTCTTGATTTTTACATGTAAGACAGTAGGAAGGTTTTACAAATTGTAGTTTAGCAATGCAAATGACTCGAGACAATAGCTCTAACTAACTATAACAATAGAAGACGACTGACATTTTCACGACAAAAATTAGGGTTGGATATTTCTTCATACAGTAATAACCTGCGTATAAGAACCTAGATTTTTTAATTTAGCCTAAACAGGTTCTTATATACATGCTACTTTAAAGCACTTAGGCTACCAAGGTTCTTATATTTTCATATGAATTTCATTTAAATATATTATAATGATAAACACAATAGACATACAACGCAGTACTTAAAGTGTAAAGTTATTTATTAAAATATAATGAGATGATCTTAATATTAAGCAGTTTCTACCTATAGTACACTTTTACAGCAACTCCATAAGAACCTTAGCCTATAATAGGTTCTTTTGTACGTGGAGGGGGCTTTAAATGAAAATGTTTAGCCTAACAGGTTCTTAAAACCCAGGTCCGGTTGCTCGAAAGTGGTTTAGCACTAATCCAGGATTAATTACCATGGTGACTCGATGGTTTTGTTCAGAACTAAACCTGGTTTAAATTTAATCCACTTTTGAACAACCCGCGCCTGGTTCTTTATACGCGGGTTTTTACTATAGCCCAATTTGTATGTTTGCAACCAAAATAAGATTTTTTTCCCACATTATTTTAAATCCTAGAGTCCAAAAGCCACTAAACAAACTAAACAAAAGGCTTACTAATATTTACAAACAAAGTAAATAAAAGCCTGCCCAAAAAAGAAAAGTCTTCAGTGAGTTCACGCCTTTAAAAGTTACAGAGATGATGACGGAACTACATCTAAGTAAGGGCAATGCGTTCCATAACTTTGGCGCATTCACTGAAAAATACCCGAGTCCATACGATTTGCGTCCACCGCCCCCATGTCCTGAGAGCTACCTCATAAATTTTTCATTATTTTACAAAAGATCATTATTGTGATAAAATTACACTTTGTCACTTGAGAAACGAGTTTCAAGTTTATATACAGCTGCAAAAATAAATGACGTTTTATAGTTGGCCTACTTTTCCTTATGCCAGTAGTTTGTCTGAAACCAACTAAGACCCCGTTCACACGAGACCGGTACAAAACCGGACCGGTTCCTGGTACGTACCGACTGTTCATACGGTACCGGTACAATTCTGGCGCGTTTTGCAACAGTATTCACACGGCCAAGCAGTGCCAAAATCTCCAGTTCGGTACCGCAGGTCCCGTGTGAACGCGCGACAGTACCGTACCAGAATTGTTCCGGTACAGTTTTGTACCGGTCTCGTGTGAACGGGGTCCAAAAGCCACAATGACTAATGGAAACGTCAGTATTTTCGGACGCAAATCTATGACTTTCATTCCTTTGGCCTTAGTTACTTTTTAGACTAGCCTGAAATGCACAATAACAGCAATGAAAACCCAATGTGCCCATTTTTGCATTCTATCATTTGCAGTTGGGATCACAAAAACGTCCGTATCCAGAGACGCCGCAGTCATTGAAATATAATTCAGCAACAGCAAGACTACAGTACTAAAAGGCGAAGGAAGGACGCCGTTACATTACCACCTGATGCAGATGTTAAATTGCGTGACAGTGGCTACATGACAGGACATCTCGTCACGTGATAGCTAACTTCTGATCACATGACAGGATGGGACGCGTCAAAGTAAGATGGGTGATTACCAGGGTCATAGCAGTGCTGTCAGTCGTGGGGCTCTTCCAACTAGTGACCTATTTAGGGATTGACGAGTCGATTCTAAGGCGAACGGATTGTTCTTTACCAAATATTCACACTCGTCCTCCCGAGAAAGACAAAATTCAGTGTCCTAATCTTAACACTCAGGAACAAACAACTAAAATTCCTAAGACCAGCTACCACGACACTCCTTATTCTAAAGACGAACGAAGAAAATTGGCGGCAGATTTAAAGCGCTTAGCACTTGAGTTAATGGACACCCAAAGGACGGCTGTTTCCTCACTTCCGGTTTATCATCGGATAGGTGAACACGTGAAATCTATCAATCAAATTCTTGAGTCTGTTCATGTACGAGAAGTGAGAAACGTTAACACTTTCGGTGGAACAAGAAGGAAAAAAGGAAAACCCCATCAAGATCAAGAAGTTTGTCCTGAGATATTCTTGGGAAAGAATCTTGCTCATGGCTACCCTTGGTTTAGGACAGGATTTGCGCGTGTGAACTGTACAAACTTCAGACCTTTAAATAAACTCATCAGCATTTTGTTACATCTGCCTAGAAGGACATCAATAGAGCTAAAAAATCGCAGATTAAACATTCTAAAACAAATTGCTGACTATTATCCTGGTATGGAAGTCCACTTGGTAACAGACCAAGAAATGACTAAGAAGGAAACTTCTTTGATCTCGACCCTCAAGGTATCATTAGTGCATAGCGTCGATAAAAACCCAATTGCAGGTAAAATATGGCATGATTTACTCAGAGACGTTCGGACTCCGTATGTATTTTGCGCCAGTGATATAACACATTTTAATGATGATATTAACCTGGAGAGGCTTGTGCGGCAGTTGAGTACTAACAAAGAGGTGGTTATTGCGGGAGGTAGCCACCGAGATCAACACGGGCGATGGGATATAGGGTGTCAGCAAACCTTATTCCGTAACTGGACCATGCACCACAGAGGGGGCTATTACTACTCGTTTCAGGATTGCTTGGTTTGCGACTACTTGTCTGGACCGTGGGCCGCAAAGACAGAGATTATCAAACAGTTAGGATTTGATAAGAAGTAAGTCTAAACGTCTTCAAAGATAGAGTACAATAAAAACCAATTCTATAAGAACCTAAAATTAAGAAACTGCAAGGCTAAATTGACACGTTTTTAGACACAAGAAATTCTTTAGTCTTACTCTAAAAAAGTAGGTTCTTATACGCGGATTTCAACTATATCTGTCAAATTAGTAGAGACCTACTCGCCATCAATCCTGCAATCTGATTGGCTCACGTTCCCGCTCACTCAAAAAAATGTCTCCAACAATAAGCAGGCCTACTTTGGGACCAGCTAGACTGGGCGTTAGCTTTACCTATTAATTTATTGCTATTTTATTATTCCGAAAAGCGAAAAGGTTCAAAATAACATTGGAAAAATCTTACAGTAGAGTATATGTAATATCTTGTAAATCGTCACTTAGGGGCCGATTACATGGAGAATTTCAGCCCGGGCTGAGGTTTCAGCCAGGCGACCGGGCTGATTTCTTGTTGTGATTATATGTGGCATTTCAGCCCGGGCTGTTTCAAATCCCAGCGCCATCTTGCAACTAAAGCGCATGTCATTTGGCTTTTACGCTGGATATAAGGCAGCATGGGCGCAAATTTCCAGCCCGGGCTGAAATTCTGCTGCGATTACATGGTGAAATTTTGCCAAACAACCCGGGCTGAAAATCCTAGCCCGGGTCGCTCTGACCGGGCCAGGATTTTCAACCCGGGCCGAATTTCAGCCCGGGCTGAGATTTTCTTCATGTAATCGTACATTTCTCATTACATGTATTTGTCAAGAAGGCCGGGCTAGCGATTCAGCCCCCCTGCCCGGGCTGAAATCTCAGCCCGGGCTGAAATTCTCCATGTAATCGGCCCCTTAGACACTGTGACTGTAGAATGTTTAGTGTTAAGCATATTGCATAGTATTACGCAGTGATTTAATGGCATTTAAACAGTATCCATGCTACAAAGTAAGAAAAAAATGTACACTTACACTGTGTACAAGATAGTTTTAGTCATCCATTAGTATGGTTTTCAGCCGACTGTGAAATAGATACTAACAAATACGCACTACTATACACTATGAAGGTCATTTTTTATTTCTCCTTTGTAATTAGGACTAGTAGATACTATTAAACACTGACTACTAGTTTTGTTTCGCAGTCGGATGAAAACCACTCTATAAACTTTTACAAACACACGCATAAAACTTGAATTTGATTTCTCAGGTTAAACGGCGGACTATTCATCGATTTATTCTGGCGTCTAAAGAACGCGGCTTCGCCAAGAAAGCTCGCCATCGCGTGCCCTGATATCATGTTCAATATTCATTCACAACCCTTGCCTGATGAAGCATTAGTTTCCTTCGCCAACAAGTGGGAAATCAAGAAGTTTCTGGAGCCTAATGGGCAAGTCCGATGGTACGGCTGCAGGCGTGGCTATAAATACACATCCGAGAGTTTGCCAAGCTGTAGTTTGGTCAAAAGTTTGGGAGTTCCGCCGTGCGATCTGGAGAATTTAGCGGACGCTATCAAATTTGTGATGAAGGAATGTGAGGACGCAGGCATGTTCTGTGAGCTACAAGAGGGAACATTGTTAGGTATGAATTGAAAATCATTGCGACAATCAACGTGAATCATACGTTACATCTCTTACAAGTTTTCACTCCCTAAATCATCCACTTGACGAAGCCCCCATTTGGCAAATCGCTGCCCACCTCCCTGGAGACTACATCTCCGAAGTGACTAGCATCGGTGGCTTAAGTAGAGAGGGACTGATAGTACAGGGCCGTAGCTAGCGTAGGGGCAGAGGGGGCAGGCCCCCCCCCCCCAGCGAAGTAAAATTTCTTAGTGTCAACATGTGGGGAAAAACCTGCTTGCCCCCTAGCAAAAACAAAGGATGGCCAAGGCTTTCCCCCCAGACAAAAATTTCTAGCTACGGCCTTACATCATTAATGTAATTTGTACCCTTTCAGGAGCTGTCAAATTAAATAAAGTGCTTCCCTGGGAGAGAGACGCCGACATTACCTTTCTAACAGCAAACTACACTGCCTTCAAAAAATTGCGATCGAAAATGGAAAAAGAGGTAAACTAGGATTTAGGTCGGGCGGTATAGCACGAGATTTACCAGTAGGCACACACGGTGTAAGTTGTGCATTTTCGTATTCACAGCTCACCGACTCACTGCTAACAGCCATTTGAGGGCCTTCGCTGATTGGCTGACTTTGAACGTCGATACATGCGCAGAACGTTTCTCTCTCCATTCTCGTACCCAGAGCTCCCCGGCTCGTCTTCTCGCGAGGAGCGAGCCGGGGAGCTCTGGGTACGAGAATGTTCTCTCTCTGTATCAAATCTCGCGCATGCGTCACTGATGACTGTTAACTGAGTCTCCCTCGCGGGCTCTGAGGAGCGAGTGAGCTCGAGGGGACCTGGGGACGAGAATCAACGTGATGCACATTCGATCGCTGGGTCAATGATTTCAATGAATAAATGAATGAATGTTTGTTTCTAGGCTACATTACAAGATTTCATTATATATATTAAGTAACGATTGGTTAAATTCTTGAATCAAACCAATCCTTGGAAGACCAGGTATTCTGAAGCGCACGTGTTCTTATCTTAAACCCCTATACCGGGTTTAGTTTAAATACAGTTTAATAATAATAATGCTGGTTTAATGCTGATCTTCATGCCAATAATAATGTACTGTACATGTTACTGTACATGCACTGCATGTACAATTAAAAAATAAGGTTTGTATTGTAAATGCACCAGCGTAGCAGCTGTTGTAATTTCATGGGTAAATAAAGCTTGATTGATTGATTGATTATCATTTAGCTTGGAATGGTTTATTACATTAAGAATTTTCAAAAGGTTTGCGAGGTGAAAGAAAACCTATAGTTTTTGGTGTCTATTGGGTATTAATAATATTTGCCTTCATCTTTGATCCTCTACAGGGTTATTCGATGAGTACTGACGATGAATCCCTGTGGTGCTGTGTGGACGGTCGGCAGGCTGGGGGCAAGTTTCGTATCAGTACATCACGATTCACTATCGAGATGTATGGTCAACACATGATGGAATCTGAACTGCTGGTGGCCAGCGGACAGAAACCCACTAAGGTAATGCAGAATGCAATATTAAGGAACAAAAACTTTGCGTAACAACTACCTCTGCTTAGACAAGATAGAAACGGTAGAGCAAACTATACCCACGTTTAATACCACCGTGAATACGTCCTGCTACTTATTTACGCACTAGTGACAAGTCAAGTCTGGCGACGAGTGAAATCTAAAATAAGGACCCTAAGCGAAAGCAATTTTATAGCCTCTCCTGGAATATTTAGCACTATGGGCTGGACTAGGACTAGAGCTCAGCTTCGTGAAAGTAGGTCAAAAGAGCACGTAGCCAAATGCTTGCCCTGTGTCCAAATGCCTAGTCTACAAGGTGTTTCTGTGAATCACAAGTGTTTTCTAAGGCGAGGCAATATCAACGCCTACAGATCAAAAAGCTGTGTGTTCATTGTATGCTTTTCTCTCCAATAGGTTGATTTTGCAGGTGCCATGGTGAACGTGGTCCGAAATCCGGGCCTTTACGCCCGCAATCGCTATGGTCCAAATCATTTCCGTCACGAGGAACACTGGATGGATATGGGCCGTGAGACAGGATGGTCCTTCTATAACCCGGGGACATTTACCAAGTGCTTTAACCCTGGTCATTCTGCCTGTCTGGACCAGTATCCCGCGGATGGAAATTTACAGTTTAGTGATTATACGACTTTATAGTGATGTACACAAGCTAGCCTTTTAGGACATTATGAACCTAGTAGATGTTGTTTAGAGTGGTTTTCATCCGACTGTGAAACAAAACTAGTAGTCAGTGTTTAATAGTGTCTACTAGTCCTAATTACAAAGGAGAATATAATAAAAATGACCTTCATAGTGTATAGTAGTGCGTATTTGTTAGTATCTATTTCACAGTCGGATGAAAACCACTCTCAATAACCTAGAAACACTCTTGTATTTCCACAAATAAGACAGGCATTCTTTTGTCCTTCTAACGAATATCGACGTTTTAAAGAAACAACAAAAACATAATAGCACTATCAAATTAGTTCAGTCCTTTCAGAACTAAACCGTAACGATGAGTGGGTATTAAGCGCTAAAAAGTTTTACAACTCCCCTTTCGTCTTAAAGACAGTTTTTCTAGTTCCATATTTCAATCTATAGCGTTTTGAATTACAGAAAAGAAAATTTATATGAATAAAATTCGGTGCTGTTGGTTTGCATTTTTTGTCGGAAGTTATTTGTAAAGTGTTGTGATATTTTTGTAAAGACGTTTCTGCCTGTTCATGTTGTATTTAATAAATCAGGTTAGAAATTTTAGTCGACGTTTATTGCGCGCGCCAGGAAACTTCAATCTCCGGGGTTTAGCTTACACAAATATTTACCAAAACTCCTGCCAATACCATTGTCAATTTACACGATTTTAATTGAAATTCACCCAAGGACCACGTAACTGTGGCTCTATTTACTTAGGTAATGGCCAAGAGCTACGGCTAGTTGTTGCTATAACCTAAGGCCACCCGTGGACATATTATTACGAGTTTATTATCAAAGCTAAATGCGTCTGTCCGTTTTCTCTATTTCCCTTTTGTTTGAAGTTTATTTTTGACTAACGGAACAAAAGTTAACATTATAAATGGCACAACAGCGATTGTATTGCTAACGACAACTGAGCTTAATAGTTGTAGCTTAATGTGTTTTTTTCTATTACAAGTCCGGTTTCATTGTTTAGACCCTAATTCCTTTTTTCCCCATCCATTATAGTAGGTGTTAACAGTGCATGATCGAAAAACAACGCACGATTGGAATAATACATTGGAGAGATGATAAAACATGAAAACAGAACTCAATTATATGATCGTGCCTTTTTCTTGTGGCTTCTCTCTACTGGAAATTAGCAAACGTTAGTTGGCAAGTGTTGGTTACAGGTAGAGCGGGGATAGGGCCCGCGTACCTGTAACCAATAAGAACCCTTTTGAGTCAGTTCTATGATCTTGTCTTTTTCTTGTGGCTTCTCTCTACTGGAAATCCGTAAACGTTGGGTTAAAATAGCCATTACTATATTTAGTTGGCAAGTGTTGGTTACAGGAAAAGCGGGGAAAGAGCTCGCTAAATAGATTTGGTTGACTCGGAAGGTTGACAACAGTGTCCCCACGCATGGTTATTTCTCAATCAAAGATGAGCTAAGGTCAGCTGGATAGAGCGGATTTGATGATTATCGCAAAGTGATTACACAAATTTTGAATAAAACCTGTAGGAGTGATGGCAAAGTAATTGCAAATAACTAGTCACGACAGTCATCGGGAGCTCCGCATCAGAAATCCGCTATAGTGAGCATTAGGGCCAGCATCTCCTCTACGCAGTCATTTTGGTATTGGCAAGTTCAAGCCCGCTTTTATTTGTAAAGAAATCCTTGAAAAAATCCCTAGTATGCTTCAAGTAGATCGAGTAATATCTCATTCTCGTACCCAGAGCTCCCCGGCTCGTCTGCTCGCAGGGGAGGCTCTGGGGACATCCATTTGAGGGCCGTCGCTGATTGGCTGATTTTGAGCGTTGGAGCATGCGCTGAAAGGTCTTTCTCTCAGCGGCTCTGTATTAAATCTCTCGCATGCGTCAGTGGCTGTCACCAGAGCCTCCCCCGCGAGGTTACGAGCCGGGGAGCTCTGGGTTCGAGAATGGTAATATCTCTGTGGCAGAGCTAGTGGCAAAAAACAGTGGCGTGTGCAGCCTATAGGCCTGCGAACTGACTTTGGTACAAGTACTGTACTGCATTCATGAGCTTGGCCCCTTAAATTTGCAAAATACTGTGTATGTGACTACAACTTTTAAAAATCCTGCGTACGCTTCTGAAAATGCTTTAGTAACAAGACAAAATAACAAAGCAATGCACGATTCTCTTAGCTAGCGCCCTTAAACATTCAATTGTAAAAGCGCACGGGCACAAAAGAAGCCTTTCTCGATAAAATGCGTTTAAATATCGGACAATTTGCCAGTAGTGAAGAAGCGCGAGTCAAAACAACAAAACAACCAAAAAAGAGCTAAAATATTTCATTAGGTGACAAATAACACGAAACGAGTAAGAAATCCCCAAATATATGTTAAAAAATGAATTGCAATTTGCAAGGAAACGTGAATTTATTTTGCCAGCAAATGGGACATACAGAAAATTTCCCAGGTAGGTTTTCTTGAAATTTTGCCAGCCAGCAGCGAGCCATGGATGTCTACTGTACAAGGGCGCGAGGAACTTACTGTACAAGGGCGTGAGGAACCGGCAGGTGTCAGATGAACAGGTCCGTTGTGTGGTCAACAGTAGTCTGATGTTTATCGGCTTCCTGAGAAAACGAACTACTGGTTCTAGTTGGCACCAAAGTAACGATCACTTGTCTCGTCAATAGAACTTCATATCAGAGGAGTTCAATTTTGACGCGTACGTGAGAATGTTTGGCCGTGAGAATGCTAGTTTGGTCCAGAGAGTCTATTGTTGTGATAACCATTTAGATTAAAACATATATACCTTTCATTCATTGTTAAAGCCGCGTATAAAAACCTGGATTTAATTAAGAACTTGTTAGGCTAAGACTATCGCGAACCTCAGTCCAGCGAAGTAGAGGCCTCTGTCAGCATGATAGCTTCCAAAGCATGTCTTGTTAGCGGACTTAAGTGTCATATATGCATGTTAATTATTACCTTACCCATCGCTGATAGTTGTTACGTAATCACTAGCAAAGAAAAGCAACCGCCGTTTGTCGTTTCTTTATAATGTTTGAAAAGGGAAATATAGGAAACTCAAACAGCGATGTCTCTGGATCCAATAGGATACAATGTCCGCTAAAATATAAGTAAATAGGGTAAAAAGCAGACAAAACAGGAGCCGAGAGATGCCAACGTTTCGGATTTTACTTTCAATCCTTCATCAGGGCGGCTCCTGTATTGTCTGCTTTTACCCTATTTATAATGTTTGAATAAACATATAAGTTACTATAATAGCAACTTATATTCTTGAGTTACTTTTACAAAATGGTCATAGAATAGTACAATTGTGCTGGTCCCTGTTCAAAGTCTGTTTATCCCATACTTATGATAAATAGAATACTATACATTTACCTGGAAACTGGATGGAAATTATCATGATTCGATCTCAAGTTGGCACCTGTACATGAAACCTGCAAGCTAGGGCGTGAAAAATTACCACCATATCGATTTTATGGCCTCTTTACTTCCGTAAATGGCCCGGTATTAGATGGGCTTCGAAGGCATAATACAACCGTCTGCATAATACGGGAGTCTGCAAGGAACGACTTTGCTCGAGTCTTATTCGTTAAATTTCCATATTTTACTAAGATGGTGTTTGTATGTGTGTTTCCATGTTGCGACGTGGTCGAACTATCTGTAACGGAAGCTGCTCATAGTACCATTTTCGTTCAACCCTGAAGCTTGACGATTTTTTCGCGTAGGTTTACGTTTTGTCGTGCACGTTTTGTCGAGAAGTTGTCGCGTTTCTCGCTCGCTGATTGGCTGCTATTTGACCGTTATTTTTCAGCCAATCAGCGAGCCAGAAACGATACAACTTCTCGACAAAACGTGCACGTTTGAAACGTAAACCTACGCGAAAAAATCGTCAACTTTCCGTGTTTGAACGAAAATGGTAGTATGAAGTGCAAGAAAAAATACGTGTTACTGCTATGGCAGGCAGACGCCTTGCCAGGAGCGACCAACCTACTTAGCTCGGGTTTTATGATTCCTATTTCAATTGTCGTGCCATACCCCCATGTAAACTTTTTTGTTTTAAAGAGAATGACAGCTAACTAGGAAAATTACTCCGGAAAACGACACGTTGCCCGGAAATAAGAAACAATTGTGCTTAAACTAAAGAGATGTATTATCCACACCGATGAATTATATAACTGAACTGCCTTTGGAAAAAAATGTGCACTGAGTGCACTGAGTTATCCTTTTTCTAGCACAAAAAGGCCAAAATTTGGCGGGATATTTGCGTTCTTTTCTTTTCTTGCGTGGATGCATACTGTACTATGCAAAAGAATATATAGGATTGATTGCATGACTACATGAGCGGCGCATGCTTCATCTTTTGAAGCCGAGTTTCCTTTATCTACTCATAGATGGAATATTTCAAGATGTTTTCATAGGGAAAAAAGAGGAACTACTTGAACTAGTATGTTTAAGGAAATGTTTGCCACCAAGGTTTTGCAAACCCGTATTTTATTGCGATAAAAGGAGCTCTAATGGCCCGAAGGACTGTCCATCTGCAAGCAATTTAACAGACGTGATGGGAAGAAAGAAATTACTTTCGGGTGGGTAACATGGCTTCTAATAGTGACGTCGGTATTTGGCTTCTTCTAGAAAGGGAAATTACAAGTAACTAGGCACTCAGCTTGAAAGCTGTGTAATTAAAGGACCGAGGCATTGCTCATTTTTCTGATATCAAATGCAAAATTGAAAGGAAACAGTAAATGGAAATAAATAAAACCAATGAATTTTTTAGCAGAATCTATAAAATTGACAAAACGAAATACTTTATACAATGCAGTTGTTGTGAAAATAGATCATTGTGCACTGGTTTCCAGAAAATTTATAATAAGTGTAAAGGTATTTCCAGTATAGATGTGTAGTGTCGATTCGTCGAAATTTGCCTTTTGAAGTTCTATATTATTTTGGCAAAATGATAGTAAATCAAGTCCAGCAAACTCCGGAGAAAGTTTCTTCCCTCTACGCTCGAGAGAAATTAAATAAATATTATTAAGTGAATTTGTTTTTCCACAAGAACTATTAACCAAAGCGCCCAGACTGTTGTTTCGTAAATAAGTAATAAAAGAAATAAGTTTAACAAAATGTTATGTCTACCCAGCTGAAGAAAAAAACTAGTTTCAGAAATGTGATACCATCAATATTCTCCTCTAAATATCAAAGATAAAAAGAAAAGAAAAAGAAAAAAAGGAAAATACAAATCTATAACACTAAAAGCAGTTCGAATGAACGGAAAACCCATTTTGAAAAAAAATATGTATCAAGTACTTTTAAATTTCCCAATCTTTAATATTAAACTAAAATAGTGCTGGCTAACTTTTTGACTTTCTAAAGACTTGATAAACAACGATATAGAGACTAAAGTCTCTGTGTGCATAAGTGAGCAAATTAAATCCTTCTTTCAATTTAATTTTCACGGCACCTTAGCTGCCTTATGCCAAATCGACATTACTCGAGAAAGAAGGGCCTTATTTCATGTCTTTTCGTGTCTGAGTTAAGAACATTAATGAGGGAGGTTTGTATTCCGTGATTAAGTTGTATTGATAGATATTAAAATAAAAAGATAAAAACAAATAAAAGGAAACCCTACTCCTAGCCCAATTATCCCGGTTTTTTCATAACACCATAAACTGAAAAAAAATCGTGTAAAGGTCAAAATTAAAGCTGGTATCTCTCTGGCGTAATAGCTAGCTACAGTTTGTACCTTCTTTTCCTTGCTGTTTGTAATTAAACGACAGCTGAATAATTTTCAAACGATTTCTTTCGAATTGGGACAGCTTTTCAATGGGAAACAAATTCAATGCAAGTTTTCAAAGCTTGATTTCGTAATTGGAATAAAATTGAATAAAACAGCGAAAAATACCTTGTATGTAATCATTTAGCTGACAAAAAAAAATTGCAAATCCGGAAAGGCGACAAAACTATGAGGAAACTTTGGTACAACGAACGGAAATCGAAACAATATAGAAAAACCCTGGAGAAAAACAAAGCTGGTAAATAAAATAAAGAAACAAAGGATTTTAAAAGATTTTGAGCATATCTTTTCGTGGGAAGCTTAATCAGTTGGCGAATCATAAGCGATAACAACGGTTAGTATGGCAACAACATTGGCAGAAAGGAATTGAACACCGTTTTGATGTAAAACACAGACAGTCAAACTTGGATCATGTTTTGTAAGCGCTGCCGGGAAACATGAATGAAGTTTTTCCGAAAATACTCGAATCAAAAGTGATCAGTTCTATTTCCGCGTCCTTGAGAGTCTAATCGGGCAAGATATCGTTGGTAAAACTCTAGAGAGACTTTACTAGATGCTAGCCTACAAAAATAAGTACAAATAATACAATTCGTCGAAGGCACCTTTAAGATGCAAATGTCTTTAGTTTAGAGAAGGCCAGAAAAGCAGCTGAACAAACTCAACCTTTTTCGTTTTTCGACAGAATATTTATCGGATCTGTCCTATTTTTCGGCATGTATGATCCGTTTAATGTATTTCTTCCTATATAAAAATAAAAAAAAAAGAAATATTAACAACGGCAGAAAATGTCAGAAATTGCCAATTAAACTGTTCTCATCGATGTAGAATGGGATTACCACAATCCATGCAACTTGCCTCGTTTGTCGCAAGCGATTTCCATTAATTGTGAAGGTATTTCTTTTACATATTAATTTACCACTAAGCAAATTGTCACTTTTTCGAGCTTTTCAAGTTCAGTTAGCTATCTATAGAAGCACTTTTTACCATGTTTGTTACAACAGTTCCCGTCTCGCTTTGGGACGAAGACTGTCTTTTGGCGCGAACACTTAGCCTTATCGGGCCGCAAGGCAGGGAATTTCGCGCCATTCGCGCACGTTGCGTCCCGAGAAACAATTCCAAAAGCGCGCGACGAAATCGTCTTTGTAGAAGTCCGTAAATAAATGGGTCTATCGCACTTTTAAGAAAAGCAATCCATCGCAAGGATATGGTTGCTCGGTAGTTCAAAGGCTGATGCCCTTCGCTGACTTCCATTACCCGAACCACAGTATAAGGCGCGACGCAGCAGACAAATGCGCCGATAACGAAAAGAATTTTCCTGGCGGCCTTGAATTCTCTCTGCCGACTTGACTCAGTGGACATAGCTCCTCTTACGCCAGGCGCAAAATGCACAGCACTAATAACAGCGTGTCCAATGCGTCTCGAATGAAGCTTGGCAACCCCAAATATCTTGTAATAAGTCGATAGCATTACAAGCAAAGACAAGCCGACATTGGCGGTATAGGTAGTCACCGTAAAGACTATATAGTTAGTGTCCTGAAGGTCAGAGGGAAATGTACAAAAGAAATAGTTTGGATTGAAATTGTACCAGCCAAGTCCAATAGGTGCTATCGCAAATACAGTAGCTTGGACCCACACAAAAATGACCATGACCAGAGCCCATTGCAGCGTCATTTTTGCTCGGTATTGTAGAGGCTTTATTACCGCAATATAGCGATCGATAGATATAGTGGCTAATGTCAGGATGGCTGCTAAACCTAATACCATATTGAAGAAGCCAGTAGTTTGACACCAGAATTTCCCGAACGGCCAGTGATTCACAATCACAGCTCCGAAAGAGAACGGCATCGCGAAGATAGACATCAAAAAATCGCAAACAGCCAGATTAACAATAAACACGCTGGATATATGTCTTCGAAGCTCCTTGCTCCTGTAAACCACTAAACAAACTAGGAAATTCATGACTAACGCAGCAAGGGTCATGAAAAATAAAGACAGTGAGAATCCAAAGATTTCAGAGTTTGTAAGCTGAATCATTTTGGGCTCTGTGTAAGTTACACTTCAGTGGCTTTCCCACTTAGCTCCGCGCCGACATCAGGGAAAGCCAATGTCAGAAAGCCCGCCAAATGGGTTGCGTCGGAGACGAAACACGCGGTGATTCCAAAGGCCCTCTAAGCTGCAGCTTGACGAATTATTATAAAACTCTTCGTATTCGCCCAGGGGTGTAATCGATGTAATACAGATATCTCCTCGTCGATATCGTTACACAGAACTGCAAGTATAATGAAGGGCGAAATGGTTAGCTTACTTACCACGCACTGATCACGAAATCGACGAGATACAAACTAAAGAAAACTTTGCACCTTGCACGAAACTATATGAAGATGAGTGTTTACAGTGCGTTTCCTCATCTGCTGTTAGCGGGTTATATGCTAATTCAGAGAAAGTGACGGTTTGCCTGCGAAAGCTGGTTTCTGATTGGTTGAAATACCCTTCAATTGTTCAATTAGAACTTAACAGCCTTCGAAAGTACAGCGAAAATCAGACGAGCCGGATGGAATTAACATAATACCAAGCTGGAATGATTACAGCACGGCCACAACTAGAAATATAGAACTGTTTTCTGTGTTTTTGGAAACTTAAAAAAACATGCCTCGTAATAATGGGGAAGAGCAATTTTAATTTTTGGTTAATTTTCAGGGGGATTTTCGCAATTACAGGGAAGGTAGCAGTGTTTGTATAAGGCTTACAAATCGAGAGGAAAATATGATACCAGATAAATTAGAAAACATTCAGAATAATGAGTATTTTAAATAAAGAGAAAGTACAAAATAGATTGAATTACTCTGAAGCAGTCTTCAAGATAAAAACATCGCCGATGCAAGAAGTCGACTTTCGGCTTTCAAAGAAAAATGAAAAAATGTTAAATTTAATGTACTTTGAAATGGCGACTATATGGGACACGTACTACTCTCAGCTCGAAATCGAACACACGAAAGATGTTTTCATGGTAGATTTTAGCTTGAGGTAATTCCACGTCTCGCTACAGGTGCCGGCTTTCACATGCAAGATGCCATTTCATACTTATTGAAAAATTCGCAGTTAAAAAGCTAAAAATAGTCGTAAAATGTTTAGTGTTTTTATTCAAAAGAAATACTTCAACTTATAAACAATACTTGCAGTCTTACAGCCTAAAATATACAGTTAGTTTCTTCAGTTTTAGAATTGAAAATCATTATTAGGAGTCTATCCTAAAATTATTCAAACAACAGCGAAAAAAATAGTTTTTCTGGCCGCTGAAGCTCATTGTAAATTACAGTGTTAATTCATTTCTAATTTATGCTATTTCAAGAAGTGAACACCATGGTATTATTACGCGTGCCAATGTAAACAGATAATAGATGAAGCATGCGAAGGATTCAATTTTTCCTTTTTTACGATGCCAAGTAAAATACAGCTCAGTACAATACGTTCACAGAGAAAATAAGTCGTAATTTGCATGATAAAAAGTCCCCCTTTCTGTTTTTTAACTACTGCCAAGGAAAGTTTTCCTAGCGTCTTCATAATAAATGTTAATAAAGAATTGTAATTAAACTGGACGTGATTTTCATCAAAAGGCTTCTGCAAAGCCCAACGACTACAAATAATTTAAGACACAAAACAGGAAATTGAGCTTTGTAAGTAAAAACGTCCCTTTCAGCATGTGCAAGAATTCCCCCTATTCATCCAAGAAAATTAATAAAACCAAAGGGTATTTTCCTTAGTATAGCCTAATTAAGACGAAGTAAACAAACATTACATTCCCTGGGAATGAAAAGTCATAAGAAAAGTAAACAGATATTATATCAGTAAGAGACAAAAAAACACAATTTTAAACAAGTACAAGTGCAAGCTTTTATTACGTGCAAGGCCTGCTTTAACGAAGTCATAAAATTTCTATTTTGAGCAGATTCCATACAAAAAGTGATAAAAGTAATGAATGTTTTGTACACTACCTATTTGTAACGTTGAAAACAACGTGAAATGTTGGTTAATTGTTAATGTAGTTATGGCACTTTTTTAATAATAACTTCGCTGAAGTCAAAATTGTTATGACAAGCGTTTCTAGTACATAAACCTATTGTTTTAATTTGAAAACCAAAAGTTGCGTTTTTGCTTTTTTGGACGCATGGCTCAATTTCCCGGCATTTTTGGTTAACAAGCTTGGGTAGCCGTGCGCAAACAATGATATCTATATTCGGCGTGGGTCCAAGGTGGTTGGATTGCTGGCGGTGTACATGTTTGCGTAAAAAAAAAGCTTGCCAACAGGGGGGGTCAGTCCGTTATCGCGAAGGGAACAAGGCAAACACTGTCAGACTATCGACTATCTATTATATAGCCCTAAAAATGTACTGATTAAAAGGCGAAACACCATCCGCGGGGGGGGGGGGGGGGGGGGGATCCAGGAATTTCAGAAAGGGGGTGAGTTGAAAATCTTCGCCAGAAAATACAGTTAAATGTATGAGAAAATCTCCCGAAAAAAAGGGGGGGGGGCTTCAGCGACGAAAAGCCAGTTGACTGCACTAGGCGAAACAGGGCAAGGACTTGATTGGTTTAGATGGTTTGATTGACAGAACAGAAAAAGCAAAATCAAATAATTCACAGCGCGAACGGTTTGGATATACGTTTTGAAGTTTTAACCTCTTTGCACTAAAACTTCGCTTGGGCCGCCTCGCAAGTTAAATTCTGGTCTGCCTCCACACTTTTTTGTTTTAAAGAAAATAGGTAAATAATAATCGACGTGACGTAGTTTGAGTCAACTAAACAGTTCCAGGGTTCATGTTTCGCCCAAGACCTTACACAGCAGTCGAGCACAAAAAACGTCAGCATGGATGCAACGAGAGTCAATTTTATAGCCATTTTCCTAATTACAGAAGACATTTGAATGCCAAATGTGGCTAAAATACGTTACAAAGCAGCATCTTAGGAAGTGAGTTAATGGGAAACCTGAAAGACGCTGTCACAATCTGCAGCCCATTGTGACAAATAGTCTTTGAAATAAAGGGCGCAGCTAATATATTGTATTTCAGAAAAATCAACGGCATCTTATGTAAGTGACGAACGTTTTTAAGCCAATTTGTAAAACACGGATCCAACATTCATTCTCTGGTAAAGAGCTTGGAAAAAGTTTGGAAATCGAAAAGCACATGAGTTAAAATAAACGAAAAAAATCAGTAGAATGACAAATATGTTATAGGCAATTTGTGAAACATTCACAGAATACATCCTGTATTGATATCCATGCTGTGATTAGCTTGACGAAAAAATGAAAAAAAGTGCACTAGCTCTATCTTTAAAGGCGTTAACGAATCTGTGAAATAAAGCTTCTTATTATATAAACACCAATGAAATACCAGGTGATCTCCCGCGCGAAAACTTGATATCTTCACACGTGAAAATATCATGTTATTTTCACATGTGAAAATATCACACTTGCCTTTGCTGCTCGATTTTTAAGCTTAACTCAAATAAAATTTGAATTTGGTATTTCATTGATGTTTATGTTCGCTGCGCTCACTCGTGAGATAAATTTTCAACACTCGAAGATAAAATTCGTATCTCCGCGCGGCCATGTAATATCCTCTATGAATTAATCAAGTGACTCTATTATAAATAAAATTTCAATATGGTATTTCATTGATGTTTATTTAATAAACAGAACATTACATGACCGCTTGGAGATACGAATTTATCTTCTCGTGTTAAAAAATTATCTCACTCGATAAATTTGATAATTTTTTTTATATTTAATATTTAATATACCCGGGAATATAGAGGATATTACATGACCGCGCGGAGATACGAATTTTATCTTCGAGTGTTGCAAATTTATCGAGTGAGATAATTTTTTAACACGAGAAGATAAAATTCGTATCTCCAAGCGGTCATGTAATGTTCTGTTTATTAAATAAACATCAATGAAATACCATATTGAAATTTTATTTGAGTAACGCTTAAAAATCGAGCATTGAGCAAAGGCAAGTGTGTATTTTCACATGTGGAAATAACATGTTATAAGATATCAAGTTTTCGCGCGGGACATCACCCGGTATTTCACTGGTGTTTATATGATAAAGCACGCTCTTTTATGGCGCAGTCCCTTAAGTGCATGTCTTCAATTACTCTGATTTGCACAAGAAAAAAGCATTGCTCTTTGTATGTGCGTTTCAAACCAAACCCATCAAATGGGAAAAAGCGCTTTAGAGAAAAAGTGCCATGGACATATGACGAAATTTCGGAATGTTACAATTGATTATTTTGGCTGTTTCTAAAGTGAAAAGGAAAAAAAAAGACATTAAAACCCGTTTAGTATGATGGTACAGCCATATTTGAATTTTATATTAAATTTTTAAATATATCAGAAATATTCATTGCTGAAAATTTTTTGTTTTGTCGAATGTTGAAAAGTGATTTGCTAGTGAAGCTTGTAGATTAAGCATCAATTAGAAATCATAGACATAGGAACAATGTTTGTGGTATTCACAAGTATTCAACTGGATGTTTCTATTTCCGGCCATTTTCAGAATTCGTAAACTCTCCTCGACCCAATATAGCTGTTATGGCGTCTATCAGTCATAGTCTGAACAGTTGCTGAAGATTTTGCAAAGCATTTAGGAGATGTTTTAGGTGGTACAGTAAGTTACTTTGTTTGAATGCC
This sequence comes from Scolanthus callimorphus, assembly GCA_033964015.1. Classification (NCBI taxonomy): domain Eukaryota; kingdom Metazoa; phylum Cnidaria; class Anthozoa; order Actiniaria; family Edwardsiidae; genus Scolanthus; species Scolanthus callimorphus. Next base: position 1,731,205 of record CM066916.1, read on the forward strand.
AAATTCACCTCCTATAATCAGGGCTTCTGGCAGGTCGCGAAAAAAAGGCCAAATTTAGAGTTTTAAGGTCAAATTCGCGGGGAAAAAACAGCCTATTTCGCGGGAATTTTAGGTTGAAATTCGCGGAAAAACGGCCGATTTCGCGAGAATCGGGCAAATGGTCGCTAATTAGAGAAACTTTTTTATGGAAAAAAGTCGTACAACGTTGTCACTTTTTCGCTAAATATGTTCTTCAATGATGGTAGTCTACTACTTCTACGAGTCGCCTTTCTAAATTCGAAAGTGAATAGCCCAAATCGCTGAAATAAGTTAAAAATATGTTGTGTCGTTATGATTCATAGCAAATTTTAACGGACTTCACGTGTTTTGGTAAATTTCGCGGGATCGCTCAAAACTAGAAACCCTGTATAATTAAATTATCCACATCTTACCTTTCTACGTTTACCATGCAACTGATTTCCTTGTCCAACAAAAATAATAAGCAATGAGCTTACAATGTAGTTTAGTATAGTATAGTTTAGTATGATCAAAGCATTATTTTGGTTGTTTCCAGAAAGCACGCCGAAGCTACAAACATTCTTAAACCGGAATGAATATGGAGGGCATATACAACCAGCATGCACATAGGAAGTTTTAATCGAATGAAATATTTTCCTCCTCATATCATTCTCATAAGGAAACAATACTCAATCTAATAAACAATTATCAGCAAGTCCAATGTGTTTACATAAAACTCAAGGATCTCTTCACTGAAAGACCTGCTAAATGCTTTAATGTCAATAAAAAAACTAAGAAATTAGAAATATGATGAAAATATTTTTATCTGCAATGGTTTATAACTTTGAATGGTCAGTAGGTGTATACAGAATAATGCTTTGACTACAGTAGACAATTTATCATTTCCACTGTTTATAAATATACCAACAAAACAAAGTCATAATTATTTAATATTCACTTAAAAGAAGAGTTTTCAAAACAAAAAATATTGGATTTAACTTGCTTTAATTCAATGTAAAGGAAAACACAATGCCTGCTTCTTATAAAAGCTGTTTGAAGGCTGCATCGATCACCTTTTAAGCAGGCATAACATGAGAAAACCCTCCGTGGCACTATGCTGTGAAAAACTGCCAAGCATTTTTAACCATCACTTGTTGTACCATTGTTTGGCCTTGCTCCTAGCAGCTACAACCAAATGGGCAACAGCTATTTAACAATTATTCCTTGAGCCCAAATGGGCTCTGAGTCAACAGCCCATGTGGGCAAGAGAAATAATTGTTTTAGTCAAATCACACTAGTAGGTCAACTTATATGGCCAAAAACGTTTTATGGTCTGGTCATTTGTCATTTTCTGGCTTTCAAATCAGACATTCTTTGCTACTAGTAGGCTATAACTAGTAGCTCATCCAATCAGAATGCAGCATTGACGATAGACCACTTAGTGTGATTTGACTAGAGCAGATTTCGTATGACTGTGAAAAGTACCGCGACAATGTTGTTCCGCGCCGCGACCGTGACCGTACCGCGACTACGCGATTTCATTGGCGATTTCATTCCATTTACAGCAGGCCAGGTTCCGTACCGCCACCGCGACAGTACCGCGCCGTACCGCGGCACTTTTCATAGTCATACGAAATCTGCTCTAAATGCAATTATACCGGTAACTTATTTTGCCTTCTAGCATTCAGCCTCAGTACTACATCACTTGGATGGCTTGTGAGTGTAGATTGCAAAAGCTGAACAAAATTTTCTTGCTATTTTTAAATTTGCATATAATATGGGAACCAGGCTTTAGGGAGCATTCATTATTTATTCAAGGGGGTGGGCTGGCAAGATTTTTCATACAGCCCCAAAAACCTCTTGACCCCCTTCCAAATATCCATAAAAACCTTAAAGCCCCATTAGGCAATTTTTATAATAATGAAAGCCCCCACCCCCTCTAAGATCAGGACGAAATGTTGGGGCATGTAGATACCAAGACCATTTCCTGTATTTAATTAGGGCATTGCAATTTCCTATGACTGAGCCACATGAACAGTTTGCTGTAATTTTACAGGCGTGCATCCTCTTGTTAAATTAATGTCACTGCTTCCAAAAAACGTAGATGACCCCTCACAGTTGTTTTCATATTTTCTGGTGACCCCATACTCGAACGTGCCAAATTTAACATGGCCCCCCTTAATTCTTGCCAGCCCACCCCCTGGCATAAATAATGAATGCTCCCTTACCCCTTTCAGAACTATTATTGAACTCCTTGCAACGTTACCACAATATGACGGCCACTAGCATGATCTCTGTGTTCACATAACCAGATTCCCTGCCATGTCCCCAAGTTCAGCTTCCCATTACTGTGGAACTGTCACACTTACTCCCATCAGACTTGTCTTTACATGAGCTAAAGCACAAAAGGAAAATATTATCAAAGGTATAATAATATTGCAACTTTTTTTAACATTTCATTATGAGTCAATAAAGATTATGATTATGATTATTATGACGTGGAAGTGTGATCAGAGAAAAGTGCCAAAGAAATCAAAAGTGGATCACGATTGCTCTTTCAGGAGAGCTCTTTTCTTCATGAATCTTGAAAATGTCAGATTTTACATTTGATCTATAGCATGCTCCACCCCCTCACCCCCAATCCCCACCACCCCCTCACCCCTAATCCCTGTACTAGCTTGTTAGGCTTCCTATTTGTATGGCAAGATTTTAGTGGAATGCAAGTTCCATTGGAGCCCTCGTGTGTGCATTAAGTCCATCAACCTTGGCACCCTGGAATATAATCTAGGATGTCTATCCTTCACAATACTGCATTTTAACATCTAGCTAATGTGCTAAAATGAAGATCACAGTTTAAACCACAAAAGGTCACCAAATTACAGGACACGGTCACAGGTTACACTCAACAGGTTACAGGTCACATGTTACAGGACACAGCTGGTCACCAGGTTACAGTTCACATGGACCCTCAGGTTTGTCAGTCTCCCTTGGAGTTCTCCACGTAAAATATGGATGCTTTACTTTACTTTATTGTATGTCACATGTCAACAGGTTATAGGCCACATGTGACAGGACACCAGGTTACAGTTCACATGCTACATGACACACTCCATGCCACTAGGTCACAGGTTGCAGGACACACATCACAGGACATGCAGGTTACAGATTACATGCTACAGGACACACACTCCATGCCACTAGGTCACAGGTTGCAGGACACACATCACAGGACATGCAGGTTACAGATTACATGCTACAGGACACACACTCCATGCCACTAGGTCACAGGTTGCAGGACACACATCACAGGTCATGTAGGTTACAGATCACATGCTACAGGACACACACCATGCCACTAGGTCACAGGTTGCAGGACACACATCACAGCAGGTCATGTAGGTTACAGATCACATGCTACAGGACACACACCATGCCACTAGGTCACAGGTTGCAGGACATACATCACAGGTCATGCAGGTTACAGATCACATGCTACATGACACACACCATGCCACTAGGTCACAGGTTGCAGGACACACATCACAGCAGGTCATGTAGGTTACAGATCACATGCTACAGGACACACACCATGCCACTAGGTCACAGGTTGCAGATCACAGGTTATGCTTAACTGAAGACGCCTGCATATGTGTTTGGCCTCCAGCTAACGCCACGTAGTTGACGACAGGAACTGTGCGTTGAGGACAATCGAGGGCCATGATGATTTGAGGATTAAATTGAAAAAACTTACAAGAGTAATAGCGCAATGAACAACTAGTGTAAAGCGAGACAGCACGATGGCTGAGTGTGAAACCGGATCCTCTTGTAACTTACCATTCCACATTAAACTACATTAATAATTAATATCACTAAATGTCTGTTTACAGTACGTTTTTATACCTGATTTTGCATTGATACAAAAATTATCAGATTGTGTATACCACCATTCCACCATCACAGAGGAAATTGGAAATTCCAGGGGGAGAGGGGAGCTAGGCTTGGTTACCAGCCTTGGCGGTTGAAGGTGAGCAGATTCGTTAGAAACTACACCAACTGCGGCTGGAAACTGAGTCTAGAGGGGATCAAGCTCCTGTAATTATTTTCTGGAATTACACATTGCAGATCAACCTGTAAAAAACATTATTATATAGCTCATGTTTATTCAATCAAAGCACACGCTCTGATTGGTTCTATCATGGCCACGTGGTAAAGTACAAACACAAGTGTAGCCTGCGCAGGCTACAATTCAACTTTGTCTCGGGAATCGAGATTTAGTCCAGTCAATCTACGAGATTTTGTAGGTCCGGTTGGAACTAATTGCAATAGAATTTTTCTCAACGGCATATGAACCAGTTTAGTGAGCTAGTTAACAGAAAAAAAGTCCTCAAAAATCCCTTTAGCGGAACATGCCGAAAACGAGGAATTAAAATTCGGCCCAAAACCACAGGGTACCCGCGTCAAAATAAATTCCATTATTTAAAAGAACGCTACAATCATTGGTGTATTTTTGCATTTCAAGTACCGTAATTATTTACAGGCAATTTCTAATATATTCTCTATATGTTTTAACATTTAAAACGATTTGAAAAATCGATACTGTACTCCGGCCCGTGTGCCGTGTGGGCCAGCAACCGAAACCCTCCCCCTTGCGGATTTTAAGAGACATAGGTATACCATTTTGAAGCTTAGATCGAGAACATTCCAAATGAGTTTGTCTACATAAAAACTGGCGGGTGTGACCGTGAGGCGGCATTGTTTATTTCATGTCAAAAACCACAGGGTACCCAATTAATGTTTTTCCAAAATTCACGCGGAAATTGTGATGCGACACAACAAAAGACAAATTGTCAAGTTTATCACTCGTATTAAGCAAATGAATATGATAAATAGTCTTCTTTTTCGCCTATTTTCAACTTTTTAGACATCGTGGCTTTCACTTTGAAAAGTGTAAGCCTCCAGATTAGACACTTCTATCCCTGTATTTTTCTTTATACCACAATGCGCGCGTTTCTCGAATTCTGATTGGCTTTCAGCCATGGTACATATAAGCAATAAAGAGCGGATTTCAGTGGTTTATGTGATAAACGCACGAGGGATGCTGCAAAAACAAGAAAAATGTCTGAAACTCACAAGCTGTAGGCGAGTGAATTTCGAACTTTTCAAGTGTTTTTCCAGCATCTCAAGTGCGTTTATCACATCATAAACCGCAGAAATCCGCTTTTTATTGCTTTTATAAAATAGCATTGCATCTGCTGTGCGTTGATAATGTGAGGATGGACAGTTCGCAACCACTCAGAGCGCGCGTACTATCTTAGCTATTTTATAAAAAAAGTTTATAATATAGCTACGATTTAATGCATGCTCTGATTGGTCCAAATCTATGCTCTCGTACACCGATAAAGCAATGGGTCTCCCCTTACAGTGAGAGGCGACAAACAAACAAGCGCTGCAATCCAGAGCAGACACTCTGATGACCCGCCAACGAGGAACGAAGAGCAACAGAGTAGTTGTAGTGCTTACATATCCCCCTCGGCTACAAAACGCACCCAAAATCCTTAAACAAGCGTTCCCCATCATTTGTGTCTCAGAACGATTGAAGAAAATATCAGAACCCCCTATGGTGGCTTTCAGACGCCAACCTAACCTGAGAGATATCTTAGTGAGAGCCCGAGTTCCATCTTCTTAGACAACTGCAAGTGGTGGGATAAACTTGAATACGACTTGTGGGAACCGCAGGTGTAAGTTCGTAGACGTAAACGCACTTTCGTCAGCTCTCGTACAACAGCACGCTGGACTGTAAGAGTAGCAATGTTATCTACCTTATATCGTGTACTAAGTGTCGCATGCAGTACGTAGGCCAAACCAGCTGTCCTCTACATGAACAATTTAGAACGCACAAGTGCACTATCAACCATTACAGAAGTTATGCTGAGACATCAGCAGTGGCGGCCCATTTCAGTCCCACCAACGCAGTACATATCCTAGAAGATCTGGTGATAAAATGCACCAAGAAAGTTTCGAAGGCGGAAGATCTGTTGTCAGTTGAGGGTTGCTTGATTTAGAAGCGCAAGATGGCCACGATGGCCTCAACCTGCGAGAAGAACTTTAATTATATTATAGTTACACGCGCGCGTTCATCTTCCATATCTTGCGCGCCTCATAGTTTATACGCGTGACATGTAACTTTTGTAACCGTCCTGATGAAGGACAGAATTAAATGTCTGAAACGTTGGCTTTAATCTTGCTTCTGCTTGGTGAAATACATTGTCTAATTATCAGTTGTTTTCATAAATCAAACGTTGCGGATTCGGATTGAGACGAAACTTTGTGCAGATCCGTGCGATTCCGTGCGCTACATTCTGCAGAAAAGTAGGTACGAAAATTATAAGCGTGCAGCCGGAAATTCTTCCCCCTACTCCTGCAGCAGCGTCATACCACAGTTGACAACCCGGCACACGACTCTCCTTGCTTGAAATGGTAAGGTGTAAGTGCAAGAGTGACTGCAGTACCCATAGATGCAAATGTAAAAAGAACGGACTGCTGTAACCTAGCCTGCACTGAGTGCAAAACAGGTATTCGCCCCCCTCCTGATCTAGACATTGAAATGCAAGATGATGATCTTTATCTGCAAATATAACTCTAGTTTATGATAAACAAGGTTTTATCTGCTAGCTGTACCATTTGTTGTAGTTCACATTTCATACACTCACTCAATTCGATTCAAATCCTGCAAAACGCAGTAAAACGATATTGCATGTCACTGTGTTTTTGACATTGGCCAGAAGGGATTTTTGAGTACTTGCAGTATTTTATTAGCGTTCTTTATTTTCCTTCATCATATACTACCACCAGCTAAAACTATTTGTTTGTTTGTTTCTTTTTTAGTTGTCGCATGAGCACAATTAAATAGTTTATTTCTAGACTTCGGTCACCAGTAGTTTTCGGACTCAATCAAAATTGCTCGATTTTGGGTCTACATTGGCCCAATCGCGACTCTTCTGAAAATGAGTTCGGTCAACGAAAAAACTGTTTTAATCATCAAAACAGATAAGAATTATTAGGCATTGCTTGCAAATAATTATGGATCTCTAAATACAAAAGATACCAAGAATTTGAGCGGTTATTTCAAAAATATAACTTTTTGTGACGCGAGTACCCTGTGGTTTTCGGCAAAATTTTAATTCCTCGTTTTCGGCATGTTCCGCTAAAGGGATTTTTGAGGACTTTTTTTCTGTTAACTAGCTCACTAAACTAGTTCATATGCCGTTGAGAAAAATTCTATTGCAATTAGTTCCAACTGGAACTACAATATCACTGGACTAATTCTCGGGAAAACAAGACTTGCTGTTTCCCTCAGGAGCAGTCGTTAAGTGTATAATATCTAATATAGGGAGAGACCCCCTGGGCATAGTTTTCATAATTTTTTAACATAGTGGGTTAACTGGTTAATAATTACTGAATCCCTACGGAAGTGTTTGCTACATGTTATTGTTATACCCGGGTGCGACCCCCTAGCGTTTGTAAATACAGCATTTTCTCTCCCCTCCCCACAAAAGCTAGTTACCTGGCATGCCATCTGGTCCCTCTAGTGTGTGCACGTATGGCGCGTTTTCTGGCGCAAGACGGTTCAACATCATCTCCATATCCTGCCTCACACTCGGGTCCCAGCTCTCGTTCAGTGTCAAGCTAGCTGATGTGTGCTGCAGCAGTGAATGGGCAAGACCAATCTTGTATTTCTTGATCTCTGATATTTTTTGTATTTTGTCCGTTATTAAGTGAATCCCGCGTCGTTTTGGTTCCACAGTCACAGTGGTTTGATGCCAGATAGTAGTGCTGCAGGACGCCATCTTGGATAATTTAAATAATTTTAAAATGATACCCTTATGCCTTTTTTTGACACAACCCTAGAAAGTGTGTTTTGAAATCTTCTCGCGATTGAATTTCCTGATAGCATAAAATGCCAGAAAGAAGCCACAGGTCGTGTAGTCCCCCTGTTCAGTAAAAGGTTTGTGTGCAAATGCTTGGGTTTCCTGTGTAGCTTGGTAGCCAGGTACGTGAATTTATTTTTTATTGTGGGGGGAGGTACGTATGAGGTGAAATGTCAAGCTTGAGAAAGGAAAATATGTTTTGCAAATGGAAAAAAAGAAACAGGAAATGGCTGAATTAGTTCCCTTTATAAAGTGCAATTTTATTCATCTAAAGACGTTTTAGGAATCGCTAAAATCTGAAGTCAAATTTTTCTACTACAATTCACCCCCACCCCCCCCCCCCCCCCCCCCCCCCATACAAACCTATTTTGCTCATTTCGACTAGGAACCAGGCCTTGGCGGTAAAATTAATTCATCTGGCAAAAGGAATCACTGATAGATGTTCTTCTCGTCCATCAAATTGGCCATGGAAGCAGGGAAGAAAGCGGCGGCAATTCATGCTGTCGACAAATTTGTAAAGGTGAGCAACCTTCGGGTGAAGCCCGACTATTTTGTTTTTCGATCCTTCAAGATCGAGCTGTTTCTGCTAGAGTTTACTATGTATCACGGGATCACAGCAGCGAAGTGTGATCAATGTCTGATTTTATAGATCCACGTGATCTCGGTACGACAGTTTTTTAACTATTTATTTTATGAATATTTTCATGATATACGTTTTTTCTCATCATGCCTTTTTCCGAGTCTGTGATCAACTTTTAATTTGATCTTGCTACAAACTAATGCTTGTATCAGATCAGCGGCTTCCCCCAGGGTGCAACCCCTGGGGACCCAGGGGGATTTGTCAAAATGCTCCCTGGGTGTGGGGCGATAAAGTAATGACAAAATCCTTACCCCCTACTAGTCACACCATGCACTGAATAAAAATAATTTTTTAATGTTACCATTATTCAGTGACAGTAGGGAACAGTCTTAGAATTCATACAGATGATATTGTGCGCCGATTGTTGTAGAATGATTTTTACCTCCTGTTTTCTTTCAATTTATTTAGATGAAAATCCGTGTGAAAAACATTTTGAAAGTTTTACTTTCTTGCCAAAAATCCAGTAGCCAAGATGGCTATTAAAGAGCCAAAATCCACTAGCCAAACCGAAAATGAGACAACTTTGGTAAGTTTTCTTTCCACTGACCATACAAATCCCCAGGTTAGACACATGGGTAAGTACTATATTATTTTCAAAGGCGGCAAAATCCCCCACCCCCAAGGGCAAAAATTGCCTTACAATCTTGACAAATGCCCCTAGTTGCCCATTGTTTTCCTAGGGGTCGCACCCTGGAGGAAGCCGCTGATACAAGCATAATATAACTGATATTAATCATGGAGGTGCACTTGGTGTCTCCCAGTAAGCTTAGCTTTTAATATCAAGTTATGATTCACAATCTCTTCTATGATCTTACTGCACTTACTGTACAGCAAGCAAGACCCTTGGGCTAATTAGTCGAGTGCTGAAACCCCGGGCTGAAACCCTGAGACAGAGAGGTTAAAAAGATCTTGAGTGTACTTCACACTTGTAAGAGCACACTAGAGAGTATGCGTCACCCTCTTGGAACCCTTACACCAACTCAGATGTCAATCGCCTAGGACAAGTGCAGAAAAATTCACCACCAGCACCTCTTATTAAGTGAGAACCATGGAGGGACACTCTTGTGTGTAGGCATCTTTTTCTCAAGTCACTTTTTCACAAGTTTCATTGCCAGCTAATCAACTGCCAACAACCTGCTGTATTTACTCCCTCTTGCAACAGCAACTGCAGTCTAAACATTCTGGCCTTCAACTACTCTTTTTTTCCAAGAACAGTATGAATCTGGAACTTCCTCCCATGACACATAATACAAATCTCTGACTTGCCAGCATTAGGGGTAGCGATGGGTACCGTAAAATTTCGAAAGTCTTGGTAAAATATTGAAAAATCTTGGAATCTCAGCTTTTTTTTTCACACGTCTTGGAGTCTCCTTTTTCTTGGAATTTTGCCCGTCCTCGGAGTCTCTGATTTTTTCTATAGCGGTCTCAGAGTCTCAGATTTTTATTTATTTTTTAACTTGTAAGCAAAGCAATATTATACCGTCAGATGATACCACTGGATAACACATAATAACTATGCGTGAGTCTAACCAGCAACCTTAAACCTCAGACTCAGATTTTGAAATTTGTCAAAAGTCTTGGGCTTGGATTCTGAAATGCGGGTCTCGGCGTCTCAGATTTACCCATTGCTACCCCTAACATTTTCAGCTGCTTAACCTGCTGCTAGATCCTTGAAGGTGCTCCTCCCTTCATGAGCATCAGCTAAGGTCCAAGGAATTTTTTTTACTTTACTTTAACTCTTCTAAGTTCTATGTATAGCTGGTGTGTTTTGAACACTGCATTTGTGTCCAATATTTTACAGAGTGGACAAGTCCTTGGGATTGGCAGTGGATCAACTATTGTGTATGCAGTGGCAAGACTGGGTAAGTTACAAAGACTGAATCAGAGTCATTTCCAGCAGTAATTTCCAGTTCTGTGCCTTTACAGATTCCAGAAATGACAGACAGTAAATGGACTTTGTTTTGCTTTAACTCACAGCAGAAAGAGTTAAGAATGAAAATTTAGAGGTTCTTTGTGTTCCAACATCATTTCAGGTAGGAAGTTAATAAAATACAAATGTTTTATAATCAAAGCAATTATTATTGTCAACTCCTAAACATGAACAGGCCACATGCTCAATAACATGCATATTAAATTCTTATAGAAAGGTTTGTGAAAACATATTTCTCTCTTTTGAAAATGCATTTGGTTATTCTGTTACTTGTATCAGAGTTCCCCTCAAAATTTAAACTTTGGGGAAACATTGCAGCCCACCCTGAGCTAACTTTCATTTTAGTTACCGGTAGCAATTTTGTAAGAGCTTCAAGACTTAGTGTGAGGTTGTACTCTTATCTTTGTTTAATTATTTATACTTTTTTTTACAAAATGGGATTGGAAATTCAAAAAGCATGGGAAGTGAGAGAGAGGGGGGGACTGATATGCCTTTGATGTCCAATTCCAAAGCAGTGCTGGCACTGTGGAGTTACACAATTGAAAGCAAATTAATTTACCAATCCAAGAGATAGTTATTGTTGATACCAAAAAAAAAAATAATTCTGCAACAATTTTACAATTCTCAGTCATGGAAAATGGGAACAATTTTCAAGGATAGGTTTCTCAACTGATAGGTTTGATTAACAGGTGTATGGTTATTCTTACTGTATTATTTTGTAACTACTGTAGGCAAGACAGTTGATTACAGACAACAATCTTGTGCTTAGTGACTTGGATAGAAATCCTGAGGTACGTTTTAGGTAGATGGTGTTTTGCTGTTTGTAAAAAAAAATGTAAATATCTATAGTACAAATGCTAATCATTCTATTGTATCTAGCTTTATTTGAATATGAACCAAATAACTCACAAAAATGAACATAATGTCATCTGGCAGAAGCCAACTGATTAGCTAGCATATATAAATATTCCGGCATGGCCATTTATATAACACAAATACAAATATTCAGCTTGACCAAGACTTGACCAGTCCACTGCCCAAAACCCAGTTACAATCAATAACAAAGAGGGTGTGGTATTACAGTATAGTAGATTGAAAAAATTATTTTAAACCTCCTAAACGTTTAAAAGAATTGTCTCATGTTTGTTAAGTTAAATTACCAAGCCAAAACTGAAATGGATGGGGTAGTAGTTTTCATATTTTCATTGTAAATATTATTGTCAGTTCCACAGCCGAATCTATAGCTAATAGGGAGGAATAGGTCAAAATGCATGGGTGTGTTCTTCATTCACAGCTTGATGTAGCAATTGATGGAGCAGATGAAGTTGATGAGCAGTTAACACTTATAAAAGGTGGAGGGTAAGAGATGATGGTAATAATGCACAGGTGCCCACACTGAGTGCTGTGGCACGGTTTGTTGGAGAGGGGGGGGGGGGGGCATTTTAGGAAAAGATACTACCGTAGTTACCTAGAAACTACGGGTTTTTGGGAGGGTGGAAGCACACATTGGCACTTGGCTGTTTTAAATCAAACAATTTTTGCAAATGTTCAGCCAAGCATAATAATATGGTACCTTCAGGAATTACATTGTAGGCCTATTTCAGATGTTCAAAGCTCCCTATAGCTCCCTCTTACCTCTAACTGTTAAAATAATTAAAACTCATTTTGGGTCCTCTTACATCGTTAATATGCCTCCTTCTTTTTGTTTGTTAAAAATAATTACAGTGTTAATTTGTTTATTAATAGTGGTTGTCTGACTCAAGAAAAGATTGTTGCATCATGTGCCAAGACATTTGTTGTTATCGCTGATGACAGGTATGGTACCTCCTTGTTTGCCAACTGGCACCTATTACCCATCACACTTAAATGAAAAAAATGTTTTGTCTAGATCAAACATGCTTTGCTAACTAGACTGCACATTCAGACTGATGGCCCCTGATGGCCCCCCGTTACATATAATTTCATATATATGTGCAATACTATTGTTAAGAATGTGACTTTTTTTTTCAACAGAAAAGATTCTAAAGTTCTTGGAGAAAAGGTACCGAGATTTAAAATTAAATGTATCCTATGTACTCAGCTGTATTGCTTTTGTTAGTTAATCTACATTTCACATTGCTCTCCTTTAGTAATAATAATAATAATAATAATAAATACTTTATTTAGTGGACTAAAGGAGTGCCAGTAGAGGTTATGCCGATGGCTTACAGACCTGTCATGTTACAGATGACCAAGATGGGCTTATCACCAGTTCTACGGATGGCCAAGGCTAAAGCAGTCAGTACAGCATGACATATTTTATTTATCATTCAGACTCATTCAAAGTGATTTTCCTCACCAGGCCGAATATATGACCGAGGTTTTCTCTACGCTCGTAGCACCGTAGTGGCATATCTTACATACCTTGCATTCTTTCACCGCTTGTGATAAGGTAGAAATAACAAGTAAAGATCGAAGCATCAGTATCTCGATCTCGGAAAACTGTGATGAATTAAATATATTCCCAGCAAACTGCACCGTATTACCGTAGTAGTGTAGTGGAGTGTGGGAATGAAATATATTCCCAGCAAACTGCACCGTATTACCGTAGTAGCGGAGTGGAGAGTGGGAATAAAATATATTTCAAGCAAACTGCACCGTATTACCGTAGTTGCGTAGTGGAGAGTGGGAATAAAATATATTTCAAACAAACTGCACCGTATTACCGTAGTAGCGTAGTGGAGAGTGGGAATAAAATATATTTCAAGCAAACTGTACCGTATTACCGTAGTAGCGTAGTGGAGAGTGGGAATGAAATAAATTTCCAGCAAACTGCACCGTATTACCGTAGTGGAGAGTGGGAATGAAATATATTTCCAGCAAACTGCACCGTATTACCGTAGTAGCGTAGTGGAGAGTGGGAATAAAATATATTTCAAGCAAACTGCACCGTTATTACCGTAGTAGCGTAGTGGAGAGTGGGAATAAAATATATTTCAAGCAAACTGCACCGTATTACCGTAGTAGCGTAGTGGAGAGTGGGAATTAAATATATTTCAAGCAAACTGCACCGTATTACCGTAGTAGCGTAGTGGAGAGTGGGAATAAAATATATTTCAAGCAAACTGCACCGTAGTAGCGTAGTGGAGAGTGGGAATAAAAAATATTTCAAGCAAACTGCACCGTATTACCGTAGTAGCGTAGTGGAGAGTGGGAATTAAATATATTTCAAGCATATTTCATTCCCACTCTCCACTACGCTACTACGGTAATATGGTGCAGTTTGCTGGGAATATATTTCATTCATCACAGTTTTCCGAGATCGAGATACTCATGCTTCGATCTTTACCTGTTATTTCTACCTTATCACAAGCGGTGAAAAAATGCAAGGTATGTAAGATATGCCACTACGGTACTACGGTGCTACGAGCGTAGTAGAGAAAACCTCGGTCATGTATCGGGCCCCTTATGATAAACTAATGAAATTAAATGATGTCAAAGATTGGATAAGTCCACAAATAAATATTGTTTGTTCACCTTGTGAACCTAGAGATTGAACGTGTGCGAGCTTTTTAAAAGACTCTGTGAACCAGAATTTTTACAGTACCACCTTTTATCTATCATATTCAGTAATTTCAAGTGAATACTGAAACACAGTGTACCACAGTGTACCACTGTGTCTCCCTGCCTTGAAAATCATTTTTAATAAAACCACAACATTGATTTCAGCTTCCGTGTGTACCGGTATGATGTGCACTTGGAAAAGTTATCCACCACCAATGGATAAAACCCCATACATGTATATGTGAATCATTCTCCATTGCATACCCAGTGTGATTGAATAATACAACTACTGTAACTGAATATTTCACTTTATGTCAACAGGGGCCAGTTGTGACAGACAATGGGAACTTTGTCATTGATTTTGGTTTTGGTCAGGTGAGTATTGATGAGATCAATAATGTGATGATATATATGATATAATCAGAGATCACTGGTTGGTTAATCTATCTTGAATAAAAAGAAACATTTTTTGGAGCTACATGTAGAATTGCTATGTTGTATGGAGGTCTTGGGGTGTTACCCATACCAACTTAATTCATTTTGTTTCAGCTGCAAGACTGGAATAAATTAAACACATCACTCAACTTGATACCAGGTGAGAAATGGAATTTTGATAAAATCATTTTTACGTGGAAGCTGTTACATACAAAACACTGCACATGCGAACTCTATGTTCTTTTTATTCTCGTCTCAAGAGCCTCTGCGCTCCTCTGAACCTGATGGAGGCTGTGGTAACAGCCACTGATCGATGCGTATCAGAAAATGATGTTTTTTTATGCCTTTAAATTAGATGTAGTGCATAGAGGAAGCGTAGGTTGAAAAGACGACTAGCACACAATTGGTATTATTTAGCAAGATACGTTTTTCAAAAGGAGGTAAAGCTGGAGTATGCATGCGTGCCATTTCAGCCAATCAGCAGAGGCTCTCAAATGGCTGCCACCAGAGTATACCCCGCACGAGGTGACGAGATAGTGTTCTTTTCCGAGATGCTCTAGAGGTTCAAGGGGGTTTACTTTGAAAGCTATCAAGTGTGTATCAACAGTTTAAAATAGAGAGGCGTTCATACGTGCCAAACACGTTTTGACGTAACACTTTTGATGTTTTAGGTGTGGTGGAAACAGGGTTATTTGTGGACATGGCCAAACACGTAGTATTCGGAAAGGAAGATGGCTCTATAGTAACAAGAGATGCCAAATAGTCTGTGTTGGAGACACTATGGCAAAAAGTTAGTGATACTCAGCATAGCCCCTTGCGTTCTGAGTGGGCTTCCTGTGCTGAGATAAACCGTGAGCAAGCGCGAGGGTTGGGCCAAGCTCCTACCTACCGGTAACCACAGGAAGCCCGCTCAGGGATGCCAGGGGCTAGGCCGAGCGATAGTGACACTAGATCGCTCGAAAATAGCAAGATCCAAAAAATTGTGATTGTGACATTAGATGGCTCAGTAGAACATTTTGGTGATGGTGACAGAGGTGGGATAGGCGAATGTTCGGCAATGTAAAATAAATAAATGTATTTATGTGACAGTACGGATAAAGCTTGCTTTTATGTTGCTATCGTATAGTCAAAAATGAATTTATTTCGTCCATTGAAATTGGGTAAATTGGGTATAAAACTTTCCTATTGACATTTTTATCCTTATCCTATCCTGTGGAAATGCTATCTAAACTGTGGCAACAATACGAAAATTTGGCTGATATAACGGAAATACCGTTCTCGATATTACGCGTCCAAACCAATGTTATTGTTTATCAAAAACTAAACTCTATGGTCCTTAAACGTTTAAAACAGAACATGGACTTTTGCTTCGAAAAATTAGTTGTCTGCCTTTCAATTATTTTTGTGGCTATTGTAGTTCTATTTATTTGACTATTTTGCAAATTTCAAATTTCAGGGTAAATACCTCAGATAATCCTGTTTCGAGTAACCTCCTCTCAAATTATTCTGGAAAAAATATTTGGGGATAATCTTGGCTCATAATGGTGCGATTTAATTTAAATCTCGGTGCCTTTAACGTATTCTGTATTTGTTTTTCACTGAGATATCGCTTTCTTCGTGTCACAATGGCTGTTATTATGATTGTTTGCAACCACTTTACCTATTATTTGAGAAATCTTTTTCAAAAGTTATTATTTTTATAAAAACGAAGCTTACCCAAAGCAAAGTGCACATTTATTTGGCTTACAGGACAAGTAAATGAGGTCCGGGAAATGAGTTCAAGGAAATGAGAACTAAAGATCCGTCTGCAAAACCCTGGATTAGGACCTGCTATTTTGAATCTATCCCCGAAGGTGTTACCGCTCTCAAAACAGCCAGTTCAAATAGAGCATTTCCAGCAGAAACAGAGATCCAACCCAGCTGTATAATCAAACAGTCTTTCTCTGCATCAGTGGCTTTTACAGTGAAGTCCTAGTCTAGCCAATGAGGCATCGCCTTTGAGGAACAAAGATAAATAAATATATCAAATGGGGATTGCCTATAACCGGGATATTAGAGGGTGATTGACAATCAAGCGCTAGGACCGAGAAAAGTAATTACTAGTAATAGGGTTTAGCTTTGAACCTATTTCAGTTTTAATACATCGCTTGACTAGCTTTACGTTTTTGTTTTATGGCCGAGCTGAAAATATAACATTTCCACTTCATATTCGCAAGAAAATCTCAGTTGGAGTTATCATGTCTGGTAATGACTCAGAAGTACTTCATCCGCTTGAGTTGAGGATTATTTTCTACTCTGGGTTTTTCCTATCCCTTCCTCTTATAGTTGTAGGTAAGTGTTACGTTTGTTCATTATCTTGTTAGACTAAGCACCTCTGACGACGTACTAGACCTTAATGCCAGTAAAAACAATACTTGTGGAGAAGCGATATAATTTATAGGGTCTACTTAAAAGAGTGAAATCTTTGAAATAAAGTAGAAACTGGCACTCTCTCGGAGATATTTATTTATACGTTTACTGTTTTTTAATATTTCATTTTAGTAGGTTGACTGAGGACCTATAATAATTTGTACAAAACTTAATACCTGTCAATACCTTGCTATGTAGCGGGCTTAAGTCTGGGGGGGATGTTCTTTAGTTTAACTTTGTTGTGCAGCAACGTGGCTAGTAAGTCCTCTATGAGTCCTATCGGTGCCCCTCGTGTTTTAGCGCCGAAAAAATAGTCTTGCTCTTTTAATAACAGATTATCTAGGTTACTTTAAAACTCGGCGAATTTTTGTGTTTGTGTTTTGAAATCAGTAAATCACTGCCCTAGAAAGTCGTGGAGATTAAATCGTATCTCAAAGCTGAGAAATTGCACATTTCTCATTTCCCTTAGATGGACTTCCTACATTTGACAAGTACTTGAAGATTCTGACTTATTGTTCAAGGATGAACTAAGCTTCGCAAACTTAATCTGTCTTCCAAAACTCGGAAACACTTCAAAATGTGACAGTATTGCAGAAATTAGCGGATATTAAAGAAAAAAGGCGGGAAGAAAACTTCGTTGTCTCGTGCGTCTCTTCTAGGTACTCTGTATCTAAATTGAAAGTCGCTATGTTTGTGATTTTTTTTTTCATGTTCTGGCTAATTCCCAAGACAGTGTTTGCTTTTATAAAAGATGTCTTGAATGAACGTTTTCGTCTCAAAGCCAGCAAAAGAAGCCGAGCTTTCCCACCTCCATTTAAAAACGACCTACTCGTAGAGTATATAGAAATTATATAGACTTTGCAGTGCATGACATTACGAATCGAATAACTGACTTTCTATTTCCTATTTGTTTCCCAGAGTAAATTTCCAAGCCATAGTCTGCAAACTAAAACCCAAAATGTCCAAAACCTGTCCAGTTTGACAACAATTCGAGTAATGACTGCCAAAGTTTCACTCTCACTGGCTGACAAGTTGCTCTATGACAAACTAGATTTCCTGCTTCACGTTGAGAAAGGAAAGCGGCTGAAGAAAAGAAAATATCGAGGAAAATTTATATGTTGGCTGTTCTGACCTGGGTTTGCCCACATGTTAGCTGCAGTTGACTGTTTTTTCAAAAAGATTATATTTCTTCCATTCTTTTCAATGAGTACTATCCCTTATAGTCAATAAACATAATGCATTTTTCTACCTGAACTCTTTTGCAAAAAAAGGTATTTTCCATGCTGTTTTCGATCGTTTTTCTTAGCAAAGCGGATATATAGAGAGCAGTGCGGGCACAGAAAGCCAGAAATCGTTTTAGCTCCTTTTTAGAGACGATACGAGTTATAACAGCTAAATCATCAAAGGCCATTGGTTTCGGGCATCATGTTTACAAAGAATAGACGGGGATTTTACAACAGGTTATAAGTTAAGTAGGATCATTCGAAGTTTGTAAAATATTTAGAAATATTTAAAGCAGGACTTGTGAGATACAAAATGTAAACGAGTGTTAAAACACCATTAAATAGAGGATATTACACGGTGGCGCGAAGATGAGTAAAATATTGTTTTTGACTCGAGAAAATAAAACTAAAAATATATATATATCTCCAAGCCACCGTGTAATTTTCTTTTTATTATATAGACAAACCAGAAAAATTATTCCAAATTGATTTCCAAACACTTTAGTTTTGACCGATATCCTCACTAGTGAGGATATGGAAAATGTGTCACTCAGGTCCCGGATGTAGCTTCATATGAGATCTACGAGTGAAGTATTTCCCAGTAAAACACTCGTGTCTATATAATAAAAGCCTTCATAGTCCCGGTAACAAGATTTGGCGCCAAACTGATATTTAGCCTCACTTATCATACTCGAGACGATGGTCTTAGGGAGGTAATGGCGGATCTACTGAATCGTCATCCAGTGTCCCAAAGTCTCCATTGTTTTTCCAGTGCATTATCTACGGTTGCAAACCGATTGGATAAGATCTTCTAATCACTGCCACAACTCAAAGACTAGTATCAGCTTTTGTACATAATTCCCTGCCCCCCCCCCCACAAAAAAAAAGACGCGCGTGAGAGGTGTCTATCGCACAACATAGTTCCAGCCCACGAGGAGATAAAATATATTAAAGATAATTATTCGTGTCATTTTTTTACTTTTTGACATCGAAATTTCTTAGATGACGCATTTTGGGAAACTTATCAATTCCACAATTGAAAGATGCAATTCTCTGGAATGATATATGATCTAATTATAATCACTTCCCAAGATTTGGGAATTATCATCCTAACAAGAGTATAATTTCTTTTAAACATCAGCTTTACTACTAAAAGGTTTTCTTTCAATTTTCAACAGTAATAAAATTCAATTTAATTTTCGTTATTGCCGTTTGCTTTGCTTTCAAAATTCACTTTATTTGTCGGCGCGACTTTTGGAGATTAAGGCAAAAGAACCCCGGATATAATAAATCTCTCGACTATAAGGCGCTAAGGTAATAAGTTGGGAAATTAAGGAGTTATGACTAAGAAAAGCGCTATCATCTTCTATTAGGCTTTGCGCACTTTGTCGGCAGGAATAAAACACCAATTCGACAATTAATATGGTGATACTCCAATATATTAGATTTGTTCTTTTTAAGTGGGAAACCCTAATAAAACTCTACACATTAAGAAATAATAGATATCTCAAACACGTGAGGAAAAACTGATAGGAAATTGTTGCAAAGTGATTAAAATTTGTCGCGAATGTTTGTCTTTGCCATTTGCGTTAAAACGGGTTAACAAGATCGAAAATTAAAATTATGCGCGATTCGCATCTTGAATCGCGTTATCCACTATTTGTTCCGCAATTTTTGCTAACTAGGTGGAATTAGGAGATATTTGCCACTAACACGCCAAATCCTGAGCTTACTAGTATCTCATTGTTTGGAAATGAGTGTCCTCGCACTTAGTGTCTTCCAGTGTTTATAAAAAATGAAAAAGAAATTAAAATTGGAGATGAAATGTTTACTTTCCGTGCATATCCTTGGAAGCAGATAATTAGTTTTGGTCCGAAACATTGTAACGCCCCCATTTAGCGAGGTCTTATCGAAGCCCGATCGAAGGGAAACACAGCGACGAGCTTAACACCCATCCTACAGTCATGTTCAGCAAACATTAATCCGCGATTAGAAACATTGGTGTGCAAATGAAACTGTGACAAGAGCAGATTTCGTATGACTGTGAAAAGTACCGTGACACGGCGCGGTACTGTCGCGATGGCGGTACGGAACCTGGCCTGCTGTAGATACCGAATGAAACCGCGTAGTCGCGGTACGGTCACGATCGCGGCGCGGTACAACTCTTTCGCGGCTCTTTTCACAGTCATACGAAATCTGCTCTATTCGCGCGGACGCGGTACACAGTAAATGACAGTATTTGAAACACGTCACATGCTTACACGGTAACATGTGCACGCTAAAGAATCAATTTAGTAAACCCATTTGTATAAGGCGCTTGTGAAAAATCTTTTGTCAAGTTTGGCGATTTAGTTTGTAACACGAATAGTCCGCGATTTGGCCTGGCATTACATGTTTTAACTCGTGCGTTTCCGTCTAATAGAATAGTGAAACTGACCGAGCCACACTTGTTCATGATTGTAGTTCAGTGATGTGTGGGCACCGATGGGCAATCGCCGGGTTTTTTTCTCTCAGTTTCATGTGGAAACCGGCAAAAGTAAAGTAATTATCATCTTTTAGAGGGAAATTATTATGATGATGAGTTGTAGCTCTTTTTAAACACCTCGTCCTGAAAATGGTGAAAACTAGGTGGTCTGCGTCGGCGGAGACGTGAACATGAACAACAACAACCAAAGGTTGAGATTTATGTTAAGGTGACTCATCCGAAAGCCAGAGCGCATTTCGCGAAAATATATTTTTGTCTACAACTTCAAAAATATACTCGCTATAAACTTCAATCTTGGAGAATATAAGCAGGCATCTTTTGGCGATATGTACGCATTATCAGATCTCCATTAGCGTTAATACTTTTAATAATATCTGCGCTTAAATGGCGCCCTTCCTTGAGAGATCAACCCCGCGCAAAAAAAAGTTGCTGGTATTTTTGAACATTCGTTGGAAGCAAAGTGCCTATTTTAGAAAAATAGGCCAAAAACATTACTAAAATTCTAAAATAGGCACTTTGCTTCCAACGAATTTCCTGAAACTTCGTTAACACTTAGTCCAACTGACTTCAATATGATTAACGGAGTTTCGTTCAAAACTACCAGCAACTTTTTTTTTGCGCGGGGCTGATATATCAAGGAAGGGGTCCATTTAAGCTCAGATATTATTAAAAGTATTAACGCTAATGGAGATCTGATAATGCGTACATATCGCCAAAAGATGCCTGCTTATATTCTCCAAGATTGAAGTTTATAGCGAGTATATTTTTGAAGTTGTAGACAAAAATATGTTTTCGCGAAATGCGCTCTGACTTTCGGATGAGTCACCTTAAACGCCGTGAAAAAATGGTGTTTTGCTGACGTTTCGAGCGTTAGCCCTTCGTCGGAGCTCTTTGCTCTTTTGAAGGGCTAACGCTCGAAACGTCAGCAAAACACCATTTTTCCACGGCGTTTAACATAAATCTCAACCTTTGTTGTTGTTCTCGTCTTGAAAAGTTCCACATGATCATACAAGACACCAAGGCCGATTCAGGTTCCCGGAGAGCCTCTCATTAGAAACACGTGCCGCACAGAACTGCCTGAAAACCCATCTGAACTTCAGCTTTTTGACGCCCTTAACGTAGCGAGGAGTGCTGCGTTCGGGTTTCTCAGACGCGCATTCATTTTAACTTTAATTTGTTCAGCATTTGATTACTTTTGATATCAATAAGTAGCATTACTCTGTCCTCAAAAACATGCCAACCCCAAGAGTAAGTATTTTAACGAGAGCTCTGCTCACAAACCTTGTTCCAGGTAACAGCCTCGTCGTGGTGGCCATAACGGTAAACCGGCACATGCGCACACCTACAAACACTCTTCTGTTTAGCCTTGCCTTGGCAGATCTCCCCGTGGGGGTCATAGTGTTTCCCATGATCACAGTCACGCAGAAATATGGTCCCACTCTCGGACCGGACATGGGCATGAATCTCTGCCACGTCAACATATTCTTCACACAGGTGTTCCTCAGTGCTTCATGTTTGCACCTTTTATTTATCAGCGTCGACAGATATATTGGTGAGTTATGAGTTCCTGGAAAACACACAAAAAAAAGGTAACGATTTGAAACCCACAACCCCATGAATAAGCATCGGGTACACAAATATCAGTTGTGCAAAGTTTATAGGCACAAGTGTTTCAGCTGTTGTTCGTTTTCCTTCCGCCAGACCTGAAATCCGTTAGGCAACAGCAGCTGAGGATGTTGGAAGCCTCTGGCATACAAATATTAAAAGCATCACACAAATGCAGTTGCTCACTAACCTCTAAGAATTCGACGGGTGCTTGAAAATTAAACTTTATCTCCCTTTTATTGTAGCAATAACCCGCGCATTACGCTATAACGAACTGGTGACGTCAAGGCGCGTGCGCAGTGTTATCGCCTTCATTTGGGGCCTTTCGGTACTATTCCCCGTCCTCCCGTTTCTCGGCTGGCGAGAAGTGAGCCCGCGAACAATCGGCGGCTTCTGCCAATACCATCTCAACCTCGATATCAAGTACATCTTCTTTTTGCACGTGACCGTTTGCGTGGTGCCACTGACCGTCACGTGCGCCGCGTACTGTGAGATCTTCCGCGTGGCTCAGCAGCAAGCTAGGAAAATAGCAACAATGGATGTAAGTCAATGGTCGTTTAAAGAATCCGAATTGGGGAGCGCGTAATGACATGCGCGTTCTCATCACTTTTAGGAGACTCACTTCTCAGAAGTCTTAACGTCGAAGCAGCAAGAGAATGAGCACGTGCTGTAATGCGCACAGCTTTCCTATGGCTATCGTAGTTTGACTGGCAGAATTCCGGAAGTCGTTTCGTGCACGCGTTTTAGGAAAGTAGAGAATGTCGGGCAAGAAAATATCTGGGCTGGTGGAAGAAGCAAATGAATAGAATTGATCTGCACCTCATTCAATCGAGAGCATCCGTGAACTTTTTTTCTCGAAGACAGGAGATCGAACTCCCTTCGTCAATGAGGCCGAAGGATGGTTGTTTGAATGTCATACTCATATATGAATAAATCAAAATTAGTTGAACCAGACCCGACGCATCTCTCTCACTTCCTTGATCGCTTGTGTTGTTCAGATTGGCGTAAGTGAGCGTGAGCGACGGCAGAGACGCCTTGAGAAAGAGCGCAAGATAACACTAACGGTCGCCATTGTGCTCGGGGTCTTTATCTTATGTTGGGGTCCGCTTAACATTATTCTCCTGGTATATGCCGTCTGCAATACTTGCGTCTCATCGTTTGTAGTGGAGGGAGCAGAGGTAAGTAAAACATGTCTCCGAACCTCATAAAGATTTATTATTATTACTGTTGTTGCAAAATTAGTGTAGAACAGTTATCTTGGATGTCAATGACCGCCATCGTGTTGCAAGTTGATGGAAATAGGCTCCGTGTATCATGGCCCTGACGAAAAGTTTAGTGCGGGTTTTGGTTTCATAGGCGTCGTGTTGTACTTAGGCAGAGGGTTTCCAGGACAGGCCAAGGTTAGGGTTAGTCCTTCTAGGGTGCTCTGAAACTCAACTTCATCCATCCTTTGCCGCAACCAAAAAATATCCTCACTTTTAGGCATCGTTAGAACGCCTCCTCCTCCCGTGTGGTAACCTTTATATTTCTTTCCACTTTTGCAGGTCTTAGCACTTCTAAATTCCGCGTGTAATCCGCTGATCTACAGCGTGTTCAGTAAAGACTTCAGGCGAACGTTTAAACAGTTGCTCTCTTGTCATGGCTGCCGCAGAAATGAGGTTGACTTTGCAAATGCAAGCACGCTGCGCGAGGAACTCTCTATGACAACAAAACCTTTCTGAACTGTCAACTCGCATCAACGGAGCGATTTTGTCCTCGGTCCTAGTGACTGGGCCTGTCTGTAGGCGCTGACAATGGACTAACACGGCCTGACATTGATATAGGTTTACGGCATCAGAATTCCACCGAAACCGCGTCAAGATCGCGTTAATAATATAGTACCAGACGATACTATATTACAAGGGATACAAACTGATAAAAATGTTGGATGCTGTGATGGCGCTGCCTAGAATCCACAGTATTAAATTAAAAGTCGCCCGGTAAAAGCTGATTTTACGTACTGCCATGAAATATGCAGCCAAACAGCGAATCATGTGGTGCGCCAAGCAAAGTCTTCACAAGGTAAAACAAATGAACACGATTTCATTCCACTCTCATTGGGATAAACACAGCGCGGAGAAAGGGACTACAAGATGATCGAGCACAGTGGTGTCAATATGTGCTTGCGTCTGCGCCAATGCAAGCACTCCTAGTCTTTACTTATATTTGGACTTGCAGCCAAGACGTCATGGTCCCTAGTCCACTAGTAGGAGTTTCATTAGTATTTTCAAGCGCAAGACCAGACGCCGCGTAAAATTATTCAAATAGCGCAGACAAGTCACTAGTTTGAGTGTAAATCTTAAAATGGCCTGAATTCTTTTATTTCTCACTCTTTTTATTTTTAAAAATCTCAATAAATAAAATAATAAATATACAGTGAAATAATGCGTGTGTCCACATAATATCAACCTTACATATGAGTTCGGGTGTGATGGAAGAGTCTATTCAAGAGAGTTGGGTGCTGCGGCCTCTACTGCCCGCTGACGAGCCCGCCGCCTTCCTGCTACTCGAATGCAAAAACGGTGATACACTACGACTAATGGCAGAGAACTTTCTACTTCGTCCTCCAGTATGAGCAGACAAGACCGAGCGGATAGTCCCATTCGAGGATCTCCGACCTTCTACTGACTGCCTGTCGAGCTCACTGTCGGGCGTCGAACAAATCTCCGGAGACTGTTCGGCAGGCACGAACTTGTAACCCGGGCGATATGACGATTCTGAGCAATGCTGCTCGGCATATAATGTCATCATTTTGTGGAGAAATGCTACCGAGGGGGAGGTGTTGATGCTGAAATGGGAATACCAACTACACCTTTCAAAGTCATTCGTCGCGCTGTTGACACTCTGGACCCCTTTAGGACTGTAACGCCAAGCAACGTTCATAGTGGTATGTAAACCGGACAAAGCACCGGACCGGGCACTGGCTCTTCTCCGTTCCTCAAATGTCCGACCAGGTGCAGTTTTCGCACGATTGTGTCTAGCGCGTTGGTTTTTCTGAAGTTCTTCGGTGTTGTCAGTGAAACCCGAAGTCAGAAAGGTCTTTTTAGTACCCCGAGCCTGCGCAACAGTGTGCGGTCTGCTGGCCACATGTACCGGCGGTTCAGTAACGGAAATTAAGGTAGCGCTGTCGGATCTCCCAGAAAGCGGACGTGACGAAAGAGCCGGCGCGAGTCTGTTAAGTTCGGGTTCTACAATGTCCAAAACAATACGGTTTTCAAGTTCCTGTTTCTTTTCCAAATCGTTCCCGAAAGTTGATCCCTCGGTGACTCCTGGTTCATCTCCTTTAGGTTCTTGAATCAAAACTAAATTTTCCTGGTTTTCAACCCTCAAACTTCTAGGCGAGGAGGCTTTTCGTTTCATCAATCTCTTGTAATCATTAGTCCCTTTTGTATTCATCACGCGTTCAACCCTCGAGTGACGCTGGTTAGAATTCTTTTGATTTTTAGGCATATTGCGTGTCCTACTTGAACTCAATCGGTCTGTAATGCTCATGCTTCTAATCTTCCCATGAGAAACAATTGTATCATTGTTATCTAGAAAATCGAGGAATGGATTGACTTGGATATTTCGTGAGGCATGGCCCTCGTCTAATAGAACCGTTGCACATTCCTCCATCCCTAATCTCTTCGCCTCGAGGTACGGTGTTCTGTCATCCTTATTCCGTACGTCCATGTTGATCTGAAACCTGTTCAAATTATCAACAAGAATCTGTACGATTTCTAGATTTCCGACTCTAACGGCATGCATCAGCGGAGTGTCTCCTTCATTGTCCTTTAAGTTCAAGTCTAAATTGTGTATAGAGGTGTCTAATAAGAGTTTTATCAGATCCAATTTCTGTGTTATACACGCGTAACTTAAAGCGTGTCGACCCTCGGGGTCCGTAGCGTTCACGTTTGCTTGATATTGCAATAACAACTTGATAAGACTGCTTCTTGTTCGATGTTTCTCGTCCTCAATCCGGATGGCTCGTAGAAGTGGAGTTAACCCTTCTTCGTCTATATATTCGGCTGGTGTTCCAGTTTCGAGAAGTTGCCTCGTTTGGTAGATACGACAGGAAGTTATGGCCTCTCGTAGTCTTTGCTCCGATATTGTTAGCGCTTTCATGGTGATAAGATGTGGGCCCGAAAATCACACGACCAGTTGCTCATTTGTTTAGAACTCTGCTCCTTCTAACCAGTGCACAACAACTAAATAGTAGAGTCAATTAAGAGCTTTTTCTGTTATTGTTCGGAAATTGAACTGAATTGCTCTGCGACGCTCTTTTTATTGTCGTTAATATTTGTGTATTAGTTGCTATGACGACATGCATTGATTGCTAAGGAATCTGCCATAGGATTAGCAATACAATAGGACATGGCGCATAGAAAGTCAAGTTTATTAATTGAGGGTATGACCCTTTTCAATAAAAGACAAACACGAGTGGCTGTTTGTCACGGTAGAACGTGACCGCATAGACAACCTGACGTCTTGTCTGTGTAATTGCAGTGCTTTCTAAAAAACATGTTATGCTATTTTGTCAGTTTCCTTTGTATCGCAAACAGAGTGACGCCATAAGCTACCTGTGCGAAGTGGTAAATACGTCCTATCCCTTTGCTCAGCCGAGCGAAGTGCGAGGGACACAGTTTACTGATGTGTCGTGTTGAAAGTAAAAGCGGTGTCAGATCTGACTCGAAATGACACGCGAAGTGAAGTGTATAGTAAGAAAGGCAAATCTAGATTCTGAAACTCCACGCTCGTTTCCTTGTACCTTTTGCAAGTACTCAGTCTTGGCTGTTGTAAAGAAATAGCCTATATATATATAAATTTTTGGAATCAAAAAGCCCAAATGCCTCAGGCCTACCGACTTGTCTAGCTATTCGCGCGCTTAAAGAACAATATATAGAAGAAAGTGTCTTTAGTCCTTAGTCTGTATACAGCTATTTCAATAAAGGTTGTCGGTCTTGTGAGCGCTCATGCCTACGCGCCCAGACCGAAAGGCAGTATGGGT
Organism: Scolanthus callimorphus; assembly: GCA_033964015.1. NCBI lineage: Eukaryota > Metazoa > Cnidaria > Anthozoa > Actiniaria > Edwardsiidae > Scolanthus > Scolanthus callimorphus. Next base: position 1,758,426 of record CM066916.1, read on the forward strand.
AGAAACTAAATATCCTATTTTGATGATACCTCGCTCTGGTCCTGAGTGCTAAATTCTACGAAAGAGAGCTTTGTTTCAAGCTACAGTAATGTCTCGAGTTCATTGCCGAGTTTCATATCGTGAGGGACTGCGTACGAATCCCTTTAATAGAGCGGATTTCAGATGACCGTCGCGTTTGCAATTGGTTTGCTTTCTCATTGGCTGCTTATTTCTATCAACCAATCAAATTGCGAACTAATTACAAGCAAGGAATTACTAGCCAATTGGTTCGGCTCCTGATTGGCTGGGCTGGAAACCATTCAGCAATAAGTTGTAATTACTCTTGTTTCTGATTGGCTTGTGATTGCACAATTGCGTTTACTTTCACGATGGTCATCTGAAATCTGCTCTATTACGATAGTCAAAACAACACCCACTTAGTAAGAAAGAGCACATCGATTTGTCTAAAATCCGAAAATTTGGTATGAATTGCTATATCTTTGTCAGTATTGACCCAATTAACCTTAAATTTTCGGATTTTGCACAGGTAGATGTGCTCTTTCTTACTAAGTGGGTCTTGTTTTGACTATCGTAATATTAAGGTATTCGTACGCAGTCCCTCACGATATGAAACTCGGCAATTAGCGTCGTACTCAAGCAGTGTGCCGATTGAAGACCTTCTACCCAGACATCTTTGCGGTCTGGGCACGTATGGCTTCCGACAACGTTTTTTGAAACAACAACAACAACAACAACAACAACAACACTTTATTTAGCACTCGTAAGAAAAAGATACAGGATTTATGAGTTTGTTTTTACAGGTTAATGGAGCACAAGGCACTTGGAAATAGTCAGGACTAATCGAGCCAAGTACCTCGGCCTAGGGTCTATAGGAAAAATTAATTGTAGAGTTGTAGGTAGATACATCAACAAGATACACGGGCAGCAGATACAGGACAAAAACACTAATACAAAACGAACAAGGGAAAGTGGCTTAAAGATTATCTAGATATATATAACTAGGAGGAATGGTGAAAACTTAGTTAGTATTATATGAATTGATGAAGGAGTCAATCAAAAGTTTCTTGAAAGAGGGTCGTGGTTTACTTTTGAATTCTTCAGAAATTGAGTTCCAGACTTTAGCGCCTAGGAAGCGGATGTTAAATTTTCCATAATTAGTTCTTATTTTAGGAAGGAAATACGTTTTCTTAGCTGCTAGTCTGGTATAGTGTTGATGTATCCTGTTAACTGATAAGAAGAAACAATCAAAAACAGAGGGCAGACGATCTGAATAGAAATCATACATAAAGAGTGCATTATGCAAAAATATTATTTCAGGTAATTTAAGTAGACCAAGGGCATGGAAGATTGGATCTGAATGAGCTCTAAATTCCGAAAAAGTCATTAATCGAATTGCCCTCTTCTGGAGGACAAGAAGAGGCCTTAGGGTGGTTGTGTAGGTGTTCCCCCATGTCACAGCTGCATAGGTTAGAAAAGGATAAATTAGTGAATAATATAGCATGGAAAGAGTGGCAGCATTAACATAATGTCTGACTTTTGAGAGAATGCCCACACAACGCTTAACCTTTTTTGAAATATGCAATATATGCTGTTTCCAGCTAAGATGAGAGTCAATGAGAATCCCAAGGTACTTAATACACTTAGCTTTCTTAATAGACTGTCCATTGATCACTAGTCGTACATCATAATTAGAGGCTTTTTGAGGTGGATGAAATATAACAAAGTTGGTTTTATCAATATTAAGGGAAAGTTTATTGGCTGTAAGCCAATTAGACACAAATGTAAGATTCTCATTGATGCCCTTTTCTAGTGTTTGTAAGCTAGTATGAGAAGCAAAGAGGTTTGTATCATCAGCAAATATATGAAAATTAAAAAAGCGACTACATCTATAGAAGTCGTTTATATAGATGAGGAATAGGAGAGGCCCTAGCACTGAACCCTGTGGAACTCCATGAAACACACTTAGATTTTCTGAGTAGGTATTACCAATAGCAACAGACTGTCTTCTATTTGAGAGATAGGAGGCAAACCATTGATTGGCAATACCCCTGATTCCATAATGAGAAAGCTTCTTCAGAAGAATATTGTGATTAACCGTGTCAAATGCTTTGGAAAAATCGAGGAAGATACCACAGGAGTACTGGCCCTCTTCTATAGCTTTTTGAATACGATCAGTAATAAGTAGAGCAGCATGTAAAGTAGAATGCCCTTCGCGGAAACCAAATTGCTTCTCATACAAGATGTTGTATTTGTTAATAAAGGCGATAAGCCTCTTATACATGAGTTTTTCTAGAATTTTATTAAATACTGACAGTAAAGAAATTGGCCTGTAATTGGTCAAGAGGTTAACTGAGTCCTTTTTGTGCACTGGTATATAGCTGTATATATCGATTGACAGTTGAGTAACTTTCCCAATCAAATCAAGAAATACATTTTCTTCTGAAAAAGTCAGTGTTTACATTTATGATGCTTTATTTAGAAGATGATATTTTTGTAAGTTTCCACAGAGTTGTTTTCGAAGGACGCCAACCGACTACTCCTCGGACAAGCAATCCCAAGCCCACTTTTCATTTGCTGTAAGAATGTATTGTTTACTCTAGAGAAGTAATAACTCGAAAAGAGAAATTGCCATGGCGGCTCAAAAATCAACTTGACGCTACCGAAATTTTGTGAATATTTTTAGTCTAACATCTATATGAGTTGGGCTCTCCATCCACAGTCCATGGCCAAGAGCAAAAATAACTTTTTGGCCAAGAGCAAAAATAACTTTTGAACAAAGGGAATGTTACACTGGCGATATCTAAGGCTGGGCCAAACCCAACGAGTGATCAGCATTTGTGACAGTTTTTTTTCAGTCCTTATGAACAAGTTTTCAGAACGCGACGAATCTCGGTACTCTTTTGCATGTTTAACGATGTTTATCGTTTTCTAATTCACTGAAAACGAGTTCGAAAAAAGTTAAATCGTGTTCAAGTTGAAACCCCATTTTGAATCATATTCAATACGTTCAGTGAACCGTTCAACATTCGTTACTGTGCGACTACGTCAACCGGGACATTTTGTAAGAAGTTAGCCAATCAGAAAGCGAGTACAGAACAAAGGATCTCGACTTTCTTGAGATCTGAGACACCGAAATATCGCTTTTCTCGTAACAATTGTGGAAATTATGGGCAGAAATAACTTCAAAACACTTAATTACTCATCGTCAGATGTATTGCAGGTATCAAATTTGCTTAAAATGGTTTGAATCTCTAAATGACAAACTTTTTACGGGATGGCCCGGTTGACGTAGTCGCACAGTAAAATGTGTCGAAAAAATAAGGTTTGTGTCAAAGTCGTGTCGTGTCAAATGCGGATTCAAATCTTGGAAGTTGTAGAGTAGAATTTACTGGCTCAAAATTTTGCGCTTAGAAGATCATGTCTGGTTTGGCCCCAGCTAGTTACAAAACTCGAAACACCGCAGAGTAGCATGCTGAGTATGGGTTGGCAAGGAACTGTCGGGTTTGAATCTACTCCGGATTCAAGCAATTTAAAACATTGTTAATTCTTTGCTTGCAAATAATAATAAATACATTAAGCGTTTCGAAAATATATACTACTACTACTGCTACTACTAATAATAATAATGATTTATTACAGAGTATCCAACATATAAGTGGCTCTTTATCTGCAATACAACTACATGATACCTTCTCTATCTAGAGTTCTACTCTACTTTATAGGAATATTCTACTTTTTAGCTTTCTTCCCGAGCTTCAAACCAATTTTGATATTGTCTGTGCTTCGCTGCCTAACATGCAAATTTTGTTTATCAGTGTCTGAGGGGTGAGCCACCGACCGAGGACACAGCAGCAGTCGATTTTTATTGGATGGGAACGCTCCAAGTGAGACTAATAAGACAAGGGAACACCAGGGGCCCTTATTTCGTCTCAAAATTTACGTCCAAAGATAACAATTCTCTCAGTCTTGAACGAACTCAAAATCCAAGCAAGGGTCGTAGTCAGCACAAGGCCCCACAAGGGAATGCTTGAACCATCGATAGCGCGAGGATTCATGTCCGTTAAACTAGCGCGCGCGGGGTCAATCAGAATGACGTAGCCGGCATAGATAAGCACAGGATGGCAGAAATCATACCGACAAAGACAGTCGTCGATCTGGGAGAGATTTTAGAAACTCTTCGAGCTTTTCGCCATTAAGCCGTCCATAAAGTATATGTACACGGTGGCTTTATATCGCAAGGTCGTCATATTGTGGATGTGAAGGAAGTTTGTGACGAATAGCATTCAAAACATTCACCCTAGACACGTTACGTCGGGTTATTTTCGTAGTCCTGTCGCAATCGTAATGCCTACGTTTTCAGTGTTTTCGTCAATCTTGAGCCAGTACCGAGAGGCAATTCTCATTTTTCTTGGCATTTGTAGCTTTTTCTATCTCCTTGTCAAGATTGGATTCCTTCACAGAGTACTAAAATGGTACGTCTCTACAAATTACTACAAGAGAACATTTGCAAGTATGGTGGAGAATATGGAAACCATGCCAGAGATCATCAGGTCCACCGCACGGATGCGAAAAGAAATCTTCGATGACGTGAAAACTAAACTGGAAGAGTTTGGAGGTGATTTGATCGAGATAGGAGCTGGACCTGGATGTAATAACAGATATTATCAACTACCAGAAGGAAGCTCACTCATCGCGGTGGACTGCAATAAATATATGGAAAAATCGTTCAGGGAGAACTTGAAAATTCAAAACCCAAAAGTGAAATTAAAACAATTCGTTGTGCAAGGAGCTGAGGATATGAGCGAAGTTGAAGACAACTCCATCCCAGTTGTAGTTGCAACACAGTTGTTGTGTTCACTCGACGAAGACACAACCAAACGAGTTTTGAACGAGGTTAAGAGAGTCCTTAAACCGGTCAGTCACATTATATTGTAGTAATATCCTCCATCATTATGGCTCTACATATATTCAACAAATAAACGTTTTTCGGCTCTCTTTAGTAACTCAAAACACCGTTTGACTGGTAACTCTAAACACCCCGTTTGTTCCAATGAAACCCTTTCCAAGTAGTGCGTTTCTTGCTTGACTTTTTCTCCTTGTCACAAGTGTGCAAAGGGGGGAGAAGATGAAGACGGAAGCAGTTGTGTGAGAGAAGGTAAACCTACGGTGAGTTCGAGAGCACTAATGGGAATGCGCATCGTCATGTAACAATTACTACAAACAAAGACATCTAGATCTTTTCTCTTTTCAGGGAGGATGTTTCTTTTTTCTTGAGCATGTGATAGGTAAGGATAAAAGTATGTCATGAAAAACAAGTCTCGCGTGGATTTTGATCGGTCAATGAAGCATGATATCACTGCACTGCCAAAACATCATCATCTTGATCATCATGATCCAGTCTAATCGAGCGAAGGTGACGCCACACGGAAACGCAACTGCTGCGGGAAGAATACTCTGTTGGGAATATTACTGACAGAAGCACCCCCTTTAACGGGGCAAAATGATGATGTACCATCGTAACAGGACTTCTAGCCTGTGCTGCAAGCGCAGGAGGGGGGGGGGGGGGGGGGGGGGGGGGAGAGGAGCGCGTCCGTCCACTCGCTCGCACCCTCACCTTTCCTATTGCGCTTGCTACGCAAGAGATGGCATCCAGTTTGAAAGTACTAATTTCTTCATAATGTGACGCAATACAAAAAGGTATCTGTAATAGCATAGCCAATTCATAAAGGTATTTGCTGTATTTTCTAGATGTTCCAGGCACCTGGTTGCGATTGTTCCAGGTCCTATTAACTACCAAGACAGGATTGTTTCCACTGTGTACAGGCGGCTGCTGTTGCGACAAAGACACGGTTCAGACCATCCGTCAGGCTGGGTTTACACGTGTATCCTTCAAAAGGGATCACGCAGACATTACTTGGATTTGGACAACAGATGTTCGATACTACTTAGAACTTCTTTCTCTTCCGCGTGTTTGGGGATACGCACAAAAGGAAGAGATGCAAAACAACAATAACTGATATACCACGGCAACTGTATGTATTTTTTTAAAAGTAACAAATACTAATAGACAATGTAATTTTTGAGACGCCTATATTTCGGCTCCATACAAGAGCTTTCTTCAGGGCGAATGGGAAACAATTCGTCATAACTTTAAAAACAAACGGACAATACAACCGTGCGCGTGCAAACGGACAGAACCTCTAATGTCGCGCGCGCGTTTTCTTACTATGCGAATGGAAAAAGTCATCACTATTCAGTCCCTCCGGGTGGAGGGTTCTGAGGATTTTTTTAAAAGTGTATAAAAGGGCTATCATTGATTGTTTTCACGAGGTCTTCTCTCTACTTCTGATAGGGGGAAGCTGGAAACTGGAAACGTCCTTTGAAATGCTAAATATTTTGGGCAAATTTCTTCTACCCTAAAAGGTACCAAAAAAGGCGTGGCTTGGTTGATTTTGACCCCTAAAAGGTACCAACAAGCCTGTGATATTGATAAAACATTGTTGCTTGGTTTATTATAACGGCCCCCTAAGGGAAAGTAAAAACAACGGTACTCGATACGGGATACCCGATTTTATTGCAGAAATGTGTCGTTCTCTTCATGTAGAGAACAATGGTAGGTTTTTCGCCATTATTAATCAATTATTTCACGAGATATCGGCAGTTGAAAACGCATTTTTTTAGGAAAAGTGAAAGAGGTGGTGGGTTTCGGGTACCCACCCCCTAAACCATTTGCTCTGGACTCATATAGTGTGCATAGCCCTGGGGACCCGAGACTAAACACTTTTTGCCTGTTTCTTGTAGTAAAATAGTCCTTCTGGGCAACTTGCTAGCCTCTGGAGGCGCGTGGTATTCTATTGAGAGTCACCTATTCCAGGCGCTGATATCGCCCAATATGTTACATTTTCTATATTCGCTCAATATCGCCTAATATTGCTCAATATCGCCCAAGACCGCTCAATATCGCCTAACATGATTGCTCAATATCGCCTATTATTATATGGATGCCAGTGTTTTACCGGAAACTAAAACACTTGAATTGTCCATATCTTCACTAGTGAAAATATGAAAAAGTTGTGTACCAAATGTCCCGGATGTGCACGTTAGCAGTGTTGTTTTCCTGAAATCTCGCTCGCTCGGTCACACGAGTTTTAAGCCACAAAACTAAGTTTTGTTCTAGTTCTAAAGAGAAAAACCTTATTTCAACTATGGCAGAGAAGGCTACAGCAACACAAAAACGAAAATTAGTTCTTAACAACACTGGGAATCAGAAAGATTGAGGGAGCATTTCACAAATAAACACTTTCGACTTTACCAAGTGAGTTGTCCAATTTGTAATATTTTGCCGCTATGTCAATTCTAATCCATACAATAAAACGAACATTACACGGTGGATTGCAGATATGGATTTCATTTTCTCGTGTCAAAAACAATATTTTACTCACTCGCTGCGCTCGTTCGTAAAATATTGTTCTTGCCACTCGAAAATAAAATCCATATCTTCGCGCCACCGTGTAATATCCGCTATATATTGCTTACAATATCGCCTAATATTGCTGTGAAATATCAGAAATATAGGTAAATTCCTAAAATCGCCCAATATGAGAGTTTATACATTCCGAGTCGGATTCTAACACGGCACTCTGATTGGTTAAAAGGATAAACATAAACTCCCACTCATACCGTTTGAGTAGCGTGACACACTTGGCCGCGGGACTTTGCTAATTCTCGTGTACGTGGCAAATCATTCTATTATAGCATTGGGGTGCTTCTCATATTAGAGGTTCGTCGCTCTTCGTAACTGCGCTCGACTTTGCCTTGAAGCGAACCTCAAGCTTCTGGTCTCCAGGCAAAGTCTTCGTCAATTTGGTATATATCAGCACGCTGGCGTTCTTTTTTCGTTTTGCATAATGAATATGACCCGTAGGGACCGTCTTATGCGAAGGTGGAGCGTAAATAATTAATAATTGAAAACAAGTTTGCGCTATAACAGCTATTGAAAAGTGCAGTTAGAAAAGTCTTGAAATACTATCAAACAGCATTTACAGTAACACACAACCATGCCTGCCTTACTATCCATCTTGATCCAACACCAAGGCACAGTTCTCACTTTAGTTGGCCTCATTACATTTCTGTACCTTTTCGTCAAGCTTGGCTTACTCCAGAGAGCACTTAAATGGTTAGTCTCCACGAACTACTACAAGAAAACCTTTGCACAAATGATCGAGAAGCTTGAATCCATGCCAGATATCATCAGGTCCACCGCACGGATGCGAAAAGAAATCTTCGATGACGTGAAGATTAAACTGGGAAAGCTTGGAGGTGATTTGATCGAGATAGGAGCTGGACCTGGATGCAATAACAGATACTATCAACTACCAGAAGGAAGCTCACTCATCGTTGTGGACTATAATGAACACATGGCAAACCTTTTCAAGGAAAGCTTGGAAAAAGACAACCCTAAAGTGAAGCTCAAGAAAATCGTCGTGCAAGGAGCTGAGGATATGAGCGAAGTTGAAGACAACTCCATCCCAGTTGTGGTTGCAACACAGTTGTTGTGCTCGCTCGACGAAGACACGACCAAAAGAGTTTTGAACGAAGTTAAGAGAGTCCTTAAACCGGTTAGTAAGGTTACAGAGTTGTGATTGCAATGATTAGTCTGAAATACACCTTATTTTCCTTTTAGGGTACCTTTATTTTCTGGAATTGCCCAATATTAAATTGCATTATAACACCTCCTTTACACATTTAGGATGATACTCCCTGTAGTGCCACGTGGAATATGATATCCACGACACTATGTATGTCCTTAAGTCCTTAAACCGTTAGTAGCGTGGAGAATTCATGTGTAGTGCTATGCATTTGTCATTTATTAGTGTCATCTTTTTTAAACATATTACAGCCAAAGACGCTCAAGCGTCCCCCTCTAGAGTGTAATAATGAGTTGGTTCTTGGAAAATTGGATCCATTATTCGATTCAATTCGGCTTGGGAAAACTTCTTTCAAGTTGAACTCGGATTTCGGCTAGATTACCTTCCTGACACCACGCTCCGAGCGTCGGCTGTAAAAATGTTATGAAAAATTCAAAGCCACTGATTATGATATCTCAAACTCATTAAAAATTCATCATGCAACAAAGAAAATACACGATAAGCTTGAAGGAAGTTGGGACCCATTTCAGAAGGTTGAACCCGGGCGCCGACGTCATGGGAGAAAATAGGGGTTACTAATACTAACCCTATTTGAGCCCCTGATATTGCTTCTTCGAAACGACTCTTCGTGATACAATGGCCGTTTTCACACTAGAGACGAACAAATCGTCTGGACGGACAAATCGTCTCAAGACGAACAAATCGTCTGATGACGATGTGAAACGGGACGAACAAATTTTCTGACGAACAAATCGTCTAAATTTGTTCGTCTGTTTGGCCGTCTAGGAAGACGATTTTTCATAGACGCTTTGTTCATTAGACGAACAAATCGACCAAAGTCCGACCTAAATTCACACTAGACGAACAAATCGTCAGACGATTTGTCCGTCCAGACGATTTGTTCGTCTTCTAGTGTGAAAACGGCCACTGTGTTTTATAGCTTGAGCTATTTTTAGAAACAGTTGCGCGGGAAAAATTAGCCAATCAGAATTCTTCCTTACATTTGACGTCACGCCTCATCAAAAATTCAGAGCTCTGCTTTTAGCCAGTGGCTAAATCTATTTTTACTTGCAGTTCTTTTCGAGATGGAAAACCGGGTGAAAATGGTATCTCTTTGCATGGTTTCTGACTGTACAAGTTCAGTAAACTAAAACAGATAACAGATGGCTTCAGACATAATCTAAACGACTAGAGGGAAAGCAGAAAAGAACCGCGCCTCGCCGCTTCTTCTACTACGGTTCTCGCACAGCAAAAGTTCATGAAGGACTGTACATTTATGCACTAAAGCTGATGAATTTGGTGGCTACGGATGTATAGGGAAGCATAAAGGATTTACAACGAAGTACCAGGACTATGTGGATGATTTGATTTCAAATTTGATACACTGATGAAGTTCGCTACATACAAACGATCGAAGCAGGAAGGCGAGAGAGTGAAAGTTTGTCAAAAACTTTACAACGTGGACTATGTACTTTTTCAATTCCTAAGTCGGACTTTTAGTTTCTTCTTTTTGTTTTCATTTGTGTGAAATTATTTTTTTGATGCACGAAATTTGTCAAGTTTGTTTTTGTTTGCGAGAACTGGAGTCGGTATAAGGACGTAGTAGCGTTGAACTTGTAATTGGAACTGCTTGAATGAAGCACGACTTGAAAGAGTTGATCAGGCGTTTATTAAAAGGTACTATAAACGACAAAAGTTTTTTGCTTACATTCTATAAACTATTTGAAAACAAAATGAATGGTACCGGTGCGAAAGGTGTATGCACTGCATGATGGCACTCTGCGAATCGACAGGAAACAGCAAGCGTTTTCTAAAATTGTCGGCCAACGGAGCACTTTGTTTTCATGAAATACATGGCAGTCGAAGATCATGGCATCTGGGCTTCACAACCAGTCAGTCTGGGGCAGAAGTTAGCTTATTAAGTTGTCGATGTTCCTCTTGTAGCGTACTGCTTTGGTCTTTTTATTTACCTATTCATTTGCTGCTGTTCGCTAACAATCATAACAATTTTTAACACTTCATCCATGGATATGTACACGCCTGCTAGCTTGATACTTCATCGTGTGCTTTGCCTTTTTTGCACCCTGGCTCTAAGTCACTAGACTATTAAAAATATTTGCTTCATTTTGGCAAAGGTATAAAGTAAAAGCCGTTCTTGTCGTGTCAGAGGAAGATTTCGTATTTCGTGCGCCTGCTGCATGTATGGTGTAATTTGTTTACTTCTCTCTGATTGATTGATTTTTCGCGCGAAAATCTAAAAATAGCCCAAGCTATAAAACACATGTGAGAACCACCCATTAGGGGATGTACGCTCCTACTTATGAGCTTTCGGTTTGACATTTAAATGCACATCAACAAAAAAAAGATCTCCTCAATTGTTATATGATACTTAAACAATGGATACATTGTTATAAATGTAAGCATAAAATGGTGCAAAAACACCCATTGTAATTTGTAATTGCAAAGGAATGAGTAAATGGAGTTGGGTCCGAGTTGAAGACTTTGGGTTACTTATATCACCACATAACGTTATCTCATTTTAGGGAGGATATTTCTTCTTTCTTGAGCACGTGATAGGTAAGCAGTACTCCTTCCACGTTTTTGCATGGGCACTCTTCTGCGTCACAGTTGCATGCTTTATCTCAGTAACCTAATGGGACTGAGTTGTGTTTAATAAACAGCGTAAGGAATTGTAATAATGTGTTTAAAGGGTTGATAAGACCTCTGTAGTGTCTTATTTCTTATCCTTGGAAACAAATACGCGACAAGTCCCATGCATTTCGTTTATTGGGCAGTCACAAAAACAATTCGCCCCCCCCCCCCCTTGAGGACCCTTGGATTTCCTGGGTGGGTGGTCCAAATGGAGCTTGGAATTCCAGGGTGGGTGATCAAAGTAGAGCTTGGAAATCCAGGGTGGGCATCCTTAAAATACACATTCCAGGGTGGGTGAGCGTAGGTGGTCATGAAAACAATCACTGGAATTCCAAGGTCGGTGGTTCAAATTAAAGAAGTCCAGGGTGGGGGTGGGTAGCTGTGACACTGGGGTCCTCAACGGGGGGGGGGGGGGGGGGGGGGATTGCGAAGTTTTTTTGCGACTGCCATTCAAAGAGGCACATCCTCTGTATAATTAGCTTTGTGCTTTATAAGGACTTTATAAGAAATACCCTATTATATAGGATTTGCTGTAAACAAAGTAAACGTTATTATCACAGAGTAATTATTACACGGTATTTTTCAGATGAACCAGGCACCTGGTTACGACGTATTCAGACCATAGCAAGTTCCACTACAGGTTTGTTCCCACTGTTTGTTGATGGATGCTGTTGTGACAAAGACACTGGCCAGATCATCAGACAGGCTGGGTTCAAGGATGTCTCCTTCAAGAAAAGCCATGCAGACTTGGGTTGGAAGTGGACGAAAGATTTTTGCTTCTACATAGATCTCTTTTGTCTTCCGCGCATTTGGGGTTACGCTCAGAAAAATGAAGACGGGAAAAAAGCGAAAGCAGATTGATTGGGCCAAGGAAAATTGTACGGCGCTTAACCTGTTTATCTATTTTTTCCTTCTTCGGCAATTTTCTACAAAAAAGGATAATTGTGGGATTTATAGCGAAATTTTATAGGCATCTAAAGGGAGGCTATACCACGATACGCGCATGCTCCAGGAAAGATCACTGAGCAAAACTATTTAGACCATCCTATCAGAAAACTATTGAAGAATATGTAAAACGTAAACATTTGGTCGGATGGATCAAGCAAAAGCGAGATTAAAACGGATTGTGTTCGTGGTTTTCAGCCTTTGCTGGCCATCGTTACGGAACGATATTTCTTTGTTTTGAGATACGCAGAACAGCTGCGCAGTTGCGTGACAGCCTCCCTTTAAAGAATAGATTCTGGTCAAAAAAATAAAAAAAAAAAATGCAGTTCTGACATGAAAATAGGCTAGATAAAAAGCTTTATAGTAAATGAAAAGACAAGCACTGTAAGCATTTGCAGAAATGAGAATAAAAGCCGTTATCTATATTAAGTTTTAAAATTGTATAAAGGAGAGAGGTAGTCGCATGTGTAATGTGATGTAAGATAATTGTTTGCAATTAGTGTAATGTAAAATCTATCCTGTAACGAAATGAAATGAAAATAAAAAGGTTAAGTTAAAACCAATGACCAGATGTTACAGAATACAGCTTTAATTCCCTCCTTTCCGGAACCGGCCCCTATTTGAGGATTATTAGAGCGGATTAATGATGCATCTTCTATTCCTTTGACTCTTTCTTGCGGCGTCCTACAAGGTCTGTTTTTGGCCCTCTTATTCTTATTGTATGTCAAAGATTTTCATCTTCTTCTTCGTTACTTTGACTTCCACTTAATATTCGCTGATGATGCTAATCTCTTCTACTGCCATGACGATGCCATGACGTGTCTATACAACACGCGATGATTGTATGTATGGAACTCGGTGAATCGTTGCTTCGTTTGCCGTGGTTTTTACTCGGCTTCCGCAGGAAGAGCCCGAGTTATAAATTCGGCTGTTTTTTATTTTTATTTTCTGCCGTTTCGAGCAAAACGCAGTCACGTGGGCTCGGACCAACGAGAGCGCTACATGAAAGTGAGGCTCTCAAAGATGATGCAAGATTCAAGGATAGTTAGTGCCTCAAAATTCCAAGATGGCGCCCGAACAACGATCGGACCGGGTTTTCCGCGATAAAAACACCCAGTACCGCCTGCAAGCAGGCTACTCGATCGTGACAAACAAAGACCACCTAGATAAATCACCAAATAACTACGCCTTGAATTTGTCAATTTTTCACTCAAATCTATATAACGATAGATATAGACAGAAGCCCGAGTTCGTGCAGTTATGCGTCTAGGTTTCATTAACATTTATGAGACTGACTGTGACCGGATAGAATGACATTGCGTCACGAAATCAATGGCTCTGAGACAGTGACAATCTCATGCTCAGGGCCGGCGCACATCAAAAGTCCAGTGAAAAGAGAAAATCAAAGGCATGCCGTAGGCCAACTCGTGGCTTTTTCCGCTTGAAAAAAGCGTGAAAAATATCGGAAAATACCGCACTTCTAGTTGCGTATTTTGCAGTTTATTCGAGAGGGGGGACATGAGCCTATTAGTTTCTAACCTCGCAGTTTATGAATGTTCTACTTCTATAGCCAAAGAAAAAATGCTAAATTTTGATTAAATTCGGAGGACATGATCTTATATATTAAACGTAGGGAGAGGTGATACTTTGATCAGCGCAAAAAAAAAAAATATGTGTTTTACCATCTTTGTGCATAGCAGGTAAGGTCCTTTTTACAGTTTAGGCTTTAAAATGACTTAAAAGAAGCCTTTAAAGACAATTCGATTTTAGCGCACCTCTTTGCCCACACTTTGCACCCTCTCGCCTCTAGATGCCTTTGCATAATAAAGATCCTTATACAGTGTAGGCTATAAAGTGACTAAAAAAAGTAGCGCTTTACAGCTAAAACCGTTGCATCGCGACCGAGGTCTTCAAAACATCAAATTGTGTTTTGATTTTTGACTTTGCTGTTCCGCCAATCAAACCATCTGAGCCAATGAAACTCTTAAGGCCCTGTTACGCCTAGTACATTCAGCTGGCTTCCCTCTGAACTTAAACCAGACAACGTCGCGACAGAAAGCCAGGCGACTGCACTGGCGGAACAGCAAAGCCAAAAACAAATCGATGTTTTGAAAACGCGGGTCGCGATGCAACGACTTTAGCTGTAAAACAAACAGTTTTTGGTAAGCTCCCACATGGATACATTTAATCTGTACTATATATACTTTGGTGAAGGTAACAGAGAAATGACCTCGAGTTTTAGTACCGCACGTGGCCAGCGAGCGTCCCGAGGGATTGGATGGATGACTTCAGCATAAATTATGCTGAATATCGTGCTAACGTAGGAGTGAGTGAGTGACATGGAGTCCCCACGATAACTCTTTGGCTGTTGTTACGCAACTAGCCCCACGATAACTCTTTGGCTGTTGCTACGCAACTAGCCGCGAGTTTTAACTTTTTAAAAACGAGCAATTCCGGTGATAGACCTGTCGCGCGGGTCGCGCGGGCGGAACAGTCGAATTTTTCGTGCATTTAATATGAGTGACGAGCTGCTCTAGTCTCGACCGAGGTCTAAGATATTAGAAAAATATGAACTTTAGCACTTGGTTTTATATAAAAACAATAGCATAAATAGCATTTTACGCTATGCGACAATAAAAAGAAAATAATAAATGCGCGCGCGGAGATTTGGAATATATCTCACGAGTGGGCGCAGCGAAATTATTTCTCAGTGGTAGAAATCCTTGCAACTAAAAGTTAATAAAAAATGTATATACGCATTTCGGACAGACAATGTGGCATTTTGTATTTTATGCGCACTTTTTTTATTTAATAATAATCTTTATTTCATTCAATAAAAAACATACTGAACGTTACAAGAAATTCCCAATAATATAATTATAAAATTCTAAAAAATTGACAGGGGCTCATATTATACACTTAATGACTGCTCTCGAGGGAAACAGCGAGTTTTTTCCCCCGGAGAATCTCGATGTTTCCCGAGACGAAGTCGAGGGAAACATCGAGCTAGATTCGAGGGAAAACAAAACTCGCTGTTTCCCGAGAGTGCAGTCATTAAGTGTTTTATTATATAGCAAATAGAAAATACACGGTTAAAATAGTCCATGTTTTTATTTTTTTCCCGCTCTGGCGATGTAGCCCGCGCGGGCAACAATTTTGAATTGTAGCCCGCGCGCGCGGGCTACGTTGAGTTTGTACCTTACCACGTGACCATGATAGAACCAATCAGAGCGCGCGTTTTGATCGAATAAATACGAGCCCTTTTGTTTGACATTTGTCTGGAACAGGGTCACAAAATCTAGGGTGTCCCCCCGGGCTGGCATGAAGGAACAGCAGGCTGTATGACTGTCGTTTCCGTCGTCTACACTCATACAGCAGAGCACAACCATGCCTGCCTTTGCAGCCACCTTGATCCAACACCAAGGCACAATTCTCATTTAGTTGGCCTCATTACATTTCTGTACCTTTTCGTCAAGCTTGGCTTACTCCAGAGAGCACTAAAATGGCTAGTCTCCACGAACTACTACAAGAAAGCCTTTGCACAAATGGTCGAGAAGCTTGAATCCATGCCAGATGTGATCAACTCCACCGCACGGATGCGAAAAGAAATATTCGATGACGTGAAAATTAAACTGGAAGAGCTTGGAGGTGATTTGATCGAGATAGGAGCTGGACCTGGATGTAACAACAGATACTATCAACTACCAGAAGGGAGCTCGCTCATCGTTGTGGACTACAATGAACACATGGCAAAACTTTTCAAGGAAAGCTTGGAAAAAGACAACCTTAAAGTGAAGCTCAAGAAAATCATAGTGCAGGGAGCTGAGGATATGAGCGAAGTTGAAGACAACTCCATCCCAGTTGTGGTTGCAACACAGTTGTTGTGCTCGCTCGACGAAGACACGACCAAAAGAGTTTTGAAAGAAGTTAAGAGAGTCCTTAAACCGGTTAGTAAGGTTACAGAGTTGTGATTGCAATAATTAGTCTGAAATACACCCTTATTTTCCTTTTAGGGTACCTTTATTTTCTGGAATTGCCCAATATTAAATTGCATTCTAACACCTCCTTTACACACATAATGTAATAGGATGATACTCCCTGTAGTGCCACGTGGAATATGATATCCACGACTATGTATGTCTGAGGGACAGGCTGACAATAAGTTGTAAGCTTATACCTACTACTTGCTGAATCAATTATGTTTTGTAGAAAATGTTACACAATCTATTGGAATTTATGTATGCATTGTGTAAGGGAACTAGAAATTCCAAAGGGGTGGGGCAGGAAGTCAGTTAAACCTAATATTTCCCATACAATCACTGTATTTTCATTGGAAATCAAACAAAATACCTAGTTCTTATATTTCCCATACAATCAGTGGGGAGGTGATGTCCTATGTTAATTCTCCCCTGGTGGGGGTATGGATGTGGCTTGAGAAGCTAACTAAATAAAGCTGAAAAAGTCCATTTACAATGAGATCCTGTATGTGTTGTAAGTTAACATTTTCTGTTTTACTGTGCAGTTTTACTTTTTGCCACTATCCACTAGGTCACCTATTATCCAACAGATACCAGCAGGACTGAAGTTGTAAAGTTGTTTTCTGACTTTCAAACATTGAACAAAAGGATTTTTGTTAATGCAATGTTATTCAAGGGATTGGAAAAAGAGGATAGAAAGGTTCAGGTCACTAACAAGCACAAATGCGTCCTTTATCTTTTTTCTCTCAGGGAGGATATTTCTTCTTTCTTGAACATGTCATAGGTAAGTATGTTGCAAACTCTTAAGGAGACCACATAAAGCTGAGGGAGACATTTTTAAATATCATACCTGAACAAAGTTACATCTTCAGAGTTGTGCCTTTGTGTTATGTTGCAAAACAATGGCAAGAAGGTGTGTGTTACCCCTCTCTGTACCTGGAATCCCACCCACCCAACAACAATGCAACTGCCAGCACAAGTAACTAGCCTAATGCTACTAACATGCCCAACAGTCATTAGAGCACAAAACATTCTCTTTTTGTATTCTAGTGCTTACTGTATTCTAGTGCTTACTGTTTTTGATTGTGTGTGAAGTATACATGATGCATACAGCAAAAGCAGCATAAGTATCAAAAACCATTGCCTGCAATATGGTGACAATAATGTATGATAAGAGAGGAGGGACAGATTACAACAGTGAATGTATGAGAATTTCTCATAAATAGGGGAAGGAGGCCTATCCCCCCCTTGTCTGCCACTTATGATAGTTGATAATCATGTCTTTTTGATAGAAGTGTTCTAATGTTATTTTCCAGATGTACCAGGCACCTGGTTACGACGTATTCAGACCATAGCAGGTTCCACTACAGGTTTGTTCCCACTGTTTGCTGATGGATGCTGTTGTGACAAAGACACTGGCCAGACCATCAGACAGGCTGGGTTCAGGGATGTCTCCTTCAAGAAAAGCCATGCAGACTTGGGTTGGAAGTGGACGAAAGATGTTTGCTTCTACCTTGAACTTGTTTGCCTTCCACGCATTTGGGGATATGCCCAGAAACAGGGAAGCAAAGACTGACTCTACCAATGTATTGTCTGTGAAGGGTACTAGATACAATCTTTGATGGTTTGCACTTAAAGACTGCCATATTGTAGACATATTTCTCCTGCTTTTGCCAAATCTTCCCTCTCCCCCTTCCCCAATAAGCAGTGGATGGTATAGGCATTCATTGGTATACATACAGCGGTTCGCATGACTGTCGTGAAAGCAATTGATGAGTAATTCACTATCCAATCAAATGCAACAGTAATTCAACAACAAACCAATCAGAGAGCGAGGTGATTTGCAATCTCTCCTTTTGCGATCTGATTGGCTGAAGGATCAAAGATCATGCCCTAGACCAATCACAACCCAAAGCAATTGCAATTACCAAGTAATTTGTAATTACTCACAGCAGTCATGTGGAAACCACTGAAAACAGTCATGTGACAACACATTATGTCTTGGATATCCATAGAATAGCCTCCTAGCAGCTGATTGCATGTTGCTTGTGAAATTAAAGGAGAGACATGTATGTGGCTATGATACAAATAGAGTAGCAAAAGGCTAATAAAAGGCATGACAAAATTTCAGGTAAGCAGGAGATTGAAGAACAAAAAAGATGCAGCGTATTTAAAATTCTATATGTTACATTTGAACTGTACCATGTGATCTGTGTTGGAGTTGCATGAGATGGTATGATTAATAGAAAGGCAGGAAACATTGTTATAAACCTATATTTGTTTGCCTTGAAAAAGTTTGACAATTTGGAACCTTATATCCAAAGGATAATTTTTACATTAAATTTCTAATTAGGGATTTCTTTTTAGTTGGTGAAATTTGACATGACTATTTGTTGAAAAAAAAAATTACCTTCCTGAGAATGGTAAAAAAGTATATACTTAGATCAGAATTGATCAGAATCGTAATGTGATATCAGTTAGTATATAGATGTATGACAATTATAGGGTTCTGAGTTTCAGGTTGATATTCAGCAGAGTTTATATACTTGTGTACTACAACAGTAAGGAATAAAGCTTTCTTTTTGTTTGTAATTCTGCTGAGATGTTTGCCTTCATTTGCCTCCACTTTAGGGAAACAACAGTAGGTCGTGATATTTACACATAGAGTAACGGACTTTGTGAAAGTCTAAAATATGTTTCGGCACTATGACTGTTTAAAAGGGTACGAATCCCCACAAATACAGAACAAAGAATTCTCCCGCTTGCGGGATTTGGGCCATTCCATTTTTTATTCACACCCCACCTATAGGAGGATCCTTGCTGACGTCATTGTTTACATTCTCGGAATTTTGAAACGCCGTTTTAACTTTGAAAATGCAACGAAAAGCTCAAAACAAGTTTATTTTTCATTCTTAAACAGTCTTGACCTGTTTCCTTTCTTTCTGTGTCATTTTTCAGGATAGTTGAAGCTTTTCAAAATGTGTGAAAATCATTGGGGCAAAACGCTAATTTGCTCACATGTTTCCTCTAAATTGAACGTTGCACCACGCGCTTAGAATTCGAGATATCAGCTTGAAATTTTCCAATTATGTTTCATTTACAGTCCTCTATTGATATTCAGAACTCATCATTTTATAGCTCTCTCGGACGGTCTGATTCTGAACATTGCTTATGCTAATGAGCTCAAAATGTAAACAAAGGATCCTCCTATTGAGGGAGCCCTTCAGATACCCCCTTGGATGACAATATTGTGCATCCCCCTTGGATGAGTACCTGTGTAAGCCCCCTTGGATATGCCCCACAATAAGCTCACCCTATTGAGGGAATTGCTGTTAACCCCCCTTGGATTCTCTCTTCTTCATCTCTGCCTCTCTATTGATGGAATCAATTATAGCCCCCCTTGGACAACTGAATGGTAGCTACCACTACTGAGGGAATTGTCAATGTCCCCCTTGGATTTCAATGTTTGTGTACTGCCCCTATTGAGGGAATTGCCTTTGTACCCCATTGGAACTTGTTTGTTCGAAATTTTCTCTAGAATGTGGGAAAAAGGCCCATGGATATTTTGTGCCTTCTAAGGGACCGATCGTTATTACGTCCACGGGGGGGGGGGGGGGGGGGGGGGGGGGGGGGGGGGGGGGGGGGGGGTGGCGGTGGTTTTCTAAATTTATTGAATGTTAAAATTCGCACCCCCCTCATTAAAAAGGCGATACAAAAATAACCCCCACATAGCATCGATGTTCTAAAAAGTTTACCCCCCACCCTGTGACCAGATCCCCGTTTGAACTAATGGAAGACAATTTACAGAAATTTCTCTTTTTGTTGCGCGCGAAGCGCGCCCTAATTTTTATGCATGATATGAACGCATTTCACCAAACCTCAAAGAAAATGTAGATGAACATTCCATTTGCTGTGTGTAGTAAACAAAGATCGCAAATGACGTGCGTAAAGCAGGTTCAAAATGACGAATCTCTATCCTCGTAAAGTGGAACTCACGCTTGCCTATAATAATTAGGCCTTCTTTTTTTCGAACTGAGACAGCTCCGATGCTTATTACTGCAGAGCGTCTTTTGGGGAGAGTTAGTTTTTTTCTCCTGGCTAAGATATATTTTCTTGTAATGACATTCGTAGCCATTCCATTGCGCACGTACTCAAAAACTATTTTGTACATTCTGATGCTGCGCGCGAAGCGCGCCGAAATTCGCGTACTTGCTATATGGCGTAGCGCTGTATGCCACGACGCGATAGCTTGTACATATTATTATTTAGTTTGAACCACAGTGTCCCTGAAAAAATTACCCCCTCTTTTGAGAGAGGGTGCCAAAAAATTACCCCCCTAAAATCTATGTCTTCTAAATTTTTACCCCCACCCAAATTCCACCGCCCCCCCCGTAGACGTTATAAACGATCGGTCCCTAACTGCCTTCCCCATTTGGGCCCTTGGATGTTTTCAGCATTTTCTGATGGAGCCCACTGGAATTTTCCGATGAGTCCCCTAGGATATTTTCCCTACTGACCCCCTCCCTTTCCCATGGATTTCCAGGTCCCTCAATGGGGGGTGTGTGCATATAAAATGGAATGGCCCTTTCATAGTCCCGCATTTTCAGCCTCGCCTCCCGCATTACATCCAAATCTCACACATTTTGATAGAAATACTGTATTTTTTTTAGAAATATCTCACGCAAAGACATCGTGGGTCCAAACCATAAAAGTATACCCTATCTCCCGCATGTCTCCCGCATATTTTTTAACGTGAAGGTCGGAGGTTGGCATCTCTGTGCGATTCAAACTACATGTGCAGTGAGTATTGGCTTGACGAGCGGCAGCGGAACGGTACAACTCAACTAAACTGTTTAGAACTACCCTTTTCGGTTATTACAAAGGTACAAAACAAACAAACAGCAAATACTTTTTGTCTTACCTGCAAACTGAATCGACTTTTACGCAGTAACCGCCATCCACCGCCATCTTGGTTGTGTTGGGTTAAAGTAGTTTCGGGATTCCTGTGTGTAGTGACGTGGCAAACGAATAATTCAAGTATTTGAAACCATCATGTTTAGTAAGTGCCTCGTTAGCGCAGTAGGCAGCGCGTCAGTCTCATAATCTGAATCAGAAATCTGAAGGTCGTGAGTTCGATCCTCACACGGGGCACTCATTTTTTTTTTTTTCAGCTATCTTTTCTGTGATGAAGTTATCATAATAATAATAAAAATGTCTTTATTTGCTCGCTAAAAATACATAACAAACATTACAATATTGATAAAAATATATATATATACACAAGAGCTGTATATATATTTTTTATATATAACATAAGCTCTTGATATACAATAGTTAAAAATACAATGATAAAAAAGATAGGTAACAGTTAAAATTGTAACGCTAAATCCCGTTTTGCAGTCAACGAATAAATAAGAAAACATGAAATAAATTGTCGGCGTGACTTTTTTTTTTAGCTCAGTACTACTATGGAACGGGTATATAATATTTTTCTGAAAATTAAACGGGGGTTTGAAATATTTTAATGCGCAGGAAACGGCAGGCCCCAAATGGACCCTCGTGAAGTGGTTTGTGAAGTCCGTTGTGTTTTCTTTGTTTTTCAGACGCGTTTCTTCCAACCATACACACCCTCAGTATGTCTAGGACACGAGGCGCGTTCCTGTGTATTTCGGCCGAGCGAAACTAGTAGCGAGTGAAGTGCGCAGGGGATGATGGGAAGGGTCGACCTTCCCTTGCGCTAACGCTTCCCATAATGCATTGTTCGCTCATCGATAGCGCCTTTCTCATCGATAGCTGCCTCTTCCGCTAAGTAGAGACGCCTGAGGCTCCTCCCAAACCGACATAGGTGTGGCTTTTGCGCTTCAATTACCCAAAAATAGAACAAAGGAATATGTGTGTCTAAATTAACTTAGTAAAATCACACTCACTGCACACACTATGAATCCTGCATTCTGATTGGCTCAAAACTCACTGTCTATTGAGTCATAGATAGTGAGTTTTGAAAAGGCCGGTGTTTTGAAGAAAAACAAAACAATAGTTCATTGTTCGTAGTGTGCGAGTGTGATTTTACTAAAACAATTAGTTTACTCGCTCTCGATTTCTAGAAATCTCGTAATCGAATTGTTAAAACAGAGCGTTTGACAGTGTACTACTGCAACGTATGCAGCACCTATGGCCATGTGGGAACACTTGCGCATGTCAAATCAAGGTATGGGGAAGGGTCAAGGGGTCCTCATCAAGGAGTTGTCATTTCGTCTATTTTTTTTATCATTTTAAAGCCTGAAACCGAAATTGACAAACATTTGCGAATGAATAACTATTAGTGTACTTCTTCTATATTCGCCACACAGATCATTTTCAAAGCGATACATATTATTTACCGGCAACGAGGTTCGTATAAGGAAAATACCAAGGGCTGTGCTCTAATGCTTTTATGATATAGCGGGGGAGAACCATTACTTTATCGGTGTAATAGAGGATAGAATTGGACCAATCAGAGCGCGCGTTATATCGTAGCTATATTATATTAGTCAAATCACACTAGTGGTCTATTATCAATGCTGCGTTCTGATTGGTTGAGCTACTAGTAGGCTATAAGTTATAGCCTACTAGTAGGCAACGGCCTTCGGCCTCATGGGCTATTGACTCAGAGCCCATTCGGGCTCGAGGAATAATTGTTAAACATTTCGTAAACGAGCTGCAATAATACAACATTTTATTTGTGTGGAATAAATATTACTCTGCATTTAATAAAAGGCACTCGGTTACAATATTTTCAAATAGTATAGTGCATATATTACAAGTCTGACCTTGGGTCCATTATATTAACAAGATAAATACTTCATTTTATTGGTAAAACACCATGCTATATATTGTTCATCTGTATATGTATGTATCATGTATCTACAATAAAATTCAAATAAAGCTTCATATTATTGAAATCACTCTTAAATTTATCGATATCTTCAATCATAACAGGAAAATATTAATTCATAATAAAAAGCTTTAAAGACCGAAATTACAAAAAGAGCATTGCGCGGCACTCTAGGCAGTGATTCGACTATCAACTACGTGGTTTCTTGACAAACGCAACTCTCCGAGTATTTTCTGGGCTGCTTTCTACAAAACTAGCGGGTACCATTCCTCGCCGGCCAGATATTTCCGCGCGGTAAAACCCGTCCGAGTTCATGGGGCCAAGTATAGTTATAACTTGTCCTTTCTTGAAAGCTAGCTCCGCGCTCGGATTCCGAGGGGAGACTGGGCCTCGGGTGTATAGTCGTACAGCGCGACCATTTTTTGCCTGTGACCGGGTGGGGTAGTGGGCGTAGGTGTTGTGGTTTTTCTCGATGAACTGCTGATCTGGCGGATTGGGGACTGCGGGCTCGGCCGGGAATTCTGCTGCTAGAGAACAGAACATAAAACGCTTTTAGTGCAATAGCGAGTTAAATATCGTTAGGCATCGGATTCCACACATACCACAGAGATTTGAGGAAGACAATCAACATCCATACATATGATTTAAGAGTGAAAAAAAAACAGCGGCCTCTGTACTAACGACTCCTTTCTCCTACTGACTCACCACTGACGCCTTAGCGATGGGTGTCCTAGCCTGCGCCACGGCGACTTCTTCCACAAAGTTAGAGGGGATGAGCCCCTTCCTCCCTTGGAAGGAGCCAAAGAAGAACCCATCTTTCCTGGAGGTGTCCTCCACCCTCAGGATGTCTCCCTCATTAAAGACCAACTCGAACTCCGGGTTGACGTTAGGCGAGCTCTTCATGGGGTTATAATCATACAGCGCTACAAATGTGCGCAACTTGAGATGGTCTTTAGAATCCTATAGCAATGAGACACAGTCAGACACTTTGTTATGCCTCCAATCTCCGAACATCTTTTTCTGTACAAGACGCTGGGCCCAATCAATGCTTACACAAAAGATTTCAGCGCCAGATGCACACATAGCAGTAGTGCCAAAGAACGATGGAAGGATAGGATTCTGTTATGATCTTAGTTCAGAAATGACAGCACAAAAGTAAAGACACTAAAAATTGCTTTGGTAAGGGCTGGTTCTCTCTGGAGCGCAAGCGCAAGGATATCAAACTCATACATTTCCCTTTTGTGGTTCACACTAGAACGCAAGCGCAGACATAAGCACAAGAAAATCGAGACATTGCGTTCCCTTGCACTTGCGCTCCCTTGTGTCTAGTGTGAATGAAGTGAACGCAAGCGCAAGCAGCTTATCAATGTTGATTTTAGGCTTTCGCTTGCGTCGCTATGATTCACACTTGCCTTGCGCGTGCGTCCCAATGAGAACCAGCCTTAAGGTGTACATTTAATATTCATTTGAAATATATTATATACTGTATAATGCGGTTCTTACCTCGATAGCCTGTGTCAACGACATCTGTAACAAGAGATAGAGTTCATTACATGTTAATAAGAGGTTGAGAACGTTTTTATTCACGCCTTTTCGTGTCATATCCCTAATAAGCGAGTCTGCGAGCGATTTATATGCAATAATTTGTTTATCTTACATTTTAGGTGAATAAGAAATGCCAGTCAACAGAATCGTGACATGTTATCGGTTTAAATTACGTATAAAAACGAATTGTTTTTATTCACGGCATTAACGCACACTGAAATCGACAGAAAATGTATAAAAAATTAAACAGAAAATCTCGGTTTAAATTACGTATAAAAAAGGAATTGTTTTTATTCACGGCTTTATCGCACACTGAAATCGACAGTAAATGTATAATAAATTAAACAGAAAATCATGTAAGTGTACGTGACTTATGATTGGTGAATTATTTACAATCTCTTATCTCACCGTTTCCATAATATTCTTTTCTAAAACCGTTTGTGCTGAAGCATCTTAGGGGAGATGCCACGATTTGTGTTTGTTATCGAGCGGATGAGATGGATTGCGAAATGGATAATTCACACTAGAGCGGATTTCACATGACTGTCGTGAAAACAATTGCAATTGAGCAATCACTAGCCAATCAGAATGGAGAGAAATCACTACTTGCTCCTAAATGGCTTTTTTCTCAGCCAATCACAAGCCGAACCAATTACTAAGTAATTATGCAATTGTATTTACTAAAGAATTTGATTGGCTGAGAAAAAACGAGTAGCCAATGAGAACGCAAAGCAATCGCAATTACATAAAAAGTGTTGACTGTCATGTGAAATCCGCTCTATGAGAAGTATTAGAGCGGATTTCAGATGACCGTCGTGTTTGCAATTGGTTTGCTTTCTCATTGGCTGCTTATTTCTATCAACCAATCAAATTGCGAACTAATTACAAGCAAGGAATTACTAGCCAATTGGTTCGGCTCCTGATTGGCTGGGCTGGAAACCATTCAGTAGTAAGTTGTAATTACTCTTGTTTCTGATTGGCTAGTGATTGCTCAATTGCGTTTACTTTCACGATGGTCATCTGAAACCTGCTCTAAAGTTGAATGTTATTTTGTTGTGTTACTCACCCTAGAACTTGTAATTGTGTTAGTAAAGGTAGTCGACACCTCATTCGACACCGACCCATCCGAGCCCACAGTCATGATGCTCAGCTGAATTGGGTAGCGCAAGTCAAGGTCGTCCACTAGAGCCTACAAACAAACAAAGGGTCAGCGGTACACAAGTAAAAAGTACATTAGATGCACCATATATGAAGTACCAAGCGGACAACATTTGTCAGTTTCTCTGCTTTCAGTTACACTCTTGGTCAAAGTGCAGCCGAATGTTATTGATTTTCTGACTTTACAATACGCAAAGCTTTGCTTGGCTTTGTACATTGTTGTAATAATCATATAAATTTGTATAGCGATATTTCTTTTAAAAAAACGATATGAAAATACAAAAATGTAAACATACACAAAAAAGTGAAATGTGAATAAAAATGATGACGATGCTGATGATTAAAAATCCGATAGCGCTTTACAACGTTTTACATCAAAAATATTAAAAAGTTTACAAAAAGTTTACAATTATAATTTCTGAGGAAGCGGAGATGTTATGTTGACATTTAGTATTGAAAAGGACCCAGTATATTGTTATTGGCAAACCTACCTTGGACATGAGCTGACTTTTGACTGCCATCTTGTGCTCGCCATTTACAGAAATCTGACGACAAAACAGAGCAGCATGAGGCTAATGCGAAGAAACATTTATTACGAGCACAGGATGTATAGATCTGAGCTCGAAATCCTCTCTACCTTGTACCCATTAATAGGTATGCCATTGTTCCGTCCGAACTCGTCCATGTCCGGTAGTGTCCAGCCCACTAGAAGCGCGTCCGAATTCACAGGACGCAAAACTTGCAGGCGTCCGGGAGGTGAAAGCGACCCTGTGAAGAAAATATCACGTTAGTGAGATCGAACTGAGTGGTTCAGCGCAGGTGAAAATGTTTCTCACCAAATGTTTCTCACCAAGCTATCTATTTATTTATTTATACACGGTAAACTCCTCAGCTCTATGGTGCGTCATGAATTGTTTGGTCTACAAACTACTAGCCAACGAAGGTTTCGTGGGTTTTCAGAGGTAAGAGAAAACCTGATTTTCAATGTTTTTTCGTGCGGAAAATTCGGCGAGGGCAAAAAAATCTCTTGTACGTTGCTCTGTCCTCTGAAACCCTGTGGAAAAGCTTCCTATGGAGGATACAATATATTTACGTCTGTTATTAAGCCCTTTGTCTCTGGATTACCTGATTTCATTCCAGGACTAGACTGTAGTGATTTGTTCTTTTGAGCCCGCGGTTTACTGACTCTCTGAGAAGCGGGTCGTTGCGCTTGCGCAGTAATCTGTGGTGGAGAGGTCAAGGCCGGCTGTGACGTAGTAGGGAGACCATTGCCATTCAGGATTGGTGAAGACAGCTGGTTAGCTTTTCAGGCGAGAGGTGCGCTTTGAAGATTGGCTTGACGTCGCAATCATAGCTGTCATAACCGGTTGAGCTACCTGTGTAATGGGGACAATGTTTCCTCCAGGGGAGGGGTAAGTGTGGTAGAGCCGAGGAGTACGTGGGGAGAGTGGCAAGGGAGATCGGCCTGTGTAGAGAGCATATTACGTGAGTTCAGTAATCTAGACTTTGTTAGCACAACACAAAGCTTTGCTGGTTTAAACTTGCATTTGATGCCGACAATAGCACAAGAAAACGCATGAACAACAGGAGTCTATTGCTAGGAGCCTCCATCTCCCTCACTTATGAGATAGCGCAATAAAATACAACTGCAGTACTACTAAGACAGAAATCTATTACGGGGAACCTTTATCTACCTCACCATGTCTATGCAAGATAACCCATCCTTTTTTATGGTAAAATCAGTTACCTTTCTTACAATTTTCTATGTCACAAAATGAAATACAAAAATTCGCGTAAAACAAATTAATTACAGTGAACGGTTAGCCTGCGGAAGCCGACACCACTTGGCGCTCGTCGACGAGCGCCAAGTGGTGTCGGCTTTCGCAGGCTAGTGAACGGTTTGAAAAAAAATTATTCTCTCTAGCACAAAAGGAAGATCTCATACATAAATAGTACTAGATGGAGTACATGTTCTCTTAGAAGAAGCGAATAAAAATGTGGGTCTACGCTTGGTCCTTGAGTTTGCAAATGAGACGAGGAAATATCAACTCAGATGAAGGAATGACATACAAGTCTTACCAGATCTCGGCACCTTGATGTTATCAAACATTCCGAGTATTTGCTCAGGGGCTTTGCTGTTCGGCTGGAAAGAGAATAGCGTGTGTAAGTGTCAGAGAGGTTTCTTGCGTTCTGATTTTCAATGAAAATTACTGAAACTTACTGATTGAAGAAAGGAAGATGATGACACCTCTTCAACACAGCTTGAGGGAACAAGACCAGTTTGACCTGAGAAAAAGAAAACTATTTATTAATCTGGTGCTGCAAAAAGAACGTGCATAGAGATCCGTTCGGGGCCCTTTGGAGCGTCGCCACAAACATCTTAAAGAGCCCTAGTCAGCCACTCCTTTGTTATTGTTTCATTGACAATTCGAATACGAGTTACGTGTAGTAATGTCAAAATAACCATCTACCAACAAAGTTTTTCTTCTTCATTTACCAAATTGAACCGAAAATATCGCACTGCATTCCCTAAATCAGCCGATGGAAATTGATGCTTTCTCTGACTCGGTATGTTGCTAGGATGACAAAATGGAGGCTGACAGAGACTCTTTAAAATGTTCGTTATGCTTGAGAACTATGGCACCCACTAAATGTAGCACGGTTAAAGTAATGCAGAATTCATAAACGATAAAGCAAATGCCCGCGGAGACAAAAAATATGCATCTTTTTAATATAAATAGGGCCTTGAGGGCTGTTTAGACTATAAAATGCCGGACAATAAAAGCCAATAAAGTGAAAATACTGCGCTGCATGCGTCTGCAGAAACGCCAAAGAGGTGATGTCGGATCCGTCAAGATAACGAGGTAGTTAGCATTGTGTTAATAGGGCATAGTTGTTACATACCGTCCATCTGTGCTCGATAATAACCATGAATGTCCATATCCCCCGTCACGGTCAGAATGTCCCCTTCTTTAGAGGCAGCTCCAGCTCAGGTCGGCCCGTGGTGCATTGTTGGTAGGGATTATAGTCACACAGCGCGACAAAACATTGCCTGTCCTGGGTGGGGTGTTGATTGGAGCTCAAGTGCGAGGACCCCCTGACATAGTGCTGTGACCGCTAGAAAGAGTGTCCGATGTAGAAGGCTGGAAAATATTAAAGCAGACGAGTTATTTCAAGAACAATCCGACTCATTGTATGACATGTCAGCATGTACTGTAATACCTTTATCACTTTTGATGGACTTCCTTTGGTAGCCTTCCGCGCGTCCCTAGGTACCACTGGGCTATCCTCGAGCTCCTCAATGTAGAGACTAGACACCAGTCCCCGCTCGCCGTTTAACTCGGCCTCGTGGTAGCCATTTATGTCCATTTCACTAAGAACTGTCACGTGATCTCCCTCTCTTAGGCGCAGCTCAAGCTCAGGGTGTCCTGATACGCTTGCTTTGTGAGGGTTGTAGTCAAACAGTGCCACGTAACGCCTGCCTGGTCTGAAGGGCGACCTACTGGACTGCTGAATAAGAGTACAACATATTTTTGCTAAGTAATCTTTTTAAAATTGATCCAGCTTGTAAACCATGAAGTTTAAAAACGTGACCGAAAACAACATTACTATTGATAACGATCGGATTGGGCGATCTTTTGAGATTATATCTACCACGAAATTCGATTGCTATAGCTTGTATAACAGGTCTGGAACAAAGATGTGATAATGACCATAGAGAAAAATGCCAAAAAAGGCCGCGCAAAGAAAAAAAAAAACTGGAAAAAACTCAAAAACTATAAAGTGTTACCTTAGTCGGACTTACCTCGACTTCCCATTAAGCTTAGCTTCGATCAGGTCCTGTCACGAAAAGTATTTGTAAGTAGAACACACAGTAGAACATACAGAAATGCGCGTGTGCGCAGTTTGTCGATTCTGGCTAGCAAAGTGAGGGGTACATGGTCAGTTACAGTTCCATAAAATGTTACCTCGGTCTTTCCCTGATATCTGTCAGAGTCTCGAGTTCCCGCAAACTTGACGTAGTTCTCCGGGCTGTAACCGTAGCTCCTGATCTTGGAAAGGTCGTCGAGCGTGGATGTGGCGATCGAGTGGCGAAGATCTTTGATCTCCTCGTTGAGCTTCTCGATGAAGTCATCTTTCTCCTTACACACCTTCTTCAGCAAAGATACTTTGCCCTGTTGGGTAGAGAGTAAGACGCGTCTGCATGAGTATCTGTACTTTATTAAATAAATCGTTTGATTCGCCAACAAATTTTACAGTAGAGGTGTACCGGACGCTTCACAGTATTAACAAACATGATTTTCAGTGTCGCGGCGAACAGAAACGAGGCGCGCGGTAAGGGAGGGGGAGTTGAAGAGAGGCCGTGAAGCTTGCTGTGGATCTACTTGTAACATCGCAGATCACTGACCTTTAGAGTTGGTATCTGCATTTCCAGGTCTTCCTTCTGTCTTGTCAGGTCAGCAACCTGCAGATACCGCACATAGTTTTACAAAATATCCCCAATACTTCAGGCATAAGAACATGCTTAGTTATTAGGAATAGGGACGTTAGAAGAGCATGTGCTGGTGGCAGGCAGGTGTACCCGTACATCACTCACCATTATTTGCAACAAAAAAATTGTCAAATGACGAAAATCGCGCAAATACGCGCAAGCCTTATTATCTCCCTTTACGTCCCTTCAATGCACCATGCACGACCTGCCCAAATAAACACCCGTACGATTTACGTTACCTTAAGTCGGAGAGTGTGGAATCCCTCCTCTAGCTTGATATGCTCTCTGGAATCAAGAAGGCATCATTCATGCCGCGGGGCAGAAGGTTAGGACAAGTGTCCCAGGATGAAAACAGCAATTGAAGATTGACAAATGGCCTTGATATCGCTTGCTCTGACACAAGCATATGTGCTAGCATAGAGCCTGTCAGATTGCGTTTGTTGTTGCTGTTTTAGAGTAATACTTATCGCTTGCTCTGACACAAGCATATGTGCTAGCATAGAGCCTGTCAGATTGCGTTTGTTGTTGCTGTTTGGACCAAGATGCTATGTAACTGTGAGGATGGGAATGTCGTGAAAACGTAAAATATCCCTGGAGAGTTCTTTCGGACCACTCACATGGTCGATACATGCGAAACTCTTGCAGAAATCCAGGTATATTTTACACGTTTCAGTTTTCTAGGTTTTACAAGGGCCAATAATTCAAAGGAAACTTTATACACAAACCCCTATTAACTTATAATATATACGAAGCTGGCAAAGCCTTTCCCCCATTAAAATAGATAAACATAACAATGCGGCTTAAGCAATACAATGAAGGGAACCATAACTGAAGCAAAATGATTTTTTGGGAAACAGAATGATATTAGAGAAGCACAAACAAATGTAAAATGAGATTACATTAACGAGATTACTTTAAAAAATAAACATGGCGACATGCAAGAAGTGAAAATTAAATTGATTATGCTTGTATTTTAAAGATCGCCCAGTTTATGTTTACTGACTGACAGATCTTTACCGTTTAACACAAGGAAATATTTTAACAGTAGCAAAGCGGGGAATCAAATTAACAGATCAATCACAGTTGCCATCAATGAATGCAGAACTTTTTTTATTCTACACTAAATTTCCATCCTGTTTGAGTAACTTACACGTACAGCATTTACATTTTAATACAAAAATAGCAATATAACCTCGAACCCTTCAGGTTGTTATCCATAATCTTTAACCAGATTTGTTGATCCAAGTTTATTTTTAACATTATAGCTCAGGTACAGTAAAAGACGAAAGACCTTCCGGCAGATTATAGTTACAGTAGTTTATAGGGAAGGGTAGAAGTATGTCTTGTTTAGTTTTACATCATATTATTCTTTTTTCCGACGTTTACTTCGCCGTAGACGGCCAAGCAAGGAGGATCGAGTTTTAGTTCGCTCAAGATTGTCTTGCTCAGTAGACGGAGGAGAACCAGGCTCATCAGCATGAGAGGTCGAGGGCCTGGGAAAGAGGTTTAGAAGGAAAATGTCTTGGTCACGTGGACAACACGTGGATAGACGAGTCAGTCACGTGAATGGCTCGTGAACACAAGTCGAAAGTCCGTAGTCCTGAGATTTTAGTGAAGCAGTAGGAAATTGTCTAAGGAGCCAATGAATTCGATCACGTGAGTAACGCCTGGTGGACACGTGTCCACAGGTCATTCACGTGCAAGAAACTCGTGTAAAGATGATTAAAGTCATTATTTACAAAATGAGATGAAATGGTAGGGGGGCTCGTTGAATTATATTTTGTAATGAAATTTATTTATTGTAAACGATTAGTGATCGTGTTGAATGGAAAGTGACAGGATGAAAGTCGAAAAAAAAAAAGAAACGTATTGATGACAGCAAGAAGCAGAACGATGTCATGCAGTACAGTATTAACTTAGACATGCATTTTACGACAATGACTTTAACTGCTTTTATGGTATTTATGCAAACACGTGCAGTACAAGTAAGAGCTCACGAGAAAAAGTGATGAGAGAAATTAGTCAATAGGAGACGAAAACAGAATGATTCGGTTAAGTCGTTTTGAAGAAGACAGTACGAAAGGAACAACATGATTTTTCTGGCGCACAAATGTCTGATTAAAGGTGATTACATCCCTATCATGGAGTGTGCCCGATTGAAATTCCACTGTGGTCATCATGCGCGTTGCTGCAAATAAACCCATAAACGGCAAACACGCGCCATATTAATCACACGTGAGTAACACTAAGGCCATGCTCGGCCCACGTGATTGCCATGCGATCATCACGCACCAATCACCCTGTGATTTATTCAAATGTTACACCCACAGCACGCATGCGCACTCACCTGTTCAGGTCCTGCAGCTCGGCGACTTTGCCCTCCAGTGATTTCCTCTCCTGAGTTAACTCGTGGAGGCGGCGCTGCAAGTCGGCATTCTCAGATTCTAACTTCTTGGCTTGTGCCTGGGCGAAGTTGCGCTCATGCTGAGCGTCCATCACTTTGTTCTGGCATTCCTTCATGGTTTGGTCGGCGTCACCCACCTGAAATCAATAAATGAGAGCATTGCTCCATAGTTTGCTATCACACGCAATAAAATTTGATCCTCATTGCTCCATCTGATGGAGGCCTGTGCAGACAATCTGAGCCGCCATTGTATAATGTATAAGTTACTAATTGCCGAGTAGGCCGGCTAGCTGGATGAAACGCCTATGAAGGATGCTTGGGCCATTCATAAGACTAGTTTTATCAAGGTTATCCGGCCGATTCCGCATCACATAATCTTTTCCTGACTAAGAGCACTGTGGATTATGACAACAACACACTTCACATTGCACAAAACTGTCGCGTCCTTCTCAGTATATCTACCTTAGCTCGCCAGTCCACGAGAGTTTTCTGCGCAGTAGCGTATCTCTGTTCCAGCTCATCCCTCTGCATTTCCATAATCTTGTTGTTTCTCAAAAAGTCATTCCTCTCCGTCTCCACCATACGGCCTTTGCGTAGAAGATCGTCACGCTGTTCCTCGACTTCTCGTAACTTACCAAGAACCGCGTCACGCTCTTGTTCAACTGATTCCATGTCTGCTAACTGGTTCTAAGAAACAGGGTAACGCAACGCATAAATGGTACGCGGGGGCTAGCGTCACGAATTTCAAATTAAGATGAAAAGTAGAATGCATGAACTTTGAGGACCAATAATAAAATAAGTTTTACCTGAAGGACGGAAATGTTATACTCCAGCTGTTTGAATTCCTTCTCGGATTTTTCCAGTTTTTTGACCTTAGAAACAGAATAAAAACGTCAGTATAAGTATGCCAGCATGTCAGTGGCACCTTGTATAAACTTGTAGCCAAACCCTCTAAAAAGGACACTGTTTGGACTTGTCGCAACTGTCCGCTTTAGGGAGGTACCCGTCTTATCTTGGTGCTCGTTTAGAGAGGATAGAATGACAATAATCAATGCCTCATGAGGATTCTCTCGGTAAATACCTTCTCAGCCAGTTCGGACTTCACTTTTTCAGACTCGGTAAACTTGGATTGTATGTCATTCAGTTTGGTGTCCGCGCCATAGAGATTTCGTGCCTGAGACTAAAACATAACAGAAAGCATGTCATGACATAAAACAGAGGCTGCCCTTTTTACAGGGAGCTTTACGTCCTGAATCATGGAGTCAAACATTCTAGGTTAGATTTTCAGGCATCCATTCTTGATAAGCCTGCTCATACATGGGGCGGGCGAGAAGCATCCCTTTTCCTTGAGAACATTCATTCAAAAATTCCACTCTCCAAAATGAATTCATTGTGATCATATTTCATGCTTTTCGGTTTTGCCTTTGTGTGCAAATTGAAAAGTATGGGACCTTACACACTCATCTCTTTAAATCACCAGAGAATACGAGGGCCAGATTGTAGGACTTTTCTCTTCTGCCCATAAAAGCTTTTCTTAAGAAGTTCAATAGTCACCAATACCTGAAGATTGAGGTAAGACGACTCTATTCTTTTCCTTTGACGTTCTGAATTATTAGCTTCGGCTTTCCACTGCTCAACCTGAAAGACAGATGACAGAGCTCCATAAGAGTGTAAGAAGTTCTTACACAAGGAAACGAAACAGCGTCACAGATCACGACAGATTAACATAGTCACGTGACAGTCAACCCCAGTTCCAGTCGTTCCTCGTCGTTATCGTATTATCGTTCTTGGGTGGCGGTGACATAACAATTTGACACAGGGAACCCGTCCAAAATATCAGGCACAAGATTGGTGACACTCAACTACGCGGTGCGAATAAACATATTGTCCACGATAATCAAATCGGAGAGTTCATTCAGGCTCGTTTCAGGCCTTCACTCTTACCTCGTACGTTTTACGATTGATCTCGCCAATCTAAGGGAGAAAAAAGGACATTTAAAGATACGACAGAACAGTTAAGCATTGAAAAAACGGTCACTGAAAATGGGTTAATTGCTCCCAGTAAGGATTTACGGTTGGGCTCATTAAAGAGCCCTAGTCAGCCACTCCTTTGTTATTGTTTTCAGTCGACATCAGACAACAAATTACGTGTAGAAACCTTTAAATAGTCTTCTCAAAATGAAGTTTTATTATTCATTTATCGAATTCAATCGCAAATATTGTACTACATTCCCTAATTAAGCCGATGGAAATGGATGCTTTCTCTGTCTCGGTATGTTGCTAGGCTGACAAAATGGAGGCTGACAGAGGCTCTTTAACTAAAACGACTCGACAGATTAGAATGGACCTCAGAGAGAAAAAGAGTGATGGGGAGGACACTGGCGACAATGAGAGCTTTACTTTAGAGCAATCACTTGGGCAACTCTATAATCTTAAAAAAAAGTTGAATGTTCCATTTACCTTTGACAATAGATCCCTTTGCTGCTTTTGGTTCTGCGATGGAAGAATTGAAATCAGTACAAGGGTTTTAAAATACGATTGCGCTAACGGAATAGCCAGTAATGAAATACTAGAGAACTTTGATAACTACCCTACCTCTTGCTTGAGGAATGCAATGTCATCCTCCTGAAAAAATAAAACAACGAAAATATATATTTATAAATTTTAATTTTAATTTTAAAAAAACTTGGTGGTGAGTTCCAACACCATACTGATTGTTCGAGCAGCATTGCAACCTGGAGCATACTTGAGAATGCGTACCAGTGCGATTGCAAACACATCTATTGAAAACCCCGAAAAAAGAAGTCAGAAAAATGTACACTCTTCTTCATTTAGTGGACAAATGCACGATACAAAGGAACGTGATATACTTACCAGGATTTTTACCTCCCGACTCCTACGTTCAAGCTGCGAAACACACAAAAATACAGCGTTAAAAAGCGTGTTTGATAGGGCTGACCAATAAAGATTGAATTTGTAATGGTGTGGGAAGGATGAGTGTAAATTTGACGGTACTAACCAATGCTTGGCTCTCAAGCTCAGCAGCTTCAGACTGAAAGAAAGAACGAAACACGACCACATTACCACAAAACCACAAACAACAATAACACAAATCCAAGGTTAGAAACTGCAGATACAGATTACACGTGACGCCCAAGGACTTGTGAACTATAGAGGTGGGGTTAATAATATCATGGATTTAGAGTGGGGTTCCGAGGAATTTAAATTTCCCATCCAGAGGCATCTTTACATAAGAAACTTGGCTCGAACATTCAAAATCAAAATCAGAGTTCTTGGTTCGCTCGGATTGTACAAGATGGATCTAAGTTCATTGCTGTGTACTCACAGTTCGAAGAAGGAACAAAAAACCACGACATTGCTTTATTTTGGGGGTACGGAGTGGAGAGACTACTATGGAGGGAGAGGTTGTGGATTTTCTGCCGACTATTGCTATAGAGGCCCTATACTCACCTTCATGGTCTTGAGAACATTGTCCTTGTTCTGCGTAGGAAAAACGTGTAAAAAATTAGTCAATTGTGACATGTCAATTTCCGCCATCTTGTATTTTACCCAAGGTTGAGCAAAGGAGGTTGAGCAAACCCCTTATGACACCCGCTGATTATCATGTATAATTTGCCAAACATTTACTAGTGTTTAGAATTGTAGGACCTGCTATTCAGTCATATAATGCAAATGAGAAAATAAGAGAAGCTTTTGCCGTTTGTCTGAACCTATAATCCTACCATAAACAGTCCAAACCCCATATAAAGATTATAAGCATTATTTCTACTATATACGCAATACTCGTTAAGAATTGACTTGTTTATGATTAAGTAGCTAGGTTCAAGCGATACCAAGTAGCTCCCTTAAACCTTAGTACTCTAGTTAACAAAAAATCATGTCTATTTGTATTTTACAATCGTATTTGCTAAGAATTGCAAGATTACATTAGCAGGTGGGAAAGGGTACTAAATAAGCACGCACGACTCGATATAGAATTAAAACATCGCCCATGACGAAACAACCTCAAGGCGAAAGATTTATCCTCAGTACCAGCACTGGTGTCGGGAAGGCTCGTTTGGTCCATTTACTTGGCAGACGATAAATAAAAACAATTGAGAAGATAAAATTTGAACGATTTGCAATAACCGTCGCAATCGAATAATTCTCAAGGCCTTAGCCAATGCTTCGGTAAACTATGAGTCAAAAGTGAAGAAAAGGACGAGGTGCTGCTAAAAAGGAAAAGGAAAGTTTTTCATAGTCGTCTGGCACGTGAGTGACAAAATATGGGGCCGTAAAATTGGAGCTTGCTGACTTACTTGCTCTTCTGTAAGCTGTTGTATTTCTATGCTACAAATAGGACATTCAGGATATTTGCTACAAACAGGCCACTCAATGAGTTTGTCAGTCGGTTTCTTTACTCGTTTGCCGTTATTCAGTGTTATACCAGGCAAGTTGGCGAGCTCAACAAAGCTCTTTTCAAGGCCATCTATTAAATTAACTTGCACGAATTTATCTCGAGGATGGGAAGATGGAATGCCAAGGTTTTGGAAGTAGTGTAAATCAGAAGGACGTTTATGTTCACGACCATCAACTGTGTTGTCTCTTTGTAAAACTTCGCCATCATTCAAATGCTCTGATTCTCTCTTCTCCTTCACACACAGAGTTAGCAAACCGTTTGGCTCGTGAATTTCTTTGTTAATATCAGGAGACGCTTCGCCATGAATACCGTTTTGGCTTCCACTAGCGTACGGTTTTCCAAGTTGTTCATTTTTATCAGATGTCATTCTATTGCCCTTATATATGGCTAGCAAACCAGTATTTTCGCGAATGTCTCCATCTCCGTTGTTTTCTAAAATTCCATCACCTGTTGCTAGAACCATACTACTTTCTGAGCGGGGTAGTTGCGGAAGTTTTCGCATTGTGGCATCCATCCCATCAAATTCCATTTCCGTTCCAATTCCTTCTTTCTTATTTTCTTTTTCTTCCATCTTAATCAAACCGATTTTCTAATCAGGCTTTTTACTGCCACGCTAAAGTCATTATCGTACTCCATTATGAGCATGTTTGCCACACAACACCATGCTAAATGCCAGCTTGCATCAGAATGCGTGTATTAATACAACGGCGTGTTTGTGTTTGGCAATTACCCATATTATTTGCAATATAATTTGACATGTTATGAATTGAAATTTAAGTTATTCTAAATATGAGATAAATGGTTGTAAAAAGAGGCTGTTAAAGCTATAGGTCTCTTAGCTCTTCTTTCTCAAATCGACGCCGCTTTTTTAGTTTATTACCGTTTTCTGTCGGACTATAAATGTCTATAAAGGTCTGGAAATCTGCATAGCACAATTCATTTCTCGAAAGGAGATCGGCTACAATTAATTATGTACCTGCTAACTACTCGGGAATATTTCTTTATAGGGAACATTGCCAACACTTTGAGTGTGATATTGCAAATTGACGGCGACGCCCCCAATTTTCTCAAAACACAGGGATCGATTCAGACCCTCGACCGGTCGCGCTGTTTAGTGGCAAATAGACAGACAGACAAACGGATCGATGGACGACAGAGACAGATACACAGACAGACAAACGGATCGATGGAGGACAGAGACAGATACACAGACAGACAAACGGATCGATGGAGGACAGAGACAGATACACAGACAGACAAACGGATCGATGGAGGACAGAGACAGATACACAGACAGACAAACGGATCGATGGAGGACAGAGACAGATACACAGACAGACAAACGGATCGATGGAGGACAGAGACAGATACACAGACAGACAAACGGATCGATGGAGGACAGAGACAGATACACAGACAGACAAACGGATCGATGGAGGACAGAGACAGATACACAGACAGACAAACGGATCGATGGAGGACAGAGACAGATACACAGACAGACAAACGGATCGATGGAGGACAGAGACAGATACACAGACAGACAAACGGATCGATGGAGGACAGAGACAGATACACAGACAGACAAACGGATCGATGGAGGACAGAGACAGATAAAACACAGACAAACGGATCGATGGAGGACAGAGACAGATACACACACAGACAAACGGATCGATGGAGGACAGAGACAGATACACACACAGACAAACGGATCGATGGAGGACAGAGACAGATACACAGACAGACAAACGGATCGATGGAGGACAGAGACAGATACACAGAC
Organism: Scolanthus callimorphus; assembly: GCA_033964015.1. NCBI lineage: Eukaryota > Metazoa > Cnidaria > Anthozoa > Actiniaria > Edwardsiidae > Scolanthus > Scolanthus callimorphus. The sequence continues at coordinate 1,797,327 of CM066916.1, forward strand.
AGACAAACGGATCGATGGAGGACAGAGACAGATACACAGACAGACAAACGGATCGATGGAGGACAGAGACAGATACACAGACAGACAAACGGATCGATGGAGGACAGAGACAGATACACAGACAGACAAACGGATCGATGGAGGACAGAGACAGATACACAGACAGACAAACGGATCGATGGAGGACAGAGACAGATACACAGACAGACAAACGGATCGATGGAGGACAGAGACAGATACACAGACAGACAAACGGATCGATGGAGGACAGAGACAGATACACAGACAGACAAACGGATCGATGGAGGACAGAGACAGATACACAGACAGACAAACGGATCGATGGAGGACAGAGACAGATACACAGACAGACAAACGGATCGATGGAGGACAGAGACAGATAAACACACAGACAAACGGATCGATGGAGGACAGAGACAGATAAACACACAGACAAACGGATCGATGGAGGACAGAGACAGATACACACACAGACAAACGGATCGATGGAGGACAGAGACAGATACACAGACAGACAAACGGATCGATGGAGGACAGAGACAGATACACAGACAGACAAACGGATCGATGGAGGACAGAGACAGATAAACACACAGACAAACGGATCGATGGAGGACAGAGACAGATAAACACACAGACAAACCGACTTATAAAGGAAAGAGGGAAAGGCAGATGGGCGAAGGAGAAATCTTTACCTTGAGTTGTCTCTCTAGGAATCGGATCTTCTCATTCAAAGCGTCAATCTCTCCCTGATTGATGGCGGACGCCTTACACCGGACAGATCCCAGGGCAGGTAGTAAATCACTGTCGTCATCTAATGACCCGCTCCTCTGACTGACAGGGGTCCTCATCCCCCTGGGATCGGACCACGCCTTAATCCCGGCATCTTAGGCTTCGGGAGAGTGGGGGGTGGCGCTCGCTTTGGTGTGTCAGAGAATCTTTTGATGTCAGTCTGTGATGCTTGGGTAGGCTGTGGACGGCCCGCTTCCGACCCTACTGAGGGAGCCCTTGTAGGCGCAACCCCTACTAAATGAGGTTCCTGCGCACGCTGATCATGTCCTCTGGTTGAATAACTACCTCTGTAGGCAGTCCATGTGGGAAGGTCTTATTACCGCGCTGTTTGGACTGCGCGCGCAGGGTTTTCGAGTCACGCAAAGGTGACGTATCACTCTGTTTCAGCATTTCTTCAAGCTCGTCTTCCATATCAGGCATGTCTGGCGGTGCCCCTGTAGGGAGGGGTGGGGGTGGGGACGTAGGGGGAGGGGGAGGGGGTGGAGGGGATCCTTCTACCCCAAAGTCATCTTCCACTGACTCCATATCCAGCTCCCGTAACTGCCTCTCGAGTTCCGCCGTCTCTACACTCCGATCAGCCGCGGTGGTTCGCATCAGGGGCTCCTCTATCATGTCTCTTCTCAGTGCAGAAGTTTTCACTGCTTCTTTCCTGCCAGCGAAATAAAACACTGACTCCAAATCTCGTCTAGCGGTAGTTCTCTTGCCGGCTAGCGGCTCGTCCACATGTAGCAACTCCTCTCCAAGCTGAGTACTCCAGTCTGCCGCGCTTTGGGCCGGCTCACGTCGGACTGATTTGATTGGTTCCTCAACTGAGTCACGTGATGCACTGTCAGGAGAGGCACAGGGGCGTCTGCCGTCAGGATGACGCGCCGATCTAAGTGCGTCTGCAAGAGCTTCGTCTGACGCACGGCGGGCAAAAGATGGCGTCGCAGCAGCCAACTGGAAAATAACAAACAAAACGTCAAGAATAAAATAACAAACAAAACGTCAAGAATAAAATAACAAACAAAACGTCAAGAATAAAATAACAAACAAAACGTCAAGAATAAAATAACAAACAAAACGTCAAGAATAAAATAACAAACAAAACGTCAAGAATAAAATAACAAACAAAACGTCAAGAATAAAATAACAAACAAAACGTCAAGAATAAAATAACAAACAAAACGTCAAGAATAAAATAACAAACAAAACGTCAAGAATAAAATAACAAACAAAACGTCAAGAATAAAATAAATATTACGACCATTATGACTCCAAAATTAAAAATTCCATAATTTGTTCACACTATACTAGAGGAAATACGAGTATGCCTGGAAATTACGCATCAAAAATAAACAAGGACGAAAATAAAAAATGGAATTGTTTTCCTGTGGCAATCACAAAATCAGTCATTGTTTACAAACTTAACCCCAGTATTTGATTAACAAAATGAAGCGAAAACATTGCAATGTCTCCGCTAAATGAACCGATGGGTATTTTCTGCCCGCACACACACAATAATCTAGGCCTGTCTGGATCTACATGTTTGCTGCACAGAGATTCAGAGAAGCGATCTTTTTTCATCTGATTTCGAGGTAATATTACGACTGGATGTGGCCAAACAAATTAACTTTGTTTTAGAATTGAATGATTTATTAATTCAATGAAATTATTTTATAAACACTAGGAAAGCGCTTAGGCCTACGGCAAACACCGAACTTCAGCCGCTTTCATTATACTTTATAATCAAGAAAGTTCTATTGTTTTGTATTAGAACGGCGCGAGTCTGGCACGGCGTTTGCCGTAGGCCTTAAACATCCCAGTGTTGTGTTTAGTCGATCAAAAAGTGAAAATGGGGTGGCATTTAGAAGGTGTTAGAGAAGAGAGATGTCAATAGCAAGGTCATCATTTCATGACACCCTATAAATAGATGAACAATTACTATCAAGCCGGGATGATCTAAGAACTAAAACATCTAATAATATTCGAAACTAATATACAGCAAAACATTACAGCAGTAGTTTAGTACAATCTAGCAGTAGTCAGAGTAGCAGTATGTTTATATTAAAAACTATATCCACAAGCACAGTGAAACGATTGCATCTCAGCATGGCACCTCCGCGTGGGCTAAACTCAGGCTTCAAGAAAGTAATTTAATTTTTCTCACGAAATTCCGTAGCAGCAAAGAGTCGAAAAAGTGCTAATTTCACTTAAAAAAGGTTTTAAAAATATACCACATAGCTTTAATCAAAGTACTCTTTCTACAATCGATTTCTACCAAGCAACCGACATTGATCACGCTTTCCCTCGAGTAGCAAACTTAAACTTTTCAGGATTACGGGTGTCGTTCCTGGTGAAGCGAAAGTTCTCAATAAACCATAAAAGTGGCAATATGTTGAAGTATACGGTCTAGTCAGTAGTAATGGACCGATCAACGGCTTAAATAATGGTATGAGCTGTAGTAAATCGAATAATGCACGGTGGATGTTATAAACCCTATAAAGCACTCCTGATTTCGCAAAGCTTGTTTCATTTGCCGCATTTCAAGGCAGCAAAACATGTTAAAATGTATAAACAGAGTCAGACTAAAACAAGAACTTGATCTTGGTAAAGTTTGCATGTAGAATTCGTTGTACAGAAAGTATTGTCTATAAACAACACAACAAATTGTACAACACAATATGCCGATATGTTTTTAGAATTTGGGACAAGAAGTACATTATTTCAAATAACATAACTTACCGAGCGAACAGCACCCCTATATTGAGACTTTTCTAATCAAATATCAAGTTTTATCGGCGAAAACCGCTCGTGGTAGCGACCGAAGCTCATTTGCAGGTCCGGTTGACTTGTGATCGATAACCAGATAACGAATTTGCATATTCATAACAAGGGGATCTAATCTATGCGTTGTTTTGATTGCAAGCGCGCGCAGGGATTTGCTGGATTTAGAACATGACAGCAGAACATACGACCGAGCTACAGAAGATGGTATTTGTAAGATGCAAGCATAGAGTGTTGGTTGTCCATCTAAGCCTGATAATAAACGTTTTAGCTACTGACTTGCAATCACATACTTTCGTTTTGAAGGTCTGCGCAAAACAGCAAAGCAAGCGACATATTGAAATGCCGAAAAAGCAAAAACAACAAGAATAAAAAGTCAGAAGTTAAATCTGAAATAATAACATTAAATAGAATAAAGGCTTTTTTTGTTGAATGCTCTTCTTAAAAAAATATCTTATGAATTTTCAAAAAACAGTGAAAACAAACACAAAAGAAAACTTTGCAATCAAATATTCCGGATAGTTTCCATTTTTAAATCAAAGATCCTTTATCTTCATCTAAAAAACCTTCACGCAGTGAATTCAGATGAATTATGCAGCTAGCGTATAAGCAATTTACATTTATTGTTCCGTAAAGAAGGGCAGAGGAAAAGTAGGTTTTTCTTTTTTATGAAAAACGGTAAACAAGCTCTTTGAGTTTCCATCAAACAGACTTTTTCAGAAGAAAAATGGATGAGGTGCCGGAAACGTTTGTTTAGTTAGAGACAATTCTTCCGTTTCTGTCAAATCCAATAATTCGCTTATAGCTCTTCAACAGGGACAAACATTCGATGTAATAAAGGTAGACAAGTAGAGGCCAGAATACCAAGGGATTGACGAACTAAAAAATCATCGGAGACCATTGCTAAGATGGCTGAAGTGAAGCCAAGAAATGTATGCTTATTGTCAGAATTTATTGTTTTATAACTGGCAGGTGCAGGAAGTTCGGTGACAGGAGAGAATCCGGCAAGAAAATGTGTCGTGATGATTAGCAAATCGCGTACAATGGCCAATCGGGGGCCAATCCAAGGGAGTAGAATCTCCATGAATAACTAATGCACTAAGTTCGCCTGAAGTCTGTGTATGCTAAATGCCGATCGATAAGCACAATAAAGTATACAATTAATTTGAAACAAATTTGTAGCTGTAACAGAAATCGCGGATTTATTGCGTGACACAGTGCCACGCCGAAAAAAAAAAAGAAATCTGCACACAAGAATACAGAACTATTCAAAATATAAATACAGGCAGCACGAATTGCGAGATGAAAAAAAAATTATATTGCATTCAAGGATACTAAATTTTCGATCAAAGTGGCCAAGTACTTTATTTTGCCTTGAGAAGTAAAAAGTTAATGAGAAATTCGCGAAATGCGCCGATGTGACCTCTAGTTAAATAAACTAGAAGTCAATATCAAGATTATAATTTTATGAGAGTTTGAGCCCGAGAATAAGCCATTTGATTGCATTGGAAGCCATTTCAGAGTTGCACTAAGAAGCGATGGTCTTGAAGCAATCTCAAGAACCTTCACGCGAAGCTAAACAGTTCTTATGTAAACTTTACCTTCAATCTTCGCAAGTCCATGAGCTCCTCGTACAACTCCCGATTCTCGGCCTTCAGTTTTTCAAGTTCCTTTGAAATCACAAGAACAAATTATAGATGGACAATTTATAGGTGATCGAGACATCAGGGTTCCCCGCTAAAGAGTGTAACATAAACGAGTATTGTTTTATTTCGCGACCAGGCAGGTGTGCGCTATATCTACATCATCAATGATGGATTTCTAACTTGCTTAAAATGCAAAGGGAACTGTTCTCTGCAGGCATCGATAAGACAGACTCAAGATTCCAATTGGTTGATTTGGAATTTCGCAGCAAAACGGGGGAGGGGTTACTGCATAAGGTCACTAAAAACGCAGAGAACTGGAACGGGGACAGGGTACTTTATTCTCAGGCCCCCAAAGGAGGGTGGGGTGGGGGCTGTCTTGGAGCCCACAATGATTTTGATCTATGGCCCTGGGAAAACCGGCACTGAAGCCCGGAACGTCCTCCTTGACTTGCCTGACTAATTCCTAGTTCTGATAGTTTAGCTCTCGCTTTTTGTTTTAGCTTACTCTGCAAAAAGCCTTGGGGCAAAGTCACACAGCTTTACGCAATTGATCAGAATAAGAAAACACTACTTTTCTCGTGTGCTTTTCCATGGATGAGTTGATAAACGGAAGTCATTCTACATGATTTTTATTTACAAAATGTTGTGACAAGAAATGAGCCCTCGAGCTCAAAAAAGATTGGATGCGAATCTGAATACGCAATTTTCGGAGGGCAACACACACAACAACACACTGTTGTTTCATCTCCACGATGGTCACGCTCATGGACCGTTTGAGTGATTGACTGCAAGACTGCTATTAGTTTCTGCTACAAAGTAGTAGCCTGCTAACAGGCGTTAGATGGTGTTTTATCGCGAAAACCCCCGCAGTTATTGATGGTTTGTCACATAAATACAAGATGGCGCACACGATCATGAACGCCGGGTTTTCGAAAATAAAAACACAATCTAGCTGGGAAAGCCAGTGGAAAAGCTGAATTTCCCATGGTAGAAGAATGGGAAGTGGGAAGAATTCCGAACACTTCCCATTGTATGTTTGTTTGTTTTATTAGTTTTGCCACCCATATAGATATAATATAAGTTTTACAATACGAAAAGATAGGAAACAAAATTACATTAATTTTAAAAATAATAATTTGAAAAGAAAAGTACAATTTGTTGAATATAAAAACATTACATATATGTTGATTATCATTTTTTGTTTAGCAAAAAGATTGGAAAACAAAAATTACAGTAATTTGATAATGCGTGCGTGTTTGCCTTGGGAAATTCAGCGTTTCCATGGATGGGTTTCTGCAGAAACTACCTGTGCAAGCTGACTTCTTGGCGATGCGCGCACGTGTGGTCCTCACCTTTTTGATGTGTTCGGGTACAGATCCGTCATGTGACAACTCGATCAGCTTAAGTAACTCCCCGGTAGTTTGGATCTCTTGATTCACCCCGGGACCCGCGCCAGCTTGCGTACCCTGGTCAGTCTGCAATACAACAAATAACCCGGTACAGGCAGGATTGGAAAAGGGAAAAAGGCAATAGTTATTTTTTATTCACATCAATAGTCTAGTCTTGCATTACAGAATATTGCAGTTTTAGCACTCGTAATTGTTAAATGTCGTTAATTTTTAGGCAAGACTAGCTGTTCTTGGGCACCAGAGTCTACGGCTTTATCGCCACGAATAGGCAGGGCTCACTATTCGCTTAGCGATTGAAGCTCTGTGTCCAGTTTATAGAACGGATTTCACATGACTGTCGTGATTAATTCGCAATTACTTTGTAATTACTCCTATAGGTTTTGTTCAGAATTGGGACCCAGAATTGGTGTAATTACTTTGGAATTGGTTTCACGACAGTCATGTGAAAAACAGTCTATTGCGTGTTTTACTGAGTAGCACATTTTAGTGAGTATTTTAACTATATTACTGAGTAAGCGGAGTTAATAGCAAGCACAGAGGAAGGGCAGGAACATACAATTGTTTTTCCTTTTTCTTCCTGTACTATGTGCTTGCTAAATGTAACGATTGGTATACATTTCAGGTTTATAAATATTTATCCACGTCAGTTTAAACTCGCATTTTTAGTTTAGTTTTAAGTCGTCTGATTTTCCTTCAAACCGATTTTCGAATTACTTTTTATTATCGACTGGTTATTTCAGATTTATAGCTGAGTGCTCTGTTTTAAAAAGGGCTGTTACCTGCATATATTCGGCTAGAAGGCGACGGAAGGAATCTGTTATTTCAGATTTATAGCTGAGTGCTCTGTTTTAACAAGGGCTATTACCTGCATATACTCGGCTAAAAGGCGACGGAAGGAATCTGTGGAGCGTGCGCTGTCTAATGGTGACGTCACACCACTACTCTCTCTACCCCCCACAGACATGAGGCTTTCCAAGTCCGAGTCAGTTAGACCCAGGCCTAGCTCGTGCACCAGTAAAAGGCGGGTCTAGAGAATGAATACGTTATTGTAACTGGACGTTTAGAGGTTTATAAAGTTTAGAGGTTTAGAACTTCATTGCAAAGTTCAGTAAAATATTTATAGATTATTTAGAACCCTGAGAAATGGTGTTTAAAGTATTTTAAGATTTAAGTATTTTAAAATATTTGGCAATAACAGCAATTGTTTTAAGAAAGTTATAGACAACGTGAAATGTTTGCCTGTTGAATTTGTTTTCTTTTGTCGCTTTAAGCCCTGGCTAAACTAGGATACATGTAGCGCGTAATCTTGTAGCCGGACACATGTTTCCTTCATGTTTCCCAGTTTAGCCACGCGAGAAACATTGTTGCTCGCGACAAATTTTGTGGCCGGGGCACAAAGAAATGTTTCTTCGCCAGACAACAAACATTTTATGTGTCCGAGACACATGCGTGCGATGTTTCCTAGTTTAGCCACTCGGGGAACCATGCAGGATACAAATGTTGCGCGCTACGTGTGTAGAAGAAACAATGGCGGATGACTGACCTTGCCTAGGAGTTCGGCATCAGCCGCTGACCGGTTTTCACGCGTTGCACCCTTAGTGGCCTCTTCGCCCTAAAAACGAAGTTGAAAAGCCGCGCATCAAACTTGCGCATAAATTACCATCCAGCATTTAGCACACCAAACTAATCTGGGTTAGAAGTTCATCAGTATCAATTGAAATAAACGAGCTGTCTCTATCAGTTTGCATTTTAGACGTCTCCCCTGATAGGAAGCCCGACTTTGCATGCATGGTGGACGTTCCTTAAGAGCCCGTGTCAGCCACTCCTTTGTTAATGTTTTCGTCCAATTTTAGAAGACGAAATACGTGTAGAAATCTCTTAATAAACATCTAAAAACAAAGTTTCAGATTTGATTTACCCAAATTAATCGAGAAAATCAGCCGATGGAAATGGATGCTTTCTCCGACTTGGTATTTTGCTATGCTCTCAAAATGCTCTTGTGGGTGTATGCATACCTCTTTTTGCTCCAGTTGCTCAATTTTCGCCTTCAGTTGCAGATTCCACTCATGAAGACCTTCCATTTTCTGAACAACAAAACATTTTTGTAACCGTTACCAATCTAGCAGACGAACGGGGTAAAATAGTTCAACAAAACTGAGCAGTCGATGTTCAACGAGAGTTAGGAGGAATGCGAATAAAAATGGAGCAATGTTGCACTTCTATAAAAAAGGCAATGAAGATCCACACACACCTGACGCATAGTAGCGGTATCGGTTATTGCCTAGTGGTAACCTTAGTTCTTGATTCTGAAACCACTAATAAGCACTTTAGCGCATTACGTTGGTCTGGCATGGAATTATACTAGTCTAAAATGGACATGAGCTGTATTCAATCTGTGGAGCTGGATTCCTCTATACCACGCACTTATGAATAATTGACGAGCAGACAGGTCCCGCATCAATTAAGCACTCCTCTCCACAGTCAGAAATAAAAAATCAAAACTCGTGAAGGCATATTGTATTGGTTTAGAATCCATAATTGGATTATTTCGCGGGACTAAAAACGGAATATGAACAAAAATCTTAATGTCACTATGAAATATGACACAAAGATAGACATAAAAGCTTAGTCGAAGTGAATTTGTTCATAATATTTACAAGACTTACTTGCTCTGCCTCTTTGAGTTGTTCAACTTTGCGTTTGAGCATTTCCATTTCAGCTTCCGATAAATCTCCTTTCTGTCAATAAAAGAACACCAAACTAGCTTAGTATCTACTTTAATGAGTGGATAGATGATCATTCTAAGATTTTCATTAAAAAAATAGTGCACTTCAGTTCCAAAGTAAAACAAATTACAAAGCTAAACTAGAAGCTCCGGGTAAATAAATACTTACTACTTCATGAGTCTTTAGATATTCAACCATACTTGAAAGGTTAAAAAATATAGGCGAATTCGTATCAATCTCCTTCTCTTTTTCCATATTGGGAAGTTAACAATCCAGTTTTGTGAGACGAATATTGTTTCCCAAGCTACAAGAACGTCTATACCGAATGTTCAGCCTGAAAATTCATAGCCGCTTACATTTTTAAAACCTTCACGATATCCCAACCGCCATTTTTTCGTTTCATGTTCCCACTATTTCCCTCTGCATTCAGTTTGGAGATTGATTACTATTTTAGTCATATTTCCAATGGGCACAACACAAAGCGGATAAATGATACAATATGGAGACATCCGGGGCTACCAAAACAAGTGAAATGCAAATGAGGGGAAAACTGTGCATAAATTAGAATGTGGTTTGTGAGCAATCGTGTTGAATTTTAATTAAAACATTTCAGCATTATAGAACCTAATAGAAAATGGCATCTTAGCCTGAAAAGGCATTGCGATATATCGGGAAAGCTAAAACCTACTTATGTCCATATGTACTTGCTTATGTCTTTCCGTGATAATCATTCGCGAGGGTATTGCTTTATATTCTATACCTAACAATTACTGATGAGAAACAAATCTGCTCATTTCTAAATATATAAACGGTTGAGGATCGGGTTGGGGTAAAACAAGACATTATAAGTAAAGTAACATACGCCGTGACCAGCTTGCGAATAAGATGCTGGAAAAAGATATTTCTAAAAAAAGGACAAATGCATCGTGGTCAATGAGAAGTTAGACAAAAATGTAAACAAAGTTAGCTCCTGCTGAACAGTATAGTTTCAACAAAATGGGAGCTTAAAGGCTGGTTTCCATATAGTCGTATCTGCCGTATCTGTCTCATCAGTCGACCGTGAAACAATGGAAATTGGAATTATTCTTTTGTTTCACGGTTGACTGATGAGGCAGATACGACAGATAAGACTATTTCAAATACTCATTAATTATTCATGACCTAATTAGCCAACCAGAGCTCTCATTTTGCACCACGTGCAGTACCTTGAAATCCCAGGAAGATACTGCAAGTGGGACTTGAAAACTTCTCAAGGTCCAAGGACCTTTGAACTATGAATATTCATAGTTCAAAGGTCCTTGGATCTAGAAATTTTTTCTAGATCCAAGGACCTTTGAACTATGAATATTCATAATTTCAAGGTCCTCACCCTCGAAAATTTTTTCTACTAGTCAGTCTTTGCGCCGTGCAAAGGCAGACAGTAGGAACCACTCCGTGAGAAGACAAAAGTCTCCTCTCTCGGAGAAGTCAGTACAAAGAATTTTGGTTCGAGACTATATGCTTGTGCCTTGCCAACCTCCATGTGGGACAGGCTTTATGGAAACACTCTTGATCTTTTCACTTCTGCGCATGACTAGTGACGCAATCCAAGTTCATAATTTTTTTTTGTACCAGTCAGTCTACGCCGTACAAAGGCAGACTGTAGGAACGTTCCGTGAGAAGACACAGATCTCCTCTCTCGGAAATCTAGAATAGAAAGGATCTTGTTCAGTTTGTTCCAGACTATATGCATGTGCGCCGCCAACTTTCATGTGGGACAGGCTTACTGGAAACAATCTTGACCTTTTCAATTGTGCGCATGACTAGTGACGTAATTCAAGTTTCACAAGTAAAATATGATTATATTGATAAATCCTGTTTGGGTAGGGTAGAGTGGGGTTGGTGATTTAAGATTATGTCACAGGCTGAGTATTTCAAATGACCAAGGAATTAAAAAATAACTAAATGGAGATGTTTCAACATTGATCGTTTTCCCTCTGTGTTGGCTAATTAGGTAATGAATAATTATTGAGTATTTGAAGTAATTCAAAAGCCTCCTATTCGGACTTGACGGGATTTCAAAGCCCACGCAATTAGTTCCAGTCCTCGGCTTCGCCTCGGACTGGAACTAATTGCGCGGACTATGAAATCCCGTCAAGTCCTCATAGTCGGCTTTTAAATATTACATGGAAACCAGCCTTAAGAGGGCTGAACTCGTACCTCTCCTTCGGTGCCTCGCATTCGTCCTCGTAACTGGTTTTCCAGATCCTGGATGCGAGCTCTGAAGTATCATTCTCGTGAACTAACTCTTCCATGGTCTGCAATGAAAAACATACATTACTTTCCTTTGCTACACGAAATCAACCATTCGTTGAGACCTTAAAGCGAGCAAGCTGGTTTTTCCTTTGACCCTCATTGGAAGAGTAATTGGTAAATGAAGCCATTGGACGATTCCAGCTATCAAAGTGCGCACTCTCTTTTCTTTAGAAATGCCTTTGCTATAGTAACACAGCTACCATGATGCGCACATTCATTATAGCTGGAATCGTCCATTGGCGAGACTATAAGCGAATGTAGCTAAAATACGCTACGCCTTTGAGTCCTAAGGGTAGGTTTACAACATCCTAAATCGTTCATCGACGTCCTCTTGGTTGCCATGGACAAGAAGCGGATGGAGAAACAGAATTCGAGAAGCAGAATTCCGTACCTTGTGTTTATCCGATCGTCCATCTAGATGGTCTACTCCACCCTTCAGTACGGCTAGGCTATTGAGCTCGGATTCCCGCCGTTCGATCATGTAACGGTCAAACTTGGCCACGGCGCTATCCATGGGCGGCACTTCGTCTCCTTGTTCGCTTACTATGCTCTCAAGATCGTCAAGGCTTTCATCCTGGGCAAGGGGCACTCGGGGCGAATCGAAACGACCCACTGTGGTAAAAAACACAATCAAATGAAGTCATTCTAAGACCATTGGCTTTAATAAGACTCCGCTTTCCTGGACCTGACATGGCAAATGAAGAGGTTTGCGGATACGTCGTACAACAAATAACAATGCAACTCTTTCGGCAAGGTTTCTCCCCTTGCGAGTTTCTTAACAATGATCTGGACGCTTAATTTACTCCTTCACAATAACTACGCAGATCCACCTACGCGCTAAGTAGTATCCCTTACAAGGTTGAGGTATGGGTGTGGTGTCCAGACTGGAGGTAGATCTCCATGTGTAGTCCAAGTTCAGTGACATGTTGCTACTGTGACGCTTCTCGAGGGAGGCAGGCCTGGGCCGTCTGGCTGAGGACCTGTCGGTGGTACCGTCACGTGTGAGAGGCGTGGAGGAGTCGGGCCGGTGACGTAGGACCACCTCCACAGGGTCATAGCCAGCTGGAGAAAGAGAAGAGACTATATGATTGATCTATTCTGCATGTGGGCCACACTCAATCCGGTGACCCGAGTATGATTACCGCTTTGATCACTGGCGTTTGTTTGTAACAGGTGAAAGATGCGGAGACGCAACTGAACAAATTAAACGATGTTCATGTTACCTGCATGGTTTGCACATAGCGAACTCTGTGTTTCCTCCTGGCCAGTTGGAGTTTTAAATCTATTTGTTTTGTTCTTTTTTCTTTAGTTAACATATTTATTTTTATAGCAACCCAAAAAAAAGGAGCGTCTTTCAAAAGCTACCATCTCTCGTTTGGAATACGGAAGTCCAAAAAGGGCTATTTATAATATGGAATTAAATTAATAAAAACGCGCAGTTACCCTTGTGAGACTATACATTGGTGCCATGATGCGCCGCTTGCAGTTAAAGCTTGACCCAACTCAATCCTACCTTGGTTTTCTCTGTTGATCTTCATTGCTGTGACATGCCATGGTATCTCTTCGCCCTGTTGTCTTTGTAATCCCTGAATAAGCCCTAGTAAATCCACCAGATCACACTGAACCTCTGCATCCTTCCTGGTCCCTGCACCATCAACCATTTCCAGAAAACCTTTCGGTGAAGATTCTAAGCTGGAAACAACACCCTCGGGGACGATGCCCTCTTCAACTGGCACTAAAAGCTTTTCCTTGCTCTCAGCATTATTCGCTAAGTTTTCGAGTGTGTCCATATCATGTACTGTGATATCAGTCTCCGTAGATGCATCCATCTTTTCCTGTTGCTGTTCATTGTACAACCCTTCCACCTCTTCTAAATACCCTATATCCACCATTTGTAAATCCGTAAGGGCTTCGCTTTCCGTATGAGGTCTGTTGAGTGCCTCAAGTTTTGAAAGAGCGCCAGAACTCTCCAACTTTCTAAACGCCGTTTCCGTCGCCTGAAGATCGTCTAATCGAAGGAACGTTAATTCGGTGATTGAATCAGCATCTGATTTAGCAATAGATTGTCCGTTTTCATAAAGTTCTTTAACTTCCTCTAAGTATTTCATATCAACAGCGTTAAGATCTGTGTTCACAGCTTTACTGCATCGATCAGACTCGATAACCACCCACGATGTTTCTTGTTGATCCATATCTTTAGCTTTGTTGCGGAGGCTACCCAGTTCCTCCTCAAGCCACAGAAAGTCATCTGCGGAGAAATCAGTCATTACTTCACAGTCTACAAATTCTGGCCTCTTTTGATCTGTAGGTTGTGCTGCTACATCCTCCGCTTCCTCATCTCTGTCCATACCAGTTATTAACTCACCAACACTACCTCCTCGAAGCGCCATCTCACCAAGATAATCTAAATGCTCACCCGTCATATCTGTCATGATCTCAACGCTCTCTTTAGGTTTTTGTACGGACTTCCTAAAGGCCTTATACTCGCGCACGATATCTTCATGAGTGGAAGCCACCTCTTCAATATATTCAAGAACAGATGAAGTCAATTCAGTCTCGACGGCTACGTTCTCCTTCTCGCTTACATCTGTCTTCTCTGAAGTTTCAGTCCCTTGCGTTGTCAAACAATGCTGATGAACAGTTTCAACTTCTTCTAAGTAATGAATATCTGGGAGTAGGAGGTCAGTTTCTGTTTCTTTGTCTTCCATATCATGCGAGAGTTCCCATCCCTTAATGAATCGTTGAACTCTTCACCTTTTGGACTACATGTCTGATGAAGCGTTTCCACCTCTTCGAGGTAATCAATATCAAACATAGTAAGCTCCGTGACTACTTCAATTTCATGTTTCTCGATGGTTTCTGCGTCATTTTCCACGCACTGTTTATGCAAGTCATCAACCTCCTCTAAGTATTCTACATCGGCAAGTTTTAAGTCCGTCTCCATGGAATTATCCACGACATTTGAAAGATGTGTTAATCTTGCTCCGAGAAAAGATTCCTTCTCTTGCATAAGAATTTCCAGGTCGGATTTAAGCCGTTCGTTCATTTCCTCAAGAACTTCTTTTTGCTTCTCAGCGTTCTCTCGCTCTGCTTGTATTTGATGATCTAGTCGTTCATCCCACTCTCCTTCAGCGTGTAGCAATTTCTCGCGATCTCCTTCCATCTGTGCAATCAATTCATCTCGTTCTCGTAGCAATCTATCGCGTTCTTCCTCCATAACTTGTTTGGCGGACTCTAGCTCTATCTCTTTCTCTTGTAATGCACGTTCCCGTTCATCTGTTAATAGTTTTGTCAATTTGTCCTGGAGCTCTTCCTTTTCCCGAATCATTCTATCTCGTTCTTTTTCTTTCTCCTCTAATAACGCTTCATGTTCTATTTCTAATTTCTGTAAATATTCTATGTAATCTTGGTCTATTTCAGTTCCAATCGCCTGATCAACTTTATGAGAAAACAACTCTTCGTGAAGTTTGTTATCAATGTGACACTGTTCATGATCTTCTTGGATTCCCAGAAGATTTTCAATGTCTGTCATTGTTATCATTGTTACAGTCTCATTATCAATGACTTGTGGACGTTGTGCAAGCTCATGTAGCACTTCTTGTTCTTGTAACAGAAGTTGTCTTTCAGCCTCCAGCTTTTCATTGATCGCATCTTGCCATTTTTCTCTTTCTCTAAGAAGATTCTGCCGTTCTTCTTCAATATCACGATTCATTTTTTCCGTCCACTGTTTCGTCTCCTCGAGTATGTTAT
Source organism: Scolanthus callimorphus (assembly GCA_033964015.1). Lineage (NCBI taxonomy): Eukaryota > Metazoa > Cnidaria > Anthozoa > Actiniaria > Edwardsiidae > Scolanthus > Scolanthus callimorphus. Next base: position 1,812,732 of record CM066916.1, read on the forward strand.
CCCTTTCCAATTCCATTCGTTCCGCTTTCCTCGACTCCCATTCTTCTTTTTCTTGTAAGAACCTTTGTCGCTCAAACTGTAGCTCCTCCGAAATGGATTTTCGCCATTCCTCATTTTCCCGCATTAGATTTTCCCTGAATGATTCAAATTCCTGGTTAACTCTGTCAGCTATTTCTTCTCTTTCCTCTAGCAATACTTTACGCTCCGAGTCAATTTCATTGAATTTGTTTTCTAAATCGTCTCTCTCATGTAATAACGCTTTGCGTTCAGAGTCTATCTCAATAAACTTATTCTCTAACTCCACTTTCTCCTCGAGCAAATTTTTACACTGAGAGTCAATATCATTGAATTTACTTGCTAATTCTTGTCTTTCTTGTAATAACGCGCTACGTTCATTGTCTAGTTCCTTGAAACGTTCCTCTAATTCTTCTTTTTTCTCTAGCAAGCCGTTTCGCTCAGTATCCTTTTCACTAGCTCGCTCATCCAACATCCCCTTCTCTTGTAATTCCTTTTGTAGTTTGTCTCTTTCATCCAGAAATGTTTGGCGCTCAAAGTCTAACTCTCTTAATTTTTCTTTCCAATTTGATTTTTCATCTCTCAGTACTCTGTACTCCTCTTCAATTTGAAGAATGTAATTAAGATCCAAGTCCGTATTAATCCCTTGATCGAACGTTTCGGTGTCCTTGGCGAATGGCACGTCCTGATGTCGTTGCTTCTTCTCTAAAAGTAGCTCGTGGTGCTCTACCTCTAGCTTTTCAAAGTAACGTAAGTCGGATAGAGTGATCTCGGTACTTGTTTTCCGGGTATTACTCGCTATGATGCTATCATTATCAAAAGACTGTGACGTGTCTATCGTTTCGGTTTCTTGTTGGACGTCTCTGAGAACTGGACTCTCCGACAAATGCTGTAAAATATAAGAAGATGAGTAAGTAAAGTTGACCCTCTGTGTATCGCCTTATGGGCTTGAAATACCTGTCACGAAACTGATATTTAGAAAAAAAAGCACGTATGATAGCAAGAATATAATTGCGAGTTTGGGGGATTATAACATAAATATTTACTATAAAGCAGGTTCTAACAAAGGTCGATCTAAGACCTTTTCATGCTTTGCTTGTTCAAATTCATGCACGTAGTCGTAAATGCTGTACGTCATGCAAAGTTTCAAATAATAACAATTTACCGTGCTTGTTAAGTCGTTTCCTGTCATTTCCGTCATACAGTACTTGTCATCTGTTTCGGGTGCAAGTGTTATAAAATTTTCTCCCAATTTCTCGAGTCTTTCTAATTCAAACTTGTAAGTCACTTCGAGGTTTACCAGATCCTCCCATGCAAGATCTGTCATGCAATCTTTATCCTCTTTGAACTCCTCTGTTACTTTCGCAACGCCCTCAAGTTCTTTCAAAAGGATTTCACAGTAATCTCCAGACATATCGGTGATGCAGTCTACATCTTTTATGTTGACCTCCCGATGGCTCGCCTTGTCTTCAAGGTTAACAGCGTCCTCGATCACATCAACGCTAATGTTCCACGCTAGTTGCAATAGTGAGCGCGTAACTTGTTCATCACCTACAACTGATTTTCTCTTTGGCGTAGTGTCCATATTTTCTTCATATTCAGAGTTTATTTCCCGAGGATGTTCATCTTTAGGTTTCACCTCGAGCACTGACGAGTCCTCCAAAGCAACATCATTCACGTTGTGTAGCTTCACCACGTTACCCTTCTTATTTGTTTCTTTCTCTCCACGATAAACTGCATCTTCTACGATCTCCTTACTCATAATCCACGCGAAATCCAAAAGTGGGATGGTAACTTGTTCAGCCTGAGCATCTAACTCCTTATCTATTTCCATAAGCTGTTCCATCTTGGACAAGTCTTCTAAACTACCGGCATCAGATATACTCTCAGAACACTCTTCCATGGCAGAACTTACTTCGCAAAGTTCATTGTTGTGCGCTTGCTGAAGCATCAAAAGGTCTACAGACTCCTCATCAGCTTGTAGTTCAGCAAGTCGGGCCTTGAGTTCTTTAATTTGCAAACTGTAGTTCTCGTCGTTATATTCCATTTCCTCCAGCGTCAAGTCAGTTACTATTGCCTTATCGACCATATCCTTGTCTGTGTCCTTTATACTTTCAGCTAACGACTCCAGATATTCAATCTGTTCCTTGTATGTAACTTCCAGCTCTGTTACCTCCTCCCAACTAGATCGGTCATGGTCTCTTTACTCTCCATCTGTGGCGTCTCGACTTTTACTTTCTCTGCCAGCATTTGCAACTCTTCCAACTGTTCTGTATACGTGGTTTCGAGCTGAAGGACATCCTCCCAAGATAAATCAGTCATCGCTTCATGATCTTTTGTTCCAGATTCCAAACCTGAACCTGTCACTTCCATCTCGTCCCAACGTTTCTTTAAACTACGCAGTTCTTCTAATTCTTCATACTGCTCTTTGAAAGTTGTCTCAAGAATCGGTATTTCATCCTGTGCCTTATCATCCTTATCACGAACATGATCATCGAAGTCTTCTGCCATTTTCTGGAATTGCTCCAGCTGATCTGCGTATGTTGTTTCAAGATGAATTACATCTTGCCATGCCAATTCTGTCATGCACCCTGCATCATTAGAGTTAACAATAGCTTGTAGTTCGTGAACTTCTGATGTATACGAGGCCTCCGGTTCCTCAACATCAGTCATGCAAATTTCATCTTTCGTTTCGGTAGCTGACTTTACTTTACTTTGCAGCTCCTCTTTCATCTGTTCAAGTTCCTCGACCCATTCTTTGTAGGTTCTTTCGAGGTATTCGATCTCTTTCCAAGCAAACTCCGTCATAACTTCTTTCTCACTCCGTTCCACTTCAGTTCTTCGCAGCCCATCCTCTAAATCAACGTAAGTGCTGTCTTCCGCTTTATAAACGTCCTCCAGAGTTTCTATCTCCTCCAGAGTCAGGTCAGTCATGGACATTTTGTCATCTTTCTTTGTCGTCAATGCAAAAGGACAACTTTTCAGATCTTGGACCTCCTCTAGTCGTTCGTTGTAACCTTCTTCCAAAACTTGAATATCTTCCATTGTCATTTCAGTAGCAGTCGACATATCCGTTACAGCCGCATCATGGCCTTTCCCTGTATTGCTTATGCTCTCGTCTGTCATACACTGTTGATCCATCTTTTCAATCCCGCTAACTTCTACGTAGTAGTTCTCCAGATGTGCGAGAATTTCCATCGTGAAATCTGTTGATGTTTCGTTGTCTTGTGTTTCTCTGTGCATTGCTTGTAGGTAATGCTGTTGGAACTCTTCAATGTGGTCCATGGAGACGTCAGTGTGACATTCTGCATCAGTCATTTCCTGTGCGCTCTGCAGCTCCTCAAGTTGAGCTTTTAACTCTTTATTTTCGCTCTCTATTTCTTGTAACTGCATTTTGAGGGACACTTCTTCTTCCCACGCAAAGTCGGTCATCACCTCTACCTCATTTGTTAATTTACCGGCTACGTCTGGTTCTGTGTCTTTTTCCTGTAGCATTTCGATGTACTGCCAATAAGCATTTTCCATTTCATTTAATTCTTTAACCTTGAGATCGGTCATGACTTCTGCCTCAGCCATCTCTTGTGATCTTTTCAACTGATCTCCGCACGAACTCTCTAGATTAGCTATTTCCTCCCATGTTAAGTCAGTTATAATTTCATGGTCTTCTTTTTCAATTTCAGTGGACACAACTGCAGTCATTTCTTGCAATCTCTCCAACTGATCTCGATACGAATTCTCTAGGTCTACCATTTCCTCCCAAGCAAGATCTGTCATTATTTCTTGGTCTTCTTTCACAACAACAGGCGGCTCTGCCGTAGTTATCTCTTGCAACCCTTCCAACTGATCTCGATACGAATTCTCTAGGTCTACAATTTCCTCCCACGCAAGGTCTGTCATTATTTCTAGGTCGTTTTTCTCAACAACAATCGGTTCTGCCGTAGATATCTCTTGTAACCTTTCCAACTGATCTCTATACGAATTCTCTAATTCTACAATTTCCTCCCAAGCAAGGTCTGTCATTATTTCCTGGTCTTCTTTCTCAACAACAATCGGTTCTGCGGTAGATATCTCTTGTAACCTTTCCAACTGATCTCGATACGAATTCTCTAGGTCTACAATTTCCTCCCAAGCAAGGTCTGTCATTATTTCCTGGTCTTCTTTCTCAACAACATTCGGTTCTGCCATAGATATCTCTTGCAATCTTTCCAACTGATCTTGATACGAATTCTCTAGGTCTACAATTTCCTCCCAAGAAAGGTCCGTCATGACACTCGTGTCGACCTTTTCCGCTTCAAGTTTTGCAAGTTTCTCCTCAATATCCCCTATGTTGTCGATAAAGTCCTTGTAGTTAGTTTCAACTTCGTCAATGTCTGACCAGACCAAATCTGTCATAGTGTCCTTTTCTGCTAATTCTCTGTCCGCCTTTTCCAAAAAGGAGTCTTCAGACATTTTAACCAACTCTGGTCCATTTTCAGGAATTCTTGATAAACTCTTTCCATGTCCAAGACATCTGTCCAAGAGAGGTCTGTAGAGCATTCTCTATCAAAAGTGCCAGCTCTTTCCGAATGCACAGCACCTCCTTTTTCTAGATCACTCCCTAAAAAGTCATTATAAATTCTCTCCATGTCAGATATATCTGTCCAGCTCAGATCAGTGCCGCACTCCTTGTTATGACGGTCACCAATATTTGTTGCTAGTACATTTGCTGGCTCTGCGCCATTTTCTAAGAAATCCTTAAATAACCGTTCCATATCAGATACTTGTGTCCAGGTCAATTCCGTTCCACATGCCTCATCCCTTAGCGTATTACCAGAACTAACGAAGCGATACGTTATATTTCCCAGAGGATCTTTCACATCTTCTTGGAAGATTTCCAACTTTTCGCTTGCATCGTCAAGTTCGTATGTGTGGGTTGCTAGATCTTGGTGGTGATCTGCTCTCGGCCTCTCTATCGTACTCTAGGATCATAGACGGGATAAGTACGAGGTTTCATTTCATATCACACCAGTCAGGAGCGAAACAACCAAGGTTTGTAGAGAAGTAGTAATCAGCCGTGTTAGACGTGTATTAAATTCATGCATGAAATCATATCACTATGATCAGATAATCTCATGGTGAAGATGAGCGATATATTTTCTGGTTACGACGAAGAACGGCGATTGAGAGACTGTCACATGCAATAAACAGTTAGGATGACTAACAGGCTTTACCCAACATTAGGTAGAATCAAACGACAGGGTGAGACAGGAGTTACAACAATTATTGGAGCATTAAACATTTCTGAGGCGCCAGTAGATAATTTGGAAGCCAAGAAGACAAGTCCATTTACGAGGATGCGATGTTCATAGGGTCATACTCACATGCATAATGATGTTTGCAGAGGACGTTTGTAGATAACTAATATTACAATCTATAGCATTACAGGCCCGTAGCGGGAATCTTTTGAAAGGGGTATATTTTCCTAACCTTTTCAGGTGGGGGAGGGGGTCGCTCCGTAGAATCTGCTCGATTTGCTCGTTTTCCTGGCTGTTGCGGCGCTTTTTTAGGTTCTTGGTTAGTTTATGAGGTAAAAGTATAACTTTTTGGTTCCAGGGGGTCGAACCCTTCGAGCCCCCCTTCCTACGGGCCTGATTAATTAACGAATGTGAAACGTCTTCTAGAGGTTAATAAGCCCTTTGCATCATAACATGAAGGCATGCATGAAAGAATGTAGGATGTGTACCCTTATCGAATGAAAACCACGGCGACATCAGGCGATATAGCAGATCCATGCAGATGAGGCAATTAACGGCACATGTATAGGATTGTTGACGAGTACAGAGTATTAAGTTTAGTTCTTGTTCTTAGACGTTCTGACAGTCATGCAAAGTCGTAAAATGTCCCGAAATAACATTATAAAGGCAAAAAGAACATTAATGGCGTCTATACGTTTGAGTATGTAAAGAGAAAGAATTAGCTAAGGTAAGACAGGTTTGAAATGTATACAGTGTATAGTGGATGTCGGGCATGTTTTGCTCGTTCATGCTCAAGGATCAGCGTATTTCGCGTCTGGACGTTCGACTATGGGGCTAGATGCGCTTTCCATGCAATACCGCATCTCATTCTTGTGAAAAGTAGTTTTACAATTGAATTTGAAAAGCGTTTTGCGCTCAAGTGGCTGAAGTGCCATAAATTGGCGTAACCAACCTGTCGCCAAATTCATGTTTGTAGTTTCCATTTCACCGTATAAGGATGGAGAGCTGACGAGGTTAGTCGCAGTGACACATTCCTGGGCGGCGAATTGCACTAAAAGGTCAAGTGACCCTGTGGGGTACACCGCGCACCTTGATGTAAACTACGAAAAGCACGCGCGACTTAGAAATGCACCTTTTTGTTTTAGTGATCACTTCGTGCAATTGGATGCAATTCGTAGTCCTTATTTTTCTCTTAATTAAGGAGTCTATTTATATATACATGAATGAAACTCTTACAAATAAAGATGGGACAGGAAATGGGAACACATAGCGGCCAAGTCGAGGATCCTGATAAAGATCACAGAGTAGATGGACAAAGGTCCAGCAATGTTGATAGAGAAAATATACTTACCCTTTCTTCAAAATCCTTGACTTTTGACCTCAATATGGATTCTGTCGCCTCCAAACGACTGATTCTCTGTGACATGATACCCAGAGAGGTGCGCGCTGTTAGCAGAGCTTCGAGCTCTTTGGCATTCAAAACACCCTTCTGCAAAGGAAAAATACGTAACAATAAATCTCATATTCGGATACAGCACGGTTTAGTCAAGCTAAAATGAAACCTGATTTTCATACTCCGTTAATCAAACTTAGTTATCTTTATCAAATTAACCGTCAAAGGTGGACGTTGACTTTGAATATTACTTCACCTTTTCGTTTTCCATCTCCTCTAGGTAAGCCTTTACTTCCTCCAAAGATAAGGGAGCAGCCTGAAAAACATTTGCAATTTCTATTTGAGGTAAACAGTACATGTGTGCATCAGATCCCATGCAAAAGTATCGTTCTCACCACGATTATCATTCATTGCTATTGTTGTCACCATGATCATCATTTATTGCATCGTTGTCACAATGATCATCATTTATTGCATCGTTGTCACCATGATCATCATTTATTGCATTGTTGTCACCACGATCATCATATATTGCTATTGTTGTCACCATGATCATCGCTATCATTATAATCGTCTTCAACATCATCATTTTCATTAGCAGCATCACCACGATCTCCTTTATCATTGCTGTTATCACTGTTATATCATGATCATCATCAATAACATAATATTAAGGACCACCGCATCACTCATCACCGCTTTCAACGTTATCTTCGTAATTTTCTCGCCTATCATTACCATTCTTATCAACATTAGTAAATGGCAAATAACTTTGTAGCTCAAAAGCCTGACATACCACATCGCTTTTTGGTTTTGTTCTCTGAGGACTAAACTCATCTTCCGAACCAGCGCACTGGAATATAAAGCCAAATACTTAAACTATTAGCAACAACCTAGGAAAACAAATACTCAATTATATATCATATTTGGAATTATTAGATTGATCACACATGGTTATATTTGCTTTGATTATGCGTTGCTTCATTGGCGAGAGTTCAGAAAAAGTTGGAGGTTAAGGATGAAAATTAATAAATGAATTAATTTCAGTATAATATCATCACCCCGCTAGCTCTTGCTGTGAAGAAACAAGGCACGAAACAAGGCAAGAAGAAACATGGGTCTGGTCACAAACTGCGCCTTTAAAAACGTCAGTGCCTGTAAGGATTGGGGGAGGGGGTGGATGACTTGCTCGCGGGGCTAAAAAACTGCCGAGCATTAGTTGGGAGTTACTGCTATTGCTATCTAACTATCTATCTACCAGTTCAGCGACTTATGAGGATTATTGCTGGGCGGTCAGTAAGTTATATAAATGCTCGGCAGTTTTTTAGCCCAGTGAGCAAGTCATCAGCCCCTCTCCCCCAATCCTACACAGTTGTTCATACTATGTATGGCAGAGCTAGCGCAACAATGATCGCTACTCTACAGCCTAGTGTGTCAGAGTCAATAGCATTATACGATCAAAGTTCAGATCAAGGATGGAGAATCAGGAGAGTATGAGCGACGCTTTGTTAGCAATGCGGACTTACAGACAGCTGAGACATTTCCTCAAGTTCAAATTCCAGTAGATCCTTCTGGTCTCGTAGATCTTTAACATCCTGTTACAGATATGTTAGGGAATAAAAGCTGAGGAGGAGAGACTTGACAAACACAACGCATGAATCACGTACAGAGATAAGACTGAAACTACGCCCTTCACCTTAGAAAGGAAATATAAGACCCCGTTAATAGTAAGAGGATTTTTCGTTAACAAATAGATAATGTTGCCATTTGGCGACAAGAATCACGAAAACTTTTTAGCCGCCAAACACAACATCTAGTCGTCTTATAAACGCAGGATCAGGCCCTGTGTGGATAAACATTCTTCTAAGCTTTCCCACGTAAACATGGACAATAACAACCAAAGGTCGAGATTGATGTACCAGCAGTCGTAACTAAGTGCGAAAAACGTATTACTAACACGTATTCTGGTCACTAGTTTTCCCTTCTGGGGTGAGAGATCACAAGAGTAGGTCATCAGCTGGGGGCATGGACTAAACGTTTAGTTATCAGGACCATAAGTCGAAGCCGTTGTCTGCTATTGCATTCATTTTGTTCTGTTTTTTTTTTTCTGCTCACCTCTTTATACTTAGCAAGTTCCCCAATAGCTCTGTCCCTTTCATTTTCAGCAGCAATCAACTAAAAAGTGGAACAATGTGCAATCCTGACTTTCTATAATCTTCGCATCCATATACATCATTCAAATACATTCCTCAAAATCAAAATGTGCCCATCTCTGACCTTGTGATACAGGGCCTTGTTATCCTCCTGTAACTGGTTCAGTTCTCCTACACCAACTTGTGCACTATTGTCCAGCATGCGCTCCAGCTCGTGAATTCTTGTTTGACTCTCAATCAAATCAGACTGCAGCTGCTGGCGCTCCTAATGAAAATATCATAATAGACCAATCATTAGACTTCATCACAACTACCGGAAAGCCGACACGAAGGACCACAGCTGTATTAAAAGGATGGTCAAGGAAACCGTTTAGACGGTTTCAAGGCCTTTGGATAACCCACTGTTGCATAAAATGTCAAGTTGTTTAGACAAGCACCCCTAAATGCGGCCCAATGTCCCAAGACGAGGCACAGCAGGGTACGAAAAGAGCTAAGTGTGAGCAATAATTAAAAACAGATATAATGCAAGGGCGTCGTCAGAGGGGTCCCCCCGTTTTTGAACAACTGAAATTTAATGTACATGTTTGAGAAAGTCAGCAGAAAAACATTCGGGCTGCGTGGACAAATCCCTAAAAAGGAATCCACTTGACAAAGCAATCCATTCGACAAATCCCAATGTCGTACCATTTCATCTCGTTCTACGTCCATGGCACTGCCAACTTGTGCTTGCAGTAGGGCGTAAGCCCTCTCCAGAGACAGCAGCTCCTTCGTTAGCTTCTTGAATCTCTTGGAGTCGGTTGTCAGAGCCGAATCAGCTGATGACTGAATAATTACAATTAAACAAAGAATTTACACTTTTTCTAAGCAGGCATCAGACAACAAGAATGCATAAACATATGAGGAAGTTATGCAAAACCTAAAATTCTATTAGAGAACGCTGTATTGAACAGCAGTAGAAGGATATTTACTTTATAAACTAAGTAAATTTGGTGATCGGAAGTCATATTTCTGTGCACACTGGGACAATCAGGTTCCGCATATCAAAATATACAAATGGCTAGTAGTACAAGCAACATTGATCAAAACATTCAAACTCTTGATCTTCACCATCACCTGTAACATCACAAATTACAGTTGGCGAGTGACAATTATATAACTTGCTTTAGACATTTTAGAAAGCTGATCATGTTAAGCATTTTAGCAAACGATCAGCAACCGTTAAGGCTGCATCGAAAAAGCCGCAGAAACCATAATTCTTTGCGTCACACCAAGCTAAAAAAGTTAAAGGAACAGTTGACGGCCCCAGTCAAGCATGATCTAACTTTCGCAAATATATCATATTACAGTATCACATAACATAACGAAGAGCAAAGCGGGTACTATAACGGGTAAGATCAAGTTGCATATTCAATTAAGAACAAAACCAAAAGTTATCATCAACAACATATCATACCTCAACGTTAAGAGATCAAGTACTAAGAATGCGACTTCCTGGTTACAATGAAGTTGTACAAACTACAGCAAGACCCAAATGTCCAGAAAATTAGTAGCAAATTTGCGTGAATATCCTTGACGTGGACATTTTGATGCTAGACGTCCTGTGGTGTATACACAATCAAAATATTCATATTTTAACAACTCAGGAATTTGTTGTTTACATATTTTGAACAAAGAGACAAGGTGACAAAGGGATCTAATCAAATCAACATTTGTTTCTGAAACATTCTAAACAAAATCATCTTTGCGATAAAAATATTATTGTGACATTTTATTCATTAGTCCCATCCAATAGAAAGTCAGTATTATTTTGCCACAATCTTTCAGGGCATTGAAGTCATGGAATGCTTGTGTGATAATTGATAACAACTCAGCGAAAATGAGGTTGTTGAGTTATTTACTCAAACTAATTGAAAAATGGCAGATTATAAGGCTTCATCCCCTTAGCATAAAAACCTCTTTTGAAGGTCACAGTCTAGACAGTAAAATGTGGTTGGGTTTTGCTAAACCCCTGAAACGCTTCTCCTGTAAAACCTAAAAGTGGAGCCATTGAGGAAGACCATACCTGGTGCATTTTATCTAACAAATGTATCACAATGGTAAGTTTAGTTTCTATTTGGCACAGATAGAAAACGACTCGCTTTATTGGAGGTACATGATTAATATTTGGATACCAATTCAAATGCTGACAGACTGATGTTATGGACTCTTTACAAACTTCATTAATTTGAAAAACCTGATTTTCCTCATCCTATTTATAATTAGGTTAAAGAACGATCCAAGGTGATATTATTTAGGAAATAATTTAACTCAGCGACAAGAATAGTAAAAGAGATGTTGGAAGAGAAAGGCTAATGGATGCAACGTTTATATTGGCTATGTAAGAATAGCATTCAGACTGCAACTTTTAAACAAAATATCCATCACCTCCTAGCCAATAATATGTTTTCAAAATGCTCTAGAGCGAATCTTTATATCGATTTATAAGTGTAGAATCTTTTCAAATAATTTCAAATAAGTGCTTCTCTCGCCACAAAGTTTACATCTTTGTAACAATTGATTCCTATAGACTTCCTATATACAGTAGTCACAGCTTCTGGGATACAAGTGTTTTTTTTGGGACCAGTCACGAGCCTTTTCTGGTTTTCATTTGATCTTCAAATGAGGAACAGTTACCATGCTAGCTACTTACTAATTTCTAGTCCAGTACTACGGGGGTGTAATGCAGAGCATTGTACATTTCTTACCATCTCAGAGAAATCACTGATATCAGAGTAGATAGAGGCTGCATCATCATCAGGATGAGCAGCACTGTCTACCGAGAGGGAGGCTGGTGACGCACGAGGCTGAAAATACATGGTCAAAATTTTGAATTTAATAAGTAAAAAAAATAAAAAATAAAGTACTGGAATAGCTGTAAGTACATTTCCCTGTCATCCAGAGACTTTAACAACAACACATCCATCAAAATGACCCTTGAACATTTAAAATTGTTCAATAAACTAAGTCTTTTGGAAGTTGACTCCTGGCTATAGTTCAGAATGCAGAACAAATAAAAAGTGAAGAATGAAGCTGTAACTCACTATTTTGGAACCCTTTTTACTGTTCCTGTGTCTCTCTCTTAGTAAGTCAATCCTTCTCTCTTTTTCCTGCAAAATAATAGAGCAGTCAAGGCTAAATTAATTGAAATAATGCATTTTCTTCAGTAAGAGCTCAAATGGAGACTTAAATTATTAAAAAACATTTTTGACTCACCATCAAACTCTGTTTCAATTCCTCTATAGTCTTGGCTTGTTCTTTGATCTGTTCTTTATGAGCTGCAAACTCCTCTTTCTCTGCAGGTTGGCCTCTTGCACGTACAACTTTTTTACCTGCAACATCTTTACCAGATGCTGTGGACTTTTTCTTCTGCAAAAAGTCATGTAATGAACGTATAAATCCCAAATCAGAGAGTTTTATATGATACCACCAACAGTGAAAAATAAAGTGGTTGTATGGGAAAGTGCAATCCTCCCCCCTACCCCACATTTTTTTTTTGGGGGGGAGGTATGGATTTTTTTATGGAATCACACTTTTTAACCCTGAGTTTTGTTATTCCCCAATACAGCTTACCAGGCTATTGAGTTCCTCTTGTTGCAGTTTATTTCGTGTTTCCAGTTTCTTGTTGTTCTGTAATAACTCCTGGTTCTTGCGTTCCAGTCGCTTGTTCTTGTCTTTGTTCTCTTTTTCTGACTTCTCAAGCTCTGAGAGCTGAACAGCAAGGTATATATGAGGTAATATATGAGGCGAATGAAAACCTGGGGGGGGGGGGGGTAAATTTGAAAACTTGCAATGTTTTGCAGAAAGGGTACTGTTCTAGCAAATAAATCAACAATGGTTTTATCAATAACACACTTGTTCATAGCCTGAATTTCAGACTAACTTGTTGCTACCTTTTAGGGGTCAAAACCAACTAAGTCACACCATTTTAGGTACCTTTTAGGGGTCAAATCCAAACTTCCCAATGAGCACCCCCACCCCAAAAATAGAGGAGTCGACCCTGGTGGCTCAGTCAAAAGTTTTTTTTAAACGATGACTAGGGTTGCCACTGGTTCATCTGAAAAGTGATCAAAATTGGTCAAATTAGCCAGCAGATTTTAGTAATTTCAGTTTTGCTTTGTCAGGAGCACTTATGTCAGGTACGTTTGTTGATGATGTTGAGAACTTCTGACCATTATGACATGGGTTATGACATCAGGTGATTAAGCAAATAAAAAAAAGGCTTGATGATGGTGATTGGTGGTGTGTATGATGATGATGATGACAGAAATCATGATGACTAAGGTGGTGGCCATGGCGACTGTGTAGGTGATAAACTCACCAGTTCAGCATTTCTGGTTGCTAGCTGCTGATTTTTCTCATCCAGTTTTTTTACCAAAGAACTGAGTTCAATGTTTTTTCTTTGTAGCATTCGGAGCTCCTGGCTTGGCCCAAGCTTCTCCTAAAGCAGCCAGCAAACATAATAAGGTCATTTTTTTACAAACAAACAAAACAGTAAACAGAATAAAAATACAACATCACTGCAACTGACAATAGTAAATAGTTGCATGCATGTATAGGGTTAGATAATGCTACAAAAATATGAAATTCCAGGAACTTACTTCACTTTGTGATATTATATCAGGCATTATATTATATAGTTCCACAAAAAAATATTTTCACTTTAACATTTAGAAAAATAACATCTATAAAGTCTGCAATGTAGATGCACATATTATTCACAGTAAAAACAAAAACAAGTACAGTACAATAATATTCTTCTGCATACTATTAGCCCTACATATAGTGCAAGGATTCACATAAAGTAGTAAAGACAGGTTGACGAATACATACTATGCAATAAATACAAATAACGCATTCTAATCTATACATAAAATGAAAACAGCTTGTTGGGTATGTCACAAATCATATACTTCAGGTGTTTCAAATCTAATTATGCATTTCAAATCTAGGAATGTGTAAAATAAGAGCACCTTAAAGTTGTTTTTGGCAAAATTTAATGTTTAAGAAAAAATAATTTCAATTGATAACCATGATATCAAAAAGCTAAGAAAAATTGTATTAAATCTACAAAACCTTTTTATAAAGGAAGATGCAACTTGCACAAAAAAATATCTAACATTTAACACAATCACAGAAAAAGAAAACTACAATATGAGTCACTTGTATTTAAAATTCAAAGTTTCTTGAAATCACAGCTTGACTGAAAGTAAAAATATATGCAATAATTTTTATATCCTTATAACATCATTCTTTCCTTTAAAAGTATGTTGCCTACCATGATAAAGATATCCCAAGTTTTCAAGCCCCTTGATAACTTTCTGAAAGCTCTACATCTTGATATTTTTATGCAGAATTTGAGTTGTATTCTTTGCAGTTGGCATTAAGACAGGATGTTTGCATATATTTTAAGTCTGGTGTTCACACTGTTTACAAATTCCTGGTTCTGCTGCTGAATATTAAATATTGTCACCAGCAACTTTGTTGATTTTAAGTACTATTGTCAATTGAAATTGTCAAATTGTCATTCTTGTCATGCATGAAAAAAACATCCATATCTCCTATTACAAAATGATAACAGTAAACTTTAAACATTTGTTGGCAACCAATTTAGGAGGAATATATTTTATTTCATTCGAAGTCTGAATTACGAAAAAAATTAATAGTGAATATATAATGTGATTGGAAACATTAATTTTGATCACCTTAGAATAAGAAAAATGCAGAGTGTTTCCTGGGGATTTGCATATTACAACTTCCAAGATAAAACTTAAATGTGGAATATTTTGTTTAGCACTTCCTTAAAAGAGTTATACAAAGTCCTCTTAGGTGGACTAATTTTTATACTTTTCCCAGGTTAGCCATTAATCACAAATTTATTAAAACATATTTATAAAGGAACTGCACTTTTTATTAATCACAAGTCTTAAAGAGCCTGTGTCAGCCGCCATTTTGACAGTATAGCAACATACCAAGTCGGAGAAAGCATCCGTTACCATCAGCTGATTTAGAGAATACAGAGCAATTTTCTCGAGTGAATTTGGTAAATCAAATCCGAAACGTTGTTTTTAGATGTGATTTAGAGATTTCTACTTGTAATTCATCTTCTAATATCGAACCAAAACAATAACAAAGGAGTGGCTGACACGGACTCTTTAATGTAACTTTTCAGGTCTCTAAAGGATTGGATGCAAGGAATTCATTTTGGTAAAAAATGACTGATTTTCTGCATGTGCCTAATTTATGGTTAACAGACATCTTGGCATATAGCCTAGTCATGAAATTTAGATGGTTTAAAACAGCAGCCAAGAAAGAAATGTGATTAAAAACCAGGGGCAACTAAAATAATATAATAAAGTTAATAACACAGTGCTAAAAATAGCAAAATTGTTAAAAAAATATATATAAAAATGGCCACTTTCAATTCATTAAATAACATTGTATATCTAAATAAGAAACAATGCATATACATAAACAAATCCATAAAAAAAATTATAGTAATTTTCTTTTTTAAATCATTTTTTGATGACTGCCCTGGATACTCCTCAGTAATAACAACCCATACCCTTGTCAACCCACACCCTTGTCAACCAACACCCTTGGCAACCCACACCCTTGGCAACCCACACCCTTGGTAACCCACACCCTTGGCAACCCACACCCTTGGCAACCCACACCCTTGGCAACCAACACCCTTGGCAACCCACACCCTTGTCAACCCACACCCTTGTCAACCCTCACCCTTGTCAACCCACACCCTTGGCAACCCACACCCTTGGCAACCCACACCCTTGGCAACCCACACCCTTGGCAACCCACGCCCTTGGCAACCCACACCCTTGGCAACCCACACCCTTGTCAACCCACACTCTGGTCAACCCACACCCTTGGCAACCCACACCATTGGCAACCCACACTCTTGGCAACCCACTCTTGTCAACCCACACCCTTGTCAACCCACACCCTTGGCAACCCACACCCTTGGCAACCCACACCCTTGGCAACCCACACCCTTGGCAACTCACACTCTTGGCAACCCACACTCTGGTCAACCCACACCCTTGGCAACCCTCACCCTTGGTAACCCATACCCTTGTCAACTCACACCCTTGACAACCCACACCCGTGGCAACCCACACTCTTGACAACCCACACCCTTGGCAACCCACACCCTTGGCAACCCTCACCCTTGGCAACCCACACTCTTGACAACCCTCACCCTTGGCAACCCACACCCTTGACAACCCACACCCTTGGCAACCCACACTCTTGACAACCCACACCCTTGGCAACTCACACCCTTGACAACCCACACCCTTGGCAACCCACACTCTTGACAACCCTCACCCTTGGCAACCCACACCTTGTCAACCCTCACCCTTGGCAACCCACACCCTTTGCAACCCTCACCCTTGGCAACCCTCATTCTTGTCAACCCACGCCCTTGTCAACCCACGCCCTTGTCAACCCACACCCTTGTCAACCCACACCCTTGGCAACTCACACCCTTGGCAATTCTCACCCTTGGCAACCCTCACCCTTGGCTTTCAGGCTGCTCTAGAAACAATTTGCAACTTAGGAAGATATGGAACTGTCCATCAAAGAAAGGGATATGTGACATGCTTTTCCAGTAATTTTGAATAATAGATACAGGTCCTGTTATTTTTGCCTTGTCAGTTAATCAAAAAGCTGAAACAAAGTCAATAAATCACACAGAAAGAAGGGGTGGCAAACGCAAGACTTTCCTCATACATTGTGTGTAATTTGTGTTAATTTGTCAGAAAATGAGATTGCAAGACAGCTCTCACAAAATCTGCAAAATTCTGGATTTTCTGAACAACCATTTGCCACCTCTAGAAAGACACTACCTATGGTAAGACTGAAATCAAATACTGACAGTATTATAAATTAAGACCATTTCACTCACCCCATTCCCGTCACCATCAACTTTCAATGATGATGACATCATGCTGTCCCAGGCATCAAAAGAGCTCGCCTTTTTACGCAACTCGTCATAAAGTTCTTCCTTTTCAATGCGAAGCTTACTTATGTGTCCTGACTCCAAACCCAATTTACGTTCCAATTGTTCTATGATGTTCAAGAGCTGCCTAATTTCTGACATCTGAAAAAAAGAAATGAAAACATTTTGTCATAATATGATCAATGAGTCATAAAGATATCAAATAATACCATAAAACAATACAAATATTAATTTGTTACAACTACTTTAAAGGAACAAATTGTGTAAATTTCCCTACTCTACAAGAGTACAATATATTTAGAAAAGAGATAATTCCACATGGATGGGTAGGTGGTTGGGGTGGCGAGTTGCTATACTTTCCAAGTCAATGATCCTACCCTTTATTTGAAAAATTCCCCTCCATGGCAAGAGTATGGATTATTTTTTAATCACACGTTTTTCCAATAAGACTTTTCAACGAAACATTGCTGATGTTTGCTGGGCTAAGTTTTTCTCATTTTCAAAAAATCTGAATTGCCATAAATGCGAGTCAGCTATTATTTCTGGAATCACACATTGCACTATAAAGTTGCCTAGTTTTTTTTAAATTGTTTAAAATTTCTTATGTATTATAATTTTTCATGAAATACAAGATAAAGGGAGATTTGTGGTTATAAATTTGTGTTTCTGGTTTAAAATGCAAATATATTCTTCACAGAGCACAATGTATATTATTAAGTACACCATATGAATAAATTATTCCATCATTCTTAAAATGTATGATTTCACATTCTCTTTTAGACTGTTTTTTACTTTTTCTTGAGGAATTCACCAAAATGTTTAAAAACCCAGCAAAATTAGAATCTTGAAGAAAGAAAATATTTATATACAGTAGTTGTTCAAAATGCCTGAAGCCAAATTTTAACACTTACTCAGAAGTATCAACTAAACAGAAGTTTCCTCACAAATAAAAAAATTGTTTCAACATGTTTTATCTTGAATGCAGCATTTCTCTTGAATTTTAAGAGAAGAATTACAAAAAAGTAGAAACTTGCCTGATGGATTGTTTACAAAAATACTGAACCACAACCATTGCAACCTGTTGAAATATGACATCTCAAAAGACCCTTCGTTGAGCATTTTTTGAGCTAGTGAGGATATTTTCAAATAATGCCTTGAACTGTTGAAGACCTGTAGTAGAAAATGAAATGTGATTTCCCACTGATAGACTGTTGCCCTCTGTAGCTGTGTTAGGGTGTTGTCCTTATTGTTAGCACAATGATCTAGCTTCCTTCAAATGTAGAGTAAATTTATTCAGGTTTTGTGCTTGTGTGTTGGCACCTGTTGAGCCTCCATCTGAGATCTCTTCATATCACTGACTCTAGGTTATTGTCATAAATATTTCAACATAAAAACCACCTGCTTTGTCAAAAGAACTTATTTCTGATAACATGACCAAAACTCATTTTGAAAAGAAAACATTTTCTTTCTTAGATTATAACAAATCACTAACAGACTGAAGAGCCAAGTTTCTTAGTCTAAATCAATAAAGCAAATCACATGCTAATACCACTATCTGAATTAAGTGATTTAGTGCTTTTAACAAAATAGGATTTCACTTCCTGGTCTTGCTAAAATAATTCACTCGATGCATTATTGTTAAGCAAACAAAATAAAAAGTGGGCTTTGGGTGGATTTTAATTTCTAAAAGTTTAGCCCCCTTGGGTGAATTTACTGTCTATATTGTTAGTATATTATTCCCACTGAGATTGTTAGGTAAGCAATGAAACAATTGGTAGGTGTCAAATGAGTTACCTATAAAGATTAGATTGGCTAACAATTTTAATAAACATGCCAAAAATGCAAGCAAAACATGTATTCCAGTATACATGAAAAATACATAAATCAGATATACTTTTGAAAAAGGAATGCTATGAAGGGAAGATAACCAAATAACATAAAAATGGAAGTTAATACAAATATATGCATGCATGATTGAAAATTATCACCACAATGACAGACCCCAACTTTTAGAAGTTCATTGACAGCTTCCGTTACTCTGACTAGTATCAATATAGAAACTTTTAAAAAAAGTCAAGTATTTCTAGGTAAGTTAAAAGTTGGCAAGTTCCAAGAAAGAATTGCATACTGCAATGGGTTTATGATAATATTTTTATTTAGATGAAAATTGCATTTTGTGCACATTCATAGGTTGAGGACTAAGGTCTGTCAGTCAGCCGATCAAAATGCCAAGTAAAGCCAAACACACAGTGACTCTTTGTTTTCTTGGGTGACAACTAAACACAGGTTGTACTTAATTTGTCCTGAGACTGGTATGACATTCATTGGGTTTCTTTTCACATTGTCAAAATGTATTGACTTATGTGTTTAGTTTTCAACACTCATCTGAAATCAGGAAACGTTTAACAAAAAGGTGCTTAATCTACAATGATGATCTGAAATCCACTGTAACATTTAAAAACATCAACTTTTTTGCCTGAGGCTGTTATGCACCAGTCAATTGACAGCCCCGCACCCCCCCATTCGCGCATTAGCGGGGCATTCACTTTTTGGCAAATGAAAGGCAGTGAGCGCCTCGGTTTGCGGGGACAATCCGAGAGGTGAATGCACCGTCTCCAGGGTAATAATTAAGAGTGAATGCGCTCCTTGCCCAATGAATTTAGAAGATAACACAAAGGGATTTTTACTCACTGAAAAGAGTCATGTCAATGGTGCCCAGTTTTCAATGCAGCCGCAGCCAATCGCAAAGCGTAATAAAACCATATTTTCTACTTGCATGTATACTTTCGCTAGTGTAGATTAAAATATAATACGTGTAATTCAAGTAACAAAAATCTGTATTTGTAGTGTCTTTTCGTGAAGTAAAGGGGTGTTCATATGGAGGTGAGACAGCCCGGAAAGCGGGCTGGTTTTCTGTTGTGTTGTGTCCCGGGGAAGAGAGTGACTCCCCGCTCGATGTACTGTGTGGAAGCCGTGAAAGAAAGTGCATCTCCCGACCAACGGGGCAGTAATGTAGTGTTAATTCTGTACGAAAGCCCCGCTAGTACCCCGCTAATGCGCGAATGGGGGGGTGCGGGGCTGTCAATTGACTGGTGCATTAGTTAATCTGTAAGATTATTTGGGAAGTTTCAGGTTTAAAGGCCTGTACCATATGAATACATGAATTGTTAGCAAGCAAGGAGGTATATCATAAATCTAAGCAAGCAATCAAAGTCACCATGAACTTGGCAAAAAACAATTATTATAACTTGATTTTCAAAACAGTGTTGTTGACGGATGAACTGCTGTAAACTTTACAGGCGTTTAGCCTCATTAGGAAATAGAATCAACCAATCATGGATGAGTGATAATCAATTAACAAATATGTATGTGCTCCAGTAATAAAGATTTTATGATAACTACATTGTTATGACTAGTATTTTATCATTGAAGTGAGCTAAACGTAGGTACTTAAAGCTTATGGAAATATTTTACAGGATGCAGATTTTACTATGTCGAATTTGTGATCTATGTTTACCTTGCAAATTAGCTCTTCAAAATGGAGTCAAACGTTTTTATTAAACATTCTAGATGAATCTAAATGAATTTATTACACTAGGGTTTCATTATGTAGTAGGAGAAGGAAAAGAAAAATCAGATAGGCTAAGTTACAAAAATTATATCGGCATAAATAGATAATTTGTAACTCTATATTTGTGGTAGTGTTTGCATAGTTGTCCCGTCACAATAACGTAAAAGGTCAATGCTTGTACCAACCTGCCTTCGGCTCTCTTGCCAAGAATTGCGCTTAAATTTATCCATCTGAATCTCATGTTCATGAAATATCCTCCGAATTTCGTCGGCCTTCCTTTTATCCGCCTCCTGGACAATTTTTAGAGCCTCTTCCACCTCCCTCTTTTGCCGTCTGAGGTCGACAATTTCTTGCTCCAACCTCGTCTTTTCGCGCTCAAAATCTTTCTTGCACTCTTCCCGCGCTTCGCTCCAAACTTCAGCTCTGAGTTTAACTTTAACCTCCTCCTTTTCCTTGACCCATTCATGCTGAGCATTTCTTAATAATTCGTTCTTTTGTTTAATAATCTGAAGGATTTCTTTTTCCTTTTCTTTGTGCATTTGTTCCTTGAGAGAGTTGAGCTCGTTCGTCTTCTCCTTGTGGAGTTTCGAGCGCAGCTCCGTCAACTGAGTTGAAGCCTTTCTCTGCTCATCATCTCGCATATGGCGTATCTCTACCGACTTTTCTCGTCTTAGCTGCTTCACATAGATCCTTTCTTGATCTAATTCTTTATTCAGATGCACAACTTTTCTCCGTAACTCATCAATAGTTGATTTTGAACTTCTGGTTGCCTCACGAGAACTTGCCACGGTACTCTCTGGCGCCAAGTTCGGATGCGAAGTTGCTCTCCGTTCCCCATTTATACTGGAATCTCCAGAGGAAATTGCTTTGCAAGACTGGCTTCGGTTCATGATTACTACAATTTTCTATTTGACCCCTTCCTAGCAACTTAAAGCATTATTTACGGTGCTTCATTGAGCATATTTCCCGCATCGAGACCACCTTCGTTCGCATTCCTTTATCTTGATTCCAAAGCGTCCTTCAGTAAAACCACCGAAAACATAACTTCACTGCACACTTTCACGATAAAAATCTCCAGCCCGTTAGAATAGGCAATACCGTGATAACTAGCATGTATTTTGAGCTGTAACTTTAGCTATTGCATGGAAAACACTGACTTTTCTAGAGCTGTGTCGGCGAAAGGCTGATCAACTCACACGCATTGCGGAGTGTTGTCATGCAACGTACGCATCGGCCCCTGGGGGGTAGGGAGGGGAGGCTGTGTGTGCTGCGATAAGAGTTGAAACGTTGAAAATAAATAATCGCAAACTGATTACACCAGTTCTGAACAAAACCTATAGGAGTGAGCAGCAGCAGGCCAAGGGTCAGGACAGAACGTTTCAAAAACAGCTTTATTAATCGCTTGTTCTTCCAATATTCATGATAGATATGAATAGAATGTAAGTTCAAAGCACAAAGAAAATACCTTGTAAAGTCAGCAATGTACTTTTTGCGAGACTAATTAACATTTGTATGCTACAGTTCAATGCAACACAGGGCGCATAGCGTAACCTGTGAGCAATTAAAGTGAAACTCGATTAAAAAATATATAATAAATTTAAAATAATCCTTTTGAAGGATCCTTATAATCTTATTATTATTACTTTTATCATTATTATTATTATTATTACAAAGTAATTGCGAATTACCAGAAGCTCATATAAGTAGCTACTTATGAGCACGACAGTCTGACATCTGAAATCCGCTCTAAAAACTAACTATATACAACTTCAAGAGAAAATGATATAAGTCCTACATCAAACATCAGCACGACAATAAAAAAATAAGAACAACAAAAAAAAAAGGAAAATACTGAAAAAATAACAAGTTTAGTCAGGAGGCACGTACAACATACCGGAAGAGAAATTTCGCGGTACAATTAAAATTCGCGATCACGTGAAAGCACGTGATTCGAATGCAGCTTTCAATCGAACACTGAAAACGTCATTATAAACAAAACTTATTCGCAACAAAAACACTTCGATTTTGCCAAGGCCAGCAAGATAAATCTCTCTCGAATTTGTAGTTCTTTTTGATTGGATCATGTCACAGTACGGGAATGGACACAGCGACAGTTCAAACGAGTCGCTGAATGGTAATATTACTGTATCTTACGAGTGTTTTTAGAGCACTATTCGCGATTGTCGGAGATGTCGGATGAGAATGTTATTGTTTTTTTAGGTTCTTGGGTCAATGTAGATGGTTCTCCCCCGAATGGGAATAGCGTCCATCACTCGCCAACTGGTTCCCAGGCTGGTGTTATGGAGGATCTATTAGCCGAGGCAGTAGAAGATCATTACAAACAGAATTCTAAGTACGTGGCAGCCATATAAACACGGCGGTTCACTTATAAACCCTCCATTCGTGTCGCACCTTTCGAATGTTGCGGTTTATTTACATGCTTGCTTTACGCGTTATTTGCGAATTCCACCCAAGATATTGGTACGACTCCCTTCTATTTCCACCCATCTTCGATTTTATCTAAACTTTTGTTTTTACTATTATTTCCAGTGGAGAGAAAACACCATCCCCTCGAAGCCCATCCCAAGAAATTCACGTAAGAAGAAGCTACATCTTTGTTTCTGCCTTGCGGGCGACTTACTAATTGTATAGATTCTTATCGTATTAAACTGTTACAGACATTGAGCTTGCTCATTTTCTAGAGGTATTCTAAGTGTTTTTCAGTAGATCTACTGTACTCCAAACGATGTCTCCCTGACGCATTTCGTGTGTAAATTTTTGCAAAACTGAACCAGTGCACACAATAAAGACACTTCCATATAATCTGTTTATTTTGGTTACCAACACAAGTGAGACCACAGGATCATTCCAGGATTATGGTTATTTATCGGTTTTAACATAGTAAACAGTTGTGATGGATCATTTTAATTGTTAGTATTAATATGCCATAACATTCATGCGGGCATGCAGTTTTATGGTGTATATTCTCTGCTATTTACCCCCAGGCACCAATCTTAGTGGGTAGGGTCACTCGGGGTACACAAAGGCAGCAAGGCTATAAATTCACATATTATTATTACAGCCAAACATCAGAAAAGTTAAATCAATGCAAGCTGTGCTTTTTTGATATTGGAGACTAGATGATAGTAAGAATCATATTTTTCTGAAACAGAAAATTCTGCTATGAACCCTGGTTCTCTGTGGGTAGCACAAGGAATTTTGACTTTGAAAAGGCTCTATTTTTAAACAGGAACCAATATTGCCTCAGGAGCCAAAAACAGACTGGATCTGGGAATGGTCAAGTGGAATTGAGAGGCAACCTCCAAAGTAAGTAAAACCTTAATAGTAAAGTGTGATTCCATACCATCCCCCACAGAAGTGATTTGGAAATTCCAGAGGGGATGGGTGGAGGGGGGTCAAATGCCTTTTATTTCCCATACAATCACTGTATTTTTCACTGGAAATTCCAGAGGGGCGAGGGGTCATATCTCCAAGCCCCTTCAATGGGGATGGATAGTTTCTGGAATCACACAATCTTTATAAACATCTGAAGCATCAAAAAGTCTAAAATCTTAAAAAATTTCATCATTGAGCAATGAAGCTTTTGATTACCCTTGACATCTTGCCCAAAAACATGATTTGGCTTAACCCCTCAAATCTATTAGAATATGTAAAGTTAATTTAATAATAATAATAATATGACGGTTTTAGGGGCACCCAACTAAGTCTCGGTGCTCTTACAAGGGCTATATGAGAATAAAAAATAAAAATGAATAAAATTGGTTTGATTACAATCCAGTTCCATGTAATAAGAATTAAAACCCAAAAGCAAATGAAATACTATAATATACAAGCATTTATACAGGCATTTAGATTGACTTTGAATGATGATAAAACATGTTTTTATTATTCGCAGGGAATGGAAACTCAGACATCCATCAAAAAGTAAAAAAACACAATCCAGAGCTTCTTTGAGCCTTCGAAAGACAAAGGTCATGAAAAGGTACCTTTTTAAACTACATTTTGCTTTTTACATCATTCAGTTGATAGGCATTCACTTTGTGGCCATGTGACAGTTTTGAACCAAAAGCATAGCCAGTTGTACAGAAAAGCACCTAGTCACAACTGATACTAATTGTAAGCTAGAATACCTAAAACATATTAGCAGTTGAAAACAATACAACAGTTTTCTAAGTAATGTCTTTGTTGGATCCAATTAATGACACACGAATCCATGTTTGTCTGTACCATCAGTGACCTGATGAATGTCAACTTCTATGTTGTACTGCCAACAATTGTCATCAGCCATCTTGTTGCCTTTGGCATTGGGTACGTACTGTCCATTTATATATCATTATATCTGAATGCTCTGGGGAACTGGAAGATCCCTTTTGATCCACTCATTATATCATTAATAATAATACTATTCTTTATTTCCTTTGTTTTTGCTTTTTTATTGTTGCAGGGTTTATGTTGGTAGGAAAATGGCAGATATTCAAAGCACCTAATTTTTATTCTGGCTTTGATGGTTGTCCCACAAGACAAAGACTACAGTTTGTTTGGCTTTTATTGATAGAAGATCCTTGTGCCATGTACATATAGTTGTAAAATAGAATTAACCCCATCAACTGAATGGAGAGTGCTTTTATCTGAAGATAATTCTAAGTTATAAGGATGAACTATGTAGGTTTACTAAACTTTGCTACTTAGTTACATAAAATAATATGTAAGTTGGCTAGTTGTAGTTGAGACTGCACTGCTAATGTTCTTCAACGCTGGAATTCCTTTCAAAATAGGCTAGTAATGAGCAGTAAAATAAATACAGTTACAGTAGTAAATTTAGTAAATCTTCTGTATCAGAAAAGAATATGTTAAAGAAGAATATGCTTATAGAGGCCAATTACATTGTACTTTTATTTCAAAATGCTAAGAATCTACAGAGGAGTTAAGAGCACTATGCAAGCTTAGAAATTGGAGAATCCATATTTTTGTAAACTCAGGTACAATACACATGGTCCTGTTATATATCTCTAGATTGTATTTGTATTTAGTGGGTTTGGGGGAGCTGTGTCTTGGTATTTTGAGGGCAAAATTATTATTTTTACATAGCAATTCAGTTTCATTCTCACATCTCATAGTTTCCTAGTTAAGGAAAATATTGCCAAACCCCATTTTTGTCAACAACTGGATTTCCAAATGCTTTCTGAGGAAATAATGACAACTGTTTGTCATTCTTATGGCATGTGAGTTGTGTTTCTGCAAAATTTTGCCATTTTTACATTTCAAATACTTACACAATCCCTTGTTATTTATAGTTCTAGATAAAATATTTTGTCACATGCACCATATAGGAGGGTTTCACAGAAGCTTAAATAGAACAATAGTGAATGCATTTAGCTAGAATGGTTACAATAAACTGAGCATACGTTCAAATTTGATGTGTTGATGCCTTCATTTAAAATGGTACCAATAAAAATAGCTGGGTTTTATTTGACCTAGAAAATAAAATATCCCTTCTACTCCCTCTACCCATTTTTCCCATTTTCAATTTGAATTACAAAATGTTGAAAAGATACATATTTTATGTTATTTACTGGCTAAGAGGTCCATATAGGGAAAAACTGAGACTGAGGGCAGGAAAATGTTGACTGAGGCTGAGGTCAACATTTTCCAGGCCAAGGTCACAGTTTTTCTCTATACAGACCAACCTTAAGCCAGTAATAATAATGTAGAATTTGTTACTGTGCCCTCTAGGAAAAAAATAAAAGGAATTATAACACAAAGCCATACAGTCACACTAGTGATTTAATTTGTTCATATTACCTAGTAAACTATAATATTCAATGTTCCTGCTGGTTCCATAAATAGCAATAAATCCCTCTTTTAGTTCTTGTATGTCCATAACAGAGCACTGTTAGTGTATTTAACTGTTCACAGTCACTTTCTATGAAAAGAACACATGCCCGGGTCAGTCTCATTGGATGTATGTCCCTGAGACTTGGTTGATCTTTAAGAGCTGTCTGGCATACATAAAGGTTGTCTATCACAAAAGAGCTTACTGGACAGTTTTAAAACTTTAAACAGTGCAGTGTGGATAAAATACATTTGAATTCTTTAACTCCTAAAATTCACTCTATCTTTGTCAAAGTCCTTTGTTAAAGAACACCTTGTCTGTTTTGAGCGCACCTCTTTTTAGTAACAATGTATCTTGCAGTTCCTGTTCAAGCTGCTCTACCCTTAAAGTACTGAAAATAAATGAGAAATAAAAATAAACAAATTTGCAAGCCATGGCTATGACATGACAGATACCAACCTAGTGCATCAAAAAGGTGGGAGATTCCCGGCCAAACTCCAAATCCAAGGAAAATTGTGCAGGAGAATACAATTAATGTACCGTTGGAATTTGGCCAAAAAGTTTAGCAGGAGAGAAGGTCCTAAATGTGGGAGATTCCTGCAAAAAGGGGGAGATTTGGCATCTGCAAGAAATACAGGACAGGGGAGTAGCCAGAATTTTACCTAAGAGGGGCCCAGAGGGTGAGGCAGTCTTTTTTGTTGCCATATGTTTACAGTGTACTTTATGTTTCAGAGAGGCCACTGCAGAAGCACACAAAAGTAGGATCAGTAATTGCAGATGTTGCAGGAAAATAATATTGTGGAAAAACATTCAAAAATAATGCAAATTATGCTAAATAATTTGGTAGCAATGGGAACTCACCAGCCTTGAGGAAATAATGAACACGCAGCAGGTACCATGAAGGTCAAGCTGACTCCACAGAGTAACATCTGAATAGGGCCATGAAGAACACGGATCCGCTGAAAAACAGAAGCAAACACAGAACCAGAGAACATTAGTCAGAAACTAAAGGCATTCTGATATTACTAACAATAACAAACAATTACTCTAGCCTGAATTTTAAGCCTTTTCTCCCTGCACTTTTCTACTGCAATGATATGTAATCCAATCCATTTTGCTTTTTCACTTAACAGACAAGGAAATGGGTTATTTTTTATGGTTAGTATTTTATGTGTAATGTACAAGTAAATAATGTTCAATTGCCTAAAACGTTAATGGTTAGTTGCACAGTAGGTACCAGAGCTAGAGGCAAAGGACTCCAGAAACACAAAGAATACTTTACAGAAGACATAAGTTTCTAGTACCTACAGAAAGACCCAAATGGTTACGCAAACAGTAGAACCTAACCTCAATAAAAATTTAACTGAATTGCTTCATCAAGCATATTGGATGTTATTACCTGCATGAAAGGGTACTTTTCAATCTTTTCCATAATAATTGGCACAATTACTGAAAGGAAAAATAGTTCTTTGTCACAAATTTGTATCAAGCTACCGTAACACAACATGTTACTCTTGTAGTTCTAGTGCTTGGGTACAGCTAGGGTAATGAGCTCACACACCAGGGGTTGCTCCTGTTATTATGATTTTGATCTATATTATTGGAATTACACTGATCAGGGAACGATAAGTCATTAATTTTTACAAAGTGCCAATTAATGTGTCTAGTATCTACATATACAAATGAGACAATGACTTACACATTCCTGGTGCTGCCATGGTGATCCATGAGACAATGACTTACACATTCCTGGTGCTGCCATGGTGATCCATGAGACAATGACTTACACATTCCTGGTGCTGCCATGGTGATCCATGAGACAATGACTTACACATTCCTGGTGCTGCCATGGTGATCCATGAGACAATGACTTACACATTCCTGGTGCTGCCATGGTGATCCATGAGACAATGACTTACACATTCCTGGTGCTGCCATGGTGATCCATGAGACAATGACTTACACATTCCTGGTGCTGCCATGGTGATCCATGAGACAATGACTTACACATTCCTGGTGCTGCCATGGTGATCCGTGAGACAATGACTTACACATTCCTGGTGCTGCCATGGTGATCCGTGAGATGAGAACTTGGGTGATACCCTTGACAGCTGCCTTTTTAGATGGTCCAACAGGAATGCCATCTTTATCAAATACTATTATTCCATTTGCCAGCTCCCTAGAAAGATATTAAAACAAGCCAACAAATGAAAGTGCACATCTTACTTACTTACTTGTGGTGTACTTATCACCTTGCTACTCACTGGTGGAGCCTAGGCCATTGACCACAATCCTCCATCTTGTTCGATTTGTTAATGTTCCTGGGGCGGATTTAGGGGAGGGGGGGGGGGGAGATTTTCCCATACATTTGCTGTTTGAAAAATTTCATCCCATGTGAAAACATCCCATGTTTTCACTATCTGGCTGGATCTGCCCCTGTGTTCAGTGCATTTACATTAACATTGCAACTCAATGTCCTATTGACATTATACCGAGAAGAAAAAGAACTTGATTAAACACAAAGCCTGTCAGGGTGTGGTATGGCATCAGTTTCTAACCTTTGTCTCATGAGGGGGATGTTGACACAGTTTGCGGCAGCAACAGCAACAAATGGGACATAACGGGCAAGTAGTGGTGGAGCTGTCTAAATAATCAATAAAACATTCACAAAAAAGATGTAAACATCAGAGATTTCAACAAGAGAATTTTCTGCCACAAACAACAACTCACAAAGAACTCTCAGGGTTGTAAAAAAAAGTTCTGCCGCAGGCAAAACACAAGGGAATTTAACTGTACACACAGATCTCTTAGACAGCAACCATCAGTTACAATGTCCTTTGATTGAGTCCAGTCCTAATACTAACACAACTAGATAACAACCAAAGGTGTACTACCACACCCTATGGTTTTGCATTTATTATGTAGAAGGCAACAAGATTCACACACAAAATTCATTGTACATAATTATTTTATATTGTACTTAAAATTTATCTATGAA
This sequence comes from Scolanthus callimorphus, assembly GCA_033964015.1. Lineage (NCBI taxonomy): Eukaryota > Metazoa > Cnidaria > Anthozoa > Actiniaria > Edwardsiidae > Scolanthus > Scolanthus callimorphus. The sequence goes on from CM066916.1 coordinate 1,841,967, forward strand.
GTACAATATCAAGTAAAGGTATATAAATACTTTAAAAATGTAAGTAAGGTACACAAACCTTCACAAGCTGGTTAAATCCTACAGATACTGCAACTGCACTTGTTGTGGCTGAAGCATATGCTATTCCAATTTGCCTGAATGACACAATACATGGGTTTTTAAAAACATCCACCTGATTTCAGATTAATTATTAAAATTTCAATCATGCACTTACTTGCTTGTTATTTCAGATTTGGCATTTCTATTTGTATAATTGACTAGAGCATTAAATGACTGGTTCACCCATTGCCAGAACACAACAGCTGGGATAGTCCTAGTACAGGAAACAAGGATGAGAAAACTCATTCAGAAGCCAGATATTATGTAATTCATTCACTTATAATGTGAAGCTACAGCATGTAATAATTGTTATCAATTCTGAGGTACACATTGAATCACATAATATTACTTTGAACAACAAGATTTGCATTAAGACCAGTTATAAATGTGGCTGAAATAACAAAACGTAATAAAAATATGCTCACAAAATAATTTATTGCAGAAACATGTATTGGAATCATAATAGAATTTCACATCTTCAATCACCTGGTCATTATAGAACTCTTATGTTAAAGAGCCTCTGTCAGCCTCCATTTTGTCAGCCTAGCAACATACCGAGACAGAGAAAGCATCCATTTCCATCGGCTGATTTAGGGAATGTAGTGCAATATTTGCAATTGAATTCGATAAATAAATAAAAAACGTTTTTAGATGACTATTTCAAGATTTCTACACATAATTTGTTGTCTTCGACTGAAAACAATAACAAGGAGTGGCTGACTAGGGCTCTTTAAGGGGGCCCCTTCCCAAGGGGGCCCCTCCCCCTTGTTGTATAACATAACCAAATATCTTGAGCTCTTTTGGATGGACATGGCTGCTCTGGAAGTACGGTAGCCAAAGGCACCCATCATAAACACATACTAAAACACAGTAGAATGGTCTTACCTGTACCACTGAAGCATAGCACCAGTAATCGCCAAACCACCAGGAACCTGGAATGTCATGCGTCCAATAATATTCATCCTCTCCCCTGTATCTGGGTGGAAGGCTGAATCAACAAGATGTTTGGCATTCCATAGCTCTTCTGTGGTTACCCCAGCTGGCTTTTGGCCACTCCTGATCAAATTATCAAAATTAAATGTTTTTTGATAGGTAGAGCCAAGTCTGAGGTGTATGGTGGTGTCTCAGTAAACATTTTTTTGTTTGTATTTGAATTTCATTTCAGCTCATGCTCCACTCTACTATTATTGTGTGCCAAACTTTGCGATAACTTCATCATAACTTCAGTTGTGATAACTTCATCATAACTTCAGTTGAAATGATAATCTACAAGTCTAACTAAATGAACCTTAGGAACCCTCCCCAAAGCCATTCAAAACTTTGACACAGGGTTAGTAAAAAAGCCCATCGCTAACGCAGTCTATAATGTTCTTTAAGAACGAAGACTTATCTGGTAAATAAATAAATAAATAATACCAAACTGAGAGAGATGCAGATCAGTGAGGTATTCCTAGGTTGAACCACTATTTATATGATTTATGTTGCCAACTCACTTGTACTTTTCAACTAAATCTTTAGCCTCATCCAGGTCTTTGTTGGTATGGAAGCTTTTTGTCCAATCAGTGATGGCCCAGAAATGCTTGAAGCGGCCAATGAAAGTCGACTGGTCCCAGCGAGGTTTGTCTAGGTCAAGGTCAAGCCTTTCTGTCATGGCTACAGCAAGTGTGAACTTCGGCAACCAAGGCCAAGGGTCACAAGGGAACAACTCAACTGCGAGTAAAATGGGTAGTATAAATACAGGGGTTTCCACAAAACACTGACCCCCGGTCCATGGACCTCTCGTGGACCCCGGTCCATGGACCTCTCGTGGACCCCGGTCCATGGACCTCTCGTGGACCCCAGTCCATGGACCCCTCGTGGACCCTGGTCCATGGACCCCCTAAAAAACATAGTATTTTTTCGAAAAAATAAAAGCCGAGAGGAATATAAAAATGTACACAAAATTTGTGTTGTATGAAATGGAAAATCGGCGAACATGAGCACAAAAATGAGCCATATAACAGCACATCAAAATAAATTATGCACATCAAACCTTCCAGGCCGTCCTTTATTACAGCCATTCTCAGTTACACGCCGTCACCGGGAAAAAAGCTTTGCAAGCGAAAACTCTTCTGTCAGCAAAAGCACGTGCATTGCCATACAAACTTTGACAAGAAACAAGTTTTTGCTTGCAAGCTTTTTTCCCAGCGACCGCGTGTAACTGAGAATGGCTGTAATGAAATCCGCAATGATGGAGGATTACACAAGTCACACAGGTAAGCTAAGACCTACGGCAAATGCCGTGCCAGAGTCGCGTCGTTCCAATACAAAACAATAGAAATTTCTTGATTATAAAGTATAATGAAGCGGCATCCTTTGAAAAGGAAAGGTTTGACAGAAGAAGAGCGGCTGAAGTTCGGCGTTTGCCGTAGGCCTACACACTACACCGCGTTTTCAAACGCGTTTTCGTACGGATACGCGTTGTAGAGTGGAGGGGCGAAAACGATAAGTGTGGACGCAAATATTTTGGAAAATGGAGCACGAAGTATCAATTTCCGTTTGAAAATGGTGTATAGTAGTGTGGATGGGGTCTAAACTCGCCCCTAAAGACCTTGAAGATGACTCGCCTTACGCCTCCTTACCTAATGACTTCCCTTCCAAGGAGGCATAAGGTGAGTCATCTTCAAGGTCTATTAAATTAAGAAATTAATAAATCTTAGATACTAATACATAAACTTGACCTTTAGCAGTCTTTAGGGGCGAATTTAGCTTACCTGTGTGACTTATGCGGATTTCAATTTCTTTGAGGTGCTGCTATGTGAGAAATCCTCGGCTCATTTTTTTTGCGTTCATGTTTGCCGATTTTCCTTTTCATACTATAGAAATTTTGCGTGTCGCTTCTATATTCCTCTCGGCTTTTTTTTTTTGGGAAACCGCTTATGTTTTATAGGGGTCCATGGACCAGGGTCCACGAGGGGTCCATGGACCGGGGTTCAGTGTTTTGTGGAAACCCGTAATACAGTGAATGCAGACAGAACCCAAAAATGGCAAGATTTCTACCCTAAGGTCAGGTAAAGCCAGACAGGCTTGATTCTTTGCATAGAGTATCCTTATACAATAAGAAACAAAATATCAAATATGACTTTTTTCTAATTGATCCGTCTTTAAGATATGAGCTGCTAAACATTGGTTACTGCATCGTTTTATGGCAAAATTTGTACAATTCTACCAAAAAATGTGGAAAAGTGCTGCAGCAGCCAAAGTGTAACCCCTCATATCTTAAAGAGGGATCAATTAGAAACAAGTAATATTTGATATTTTGTTTCTTATTGCATAAAGATTGTCTATGCTAAGAATCAAGCCTACATGACTTTACCTGACCTTATGGTAGAAATCTTGCCATTTTTGGGTTCTGTTGTGAATGCATGTCCTACTAGAGTACGAAACCACATCAATTGAGAGAGCTCGCCAAATATTATGCAAAACAAACCAAGTTACGGTTTCTAAAGCCATAGAATCAAAAGTAACATAAAAGTCATAACTACAAGTCTTTTTTCGCTAAGTAAGTTTATATCCTATCAAAATTAAAACTGAGAAGAGCAGTCAGCGGGGCGATCAATGGTCAACAAAGTCGAGATCAGTCTCAAAGTTAAGTACTATTGAATGAATGTGGTGATTTTGTTGGGCCTAATAATGCAACTCAACTCCGCTACGGGTCAAACTGATAATCATTGAGGGAAAGTACAGCTATTAGACTAGAGTAAAGGGTTCTACCTCAACAAATTCTTTGTTTCTTCCCCATCGGTTCTCTCCAACATTTTGAAGTCACGTCGAAGGAATGATCAAGAGCCTGCGGTCACCAGCGGTAACATAGAAAGATTGCACAGGATTCCCAAATCGCAAAAAAATACAATAGCAATCTGTTTACCCAAATGTTTGACACCCGCAAAAGTAAACAGCAACAAGAACTAACTACATCGTCGCGATACCAGCTATAAACAATCGCCATCCTAGAATTTTCGAAAGAGTTCCAAAATTTCTGGCATCTGGGAGGCCAAAGTTGTAACCTTGCTCTTGCAAATACAGTAAATGTAAATGTATGGGGAAATCTAACAAAAAAAGCCCCCCCCCCCCTAAATTCGCCTATGTACAACATGAACAATGGTAACCTCCTAAATGAATTGTCAGGTTTTTTAAAACACAGTTTGCTGATTCTTTGAGGGGCTGCAGACATAAGACTTGACCGTGGGATGGCCACATTCTTGAGATGCCATTTTGGCAATAAATATCTTAGTAGGGTGGACAGCCTCTTCAAAAGAGCATTTAAATGGGGCTATTGCAAACGCAAATACACGATAACTGAGCTTCTGATAGAAAAGGACCGGAAGTTGTGGAAGGTAATAACAGGGTCGACTCCTACAGCCCTGGATGACCTCCTCCATTGAGAGCTTGTACGCTCAGGAGGAGGGGCATCCTTACTTGCTTCCGCGCGTACACACTGAGCTGTTTAAGAGCTCTTTCATTAATCGTTGCCTTTTTTCCTACTTGTAATTAATTATTGTATATTGTAAATTCCCACGTCTGTCTGGAGATATTATTGAATAAAGACTATTATTATTATTATTATTATAACCAATTAATCTTGGAACAAAAAATAACAGGCCTGCAGATCCTCGTCTAGAGGTCCTGTACCACATTTGGGTGGATACTCTATATTCTTGTATCCACTAAGAAAAATAAATTTCTTTCTACAAGAACTGATAAAATGGCCAGATTTCATTATTGTAAAAGAAAAACAAGGTACAGATATATATTATTGATTGATGATTCAGGAGAGAAACACCAATAATAATTTTCAAGCTTCCCTATGTTATTAATATTTTACAATCACAGTATGGTACTATGAATTTAAAATACTACCCTGTCAGGGCCTGACATTAACTTTTTTTGCTAGGCGCCATTGGCGACTAATTAAAAAGTTTTCGTTGCCAAAATGCAAAGATTTAGTAGCCACATCAACATGGATCTCAGCTGAACTCAGAAAGATAGGGTGCCATTTGGTGACTAGCTCTAAAATTGTGGTCACCAACCCCCAAATTCAGTCACCATTGGCGACCATATGGTCACAGTGTCAGGCCCTGCCTGTACTACCCTGTACTAAAGTACAACACTACATTTTGCAGCATTCCATTGGTTGAGAGTGATCATGTGACATAGATAGTGCCCATTTTTCCAGTGACTATCAGCCAATGGTGCCTGTTTTGCTCAAAATTTTGTACAATAAAAACAATAAATCATTTACATTTACATTCACAATAAGGTTCTTCTGTCTCTGGCACTAATATGTGGGATAGTTTTCCCACAGACATTTGATATTCAAACTTAACATTAGTTAAGTTTGAATAAAAAACTAACCCATAATAGTGCTTTCAACAGAACAGCTGTATTGTTTGCACAGCGAATTTAATAGTCGCAATGACAGAGCACTTGAGAATTAGCTTCACTAACAAATTTCTCTGGCACTAATATGTGGGATAGTTTTCCCACAGACATTTGATATTCAAACTTAACATTAGTTAAGTTTGAATAAAAAACTAACCCATAATAGTGCTTTCAACAGAACAGCCGTATTGTTTGCACAGCAAATTTAATAGTCGCAATGACAGAGCACTTGAGAATTAGCTTCACTAACAAATTTCTGAGGATGAGTTGTATGTTAAAATAACATTCGGGATCAGTTAAACAATATTACTCTTCTCACTACTTGTTTTAGCTAATGACATGATCATGCAAGAGGATTTCGTACATTCAGGTACATTTTCAGTTAGCATAAAAGTCTTTAATGTATCCCTCATAGCTTTAACAGGAATCTGTGCTGCTCTTTCAAGAAGTTTGTACTGTTTGCATATTATTCTAACATATATTTTCACCCCTTACAAAGATTTACTGTGTTTCTATGTATGACATCATTTCTCATGATTAAGGTTATATACATCAGGGAAACCAAATAGCTTCACTTTTTGCCAGCTGGCATTATATTCTTTACAGATGGATGGCACCAGAAAAATAATGATGATAACAAATCCATTTAAGTGAATGTTGCAATCTCCCTCCCTTGAAAATTCAAATCCTGAAAAGAAAAGAAAAACAAGTAGAAAATGGTTATTTTGTTAAATTGTTTAAACCTGTCATGCTCAACATGTCTTAGTTTTTTGTGCCTCTATCAATACCCAAATATCAATTTCCATTTTCACACTACTCTTTCTGTATACCTACCAACTCTCCCAGTTTACCTAGGAGACTTGGTTTTTACCCTTAGTCTCCCAGGGAAAAAATTGAAACTTTCCATATATTATTCTTGCAATTTTCTCATACAAGTCAAGTCAAGTCAAGTCAAGTTTATTTGCCATCATCAGGATTAAACACAGTCAGTACACACAGAAGAATATAGAGGCGAGAGGGCCTCAAAAAACTACCAGGCTTGTGTGAGGAGGCCCCCTCTTTACAGTTAAATAATTATATTAAAATATTCAAGCATGAAACAGACAAATAAAGATTACAAGAAAAAAGAACGAGAAAGCAAAAATTCAGTGAGTTTCTGTTTAAACGATGAAATGTTAACAGATGACGCGACAGATAATGGTAGGGAGTTCCAAATTTTTGGGCCTTAAAAAAGAATAGTACATTTTTTAAAGTTTGTGCGACAAGCGTGGGAACGATAATGATCAGAGTTTCTAGTGTTGGAGCTGACGGCTAGTTACAAACAAATTTGAAAAGATTGGGGGCAAAAGTTGGTGGTAATAAGAAAACATACATTTCGCAACATGGAAGGAATTAATACAGTTGTGGTATTTGAAACAAAAGCTCAAGATGTTGGAGCTTTTGGCATTAGCAGGTATGTTTCTGTCTTTCTGCTATATGAGACAAGTTATTACAATCAACCAATGATTACAAACCTCTATGTGCGTCTCCCCCACTCCAGAATAATATCCTCTAAATTATGTGCTGTTATCATTGGTCCTTGTAATGGGTTTAGTTGACAAAGGTAGCAACACAGCCAGCTGATAACATAGTCAAGGAAATTTGAAAATATAAACAGTCAAAATAATAGGCCCTTCGCAGTCTGGCTGCCACATGATTGTACTGGGATGCAAATGAGGCTGATCTGTACTGTTTTACCTGTCATACATCAATTGGTCAAAAATCACTTCAAATATGCCATGTTTCCAGTCACATTTCTTTGCAATTTATATAAACAAGTCAACATAAAAGTTTCTTTGCATTCCAGTCATGTTCAATTGATTTACCCTTGTGGATCTAGAGGTCTGTTCATAGCGAAGTATGACTGTTCAGCTGCAAAGCATATTTTCTCCATTTTTATTAGTTACTTGCTATCCCCTCTTGAATGTTTTCAATAAAAAGAATGACACTGCTGTTGAGAATGGAAATTATCTTTTAGTACTAGCACACTATAAAGATTGTGTGCCTCAGAATTGAATTAGATTGTGTCTCCCCCTTCTCTAGCATTGTTACCTAACCAGCAGTGGAACATATCGTTGCTCTGAAGTGGAGCAAACAAAATGTACTTTATTTTAACTTGGATTGTAGAGTACATGTAGCTTTGTAATTGCTGATTTACAGCCATTACAGCTAATATCTCTGCTTGTCCCACATAAACTATACATTTCAGAATCCCAACTGGCCAAGAGGCTTAACCAGTTTGCTATGTGCAAAGAATGGTTGAGGTGCCAGAGCAGTGTGACAATCTTCCTTTTACATGGCTGTGGTAAGGATACAATAACCAGCAACACACAGCAGTCAACACAAGCATGGTCTGTATAAGACTATGGAAATAAATGAGTGAATCAAATTGCAATTGATCTACATACTGCACTGTCTGTAGGGATCACATATATGGAGGATAGGTGAACCTAGAGGTTATCTTACAAAACAAAAGCAACCACCTGCTCCTGGCAATTGACAAAATCAGCTAACTGTGTTTACACCTTTTTGCCACCCAATTCAAATCATGTGATTTGAAGTTTAAGTCATGTGTATAATAGGCCATGTTCGAATTACGCTCCAATGCCTACAAACAATAACCTCAAGTCGAGGCTTTCTTCTGAAATTACTGTAAATGTATTAGAACTTGGAGAAAGCCTCGATTTGAAGCTTTTGTCTTGTGAGCATTGGAGCGTAATTCGAACCTGGCCTATTGTTCTGTGTATAATTTGAGAAATTATACAGTGATGATTCCTTTGGTTGGATACTTTTGTTTGTTCTGCACATACACTCATGCACACAGTCGAGTGAGAAAAATTATACAATTTTAACCACCCAAAGGAATGATCACATGATCTGAATTGGGTGGCAACAAGATGTAAACACTGCAAGCTGATTGGGTCATACTCAAGCTTAGTGGTCCACTAGTCCGGTAAGGGGTGGTACACCCTGCTGTATCTATGTAACAGTATAACAATGCTATGTCTTAATGACAAAGAGAAAATAGCAGGAATTGTCTGTATTTTTAATATGATGTACTAATAATGCTACTGCTGTAGTGTTATGCCCTTAGTTATGTACTTTTATTTTAACACATGTTGTTATGCTTATGTCGTTATACTGCTAGTATGAACCAGACCCTATATGGACAAGATAAACAACATGTAGATGGTTGGATTGCACCAGTCTTGTGTAAACACCTCCTTAGTTTGGCTCATGACAAGAAACACTTTGGTAAACACTCCAGTTGATCATTGTATTTCCCACCCCAGACCAAGAAAATTTGCAAACATCTGAAAAGGTTTGAGATTTCTTACAATTTGAACCTTTCAATGTTTCACTCCAATGTCATTACAACTGGGAATGAATGTAAGCTTATGACAGCAAAAAGTGGTTGGGTAGTTCTGGATGCGTTGGTGGATACTGAGTCAAGCATATTTAGAAAGCTCTGGCTACAAAAAAAAGACAACTACAATAATGAAACACAAACATTGAAATGAGTTTTAGTCGGTAGAAACTGCTCTAACGGTAGAAACTGCTCTTATTTCGTCATCGTTCAACAATCGATTTCAACGAAGATTTGATCTTCGACTTCGCCAAGTCTAGTCCCAAATTAGTCGATTAAATCGTTTCGGAAGTACAATATTTACCTCTTATTCTTTCCTCTAATAAAACATGGTACTATTGCACCTATAATGGCCCAGAATACGGTGAAAAATACGAAAGGCCAAGCGGAAGCACCGACGGCTGCACCTCCACCGCCCGCCATCTTGTCTTCTTCTTCAAATCTTGTGAAGATCACGTGACACAGGCATCCCGTAAAAAGAATGGAAATATGTGACCACGGGCGCTGGGACAAGAACGCGAACCGTACCCCTTCATCATATTAATATATAGATTTAGCCACTGGCTAAAAGCGGAGCTCCCGGTTACATTTTTCTGTGTCAATAATGAGACAAAAAGTTTGCCATTGTACATGGCCCGTCATACCACTTGACCATGCGATTGCCAACACCCCCTTGTCGCTTAGACAATTTCACCAACATTTGGTTGTCTGAGGTTCATCCCTTCCCGAGATATACTCTTTTTCTCCTATGATGACGTCATCAATGACGTCATACCACGTGACCACGTAGTTGCATCCCTTTTGCCACTTAGACAACTTCACCCAAGTTTGGTTGTCTGAGGTTCATCTCTTCCCGAAATATATTCTTTTTCTCCTGTGATGACGTCATCGATGACGTCATACCACGTGACCACGCAGTTGCATCCCTTTTGCCACTTAGACAACTTCACCCAAGTTTGGTTGTCTGAGGGTCATCCCTTCCCGAGATATACTCTTTTTCTCCTATGATGACGTCATCGATGACGTCATACCACGTGACCACGTAGTTGCATCTCTTTTGCCACTTAGACAACTTCACCCAAGTTTGGTTGTCTGAGGTTCATCCCTTCCCGAGATATGCTCTTTTTCTCCTATGATGACGTCATCGATGACGTCATACCACGTGACCACGCAGTTGCATCTTTTTTGCCACTTAGACAACTTCACCCAAGTTTGGTTGTCTGAGGTTCATCCCTTCCCGAGATATACTCTTTTTCTCCTACGATGACGTCATCGATGACGTCATACCACGTGACCACGTAGTTGCATCCCTTTTGCCACTTAGACAACTTCACCCAAGTTTGGTTGTCTGAGGTTCATCCCCTCCCGAGATGTATTCTTTTTCTCCTATGATGATGTCATCGATGACGTCATACCACGTGACCAAGCACTTGAAGCCCCCTCCATCCCCCCTGCCACTAACACAACCTCCCCCCTCCCCCACCCAAGTTTGGTTGCCTGAACTTCATCCCTTCCTGGGTTATGAAACGGAGAAGGATCTTGGTTTACCTGTGGTGGGGCAGGCACGCACGGACGCGCCAGCGATACCATAATGGGAATACCGCTGAACCATGAAAAATGAAGTTGATCGTTTTACCTGAGTTCTACTTTGAGCTATTGTATTCTTCCTACGCGATACCTATGGTGCTCCGCTCTGCGGCCTTCGGCCGCAAAGGAGCTCCGCTATAATTTTTGCTCTTCCAAAGAGCTGTGTTTTCCGGCTTCGCTGCTTGGTCTAGGCACAAAAACACTACATGTTGATTTTCTTAGGTTGCATTTCTCATGAATATCACATGAATTTTAATTAATTAAAATTTAATTAAAATTAAAATTTGTGAATATATTTGAGAAGTAGTCTTGGGTGCCTCCCTCTACTTTATAGTCGGCCAGCGAATTTTGAGCGCTGCATCAGTCAGCAATGCATAAGCAAAGGGTGTACGCTTCAGAAAAACTGGACACAAATAGGGCATTTAATTGTTCCTCTCTTTCCCTGACTCTAGGGAGACCGCCGCCGAAACACTGTGTCTCCAATATTTTTTTGTCGGGGATGATCGTCGGAAAATTTTCAGATTCACCCCTAAAAGATACCAAACATGGCGTGACTCAAAATTTGTTATCAAAAAAGCCCTAAAAGATGAGGCCTTATGTGCCGAGTAGGCGCGAAGGAGACAGTAAACAGTAAAAGTTACCCGTCAAGAAATTTCCGTGTTCGACTAAAATGCTACTTTTAATGTTGCCTAATTTATCGTCTTCTCATCGGGTAATCTCTTTTTCGCACGGTTTTTAGAAGATAAAACAATTTGGACACATATTTCGGCCCTAAAATATACCAATCTCCCTAAAATTTCTTGAAGATCACGATCACCCCTAAAAGAGACCAAACCCCCGTGATTTTAACCCCTAAAAGATACGACGATCATCCCCGACCAAAAATATGGGAGTCCCCCCCCCCCCCCCCCCCCCCCCGGAACAAACGGAACCCTCCCTTTGTAAAATCCTGTATCCGCCACTGTGACCACAGGTAAAATGCCTATCTTTAACGGTTTAAAGTTGCGCAAAAACTGAGGAACTTGATCAAAGAACGTATGTAAAAATAAACATTGTCATTTTTATTACATATAGAAATAAAGGTTCTTACTTATGTTGTATCATGCAAGGAAACAAAACTTGAGACATTTTATTTTCATGTACTTATAGTAGAACAGTTGAGATCTCTGAGGAACATGGTACTCGACTGCAAAACAGTAAGATATAAGTTAGTTAACTATAACTAAGTTATATGTTTCTGTGCAAACCAAATAGAGACCTAGTATGTACGTAGTTATGAATTTTAGGGGTGGCAAAGGGCCATTCCATTTTTTAGCCGAACCCCCCTACGGAAGAGGTCATTTTCTTTAGTAACCCCTCAGAAATTATTGCTCTACCCCCTCGGAAATACCTACGGAAGAGCCTTTCTTTCGACTTTTCACCCCCACGAAAATACATATGAAAGAGCCTTGGTTCACCCCCTCGGAAAATCTCCCTCGGAATAACCTACTATAACTAAGTTATATGTTTCTGTGCAAACCAAATAGAGAGCTAGTACGTAGTTATGAATTTTAGGGGTGGCAAAGGGCCATTCCATTTTTTAGCCGAACCCCCCTACGGAAGAGGTCATTTTCTTTAGTAACCCCTCAGAAATTATTGCTCTACCCCCTCGGAAATACCTACGGAAGAGCCTTTCTTTCGACTTTTCACCCCCACGAAAATACATATGAAAGAGCCTTTTGGGTTCACCCCCTCGGAAAATCTCCCTCGGAATAACCTACGGAAGAGCCTTTGTTTTCGGTTTTTGCTATACCCCCTCTTCATTAGGGGGTGCAGATAAAAAATGGAATGGCCCGAACGTATCGTCGTTCAGAAAATGAAGAATCGCGCGAAATTCTCAGGGATGCTCGAAATCTCGGAATGTTAGAGAGATGTCTCGGTCTTTGATCGTCTCTTTTTAGAAATTTTGAGCCTTGATTATTTCCATTGAGCAGCGATGATACTTGCAATAAAGTCAGGTTCCTCTTGCAGATGGAAACGGTGTGTATATCGGCAACGAAACTGAGGAACTTGATCAAAGAACGTATGTAAAAATCCCGGGCCCGGGGTAAAAATAAACATTGTCATTTTTATTACATATAGAAATAAAGGTTCTTACTTATGTTGTATCATGCATAGAAACAAAACTTGAAACATTTTATTTTCATGTACTTATAGTAGAACAGTTGAGATCTCTGAGGAACATGGTACTCGACTGCAAAACAGAAAGATATAAGTTAGTTAACTATAACTAAGTTAATATATGTTTCTGTGCAAACCAAATAGAGAGCTAGTACGTAGTTATGAATTTTAGGGGTGGCAAAGGGCCATTCCACTTTTTAGCCGAACCTCCCTACGGAAGAGGTCATTTTCTTTAGTAACCCCTCAGAAATTATTGCTCTACCCCCTCGGAAATACCTACGGAAGAGCCTTTCTTTCGACTTTTCACCCCCACGGAAATACATATGAAAGAGCCTTTTGGGTTCACCCCCTCGGTAAATCTCCCTCGGAATAACCTACGGAAGAGCATTTGTTTTCGGTTTTTGCTATACCCCCTCTTCATTAGGGGTGCAGATAAAAAATGGAATGGGCCGAACGTATCGTCGTTCAGAAAATGAAGAATCGCGCGAAATTCTCAGGGATGCTCGAAATCTCGGAATGTTGGAGAGATGTCTCGGTCTTTGATCGTCTCTTTTTAGAAATTTTGAGCCTTGATTATTTCCATTGAGCAGCGATGATGCTTGCAATAAAGTCAGGTTCCTCTTGCAGATGGAAACGGTGTGTATATCGGCAACGGCTCGTTGTGTAACTCGTTTTTAAAAACCCGAGCATCACCACAGACCTATGTGGCCTCTTCGTGCTAATCGCTTCATGCAAAACCACGTGCTCGTTATAAAAATATCTTTATTTTTAAAATGGAAAACTAAAGAAGATTGAAACAATCTAAATCAAGATTATCGTTTAAACAACTACTCACGGCTTCCTAAACTTTTGAATGCGATTTGCTACCTCTATTTCTGCCCTCTCTGAAGGTTTCCTCCCACGCGTCAAAGATAAAGTTGAAAACGCGTCATTACCACAGTTTTCACGCTTACCTGCAACTCCTTACAAAAGGAAATACTCGTTTTTTGCAGAATGGGCGAAGGCGAAAAATGGAGGTCATGCGTTTTCAAATTTATCCGGCGTAGTGCGAACGTACCTCTAGATCGAGCTCGAGCACATTCAAAGCAATAACGTGGACGATATTATGTGAAATTATGTCAATATAGCTTAGAACATGAAATTTCCCGGTGACAAAGCCAGTTTATACTACAACAGAAGACAGGCAACGACTAATCCATCGTCTAGGAAACAGTCACGCTCGCCCTGGACCTTGTACCGGCATGAAAAACAATGGTGGCCAATTCAAGGATATCTTATTTTGAGACAATAAATCAGGTATCTTACAGCAGACAGCTAAAAAGGCTCCGCACCACATGTCAATGGTACTGACTGACTTGCAACTCTCGTTTGAAACGGACTGATTTGCAAACACAAGAAGTATTTTAATTAAACACGTTATCAATTATAATAAAAAGAAGAAATACGACAAATTCGGTCTCCCAGCATCTTACAGCTGTATTCTCCATCCTCCGTGGGGAGTAACTTATGGCGCCAACGACCGTATCCGTTGCGACATAGGGTTCATCAGTCCAGGAATTTGTGAGAGAATTCCCTCTGTTGTCAAATTCGTTTTTTTTTTTTTTTTGCTGGTAGTTCCAGTGAAAAAATATACATCCACGACAGCGAGGGAAAAGGGATTTTTTATGAACGCTTTCTTTCTTTCATTCTTACGTTTACAAATAAAACCAAGAGTATAACACTGGAGTACCCTCGTTTCTTTGTGACGGAATCATGTTTTGTGTGAGGTTTACTCGACCGGTACCCTTCCCAGCAAGCTTCTTTGTCTTCAAGTGATACTATATGACTAACGTCAATAAAGTCAAACTTACACACAAAACAACAAAGAAATTACACTATAACAAAAAACAGTCCACCATTCGTATTAAAAGAATTTGTATTTTTTAATTATCGTTCCTTTTATTATCGTTTTTTCCCTTCGTCGTCTCAGGGCCTTTCAGGTTTGTAATTTCGAATGTTGTTTGATATTCTCCATAGAAAACGGAATGAAATAAAGAATGTGAAATGGATTGACTCTCTTTCATGTTTGTCCTTGTAGAAGAAATGACATGCATTGTAACATTCAGTGATACCCTGTCCATTTGTTTTGCCTGTGCTACACGATTTGTGATCGCGAAGTATTCGACTAATTGGGCAAAGAGTTTTTACAGGAATTAATATGTCATACAAGCGTCAAAATAATGGTGGTCTTCAAAGCTTATTTTCGCACAACTGCCCCACGAGTAGTTTTGATGTGTAAATGGCACCAGTAAATCTTTAAAAATGCGACCTGTTTACTCCTGAATAGGTGACAAACGACATGGTTTTTTATTATTAAATCTTTTCACAGGTGACATTCAAACTTTGCAAAAGGACTTTCATAGAAGAACACTATCTAATTAGACACACTTAGAAAACAGAAAAATGCCAAAACAAAACAATTGTGTTTCTAGAAATCAAACCACACATAAGGTTAAGAGATCCTAGCGATCAGAAACATATAAGCGATATTAATGAATGAAACCTTAATAACTGGTTAACCTTTTTAGTTACCCGAGGTAAAAATACACTTGCATTTGCTTGAACGAACCACTCCTCCCAGTACATACCAGGCCTCCTAGCTACCCCACTCTCCCCCTACATTAAAATTACACGCGGCTTTCTTGATGCCTGGGGAGATTTTAAGTCCTTTTCCAAAAATACGAAACACCAGCAGAACGACAGTATTAACGCTAACATGTCTGATCCGGCTGGTGATTTCTTTCACTTTAGTCTCGCCATGTCTCTAGTCTTAAAAACGAGGTCGATAACAAAGAGAGCTGGCAAGACTATTCGACTACATACAGTGTTATAGAATAATGTCATGATTTTCGATAAAAGATGCCAATAAATACGTGGTAAAGTATTCGCAGTGGCATATTTAAGCATTAGAACACAACTTTCTATGACTTTATCGGCGAAACAGAGCACGCGTGATGTCGGGAGACACAAGAACGTTGTAAAATCACGAGCCGCACCTAGGCGAGTGGTTTTAAAATGGTTGAGTGTCTTTCCCAACATCACAGGTGCTCTATTTCGCAGATAAAGTCATAGAAAGCATGCTCTATGATAGCGGGGTAGAATAATCGGTGAAATAGAGCACAGATTTGGACCAATCAGAGCGCGCGCTATATCGTAGCTATATTATAATAATGTTTGGTTAAATGGGTGGATTTAGCGGCCCCCTTTTTTTCGATAGATTTCCCCATACATTTACTGTATTTGCTGGAGCAAGGTTACAACTTTGGCCTCCATTGCCTCCGTTCCCCATTTAGGAGCTCCTGGATTCGCCCCTGGGTGAAGACCCGCAGGAGGAAGTCCATTGTTGAGAGAATATCTTTCCAACTGCTGGCGCGAGCTTCTCCGCGCCGTGGGCGCAGTAACGGAGCACCATATGCATGGCGCAGCGCAATATTTTAAGTATGAATCGAGTACGCTTTGAACGCGCTTTCTTCGTTTGCCCCCACCACAAGCAAACAAAAGAGAGACACATGCATATTTTTCAGCTGTAATCGAACCCTTTTTGAGGGAACAAACAAGCCTGGAATAGTATGGTCACGGATGTGACGTCATTGACGACGGCATCAAATTACAAGGGAGCCATAGTCAACCGGGAACCTTTGCACTTTGTTTTCAATTGGATCTATTGTCATTCAACAGCTGTGATTGGCTGATACTGTAGGTCCCTTTCTATTGTTCTTCGTATTTCGCAAGTTCAAACTGAAAATTTGCCTCGAGTTTTCAACTGCGTTTTATTCTTGAGAGCCTGCAATACGACTTGCCGTGCTTCCCTTATGGGCGTGTTTGGCTTGAGAAGTTTCAGTTTAAAAAATCAGTGAAAAAGAATACTTCACTCGCACATTCATGGTTTCGATTGATTTTACTACTTTCGGTTAGTCCTACAACTTACAACCTTTTTTCGTCACTTGTTAAAGAACATTATTGGAAACTATGGGAGACGTCGTGAGTATGGCTTCGATAATGCAAAAAATATTGCATTTGAAAGCGATGAGTACCAGATCTTCTTATGAAGTTTTTGTAAACATCACAGCGGTTTATTCAATAACATCACGTTTTTCTTTTAGAGAGTCGAAAAACAATTGTAATGAGGCCGTACATTAAAAGCTTTCCAACTTCCCTTTTCTTCTTCTTTTTTTTTTTGTCTTCTCAGACAATTTATATTCGAAAGTGACTCCGCCTCACCGCGACAAATGTTTTACCAAAAGCGGGATAGGAAAAGGCCCAAAACAGAAAAATAATGATTGCTGAAAAATAATCGTAAAAATTCAAAATTTGGGCTAAGCCGCGGCCCCTTGGTCAGTCTATCCAACTCCTTGCGCCGAGCTCCCCGCGCCAAAGGTACAGTAGCGGAGAACCGTAATTTAATATGGCAAAATGCAAGAATAATTTTCAATATCAGTAATCTTTATTAAAAAATCACTAGTTTTATTAACCAGATTACAACCTGTCGCCTGGCTTTCTAATCAGCTTGACGCATTTCCTATTCATACAAATATTTCAATGCAAAACCCGGAGATATTATACACTTAATGACTGCTCCCGAGGGAAACATCAGTTTTGTTTCCCGAGAACCTCGATGTTTCCCGAGACGAAGTCGAGGGAAACATCGAGATTCGAGGGAAACAAAACTGTATTTCCCGAGGGAGTAGTCATTAAGTGTTTTGTTATATAGCAGAAAATATACTGCTATTTTTTCTCGCTCTCAAACGCGAGGCGCGAAAGCAATATTCCCCAACCAGTCAATAATTTTTCCAAATATTGACTGATCGGGGAATATTTGATTTGTACTTCACCACGTGACCTTGATTTAGCCAATAAGAGCGCGCGCTCGGTTGGAGTGAGCACTCGCTATATAACAACAATGCTTATTTTACAAGGTGACAGCCGAAGTGATTCTCGTTGTTCTATTTCTTCTACCTTTTGATTACATGAGATGTCATGACGTGATTGTTGTGGTGTTTTAACATTATTAAAATAATTTTAATCTAAAATAATTCAGTTCTCATGGTGTTGGCAAAAACATTTATATTTTCTCTTTCTTTCGTAACGTATAGAAAATCACTTCTATACATATCATATGGAACTTCGACTCCTGCTCTCCGTGGAATCGTCGAATCGAACTTCAGAGTAAACGTTACTACGATCGACGATGAATAAGTGCGACAACAAACACACAGCTAACTCAAAAAATGCCGCAGGACCAGGTCGTACAATAAGGGCGCTTAGACCTCAAAGAGGAGCATAAATATAATATTTCATATGTATCTACCCGCTTTTTAACCAATCAGAATGCGCACATTCACAATACAACATAGATGTTATTTTCTAAATAGTTTTAAAAAAGTGCATCACACTGATACTTTTAGTTTATTTTACTTAATATTCGGCCACTTTATTTTTCGCATGATTGTCATACATTTCCCACGCCCACAGACTAAGACTTTTCTCCTTTGCACTTATTTACCTTTTGAAGAGTAAATATTGTGAAACTACCTGCTTAATTGGGTTTCTACTTGCCGAAGAAGTTCTAGCTCTTTTGTAATGTAACGCTCGATGGATAAGCTTGCGTGTTCAACTCAAGTAACTTCGTTTTCCTTTTAAGTACCGCCCTCAAACAAACCTATATTATAGCAACACAACGCCGCATTGCTTGTTTTTACTATGGCCGAGCTCAAGAGCCATGTGTTTAATGCGTGATTCGATAAATTGTCCCTCTTTCTATTCCAAGCACCCTAAAGTTCTCTGGATATTACCCAGTGTTTTCGATTTCAATGGGGCATGGCATCTTGCGTGCGATGGTCTTTAGATATTTGACATACGAGAACAATAGCTAATCCACAGGAATCCTCTTTTCAGTTTCTAGCGAATCTTTGTTATAAACTCTCTGATTATGCGCAGTCACAACAATTCGGCGTTTGGCATTCAAGTGTAGCTACAAGACTGCGATAAATACATGCAGGAATCAAACTGGAGAAATAGGAACATCAACAGCAATTTTATTTTCTGGAACGGTTACAACAGAACGCTACATACAAGATTCTTTCCTTTTTTTAAACTGATAAATAGATTTCCGTTGAAGAACACAGGCCCGAATCGTTGCCAGTAATAACGGCATTTGACTGGACTTTTGCTTCAAATTCCTGTGTCGTTTATGACATATTAACATTACAGCATAATACATCCTCACCTGCACTATTTCTGATTATTCTCTCTCAGTCCAAATTACCGCTCTTAATTACCTTTAAAAAAAGGACAAGTTCTCACCCTCTAGATTGGTTAACCTGGATCGCGAAGAATTCTTTGCTTCGTGTTCTTTTGTATTTTCTTTAATAAGACCAAAGGCACAGGTAGTTCATCCAAATTTGAATTTAGTGGCATATGTTTCACGTCGTTCTCCTCACAAACAATGTACAAAACAAGCGGTTCTCAGGCGTTTCCTTTAAAGAATGTTTAGAGTGAATTTGTTGATGTTCTAGGTCGCCGGAGCTCTTGGTGAAACACGTGTGTGTCTGTGTGTGCCAATAAGCTATAGTTTTTGATGGCTCTATTGTTCGCGGGCAAGAAAACAATGGGGGCCCTCGCGTTTTCTTGTCTTTGAGTTAGTTGATGAAAAGCTTTATAAAAAGAGAATATAATAGGAAAACACTGTAAAACCAAACGGGACACAAAAAACTACTCAAGCGAATGAGCCCTAACATCGGATCCGATGTGTGATGGCATGTTTATCTGGTGCCTTCCGGAGAGGAAAAACGTTTGCAACAAAACTTGGTTGGCGAGAAAACCTGTCACCCTTACCATCTTATTCGTTCAAAAGATCATGATTTCAAATGAAGTATTTCGTTATCAGTGCGCCCCGATTAAAGCGATAAACATGATCTAAGTATTCTAGAACCGTTATAGCCACTTTAAGACCGTTGAATCATAGTTTTAACGCGGTTTCTAGGAGAATCACTATGTTTACACTGTTAATCCGAGAGCGAGAAAACTAAGTGGTGAAAAACAATGGAATGGTGCTTAAATGACTATAAATATGGCAAAAATGATAGCTAAACATTACAGCCTAGGAGAACCACAGGAAATTTGAGATTGAGAAACTAGAATAAAAGCGGTGGACTTTTTCTTGGACTAAGCTATATGAGTGCTATATCAAAATCCCACCCATATTAATCATTGCGTAAAAACTGATCAGGGTCATCAACTCTCTGCG
Source organism: Scolanthus callimorphus (assembly GCA_033964015.1). Taxonomy (NCBI): domain Eukaryota; kingdom Metazoa; phylum Cnidaria; class Anthozoa; order Actiniaria; family Edwardsiidae; genus Scolanthus; species Scolanthus callimorphus. The sequence goes on from CM066916.1 coordinate 1,861,925, forward strand.
TCAAGTTTTTGATATTTCTGAAGTAGCACGGGACCTTTCAGCCAAGTAATATTGTTGATGGGTTTACAGAGAGTTTTATGCATAAGATTTGAAAATAAAATTATCAAGTTTGTACGAAAATTGTTTTCAGTCTTTCGCTGAATCGGGTGGGCGTGGGATACTGAAACGCATCATTTCTTTTAAAGAACAAATTCATTCTTCTTTCATTAAAAAGTCAAACGAAAACCTATTCTCTTTTCTATAAAAACTATATTCAAGAATTATGAAGAGAAAACAATTGCAATTTATTGCTTTAGAAAAGCCGAGAACATATAGAAACTAATAAAAGTGTCATGTTCAACTTGATATTAGGCAATAACACCTGAAGTTCTTTATGAAATACAAGATTATAATGTATTATAACCCAAAAGGGTCATCAGTTAGATACTATTTCTTGATATATCAAGATATGCGAGTTCTGTTTTTGATATGGACACAAAACAGTCGAACCGGCTGAAAACGGCTTGTTTTTACAAAAGTATTACCAAGCAATCACACGCGGTTTCAAGAAGTTTTAGATTGAATTTCTGCTGAACTTTTGTATTTCCTCAGCACGAGTTTCAAAAAAGATGGCTGTTTAGACAATGGTTAAAAAGAAAATAATCTCATTTACGAAACAGTATGTCGTTTTTCTTTTCCTGAGCTGTAATAAGTGAAAGTTAATTTATAGCAATGGCGCTGTATTACGAACGGGCAGGTCTTATTCAAGACCATCTGTGCGACTTGTATTTCTACTAATGAAACATTTCACATGTCATATTAAGGAATAATAAAGCCGAGAACAAAGGCTTGTTTCGGTGAAATAACGGGTATTATATTGTGTGTCCAAGTGCTTTTGTTCGGAAATCGCCACCATTATTCTCTGCTTGGCTTTCTATTGTCAAAACAAAGCGTTTGTTCAAGCAGGGGTATGACTCTTCTGTTTTAGGGAAAGGGATTTTTTCTACAACTACACAGAGAAATCCCAAGTTATAAATGTCGCAACGGGACGTTGGTGATATTTCACAAGGATCATCCCACGCTTGATTGCTCTCAAAGCGAAACGGAAACTAAGTTTGGCTTTTAATTAGCTGACAATGTGTAAAAGAAACAACACTGCAATTGTAACAAAGTGCCAAATGTTCATAAGATAAAATTTTATTTATAAAAGAGAGTTCGATTGAAAATCTCTACTAATTGTATAACAATTGATGATTCGTGAAAAGTTCTACAATTCTAGGTGTGTGCCCTTATACAATAAATTTCTCTATTTTTTCTATGTACATCATACTTCGTACCTTGGCTACCCCACGAAGAAACTAAGAAACTGCCCTTTACAACCGTCTTATTTGACCAACTGTCTAGAAGACTCGTGACTTTGTTAGAATGCTCCTCACGTAAAAACTGAGTTAAGGACAAAATGTCTACTGCTTTCTATACAAGTCAAAAGTAAGTTATCAAACAAGCTGTCCTTATTTTTTTATAAAAAAAGAATAAATATAAAACAACCAGCCTTTGCGTACCGTGAGAATGTAAACTTCTTTCCTCCATGTGCGGTCAACTCCATATACACAGTTCCCGACTTTTAAAGCACGATGTTTTTCTATGTTCTTTATTAGAGAAGTAAGGAAGATCGTTACTAGTATCCATCGGGTCTCATTACAACACAGTCTAGAGGATGTCTTGCGAGTCCACTTCTAGCGTCAATTGGTGTAGGTGTATGAACTACAGGCCCAGAATCAGGCAACATGGTTCTATGGTGGACAACATGGCCTATGGGATGGCCTATTGGTGGTCCATGACTTGAAAAACTAATAGGCGAAGGGTACGACAATTCCCTGCTCACCAGCGACATGTGCGACGTGCAGGGGCTCTTATAGTCCGAGATGTTTTGAACAAACGAGTAATGAGGCGAAAAATGATAAGGCGGAGGAGGCTCAGGAATGGTACAAGTCCCAGGACAGCTATTAATCGTCATCATAGAAGGGCTAGGAACCATGTGTGATGATAAAGGCTGGCATAAACTCGTTGGCGGAGGCACCGGCAAAGCAAGTCCACTCATTTCTCCGTATGCGTGAAATGGCCCTAAGCCGGGTGTTTTGAGTTTCGGGCTTGTTTTGGGTTTTCGCTTGGGTTGATATTTATAATCTGGGTGATCCTTCTTGTGTACCTCTCGGAGTCTCTTTGCCTCTTCCACATAAGGTCTTTTCTCATCCAAAGTCAGTGAGTTCCACTCGAGCCCCAAGCGTTTGCTAATTTCCGAGTTAAGCATTCGAGGGCATTCCTCCGCTATTCGCCGTCTTTCTTTACGAGACCACACCATGTAAGCGTTCATGGGTCGCTTGATGTGCTCTCCCGGTTTTGTCATTTCTTGCGTTTGACTTTAAAGTTCAGTAAATCCTTGTTCTTTGAAGCCCAGTGACCTCGTTGACCGCTTTCTGTGTTATGGCAATCCCCTACTAGAGGCCCGCCTTTTATAAGCTACCCGCTGGCTGTGTAGCGAAATCAAACCTTGGAATGACTCCTCGACGGAACAATAGCCTCAGTGAATAGGTTTCCCGCTAGCTGGACTGTTCAATGGCCTCTTCCATCTTAATAATTAATCACCGGAAAGAATGGAACACACTTGGGAAATTAACGACCCAGTTTTTCCGAAAACAATAGAGATGAAGGGTTGGGATGAATTATTAAGACAACACGATGGTTGGCTGGGCTCGATAACTAGTTTGCTGACTGGTGGAACCCAGAATCGCAGCGCTTCAATGAATCTCCCTCAAGTAGTTTATTTTCACTGACTGTTTTTCTAGATAATGCATGTACACTTGAATGAATAGTGATTCACGACTATTTTTCTGAAGTGTAATTTCACGGTACTTGTATTTTAACACTACATACCATTATTTGAATCCACCTATCAAAGTGTGCTTGGTCGGAAACCTTTGGATCAACCGATCGAATCAATTTTCCCTTGTCAAAAATGTCAAAATAAAATTAGGCTGACCGTTATAAAAGTCACAGCTAATTTCATTTCGTTTCTATCTAGGCGTTAAACACGACTTCCAAAGTTCTTAATACAACAATGGACAAAGACAATGTTGGTTAATCTAGCCTGTTAAATAGGTTTTCATTACTATGTGTGCGTTACATGTACACAGCTGTAGCACTACCAAGAACTAGAAATGAACTGGTTCACTTCCCAAGCGGATTGTTAGAGTGAAAAATGTGAAGGTTGGTATAATTTCAGTGTTGCTACTAACTCTCAGAATTTAATTCAAATTTAAACTTAAGCTACGCGAACAAAAGCCATATTACACTAAATGCGTGCCAATTTTAGTTTCTCAAAATACCCCTAGGCAAATCTCAGTTATATCACTGGCTTGATAACTCCATTGTATTTTTTGTTTTGAAAACGATTAAAAAGAGAATGCGAAAAGGTGGTGTACCAAGAGCTATTGTGAAATTATAGTGTATTAGTATAATATATGGGAAACTGCCCAAATTAAAGGTTATTTCTTGATAGCAGAGCTTAACCATGTAGTGAAATCGTAACCTGTCGGATCCGACTGTTGCCAAGCGAAGAAAGTTTTTGTAAAGTGCTTCCTAAATACCTTAGTCGCCCTTCCTCGTTGCTACACTAGACCTGATCCTTTGTGCTCTCGTATTCAGCGCTCTAATTCTAGGATCGCTGACAATTGAAAAATGTTGTAAAAAGGTGTCCTAATCTTGATTAAAAGCCTTTTCGCCCTTAAAGTCTAACTGTTGTGGTAAACAATAGCATAATGCGCGGGAGTCCGTGAGTTAAACATTTCTGTGGACCCCCGACCGTGAAGTGTTGTGGCTTGTTTATTCAATTCCCATTGAAAACTCGCCAGTTCACACGTGCATTGCCATAGATAACAAACCTAAATCCCATAGAAACGACTGGCGGTTATCATTGTGGCAGTTTAAAAAGCGGTACGTCCTTTCAAAGAAGCAAACTGCAGGGCAGTTTTTTACGGCGACAAAATCATCTTGAGGGATGGGTGATTTTTCAAAGGCAACAATCTGTGCACCGCCATTTTACCATAAACAAACATTTTCATAATAAGCGGAAATAGGTCCGTTTCAATATGTACATTTTGTCCCTTAAAGCGTGAACGTATCCATTGTTTGTAGTATGTAGTCTCTTTATCATCCATTTATCTCAAATACAGCAATCATTAACATGTATTAACGCTGAAAAACTATTCAAATACTGACTTGTTAGGCAATGAAGACCCAAAACAATGTACAAACAAGAATGAGTACCTATGTCAACTATATTTCAAGCGGAATTTCGTACGCTATGTTGGGTAATCAATGATTTGGAAAACTTAGATTTCGTTTGAGTAATTGAGGATGTTTGATTAAGAGGCTATCGCACGTAATTTCACACGTGTCAAAGAGTTTGACTACGCCACACGTGTTTTTGTGCTGTTTGGTATCACAGAAACCCAGCCTTACTATTTCACACTGACTAATATTGCTGTTAGCGAACAACAGAACTGACTGTGCTCAACCCATTCACCGTAAACACATGTTGGCTATCCGCCTTTGTTCTTATGTATATTTAAATCACTGAGGCTGTTTAAAACCCTTTTTTCTGCTCATTTAAGCAACTTTCTCGTTGCTATGGTCGTTGGCATGGAACCTGTGCAGCCGTGAGCTTGAAGTTTTTCTACAGGAATCCATAGCAAGTCGTGTAAATTATTCTCGCTACAAAATTGTAAATATGAGAATAATCTGGGTTAATCCCGGTTTTTTTTTGGAAATTTGGTTCTCGACGGTAGTCCTGAAACTACACGCTTTTTAACTTCTCTGAACCCCTCTGGTCATATTTCAAAAATCTGAAATTCAATCCTCTTGAAAGTTGTACTCTAAGTGTTCAATATTTTTCTTTGAACACTGAAAAGACGACAAGGACAAACATGCTATTGTCTACGGGTAATGCTAACAAACACATTTCTAATGGAATGAGGGCCTTGCTGCTTCAATTTATTTAGGTTTTCCACTAGCTGAATTGACTACCAGTAAACTTCGTGTGACGAACTTTGAAGAACATTAGCATTGTTAGAGAAATTGAAAAGTTTGTGGTCTTCTTGGGTTTAGACCAGATTGCTGTTTCATATGACCATAGTTATATAACTTGATATCTTGGACAGCGAGTCTTATGATGTCTTTGTTTAATCTTTAAAAGTGAAAATAAGGAGGACTAATTGCCGTTTGACTTATGATAAGCTAAATGACTGAAACTAGTCAATTGTGCACTCTATTTGAAGGGGTTGAACTGTCCTCAAAAGGCAGTGCCTTTGCCTAAATGTAATCATCTTTAAACACATGGTCCTCTTTCTTCAAGCCTGGTTTTATTCTCATGTGATTTCTATTGCACGCATTTCTAATGGTATATATTACAAAACTATGTGCAATTGTGCTTGTGCCTTTGTTTACACAAAAGAGGTGCAAATTGGCTGGGTAATCTTGAAAAAGTTTAGGCAATTCACCTCTCATTGCAGATATAAAACTCCATTTACGAAGTTTGGCTTTTTACCCTAGATTGCAGAGAAAAAACAAAGTTCTGGCGTTGAGAAAACCCAGTAGTAGTTGAATTTTATTTATTATAAATCAGAGTTGATACTGAAAAATATGATAGTTCTTGCCAACAAAGATTACCAAGTGAAAAGGTATGATTTTAACAAACTGATTCTCGTTCTTTGTCTTCCTAATTAACGATCAATTAGCACTTTGTTTCTCAAGGTGAAACTTTGAGGGAACATATGAAGGAGACTAAAAAGCTAAGACAAGAGATCTTGAAAGCCATGCAGGCATCAAAATATAGGCTCATGAGAGAATGGTCGACTGGTGGTAGCGTTGTCCAGACTTCCTAGTGTTTGCGTGTTTTTACGTTGAACGTTATCACTATTCAGGCGTTTTTTTTCTTTTCTTCTTCTAATATGCACATTCATGGTAAGTTTGCTTTCATGGTTAATCTCGTTTTACGTTTTATAAGATGCAGAAAAATTACGAGATGAGAAATATAAATTTCACGGGTGGATGGATTTCAAGTTTCCATTGAAATCTGTTTGAAAGAACCACCCCTCTCTCGCCAAGACTTAATGCCTCGGCGGGCTATGTATATGCTGTTTTGCTTAATAGTTAAACATCTTGGCGATATTTTCACGAGGATGATGAAAATCCGGTTGATTTTTTTAGCAAATTGTTCCTTAAAAAAATGTTAACCTTCCATTTTCATGTAATTGAGAACAGAAAATCCTAAACCCTTGTTTCGAGCTGAGAATTTTAAAATTTAAAGGCGGAGTTTGATTTTGCTTTTTCTGTACAGCCAGTGAAACCTTTATAAATAAAGAACTTTCTATTTAACAATTAGACTACGAGTTCGAGTTTTCTATGAGTCAATAATAGTTAACGAGGCGCGTAGCGTCGAGTTGACTATTTGAATCATAGAAAACGAGAACGAGTAGTCTAATTGTTTTAGTAGAAACCCACTAGCATACTACCTTCGAGTTGTTGCTAAAACGAATTTATTTCCATGGTTTTAGAAAGTTTTTCGCTAGCATTTTCGCAACTCACTACCTATTACGTGATAGATAGTGAGTAGCGGAGCCAATCAGATTGCAGGATTCGTTAGGGTATGCGAGTGGGTTTCTACTAATGTTTTGTATTGGAACGGCGCGACTCTGGCACAGCGTTTGCCGTAGGCCTAAGCCAATCGGGTCCTTGCCCTGTTTCACCTATAGTGCAGTCGATGGGTTTTTGTCGTAACAGAAAGCCAGTCGACTGCACTAGGCGAAACAAGGCAAGGACCTGATTGGCTTAGATGGCTTGGCTTGTGGAACAGAAAAACCCAAAATCCCAAATCCAAAGCGACGTTTTGAATTTGCGCAGCGCGAAAAAATGGATTGAGCTCACCAAACTGTCTTTTTGAGAAGCCATGAAAACGTCAAGTAATTTACTTGCTTTCGCTTTAAAAGTAATACCTTTTGACAAAAAGTGTCCCTCGTAGACTATTAGTCGCGAAATTTCCACTATAAGAGGTCAATTAAATCACCAGTAATAAGGAAGCCATCTAAAAATGGAATCAATTCCATTTTTAACAAAAGGGACTTGGCAAAATGACCGTGCATCTTAGTAGACGATAAGTCGCATAAGCATTTCAGTGGCTTCTTGAGAAATCATCGTTGCTTGGTATTTCAGAGGCCATATAAAACTTCTTTCGATTTTACAGCTGTTGCTTATACAAAACTGGACTTTGCATTGAAATAATCTTGATCTCTCTCCGTTAGCCACAGGTGAGCTCTTTTTAATCACTTGCATTTTCACCAAAAAGAACTGCATGAATTAAAATCCTGCCATGGTTTTAATCGCTTCTCAACTATAACCTTCCTCTAATGTTTACAAAAGAGGAACAGCACAAAGAAATTATAATTTAAAGACGGTTGATAATAGTGAAGGACAAAAGGGAGTTGGTCACTAGGCACAGAAGGGCAACCCGTAGTTCGAATCAGTTAACATCAACCACAGGTAGTCTGACAGGTAGGGTGTTCTCGATTTGACAGCCTTCATGGGAAAGGACAAATTGCAGGCAGCAGGCGATAGCTTTGAATTTCGCGTGATAACTTTGGACTCCAACTGAGCAATTTGTCAAGGCCATTGTAGCAAAACCATCGATTATTATCTTAGCAAGATTTATTATTCCTTTATAGCTTGGCTGCGATAACAGAAATAGTAATAAACGATATGGAACAACTTCTCCACTAAACCTTATATATGAATATGCAATATTCAAGTAACACCGTCGAGCTGCTAACAAGAAATTGAATCATATATCGATTTCGACAGCCTCTCACATAGTTGAGTTTCTTTTAAAATCTCGTAGTGACCATTGTTTTAGTGACAAGCCACATTAACCCACATGTCCTATTGTAATGCCTCCAGTTTTTTAGTTAAACAACATTTCCATTGTCGCCTTCCACAAAAGACCCCTTTTGAGGTTTCGCTTTTAAGGCGGTTTTCTCTTGAAACCATAAAATCTATGAATGGGTTTTCTTTCATCACACAAAACTTTTACTTGTGTGTGAACTGTTAGCGAGTAGTGGGGATTTCTCAGGACTACTAGACAGCTGGATGATATATTTTCAATGACAGCTGCAACTAAACGCTATACTACCTCTATGGTCGAATAGATATTATTTAACAATTAGTCGCCCAAGGCTCCGTAAATATTTACTGTTGTTTGAAAACTCTCAAAATGGCGGCTCGTTTGGCGCGCGATATTGCGTTTGAACATGTTAATCACCGTATTTTATTCTACCGATTTGGTATATACTAAAACAACTATCCCTCTCAGGGTCGGGCGAATTTATTTTTTACGCCCACTTCAAGATGGCGGCTAGCTAGTATAAATATTCATTATGATTAACATATTCTCGTTCTATGAGTGAATTAAAAGGAGCATGTTGACCTGCGAACTCTCTCATATCTCTTGTGTAAGATGTTGGGTTATGAATAGGTAATTTGCACAGGTTTGAGGCTTCGCACCACCATGAATACGTTTTCCTTTTTTCTCAATAACTTGCCTGAAAAATTGCCATGAAGTGGGCGTAAATAAAAAAATCGCCAGGGTCGGTGCCTAGCGGTGGATATATACGGAGACGCTTCGCGTCTCCGTATATATCCACCGCTATTCACCTCCCCTTCGGGGGATAGTTGTTAATTATCATTATTTTACGCGTTCTTTTTTGTGGGCATGGCATGGATTGGATGTGGGGTGGGGTAGGGCGGGGTTGTCAGTGGGGTTTGTTATAGGGTGGGAAGGGAAAGAGAACATTTACATGTGTAAAAAGAGAATTAAGACTGTATAACATATGTAGAGTCTGAAATATGAATAAAATTAATACTTTGATGTTGAGGACTATAGTGTTATCGTAAGCGTACAGTCAAAGCCTGTCAGAGTTTGGGGTAGACCCGGAACCAGTCTTACAGAAGAGGATTCTGGGTTGGTCCTCACAGTCCGTCCCACTTGTACTGACCCCCCCCCCCCCCCCCCCCGGTCTTTATGAGAATGAACTTGGGGTCTTTTGAGCTACGAATCCGTAAACAGTAAACCTCACAAGATCTGGAACATATAGTTCTAGAATACGGCTCACAGGCCTGTAGCCAGGAATTATTTGTGGGGGATGCTAATCTTGAAAAAGCGGACAAAAGTGGTATAAATATATCTTTTATTGAGAAACCGCGAGTCAAAATTCGCTTTTTTAGTATACATTCTCTTTTGTCCCGTCTGAATTCCAAGCCCTTATACATGTGGACCTTTTTGTCACGTTGGAGGTGGGGGGGGGGGGGGGGGGGGGGGTTAAACAGGGAAATGGCAAAGTATTTAAAAACATGAAACCTTTAACAACATGCAATTCCCAGCTGTTTATTGACAACCACCTGCGATAATCACTTTTCAATGAATTGGATAAAAACGTTTCCCGCCTTAGGGGATCTCACAGCAATCTCAATGACACTGCCATTTACGCCCTGGTAGAGGGAGGGGGAAACAAATTCCTTGGTTTTCTTTGTTGGAGGAGGAGTACTCCTAAGAAAACCAGGCAAAAACACTCTAACAATTTTATTCGCTAATAGCGAATAATCCGTATTTAACCATATAGGAACCAAACCCATCTAATAGTTTACTTAATTATAAGGTTGGTTTTCACTACGACATAAGCGACGTAAGCATAAGAACAGAAGCCTTTGACCCTTATGCTTACGCTTATGTCGTAGTGAAAACCGCACTAAAGAAAATAGTTAGTTTGATCCTTTGTGCTTACGCTTATACTTATGTTGCTAGTGAAAACTAACCCTCATAGCCCCCCTCATAGGACACCCTCGCGCAGAAAACTTATATTTATCTTACGTAGGCAATTTTTTCATACCTCCCCCCACTCCCACGGCTAAACGCCTTTTGACAGTTTTCTTTTGGAAACGGATACACGTCAATTTTCTAAAAAATGTCTCGAATCCAACTGGATTAAAGAAGATCTTCTCAGGTTCATAACAATTTATTCCACTCTAGGCCTTTGTTAGTGTACTAGCACATCTAGCCCTGTTTCATACGCTTGTCTAACATAAGAAAACTGGTGGTTCATTGCGTGCTTAACATGGACTGAAAAAAGGCAAAACAAAGATATATTTTTGCCTGGGCAACATGGCGTGGGAAAATGAATGAAGGTTTGAAAATAAAGCCCAGCGGGGTTTTCCGTTAATTGGTTGGAGGCATGAATGGTGTGAAGATAATTACGAATGAGTAAAGAAAATAAACAATTAGGGACGTAAACAACATGCTAACAGAACAAAATTAAGGTATTAAAACACATAGTACGTGTCAAAGACATGTCTAAATCAATCCAAGTGATTTATCACTTCATAATCACGCGAAACTGAAGTCACTGTTATTTTCTTTTTGGGCTAAGTAAACAGAACCCGCCCCTTACAAGGCATAGGAACGGACCATTTGACTTTTGAGGGAGATGATGAAGGACTTTGGGAGAAACATTCCTATACGACCAGCGGTGAGGAAAAAACTCCTTGCAGAGCAAAGTGCTAATATAATCTCCTCGATGTTTGTCTTACTTGCTGCAACTTGGTGCAAGAGCAATCCATCTACAAAATCTTCCAATTTCTCCCTGTAATCAAAAGTTAAATCTATCCCTAATGTCCCTAATTTACACTGGGAAAGGAAGCCGGTTGTAGTTTGACTTTGCTAATAAACCAAAAACATGGATTAAAAAGCATGTTATCCCTTGCATAGCCCGCTTAAAATCTTGAACTGAACCTAATTTTGACGTCTGTTGTTTCTATATGGCTATTGCTTTAGCAATAGTAAACGGCTGCTTAACAGTTTAATAGCCTCCAGCAGAATTCCACCGTATTTCAAAGATTGTCCCAGGTGATACACAAGAGGGGGTCGAGAATGTTCACTAGTCAAACAAGGGCTTAACGAAACCAGTTCACCATTTGTGAAAATTTGTTCAACAATGTCTTCATGAACAAGCTTACAGAACCCGACGAAACACGGTAAATAGTTGAAATTTCATGTAATTGAGTGACAGAACTGTCGCTGCTACTTTTAGAACTTTCCAAAACAACAGCTAGTTTAACTTCAGGATCTATTCTCCAAGTCCGTCGTAAAATCACACTGTAAATAGTAAAGGAAGCGATTCATAAAGAGTACTTCATTTAAAAGATTCGTGCCTTATGATTTAAAGGTGTACCAAGAAATGAAACATTGAAAACTCGTGAAATCTTTTTCATAGAGAAACAACAATTGGAAGGCGATGATGGAGCCGATTTCACATGACCGTAGTGAAACCAATCGCAAAGTAATTACACCAATTCTGAACAAAACGTATAGGAGTAATTACAAAGTAAGTACCAATTACTCACTACACTCATCTGAACTGAACCACTCTAATGTAATAACAATTCTTAATCCAATTCGTCGACAAAACTTTAACGGTACTCACGACGATAAGAAAATACAAAAATTACACAAAAGACTATGATGTAACTTGAGAAGACTAGTTGCGAGTGCTAATTATATTTCAGGAGGCTAAAACGTGTCTCAGATCTGTTGTCTCGCTCAACACATAGTCTCTTGCCGGCGTAGAGGGCTCACAAGCTCATGAAGCCCTAGAAAGTCTGTACATCTCACAGATCTATTGTCTTGCTCTTCACATTAGAGACTCTTACCGTGAAGGCCACAAGAGCTCATGAAAACCTAGTAAAGGACTTCCCTCGCTACAAATTAATAAAGGTCTGTATATTTCACACGTGTTGTGTCGCTCTCCACATCAGAGACTCTTGCCGTGAAGGCCACACGAGCTCATGAAAACCTAGTAAAGGACTTCCCTCGCTACAAATTAATAAAGGTCTGTACATTTTACACATCTGTGTTGTGTCGCTCTCCACATTAGAGACTCTTGCCGTGAAGGCCACAAGAGCTCATGAAAACCTAGTAAAGGACTTCCCTCGCTACAAATTAATAAAGGTCTGTACATTTTACACATCTGTGTTGTGTCGCTCTCCACATTAGAGACTCTTGCCGTGAAGGCCACAAGAGCTCATGAAAACCTAGTAAAGGGCTTCCTCGCTACAAATTAATAAAGGTCTGTACACTTTTAAACACACCTGTGTTGTGTCGCTCTCTGGCCGTGGAGGACAAAGAGTTATTTTCTATACTATAATTTCGAGAAAAGTTGGAAAAAATGTGTCTACGGAGGATTCCATCACCTTGAATAGGACTGGAAGTTTTTACTCGCAGGCTAAGAAAACCCTTTTTTGCTTCAAACTTCTGTGCACTTGTTCAATAGCCTAGATGTGTCTTTTTCTGGGGGTAATAGTGCCTCCTTGTCTCTTTGTCTGACCTCTCTAAGCAAGATATTTCATAGCTTTTCTTTTTATACCCCTTACAAACTTAAGAACGAGTCGATGAAACGAGACAGGATTGTCGAGGTAACACGCATGTGTCGTGTTCGCTATCACGAAAATTCGCTTGTTTTTGACATGTTCTAAATTATCCAATGACGCCCAATCAATCATAGTTTTATCTTTTTCTCCGAGAAGAATCAAAGTCGGTAAGTGTAAACCCTCATAAGCTTCACGAGGAAATTTAGCCGTGTCAGTAGGAGCCAGTGCTACGAATCCACCAATCAGGTGTGGGTATTTCATGATGAATGGCAGAGCATACTCGCCGCTTTTGGACGGTGACACTAAAATGGGTTCCCTAAGGTTAAAAAAGTCCCAAAGTTCTAGCATGTATCGGAGTATTTCATCCCGGGAGTACGGGATTGTCGTGTTTTTTGAATTTCCTTTGCCGGGTAAATCTACAGCAGTTGCTCGATATCCAGATTCTGCTAAAAGTTGAAGAGTTCCTATATTTACCCAGGTAATTGACGAGTATTTGGGTGCATGTAACAAGAACACCGTTAGGTTGCGACCAGATTCACGGCTGGGAAAAGCCTCACGAAAGAATGTCGAATTCGTAGTAAAACCCTCCCTGTAGATTATCGCCTTGTTTTGTTTTAATCCTTCCAACATTCGGTTGTTTAGACGAGCGTGATTATTATGTAAATGACCTTGAGAGTGGGCAAGACCAGGGAATCTTTCAATGCCCTTATGCTTAACATCCTGATGCTTTTCCCAAGATTTCAATTTCTCCAAAACAACTGTATCTTTATCGGTCGTTTGTTCCAGAAGTTCCTTTTCCCAATCCCTGTTCTCTGATCCTACGTTTTGTGTAGCGAAAGTATCATTATCATATTTAGTATTCATGGCAGCTATACTATCTTCGCTCTGTCTGCTTTCGTTCGAAATTTGAGTCCCATTTTGTTTCATATTCAAACTTTCTTTTGCTCTATCAATCTTATATTCTTCCTTGGACCAGATTTCATGTATTCCCGCAAAAGAATGGTGTCGATCTTTTGATTCCTTTTCTTGTTTGCCAATCTCCCCCACATCATGAAACATGTTTTCACCTTTCTTATTTTTCCTTAACTTCAACTCGGCCAATTTTTTCTCGTGTTCAATCCTGTTTATTTTCCAGGAAGCCTTCTCATTTTGCGAGTCAGATAAATCAGAACTCCCATTTTGGAAAATAGAATCTTGATCACTATTCCATCCAATGTACTTGCGTAGAATATCTTTGTCGGTTTTATGGAAATATCGGTAGAACCCAAACGCCAGGAAAATCACACAGGCGAAGAGGATAAAGATGCCGGATCTACAGTTCATTTTTGGGCATTTTAAGAATACCACACGCATCTCAAAAAGAACTCGCTATAACATCATGCTAGTGTGGTTATGAATAAATATCAGACCATTTCAATTTGTAACCTGACAACAAACAGGTCCCCAGAAAAAATTTCCCTTTGGCTAATGTATATTTATATTCGTGTTTAGGGCTCTTTCGGTATTATTTTTAAAGAAAAAATATTTCTTAGCTTTATACTGCAGCACAAAGCAGAGAAGGTTACCTACGCTCTTTAGATTTATTAACGCGAATACATATCGCCCTTCATTGCACCGTGTGAAGTATTGAGATCCACACTACTCGCGCCGTTGGCCTACTTGTTGAGGGAATTATATTTTCTTAATTTCCATGTTTTATTTTAGAGAGACATAAGCAACTACTAAAGTTACTGTGACAGTAGTAGCAAAAACGAAGTAGCACTATTTAAAATGAAAAACGCAAATAACCATTTTATTTTGTTAAAAATCTTTTATTTAAAACTTGCTGCACTAGCAAGACATTTATTATGTTTCAGAGAATTAAATTCAGAGATTTAAAATACTCTGAAGGAGTCATAACTCAGATACAAGATGCTCTTAGTATGGGTTATTTATGTCTGCTTTAGACAAATGGTTTATAAATCTATAAATTAATAGTTTAGAGCTCCACTCGCTTGCTGGGTTTATCCATCACTTGAAATTTCTCGTACGCTTTTCTCATCGATGCCACGACTGAAACAACACGGAAGAAGGGAAACAGTATTAGCTGACACCACAACTACAGAACTTGCTTTTTGTAATCACGCTTCATGCCTTTGTTACATAACTTCAGCCTGTGTTTGGACGATTTACTGGTGTTTTTAGCGCTGAAAACGCAACCACCATCAGCAAACAACGGTTTTCCGCGATAAAACACAAGCAAACCGCCTGCAAGGAAGCTAACATAGCTTACATGAAGACCATTTAGTCACCAAAAAGTGTTAATAGGATTATTTTAAACATTGATTTTTATACCGTTTATTGATCCCTTTAGCTTAAAAAATTAGCTTAAAGAGGGGAATTATTTTGAATGAATGTTTTAATTATGAATGTTTTCTTAATCAACGGTTACCTGACGTAGCAGAATATTGTCATTAAAAACTATTTTATCGATACTTATGTCACGCAAATTAATAGGCTCGAGCCACCTTAAAAAAGTGAATGAATTTACTGATAACTTACTCGACTGCGATTCCCAGTAATAGTACTTGTTTTCTTTGTAGATGGTTTCAGTGTTCCACACGTCCGTTATAGCAATACCAAGTGGGTCTGGAAGGTAATAAGGAGTTACTTATTACTACTCTCAAATTCTCCTTGACAGTTACATACAGGCAATTGACAGGCAACAAGATCAGGTACCAAGCGACTCAGGAGGCCTGATCCAGGTGGTTATCTAATCCTCGTGTCTCGGCGTCGTATGTAAACTAACCATTTCCAAACATGTGATGTTTTCGTGATGTGCACGGTGTTGCTCGGCTGCGCCTTGTGCATTCTCGAACCCAGGACTTCCCGTCTAGTTACCTCGCGGGGGAGGCTCTTGTGACAGCCATTGACGCATGCGCGAGATATAATACAGAGCCGTTGAGAGCAAGACCTTTCAGCGCATGCTCCAACGTTCAAAATCAGCCAATCAGCGAAGGCCCTCAAATGGCCGCCACCAGAGCCTCCCATGCGAAGTGACGAGCAGGGGAGCTCTGCGTACGAGAATGTGCCTTGTGAGTGCACAACATTTTGACCACTTTATTACGTCATATGAGGGCATACCAAGAAGATCAGAGGGCATTTGTTAAACGTTTGACATCAACTGTTATTTTCTTTTAAGCTAAGTAAACAGCATCCGCCCTTTACAAGGCATAGGAACGGACTATTTGACGTTTGAGGGAGAGGATGGAAGATTTTTAGAAAAACATTCCTAGAGACAGAGCACTTGATACCTACCTAAAAATATGATCCTTGGGATGTACATGCCATCGATATTAAACCGTTCATCTTTTAGGTCCACTTCGTCCTGCAAAACAAAGAAAGTCAGTAACCAGACTTACCAGATTGCAAATGAGTTAAGGGTATAGGACTTTTCGGTCGTTCGGGATTCGTTAATGTTGGCCGTGTTTTGAAGCCACATAGAATCAATGGGCAACAACTTTAAGATGGCCAAGATAAGACACGATATATTCACTATGGGGAAATGTACGAGGGCACCACTACTCACTATGCGTGACATAAATAAGTGTGTCTGACAACTGGATATACGATTTTGGGTGAATGATTGTGTGACAATAGGGTCGGTCATGTAACACTTTACGAGCGGAAGAGTGTGACTCAAACCTCCTTACCTCCGTGTTTACCATGATAAAATGTCTACTAAGGTCCTTGATTTTTTCTGACTTCGCAAATCTTGGTTTCAGAACTAAAAAGAGGAAAACAATAACATCAAAGTATTAAAACCTACACAGCGAAATAAAAACGCCATACCTCTGCTATATTTTATCTACTCACTTTTACAAACGTCGCACCCTTTCAAATGAAGAACCACCATCATTGGACGCCAACTGGGGAAAGGGAAATATAATACCGTTACACTAAACAAAGTGCGTGGAATTTCGCTGCATGGTCCAAATCCGGTTTCTTCCTGCGTCAAACACTAGGCCAACATTCAAATGACCCCATTCTCGTACCCAGAGCTCCCCGGCTCGTTTGTTCGCGGGGGAGCAACGTTGATTTTGAGCGTTGGAGCATGCGCAGAAAGTTGTTTTTCTCAACGGCTCTGTTTCAAATCTCGCGCATGCGTCAGTGGCTTCAGAGCCTCCCCCGCGAGAAGACAAACCGGGGAGCTCTTGGTTCGAGAATGGAATGACCCAGAATACGCCAGAGGAAGACTGAAGAAAAGCATTCCCCACAAGACTTAAGTCGAGATCTGGACAGGATAATCATCTTGGGAAGAAAATTGACACGATAAGAAAACTTGCATGTACAAGAACTTCAAAATCGGTACCTCTTTTTTGCTTCCACAAGTCCGTCCTTCAGTCTCATCCACGAATAGTCGTCACCGAGACCTAGGGGTAAAAGATGTAATGAATTATGCCGATATTTTTCCTGTGAAAATACCCGCGTTTTCTAGTCACGCACGTCTCTGATTGACTCACACTCCGTCGAGTGTACGCCAGAAATGTGGCCGATTCAGAAATATAGAAAATGATTTCTAATATAAAGGTTCTAACAGCAATGTGAGTAAAGGGGAGATATGTGTTCACTAATTCTTAAACTATAGGCGCCTTATTCAACCCGATCCTTCACCAAATCCTAGACGTTATCAAGCGACATTCCAGGTAGGGTTGTCAGACGATGATCATGGAGGGAGGAGGAGTTTCAATCCTTTAATTTTCGCAACTGGACAACAAATACCTGACGAAAGTACGTAAAACAGAATAGAAGGCATATGCGCATATGCAAGAGATGCGTTCTGATTCGATGCCGTTATTTCTGTTGGCGTAATTTTAAAGTCTCGGGTTACTTACCTTTGGCCAAGGGATTTTTCGACTCCTTAGTTGAATCCTCCGTCTCTTTGGTTGAATCATTAGTCTCTTTGGGTGAATCTTTTGTCTCCTTCTTGGGTGAATCTTTTGTCTCTTTGGGTGAATCTTTTGTCTCTTTGGGTGAATCTTTCGTCTGCTTCTTGGATGGGGACTCTCCTAGACAACGCCTCATGGAGCTGACGACTGTAAACAAAATGGACGCAAATTATTTGACTTTCGTGTGCATTGAAACGTCCATTACCGTCACACGTCTACAAGGCATTGGAGTGATGATACTGAGAAAGGAAAAGGTGGAGGTGGAGGAAGGGTAGGAGGAGGCGGAGGTGGAGGAAAAAGAGGTGGAGGTAGAAGAGAAAGAGGAGGAGATGGCGGAGGAGGAGGAGGAAGAAGAGGCGGTGGTCTTCTTCATAATGATGATGAAGACAACCAAAGCAATTTCTGACAAATTCCCAGTCTACCTTGCTCAGCAGTCGCATAAGAATATTTGTACTTGAGGTAATCAAGCTCTGTGTTATGGAATTCCTTCTTAACCATTCCAGCAGGGTCTTCAAAAGAAAACAGTGAAATCAGTTATGAAACTCTCGAATTCAACAGCACGAAAATGTTCCTCGCGAGATAAATGATTCCTTACCCATAAAAAAGATACGTGGGTAGTATTTGCCATCAACATCAAATTTGTTATCCTTCGCCTCGTCCAGGTCGCCCTGGAAGAAGAGCAAAATATATCAACATGCAGCAAACATAACACAAGCAAAACAGAACAGAACAAAGCAAAGGCGCACTTCAAAGGGGCAGAAGCAAACAATTAAAGAGTTTTTGAAACAATCATACCTCAAGGTTGACCATCGCAAACTTCTGGCTAAGCTCTTTAATTTCGTTGGACCCAACGAATTCGGATTTCAAAGCTAATGTGAAACAAAAATAAATTAGAAGCATGTACTAGAATGAATATCACGGTAACTAAGATAAATTCTGGATACAGTAGAAGTTAGAACAAAAGAGAACAAGTTAGAACAACAGATTCCTTGATAAGCTTCGAAGGAAGCGTTGCGTAAATATTGCTTTTAAAATCATTCAAACAAAGCCTGGAAAACAGTCAGGATTTCACTCAAGACGGATATAACGTGCAAAAGCAATGGTAATGTTGCTGAGTTATTAAAACAATTAGAATCAGAAATATGATATGCAGAAGCAAATGATGTACCTTTACATGCTCCACACCAAGGTTTGTGGATGATGACCATCACATGTTTATCACTGTTAATCAACATATTATATTCATCAGCACTACATATATATGGATGTGTGGTAGACTTTTGACGGGCATGGGGTGAGATATAGAAAGGGGGTGGGTTGGGGGTCACACAGCCTGAAATGGGGGTACTATTCAGGGCCGTAGCTAGCGGGGGGGGGGGGGGCAGCCCCCCCAGCGAAGTAAAAATTTTAGTGTCAACATGTGGGGGAAAACCTGCTTGCCCCCCAGCAAAAACAAAGAATGACCAAGGCTTGCCCTCCCAGACAAAAATGTCTAGCTACGGCCTTGCCATTATAGCAAACATAGATGGAGGCGTATAGCGATACAACTACACACCATAGGCTGAAATGGAGATACTATAGTTATAGCAAGCATTTGACATAGATGTAGGCTTACAGCAGTACAACTTCACCCTCTCGTACAACTACTCTCGTACGACTCCCCTGCCATGGGCTACCTTATTGAAACCTTCTAAACAAGAACAAGATGCCATACCTAGCTTTGGCGTCAGCAAGACCATCACTCAACGTCATCCACTTGATGTCTGTTCCAAAACCTGCAGATAAGAATACGCTCGCCAGTGAATATTATACGAGATGGTGGCGGTCAAGATGATGATGATCAAGAAGAAGATGCCAAAACTGTTGCTGCTAATAATACTGATTATTATACATTGTACTCACTATCTCGATTCTCATTGGCTAAAAGCGCATGCTTTACTTTGGGAATCACGCACTTTGAGGGTCTCCAAGAATCAGCATGCTGATTCTTGGAGATTCTTGATCCTACGCGCGCAATGCGTCATGGGACTAGAGCACTTGAATGTTTTCCCTATTTAACAAGGCGCTTTGTGTAAAAAAAAAGGATTTTTACTGAATCAATGTATAATAAATCAATTATTGGATGAGGTTTTTGTGATTTCCAGTATAAACAATGTCTCGCCAAGTGGAATCAGGTTCGGCCTTACGGCCTCGCCTGATTCCACTTGTCTCGGCATTGTTTATTCTGGAAATCACAAAAACCTCATCCAATAATTGCTTAGAATCATGTTCATGATGATGTTGAGATGTCGCAGCTACTGATATTGTTGTCGTTGATAATTATGGTAGCCTGCTAGCCGGCTATCCAGTGGGTTTTTTTTTCGGATATTTGATATTCTGGCGCGCGGGATTCCTGTGTCGCGGGGGGAAGAAAAGACACAGGAATCCCGCGCGCGAGAAAATGAAATATCCTAAAAAAAAACACTGGAGAGCCGGCTGAAACAATCTCCAACCAAAAATTGTCGTTTTTCAACACCTCATGGCCAAAACCATATTTGGAATCATTTATCTTATAAGGAAGTGACAGGAGATCCTCTTTTGATAAGAATTTCGGCAAATATAGCAAGAAAACTGTGAAATTTTGAATGAAAACTTGCAGGAATCACAGAGACTCGAGTTCTCGATCTGTCCACCATTGATTTTGGCTTGGTAACCACGCTAAAATACCTACACTGGCCCGCGCGCGACTCGACCCAGTCCTCTAAAGTGCATTCGGCAAAAACGACATTGACTCATTGATATGCAGGCTATAATTATGATAGTGATGCTTATGGAATTCATGAGTCATAGCTGCCGTTGTCTTTGTCTTGCGGTAAGGACTGAATCAATTAAATGTCGATGATAAAAAACAACATGACGAGAAGAAAACCAGATCTCACTTACCATTGTCCAGATTGAAAGCAGGTATCGCCTTCCTCATCCCCTTTACAACTACAAAAATAAAATAAAAAATAAAAATAAGCGTGTGTATTTCTTGCCAATTCTGACAGGCTCTATCCCGACTATCATTAGAGTGTCTTTGCCCAACATAAAGGCTGTGTCACTTACTCTGTTTGACGTCATTATAGAAGAATGCAGCATCCTCTACTGGGGAGTCAGTGTTGTTA
The DNA here is from genome assembly GCA_033964015.1 of Scolanthus callimorphus. Taxonomy (NCBI): domain Eukaryota; kingdom Metazoa; phylum Cnidaria; class Anthozoa; order Actiniaria; family Edwardsiidae; genus Scolanthus; species Scolanthus callimorphus. Next base: position 1,882,506 of record CM066916.1, read on the forward strand.
ACTGTCTTGATGACGTCACCAGCGGGATCTGTTGGTAAGGAAGATAAAAAATATCACAAAAAACCGTGTTTTATACTGTGTAACTTGCGTATTGCTGCAAGAAGCAAAAAGATGATTTAAGAATTAATATATATTCCCGGCGGAACGGTAGCTATCGAGCCAATAGCAGGAATCAGGATTTTGGTTACTCTCTGCGCGCCAAGGCATTACCTAAGAAGACGATTCTAGGAACATAGGAGCCATCGACGTTGTACTTGTCATCTGGGATTTCATCGTCCTGTTTTCAAAAAAGCAAGAGTAGATAAGGAATGTGATTGAGATGTTTTCAAATGACTTTAAATTAACTTTCGTCACCGGCTAGCGATAAAGAGTGACAATGTCAACAACCTATATGTTAGTCGCCATAAATGGACTATAATCATAATGTACGCGCGCGCTGTATAGCTGCCTATGTCGCCACAATACAGACTTGCGTGCATTTTATTATGCTTGTGTCGTTACATCGCAATACAATGCCCAGGTGTAACACGTTACTATCCGTACCTGTAAGTTAACCATTATTAAATTGTTGCTCAGTTCTTCAATCTCCTTCGAATCGGCAAACTTCGTCTTCAAATCTGTAATGTAAACCACAAAAAAAGAATATTAAAATCCGAAAAGCCACCCCAGCTCTCTACAAGAATTTTTCAAAGACAGTTCTCCCTAACAAGAACTCAGTTTCACCCTAACATTTCTTCTTCTTTTTTTTTCAACAATATAAATATTAGTAGTTATGGTGTAGTGTAGCACATGGTCTAAGCCTATAATCAAAGATTGAGCCCGAAAGGTGCTGGATAGGTGCGGGGCGAGGTTTACAGTGGCCCATGCTGTTCGAAGCTCTTCTTTCGTGTGCGGTATGCGATATTTTCGTTTTTTTTGTGCGATGATGCGGTATTTTCGGATATTTCATGCGGTATTGCGGTAATGAGAACCCCCCAACGTCCCCCTCCTGGATCAGCTCGAGAATGGACTAAACCCATTGAGGTGACCATGTTGAATGTTTGATAACGTTGCCCACCTTGACTATGCTGGCACCAGGACCTGTGCATCACTAACATCACACGCTTGTTTCTGTAAAGAGTGGTAAAAATATGCACATGTAATATACCACAAATACCATGGCGCGGGATGTCGTCCCTATTGTAGAACAAGGCGTCTTACGTTTCCTTTGCTTGCTTTAGACCATCATCCAGGTTCAGCCACGTTATCGTTTTTCCAAAACCTGAGAGGGGAAAGGGAAACGCAAATAATGACTCTCGAGCGTAAAAATGGTCGGTCATTCAAGCAATGCATGGTGTAGAATATGTCGTCACTGTACATTACCTGACGCTCCTTCCTCCTCCACTTCCTTCTTGGCTGCTGCCTTCATCACTTTGACGACTATCAAATAAAACAGTCCAAAGAGGTTATAACTCACTTTTAATAAACTATATATTCGCATACTCGAAATAGTATACCTCCAAAGCCACGCTTAATCTACGAAGAAAACTCGAATCTGACGCAGAACGCGGACCTGGGGCGGTAAGGTCATGGCGCGCTTTTCAATTTTGTGAAAAAAGTTGCAAAGCTAGTGCTGGCGAGAAGGACAGAGGCACTGAACAGTTCCTTTTTGACCGTTACGGTTTGTAACGGGTTGTCTGGGAAACCATTCAGCAGCAATCCGATTGGCTGAGATGTTCGTATGCACTGGCATTGTAGCCTGATTCCTGTGGTGCGCGAAAAAAGCGCCACAGGAATCACGAAATTTGTTTTCGACAAACCACAGGAGAGCCGGCAAGTATGCTACTCGGATTCCCTCTCCTAGTGAAAAACAATATAGAAATACACTACTTACGGTCTTTGACGTCGCCATACGCGTATTTATAATCTTCGTAGTCCTTGTCGTCGTTGTGGAATTCTTTCATGATTTTCTTGGTAAAAGGATCTGAAGAGGGAGTTATCAAAGTCGCCATTCACATATATTCAAAGAAGAATCCCTAAACGTTTCCCCATCTCAAAAGCTTACCAACAAAATAGATTCTGGGGACATAAGCACCGTCAACGTCGAACTCTTTGTTCATCGTCTGTTTGTCGTCCTGACAGAAAACAATCAAAGCAATGCTACTGAGTTACTCGTGAATATATACGAGTCTGACGATGTTATTATTGACGTCATGCCACATGATCAACTTTTCTCCCCAAATACAACAACACCTTTGTCCGAGTTTATTGCCTGACAGTGTTCTCTTCCGGAGATAAGAATTTTAACAAACTTTAATGATGTCACTGATGACGTCAACTGCATCGTTGCCTCCTCGTTTTACTTCTAATCAACTTTGGGACTCAAAGAGGGTGATAGAAACCACTAGATTGATGACGAAATATAGTCCTATGCCAGTTCTCTTAGCGACCGAGACGTTTAAAATTGCAGTGACGTCACTAATGATATCATATCATGTGACCAGGTTGTTGCACTCTTGCTAACTTCTAGCCAATACCCCATTTGCACTAACCGGGTCACGTGACCTCAACTACTTCTTAACGAGATGTTTTGTCAAAATCAATTCCAGAAATACAAAGAACCAATTGATATTAGTCAGAAACCCAAGTTTCAGCTTAAAATTTCTAACCTGGAGCAAATGACAGCGAGTTGAAATTTCAAAATTTTATTCAGAATGTATGGGATTTGGGTCACGTGACCCAGTTAGTGCAAATGGCCTATTTTGCCTAAATCTGTTCCGTTGATTAAATATATGGTGTTATGCAGTGCGTCAGTTGCGTGACTTCTCTATTGTTTACAGAATAGCTTACACCGTAAAATGTAACTATCACAAATGAGTGTTTATATATAGGGCGAGATTATGAAAAAAGTTCAGGGGGAGGGGGTGTGTTAAGGGAAAGGAAAAACCATGAGGGAGGGGTGGGGGAGATTTTCGGTCCTGCTGACCAGGCTCCAGGCTCTGGTGTCAGAAACTGAAACTCTTAGATTCTAGGACATCCATATATGGTCATTCTCTCAACCATTACCTGAGATTTCAAAATGGCAGACACTAACCAATAAGAATTGCCCCTGATCATCTGCCACCAGAGCTTTCAACCAACTGTCAAAACAGAGGAGGATATGGGAACGAGAAGACGTCCTCGTCTTTTGAACCCGAAATACAGGAAACCCAAACTCTGTAGTGAAGAGTTGCCTGCGGTTGAGGCCACTGTATGGGATATTTGCACAGCAATAATAAAGCCTTTGTATCACTATATATACGAATGAGTGATGAACAGGTCCATAAAGCATTACCAAGTGTGCTCTTGTAGAATTAACAAATAATCAAATATCTCAAGAACGTCCAAAGAACAGCATCGAAACAACAGCAACTATTTTTTATTTCCATCTTGGTAATACATCACTTCATATCCCCTTTAAAAGGGCTTCAATATCACAACATAAATTTAGTTATTAATTTTCTAACAATTTAAGTAACAAACTTTTGCTAATTAGAGCCGATTTCACATGACTGTGGCAAACCAAACGCAAAGTAACTACACCAATTCTGAAGAAAACGTACACTCATTGGAATAAACGCAGTAAGTGTGAATTCCTCACGGCACTCATCTCAAATCCACAACTCTAATTTATCTTAGGGGCCTAAGGCCTAATACTGAGGCTATTAATAAAAAATGTTCTCATTTCTGTCATCCAAACAGGATGTTCTCCAGTGGTGTATTCACCCTTTCAATTCAGCATCCCTACATCCGTCCCTGGTCTCTGACTACCAAGGTAATATTTCACCTTGGAAATGGTAAAAGTTTCCTGTCTTGGTCTCATCCATCTCTGTGGCTGTAAAAGCGCTCGGTCCACCCATATCCGTCTGTACCCACCCTGGATGGAGGACCACTGTCGTTATGCCTTCACTTTTCAGATCAACCGACAAGGACTTGTTGATCATATTCAATGCAGCTTTACTTGCACGGTAAGAATAACTGCCTCCACTGCCATTATCATCAATACTGCCCGCCCTAGATGACATATTCACAATCAAGGCTCTTGGAAATTTCGTATCTTCCTCGCGTTTTCCGGCGACTGCTTTCTGTAGCAACGACCGAAAGGCTTTCACAATCATCAACGGGGATATCGTATTTATTTCGTAATGCTTCATCATGCTTTCGCGTGTTACATTATCCAAGCTTGTTCTCTCGAGGAATCCAGCATTGTTTATCAGGATATGCAAGCCTTTGCTTCCAACAACCTCGCTAACGTCTTTAGCGCACTGTTCAATGGCTTTGTCGTCAGTTACTTCGAGCTCGAGTAGCTTCAGGTTCGGGTAATCTGAAGCGAGACTTCTCAACTCTGAAGCACGCTTTGCAGCTAGAGATCTACATGTGGCGAAAAGATACTCTGGTGGGTTCGGTAAGTGTAGAAATTGTTTGACAAGTTCGATGCCGATGCCTCTGTTACAGCCAGTGATGAAGACATTACAATGTGGTGGAACCGCCATCTTTGAAAGCGTGGGTTTAATGACGATGGATACCTGCGTGAATGTATTACATCACTCGGCCCTTGCGTGACGGCCATGTCACGCAAAATCCAGGATTACGCAAGCGCTGGCAGAAGATGTCTTACTATACAACGCAAAGCAGGTTGAAAAGAGATGGACAAAGCGCCATGCAGAGATTCGACATAAAAAGAACAGAAGACGAAAACGATAGAACGCATCAGTATCCTTTGTTACACAATAAACAAATTTGATATTTAGAGATCGACTTACCTCAATATTGACCATGACAAAGTTTTCACTCTGCTTCAGTATGTCCTTTGATTTGGCGAATCTGGGTTTGAAAGCTGCAAGGCCAAGAGATCAAAATTAATATATAGATTTAGCCACTGGCTAAAAGCGGAGCTCCTGGTTATAAAATTTTCTGTGAATGAAAGGGATTCCCATGTGTACATGGTTTACATGGTTGCTTTAGAGTCTTCCCTTCACGAGATATTAATTTTTCAAGCATAGATGACGTCATCAATGACGTCATATCACGTGACCACTTCATTTCGCTCATCTAGTTACCTAGACTACACTACCAAAGTTTGGTTGTTTTAGAGTCTTCCCTTCACGAGATATTGATTTTTCCAGCATGGATGACGTCATCGATGACGTCACATCACGTGACCACACTTCATTTCGCTCATCTAGTGACCTAGACTGCACTACCAAAGTTTGGTTGTTTTAGAGTCTTCCCTTCACGAGATATTGATTTTTCCAGCATAGATGACGTCATCGATGACGTCACATCACGTGACCACATCATTTCGCTCATCTAGTGACCTAGACTACACTACCAAAGTTTGGTTGTTTTAGAGTCTTCCCTTCACGGGATATTGATTTTTCAAGCATAGATGACGTCATCGATGACGTCACATCACGTGACCACTTCATTTCGCTCATCTGGCGACCTGGATTACATTACCCAAATTTGGTTGGTTTAGAGTCTTCCTTTCATGAGATATTCATTTTTCAAGCGTAGATGACGTCATCGATGACGTCATATCACGTGACCATCTCATTTCGCTCATCTGGTGGCCTAGACTACACTACCCAAGTTTTGTTGTCTTAGAGTCTTCCCTTCACGAGATATTGATTTTTCAAGCATAGATGACGTCATCGATGACGTCACATCACGTGTCCGTGTTAGCACCCCCCTTGTGGCATAGACAAAATATCCCAAGTATGGTTGTCTTAGCATGTTCCCTTGAGGAGATATAATTTTTTCTTTGCATACCACAGGGTTCCCATGTGTACACGGACGGACGGACGGACGGACGGCGTACGCTATAGGTTTAATACCAGAACAATAAAGAAAAAATCATATCTCCCGAAGGGAAGCTTCTATAGAAGCCAAACTTGGACAAAGTTTCAAAGACCATAAGAGGAGCCCTACACCAAAGTCACGTGCCCTTACGTCATCAATGACGTCATCAAAATGATCCAAAATGCCCGTGACGTTCAAAAATCAACTCGATAGTATACTATACGTTTTTCCCTTAAGTATGGTGCTCCGCTTGCGCGGGCCTTCGGCCCGCGCAGGAGCTCCGCTGTAATCCACTTTATTCCATCCTATTCCTGCCTTTTAAAGTCTTGATTTCATAAGTTGTGTTGTTACCTTTGCAGGCGCCACACCAGCTCTTGTGGATAATCAACATTACTGGTTTCTTTCTGGAATAAGAAAAACCAAACAGTTACCACTGTATGCATTGCTACGCGACCTCAAAATTCACTTTTGCGATTGGCGATTCTCAGCAAAGGAATTGCAATGTCAATTTTTTTGCGCCAGAAAGCTAATAATTCTAGGGCAGAACGTCACACGATAGCTTACAATAATTTTAGTTGATTTTGCAATCAATGTCGACCCACTGATGTAGCCGAATCCAACGTTTTAGTTTTGATTGACGGCTAAAAATCGCCAATCGCCCATCGCAACAGTGAATTTTCAGGTCGCGTAGCAATGCATACAGTGGTAAAGGGACATGGTCACCTAGAAAACACTAAAATAATTATTGTCACAAATTACAAAAATATTCTCTGAAATTGAAAGAGTCAGTTTAAAGAAAGAAGTACGGAAAATTTAATTGGATTACGATGAAGGATTGCTGAGATATGAGTGAATTAAGATGGTAAATTTAGTATGTTTGAAAAAAGATTGAGGTAAACCGATTTCAAAAGAGTCGGATTTCCTCATGTAAGCTGTAATTACAATCCGCGAATATCTTTGCAATCCTACATCGAAATGACCTCAAATTTTCACCATATCAAGTAAAGCATTCTTTACGAGTTTGACTTGTTATTTTTATTATTTGTGATATTATAATTTTGATGTTTTCGGTGACCATGTCCCTTTAAGCAACCATACGAGTTGGGAGCTATGGTAGGGAAAATATGCTGCATAAAATAGGCGAAACTCCGATAACTTACTGTTCTTTTCCTAGATCAAACGCTTCCTCAAAGTTCACCCACTTGAACCCGTCTCCCCACCCTGGAATATAGTATAGAAAAATGAGATGTAAATGCAGATATAGAATTGGACCTCATTCTGTTTTGTATGTTAAACATAGGAGATGAAGAGTAGGGCGAGCATACGGATGATGAAATGGGACAACATTTAGTGACAGTACAGGCGTTTCATTTTATCATCTGAGAAACACCCCTGACATTTCTGCACTTACCATAAGACTTTGCCGTAGGCTGGAATTTCTTTAAAACGCGTTTCATGGACTTGACCACTGCAACGAAGAAACAAAAACACTAACAATAAATATAACAGCAGCAACAACAATTTAGAAACCACAACCGAAAGAACTAGTATATGTATACTGTTTTGAAAATCAAAGACCAAAAACGTTTGACACCATTAACGACAATATCATATCGTTGTCAGCAACATCATTATCGACATCGACACATCAACAGCAGCAATAACAAAATTATACGCCTCTAGTCTCTTCCACTTACGCGTTAAATAATTTATGTGTTTTCTTTCGCAGTGCTCTCCTAAAGGGTTTACGCCTAGTAAGGGGCAAACCATTTGATCCTTTTTTTTTTGGGGGGGGGGGGGGAGATTTCGAGAAACAAAAATCCTGCAGAGCAATTTCGTTATATAATTCTCTGTAATTTTACGAAATAAATATCATCATCAAAGATCAAATGGTTCGCCCCTAATGACACCTATAATGTGGATACAATGCGTGATAATTTCTATTATGATTTCTTTATTAATTTCGATACCTTCAAAGCCATGTAACTTGCTACTCACATTCGTCACCGTTTTGATAGTAGTACTTGACATGGGGATGTTCTGTTCCCTCGTTCCAGAATTCCTTCAGAACCTTGCCGTTCGGCGCTATAACGATAATAGAACATTAGGTATGTACAGGTAGTATAACGATAATAGAACATTAGGTATGTAGTATAACGATAATAGAACATTAGGTATGTAGTATAACGATAATAGAACATTAGGTATGTAGTATAACGATAATAGAACATTAGGTATGTAGTATAACGATAATAGAACATTAGGTATGTAGTATAACGATAATAGAACATTAGGTATGTAGTATAACGATAATAGAACATTAGGTATGTAGTATAACGATAATAGAACATTAGGTATGTAGTATAACGATAATAGAACATTAAGTATGTACAGGTAGTATAACGATAATAGAACATTAGGTATGTAGTATAACGATAATAGAACATTAGGTATGTACAGGTAGTATAACGATAATAGAACATTAGGTATGTAGTATAACGATAATAGAACATTAGGTATGTAGTATAACGATAATAGAACATTAGGTATGTAGTATAACGATAATAGAACATTAGGTATGTACAGGTAGTATAACGATAATAGAACATTAGGTATGTAGTATAACGATAATAGAACATTAGGTATGTACAGGTAGTATAACGATAATAGAACATTAGGTATGTAGTATAACGATAATAGAACATTAGGTATGTAGTATAACGATAATAGAACATTAGGTATGTAGTATAACGATAATAGAACATTAGGTATGTAGTATAACGATAATAGAACATTAGGTATGTACAGGTAGTATAACGATAATAGAACATTAGGTATGTAGTATAACGATAATAGAACATTAGGTATGTAGTATAACGATAATAGAACATTAGGTATGTAGTATAACGATAATAGAACATTAGGTATGTAGTAAGTATAGTGATAATAGAACATTTCATATCTTGCATATTCATGAGTTACAAATCAGCTTGAGATGTCAAGGAAAGCAAACACGAATAAATCAGGGCTTATTCGGCGACACAGAATCCAGTAAACATGTATCCCATAAGCCAACTAGAGCAAGCAAGGGCGTGCGAGCGAGGCTGTAAGAAACGCGTTGAACAAACGACGTGTAGCAGCGCGAGCATGAGAAGGCTGGGAGAGAAACAAAGGCTGGAAGCTTGATAATGATTCTCGCTCGGCCTTAACGCAACGGGAAGAAACTCAAGCCAACAGAAGAAGTTCTACTGCATATCAGGTTCTCGCGCGGAGAAAGGGAAACTGAATTCGTCAAAGACCTCAACGGCGTCAATCTCGAGTAGGGAAAACAACAAAATCACAAAGAAAAATATAGAAGAACACAAAAATAGAAGGAAAGTACCCGCTATGAGTTGGTTGGACAAACACGTTCTCAAGCAGTACTACAACCGACCAAACAGAATGGCTGAGCATCAGAAGTTATTTGCCAGCCGGCGTAACATCCCAATTCATGTGGTAAAAGGCGCTACTGACAAGCTTGTCTATAGGGGTATCATGGGACTGACAGTGGTTGGTATTGGGGTGACGTTCTACACTATGAGTATGATGGCGACGGGACAGATGAAGAAAAAGACAGCGCAAGACTAACTTTTCCACTGATTGACCACAATACTTTCTTTGATGAAACTTTGCGTAAAGTCGCGCGAGACTTGATCTGTTGAAGTCTTATAGCGCAAGAGTTCTGCTTTATGTATCGTGGACATATTTCTTCTAAGGCAAATCAATTATTTTAGTTCGATAAAAATTATCGCATAACCTGAATGTTTTACAAGTGCAGTGCAATTGAATTTATTTGTTGACGTAAAATGGAATAACACAGTCACGAGCGCGCGCGATGTATTTGCAAGTTTTCTGGCAGACCGATTAAAAAAGCAAGCTACTGAAAGTTCCTTTTCCTTTTCAGACGATCAACGACTAACCGTAGAATTTTTTAACCACAGTTCAGTTGGATTTCCCTGAGTATGCAAATGCACTTTAAAGCCTGGTTCTCACTGGAACGCAAGCGCAGGGCAAGTGTGAATCATAGCAACACAAGCCTAAAATCAACATTGATTAGTTTGCGTGCGCTTGCGTTCACTTCATTCACACTAGATGCAAGCGTCTACGCTTGCGTTCTAGTGTAAACCACAAAAGGAAAGGTATGAATTTGATATCCTTGCGCTTGTGTTCTAGTGTGAACCACACAAGGGAAATATATGAGTTTGATATCCTTGCGCTTGTCCTTGCGTATGCGCTTGCGTTCCAATGAGAACCAGCCTTAAGGGTTTCAAACAATGAAACAAGGCCTAATTTTGGTATCTTTTAGGATTCAAATTCATCTTATTTTTAAGCATCCCTGCCAGTCAATATAAAAGTCCCCCATCCCGGTCTAATTAGTCTAAGGTCTCGTGTGTCACAAATATACTTACCTATGAAGAGGATACGTGGGACATACTGTCCGTCTAACATGAACATCTCTCCCGTGGGCTCCTCTTCACCTACCACGTGAACCATGACAAACTTCTTGCTCATGTCGCCGAACTCCTTGTGGCTAGCAAGTTTGGGTTTTAGTACTATGGAAAATAAGAATGTGACGTGTAAACAAGTGATGGTCGTTACCCGACAACTCCCTAAATATCTCGTATGTTTGTAGCAGAAAATAACACTTCAATTGCAGTTACCTTTGCAGGATGAACACGACGTTTTGGTACTAACAAGCAGCATGGGTTTTCCACTGAAATCAAAACATACAAACGGGGGCATTAGAAAAAAAAACAATATTCATGCAATAGAATGGTTTAGAATAGAATAGAACCTCTATTTAGACAAGGTGGTTTATCAGTCTAGAGACTTTTTACAAAAGCCGTGCGAGAAAAAGAAGCAAGAATGATTCAGACCCTTTGTTTTGATGATTCGTGAACTTTCAGGTGGTGCATTCCAGATATGTGAGCCCCATATATTAAAACCGCTTATTTTTCATCGATTATCTGCGTACCTCTGTTTCGCTATCTTTAGTCCATCTTCGTAGGTGACCCAGTCAATATGATCTCCAAGTCCTGTGGTGAATAACCATACATGATTTATATTATATTATAGTCTTTACCTGAAGGATCTACCGTGGATAAATAAAGCTTTACTTACTTACTTTACTAAGAAACACCGACTTTTCCGCGTAACCTAGGCGTTACTTCATCGGGTCGTGCAGTAAAGTCTCTACCGCCCAACGGAACTTTGTTGGTTCATTTTCGTTATCAATAGCGTTAAAAACGCCGGCATTGCTGGAATGACTACTTATCTAGCGGCATCTCCAAGGGAATCTCCTTGTCAGCAATACACATAACATTTTTCTCCTCAAGTTATTTTATCGTGGACTCCGGTCACTTAAAACCGTGGATTGTTTCAGTTTCACCGTGGATTCATGCCATGTTACCGTGGATTATTGCAAATTCATCGTGGATTCTTGTTCCTTTTTTTTCTACCGTGGAATCTTGCTATATTCCTTTGCCATTGTTGCTTTTGCTCTATTAATCTGTAGTTGTGCGCGTTTATGTTTTGTCGTCACGCTGGTTTACCTACCTCGTGCGAGGGATTTCCCCTTCATGGGCGTCCACCATGGATCTTTCTTCTCTCCCTTTTCACTCCCACCTACAAATATGAGAGTTTCATCATACTTGTCCCAACCAGGGCTCGTGGGTTAACAAATTCATTTTCAGGCACCATTTTCATTTTTAGGAGTTTCGAAATGTCAGGACTTGCAAGGAGTGCAATAAAAAATCAAGATTTTCCAGGTTTTCAAGGAGCCCAACGACCCCTACTCAGCTGTTGACCGGTACTAACGATGTGTACTTACTCTTCTCTTCATCGGTTTCCGATTTTCCAAGCGCACGCTTCATGCTCATGATAACTGTTGACACAACAAATACACTTAGTCTCTGTATTTGTACAAGCTTCTTGCTACATTGAATGGACAATTCCGGCTATAATGAATGCGCGCTGAATGTCAGTTGTTGTATTACATTTCACGAATCAAGTGCCTTGTATGCGCGCGTTGCGTGACCTTGTAGTTGTGTTGCATTCCTAAGGCATTTCTAACGAAAAGAGAGGGAGAGAGAGCGCGCGCGCTCCTGGCTGAAATCGTCCATTGAGCTTTTGTACGAAGCTCCTGCCTTCCTTGGGAAGGGAGAAGGGACGTGTTTCGTGACCAACATAAAGACGGGCTGCTTGGGAGACTATCCTTTTCTAAAATGTTTTGCTAGCCGTGTACAGGATGTAATCATGTTTTGAATGCTAGCCGTGTACAGGATGTAATCATGTTTTGAATGCTAGCCGTGTACAGGATGTAATCATGTTTTGAATGCTAGCCGTGTACAGGATGTAATCATGTTTTGAATGCTAGCCGTGTACAGGATGTAATCATGTTTTGAATGCTAGCCGTGTACAGGATGTAATCATGTTTTGAATGCTAGCCGTGTACAGGATGTAATCATGTTTTGAATGCTAGCCGTGTACAGGATGTAATCATGTTTTGAGTGCTAGCCGTGTACAGGATGTAATGTTAAGACTTACGCTCCTCAGCTGACCCATAGTAGTACTTGACATGTTTGTGTTTAGTGTCTTCATTCCAAATGGACTCGTCTACTTTGCCATCTGGCCCTACAAGAGAGGAAGATTGCTGGTGATCAGAACAGAGAAATAAAGGAAGAATGGCATGGTGTCGCTAGTGGCAGCTATGATGACAATGACAACGACAACGATGTTGATGACGAAGGTGGTTTGAAGATTGATGAAAGTGAGAACGATGGTGGTGTGGTAATGCTGGTGCTGCTGTTGATGTTGTCATGGTGATCAAGATGATGAGAATGAGGGTGCTAATGAGGATGATGACAGTCACGCCGATGACGTTGTTGATGGTGGTGGCGGTTGTGATGGTTAATTATGGTGATGAGGGTGCTGGCGACGGTGGTAGTGCTAGTGACATGTTGGCGAGAAAGACGATGGCGCTGATAAGTAATACCGTCACCATGTTAGGGTCAGATGATGGTGACCATGATAATGACATTCCTTACCCATAAAGAATATCCTCGGCACGTACTCCCCATCCACCACGAACTGGCTCCCTGTGGGCTCCTCCTCGTCCTCTACATTCACCATCACGAACTTCTTGCTCATCTCAGCCAGCTTATTGGATGCGGCGAACTTGGGTTTGAGTGCTGAAACAAAAATCAAAATCAGCTTTACAAACGATACGATACTGTCAAATGCTGTATTTGGCTCATCGGTCGTCTATGGTATATAATCTATATCATGAAATTTTGATAAACTGTAATCAATTGATGAAAGAACTCCATTGGTTGGTCCTTTTACTTACTTTTACAAGATCCGCAATACGTCTTGTGAATCAGAAGAATAAGCATCTTCTTGCTGTTGAAGGAAAGGGCACACATATAACCTGACGTGTCAAGGCTTGACTTCTTGTTTTGACTCTGAAAGCAAAAGCAGCAACCCGCTGCACGCCTATACATCTCGATCCTTGTATCTTGTTATATATAATTGATCAAAATAGGGCCGCTCCCATGTAGTACCTCAACCGTAACCTCGCTACCAGGCATACTTGCATGACCCTACATTTTAGCTCATTTTAGCTATAGCTGGGGCGAAGGGGCGATAGGAGGACCCTAGGGCTCGAGGATGGCCATCATATAGGAGGACCCTAGGGCGCGAAGATGGCCATCATATAGCTCTGAGCAAACTGAAGCTTATGTATCATGGCGGAGCGCGACGGTGGAGCAGAGGTTTGGGAAGAGGGAGAGGGATGCGCAAGTCTTTCATTCAGTCTTCTCCCTCTCTTCATTGTGAACACTAAGTATCTTTATACAAGGAGCTCATTAGCAAACAAGTTGTTTGCATTTTACGATTTTGATATACCTGGCTTTGGCTTCCTTTAACCCTTCTTCGTATGTGACCCAGTTTATTCTGTCACCAAAACCTAAAGAAAAAAAATACGAAAACAAACATCAGCTATCAAAAGGTCTCCACATACTCTAAATGTAAGCTTTGCTCAATCAAGCAAGTTCCATTTGCGCAATTTATCGCGGTCTTTATAATTCTGCGAACTCCAACTTTTAATCATGCTCGTTGATCCAGCACGCCTACGTGAGCTGGCCAAAGGTCACCCCTCTTTTGACGGGAGAATTTCAGCGAACAGGAAAAACAGTGACGGTTTCTCGAGAATGAGTTATAATTTCCGCTCGCAGACGTTCTTCAGACGTTGACTGACGGACACTCAAAAACGCGGTTTGACGTTTGGTTGAGAGTTATGAAAACCGCAGTAAGAAAGCTCGACATTGAAGCGCACGGCACAGGAACATACCTCTTGCTAGTTTGCTAGTTGACTTTTGTCCCTGTTCTTTCTCTTGCTTGTCTTCTTTCTCCTCCTCCATGTCAATACCATCAGCTAATCCGTACTTCTTCAACATAGTCTTCATACTCCGCAAAACTAGGCATGAGAAGAAGAGAAAAGACACAAGTTTACGATCGAATGGTTTTTGAATGTTCTCTCATGGATGATATTTTTGTAAAAGTATTGCGACTTGCATTACATCCCCTCTTACTTTCAGAAATCTTGCCATAGTAGAATTTAGTGTCCGTGTGACGTCCTTTCGTGTTGTAGACTTCCTTCAATACACTGCCATCCGGAGCTGAAAAAAATGATAGAAGATTACCGACCATTCGGGGGTGGGGTGGGGTGGGTGGTGGGGGGGGGGGGGGACTGAAAAAAAAATGATAACATTACCGGCCATTCGGGGATGGGGGGGGGGGGGGGACTGAAAAAAAAATGATAAGATTACCGGCCATTCGGGAAGGAGGGGGGGATACTCCCTGTAATGAAAAAAATGTCTGTCTGTCTGCTCGTCCCAAAGGGGTAGCGTTTATATCACGTGATAGCCTCTCCCAACATCCAGCCCACGCTATTGTGTTGGTCCTTTCAAGCTCCGGGCTTCCTAACCATTCCCCTCCATTAACTATGGTCAAGCCCTTTCTAAAATATGTTCTTGAATGAAACTACTTATATATTTGCTCATTGTAAAACATTTCTCACCCAAGAAGTATATTCTAGGTATGTATCGACCGTCAACTCTGAACTCTTCGCTATCTGGCTCTTCGTCGTCCTAAAGGGACAAATATATAATATATAACGTTAATAAATACACGAAATAGAATTCTCGTAATAGATTTTTTCATTTTTGGTGTACCTACCTCTAAATGAATCATGACGAACTTCTTGCTCAACTGCGCAATTTCGTTGGAGTCTGCAAACTTCGGCCTGAGAGCTACATGAAAAAATAACAAGGTCACTACACATATAGAAACTGTATAGAAACAGTTGCCATGACAACCTACCTTTGCACGCTCCACACCAGTTCTTCGTTAGAAGCACCATAATCGGCTTGTTGCTATAGTAATAAGAAAAAAGTCATTGTTATAATATCTAAAAAGACAATATTGCGCAACGTTTAGAGAAAAGTACAGAGGGGTCAACATTCTAATATAAGGAAATGACACCTCACACAAGCCTTTCCGATCCGGAGAATTCGTGTCATAAGAGGCCGGTCGTATTGTGGCCACCGTAGCCGTTTTGCACTGAACACACTATCACTTTGTAACAGCACTGAATAGCATACCAATGGATCATTGCATATTAAAACAACGTGACATTAAAAACGTCAAACCAAGAAAAGCACCTTTTTTTTTCTTCCTTTATGACGAAAAGCAATAACCTCCGAGAAACTTAGTAGTAAAATCGCCAACAAAATGTGAAGAATTTATGTTCATCATTAGACAGATGTGAAATGTTCAGTGTAATGTTTTGTGAAGTCTGACCTCCGACGTCCACAAAGCGCGAGTTTGCTGGTTTGAAATTTTGAGAGAAGCATTAGGACAGAAGAAATACAGTTCTCCATCGCGTTGTTTTTCATAACTTTACTGGCAAAAATCAAGGAAACCATTTTATGACAAGTTCGCAAATAACTGTAGCAGATCTCGTAAAGAACTGAAAACCACAAGAGACATGATAATAAGTTTAGTTCTACAGTCAGAACAAGATGCGACAGTTGGGACTAAAATCTCAAGTCGCACTACTTCCTGTGAAAGAATTTTTTGGTGAATTTTCTGTTAGCAGAACATTTCTTAAAATAACATAGGAAAGTGGTTTTCTGTCATTATTATGATTATTCATTAACCATTGATTGTTAGAGTTTACCTCGCTTTTGCTTCTTTCTTTCCTCCCTCCAACTTTCTCCATTTGATCTCCTTACCCCAGCCTGGGAAATACAACAAGCCATGAACAACTTCGACTTGATCTACCTTAAAATGTCTCTTAGTGATCTTAAAAATGCCATCACACAAGATACAAGTAAAGGATTCTTCGACTTCTAATGAACGCTTCACAAAACTCGTACCTTTTTCAAGAGAATCAGCATCATCAGAGACGACGAAACTCCAAAAACACAAGAGAAACGAGATGAAAACGAAAGCCTTCATCTTGGCGAACGCTTCTCCTGACTAAACCTGGACTCAGTGAATTTCCTCAGTGAATCTTCAACCAGTTAAAGCTTCATGCAAATTTGACTTTCTTTTTAGGACCTGTTGAATTGTATGGTGCTGTATTTGTTTGGTGCCTGTTCCACAGTCATAGCTAGCCATACCACTTTACAGGTGGATACAAATTATTATTATTAATGGAGCTAACACAAAAACGAGTTCGTTAGAAACTGCACGTTTTATTATTGTCAACCTGCGGGAAATTTTTCAACCAGAGCGAAATGGAGATTCTTCATTGAAATTTGAGATGCACGCGAAGAAATGCACATTTTTTTAATCTTCGAAAATACTTTCGTACGGATTTTACACTCAGCAGCGAAGTAAAACAAAGAAAACTTAAATATATTTAGAATAAAGCACCGTCTACGGGAACAATTTGTATGTGAAGGGAGGAAATATCTGCATTTCATGCATCTATTTTCTCGGCCAATCAAATACAACCAAGTTTGTTGGAGCAAGCGCGACCACACTAAAGGGAAATGGTGTAAAACTGTGAGAATAAGAAAGGATTTGTAAATAAGGTACTAAACATGTGCTTTGAGACGTCTTCAGATATTTTTTTATTTTTTTATTTCGCTTTTACCCATATGCCCTAGCGGTCTGGGCGAGTACGTACGCTTGAGCGCTTTACCGACAACTTTCTTGAAATAGCTGTACGCCAAGGCTCGAGATCGAAACATCATTTCCGACCGGAGTAGATTTGTTAACCTCGTCGAACGCATTTTGAAAGTGTTTCCTCATTTTGCTGAAAACATCTTAAAGAAATAACATGAAACTTATCAAATTGCAAATATTTTATTATTAAAAGGGTTCATTATGCGATACGATTGATTATGTACAATTTTGAAAAATTGTAGTCAATTTCTAACTAAAGTGACTATTGAGCAATTATATAACAAATTGTTGTATGAGGAAATTAAATATACATATTGTTACTGTGCAGGAAGATTGTGAAAGCGAAGTTCTGCGAATGAAAAACGGCGGCAGCGAATCATTGATCTATTCTGACTATTAGTGCAGAAGTTGACTCGGTGAATGCAAAGTGACTTTTTTTTCGATGGTGCATTAATAAATTACAGAATAAGAAAAATATTATTTGAGTGTATTATTGTTCATATTATATTACGAAAAATAAAAATTCGTTGGCACATCATTGTGCAATATTAAATTTAGGAATTGTTTACGCTCTTCTATCGGAATTCAGTCAGGGTTTTTTTCAAGGTTCCTTTTCGATGTATCCCGCGTTCTTAAACTATAGGAATGATCTTTCTTTCTGCAAAATCCGTCATGATCTCTTTGTTATCATAATCTTCCTCCTCTGTCGGCTTGTAGTCAACATTGGTGGAGATGAGTGTGAAATGCTGAGGACAAAGTGTCAAATAAAGTTTAGCTTATACACTTATAGGGCCGGACTGACTATTCTTGTGTGTTGGTTTAAGGAAAAAACATAGGCTTTTGGATCGAGCTTCTGGTGCACATCTTAGACTATACGGAAAGAAAGTTATTTCCGTTCTAAGCAGAGCAATTGCAGCAACAACACTCCCTCATACTTATAAAAAGAAAACAGCCGTAAAAACCGAAACGAAAACAAATCAATATAAAATCTCTGTAAGTATTTGGGTATGGAGACACTTTATTTCACACTACATGACGTATCTACCATACAACCTACCTTGCCACTAGAGATCTGTGGGCTTACAAGCTTGACGCCATCTATCACGGGTAGAGGGAAACCCTTTTCTCCATATTCTACGAACATGTAACGACATAAATATGTCAAGATGAGGCTCACTTGGCCTGTGGCAATGAGCGAATTAAGGACTGTAAGGTGGTATGAAAAGGAGGACTTCTCTCGCAAGCGACAAGTGTCTCACAGGCTACAAGCTACTCAGAACAGAGTGCAAGAGCTTGCGACAAATTTACAAAGAGGATGCAAAGAGGATGTAAAGAGGATGTAGCCAGAGAGGTGGGCAGGGCCCCGTGTAATGCAGTAAAGACTAGAGAAATGTGAGGGGAGGGGGAGCCGAGGGGGCTCGATTAGCAAGGCCCGATACCCCCTCTCTTGCACTTTTATAAGACGCGTGTTGATCTTACTGTTGAGTTGACTGATGATCATGTTGTCCACAAACGCATTGAGGAAGAACTGCATCAACTTTATATCACTCTGTTGGAGAAGACCAAGTAAGCCACTTTAAGAACAGTAAAAACCACCTGTTAAAACCTGCGCTAAGATTGTCGATAAAAAAACACCCCATTTTTACTGTACTTACAACAAGAATTGAGGACTTGAAGTGAAGGTACCTACCGAGATATCTCCGATTGCTGACTTGACGAGTTTGGGATCCACCCTAAAAAATGCAAAGCATGAACACTACTCACTTGAACTATTACGTGGCATAAATGGACCAGAAAAATGGACAGAACTTACTTTACAAAAGTAGTGTGCACAGTCAAATTTGTCTCTTTGATGGTGACCTTCGCTGTGGCAGCAATGTTCTATGAAAAGAAATTGTATTGTGTTGAAATGTATGAATTACTGTTGTTATTGAAGGGCGTACCCAGGTTTTTTTTAAAAGGAGGAGGCAAGGGCCACTTCGTAGAGTACGTTTTCTTATATATTTAAAATTTTGTCTCATACATTTATATTGTATTCTGATTTCAAAAAGGGGGCTCGGGCTATTCCCTCTGGCTATGCCCCTTGGCACCACGACGATGTCAAAATATTTGAGCCTAAATACCACTAATATTTACTTGCTTAGAGATCAAACAGTACAGTAAAACAAAGGCCTAACAAATACTGTTTGCTATATGTACATGTGTACATAGTCTATATGCTGGATAAAGAATACTGTTGACAATTCTGGGCAAGTATACATTGAGCCGAGATGCAAGGTTATTTGGTACTTACCAATCCAAGACTGAATGTGAATGTAGTTGACTGATTCTTGTTCACCACATAAAACTCCACATCCCCAACTATACTAACATTAACACCAGTGGTATCAGACAGCAATGCAGGGGGGATGGTAGGGTAGACTTTTAGTTCCACAGGCATATCTGGGTACTTATTGTATAACTATGGAACAACAAGCATTATGAAGTCAGGAGAAGACAGTCCTTTGATTCACATATTGAGAATGTAATATGTACTACCAGTAACTACAATGGGCCGATATTACTGTAGTAGTAGCTCCTGTTTTGTTGCCACATTGTACAAGATCCACAAGGCAAAAGTAGGGGGAGGATCTGAATACTAGAAATGTGTGAACATTTCTCCAAATGTGGGGGGCTTCATGCAACCACTTGCCAACCACCCTCAGCCCCACCCTCTCCACAGGTGATGATGTAATAAGGCATGATGACAGCACAGGTTGCTTCTGAAATCTTTTCGAAAGTATAATTTTGCGATGTAACTTTGTTGGCTTACATTAGCTCTCGCCATGTGTTTGTATATAAAACTTAAATCGAAACCCAATCAAAGTGTTCTAATGACATTATATGCATGTAATTTAAAGTCCCTTTTAGTAAATTTAAATGTAACTAAAGATTATGTAAATTTTATCTTTTGATGAATAAAGATGTTCTTATTTCATTTTAATTTATTTAATACCTGGGGCAATAAGAAAATTAATAAGGAAACCTTTTGTTAAAAGAAAAGTGAATGAGTTACCTGAGGTACAATGAGTTTGAAGGTCTTTGTATTCAAGGGGTATTTGAAATCCTTTGGAAGCTGAAAAGAGATAACTATCAAACCAAAGAAATTGTAACAACAACAAAAAAAACACACCAAATCAGTGGATATCCAATTCTACTTATAATTATATAGCCATCTCGAAATCCCATTGTGCCGGAAGATCGATTTTCTTGAATCGTCCAATTATTTTTTAATTGGATCGCGCGCGCTCTAATTGGACAGTTTGCGCTAAAATTGGACAGTTTGGGTTTGAACATGGATGTTATATAATTAATAAATAACAGGACTCCATGCCTGTCCAATAAGAAAAAAATGGATGATTCCTCGGAACTCCAAATTGGACTCGGCCTGCGGCCTCGTCCAATTTGGAGTTCCTCTGAATCATCCAATTTTTTCTTAATTGGACAGCATGGAGTCCTATTATATATACCAATCACAGACGTTTCTAGGCAATATTGACAATAAATGATTAATACTGATTGAAATAGATGCTCTCAGAAACATATAACTTAGTTGAAACGTGTAACGGCGAACCAAGCTGTGGATTATTCCTGGCCAGTTTATGACCATATTTAGTCAATAATGAACTCTCGACTGCTAACCCAAGCAGGCTTTCTCTTCATAATATTTCATTTTTCGCTCATATAAAGTAGAGCAACAGTGGTAAGTGATAATATGCTAACATTTAACATCTTGAAGTCTTGCAACAACATTATTTTCAAAATCTGTTCAATTGTTTATTCTGCGAATATTCCGCAGCTTAGGCACTAAAGCAATGTATGTTTGTTACACGTTTCAACTCACTTATATGTTTCTGATGCTCTCTAATAAGATAACACCTACATATCTCCAAGTAACCCAAAATGACCACTGTTGACCCTGCTGTTGGCCTGTTACTTACATCATCCTGGGTAACTGTTCGATTCATGAAGCCTGCATCCTTGTAGACCAGGCCAGCAGTATTGATCACATAGTCTGTCACCCACGCAAACACCATAAACTGAGATGAGCTGTCCTGGGGTAGAGGAGTTGGTGAAAATGGAGCCTCACTTGGGTGGGTCACAGATTCAAACTCACCCTGAAATTTAAATTCTAGAATAAACATTGGGCACCTAGTTAGGAGAAATATTCTGAGCCACCAGATGGGATTTGGACCAACAACCTTCCAGTTACCAGTCAGATGCATAACCAACCCTGAGAACTCTCTGATGACAGGACCTGCTCAGTTTTTTTTCTCATACATGTATATCTACAAAAAGCTATGTGATTGTCAAAACTTGTCCCGTTAGATAATTTTTATTGCATTACCTTCAGGAAGAGGTCCAGGAAGGCACCAGTTGCCAAGGGACTTTGTACCAGTGCATAGTTGATCTCAGAGTACTTATCCAGTGCCTTGACAACTGAAATATTCAGCCATGCATTATTAACAATTTTTACAACCCAGCTCAATGAAAAGGACAGAAGGGCAGCAACTTTCCTGTCAATGGACCTTGGTTTAGCATCCATTAATTTCCCTACTCACTTGGAAATTTTGCAACAGTCTTTGCTCCCTCGTCATTTATGGCTTTCTCTGTTATAGTGCATAGCTAAAAAATATGTGAAACAAGCTTTAATACAGAGTGTATCCCCACCAGAAGATTTTTCTAAAAACCTGCTCATTAGACAAATTTGTTATCCTGCTACAATATTATGGATTGAATGAGTTTTTACCTGACTCTGCAAGGCATCTCTAACATGGTCTTCAATTGTCCCTTTAAAGAGGTTGTACAACCAACTGAAAATGCAAAAAGAAAAGACCCTGAGTGTAGGTTTGGCCAAGGTCAATAGCAAGGGCAGATCTAGGGGGGATGATTAGGGTGGCTAGCCACCCCCTTGTTCTCATATTTCTTGTAAAAAGAAAGATTAGCCACCCCCTTGGTCTGAACTCTGTAGTATATCCTTTGTGCTAGCCACCCCCTTTCTTAAGGGTCTGCATCCACCACTGAATAGTCAAACAAAAGGACTAACCTTGCTCCACCATGGAATTCAATACTGACACTACCAATGCTACATGAGCAGCCAGCAGCTGCAATGGTGGGGTGACCTTTGGCATCTGAACCTGCAATATCATAGATCTTAAGTGGATAATGACCTTTAATCTTGTTTTGACATCCCTGGTCACTACTCTAAAATTGGTAGGGTATTCATTCCAAGGAGTCCAGCCCTTCTTAAAGTGTAGAATACAAACAGCCATTGGCTGACTGTTTCTCTTTGCAAGTGGAAATGCTAGTGGGGGTAGTATAGGGAGGAAGTAGACATTTTCAAGGTGAGTTCAGTATTTAGAGGCTAGGAATTTCAGGAGAGGGGCTGTGATGAAACTGAACAAAATTAACTTTAGTGCAACACTGACTACCACTCACCCATTTTCACTGAAACAGAAAATGAAATTCCACTTGCTCCAACTTCAAAGCTACCACTATCACTGATATGAGGCCTGTAAATAAGTGCAGTTGAGGGGAACTAATTAAACCCTTTTACGTTTGAGATTATTCAAGAAATATTTCTATTAATTAATTAATTTACTTTGTTTATTCTTAATGCTCTAGGTATTTCTCTTTTATTCTATTTTACTATAACTGAAAATAATCATATAATATTCTATTGAAAAAAAGCCTTGATTAGTTCTTTGCTACAGCAGAGACGTCAACTCTCTTCGTTTTGCTGGGAGCCTCAACATTTTTTCACTCCAGACCTGTCTATTTTAGATATATGTACCGTAGTTTTGTTTCAAACAAAACCTTTCTCCCGATTTCTTAAGTCTAAGGGCTGACATCCCTGCTGCGAGCCAGCATTAGCCAACAAATTATTTTCATCTTTCATAAAATTTAAGAAACAGACTGAGTGTGAATTAATCAATCCCTGTTTTGTGGGTATTGATTTCTGGATACATGTTCATCCTTTGGATCATTGAGCTTAAAGAATCACATCCTCTCACCAGTGATCCTCCCTGTAGTGCCAGTTTCCATTCATGTGCACACTCACACCCGATACAGCCAGATTGAGCCCCACCTTAGGAGCTGGTTTGAGTGAGTAGGATGGTAGAGACAGACTGTCGATCTTGAGGCTGCATGTAAGGAGCAAAACAAACTATAGGTGAGTATTATAATGGCATAATTACTCTCATTTTGTTGTACTTTCATGGAGGCTCACATAATAAACAAGTTGGGTGTTCAACAGGAAAAATAATTTATGGGTATGGTTCTCATACATCCTACAGCACAAAACAAGTCTAATAATATTATCATAATAATAATACCTATTACTATTTGCTGATAATAATTTATATTTTATTTTATTTTAGAGAGAGCTTTATTTTATTTGCTTCTGCTTTTTACATATATAAAACATAAATAAATGCATACATTTGTTTTACTATTTACATTTTTTCTTCTTTTTTACAAATTTTTTTATTAGTTTTGTTTTTCCTAATTTATTAACTTGTCTATTTTTAATCAAGATAATATATTTATCCTCATACAGGAACTACTATACATACTGTAAAATCCCCTTGTATTTTAGTTCTATATCAGAGTGTGTTCACTACTTGGTAGCAGTATGCATGCACAATGAACCCAAAATGATAAAGGCTTACTTTGAGAGTTCATATGAGATGTGTCCTACAGGAGTGTCCACATCACCACTAATAGTAGGCACAGTAATGTCATGCAGCTTTTCCTTCAAAACTTCAACGCCAACACTTGCCACTGGAAATAAATTTCAATGCAATAAAATTTATACTGCAAAATGATTATGAAAGGACAACAAGAAGTTTTCTAGCCAGTTTTTCTTCACAAATTGGTGGTGAGTGCTGTTGGGTGAGCAATGCTTTCTGAATAATTCTTGTTGTTTCTCGCAAAGTTCTGGCATTTTCCTGTGTTCTGCACTTTTTTTCCTGGACTGTTGGAAGTTTTTTTTTTGTTGTTCTGCAAGCAATGTGTCAGGCCAGACCATGGCCAGAAAGGCACATTGTACCTGGGGACCTTGGCAGACCCCCACAATGTATCTCCTCCACACATCAATTTTTTATGCCCCCCTCCCTAGGGGGTACTCAGATATCAAAATGACGAGGGGTCTGACGTATCTCTTTGGGTGTGAAATTTGTAGTAAAAGTATTTTTGGGGGTTGAAAATTCTACCAGGTATTTTTTTAGGGGTATATTGCGGGTATATTTTTGGGGTTGAAACTTCTGACAGGCTAGTTGATCATCAAGTGTCATTTACGAAAATCGCTTCGGTGGGTTTTTAAATGATTTATTTTGTTGATTTACTCGAAGGGGCTAGCATACATCTGAATTTGTTAAGGCGATCACAAGACTATATACACTATCTGATTAGAGATCAAGCATAACCTGTAAAACCAGTTCGATATGTCAATCATATACGTATGGACAAAACAATGAACAAAACTCGTATTAAATGTCTTCGACACTCCCCCTAGCTGATTGGTAATAATCAGCTACTCGAATGTTCGTCGTGATACAAAGTCTCTTAATGAAATCTCTTTTACGCGGTTCTTACATAAGTCGTAACTGTTTGAAGATGGACGCGCACATCCTTTCCATGGAAGTTTCACTTCATACCTTCCATTAGCGAATTTGATATCTTCATTAAACCCGCCATCGCTTCTCCCCCGTTTCACAGACAAGTCTTCTTTGTCGATACCAATCGATTCGACATCCCAGAAAGACTTTAACGAGTCACGTAAATCGTCGTGTTCCGAGTTGTAGCCTTCGATGATCAGGTTAGCGTGCGTAGAATAGGCTCCAGAAATCCTACGTTCGTCGATCGGGCCGGAGAGTATCCACCCCAGTGAACTATTCACTGCAGTAAGACCTTCAGGACCTCTCTTAACTTCTCCGGTCACGAAGTCCCAATAGTGGTCTGAACCAATGAGAATGTCGATAGTTCCATTAGTGTTCGATAAATCGTAGTCGTCGGCCAAATCGAGATCCTCGACAAAGTTCAAGTTGGTTGTATCAACGTTGGCATGTAATGGTGAACATATCATAGGAAACGTGAGAGCTGTTAATTTGATCGCTCCCGTTTTGCTTGTTTTATCAATGTAAACGTCCACAAGGTCACAACTTTGTTTCTTGTGTTTAGCTTCGCCGAAGGTGTTAAGTGACAAGTGTTCTCTTTGTTTCGTTTTTAGCTCCAGTTTCGAGCTTAAAGAGCTTGTTATGTAACTGCGTTGGCTCCCATTGTCGAATAGGATGCGTACCGTACACGAGTCTCCTCGATCGTTTGAAGCAGTTGCTGTTGCGGTTTGTAGAAGTACTTTCTTCGGTGTTCGTGCATTTACTGACGCTGTTGTTACTTCCTGCCTTGTGGCCTCTGCATCGTTATCTTGTGTCGGCTCTGTTGGACTAGAGTCTTGATTGACAGGTCTTCGAGTCTCTCGATTATCTTCACAGAGCGATTGGTGATGTTTTCCGTGGCATTTTCTACAATTTCGTTCGCACGCATCTTGGCGATGTCCCTTTTTTAAACAAATGAAACACCTCCTGTCTCGTCGAAGAATGTCTCTTCTCTCTCTCACGTTCGCGACAGCGTTGCATGACGCCGAGAAGTGCTTTTCATTGCAGAAAACACAAGTGGGCGTTGGTTTTGAATATCCGGTGTTGTTGTCGTTCAAAAGTAGTGCTCTCGTAGCTCCGCCGGAGCTTCCAAGATTTCGAGGTGCAGGGTTGGGTGGTTTCTTTTCTCCCATAGTCGTCTTTATCTTCTCACTAAGCTCCCTTGCGTTTATCTCCTGGTCGATAATGTCCAGTATAGGCCCAAACTCCCATATATCGTCTTTCGTGTTGCGAGCAACTTGGAGTCTTATCTCTGGTGGCAGCTTTGACATCACAATGGGTAACAACAGGCTCCCATATTGCTCAGATTTTACTCCTAATGATTCCAAACCCCTGATATTTATGTTCAGCTTGTCATAGATGAATCGGAGCTGTCCCGACTTACAGTCGGAATCGCAACTTTGTAGCTTTACGAGCTCATCCATGTGCGCGGTAATTATCTGTTGGGGCCTTCCAAATCTTTTAACGAGTATGTCCAAGGCGTCGTCATAATTTTCTTCTGTAATCGAAAGTCCTTCTATGGCTCGCATAGCCTGTCCCTCCAAGAGACCCATCAAATATGTGAACTTTTCGATCTTGCTCATATCCGATCTTGAGTTAACAGCACTGTCGAAACTTTCAAAGAAGGTTTTGAAATGTCTGACATCACCCTTGAACACTGGTAAATTGATCTTTGGTAGCTTCGCTCGGGTTGCTGTGTTGCTTGAAACATTTGTGGAGTTGGCTGAATGGGAAGGTGAGGGCGGTACACCTGCCGCAGGCAATGTCGGTTGTGCGATTGAAGGTGCTTGAATTTGAATTGGCGTGTCGTCGTCGGCGTGGCTCGGTTTCTTTGTCGCTTCTTCGCATCGTACGGAGATGTCTCCCCTTGTCATCTCGATTCGTAGGATTATTTCTTCTGAGTCTTCGATATCTTTTTCGAGTTCGTCTTCGTCGCATGTTTCTCGGTACTTTTCGTCGTATTCTCTTAGCTGCGTCAATTTCGTCCCCAGCGTCTCGTTGATCGTTTGTAGTCGTTTGACCACCTTCGGTTCAGGTTCCTCTTTTAATAAGGAGTCGACCTCGTGTAACAGTTTTGTTATAAAACTTCGGTGCCCTGCTCGGGTCTTCTTTATTCTGCCTGCGTTGCTCATCGTCGTTTTCAATGTCTGCCCAGCCCCACGTTGGGCGCCATGTCATTTACGAAAATCGCTGCGGTGGGTTTTTAAATGATTTATTTTGTTGATTTACTCGAAGGGGCTAGCATACATCTGAATTTGTTAAGGCGATCACAAGACTATATACACTATCTGATTAGAGATCAAGCATAACCTGTAAAACCAGTTCGATATGTCAATCATATACGTATGGACAAAACAATGAACAAAACTCGTATTAAATGTCTTCGACATCAAGATACTGCCTTGAGCAGAAGATATTTCCAGGAAACATAATGGGACAGGCTAAAGGCTATTTAAAAATAGCCTTTTAGGCTAAAAAAGGTTGGGTATTTTTTGGGGTATCAAATTTTGGGAGCAGGTATTTTTTGGGTATTAAACATATGGGCCCCCTCCCCTCCCCTCGCCCCCTCTCCTCCCCCAAGGCAAACACGTGCTCCGTCTTGTGACATGGTACGGGCACGTCGAGCACATAACATTGCCTGTACAGCTATACAAACTTTGTAAGTTTGGACGGTTTTCGTCAGTGTTAGTGATAATAAATGAAGCACGTTACAATCGAACTTTGGATGTTTTATAATTTGTTTGGCGGACTTGGAGGTGGGTTTTCGTTACTGAAACTGAAACTGGTTACGTAAACAAACGTTTTACTTGCCCAAGTAAAGAGTGCACGAGAATGCAGAGTAGACATCGTTGCCTTAACACGGCTGTGGAGATTAGTATCCTTTCGATTAAGTAAGTTATATGTTTAAAATGCACGCACTTTCGGACCGTATTTACTAACTTTGCACCGTATTATTTAATACCAACCATATTGTAGGCCCTTGTCTGTTAATCGCAGTCGAATGCCTGGGTTTGTAGCACAGTTCAAACTGACCAAAGCCAGAATAAACGCAGCTATGGCCGACGAATGCATCCTTGATCAAGCAAGACAAGCTGGTACTACTTTCGCATTCGTTTTCGAGGCCGTTTGACGGTGAGTTTCGAACCGGAAGTTATTTGATCTTCTACAAACATGGTCACATGACCAACCCTGTTTGGCTCGCTCGCCCCGGAAGAAGAAATGGCTGATTGCACTTTCTTTCTTTTCCTTCAAATTTTTACTTTCTTTTCCTTCAAATGGTAGGGTCCCCGACCCCAGGGTTTGGAAAAAAAAGGGGTTAAGCCAATGGAAACTGAAAGGCTTGCTCCTTGTTCAATATCTGGAGATTATTTGTTTAATATTTATGTTTAATTCAAAGTAGCTATTTTGTGCGACTGGTAATGAAACCTGTCTAATGAGTATTTATGAACTTCAACGTTTTGAAACCATTGAATGGAAGATTCAAGCTATAACGTACGCGCGCGCTGCATGTCGGTACTAGATGTGGGACATTTGTCGAACAAACTGTTAAAAAGCGCGCACTGCATGTAGTTGTGGGGCATTTCTGAAAAGAAGAGAACGCGCGCTTATAGCTGGAATCGTCCAGTATGATATTTTTCATGTCGTGATGTCGCAAGTGTGCACCGGGCAATACACGGCGCCATGTTGGTGTAGTGCAGAACGTTCATTTGCTCCTTTTGTTCTGAACCAATATGGCCGCCGCGCTTTTGTTATTTTACTCCCAAAGGAATGGTTGCACACCAAGAATAGGACGCTGAGCGCGACTACATCTTGAAAGCGCATGTCAAGGCACCCAGATTTTGGGTGGGTGTAAACCTAAATTCCAGACTGGGTCATAGGGGGTGCAGGGATTTGCTTTTGTGATGAACTGATGTTCCTTAATTACCCGCTAGTTTTGAGCGCGCGTCACACAGAAAACTCTAATATAACACACCTATGCGTCACACGGAAAAGTCGAACATAATACACCTATGCGTCACACAGAAAACTCGAACATAATACACCTATTTATATACAACGTTACAGTCAGTACGAAAACCGTGAACACCTGAAATATGCCAGGCATGTTTACCAGTAATTTAACTTATCCCAAACGAGAGATAACTTCAAGCCTTGGTATTAGTGCTTTTTATGCTGTATTCTTGTTCTGGAAATTCTTTGGTCAATATGATCCATTTTATTGTCTTCTGTGTAGATTTAATAGATTCAAAGAGACGAAAACACAACCAATCACAACCAATGAAAGGGTTGTGCCTGAGCATGGGCCTCCGCCCATTTGTGCAATTCCCCATTTTCCACTTTTATATTTTTTTCTGTATTAGTATGTATTTATGGTTATTTGTCCAATAAAGCTGATAAAAAAATAATAAAAAGTACCATAGTTGGCTCCACTCGTGCAGGCGGGGTGAATATGGTAATGAGTAAGTGCCTTATATTCGCACTAATGAACCAATGAGAATAAACAATTTCGTGTTTAGTGCGCATGCTATTTTAGCCCGAATTTCTTGATTTCTTTTGTTTAACAAGAACAAAGAGAAGTTAAACAAAAGATTCGGACTAAAATCGAATGCGCACTGAACACGAAATTAAACTCCAACTAGGCTTATAGTTCGTCTCAAGTAGACAGGTTCTTTTTTTCATTTTCATTCTTTTCTGGTCATAATTACAATAGGATTGGCAAGCCTACGTTACACATATTTGTCCATCGAGTCCTTTACATCAAAGCAAGGGACCATCAAAGAATGGAATGTTGTAGCAGCAGGCCCTTAGAGGCCGAAAAATAAGCGTTTCGGTTTTTAAAAAGCAGCTAGGAGACATGACAAAAAAAAAAAAAAAAAATTGTTTGCGTGACATTTTCGCTGAAAAACTGAAGACAACGTATATTTAGGGGTACAGGCCTCCAAATGACAAGGGGACTTCTACTGAGAGTCATGTAAAAAGAGGAATTCCTATGGACATCAACGGAAAAACCCGAACACTTCCATTGGACGATTCCAGTTATAAGCGCGCGCTCTCTTCTTTATTCAGAAATGCTCAAGCCATGTCCCACAACAACTGCCAAAATACAGCGCGCGCTATTTAACAGTTATTGTTCGAAATGTACCACATTTCCCGACATGAAGCGCGCGCGTGCGTTATAGCTGGAATCGCCCTTTCTCTTCATGGCAAATTCAGCTTTTCCCATTAATTTATTTCTGTAGAAATTTCCTGTGTATTTTACGTATCCTAGCAACGCAGCCAGAAGATTATGGGCTGAGTCGAAGTGACTCGGGCTCAAGTTCCCTCTCGGCTGTTCAAACTCAATGACGCGTTGTCAAACCTCATACAGACGCAGCATTTTTTTATAGACGGTATTTGAAATGGACAATCCCAACTATAATGAAAGTGCGCGCTGCGTGTCTTTCAAATGCGCTCGTTGCATACTGTATAGTAGTTGTTACACTTCAAAGGCACTTCTAAAGAAAGAGAGGGCGCGCTTTTATAGCTGGAATCGTCCATTTCGAACGTCGTATTCTAAATATGGCCTTGCGTTTTGCAAGTCTCATGGGTCACATTGATTGGTTCTCCGATATCTTTTGGTTTAAAGTATCCATCTCATTCTGCTCAAAAGAAATCCAGATCTGACTAAAAGTGTTGAAATTCCTGTACGTCATTAAAGTCACTGGTTCTTTCTCCTTTCTTTTCCGCCTCAAGTTAAAATCATATACATGTCTCTTCTCGAGTCCAATGTAGCGCTTGAACTTTTCTTTGATTGGCTGAAACCCGAGAATCGTGATAACGGGCGTACTGATCACGTGCAAAGACAATACAACATACAAAGAGTAATACGTTTTGCGAGCAGATGAAGTTTGAGTTTCGGTCGTTAAAATATAAACACACATCGGCGCAGCGGACACCAAGATGGATACCATAGTTGCTATGGTAACGATGACAGCTTTGCGGAAAGTTTTCACCATCTGTTCAGTGTTGTAGGTCTTCACTGCTGCAACACTATGCAGCTTGCATAAAAGCAACACACTGGCAAGTAGAATTATCAAGACCGGGATGCAAAGGAGAACAAACACGTAGATCCCAATTCCGCTATTCCAAGTGTAGTCTCGCATTCTCGTACAAGTCGACAAGGTTTTGAGAGAACATAATGGTACGTAAGCAAGAAGGGAAGGGGGACGGACAGAAGAATGCAAAATATCCACACTCCGGCTGTTGTTCTTCGGATGGTTTTAGGCCTCGGCGGGTTAAGCGGAAAAACCGAAGCCCAGCAACGTTCCGCGGAAATAAAAGCTATAAGATAGAAACTTAAAAACAAGGAGAAATACCGCTGGACAGTGATGGCGGCGCAGAATGTTTTAGTAACAGGTACGGCACTAAACAGTTTGACGTTGATTGGAAGGAGAGAAAAGCTTGAAAATCCGTTGACAAGAGCTAGATGTTTAGTGAAGAAATATGTAGTGTTGTGTGTTCTTGCCAGGGAAAGCAATCTTGCACGTTGGCGGCCGTTTCTTCGCCTACTTTTTTGTAGGCTCCTTGCTATGACAAAAAGAACAGCGTTTAACAAAGGTCCGACTATGTTGACCGCGATACTAATCGGCGGAAACATCCAGTGTGACATGCGCAGAACCATTTGTACTCGAATGATGCCTGTGGTGTTAGCGCATGTTGTCGAGTCCATGTCTTTCTTTTGCCTTGTTATGCTCACCCAAGGATGAATGCGTTACTCTAAAGATAAATGATAACAGAAATAATTACAAATTTGCTCCTTTCAAACAAGTTAAGATCAGTAGCACAAACTAACAGTCATCGTCTCAATGATCACGTTATACAAGGTTATAGTGATGTTATGCGCATTTTGTTCCGAATGATTGACAGGTGTCAATCAAGGACATAAGTTTGCTATACTGTGAGGTTTTACATTGTCTCCGAATAAAAAATATACTAGAATATTCAGCAACTTTATTTTGTAACAATATATAAATAAAGAGGTCTTGGTTGCTGCAAAGAGCAGGTATCAATGCAAAAACACACGTTCTGGGATAAACGTTGGATAAAGATATTTATCTCGGGCCATTGCGATATAGTGCATTTCAAAAATCGCGTTGGTCATTTGCTCCTCAAATGCAAATAAAGGCTTAAATAGAAATAAAAAGTTCTGCTGTTGTTAAAGTGATTTTGCAAATGAAAGGAACAATCAAGCTCAGAGACATAAACAAACAGACATTAAAAATGCTTACCTTGCAAACAGAGCTGTAGCGTTAAACTTGAAAGTGCATTCCCTTTTTAAAAACGCGGCTTGCCGGTCGAGCAAGGAAAAACCAAGCGAACAAGGAGCTGGATATTTACCCCACTGCACTCAATCAGAAAACATATTTGCATAGCCCAGGAAAAATTAGGACGATCAAAAGCTTCTTCGCGTAATTGTAATTAGTATTAGGGGAAGATTGACAGTTCAGGCAACATCGCTTCGTTTGATGTGCTTTCTTTATCGAACCATATCGACGTATCACTGACCTTAGCAACGAAAGACCTTGGATACGGTTGTTAAACAGCGCTTTGAAAGACAAATGAAAGACAAATTTTCAGTCGTTAAATATGTGAACACACAAAACACAGCAAGGCTTGTATTTAGAAAAATAAGAGTAGGTTTGAAACAATTTAGAATCAGATTCATATTTTTAGCTAGTATTTCATCTTAGTGGAGTACCTTCGCTAAATGCTGGATTGCGGATATCTCTTAGTTATAATATTAATTTCATCCTATCGACATTAGTATTGTCTTCGTTAATGTAGAGTTCTTGATTAAAGCTATCAAGGTCTCATTCGTTGAGTACTGTTTTGTAGAAGCACGTGGGAGCACGGGTGGCGCAGCGTTACGGCGCTCGCCTCTCACCGCTGTAGCACGGGATCGATACCCGGCAGGGACGTGGAAATTCTTTCTCTTCTTTCCTGCCGTGAAAAGAGCGTAGGCTTCATTGTGGGCTGTAAAAAGCTTGTGCTTCCTTAGTCTTTCGGATGAGACAATAAACCGAGGTCCCGTCTCCCTCCTCTTCCATATCCAATTCGAGGGGGACGTAAAATAACCCTGGGATGCTGATACAGGTCTTCAGGGACATTACTACTTTGATGTTGTTTTCTCAGGCAGGCGCAGTGGTCGAATACTTTTCAATCGTTTTCAATTTTATCCCACTTGCAAGGATGTTTTTTTTTATTTTGTCATTTTCAATTTTATCCCACTTGCAAGGATGTTTTTTTATTTCGTCATTGAATCTCATACTGAAGGAGGTGGGATTTCATGGAAGAAGAAGAAGAATCGCGTCAAGTGGAACCAACAAAACACCACTTGTCACATGGTTTCTAGTGTGTGAGTTCATCACCCGTGATGACAGCCTCTTTTACATTCGAACACTTGATCGCGCGAGCGGAACACTTGATCGGTCGCCCATTCCACCGAACAAACACATCAATGTGGAACCTGCAGGAGGTTCCATCGATGAATAATTCAATTATTGTGTCTATGAGCCAAGAAAAGGTCTGCTAGATTTTGAGGTCGAAATGCGCTGGTAAATGATATTTAAATGTTTTAAAAATATTTGGCTGAAAAGTAATAAAAAAGGGGAAAGCAGCAAGGTCAATTTAATATCAAGGTAAGAGTAAATTTTCCTAAAATCAGCAATTTGAAATACTGGTGGTAACTTCGATGATTTTGTATTCCTTGACTCCAAACAATTCTCTAAAGCAAACAATAACATACTTTTGAATGTGAATTGTGTCAACCACGGCGTCGATGTCGATGGCCTTTGTTGACTTTCCACATATCAGTAAAACGTTTGTTGGCAAATAATGGCTTTAACATTGGACCAATAATATTTGAGAAAAAATGTATTTACGTGAGAAATCCGAGAACCTCGGTCAACTGCTGTCTTGTCGTTCACTGCAAAAAGGTAGTTGAAAGATTAAAAATTCTACCTATAATGTCTTGAAGGCTAAAATGCATTCAGATACATTCAGGTACTGGTACTAACAAACACGTTGTTCTCGACAGACCATCTACGGTACTCAGTGAAGATGAAGAACATCTTTCCCTTGCTGCTGTTATTTTCGTTTGGTACGTTTTTGACTATTTTCATCTTTGCTGCCATTCCTGGCCTTTCGGTTACCAAAGTGCTACAGATGCACACCCCAATTCGATTTGGTAACATTAGTAGGTACTTTACATATCACAATTAGAAAGTTGTTTTACGAATCCGTAGGTGCACATATGACGTCATAGCGTCAAAGTGTCGCTGTGTCAAGCCCACTTACATGTATTGTAATCACACTTGGCCTGTCGACCAAAGTGTCGCTGTGTAAAACCCACAAGACCCCGTCCACACTACACCGTTTTCAAACGAAAATGGATACTTTTTGCCTCCGTTTTCAAAAAGATTTGCGTCCACACTTATCGTTTTCGTATTGTTTTAGCCGTTTTCGGTGATCGTTTTCGGCGTATTAGTGTGGACGATAGCCGTATCCGGAGCAAAAAGTATCCGTTTTCGTTTGAAAACAGTGTAGTGTGGACGGGGTCTAATATGTATTTTAATCACACTCGGCTTGTCGGCCAACGTTTCGCTGTGTAAAACGCACCTAACACGAGTATTCATTCCTCTGATCACCCCAGGCTACTGTCAAAATGATGCGTTCCTCAAGAACTGCCTTGACGCACACAACATATACCGAAAAGAGCACGGCTCACGACCTCTCAAGTGGTCCGACGAACTTGCGTCCGATGCCGAAAAATGGGCCGTCGAGCTTGCACATACAGGAACGTTCGAGCACGACATCAAAGCAATCAACCAAAAAGGTGTTGGCGAAAACATGGCGTGGTTTTCACCTACAAGACCCAAGTGCGAGGGGCCGAAAACATCGGACTGTGTAACGTGTAGCGAAATTGTCAAGGATTGGTATGATGAGATCAAAGATTATGACTTTGGCAAGGGCAAGCCCAAGGCGAATGGCGCTGTTATAACTCATTTTACTCAGGTAAAAATAAGTCTAGACCATTGTTGGGACTTCAGGTTTAGTTAGAGCGCTGGAAACGTTGGGTTTCCTTCCCTAGGATGATTGACCAGAACAAATAGTGTCTTTCGATGTCTTTGAAGGTTCTCTCAGTGGCGTACAGGACGTGTAATCTTCACTCGAGTTATTTCGTATTATAATATCTTCGGCGAGCATTGTGGCGTATTATCCGGTCTCTATTGAACATCTTCGCGGACTCTGATATATTAAAGCCCGCGCGAGTCAATCAGCGTTGATGATGGTCGTTTCTGTACTCAATGCACTCATAAGTTATAATAATAGTAATGTAGTTGATGTTCCACAAGGAATTTCTGCAGAAACCCATCCATGGGAAAAGCCGAATTTCCCATGGTATAAGAATGGTAAGTGAACACTTCCCAGGGGAATCCAGCTTTTCCCATGGATGGGTTTCTGCCGAAATTCCCTGCGTTCTTGGGCGTAAATATCTTTTGGGCCCTTCTCAGTGCTCATTGAAAAAGAATGCGCATGAGTCGGGCACAAAACATATTTACGCCCGCGAACATCAACTATATTGTTTTAGTATAGTTACTCAAGTGATTATAAGAAACCACGCGCGCTGATTGGTCGAGAGGTTCGTTTTCTCTTGCTATAATCACCTACCGGTGATTATAACATTGAAAGGATTGTGAGTGCGCGCGCGAGTGAATAAATCCTCCAAAACAACAATACTTTTTTGTCTAAAAACCTTATGAATCACTTGAGAAATAATACCAAAACAATTAGTCGCCTCAGGATCCGTGATTATCAGCGAATAGTCACCTCGACTTTGCCTCGGTGACTATTCGCCGATAATCATGTCGCCTTCGGCGACTAATTGTTAAATAATATTGGTGGGCAATTATGAACTGGGAAACTTAGAATGTCAAATCTCTGTTTTGACGTGCGAACGTTGGATGAAAAATATGCTGACTGTTTCGGTACATGCAGTAGCTACCACTTCTACACTCTTCAGAACGCTTTGCGGGCTCCATATGCGAGACCGTTTAGTTTGTCAGTCCCCTTTAAAAGTCATGCCAAAGTGTCTTTAGTATTAAACAAAAACGCCATTCAATAGATAAATTGCAAGTCGGGGCTCCTAAGGGCAATCACTTCTATTATTTTCCCAACGTGCAGGTTGAATGGGACGCCACGACAGAGCTTGGTGTGGGCACGGCTGTCATGGGAAATAAAAAGTTTATCACTGTTGCACGATACAAGCCTCGAGGCAACATGGGAACTCAGAATGACTTCCTGAGGAATGTTCACCCTAGAGGTAACCTCACAGATTGATGGCAAGGAATGTTTGACAAAAAAATGCTGTTTAAGACCCCAGTCTTGCTGTTTTTCCTTTGTCTGGTAGGAGCTAAGCTGGCGAGACCAACCCCAGGCAGACTTGCAGATAAAGGTACAACGACAGCAGCTAGTAGTACTGTCTCTAGTGGTACAACGACAACTACCCTTACAACCGCGGCAGGCAAGCCTGGCCCTACTACAAATGGTCCAACGGCCCCGACAACTACCCTTACAACCGCGGCAGGCAAGCCTGGCCCTACTACAAATGGTCCAACGGCCCCGACCCTGCCCGTAACAGGCAAGCGAATAAAATAACCACGCAGCAAGGAAGAGGAAGGAAGGAAGGATATTTGTCTAATAAAATATTACATAACATGTTTGTCATTGTAGGACCTAAAGGGGACGGTAAAGGTGGTAAAGACTGTGAATACTTCATCGTTTCATCAATAAAACAGGAGCACAAGATCATACAAAGTAAGCACAAAAACGGCATTCACCAACTATTCTACTGCTAATCATTAGATAGTTACGAGAGACCTATGTCAAACTAATACTGGGCCAAACAGCGACTAAAAATAATCGGTATAGAGCGCCATATTAACTTGATGGCTCTAGATGATGTAGGTCTGGTTATGAGAAATATAACGATGATAATTATTTACTATTTCTCGTTTTCCAGAGTGCAAGGGTAAACCGAACATCACTTTCGTTCCCCTCCCAACATTAAGTAAGTGTAATATGGTATCTATACACTATTCTTGTATGAATGCAGGACAAAATTGTAGTGCGAAAGTGAGTGAGTGAACGAGACATCCGGAGACGGATTTATCGAGCATGCACTAAGAATACTCCAAATTATTGTCCGAAATAATGACCGTGTCTAGCAAAATCACTCATCAAATGTACACAGATAAGAATGTAACACTTGTCACGGCACTGCATTTCAGCTCCTCAGAAACCAAAGCCTACAACGAAAACCACAGGGGTACCGACCGGGGCGACTAGCGCGGCCACGACAGGTGCGGGATCTACGACAGGTGCGGGATCTACTGGCGGTTCTACGACCAAAAGCACAGCAGGTGCGTGTCATTTACATGACGCTTGTGTTAACAGTGTCTATCTGTTGGTTCGTTTGCTCATGTGTGTGCTCGTTCGTTCGCATGAAGCACAGGTCGCCGGATGATCAGTCATTCGCCTCTCGCCTACTCTGTGCCAGGGCATAGATCATGTTTCAGACCTTGTGACTCATCGTTCGGTATAGAAATGAATCTCTCCTGCGTTTCACGTGTCCTCTGATCTTTTCCACAGGTTTTACAGCAATTTTCAGATAAAATCCGCTCTAACAAAGTTATTTTGATAAACCTGACTCTGCCAGTGCATCTGGCTTCGTAGCTCAATTTGCAGAGCACCGCACCTGTTGTAAAGGTTATGGGTTCGATTAACGACCAATCGCAAATTGATTAAATCAATGCAGAATAAAATCTGGAGTGATTACAAAGTGATTACCTTTCGACAGTCATCTGGAAACCAGCTCCTTGTATCGTCGCTAGGCTGCATCGATCCGTCTGCACGCTCGCCAAATATTCAAGTCAGCAATTCCGTTCCACAAATAATCATTACAAAAAGCCAATGTTTCGTTAGTTTAATAGTTTTTTCTGTCAGGAAGAAATAAAGTAACTAATATTTTTACCTTTTCCACTCACGAGTGGCGCCAAATCTTCGCACGTGGGCGGGGGGAAACATTGAAGTTCACTGCGCTGAACACATAGTCATCTCATGTCTACTCCTATACACAGCCCTTTTTTCGATGAGATGCCTCAGTACCAGTGCCAGATGTACTATTGCGATGTACCAATGATCAATATTTACTTCATTGCTTTAGCATCAACAACTCCTTCTGCGACTACCGCGCTAACCACACCTGTTACCCTCAAACCCCTCCCGCCGAGAAAGAAGGATGAACAAGAGGCATGGACCATGGTAATGGCAAACCTTTTCCGCACCATACACAAGGTGCCCATGCTTGAATGGGACGAAAGTAAGTTTGGAAATCCACTGAATCCACTATAACGTGGTTCCATTTTTTGGACCGCGATTTGGAACTCTCTTTCGATACACTCCACGTCCTTGTCAGTACGCTCTCGATGGAAAATGGCGGAGTTCAGTAATAACCGTCATTCCTAAATGGAGGAATGCTCACCATGAATAATTTAACGATATTTTTGACAATATTACTTCAAATTGACCTAAAAACATTCAAAATATTTGAACTATCAAGACTA
This sequence comes from Scolanthus callimorphus, assembly GCA_033964015.1. Classification (NCBI taxonomy): domain Eukaryota; kingdom Metazoa; phylum Cnidaria; class Anthozoa; order Actiniaria; family Edwardsiidae; genus Scolanthus; species Scolanthus callimorphus. The sequence continues at coordinate 1,920,919 of CM066916.1, forward strand.
CTAGTCAGGATAAGGGTTAATACATCGTTTTAGTATATTTTTATAGTATATGCCTCGTTCTATTAAAGATTAATACTATTAAGGTACGTAATCAATAAAACGAGCTGTCCGAACCAGCGAATTCACTGGTAGGGTAGTGGTTAGGGTTAGGGTATAGTAACTGGAAAGATACAGGTTCGAACCCTGATGATTTTCATAATTCTTTTTTCACTTCTGTAGGTGAGCGCTTGTTTAGAAAAAATTCTAAGTGCCAGTGAGCATTCCTCGATTTAGGCGTGTGTAGTAATAACAATAATATTTTATTTAATAATAATTTTTTAATATTAATAATAATAATAAATTGGCTTGAATTTCGATTGACTGCTTATAATTTTTAAATCGCCAAAAAAGAAAAATGTCGTGGCACGAGTCATAGTGTATTCATTGGTAATAATTAACTTTTTAAGAAGGAATCCGCCAGCAGTTTGAGTAAGCAGTGAGTAAGCAAAAACCTTGTACCAAGATCATTTGCATTGTATTGAAAACTTTGTTGAGTCTGTTTTCAATATCTTGTGAAAAGAATCCGTTTCTAATAACACCAAACACTGAAAACGAAATTCAAAGTTTCTACAAATAACTGGGAAATGGTAGTGGAATGAAATTGACAACAATTTTTTTTCTTGTGTTTGCCGTGCTTTCTTCAGCTTTGAAAATTATTCAGCGCTCTGTCGCTGCGCTCCTACGCGCAGAAAGCGTTTCAATTGTATATTCTACAATAATAGCAAGGCAAAGGGTGTAGGAGTAGACGCGTGTTCCAGTTTATTGAAGACGAGACGATGTTAAGAATACACAATTTGTTCATACAATTTGTCCATACAGCGTGAACTGAAAATTAGACACGGTGAAGCGTTATGTGAACTGGTAAACTGTCAAGTGAATAACTAATGAATTAACAAGAATATATACGCCAAGGGGCTCAGAGGAATGCGCAGGGCGCTAAAATTAGTAGAATGCCCAACATAAACACATTTTTCACAGGCTCCAATGGGAATTTGTCTTTGGTGATACTACAGTTAATGAGTAACATATCTCTAGCTTAAAGAAAATGCAAACAGAATTTGAATCACGGGGGTCACTCCCTCATATATGGTATACGGGTATGCACCGCCCTTTAGGGTGACAGTTCATTTAAAAAACCTTTGCATGATTAGCAAAACATAGTCCGCTTTGATCGCGACCGACTGGGGCACTTGGTGACTAACGTTAGGTCTGCGGTAAGGTATACATTTTTAACTGTAGGTCTATGGTAGGGTATAAAAAACGAGGATTTTTGGAGACATCGGCGGCACACCCCTACCCAAAAATCATTGGAGTACCCCCCCGGATTTGAATATCTTTCATATTACTCTGGTACAAGATATTGTTTACAAAAGCCTGAAATTGCTCGATCTCTAAATGGATTTCCTTTTAAATCTCTTCTCAAAGACCTGGCTCGAGCCGCAAGACGATGGGCTCACACTCTGGCAAAGAGCGGAAAACTCGAACACGAGCAGGGAGTCACGGAGGGCGAAAATATAGCAGTGGTCCCAAGGAGCAAGACGCCTATTATGGACGCATTTGATTCCTGGTATGACGAAGAATCGAAATACGACTATAAGAATCCAGGTTATTCTAAACAAACTGGACATTTTACTCAGGTAAGCTTTGGCCGTTTGTGAGATATACTGATGAATGGCACCTTCTTCTTGTTTCCCGGTTATTTTATTTTCAAGATTTAAAACGATGTAAGGCTTGTGATACCAGACTGATCGGACTCCAACAGGTCATACATCATTTTGAGTTTTGAGATGCACAGAACTTGTAAGTAACACAACGAACTCTGATTGGTTGAATTTGTCCCGCCTAAATCCCTGCAAAACTATTGTTCTAAGCTAAGAATTTGAGGATTACAAAGTCTGCTGTCTATTTCTTTTCTGTGAAACTAATGCGAGAAAGGTGAAGAGTTATTATCTGGTGCATTTTATGTAAAGGCCGGAATACCAAGAACCCTTTCACGTGCCCTGACGGAATACCAAGAACCCTTTCACGTGCCCTGACGGAATACCAAGAACCCTTTCACGTGCCCTGACGGAATACCAAGCCGACTTTTCTTATTTTAAATTTTATTAATCTTACTGTCGGCGAGACCGTTAATTGGTCCAGCGTAAACCAACGAGTTGAGTCTGTCAAGTGGTGCGTCCTTCATTTACTTCAGGAATACCAAGAACCCTTTCACGTGCCCTGAGGAATGCCAATAACCCTTTCTCGTGCATTGAGGAATACTAAGAACTCTTTCACGTGCCCTGAGGAATGCCAAGAACCTTTTCACGTGCCCTGACGGAATACCAAGAACCCTTTCACGTGGTGTTATTAGAAATGGTTTCCAGAAGATAACAAAAATGTTTTAAACGCAATGCAAATGAAATTAGTACAAGATTGTTGTCAACTGGTTACTCTTACTGCTAGTGGATTCTTTCTTAATGACTTGTATTGTAATAATAATTGACATTATTATTGCCTAGTCGCAGTTACACGGCTACACCATAAACTGATCCTATTGTTGTCTTTTCCACCCCAGCTCGTCTGGGCAGCCTCCAAAAAGATCGGTGTTGGCACAGCTAAAGACAAGTCGGGAGATAAGACTTACGTGGTAGCTAGATTCTATCCTGCAGGCAACATCAAGTTTCAGTTCCAGCAAAATGTCCGTAAGAGTATCCTCAGTGACATTTTAGGGGGCTGAAAGAGTAAGCGCGCTAGGAGATTGGCCATGTTTCTTGTTGTGATGCCTTCTCGTAGCCAGTGTCTCCAGGCTCGTCACCTCACGGGGGAGGCTCTGGGGATATCGATTGGAGGGCCTTTGCTGATTTTGAACGTCGAGGCATGCGCAGAGAGTTGTTTCTCTCGACGACTCTGTATCAAATCTCGCGCATGCGCCAATGTCTATCAGTAGAGCCTCTCCCGCGAGGAGACGAGCCGGGAAACACTGGGTACGAGCATGGTCGTCATGACAACAGACCATGTTCTCGTGTATGCGTGCGCAACAAGTTCGGTTATAGGACCGGTCAATAAGGGAATAAATGGTGATTCTAGTAACTTGTGGACTGGTCGAGCTGGTTGCGCACGCATGCCTGAGAGCATGGTGTATTTGTCCATATCTCATGAGTGTGAGGCGCATAGTGGCGTTTCCTTGTGTGACCTATAGGTAAGTGCACTAGAATGAATGTGTGTAGACTAGATACAAAACCATATTCGGTATTATAACACCATAACTTGGTTGTAGCCAGCTCAAGCTGCTCTTGAAAGGTAGCACTGTAAAATCTAGGATTTAGAGCACATCTGAACATGGTGTTAGTTCTCATTAGAGCGAATAAAGGTTTCTCTTGTCGTTTGTTCTTACACAAATCTCGTGGTATTTCAAGATCTGTGTCTGGAGGAAGAGGGCATTCTCGTTCCCAGTTTCCCGGCTCGGCGCCTCGCGGGGGAGCAATCTCGTACCGAGCCCGTTATGCTTTGGCCCGCAGCAAGAATATGGGCCATCGCAAGAGTGGATTAAAGAGCCTTTGTCAGCCGCCATTTTGACAGCATAGCGACATACCAAGTCGGAGAAAGCATCCATTTCCATCGGAGGGAGGCTGTCACGCAACTGCGCAGCTGTTCTGCGCATCTCAAAACAATGAAGTATCGTCCCGTAACGATGGCCAGCGAAGGCTGGAAACCATGATCCGACCAAATGTTTACGTTTTACATATTCTTCAATAGTTTTTTGATAGGATGGTCTAAATAGTTTTGCTCAGTGATCGTTCCTGGAGCATGTGCGTATCGTGACAGCCTCCCTTTAAGGAATAAAGAGCAATTTTCTCGATTGAATTTGGTAAATAAAATCTGAAACTTTATTTTTAGATGTTTGTTAAGAGATTTCTACACGTAATTCGTCTTCTAATATCGAACGAAAACAATAACAAAGGAGTGGCTGACATGGGCTCTTAAAACCCTTGGCCATCGTTAATGTTTTACCCAAATTCTAGGCTTCCCGTTTTTATTTGCAATTTTTGGTCCCTATATTATCACTATCCGGCTTAGCCTGCGTTGTTTAGTCCAGCTCTCAACGCATGCTATATCCGGCTACCCTTTCTGAAATTCCTAGGATGAGCCCCTGTAGCCACTGGACCATGTTGCCTCAACGTCATTCAAAGCCGATCTCCAGATTCGTTTAATGTTTTCGACTTCCAAAGTCCTGTAGAGTGCCTTCGCTTTTTGTGGGTTGCCTACATATGGTGTTTTCAATAAAGTTAGTCACGCAGAAAGAGAAAAGTTACAAAGCTTTGACCGAACGCATTGTAAGCAAATTGAGTACAGCGTTGTTTGAAATTTATTTTCCCTCAAAATACCGCATTCATAAACGCTAGGTACAGAGAATGACGCATAGAATGAGCAATTCCACACGTGTATGAAATGAGACCACCACTCCGCACACCACTTGCTTGGTACCTTGCTCTTTTCGCGTGTCTCAACTTAATTCAAAACACCATATCAATAGAATTGATTGCGCACGTCCAAGCGGCACGAATAAAGTCAAGATAGCCGAATGGTGCAGGGTCGACAAGGTGACTCGAGTTCAAACGAGCGTAAAACCTCTAAGTCAACTCTTAGTATAATTACTCAAGTGACTGGGAAATTTCGCAAGCGTATTGGTCGAGAGGTTTGTTTTCACTCACCTAACGAGTTTTGTTATGATCGTGCAAAAATCCAACAAAAAGACAAGTCTTCTCTCGAAAAATCTTATGAGCCACTTGAGCAAGTATGTTATTAAAAACAATAAATCGCCTTACTAAAGCAGTCAAAAATGCAGTGTTACCCTGTGTGTACCCCTCTTACCCTTGTATAGCCCTCTTATCCGAGTGTCAGAAACCGTCAGAGGGTTGACAAGTTTGGCCGCAAAATTTCCCTTTCCGATTTCGGGGAAACTAATTTTCGGAGAAATGTTTGCTGGATATTTTTCACAAAATGATTTTGAGCTGCACTCTAGGGGGACCTGCAAATCACCGCTTTGCGATTTTGAGATGTTTTGTACCTGGAGAAATGTTTGCTGGATGCCTTTTCGCAATAATAATTTTAGACTGCATTCTAAGGGACCTTCAAATCGCCGCTTTGCGGTTTTGCAGACGTTTTGCATTTGATCATCGATGGATCCTCGTTCTCTTCCCCACACTTTCTACTTGGGGTTCAGTTGCTGCCACTGGCTTTGCAGCTGAAAATTTGCGTTGTGTTAAAACGTTTGTTCCTACTGTCTTCTTCCGTCCAAAGACGTAGAAACTAGTCATGTGAATGCCGGATAAAATGGATGTAGCGAAAGACGTTCAAGACTTTGCTGCTGTGCATCTAGGAAAGTAGGGAGGAAAACTTTGACAACGACTGCGAAAGGAGTCTCTAGTTCTCAAAATGACGCCGAAGTTTCTTCTGCTAGAAAAGAATTCAGGATCTCATCTTTATCATTAATGATAAGGTAAGACACAAGAAAGGTTCAATTTAAATTTGAATTATTTTGCCCATGAGTAAGTAGTAACCAACACGTTTGCTATACTGGTTTCTTTGTAGAACATATAAAAACCTGTTAAGAGCCGGTTAGGCCAAGATTTTCCATAACAACCCTGTTTCCTGGTAATTTTTAAATCAAATAAGAACTTAAGAACCTGTTTTAGGCTAACATAGGTTATAGGTTCTTATACGTGGGTTTTTAACTTTATATTCTTTGTCTTTAATGCTTCGGTTTGTGTGGTGAATATTATTGTGTCGTGAATAAATGAGCCGACGCTTTTACCGCACACCAAAAACGTTCAATTTCTGGATCTTGCACCAGCAGAAAGTTCTTAGAACTAGTAAAATTCTATAAGCTTTTGTTGTTATAGTGAGCTATATCTCTGTTTGCTGTGTAGAGTACTTTTCTATTTATATATCACACCTGTATCCCCGTAAACATTCTTCCCGACATGAACTTTTATCAATAGGTGCCATTGATGCCTAAATACAAATTCTAATCGCCAAATAGTGAAGTTTGGTCGCCAGAGTGGAGTCTAGTTCTCCCGAATAATTCCTGTTGACAGCTAATTTTGATACACAAATCATCTTCAGGGACTCACAAACTAAGTATGCCTACCAGAGAAAACTACCTGGATATAAAATAAAAAATAAAAATAAATTACATTTAATTAAGCTAATTTTGAGAAGGGTATATTTTTTTAAGAACTACAGACTGAAAGATTAGTCGTCATTTGGCGACTATGATGATTTTTTTTGGTCGCCAAACCCTAAACCTAGTAGCCATTAGCGAGCATATGGTAGCAATGTCGGGTCCTGCTAATATAGTGCGTTAAGAGACAGGGCCTAAGGTTTTACCTCCGTGATTTATATATTTTTATATCATATTTGTACATTTTTATATCATATTATGTAAAATGTTTATGTATGTCAGTGTATATTTTAGTTTATACCCAGGGCTCCTATTAATAGCAGGATGGCCCTTGTGGCTACCTGAGTGGACAACCCTGGGTGTTTAAATTTTTAATTTCAAATAAGGCTTCTCTCTCTCTCTCTGTCCGAGAAGACGTGAAGGTCTAACTATTTGCAAATAATGAAGAAATGGTAACACCTTCTCCTTTATTATTTAAAAAGGCTCTGAATATTATGAAAGTACCTCGAGGACAAGCGGAAATTTAAGGCTGCATTCATTATGTATACTACAGGGGGGGGCAGAGGAATTTTTTTGACAATGCAAAATTTTCAGATCCCCCAAGGCACAACATATTTTTTACGAATCCCCCCTCTTGGTCAAAAGGAAAAACATGCCCCCCCCCCCCCCCCCATCACCCCGGAGACAATTTTTTCAATTTATATTTAAGTCAATTTTACAAAAAATAAAGAACAAGGCTCAATGATAAAAAAAATACAAAGCGTAAAAATGCAAATAAAAATCCTAGGTGGCTTTACTTTTTTGTCGGTAGTGACTTTCTACCAAGTGATCTGGTGCGCTCCTCGATTGGAGCCTTACTACACATAGGCTGAGTATCATTTATTTTGTATTTGATTGTTTGGTATGTTTTCCGTTGTGCGCGCGAAGCGCGCCGCAATTTTGACAATGAAGCTACAAGACTATTAATCAAAAGTCCAAGGCGTTTTGTCTGGCAGACGAAAGCCACTGAAGAGGACCTCGAGGAATTGTAGTAAAACAAGGCCTTTTACGATCTTTTAAGTTTAATATAATTCTTTATGCGCGCGAAGCGCGCAGTTTTTTTTCAACATATCAGTTGAAAGAGGGTGAATACACGAGAATAGTAGTGCAAGTGATATTTCTTCAGGAAGGAGGTTCAAACTCGGTGTTCAACAATTGAGCCTTCCTTCATTTACTATCAAACTGCACAACCTTGTCTTAAATATATATAATACCTCAACAAAAATATGCATCCCCCCTTCATGTTATGAAAAAAACTTGACATCCCCCCTCTTCCAGTTCCTAAATTTTGAGATCCCCCAAAAAATCCTCTGCCCCCCCTGTAGTATACATAATGAATGCAGCCTAATATGAACCATAAAAAAGCACCAGAACCTGACGAAGGTCGTGAGATAAGATAAGATAAGATAAGATGAGATAAGGTAAGATATTATCATGCAGCATACGTCCCCGAAAATTAACAAACAAGCGCTATTGTGGTACAACACAGAGTAGTATCATGCGCACATAATGAGGCTTAAAAATCAATGAAATCTTTGAGAGAGACGCCTTTATTTAAACCAAAATATAACTGCATGCTGCCCCAGGGTAGTCCATTCAGAGAGGCTATAGCCTCCCTGCTATCAACAGGAGCCCTGGGAACAACATGCTCACAAACTAAATATAAATATGTATAAATATATAATATATAATAATATACATATGTATAAATATATAATATATAATAATATAAATATGTATAAATATATAATATATAATAATATAATATATATATTTATACATAATATAATATGTATAAATATATATAATAATATAAGTACTGAAATTGTATGCCCAAATTGCCTTCTAGAGAGCTATAAATATGTACAAAATAAATATAAAAAGCAGTCTAGAAAATTGTAAAAATTGGACTCTGGGTGGCGTTACAATACACAACGAGTTCGCCAACACAACACATAACTTACACCTGTCTTGTTCTAGGTAAAGCGGAAATTCTGACAAATTGTTATAAAAGCGCAGAGTAAAGGCACAGAACACTGGTTAAATTTGAATATACTGCACAATAGTGTGTACATAAATTGTACCTTCACAATTGTGATTTTCCCTTACACACGAGTTGCTCTCATATTTTTCCTCGCCGCAAGAGACTTCTGCCCTGGCATATTCACGATTAAAAAGAATTTAATATTCTATTGAACATTTGTAAACTAAGAAACGACTTAAAATAAATGATGTTCGGTCGCGCTCTGTGATGTATAGTTACTAAGAAACAAAAGCATGAAGTAAATGACTGTAAATTGCAGTTTGATCACTACCGCTAATAATTGCACCTTTAAGGAAGTTAATTACGATCTCATAAATACATCCTTCCGTTCTTATAAAATTGCTCAGAAACATAAAGAAATTAATATGACGAATAGTATCCGTACCTTTCTTACCTTTTCAGATGGAAATGCCGTTTTGTGCCCATAGATGTGTTAGAGGCTTGTTTTATAGTATAAGGCATAACATATACTGGGTTTGATAATTTCAAACAATTGGTAGATAACTGACCTCATATAATGACTGTTTACCCTGTATCAAGCGCATTATATCACCTGTAATCGAGTACCCGGCTACTTGTTATCTTGCATGAACCAACTTGACGAGACGGAGCTGACAGGGCTGGAGACTACTGTGCTTGCAGAGGTTTCTTTTCTCTGTATTTCGCTGGGCTGGATACAGAAAATAGAGAAATAACCGCGAAATACAGAGAAAAGAGTTCCAGGACATAGCAAAACACAATTCAAATAATTCCATTTGCCATTCTTGATTTTGCGAGCATGAAAATGATCTGGGAGTAACCGTTTTTGCGTTCTGCGATGACAGAAACTTTAACATATTTTCATCTTATGACAATGGAATGGATAGAAATACATGTTGATGTTTTGCTGTGACGTCAATGAAGGATCACATTATTAGCTTGCTCCCCTTAACATAATATACACGTGTTTCGTGGACCAACTGGAGAAATTTCCCTACGCCTTGTGCACGATAAGGGTGTAGCACCCCAAATCATGTGAATGAAGAAAAAACGCTGATTCAATGTTTTTATTTTATTCTCAGTTTTCCCCTCCCTTGTTCAGGATTAAGCAATTTCAAAGGCATTTATATGGACTTTGCTTTGTTTTCTTTTTGTACAATGTGCACTTACGTAGCATGTAAGTTAAAACCGAATAAATATCTGAAATATAATTCAAGGTAAAATCCAATAAATATAATGCAGTTTTAAACCATAGAAGACGGTGCGAACATATCCCTTTAAAAATGGGGTAAAACAGAGTTTATTGTTAAAAACAGAGAGACGTTTTGTGAGACTGCAGCCAAGGCCATTCGTGCGTGACGTCAATAGTCCATTTCTGGGTAATATACAGGAAAGGCAAATATGCGAGTGGCGTGACAGTCGAACCATCTCGTGTCTTGCTTTACGCGAAGAGCAAATCATGCCCAATAAATCTGCCAGTCTTTCAAAGAATCGAGCCTAGACAATCTAGGTGAAAAACAAGAGTTACTGAAGCGCATTAAATTGGGTCGAAATTTCATTTTGCGGTTAGCCACGCCTCTGATTTATATTGTTAGTCTTAAAATAGAAAAGGAACTCAAGTCTGAACTTGACCACTCCTCACTCTGTACGAGATTAAAAATAAGTAGGCGAAAGAAAAGCCTAATGTAGAAAAACATTTAAAAAAATATGTATATTTAGTTATCGTTAGAATTCACTATACGACTCCGGAATTTTATCTGAATTTCTACTGTCTCAGAGATCCCAGGAATTAAACGGTTTGACCTAGGAGAAGGCATCGGAAGGAATTGTAAAGAGCCGGATTTTGATATGTGATTAGGTAAAGAGGAAGAATAAAACCATAGACGGTTTACTTAGCCAGGATTTGGGCTCGATTTCAAACGTTCTGGTATCAGATAAGCCGCGCGGATGAAATGACCCCTGAAACACAAGAGGCCTTTGCAAGGCTTACAGTGACATGCACCTTACTCCAAGTGTACTGGAAACCAAAACTCGGACTTGTCCCTCCTCTGTTGCAACTTCTGCAACAGAAACCCAAACAGGTAGCACGGAGCGACATTCAAAAACAATTTCTTACACGACAATCATCGGAAGTTTAAAATTAAGAAAACAAAGGAAGTTTTTAAATTCAACCAGAAATTCAAAATAGAATGTTTAACAAAACGTTCACGAGTACTTAATATTTCCGTTATATTTGGAATGAGGAGTGTGTTATATTGACCCTCGCACCCCTACCGTGAGGGGAATTTTGCTACACGCATGTTCCAGCCTTTTTCAAGAGTAACAGGGCTAAATATCCTGTAACGCAACTGCCAAACCCGGAACTAACGCAAGTATAATTTTAAATTAACAAAATTAATCATCGTAAAGAAAACACGCTGTATACTTTTTTCCTTGAAGTGCTTCTGGTCCCAATTCTCATCCCGTCTTGTTACCCGTTTATTTTGAGGTATGATGGCAACGTGGGTGAGTGTCCTGCCTTGGACATGGATGCATATAAAAGGAGAGTGGCAAGATGGACATCCAACATTCAAATTCGGCAGAAAGATTTCACATCTCCAGCTTAAAAGCACCTTTGCAAAACGGCAAACTATTCCCCAGTGGACTGCAGGTTAGTATTCTATAATGCACCTTTTATCGAGGTGTGGTATTGTGAACGCCTTACAATAGAAAGGCTCCACAATATTACTGACATTCGCACTTATTCGCTCGATATCCACCTGAAGGGTTTCTTCCCTCGCGTCTAGGAATTCAAATCTTAGGCATCAGTTCTTTACAGTATTATTGTTGTTATATTCTCAATGTTGAAATCGCAACGCAGAAAAGAAACAATTTGAATTTTCTCTTTTTCACTTTACGAAGTCCTTTAGCCAAACGTAGAGATACAACTTCGCGCAGGCGCAGTTTGCTAGATTCCTTGTTTACCAGCAGCTGACCCAAGTGCTGTATTCCAAAGTACTACATCATTTTACGCAAACAAATACGTAAGTTTTACATAGGCCCGTGCTGCACATTAAGCATGTTCTATCTCAAACAGAAAGTAGCACAAGTTCTTGTCTCTTCATTTCTTTGCAAGACATGATTTCCCAAATAGTTTTGGTGCACCTACGTCGATCACAAAGTATTTGAAAGAAGCGATATGACTTGGCAAAGGGAAGCACGAAATATCTAATTAAGAAAGTCATAGAAAGTTCTATTTCCAGATCTGGTACAGAACTAGTGTATTACTTTAGTAAATAACAAATTATACATCTTTACGATACATTTTCTTCCATTGTACGTTTTAGGGTAAGCATGTCTTCCAAAACACTAGCATTGGTCACTTTCCTGATTATCCTTGTTGTGAAAACCACCGTCTCTTCACCATTAAAGAGAAGAACAAGAAACGTCAAAGACAACTCCGTTAACTTACCCATGATAACAAAGGCACGGACCGGAGGAATGTTTCTCCACATCCAGGGTTTGCGATATCACGCCACGACAACGAATCAGCGGTGAGTTTTGAAATCTTACTATCGTTACAATAAAACTTATCTTGCTTGTCCAGACAAAGACCTGAAAATCTCAACTCTGCTTTGCCACATTATTAGCCAACAAGCGTCCATCTTTGTTAAGAATTTCCTGCCAAACTATCACAAGCCTCTTCCAAACACCATGCTATTCATGGAACTAGCCCTTTCACAACACAAAACATTGAGTTATCTCTGAAGAGTATAGGTAACATGTGCAGTGGGCATGAGTTTGAAAAGGCTAAAGCATACTCAAGATTTGTAATTGAACGAATGTGTGCCATGAGGAGTGCGGTGTTGTAGTATTTTTGTGTGAATGCCCATTGCAAGTAATGTAACAATTTACAGGTTACTTGAAGCGCCCTATATCCCCGTTTCAGATACTGAAAAAGTACCATTTCATTGCTAAATCCTCTACCCTATCGAACAGTGACGTTCCTCTGGGTCTGAACATCAGGAACAGCAGCATTACTTGTGCTAAAATGACGGTACGTGCCTCAGTCAGCCGCCATTTTGTCAGCCTAGCAACATACCGAGTCAGAGAAAGCATCCATTTCCATCGGCTTAGTTAGAAAATGTAGTGCGATATTTTCTATTGAATTCGTAATTAAGTATTAAACTATGTTTGTACAGTAGATCGTTATTTTGAGATTTCTAAACGTAATTTGTCTTCTTGAAAATGTCTCGTGAAATCTCATTCCGTTGCATGTTTATGTTACAAAATGAGAAAATGATTGTCTGTGGCACCTAGCCATGGTGCAAGAAAGTTTTAGTGACATTGTGAATTTCTGTTTGAGGTCTTGGTCAATGGACAGGTTAATTCCCAGAGAGTGAGCTGGAGATTTCTAGATTTTGATTCCATTCGGTAGAAACTGTTTAATATACTCAGATACTTTCTCACATTTTCTGTCTCACCACTAGTATGTTGCCAGATTATCACTAAAAGTAAAAACCTCAGCTATTCGCTGTCAAAGTCATTTTCTAAGTCTTCTTTTCAATTACTTTCCACAGGCTACGGGAAAGCTTGGATTCGTGTACGCTCAGCTCTCTACGTTTCTGACACCACTCAATCTTGTTTACAACTACGAGTCAGCACAGGTATCCCAAGACAAAACATTGGTGAACAGTATCGTGGTGACACGGGCGTACGTCAAATACGCTGTCAACGGCATTTATAGGGTGAGTACGCATGCGTAAGTGAGATTGCCCGTAAAAGGCGAGAAAAGGTTGCATTCACCTTCTCCTAGTGTGTTCCTTCCATAAAAGTCCATACTAGGAATATAGGTACAATGAAATCTGGGTTCCTAAAGTAATTTCTGCTGGATAAGACGACGGGGTTTCAATGGGTTTGGAGGGTTTAAATCTAACCAGTCGCGTAGCTAAATATATATGTTTGTTTAGGGCTATCCCAACAAGCCACAAATACCACAAGGAAAACACATCAATGAAAGTGAATTGAATACGACAATAAAGACGTTCTTGACCACATATCAGGTGAGATACACCACCACCACAGGCATCCCAAGGGCGGGGAACTATAGGATTTGGCTTCGGGAATGGGCCATAGCCGAGTTTTACAGATGAGTGTACAATTACAGTGAACGTATGACATTTGTCAGCCCTAAAGTGCAAGTCTAATTCTCAAGCATTTACAAGAGACTACAAACCCTCCTCCGTAGAGCGATAAGGCATACTTTATCAATCTTCTACGAAACACACAGTCCGCATAACGGCCGTTGTTCGGAAATGCTTACATACTCAAAATGCATCGAGACGAAAGGCTATGTATCAGCTTCTGAGAGCCAGTTTTTTTAGCAGCGCTTTCAATATTGTCAGCTTTTGATACTCAGTGATAACAGTTTTGTAAGTCCATTGAAGTTCTAAAACGTGCACTATTGATTAAACAGTGTCGTGAATATATTTATTATTTTATCGATCACAGGGCGTGGCTCCGAGCACTGCGCAAATCCAAACCTACAGGAACTTCATGATCATCAAGTCCCTCCTTAGTGTTATCTATGACCTCCTCCAGGCCGCATGTATTACCAGGACCTAGAGCACGGACCATAACCACTTGTTTTTAGAAGCTCAATAGTACAATACCCTCTATGAGGCTATATCTTGTAAAATATACACACGTAAATGATTTCGAGTAGAAATCTTATTAACAGTGCTTCGTCAGGTGGCCAAGAGCAAAATATTTTTGTGCAAGAAGAAATGAAGTTCTATTCGGTTTAGAACTGCAACATTTTGGTGTTAGACATCTTATGTGTATCTCTCTATGAGAGAGTTGTAAAGATACAAATGCAATATTTTTAATGACACTTCATTGAAGGCGTAAAAGCTAAAATATATAGTATGTGTAACAAAGAAAAATATGTATTCAATAAAACTTTAAAAAAAGACATGTCTGACGCAGTATTTCATTGCATTAGGTTCTTTCTCTCCGCAAAACATGAGAAGTACGGAGGGTTTTTTTTTTTGAGGGAAATACGCCTGGCACAAGTACCCACGATCCCCTGCGCACCTAGCTAAGTTGCTATTTCAGGTGAAGTATTTACAGTTTACACATTATGAGGTCAAAAAAAGATAGTTGTAAATCCACATAAGGCAAAATGTTTCTGGTATTTAATTGGCAGGGGAGCAGTGATTCAACCTGTTTCACATGACTACTCCCCCTGAGGCACGGAATCTCTCAACTTCGTCACGCAACATTGTTGCATTGCATGCTTTTGATCGATGTGTTGCGGCACAACTTGTCACGCAACATTGTTGCATTGCATGCTTTTGATCGATGTTGCGGCACAACTTGTCGCGCAACATTGTTGCATTGCATGCTTTTGATCGATGTTGCGGCACAACTTGTCGCGCAACATTGTTGCATTGCATGCTTTTGATCGATGTTGCGGCACAACTTGTCACGCAACAATAACATTTGTTGCAGGTTGTAAAAACTTGTTGCGCGAAGTAGAGTGCGGGTCTACTTTGAGCCGCAAATTCTGGCTTTGTTGCTCGTTTTTCATCAAACACACAACTTGTCGCGCAACATTTTGCCTACAATTCAAGTTAATTAGTCGGTAGAAATGAGATGTTAAGAGGCAAAATCAGGCTTGGGCTCGCATGTGTGATCATCAAAACATAATGTTGCGCGACAAGTTTATGCATTTGATAAAAAAAAAGCAACAAATAGAAGAGAAAAGTTGGGGAATTTTGTGCATCGCATTTCACACAACTCAACGAGGCATTTAACACAACTCAACGAGGCATCTCCGGGCTCAAAACGCGCGGGTTGCTGTGCTGAGGCAAAAACGCGCGAGAAGACTAGGCACGAATAGAAATCGAGGGGGTCACTTGGAATTGGCTACAGTTGTCATACCCAACTACTGATTGTTCCGATCACATTGCGGTGACCTTGAAGCTCTATAGGAATTAACAATACCACTAACAATGGCAAAACAACTGTTTATTCGAGAGCCTTGTAAGTGAAAACATGTTTAGATTGCCGGAAGATATTTTGACTTGTCTCGAAGGGCTATGTGGATGAAAACAGTTAAAAATCATTGACGACTTTAATCCTAAAATCCTAGGCTCTGGAATTACACTAATACTTAGTTCCAAAATTGCGTCAGGCCTTTAATTTTGGTCCGAATTCTCAGCGATTATTCGTTCGCTTGTGTCTATGTTGGGGATTAATTATACGAATTATTGAACTGTCAGCACTCCCCGGGTATTCACTCAGTAAACCACAAATACAATTGTACAACTAGTAAAGTTATCAAGCGATTACAAGAGAGACAAAATAGAGTTCAAAACCACAAAACAAATATCGTTTTATTGTGTTATATTTTGTCATCCTTGTTTATATCAAACTGAATAAATATGTCAGCGGGAGATACCAATAAAAATTCTAGATTAAAAAATTCTATGCATAGTTTTCCTAATTGTATGTGTAAAACTCGACTTCCCTGATAATTATAATAACCACACTTGAGTTTAGTAAGCTTATACAAAAATTTCCATAGACTTGTAACATGTTTTAGAGCGTTTTATAACCTCTTTATACTCTAAAATTCTTAATTGCGCGTACTCGGCAAAGTTCGCTCCTGCTTCTATGAGGAGTATAGCGCATTTCCAGTTTCCCCTCCGTATCGCAGAATGCAGAGGGCTCCATCCGGCATAGTCTTTAACATTAGTATTGGCCCCATATTCCAGTAGCAAGCGGCAGCACTTCAGATCGGCGTTACCCGCCGCTATATGTAACAAAGATTGCCCGCTAGGTGACTGCTGGTTGATGTCCATTTCATGACTTTCTAATAGCTCTTTCGCTTCTACATACGATTTATCCGTAACTGCAGAGAACAATAAAGTACTAGGGCTAAATGAAATTCGCTTTCTGGGTTTTGGCTTAATGGTGTCTTGGGAAGACGAGCTTTCGTCGCTAGAGCTCTCCACTAACGGTAAATTAGAGTTTCTCGGTTGATGAAGAGGACGGTATATTTTCATTTTTGGCTGCGCGTAAATGACTCGCAGCTTAGGGTACTTCTGCCGGAGCCATAAGATTATTTTCATCAGCATCACAACAGTTCGGGTAACTTCCACGTCTAGATCTATGATAAAACCATTAGAAGTTCGTACTGTAACCGTGTTGAATTTATTAGCACTTCGGTCAGCGCCTGCTTGCACAATTTGTTGATAAATGTGATGGTTATCAGAGTCAGAAGAAGTCGTATTTAGCGAGCGAACATCAGAACTCTGCGACAATTCCGATGATTGTGAAAACGTAGAGTCTGAACATGCGTCTCCCGAATCATCAAACGACGAATTTCGACTGTCTTTTCGGGGTTTTTCCACATAATTTCCTGCCCCATATCGGGATGCAAACAGCTTCGTGTTTTCAAAGCCACGAGATTCGACCCCAACACAATTTCCGTTTGTCATTTTCTCACTTGAATCAGTTGCTAACACAACTCCGTTGTTGCTCAAAACCTGGCGAGCGGCTTGCGGTGAAATCTTAATCGAATCTAGCATCTTCAAGACCGGCTGTACGGGAGACTTTTTGCTGAAATCCTTTTGTTTTTCATTACCGATATTGTCAGGTTTTTGGTAGTCGCTGGAAGCCTTTGTCTCCGGATTGTTCTGTTCTGTAGGTCTGTAGAAGTAGTCAAACTGTGCGCGAACACTGAACTGCCTTTCGTTCGTCATATTCAATATATTTCATACCCAATGCGTGCTGATCATCCAACCATATTTTTCGTGTTCCTCAAAATCCAACTCCGGACGTAGCTAATTGTGTCGCGGTTTATCCTTCAGACGTCAAGGACCGAGTCAAAACGCACCCAAGCGCTATATAACCTCAAGAATTTCGCATCTTGTGATCCTAAATCAAGAATTCCTTGAGACTGACTCACGCTGGTTAATTTTCCTTAAGAAAATCGTGCACTCAGAGAATCTTTAGTATTTTAGAGTGTAGAGTTCATCGCTAATAGAACTGTTACGTCTGCCCTTTACTTGCGAATAAACAATTTCTTACTTATTGTAATTTATATGTAAATGCTGGTCGGTCTGTCTCGCGCGCGCTTTGTTCCAGTTCTTTTGTTTTGTTAATGAATTATTTTCAAAAGCGTGCATAAATGAATACTTTTGGGTCATGCAACTTAAGAGTTTCAATCGATAACCTTCTTGACTGGGCTAATTTATCAGCTTTGCACTCTGTTTTACATACAAACTAAAATATTGTAACCATAAGTGAAGCTTTTTAAACATTTCAATCCCGTTAAAAATGTATAATCAGATTACCACGTTTAGAGAAAATCGTGTCGCGACCCTCTTAAAAATCGTAACCGTTGCATAACTTCATAAAAAAATCAGCCAAGCATTTGATATTTAAAACGAATTTCGCTCAAGAAATAGCTTCACCTGCCATTTATAATTAGAATACTTTCACTGTTTAAAAAACAAATTATTGATTATGGGATGAAGCAGTAAATACAAGCACTTGAGATGTCGCCTGCATTGACGTGTTACGGGTGCTTGACACCTCGGATGGTCACGTGACAAAAAGTCACGCACGAATCGTCACGCACGCAAAACAGATCTGACAGGGTATAACGCCGATGTACAGGGTATTTTGCTAAACAGTAGCTTTAGTTATTGCTCCAGATCATCAGAAAACAGTTTCTATCCACTAATTCTTTTTTCTTACGATACTTGTAAAAACGTAAGAATATTTCCCTCATTACAAGATGCAAGAAAAATTGCTAAGATATCATAACTACTGGATTCTGCTAGAATCCCTATAAATTCTCAGAACGCATTGATCTCCTGCCTGACTACAATTTGATTTAATTTGCACAACAAGGGAGTATTGTTCATTATTTTCGCAATCTAAATTATCAAATTTTTAGTTACTTTGTTTGCCAGGGTTTCTTGAACAAAGAGGGGTCTTTGGGGAGCTTCGAATAAAATAATAACACATAAATTATTCTGAAAAACTACATGGCCATGAAAAAAAATCAAAAAACAATGAAGTTCAGCAGAGATATGCCTGTAGTTAGGAACACCCAAACAGCAAGCCCTCAAAAATATTCACTGCAACCCTGCAAGTTTGTGAATGAAATCTCACACACTGTGGGCTGTGAATTGGCAGTTATTGTTTTACATGTTTATCACAATACTATAGGATTATTCAAAGCTTCAGGAGGCTAGATTCCGCTAAGAAAATAGCACGAAAAAAGCGATATCGCAGGAGTCGTGCAGCGACGAGGGCGATATCGTCTTTTTGAGTGCTATTTTCGGCAGAATCTACCAACTGAACGCTTTGAATATACTTGAATCCTATGATATCTCGTCCTCAATTTACACAAAAGAGATATCATAGGATTCTACATGAAACACGGTATGGCCATACGACAAACCCCAAGAACCCCCTAAACCAGGGCAGGCCCTAAGAAGCTAATGATTTCATCAGCACTTGCTCTTCGGTGCAACAGGCTGCATGCTACATGGTCTATATGACTGAATGAATGTGATTTAAGTTTAACTTTTTAAGCTACAATATACTTCTTACCTATTGTATCCAGGTTGACTCTACACTGCATCTTTATCCAATGTGTTAACGAAGTAAGATCCTCATAGCAAAGTCACTGATTTTGTCCCATGGCGTCTGTCATCTATACACCAACATAATATAGGCTTGGGCATGACGCACACTCCCAGTTCACTCACGATAAAGAACCATTTGCAATATTCAGAAGTTCAGTCACTTTCGCAGGGCTTGTAACTTTCTTGGAAAATTCTGGTGGTCGAAGAGCTCCGCCCATAAACACTTTTCCATTTCGGTATTCCATTAATGAAGCCATTGAAGTTCTGGCAGAGCAATGGAATTCCTTTGCCCCAGATCCTTTGACGATACGGTCAAGGTTTCGCTCTGTTATACCACCACCTATACAAAAATAATTATTAAGTTTTTAGCAACATAGCATAAAATACTTCATGTAATTTAATCCCTAGGGTTATTGAGAGTGCTACTTACCAGGCATGACAACAATTCGTTCACCTGCCTGAAACAAATGGAAGTGGACTAGCATAAGTAAACACATTTCAAACTGAGGGGAAGGGGGGTTTGGCGGTACCTACTGCAGGGCTCAAAACCACAGGTGACCCAAGCTCAGTGTTTTGTGGCACCATAAAAATATACAGTTTATATGGAAAATAACAGAGATTGCATAGGACACATTTCTGATCTACTCAAAACTTGCAGTCACAAAGGAAAACGTTTGGTGGTATTTGAGGGTGAGGTGGATGCAAATGTAAGCCCTTCAGGACAAGAAAGGAGATATCATGTCTACATAATATCAGAGTTATATCCTTAATGAAAACATAAGCTCAAAACTGCCATCAGTTGGAAGACTTTGCAAGATTTTGGATGGCCACTAAACATTTATTTAAAAATAGAAGCAAGCTGGTCAGCAAGACATTCTAAGCTGAAACTAAAATGTTAATCCT
Source organism: Scolanthus callimorphus (assembly GCA_033964015.1). Classification (NCBI taxonomy): domain Eukaryota; kingdom Metazoa; phylum Cnidaria; class Anthozoa; order Actiniaria; family Edwardsiidae; genus Scolanthus; species Scolanthus callimorphus. The sequence continues at coordinate 1,940,738 of CM066916.1, forward strand.
AGTCATCAGTTTGTAATCTAATATTCTTGTAGAAAATACAGAGAATAAAAATAAATGACAAGGTTTGTCACAGTACCATCTGATCCTGCTGCATTCCACTATGAACATCTATGGATTTCTTACCTGTTGTACAAGCTTTTGTAACATGAGCAGACCATCCAGTGCGGTAGAGTCAAGGCCACTTGTTAACAATCTAGTGATGCCCAACTCTACAAGTGTCTCCAGGCTTGCAAATGGGTCCTTTACCATATCAAATGCTACATAAAGAGAAATTAGTTAATTCAGGCATGTAGAACTATGTAGAACTCTTGTCTTTGTGGATCATTTCATAGGTGGACTCTAAGAGGTCATCAACACTTTACAAATATAAATATTGTGTGGTTCCAGAAAATATCCATACCCCCCCCCCCCCCACCCCCCACGGAAGGGTGTTGAAAAGTGCCCCCCCCCCCACCCCTGTGGAATTTCCAAGGAAAAATACAGTATTTGTATGGAAATGATCAGGTAAATTGACCTCCTACCCCTCCGGAATTTCCAATGCTGTTCCGTAGGGGGGGTATGGATAATTTCTGGAACAACACATTTTCAAATATACACTGGAAGAATTTTGTTCTTGAGACATACCTCTGTGAAAAGTGACTGGAAGAGGATTTGAGAGATCTTAAATAAGAAAGAAATACACATAAGCATGATTAGATAAAAAAAACATTTCCCCTCCTAGTCAATGAAACAAAATTTTCTAAAGGAACCATATAGCCACTACCTACTATGACATTTTTCAATATAACACGTAAGAATTTCTTTTAAAAATAAATAAATGTGATAATTACCTTTAACCTATCAGACAATAATTGGCCTGTTCTCCAATCTGGAATTTGCAATTCTTTTCTGTGGTAGGAGTATGGACTTTTGATCACCCTAATGTACCAGAGACCATAATATACCTACCTATGATTTCTTTACATCTTGCTTTATCTACATTTCCATCCCTGTTTTGCAAATAAACATGGAAATAGACAGTTACTCAAGGTCTATAGATCACTCATGGTTTAGTGGAAACTACACCTGTGGTCTCTATTGTTCTCAATATTTATGTTATTGTTCTAGTTTGCATTGGGATGAATAATAGAACATCATGACTCACATACATCTACATGGTTTGACTATGCTACATTAAAATGGTACTGTGCAAGCCTGAATGTCTACAACAAACACTCACGCTGCTAGCATGCCAAAGACAACACCATCAGCTCCCTCCTTCGTCAGGCACTTGACATCTTCTTTCATAACATTGAACTCCTGGTCTGAATACAAGAAGTCTCCTCCCCTGGGCCGTATCATAACAAACACTGGTATAGAAACTAACTGCTTTATAACCCTTAGCATGCCTAGAGAAAGGTAACAAAAAGGGTACCATTCTGCAACAGCACAAACCAAAAAGATCCCCACTAGATAACAGTTGTGCAAGCAATAAACATTTCTTAACAGATGCAGATTACATCTTTACAATTTAAGTCAACTTGTGCTTGGGGCTGACTATCTTACCAACACTTGGTGTGGTTCCACCTTCCATGAGATTGGAACATAGCTCCACTCGACTGGCACCTAATAACAATAGTAATATGAAAATGAGTAAATCTGGTAAACTCCTTGCAGTAATTTTCAATGGAAAATACAGTGATGGGAAATCAGAGCTACATTGACCCTCCACCCTTAGCCAATCTGGAAATTCAAAGTTTTTCTATAGTGAGGTATGGACCAACATGTATCATGAAATAAGAAAAGAGATCTATACCCCTACCATGGAGGGAGCTTACCTAACGACTTCCACCAATCTGGGAAATATAAAGAGGTACTGTATAATGACCCCTCCTCCAAGCTTGGTGTCAAACCACTTCAACATTTTCATTTAACATTTGTTTAATGCTAAGATAATTTTTGAACCAGTTGAAAGCAGTGGCAAAAAGATAGTATTACTAGGGAAGGTTTGCGTCAAATTTACACATGATACATGAATGATTCAACATAATTGAGCATGATTCATTGCCGTTTCCAGTGTAAACTGCGGTAAACAAGGGCAGTGAACAATATTAATTTGCTGAAAATACGTTGACAAATGTTTAGCAGGCTTCATCCAAATGTCGAATCATGTTCAACAAGAACAGAAGTTAGTATGTTCTGTACTTCAAAATGTGCTTGTTCGAAGCAAAGCGACGTTATCGTTCGGTAATTACGCTCGTTGTCCATATTTCTTGCTCATTTACAAACCGCATTCCCTTTCTACAGTATGGTACCAACTAGTAATTCTCCGTACCTCCTTTCTGTGCATTTATAGCTGATTCTACCGAATCGATACAGACTTCCATGGACGCCGCCATCTTGTCTGCCCGCGCTTTTGCAATAAGCTACAGGCGTCGCTCGCATGGCCGAGACAGACTAAGGAGAGTCAGCGGTAGAGATCGCAGGCGTGAATCCAAGATGGCGGCACTAGCCGCATGTGGAAGAAAATCAACAAACTTGGCTGTTTTGAGGTGCGGATGGGCCTTGATTAGGTAAGAAATGATGCCGATTGAAAGTATAGTATGTCAGCTGGAGTTCTTCATTTTTAGAATGGTGAAAATTACGCAGTTATGGTCAAGTCAGGGAGAAATATGCAGACGACTGAGGTGACACTTGCTCTAAACTAAATAAAATATCATCTCGGATGCGGATTAGTTTGCTCGTAAGTTATATATTATTGTTATAGGGATCAGCACTCCTCTCAGTCATATATATATATATAAATGTAACCACTCAATTTCAGACTTCACGCCAGAACCCAAGTCTGGCTGAAAGTGTAACTTAGATTTTACATGCTAGCCAAACATTATTGGCATTGGCAACAACATTTTCAACTGTTTCATTTATTGACAGATTATTCTCTGCCTCAGCTGAGTCAAAAGCATTATCAAATGAACAAGGTACAGAATAACATAAAAACAATTAATCAAAAATGTTTTTGTATGTAATACAGCCGATTGCGTTTGAGCATTTTACCCTAACAGTTCGCACGTTACGTTTGAACATTTGAACTCTTTGGTTCGCCATACACTACTGGCAAAAAGAAACGAGACAGAATTTCGCCGAATTTCGGACATTGTTTAGACGAATTTTCGCGCGAAAATTCGGCGAAAATTCGGTAGACCTTTTACTCGATTAACAGCGAATTTTCGCTTGGCGAAAATTCGCTTCCCGAATTTTCGGACGAAGACTTTGGAGAATAAATGTACGTTTTACAAAGCTCTTTAAATAAATTTTCCAAGTCGATGTTGACCACGCGACGCCACTACGCACTTTGGTCGATCTACGCACTTTCGTTACAATGTCAAGACATGGTAATGCAGCTCACAATCAAAAACTTTCTCTTGACTGTGGGCAAAAAGAAAAACACTACAGAGAACACAAATGGAGAGCTGACATTTTTAGAAGAGAGAACTTGGTCTTTATACCGCGGAAATGTTTAAACGGCTTGGGAGAAAAAGTAAACAAACTCACCTGAACACGAGGTCACGCACTCATCTCCGCAACGCCGGAAAAAGGTAGGGTTGACTTGAGTTTTAAAATCTTCCTTCTGATTCTTTGATATTATCTTTGCAAATGCTACTTTGGATTTCCCTTGCAGGAATTAGCAATTTTAAAACAATCATAACTTAGTAGTTTGACCCGCTCCGTGTTGAACATGGTTGCATTTGTCGATCGAACAAGTGAAAGTCACGCTAATTACTAATTCAGAATGCAAAAATTTCTCACTTTCTTTTGTTTTCTTCTTTTGTCGCTCTTTCCTTCCTAGGGAACCTTTTGTTTATAACGACTACAAGTAATTTATATCAAGCTTACAAAACCTATAAAAATTCACGAGTGAATTCTTCTCGATTACTGTAGCAAACTAATTTTAAATTGCAGAGAAGTTGAGCGTCGTCTAGCCGATGTTTTTCCCAAGCTTTAATTAATTAAGCGGTTTGCGCGCGGTCGTTTAGAAAAGCAAAGTTTTTTCCAAACTTTTCAAGACAAATAACTGTGTAATTATAATCTTCAATAAAAGTAGAAACACAAGACAGTAAAAAGGCATGTGTTGTATTTAGCGGCCTAACATCGCGAGGACGTTGTGATTGCTAATTAGCTTTACATCGCGCACTGGAGAAAACAAAGTGCCATCATAGCGCTGTACATTTTCTACACCTCTCTTACGGCTCGTGAAGTACCTTTCAAAACGAAAATTCGGTGAACGAAAATTCGGCAAGCGATAATTCGCTTCATAACCTTGACGAGCGCTCCGAAATATCGTTTCTTCAGGACAATAGGCCATCCGAAATTTCGCCGATATTTCGGCTGCTGCGAATTTTCGGCAATTTTCGCCAAACTTCGGCAAATTTAGCCGAAATTCGGCGAAATTCAGTCTCGTTTCTTTTTGCCAGTAGTGTAGAAACGCCTCGTTTCATCCTAGAAACGCAACTTTCAAACGTTCAAACATAGCATGCGAACTGTTAGGGTAAAATGCTCAAACGCAATCGGCTGTACTAGCAATGTCAATTTTTACAAGTGCAAAATGATTTTCTACAGATTTTACAGCTGATGACAAGAAACAAGAGAAGTAAGTGATAATATTTGCCTGATTATTGTCTGATTTTGGATTGGTACCTTGTCATAGAAGCTAGGACCGGAAAATTTAGTGAAGGCATTTTTACATTATTTGCTAGGAAGGTGTATTTATGATTAAATTTCTCAAAATGATTCATTGTTCAGTAACAGATTTTTGGTTACTTTTCATGGCAGAGACCCCTTGGCAGTGCTCAAAGCATTAGCTTCAACTGTTGAACCTGTAAGTTAACTTTGCAATGTGTAACTCCAAAAATTAACCATACCCCACTAGGAAGGGAACTTACCTAAGGCCTCCCTGTACCGTATTTACCTGTGTATAATGCACACTTTTTTCAGTCCAAAATGAGCCTCAAAAACGTAATGCGTATTATACATGGAACTTCTTTTAAGGGCAAACAAAAATTTGCATAACAACAGAAACAATAAAAACCAACCTATTGGTTTTTTTAATGCTCAAATAACCAATGACTAAGGAGAGAAAACGGCGAGAAAACAGTCGAGATTCGAACGACCGGCAATGAAAACTGGGTCACTGTTGTTTTTGGATGCGGGGGACTCAGGCAAAAGATAAGCCTGCTTGTTTATGATGTGTTTGAGGCCTACGTGACAGACGGCGTGAAAGCTGCTTTTCGACGAGGAAATACAGATCTTGCTGTTATTCCCGGTGGGTTAATGTCGCTTCTACAGCCATTGGATGGTTGTTTGAACAAACCATTCAAGGATTGCGTGAAAAAGCTGTGGATGAACTGGATGGCTGAAGGAAATCACAAGTTTACGGCGAGCGCTAGAGGTGGGCGATATCACTCAGCCGAAATTGAATTGAATTAATATACCTTTAGGTACATTTCACTTCATTTATACACATATAAATAGCTTTGATTTCAAGCTCAAATCAATATTATGAAATGTTGTAAATAAATCAAGAGAGAATTGCATTTGATTGTTGATGATATTTACCCAAGTCATATGGTTGTTGGAGGTTCGAAGTTTTTTGGCACATTGTTTTGTCACACTATTTTTTCTCAAAATTGACCCTCAAAATTGGGGTGCGTATTATACATGGGTGCACATTATACACGGGTAAATACAGTAATTGCCAGTCAAAAAAACCATGACTTCCAGTTCCCTCCTTGGTTGGGTATGGATCTTTCAAGTTATGCAACTAAGTGTCCTCTTTTTTCATGTATCAGGCACCATTAGCTCCTCCGAAAGAGTTATTTGAAGATGTCCTGTTACTTCCTAACTCACCAAGACAAAGGGTAAGTCATGAAGGTATTGTAAATGGCTTACAGTCAATGGTTTTTGTGCTCCAAAGGAAAGGGTTTGACTTCTTCTATCTACTGAATTGTAATTCATTGAATATGTTTTTGCAGGAGGAGTGCAAAGCTGCTCAGATATCAGGCAGAAAAGCAGCAGAATATGTCATCAGTAAATACCCTCAGCTGTTTCCCATGAGGAAACCAGTCCCTGTAAGTCCTTGAAGGCTGCCTGGAAATCTTGTAACATAAGGCTGCATTCATTATGTATACTACAGGGGGGGGCAGAGGAATTTTTTTTGACAATGCAAAATTTTCAGATCCCCCAAGGCACAACATATTTTTTACGAATCCCCCTCTTGGTCAAAAGGAAAAAACATGCCCCCCCCCCCATCACCCCGGAGACAATTTTCCAATTTCTATTTATATCAATTTTACATTTTTTCAAAAAATAAAGAACAAGGCTCAATGATAAAAAAATACAAGCGTAAAAATCCAAATAAAAATCCTAGGTGGCTTTACTTTTTTGTGTCGGTAGTGACTTTCTATACCAAGTGATCTGCTGCGCTCCTCGATTGGAGCCTTACTACACATAGGCTGAGTATCATTTATTTTGTATTTGATTGTTTGGTATGTTTTCTGTTGTGCGCGCGAAGCCCGCCGCAATTTTGACAATGAAGCTACAAGACTATTAATCAAAAGTCCAAAGGCGTTTTTGTCTGGCAGACGAAAGCCACTGAAGAGGACCTCGAGGAATTGTAGTAAAATAAGAAGGCCTTTTACGATTTTTTAAGTTTATATAATTCTTTATGCGTGCGAAGCGCGCAGTTTTTTTTCAACATATCAGTTGAAAGAGGGTGAATACACGAGAATAGTAGTGCAAGTGATATTTCTTCAGGAAGGAGGTTCAAACTCGGTGTTCAACAATTGAGCCTTCCTTCATTTACTATCAAACTGCACAACCTTGTCTTAAATATATATAATACCTCAACAAAAATATGCATCCCCCCTTCATGTTATGAAAAAAACTTGACATCCCCCCTTTTCCAGTTCCTAAATTTTGAGATCCCCCAAAAAATCCTCTGCCCCCCCCTGTAGTATACATAATGAATGCAGCCTAAGAAGTGGAAATTCCCTTGTCAGTGTACTGGTTTCACTGCACCTGAATTATAGAGAAACTGGCTCATCTGTGAATTCTGGTGGGAAATGGGGTCAAAAGAAAGCTAAACAAGTGGGAGGTACTTTTTGTTGACGACTTGTTTTTCTTGCTTTTGCACAAGGCGTGGCCTGATCCTAAAGCTGACGTGATATCCACAGACAGTGAGCAGGGACTCAAAGGTAGTCTTCCTTATTTTGGTATTTCCTTTTAGCAATTCTTCAAATCATATCATGGTTATCTACATTGTTGCGGTATGTGTCTTCTTGTGCTGATCCATTTAGTAAATCAATTTCCAGCCCATATAAAAGATCTGAAGCCCATAGAAGCTATGGCAGCTTATAACCACCTGACAGAATTGGGTAAGTCAATGTTTTGAGTATAAATCTAGACAGAAATCTGGAGAAGCTCAATTTGAGTCCCACTCTAGCCACTGGTGATTTGTTTGTACATAACCAACAGGTTTGATAGTCTCTCCGATATTTCTTTATTCTTATTTGTTTTGTTTTTTTTTAAGGAGTCCCGGTTTCACTAGAGACTCAGAATGAGCTACTTGACCTTGTTGGTTTTTTTAACACATCTGTAGAGGTAAGACTTTTTTATTCTACAAGAAAAAATGGACAGAAATAATATTCAAATATACAGCTCACAATAAATGTGTTGTTTTCAAATGGTAGTTGGGACTGAAAGAGCTTCACGATTGTTTCCATAAGGAAACATTTTGGTTTCTGATTTGTACACTGCATTAATTTGTGTTTTCTTTCAAGGTGAAAGACTTAGGTGAAGATGCTGAGGTCTTGGAATCATCATCATCTTCCTCAAGTGATTCTGGCTCTAGTTACTCTGATGAATCATCTGATAATGAGCAAGAGGTAAAGTTCAACATTGTTTGGTTATTAAAATTGATTGACATATTCAGCTGTACATTATATGAACATTTATTTGGAAACTTTAACCATTTGACTTTCTGGAGGAAAGAATAATATTATTTAAATGATAAAAGATGATTAAGGCCTTTTCACTGCATGTACTGAGTGTGTACTCAAATGTTCCAGTAATTTGAATTTTTGTTTTCTTTTGGCAGGTATCTGATACCACTTGGAAGTAAGTATCCAATTACTGTGCTATCCAGTTAAGCTTGGAGAGCCTTTAGTTTTGTCGCATTTGTTTGAGTGTCTGGAAAGTAGTACATTGTCAAGTGGAGTTCGCAATGTTGTCCAGCAAAAGCTTGTGATTTTGAAACTTTGTCTTGACATTCCTTGACAACATTATGAACTCGCCTTGACAACACACCATTTCAAATGCAAAACTATTGAAGCGAACTGTTAAAACTTGTTGACAAAACTATAGGCGCTCAAGCTTAACTGGATAGCACATGTCTCATTATATTTAAATTTCATTTGCTGTAAATCTCATCACCTACAAAAACTGTTGTTTTAAGTGATATAACTGGAACCATTATATTCCCACCCCCCTTTCAGCACAGTTAAAGGTGGGGCCGTGCCCACGTACATGTACGAGGTGCTCCTAGTAATGCAAAGGAAAGAACTTGTACCAAAAATACCTCTCTTTAAATGTTTTCTGACACTGATTTTTTTGTCTTCAAGGATGGATAATCACGCAGAACAGTTGTTTAGCAAGATGGAGACCAAAAATGCACGGACATATGAAGCCATGATATTGTCATTGATTAAGGTAATGCTGTTACAAATATCAATTTCTTTCCTGGAGGGTTCTCTGATACACTGACAAATTATGCACATTGTATTTTAGTGTATACATTATCAATATTGAGAATAACAATGGACCTTCATAAAATAATGGGTGGAAAACAATGAAAATATAACAATGCCATGCATATAACAATATATAAATGCTTTTATTTCTTGCAGCATAATAACTACCATAGAGCTTTTGAGCTATTTGCTGAGATGAGAAAGAAAAATTTGCAAGGTACTTTAGATCAGAAAGTGTCACCCAAGTTGTCCATTCAATAAATGCAATGTACATACTGGAATGTTTAAACTGAAGCAGCTGATTAAATCTTTCTGGTTTTAATTACAGCAAATGTGTACACTTATACAGCACTGTTAAACAAGTGTGTGGATCGCTATGGCAGGGGCAAGCAGCTATGGAAAGCAGTGAATGAGGTACAATATGCCTTGTCCATGTCCCGTGAACTACACTCTACTACATTAGTAGTCATTAATACTCTCCTCCATGAACAATGAATCTACATACACATAGGCAGTGGAAGCAAAAAGTATCGGTGCATAGTACAAATTATTGGGGGGGGGGGGGGCAGTGCCCCATGCCCCCCAGTTCCACTGCTCATGATACAGTAGTTTTACTCTCACTGATATTTTTGACACAGGAAATTATAGACGAAATGAAGAAGGAACCTGCAGTGGAACCAAATCTAGGTAAGAATATAAAGTGGGACAGTATCGAACATATTTTTTTTATTGTAAAAATGTTAAGGTATGGACACTGTGTGGAGTGATTGTACAGGAAAGCCTATACAGAAGTGCCTTGGAGAAGTATTGATTCCTGACGGATTTGTTTCAAGGGGCCTGAGGAACTGACCTTGTGGATTCCATCCTTAGCCTGCATACCCAGCATTCTCATGGCATGTCAGAGCTGAGAAACCTAGAAATAAAAGCATATTTTAACAGTGAATATGCAAAGCATAGCAACAAGTATTGTGGAGGCCTGATGTCAATCGCCCACTCACTCCAGTGTTAGCATGGTTGGCACAAATGGGTTATGATTGGTCAATTTCTTAATGAGATGTATAATATGCATACTTTTTGGTGCCTCACAGGCAGATTCATGGTATCCCACATATTACAGAGAAATTGAACAATCAGAATCCATTTTCAAGATCCTGAGAATCAAACAATTCTTGGCACACTTTTGGAACTGGGCATTCAGTCATTTTTCCTCTTGTAATGAGTGTTGGTGTGTAAGGAGAAAAGACAGCTGAAAATTCAGACTAGATGTGCACAATGACCTGTGGTCTCCTCGCAGCCGCCCGGATCGGAGTCACGCAACGGACTCCGATCCCGGCGGCTGCGAGGAGACTAAATGACCTGAAGCTGTACTTCAGCATATGTCTGCAAGTAAGATTGCTGTTATTCTCTTCCTTTCCCACTAATTCTATCTGTATTTCTTTGTCTTAGCTATTTATAATGAACTGCTGAAGATCTGTGGATTTGCACCAAAAGGAACTGAGAAAGCCATGCTGGTGTTTAGAGATCTTCACCATAAAGGAATAGGTAGGGAAACATCCCCTCTGCAACTTCTCATTGTGTTGATGGGAGTTGCAGAAATTATTGCCATGTGTAACATGACCTTTACCTTGACCTCTTGCCATCTCTTTGTAGAGCCATCAATGGGTAGTTTCAGTTGGCTTTTAAGAGCAGAGTATTACATGAAAAGGACAAGAGCTTTGGGTAAGTTTTATTCAGTATTTAGTCTCGGTATTGTATGTATAATATACCTTTCCTTCCTTATTGGTTAACCCCAATGCATTGCTCAAGTAAAAGGAATCCCTTCTCCCCATTCAATATTCAAAGAAAAAGGCTTGTTTATCTGAGTGGTCAGAGTAATACATGTAGAGAACATGGTGTGCACTGTGTATGCTCTTATTAGCTTACTCTAAACACGAGTTGATTTCTCCACTAGATGATGAGTTTTTCTCTCATGTATCTCATCTCTTGCTCACTCTTCAGCTGTGATTATTCAAGATGCATGACACAAGTTGATTTCTCCACTAGATGATGAGTTTTTTCTCTCATGTATCTCATCTCTTGCTCACTCTTCAGCTGTGATGCATGACTTTCATTTTAGATGCAGGCACAGACCCTTCCTCTGTTGGCCCTCCAAACAACACCTTACTACAAAACATTATCAATCACTTGGAAAAACTTGCTTCATTCCCAGAAATACAGAGCACATCTGATGGTAAGTAGTGTAAAGATATGGATATTTGAGAAGGTCTCTCAACACATGAAGAATGGGTGCACATGAAAGATTCACTGGTGCGCAAAATAAATGTTAATGCCATTGATTAAAATGTTACTTGTATAAGCCTAGTAGTATCAAAGTGGCCCCAAGTTTGCCAAAGATGTTTTGATAAAATACACCATTCTTTATTGCCGGAAAATTATGAACGTAACCTTAAATTTGACAGATGCAGCTTTGTTGGCCATGCATGTGTTTTACAAAAACAAGTTAGGACAACAGTGCATCAGTAAAGGACGTAGATTGTATAACATCATTGTTAATATGTTTTTTTTTTAGTCAAATTCTTCAATACAGCAATTGGGGCGGTAAGTCTAGCGACAAATTTCACATATGCTCTCACAAAACGGTTAATGGTTAATGAGGTTAATGATAACGATGATGATAGAAGTGGTATGATAATGTTGTTGATGATTACGGGTACAGTGATGATGGCAAAGATTAGGTTTCCATTGTTTCTTTCAGGCAATGTTCTGTCGCGATGGGAATGCAGCTCACCGACTTATGGCCCTGGTTAACGCCCACCCCACCAAGTACCTAGGTGCTAAGAGAGGGCAGTTCTAGTAAGTAAACAGGGGCATCGTACAGTTCTACCGTGATTTACTTTACCCTGTGTTCAGCCCCATTAGTTACACTGTCTTACTCATCTTATATAGTGAAATACTGTATTAGCCTGTGTATTACCTGTAATATTGTTTCCGCCAATTCCCTTCTCAGTGCAAGCTACCTAGCGACCTTAGCCCAATCAGATGAGAACCCCATGCTGGTATACAATCTATACAAGGACCTGGTACCATCTGTAAGTCAGGCGCCTGGAAAGAGTGATAAAAAAACCTTAATTGTTAAACAGACAATAGAGAGGATTTCAGATAACTGTCGTGAGTAATGTAATTTGCAACCACTTTGTACTCATTTCCATATGTTTTATTCACTTTGCTATTAGTTTCACTACAGTCATATGAAGTCCGCTCTAGTCTGTAATATTGAACTTCTTCGTGTTTTCGCATAGAAACATATATGAGGGAGTATATGCGTAGTTGGTGCCGCGTGTTCATTTTCTTTCTGTCCTCCGAGATACATTAACTTAGGTTGTCAGGGGTAACCATTATTCAGCCAATCAGAAGGCGTTTTTTATCCCGCCATCAGGCTATCACGCCTTATCAACACTTTCAGCATCCATGAAGGTGATACTTCTTTAGCACGGCATGCATTCAATGGGATACCTTTGAGTCCAATGTATGTTGTGCTTATTCCCGTTGCAGAAACTATTACCCCAGCCTTGGGTTTATACGGAATTACTGCGCATGGCAGATAGAGCCAAGTTACCAAGACTGGTTCCACGTTTCTATGACGGTAAGTTTTTGGTTGCCGAAAAATCTTCTTCCTTCCACTGACTGACAAAAGAAGGTGTTTCTAGAGCAATTTAGAATTCCAGGATGAGCAACCCCCCCCCCCCCCCCCCTACGGAAGAGGTCGTTTTCTTTAGTAACCCCCTCGCAAATTCTTGCTTGCTTGCTCTACCCCCTCGGAAATACCTACGGAAGAGCCTTTTTGGGGTTGCATCCCATCGGAAAAGGACATTTTCCTATACCCCCTCGGAAAAACTCTTCTGTAGAGGGGTGCAGATAAAAAATGGAATGGCCCTAATCTGCATAGCAAACGCAAAGGGGAGGGGGCGAGCGAGCGAGCGAGGGAAGCGTTTCCTTTTCTTTCGAGGGAAATCTTTCCTTTCGAGTGAAGAACGTTAAAAAGCTAAAAAACATAAATATAAATTGTATTTGAATATTAATCTAATTATAAAACTATCAAGTATTTTGCACTCTTCAGAGCTGGAAATGGACTTGTTATCTTAGTCGCCAGCTAGCGACCAAGTGCAAAAAACCGGTCGCCTGAACATTGCTTTTGGTCGCCAGGTGTCATCTAGCTTGAAAAGAGTACCAAAATATTTGGTCGCCTCCTGGCGCCTAAGTTGAAATTTTTAGTCGCCCAGCCCTGATTTGTGGTCGCAATTTCCAGGCCTGCTCTTAGTTGTCGCGATACTTACAGTTTGCTACGTTTTTTCCTTAGACATGAAGCGATACCGCGTCCCAGTGGAACAAAGAGCGTGTAGAGGAATATTCTCTGCTCTGAGTAGAAAAACAGATGCTGGGGTAAGCATCAGACTCATCTGGGTCTTGTCAAACCAAGGGGGAAACGTACCTTTTCAGTTGATTATTCTAAACTTCCTCCGCAGTGAAACGCCCTTCCTTTATCCTGGGACTGGATTTTCCCACCCTCGGGTACCCTAATCTCCCTCGCAGCCCGTGGGAAGCGTTGCGTGACCGACACAAAGAACGGGCTGCGAGGGAGACCACGGGTACCCAGGAAGAACGTGGGGAAGAACGCAACTTTGTGAATTTTGTTTTGTCAAGTGGTCCCGCTTGATGAGATTGACACCTTGCCCCTCTACATTTGCTGTCATTTGTGCTGCTCGTTGTTTGTTTTGTGGTAATCGTTTATTATGATCTGCGGCTGCGTAGGCTAATTATGATCTTTTTCTGTGTGTTTTAGCACTACAAGGAATACGTTGCAATAATGACCGATGTTATGTTCTGGATGAAAAAGTTTGAGATCCCGTAAGTATAGAAGATCCCTCAAGTACAGTCTTTCGCCCAAAGAAGATGGCAGATCCGCGGTCCGAGGAGGGGCATGTTCATGGGTCCGGACGCATTTTTGTTTGTTATATCTGACCTCTCCTTTCCCCTTTCCAGGATAGATGCGTTCATGATTTCTCAACTCGTGCGCCAGTATTCCTCAGGAGGGCAGCTACAACAAGCCTGGTGAGCACTAACAACTGACAAAGTTACGTGTTTAAACCCTTTGTGTCTTCTGATATCAACCTGACATTTCTTTTTTAGGGAAGCATACGAGATGTTTGAGGAGAGAAATCTGGTTCCGACGTAAGTAGTCAAATTCAATTTATTTCACAGCCGCCGTGATGCATCACGTACATTAACTTAGTTCCGTCCCTCTTCTGTCCTCTTTAACCTCTATCTAAATGATCTCTCAGGAATCTTGTTACATGTAAACAGGCCCGTAGCAAGGTCAAAAATATTGGGAGGGGGGGGGGGGCTTACGTCAAAAGGTCTAACAATGTTCACTAGTGAAACGATAACTAACATTTGGCTACTACAACGCTACCAGCTACCGATGTACGTTTGAGTAGACTTTGATACTGAGTTAAGGCGTGAATTTGCCAAACAATTGAGCTATGATCAGCCTTTTTATGCACAGTTCAATGGATAAAACGTCTTTACACCCACTCAAGCCGCTTTTACTCGAATTTGCGCTCAGTTAAAAATTTTCTAGAGAGAAAAAAATGTAGACATAGACATGGTTTATTGGTACCGTGTATATCAAAATACATAAGCATTAGGTTCCAATAAATGTGTAGTTAAAAAACAAAAATAGATAAATTTAGTCCGGCGGGGCGAGCGATGCCATTACTGTTCAGCCTTTAATATGTTTTTTCCTTTCTGACATACTTTCCCATATAAATTCGCGATTTGCTTTTGGGTACTTCCGTTTTGATTTAGTTTTATAATTTTTTGGAATACAGTCGCTGCGGGTAAACCATTGAGGGCGACCTTTGCTTATATATGTATATATTATCACAATTATTGGGGGGGGGGGGGTGGCTCGCGCCCCCCTAGCCGCTCTCCCTGCTACGGGCCTGGTAAAATCTCTCTCCAACACGGTGAGCGGGACTAGTCAAATGCCCCCATTCAACTACCACCCTCTCCTCCTCCCCTCTCGCACATACACGCCTCACTCACCCTCAACCCGCATTACAAGCCCACGCGATACTATTGTCCTATGAAATGGAGGGATTTTCTAAATTGCCTCACAGGTACTCGGCATTAACCGGGCTGCTTCATGTCTGTAAGATTCGTCGTGATGCCAAGAAAGCTGTAGTAAGTGCTGTATTTTATCACGAAGTCTTTCTCGCTTTTCACGTTTATTGTATTTTAGTGCCTTCAAAGGAGGGAGTGTCTCCCCAGACTGTCCTTCCTACTACGCCCTTAATAGAAACTGACTCAGCTTCTTTTTTGCTGTCCATTTTGGTACGCACGTGCCTACTGACGTACAAAAGGTGCAAGTGCTGGAATTTAAAATAAAGAATTCCAAGTCTGGAACTTTTTGAAAGTTGCTTCGAAATGCTTGAATTTTGTATTATTAATTGGCTCTGATAAGTCCTGGCAATGTGTTTGGAAGTCCATGAAATTAACATTTCCAAAAAACTAAGCGCTTGCCGTTCTCGAACCCAGAGCTCCCCGGCTCATCACCTCGCTGAGAATGCGCGCTTGCATACGTTCATTACAGCTGTTTTGAGTATTCTGCGAACTCTCGAGATCGTTTTCCAACCGTCAAACCGCTTTCTGGCTTCCGTCAATCAAACTTTGAAACTCTTTGGAAAACATAGAATTCAGTTATTCGCCATCCTAGTGAAATGTCCCAACACACAGCATCTTTTACTATCCTTTTCTAAACAAATGGCGTAACTTACGGTCGGCTAAGTCTCAAATTAGACCCGATAGTTTGATTGGCGGAAGCCAGAACGCCATTGTAAGTCGAACGCGAGAGTTCGCAGAATACTCAAAACAGCTGTAAGCGAGGTAACGAAAGTACACGAGCATAACCCTAATAAGATTAGATGGCTATGATTTGCCTGAGTTTAGAAAATGATTTACCGTTTCGTGACAGGAAGCGCTCGAGTTGCTGGCAAAGTATGGTTACAACTTGCACATGAGAAAACGAAGTGAAGTGTACGACTATGCCCACGTGACCTTAGCCGAGAGGTAAGATTCCATACAAATGCTCTCTTTCCTTGTCTTTGGGTAAAATAGAGTCCTAAAGTGATGACGTCACAAAAACAAAATTTTCAATTTAGCAATATTTGTTCCTTGATTTCGAAAGGGCATAATGGTTGAAAGCTACACGCCAAAAATGAGGTGAATCGGTTGAAACGCGACCGAGCTATGGCCCGCTGAATACATAATTTTCTTTAACAAATCACTGTATTTTGGGCTCAGTTCATAACTTTATGAACTGAACCAAAAATACAGTGATTTGTTAAAGAAAATTATGTATTCAGCGGGCCATATCTCGTTCGCGTTTCAACCGATTCACCTCATTTTTTTGCATGCAACGCTCTTCGGAGTTGCTCTTTCATTATCCGTGGACGAAAATCTGAAATTCGAAGTTTTTCAAATTGTGACGTCACACTTTAGGACTCTATACGTTTTTCGGCTAGTTTTTCGGCGTGAAAAACAGTGAGTGATCCTTGAAACTTTGCCAATACAATTCCAAGACAATAGTTGCCGCTTCACAATTTCTGGGAACAGAATTGTTGTATATTTTTCGAATCCTTATTTCAGGATGCGAGTTAATGCATTATTCCAAGATTTTGACAAACTTGAGGAGACACGAGAGACTTATAGAAAGCAGAGGCATATGGCGAAGGTAAGAGGTACTATGTGTGCATATACAATAGTCTCCTCCGCAGGCGTTTCGTGGCTGTTTTGCTCGCTCGTTTTCTGTTCTCTGCTTTTTGATTTGGTATTCCTGTGGTGCAATCTCGAAAGTGCTGGACACTGGAGCAAAGAGACGGCTGACGGTTTCTAAGTTCGTCCTCAGTCTCCGCTCTTGCGCGGTTCTTCGACAGCTGTATGAAGCTAGGGCCTATTTTGCAAACGATGTTCTATAATAAAAATATATTATCCATAACACTTGTGCCCTCCCGATCATTTGTTCTTTGTTTTCTAGGAAAAGCAAGTAGGCGCCAACAGAGTATGACCTGAATTGCTCCTTATCATACTTCCTGCCCCTACCATGTCAAGGTCTGGAGAAGAGTATTTCAAAAAGCGAGTGAGCTACATGCGTCCGGGTTTTGTATAAAGCAATCTCTCAAAGAAATCTAAATAAAATTTTTATTTATAATATGCTTGTCTGATTATTACACTTTCGCCTTATTTCCCGCCTAACAATATTGTTTCAGCATGGTCTCTACTGTAACTAAAATTGAGAGGTGTCAGGTGCATGATTACTTTTGGTGACCACACAGATTTCTGTAAGGCGTTTGGTGTCATAACACCAGAATTCATTGTTTGGGGCGTTATGAAATAAAGCATTTAAAAAAAAAAGATTCCACCAGGCACTTTCACAACACAAAACAACGATTTCAGTTGTAGGACCCGGCATGCGGAACATCACCAGGGGCGTAGACAGGATTTGAGAAAGGGGGATCATATCTGTACAAATGTATGGTGCCAAAAGCTCATGATGATGCCCCTTTCCAGCTTATCGATTTTTTTCTTATGTTTACTGTATTTTTCTTCTAAAAAGAGGGGTCACATGCACCCCAGGACCCCCTACCTACGCCCCTGATCACTCCCTTTCAAAAAACTATACTTACTTAACAGTTATTTTACAATTCAATTATAAGCAATTATTGGATGAGGTTTTTGTGATTTCCACAATAAACAATGTCGAGACAAGTGGAATCAGGCGAGGCCGTAAGGCCGAGCCTGATTCCACTTGGCGAGATAATGTTTATTCTGGAAATCACAAAAAACGAATTCAATAATTGTTTTATTATACATTGATTCAGTGAAAATACTTTTTTCTGTCAAGCAATTTCTTTTACACAAGCGCCTTGTTAAATAGGGGAAACATTCAACAGCTGTAGTCCCATGAAACATTGCGCGCGTAGGATCAAGAATCAGCTAGCTGATTCTTCAAGAATCAGCATGCTGATTCTTGGAGACCCTTAAAGTGCGTGATTCCCAAAGTAAAGCGCGCGCTTTTAGCCAATCAGAATCGAGATAGTGAGTACAATGTATAATAATAATTAAAATTACAAGATTATCTGATTTTAATCCATTTACAGGTCAGCACCTTTGCCGCTAATCACATCTCATTCTAAGTAATATGGCTATTTACAAATGTTCGGCTATTTACAAATGTTTGGAGACCTGATATACACCCTTTTCGGTACAAATGAACGATACAGAAAGCCTACAGAAGCGAATATACCACCCGAGAGTCGTTTTTATTTTCATCACTTAGGGCCGCTAACTAAGTGGTCACTTAGCAGCCATCAAGGTTCATTTGATTTGAAAAGGGTGTATATACATATTTTAAAAAGGTTGCTTTATGTCTTTGGCGTTTCATTCCGCTATTTTTGGGTAGAAATTACTAGTTCCGTCTTAAAATAAGCTTTGGACTGTGCTTGTTGCAGTATTACTGCACCGCCAGAAATGGCGTACCCAGAATCCCATGCAGGGAATGAAACACCAATCACCAAACCCCTAAACAGTAACGGAAATACCCTGATATGGAGTATCATGTAACTCTGTAAACAGTTCAGGCTATTTTGCCCGCCAGCGCGGGTCCTCAACGAAAAACCTCCGCCTAAGCACAGTCTTTTTGGCAAGACGCCTGAGAAACCATCGGTTTTTGTTGTTCCCTCTTCTGTAGCCTGCGAAACGGCTCTCCAGTGGGTTTTTTCGTTTTCGTTTTTTTCCCGCGCGTCCAAAACAATCAAATATCCGAAGAAAAAAAAACACTGCAGAGCCGGCTCGCAAGCTACCTCTTCTGTTGCTGTAGGATTCCAGACCCGTCCGAATAACAAAATGACTCTTTACCAACATCAAGTCCATGTAATCTGAGGCATATCTATCATCCAGTAAGGTCTGGCCGTCCTATAATTGTTCCCTTTAGTACTCCATGGAAAAGAGCCCTTCGTATCATTCCTAGGCATGCTTGATTCCCTTTACTCCATGTCCATGGAAAAGAGCCCTTCGTAGACATGCTTGATTCCCTCCATGGAAGAGCCCTTCGTATCATTCGTAGTCATGCTTGATTCCCTTTACTCCATGGAAAAGAGCCCTTCGTATCATTTGTGAACATGCTTGATTCCCTTACTCCATGGAAAAGAGCCCTTCGTAGACAACAGCTTGAGCAGACTCGCACTGCTGTATCTTACGGAGGGATTGTCTTAGCCGTGTTGTTAGAGATTTGTTCTTTTCTGGGTAGGATTTGCTCTTTAGCATTTTATCTACCAGGTAATGCAGCCACAGTACGTTGGAGAATGGGTTGAATGATTCCCAATCGTCCCTGAAGAGGAATGGAAAATTAATTGATGAGATTTCCAGGTAACACCCTCGCCTCACATCTACCAAACCACAGCCACAGGACGCCCGCCAGGGACAAAGCTGATGTATGAAGAGAAAACGAGATCGGATGTAAAGTCTTCTTTCTTTGTCTTGTTGTTACGTCACAGGAACCATTGTTCTGAAGAGCTTCTCCCCCAAAATGCATCGCGCATAGTTGAACGAAAAAAGAACGGCCAATCAAAAATCAATAAAATATTAACGGCGCGCGCAAAACACATTTTTCTTTCGCTACTGTTTCCTTGGATAATGGATCTTTTTGATGAAATGTGGTTGATTTCTGCCTTGAGTGGCACTTTTTAAAAGTGAAACGTCAACTAGCTCAGCCAATGAATTACCCACAAGTGCCGTAAAAAGCCTAAATAAATATACAGAGACCGACACTCTCCAGACTTGCAGCCCGTAAGCTGAATTACAGTGAATCTCACGGCGCCAATGGCAGCGGTCGTAAGCAGTTACTGAGGATAGTGGTTACTCCCTCGTCCATAATAACCTAACATCCTTTGCGGTCAGATGGGTCAAGTTTTCATATGGAAACTCTACCGTCTTGGTTGAGTTTTCATTTTGGTTGAAATGTTCATTTTCATCCGTCATAAAATAAGTCCATAATGAAACAGCGTTGTATAGATAACTTGCTTAGACATTCAAGACAACGTTTTAGGTATATTTTGCAACTAGATTTAATTCAAAACAAACAAAAGTGCGCTAAGAATGCCGGTTGATTATGGGGCGTTAACGTCATTCTCTTTCAGTTTATAGTGCATGTTAGAGACTGTTTTACGTCCTTACTGTGCGACTACGTCAACCGGGCCATCCCGTAAAAAGTTTGTCATTTAGAGATTCAAACCATTTTAAGCAAATTTGATACCTGCAATACATCTGACGATGAATAATTAAGTGTTTTGAAGTTATTTCTGCCCATAATTTCCACAATTGTTACGAGAAAAGCGATATTTCGGTGTCTCAGATCTCAAGAAAGTCGAGATCCTTTGTTCTGTACTCGCTTTCTGATTGGCTAACTTCTTACAAAATGGCCCGGTTGACGTAGTCGCACAGTAAACGAGAAGACGTGAAGGTCTAAGGGGTGGACCATTAGAAATTGGGGGAGGGGGGGTGGCAATTTTTTTGCGCGTGAATTTTTTTTTCGGGGATCAGGTTGTGCAAGAATTTTTTTTCGGAATTTATATCATGTTTTTTACTAGCTTGGATCTCTGCAAGATTTTTTTTTGAAAGGATTGGCCTTGCTCGAATTTTTTTTTTTGGGAATTGCCACCCCCCCTCCCCCAATTTCTAATGGTCCACCCCTAACCATTTGCAGATGTTAGAGTAAAGGCACCACCTTCTCCTCAGTTTTTTTAGAAAAAGAGGTTCGGTCCCGCCTCTCCCGCACAGCAGACCGGCGCTCTATCACTGCGCTAACAGGTCGGCGGTTCTAACTCTTACCGGTTGTGCTTTCTCATCTTTCTGTAGACGTCAAACTGGTAGTCCCCACGCCCTGTGAACATAGACTCGTCATCTGACAGGTCGCAAAACACTGTAACCCCGTCTGTGGATAACACATTACACATCAGTTGCCTTTATCTTTAGGAGATCACGAGGAATAGCTTCTATAGTCGTAAGACATCCCCGGCCATTAGAAAACAAATGATTCGAGTGCGGAGGAGGCTCAGTTTTCTTTCCAGCTATTTACAATATCGTCATGACACGAGAAATGTAAATGTTGTAACAGGACACTATCCTAACAAAAAAAATGCAACACTTGTCGGAGACAAAATTATTTTCGTAACATGTAAGCATAACAAGACATTCGTCATAACTCGAGACCGCCACGGGAAAAATACATAGTGGTTTCCTGTCGCGGTGGCAATGTATCAAACGATCATTATGTTGCCAAATCAACGCTGGCAGTGTTTTAGAGCGATAATAAACAAATAATCGGACAAGTTCGACTGGATTCAAAATGTCAAAGCTCTTTTGTTCTTGTCACGAGAATTGTTTTGAATCTCTCAAAAGTAAGACCTCTTATTGCTCGACCAAACTCGATTGCATATAAACTATACTATATAAACTATATATACTGAAATGTTCGGCGAAAGAGTGAACCTGTTACGGCCGAGCAGACTCACATGGGATCCTCCCTCGCAGTAGATGTGATCATGTGTGATAGATGTCTTTGTCCTCTGCCTCTGAGCTTTTCTGAGCTTTTTTCGGGCCGGATGGTTTTTGGGAGGTTTCATGGGAGTTATGTGGAGCTTGCGAAGCATTGGAGCTTCCCTTTGCGCGCAACACTTTTGTGTTTTATCGCTTTTTTAACTTACAGGGCCCGACATATTCTGACCTTATGGTCGCCAATGGCGACTAAATTTGGGGGCTTGGCGACCACAATTTTAGACCTAGTCGCCACATGACACCCCATTTTTCTGAGTTCAGCTGAGATCCACGCTTATATGGCGACTAAATATTGCTTTCTGCGAAAATGTTTCAATTTTATTTGCCATTTCTTTTTCTTTTTTCACAGTAACGGTTATGCATAAAACGTCTAAGTAGAATAAGAAAAAGGAAGATGGCGAGAGCGCCTCAAGAAACCACCGGGCTTGTGCGAGGAGGCGCCCTTACCTTTAATAAGAAGACAATAGGAAAAAAGAATAAAAACAAATGCGAGACGAGACAGACGAACACAGATTACTAAAGTATATCATTTAAATCTAGTAAGTTCTTTCTTAAAGCTAGAGACATGAATAGAAACAAAAGGAACTTGACGTTTACGCGGAGCTCGGGCGTTAGGAATAGTCCATGAACCGTTGCCAATGCAACTGACTTGGACAATAGATTTTCCCCATTGAAAGCATCTTTGCGCATTGATTTGTCATGGAGCTTATCATAACACGTGACTTCAAATTCCTTCACGTGACGTCAAGTTCCTTTGCCTTCACGTGTATATTTTAGGTCGATCGCGATTTTCACGTGTCGGAGATTCTTTTTTCCTCTAAAAGATACAACCCAGAAAAGGTAGGACTAATCCACAGGACACACTCTTTCAGGTACCAACGCTGCCATTTTTACAGAAAGCATTTGACACAGAAACATTTTTCGTGATTTCAAGAGTATATCACCTTGAAGAAAATAAAAGCTCATGGAATTTGGCGCAGTTACTCGTGAAGATACCCAAAGCAGAGTGATTCAGGGCTCGGAGTTGCTGTTCACAGGCTCGCAGGACATAAAGAGACCCTTATATGAAGGGAGCAAAGATGGTACATTAGCAAGAACGGGGACGTCTGCCAGACGATCTTCATGTAGTTCTTACGGCTCAAACAAAAGCGACGAGGGCCGAAAAACTAACTACGATGTCTTTGATGCTATGACAATTCTCATTGAATACTTTCCATATAACGACAAGATGACTTTGAAGGATGAAGATGGAAGAGGAATGGGAGAAAAAATACAAGAAAAACTGCGCGTGAAAATATGCAAACTTGAGAGTCGAGAGAAGAACATTGTTGAGTGGTTCCAGCAGGAATATGGCATTTAAAATCAAAATCATGGGAAATACATCGGGGCTAGAATGGGAAAACCATGTAGAATAAAACGGTGTACAAATGTAGATATAAGGATGTAAAAATGCACACAATCTACAGCACACGGAAAACATATTTTGATCCAAATCATCTGCAAGACCAGATTAATCAAATTTATTTCAATGTAAAACTTGTTTTGATGTTTCCTAAACCAACTCTTTAGAATGTAAATAGTGACAAAAAAAGCAGAAATAAATAAAATTATTTTTATACGAGAATTTCGTGTTTTGGTCCTTTTTATCGGTTCTAACAAAGTCTTTCGCAACATTTATTAGAGTATTTTCTTCGACAAATCTAAAACAAGTCACTCGGTCTGTAGGTGGTGAGTTTTTTTGTGTTTGTGTGTGTGTGTTTTTTATGAATATCGTAACAAACTATGAGAGAATGAAGTTATCAGTGTCTCCCCCGTCACGAAAATAATGGAAATCTCTGTAGGACTATCACTTTGTTTTTCTTTCTTACATCCCAAGCGATTTTCCTTCTTTTTTGTGTTTTTTCTTCTCAAGTGCACGCGGCATGTGAGTCACGTTTGTTGGCCCCTTTCCAACTTTCAAAAAGTACTTTCTTTATCCCACACGTTGTCCTTAAAAATTGAACTGGAAAACGTCACTTTACACATACGAGAACTTTACGTCTGGCTCTTCATTTTAGGCCAAGCCAGTTCAACATTTCATTCAACATTTTGTGATTATTCATTCACAACAAGTTTTCATGTACAAGCTTTCAGAACACAACGAAATTTGGTAAATATTTTAAATGCATTCAGTTATATTGTTGTTCAATTCAATGCACGTTTATCGTTTCCTAAATCACTGAAAATGTAACTTCTTGAATCAAGTTGAACACCGAATCGTGTTTAACATTCCTGAAAAAGATAACAAAAAAACAAGGTTCCCGCCGTGTGTTAGTCGTGTGTTAGCACTGTATGCATTGCTACGCGACCTGAAAATTCAATGTTGCGACGGGCGATTGGCAATTTTTAGCTGTCAATCAAACCAAAACGCTGAATTCGGCCTCTTCAGTGGGTCGAATTTCATTGCCAAATCAACCAATATGGTTTTAACCTATCCTTTGGCTTCTTTGCCTCGAATGTTTAACTTTCTGGTTCAAGAAAATTAACATTACAGTTTCCTTGCGTAAAATCACCAATCGCGATGAATTTTGACAGTGAATTTTGAGGTCGCGTAGCAATCAATGCAT
Source organism: Scolanthus callimorphus (assembly GCA_033964015.1). NCBI lineage: Eukaryota > Metazoa > Cnidaria > Anthozoa > Actiniaria > Edwardsiidae > Scolanthus > Scolanthus callimorphus. Next base: position 1,964,802 of record CM066916.1, read on the forward strand.
ACGGTGGTAAATGATTCAAATGTTCACAAGTGATATATCGTTTAGCTCTCGCTTTCAACTGATTTGAAAACTGCTGAGTATTTACTGAGCAAAAAGGTGAACTGGTAAGCCTTAGATTCTCTTCGCGAGATAAGTAACGAATTTATTAGTTGGTCTCAGCGTAATACTATACTACCTCAAACACGCCCGTGTTATTGCTACTGGTGTTTTTCACGATGCAAACCACACGCAGGTTTACTTTGGCTTCGTACGTGCTGGCAAAACTTCGGCAAGTAAATAGGAGACTTGATTACAAAAAACAGTCAGGATGTTGTTAACTTGTTTGTACTTTTGAATGAGTCTTTTACATTTCAATAAATGAAAAAAAAAAAAAACAGCAAAGTCTAAAAGAAAAGGTTAAGTATTTTTGCGATCCACCCAACAGTGCGGATTAGAATTATTTTGCTGTGAACGACCAATTAGAGACTGGAACCCAGCCTAGACATTTTCGAGAGTTTCGGGAGACATTATATTAGTTTTTCACGGTTCCCACCACGTTTTCAGGATTTTAAGGACCCCCCCCCCTGGGAACCCTGTTTTTAGATCTCACCTGCGAAATTTGCTGGGGATACAAAAACAAATTTGAAAGACCACAACTTTTCCGCTTGTTATTTTGAAGTTTATTGGCTGTTTACACAAAGCTAGTAGTAGTGTAGACTGATATTATATCCAAGAAACTCATAACTCGACATTGTGCCGGAAAAAGTATAAATGAAAAAGCTATTGTGGATGCTACTCAACAAGTATCCAAGGAGGAAGTCGTGGTAATAAAACGTAGTTTGTAACAGCAGGAGATGGATTGTCCTTATCACATTGCCGAAAATCGCACCCTTTTACAACATCAACGCCTTTTCTCGCAAAAAATTACTCCACGTACGCGGCGCCCACAAGCTAGTAGAGACTGGGAGCGTAATCCCCCCTCCCCCTTCCCCAAGAAATAAACTTTTAAGGAATGAAGATGGCTGGTAATGTATCAAAGTTTGATGAGTATACTTATACTCGTAGTCAGCAAATTATTTGTACGGGCTCCCTGTGTCACGCATGCGCGCGCCAAAAATGGCGGGAAATTTTAAGTCGAGAAAACCAGCCAATCAGAAACTTTTCCCGCACAGACACATCTCAGTTTGAAAGTTTGGATATGCAATCCATATGCATCCCTACCTTTTCTTAACCTTGACAGTGTAAAGTCGATTAAGCTGACATGCACGCCATAGTTGTCAATCACAAATCTCTCGCCTGCAATCCAGTACGTCAGCTCGTGATGGGGGTTTCCCCTTGCTATAAGGACATTCCCCCAGTGTAAATCTCGGTGCTCAAACTCATGTGCTGACTCGGCGACCGCCAGGGAAAGGGCTGTTTGTTGTAGCACGCTGAACGCTTCTGTCATGGATTGGAATTCAAAGTGCTCCAGATCGCTACCTCCATTTGCGAACTCGAACACTATAAAGTGCTGGTCTAGCGGAAAGATATCTGTGAGATGGGAAAAGAGGGAAATTTAATTTGATTGGGGCTTTGATGTGCTTTCATTTTACATTAACTTTTAGGACTTAAACAAAATTATTGAATGATACTATCTTATTGTTAACTTAACTTATATGTCCGCATTAAACGATTTTTTTTTCTCAACCCGACCATCTTTAGCATAAACCCAAAGGCTGTTAAACGTTTCCGATCTAGCATAAAGTTTCGAGAGCTCCTAAAAAGTCAACTAGACCAAAATATTATGGCCAAGAAGAAATCCTACCCTTCATACCTGGGCGGTCATTTTCAGAGCGATGTTCTCTGTCCCACTTGTCCCACTCTCTGAGCAGAGCATCAGGGTACTTGTCCTGTATTAAACTGACACTGTAAGATGACAATTGCATGAGTACTATATTACAAGTCCCGATAAAAAACCTATTGAACAACATGCACAAATTATTCTTAGATTTTCTGTTGGTGTCTCTTATACCCTGCGAGCAGAGCTTTCTCCTGTGAGTCTTTTATCATGTCGTAGTCATTCGCTCGGCTACGCGAAACACACAGAGGCAAGAATGACTACGACATGATAAAAGATTTACGGGAGAAAGCTCTGCTCGCAGGATAGGTGTCTCTCTTCTGTTGCAGTTACTTCACATTTTATAGTTCATTTGGATATACCATCCATTATTATACATTGAGCTCACTATCGCAAATCTGACTGGCCGAGAGCAAACAATCAATTCTCTATGTCGCGTGAACTTGACATGCTAAATGCAATATCTGCAGCGGATATTGCATTTAGCATTTAGCCTTCGGCTTCGGCAGATAACACAGGCCTAGGTTTTGCTAAAAAACTACCTGACTTGTCTGAATCACAACAACACTGAGTTGCTTACCCATAGACTTCCACAAAATTTGAAGTTGAATTCTCCACAAATTCTTCCTGAAAAAAAATACAGTGCTTTTAATATCTACTAAATACTTTTTTAACTTAAAATACTTTATTCTTTCCGGCAATTTGTGGCATCTGCAAATGTTTAAAAAAAGTCTCAAGACGTTTGACTGGTTTGTATGGTTTGTCTGCTTTTTTGTGGCTGTAGTTTCAGGATGCTATTTTGGTGATCCAAAGCCAAAAATCAAGCATCAAATATAATGAGGGGAGGGGGTACATAGGATATCGGGCTAACCTCTGATTCTTTGTTGAGAGCACTCAGTTCCTGAAATACGAACAATCATATAATGCATGTTAGTCAAATGTCTGCTGTGTTCAGATTGGTAAAGCTACTAGATTAGTAGGCTATCAAAAGTGTCGGATTTGGAAGCCAGAAAATGTCAAATGACCAGACCAGAAAATGTTTTTGGCTATACAAATAAACTACTAGTGTGATTTGACTAAAACAATTATTCCTCTTGCCCTCATGGCAAGAGTCAATAGCCCATGAGGGTGAATCAAAGGCCATTCGGGCTTGAGGACTAATTGTTGAATATACCACAACATGAAAGGCCATACCGCTGGAATCCTTGGAAACTTTGGTATTTTACATGAATGTTTCCTTTAATTGCAGGTCCTTATAGAGCAGATTTCATATGACTGTAGTGAAACCATTGAATCACAAGTGATTACACCAATTTTGAATAAAACCTATAGGAGTGATTACTAATTACTAATTACTAATTTTTCTGCCAAGTAGAAATTAAAATGGTTTGATCCTTCTGCTCCTTGATCCTTTCTGCTCATCCACATCCAGGGCATTTTGGCAAGCAATGGAAAGGAGGGGCAACTCTGCTGCATCGTTCTCTACCCTCCCACCTCCCTCTTATGTGCTTCCTTTCCACTGTTCGCTGTATACACATAATTACTCTGAGAAATCTGTAAGACTGGCCCGCCTCAATTAGTTTGTACTACCTGCGGGTCAGTCCGTTTATTTATTTTATACTATAGAGATATTGAAATAAATGAATGAATGCATGGTGATTCTTACTGCGAGATGACAATTTCTGGCATAATCTCTTCATAGGACTTCTGAGGTTCATCATTAACTGGAAAGTTGCCATCAACAGGGATAATCTGAAACAGCAAACAACTCCCTTTAGTGCATGCGCAAGGGTCCAGACACTTCCCTGTCACAAAATACTACTGTTCAAGGGGCTTGATTGTATCTATAAATTTGTATCACCTAATTGTATAAGGTTTTAAATCCACAAAAACCATAGATTCAAAACTAAGACAAAACCAGAAAAGGGAGGGGCACCATTAGATGTACTCTTTAACCTCGTAGGCATTTACTTGGGGAAAATTATTATAATTTGACTGTATTTAAGCAATAAAAGTACTTTCCGCGTGCTCTCTGGTTTCTTACAAACACGAGGGGGATGTTGGGAGAGCTGATGAAAACTTGAAAGACACGAGCCGCAGGCGAGTGTTTTCAAGTTTTATCAGTTCGACCAACATTCCCCGAGTGTTTGTAAGAAACCAGAGAGCACGCAGAAAGTATTTTATTGCTTTTAGAAAATAACATACACACGCGTGACAGCGTTGCGTGACAATCGTGTTTCTCAGGTCTCTTACAAACACGCTTTTTAACCAATCAGAATGCGCACATTCACAATACAACATAGGTGTTATTTTCTAAAATGAATTAAAAAATAAAGAGATGAGAACAGTTGACATACCTTGATGGCTACAGACTGTCGGTAGGCATTCACTGCCTTAAATACCTCTCCATAAACACCTTCTCCTATTTTGCGACACTTGTTTAGGTGACTACAAAAGACAATACTATAATTAATTTAAGGAAAAATTTAAGCATGGCATATGTCTTATTGTACCTTGGTTTGAGATACTCCTTAAAGGTGATGGTATTGTCTTGTTCACACTGCAGTAAAATCTTCTGATAGGGGCACAAATTTTGCATACATATCCCTTGGTTTTCGTCATCAGAGGTTTGCTGTATTCCAGCTGACGCAGGTGTAAGGGCTTCCTGACAAGTTTAAGGTAAAAAATCATAAACGGATTAAGCATTAGTATTAATTTAAGTATTAGTAGCATGTACTTACTAGAAAAGACAAGTGCTGCATTTGCTTCCTTGCTGGTGTTTTGGATTGAGGTTTGCAATCCTTGGTTCATTATCTGTGTCACTCTCACTTAATGATGCACAAGAAAACTGCTTCAAATTCTCCTCTGAGTTTGGAGTGAGTGTCAAGCATTCTAAGGACACTACACAGTCCATCACAGATCTTGCATAACTGCCTGTGCTGCCACAAGAGCTTCTTCTGTTGGCCTGGGGTTTGGTATTGGATTTTTCAAGGTTGTCTGATTGATCATTTGACTCATTCTGCTTGTCTCCAATATCCGGTGACAATGCAGTTGTTCTTGTAGAAGATGAAATACTGGCTCTGATGTCGGAATTACTTAGACATGAATTAAGTTCAACAGACAGTCTAGGCAAGCATGACATCAGAGGGTGTGATGAGCTACTATAACCTGATGTTTCTGTACTCTTTTGGCCACTTGCAGCATTTGCAGAAATGTCATTCGATGTACTTCTTAATGAATATAAATCATAACTCTCACAATCTGCAAACAGTTTTGATCTTTCCTCCAAGGAGACTAAGCTGCTATCTGAATGAGATCTAAGACTCAGATTAGCAGAGCTGCCCTCACTCAATTTCCTTGCTGCTTCGTATTGTAAAGGTGTGAGCTTTAGACTCTCTACTACAACTTTACAGTCAGAAAAAGAGTCTGATTTCTTTGGAAGTTGGGCAGCAGTGGCTTTTCTTCTGCCCCGACTTGTAACAAAGTGGGTGTTTCTTGAATTCGCTCTAATAACTGGAGTAGAAGTTGCATGCACAAGACCATTTTTAGAGGAGTTAGAGATGTCATTCAACTTGAGCTGAGGATAAAACAACACTGGTGAAACATTGCAGCTGTGTTGAGAGCTATTGCTGTCCTTAGATAAGGAATCAAATGTCCTTTTCTTGAAACTAATACAGCTTCTACCAGTATTTGAGTCCTTTGACAAAGAAAGCAAAGAGTTCCTCATACTTATGTCCATAAAAACATCATTTACAGGAGACTCTGGTACAATGTTTGACAATTTGCCACTGTTTGAACTGACTGAACTTTTCTTAGTCCTCTTTAATATGCACTTATCAGAAGACTCATCTGACGAGAATGTGGTATACTTTGATGCACTCCAGATGTCTGGTGACATGAGGGACTCATCTACTAAACATGAATCTTGCCTGGAGTTGCTAACGCCATCATTTAATCTAGGAATCCCAATTTCACTATCAGAGGAAATATCTATTACATCTGTTTCTGTTTCTCCTAGTGGTGTAGAATGACTTGTAGACTTCAGTGACCTCCTTTTTGAGTATGTTGGTGGAGTATCTAAATCAATGTTCTCCTTTCCTCTGCCCTCAGTTGAAGGGAGGCGTTTGGGGACAGCATTCCAGTAAGTTCGACCTCTCTCGGATTGATTTATGGTTGCTAGTGGATTTTTCCTGGTAAACAAAGGTAATTTTTACATATCAATCTATGTTCCATCTATGTCATGTGTGATAAAGAGTAAAATAAAATAAAGCAAATCTGACACCATTTGCATATGATCGTGTAAAACCAGCCAAACCGTTCAAGTCCCGGAGGGGGACTCTACAGTTAAAATGCTAGGGGTGACCGTCGGGAAACTCGAATTTTGACCCTAAAAAATACCTGGTCGGAAAAAATTAACACCCCAAAAATACCCCTTAATCTGAAAATACCCTAAAAAAAATACCAACAATTTTATTCTGGCCGTTTATTTGATATACATCAAATGTAGTTTCAAATACACTATCATTCTTTCAAATATTTTGGACCATTACCATACTGTTTTTTATTTTCGAACCCCTAAAAAATACCAGATCGCCGATTTCGGGATTTCAACCCCTAATAAAAAATACGATGGTCACCCCTAGCATTCGAATATAGGTCCAAGTACGTCCGCGATCCTGGACGAGGTTGTGATATATATTTGTGAGCAGAGGCCACTTCAAAACACAGAAAACAAGATAGAAGTGGCCTCTTCAGGCAATTATAACTTTTACTAACCAGGCTTTGGAGGCGAAAGTCGTTGGTTTTTTGCTAATAGTTTTCCGGTCTTTCTTCGATAGGGGAGAATCAAACGTATCTTCAGGAGATACCCACGGATCTGTTTTGATTGTTCTGTACTTGTGCCGACCGTAAGTTTTAATAAGACCTCCTTTTCGTGGCATTTTGATAGCAAAAACACGAGCGATCAAAAATTGGCGGCCATCTTCTTCGTCTAGCGTTCGAATTTGCCGCTTCCCAAATATGGGCATAAAGCCCAGACCCCAACAATGCAAAGCGGTCCACAGCCAACCCACTCTCTCTGATTGATTCTGATAACACTTCTGCGCGACAGAGCGGAAATGACCAAAAATGAAATGTCTAACTTCGCCATATTTTAATATATAAGCTCAAGATTCCGTATACAAAGAGTTTCTATGACCAAAAGCTTAATTCCAAATTTTTAAGAAATTTGAAGAATATGAATTTTAGATATGACTGAACAAAGTTTGCATAATTCCTGATCAAAGTACTAATTCTCCCATAAAATGGTACAGAAACCAACGTTTAAGGCCTAATATCTCAAAGACGGATCCATTAGAAAAAAGTCATTTTTGATATTTTGTTTTTAATCAGGCAAGGAGTCTGTATGCAAAAAATCAAGCTTATCTGAGTTAACCTGACCTTATTATTTGAAATTTAGTGATCTAAGCAGGTCATTTCCGCTCTGTCCTTCTGCGCCGCGTTCCTTGTATACGCTTTTGTAAATAAAAAAATTACCAGCGGCCCGTTTCTCGAATATAGACTCCCAGTTTAGTGGACAGTGGTCAAATCACAGCCCCAGTGACCCCAATCCCGTTTTCCCAGCCTAAAATAAGGCCAATCCCAGCTCCCATTTTACCCCTTCTGGCTGTAGACACTAAATATAAACGAAAAATGAAGTTCTAGACTATTTAAATCAAAAGGGAAGAAAATAAAACAAAATGAAACTTGGGCCCGCGAGTTCTCGGGTTTTTAATTCGAGAAACGGGCTCCAGGTATCGACCCTGGGGAATGCCGCAAGTGGACCGGACAGGTGTGCTAATTAGTAGAGCCATAGTATTTTATTCTCCCGTAGTGGACTACTTGTGCATGCAACTAAGTCAACAAAAGACACACTTCAACAGGAACAAGTTTATTATTATTGGATATGATAATCGAGAATTACATAGGGCGCGGACAAAAGGTTGATATGGAAGAATATAATTGTTATAAAATTGCAAAACTTAACTGCCATTTTGGAAAAAGGTCTATTGGATTTTTCACATCTCGAAAGCCATTTATTCTGGAGGTTTGTGATATCGAGGCTTTGTAACCATTGCCTTTTATCACTAAATCGAGCTTAGAATCTTTTCACTCTGCGAAAGCCGACACCAATTTAATAGCGCTCGCCGAAAGAGACTCGCAAAGAAGAGAAGGTCTATTTTGGCGCGCGCTATGTCGTAACGGCTTTCGTAGGTTATGTTCTCTCTGGATACCACAGGGATACCATAATTCTCTCTCGAGGACGGTTGTTCCAAATCGCACTCGGATTTGTACTCATGTATACCACACCACAAAAATACAGCCAATTAGAACACAGGGAAACCGGTTGTACATTATACTAGGATAACAAATTGTTTTGTATGAAAAACCGGCGAATATTTCACTTTATAGTAGAAATTTATAGTATTTTGTAGCACCTTTGATTGATGTATTTGTGTTGCGTGGTGGACTGAGAATCACCGGATTTCTAACAAGAAACTACATAGTTTGATAAGTTTGATAATAGACGCGATCTCAGATGCATGACGGGTAATCGGGACAAGATTGCAGAATCAGAATCGTAGAAGAAATGTAGGCTGTGTTGTAATGCGCAGTTGAAAATTTCTTAGACTTTCTCCAATCCGGACATGCAGGGCGGATCTAGGGGGTGGGTTGTGGGGTTGCACCCCCCCCCCCCCCCCCCCATTTGAGAGTGATAGATTAGTATTCAGTTTGAACTCAGTACGGGTCATAACCAGTCCAACTTAGTGCTGCACCCCCCCCCCCCCCCCCCCCTTGAAAAAATCCTGGATCCGCCACTGACATGCCTTACAAGTTACAAGAAACCTGTCAAATCGGTTTCTAGCCAATTATAGCTGCTTTTGTGAGTTTTATTTCAAATAAACAAATATATTTTCATTTAAGTTTTGTTGAAAAGGTTTTTAGTCTTGCCCTTATTAACCATGATGCAACTGTGAGCGCGAACTCGAATCTGCTACAACCAAGGGCGGATTCAGGGCTGGGCAAAGGGGGGTTGAAGCCCATCCTCTCAAATTTTGGCTAGATCCGCCCTTGTCAACTACACCCACATTTACAAGCGTGCAGCGCGCGCTATTTTCAAACTAAATTAAGTGCGCTCTGCATTCACTGGAATAATTTGACTATCAGTTTGGCTATTATCTACTAACAACTAGAATATGTTTGATTTAACCCTCTTTATACAATCTAGCCTATAGATACTATATACCATACCATGAAAAATACAGCCAAAACAACCTGTCAACGACTAATGTTTTGAGCTTTTCTTCGAAGAAATGGAAAGCTAACTTCGTAATCTTCAATTATTCTTAGGTTAGCAAATTTGCCGCGTGCTTCCTTTCTGTGTTTCACGCACGCGCGCTAAAAATGGCGGGGAATTTAGACGGGAATTGAACAAATGTAGCCAACTCAGCAACGTTCTTCGCGGGGCGCATCACACTTTCTGCTAGCATTGACTTCAGCTCCTTTGTATTTTCTATGACATGGTATACAGTAGTTATACAATGCTTTCGAGTGGTACACAATCAAAAAGGCTCAGCGCTGTTCACGCTGACGTCATCCATTGTTCTTCATGTGGCAACCAGAGATCGATTGGTTCACAGAACAAAGGGCGCTATTCGATCTACGGTTGGCACATTAGCATTACAGTGGCAGTGTTGATAAACATGAATGACAAATGTGGGATATTCCATGGTACACCACCCGAAAGCATTCAGTACTAGTATATATTTTGTATATAAATTGTCTTGTATAGCGACATACTTCTCTTCTCTAACATGAGAAAATTATTAGCAATTTTAATTAAAATGAATTCTGCTGAGTATGATGTGGAGAATTATTCAGATCGAAGGGGAGTTATCCATCGAGGCCGAAGGCCGAGGTGGATAACACCCCGAGATCTGAATAATTATCCACATTATACGAAAGCTGAAATCATTAATTGCTTTATTATTAATTAAACTTTTAATTATTTTATTATTCATTCAAAATGAATCTCCCCGCTTTACGTTTTTAACAGAGCAGGCAGTTTTTCCAGCCTGCCTACAAGTGCGCGACGTCACGCGTGCAATAATTTTTCAACTTATCTGATCTTTGACGTCATCGATGGGATAAGTCATTGCCTTTGAAAACATCAAGAATTCGCCGGGAGCGCTCAACCAATCAGAAACGGGAGAAGATGTTGAATGAATAATAACAAATGATATGCACTCTTTTGCAGTGACATAATCTGCTTTGAAAATGTAGATTATTAAGCGTGAATAAATATTTGGCGGCGTTCTATTTATATATTACAGAATAAGAATCAGAATTATATTTTGAATTGTGAAACGAATACTATAAAAATATGAATACAAATATACATAGAGGTTCCCCCTCTTTAACCTCCTTAGTACTACCACCACGGGCATAAAAGCCCGGGGGGGGGGGGAGACTCCCATATTTTTCGGGCGGGGGTGCTCGTCGGGAACTTTCGATTTTACCCCTAAAAGGTACTAAACATGGCGTCGCTTAGCTGATTTCGGATCCCTAAAAGGTACCAACAAAACGTATTTTCCCTAGTGATTTTCTCTCCTATTTTTTACGAGGGAAAATACGTCTGAAATTCAGGCTACCAACAAGTGTGATTTGCTTGATTTGCTAAACGGACCTCTAAGAAGTACCTATCTGGAAAAAATTACACGCTTTCGAATTTTACCCCCTAAAAGGTACAGAGGCCTGATTTTAAACCCTAAAAGGTACGACGAGCGTAATTGGTTCTCAGTCTATACTCTTTTGCTGGCTGGCAAAATCTGAGTCTCTGCATGGAGATTTTTTCTATCAGTAAAATTTTGGACAAGCATTTTCTGTTTGTTTCTTTTTGCGGATAGTTAATTAATATTTACATTACTTTATTTGCTGTGGCTGGGAAACACTAGTCCACATCTGCTTGTGGCAAAAATTTGGACTCTTACTGTCCAAAAAAGAACAGATCAAATTTCAAAAGATTTTAGTCAGCTCATGGAGTTATTAATAACTCCATGGTCAGTCGAGTAAGCTATTGTAGATGAAAATGTATCAAAGCAAAACTTGCACTGGTTTCTTGTCATAATGAACAATTCCAGGAAATATCTCTATCACATGGTCCCACTCGGGATTTGATGATTCAGATCAAGAGTGGAATCCACTCTTGTTCAGATAAAATAAGGAGGATCTCCTTGCATGGGGGTTCATGGTGTCTAAAGCCAGGTTTACACGGAGTTGACGCGATTGCCGCGACTCGCGCGACAAAAATTGCAAGAGCAGGGGACGTGTGATAGAAATTGTCTGGAATTGCCGAGATTTGTAATTCATAGCTATCTGAATTTTTAGTCAATTTCAAAATGAAATGTCGTCTAGACTATTTACGTAATTTCAGGCCGCAAGAAAAAAAAAAGAAGATTGAATAAAAACCCAAAATGATCAAGGCAAATAAATAAATAAGATACATCTTTAATCAAAATTGATCATTTTAAGTTTCGTCGAATCAATTTTTAGCAAATAAGCATTTGCAAGTCGTCACGATTAAATAAATTACAATAAATTTAAAAAGGCCCATTGTCAATTTTCGCTGAGTACTTATCGACAAAAAAATAGCAAAATATATAAGAGATCAAACTTATTCATCCCTTTGTAAGGATTTCGCCTGCTTTGAATGACGTCATCGATACCATAATACCACGTGACTAAGCAGATTCACTGGCATTTAGCATCAGTGACGTCATTCAAATGAAATCCGAGGGAAATATTATAGATATAAAATATACATTTAGCTTGAAGTGTCTATCGCAGTAAATCGACAAGAGTTTTAACAATCTCGGGTTAAATTACTTTGGAGAAAAAATTATATATCAAATATTGAAAATACGATCACGAACGCAACCTTTCTCTACCTGCCAAAATGTCACTTGGTCAGTCACGTGGTTTTAAAATAAATCTAGACAAAATGTCGATTTCGTGCAATAGTCTTCAATATAAAAACTGCTCTATATAAGACTTTTTGAATATATATAATATTAATAAACTAATTACACTTTATATACATATATTTATTTAGTATATACTAGCTCGGCAACCTCCTATGAACGAGCAATTTGATTATGGTTTAGATAGAGCGGATTTCATATGACTGTCGTGAGTAATTTGCAATTATTTCGTAATAACTCCTATAGGTTTTATTCAGAATTGATTAAATCACTTTGCGATTGGTTTCACTTTAGTATAGTCATATGAAATCCGCTCTATTGTGTTTGCAATCAAATTTCATCATGTTGGGGAAGATGTTTACGGTTATTTAGTTCTTGCGTGAGTTTTGTAACGCATGTAGGTCTAAACGCTAACACAACTTTTTTTATTGTTTTCCTGACTGAAAATTCGACAGGTTGCCTTGCTGGTATATACTAACACACTTATTCTTATTCAATTTCAGTGGATAGGTGGCTTTATATGCCACTATCCACCTCAATTGAAAGAGAATAAGCGTGCTAAAGTATCCCGGGGGCGGGGGGGACTTCCATATTTTTTGGTCGAGGATGATCGTCATGTCTTTTAGGCGTTAAAATCATGGGTTTTGGTCTCTATTTGGGAGATTAACATCTTTTAGGGCTCCTACACAGCGGCGGGCAAACCTCCAAGAAAGGAGTACATATTGACAAAACGATAAATTAGACATCATCCAAGGCAGCATTTTAATCAACGACGGACATTTCTTGTAGGGTATCTTTTTGGGGTAAAAATTGATTTGAGCCACGCCCTTTTTTATCTTTTAGTAGTAAATCTGAAAATTCCCGACAATCATCCCCGACCAAAAAATATGGGAGTCCCCCTCCCTCCGGGCTAAATACATACCTACACACTGCAAAGATTCCTCCAGCCAACAGAAATAGGAAATGGGCCCAGAGCTCTAAAGTTCGCTGCATCCCACTGCCAGTAATTTTGTCCCTTGAAGAAATATGTGATTCCGTTAGTGTACCACCTGAACACCGTATCTAAATCATTTGGGACGCCCGGCCAGACATCTTTGATCTTCTTCGGGTACCCTGTGGCTACTGCATCCCTGACGTTATCAAATTTATAACACCATTCGCCTTTGAAGAAGTAGCTCACGTAGTCTGAGTATGTAAACCCGGCGTCTATTCCGGAAGCGGGAAGCCCCGGCCATCCGCTTGCTATTGAACGCGGATAACCAGCATCGACTGCGTCAAGGTAGCCATTATAACGGTAGTAGTTCGAGCCCTTGAAGAAATAATACTTCCAGTTGTGCCCCCACAGGAATGCTTCGTCAATGTCACTAGGGACGCCATACCAAGAGCTTGATTTTTGCGGGTACCCTGTTGCAGAAGAGTTCTTGCTATCATCCAGTCTCCAGTAGTCTGTGCCTTTGAACACGTATGTTAGACCGTTGTGCATGTACGACTCGATGGCATCTATGCGGTCAGGGCTGCAAAGACCTAGAAGAAAGACGAGAACAGTGCTCAGCAATTTTACAGGTATAGGCAATTTAAAGGAGCGCGGGGAAAAATGTATTGCGATATAAACTTCCCGTTACAGGGCGCGACATTGTGAACATACTGCCACCAATGGCGACTAGATTTAGTGTTTCACGAGCACGAATTCCAACCTAGTCGCAAAAAGGCGACTTTACCTTTCCAGTCTGTAGATTAAAAAGGCCCTTTCAAAATTAGGTGACAACAGCATTCATTCAGGGCAAAAAGATGGCGACTATTATAGATTGTCATAGTTTTGTTATAGTTTGATTGTATTTCTTTCGGATTCCCGTTTTGGCATTTCCAACCGAAACCCGAGATTTCTCTGAAAACCTTCCTTTACCACAGGAAGCTCGCCCTGACGCCATAAGGGACTATGTAGGCACGAAAACTATTTGAATCATCTTGCCCTCAGGGCTCATTATGTCCCGATAATAGAGATATAAAATAGAGTTTCGGAGTACAACGGGAAGAAGATGCATAACGTTATAATACCTTGAACATCGTCTTTGCGTCATCGACTCACATGCTCTAAAATGGTATTTCGTATCATCACGGCAATGCTATGTAATTCTTGTGGGCATATTAACGAAATATGATAGTGGAAGTTTCATTCGAACACGTCTACCGGCGAGAATTTGAACTTATAACTACACCAGCACGCGCAAACAGGTAACTCCAGCCACGTGAGCGACAAGCGCAAAACCATATTACGAAACTGTACAATATTTCCCCATTTAAGCTCTGATGGAAAAGGAGAATTGCATTTAAATTTAAATTTCAATTATTTAACCTGATTACAATATCTCTGTAGAGAAAAATGATATTTTGTTACGCCAAAAACGCCCCGCCCCCCTCCCCCCGTGCACAATTTGCAACATACACTCTAGACAGAAGGTTTTGCTCTAAGACAGTACCGACATTGCTTTATTGCGAAATATCTGGGCTCCTGGAAATATTCAATAACCTCTCACTTCTTGCCTTTCAGCAGTGCAGCTCTGCCGGCATCTTTTAACTTGACCCGGCACGTCCGGTGGCAATCAGACAGTTCAACAAAAGTGTCCTGGTGTCGAAACATCTATCAAACTGAATGCTCACACACGGCCCGCGAGACAGGCCCACCAGGCTTTTTCAAGAGCGGAGGCTTAGAATCTTTGATGTGTTTCCCCTCACACTTGATAGATACAAAACAAAGAGCTGTTTATATTAACGAAATGCTCCAACACAGAAACAAAAATGAGTCTTCGAATATGATAGAATCACAGTTATGACAGACGTTTCTCTGTGGCTATAAGCTTGGAACACGCGTAACTACGTACAATGTAGGCGAGACGGGCGCGTACAATGGAGCGAGAGCCAAGGTCATGAGCGGGCTGCCTGTGGTCAATACTGCCTGTGGTCAATACAGCGTGGGAAATGAAATCCTTAATATTTACAGAGGTTCTACCCTGGATCCAGAAGCACGAATGTCGCTTTGTTTAGTGCAGCCAAGCCTGAGCATAAAAAAACGGTTGCTGAGCGCCGGATAGCGAGGAGCTTAGCTGTTACTAAAGAAAGCGCTATTAAAGGCTCAGCATCCAAGGTACAGAGGTCTAGCTCGCCTAGATTAATATTTTATCACTCATTCGCGTGCTTATTGTAAACCGTTAGCCATGTTTCAGGAATCACAAGGAAAAATCGGCTTTCCTTGAAGATCAGCCACCAATAAGGCCGTGCAACTGAGTTCCTTCGAACTAGGCTTTGCTCTCGAATAAGAGCTTTTATAGCGCGCGGCAAAGGAGAGAGATTGCTGCATGCTATACTCACCATATATATCATGTATCCCTTTAATATCATCCTCCCCCAGTGAGCTCCCAACCATTCCGTATGTAGGATTCATGATAGCCCCAGCCTGGCTAGTGTGTTTCAGGCCGAGGCTATGGCCTATTTCGTGTGTTGCCACTAACTGTAAGCTGCGGTGAGTGGCGTCACTTGTAGACGGCGTCCACGCCTCGTCGTCATCAAAGTGAATATCACCGCCATATTGGGGGTAGAACGCATGCGCTAGTTTACCCCCCTGGCCGTCGAAGTTTTCACTATCGCCATGGTAACCTGTGAAAAATTAAGAGACAGTTTACTGAACATATCGGCGAATAAATCACTTCCGGCCAAACAGGGATCTTAATTTCGTTACATAACGGTAAGATTAAATCAGGTGCGTTAGGGGTAGTTTCCGAGTGTCAAAGCAGCCATTGCTTCATGAAAATGAGGAATAAACTATTATATGTTCCAACAATCTAGTTCCAATAATTGGAGTTTGAACCCATGACCCTCGATTGTTTCCATATAGTACACTAGACCCCATCGGAACAAATGCAACTGAAAATGCAACTGAAAGTCTCAGATCTTTCTACTATAAACAGGGCCGTAGCTAGCATAGGGTCAGAGGGGGAGTTGCCCCCCCCCCCCCCCCAGCGAAGTAACATTTTTAGTGTCAACGTGTGGGGAAAAACCTGCTTTCCCCCCCCCCCCCCCCCAGAAAAAACAAAGAATGACCAAGGCCTGCCCACCCAGTGTCAAAATTTTCTAGCTACGGCCTTGATAAAAACATTTCCCTCTGACACGGGCAATAAACAGTTTCAAAATACAGAGGTAGTCGGCTTGTGAAGAGATGCAACGTAAAATTACTTCACGTACTTGCATTCTCGAAATCCATCCGAGAGATTTCGAGAATGTTTCCCCAAAGAGAAATGTAAATCTCATTATCGGTAGTAAAAATACATTCGCGTCAGGTCTACTCGCCGTGTGACGGACTGGAACAATTATAAAAGCATTACGGCGAAACCAGACCTCAATAGGAAGTTGGAAATGAAGTAAAGGCAACTGCGTAGAAAGAACCAACTGAGTTTATAAACACAAATAGGAAGGGTAGAGTTGTTTACTGAGGGAAGGGAAGATTAGACATGAGAGGAAAGATGAGAAAGGATTTTCTTTGGTACGAACTAGGCCACCTCTGAGCACCTTTAACACAAAAGGTCACGTATCACAAAACGGCGGGAAACGACGCAAAACTTTGCGTTGAAGTCGCAACTTTTAAAGCTTCAAAGAAAGTAAATAATACGACGTCAACTAAGCTCTTTCCATGTGGCCGAGCTTCCTTCACGTTTTAGCCTCTAGCGCACTAGATGAAAATGCGCTTTTTAAATAGTGCGTATCAGTGGCTCGATAAGCCTACCACAGAAAACCACTCCAGCCAATTTACAAAAATTACATTGCTTAGTAAAATCAGCGATCTCTGCGCTTCTCGGAACATGTTTTGACGACCTATCGTGAGATACTGTTGTATTGACTAAAGCCTTCTTACAGCACGTTTGGAGGTAACCAGCCCCTATCTCGTGATAAACTCATTTTCGGTGTCTCTACGCAAAATATTCTGTAAACGTAAAACCGAGGAATTCCAGTACTTGATCAAGTATGCGCCATTGAAAGATACACGCCATAAATGGCTACAGTCAGATAACAAGGCGAACTTACGACTATCACCTGATCCTCGGACGGCCCACCTTGTGACAAGCTACACATGTCCGGGATTTTACGTCAAACGCGAAAGGACTGCGACGTTAGGGAATCACAATTGAGCGCTTTCTGGGTTTTCTGCGCTTTCAAAACTTTGGAAAAAACTATTATTTTTTTTGTTACCATGAAATGAAATAGCTATTAGAGAATCTGAAGGGTGGTAAATTGTTCAAATGAGTGTGCACTTGACCGGTTACCGAAAATCATCGCCCTAATCGCCCATCGAATGGATACCGTGAGAGTGCTCCGGCTCCTGGCACAAGTGGAGTAAGTTCGAGGAAAAGCCGGCGTTAGGATTCTGAGGATTCTCGAAAGTGGAAACGAAATTGTAGAGTTTCCTACCTGTCTCTTCTAAGAAATTTATTCATGATAAAAAAAGGTTATTGCAATATCGATTTTTTGCTCATTGAAACTGTGAAACCTCTTCCGGTTCCTTGGAAAGGCAAATTCGAATTAGCCTTTTACCGTTTCCAGAACTGAAGATAAAGCCGATTACGGCGGGACAACCGGTAGAATTGGGAGACATTGTTCATTGTGGTTTAGGGGATCGCATTATTTGAGACAATGCTGGCCACTATTTCCTACTATTCGGCCGTTCAAAGATGCCAGCTTTGTTTCTTTGTAGAAATTTTTATTGCGTCTGTCCATATATAAGAAGGATATGAGAATATGTAGTTCTCTTCCTATGCGAAATCGTTAACTCCTGTCGGGTTCCGGTTTAGGTAATGCATCAGCGCTTGTTTTCTTACATCGCTATGAATTCCGTCGTATACAAATTCTTCCGCGTTTCTTTGAGTAAGAATTTCCCGATATAAGAGGCCTTTATGCTAAATCCTCCTCTTAAAAAATGGTTCAAAATATTCCGGTATTTGTCCTTTTAAGGCTGAAGCCCCATTTAAACTACAGGGGTTTTTGGCACGGCTCGGATAAAAGGTGGTACGTCGAGGTACGGGTACCAAATGTAATGGCACGGCTCGGGTATTGCACTGTGCTAAATTTTATCAGAGGCGCCGGACCGAAATTTCATCCGTGACGGGACTACGTGGCGAGGTAGTCCCAGAACCATCCGAGCCGTACCAAAAATTGGGGGCCATAGTTTGAAGTCTTTGAAAAAATTGAACAAATAATCAGCCACTTTGTGCGGAATGGTGCTCAATTTTCTCCGTTTTACAGATAAACAATGAGAATCAAAGAATCCATTTGTGGATAGTCTTGGGGCTATAGAAACAACAAAGGAACAACGAAGTGTGATTTCGCGCGGTTCTTTTCATACCCGGATTTCCTGTGAAAGTACGGAAACCTGTTTTGCCGCTACGCAACGGCGGAAGCGCGGCTCTTTGGGCCGGCAGCGGACATTTTCGCCTCTGCTTTTCTAACGATTAAAAATATCGCGAGCCCTAATAATTAGAGTTAAATGGAGAAGGAATAAACAAACTAAATGCCGATCTTCCCCTGGTCAGTTAGATACCAACTGTGCACGTGTTACGTTCAACGTTACGATTATGGTCAAGTAAAGGTTAGAAGAAAAGTTGATAATGCAACGCACTTGTAGAATTGAAGCCGATTTTCAATGAATCTATGTTCCAATCATAAATTTCTGCAAATTCGATTGAAGTATTATGATTACATGTAAGAAAGACCGGCGGATTGCTGTCTTGTATTGCTACGTTTGTTGTTAACCGTATACAATTACGGTTGCGTGTGCAACCAGCAAAACCATTTCAACTCTCCTTTCGAACAGCGTGAACTACGGTAGGGGTACTGATCGGTACTCCTTCGACTCAAATTTCAAAACACTCAACATTCTCATCATATAACTTCTAGCCTCCATCGTCAATAACAAGTAATTCTATGAAAGAGAAGCGGTTCAAAAGCACCTTACAAAAGTTAGCTTGAGCGGAAATTAATGATTTGGACACTGCTAAAGCCACGTGCGAGGGGGAGGGGTCATCGCGAGTGTGAAAATCTCTTGCGTTCGGTGTTTCTATTGAACGTTTAGCATCTTTTACTTATAGGTAATTTCTATCGAATCTTACCTGTTGCGAATCTGATGACGATATCTGCATTACTCAGAGAAGAGGTGTACCGGAATATTAACGGGCTTACCGCGGCCCATTTGCGAAATGCATTCTTTAGTGTATCCTTGACTTGGGTATTGGTGATTTTAGTGCTGTAGTCTTTCACTGTCCATGTGATGGTAGAATGGGACCACTTACTACCCTGTTTAATATACCGGCGAACTCTCTTACGCCGTATCTTTGACCTTAAACGCTTAGCCAGCTCTCGGATTGTTTTGACAGGCGCTGTTCCCTGAATAACATCACTATCACCGCACCGGTACGGCGAATCCTCGACCTGTTTTCTTTCAAAATGATTATGTAGCTTGAGTCGTAGCATTTGCTGCAAATTGCGTTGGAATTGAGAAATTTTTCGTCTAGAGATTTCCACGATGTTCGGGTCATCCCTTGGTCTGAACAAGTCTTTGAAAATATGAACATCTTTTAAATAGTTTTGTGATAATAATGATTTCTTGTGCTGTGAATTTCTCAGATAGCCACTGTTCGTGAGATATCTCTGCAAGAAAATTAAAACGAGAGATATCAATACATATTCCCCGATGATATACACTTGCCACTTGTGTAGACCGCCTCGAGGTTAACCTGCTTCAATATTTACCTCCCTAACCGTGCAATACCGGAATTATTCCCCTCACATAAATATAAACTTACTTTCGTCCGTCGATGCAAACGTACGTTTGCTGTGTCGAATGTTGATTCATGTACTGGTCGGTTTTCTACCTCCGTCATTAACATACAAAATATAGTAAATAGCACTGTCAACATTGTGAGCGTCATATTTGTAAATACTAGAATTCTACTACGTGTTGTAGTAGTGGTCTGAAAGGTCTCGACTTATAGTAGCGCGCGCTTTGTGTTTCTACTGAACTCTCTCTCATTGACTGGCTCCTATATAGCCCACGTCATAACAGCCTCCGGTCTTTGCGGCCCGTTATGTCAACATAAGGCTGGCTCACATTTCTATAAGTGCGCATGAGCACGCTAAAACGAAGCAAAAGGCAACCCTGGGTCGGGAGGGTAGTCCGGGGAGGGGAGAGGGGAGGGGAATGAGGGAGGAAACCAGAGTTGCCGCCTTTCGCTTATACACGAAGTCGTATTAACTATGGTAGAGACTAAACCGGTTACGCTTGCTGCGTGGCGTTTTTCCCGAACCTACGCCCAATGCATTACGGAGGCAGTGGTCGGTGTCCCGATCGATATTCCACCCGATATACTATACTATGGAGCGCGGTGGTCGGCACGGACTTCCCTTTCTCTCGATTTACGGACGTTCGCCAAAGAAGAGACTGCAAGCAGTCTATCGGTGTACCGGTATTTTATTCCACCCGATAAACTATGGAGCGCGGTGGTCGATGTCCCGAAATTCCGCCCGATCGCATCGAGGATTCCCAGGACTGCTTCGTACCCGCCCACGCACACAGGACCAAATGGTTTTGCAAGTTTCCTTACTAATGTATTTGTAATTTTGACCTGAGTGCTTTTTGAATGGCCAGCCGTGAGTCTGCAGTCATGATAGCCCACCCACTCAGTGGTAGTCCTGTGGTGCCTGGGACACTTGTCCTTGGAATAGATAGATTGAGAAACGCGCTTGCAAGATATCATTATCACAAAGATCCCGCACAATCTACTCATCGTTTCTGTCTTCACTTTGGTTTTAACAATTTATTGTCAATCTAGCAGCTAATTGATAATTTCCATGGCTAGAAATTCTGCCGTTAGAATTGAACCACGAGTAATCTTCAATCTGCTAAGCCCTCTGACGATAATTGCAAGGCAGTGATGGGAATTTCTAGCACGTAGTGGATAGATGTACGGATAGCGGTCTAACTAGTGATCTAATAGTACCTTTCGCGGGGTCCAGCCAGCGAATGCTACTACATTGTAACAGCCCTGGGTTTTCGATTATTTGTATTATGTGTCCATGCCTACCGGGCGGTAAGTTGATCAGCAAACGTTCGATTCAGATGCTGGTCGATATGAAACTTCTTTTTTTTAGCAACATTTCCCTCAAATATAACTCGAACAGTATCAATAATATACGAGCTAGGAGAACGAATTTAACTATAGCCCTCAACATCGCGTTTCTAACAATTTTTATAATATAGCTACGATAAAACGCGCGCTCTGATTGGCTCAAATCTATGCTATATTAAAAAGTAATGGTTCTCCCCCGCTATTTCATAAAAGCATCGGGCACAACTTTTTATGACTTCATCGACGAATAGAGCACTTGTGATGTTAAAAAGTCATAGAAAGTTCTGCTTTAATGCTTAAATGTAAATACCTACTACTTGTGTATTTGATGCTTAAATGTAAATATATATACCGTTTCCGGGATAACGTTGTCACTGGAAAAAGCAACAAAGCTGGTGCACTAGGGAGTATGGATAAATATTTACTTGAATTTCTGTAAAATATTAGAAACAAGCATGCTTAGAAATGTGCTGAAATTTAATGATTTCTTACCCTTGGTTGCGATAACTGTCTGAATTTAGATCAAACATGGTAGCAGTTTAGATGCCCCCATTATCCTTTGCGCTTGTGACAACGTTTCCCAGGTCTGTTCGGTCTGGTATCTTCTGTATCGGTTTTATATCGTCTCACAATACACCAAAACGAGGCCAGAGAGGCTAATAGTGAAAATCCCATACAAAATTCCGTCAATATTCCGTCAAATTTTCTGAAACTGTGTATTCTGATGTAATTTTTCTGAGCAGTAAGTTTCTGATGGTTATTGTCTTTTGTCTTTGTTTAGTCAGCCGATGAGACTGCAAAGAAAAACCAAAAACACGGCGACCGACCCTTGTTTTCACAAGTTGTACTAATAGTCCGCGCTAATAGTGCGTCAACCTGATTTTTTTTCTGACTGGCTAAGGTGTATTTACATTTGTTTTAATAGTTCTCTCGATCATCTGAAATCCGCACCATCATATAGCTCACTAGAATTGGCTGTTGGTGAATGAGAACGTGCACTAAGACGCGAATATTCTATGCGAGCAGTGATATCCCTCATCGCGCATCCGAACAAAAAATCACGTATCGCGCGTGAGAGCTGATTTTAGTTACGTGAGACCCACAATTCACCCTTCCCCCGTCCACGCCCCCAACACTCCCCCTTAGATATTGCTTCTTTTGAATAAAAACTTCCTTTACCAGCCATTAGGACATAATGATTGCATCTAGCTCTGTTGCGGCGGAAGTATAGAGAAGTAAAGCGGCGGGACAAACCGGAATTCTACAAATGCGAGTTGCGAATTTTGTTGATTTCTACTGTTGATTTATGCTCAAATGCTTCGATAACTGTGTAACCCAATTCGAGGGCAAAAAGCTAAATATGTAATTACCTGCGCGGCGCCAAGGGCCAGTGATATATTGATACACTAACTCACTAACATAACAAGGCGTACGAATAAGTTTATAATGCAATTTATCAAATTTTTGGAATGAAAGGCGAGTGAAGGCCGGCATAGATGGCACAAATACGGCATACTGACGTCTTCGTGACAATGACTTCGGTTGCCTCAGGCTGGATATGCTTTCGCTCGAGTACGGTAAACGTCTTTGAAAAGACTTGTATCGGCAGGGAGAGACATTACAGTCAAATTATGCTCTGAATCGAAAAAGCGCTAAGCAGAGCGCACGAGAGAATGTGTAGAAATGCAAGTAATGGATTGGGCCGTGGTTAGCAGCGCGCCACAAATATCTTAAAACCGCTGTAAATTAAAGACGGAAGCATAGGATTTTGAAGTCTTCCCGTCGACAGAATAAACTCATCTTGAAATTAACTTGACTAGCAATCATCTCCTTAGGGTACCTTGATTAGCCACCACACGTTTCCTGATTAGTGCACACGATATGGAATGACTTGCATGCCTTTCGCTCATGGAACATTTCACATTTTCTGACTCTGTGATTATAGAACAGAAAGTAAACGAGAATTATTATATAGACAGGAGTGTTTTACTGGGAAATACGCCACTCGTAGATCTCATACGAAGCTACATCCGGGTCCTCAGTGACATATTTTCCATATCCTCACTAGTGAGGATATCGGCCAAAACAAAAGTGCTTGGAAATCAATTTGGAATATTTTTTCTGGTTTGTCAAAAACAATATTTTACTCATTCGCTGCGCTCATTCGTAAAATATTGTTCTTGCCACTCGAAAATAAAACTCATATCTTCGCACCACCGTGTAATATCCTCTATGTATTACATTATCTGCCTTATCTCCCAGGATCGGAAGTCCTACTTGTTATAACAAGTATTAGTGCGTGAGGAAGTTTCGCCTTTCGATGGACAATCTTGGTGGCTCCAGTTTCCGATGGCCTGTCCGGAAACCCCGGACATTTCTTCGGAACCGCACATGAATTACTGCGGTCGTAGTCACGAAATACTATTCTCTTGATTAGTTTTTGATCCGAGAATCGATGTGTATAAATATTCCTTTTTTCCACGTACAGTAGTGGACTGGAATAATCTCCCACAGGTAGCTGTGGATACCGAGTCTATTGCGGCCTTCAAGACACTTCCGCCCTAGCATAGGCTTGTTGTCTTTAGCATTTATTTATATTTACTTATTAATTATGTATAATTTTATTATCTTGGTGTATAGCAACTTAGCTTAATTAACCGAGTAAACTCGCTGAAACTGAAGCCTGCTCAACAGGCGCTAGCAGTGATACCGAAGAAGATGGAGCAAGCCGCTCTTGCGAGGCACGGCGCGCAAAGCACGCCGGAACGCGAGCGGATTTCCCCCACCGCTCCAATCTCCCGTTTTTTAACCGAGCAATAGAACAGCTCAGATACGGCTTTCGGAGAGCCCCTGTTTCGCAGGCTATCTATGGATGGACATCTTAGCTCCTATCTTATGCACATTACAAAATGGAATGCTTATATATACATACTCTGGCTTATTTCAGCAGCATTCACTTAGCTGAATGAATCTCATTAATTTGGCTCAAATGGTGCGTAAACACTGACTTCAATGTGCATCGAACAACAACAAGACTTCATTCAGCTGTTGATAATTCTGCACGGGCCTGAAAATGGCGTCTAATGAAATGCAATACTGTAAACCGGTGTTTAGGTCTGAAACCGTGCGCAGGTCAGAATTTTAGTAGAAGTCATGTTTTCCAATTGGCGCGCAAAAAGAGAAAGGAACGAGTCTCTTCCTGTGACCACCATCGACGCAATCTTGAATATGACACATCTATCATGTCATCTGAATTCAATTTTTTCATGGGTGGTTTGCTGATCAAGTTTGATAAGCCAACATTGGTAGCATGGTTTTGCCCGGGGGTTTTGCCCTAGAGAACATTATAAAGCTCGGTCTTATTCATTGGACAAGCAACTAATGACAGAGCAAGTGTCTGTATAAAGCGATACAGAATTTGATAGACACTCATACATAAGCTAGTCCTGCTAACTAACTTAAATGATGCAAACACATTTACTGCTAGTTTACATAACCCATATTTATGTAGGAGTTCTGTAAAAGTTCTGCATCCATTCTCGTCCCCAGCGCGTCCCCGTTCCTCTGACCCCACTCCATTCTCAAACCCCGAGCTCCTCGGCTCGCGAAGGTCCTCAAATGGTGTCCCCAGAGCCTCCCCTGTAAGTAGACGAGCCGGGAAGCTCTGGGTACGAGAATGACCCATTCTCTTACCCAGAGCTCCCCGGCTCGTCTCCTCGCGGGGGAGGCTCTGGTGACAGCCACTGACGCATGCGTGAGATTTGATACAGAGCCGTTGAGAGAAATATCTTTATACGCATGCACCAACGTTCAAAACCAGCCAATCAGCAAAGGTCCTCAAATGGATGTCACCAGAGCCTCCCCTGCGAGCAGACGAGCCGGGGAGCTCTGGGTACGAGAATGCGCCGGGCTCTGGTGACGCAACTGACGCATGCGCAGCAAAGGCTCTCAACTGAATGCTACCCATTCTCGTACCCAGAGCTCTCCGGCTCGTCTGCTCGCAGGGGAGGCTCTGGGACATCCATTTGAGGGCCGTCGCTGATTGGCTGATTTTGAGCGTTCGAGCATGCGCTGAAAGGTCTTTCTCTCAGCGGCTCTATTAAATCTCGCGCGTGCGCCAGTAGCTGTCACCAGAGCCTCCCCCGCGAGGTTGCGAGCCGCGGAGCTCTGGGCAAGAGAATGAATGCTACCAGAGCCTTCCCGAGAATGTACGAGTTCTGTACAATATATCTTACCGTTAACTTACCGGTTATTGGTAATTCGGGTTAGAGGATATTATTGTTCTAAAAACTCTGCATCTGTTGTCAGAGAAGCGCATTACTCGGTGTTGAAAAATGCACACGCTATATATGAAAGAATTTCAAGAGTGGTGTATCTTGAGTACGACTTCGTATAAAGGAAACAGGGGCTCTGCGCATAATCTTTTCGTTCCAAGACCAAATATCGAAGCACTCAAAAAAGCGTTTTCCTACAGGGGCGCGGTTTCTTGGAATGGCCTTTCGGCTGAGGCCAAGCAGGCCACTTTAGCTCAATTTAACTCTTTTAATTCTTTGTAGTTCCCATTATTCTTATTATTTAGATCTAGTATTATAAGTTTTAGATAGATAGTTTTTCTATTAGTATATTTTTATATGGCATTGCTCCTTGGTTGAGCACTTTTTGTGAAAGGATTTCCGTGATGAAATAAAGGCACTATTATTTCTTATTCGACGATAGTTTGCTACACCGCCCGGAGAACTGGGTATCCTTTTGAGGATCAAGGAACGCCTGGCAAAAAGGCTAGCGTTACTAACATTGTCGTATTAAACTGTGCCGTGTCCGCGCCATAACGGTGGGCCATCCCGTGTATAGAGCAGATTTCGTATGACTGTAATGTGCCGCGAGAAAGTTGTACCGCGACTACGCGATTTCATTCAGTATCTACAGCAGACCAGGTTCGGTACCGCCACCCCGACAGTGCCGCGCCGCGTCACGGCACTTTTCACAGTCATACGAAATCTGCTCTAAGCGTTGATTGATTTGTCATTTTGCACGATGCGATATGTTCACGAGGAGCACCACTAAAATATATGACAAAATGTCTTAACGTATGGTGGGAAATTTTACAACAAAACCTCCGTCCAGGCTGCACAAATCTGGCTAAAACTGTTCTTCTCTAGATTGAAATAGCGACAGCATTGTTGATAACAACCCTGTTTTCAGGGAAAAACACCAAAGAAAACGCAAGTCATTTAAATACTTAACTTTTAATGGCGATTTTTGACATACAGTAAATATTCAAACACCAACTTAACCAACGATCTTCGATAGCGTTAAACTTCTAAATACAGTAGCGCTTTTCTTAACCGACACCAATTTTCGTTAATAACACGTAGCCGCGCTATTTACATTTAGTCAAATCACACTAGTGGTCTATTATCAATGCTGCGTTCTGATTGGTTGAGCTACTAGTAGGCTATAAGTTATAGCCTACAAGTAGCAAAAAGTGTCGGATTTGAAAGCCAGAAAATGGCAAATGACCAGAACAAAAACATTTTTGGCAATACAAATTGACCTACTAGTGTGATTTGACTAAAACAATTATTCCTCTCGCCCTCATGGCCTCTGAGTCAATAGCCCATTCGGCCTCCGGCCTCATGGGCTATTGACTCAGAGCCCATTCGGGCTCGAGGAATAATTGTTAAATATACAAGCACTGTATATGCCAAAGGCGTTACTGGGGTATATCACCTCATCCTAGGGGAGAAGAACTTTATAAAATCCTGCCAAGGATCACTAACAGGCCGTTTTGTGGGAACGACATTATACATTCTACTAAAGGAGCCTGATCTTGGCCTAACTATAAATAGTAATGAGATTCGTGAACAGAGAAATAATCCATATTATCGTTTTGCTGTCACATAATTGTGTTAAATCACACTTTGTTAGCAACCAAGACAAGAACTACAGACGTGTTTAGCTACGAGGAATGGGACTACTTGCTGTTTCAGCTTCGTTAACCAATAACAAGGAACCCATTCAACGGCAAATTAAACCTGATTCGCAAAATGAGAACCCATTCAATGGCAAATTCTAAACTTGGTTGGCTAAAAGAGAACCAATGCAACGCCAATCTTCCGATTCTTAATTTATCGACCGGGAAATCAACACGCTATCAGATTTCTAATCTGCTTTAAACTGAGAATGTTGTTATTTAGTCAAATCTATGGTAGCAGTGGTTGTCTTTGGAGGCTGGCTGGTGGTCTGACTAGTGCTACTAGCTGTTTGACTCCTGCCTATTGCGGTAGTAGCACTAGCATCTTGAGGGAGGGTAACACTGATAGCAGTACTAGCAGGAGTAGTAGACACCTTCTGAGCGCTTGTCTCCAGCTTGGCTCGAGTGGCACCCCCCTGAACCTGCCCCACTACATAAACGTTCCCGTCGGCTGTTGTAGAAGCAATCACGCGAGTTCCAGGGGGGAGCCCGGCAAGCACTGACTGTACAGTAACAGGGGATCCACTCTTTATCATATAAGAAGAGGGGATCACTGCAGATCTGCTAACCACGGACTGAGGTTTACTACTACTGGCGGCTGTCACTCGGGTGGTGCCCTGGAGAAGCTGCGCCACAGAAGCTCCCGAAGTCTTTAGCACTTTCTCTGAGACACCCGCGGCAGAGGATGTCCTAGTTACCAATGTTGCAGGTAATGTCTTACTTACTACACCCCCCTGAGTAACAGCAACTCTGATTGGTAGATTCAGATTGACAGTCCTGCTTGATCCCCCCTGAGTTGCAGCGAGTTGAATAGAGGCGGGAAGTTGCGCTGTGATTCCGTGCGTTTGACCGTGAGTGGTTGGTCTTGCCGAGAGCTGTACAGTTGGACCTGGAGATCCTGATGACCTTGACGTGCTTACTTGTGCAGCAAGAGCTTTAGCGCTATTAGCGAGTTGCGCAATCACTGTTGCCGGCACCGAGACCTGTGTTCCTGGCTTAACACTTTTTGCAAGCTGGACAGACATCGGCACTTGAGCTGAAGCTGTTCTGATGCTCGATGAAACAGAAGGCGAGGATGACAATGTGAACTGTGGTCTTGTAGCAGACGAAGTGTTTGCCAACACAGATGACTTTAAAACTTGTCCAGGTAATCTGGTAGTACTAGTTTGTCCAGGTAATCTGGTGATACTGGTTTGTCCAGGTACTCTTGAAGTACTAGTTCCAGATACTGGCTTACCACTAGATAGCAGAGTACCACCCTGGCTGAGCGACACCCCACTAACTGGCCTCTGCAAGCTCTGCCTTTGCTGGCTGGCCAAGGTCTTTAACAAATGCTGTGAATTACTCAGTGCCGTGCTTGGTAGAGTCCGTCCACCAGTCGTGACCTGGGAACGAGCCTGTGATGTCACAGTCACGTGTTGCGGAAGTGACGTAAGAACTTGGCTCATATATTGCTTGCCATTAGCTACCTTCCCCACTTGGCTCAGCATGCTTGCTGGTACAACTCTTGCACCTGACACTTTTGACAATGTCACACTGGTTGTTGGTCGTACAACCGAGGTCCCTGCAGGCCTGCTTGCCGCAACACTAGTAGTAATCATAGGCGTGCCTTGAGAACTGGTGGGTGCACTCTTGAGGTTTAAAATAGACGTAAAAGGTGAGGTGGGTGACTGTGCAAGTGAGGTGTACCTCATAGCACTGCTTGTCAAGTTGACCCCTGCAGGTTGTGATGCAGTAGCAGTCTGAGTGGTTGGTGTCCCCAGAGTGGCTGTGATCGGCAGTGGCAAGTGACGGTGACTCTGCGGCTTGATGATGTACTGCACAGTGCCACTCCCTGTGGTAATGATGGAAGGTGACCCACTGCCAGGTACAGTCACATACGAAGGGACCACGCCCTCCTTGCTGATGGTACCTCCCTTTGCTGCCAACGAAACAAACCCTTGACCACCTTGAGTTGCCATGGTTACTGGTCCACTGACAAGAGGTATCGGCCTTGGGATAGTAGTCCTGTTGACAGGCACACCTGCAACGATTCCTTGTGACGTCACAGCAGCCACTTGAGCCTGTGACCCTACTGCTAGACCACTAAGAGCTGTTGCCGTCACAGCAGACGCCTTGGACGCCTTGGATCTACTAGGTCTTGCTCTCTTGGCTGGGCTTGGTTGACTCAGGCTACGGACACTGCTAAGTGCACCAAGGGTGCCCCCCACAGGGATCTTCAGAACTGTTTTCATACCCTCCCCCTTGGGAGACTTTTTGGTGTGTTCAGATTTGATTTGATTAGTTGAGGACTGGCCTAACTCGGAAGACAGGTCACGTGATATTGAGCGCTTTCGTTTCTTTCTTTTGATCTCGTTATCTTCAGCGTCTGAGTTTTCATTTCTCTGCTGCAGGGTTAAGACATTACCCAGGAACTCACCGATCTCATCCTGTCAATCAAAGAGAAAGAACCCTTTTAAATGTGTCACTTTTAAATGTGTCACTTTTAAATGTGTCACTTTAAAATGTGTCACATTTTGATCTCCCCATTTAGTTATTGAAGATAAAGTTTTAGGTGAAAAATGAAAAAAATACTCTTCAATCTAGTCTAGACCACGTTAGAATTTCAATATATCGAAATCGGTTTATTAGCAAATTACTGTCTCAATTTGTTAATGAAAAGTTGCTTTTCTCCTTGATTTTCTGTCAACATGCGACAATGCAGGTAATACTATAAGAAGTGCAAGCCAATGCAATCTAGAGAAGCATGTACGAGTTCCTGAAAATATAGGAGAATTCACGACACCCACCATGATTAATCTGTCCACCATATTCTGGGTAAGTCCTTCCTGTTTCTTCTTAGCCCTTGTAAGGCGGAGCTAGAAAAAACAACAGTCAAGTAAGAAATGCAGAATTTAAAAAAGTAACACATAATTGCCAATAATAACTCAAGGCAATTACTACGCCATAGATGGGATAGTCCTTGGATGGGGTTTGTTTTCTTCATTTTTCTCAGAAAACATTATATGAATAAAACTTTTAATTTAATTTTACTGTGGTTTTTTTGGGTGGGTTTGGTTCACAAAGCTGCTTTGCCAGAACAGGTTCATTCACATATGGGTTTATTCACATAACAGGTTTATTCTTCTATAATCAAACAGCATTATCCTGTTGTTCAAAGCCAAAAATGAGTCCCATGTGCATAGCAAGCATTTTAGTAGGGTTTCAGGGTCACATAAAAACATTAAAGTATGAGATTTTGGAAACATGGGGTTAGGGCAAGAAAAAATGGAGAGGGGGAGGGGCCTTCCTTTCCCTCCCCCACTCTCTATTTCTTGCTCTTCCCATTCGCACAGGTCCAAAAATTTAATTGCATGTTTCTCTGACCTCTAAAACCCATAGGAAATTCTTGCTATGCAGGCTACTTTTGATTTTAGTTACTTGAGTGCGACTTTAAATTCAAAGACATAGTAAACATTTTCACCTGCTCATCAGCTCCACCAACAACCAGCAGACTCGTCTCAGCTTTGATTCTCTCTCTCACTTCCTAGATATAACAAGAAATAAAAATGTGAACACCATGGTTATAGCCACCAATTACACCTTGCTTATATCTCACCTCAATATCCTCTTGTGAATTGAGATTTGAATTTGAACCAATCACAAACAAAGTAGGGGTCTTGAGCTCAAGCAGTGGATCCTCTATGTCCTGAGAATATATATCACACATGATTCAAATTGTAGGGCATGGACATCCATAAAGCTACTGTCAATGGGTTCCTTAGAGGTTTCTTTTCAACATTTTCCCATGGCCAAACTTACCCCTCTCACTCCATCTATACCAGCAAGAGGAAAGCCAAGGCAAACCACTGCACAAACTAGCTCCATCAAGGCCACCTGAAACAAATCACAAACATTGGCATTCTACATGTCCTCAAATAAAAAAAAAATATGTCCTCAAATACTTTAGTAATTGTGTTCAAGCAAACTTAAACTTTTTCACTACATGAAAATATAACAATAAGATCAACAAAGGAACTTATTGAACTAACTTTAAAGCATGGGAATGTTATTTAAGAAAATCATTTGTCCTAACGCATGGGAATTTAAGAAAAGTATTTAAGAAAATTAATTGTCCTAATTTTAAAGTAAGGTAATGCAATTATAATTAATGAAAATCAGTTGTCCAAAGATTTATCTAATACCAGATTCTCTTATCAAAGAGGAGGGTAAGTAGGGAAGGAGAACTGACATCTTGATCACTTACTTGGCATGATACAAGTGCTCCAATAGACCAGCCAATAAGGACAACAGGACGATTGGGAAAATGGCTCCTGAGCTGAAAGGGAAAATAAGGAATATTAAATGGCAGTCTCCTGGTAAGCATTGCAGGGCCACCATTTTTCCGTCATAACCCTATACACTGTAAGCAGATTTTGGATGACTGTGAAAAACACGATGTGACCTGCTGTGCTGTGACATTTGTCACTGTAATTGTACTGCATACAAAGTCCATGTTCATACCTATACTTGCAGTGTTTTTCACAATTAGATGAAAATCTACTAAAGAATGTTTGACTGTACCTCCAACACTTTAGTTCTGACGGCTCCTATGATGTGATCAAGACACTGGGTAATAGAAACTCCACTTCCACCATTACTAGTGTGCATAGTTACAGGGACAACCTTGCCAAGGACGGAGAGCTGGTTGTGCCAGAATCTCGTTCTTTTAGATGAAGTTCCAGAACCAGTACTGGTGGTTGGACCACTTGGTACAATCAACAAAAGAGGTGAACCAGGCAACTTTCTCTATAGGAGATAAAGTTTGAAATAACAGAGAGTTATAAGTGTCAACAATAAACAACAAACAAAAAGGAATGTCATACAGCCTCAGTGA
This sequence comes from Scolanthus callimorphus, assembly GCA_033964015.1. Taxonomy (NCBI): domain Eukaryota; kingdom Metazoa; phylum Cnidaria; class Anthozoa; order Actiniaria; family Edwardsiidae; genus Scolanthus; species Scolanthus callimorphus. Next base: position 1,996,654 of record CM066916.1, read on the forward strand.
GTCTGTGATTGATTGAGGGGGCAGAATTAACCCCTGTTTTAACAACTGTGGCCCACATAATTGCTACAATTTTGCATTAGGTAAGGGATGCTGCCCCAGATGTATTAGAGTTGGAGCTTTTGGCCCAAACTCGACTGACCCAGGTATTAAACCTGGGATCCCACCTTATCCCATCTGGAATCCCAGGTTTTGTGAGGTGGGAACACAGTTAAGGAAAGAGGGATCCTGACTGGGTATTATGTCGAATCTGAGGTGGAATTCCATGTAAGTTCTAAGCTTTAATTTCACCTGATGGCAAAATGGGAGATAAAATAAAACACAGCCTACCGATTTGTGCCTGGTGACCAAACCATGTGAGGGGTCCCAAGGCCTCTTGAGCAGCAAACTCAGGGCTTCAACATTAGCAGCTGGCCCTCGGCGCTGAGAAGTAGGGGATGCAATCATCCTATCCACTAGACTTGGAGCCTACAAAACAAGGAAAAACTCCCCAGAGTGAACACAATACATGTACACGAAAATAATAGGGTGTTCCTGTTGTTTCTTGTGACTATTTTATCTTGCAAGCATCAAACCATAAATTTTAAGAAACACTTAATGGGGTAATTTTAACATTGTGAACTGGAACAAAACTTCTGATAGTACAGGGAAGTAAAGAGCATTGCAAAGGAAGGAAGGAAATTTAAGGAAGCATTTGGGAAAAACTCTGGGCTAATTTCACATCTATTTTGTACCTTTGCTCGTAGGGTCTGCAGCACATCCAAATAACAGGCCAGCAGATGAATACTCAGCCCATCAACAAGGGTAGAATGAAGCCAAGACGTGAGCTTAGGATCCTAGAACATAATATAAAACTAAGGGTAAACTACAATAAGGCCTGAAAGAGCTCGGCAGTTGAGGTCACAATTCCTAAGGAAATACAAAGTTCCACCAAATGGAGGTCATTACTGGACTACAGAGATGTCGAAACTCCAGCTTTTTCAGAAGGCTTTCCCATTTTAAGCTTTAATTGTCTCAAACATTTTGAAGGTCAGAGGTTGGCATCTCTGCCACTGGACTTCAAACTACCACTAGCACTGAATCCCCTTGTCTTACCCATTCTATGCCATTAAGAATCTGGCGGAACCTTTTAGCTGCCTTGTCAGTAGAGATTCTTCTCTTGACAGGTTCACTGTTTGCCTGAAAATATAATCACAGTATGATATAAGAGCAGATTTTGTCATTTTGTCAAGGCTGAATGTTTTCTTTATATCGAAGATCTTCCCTATGCAACAACAAATCAGTAAAATATTCAAACTTTCCAAATGATAGTGGATTTTGTGTCAGAATTTTACTACTTACAACAAAATTATAGCGGAGCTCCCGTGACATTTTGGCATATTTTTATGACGTAATCAGTGACGTCATATCACGTGACTTTGATGTTAGATAGCTATCAACCTAAAGGCAACCTTTGTCAAGTTTGTTCGTTATTGGAGCTGTTTTGCCGGAGATATGATATTTTTCTTTTCTTTCCTGAATAAAACCTATAGTGGTGATTCTGTGTGTTTGTTTGTTTGTTTGTTTGTCCATCCGTAACACAGGTATCCCAATTCTAGAAAAGTCAATATCTTAAGAAGGCAACATCACTAGGACACCAAACTTGGGTAAAATTATCTTGGAAGCAAGGGGGATGCACCACCAAGGTCACGTGGCATGACGTCATCGATGACGTCATCAAACCTAGAAAAGTCAATATCTCAAGAAGACAACATCGCTAGGTCACCAAACTTGGGTATATTTATCTTGGAGGCAAGGGGGATGCACCACCAAGGTCACGTGGCATGACGTCATTGATGACGTCATCAAAGCTAGGTAAGTCAATATCTCAAGAAGACAACATCGCTAGGTCACCCAACTTGGGTAACATTATCGTGGAGGCTAGGGGGGTACACCACCAAGGTCACGTGGCATAACGTCATCGATGACGTCATCAAAGCTAGAAAAGTCAATATCTCAAGGAGGCAACATCGTTAGATCACCAAACTTGGGTAAAACTATCTTGGAGGCAAGGGGTTTCACCACCAAGGTCTGGTGGAATGACCAAAATTATAAAAGTCGATAGACGATAACTCGATGATAGTAAAGCATTAATTTGAGCTCCGCTTTTAGGCAGTGCCTAAATCTATATATTAAACAAGTGATAAGTTTGCTGTTCAATAATTCTGCTAGTACCAAATGAAGTTAGTGGTTAAAAGACAATTATGCTAAAACTTGCAGCACAGAGAATCACTTTAAAATAACCACAAACTGCAGGGCTATCCTGCCCTTCATTGTGCTTGAGATCTGCCATAGCTCCTTACCTGTTCATAGGCAAGTCTTGCAAGTCGAAGTGTAGACAAAACTTTGATGACCTTGTCAAATAAAGAATTTTGTCTGGGACCCCATCCATTCCTAGAACAAGAATTGTTAACATAAATGAAATGGTCAAGAGTTTTAAGGAGCCAATCATAAGGCATAATAGTGACAACACTATATTATTCTAGATTGGTGAATAATAATTATTATAATTAATAATTGGTTAATAATAAGAATAATTGTTAATTGGTTTGTTGTTGAATGAGCTTCACTCTTGATACCCTGCGAGCCATGGTTTCCTCCTCTCTTAGGCCAACCGTAAGCAAGGGAGAGAAACCACTGTAACATTGAGTAAAGCAGGAGTTACATCTGGCGCTAACTGACTTCCCACATGGGACTTGAATGGAACTGGCAAAACAGCAGTGGCTTATGGGTGGAAATGGCGTCTATAGGTCTCCAATTCGCAAAACCACGCTTCCACCAATTGCTTATTTCTTTCTTCCTCAGGGTTTCTTGCCTTCTCGGGCCCCTCTACTGGCAGCACAAATAACAACTATTGCTGCAAAAGTTGGTGTTGTTGAGTTTTCTACTCCAACGAGTCCATATTTAGACCGGTTAGCGCAGTGGTAGAGCGCCGGGCTTATGTTCGGGAGGTTGGGAGTTCAAACCCCGGCCGGACCAACACTCAGGGTCTTTTCTAAATAATTGAGGAGAAGGTGCTGCCTTTGCTCTAACATCTGCAAATGGTTAGACCTTCGCGTCTTCTCGGATAAGGACGTTAAACCGTAGGTCCCGTCTCTCACATACACTACACTAACCGGAACCAGAGGGACGTTAAAGAACCACGATGACCGTCGGAAGTTGCCCAACCTCTGTGTCACAGAACTGGCCATACTAATATACACTCATTATTATAAAACTGGTTTCTATAGGATGAGTTATCCAAAAATGTAAAGCGCTTAGAGCTTTGAGGTTAAGCGCTATATAAGCACCTACTTTACTTACTTACTTACTTTACTTAGTTGCCAGCGACCTGTGCCGCCACAATTCCTGACATTTTGTACCAAAGAGAAATCTGCTGCACATGTACAAGGCTGCTGCCATTTTGTTTTTGCAAGACACAGGTATACCAAGGGAAGCCTTGTGCTGACCGTTTGTCCATCGGTTCCAGGGGGTGGGTTCTCCCTATATTGGACTATATGGGGATAGTTGGCCCAAAAGGAGTAGGGTTTTCAGACTGGAGGTATAAAAAAGGGGTAGGGTTTTCAGGCTGGGTATAAGAAAGGGGTAGGGTTTTCAGGCTGGACTGGGTGTAAAGAAGGGTACTAGGGAAAATTGCAATTTTGGTATAAAAAGGGTCTGTATGGTTTAGGGGGTACCTTTTTCAGGCTTGGTATAAGAAAGGGGTACCTTTTTTGGCTTTGGAATAAGAAAGGGGTACCTTTTCAGCTATAAAATTGGTATAAAGAAGGTAAGACCTAGGGCATATGTCAAATTTTACTCGTATTTAATTCAGTCGAAGCTATTTATCCTGAAATAGGTACATGTATGATGCAATGTTTGCTGCAAATTAGTTCGACTCTAATTAATTGGTTCGACTTCGACTTGAATTTGAGTGTCCAACTCGGATAATACGACTGTGGTGCGACCAAGCGGCAAACGTCGCATTATACTCGCATCAAATTCAATTCATAAATCATGCAAATTAGAAAATAATTGATTCAAATTTGATATAGGTATTGTGCAAACGTTGTGATAATAGCCTCTCCCCCATCTACAAAACCTGGATTCCCCCCTTACAGAGCATGCATTCTATGTTAACTTGCTTTCAAAAAGATAAAATGGACCTGAACCTGTTCCTATTTCGAGCTCACTAAATATTTATGTTTGACTTGCGAAATACAGGTTTGCAAATAAATGCGGTGTATTTGAAAATGACGAGAACACAGACAGTTGGATGGAACTGAAAGCACGGGAGAACGGTTTGGATATTGCGAAAGTTGCTCTAAAGAAAGAGCACCCGGCCGATGTAATGAAAGTCGTGCTGATGAACTGGCTGCTCCGACCAGTATAATAAATAAAATTCAAATACTCATTAATTATTCATGACCTAATCAGCCAACCAGACCTCTCATTTTGCACCACTGCAGTACCTTGAAATCCCAGGAAGATACTGCAAGTGGGACTTGAAAACTTTTCAAGATCCAAGGACCTTTGAACTATGAATATTCATAATTTCAAGGTCCTCACCATCGAAAAGTTTTCTACTAGTCAGTCTTTGCGCCGTGCAAAGGCAGACTGTAGGAAACACTCCGTGAGAAGACAGAAGTCTCCTCTCTCGGAGAAGTCAATACAAAGAATTTTGGTTCGACTATATGCTTGTGCACCGCCAACCTCCATGTGGGACAGGCTTTATGGAAACACTCTTGACCTTTTCACTTCTGCGCATGAGTAGTGACGCAATCCAAGTTCATAATATTCATAATTTCAAGGCCCTCGTCATCAAAATGTTTTTGTACTAGTCAGTCTTTGCGCCGTACAATGGCAGACTGTAGAAACTGTTCCGCGAGAAGACACACGTCTCCTTTATCAGAGAAGTAAAATACAAAGGATCTTGTTCCAGACTATATGAATGTGCACCGCCAACCTCCATGTGGGACAGGCTTTTTGGAAACACTCTTAATCTTTTCACTTCTGCGCATGACTAGTGGCGCAATCCAAGTTCATAATTTCAAGGTCCTCTCCCCGTCAATTTTTTTTTGTACCAGTCAGACTACGGCGTACAAAGGCAGACTGTAGGAACGTTCCGTGAGAAGACACAGGTCTCCTCTCTCGGAAATCTTGAATAGAAAGGATCTTGTTCCAGACTATGTGCATGTGCGCTGCCAAATTTCATGTGGGGCAGGCTCTGTGGAAACAATCTTGACCTTTTCATTTGTGCGCATGACTAGTGACGTAATTCAAGTTTCACAAGTAAAAAAATATGATTATATTGATAAATCCTGTTTGGGTAGGGTACAGAGAGGTTGGTGATTTAAGATTATGTCAGAGGCTGAGTATTTCAAATGACCAAGGAATTAAAAAATAAATAAATGGAGATGTTTCAACATTGATTGTTTTCCCTCTGTGTTGGCTAATTAGGTCATAAATAATTAATGAGTATTTGAAGTAATTCAAAAGCCTCCTATTCGGACTTGATGGGATTTCAAAGCCCACGCAATTAGTTCCAGTCTTTGGCTTCGCCTCAGACTGGAACTAATTGCACGGACTTTGAAATCCTGTCAAGTCCTCATAGTCGGCTTTTAAATATTATGTATAACTTTTCTATCACGTTTTGGTTTGGTTGTGCCAACGGGTCAAATTATTCAAAATGCACGCTCAACTGGACACGCCGCATGCACGGGGAAATGCATTCTTTTATAGAAGAAACTGCCTCACACATTCCTTTATGCGCACTTGTTGGACGAAAAGTGCAGGGAAAGCATGCTTGTTATTTATTCCCGGGATCAAATGAAGCGTGTATTGTAGAATGAATTTGACATTTGCTGCAAAATTAATTAAAGTCGAATCTCCTTCAAAGCAATTATTAAATAGATTCGATGCGAGTGAGATTCGACATATGCCTTAGGCCTAAGGGGCCCAGAATCTGGGCCGAGCATCCCCGTACAAACGTTTTGGGAGTACCCCCAGGGCTGTCGGTAGTCTGTCTAATGTGAATTTAGGATGGACAACTTCTTCAACTTTGGTCGTCTTGAATTCACATAGACGAACAAATCATCAGACAATTTGTCTGTCCAGACGATTTGTTTGTCTTCTAGTGTGAAAACGGCCAATGTGTATGTAAATGTCTGCGACAGACTCCCCAGACTTGCAGCTCGTTGGGTCCCAAACAGTCTTCTAAGATTCTATTTCTTAATATTTGTTTGCTAAACATGTTCATAGTTTGATTTTGCATTCTAAGAAAGGCATGTAAAGAATGGACGGATTTTTGTATTCAAAGCTGCAACTTCAGGAAAGGCTTTTGACTTTGTACGAAAGCATGTGATGAGCGAGTGAAAAATAATAATATTAGTTTGTTAACATGGAACACAGGACGGCTCTTGATTATACAAAATACCAGACTTTATTTAGAAAAGTAAGTTCTATTGAACGTGCTAGGGTTTATAAAGAAAAACTTAGACATCATAAAATATTATATTGATTCTGTGAATGGAAAAATGGGTCGTGACAGCACGGCTATATTTTTTGCCACAAGTTTTTGAATGCTTACCGATTTATTTGTTCTTCCCAAGTATCTGGAGTCCGTTTGCTAGTCACAGCAGTGACATGTTTCTCACATTCCATCATCACAGTCCTCGCTTTTGTTGTATCATAAACGATAACTAAAGGTGGACTTGCGACTGGTTCGCAAACATCGATAATCATGTCTTCTTCCGGAGACATATCCAATTCCTCGCTTTTCGACAAGAATAGAGTTTTCACCGGGCGAGCTTTGCCCGCTTCAGGATGAGCAGACCATGGTTTAGAATAAGCATGATCGAGAAGGATGATTTCTACGAGCGATTGCAGGTTTCGGACAAAAGTTGCTCGGCTTGGATTAGCCATGTTCGCCGCCATGCTTGTGCTGATTGCAGCATGTGGTCGAGTTTCTTCCTTCACGGGCCGCGAGGTCTCATGGGACTTGCCGAACAAAAGCCGAAGCTTGAAAATCGAGTCAATAGTTGTTCGTAGCAAGCTATTTCACAGTCGATTGAACATCGTCAAGTCATCGAATCTCGTGGCATGTTGTTCCAGGACTTGCGCGAAAACTTCGAATTTTCTCATTTTTAGTCTGTATTTCGTATAATTTTACACTGATTTGACATTAGAAAAACATCTGAAAGTATCATGGCTGTATTTATACCATATTTGGGCTAGAACTTTGTTGTTTCGTCGGGAATTTTCGAGGTTTTAGACTTCTTACAACAACAACAACATGAGTGTATACTCGACATGATTCGCCCAATGTTCCTCGCACTTTTATTATGAAACCTCTGCAGAATTCATCCGATCATGTGGAGATCAAGAAATCGGAAATAATTGAATCGAAAAATAATGTCAAGACAATTGAATCTATTCGCACAACTCGAGGTAAGTTGTTTTGCTTTTCTACTTGAACCCAGAGCTAATATATCCAGCTTTCACGCATTTTCATTCACACGTAGAAAAAAAAAATACAATTGCGAACAGGAACAATGTAACTTATTTGCATGAGGAAGTATTGACACTAAATTTGGAGCGATGAATAATTTGCAAGGGGCTTGATCTAATAAAAGAAGTGATACAATATGAAAGATAGTAATTTCCATCCGCCTTCATTCAAGACGAAACAAAGTTCCCAAAGAGATCCAAAAAGTTACTAAACTTTTACATCATATAACAAGACGATCGCATACAGAACTGCATTCACAAAAATGCATTTGTTCTCGGACTAGTAAAGCTCAATTGGGGCCCCAGCAAATTGATCATGGTTGTTTTTATAAACGCACTTGTCATTGAAGAAAATCCTTGTGAGTATATTTACATATTATTTTCAACCTGTTATTTATTCCCCATACTTTATTTTTTTACCATTTTAACAATGCTCTTCCCCCACATGATATTACCACATGATATTACCCCCACATGATATTCCACATGATATTACCAAATTATATTTCAGTATAATTTTGAGTTTGCTTTACTATACTGCTCTCTGTTGTTAGGCTTATCTACATAGTAATTGTCTGTTGCCATAGGAGGTAATAGACATAGAGAATAAACATACTACGACAGAGTCTGGTGGAGATCAATATTTTGTATCCCATAAATATAGGAAGAAAAATAACAATTGGTATCACTAGTAGAGTTATAGCACAAAGGTCAATGATATAATAGAAAACCACAGGAATCCACAGTAGAGGTTCTATTACAACATGACATCATCGCACAGCCAGGCGACTTCCGCTTCCAGTATCAGGACCAGACACTGCATCCATATGGTCGCCAATGGTGACTAAATGTGGGGCTTGGTGACCAAAATTTTAGAGCTAGTCGCCAAATGGCACCCCATCTTTCTGAGTTCAGCTGAGATCCATGTTTATGTGGCGACTAAATCTTTGCATTTTGGCAACAATTTTTTTTAATTAGTCGCCAATGGCGCCTAGTGAAAAAAGTTAATGTTGGGCCCTGAGTAAGTAATCATGATAAACAAGTCTATCATTAAAAAAAATTCTCTATATCCAAGAAAATATGGTTTATGAGCCCCCAAATGTCAAACCTCCAAAATACCTGGTATATTTTTTTTAAACAAAGAAAATACTGAAACTAAAACATTCATACCCCCATCATGTTTATGCCAAGTACCCCCTTGGCTATTTATATCTTGCATCTTTTAAATACACAGGTTTTTACTGTAACACCAGGCCACTTTTGCCACTACATGTAGTATGTGTTGTATCCAGTACTTGACATCTGAATAAACCAGTTTAAATGAAGACTCTCCTGCACTTAATTTTTGCTTAATGTCTCTCCAGCCAATTGTCAACTTGGTATGCACTATAAGGAAGGTGTATCATATAATAATAATCATACATGGATGTTTTTTCTCCTTCCTAGCTCGACTACCCTGCTTTGGTCTTGACATTGGCGGATCACTTCTCAAACTAGTGTACTTTGAGCCACACAGCAATGCAACATGTCAGGAACAAGTTGGCCTGGAGGCACTGCGGGAGTTTATCATGTCTAATGTGCAGTATGGTGAAGAGGGAACGAGAGACAATGAGTTAGAAATGAATGACATTGTTATTGGAGGACGAAGGGGCAACCTGCATTTCATCAGATTCCCAACATGTCAGATTGGTGCATTCCTTGAGATTGCCAAAAATCTGAATGCTTCTGTGTTGAACAGTAAAATTTGTGCTACTGGTGGTGGTGCTTTCAAGTTTGAAAAAGATTTCAGAGAGGTATGAGATTTTTTGGATAAGTCTGCTTGCCACGTTCTACTTCTTCTCTGGGTTCTGCTGGGGATAGATGATTCATAAACCTCATCATCTTCTTTTCTTCATGAAACTAAAAGGGCCATGCTACCTTTTTACCTCAAAATGTTTTAAAATGCTGTACTACTGTATCAAGCTCAAAGTTGGAGACAAAAACCATTACTTAATGGCTGAAGAAGCTGTGACTAACCTGTATCTCAAGGTGCATTGTCAGCCCTAAAAAGTGCTACTTAATTAATCCCTTTTCCAGTGCGAATGAATTATGGCTAAATAACGACAACAACAACAGCAACAATTTTTAGAACATATGCCAGGCTTTGCTGGTACTCACATTGCTTTCTCTTTGTTTCTTTATCACATAATCACCCTATTTTGTCCTTTATTTCACAGGTTCTTGAGGTGCAATTAGTCAAATATGATGAATTGGAATGCTTAATTCATGGCATACACTACATCAATGATCATTTTTACCGTGAATGTTATTACTGGGATTGGAGTGTGCCACAGATAGAGAAAGCTGTTCAAGTACCCTTTGATTTTGATTCAGATCCATTCCCATACCTAGTAGTGAATATTGGATCTGGTGTTAGTATAATGAGAGTGGAGTCAGCTGAAAAGTTTGACAGGATTAGTGGAACAAGGTATTCTGGATTAATTGTATGCATGTAAAACACTTTTCTCTAGTGCTAGCGGTCTTTGGTTTTAACTTCAGTTGGGCTTATGCATGCATTATGTGTAAAACGTTCTGACAGACAGTATTTGAACAGGTTGGGGTAAGAACAACAGCCTATTAGTGACTATTTAGATGGTTTTTCGATTTTTGCCAAACATCTATAGAAACCATGTTAAATAAGCCTAAAACTAACTTCTCTGTACTTTTCCCAAAAATCACTGCGAAAGCACTGTAAAACGGCGCTAGTTATCGCCTAAAGAATAACGTTTACAGCTGATTGCGCTTGAGTGTTTTACCCTAACAATTCGTTTGAAAGTTGCGTTTCTAGGATGAAACAAGACGTTTCTATGGCGAACCAAAGAGTTCTGATATCTCTGATTGGTCAGTGAAAAATACACATGGCGGTCCGACTTTTTGTCTCACAACGCAACTTTCAAACGTAACATGCGAACTGTTAGGGTAAAATGCTCAAACGCAATCGGCTGTATCATTTCTCTGCAGTGAAATGAAGTTCTGAAATCCTAACCATCATCTGAGTTCCTCCGTGGCGCATTGTTTAGCGTATCGGCTTCCGAACTTACTGATTAGAGGTTCAACTCTGGTGTATGCACAACTGAGCTTTTTCTTTTTTTTCCCGTTACAAGTTTTCCTATTCATTCACATAAGATTACAGGCCGCATCGAATACCTGAATTCATCTGTAGAAATATTGATCAAGAAGCTCGAATAAAACCCAACAGCCTAATATGTACAATGCGTTTGTTAGGCAAATGTTTAAATGGTAACTAAGGTCATTTTTCGGCGTCATTATAGCGATTTTTTGGGGAAAAATACACAGAAGTTAGTTTTAGGGTATTTTAACGAGGTTTCTGCAGATTGTTTGTCACAAATCTGAAAATCGAAAAACAGTCTAAATAGTCACTTAGGCATTTATTATAATCTTGCATTTCTTTGTGGCTGTCTAAGTGTGACAGCAAGGGAAATAAAATGTCACCTGTCAGGAACTATGACAAGATTATGATTGGATAAGTCCCTGCCAATCACAACATGACTTTAGTCATGCTGCTACACATTTGAATGCAAACAGCATAAATCAGCGGCGTAGCCAGGAATTTCTGAATGGGGGAGCCGGATAGTGAAAACATGGGACGAAAATGCTCAAATTTTCTCCAGCAAATACAGTAAATGTATGGGAAAATTTCCGAGAAAGGGGGGGCCCCGGCCCCCCCTGGACCCCCCTGGCTACGCCCCTGTAAATCCTTTCAAACATAGAGCCATAACTGTGCGCTCTTTCATTTTATTTATCTGGCCTTAGCAACAGTTGTTTGAACTTTGAAGCCTTTTTAATGCTGTTAAGTCTCTTTTTACAGCTTAGGTGGAGGAACATTTCTGGGTTTATGCTGTTTGATGACGGGCTGTAGTACATTTGAGGAAGCACTCTCCATGGCTGCTAGTGGTGACAGTACAAAGGTTGACAAACTCGTCAAGGACATCTATGGAGGGGACTATGATAAATTTAACCTTCCAGGAGACACTGTGGCCAGCAGGTATGGCAAATGATGTTGTTCTATTGCTATTTGAATTTGAAAAAGACACCATCTAAGGGGTGTTGGTACTGGTATATTCGATGATGGAAAGACGATGATGGATGCTTCAAAGCTACTGCGATTTCTAGATGCTCACCTCACTCTGAAGTTGCGCCCAAAGGCTGAGCACAGGCCAAAAGAGAAACAGTGATGACGCTGATTTTATATCTCAAATGCTTTTAAGAATCACTGACAAATTTCTCGATAATAATTTTGATGACAGTTTTGGCAAGATGTGTTATGCTGATAGACGTGAAGAGATAGATAATGAGGACATTGCAAGGGCAACTCTTCTAATGATCACAAACAACATTGGATCGATAGCAAGGATGTGTGCAGTAAATGCTGTGAGTACTATAACACATCACAACAATCATTATCACCTTTGTTTACATCATCATCTTCATCGCACCACCCACCATCACCATACAGGTGCTCTCTAGGACCACCCACCCTGGAGGTCTATATATTTTCGGAGGCTGTAAGATTTGAAGCCTTATTGTCATACACTTGTTACCTAGACAATGGTTTCTTGCATATATTGCTCTTTAGGCAGTGGTTTTACTGGTAATGATTTGATATTTCTGATTTTTCTTTCAGAAAATTGAGCGTGTAGTGTTTGTGGGTAATTTCTTGAGAACTAATGAGATAGCCATGAAGCTTTTAGCATATGCCATGGATTACTGGTCCCAAGGCACTATGAAAGCTCTCTTTCTTAGACATGAGGTAAGTATAGAAGCAAGAGTAAGAGTAAAAGTGAGTGTCTCTGTTTCTTTGAGATTTTACACAGGCTACATATGTTACATGGTGTGGGTAATGTGCTTTGCAGTAATATATCATAATAATACCAAATTTCTATAGCGCCATTTCCTGAAGCTCAATGGCACTTATAATATTCATCCATTATTCATAGGATGCTCATCCAATCTCTGCACTGGATTCGGATCAGGTGACACTACTTGTAACCCCCGATACCACATGGCTAGGTGTCTGATACAGAATACTAATTGATCTAATTAGTATTCTGTGTCTGATACAGAATACTAATTAGACCAATCAGTATTCTGTATAGGACACCTTCCAGTGCAGCCCTCAGTCTTTGAACAGTTGGATATTTGTTTCAAATAACACATATCCCCTACTGTCCAAAGGCTGAAGGGGACCACTCTATTAGTGAAGTCCAAGCATGGTCTTCTCTCGTAGAGCAGTACCTAAAAAAGCTTCACCTGAGAGACTATATGTTGTTTTAGTCCGGCTACCTCCATGTGGGACAGGAATCATGCCTTCTGCGCATGCTTTCTGCAAAATGATTGGCGTTTTTTGTAAACATCCAAAAATTATTTCATTTTCAATGCACATTCAATTTAATATAAGTACAAAAGTTAGAATATCATAAGTACTTTACAATATTCGTGTCTATGTTGTATCGGCAGATACAACATAGCCACTCATATTGTAAATAGTATACTTATCATACTGCTCAATGGCATTATAATACTGCTTTGCAGTATGATATGCAAGCTTAACTCCAATTTTATTTCTTTTCAGGGTTACTTTGGGGCTGTAGGGGCATTATTAGAACTCATGACAAGTATGGAATCACAGGCTCTTTCATAGCAAGACTGTCGTATCTCATCCAAAAATATTATTGCTTGATAGTCAAAATTTCAAATATAATTGGGGATATGAAAATAAATATTGGTTGGAAATTGGGAAAGTACAGCTATTTTCCATATTTAAGAAACTATAAGCAAGGGACGAATTTTACTTTTTATGTGCCAGAGCACCAAGACTAGGAGTAAGGCAGGAGTGGTATTAGCATAGTATTATAATAGTATAGTATAATACTGTATTGACATAAAGTGGATTTCATATGACTGTGAAAAGTGCTAACACGGCGCGGCACTGTCACGGCCACAGCATGGAACCTGGCCTGCTATAGATACACAATGAAATCACGTAGTCACAGCACGGTCACGTTATGGTCACAGCACGGTCACGTTACGGTCACAGCACGGTCATGTTACGGTCGCGGCGCGGCACAACTTTGTCGCTGCACTTTTCACAGTCATACAAAATCTGTCATAGTATTATAGTGTAGTATAATAATGGTATCATATTATTTGAAGACAAGTCAGGATATCAAATGCTATATCAATATTGGCTTTCTAAAACTGTTTTGTGTCGATGTTGGAAGGCATTTTTGTATGCTATTTTTAACCGTAGAATAATATAAAGTATCAAATGTAATTTGTAAATATTTTCAGGTTTTTAAGCTTTTATTATATCATTTTTGAGATCATGTGCGGGTACTGATACCAGATTGGATGGCTCACCACATTTTCCGAACAGAACGTTCGATTTCATTCATTTATTCATGCTTTTTTCTTTAAATGGAGGGGGGCATGTTTCAAAATGGATATAATAAAGTGGTCAGTTGAACCTCACGTCATGGTATTTTGGTCTGAAATCATACTTCTGCTATCATATCCAACAACATGCACTTTTACAACCACTCACTCCGTGAATCCAGACCTAATTGGAATCAGGTTCAATTACCATTACACACCTATTTCAAAAAAGCTTGCTCGAGGGACTGTTGTTCTTTCGTCGCTTTCAAAGCCCAATTTCCAAAAGCAACATTGCAAGTTTTATTTTCCTCTTTGGCGGGACCCGACATTGCGACAATGCGGTCGCCAGTGGCGACTAGATTTAGGGTTTGGTGACCAAAAATGTTAACCTTGTCGCCAAATGGTAACTTACCTTTCCAGTGTGTACAGGGGCGTAGCCAGGGGGGTTCCAGGGGTTCCGGAACCCCCCCTCTCCCGCAGCGGAACCCCCCTCGCCTCTGTTCTGGACCGACTTATTACTAAAATTCGGTAAATATTTAATAGACAACAAATAAAAGCTCCAATAAAATGTAGCAAATTTCTTCAAACGCTAGTTTTTTCCCGAGATCAATATTTTTGGCTGGGTTTCCTGTGGCGAGAACGCAAAAAACGTCCGATTTATGTGGAGTTTTTTTTTTGAATTTTGGAACCCCCCCTCTCATAAGTGCTGGCTACGCCCCTGGTGTAGGATTTTAATAAATTCCCTTAGCAAAATTAGCTGTCAAGAGTTTTCTAATTTCTAATTTTGGCGCCATGTCACCTCTCTAAAAAAGCTTTAACATTAAAATGTGGCGCCCTGGGGCCGGTTCCAAGTTATCCATGGATAAAAGTTATCTGTTGTATAGGATATGTTCAGGATTTATCCGTTGGATAAGCGTTTATCTACAGATAACTCTTAACTGACCTTCTAGGAACCGGCCCCTGGATTTTATAAGATGACATGCTACAACATAGCAGGAGGCATATCTGGTTTTTGTAGCCATGGAAAGAATGGAAACTAGATTCATTCTTTAATTTTTACATTTATAAACAACGAAACGAGATTTTCAAAAGTTTTCCTTTATTCCCTTTCTGTGAGTGTACAACTCTTATCACAGACGAACAGAATAAGTATAACTACATATGAGAATATATCCAGAATAATGTATTTCACTATGAGTTTTATTTATTATTCTTTTTTTTCACTTATCCATTCACTATATTTTAATTTGTTATAAATACGCTATGCTTGACGTTGTCTAAATAATTTAAGGAGTAGGTTTAACACGTTCGAGGAAGGAGGGGAGCAAAATACTCAAATGTTAGGATTATTCGCGTACTTTAGTATCAAGATTTCCCTGCTAGTAGAGACCACTTCTCTCTTGTTCTGTACCTTGTTTCGGCCTGGCTATTGTGCGCAGTTGGAAAATGCAAGAAAACAGTAAAAGGAAAAGCAAATGCACAGATAAAAAGTAGCGTCTGCTTGCAGGGCATATCAAGATACGATATCAGAGAAATTTTTAATAACCTAACTTCACAAAATATTTGTACGTAGTACGTAGAAATGATTTTTCTCTTATTTGCTGTACAATAGGTGACATTTAATAATAAAACCATTTAACGTACTTTTTAAATTGTGTTGTTATTATTTTTTTCTATACTATCTTCTCGTGTTCAAAATTGATATCTCTCTCGTTTGCTCGATATCAAATTTGAACACTCAAAGATAAAATCATATCTCCGCGCACCCATGTATTATTCTCTACTTAGTTTGCAGGATATAAACGTTTCGGATTTTTTTTACAAATGAACAGAAGTCAGGGGTGTATCCAGGCCTTTTGTTCTTGGAAGCCGTTCCGTGAAATGAAAATCCTAGTTATTCGACGCTTTTAACGAATGAAACCAAAAAAATTATATATTCTTTGCGTTGTCCTGGTGCTATCGCTAGATTACATCGCTAGCCGCAGATCTACTAAACAGACAATACCGGGTAGATGCATGGGTATTTCATTACCTCGCGGAAAATTGATAAGCCAGTACTTCCTTAGCTTACAGGCAGATACGTCCCTGAACGTGCTCCAACTAATCACTGGAATAAGAGTGTTTCTTACGATGATCATTTACATCTGCTCCCAAAACCATCTATCAAGTTTGCAACGATAATGCTAGAAATAATTATTATAATTCGATATTCATCAAAATCTGTTACAACCCTAGACAAAATGGTGTAACGAAGTAGTTATTCAGAGTTCTTATAGCTGGATATGCCTAATTGAAACAGGAGTATTTTAGGCGCTACTAAACTCAGCACCCTTTCTTAGCCCTACCAGCAAGTTGATCATTTTGCCATTGCTACGTGCTAGTGCGGTCCCTAGTGGACGCTACGCTCGACCGTTTAATTTCCCTTAACGGTTTATCCACATGGACGGTCCCTAGTGGACACTACGCTCGACCGTTAAATTTCCCTTAATGGTTTATCCACATGGACGGTCCCTAGTGGACGCTACGCTCGACCGTTTAATTTCCCTTAACGGTTTATCCACATGGACTGTCCCTAGTGGACGCTAATTTCCCCTAACGGTTTATCCAAATGGACGCGGTCCCTATAGTGCACGCTACGCTCAACGCTCGACCATTTAATTTCCTCTAACGCCCGTTTAATTTCCTCTAACGCCGTTTGTCCAAATGATCGGTTCCTTAGTGCACGCTACGCTCGAAGTCAGCTTTACACTTGTCTTTCATCCACTCGATAATTTTGACCGCGATGTCCCTTCGTTGGGTTTTCTCCAATAGTATATTGCGCAGAGTACCGACCTTACCGTCCGTCTTTTGGATGAACTTATCAAGAATGCCCTGCCATAGTGGTATCGACGGTGTCCCCATTGGCACTCCAGCCCACATGGCATCGCGCTCCTCTTCTGGCACGCCTATGTCCTCTAGAAACTGCCTTCCATCGTACCCAAGATTGTCGGGAACAGACAGCTTCAGTCCGATTGTTTTCCGGAGCTCAGAAGGCAACTTGCTAACATCAACTTGTAAAAGTTGCTGAAAGTATGCGCCCCCTGCGACAGCTATGAGACTGATGTCTGCTTCGTCTTTGGGGTTCAGGTTTTTAACAGCATCTATGATTGACAGAGCCGATAGAGAGATCTCTCGGTTGGATTGGAATTCAGGATTGAGTGCTTGTCTCCCTATGAACAGATCAGGAATACATGTCAATAAAGGGTACATACATGGACTTTATTTTAGCACGGTAAAAACATCACTACACGTACACATTACATAGGGTACATACATATATAGGGTGTTTTGTATATGGGAAATATTTCCATGTCGATCCATGGATTCGCTGCCGGCTTTGGTTGATTGTTTGAATACTTCGTATTGAAACACGTACTATAAAATAATTAGACAAGTGCTCAGCTGTTGAATATGCAGTCATGACATTCCAGTCTCTTCGATACCTTTCTAAGACTATATGAAATTCCGCGCGCTTTAATTGGTCGAGAGTTTTCTTTTAGCCTCTTTTCTCTTGATATAATCACCTATCGGTGGCACTGAAAGCGTTGGAGTGCGCGCGCGAGTTATGTTATGGGATAAATGTTTTTTGTGCTCTGTATGTGTGTAGTTTTTGGCCTAAATAGGGATGGGGGGGGGGGGGGGGGGGGTCGGGGAATATATACTGTAATCTGTCCTTAACTCTGTATTCGTTGGAAGTCAATAAAAAATGGAGGAAAAAAAAAAGAGTTGTGTTATGTTCGTGAAATAAAAAAATAAAAAATATTGTGTCTCACAAAAAATTAGTCGCCGATCATCGCCGAACAGTCACCGAAACGAAGGAATCCAAAAGCGCGCTCTTTCGGCCATAATTATACCTTATCTCCCAAAAGACAAAGATCTGTTACAGTATCTGTTGCCTTTTCATGTCTCCAAGACTGTAGGACGCGACTAGTAGGTTAACATTAGAGCTTTTGAGAGGTTAATCTCAAACCCTGAGCCTCATTATACTATACTAACTCATTGTAGTACAACCTAAAACCAGTCGATACATACCTGCCTCAATTCTTCCTGGCGAATCACTACCCAGCGTCTGTCGAGCTTCCCCCTCGTGCAGGTCATCATGTTGCTGATACTCGTCACGTGCTTTAGAACACGTACATGAAGAACTCAAATCCGAGTTACTTCTTGTGGATCCTTCAAAGAGAATATCAGCCGTACTCTTCTCAAACGACATATTATCCGTCTGGTCTGGCTCTCCATTTTGCGTTTTATCATTCAGTTGAGTCACTGCTCGGTAATAAACAACTGAATTGATCCCGTTCTTCATCTTTTGCCGCCACTTAAACCAGTTTACAAGAACGCCGATCGCAAATGTAAAAGCCGCGATGACGTAGGTCAGGGGGTTTGTCATCACCTCGACGTAATCGCGTTCCCGTGAGGGGTATTCTATGATTGCTACGCTTTTGTTAATCATCCCAAAAGCTGAAGTAGAGGCCAAGCTTCCGTTAGAGCTCACCACGGCGGTTGTAGTCATTTGTGGCAGAGTTACAGAAGTGCTTTGAATTTTCCAGGATGATGACGTCACACTCGTGGGAGATGACATCATTGAGCTGACAATCGCTGATGTGGGTGTTGGTGTGAGTGGTAGTAGCCGAAGGTGACATCTCGCGTCTGACACCTCACATTGACTACTCACAGGCATGCCATCCTCCTGGCATTTCTTTGCGATAAAGGCCGAGTCCGGGGGGCCACAGCAGCGGGAACAGGGGAGACACTCACCTAAATGCGGGAATTTTAATGCATTTTAGTCGTGGTCGAGAGATGCGTGAGCAACTATGCGACGCAAATTTGCGTGAAAACTATTCACGCCAAAATATGATGGATCAGTTTTGTCCTGACAGCATGGCCGCACTGTAAATTTATAATGATAGAAGAAAAAGTGTAAAATAAAGAGGGTTAGAAAAAAACAACTGCCAGTCAGTTTTCGCAGGCTATGTTTTTATGTGTCATGGATCAAACCGGCCCTGCTCGCCGATGAGACCATCAGGTTCTAAGGTTCTGGCGCGTATTATTAAATTTGCTTCTCTTGCTTTTCGGACGGAATCACGACTGGAAAGTATTTTTTCAAGAGGGATAAGTTGCATATCGGAAGCAGAGTGATTAGGTGAGTGAAGAAAATGTTCTGAGACGTTGGTAGGTTTTGCTCGTGATTCAGGGTTATCTACCTGATGGTCTCAACAAACGAGATGAGACTTGATCTGTATTTTCATTATGCCCTTTTGTTTTTTTACATATTAATGTACATATTTTAATCTAGTTTTTCACGTCATAAGGTTCATATTTCAGATAGTATATATAGCGAGAACATGCCAATTTGTATTCACAATACCTGAAGAAGGCTGGTTTGGCCAGCCGAAATATTGTATAAAACTATATTCTCTACGTTGTGTCGACTTTTTCTGAAAAATGTTTTTAAAAAAAGAAAGCGGAGGGGAGGACCCATCCTCGCGCGCCAGGGTCCTCACTTCACATCACCCCAGGTAAGGGATCCTTGAATGGTTGAATGGTCTGGTCACGTGCCTCTTTTCCTTTTTTCCCAGGGGGGGGGGGGGGGGGGAGAGCCGAGGGGAGGACACGCAAGGATCATAGACCATGTCACCACATCATGCTGCCGTGTTCACAAGATTAATGCATTTTTGTAGCTTTTTCTGGGTCGAATTGTCCCTCCCTTTCATGATTTTCAAGCGGGAGTTGTCATACTTACTTCTATCCTTGTAAAACCCTCTCTTGCATTGGCATATCGTGGGCTTGTCCGGCTCACATCTTTGGGAAATGTGTTCGTTTTCTTCACAGCCTCTACAAGGCAGGCACGTGTACGATGTGTTTTTGTCATTGTATGTCCGCCCGTCCACACATGGTACACACGCAGGGCGGATAGATGTCCTACTCTCACACTCGACATTTGCCCCTTGTCCAGGGGGGCAGACCGGACAAGACAAGCATGTAGTCTTGCCATTTTTGTCCACAAACGCGTTCTCCCCAAATGAACAGCCGTGCGATAACCGGATGGCCGGCTTGCCAGACGACTTAGTCACTAGATCTGCAACCTGGACAATAAGAAGACACTTTGTTAGCCATTGACTAGGTCAGCATATTTTCTAGTTCAAACAATCTACATAGAGCCAGAGGAGGTTTGAAAGGGGACAATTACCGTGACCTAGTACAACGACAACGTTTATTTAGTTTTCTTAGCTTAATTGTTTTGCAAGTTTATCTATTTAATTTTCTCTCTGAGAAATCAAAGTGAGGAAAACGTCGTCCCTCCAATAACAAGTTGCCTGAAATACGAATAGGAAAACTTGACAAAGAAAGCGGAAGTCACTAGCGTCACTAGCCGCCTATCGTACGCTTGAGTACGCTAATATCGGAACCATGTAAATCATACGTACTATTACTAGAGCCACAGCCATTTTAAGTACATTCTCCAGGTGCATTCTGAACTAGGTCGCTCCGACAGATACAGGCTAACCTGGAAAACAAATGGGATCTTGTATATTAAGACCCCGTCCACGCTACACCGTTTTCAGACGAAAACGGATACTTTTTGCTCAGGATACGGCTATCAAACGATAAGTGTGGATAGTTTTGAAAACGGAGCAAAAAGCATCCGCTTTCGTTTGAAAACGGCGTAGTGTGGACGGGGTCTAAAGCCCCATTTACACGACAGAAATATTTGGCACGGCTCGGATAAAAATGGTTCTTGGACTACCTCGCCACGTAGTCCCGGCACGGATGAAATTTCGGTCCGGCTCTGAGAAAATGTAGTACGGCAAAGCCATTTACACAGCGTAAATATATCCGAGCCGTGCCATTAAATTTGGTACCCGTACTGCTTTTTATCCGAGCCGTGCCAAAAAATCCCTGTCGTGTAAATGGGCCTTTAGGTTCGGGTGAACATTGGAATTCAATATGCCGGCAGTCACACCGGTACAGTGGCCGAAAATAAAATTAGCCAGAAGCGTTTTCCCTTTTCATTTTCCCGTTTACGTTTAGTGCACATAAGCTATCTTCTGTTAATCAGGCCAATTGTGATAAAGCAGTAGATTTGTTAATTTTAAGTGGGATTCACGATTCTGCGCGGTCGCTTGATAACGTGTGTCAAAGGCCAAGTCCCGGCACGGATGAAATTTCGGTCGGGCTCTGAGAAAATTCAGAACGGCAAAGTCATTTACACAGCGCAAATATACCCGAGCAGTGCTATAGAATTGGAACCCATACTGCTTTTTATCCGAGCCGTGCCAAAAACAGGGCCAGTGGTTTGATGCGCTGGTGCGGAAACGCATAATTGGCTTTCTCCGCATAATGCGCATAATCCGTCAAATCCCGCATAATCGCGCATAATTTCCCAAAATTTTGTGAAAAACATCAAAAAGGCATCATTCCTTGGTGAATTTCAAACTTTCTTTCCTATTTTTTCTCACAAGAGTGATACATTTCTTCTGAAATCGCCTGTCCAACGTCAAAACAACTCGATAGAAATGAGAATAACAAGGCGTTCTATGCTAATAGCGTCGCGCTGGGAACTGATATCGAAAAGCAATAAAACGTGCCTAATTGCCATCTAACTCATATTTCCAGCTGAGCAAGATAGATTCAAACATGTTTGCGCTTCTGATATCTTACAAAGTAAGATCAAGGCGGAACAGAACGCTAACCGCGATAAACACGGTCGACTTTATGCAGTTCACATTGATCACATGACATTACATCCATTTTCATGGATCTTTGTTATTGTTACAGTAGCAATTTCATTTCACAAACAACAACGCGAAAAATACCAGGCACACCAACAGCTCCCTCGATAACAACAACAAAAAAACCACTAACAATAACGTGGCACGTTTCCGGTTTTTACACTACCTCCGACGATAGTGCAGATCGCTCTCGCGAACAGGATTAATTTTGATAATTACGCGCAGAACAACGGCAAACAGTGATAATGAGAGATCGCAACGATAGCTCTGTTAGTATGCGTATAGCTCTTGTGACCGTTTAGTTCATGGTTGGATAGGAGTGCATTGCTACGATCCTTGCGGTATGAAAAAAGTGTGCCTTGGTCTGAGACAAGTAAACGAAAGAAGACCAGACTTACAAATTTTTAATACCGTGTAACGGAAGTTACCGGTCGTTGGTAACGTTTTTTTGTAAGAAAGTAATAAGCTTTATTAAAAGCGAAAACACACGTCTCCCTTGGAAGAAAACGTAGCGTCATAACGTTAGTAAAGCGAAGCGATTGGAACTCATCACAGAGCATTTTATAGACAAACAAAAGTTGTTAAAGTTGAATAGCAGCTATATCCACGTAACAAAAACAGGCGAAAAGAGCAAAATATGTTACGGCACTTGCAAAAAAATATTGCGCAATCCCGCATAATTTCGTATTTTTAGCGCATAATTTCGAATTTTTAGCGCATAATTTCAGAAAAAATCCCGCATAATTTCAGGAAAAATCCCGCATCAAACCACGGGCCCTGCAAAAAATCCCTGTCGTGTAAATGGGGCTTAAGGCACAAATCCCGGGGATACATGTGAGGCCCTGTGAGACTGTGAAAACCATAATCTTTTATTTTACCGCGCGATTTTTTTTTACAATTCTGCGAACTCCCATTTTATTTCCAACACTGAGTTCAGAGTTCATTATATTAGCATATTTTCTGTGTTTAAAAGCAAAAAACATGTTTACACATAGACACAAAAATACGGTTTGGCTTCCGTCCATCAAATCTTTTGCGCATGGATTTTTAAAAAGTTTCCTTTGCATTAAGTATAAAATAGTATAAATATACTATACTAGATAGTATAAATATACTATACTAGATACTATAATAGTATAAAACTATACACAAAATTGTCCCCATTAAACATTCCTTTTAACCTTTTTGCTATTCCTTCCTAAAAAATTCCAAACGCGTCCTTTCTTCTCATCAAACGCGGGGAATCCCCCGTTACTAAATATAGTATCAGTAACATTCTTTATATTCTTTTTTTTTAGTATCAGACACGAGAGGTTTTTGTTTGCTTTCCTACAGCAGCTTTCTTTTCACAGTAAATAAGTGAGAGTTAAAATTTACATGGTTTCATTCTGTTTTAATCACGCACAGGTATGCTTGCCACTCGCACTGCGCATGCGCGACGAGCTAAAGTCATAAACGTAAAATTCTTTTGATCAATGTAAAAGCTTTAAAAAATGTAAAATCATTTTCACTAAACACTCGCTTTAAATGTTTTATTTTATCATCTGACGGTCGTTCAGCACAACCTGCGACACACTATGTTTATTGCTAACAATACGAAACCTGCTTTCTGGTCCTTGTGTTTAGTCAATGTCGATCAACAAATACTACAGCAATATAATCAGTCTGATCCTGCAAATCAAAACAACAGCTGTTCACCAGCCTGCGTTGTTTCGTGTAAGCTTTTAAGGTCGTACTTTTGATATCTTCAGCTTTGTTTTGCCGGTGACGGAAGAAATCCAAAGTTTTGTAAACTTTTTAAAAAAGTAAAAAATTACTAAACAAAGCTTTCAAAACAGTTTCTGTCATTCAGTTACAGATAGCACTTTATTTGGAACCTGCAATCACAGTAGCACTAGATGTGCTAACCAAGCGTTACTCAAGTACAACGCAAGCCTGATGCATTCTACTCGATCAGTGACAAGCACAGATGATTAACTGAGTAAACGTATTTATCTCACTGGCAACTGTTGTTTCTTCCACACACTTACCGTTTTAATTTTCCTCCTGTAGCCTGTTTAAAGCAAACTATTCTGGACTGCAATAATGTCCATCTGCGATGAAATGAGCATGTAACATGAATATTAATTAGGGGAATCCCCAAGTTGTGGCATACATGCCAGTAAATTTTCTCATGAATTTTCCAGTTCCGGGTTCCCTCCACACACTAATTTGGGTTGAACTTAACATTTACTATGTTTCCTCAGTACATTTTCATTTAAAAAAATGTGTGTGTTTTGGTATGTTATTGATTTTATTTTGTGAGTTTCTTAATACCACGATCTTTGCAAGCAGTAAACAGTTTTCGCAATTTTAAATTTGATAACGATAATAAAAATTAGGTTCCTTTTCTTGAAGACATCTGGTCTTTTTTTACATTGCGCGGTCCCCCAGAAAATATCCATCCATCCACCCCCTACCCCACCCCCACACTCACATGCAACGGAAGGGTGCCAAAAAGTGACCCCCCAAATTACAGTATTTGAATGGAAGAAATCAGTTAAATTGACCCCCCACCCCTCTGGAATTTCCAATCCCCATCCATTCCATGGGGGGGGGGGGATATTTTCTGGAACCACACATTTCTGTCCAGGCCAACACAGAATGGGGTTGAGCGAGATAACCCCCCCACTCCTGGTAAGTGCAGGTTTTGTAGAGAGTAAAATGTTGAGGGCTCAACCCGAAGCAAAATGTAACCCTGTTTATGACAGAAAACCCACTAAGTTTTGGAATTTCCAAGGAAAATACAGTGTTTGTAATAGAAAAGTCAGGTAAATTGACCCCCCACCCCTCTGGAATTTCCAATCCTTTCTGTTTAATTATAATTTTTTGAAGAGGGTATTCAAAGTAATTAGCTTTATCTTGATATATAGTAATTTTGTTTTTCTCTGTAAATATCATGTAGACTGTAGAAATTTTCTTTATTAAAACTATTAAAATACTGACACTGTTACGCAATTTTATTGTCATATGGGCATTTTATTTGAAGCCAGAAGAGCTTTTATGGCCGATTAAATATTTCTCTAGTCATGAGTCGAATAGTAGCTTTCTTTTGTATACATGCATTAATTTACACCTTTATTATTTAAAAAGTTTTATCAACTTTTTAGTAAAAGGTGATACCTACTGTCTAATAAAATCAACACTATGATTGAGCAAATCCTTTTTAAAAGGTTTCAGCACATCGGACTTGGGTTGAATGTCAAAATCTAGTTCGCCCTGAAAAAGAAAAAGATCTGAGCAAAGACGCTTCTGTAAAAATGTGCCGAGTAAAGCACTTTTGAGTTGTCTATACTAAAACAACGAAAAACACAGGAATAAAGAATTTTTTCTTCAGGTTCTAGATTCAATTGATTTCACTTAGATCACTTACGGACTAATTAGATGAACACTCTTACCTATGTGATCATCAAATAGGATATAAGATATTGCGCATTAATGAAGTCAATCTTTAAATCGATTGCTATTTGGCGAATTGGCCTCTAGTCTCGGCCGGAGACAATTGATCTTTTGGTACAGAAGACCAATTTTAATTACTTTGGCGCTGTTGACAAGTTTAAATCACAAAATACTGCGGATTTGTATGCACTAACCTTAGCATTCCAATACCATTTCGGTTTAAAACAGCTGCAATCCAACACCTGTTGCTGTGAAGGTTTGAGTGCGAAGCGAAGTTTGGACTTTAGATCAGAGGGGGAATCCCCGCCTCCCCGAAGTACGTCATTTAACCAAGCAGCCAATCAAAATCATTCGTGCACTCGGCGTCTATTACTGTAATCCGTCTAGATCGTTCTTCTCTTTTGAAACACAAACTGATTCTCAGTAAAAAAAGAAAAAAAAAGCAGATTGCAAACAAACAGGAAAATGTCATTTTTTTTATAATAAAACTTCTTTCTTTTGTGGTGTTCCTGTGGTGCGCGCCTTCATGAACATTGATCTGCGGTCATCGCCATAAGAACAGAATCCAATATGGCCGACGAACCAAAGTGTAGCAGTCGACTGGAATATGCTAGTGTTTCTTGTAACAGAACGCCTTTATGCGCTGACTGGGGGCGAAATGGCTTGGTAGCGTATGGCAGTTGCCATTCTGTGGTATTATACCGTCCAGATGTAAGTGCAAGTCACGATCTTTTGAATTACGGCGTGCGTTACCAGCACGTGGATATGACTAAAAGCCTCTTTTGTCTTTGCAAGTTTTGTATTCTCTTCCCCAGAGCCGTCACTAATTCGTCTCCTTCCTTAGTCAGTAGCAGGTTGCGATGAACAAGGCCTGGAAAAAATCTGTTCGAAATCTAAATATTACCTAATGTTGTTGATCTAAATTAATTCCTAGATCTGGGACAGAAAACATGTTTCTGACCTTCTTGTATTTTTGTATGCAATATAATTGGCTTTAGTAGTTTATGCATGATGTTGCATAGAAATTGTGGGGTGTTCCTCTTGAACTGAGGTACATTTCTCTTGAATCTGATTGATACCTTTACATTTTTTTAACACCACTTGTGTAGGATGGCCCACTTGATGGTAAGCCTGGGTCATCCTTTGTTTTTGCTGGAGGGGGAGGGGGGCACACAGTTTTTCCATGTTGATACTAAAATTTGCTAGCTACAACCAATATAAACCAAATAGACCTCATCAGCTTGGGCGTAATCTTGGGCGTATGTAATCTTGGGCGTATTCTCTTTGTTTGGAATGCTTCCATATTCATATATCCTTCAATGTGTAGCAGAAAAAGAAAGAGAGAATACTCATGGGAATGCCACATGATCTGAAATGGGAAAACATTATGCCCAAGCCGAGGAGGTCTATTGTAGTAAGCATGCCTATTTTTTGTATTTAGTCCTGAGGTCCTGCAGGAATGCAATGGATATTACTGCCATTTCGAGTACTGTAGGCATGAATCTGGCTACTGGTAACAAAAAGATCAAGGAATATCATGGGGGGGGGGGGGGGGGGGGGTTGATGATAAAAGGAGAACATAAATTTAGCAATCTGGAATGCATTGATTAAAAAATATCAAGTAAATTAAGCTTTTAAAATATAGGTAAGAGGTACAGACTCGCAGACTCATATTGTGAGGGGTACAGACTTGCTTGCAAACTGTACATACAGATGGGTGAGCAATGTAGCTGGCAAAAAAAGACCCATTGCAGCCTTTATTATACTAATTATTTTCTGCTGTTTGAATTTTTTTTAGAGGGGCAATGCATCTGGATCAATAGAACATATTCTAAATGGACATACTGATAGGATCAATTGTGTTGCTTGGATAAACAATGGCAATGGTAGAGTAGCATAATATGATTTGTTTGTGCAATTTTATAGATGATTTTACAATGTGTGGTTCCAGAAATTATCCATACCCCTTCTACGGAAGGGATTGGAAATTCCGTAGGGGTGGGGGGATCAATTTACCTGATCTTTTCCATACAAATACTGTATTTCTGTAGGGGGGGGGGGTGTCTGTAGGGGTGGGGGCGGTGGTGGGGGGGGGGGGGGGGGTCACTTTTCAACACCCTTCCATGGAGGGGGTATGGATATTTTTTGGAACCACACAATAAGCTTTTTTACTTTGTGCAGCTCCTGAAGATGAAATCATTTCTGGTTCAACAGACAAGACAGCAATTATTTGGGGAAAGCACAAAGGAAAGGTCTGATATACTGTTATCTAGGAGTGTGGAGATAAAAAAGTTTGGAATGGCTTCCAGGCTGATCCATGGTACAACCACAGGGGCATATTTAGGGCAGCCAAGCCCCCCCCCCCCCCCCCTTTCTCAGGAGATTTTCCCATACATTTACTATATTTGCTGGAAGAAATTTGAAAATTTTCGTCCCATGTTTTCACTATCCAGCCCCCCTTTCTGAAATTCCTGGATCCACCCCTGAACCAGATACTTATTATACATACAACTTGCTTGGGTTGGATAGGGTCTATGTCAAAAGTGCAAAGCAAAAATCCAGTGATGTTCAAGCCACTAAATTTACAGTGTAAAAAAAGTCCATGTTTGTATGACAGTATTTGCTCAAAATGGTATTCTCCTTAGTCATATGTATTAGCGCGACATTTTCGACACATTAGGTGTGTCCCCAGGGGGTATGTTGTGAACTTTAAGAGTATGATGGGGTGGCCGGGAGGTGTTCCTAAATGTCACACTATAAACCATTCTGAATTGTCCAACTAAATAAATGAAAGCATGTGATCATAATACATATTACTGATTCTGGTTCTTCTTGATTGCTTCAGTGGTCATCTTGTGATATTCTCAAGGGACACACAATACAGTCAATTCTGTAGCAGCTATTAAAGTACCCTATTCTACGCAGTCCTTGTCACAAAGAACACTTGTGGTAACTGCATCAGCTGACAGTTTAACAAAAATATGGCAAAGAAATGAACAAGGTTAGACTGGGTTAATATTGAAAATTTGATCAAAGTACATTGTAATATTTAATTTGCTATAGCAAGAAGGCACACTGCTAATTATTAGCTTCTTATGGCTTCTTGCTAGCTAGCAGTGTGCCTTCTTGCTAGAGCAAATCAATTTGCTATAAAATTGTGACTTTCATATTTTGCATTGATTTCAAGGGCATGGTACTTAATGTTGAGTCATGATGTACTGTAGCTCTGATTAGATCTAAGATCATGAATTATCTCAGTGCTCTCAGTGTAAACAAATGTAAAGGATAATACAATATAGAACAAGGAAGCACCCCTCTGGAAATTCCAATCCCTTCTGGCCAGTGGGAGAGGTATGGATATTTTCTGGAATCACACAAGCTCTTCAAATAAGCTGTAAAATAATCAACTCCTAATTTTAAGCCTTCATGTTATGACCAAAAGAATAATACTATTTACAAAAAACAATATTGTGATACTTTAATCATTCTATAGAGTTTGCTTTTGGTTGTCTTAGCTAATGGTTATTATTTTATGATATTTTTTTCCAGGTCAGTTTAATTGTTGCCAAACAATCTCATTTGGATATGGTTTTGCACTGACAGTAAGCCTGGCCATTTTACCTCATACTGATGGTATGTAAAATTATAATGCACCTCATTCACATTTTGTACTGTGGCTTTTTGTATGTTTAGTTACATACCCTTGTTAAGTAGCAGGAGGCAATTGCATCTGTAGAAGAGGAAGGGCATTCGACCACACCCCACCAAAAGCATTCATTCTGTCCCATGAGAAGGTCATGGGTATGTGGGACGTGTTCTCTTTTATATAACCTTCCATGTTACATGAGAATGGGAATAATGAAGGCTCATGATGTTTTTTGCACCTTTGTTTTCAGTTCCCGTTTTAGCCTGTGGTTGTGAGGACAGCAAAATACACATATTTACAGAGAAAACAGGACAGGTGTGGGTTAATGTAAAAATATATACTAATAGTAAATAATAATAGGTGTGGTTTGTGCATGCATCAACACACAAAGTGTAGGAAATGTTATTATTATTATTTTAGCATCATGTTATTTTTCAGTTTGTGAAAGTACAAAGTCTTGCTGGCCATGAAGACTGGATAAGGTGCACAGACTTTGCACAAGAAGGTTATTAATAAATTATTTTCTTGCTGACTTTTAGTAAAATGTTGGTCTCAATCTCAGACGTTTGGCCACACATTTTCTATCCTTATTTAATTTCCAAAGTTTAGCTAGAGATAATTATTTTCATTGACTAATTTCCTAATTGTTAGTTAACTTAAGTTGACTAAGTTACCTTGACATGAAAATAGCATTTTTTGTAATGCATTTTTGCTGGACATATTTTTCAGATTCTGGTGACCTACTCCTTGCATCCAGCTCACAGGATTGTTTTATCAGAATATGGAGATTCTCATTGTCACCAACCACAGGCAACCCACACAAAGTGTCACATGATGTGGATGAGATCTTAGATGAGTTAAGGCTGACCTCAAACTTGTTTCAAGTAGAACAAAATGGTGAGAAAATATTAAATACATCAGAAGTGATAAGAGCAGATTTTGTATGACTGTGAAAAGTGCCGCGGCATGGTGTGTAGCGGTCGCGGCATGGAACCTGGCCTGCTGTAGATATGGAATGAAATCACGTAGTAACAGTGCGGTCATGGTCTCAGCATGGTACAACTTTGTCCTGGCACTTTTCACAGCCATAAAAAATCTGATCTATGCAACAATGTAGTTGTGTGTTTAATAAGTCATTTGGTTATTTTTAATGGTAACCAATACTACAGCCTCAATGCCTTTAAGGCATTTAATTTTTCTGATATTATTAGTATTTTGTAGAATGGCCTTTATAATTCTAATGTCAATTTACTGAAAATGATTCCATGCAGGTTGTCCAAGGGAATTTTCTGTGGTGCTGGATGCTGTGTTGTCTGGTCATGAGGACATTGTATATGGAGTTCATTGGCATAAATCACAACCAAAAGGTACCATGAAATGGAAACAGTCAACTTTCCTTGTTGAGAAAAGAAAAATAAGATACAGTAGACCAACAGGATGTACAACTCTTCTCATCCTTGTACATGGTGGAGTCTACATGATGAGGGAGCTTCTGCTCTCCTCACTCCATCAAATCCTCACACCTCTCCACATAGTCAGTAATGGGCTTCTCTTCCCCTCATCCCCACAAAAAATAAATTTTTAGATTTAGCCACTGGCTAAAAGCGGAGCCCTCGGTTACATATCTTTCTGTGTTAATGAGACAAAAAGTTGCCATTGTACGTAGATAGCCTGTCGCCGTCATACCATGTGACTAAGCACTTGCACCCCCCTCACCACTTAGACAATTTCACCAAAAGTTTGGTTGTCTGAGGTTCATCCCTTCCCAAGATATATTCTTTTCACCTATGATGACGTCATACGATGTGACCATACAGTTGCACCCCCTTGCCACTTAGACAACTTCACCCAAGTTTGGTTGTCTGAGGTTCATCCCTTCCAGAGATATATTCTTTTTCTCCTATGATGACGTCATCGATGACATCATACCATGTGACCATGCAGTTGCACCCCCCTTGCCACTAACACAACTTCCCCCCTCCCTCCCTCCCAAGTTTGGTTGTCTGGGCTCCATCCCTTCCTGAGAAATGGAGAAGGGTCTTGGTTTACCTGTGGTATGGGTGCGCAGATGGATAGCAGACATGGATGCGCCCACCATACCCATATGGGAATACCGCTGAACCATGAAAAATGAAAAAAAGTCGATCGTATACCTGTGTTGTACTTTGAGCTATTGAATTCTTCCTGTGATACCTATGGTGCTCTGCTCTGTGGCCTTTGGCAGCTAAGGAGCTCCGCTATGATAATAACTTTTATAGTAATTTTATTTATCATTTATGCTTATCACTTACCATTAAAGGCCTATAGTCAATCTGGAACCTTTGCACTTTGTTTCCAATTGGATCTAGTTATTCAACCATGACTGTGATTGTCTGATAGGTCCCAAAAGGGCTCCTATTGTATTGTTCTTCGCATACCATAGTTCAAGCTGTAAATTTGCATCAAATTTTCAACTGCATTTTATTATTGTGTGCCTGAAATGCAGGTGACAACTTTACCCAGCCATTGTGCTTGTTGTCGTCTTCTCTGGACAAGACTCTTATTATCTGGAATCCTGATCCTGAAACTGGTGTCTGGCTGGAAACGGTATGTACATGACAGTTTTCTGTGGTACCCATGCTTCTCTTCATAATGATGCCCATATATATGGTTATGAGGAAATGTCATGCTTTGTTGCTGTTATCATTATCACACTATGCACTAGACATCATGTCAGGCTTACTCGCTCTCGGTTGGACTTGCCTCCCCCATATTATCTTGCCAACTGGTGACAGAGCAACATTAATATCACTATAACAAATTCTGGA
Source organism: Scolanthus callimorphus (assembly GCA_033964015.1). Classification (NCBI taxonomy): domain Eukaryota; kingdom Metazoa; phylum Cnidaria; class Anthozoa; order Actiniaria; family Edwardsiidae; genus Scolanthus; species Scolanthus callimorphus. The sequence continues at coordinate 2,028,276 of CM066916.1, forward strand.
TTTTTTAAAATTGTACACTTAAAAAGTCCAATAAAAAGGATGACACGCAATCAGATAGCCATGAAATTTAATAACAAGAATTCATTGGCAGGTTCGTGTTGGTGGTGTTGGAGGAACAATGCTTGGGTTTTATGGTGGAGTTTTTAGTCCAGATGGTCAAGCAATATTAGGACATAGCTACCAGGGTGCATTCCACTTATGGAAAAGTGACAACAAAGAATCAAGTGAACAGGTTTGGCAAATATTAAACTCAGCAAGCTATCCCTTTGTAACTGATTCCTGGTTTTATTTTTGCTATGTACCCTCCTGCTGGAGAGGACAATGCTACTGACACCCAATGAAAATAGCTGAAGTTTTTACAGAAGTCAAGAGAACTGTCTTCTCTTTATTTTGTTATACTTGAAACTTATCACAGGATTCAAGGAGCTGGCAACCAGGTGTTACAGTTGGAGGTCATTTTGCACCCGTGCAGGTATTTATGACTTCATGATGAAACTATTGTTACAAAAGACTTCAGTGTTTCTGTAATTCAACAACTGAAAAAATCTTCTTTTTAAAATTTTGTAAGCTTGTCTTATCCTGTAGGATATTTCCTGGGAGCCATCCGAGGGACTATTTCTACTAAGTGTTAGCAGTGATCAGACTACACGGCTACATGCTCCTTGGAAACACCCTGGGAAAGAGGTGAGCATGGGTATGTTGGTATGTCTCATGCATCTGGGTATGTTGGTATGTCTCATGCATCAGGGTATGTTGGTATGTCTTGGACATCTGGGTTTGCTGGTATGTCTTGGGCATCTGGGTATGTTGGTATGTCTCATGCATCAGGGTTTGTTGGAATGTCTTGGCATCTGGATATGTTGGTATGTCTCGTGCATCTGGGTATGCTGGTATGTCTCGTGCATCAGGGTATGTTGGCATGTCTCATGCATCTGGGTATGTTGGTATGTCTCATGCATCTGGGTATGTTGGTATGTCTTGTGCAGTTATGTGGATGAGGGCAAACATTTCTGACACTTGTGATGTCCTCAGCAGACCTCATGGCACGAGATCACACGACCTCAGGTTCATGGATATGACATGCAGTGTCTAACGATGCTCAATAGATACACATTCGCATCAGGTGCTGAGGAAAAGGTACTGTAAATAATATGTGTTGGAGGAGCATGGCATCTCTCTCGAAGGAAGAGAGAGAAAGAGAAGAGAAAGGATTCGGTTGGGCTTCCTGTGCCCCACTCCTTCCCGTCCATTGAACCTAAAACACAGGAAGCCCAACCCCTTCATTTCCTTGGAAGCCCAACTCCCTTGCATTGCTTTAGCCACAGAGTTGCCAGCGCACATTGTAAATATCATGCTTTTAACAGGATTCGAACCCATGACCTTTGCAATACCAGTGATACACTCTCTACCAACTGAACTGCCAAAGTAATAGTCTAGATCGTTTGTTATAGGTGTGTTAGCCCAGGGAAGTCCTGGTTAGCCCAAGTGATCTGATGTGCCTATGTCGAACCATCCTCTAAATCCTCTATTCTCACTGGAGTATTATTTTTCTTCACAGGTTGTACGAATTTTCAAGGCACCTCGCCAGTTTCTGGTGACATTACAGTCCCTTTGTGATATCCAGGAAGGGAACAAGGTATTTGCAGGAGTACATGTAGATCTCAAGTATTGAGATTTGGATTTACCTCTTGGTTGGATCACAAGTCTTAACAATAAAACAAATATCTGGTCCTCCGAGCCTGATCAGGCAAAAACCCGCGGGGTTTGTCAGTATCTGGCGTTCACCATCTAGAACTATATTGAATACATATCTTGAGCGTATTTCACATTGGTAAATACATCTATTGTCTTGGTTTATGTAGAACAAAGAAGCGCTTCCTCTTGGAGCGAGTGTGCCGGCACTGGGATTATCCAACAAAGCTGTGTTTGAAGGTACGAAACCTGCTAATAGTAGGCTGAGAAGCGTAGAAGTTGTACATTCTGTGGTATATTATCCACCCCTCATCCCTTTTGTTTGGGCAAATTAAATATGTTAAACTACAGTAATTGTTCTCATTTCTTTATTGGTTGTTCATTCTGCGGTAATCCCTAACATTGCTTAGGCAAACTGAATAACTTACACTAAAGTGATGCTTTGCTTTCCTTCTCGTGAAGGTGATTTAGACTCGTTGAAGAAAGACCTCAATGACCCCGCCCATCCCATGAAGGCATCAGCGTTCGCAAGCGAGGAACCAGCGTCTTTCACACCCGTTGCCCTATCAAGTACGTTGTATTACAAAGTACAGTTGAGACTCCAGATCAATAACCTCCCTCTGCTAGCAGGGAAACTAAAATGTTGAGTGACCAACCTCAATTGATTTGCCATCTTTTGCTCTTCCTTCGTAGGGCCACCCACAGAAGATGTTCTTCTACAAAACACACTGTGGCCCGAAGTGCAGAAACTGTAAGTAACTGCAGTGTGATCATTTGACATACGATCGATACGCTGTGTACATGCCGAAGACTATGTTATGTATGGCATGTGTTCGAGGTTGTTTCGCTAACAGCCATCGCATTCTCACCTATTAGCACTAAGCGTCCAAGTTGCAGTGTGGCAGTGGTGAATAATCCGAATAATGAGACGCGCATAATTTTGTGTTAGGATGCGTGTGAGTATTATGTCTTAGTTCTTTGGGATTTTCTCCCCAGATACGGTCATGGGTACGAAATATTCTGTGTCTCATCCAGTCCGGACGGTACGATTTTAGCCTCCTCTTGCAAGGTAAGCTATCATCACGAGTAGCGCTGAAAAGGGACCGCGAAGATGTCACGATCGCATCGTCTCATTTGACCTTTATTCGCGCTACTGTTATGCATTGGTTGTTAATGTTATCAAAACTGACGACGTCAATCAATGCTTCTTACGTGGTTCAAAGTGGCCCAATTTACTTTAACCTATTTTCGAGCCCCCCCTCCAGTAAAATCCTGATTACTCTAAAACCACTGCAGCTATGATGGTGAAACTTCGTGACTTTTCCTAAAAATTATCTGGGGACATTTTGGTGTCAATGACATGTCAGTGTCAACTGCCCAGTTGGCAACCAATTTTTTACATGCATGTTTTGCAAAAATCGAAAAACGTGAATTTTTCATATTTCAAGCTTAATGTTGGACACATTGCCCAATTTATGACTATTAGAGCTTGTACTCATTAGTAATTTATGTATAGGCTAATTAAATTTCGACACAAAGTCTTTGGGGGAGGGGTAGGGGGATTTTGTTCATCTTTACATATGGTCAAAAATTAGCTCTGGAATTCACAAATATCCTTTGTAATTCAACTTTTTGAATGTCAAACACTTCTTTGATGAGTATTTTCTACATTCTGACCATTTTGTTTTCATTGAGTATTTATCTGAAGAGTCAAATCGAAATTAAATGAAATCCAAGATGGCGGATCAAAGATGGCGGACAATATTTTCAAAATTCGTCATTATGAAGCAAGTTTAATAAAATTCATGTGTTAATGGCACAAATTATTACATTTATATTATCTTGATGTTAATATGTTGGCTTTTAGAGCATTATTTACCAAGTTTTTGGAAGTTCATTGAAATAACTTAAAAATTGATAACAACTTAAGAATGACGTCACATTTTGCTCCAACGTGACAAAATAGGTGTGGTGATTTGTCTTAGGCTCATGGTCATTGTGTGAAAGTTTGATGATCATAGCTCCAGTGGTTCCCGAGATATAGAGGGGGGGGGGGGGGGGGGGAGCGAATTAGCCCCCACCCCCCACCCCGTTTCAAAGATGGCAAAAAAAAAGCCCAGTCTGAATAGGGTTAAGCAAAAGACCACAGCTAGCAAATAAACCCCGTACTAAATGCGTTGAGTTTTTGTTATTTTAGGCTTCCAAAGCTGAACACGCGTGTGTGATATTATGGGATACCCAGACGTGGCGACAAGTGTGCTCTCTCTCCGGCCATTCACTCACGGTCACCCAAATAGCCTTCAGCCACTCTGGTCAGCGGATTCTAACAGTGTCACGTGATCGGACTTGGGCGATGTTCAGGAGAAAGGACGAAAATACTGAAGGTTTGTGTGAGTGGATGTGTGAAGACATGGATGTGGGAGTGGATGTTTGTGTGAGTGGATGTGTGAAGACATTGATGTGTGAGAGTGGATGCTTGTGTGAGTGAATGTGTGAAGACATGGATGTGTGAGTGGATGTTTGTGTGCATGGATGTGTGAAGACACGGATGTGTGAGTGGATGTCTGTGTGAGTGGATGTGTGAAGACATGGATGTGTGAGTGGATGTCTGTGTGAGTGGATGTGTGAAGACATGGATGTGTGAGTGGATGTTTGTGTGAGTGGATGTGTGAAGACATGGATGTGTGAGTGGATGTCTGTGTGAGTGGATGTGTGAAGACATTGATGTGTGAGAGTGGATGTTTGTGTGAGTGGATGTGTGAAGACATTGATGTGTGAGAGTGGATGTTTGTGTGAGTGGATGTGTGAAGACATTGATGTGTGAGAGTGGATGTTTGTGTGAGTGGTTGTGTGAAGACATTGATGTGTGAGAGTGGATGTTTGTGTGAGTGGATGTTTGTGTGAGTGAGTGTGTAAAGACAAGACTGTGTCTAGGAAAGATAGAGAAGGAAATGAAAATATGACGTTATCGTCTGATTGAAGAACAACAATTATGATACTGATACGGTTTGCGGACATTTCATTGAGCCGAGTTCTTGTCCTGCATGAACAGTGAGTTTACTATTGTAGAATCAAACGAACTCTTCTAGGCCGACATTTCTCTTTTTGTCGGGCACAAGCGGTGAATTTGGTCGGCGCCAAATTAGAAATTGTGGTCGCCAAACTGAAATTTGTGATTTGGACACCATACGAGCTGGAAATGTATAGTCGTCCTGCCCAAATCTACTTACACTTCGATATATGGTAGTACGTGACTACAAACTGCCAGTCAATCCCAGACGCTGTCTTGTTCTCACAATAAGAGAAACTCGTTATTAAAATTCCGGACTTTCTCTTGTACAGGTCCATTGTATAGTCTCGTATCGCATAGTAGTACGTTACCTAAATCACAGCAACACAGTCGAATCATCTGGTCATGTTCGTGGAGTCACGATGATCGCTACGTCGCTACCGCTTCCAGGGATAAAAAGGTTGGCTTTTCGTATTGCTATCCACTTGTTCGTCTCTGATTTTACACCAGAAAAAAAATAGATTAATCGAGAGAAAATGAACGCAAAACGTCACTTACTTATTCTAATCGAGAAAACGAGCCATTTCGGGGTTTTCTATGATTAAGAAGTGACACTTATATTTTCGGATTCTCCTTCGTTTCCTCGGCATCAAATTGTAGACATTGTAGACAGGAAATAAGCATTTGTTTATCATCAGATGCGTGGATTGCTTGCAGTCCCTTCTTTGGCGAGCATCGTGAAAAAACAAGCGCCGATGGCTTGAAGTAGTAGTAGTAGTAACACTTTATGTTAACACGCTTTCCCCGACAACTTCAGCTGATTTCCACAAGGGGCGTGTGGACTAAAAAATACAATATATCTAAAATTTACAATATTCAATAATGTACTTAAAATTATAATATTAATTCTAATATAGAAAAATGTATAGACATATGTACAAGAATTTCATAGATGTTGTGCCTTGTTAAGGGTGGGAGCCCGAGTTCATTTTGTCTGAAAAGGATTTAATATTTTCCTTGTTTCGGCAGTCTTCAGGTAGGGAATTCCAGCTTTGCTTTGCTTTGCTCCGTCGTAACTAAAGCTCTTTTTCATGCTTTCGGTTTTAGGGAGTGGTAACTGTAGCGACGTGGAGGACCCCCTCAGATTTTAATTTGTGATTGTTTCTTTCTTGATGAACAGATCGGAAAGGCAACTTGGAGCCATACCATTTAGCACTTTGAACATTTGCTTGGCTTTATTTTTTTTCCTCTGAGTTTCTAATGAAACCCAGCCCAGAGCATCTAAAGCCTCAATGGCAGAAGTATCATTTGGTGTATTTGAGATTACCCTTGCTGCTCGATTCTGGAGCTTTTGGAGTCTGTTTGAATTCCCTTGGCCAAGGGTGTCCCACACCTCGCTACAGTAATTGAAATGGGGGTAAACTATCGCAAACTATCGCAAGTACCGGCGGAAGGCACGAGCAAGAGCCGAAGGCGCGAGAACGTGCCGCAGGGGAGAAAACAAAAGAAGGGACTGCAGACAAACGAGCTGTCATCGACTCTATTCAGGGATTATTCACAGGGTGATTCCAGGGTGAGAGTGATACGTTTGACGGAACAATCTCCTTTTTCCTCGTTTGTCTGCAGTCCCTTCTTTCTCCACTGCGGCGCGCTCTCGCGCCTTCGGCACTTGCTCGTGCCTTCAGCACTTCAAGCCATCGTTGCCCCTTCGGCGCTCCTCCAGCTTTTCACGCACTCGTTTTCACGGACGTTCGCCAAAGAAGGGACTGTAAACAGCCTATCAGATACGTACATCTGATTTTGTTTTAATTTTATATCGCAAAGAAAAATATCAGGATATCTGAATCAAAGTTGACGACTGATGCCAGGGACTTTTTGTGACACGGTTATTTCTACTTCCCGTGAACAACATCTAAATGTTTTGAATCCATTTTGTTAGGTGATCATGTGGGGAAGAGCCGAGTCTGACAAGGGAGCCTGGGTACCAGTGTCCAGTCCCTTAGATGTTGGTGAGCCCGCGACAGCTGTGGACCTCGCACCATGTCTATCAAGTCACAACAGGTGGACACGAATTTACTGTCTTGTTTTCTCTTGTCTTGTCTGTCTTCTCTATAACACTACAGTGTCGGTGAAACCGTGAACTGTTATGTCGATAGCGCCTATGATTTGTGGGCCACTTTGAGTAGAAAACTTGATGTTTTTACGTCATTTCCGGTTGCAGTTACGTGGCAGCAGTTGGCACAGAGTCTGGGCGAATAGCGCTGTACTCCTGGTCAGCGGAGTTGCAGAACGAACCCGCTGGTACACATTGGACCATCTTAGCGAATCTATCAACAGAGTATCCTTTTGAAGTCACACCTGGTGGGGGATTGGGGGGAAAGGGGGAGAGGGGTGTGAAATATATCCCCGAGGGTGCTCCCCAACATAATTGTGCTCCCGCCGGCTCTGAGCACTATTCTATCTAGGGCATGTGTATGACGTAAATGTTTTTGCCTAGAGTTGATTCAGTCGGACCCTAAAGAATCTACCCGGCAGTGTCCATGCGAGTAGCACACCTTTTTCCCGGAACACACTTGTTCTTGAAGGCAAACATATTGTTAAACACACCTTACTAGCGGGCTAGCAGAGTTAGTCATATATGCAGTACTTCAGTTCTTTGACTCGGAGTTTCCGCACGAGGTCCTGTCAGTTTTAGACATTTATATTTTGCCCGGAGCTTCCTTACATAACTTTTCTATTAGTTTGTGTCACGTGCTCACGGTCAAGAGATTACGATGGCGACCCCTGTCTGGGAACAACGATGGGATATTGCACTTGGCAAGTTGCGGGACAGATCACACCGTGAAAATATACCAGATATCTGGCATAGTCAAGTAAGATGCAGGAGGACATGCAGTGTACTGTAAATGTACGTGGAAATAGTAATGAATTTAATTTTATTATGACATGAATTTACTTATTGCCTCTTGTAAATAACCAGAAGGGCATTGATCACTCGGTTGGTGACAGGGTGACATTTTGGAGAGAAAGCAAGAACAAAGAAATGAATGAATAAATAAATAAATAAATAAATAGATAAAAGAATAAATGAATGAATCCCAGGTCACCAACTTCACTAGCAATGCATCGTTGCTGGTTATTCATATGGAATAGCTTTGTCTTTGTCCTTGGAAATTCAAGCAATCTCGTTGAGATTAAAAATCCGACCGGTGTACTTTGAAGTTATTGGATCAATATTTTTGGACGGACATCAAAGATTTCTATCTTTGGTCCACGAATTTCACTTGAAGATCTATTGAACATGAATCTACACTCTCAGGTGTTGAATTCCATTTCATCGCAAGAATGGGCTCCGTAACTCTTTCTATGCATATTCAAGACATATCCTAGAAGTTGGCTCCGTATTCAGGCTTCGTTCACCTGCCAAATGATCATTAAATACGAAGTCCAAGGACAATTAGGCCAGCCCTTTGTGCCCGTAAAGATTCCCATGCTATGATGACATTTACACGATTTCCTTAGATGGAAAAATTGGCCAACAAAAGCGGACAATCAAGCTTTGGGTAAACATAATCGTAGAAAAGCTGGACATTTTCTGGTTCATCGATAGATTTCCCCCCTTCATATCCGCATTCCTTTAGTTTCAGTCCCAAATCAAGCGCCTCCATTTCCTTTTTGTCTCGCCGCCTTAGAATCCGCACATCCACAGCCGACCCACCAAGCTCTTTTTTCACGAGTCTGGTAATGCCATATATGGTAATGTCGGACATGACGTGGATGGTCATGTGACCAATGTAGGGTCTTTGTGTGGGATTCCAATGCTTTTCAGTTGAAGGCAGAAGTACCTGACAAATACGAAACGTTAGTGTGTACGTGAAACTGCCCTGTATAGAGTCCTAAAGTGTGACGTCACAAATTTGAAAAATTTCGAATTTCAGATTTTAGTCCACGGATAATGAAAGACCAACTTCGAAGAACGTTGCATGCAAACAATGATGTGAATCGGTAGAAACGCGACCGAGCTATGGCCCGCTGAATACATAATTTTCTTTAACAAATCACTGTATTTTGGACTCAGTTCATAACTTTATGAACTGAACCCAAAATACAGTGATTTGTTAAAGAAAATTATGTATTCAGCGGGCCATATCTCGGTCGCGTTATAACCGATTCACCTCATTTTTGGTGTTTAGCTTTCAAATCGATATGCCCTTTCGCAATCAAGGAACAAATATTGCTAAATTGAAAATTTTGTTTTTGTGACGTCATCACTTTAGGACTCTATTGTCGTGAGCGATATGGCGACAGCGGCGTAGCCAGGAATTTCTGGGGGGGGGGGGGGGGGTGCGGATAGTGACCATGGAGTTATACATCTATTTCAGAAAAGGTTGCACTGTCACAACTGTCTGTTGTGGCCCGCGATGCGTCATGGGAGTAAATAGGTATACCAAAACAGATTCATGGAGACTGGTTTTTAGGATAAAATAACCCTTGTTATGTCAAATGATCGTTCAATTCATCGCTCGCAAGAAATTTTGTACTTTGTCAACGAGAGAATTTCGCTCTTCTTAGTTTCTCCCACGACACACCGCGGGCTACAACTACAGTTGAGACGGCGCCACCTTTTCTGAAATAGGTGTATGTATGTAAGGGTTAGTTTGAGGCACCTAAGGTTCTGGTCGAGGACGCGGAACCGGCTTATTTTCCATTTGAGCGAGGTGACCAGAAAATACAATAAAATACAAAAGGCTTTTTGTTGTTGATTAAAGTGACAAAAAAGCAAAGGAAAGCATGCAAACTGGACAAGAATAAGGGCCCAACACTATTCAGTGTACCAAATTTGTATTTTCTCTTCGGTTTTGTCCAAGCACAGTCACTACAACATGTTCTCAAGAATAGATTAGGGGAGAGGTCAAAACATCCGTACTTCCGTGGGTGCCCAATTTGGGGGGTGGGGTAGGTGCCGGAGCCACCTACCTCTCAGAGCTGAATTTTAGAGCAATTATCTCCTTAAATAAAATAGATAATAAAAAGGTGTATGCTCCAACGCTTTCCTCGCAGCGAGACGAGTGCCCTGAGAAAATTACGTCTGAAAAAGGGGTATTGGGTACCTAAGGGGGTAGATGCCGGTACCCACCACCTCCCCTGAACAAATTGGGCACCATTCGAGTACTAGTGTTTTGACCTCTTCCCTTAGGGATTATCCCTACCTTGGCACGTCATGATTAACTGGTTCCCAGATTCCGATCTCACAGTTCGGACACGGTCGGAGCTGAGCTCGGGTGTCGGGCGGTTCGTCAGACGTCGTCGATAAGTTGTCGGAGATGGTTGAAGCAGCGCTCCCAGCTCGTAGGCTCTGCTTTAGCTTCTTGAACTCGCCGTAGTCGATCGTATCGTCGTTATCAGAATCTAGAGACATCGCCATGATGTAGGTTTCTGTTAGCGTGACAGGTGCCCCTGATGAGAAAAGAAACAATTTGTAGATTTCGTTATAGTAACACCACGTGCTATTATATATCACGCTATCGATTAGACTTTCTCAAAGTCCTTTAAAAAATTTTTTTGCTTGGGTCGGGTATCCTCGCTTCGGGTATCCTATGAGGTCGACTTGGAGCAAGTCTAGCTATCGATATATTAAAAGTTTTACTTGAGTCCGAGGCTCGAGGGAAATAACAAAGAAATCGCATCGGCATCGAAAAGTGAACAATTTATTTCTTGTGTTTATTTCCCTGAGCCTCGTATCCAAGTTAGAATTTAAAAATATCGAAATTGGTCTATTACATTTTAGTCAAATCACACTAGTGGTCTATTGTCAATGCTACGTTCTGATTGGTTGAGCTACTAGTAGGCTATAAGTTATAGCCTACTAGTAGCGAAAAGTGTTTGATTTGGAAAATGACCAGACCAGAAAATGTTTTTGGCTATACAAATTGACCTACTAATGTGATTTGACTAAAACAATTATTTCTCTCGCCCTCATAGCCTCTGAATCCCATTCAGGCTCGAGGAATAATTGTTAAATATCCCTCAGGGGTCTTTCAATCCCATAAATTTACTTGATATTTGCTTGGTGATGCATTTCAATGTTTTTGTTAAATAACTATAAACCTTTGATCCCATTACAAATTCCCCCTTTAGTTTTTCCAATACCTTGAAGCACAATGAACGATACATCTCAAGAATTCAATGTGAAAACGTGTTTTTTTTTCTACTAAATTTTTAGCTGTCTTTATGTTTTTGTTTACATAGTCTCATGTGACCCCCACATCCCCACAAGTTCTATTCTGTCCCTTAATGGCCTAGTTCTTCTGTCCTTTTCCGTTAATCTTCTCAAAAGTGTTGCTGTTAAGTAAAGTAGAGGCATTGAAAATAGCGAGTACTAAGGTCTGACATCCTATGATTAGTTCGCAAGAACTTTCACTACAAGAAATTGATCTTGTAACGGTGTGCTATATGTTTATATCTTAATACTGAGTTAATTAAAGGGTTAGTTATGTACTTCGTGTGCTATGCCACTAATTTCTTTCAATATCCACCGTATAATTGTAGATCTAAATGTCCTAAATTTAATATTTACCTTTCGAGTCATGCTTGTAAGAAATAACGGCGAGGCTTATCTGACGTTAATACTTGTTTGGGGATTAAATGTCCCAAGTCCTCTTTCGGAGAGCGCGCAGAGTTATGAGTCTTTTTCTCTCCCTCTCTGTCGATTTTGTTATTCCTAAATGCAAATACGATTCGACCGACATCATATCTTTATTGTGAGGAACTGGAGGGCGGTCAACTTCCAACAAAAGCATTAGTGATTATTGAGAGATTTTATCTTGTCCTGCACAGCACCTGTCTCGTAATCTTTGAAACATTTACCAATCAATTCTAGTTTCTATTTTTTCCCCATCAAATGTTCCGATGTTTTTATTACCGTTGATAAACAAATGAATCAAGCTAAGAGGAACCTTAATCAACCTTTTATTGAATTTCTATTTGTCTTGTCACCGTTATGTGGTACTTTCTTCGGTACATTATTGGTCGGTCTATAATTTTAGAGTGCTTGCTGATGAAAGTGGCTTCTAATGCCTTTCAAAGAAAACCACACAACAAAACAACCGAAGAAAGAAATACTTGGGCAGATTTATACTTTAGAAAGGCATTTTAATGTTCTCTTCATCCTCGACTTCAATTTTCTCTTCTTTAGTCTCAATTCTCTGTGGCTTTTTAATATGCTAAAATGATTTTTCATTACGGTCCTCAAAGGAAAAAGGTGCTATTCCCGAAGGCTTTGTGAATGTGTCCAGATCTCACATATTCCAGAAAATTTGTTTTTGTTCCTCCCACGTTTAGGTAGAATAACGTTAAAGCAATCGTCTTCTTTTTGCAGTTCTTAGAAGGCAAAGATATCAGTTATCTTTAGTAACACCGTCAAACTCTTATGGAAACAAGAGAAAATAGTTTCAAAGTCGCAGGACTTGTGTGCTTTCGAGGCTTGGTTTTTGTGCTATTATCTTGTTCAATTCATAAGTATTTTATAAGAAGTTTGAGAAGAGGTCAAAACAATGGTACTCGATAGGTGAATTAGGTATTCAGTGGCGTTATTTTCTCGATGTACAAATTAGGGATACCCGATTTTATTGCAGAAATGTGTTATTTCACGATATATCGGCAGTTGAAAATCCGGTTTTTGGTTGGTGTTGGGTATGACCCAACCCTGTAAACTGAATACCGTTGTTTTGACCTCTACCCTTTTTATAATACCTGGTGTAGTTAAGTTTGTTATACGGTGGTTATCATTTTGTCCCCTTCATTTTGTCTTCGGAAAAATGTCCAATACCTTTCCCACCCCACCCTTGACCTCGCACAAACGCCCACCTCCCTACCCCTACTGTCACTCCATTGTCTTTTTAATGATTGATTTGTCAATATCAACGGTGATCTGTTATTGCCGCCTACATCTGGAACCTGTAAAGGCCGATTTAGACTGTACGATTTTCGCCTACAACCATCGCATGCGACACGCTTGCGACATGACTTAGCTCGTAAGCGCATGTTGTAGAGGAGTTGTAGGGCTGATTTAGACTTTGCGATTCGAGTCGTATGCTGATGCGAGCATGCCGCATGCGATGGTTGTAGGCGAAAATCGTACAGTCTAAATCGACCTTAAAGCACACGACATACGCCGGTCTGATCATGAGCCGTTCCTAATGCAAATGAAGAAACTCTATTGTCTGAGTTCATTTGCATTAGGAACGGCTCATGATTAGACCGGCGTATTTCCGAGGCCTAAGTGTTTTGATTGGATCCCTTTCGCAAACCAAAACCACTGGGGTTGGACACCGACAAATTGTTTGGGACTAATGGGATAGCGCAATGGTTTGTGGTAGACTCCTTATTTATGTCACACAACGACAGAACAGCTCTGCGTGACAGCAGTCACGGTAGTAGTTCACGACACTTACCCAGATCGATCATTCCCATGTAGAACTCGTCATATGTTAGCTTTCCGCTCTTGTCGGAATCAAATCGTCTGAATAAGTCTATCAATCGGTAGTAGTTATCGTTCAACCATACTGCCATTCGCTGCTGGAACTCGGAAAATCGTCTCTTGTTATTGATGAAATCTCTCGCGAGGACGGAGAGCTCTTTCTAGCAAATGAAAAGAAATCCAAGTTTTAGGTCGCACGTGACAGAGACTCGTAACGGGGAATTAATCTGAGTTTGAACCAACAGGACTCACCTTATTACCAAACAAAACACTTGTTGGTCTTTTAGAAAAACCTCTGGATTTTCCTCCCTTTTTCGCCCCCTTCAACTTTCCTCGTCTCATTGCTTTCTCCTCGGCTTCTTGGTCGGAATGATCTTCACTTTCTTCGCTGTCTTCATCACTCCCTTCACTGCTTCCCTTCCTCTCCGTTCCCTCTTCCCCCCTCTTCATACTCGCGTCGTCTATATCGCGTGGTCTTTCCGCTCCAAGTGATTTCTTAACCTGTTCATCGTCGTCTGATCTTGTTTTGTCATCTTGCGCTAACGTTTCTACCCATGTTGAATGGGTCTCCGAGGAAGCGGAGACATTTTTAGTTAAACTGTTCGATTTGCAACCTCTTCTTCGTTCAGGAGACCTGTAAAATGTGTTTGGTAATCTGTTACCAGCCTAAGACAACCTGATTTTCACTTTCTTAGCGATAAACATCTACTTAAGTAATTAGGTTACTTTGTGCATTGCTTATCGAATCTCGATACAATACAAATTTTCCGTTATTACTATTACTATTACTCGTACGTCAAATGCACAATTTGCAAATTTCACGCGATGTTTCACTTCCATTACTGCGATTTTCATAATTCTGCGAACTCTCGCTAACGATTTCCAATCATAAAACCGCCTTCTGGCTTCCGTCAATCAAACTCCCGAGTCTGCTCGTCGTTACTCTTTGTGCATTTTGATTGGCCAGCACGTAACCATTGCTGGCGCGACGGGAAGCCATTTTAGCGCTGCTTAGGCGCTGGCCAATCAAAAAGCACAAAGAGTAACGACGAAAAGACTCGGGAGTTTGATTGACGGAAGCCAGGAGGTGGTTTTACGGTTGGAAATCGATGGCGAGAGTTCGCAGAATTACGAAAACCGCAGTAACCTCCTTTCGGTATATACCATGCTCCTGTGTTATACCATTCGTTGTTGTACTACTTTGCTACAGAAAAAAGTATCCATTTTGGTGGGTCCTTGTCTACGCACAACAATGTTTACACATTTACCTTCTGGCTCGGCTCTTACTCGAACGTTTTTGAGCTTGAATACTTCCAGTTCTATTATTCCGTTCTTGATTCGTAGTGGCGCGGTCAGCCCCTTGAGTCTTGGGTCGACTGGCCACGTTGTGCTTTGAACGTGACATGCGCTTAGATCCCTCCGTCTTCGGCCTGAGAATGTTATCCTTACGCTTGGACAATTTTGTACTAATATCGTTAGATATGAGGATGTCTTTTGTGTGAATATTCTTAGAAACAGCGAGTTCTTTCCATGCGATATCGAGGGCGCTGTTAGAGTATTCACTAACGCTGTCACCACTCTCGTATCCCTCAGTTCGCAGGCGAGATCGCTGCCCACTAATTATTCCTCCATCTCTCACAGGCTGGTCTTTCTCTGAAGCAGCGTGCAAAGGTCCTTGCTCCACGCTATGTGTACGCCCTATTACATTTCCTCTAAACGCTTCTTGATTTGAGCTTATACACGGTAAACTACGTGTAGTTTCAAGCGATTGCTGTGAGCTATCACTGCTATCAAGGCTGGCTGAATGCCCTACAATTCCAAGCCAGGTTTTTGGTCGGCTCCTATCGTAATAAAAGGCTTTTCTCCTTCTCAGCAAAGGTTTTCTTCTTTCGATACTCAGTAATGTCGTCATTGCTCGTTATCGTTAACTCTCCAACAGTGTACTCTATTGTTTCTTGTTCAAAACTAAGTTTATAACCTAAATAACCTGGGATTATAAGCGTTCATATCACCATAGTAACAATTACTGATGTACACGCTCTACACGCTACTAATTTGTTTAGAAATTCATCAAAATGAGTTAGACTCCTGCAACTAGTTTTTTTCAGAAATCTCCATTTCGGCAAACCTGGAAAGAATGTAACAATCCTCGCCCAGCGCCAGATCTAGGATTCTCAGTAGTCCCTTTTGGCATTCCAATACTTTATTAATTATTCAAGTCCACAGTATCGTAAATACCCTTAATTTACGAGTCCTCATTCTGTATATTGGCCTCTTACGATCTAAGTTAAAACAAACATCTCCCATGAATGTGATCTTGGCTAATTAGCAGCATTTTCTCCTGGCTCTCTATTGTGCTTAGTAGCATTTACACCGACAGGGTTTGACCAAAATATAATCTCGTTTAGACGTTCTTTGTCTTTTGACTTTGCTAACTCAGCTTAACGTGCGAAAATCCTTGTTTGATAGCGCGATAATGAAGACCACAATCCCAACCTTACGTGATCGTCCATAACAGGTGGTGCTCGATTGAGATGCAATCAAACAATTGTCAAGACATTTACCTATTCTGAAAATTGTGGTCATCCACTCAAAATTACATCCCCGTACAACTAAATAATCCTATTTGAAAACTACATTTTACGGTCTCGTTTTTGTAGGCATTTTAGCTCATTTTCCATTTGAGAGGTCTTAGGAGGCCATAAATGTTTCTCCACTGTATGTAAATATTTTAAATACTTGACGAAAATGCCCTGGCCCAGGGAAAAGAACTTAAGTGATTTTCTAGCGCTTGCATTGGTGACGAAATGTGTATACCTCGTACCCAAGCACGTCCTGGGTTTCGTTATACGAGAGCCTGGAACTTCGTTCCGTCACCTCGCGTTGCGTGACTTCAGCCCGTGAGGCTATGAGTCTTAGAACGCTAGTAAATCAGCCAAATAACTATTTTGTGCTGACCAAGGCATTAGATCTTCTTCACATTTCATCCCAAAGCCATTTCTAAAGAAAAGAGCGCGCGCGTTAATCGCTGGAATCGTCCAATCCGTTTTTCACTTGTTCGATTACATGTTTTATCAACCAATAAGAAGGTGTTGTAAGAGTAGACACACAATTACTTATGTTTGATTGGTGGGACACCCCCGTCCCTGCCCCGTGCATCTGTCAACTTGTTTGCTCTCCATTTGGCTTGTGTTAGTGTACCCTTGGTGAACCTTTCAGAGGGTGCTCGTCAAATTTTCATACATTTACTGTATTTTGTGTTTACACTCTTCCCGTTTATCCTTACTAATGAGCACCCCCACTTTTTATGGTCCTGCGCCGTCTATGCTACGTTTTGCATACAAGCACTTTCATCTCTCTGCTGGTGACGCCCATTTGTTTGTATATTAATACCATTTATTTTTGTTGTTATTTTTAGTTCCCGTGGTGGGCGGGAGGTGTAGTTTCCTCTTATTCATACACAAATTAAAGCGAGACCTGCAGCTGATAAGCTTTCACAATTCTTCTGTGTGTAATCTCTTGTTAAGGTTCTCTGTTCGCGGCGGTTGGAATGCTCAGTGCACTTGGCGAGTTCCTCGGTACAACTCTATTCAACACGCTGTACCCGATGTCTCTCGGGTTCGAGTTCCCAGCATTCGTATTCGTGTTGGCTGGCGGGATCTTTGTGATCGTGTTCTTTATGCAGGGGCGTAGCCAGGGGGGGCCCGCCCCCCCCCCCTTTCTCGGAAATTTTCCCATACATTTACTGTATTTGCTGGAGAAAATTTGAGCATTTTCGTCCCATGTTTTCACTATCCGCCCCCCCCCCCCTTCAAAAATTCCTGGCTACGCCGCTGTTATGACACTGTATGTACGGACATTGCAATGCCTCATGTACCTCAATCTACTACCAGAGGACCCTGCTGTCTCATTCTTAGGCAAGACACTAAAGCCCGCAGACTCATTCAAGGACTTCGGAAAGGAAGGTTCGACAAACAAACACTTGAGTTGTTAATACCTTCATTAGTCCTCAGCAAAATGCTTCATTGTTCAACCATCCAGAATATAAATAGATTATAATCTATTCAGAATTTCGCAAGCAAAATCGTAACAAATTCTAGAAAGTTCGACCATGTAACGCCCTTACTCCGCCAGCTTAACTGGCTTCCTGTCAAAAATCAAATATAGACTCGGGATAGACTCTGTTTTAACTTCAAATGTCTGAATGGCCTTGCGCCCGAATACCTGATGAACAAGTTTAATAAACCCCACGCGTCCATTCCCGCCACACACGTAAGCGAGACTCATTACAGATACCACACTGTACAGAACTGCCACTGGCCAACGCACTAAGAGGAACTGGAATCTGGAACTATTAGAATGACGATATCAAAGAATCTACATCCGTGTCGTCTTTCAAACGTGCTATAAAAGAACAGCTCGAACAAGCACTTTCTTGAATTTTCACTAGTAGATCTTCTTTATTGTATATATATATACATATATATGTAATAGATCGGAGGACCTCCTAAACAAGGAAGGAGAGTGGGCGTACCAGAGTATTTTTTAACATTCGTAAAATTGTAAATAGGTGCTGAAAAACCTTATTTTATTATTATTATTATGGTAGTTACCCCTCGGAAATTGCGCGCATGCCATCATGCAACCCGTAGAATAACATTTCTCTCCTACTTTTGTCATCAGATTTCTTAACATCCCAGGAAACATATGGACGACCCCCAAGCCAGAACTCGTGGACAGTAATATGGACAACGGTGACGTCATCAACGGTCGTGACGTCAAATATGAGACCAAGCCCGACTTGGAAGCACAAACTATGCTGGTCTCGACTTCGCTTTAACGCGGAAAATATCAGTTACTACCGGAATTTCCAAAATGCCGATCCGTTTAGAATTTCAGATGACTAGTTTCGTCCTTCTTATATACTCCCAGGCTTCGGGTCGGTAACATTCCGATCATTCCTTACATTCCACGCTTCTATCACCATATTTCCTAGCTTATTTCTCGTAACCGCTGTGTTATTTCGGTCACCGTTGTTGTTACCATAGTAACGGTCGTCATAGTAACACAAGATGCTGCAGTCATAGTGACCACTGTAGTTTTTGTTGTCCGCGTTATTACTGTCGTTACCAGCTCAGCACCGCAAGATAACATAGTACCAAGAAACACGGATGAATTGAAATCCAGACGGATTTCTGATTTCTGTAGCAGCTTCTTATTTCTGATCCACTTTGAGCAGTTGTTTAGGTCCGTTTTGTGCAATATCAGCGATTCACAAAGCACATATCTAATTTACACGAGTATAATGGCTGTGTAGAGTAATAACAGGCGCTCCTTTTGCAGTTGAAGTATTGGATGACTGATCGTGTTGCTCTGATTTGTTCGTCCTTTTCTCAGGCGGGAGATGTAGTTTCCTCTTATTCATACACAAATTAAAGTATTGATCATCTTGATTGTTAATATTTCGTCACGCGCTCTCCTAGAGAGTGAGTCTCAAATAAGTCCCAGGTATGGCTCTGTTAGATTACCCTGGCTACTGCTGGGTGATGGGCCAGTTAGATAAGATGAGTTACTGAGCCCCGGTGATTGAACCGGTGTAGCTTTTTTGTGTTCTTTGTTGAAGTTTACTGGTTTAATGAAGCTCGATTCACGTGTGCTTATGTCACAGGTTGCCGGTCTGTGATTGGCTAACGATGTGAGGGTGTTCTGAAATACACCTGTCATGTTAACACTTTTTTCTGGAAAAGAGAAATCCACCAGCTCACAGCTCACCAGTAACTATCTTTATCACGAAATGAGCAATAATCTGGCTCGTTCCATGTTAGGATTTGCATCTCAGAACTTGGGGCCATCTTTTGGGCGACCGTTAAGTTTTACGCCCACGACACAGCTGATCTCAGCTGATTACGGCTGACTGCAAAACAGCACACGTTGTGAACGCCGAGCGTTTGACGTATTGAAAGTTACGTTGTTAGAGAAGAACTAGCACGTTGTTGGTTGCCTGGTTTTGAACGAATGCAGGCAGAAATCTACAAAAATATAATATCCCTACGGAGATGAGATTGGACAGAGTATATAGATTTAGCTTTAGATTTAGAATAGAAATTCGTAACCTGTGCCTGCCTGTTGAACGCTCGTTCACAACGTGCGCTGTTTAGCAGTCCGGGATCAAATGTAGGGTAGCGAATGGTCCCTAAAAATATCAAGAGTCTCGCCAAATTTTAGCAGAGTCTTGGAATCACGGAATTTTTAACGTGCGTCTCGGAACCTCGGATTTTCGCCCTCAAACTTCTAAATACAGTAAATATATGAGCTGATATTTTCTTCAGTCTCGGGCTCGGATTTTAAACTGCTAGTCTCGGCTTCTCGGCGAGTCTCGGATTTACCATTCGCTACCCATAATGTAAGACAAGTGGCGAAGAAAGGTATCAGTTCTCTCCCTCAAAACAAGTGGCGCGTCCCAGTTATTTGTTGGCCCCACATTTCAAGTTCGACCGGTAACTACAGCCCCATTTACACGACAGAAAAGTTTGGCACGGCTCGGATAAAATGGTTCTTGGACTACCTTGTCACGTAGTCCCGGCACGGACGAAATTCCGGTCCGGCTCTGACAAAATGTAGTACGGCAGTCATTTACACAGCGCAAATATACCGGAGCCGTGCCATTAAATTTGGTTCCCGTACCACTTTTTATCCGAGCCTTGCAAAAAATCCCTGTCGTCTTACGTTTCCCTCGACTGGCACCCAAAGACAAGTGATAGACGTGTTCATTTAACTTTTGATGGCCTTTGATAGATTTCTTGGCGATGCTTTTATATCTTTCGTATGTCCTGAAAGTTGAAACTTGGCCTTTGACACACGTTATCACGCGATCCGCGCAGAATCGTGAATCCCACTTAAAATTAATAAATCTACTGCTTTATCACAATTGGCCTGATTAACAGAAGATAGCTTAAGTGCACTAAACGTAAAAATGAAAAGGGAAAACGCTTCTGGCTAATTTTATTTTCGGCCACTGTACCGGTGTGACTGCCGGCATATTGAATTCCAATGTCCACCCGAACCTCTAAAAACAGTTTATGTGTAACGAAACCTAATGACAAATCACATCTACCTTACGGCTAAGCTTACATTTTACCGACAGCCTTAGATAGAGAGTGGATGCATATACAAACACGCCGGATACATATCAATCTAGCGAAGGGGGAAACCGTCCAGTTAGCGGACCAGTGACGAGATACACTACTGTCGATACTACTTGATTTGTATTGTCTTCTAGGTAGGTATTTAGAGGGAAGTATTTGAGATATTTGCTTGGCCCTCTTTTTTCTGTGTTATCTTTAACCTTTGAAGTATTTGTTTTACCTAACAGTTAAGAATCATATATGTAGATAGCAACAATTTCGTGGTTTTTATAAGTTGGACAGATTTTTCTCCTAAAACAAGTATTGATTTATCCATCCGGAGACAATAGTCCCGTGACACAATGACTTTCATACGAGCATAGTTAGCCTCTTACGTGAGTGATGTTGCTGCAGATATGAACTGCAATGATTTTACGGCGCTAATCCTCAGAACTAACAAGCTGGCAGGAATCGGGGAACGTTGTTGTGACTTTGTAACGAATGTAGGGTTTGTGCCATTTGGGAGGCGAGGACATGGGAAAGGGATTCAAAGTTATGCTTTGCTCTTTATCGAGATCCTAACCCCCTCATCAGCTCCTTAGTGTTTTAACCTGGGATACAGAGACATCTCACCGTGACACGACCGAGGGGAGGGGGGTGATCTCCCGAATGACCTCGATCATCAGAGATCGGTTGAGTTAAGTTGACTTTGGTTTGCAGGATGCCTCTTTCTGGTTTGTCAACCGCATTTTCACACAGCGTTTAGAACTCATCCCTGCGTGCAGACAGAATTGACAAATCCTCATTTGTCTCAGGCCGGAATCTGAAGGTGCATTTTGAATTATAGTTCTGGGGCTTGATTTGTTACAATCAAGCTATAAGAAATGTCCGGAGGGTACTTGGCTTGATATAGGTGGATTTGTGTCGCTGCGAATTTCAAATTCGGACCCCGTTCTAAAAACGAGTTTTTTAAGAAAAGCTACCCCGTTCAAATTTTTTTGCACCCAAAATGAGACCCCGTTCTAAAGAGAAATTAATGATACCTGTAAATCAAAATTGTTGTTGTTTACATGTTACGGTTTTATCTGTAATAATAGAATGTTAACGCTTGTTGAATTCTTTACATTAAATAAAACAATACGTGACCGCCGGGTCGCTTCCTTGAAGATTTTACTGGGTGGTCTTCATTATCATACCCCGTTCTAGAGGACGGTTCCTGAACGATACCCCGTCCTATCGGCTGGAGGAAGAAATCGGGATCCCGTTTGGCGGCACATACCCGTTAGCCCCCCCTCCCTCTCCCCCCCGGAAGAAATGGATCCCACGCGTGGCCAAAACGTTACCAATCTGGGAGAAAGCACCTCCTCGGGAGAACTTCCGAATCGCACTAGACTATCATCTAAAATAGATCATCAAGCACTTCTTGCCTAATCATTTTTAGCAAACAACCGAGCCACATCGTTGTCCGCTCTCCAAGATTTCCAGGTGCATTTTCTTGCTCTTCCAGATAACCAGCTGCTACTATGAACTGTTTTCGACGCTTCCGGAGTTTTATGGGCGCAGAGCCCGTGCTGTTTTTCTACTTTTTCTGGGTGTTCATGTTAGTCCCTGTCATGAGCCTCTATATCTACATACGCATCAGTGACGAAAAAGGGTTCCCGTATCGGAATATAACCGCCAGCGGAGAGGGAGGATGTGGGTTTCAAGAGTCCCCGAAAGGAAACATGACCTCACCACTCCATCAACTGGAAATCGAGGTACATACAGTACAGTGACACTAGTTTGTCAGGTAGTGTCAGATTAGATTACAATATATATTTGTATGTCGGTGATTTTATTGATGGTGATGATGAAGAAACGTGAAAGGAATGTGTGGAACAAGGAGGAGAGACTGCTCTTGCTGTTGACGTACAGTAGGCGAGAAAAATGATGATGGTTAAGTCGGACTTCCTGCGACCAAGCGACAGAAATAGTATGATCATTAAAACTTGCGATAAAATTACCCCCACGCAAAGTTTGCCTTTTTTTTCTTATCAGGTCCAGACAGAATCAGCCCAAATTATTATGTATTACATAATAGCAGCTTGTATACCAACACTGTTTGCTGCCCCAGTAATGGGGGCCTATACAGATAGGGGCGGCCGCAAACCGGGAATGATAATCCCTCTACTTGGGGCCATGGTAGAAACGTCCCTGATTCTCGTCATCATGTACTTTCACCTTCCTCTGTGGACTGTAATAATTGGTGGGATAGTTAACGGGTTTACTGGTAGCATCACCACCATCCTGCTGTCGGTCATGTCCTACATTGCGGATAGCGCAAGCGCAGACAAGTTGAGCTTTAGATACGGTGAGTTAATCATTTTGACGGCACACACAGTTAATAATCAAATGTCGCTTTTGGTATAGGTGTCAATTGTGGCATACTACATTTCTTGACCTTTCTTAGATCCGAGCTTCGATCTGCGAAAAATGGTAGTAGCCAATGCGACAAACATTTTGGTCTTGGCGACAAAACAAAAACCAACTAAACATTTTTGTCTTGGCGACAAAACAAAAACCAAGCACCTTGTCGCCAACTAGAAATTAGCAAGCTTCATACTGCAATGATTTTGCGCCAGATTTATCAAAGTCGTCGGACGACGACGCTAGTCAAATATAACCCTCTAAGTAATATATCAAACACGAGACAGCTTGTTTCATTAACACCGAGAAGTGGGTTGGAAAAAAAAAGTTTGTTTAACCGACTTCAAGGTGTTTGCAGTTCAGACGAAAAACACTGTTAAGTGTGTTTTATAGCTTTTCAAACGAATCAATCTAAAAAATCTATGCAAATTAAGATAGATATCAAAACCTCTTTCATGACTTTCTGTTTTAGCTTCATGAATTATTAAAATGAGTTAAAGAGGAAAATTTTGTTATGTTGTAATTTCTCATACGGTTAAGTTTACTAGCGAATATTTGAGTGATACTAAAGGTCCTACATTTGGTACTCTGTGGTTGTTTAACGTCTCTTCTAGGCCTCATGCAGTTCACGATGTTCATTTCCGCGACGGTGAGCCAGCTGACCAGCGGTCTGTGGATCGATAACTTTGGCTACAAGGTTCCTGTCTGGTTTCTGATTGGCTGCCTGTGTGTAACTCAATTCTACGTCATCTTCATTCTACAAGAATCCAAACAAGTTAAAGAAGCGCCCAGAGATAGCTTTTCATTGGTCGGCAGCCTCGCTAGATTTGGCAGGGTGTTTAAGAAGCCTCGCAAGGCAGGAAGGGGCAATCTCTGGATGATCATAGTCTTCCTGGGTGTAAACATCCTCGCAACCGTCGGCACCAGCTCGGCACAGTTGTTATACGTTCTCCGGAGGCCCCTTTGCTGGGGCGCTAGTTTGATAGGGTATTACTTGGCATACAGGTTCTTTACTTTTGGTCTTGGAGGAGCCTTAATGATCCCAGTCCTGAAAAAGTGCCTGACGGACCTTAACGTGGTACGTTTGGGCTATGTCAGTCAGATCGCGGCTTTGGTTTTGTTTGCTTTCTCGGACAAGACATGGATGGTGTTCATAGGTAAGCTGTAGATTAAAAGGGAACCTTGATTAATTCCGGTCCATCTATAATAAATGCGTGCGTTGCATGTAATGTGTTACATTGAACGAGCAAATTGCCTTGCATGCGCGTGTTTCATCCCAAAGCCATTTCTAAAGAAAAGAGCGGTGGGACACCCCCGTCCCTGCCCCGTGCATCTGTCAACTTGTTTGCTCTCCATTTGGCTTGTGTTAGTGTACCCTTGGTGAACCTTTCAGAGGGTGCTCGCCAAATTTTCATACAAGCACTTTCATCTCTCTGCTGGTGACGCCCATTTGTTTGTATATTAATACCATTTATTTTTGTTGTTATTTTTAGTTCCCGTGGTGGGCTTTTGTGCAGGTGTCATGGATCCTATATTTTTTGGCATTTCTTCAAAATAGTCGACGAGGATGAACAAGGTAGAGTCGCCTTGCAACCAATCATTCCTAACAACTGATCATTGCTTAGCAACCGCACTAAAACATTGACCCTTTACCGACACTTCTCTCATCATTTTGTTACCATAATAACTTGACTCGAGTTACCATATTAACTTGACGGCCTCTCGAGTGAAAACCAAGCTACCTGCAGCTGAAAAACTTTCGCAATTTTTTATGTTTAATCTCTTGTCAAGGTTCTCTGTTCGCGGCGGTTGGAATGCTCAGTGCACTTGGCGAGTTCCTCGGTACAACTCTATTCAACACGCTGTACCCGCTGTCTCTCGGGTTCGAGTTCCCAGGATTCGTGTTCGTGTTGGCTGGCGGGATCTTTGTGATCGTGGTCTTCATGACAATGTAAGTAGGGACATTGCAATGTCTCATGTACCTCATGGTAGTTACCTCATGGTAGTTACCTCATCAGACGTTGCGTGCGTGCCATCATGCAGCCCGTAGAATAACATTTATATCCGATTTTTGCCATCAGATTTCTTAAAATCCCAGAAAACATTATGGACGACCCCAAGCCAGAGCTCGTGGACGGCGGTAAAATGGACAACGGTGACGTCATCAACGATCGTGACGTCAAATATGAGACCAAGCCCGACTTGGAAGCACAAACTATGATGGTCACGACTTCGCTTTAACGCGTAAAATATCAGTTCCTACTGGAATTTCCAAACTGCCTCCGCATAGAATTTCAGATGACTATTTTCGTCCTTCTATACTCGTCGTTCTTTGCAAAAATTGAAGGCGCGAGTGCCAGTTTAGGGGAAAATACCCAAGCGGATAATTATCCCACATACTACCAAATCGGGCACCATGCGCCGATATCACGCTGCAGATATCCAGATTTATTATTCAGCACATCGATGCACTGCCCAAATATGGTCATTGGAACGCCAATAGCTGTCTTCTGTACACGACATATATCCTGCGATATCCGTCGTCTGAGGGAAATATGATGTGTTGAGCTCGTATTTAATACGCAAAAGTAAATCATTTCTGGGATTTTTTTTGTGCTATCGATGTGTTGAATAATAAAAGCATTATCCTGCTCGATTTTTGCAGAATAACGTCTGATTTAGCCAACTCGGGACTGCGTCCCTCGTCGGATAGGTATCAGACGATATTCTGCGCAATCTCGCACGACAATGGTTAAATATTCGAACACCCAGTTCACCCCAGTATTTTGAGATGCCGACCATTAGCATTTTATGGAAAAATGTATGAGTAGGTTTCTCATCAAGCGAGAACGCGATAGTATGGTTGGATGATAATGTATTCCACTCCCCAAGGCCAACCATATTTTACATTAGAGTACAAAATTATATTTTTTACATTATGTGATGACAATATAAAATGAAGTATATATTTTGCACATCGTACTGCGTGTGCACGTATTTCGGTGTCTCTCGTCAAATATAGGCCTATTATGGAACTGGTATTCCAGGGTATTCCTCCCTGGTATTCTTTGGAACCCTCCCTGGTATACCAGGATATTTCTTGGTATTCCATCCTGGTATTCCAGGGTATTTCTTGGGTGGGGTTAGGGAGCCTGGAAATCCGGGATTGGTCCACTATAACATGAATCAGATTCCAGTGTGGACATTAAAATATAGAATTACAACAGGGGTTTCAGTTAACACGCGACTCAGTGCGACTCACCGTTGTGCTAGAGCCCTAAAAGATACCAATCTCCCTTAAATTTTATTGCAGATCAAGGTCACCCCTAAAACACCCAAACCCGTGATTTTAACCTCTTAAAGATACGACGAGATTCCTCCCCCAGGGATGGTACGCCCTAGTGACCCGAATGCATGCGATACAAAGCGAGAAATGAAAGACCTTCTCGAGGTTTTGCGGCTTAAACGAGCAGCACCGCAACAGTACTCCTTGTGCTATGAGTACCGTACCTACGATTGTAAAATACAGAATTTAAGCTAATTATTATTTAAGCACTAACGTCATCAAGCCTTGCAAATATCTTGTCACAGTCCGCTGGCCAAGTGTACCTGACCTGTAACCAAGGCGGGAGGCCCTCGGGCACTCCATTGTTCATCCATATACACACCATCTTATTAGCGTTCCTCCGCTGGGTATATATGGTCCCTAACAGTTCAATCTCGTACCAGACTCTACTCTCCTCATCCGATAGTAACGCCTGCGGATTCTCTCTATTTGGACTCTTTTGGCAAAGTTTTAAGTAACTCGGGGAGCAAAGGGCGATTATTTTAGTAGAGGTGCTAATCTGGCGCTGGGCCCAGCGGTTTGGCCCTTCTTGAGGGAGGTCCGTGCATATTTTGTCCATTTTGACGTCATAGTACAGTTCTCGCAGGAATTCCACGAATCTGACAACCAGACGCACGTATTCTTCATTTTCAGGGAAGTAGGACACGTAGTAGTGGTTCTCGTCCTCGACTATGGTCACTGGAAAAAAAATTGTGTTAACCGTGAAGAATATTCCTTTTCTTGTCAGCAACGCCATAAAACGATCTTCTCCAGAAAACATCTGGAACGTTTACGAGGGATATTCCATTGCAATTTTCTTGTCGCATTTGAAATGATGCCGCAAAATAGTAACACCAATCGCACCGTAACATTTTGAGTAGAAATTTCATATGGAACAAGAATGGAAATTATTCGGAATTCACAGAATATCAGAATCAGAATACTTCCCATTCTTTGTGGCATGGCATATCCGTTGGGTTTCTGCAGAAATTCTCTGAGTTACCAGCCTTCAACACAGGTTGTGTTAAGGAGATTAAAGCTACGGCTAAACTAGGAAACATGTAGCGCGCAACATTTGTGTCCTGCATGTTTCCACGTTTCCAAACTAATAAACATTGAACGCGTGTGTCTCGTGTGTTTCTTCGCCTTGTCTGGCGAAGAAACACGCGTAACAATGTTTATCGCGTGTCTAAATTGGGAAACATGAAAGAAAAATGTGTCCTAGTTTAGCCAGGCCACTGTAGGCCCTCTTTTAGCTGACAAAACATTTTTTTACTTACATTGCGACTGGGTGGATCGGATACGCTCTCGGGCTTCGTTTGGTAGTTGCTTGAGGTGGGTTATCCACACGTTCTTCAATTCTTCTGATCTTTTCTTCTTCACAATCAACCCGATGATGGAAATTACTAGCAGAATTCCCACGAAAACCCCTACCAATATTGCCGTCAGACGGTTGAAGGAAACTTGGAAAAAAAGGAAAGGGATACTTATTAGTTGTAATGAAGTGGGTAGAATTTTACCAAGGGGGAGCCGAGAGAAAGGGGCCCGCCCAGGGGGAAGGGGGTCCCGCCCTGGTTCAATGTAGTGATTGTGATCGTGACCATTTTAAAAACGTTTTTCTTTTTTGTGTGTGTCAGTCGGGTGTCTTTGTCCGAGATATATCTTCAAAATCTAAAGACAAAACTAACGGCTGATACAAAATGTTTAGTTCTGCTCTTGCAGACAGAACTCGGCTTACCATCTGGTGGCAGTGTTGCAATGACATAGTTCGGAAAATCTGAAGAAAAAAACATACACAGGATTTATTCAAGAGCTTTAATTATTTCTACTCCTAAAAAGCTTGCTGATTGCATTTTAACTGACAAACAAGCTAAACGAAGTAAAAATCTAAGCACACATAGATTTTTTTTAAAGAATGAACATCTATGAAGTAAGAATATCTACTAACCACTCAACGGAATGGCTTCGAAACCAAACTTGTAGTGAATATTGCCTCTCATTGGATAAGTAGTAATCTAAAGCAATAAAAAAAAAAACAAGAAAAGCACAAACACAGATTACAAATTCCAAATTAGTTTCATGCAGCTCATCTAACAAGCTTGAACAGTAACAGGGGACAGTAGAGAGGACTTTGGGGAGCTCACTCTGCCGCATAAAAATTTTGTTGTTGAAAACATTTGAGTTAAGACATGCCATAGGATTAGCAATAGACAAAATTGGGAATCTCATCCTATCTCACAATAGACAAATAGCCTTAGCAATAAGAGACTGCAAGTGTTGCTTTCCCTTCCCTGGTCTAGAAGGGGTGGCGAATGGTCAATGCGAGATTGCCGAGAACGCGAGAACGCCTCTTTCAAAATCCGAGATCGAGAACTCGATTTGAGATTCACCATATAAACACAACAAACTGGAAAATCCGAGATCCGAGACGACTTGAAAAAAAGTCCGAGATCCGAGAACGGCAAATTTAAAAATACGAGAATTCGAGAACGCCTAAAATTTCGCGAGAAAACAGTTTTTTTGAAGGACCATTCGCCACCCCTTCTAGAATGCCCCGAAGGGGAGGTGAATAATGGTCGATATATACCAAGACGTGAAGCATCGAACAACCCTGAGGGGGATAGTTGTTTTCAGAATACCAAATTAGTAAAATGAAATTCTAGTGGAATATATGATTCAAAATGCAGTATCCCTTGCAAAACGAGCCACCGTTTGGAGTGTTTTCTCAAAACAATTAAAAATAGTGTTGGATATCTACTATTTCAGGAACAAATCAGAGAGTGCGAAAATGATTTGGTATATACAAGAGAAAATGATATATCATTTTCTCTTGGTATATACTAATCCCTGCTATCGGAGGGTTCGAACGAATCCCCTTGGGGCTAGAAAATCAGGTTTTTGGTCACAAGACAGGTAGGAAACACAACAAAATGCTATAAATTTGGTTTATACAGGGTTTTTTTTTCTGAACAACTGAGGGCAATGAACCTTCCTACAAGAATGTGAGCTATGGACCTGGCTACTTACATTCAAATGTATTGTGGGCGGAGAATCCCAGCCATTTGCGCTTGGTAAAATTATCATGCTCTGGTTCTGGAATTTAAACGAATAAAAATTAACAAAATTTGATGATTTCGAGCAAAAAATAAAGGAAATAACAAAATGAATTTCAAAAGAAGTGTATGGATATTTTCTGGAACCACACATTGTCAAAATGGCTTAAGGCTCACTCTAAGGCAAAACTTATTTTTGATGGATGCTGCTTACCCTAGGAACAAGCTCACAGTTGACATGATCTCTGTCTCCACTCACAAACCAAATGACCAGGTAATGTGTCCAGTTGTTAGGGGTTGTGATAACTTGAAAAATGCACAAAAAATGACAAGTTAGCTCAAATTGGCTATTTCCCCTGGACGAAACAGAGAATCTTGCAAGAGTAGAAATGAAGTAATTGAGGGGTACCCAGGGGGGTCTATGGGTGGGGTACCAAGGGGTAGATCTAGGGGAGGAGCTCCTAGGGGTGGATTTAAGTGAGGGGTGGATCTAGGGGACTAAGACCCAGGGGTGGATCTAGAAGGGAGGGGTGGATCTAGAGGGGAGGGGTGGATCTAGAGGGGAGGGGTGGATCTAGAGGAGAGGGGTTTAATAATTTAATTAAATTTGGATCTGAGGGAGGTTCTGTGAAACCCATAAGAGGTAGCAAATAGGTGTACGAATTAACTGCCATAGGTTACCATTAGCATGAGACAGATAGCAGAAGATTCTTTGGATATATGATGGAGTGAGCCACTGACAGGGATTGAGCCCTGCAATTTCACATGCAGATAACTCAGATGACTATTACATAGATGCAAGTCATTATCAGCTGATAACTTACCAGGCAGTGGACTCCAGGTGATATTCAGAGTCCAGTAGATAGCATCACTTCCATTCACAGTACCATTGTGTTTTTGGAAAGTAGCTTGGATTTCCTGTGGTAGTCCAAGGTAATTGTATGTCGATCCGGATTCAAATGTCTCTTTACAACCTGAAAATTGACTGGCTGTCAACTGGTGCAGTTTTGATAAAGGTTGGTTGCATGATGAATAATCCAGAAATTTACATATAACAGTGTAAAATATTTATGAAAAAGTAAAATGACTCACTCATATCTTGGGGTGGATAAGGGATTGCTCTTCGGGCTCTGACAGGATGTAAAGCAAGTGTGTTGCCTCCAGTTGCTTCCTTTCCTCTCTTCTTCAAGCAATCCTCAAGGCATTTATTCATTCCATGCCATAACTAGAGGATAAACCTAATTTATAGTTTAACTATAAAATCAGGGGATGGGGAGGGGTTACTCAAAGGGGGGTAGACAAAGCTCAAGTTTGCACTCCCCAAATTACTGGAGCTTCACATTCATACACACACACATTCACATTCAATATTAATGTTACAAAATAAGATATTCCAGCTATATTGTTATTTATTTTATACAAGACCCTGTCATGCCTTAACCTTTAGCTTTAATCCTGTCGAAATAAAAGTATATTATTATTATTGTTATTATTATTATTACCATTATTATTATTACACCAAAAGACAAGAAATTAAATTCCTTACCCAAGAATATACTAATTTACAAATTAATTACGTTCAAACGTGAGCTGAGCTAAAGGTAGGTCAAGATTGTGGGGTATCTGTAACTTCTGAAATCTTTGGCATGCATGAGAAATCCCGCTTGATATAATAGCAATGAAGGTATTAAAATCTTATGGTAAATTTTGAGTATTTAAATCTTCTCCATATCCACGGAACTGTACTGTCATGAAGTACTTTTTGTCGTCAATAATACTGTCATGACGCAAGCTTGTAAAAGTGATATTAACTGTTCTGTGTCTTCCGTTTACGCCGCTTCATCAGTAGACTGCAAATACTATAATAATAGTAACCTCTAGCGCTTTATTGTAAATGATATCCATTGGAACTTTACTTCGTCTTATTCAGAACTTCAACCACAATATATTTTGGGTAATTCCATTTTACAAGGTTGCCGATCGCGAAGAAGAAACTTAAAAAATTAATGTTACATACTAGAAAACACTTAGTCCATGTAAATGATTTTACATGTATTTATTTTTATCATGCAAGTTTTCCTATTTTTTTACTTTCTAACATTATTCGGAGCTCTCGCGATAGACAGCGTGATAAACATGGATCATAAACATGGAATCAATTTTCCATTATATTTCTTGTGCTTCAAGCCCAGTGTCATCGCAAAGCGCTGCGTTTTACGCTATAAGCCTAATTGCTCATATATTATAGTCTGACTGCTGAAGACGTGACTTCCAAATGTCTGTTTATTGTAATTGAATTCTCGACTCAATTTAGCATACGACCTAACGGAGACAGAAAATCTAACAAACCCCCGCATTGCTTTGCTTCTCCTAAAGAAACAACTAACAAAATCGCCCTGTAGCGCTATTATTCTCGTGCAAAAGGTTGACTATTGAGCAAACTCACAAAGTGCGAACTAAGGAGATAAAGTTGAGTTTTTACATGCCGGAAAGAATGTCATAAAGAACTTCTAGGTTTCTTGTATACAGTTATTTACACAATACAGCAAACTCCATCTCGACAAGATTTCGTCTACACGTTTAACGTCTAATAATTTCGTGCCATCTTAGCTTAATAACGCTATTAACTGACCACTACATTGACACCTAAACAACTGACACTAGAACAGTACAACTTTTATTAAAGAAACCACATTGGAAAAGCCAAATGAAAACATTATTCTGACAACTAATGGATTTTAACCTTAGTTCCAAAACCTGTCATGTTAGTTACGGATCTTACTTGATG
Source organism: Scolanthus callimorphus (assembly GCA_033964015.1). NCBI lineage: Eukaryota > Metazoa > Cnidaria > Anthozoa > Actiniaria > Edwardsiidae > Scolanthus > Scolanthus callimorphus. The sequence continues at coordinate 2,060,153 of CM066916.1, forward strand.
ATGCTTGATCAAATCCATTTGCCGCCTCTCCAATAAATCACACAGTTGTCTACAAGCTTCCCCTTTTGGTTTGGCCAAAGACTTCGCTCCAAGAACCCCAAAAACTTGGAGAAGGAAGCAAACTACTGCCCGAAGACAACACTTCATCCTCTCTTCAAAGCACTTCACAGAAAATTAAAGTACGTCTGCAAGACCTGTATTTGCTTGATGGTTCACGTCAGAGGCAAATCTGATTCGTTCTGATGAAGGGACATGAGGTATAGAAATGCTCCACTATTTCCGCTTTCCTCTATTCTTGGTGGGTGCTTTTCGTGGTGGTTTAGATGTCATGTCTACGAGATAAATGCGCCTTGTAATATTATATCCCCTAGAACAGAAGAAGCCTCGTATCCACGTTTTCCTCGCTTTATTTCTGTCATTTTCATGATGACGGCATTTAACTTGCCGTGACGTAATGCATATTTTTATGACCTCGTCCCAGAGCTACAGCTTGGTTTTATACCTTACAGCTGTTACAGTAATATCATATTCCAGAAATGTTAGATATCAAACTTTTAACATACTATCACAGCGTTATTTTTCCATTGTGGGCCATGCCTTCCCTGCGAGCAGAGGCTACTTTTTATCTCCCTGCATTTGCTTTTACTTTTAATATTATTGTTCTCCTATAAAGGTGAGTCAGCAGACGTGGTTTGGCGTGTATCTGGCAACCTTTATTGATCAGATCGTAATCATTAATAAAATATATACCGTTTCCGGGAAACGTTGTCACCCAAAAGCCTATAAGCTTGAAGCGCAAAGGATGATGGGGGCATTTAAGCTGCTACTGTTTGATCTGAATTCAGACAGTTATCGCAAACACAGGTAAAATGATTAAATTTCAGCACATTTCCAAGCATGTTTGTTTCTAATATTTTACAGAAATTTAAATAAATCTTTACCCATACTCCCTAGCGCACCAAGCTTATAGGCTTTTTGGGTGACAACGTATCCCGGAAACGGTATATAAACCCAGCCCATAACACGACAATTTTAATGTTTTCTTGTATTTTTCAACTACGCAAAAGTAGCCTCTGCACACAAATGTCATTTCTCTGTTGCGCATGTGTGAGAAAATGGCGTGAGCTTGGAAAAACTGGTCGATCAAGTTTGTACGCGAGCAAGAAAACATCAATTTATCTGCTCTACAACTTACACAAAATTACATTTTCTAGCTTTTAAAGGCTCTTAAACGCTGCTCCAATACTCATTCTAAAGTTTGCCTTTGTCAATTCGCTGGGGATCGTTTCATTTTCTATCGAAATTTGAGCAAAATTTGTGTATTGGTAATTTGAACGAGAAATCACTCGTGTAAATAATATGGATGCAAAAATTTCTCGATTCTGATTGGTCGAGAGCAGTGCAATTACAAAAGTACTTTGCACTCGAAAAAAGGAATTGCACTCAAATGAGTGCAGGTATTCATGAAGCTGATTGGCTAAATATACAATGGATTTTGCAAACGAGCCAATCAAATGCGCGCTAGCTGTCACGCCACTCGATCTGTTTGAGCCTTCTCAACAAGATCGGAGATCGGCTCTGGATGTGGAAGGAGAAATCGGTTCCTTTTCATGAAAATTATTATTACTTGTGGAAATGAAAATGTGAATTCCTTATGGTTGTTTAAGTTTTCATTCTTTGTTATGGAAGGATATGAAGGGAAATCTTCGTTGACTGCGAATCTAGCACCGGGATCGGGGATAGAAGCGGAATATTGAATACTGAATATCGACTTAAAAAAGCTAAGGAATACGGAATATTTCATTTGAAAAGTACGGAATATTTTATATTTCCTAAGAGAATAAAGAATATCCAGTTTTGATTGGGAATATCATCCGTGAAAATGTAGTAAGGAATGGGAATATTCAATCCGAAAAGCTAACGGAATACGGAATGTTTAAAGTTAAAATATTCCGCTTCTACCCCCGAAGCGGGAAATGCCAGCGATGAAAAGGAACTAAAAGTGTACAATAACACATGCGATACGGACAGTTTTCCGGATCAAATTCCTGTCAATCTTGGTTGTTTAGCTGTTACAAGAAAGTTTACAAAAGAGAAGACTTCAGGTATGTCTTCTGTGGAAGTTTACCTAGCTACCTTTCTGGACAATATTCTGCCCGTTTTTGGTGACCGAAAATGCACAAGCAACTAATATAAGCTTTCAAAAGCAATTCAAACTGAAAGAAACCAACCAATTAATTAATTAATACAGCCTCTCTTATGTTATTTTACCTTGGAATCTGAAATAAAGTTTATGATTGTCAAAACAGAATTCCACCTGCTTCTTGCATAAAATAAATTTGTTGCGTCAAGTATATTTATGTCAAGTTAGGTTTCGTAAACTTTGCTCGCTTGTCTCGCACGCGTTCAGTGTATTTGTGGCCGCAGCAAATAAGGTCTTCTCTGATACTTTTTGCATCCATATTATTAATAAGTAATCATACGACTATTCTCCCGGGGGGGGGGGGGGGGGACTCCCCATATTTTCAGACGGGAGTGCTCGTCGGGAAAATTGATTTTGACCCTAAGGGATAGCAAAATGGGTGTGGCCAACAGCAAATTACCCCTAAAAGAAAGAAAATTTGGCGAGGCGAACGCCGAATTTACCCCTAAAAGATAGCAAATTTGGCAACAAATAAAAGCGAATTTTAGGTCCTTTAGGGTTTTCATCCAAGTTTCCTTTCAAAATATCAGTTCTAGTGTCAGTACCAATATATTTCTGGGCAAGGATTGTTCGAGACTCCCCTAAGGATAGGGGTCGGGAAAATTCGATACTTTTTGAAAAACTCACTCGTGCAATTAATCCCAAATTGAACTCGAAGTCGTATGATTACCTATACAAAGCGCGCGCTGTTTTCGAAGTCCCGTACAACGTGCACAGCGTTGCCTTTCGAAGGAAACATTCTTTACAGAATCGTGTGATTTTTTCACAACTTTCACAATAACGATAAAATGATGAAATATCGCTATTCTTAATTTCACGACTAAAGTGTATTTTTACAGGAGCGGCCATTTCGTTTTACTGTGAAACGCGCGGCACGGTCTCGACTTAGCGCTCGCCACGGTGTTTTCAATGAATATTCATAAATACAGCTCTAAATTTGTATGTAATCATCCCCAAATCACTCATTCATATAAGCTTAAGTTTACCCGCAAGACTGCTGATTTTCGTACAAATATTGATGTAACTCCAAACTCCAAACTCTGAAAACTGCTCATCGGCTGAACAAGATTTCAAAATCTCATTGTTGCAATCCATTAGACAAATCCATCCGTTTTGTAATGGGCAGCCGCAAAAAAAATTCGCACCCCCCTGTTGAGGACCCTAGTCACAGCTACCCACCCTGGATTTTTTTAATTTGAACCACCCACCCTGGAATTTGCGCTTACCCACCCTGGAATTTCGTATTTTAAGTGAGCCCACCCTGGAATTCCAAGCTCCATTTTGACTACCCAACCAGGGTATTTCGGCTATCCATCAGTTATTTGGGTGTTTTTACATCGCCAAATGTGTGCTAAAATCGTGAAACGGGGGGGGGGGGGGGGGGGGGTAGCCATACTAAATACATACCCTATCAGAAACCAAACAAGCGAAAAACGATACCCTACAGCAGACCTCAGGAGCTCGAAAACCATACCCTATAGGGCGGCGCATACCCGTACACCTTCTATGAGGGAGTACCCCCCCCCCTCCCCCCCAGGGGTGATACCTCATTTTAAAGCTTATATCCTGGGCATATAATTTCATTTAATTTTACAACACAATTTTTTTATGAAGTTCCCTTTCCGGTTCATCAGTTCAACTTTGCAACTTTGTAGAGTTCCAACCTCGCGAATAAAAAAAAATCCCAGACACGGTTTTTAGAGCACATCTAAGCCCATTGTAAAATGTGGCTAAAGAACAAAAACGTCGTGAATCCGCGTGCGTGGAGGTCTCGAAACTTGACCCGATACGTTAAAATGAGGTATTACTTCAAGATTCGACTTTTTGTCGCGAAATTATGGCATTTTAACGAAAATTACCACGAAGGTAGTCCGTAACCTTGTGACTAAAATCGCTCAAGAAATAACTTTAATTGTAAGGGGAAAAAAGTACACGTTTTCTCGGTCCATGTTTTCTCAGTCCAGTCCATGTTTTACCAGTCCATGTTTTACAACATGCCTTCCTTTAATACCAAGCATTGTTTTAATTGATTGCTCGCGTTATTGACCTGCCTACACGTCACCTAGCCTTCGTAGCGAGTATTCCGTTTTAAGGGCGAAAAGAAACCCAGAGAAAATATAAAAAGAAAGCGGTGACTCGATCGCTCTTCGAGCTTCACGCCGCTTTCTCCCCTGTTTCTCCGGGTTATTTTTACACGGGAACGCTTGTGATGCAGGTTACACGAGGCGGACGGGCTTGGAGTGTGTCCCCGAGGTCCCGACTCGTCGTGCCTACAAGCTCTGTTTGTTTATATGGCGCTCGCTTGCAGGGCGTTGCCGAAAAAAAGCCTTTATGTTTTATGCTGTTCTTTGAAAAGGCCGAGGTTTTCATTGAAGATGTGACGCGTAATGTCCAAATAAAATTACAAAAATTTCTGTTGCATGAACATACAGCTCACTTGTGTTTTGGACGGCACAGATGCGCCTCATTTGGTGCCGTAAATTTGCATAACCAGTGTTCCGGTTCGTTAGCAGTTTTATTCAATTCCATCATCTGTGTTCACGATAAAGAAGCAGGGAAGTGTTAGAGAACACAAAAGAGATCCAGAAATAAGGATTCAAGCACTGCCTAAAAGCGGAGCTCTCGGTTGTCATGGCGCTATCTGAAGTCTTTAGTCTTGTGAAAAGAGAAAACGTATAATAGAGCTGAACAGAGGAGAAGATTATGACTACCTTATTAATTAACTATTTTTTAACAGCCGCGAACTGTTCACCTAACTAAATCCCCAAATATTATTAAGCATCATATTGGATTTATGGTGCTCTGCTTGCGGTGCTCCGGGCTCCGCTAAGTAAATTACCAGTCAGTTCTTCATAGTATTTCAGGCACAAACGCCGCTCTGATATAAACCTCAAAATGTATAAATGGCAATTCGTTCTGTATGTATTATCAGCTTATGCGATTATAATAACGCTAGTTTCTTTTTACACTCTTTCTCCGTACTATGGAAGAAAACGTGTTTTACCGTCTTTCACTTATCTAAAATATACAAGTGCATTCGAACACGCTCGCCAACCAAGCTCCGATGCATCTCTGGTCGAAAATTGGATACGGGTTTCTGGACACGACAAGAAAAAAGTGTTATTGTTTTTAGCTGTGGTAACTGCACCGGTTCGGATAGATCGTCGCACGGCGATACGACAAACCTGGCTAAGTACTTTGTCGAGCTATCCGGATTCTGCTATGAGATTCTTTACCGATGGTTTGGAGTTAACACAGCACATGTCAAAAACACTCAGAGACGAGCGCGAGAAATACAGAGATCTGCAATTTATGCCTCTCAAAGGCGGGGTATTTCTGACTCATCGATTACTCTGGTCCATGTTCTGGGCGTATGAAAATTATGATTTCGAGTTCTTTTTAAAAACAGACGACGACTATTTCATATGCTTGAATCATCTAAACTACGATTTGCAGCGGAGGAAGCAAGAAAAGGACTTGTATTGGGGATGGTTCCACTGCGAAGGAAACAGTTTAACGTGGATGGATGAAGGATTTTTAATTCTTGGTCACAACGTTGTCCACAAAATTGTTGAGCGAAATGATTCTCTTATGTGCTCTCCTTTTGGTGACCAATCCATGGCATTATGGATAACAGAAATAGAGAAACAAAATGCGGAAAATATTACATGGTTTGCGGATAACACTCGATTGATTCACCGCCTTGAAGACCTTTCTGAGTCAACAAAGAATAATAATATTTGCTCGAACTTCCTGGGAATACACCAAGCCTACCCCAAACTCATGTACCAGTACTGGAATTTAGCTAAGGCTTCGTGGTTTAATTCGACGGGCTTTGGAAATGTTGACATCAAGCCGTTTAGTGATTACTGTAGCCACGGCAAAGGTCTTAACTGGCAGTTGTTTATGGGTGGCTGGAACTATAAGCCGCAACCTTGCTGGACAGCAAATTTGAGTTGGCCGGCGTTGGAAAAAAATAAGTTTTTTGTAGGGAGGGAAGGGACTACTCCAACTAAGGTCAATAGTGTTACTTAGAACAATATGAATTTGTGAAAGCCGGAGAGTTTTCTTCTTCCTGGATACTTCGCAACACGGAATCTTGTCACTAGTCGTCAGTTATGGGATCCGTACAAACTGTGTCCCTGATGGCAAAGTATTTCAAAAAGAAAAATCTGGCAAAACCATAAAACATAAATACAAAATAACTATTGATTAACATAGACTAAGCGCGTTCTTTGTCCTTTCATAATCTTGATGTTCGAGCGGTACCATGCAACCAAACGTAAGGGTTGGATTTCACTACGACATAAGCGACGTAAGCATAAGAACGGAAGCCTTTGATCCTTATGCTTACGCTTATGTCGTAGTAAAAACCGCACTAAAGAAAATAGTTAGTTTGATTTTTTTGTGCTTACGCTTATACTTATGTTGCTAGTGAAAAACCAACCCCAGGCTTCAGTCACGCGTGTCTGGCTCTGGCTTTATTAGATGAAGAAATAAACCTGATTTGAAAAGCGCGAAGGTCGAATGTATTGAAACTCTCTGAATAGAGCATTTGCAAACAATGGCGCTCTCTTTTAATTGCTGAGTAAATATGTGCAGAGCATATATGCGATATGTAACCCTACAATTTAATTTCGCTTTTGTTTGTGTTTTCGTGTTGTTATTTGTCAAACCTGTTTTCTCAAAATGTCGCTTTTGTGCATGCCATATTAACATGAAAAAGCGCCGCCGCACTGGACGAAAGAGATAAGGGGCCGACCATTTAACTTTTGAGGGGGGGGGGGGGGGGGGGGGTGGGCTTTTTTGGTCGGTGCAAGATTTTTTTTTCTACCTCTGTTAAGCGGTGAGAATTTTTTTTCCAATAAAAAAGAAGGGTTTTAGTCACCATTTTGCTGTGCAGGAAATTTTTTTCGGCCCTTCGGGCCGTGCAAGATATTTTTTTTCAAAAAAGCCCACCCCCCCTCAAAAGTTAAATGGTCGGCCCTAATAAGCGCCGCCCTCGAATATTTCTGTAACCACAGTACTTCACGTTGAGCAGTACCACTTCACTGAGGACACCTTTAATTTAATATTTGGCTCAAGCCACTTCTGACTTTGAAGCCTTCGGTTTACTCGGTTTGTACACTCCACTTACTCCTGTTCACTACACCCCAAGCCAACTAGACAACTACTGAATATGCACTCGCGCGTGAAACACCGCGGCAAAACGCATTTGCCATGCGCTTTAGATTCATTTCCTGTGAAATGAAAACATAAGAAATAATCTACGTAACAAAAGTATCTCGTGCTGTCTTGGAAATTTGGAAAACGTAAAGGCTGGTTTCCATATAGTCTTATCTGTCGTATCTGTCTCATCAGTCGACCGTGAAACAATGGAAATTGGAATTATTCTTTTGTTTCACGGTTGACTGATGCGACAGATAAGACTATATGGAAACTAGGCTTAAGCTCCAAAAATTGTAGAGCAGATAGAATATGATCATATCTTTCTCTGAACTTTTGCACCTCGCACTTTTTAAAGGCTTGCACCCGAGGCGAAAATTATGGTTTAAAGTCAAAATGTATCGTTCGCTGTTATGTAGATTTTTTTCAATTGTCTTCATTTCACAGGCCAGTGAATCTTTAACGCATGTGAATTGCGTTTTGCCACGGAGTCCACGCGGGAACCCTAGAGATTCCGGCCCAGTCCCCACGGGTCATGGGTGGGCATCAGGAAGCCCACAACACACACAGGAAACCCATAACACAACACATGGCTACATTTCCATAAGACAAAAATACCAACATGGTCTCTAAAACGAATTGATTATCATCAAATCTCAATTGGGTTAGGCTTTGGGTTAGGCTTTGGGTTAGGCTTTGGGTTAGGCTTTGGGTTAGGCTTTGGGTTAGGCTTTGGGTTAGGCTTTGGGTTAGGCTTTGGGTTAGGCTTTGGGTTAGGCTTTGGGTTAGGCTTTGGGTTAGGCTTTGGGTTAGGCTTTGGGTTAGGCTTTGGGTTAGGCTTTGGGTTAGGCTTTGGAAAAAGTCTGGTCCCATGCCCCGACCATTATCCCTAAAGCGCGTCCACTAGTACTTAGTATTGTCTTCGCTCTGATGCATGTGGGTTACTTGCGCATGTCAAGTAACTATGACAGAAGATTGATGATAATCGTCAATTCGAAGGCAATTGAGATTTGATGATAATCATTAATTCGTTTTAGAGAACATGCTGAAAATACACTGCCATCGCTCAACGTTAGTATGTTCTAATGCTCTTTCATTCAGTTTTCTCTTCAAAATTTAGCCATGAAAATTAAATTAAATTGTACAATCAAAATGCTGTCTTTGTGGCATTTCTGGTGGAAAATAAAAAATATTTGCCAAAAAATTCCCTAGGCTAACTGTTTTACATGATTGCCACGTGCGAGTCTGACAGCGGATAATAGCCATCAATAACTGTTTCAACTAAAAACGGATTTTTTGACACTTTCTTGATATGACTCAGGTATTTTTAGGGGTTCAGAGAGAAATCAAGGACAAGGGAAAGAATTACTGCATTTTTAGAGGTATAAAACCTTATAAAGGGTTAAGTGAGAACACAGTTTTCTCAGAATAGTAACAGCAATTTGTATAATGTATGCCGCAGCGTTTTGGTATTTTGTTAGGGCTCATTTTGAACAACGAGCCATTCAAAATCACATGATTTTTCATTATGGATCGGACACGGATTACAGAATATGTTGATACAAGGGTTAGTTGCTAAGGAAGTCTATTGCAGCCTTAGCATTCTTGCCCGACAGTACGTCCAGCGCTGTCACCTTGATTTCCGTATCTCCAAACTCCATCGACGCCTGAAGCTCCCGAGGCTTGACGGTATCGTTGCCATCGACTTCCGGCATTTCGATCCTCAGATGACCACATTTACGTACACCGGGATCACTCACATACGTCACTTCCTCTTCTTCAGTACAATAAATAGTTATTGTGGTGGATTTACTGGTCGGTTTAGCCGGTGCATAACTCCTTGTGACTAGCGCCCCTAATTCAACCGGCTCATCTGCTTTTACGAACTTATCGAAAACATCCGTACACCATTCGATGCCGTTCTTTCTGACGAGTTTATGCCGAGGATGCTTTCCGGGAATGTATCGATTGAGAACGCCGACCCCGTACGTCATGGTAGCTCGTCGTACTCGGACCACGGTCGGATCCAGTCCGAAAAGGACGGCGCCTTTAAGAATTGTGAGGCCGACGTCCTGAGGTATAATGATCCTCATTTTGCCGCCAAATGCATCTCGAATTGCGGCCTGAAGGAGGGAAGATTCCGCAAATCCTCCAACTAGAAATAAGTACTTAATGTTCTGTACGCTGTCTTTGAGCATCAAGTCACGAATGTGAGCGATTATTCCACTCAAAACAGGCAAAAATAGTTCCTTCATGGTCTCGGGCGCGATGCGCAGCATTCCTTGTGAACTCCATTTTACGTTCGGATTCCCAAATTTCTTAACAGCGGATTCAATAGACGAACTCTTTCGTTTCTTGTAATAATCAATAAACGCAAACGGGAGGGATATATTCAAAGGATTAGTCTTTGACGGGCTAGCTGAGCACTTTTTTGCTTCGAAAGCTATCATAAGGTCCACCCAGCCAGCAGGTCTCTTCGTCTTGAACTGCTCGATAAAATCCTTGCCGAATATGGACTTGAGGAACTTTTCGAACTCCTCATCGACGCCAGTAGCTCCGCAAGCTCCGCCCGTGCCCTTGTGCAATTCCTCCAGAGTCCCTGTATCGGTATTCAGCTCGTGTACTGTGAGGTCTACTGTGCCCCCGCCACAATCCACAACCATGTATCGAGTCTTGCCTGGAGAGTGTAATAAGAGGGAGATTAGAAGCGGAACAATGGCAAATGGCACTGTGTTCTTGTTTGTTTGGAGGGATTGGGGAGGGGATACAGGGGGTTACTTGGCCACTAGGCATTCATTAATGGTGAAAAAGGGGTGTTACCAGGACGGGCAATAAATGTACTTGTTTCCTGAGGGGTACGGAGCGAGACGACTTGACTCACCTTGAAACTCCTCGGCGACCTGTTCATCGCTGTATGACGTTATGTCGGATCTCCTTCTTGACTCCTGCCAGATACAGTCTCTCAGTCGTAACTTGCGACAAAAAATGGACGCAGCCTCTGGTTCAAGAGCAATAAGAATCTGATCCGGAGTTTCCGGGGATGACAGTCCCGCCTAAGAACGAGAGCGATATATTCAATAGGCCGTTTGCACTTATAAGGCCACGTGACATGGTCCCCTTTAACGAGCAGCAGCAAGTTTTTTTTTATTCCATTCTTTGAGTTTGCATTGTAGCTTGCTGAAATTTAGTATTTTTACTCAAATCACCATGCTCTTATCATCTCTAAGATTCATTTGGGTAAAGCTGCTCATTTTAAGGGAGACCAGGTCACATGACCTCTAACTGCAAAAGGCCTATTGGTGGAAACCGTTAACGCATGTGAATTCACCACGAAATTTTCTCATCCACTACGTAATTACTGTCAAGCAAAAACTTGTTTTTCTGCCAACGTTTCCAAGAAAAACAACGCCTGTCTGGCTCGCTTTTTTCCTGCGAGGAGCATGTGTTTTCATGGGATCGTAGACAAACTCAAGTGTCTTGTGGATCCGACCAATCAGATTCTACTGACCGATTTGGGGACAGTTATTATCTGGTAATTACGTAATGGATGAGGAAATCTAGTGGCCGTCTCCTGTCGCAGAGTGATATACTATCGAGTGCGAAGAGACGGCTGAAATTCAGGCTAGAATGAGAGCAAAAACTGATATGATTAACTATTAAACAATACTCGGGCAAAGAAAGAAAGAAAGAAAAAAGAAAGGATCTTCTCCTCATCGTGAGGGAACTCAAAGCGGCTGAAAGCACACAACCGCTAGACAAGGAGAGGTTGGAGGACTCAACGGGCTGCATTAGATGGCGCAAATTGCAGCCGCGCAGCTTACAATCATGAGGACTGTTGAACAGTATATATGCCTCCGAGAGTCAGGCCATTGCACCGGGAGACAATCCCCTACTCTTACGAAGAGTGCAGGACGAAGAGGGCAGGACGCCTGTAATGTAATGAAAACCGAACTTGTTGGGCTATTTGCACACTTTCCGCGTTCACTAATGATCAACGTTAAATAATTCTGACGTAGTAGTAATCCAGACTAATCCGGCACGCGATAAGCAAAAGCTAAAAATCATCATTTAACACTATTTCTCATCACTTAGTTAGTGAGGATTCCACCTCTGGTAAGAAAATGCTGATTGTGGAAATATTGTGTATCGGTATTTTCGTAGCAACTGGTGCGGCAGCGTTTGGACTGAATTGGAAATACAATGCCATGTGTTGTGGAGGGAGAAGAGGCCAGCGAAAATGGACCAAAGCTAAACAGGAGCAAGTACACGAAGAATAACAAGGTCAAACTAGTTTCTTTTTCTCTGGAAAAACATTAAAAGTACATTACATAAGATAAACGTGGTATAGAAGAAGAGTGCCGAACAAACTTAAGTACAACACAAGCAAGAGAAAGTGATATTGGACTTCAATATATGACATGTTGTCAAATCCGTAAACGTTACGAGTCGACAAGATAGCTCTTCAACATGGATGACATATTCATAAACAAGAATAATTTCTTAATAATTCTTTCTAATGACAATTATAAGATGCCATCTTACAACAAATTCAAACTGCTCAATAAGAGCTCAGTATACGTGAGATGTTATCGTCGGTATCCAAGAACACTTTTTATGACAGAGTTGTCTAACTATTACTAGTGTAATCCAAAATATGTACAACCAGTACATAAACTGTGTAGTGCGGCAGATAAGTACCTGTGAAATCTGCATTAGATTAGATATAAAACATTTAGCTCCTTCACTCTGACTAGTTTAACAATTTATAGACGAGATTACCAAGAGGCCATGTTGGACAAAAGAGATAGACATGCCATCTACTCTTTTTGAGATAATTTGGTGGTAAGACTATAATAGTGATCATTGGTGGTTTGAAGATTTATTTTTACATAAATTTTCACAGTTACAGTAAAAATACAAACTGGCAAGATACTGCTGCATTCCCCATAAACAAGATGCGCAATACAGGTTACACAAAGCCAGTCCGCCATCCATAACTTTGTCTTAGTAAGAGCATTACACGCAATGCCGAATATTTTTTAATTGTTTTACAGTTTGTTATTAATTATATATCGACGTTGAAATAAAGTAGAAATAAAGTTGAAGAAAGTTGAAGTTCAAATTGCACACTGATCTGATATTTTGTAAACGTGCACCCGATATTTCGAATACATATGCATAAATAATTAATGCTAAGATAAGGACTCAATTAGATATAAATTCGCCTGAACTGAATGAACGCGAACACAAAAAATTGTTGAATTCGACCACCAACAGTTGAGCGATCATTTGGGCGTCGCGTCTCATCCACGGTTGTTTTGGAACAACACTATTCCCGACTTGAAAACTTTTCCGAATTTGGCTTCTATCAACTTCAAAATATAATAGTCCCATTTGACTTGTTTTGGCTAAATGTACCTGCTAGAGTTAACCAACGCATTACCATCCTCGCTGTCACGGCATATTGCAAAAAAAAAAAAAAAACAGAAATGCAATGTTCTTTTTGCTTTTTGAATATCATCAATTGTGCTCGCATTCTATTGCATTAAAATAAATGACAAGGTATAGTTTGCTTTATCGGTTTCGTATGTGAAACTTTTGACAGTCCTCAGATAAGGATAAGTCTGCCAGGAATCATTCTAAAAACAAAAGATTACTACTGTCATAATAGTTTTGCTGGCAGACAACAACTTAAAGATTTTGTTTGTCGATGAGCCTTTAGAGTTATCGATATATTGAGTTTCAAATAGTTAAAAAAAAACGAGCAACAAGTGTACTTAACCCAGCTTAATGTTTCTAATTGGATTGCACGTATGCATAAAACACCACGAAAAACCTTAGGATGTGATTATCTGCACGAACTCTACTACGCATGCTCAGTCTAGACTTGGCAACTCTCCTAATAGGAGCGATGCAAATAATATCTAACAAACGTAGTGTCATGAAGCTACAAGAGACCGAATGACTAGGAGTGACGCCACCATACATAATCGGTAAAGATCTTCTGAATGACAAGAAGAAAAACTACTACCCAAGGAATATCAGAAGAGAGGAGATCGAAACGAAACAGGCTCAGCTGAACTACAAAATAATTTGTATATAACCAGAGAAACACAATGGCCGTTTTAGAAATGATGTTACTTGGCGCTATAGTAACCGGTCTTACATTCCTGGATATTTACCTCATGAACAAATTCTGTTGGGACAACAAGGAGAACAAGAGAGACGAGCACGGCATTTACCTTCCGGTCGCGTCGGGTTATTATCCTGCTCGCTAGTTATCAAGGGAATATTCGTTGCTATATGAGAACAGTGGGGTCAGGAATTGAACGTTATGAAGAAGAAAATGTCTTATATTTATAGAAAACAATTTTTAGAAGCACAATCCTAAAGCTTGATTGACGTCGTGTCAGTGCTGAACACAGCCAAACTCAAACCTACTTTCTGATTGAGACCTTGTCTCAAAGACATGCACTTTTCTTACTAATGGTGAGCTTAAAATGGAGCTCATGCTGGTGGCAAACTTTGCTTACACGCTGAATACTTCCCTTCAGTGGGAAGCATCTTGGAAAACACCACGCTCATGTGGCTTGGAAACCAAATTTGCTGTTCACAACAATGTCTCCCTTGTGGCTAAATTATACAAAATCAAGAAAACATGCTTCCGCCAATAATATTGCGCGCAACATGTGTCCGTGTTTAGCTTCAGTACAACCCTTGATGAATACACGCAATCCTTAATAACTCTAACAACTGCATTTGGATGGAAGTTTGATCGTTTTAGCTCTGTTACGACGCCTAGAATAGATCTAGGTCATGACACGCATATGCCGCTCTGTTTTGAGTAAATCACTATGTCATCTGCAAGTTTATAGCTGTATCGATACGCCTTACGAAGACCGCGAAGGTCAAAGGGTTCTATCGGCCAAAATCGATCTTCACAAGAAGATAGATGGTTATTTTAGTTTCTAAAAAATTAAGGCTGCATTAGTGAAATTAATTCATTAAAAACTATATTAGTGAACTTTTTAGAAAAAGTAGTGAGCACCGCACAATTTATTTAGACAAGGTACACCGCTTATACAGACTTCAGAGTGAAGTGTCGCGAAGGCGGAAGAATTTTCAAGAAAATTGACGAAGAAATCGATTATTCTAACAAACGGAATTCTAGTGAACTTGGCACGAATGAGGCACACGAGAAGACAGAAATGACAAGGAATTGAATTGTGAACATTTTGTTTTGCATGTTGTCACACTTTGTCCATAATTAGACGTGCAACTGTCACACATTTTACCACTGACAAATAATGCCACAAGCAACTATTTTAATAATTCACGATGTGTATGTATGAAAACGTCATGATAATATGCCAAAATTAAATGTATCAAGTTTGCTCGGAATAGAGAAGAATGGAAGTAGTGTTGAGTGATATAGGAAGACAGAGCAGGATCGTCTATGTAGGCTCGTTTGGATGTACAAGATGGTGGGTGTTGAGTTGGTAGCGTTGGGTACTATTGCAGCTATAACGATATTGGATCTGATGATGATGAAGAAACTGTTCTCGAACTGCAAGAAGTACTGTGGGTTATATGTTATGAAAGACAGTAAGTCAAGGACGTCTCTAGGAGAAGGCTCATATCTCCTTTAGCCAAGCGGGAATAGTGTCTGGTGTAGAGAGATACTCTTTCAAAGGGCAGATAATAGAAAGGGTTTCTAAGCAGAATGTTTCGCCTGCGGAAGAAAAAGAACACTAGAAAGCATTTCCACAGAGCCTCCATGCAAAAGGTGTCGGAGTATTGGGGAATCCACTCAGACACAGGGATGTTCTGCAGAAACCCATCCATGGGAAAAGCTTAATTTGCCAAGGCACACGCATGGGAAGTGCTTGGAATTCACAAGGATAACCATGGGAGATCCGAACAGTTCCCATGGATGGGTGCTGCAGAAATTCCCTGATAGAGATCAGATGCCCCCGAGAAAAGCGATTTATTTGGCTGAGACGGAGAAGAAAGGAGTTAGGAAACACAATGAGGGAAGACAGCGATCTAAAGAAGAAAAAGAACTGATCCTGCTATAACTATCTAGGCAAACAGTTGAAATTCAACTAACTCAGATTGAACTCTAAGAATTGAGTAGAAGTTTGATACTTTATTCTTTGCGAAATAATAAAATGACATTGAAATATAGGCCTACTCTTGGACTTTATCAGCAGCGAGTTTATGCGAGATAAAGCGAAATAAGGCGAGATAAGGGGAATGGTCCAATTGGAAGGCGAGATAAGGGGGAAATGGTCCAATTGAAAGGCGAGATAAGGGGGAATAAGGCGAGATAAGGGGAAATAAGGCGAGATAAGGGGAAATAAGGCGAGATAAGGGGAAAATGGTCCAATTGCAGGGGAGATAAGGCGAGATAAGGGGAAATAAGGCGAGATAAGGGGAAATAAGGCGAGATAAGGGGAAATAAGGCGAGATAAGGGGAAATAAGGCGAGATAAGACGAGATAAGGGGAAAATGGTCCAATTGAAAGGCGAGATAAGGCGAGTTAAGGGGGAAATGGTCCAATTGAAAGGCGAGATAAGGCGAGATAAGGGGGAAATGGTCCAATTGAAAGGCGAGATAAGGGGAAATAAGGGGAAATAAGGCGAGATAAGGGGAAAATGGTCCAATTGCAGGGGAGATAAGGCGAGATAAGGAACAATTGTGCCAATAGAAGCTGCGAGATAGGTCCCAGAATAGGCCTAAATATATTACAGAGGACAATGTTATGAAAACGATTTGAAATACCCTAATCACCAAAATGTATTGATAATTGACATTTAGCACAGGTAGACACGTTTAAGATTTAAACTGAATGTTAGTAATGAAGAGTGTAGGTAAAGAGCATTGTTAATCAAAACTATAATAATACAAAATAAAAAGGCGGAAAATTCGTAGCTTTAATCGTGATTTATAACTACTGTGCGACTACGTCAACCGGGCCATTTTGTAAAAAAAAAAAAAGATCTTGACTTTCTTGAGATCTCAGGCATCGAAATATTCGCTTTTCTTTAAAAAATGTGATAACTATGAGCAGAAATAACTTCAAAACACTTAATTACTCATCGTCAGACGAATTGCAGGTATTAAATTTCCTTAAAATAGCTTCAATCTCTAAAGGACAAACTTTTTACGGGATGGCCCGGTTGACGTAGTCGCACAGTAATATTAACTCGAAATAGGAGTTCCCTAGTTTTTAGAATATAAGGTGAAATTTGAAAAAAATAAAATTTCGCCCCGCATATTTGTTTGCCTCAATATAGGGCGAAGAGCCAAACCGCAAATTCCTTTTTCCTTCCTGTGTGCTTATAAATGTTGACCGAGTTACAGACCTCAAACTATCGGGGTAATTGCGACACGAGTTATTCCTACAAAATTTTCCCTGCTTCCATACCGTGGAATCGCCTAAACAATGATCATAGAAGTCATAGCATTCACTTCGCTGGTAGTTTCACTAACTGTCGAGGGATATATCTTAAAAGGAATCTGCTCTGGTAAAATCAATCCTTACCCTTACTTCCAAAGCAAGAAAGCTGTTTCCGAGAAACCCAATGAGAACATTTAGATTCATTTGTAGAAGAGGTACAGGTAGTTATCGAACGCGAAGAGAGACTCGTAATTGGCAATAAATTGCAATTTTTCATTTGCATAATATATATAACTCAGTGCGGACAACAGCGCGGTTCAAACTGGCACACGTTCAAGTCTTCACCAGTTCGACAGTACAAGATATTTACAAAAGTGCACCATGGTTCTCGAAATCATCTTCATCGGAGGACTAGCGCTGTCAACTATGGCACTAGAGGCGTTCCTACTGAGAGATTTGTGCTTGCAGAGGAACAAAGAAAAGGCTCCGAAGTTTTTCTACGGGCCATTTCCAACTCGCTACGGCTTTGTAAAAACAGGTGCAAGACCCACCGACAATCCCAAGAAAGAAACCTAAAGTGGAATGCGTTTTGAGGAATTTCCACGAAAATGATGTTATTCCAGAAAGATATCAAAGGATATTTCCAAAGTCTCCATTCCAGGACAGAGAGACAAGAGGTTTCACATGAATTCTATATTTGCACAGTAGATTAAGAGATCTGCGAGATGCACTACTGCATGGTTCGATACCCTTGGACGGCAGTTATATTTGTAATATTTGTATCAAATGAATTTAATTATTATTAACCTTGCTTTGGCAACAACGAAATTATAACTGCTTTGAAAGAAAGCAATGATAACCTTCTTTAGTTTAAACAAAATAGTTTAATTGTTGAACATTTATAAAACATTTCAAGAAATTTTCGGCAACGCACTTTTGCGTTCAAAAAAATGTTATAATATTGTAAGTTTGAGCGTCATTGCCATCTAAAAGTTAAACACTTGATAAAAACACTCTGCATGCCCTGTAAACCTTGTAATAATAATTTCCTATTGGCTGGCGCAAGACAGGTTGTCCAATACTATTGGTCGAACTATATTGAGTTTTTTTTAACTTGGAAGTTCTCCAAACAGGACATATAGGGTAACTTTATTATTTTCAAAATCTGCCAAAACAAAGTTCAAAGCTCTTCTAGTATATAGCGCAAATCATGATTGCCGTGGGATGTATAGTAGTTGGAATTTTTACCGTCGTGGTTCTTGTTGAAGCATATTTTTTAGCAAGGCTTTGTAGATCGAGAAAACTATTGTATGACGAGAACCCAAACGTCACAAGAGGAGCCTTTGGAGGGATGTATTATGCGTGAACAAATTAATTACCGAGAACCGGACTTACACATACATAGTCATGGGAATATCAAAGAATAGAAAAATGTCTATACTGGAAATAATGGATAGCAAGTTCAGTCTAAAGTAAGCCGTTAGATGCTATCTGGGAGCTCAGAGGTTTTTCTCTCATAGTCATTGGGATATTATTGAGTTGAAATAGTTTGTGGAAAAACGGAAAACAAAGGATTCCCGCTTAAAGGATTTCTTGTTCATGGTGACTTAATTACCCTACTTTTGAGTTTACGTGTATATTCATGTAGAACTGACATTTCAGACAAAGACAAACTTAGAGAACACTCTGCCAATATGCAAGGAAACCGATAACTATTGTGAGCCCCACGCGATTCAATAAAAACACAACATTGATGGTGCCAAGAGTGGAGAAGGTCTGCCAAGACATCTTTCCTCCAGAAGAGTGACTACAATTACATATTAGTGCTCCCCAGAGACTAAACAGAACAACACAATTGTATTTTTAAGGGAGAAATCTGGAGACCAGACTCCCTGATGTCCCACAAGACGATGATAGTATAATGCTGATCGGACCAATTAGTGTTTGCACTACTTGTGTTAAATGAACGAATCGCTCTTCCAGCTGTTTAGCACTATGTGCATCTAAATTTCAATATATTTTTAATGTTTAAAAACATAATGTTTAAAAGCATTATTTAAAAAACATTAAAGCACAGGTGTTAATAAAATTAGTTCGAAAAAATCGTATGAAAAATCAACAATCTTAATTTGTTTTTGTACATATCACCAATGAGTCAATAGCTCCATGACATCACTTATCGATTAATCAATTATTTATAATCTGGAAAATTGTTGTTAATGAAAATAAACACGAGAAAACCATACCATCTCTCATCTGAAGGCTTCCAGGGCTACGTTTCACATTACACCCATAAAATATTGTTTGCCCTCGTTTTTCTCGTAGCCCTAGTTTTTCTCGACGCAAAACAGTGAATATCCTTGGATGTTAGTTTTAGGAGCCAATCAGAGCGCGCGGAATTGGATATCCACTGATTTGGAGGATCATACTATAAATGACAAATAACATGCAGGTTCGAGCCACCTTAAATAAAAATACTAATTGTCGCTGTGTGATAATCCCGATGATTACGTTTCATAAAGCACGATACCCAATTTGACATCAGTGAGCCCATATAAATATCTCCAACATCAGTTTCTGAATCAGATCCCATTTGCCAAGTTATCCAGCGACGAATCAATCGCAGGGGAGCGTGCCAAGCGGAGTTACAAAACCAGATTACTCATTTGCAAAACGAAATTGCAAGAGTTTCAAATGATAACTATGCCTCTATTGATGGGGATAATAATTGGAGTATTCGCTGGCGTGGTCTTCCTCGAGATATACACCCTCACCGTGATGTGCATATCTAACAAGCTATCGGGTAACAAGTTCTCCACGGGACGAGCGGGACTTTTTGGAGAAATGTACTACTAGCGAGCAAGTATGTTTCACTTTGCATGGATTAAAGAAACTGTTTTCTTTTTTAATTTGTGTTGGCACCCAGCGAGCAAATGTAGACACATCACTCTCATCACAACAACACTTGCACTTGTTTTGCACAATGAAAATCAAGAAAACAGAAATGGGAAAACTGCTAGAGCAAATTAACACGCTGGCGGGCAGTTAACCTGTCCGGAATTGAAGCCTAACGTATTGAATTATTATTCACAGGGACTATATGGAATCGAGTCCACAAGACTTTTGACAAGACTTATTTCTCACAAGTGGCAGCGAAACCTTGCTAAGGGAAAACCATTTTTTGACATGAAATATTTCACTTCACTTTACCTTTTTACAACTGGCGAAATATTTCTCAGTGTTATATGTAACGTCAGCGAAAGGACTTTACTAAAGGTAGCGATTGCTTTGAATAAGCAAGTCTTATCATTTGAACACAAGAAACAAAAAACAATTTTAAGCACCTTTGATTGACAATTCAAAACCTGGGATTATTTATGCTAATTATAATAACGATAACATTTTAGCAGTTGGCAAACTCCTCCATAGCAGCATTATGATGATGCAACACATTATTTTGAATAAATGAATAAAAGTGGGGAAAAAAAGCTAAGAAATTCGTTTGTTCGTCAAATAACATTGACTTAATGGGGCAGTGTCACGATTTTGAGGCAACTTTAGGTTGCTTAAATGTAGTCAAATTCAAACGAAATGAGCAAAATAATCATCTAGGTTTGTTAAATAACCTATCAACTGCTAGATGAGCAGAAATTTGGAGTATTTTCGTGCGTTATCGAGCGGATGGAATAGGATTGCAAAATTACATTTTTGATTTCTGTTCAGGCTGAACAGTTTTCAAACTAAGAAATTTTATAGCGAAAGCTATAAACTTACGTAAAATGATGCCTATATAATACAAGTTTCAGTTCTTTTTCTTTATAACACTAAATAATAGTATAATGTAGGATTCTGAGATGTTTATGTAGATCACTGGTCTTATTTTATAATATTTTGTTGAAACAACCCTGACACAGCCCCTTTAATTTTGTTTTAATATGCTTGCTATTTGATTGTAATATGTCATTGTTAGAGCCGAGTGTCAAAAACTAAACTCAAAGAATACACTTAGCAAATCAGAAACGAAACAAATTCAGCAACTGGCCAATCAGAGGACGGAGTAAGTACGACGTTTAGTCGTCACGAAAGGAAACAAAAGTTACTGATTTGATTTTTTCTCCGCAGTCTCATTGGCTGACTAAACAATAACCCATGACCAAAGTTATTGTTTAGTCAGCCAATGAGACTGCGGAGAAAAAAACAAAATCAGTAACTTTTGTTTCCTCAGCCAATAGGAAGTCTGATTTTCTTTCGACAATCATCTGAAAACTGCTCTATCATTGTTTTTATGACGTCATCATCGCGGACTATCATGTCTTCATGTTCTCACATTCTCGTTATCTCGCGGACGAGGCTCTGGTGTTGACAGCCATTTGAGGGCCTTTGCTGATTGGCTGAAATGAACGTTTGGGCATGCGCAAAAGGTTCTTATCTTCAACGGAAAGTTTGGTGGGCGAGGTGAAAGCTGCGAAAGTTGATTCTGAATTGTAATTAACGAATAAATGAAATAATAATAATAATAAAACGTCAATAAAATTTCCACCAAACCGCATGAAAGCAGGCTGCCCATTTGAAGATACCAATCTATAGCAACATGTTATGTTTCCCCGTGTATAAAAAAATAAAGTACGTATGTAGCTATTGTCTTTAGTTTGTAAAAATTAACGTCCTTTTTTGCAGAGACAAAGCAATATCCCATTTCGCACGAGATCCCGTCTACTTGTCTACGTGTGACAAACTATTTATAAAAAATCGATATAAAAATACAAAAATGTAAACATACACAAAAAAGTGAAATGTGAATAAAAATGATGATGATGATGATGATGACTTGTTTATTTAACAAGGATAGAATGTTCTAGAAATCTGCGGTTGTTCACCAATGAAGGCGATGTCAGTAGCTTGACAAATTAGTACTTTCCTTCTATCGATAGAGCGACAATACATAATCCAGAAACAGTCCTGCTATCTTCATATTGCCGACGCTACTCTTGACATAAACATGCTCGGTACGACTTGTGTGACGGTAGCATTTTTCACGATTATAGCGTTGGTGGAGCTGTACTTCTTAATCAAGATATACAGATCACGGAAGTTCTTCAACTCGGAAAAGAAGTCACAATGACGAGACTCAACGAGCAACTTAAGCGCATAACGGAATTATTAGATACGTAGCCGTGTATAGTATAAAAGCCGAACAATGAAAAGTACATGCTTCATGAATCATGCACCGCGTTGGCACACAGAACGAATACACGGAAATTAAAGGATTAAAAAGATTCAGTTGGTCACTTGCGATGTCACAAGGCAGACGCTAGAAATGGAAAATAACTTTTCGGGAAATAAGCAGTGACTGCTTAGAATTCAAGATGGGATGAGGAGGCAGGGGGAATTACCAATTACACAGCATACGAAGGACTGGAAGACTGTTACCAGACTTATGACTTAGTATAGAGAAAAGAAAAGAGAGCCAGCTAAGTTCGAGAAAACGGCTGAATAGATTTTCCTGCTGCTAGCAAATCACAAGCTAAACGCTTAATTGGAAAAACAACGCATGTCCTCTTACCTCGTATGCCGCTGTCCTCATGAACTGTTTCGCGGGCGCTCTCCAGATGGCAGGGACCGTTATCACCCATTGGATATCGCTCTCTAAAATACGAGTCGCTGATTGGTCGGTTAATTCCTCGATCACGTGATCTTTGAAGAATTTCAGCGCATGCGCGAACACGGTCACAGCCTTGGCGGATTTCCCATTGGCGGCTTTGATCTCCGCTGATTTGTTAAGATCCTGGGAAAGAAAAATGCTTTATTTAGTCGTTGAAATGGCATTAAATCATCAATTGCTTGACTAACATATAACCAGGCTTTCCATTTAATTACTATCAATGTTCATCAACAGGATAGAGACACGAAAATACAATTGCATCACAGCAGAATGTCTCTAAAATGTTGCTTCTATATTGTACACTTTACACTGTCGAGTCATTGCAAAATGAACTTGCTACGTTTTATGAGCTGTTTATAATAACACGCAGACTGAGGAGAATATACTGAATATATTTGCTTTGTGGTTAAATTAATTCGCAGCGAGCACAGGTGATTTAACAGCAGGTTAGTTTAATCCAAATGCAGCTGCGCATTTTCTAGTTAACTGGCAATGCTAAAGGATTTGTGAAGCAATGAGTAGCAAAAAGGCAATATAAAGGAGTGTGGTGACCAATTACTATTTTAATTAATATGGTATATATAATTCAGATGCAGCTTAAGACAGAATAGTTAGAATAGCGGATCAAATGGATAACAGCCTCACTAGCCTTCCCCACCTGCCATAAAGCGACAAGGCGATAACTCTACAACTCAAGCATTAATTGTTGAAATCTTCGGAGAGAAACATCGCTTCTGGGACTAGTTTAGATAGACTTGTTGTGATTGCTTAGATTTAATTTCTGAATCGCTTGTTTACGAAAGTAAATAAACAATAACATCGCGGGCTCCGTTTAGACCAATATTGCTTCATTTTTTACAGCAAAACAATAGTTAAGTGTTAAATGTATACCTGAAACAGTGTGTTTTCTCATGTCCTGCAGAGTTCAACAGTTGTTCATTAAAAATAGATTTATTATGCACAATACAGGAGCGGATGCTAGCGATCTAACATTTATGACAATGATTTAGGAGGAGAAATAAAAACACATTTCCATTTCGAAGCACAATCTCCAAACAAATCACAAGTCGCGTGTTTTGGAGATGCAGATGCGCCAAACTTTGCTAGTTACCTTTTGAGTGTGGAGAGCCATCTTGAACTTCTCGAAGTAGAGCCACTTGCGGGACTCTTCGGGTTCAAGGTCGTGATAAAAATCCCTTGCTCCAAAACCAAACGAGTGAAAAGCCCCATCCGGTTTGAGTAGAAGTGTAGTGGGCGTTTTCTGGTTGGACACTCCCGGATCTCCTCCCTCCCATTTCCTCATCATGTGAATGCTCTCCGCATCCCGGGTAAAGGAGAAGGCATAACCACTGAAGGTGGTCCCGAAATCGATAGCAACCACAACAAAGTATTTATGTTGTGTTACGGAGACATCCTTTACTGGTAGACCTGAGTCCACTGAGGCGGGAAGAGAACCGGAATCAATTGATGACGAGCTGGATCTTGAAACAACATCCTTCATTGTCTTAGATTGGGATTTCACAGGAGTACTAGTGGATATCATTTCTGAATTAATTTCAATCGGTGGCGCATTAATCTTGATTTCGCTCTCGTTATTTTCAAAATGCAAATTCCTTCCATCATGGCTAAGTGCCGACTTATTGGGTTCCAATCCATGCCCCAAATCTCCCCCGAGGGCACTGTGCTGCCTGATTTCCCCTGCTGATTTCTCCAACTCCGCAAGCCTCGCCACAGCACTTGAATTTGACACGAAAGAGCTAACCACGCTGAAATCGCTCCTAGAAGTGTCGACCCTACCTCGTCCCTCGTACTCCAACTCCGGTCCTTCCGAGCCTGAATCGCATGTGGAGTTATTATTAGAGTCGTGAACAGTACCTATGTCAAAGCGCTCCAGGTCCTTAATCAGGGAATCAGCAACTTCAGCTAAGGACGGCGAGCGCGTAGCGTGCGCGTTAATAAAATGGTTACCCAGAGGCCCAATAGTACACTCTTCCAGAAGCAACTTCTCTTCTTCGCTTAGCGGAATGTCAAATGGAGTGGGATAACGATCGTCACTGGTGACAATACCCCTACCAGATAACGAGGGATTAGCCGCAGAGTCAATATCTGTTAGTCCTAGTTCCTTTTTAATTTTCTGTAGCTCTTGATCTGTCATGGAGGCCTTCACTTCTCCATCGGAACTCTGAGAACTCGTCCCCTGCTCCAGTTGCTCATTTGCATTTCTAGCATCCATCTTGACAAACGCGCTTGAGGTTTATAAGCCTTTTAATAAATAAAATGTTTCGCCGCGCAACCCTGCAGCTTTATACCACAGTTGATACACAAGCTGGAACAAAAACAAAACCGGGAAATCACTATTTTTTGCGTAAAGTCATTAGTAAACTCATAAATCCTAATTACCAAGAGGCATCTCAAACTTGGCAGCGAGTTTGGCGAATTTAAAAGTAAACTGGAAGGTCTGAAGTGTGTCCTCCAACTGAAGAGATATCAACAGTGTAATTCTTAGAGACTTTTTGAAATCATAACAGCGGTTGTTTTGTTTCTCTGCCTAAACTCTCTTTGACCTCTGTCGATGGCAAAAACTGCGTGTCGAAATTTGAAATGGCGCACGTTGCCAACGTTAGTTACCATTCCATACCTTTGTTCTGCTGTTGAAGATGTGATTTCATGGACTTTAGAAGCTTGTAGTTCTGCTACACTGCTCACTGGCGAACAAGACAATTAACCAACGTAGCCGCATGCTAAGCGCTTGTGAATGCAAATCACAGGTCGGCATTGGGTCGGAATGTAATAAATGCCATCTTTATTTGCGCAAGGCTTCGAATTCTTTGTGCTTTTCGGCTTTTTTCCGATGCGTCATTTAACTAGATAGTTTGTTTGGATAGCAAGGCTAAAATGACCGACGATTTTTCACTTTTATAAAGGAAATCAAGATAAAAGAAAGAAAGTAAAGTATTCTCGTGTAAAAATGGCAAAATCACAGCAGTCTAAGACTTAGGATTGGGATACAGATGTGGCCTTTTTATTAAAACTGATGAAATGATGTGAGTGATGTTTTGACGTTTTATATCCCTGGCACGTATTCAACAGGTGATATAGAATATTTCAAAATAATATTTATCGTTTTTATTTTTGGTAAAGACCAAAATTATCATAAGCAAATTGAAATGTGCACTCAAAGTAAAGCAAGACAAGTCACAAAAAGAACTAAATAAAATGAAAAAGGAAAATGTCAAATGGACGTGTCAAACGCCCGTCTCATAGTGTCTTTTTGGCAAAATAAGTTCTCGTATCGGCGTGATTGGCATTTGAAGGAAGGAGCGAGGAGCTTTATTACTAAGAGAAACCTTACATTATTACACATTGTCAGGAAACAGCCTCCGCAAGTCTTTTTTTTTTCCAAGGATTTTTTTTTTAAATAATATTTTTATTTTTATAGCAACATACAAAGATAATATATAGATGGTAAAGATATATCTTTAGCCTCCGCAAGTCGCTCACCCATCTGTTTTTTAATCTCGCTATTTTTCTGCTACAATTTACGTGCATTGTATCATTAGCTTGAACTTTTTGAGATCGCAACGCCAACCAGATGCCAACATTGTTATAATTTCAAAGATATACAAAATCAAGCTGCCTACAAAAAGTAATCTTTCTCATCTTTCGTCCCCTTTTTTTATTTCATTCAAGTGAGCTGCCAATATCAAGATTAACCTTCGTGCAAAACAAAGCGATAGGAATATTATTAGAAATACATGAAAGAACAAGGCCAGGAAATATTTTCCAAAATATTTCCAAATAATTATGGGTTACTGGAAAGTAGTCTTCTGTTCAGTATTAATGTTGGGTGACCAACTGAAACGTGTACTGATTTATAAACAACTTGAACACGAAGAATAGATAACTGTAGAGCGTTGGGGTGCTATATAAACCACGGTATTCAAATGACTGTATATTGGCACTTAGTTCAGCAAACAAACTCGCCAAGGTTTATATTAAAGGTTACCATGGCGGACAAGATATGTGGCCTGATACTGAATAAACATTCAACAGCATCCGGCATTATTAAGACTTGACTTCAAGAAACGAGACCGTGAAAAACAAAGTACGATCTGCTCCAATCATAGGGCCCTATTGTGTTTGCTGTTTTATTTGAGTGCAGACTTAAAGGAGCGAAGACATCAAATTCTTTAGACAAGAATATTAAAAAAGAACTATGCAAATTGAGTTCCTTTAGCCGGAGGATAATGAGAAGGCGAAGAGAAGGAGGTAACGTTTCATATTTTCAATCGTGCCCGTGTTAGAGCCCAAGAATTCAAATTGTGAAGTACTTAGGGGTAGGATCAAGAGAGGAAATTACAAAACTCTGTCAAAAGCATTCAACAACTACTTTGCATACCGAGGGACGACAGAGGCGAAAATGACGAGCTAATGTCGCATTTTTCACTTCAATGTCGATGACCAGGGTCTAGGGAATTAAACGTGTGAAATCCGGACAGAAAGAAAAGGTGATTACGATGGCGGAAGGCCAATCAAGTGCGACAAAGACGAGTTCACCCGGAAAACTCTCTCCTAGACCACCAGGCCGCACAAGCCGGTCCTGTTCAATTCCTGTATCCCTCAACACAGAGCGCTCACATGTAAGCCCTCTTGGTACCAGGCGCAGTTTCGACGCCATGTCCACGAAATCCGAAGAAGATCGATTAGCAGATGGACGGTTATTAGTTCTCAAAGTTATCGGAAAAATCAACCTAAGGATTGAAAGACGAGAATATGACGACCTCAAAAGTATAGTCAAGCAAATACCAGGCGATGTTCTTGTTTTGATTTTAAGTAAACTCTCAATTGATCGCCTGTATCAAGACATTCCCAGTAGTCTGTGTGTAGTAGCCGCAATGTTTTCAAAGGTCTACACGGACTGCAGGGATCGTTTCCCAGTTATGATTCTCCGAGGAGATGACTTTACCCATCATTTAGTTCGCTATTTTTCCGAACTTCTGAAGTTTAATGATCAAACGTTCGCGAGCGCGAGATCAAGAGATTACATTCGAACGATATTTGGCATATGCCTTCAAACCGACGAGGGAATCCGAGAAAGACTTCTACACAGAGTTGAGCAATTCTCTAATGTCCTCGAGGGGTTTGCGGAGCATACTTTGGTAGAAATAGTCAGTCGATCTTCGTCAAAGTATTGTCTAAAGCTGCACGAAGCTTTAAAAATCGAAATGGAACGAGCACTGGCGCATTATAAGGTAGCGTTGCATAAGTTAAATGATGTTTTACAAAAAGTACCACATCAAAACATAGACGTGACCAATACGAATGCAACAACGAGCAAAGAGGAGCTTGAAGAAAGGACAGCAGAACATATGAGGCTGATGGCGCACAAGGCTGTAGAAGACAGGTTGTTTTTTAATCAATCTGTGCTGAACGCAGTAGATAAGGGAGCGAAAGGTCAGATGGCTGTATCAATGTTGGCGGGGAAGTTGGAAGCTCGGGTTAAACACGACAAAGAGGTATGGAGTAACATGGTATTGGATAATACTAGTAATATATACCTAAAAGTATATATGATATATTTATTTCTGTTCACTATTGCTATGTGGATTGTGCCAAGCGAGAAGGGATATCCGCCTGCTCATTCAACGCTCTACGGAAATAATTAGCCCTGCATGTTTGTTTTTATGTTCGTTTGTCTGTATGTCTGGTCTGTATTATCAAGGACGTTTTATTGTTTTATACATTTTTGCTAGAGACACATTGATAACTTTATGAAAACAGAACAAGCAGAATTCATGCCAACGCGACAGACACATAGATATGAAACAAAATCAACAACAACAAACGAATGCACTAAGGCTGAATTTAGCGATATGCTACTAACCAAATCTTAGTTGCTTTTCCATTTTCGCTAACGATATATTAATGGAGTTGTTTTTCAAGTTCTCAATGTCGCAAAATATATATATTTTTATATTTTTACATTTTTATCTTTCCTCGCCAAATATAATGAACACAATATTATTCAAGGATCTTTAGCCTCTTGAGCTCTATTGAATGACAGCGCCAGGACCTACTCCACTCATAGTCTAGTCTAGTACATACACAAAAACAAATCATAAGAAATATGTTATTAATCTGTTATGTACAAGAACTGGTTAGTAGAATCCTGTTAATGGAAAGTGAATTGGCTATAAAGAAGACATAAGAAGAAAAAACAAACAAATATTAAATTAAACTCTGAAGAGCATCCTAAATCCAAATCGGGAGTTGCCTTCTTTCTCTATTAAGAGCATTCTAGTCTCTTGGTATTCAAACCAATATTTTTTGCTTGGCGCAGGTCCTTCAAATAATGAATCAACTCAAGAAAGAATTCCGAGTGGTTAAAGACGACGAGACTGTGATTCCACTATTCGAACGCTTCCACCGTGCGTATGGACTCGTCTATCAGTTACTAGTGGAGTCAGGCCAGGGTGCCCACTATCAGCTAAATACCGACGACAGAATTTCAGTTGGAGTAAGAAAAATAATATAATACAGCCGTCATTACCTACAGTACTATTTGAACGCTGTCTTTATAGCCATTACATTGTTCTGCGAACTCTACGCCAACTAAAAAACCGCGGTTTGTTCCCGTCAATCAAACAAGTGACCAGCTCTGGGTGATTTCACGCAGGCTTTAAGAGTTTTTTTAACTAATAAGGACAACGGCTTTAAAACCAAATTTTTCACCATAAAAATGTAGACGAAATTTAGAAAAAGTCCATGAGCCTGTATTAAAAGGTTAGATTGAAGGAAGCCAAAATGCAGTTTGGCGTTCGGAAATGTAAAGTAGGAGTTCGTAGAATAGAGCGGATTTCAGATGACTGTCTTGATTTAATTGCATTTGCGATTGGTTTGCTTTCTCATTGGCTGCTTATTTCTATCAACCAACCAAATTGCGAACTAATTACAAGCAAGGAATTACTAGCCAATTGGTTCGGCTCTTGATTGACTGTGCTGGAAACCATTCAACAGTAAGTTGTAATTACTCTTGTTTCTGATTGGCTAGTGATTACACAATTGCATTTACTTTCACAACGGTCATCTGAAATCTGCTCTAATGAAAATGGCAGTAACCAATCGAGTTAACTCAATTTACAGGAGAGAAGTGTCCCTCCAAGGCCTAGATACGAGACGATAAGTATCTCTCTAGAAGAGGCGACTGATGATGGTATGGACGAGGGTAGTGACACGGATATATTCGAGACTGTCACGCAACTCGGCGACGATGTGGGTACGTTACTATGGCAATAGATTCATTTGGTCATTTGCGTGACTGCCATGCAACACTTTACAGATTTTGAAAACGATATCTCTTGGCTCAAAATCTCAAAAGCGCAGGGTGTCTGTGCTTCGGCGAAAAGACTAGGCACGAAGAAAAATCGAGGGGAAGGCTTGCCACAGGAAGCCCAAATCTTGAAAAATCCGAAAACACGCCACAAAACGACGCCTGCGGGTGAGGCTGGTTGTAGCTACATATTTCTGTCACCGAAAATCATGTGATCAGATACTGGGGGGTTTACTGCATTCTAGGCTTAAAACTAGGTTGTTTTATTTGATTGTTCCGAAATAACAGTATGCTACTGTCTTTTTATTCTCCCAAAGATTTAGACGGCATTAGTTCTGATCTGAGTTCCAGCGATTCGGAGCCCGCTGGAGACAGTCTTGTTCCCAAGGACAGAAGAAGAAGTCGCGCAAGGAAACTCTCCAAGGCACGAGTGCGCGCGAGCTTGGATGAGGTGGCTCGGCTACGCAAGGAGTTGGAAGCAAAGGAAAATGATCTGAAACAAGCACAAGATAAGATCAAAGAGATGGGTAACAAGGAGGAGGCAATGAAGGAGAGGTAATGGTAATCGATACTAGTATTTGTACTATAATTTGCGATGTGTCTGCACGAGAAGCTTATCGACAGGAATCTCGCAAAATATATTTCACTAAGGAAGTGAAAAGTTTAAAACTTATACGCCACATGATGACGCAAGTTACGAATTCTATTCAGGAGGATTGGGGAAGATTTAAAACTTCGAGTCACCCACGTATTACGGCATTCAAATATAAATCAAACGCCCTTCGCCTACAGACTTATCACTTTCTTTCAGGCTTGCAGAACAAGCCGAGCGTCAGCTTCGTAAAAGCGGCAAGTTCGAAGATCTCTCGGCAGGAGACAGCAGACCTACAAAGCTTGTGGACGCGTATGATAATCTGTATACACAGACGAGAGTGGAGGCGTTGGACGGCCTGGAGGAGTTAGAGGTGTTTGACACTCTAGAGGAGAGTGGGGATATCAAGGCTAAATTACTCTTCTCTGTAGTCGTGGTAAGAACCAAGTCTATTGACAGGAAAGCTCTACTCCATGTGACAACATCCAACAAAGATTTGGAAAATGCGGAGCTTCAGGGTCCATTAATAACAATCGCAGAGCAAACAGGTTATAGCGCGCGCTTTCTACTCTACTGTCTTATGGGAAACCTGCATCTGATTACTTATTAGACATCTTTCTATGCATTCGGCAGTCGGTTAATGTTGTCCTCTTGGCGTAGTAGGACTCCTAGTTCTGATAACAGAATCTCCTATATTCGCCACGTCCTATGTTTAGTCCAGCATATTTAGTAGAGCGCTGGTCAGCTATGCTCCAGATCGTGGCTTGAAAGCTCTTATAGACCTCGGCTATGGGCTGAGTTTCAAATTACTATTTAGACTGCTAGCAGCCCCTACTTTGGCGCGTTTCCCAGAAAGCGAGCGCGAACCCCGAGCGAGCGCGAACCCCCGACGAACGCCAGAGGAGCGACGATAGCGCGACGATGGCGTGAAGTGCCGAAGGCGACGATGGCGTGCGCTCCTCTGGCGTTCGTCGGCGTTCGCCCGGGTTCGCGCTCGCGTTCTGGGAAACGCGCCAAAGTAGGGCTGCTAGCAGTCTAATTATTATTTTAATTCATCCCATGATCCTAGGCATTTCCATGGTTACTAAATCTCGCGCATTTCCTGTTCACTAGGTTGCATTCCGGACTGTGTCTCGTGCGCTATCTGAAAAGTGCCATAGAGTGAAAAGGTTGCTGGACATACCAGAAAACGACAGGCGTTCTAAGCAGGCACAAGAACTTAATGATCAGATCACAGCGTACTTACGCAGCTCTGCAAGCCACTTTAATATCAACACCATCAAACGGGTAAGGGTGAATGCCGTGAATTATCCTCATCATCAGTTACTCAGCGAGGCTTTTAAGCGTCTGAGTCCGAGCGCCGGAAGCGCTCAACAACTGTCCTTTGTCCATTCCCGTTGTAGGCTACTAGCAGCCCCTACTTTTCGGGGGTTCGCGCGCTTCTCTGGGGACGCGCCCAAGTAGGGGCTGCTAGCAGTCTATTCCTGTTGTTTTCTGAACCCTTTTCCTTCTGGCCTGGTCTGGCCTCCATTTCCACAAATAACGTTTGTTTGTAGGGTTAGAGCGGATTTTAGATGACCACCGAAAGTTAGCCAAACGTGCGTTTACTCATCTGGAATTTTGTCCAGACAATATTTTTTTTTGTCCAGACAAAAAAAAGCCCAAGATGGTGCCTGTGGGAAACCACCAGACAACATAGAAGCATCAAGTTTTTTCAATAGATTACGACTTGATGCTTACAGGTTGTGCTGTGGCATCCCTTAGAAACCATCTTAGGGCTTTTTGTCTGTAAAAGGGCATGAGAGAATGTATTCGTATGTAGGAGAGTGGGAGGGTAAAGCAAGCATGGATATCCCCTATCTTCTTTCGTCAAATTATTCATCGGTCTATCCAAGAAAAAGACGAAAAATTGAGAACCACAATATATTAAGTGAATTGCGTGCGTTTCCTATCCTCCGCAGGAAGTAAGTGCTCAGCTTTGGAAAACTCTGTACGACTTCCCTGAGCTTCAAGTCTGCATGAAACTACAGCTATTCATCGAAGAGTGCGTAGACGTGGCGTGGAAAATGTCCGTCCAAACACCGCCTATGGTGATTGAATATGAATCCACAAACTACTGCAGCAAGAGACATACGCGATTCTATACTTCGGATATGGAATCAGAGGACATTAAATATAACGTGTGGCCCGCACTAGTGGACGCGGACAACGGACATGTGTATTATAAAGGTGTTATAGTCACGTGATAAAACACGTTATAACTAGTAACACGTGACAGACTCGGTTTGGTGAACGACACTGATACACGTGTAAATTAAATATTTTTTTGTGATAGCCAGCAAAGAATCCGCACGACAGTAGAAGTCCGTTTATAATCTGAACACGAAGTAAAGCGCATAGGAAAACAATTATAAGAGAGGAAGCACGAGATCTGGCTAACAGAGGCCGCGCCTGTTTGGGAAATGTGTCTAAAAGGTTTATGGACACGTCATATAAGATTTGACCGCCTAATTCCGAGGGTTCTTTCGCGCACGTTCAACATTGAAACTTGCCGCCATGTAAATGGATGAAAACAGAAATAATAAAAACTAGTTTTTATTGGCATACGGAATTTACATTAAGCTAAATTCTCGTGTTGCATGCTTTTAACTGAGGGCGCTCTACGCACTCAGCTGTGGCTTTGAGCCCATTCTGTACACATATTCACATATTTACAGCCCATACCTGCACAAATTTCACGTTTTACCATGCAATGTAACTTTCATTGTCGACTGACCTACACCTTTGGTAGTCCCGCCCGAGATATCAACTCGTTGATGCTCAGTGCAAGTTTTTCTACTTGAGGTCGATCTTCTTCGATTTTCTTTTTAAGAATGTTTGTTTCCTCTGTGATCTGAAAAGGGGAGGTTAGATCTTAGCAGAGGGAGTGCTGACTGGCTCGGGGTCCAGGGCATCTGTGATACCATGCGCCCCTCATCCCTTTATGCAATAGCCAATAGGAAGTGACCTGACCTGTGGCTAACGTCATATTCTAATGTTAACTGCTGTGTAAAACGTGACAAATGGCAGTATTCTCGTTATTTAAAATAGTAATGGAACACTTGAGATCGTGTTTGAATAGCCTGCCCGCGGGCTCTCTTTGTTTCTGGTGAAGTTTGCTTTTTTATTAGGCGCGCGGCGGACGAGCGCCCTCTACACATGTGGCAAAGCGCGCTACATACAGAGTCCACAGGAACCCCAACAAAACGAGAGTGTGCAGGAATCGCATACAAACGTGCGCGCTCGTGCTACAAGGCGCGCCGATATTTCCGGCGTGCTCTACACCAGAAACAAAGAGAGCCTGCGGGAGGCTACATTCAGAGTCCACAGGAACCCCAACAAAACGAGAGTGTGCAGGAATCGCATACAAACGTGCGCGCGCAAGCTACAAGGCACGCCGATATTTCGGGCGTGCTCTACACCAGAAACAAAGAGCCTGCGGGGGAGGTTAGTGTTTGAAATACCTCTGCAAGAAGTTGTTCGGCATTCCTAACTTCCTCCTGGTCTTCCGATAATCGTTGCCATCTCGCTGATAACGGACAACCCTCTCTAGCTCCTCGCGCTGACAAATTTTCTCCCTTAAATACAAATTCAATGCATCTTAATTAACAGAGTCTCGTAAGTGAGGCATGCTCAAGGCATAAGCCAGATATTTGTAGCTAAAAACAGAGGACACAAACGTACCTGTGTTTAATCTTCAAATTGTGATAATCCTGGAGTCTATCTCTGGCTGCTAGTATCTGGTTCTGGAGTTGAGTGTCGCTAAGCAACGGCGGGACTGGTCTACTGGCATCATTATTATCTTCATTATCATCACTGTCACTCTCAGACATGGAAGCATCGGAATGGTCGGGACTGGATTCTGGAGCTGTGTCTGAGCTACCGGCAGAATTTTCTGTTGAAATAAGCTCTAGTGTTCAAATTATGCACAAAAACGAAGATCGTTTACAAAACACGCTAACCTTTTCTAGTAGCAGGAGGAAAGGTAAGTCTTGTCGTCCTTGAACAAGAATCCTTGGAAATCACTGCTGTTGCCTTTGTCTTCTGCAGTGCAAAGCTTGATGGTGGTAACAGAACTGGCCTAGCTGCTCTAGTTGGCGAGATTTTCTTGATGTCGCCCTGTCCAGAGTTGGCCCGGGTGTCTTTTAACTGCCTGGAATGCCTGTCTGGCACAGCAGTACCTCTGCTACTGATATACGACTCTCCCTCCCCTCTGAGGAAGGTGGAAACAATATTGACTCTTCCCCAGGGGACCTCCCCTTAGGATGCATTGTGAGTCGTGGCCTAGGAGAGGGGAGGGGTGGGGCACTTCTTGGTATGTCTTCCTCTGTCTCGGAATCTTGCCCTGAGGTGCCAGGTTTTGTTAGGTTTTGACCGTTAAGGGAGTTTTGAGCACCATGTGCACCCAAAGTGGGATGCGGATAAGATGGTAAAGGCTGCTTGTCAGTTGCTATGGCAATCTGTGTGACGTCATACGACTCCCTTAGATAGTCAGGCACACGAGGTCTTGGTCGGGATCGGAACAAGTCTGGTGGTAGCCTGAGATTAATAGATTAATGTGATGACATGATAAACTGTTATGCATGGAATGAAATAAGCTGAACTGACCTGCGAGTGGATACTTACTTGGAGGAAGAATGATCTGGCTGGGATGAAAACAAGTCGGTATCTATGGAAGAGAAAACTTTCTCGCGTTAATATTTTTAAAAAATATCTTACAGTTATCAGGAAACGGAGTCCAGTATTAATTTTAGTACGTTCGCATCAGTTAAACTGCAAAGAAGAATTTCTTGAAGTCTGGCTGAGATATGAATTTTCATTTCCAAAGAAATGCTTGGGCTAAAATATCACAACGAGGCTAGTGGCGCATCGCTGCCATGCCAGCATAAATTGTATTGCAAAAAATGATTTAAAAAATAATAATTCGGTCATTATTCAATCAATTTTCACCAAGCTTTGGAGTTTTACTAATGCGGATGTGCGTAATTAATACTGGAATTCCTAGGAAACGTCTATCGTAATCTAGCGTAGTGAGACATGCATCTATTCATGATATTTCCCTCGTAAATCTTGATTGTATGTTAATTACCAACATATGGTGCAGGTCTCTGGGCATGTCTATTTCTCGCCACTTGTTTGGAAGGTGACAACTGCCGGAACCTGGGGGAGTCACCTCTTCTCCTTGCCCTATCTGCGGCCCATCTCCTCCAATGCATGGCACACCGGTACACGCATTGTTGCACCCCCCTGGCCTCATCCAAAAGACGGGCCTGTGCGAATCTGTTACGCTCTGAAGCCAAGTGAAAAGCCACCTGAAGAAGATTTACCATCGTTAAACTGTTTGCACAGAGACCTCTATGGTAATCAGGTCACGGGAAGATGCGCTAGTAATTGCGGGACCTGTGCTTTGTTTCCTTTCCACCGCATGCCGCAGGGAACAAATATAAAACATAACCTGTTCGCAGGCCAAGTCAACACGCTTGATTACCTTCATCCATTTTGTAGTACCAATCCGCAACAGTCTTGTGCGTCTCTGGTCCAGTGCTTGCGCAATACGAACTTCTTTGCGCTTCCTTGTAATGGCGTACTGCAGCCACGCATAGAAGACCTGTCATTCAAATACAGACCCACCAATCAGGCACACATACTAACCAACGAATTCTGAATACATAAAACTTTGACATCATGTTAGTTACTATCAGCACAATTTTACGAACCAATCAGGCACACATACTAACCAACGAATTCTGAATACATAAAACTTTGACATCATGTTAGTTACTTTCAGAACAATCTTTTTATGGTGACGATGACGGCAGTGAATCCAAGTATCGGGTTAACCTCGTGCCCAGGCTCCTTTTGGCGAGCGGCTATCGGTAAGTGACGCAACGGATGATTGGCCGCTAACCCCCGGAGCCTGTCAAAACACCCCGCGACACAGGAATACCGCGCGCCCAAAAAAAAAATATCCGAAAAAAACCCACTGGAGAGCCGGCTAGCAGGGGATCCAGGACATCGCGGGATTGTAAATCGTAACCGTGATCTGCCAGGCATCATGGGGCAACTAAAAACACCTAGTGTTGCGTGACACGGGGAGCTGACAACAGGTTACTGACCTGTCTCTGTAGGGTCACGCTCCAGTTCCAAAGAGCCAGTGTGGACTTTCTCCTCATTTCCAAGGATACACTAAACTGCTCTTTCCATTTCTTGAAGAATGTTGCGGTAATGCGCCGATTGTGTAGCCACATGGACTGCCGATGAAGAATCTATAGTAACCATAAGAACAAACTTAGAATTGGTTTTAGTTTTAAAAAGTGTTTTGGCCTTTTGCCGCCAGCAAAACTGATTGCACTTTTAATATTTCCACTGAGTTAAAGGAGAAACGAAGCAGATCGTTTCTAACAGCTAAGAAAACGTAAGTCTGTATCTCAGATCCCTGGGCAAGATACATGTATACTGCCCTGAAATATATTTTTCATTTGCACAAGCATTAATTGGCGGCACTCTCATGACGCTACCTGCACTCGGAACTGCAGTTTTGTGTAGGCTATCCACGCTGCTACGGATCTACACAACACGCCCCGCCTGTGGTGTGAAACCGCTATCTGATACAAGGAGCGCTGGATTGTGGAGGTCTTGGTATGTGAGTCCCAAGCAAGGAGGGCGCGGCGCAGTTTGCCTGAAGATCAAAGCGTTAGCTTGAAAAGATTTGACAAAGATGTAGCACGTTGTGGCATCCCTTAGCAAAGGCAAAAGGAAAACTACACACACGTGAAGAACTACCCTTCTATACACTGCGCAAAGGGAAACAAGGGAATAGTGGGAGTCCTGTCATACCTTGGGACACCTAGAGCCATAGATTAGAAGGCTTTGATGTCAAATTTCATACATATGTTATGAAATAATACAAATGGCAAAGCGGTTCGTTTAATGGGACAATTGGTTCTTACTTCCGATACTTACTTTTGTTCAGTGTCTTGCGCAGTTCTTGTAGTCGAATGTATTTCTCTTCGCTTTTGACAGCGTGTTGGGCAGCGTAGTTTCGCCAAGAATTGAAAACCTTTTCAATGAGCAATGGAGTAATGTTATTATTTGCGATCTCAGAACTACGTGTCCTTTAGCGAGAAAATTTGCAGCAACAAAACTGGGGGTGGTTGTTGTGAAAACAACAAAGCAAGTTGCTCGCTAAAGCGCATGTGCTGCTGAGAACAGCAATAACAGAAAAAAGAATTGCAAGTTGGCAAAATAATAATTTTACAGTGCAGAGTAGAAACAGGTACTGAAAAGGAGGCATTTGATCGAAACTACCACTACGTGTCTTTCATAAGAAAGGTCTGAAAACGGAGAAAACACAAACAAAACATCCTCACTTCTAGAAAACCTACCTTAGCAACGAGCGATCGTTTCCAAGTTCTCCTGGCAAGATGATGGGCGTGGCGCTTCTGCTTGTGTTCCACAGTATATTCGCGCCACTTACAAAAGAGCTCCCTAAAAAACGTATCGGCTATTATTGGACAGCATATCGAAACAAGAAAAAGCCAACTCGCCGACCAAATGACACAGCTCACATGTTATTGAGCCAATCTCAGCATTTTTACCTCCTCCTTTTGGTCGTACAAGCTTGATAGAGCTCCTCCGCCCTACACTGTGATTGGGTGGCACAGGAGTGGTATACCTGGGTTAAGATAAAGCATTGTGCAAGAAACAACTAAGCACAGACAGCAATCGCTCTTATCAATCTACAGTGTACCTAGGCTAGTACTAAAACAGTAAAATAGCTTGTGGAAATGACTGTGTGTGCCTCACTCAAGAACTTGAACATCACCTTACCTTGGTCTCTGTTAGGAACCAGTTAAATTTGCAGTAACCAAAGCCTTTGCAGCTTGAATCTGTCTTGATTGACAGTGCTTTGGTTAGGTTAACAAATATACATAGTGGTGGGGGGAGTGGGATGTGGGAGGGGGTACCAACCTTCCAAGCTTTCAGGACTTTCCCTGTGATACGTTGAGAATAATGTACATCAGCTGATGCCCGTTTGTGCCACTTCACCTGTCTTCTTTGTACATACTAGTAAGACAATCAAATGACAATAACAATAATAATAATGGAGTATATTATGACCAACAATGGTTTATTCATCATGCACTGAAGATGGCAGGTCACATGGAGCCTTCACAGAGATATTACTCAGTTATAACTTTCAATTTCAATTTCAAGCTTTGAAGTGAAATCCTACCTGTGCCCAAGCTGACCAAGTCCACCTTAATAGTCCTACGTAATAATGGCGAACTGCAGTGTGGTGTGATGAGCGACTGAAAGGAAACATGCACTAATATACCATAGATATCAAATCATTGAATGCAACAGATACTTCAAACAGAGAATTTCCACTAATATGCAGCATGCACATTCGGAAGAACTGTGGTTTTCCTACCTGCTTTTCACTTCTCTGACAAAATCTTTCCACTTTGCCATTGACTCAGACACAATGTGCTGATTGTGATGATCATCTGCTATATCCTAAAGGAAAAATGTTCTACCGCTCAGGTGACAAATATTGCATGACTTAGTTTGGGTTTGATCATCTGACCATGCCAAGCAATAGGGGGAGGGGGGAGGCAACCTGGGAGAAAAATGCCACAACAGGCACCCTATTATCAGAAAAGCACTAAATGAGCATGTAGGTGGTGCAGAGCACAAGACATCTTCTCTGTTTATTCTCTCTGTTTATTCGTATTTATATTTTACTCTTCATTTATGGGTCAGATAATTCACCTGTAGCTTATTCATGTTAAGCCGATCACGAGCCTTCTGTAGCCAATGTCGCAAGAATTGTCTTTTGATCACCTCATCATGGTGAAGAATGGCCTACAATAATGAAACACAAAGAGAAAGATTACAACGGCTAGAACCTGGATCTATTTTGTTGGAGAAAAGTCATAGGTTAGAACAATTTAAAATTTTGGTTGAAATTGCCTGGAATGGAAATTTCATTACATCCATGAGTAAGCAGCATTTTAAACTCACATGGCATAAGAAAAGCCTTACCATTCTATTCATCATTCTGAGGTCAAGCTGCAAATGATAAGCAGCCCTCCATTTATAGAAACCTTGTGCATACAATACTTCCCTAGGAGAGAGGAAAATATAATTTTCTGGAATAGTTGACATTAACGGAGAGTGAGTGAGTGAGTACCGGTAGCACTACTGCAACTAGCGGTGTATGTTACATTTCACAAGGCTGTTATTATTTTGTTTGCACTTTTCCAATGAGTAGGTCATCTTCAGCAATGCTGCAGAATAGTAGACAGAACAAGTTTGTGCCCTAATATTACTGTCTACAGTAGCTGCAAATCAAGAGAAAACACTTACCTTCTAAACTTCTCAGATGCTTCTTTGTTCTCTTTTCTCTCATGCATCAAATCAACAAAGGCTTGCAGCCTCAAGAAGTATCTGCAGAAACATGTCAATGTTAAGCTTTGTTACTGACAAGATGCTACACAGTAGCAGCAATTATCACAACTTGGGTACTCATAGAGCAGATTTCGTATGACTGTGAAAAGTTCCACGACAAAGTTGTACCACTCCGCGACCGTGTCCACGCTACGACTTCACGGTTTCGTTCGGTATCTACGTACAGCAGGCCAGGCTCCGTACCGCCACCACGACAGTACTGTCGCGCCGTGTCACGGTACTTTTCACAGTCATGTGAAATCGGCTCTATTGCAACCGCATGGCTGACAAGAATTAGGGTTTGGCAAGCAACCAACCTTCATTACTTGATTTTTTCTTTAGGCACCAATTGCACCTCTCGAAAAAGTTAATGTCAGGTCCTGGTACTGTAGATTGAGACCTCACACAAAAATAAAACTGAAGTGCTACATTTCAGTAGACAACAAAAGCTTCAACAGTTTTTGACCAAAAGGTCATGTCAGCTTTGTTGATTCTGTTTTTGTAATATTACCTTGGTAATGCTGTTTGCTTGTAGTGTCCATCAGCCATGTGGTACTGTACATGTCGATACCTTCTCCACTCACAGTACTTCACCCACACCCTCACACATTTGTACTGTAACATGTGACTGAAATCAATAATAGCAATAAGGTTACAAAATGTCATTAGTTTTTATCAAACTGTTGAATGTGGTACTCCTGGGTGAGCAAGTCAATCAGTGACACTGAGAACCCAATAACTTACTGATTTCTAATGCTTTGCATTATACAGTTAAGAAAAGTAGTCACCATAATACATGTACCTATAGTGTCTCCTGGCTTTCTTGGTTAGGGTGTAGAGCCTTAGTTCCTCTGAATGTTCACATCTCTTCATCCACACATGCCAAACACGCCTCAATTGCTGGTGGCCATAAAAATCACAGATTTCAACAATACAAATTAATGAACAATAAAAATGAATCCATTTGGCAGTCACCTCTTTTTCTATTCTTACCAGTTTATACCAAGCTTTTGCAGCCATTTGTTTTCGCATCTCTTTCAACCGTCTTTCAATGACTTGAAGGCGGATGCTGCTCAGACATGTTTTCTAGAACAGGGGCATAAAACAAGAACTTAAGCAAGAAATGATCCAGGCAATGCGAAGGTTTGGATTTTGTTTGCAACAACTGACAAAGGAATGCTGGGGCAGTCAACACTGCCAAGCTTGCTGCCTGCATGGCAAACCGAGAAGACTGGGCTTCAAGGCATGCAGCTCAGCTGAGGCTGCCTAAGTAAGTAAGTTAGTAGGGAAAGGAAACATTGGACATCCAGCTTGCCAACGACCATTTTGTTTTTGTCTTGGTCGCCTGTGCACAAATCAGGTACCATCAATATAATGGAAGAATCCATCCTCATAGAGTTATATTAGTGCC
Source organism: Scolanthus callimorphus (assembly GCA_033964015.1). Lineage (NCBI taxonomy): Eukaryota > Metazoa > Cnidaria > Anthozoa > Actiniaria > Edwardsiidae > Scolanthus > Scolanthus callimorphus. The sequence goes on from CM066916.1 coordinate 2,101,412, forward strand.
AGCAAGTTCATTGTCTTGGTAGGAAGGCACTTAGAATAAAGACAATATATCCCAAAGAGTACATCACTTTGTGATGGACCATAGGGTTACCAAAGGAAATAAAGGTTTGCCAGGTGACCGTATAATTGTCTAATTGTAATATTATCATTAGGTCCCATAATTATTGGTGGGGGTGTTTACCAGTAGATGTTTCCTGTAGTGCTCTTCTGCTTGTCTCTCCTTTTGATATTCCTGATGTTGCATCCAAATGTCTTACCCATGGTTAAGGTCTGAGATGTTTAATGCTGTACTACAGTACAATGGTCAATGCAGTACATACTGTACACATCTGGTATCTATCCACTGTACCTATTTTCATGCATACTGTATTCTTCCTTTTGGTTTTACTTTCTCATAATACACACTAATTATTTTATAAATATCAAGGATACAGAATTTCCAGTGATTAAGTGCCCTTCTTGCTCTTGCTACACATCCCTTGTAGGCGATAAGATCCTCAAACTGTGCTAACTGGACCTGCCTATGTTTCCGCTGGACCCAGACATCAAGTGATCTTCTTGCAAGAGCAGTATTATAATGTCTTTCTGCAACACCTGGAAAATGTCAAGACCGTAATTATTTGGTGTGCATCACAGAAGCATGCATACCGCACCTGCAAGAAGATTTTTTATACAATGTTCATGGTAAAGGAGAGATGAATCAAATGCTTACCGGTATGTACACTTACAGTCCCATCATGTACAGCAGGACTTGACCTGCTCTATACACATTTTGATTTTGCATAATAACCATTACTTTACAGTGCCCGCCCCCATATCAGAGGATCACATGACTGTATAGTTTGTACTTGAAAAGCAGGGAGATCAAGCGTGCTATATCATGGAATAGGTAGACCTGTTAACACAGTATCTAACAACCACTTACGTCTTTGGATGCTCTTCAGCTTTCTTGTGGCTCTGTAGTTTTTCCATGCTATCCACGCCATTGTGATCAATTTCTGGTTGGAATGCCTCTTTGCAATCAGGAGTTTGGCTTTGTCTTCATATTGAGACTGAAGAGCTGAATACCATACTGTCCATGTCTGTGGCAAAAAAAAAATTCTTTTCATTGAAGGTTCTTATCAAAGTAGTTTCTAGTAGCTAGACAATACCTTTGATATGACCTACAACCCATTTTTGGGGGGGAGAGGGGCATGCATCATCAAAAAACAGTAGGTAGATGTTTATAGTTAGTATGTGTACAATATGCAGTGTACTTACTTTTTAAATGATCCAGTATGAAAGCAGTAAGCAATGAGGCAATAATATTGCCTTTTTTGGAGGAATACATGTACCATGCATGAGTAGCAGAGTACAGATACCATGTAGTACATGTGAACATACCATACCACATACAAATAATGTTACTCAGTACATCCATGTATAATGTACAAAGCTAATTAATCTGTATTCTTCATAATATGTAGATAATCACCTTAGCGACAAGGTTAAAAGCCCAGAAATGGAGTGCTCTCTGCTCCATAAGGGATTCCTCGTGTTTGACTGAGAGCTGATGTTTCCATTGATGCCACACCCTCCTGCAAATGGGTAATTGTATTATAAAACCATTTCGCTACAAGGCACAATGGATAAGAACCTGATAGACTTCTAATGATACTCACTCGGGATGAATTTCATGATTTCAATTGGTTGCCTTATTAGCCATGAAACCATGGAGTCCTTTGAGTACACCTTAGCAGTAAAGTGAATACCAACCTTTTAACCCAAGTGATTGCTTGATGATCTGCAATCTTTTGCTGAAGATGTTTAAGCCTTCTCCTCTCTACATATTGCCTCCAACCTTGACACATTTTAGCAGTAATACACCATGCACTGAAAAATGAAAAAGGCATTACACTGTACAGTACTGTCTAGGTGTAAAATAAGTCAGATATTAAGAAAGTATCCTCAAAGACCCAGGGTGTTGCTAGATCGAAAATGAGGCACACAGCATGAGCAGGAGGAGGTGGAGGGGAGGGGGGGGGGGGGGGGGGGGGGGGGGGGGGGGGGGGAAGGGGGTGAGAAAGGGATCCCAGAGGATTAGATGAAAATCAGAAAGGACACAAATATAGTACATTTATTATATAGATGCCAGTTTTACCAGACAATAAAACACTCGTATTTCCATATCTTCACTAGTGAAAATATGAAAAAGTTATGTACCGAATGTTCCGGATGTGTATGTTTGCAGTGTTGTTTTCCTCACTTTCGTCTGCAGTGAAATCTCGCTCGGTCACTCGAGTTTTAAGCCACAAAACTAGGTTGTGTTCTAGTTCTAAAGAGAAAACCCTTAGGTCGATTATGGCAGAGAAAGCTTCAGCAACACAAAGGGAAATGAGTTCTTAACTAATCAGAAAGGAAACAGAAAGGTTACCAAGTGAGCTGTTCAATTTATTATATTTTGCTATGTCAATTCTTATCCATATAATAAAAAGAACATTACATGGTGGCTTGATGCACAAGTGAGTAAAATATTGTTTTTGACACAAGAACATAAAATCCATATCTTTGCGCCACCGTGTAATCTCCTATATATAGTGCATGCTTCAAACTAATACTTATTATTAGTACACAGTCGTAATATTGTTCCTGACCAATCTATTGTAAAATTAATCCCCCTGCTCTTACATACCATACTGATCAGCAAGTTTGTATTTGGCTTTTTTGGCCCTGGACAACATCATAAACAGCCTCCAAGCTCTGAACATCTTCTGCCAAATCCGATACCTTTAGGGTATAAAGTAGTTACCAATAACTTAGCATTAGTGACTTCCATTTTAATACATACTGGTAGGTGAGGTTATTTAAAAAAAACATGTATTGTGTTGTAGATGAAAAGTCCTTACAAAAACAGTTACTGACGCAGTCTTGAACAACAAAATACAAAAACATTGTTAAGCTATACTAATGTACAGTACAAATGTATATACAACATGCTATAACTGTACCTATTGTGGTATTCAGCTCTGATGTTGAGTTTCCATCCCTTGCAACCAGACCACCAGATATCCTGCCAAACCCTGAGAGCATGCCTCTTAAGAACCACCTCATAATGAGCTCTGTAATAAATAAATAGGGTGCTATAGTGTGGAAACTAGCACAGTTTTAAGATCTCTACTATACCACTGGATAGGCATCAAGCATAACACCATGGGTCTATAATTTCAATAGAACTTGAATCAGAGGTGTAGTAAAACAGAATTTGCTCTATTCCCCTACAACTGTTGATCCAAGCAAGAATTCTAAAATATTAAAATTGTCCTGTTATCTGTTTTGCTTTTTAGATTGACGGAATACTGACCTGGCCTCAGATGGGCTTATGTTACCATAGGTGCCTCTTCTCCAAAGTGCAAGGTACTTTCTTGCCAAAAATCTACCAATAAAAATTAGTGGTGAAATGTATTGTAAATTTTCCTGCGAGAGCCTAACTTCCTATGTACTCAAAACACAATGAGAATGTAAGAATACCCTGCATACATTTGTCAGAGCACTGGACATACTACCAAAATCACTAAACTATTAGTACCCAGGAAAGAAACAATCGAACGATTTTCAAATTTGATTGATCGAAATGATCACATGACTTGATCAAAATGACCACATGACTTGATCAAAATGATCACATGATTTGCACTTCTTTTATTTGATGTTAGAAATGTACAGAAACATGGCCATTTTGATCAATCGAAATGGTCACATGAGTTCACCAGATTCGATTGATCCTCCCCAGATTGCTAACAGTTTAGTGATTTTGGTAGTAGTATTACACTTCTACTTTGTAAATCTTTATCTATAGTTGTTTTCTTTTTGTACTGTACACTTTATTTGTAATGTTGAAATATGTGTCAATAAACTGAACTGAACTGAACACATGATACCTTATGCGAAGTTCTTCAGGTCTTCCATTCACATCCCAAATGTAACCAGGTGGTTTTGATTTCTCCTGAGGTTGGACATATTTCGAGCTTCCTTGCTTTTCCCGGCTTCCCTGCAAATCAAGAAGGGATGACAAACATGTAGAAAAATGGCAGCAGTATCCAACCATCCTATTTTCAACAGGATTTCCAAAATTTCTCGTAAAATTCCTGAATCCCGCAGACTTGAATTTGTGTTTGATTGATTGGGTCCATTTACTAGAAGAACTAGAAGAATTATCAAAATAACAATTCAATTCAGTTTCAGTGTCATGGAAGTAGCCAACTAGATTCCCTGCTAGTGACTATCTGAAATACTCATACTACATTACCTTGATACTGTTCTTTTACCAGTTGACTTATGTTTCATCACTTTCTTGTTGTCTGTGTTTGAATAGAAACAAAGCAGAATAAAGTCGAGAAACTTTTCAAATTTCCCGCCATTGTGTTATGTCACATTTTGATAGCGTTTCAACTTTGCAAAATGCAAATAATTTTCTTACCAAGTTTCTCACTCCCATAAGGATTCTTTCCAGGCTCATTTCGAGCACCAAGGTGTAAGCCTTGAGCTTTGATGGCAAGCTGAGAACTCAACTCGTGTAGAATGGCTTTCTTGGCACCTACGCGCGTCTTTTGTCATCATTGGCAGCGAATTTATCCGCTTTCTTTCTAGCCTTTGACACTGACAATAGCTTAGGCTGTGCAGCAACTCTATATCTTTCGTTTCTAGAAGGATTTGGCTTATTTCCTGGGCTGTCTTGCTGCATTTTGAAGGGAAATCTAGAAGCAGTTCAGCCTTGCTGCACCCACCATTTTTGAATGCTTGACGCTTCCGAAAACGTTCCGAAAATATATCGACTGATTTCCTTCGCCCGGAAAATAATCCCGCGTTGCATTCTGGTTACATGCGGAAATTCAATATGGCGCTTGAAAGTGTTTATTATTAGTTTGCTGCATTTCATTGTTCTTTGGTGACTTTGGAAAACAGAATTAAGCGATTATAGCCTCAGCAAAGTCTACAATTAATCCCTGAAATGAATGTATAAGGGTTTCTGAGAGAAGGCCGTTCTGGAGGCCTTCTATCTCGATGTCGTTTCAGGGTTGTGAAATTGTGGCAGAGCGTTCGGACGGGCCAACTCACCCCGTAATCGGAAACGACTCTAAACAGGACTTCGCTTCTTTGTCCACGACCGTCGAGGCAGTGAATGAACTTCACGAGGAAACTTTAGGTGAACAAAGTAGTTTGATTGACCCTAACGACGAAAGAAGCGGCGTGGCTTTAAATGATAAAAACTGCAATCCCGCCCAAACTGACAACACGAGCTGTAAAGGGCGAAACGCTATCGGGGATATCGCCACGGATAAAACTCTTCTTGCAGGAGCAGTACATCTACGGTGAATTTGGAGGACGAGGAAATGTTTTACTAAGTGGAAATTTGCAGAATGAAAGAACAATGGACAGGAGAGAGTGTACAAGTTCGACAGATGAAAGTTCTTATGCGAACATGAGTCCAGGGCTTGAAACCGGAAGCTTAGAAAACTTGATACCAACTAATCGTAAAATCTCAAATACAAGCTCTAACGAGAGGTACGGCGATGTCGATAAAGCCCTAGAAAGCGAGGATTCAAGCGGCCTTGACGATGACCCAGAACAGCAGAGGCTGTGCTTGAATATGAGTGAACTCGGATCACCAACCTCAGATATAACTGAGCCAGAACTATTGCAGGCAGAAAGAAATAGAACTTCCTTTGTTGATATTAAATCCGGAAAAGACAGTGCTTATTCTGAGTCTCCGTGTAGTGATTTCAGTGCAGCCTCATCGGTTAAAAGCTGTGCCGAAGACAGTGGAATAGTTCTACAGTTCGTGATGAGGAATTAGAGGAAATTAATCTAACTGATAGTAATGGATATAATTCAGGTGTTTTTCATGAGATGTCCAGATTGACCACAGATGACTTTGTGTCATCTTGGGTTCCTAAGTCATTGAACACCTATGCTCCTAACATATCCAAGGGATCTGCAAATCACAACAACACAGATGGTGCACGGTCCAAGCAAAGTGGCTTCAAGTAAGTACAAATGCATAATACCAGTAACTTTAAACTTCTGAAATTTCTTCAGTGTCCCCTGGCCCTATGTATATGAAGTGGACCAGCCTTGCCACATTAAGGTGCTTGTACAATGTTGCCAATTACCATGGACACATTTCAAATTGGCAAGCAAGGCTGACTCACTTATATAATCAGGAAACCATACCATTTAAAAAGCCATCAAAGTATTTTTCCAGGATGTTAATAGAGTGGTTTGCATAAACCAGTGGAAGAAAGTATATTATTGAAACTGTACAGATCAAGACAACAAAACAGATAAGTAAGAAAATAGAATATAATAAAGCATAATGCACTTACAAGTGTGCTATGCAGGTTTATGAAAACCATTCTATTTAGTTGGGGTCAGTTACTAATTACAAGATGAAATCTGAAGATGAAGTTTTTTTGTCAGAATTTCACTTGAGCACCCCATACCCCAGAACGTATTGTACAAAAAATGACTTTCTTTTGAATATAGGGAAAGTATGTACATGATTACTTATTATACCTAAGCTCCTTTATGGAGCTCTATGTGTGGCTGTGTTATGAGACAAAATATTTTTCTAGGTACTCTAGGCTCCACTTAGGCAATAGTAAACATGATATCATGTCCTGACATTTAGCTAGTGTGACAATCAGGTCAAAACACTTGCCAAAGCACATTCTAGACTAATCTTTTTTTACTCCAGATGTTGCATTCAAGCATAGGTAGTGCTCCTAAAACACGAAATGACTGAGTAATTAAACTGATCCCAAGGCGAAGAAATAATAATTCAATGCATCTTATTGTTTATAAACCTCCAGGCAATCACATCACCCCCTGTGATACATTCATTAGGCATGTTAATGGTGACATTATATAACTTGAACAGATCTATAGGACATGATTCAACATGGTACTAGATTGCTCTAGGAAAGATGGCATTTGTAAATGGTAATTTTAGCTCAAAGAAAAATGCTGGTTGCATTGAAAATGATCAAATTGTATGGAAAAGCCCTGAAGCCCCTGCTGTGACCTTAAAATTATTTATGAATATTCTATGGATACATGGTGTGCACTTCAATATGGAGTAAAAATAAACGTTTTGTTTTAAGGAATGGAATAAATCATAAAATCAATAATAGAAACATGATAATAGAAATTGTGAAAACAATAAAATTAAAAAGCCAAATGTAATAGTTTTCAAATTCATTTAGCCTTGTTCTTTAGCAGGTCAGTAATTTTGATAAAACTGGAGCATTACTGGATATAGTTACTGTAAATAATACTTAATATTTTGATCTTTTGAAGGAATATTAATGGTCACTTTCCTTTTCAGGGCATTGTTTTCTAGATCAGGGGATGAGGGTGGCCAAAACTCTGCTGGCTGGAAACTTTTTGGTAAAATCCCTCCAAAGGGAGCGAGCAACTCTATTGAAGAACATGGATCCACTTTAAAGAGAGGTACAGAAGTCCCATCATGCAGGGCCCAACATTAATTACTTGTTTCCATGGAGCCAAAAAGGTTTTACCCAGCCTGACGTTAGTATCTTGTTGTAGCCATGGGAGAGGTATGTCATGGGAGAGCCCTTAATGAACCAAAAAATGTGAAATATAGGGGTTACATTTAACCTCGTTAATATTGCCCCTTGAAAAGGACTCTTCCATGATGCACTGCAGGCTACAACAAATAGTTATGCACCACACATGTGCAACCTATTTTGAAATAGGTGTATCTATTTCTCGAGAAATGATTTTTGTCTATGCTGACCTTTTTGTATCATTTGTAGATGATGTAAAGCGTAGATCATTGGCGAGTCTAGTACCACCCCTACCACTAAGCCAAAATTCTTATCACTAAAAAGACAATCAGCAGCTGTGCCAAGCTCAACTACTGCTTTGATCTTTGAAAACAGACCAAGGTGAGCTTGATGTTTGTTTTGTTCTAATAACATTAGTTCTGCATTTTGAACAGTGTTTGCAGTAAGAGTCACCAACCAACTCATAACACTGCTACTTCAAACATTGCGTGATTCCAGAAAAGATCCATATCCACACTACAGAGAGAATTGTAAATTCTGGGTCAATACACTTTATATTCCCCATACGATCACTGTATTATTCACTGGTCTGGACATTAGGGTTCCTATCATCAGTGCTAACTACTTGAGATTTATTTTGATATCTTCAGCAATCTTCCTGCGAAATCCCCAACTGAAGAGAAGAAGCACAGACAAATGTATGAAGCCATGGTTGCAGAGGCTAAGAAAAAGGGTCAGTACATGAATATGCATATTATCTTTATATTATTAAAGGAATTGATAGACCTTGACTTTCCTTAGCGTACAGCCACAGTGGAGTGGTACATTGAACATACATAATATACAGAATGAAAATTTACTTGATTGCCTTTTCATTTGTAACAGAATTACGGGATAAAAAAAGGCAAGATAAAGAAATGAAAAAGAAAAGTAAACAGGAGAAGGGCATTGCTTCTGCAGCGTCTGTGTGGATTAATGAGATTTTACCAACTGGGAAACCACGTGAGTACTGGATTGCTTTACAAGATTGTTTTAGTGTAAGGACATTAGGGTGGGTTACTTCAGCCAGATACTGAAATATGTGCATCATTCCCCTACTAGTCTACACCTACTTTAGTAAAAGTTATCTGTTGTTACGTTGTAACCCACAGTGCATCTAAGGAGAAACTAAGAAGAACAAAATTCTCACGTTAACCCAGTACACAATTTCTTGTGATTGTTGTATTGTAGAATCATTTGGCTAGTGTCCATGATTCTGTTTTCATACACTCCGTGCTCCCATGACACATCATGGGATATAACAGACAGTGTTGTAATGGTGCAATTCTTTCTGAAGTAGCTGTATAAGACATCATAGCTGATGTTTAACTTGTCCACTCACCTTGGTGGCACTATTCAGAGGGGTTTGTTACCAACTTCTCGAGAGAGTAGTATTTCCTTGCACTTCTAACCACACCATGTAAACTGTTGGCTTCCAGGAGAACGTCACGCAAGGCCAAGGAGCTGTGGTGGCAGGCCTACCTCCAAGTGTTCGAGGCAAAATATGGAAGCTGGCAATTGGAAATGATTTACAGATCACTTATGGTACAAAATTAATTGAGTTTTGAATTTGAATAGCCTGCTTGCAGGTAGTACTGGGTGTTTTTATCGCGGAAAACCTGGTCTGTTTGTCCGGCGCCATCTTGGAATTTTGAGGCTCTTCTCTCCCCCCTCCCCTTCGCCCAATTTTTGCGCTTGCCCCTTGGGACCGCATGCCTGAAAATTCCAAGATGGCGCCCGATCAGCGAACGGACCAGGTTTTTCCGCAATAAAAACACCCAGTACCGCCTGCAATCAGGCTAAATTTTGAATAATGTGGTTTGTGACAAGAATGATGTTGTGATGTCAAAGTAAATTTTTTTTTCTTTTTTCAGAGTTATTTGACATCTTCCAATCTCATGCATACGAGAAGCTTATTGTCACACGAAATCATCGCAAGAAAAGCAAGTCCAGTTCAGTAGCCCAGTTACCCACTAATGACTACCCTGTACCTGTCGTGAGCAGTGAGCACAAGGTGGAACTTATCATGTTAGACGTGTCAAGGACTTTCCCATCACTCTGTATATTCCAAGAGGTGAGAGGCTAGTAAACATCAGCTTTAAATGTTAGACCTATCAAGGGCTTTCTGATCACTCTGTAAATTCCAAGAGGTGAAAGATAATTCTACTAGAACTTATAATGTTAGACGTGTCAATCACTTTCCCATCACTGTGTATAATTCCAAGAGATGAGAGGCTAGTAAACATTAGATTAGATGTTAGACGTGTCAAGGACTTTCCCATCACTGTGTATAGCAGCTTCTTGCCTTCTGTTAACTAGCAAGTACGGGGCCTTTCTGTGGGTAAAAGAGGAAAGGTTTCCTGCTTTTTCCGGTTACAGTAAAATGTTAAACTTTTCTTCTTGTCAGAATGGCCCATTCCATGACGTCCTGCACAGCATACTAGGTGCCTACACATGTTACAGACCTGATGTGGGCTATGTGAGTATATCTTTACCTTTCCACAGATTTCTATGAACTGAGTGGTAGTAATCTTATTGTAATTTTCCCGTCAGGTACAAGGCATGTCATTCATAGCTGCTGTGCTGCTCCTAAATATGGACCCACCAGATGCCTTTGTGTGTTTTGCCAATTTGCTCAATAAACCTTGTCAACTGGCCTTCTTCCGAGTCGATCATCCTTTGGTAGGTCGAGCAACCTCACAAGGTTGTCATGCATGGTAGTACTCAAGATGTTGCTCATGAGAATAGTGATGATGTTTATGTATATTGATCGGTCACAGAAAAAAACTGCACCCCACAAGTTGAGGACCTCCGAAATTCCAGGGTGGGTGGTCTTAGGGCAGGCTGGAATTCAAGGGTGGATGTCCCAAAAATATGGATTTCCCGGCTGGTTAAACAAATTCCAGGGTGGTCATGAAAAAATTCACTGGAATTTCAGGGTGGGTAAGCACTACCAAAAGGGGAGGGTAGCTGAACCTGGGGTCCTTGACAGGGTGAGGTGCCCATTTGCTGCCTATTGTATGCTGGAGATGATGGTGTTGATTGTCCTATTGTGATATGAGGAAAACATAGCGAATCAAAGCTGTGGTAAGATAGGCGTGACAAACACGATGTTGGTACACGTATATCCGGTTTCATTTATCTATTTCCTCTCTTCCTCAGATGAAAGCCTATTTGCAGCATTCGAGATCTTACTTCACGAATTTCTAAACAAGGTCTTCGTGCATTTAGTGAGGAGAGTTTTTCGCCTGATATGTACCTTATTGACTGGTAAGTAATATCACATATCATTCAAACTAATTCTCATCATCAACCAACTTCAATAAAATTATATTTAATATACTTCTTTTCCTTACCAGGATTTTCACTCTGTTCAGCAAGTCTCTCCCGCTAGATGTCGCGTGCCGCGTATGGGATGTCTTCTGTCGAGATGGGGACGACTTTCTATTTAGAACTGCTTTAGGTAAGACTTTCGATAAGAAGTCGCCTTCTCAACGCGCCAAATGTTTGACTTGGCGTTCATCTTTCACTGGCAAATCAGGACGTGTTGTGCCAGGATATTTTCCCATCAGGGTTGGAGACAAGAGCGTCACAGTTGTTTGATAACGTCTTGATACGACATATTCCTGAGCTGGACTCTTTCTAGCAGAGCTGGCAGGTTCTGGAATAGACATTAAACTGCCCAAAACCCATTCATTCATTCTCAAGTTTGATATGAGTAGTGGTATGGTGATCCTGGTGAGAGTAGACCTGTTTGTGGTGACTGACGATTCGTCAACCTGTGCGGAAGTCATATTCAGAGTCAAGTGAAGCAAGTGAAGAAATCATTCCAGGCAGGTGGTATATAAAGCGGCACACAGTTACATAATCGCGCGTCCCAACTGTCAAGTTTGAGTGACGAACTAGACCTTTCAGACTTTGCGGAATATTAAAAGGAATAGAATATAATTTCCGCGGTCATAGAATTTCTTGCAAGAGCCGTGCAGCGGAACATAAGCGCGGAATATTAAATTATTATTCCGCTAAATCGGAAGGTCTACTGCGACTCGGTGTGGCCAATCTGTTTTTAATTATTATCATTTTTCATTGTCAGGAATCCTCAAATTCTATCAAGACGACCTCCTGAGATGGACTTCATCCACCTGGGCCAATTCTTGTCCAAACTCCCTGACGACATTCCTGCAAATAACTATTCGACTGCATATCATCCGTCAATCTTACCAAACAGAAGTTCAAACCAAATCCTGTCGTCACAGAAAGAACTGGCCACGCAAATCAAGACTGTCACGGCATCGGCGGCTAAATAATGACCCACCCACGAAGAGCACAGGGAATTTCTGTAGAAATCCATCCATGGGAATAGCTGAATTTCCCATGGTAGAAGAATGGGAAGTGTTCTGATTTCCCATGGCTATTATTGTGAATTCCGAACACTTCCCATGCGTGTGCCTTGAACAATCCAACTTTTCCCATGGATTAGTTTCTGCAGAAATTCCCTGTGGAATATAGAATTAATGCAAACTGAGATACGCAAGAGTACCATCGCCGCCTGAACCACTAAGATCCCGATTACATGCGAATTTCAGCCCGCGCTGAGATTCAAATCGGATGAAATATTAGTTTGATTACATGAAAAAACTCAGCCCAGGTTGATTTGCCACCTGTCTTTACAGCACATGCCTACATCTATTTTTCTATTTTCTGCTGCTCGGATGAAAACGTCGACGCAGATTCGTCGCTTTTCAGCTCGTGCTGAAATCCGGGAGCGATTCCATGGTGAATTTGACCGTTTCATTCCGGCTGAAAATCCCAGCCCGGTTTGCCTAGAACCTTCAGGCCTGGCTGAACGCTTCATTGTGTAATGGACGATTCCAGCTATAATACACGCGCGCGCTGCATGTCGGTAGATGTGGGACATTTGTCGAACAAACTGTCAAAAAAGCGCGCGCTGCATTCTGGTAGTTGTGGGACACGGCAAGAGCATTTCTGAATAAAGAACAGTGCGCGCGCTTATACTGGGGTCGTCCCTTGCAACTTCTTTATTTTACGCACTTGTGAAAGGAACAGGGTTGAAATTTTAGCCCCCCTAGCCGGGCTCAGATCAGGCAGGCCTGACATTTTTCATGCAGTGTTAAACTAAATATAGCAACTCAGTCAGAACTAGCCATGAAAAACAAGTCAGGCACAGCTTGTCTCAACACAGCGGAATCAGGATGATGTTTAAAACCCTCTCAGGGATTAAACATGCACGCCTAGTCATACAAATGGTTACCTTTGAACCTATTTCCTATTTGTCCACATTTCTTTTCTTGTTTTGTTTTTATTATTTTATATCTTTTTTCGTTACATGTTTCATACCATCTCAACTTCGTGACAGCATTATGTAGGTGTTAATTTCCATTTGCGTAAGGGGTTAGCGGGCCGTACCTGCTGTCATAGATACCTAATTGTCCAGGTTATTTGTATTTCCCGTTTTGTATATTTACTTCATTTTATATCTTTTTGCTTTTCGTTACGTTTTTACCATCTAAACATCGTCAAGATTAGATGTGATTAATTTCCATTGAGTTTAAGGGGTAAGATGTTTGAAGATAGAACGAAGTTAGACTGTAGTACAACCTTCCATTGTAAATATTCTGTTTGTAAATACTGATAGTGATTTATGGAGTTAGGGAATTAAATTGTCAATACGCACATTCGTCGTCTTCATTACTTTACACTGCGCGCGGACGCGATTTCTTCAAATCTCCGTCAGACCGATTCATATACTTCACGGTCTATTCTTTTGAACATTTTTCTTGAAGCGTAACATTCAAATTTTGATACCGAATACGCATTTGCGTTTCATGGATGATGATACGCATCATACATCGTCCGTGATATTAAAGATCTATCCTTTTCTTTGTAGAATTTAGGAAACACAATAAGAAATACTATATGGTTGGTATGACTCTCTTTTGAACTACTTGCTGCTTCCTCAAACTGCTTTTTAGCTCCGCGATTGTACAAATATTTTTGAGGGCGCGAATTGAAGAACTGGAACTAAATAGAAGGTGAGTAACCAAGTTCTACAGAAAAAGTTTAGCTACATCAAAACGTCTCAGGTTGCGCAGCTATTTAGTAAACCTGCCGCGGTGAGCATGCAATACAAAATTTCCGAAGTATTTTTTCGGGCGCGAAGTTTAGGGTAGATATGTATGTTCCGGTTTGATATAACAGGTATGCAATACACGTAACACAAACCTTACCAATGGCGTACACTGTTTTGTGAATAGCATGATACGTTTTGTTTAGAAAAACTTAAATAAAACAATAATTCGTTTCAACTTTTGGGCGTTAAAGGACGATCTAATGTTTTAGTAGAACAGCTTGAAGTAACCTGTATCTCGTATGGATCGATGACTTTGTTGTATGCAATTTTTGGGAAACAACTTTTTAAAGTACAAAGGTTCACTTTTAAGTTTGCTATGAAATATCTAGTAATCAAACTTAAAATATGATGCCGGAAGATTGTCTTAAATCCTTCCTCAAATATCTTTGGGCATTGATAATATCAATTTAAAATTTAAAGAACAAACGTAAACTTACATTCAGCTATATCATTAAATATTAGGAATATTTTACACTCTTGATTGCTCTTATCCAAGCATGAATGGCTGTATTCAATGGATTCTTTGTTATGATTGCCCCAGCTTTCGATCATTTTTGGCTCAAAGTAACCTAAACTGGGGGTTCGCCTTCGTTAGACTGCTTTTTTTTCTCTAAACAGTTTCACGCAACGAGACCCTCCTCCCTCTCCCCCTCCAAAAAAAACAAGATAAAAAAAAAAGAATTTTGAATGCAGCAAAAGATGAGCAGTAAGGAAAAGACCAGATAGCGTAACGGAGCTACAAAAATAATTGTTCTGAATTTCAATAGCGCATGCCGAATGAAAGTTTGACATTCGTCATTCGAATAATGAGCGCATTGTGAGAAGTTCAGTTTACAGAAAACATGAGGGGTAATGAGCCTCTTGCCACCCAAGAAATTCAAGGCTTTTGAGACAATCTCTTTGTTCTTTAAAAATGTCATAAAAATGCTCGGAGATCAAATAATTACTATTCCGACGTTCATAACGTTTTGGAGGCTCTGCGAAAGGTTTTAAAAATGAGTGGATTGCTGTGTGGCAAAAGGCTCGTTAACCCGCACTTTCTCTCATGTCTCTCTAAAATGAACATTTAACTGCACTGTTACAATTGAATCTACAACCTTAAAATTTTCTGAGTAGGCTTCAATGGTTTTCCGCTATTGATATTCAGTGCCGATTATTTGTTATCTCCTTCCAAACATGCTGAATCCAGACCCTGGTTATGAAAATGAGTTCAGACTGTAAACAAAGGATCCTCCTATAGCCTAGAAGCACTCGCCCGCTAGTGTTCTAGCGCAGAAGCTCGCGCTATTTTCATTTCTGCAATGGTCTGTCCCAAAAGCCAAGCATATTTGCTGAGAACATTCCTATTCAGTCTATCAGCTGACGTCTTTCCCTTTTCCCCTGTCCCCCATACTGATTACTAATCACTGACTTCAAACTTATTTTCATGCCGGGCTTTAGTATTAGCATGAAATACTGTAAACATATGGGAACAATTCTAACTATATAGAGAAAATAACAACAAAAACGCCTGCCCCCCCCCACCCCCTTCGGCAAAATTCTGGCTACGCCCCTGATTAGTATTGCATAAGTATTTTTTTTCTATAGTTTTATTTTTAAAGGACTATTCAAAGCTTCAGGAGGTTAGATTCCGCTAAGAAAGCACGAAAAAAGCGATATCGCACGAGTCACGCAGCGACGAGGGCGATATCGCCTTTTTGAGTGCTATTTTCGGCGGAATCTACCGACTGAAGGCTTTGAATATACTTGAATCCTATGATATCTCGTCCTCAATTTACACGAAAAAGAGCATAGGATTCCATACCATATTATATGATTATGGGCGATTATGTATGTGTTGTTTCATGTTTCCAGTTTAGCGATGCTGGGTTCATGGCTTCGTCTTCAATGCTTTTTCGTAGTGTACGCATTTATTGTTCAGGGTAAGTTGATTCTGATTTTTTTCCGCTCTATTCCTAGCCCGCGATAATAAATTTAAGTCTGACGTAAATGGGTTTGCCAAATTAAAGAATTGAAGTGCAGGGGCGTCAGAGGCCGAGATTTCTGGTTTTGTCTCCCGGGGACTGAATGATTTATTGATTTCATACATTCATTGCTCGAACAGTTGACATTTTACTGCAGTTGTTGTTCCGTCCTTGATTTTGCTGTTTTCGCTTGCAATGCCTGCAAGTTAAAGCAGGTGATGATGACATCTTGTTCTCTTCCACTGCAGCACGTGCAGATAGTGGTGTGGTAGCCGATCTTGCCGACTCGCTGAGTGATCGACTTTTGTATTATGCCAAGATACCTAAAGGTAAGGTTTTGTATTAATCCCGAGTCTAGTTTCGATTGTTGTTTTTGCTCGCTTTTTCGACCCTAACAGAGGTCGACATTGCATGTCTGTGTTGACAATTGAAGGCAGCAAAGCATCGCGGGGAGGTTCTGGTGACAGCCATTTGAGGGCCTTTGCTGCCGATTTTAAACGTCCGTTTAAACGGGCATGCGGTTCTCTATCTGAAATCTCGCGCATGCGTCAGTGGCTGTTACCAGACCCCACGAGGTGACGAGTCGGGGAGCTCTGAGGCACGTCTCACACTACTGTGATTTTCCTCTGTTGTCGCTGTGTAATAGCCTCTCTCAACCTTGTTATATTTCTTCCCTCGAAAACCCTTATTTGGACATTATTCTACTATTTTTTTTCACTACACAACACAGGGCACTCAATGCCTCGTCGACTGGATCTCATCTTTGTCTGGGACAATTCGCTGGCGGCTGGTGGTCAACGGGGTTCCAACTTGGCGCAGGTGCTTACCAAGGGGATCGTCCAAGAGTTCAGTGTCTCTCCCTCCACTACTAGAGTAGCGCTTGTCCAGTGTTCCTCGACTCCCAGGATACAGTTTGGGCTTGATGGTCATGTGAACAGAGAGGCTACTCTAGATGCAATAGCCAAAGCAAGGTACTTCATCTTCTTTTCGTGGTATCATAAATAAGCTCATCCTCAGTGTGGATCTAGGTAAATTTCGGAAGGACGAGCCCCCCATCTTGAAAGGCATCTGAATACTCGTTTTCTTGGTGTTTTTAATACAGGCTTCCTGACGAACCAAAGTGCTTCCTTGGCCATTCCCTAAGGCTTACTGAAGCAGAATTTTCGAAAAAGGACTTCTTCAAGCCGAAGAAAATTGTATTACTAATCACCAGAAGCCCGCGGCACGATAGTAACCTGGCAGTTAACAACGCCAAAAGGCTCATCCGTAGAGGAGTTCAAGTGTTCCGATTGGCTATTGAAGATCACATGACCTCTGATGACGTTGACCGATTGTCTAGCTGGCCAATCAAAGCCCATTCTTTTCGTGTGGTCCCTCGTGACGTGCAGAACCTTGCTGATTCCTTATTAGGGCGTGGTATGTAGTCATCCAGAATCCTCTAGTGGAAACCTGTATTATTATAGTTTAGGAGCTATTTGTTTTTATTATCGCGGTTGTTTTCCAAGATGCACTACTCCGGGACTACTTCATGGGCAGATTCATTTAGAGGTGGCCGAGGGGCTTTTATTGAAACTGAAATTTGAAATTGATTGAAATTTCCCGGATCCGCCCCTGCATAATGCATTTGATGTGGTAGCAGTTTAAATACATTTGGCTTATCGCAACATTTTCCTCTCACCCCCAGGAAATCAAGGGACGTGTCAAGAAGGTGACACGCTGTATGACGAGTGCTTGCGCAAATGCGAGTGCTACGCTGGCCAGATGATAAACTGCGCCCGCGTTCGCCAGGATTTCTCATCAATGAGTTTGAAAGAACGAGCACGGTTCATAAGGGCCTTGAAGATTGTCTCGTCAAAAAAACCTTTCCAAACCACTTATCTACGCCTAATATACAAGCACCCTGTATATTTCAACCGAATTCACACAGCAAACTTTTTTCTCCCATGGCACCGATGGTATTTGTGGTTATTTGAGAATACTTTGTTGAGAAGGGTCGATTGCCGCATTACTGTGCCTTTTTGGGACTGGAGTCGAGCGGTCAGCGGTAAGCGCCTGTATCGCTCATCACACATACGGGACGTTTGGTACCCAGGTCCCCACGGTATTGGCGGAAATGGTGCTGGAAAGCATTATGTCGTGAAAGATGGTCCGCTTGGTAAGAACCTCTGGCAAATGTCACCACACTACCAAAATAAATATCGGGTAAAGTGGCTCCAAAGAAAGTTTAATTCTTGTGAAGGTAAATATGTAGCCAATGTTAACGATATTAGGAAGCTTCTTGGGTTACCAGGATGGAAATTCCTCAAGTTTGAAAGCTGCTTAAGGATTATTCATAATGATCTTCATAACACAGTAGGAGGTACCATGGGCACCCATCAGTCATCAAATTCACCGGAATTCTGGTTACATCACGGATTTATCGATAAACTGTGGTCTGACTGGCAAAAACGTGGACAGCTTTTCAAATTTCAATTTTATGACTCTGTGAAGCCTCTTCTACCAGGTTCGACCTTCCATGGCACTACGTTTGGTGATCTGTCCATCAGCCAGGAAAAGTGAAGGTACTTTACCAAGAGCCAAAGGATGATGCGGAAATATTTTATCCTAATGAATTTGATGAGTCAATGGTCCACCAAAAAGTCCACACCAACAAGCTTTGCTTTGCCCCTCAGCATCGCCGCGACCTTAATTTTAACGAAGAGAGGTTCAAGAAAATCCTCAAAAAGTTTCCCAGGCTGCGTAATGATTTTGCGTCTGGTCACACTGAAGGTGAAGATTGTGAGTACCTTCATAGTAATGTGTACTTGGTGCGGGATATTGCAGATACTGCTGACGGAACCAGCGGTCAAATGATGGAAGATAATCAAAGTCAAAAGACTGGTAAATAGGTTGCTAGTACTAATTAAGTTATAAACTTACATACACGTTGTAACAATGGACCCCAATGAACACTTAAAGTATACAAATATAAGGGCGGGAAAATAAAGCATTTACAAAACATTAAAAACAACATGATGGCGAGCATAGCAGATTTCTCGCTGTGTTGCATCTGGTACAGATTGTTCGTCATGTTCTTATGTTATCGACGTCATACACGTCATCTAAGATTTTTCTATAATATTCAATTAGTGTGCGCTTAAACAAAGCAAGGGAAGTTTGGTTTGCACGTCTTGACTACAGGCAAGACATTCCATATGCGGCTCGCGTGTATAAAAAAGAGCGTTAATAAGTTACAGTCCTGCATGGTTTCGGTAAATAAGTTATAACATTGTTGCTAGAAGACCTAGTTAGAGTTGAAGGTCTAGTTACAGGCAGAGCTTCACTGTTTATTCACTTGTAAAGGACACTCAACCGGACTACCAGTGTCAATAAAAAAAGTTTCAATAAAGTACGCTGATCACTGTAAAACGTCCCTATCATTCGCCTACTGTAAAATTCCCAGGGGGGACTCCCATGAAAATAGACGGAGGTGCCCCTCCCCCCCCCCCCCCCCCCCCCAGATTACTTCCGCACAAGACATGCGGCATCGCTACTAGGATGCAATGCTATTCATTTGAATGTTACACTTCAACAACAGCATTATTTTGAAACAACTGGCGCATGAACTAGTCTGGAACTGTGCAGTGACAAACAAAGCATTGTGGCCAAACATTGTGAAAAATGCCTACTCCGGGTCCTAAGATCGCCGTAATCTTGGGCGATCTTGAGCGATCTTGGGCGATCTTGGGAATTTTTTCTTCTGACATTCTCGTGTGTTAGTAAGGTGTGAAATTTTACAAGGGAATTTTTGTATATTTCATGTTGTAATCTTGAGCGATCTTGGGCGATCTTAGGCGATCTTGGGATTTTTTTTCTATATCACATGTTGCAATTTTGGGCAATCTTAGGCAATCTTATGAAATTTTGCTAGATTTTATGTCGCAATGTTAGATGATCTTGGAAATTTCTGGGTGATTTTAGGCATTTATATTTAAAAAATCATAAGCGTTGATTTAAACTTTAATTTTCACTAGTTTATCACAAGTTGTACTATCTTATGAACTTTGCAACAATTATGTATATTTATTTAACTTTGATTTCAGATGAAAGTGGCACAGTTAATCACTATTTGTTGTACTATTGAACTTATGTCTTACCTGTTTTTTTAAATCATTACCCCGCCTGTCTGTCTTCGTTTTTTTTACAATTCCTCGTGCAAAATTGCAAAAGGTAATGCCTACAACCCTCACTATAAGTAAGAACCTAGCATTTAAGAACTTGTTATTTCCCTGATATACACCACTATATAAGAACCTGTTTGTAATTTATTTGTAATTTTCTTCTTAATTAAATGTAATTCTATTGTCTGATAATACCGTAAAAGTAACCTGTAATTTACACTAGCCCCCTAGATGGACCGCGAGTTCTTGGGGAACGAAAATGTAATTAATTATCCAAATTCAAAACAAATCCCGTACGCCGCTATCTATCTTGCCTTTTCTCTTTTATCATGACTATAGCACATGGAGGGAGTGGTAAGGTAGCTGCCCTGTTGAGTGATCGACTGCTTTATCTCGCCAAGGTACCTAAAGGTAAGCTTTGTTTGCTGCGCTCAACCGAATAGAAAAGACATGAAGAAGGAGCTAGGCAAAATGGAGGAGAACCGTCCAGCAAACGTCGAACTTGATGGGAACCTGGATGGTTGTCAAGTGAAAAGTGACCCGAGCATCTTTATCCCCGATGAAGCACGATTGCGAGTTTTTGTACCTTTTCGTTAAAATGGCATAATATCACCAATAATGCTGGCCGTTTCTTAACAAGTGACACCTCATTTTTTAAAAAGCGCAATAGAGCGGTTTTAACATGACTGTCGTGAAAACAATTGCAATTGAGCAATCACTAGCCAATCAGAATCGAGAGAAATCACGACTTCTAAATGGCTTTTTTCTCAGCCAATTGCAAGCCGAACCAATTACTAAGTAATTACACAATTGTATTTACTACAGAATTTGATTGGCTGAGAAAAACGAGTAGCCAATGAGAACGCAATCGCAGTCTTGACAGTCATGTGAAATCCGCTCTATCGTGAGCAAAACTATGGTATGTAGTTTAATTAATTTTAGAAAACCCAGATTTTTTATGGAGTTTCCTTTCCGGTGCATCAGTTGAACTTTTGAGAGTTTCATCCTCACGAATAACGCTATTTTCGTTTTTTGACACAATTTTAACGATGGCTAAGATGTGTTCTAAAAAGCCGTGCTGGGAGTTTTGACTTTTAGAAGATTTTTTTTTTGGCATTTTAAATAGATCTTAGCAGACATACAGAATTGACTCTTAAATCGGCTCTTTTTAAAATTTCACAAATCCACAACACGGGTTTTCTTTTCTACCAGGGTCTGGATAGAGTTAACTGACAAATGGGCATAATTACCGACTACCGACAGACTTGGATAAAAGAAACCGATTAACGACAAAAAAGTGTTTTCCGGCTACCGACTTTTTTACAAATTCTTTATTCCAGCCAGTCATATTAAACTAGTAATAGTTCTCACTAGAGCTGCCCCCGTGCTTTTTAAACTGTAGATGTAATAAGTATTCAATTAACATTTTACAGCTGTTTCAGACAACACGCGAACCCACCGTTATCAGCTTGTTGGAGTTTGTCAGTTGTATTACAAAACCGTTAAGATACATGTGAAATTCTATAAGCCGAAACTCTACAAACAATTCTAACCAAAAGTACGAAAAGCCGTCAAAACTCTTACGAAACTCTAGCGAAATACCGAAAATTCTTCTGAAAACTATTGTGTCACAATTCCAAAACGACTATTAATACACATTCTTACTTAGAAACACTTGCGCACAAAAATCTTGTTTGAAAACTATATGAATATGAATACTTGAAAGCTTAAAGCCAATTGATCTTTCCGGAAATACTTACAACGGAGAACAGAACACAAGACTTTAGACTCTCGTTGGCTGTCTCTGCTTCGCGACTTCTCTGCTTTTGCTCTTTTTCAATCGCTGCTCCCTAATAACCTATATCTGCGTTTTTATACCAGCTATCACCTAAAGCTGCTAAAGAGCTTATAATAGAACTCAATTTAACAGAACTAAAAAACGCGTTCCGCCCTTGCCAGATTTCCGGTCAACAAAGGTACTATTATTTTAACCTACTTATGCCGTGTTAGACCTAGGTTGTTTACTGCAGTAAGCCGAGTTACTGACCTACCGGGGTTGAATTTGATGACCTTAGTTGGTCAGGAAAGTGTTTATACTCGCTAGCTTGACCTTAGTTCATCTGTCAACGGCCATGAGTTCGTAATTTACTTGTTGGCAGGAATCACTTTCACTGTCATTGACACGAATGAATAAGCACTGTTAATACTAGCTTTATCGCCACTGCCTACTTTTCTGGTGCTTTTTAAGAGAATCCAGAATTCCAGGTTTAAGCGATTGCTACTTCTGAGACTTCTGAATGCTTATGTAAATAGTTCTGGAGATTTTAGTCATCACAATTGATAACATATGTCGCTTGCTGTAGACAGCAATGATCTTGAAAGGTCGATGGTCTCGACCATCGCTGAATGTACTCTCCAAAGACTTTTTTCCTTGACTGTTGCGAAACCGGCTTATATATTTTCAGCTACTCTGCTCACTAAATTCGAGTGTTTTTGCAGTTTGCGCTGTGACACGTTGTGTTCAATCTGTCATCGTGACCCCAGTTAACTCAGTTACTGCCCTAAACCAAGCCATCTAGAAAAGTTAACGTTTACTCAACCTAGGTTGACTTTCCTTTGTCTTTGCCGGCATTTACTGAGGTCAGAAAAACTGTTTACACTTATCTAAAATTTACTGAGGTTAGTAAATCGGTTACAGCAGTAAACATCCTAGGTCTAAACACGGCATTAGTATATTTAGAGGCAACCATTACACAGCAGACAGCGCACACATCGGAAGAAGACAAAAACGCCTACTTCTCCCTTGTGCTGATGCAAAAAATAATAATTCTAAAGTCCTCTTTCTAAGTTTTGTGAACTTATAAAAAGGAAATCTTGTCGGTAAATTATCACATTCTTTCGTAGCGGACCTATTGTTAAGCACAATAGCAACCATTTTGAATGCTTTACTACTATTATGAGGTTTAGAGCTCTTAGCTTTGTGAACATTCAAGTTTACACAGCCACAGCAGCTCAACATTTGCTAATTCTGAACTATGGATTGCACTGACTGACTTCGGCTGAGCGTCTCCTTAGAGTTTTTGGTGATTTGTTAAATGTCACGACCAGTTTGTTGTGAATGTTTAGAATTTTTATTGTCCGCCAGTGACAACAGTAGAGGTCTCAAACCCACGCTGCGAGTCACGTGATCTGGTCATCCAATCATAAACGTTACCCAAGACCTTTTGCGGGCCCTTTACGAGTCACGTGATCTGATCATCCAATCATAAACGTTACCCAAGACCTTTTGCGGGCCCTGCTCCGACGGATCGAGATTTTTTCTGCCATATGTACCATATACCCTTATATTTTCTCTTTACGCGGGGGATTCTATAATGCCTCCTCGGGTTTTGGCCTCTGGGCCAAAACCCTGCGGGGGCAATAAAAAGTTTATTCTGAGAAATAGCGAGTGCTTTGGACTTTCCAGCACCCCCCGGGTGAATTCCGTTCCATTGTGACACTTTCCGAGCTTCAAATTACCCGAGATTACTGAATTTCAATAGGTATAACTGACACTCTGGGCATCCTTAGATGATCTTTCAGGGGATTATGATCGTCGCTTCACGGAAAATAAAATTAAACAAGATGACGTGTGTGCGCATGCGCAAACGGAGAACTCAAAAAGAATCTCATTTCCGTGTCAATGGAATGCCTACTATTGGAATATGAGTAAAAAACATGCTAAACGGCAACTGTGAAAACATATTTCTGCATTATCGTTATAAGCTTCTACTAGTTAAAAAGAAAACCCGAACAACGTGTCCCACACTCTTCAGGCCTATAAATACGTTGGTGATGCATAATTAATTAGTTGATTGTTCACTAACGGTACAAGGGGCGTCCTTATATGGTCTGGTGGCCGGGCGTACTCTCACCCATATAGGTATCTAGTTACTACTTGAGCAATTCAACACCAGGATAGCGACTGTCAGGGCCGAAATCTCTGGCGTGGGCGTAAGAACCGTACGGTCGCCATACGACGCTTCAGCTCTTTGTCTGGAAGTATGGTCTTATCTTTTTTTTCTTTTTCCTCAAGTCAAGAAATGCTGAATTTGAATTGGTGTTGACAGGTAAATGATTTATACTTACTTGCACGACTCACAAAAGCAGTTCAAAAGAGTACACCTAATCACTAATAATTAGAGCGCATTTCAAACATCTAGCCAATAGGAAGTGGAAGCCATTCGGTAAACAAACCAAAGAAGCAAAGAAAGGCAGACTTGTGGTTAGTCATGCGTGCACACTGGCAGCACTCCAGTATTTAAATAATTTTAAATAATAGATACACATTTTTCAGTGCTGGACCTCAAAAATGCATAGTTTCCTTGCAGGCGTTCTTTCCGCCTCTCTCCCGCCCCCCCACCCCCTCATTTTGTCACTCGCCCCATTGTCACTCGGCCAAAAAAAATCCAAGATGGCGCTCGCGACTACGAACTCCGGGGTTTCGCCGATAAAAACAGCCTCCAACGCCTGCTAGCAGGCTAGTGAAAATGGGCTGTCATTCTTTGTGCAAATTGTTTTACGACGAAGAAACTATTTTCTTGACAGGCCTGCCTACAAACCAAAGTGCTTCCTTGGCCATTCCTTGAGGCTTGCTGAACTTGAATTATCACGGAGAGACTACTTCAAGTCAAAGAAAATCATATTCCTCATTACTAGAAGCCCGCGATACGACAGCAAGTTGGCAGTTAACAACGCTAGAAGACTCATGCGTGTAAGAAGAGTTCAAGTGTTCCGATTGGCTATTGAAAGTCACGTGACTTCAGTTAGCATCGACAGACTGTCTAAATCGCCAATTAAAGCTCATTCTTTCCTTGTGGCCTCTCGTGATGTGCAAGAGCTTGTCAACTCCTTATTTGGGCGGGGTACAGGTATGTAATTCACACATGCAGGAGCACGTAACATGAGCCTCCATCTACTGCACTAGATCTAGCCATATGCACAGGGAGCCCATCAACAGGAGCTTCCATCTACTGCACTAGGTCTAGCCATATGCACAGGGAGTCCATCAACAGGAGCTTCCATCTACTCCACTAGGTCTAGCCATATGCACAGGGAGCCCATCAACAGGAGCCTCCATCTTCTGCACTAGGTCTAGCCATATGCACAGGGAGCCCATCAACAGGGGCCTCCATCTACTGCACTAGGTCTAGCCATATACACAGGGAGTCCATCAACAGGAGCCGCCATCTACTGCACTAGGTCTAGCCATATGCACAGGGAGCCCATCAACAGGAGCTTTCATCTACTGCACTAGGTCTAGCCATATGCACAGGGAGCCCATCAACAGGAGTCGCCATCTACTGCACTAGATCTAGCCATATGCACAGGGAGCCCATCAACAGGAGTCTCCATCTACTCCACTAGGTCTAGCCATATGCACAGGGAGCCCATCAACAGGAGCCTCCATCTACTGCACTAGGTCTAGCCATATGCACAGGGAGCCCATCAACAGGAGCCTCCATCTACTCCACTAGGTCTAGCCATATGCACAGGGAGCCCATCAACAGGAGTCTCCATCTACTGCACTAGGTCTAGCCGTATGCACAGGGAGCCCATCAACAGGAGTCTCCATCTACTGCACTAGGTCTAGCCATATGCACAGGGAGCCCATCAACAGGAGTCTCCATCTACTCCACTAGGTCTAGCCATATGCACAGGGAGCCCATCAACAGGAGCCTCCATCTACTGCACTAGGTCTAGCCATATGCACAGGGAGCCCATCAACAGGAGTCTCCATCTACTACACTAGGTCTAGCCACATACACAGGGAGCCCATCAACAGGAGTCGCCATCTACTACACTAGGTCTAGCCATATGCACAGGGAGCCCATCAACAGGGGCCGCCATCTACTCCACTAGGTCTAGTCATATGCACAGGGAGCCCATCAACAGGAGCTTCCATCTACTCCACTAGGTCTAGTCATATGCACAGGGAGCCCATCAACAGGAGCCGCCATCTACTACACTAGGTCTAGCCGTATGCACAGGGAGCCCATCAACAGGAGTCTCCATCTACTACACTAGGTCTAGCCGTATGCACAGGGAGCCCATCAACAGGAGCCTTCATCTACTGCACTAGGTCTAGCCATATACACAGGGAGCCCATCAACAGGGGCCGCCATCTACTACACTAGATCTAGCCATATGCACAGGGAGCCCATCAACAGGAGCCTCCATCTACTCCACTAGGTCTAGCCGTATGCACTGGGAGCCCATCAACAGGAGGCTCCATCTACTGCACTAGGTCTAGCCATATACACAGGGAGCCCATCAACAGGAGCCTCCATCTACTCCACTAGGTCTAGCCGTATGCACAGGGAGCCCATCAACAGGAGTCTCCATCTACTGCACTAGGTCTAGCCATATACACAGGGAGCCCATCAACAGGAGCCTTCATCTACTACACTAGGTCTAGCCATATACACAGGGAGGCCATCAACAGGGGCCGCCATCTACTACACTAGGTCTAGCCATATGCACAGGGAGTCCATCAACAGGAGCCTCCATCTACTCCACTAGGTCTAGCCGTATGCACAGGGAGTCCATCAACAGGAGCCTCCATCTACTCCACTAGGTCTAGCCGTATGCACAGGGAGTCCATCAACAGGAGCCGCCATCTACTACACTAGGTCTAGCCATATACACAGGGAGGCCATCAACAGGGGCCGCCATCTACTGCACTAGGTCTAGCTATATGGACAGGGAGCCCATCAACAGGAGCCGCCATCTACTCCACTAGGTCTAGCCATATGCACAGGGAGCCCATCAACAGGAGTCTCCATCTACTACACTAGGTCTAGCCACATACACAGGGAGCCCATCAACAGGAGTCGCCATCTACTACACTAGGTCTAGCCATATGCACAGGGAGCCCATCAACAGGGGCCGCCATCTACTCCACTAGGTCTAGTCATATGCACAGGGAGCCCATCAACAGGAGCTTCCATCTACTCCACTAGGTCTAGTCATATGCACAGGGAGCCATCAACAGGAGCCGCCATCTACTACACTAGGTCTAGCCGTATGCACAGGGAGCCCATCAACAGGAGTCTCCATCTACTACACTAGGTCTAGCCGTATGCACAGGGAGCCCATCAACAGGAGCCTTCATCTACTGCACTAGGTCTAGCCATATACACAGGGAGCCCATCAACAGGGGCCGCCATCTACTACACTAGATCTAGCCATATGCACAGGGAGCCCATCAACAGGAGCCTCCATCTACTCCACTAGGTCTAGCCGTATGCACTGGGAGCCCATCAACAGGAGGCTCCATCTACTGCACTAGGTCTAGCCATATACACAGGGAGCCCATCAACAGGAGCCTCCATCTACTCCACTAGGTCTAGCCGTATGCACAGGGAGCCCATCAACAGGAGTCTCCATCTACTGCACTAGGTCTAGCCATATACACAGGGAGCCCATCAACAGGAGCCTTCATCTACTACACTAGGTCTAGCCATATACACAGGGAGGCCATCAACAGGGCCGCCATCTACTACACTAGGTCTAGCCATATGCACAGGGAGTCCATCAACAGGAGCCTCCATCTACTGCACTAGGTCTAGCCATATGCACAGGGAGTCCATCAACAGGAGCCTCCATCTACTCCACTAGGTCTAGCCGTATGCACAGGGAGTCCATCAACAGGAGCCTCCATCTACTCCACTAGGTCTAGCCGTATGCACAGGGAGTCCATCAACAGGAGCCGCCATCTACTACACTAGGTCTAGCCATATACACAGGGAGGCCATCAACAGGGGCCGCCATCTACTGCACTAGGTCTAGCCATATACACAGGGAGTCCATCAACAGGAGCCGCCATCTACTGCACTAGGTCTAGCCATATACACAGGGAGTCCATCAACAGGAGCCGCCATCTACTGCACTAGGTCTAGCCGTATGCACAGGAGTAGAAGAGTTTGCACACAGTCCTTGTGTTTTATTTGAACTCTTTAGACTGTGCATTTTGAAATTAAACGGGAAATTATTAGGTGAAATGGCGCGCTAATTTCAGCCATCTTTCTTTTGAAAGATGAGACATAATTGGTAACCTTGACATCCAATACTCGCGGGATTCAAAATCTACAATCTAAACATAGTATAGATTCGTTTCCTCGTGTGCTTTGGACGCCCACCAATAGGTGATCTAGGCTGCAGGTCCGCCTTAGGAGGGAAGATCCTACAATGCTGACGAGACAGCCCACAGGTGCCAAATGTGCTCCATGCCACGTGCTTCAGCTGCTTGCCTTGCGGCGCATTCCCGAGCACGTCACCACCCATCCATCCACAGTCGTCGCCGTATACCACGTGATGTTCCATGTTGATTACAGTTTTTACACATTTTCGTTTTTCTATCTTTCAAGGTAATGCCAGAGGCTGTAAAGATGGTGCGATGCTTCGTGACGAGTGCTTGCGCCTATGCAAGTGCTCCACTTGCAAGATGGTAAGCTGTGCCCGCGTTCGCCAGGATTTCCCATCAATGACATTGAGAAAGCGAAAACGATTCATTAGAGCCTTGAAGATTGTCTCGTCAAAAAACCCTATCCAAGCCACTTATCTACGCCTAATATTCGAGCTGAACTAACTAATTAGAACATCGCTAAGCGTGTTATAAAATAACTTTGTAACCCCTAGGGGTTCCCACCATGCTTTGCGGCCCTTGGTTAAATACGCCCTACCTCGAGGTTTCATTTCACACAGTCAGCGCCTTGGACGGGACGCTCCGGGTTTTTTCTCCACGTTTCGTTCCTGTTAGTGCTACAACCAACACCAGCCCTCTGCAATGGCGGAACCTGTTGGAAACCTTCCACCGCTTCTTCCTGTCGTGGCCCCTGTTCGCCCTGCGAATCCTATTCAAGTTCAAGAGCCGCTAGTAGCAAACCAAGCTGCTGTCCAGCCGAATGTTCAAGTTGGTCCGGCCGTTGTTCCACCTAATGGTCCAGTTCCTGTTCAGCCTAATGCTCCAGTTCCTGCTCAGCCTAATGCTGCAATTGCCGTTCAGCCTAATGCAGAGGTATATATTTTTTGGTCTTTATAGTTCTGTTTAGCTTCAGTTACTAGGATTTGCATTAGTGTGTTCGCTCGGGTATAACGGTCTTTTCAGTTTGTCACGTCGTCTTTTGTTAAGTTTTACTCCTTTGCGTACGTCTTAGTAGCTCATTAGTTCATTGTTTTAGCTACCGTTTCGTCGTCTTAGCTCTTCGCTCGTTTTTTGTTTTATTCGGTTTAGTTTTCGTAGTGTTCACTCATCATCTTTTAGTTTTCCGTTAGCTATCTCTATTCAGGTGTTTTTCTTATTCTGTATAGTATTTTTAGCTTAGGTAAGGTAATATTTAGTACTCGGTTGTGGTCTGGGACGAGGGAATGGACGGAACTACGAATGTTATATATGGATTCTGCGCTCCGGGAACGTGATGGTCGGGGACCATGAATTTTTCGCGCTTTTCCGGGACCACGGAATGGACGGGATTAAGGATAAAAAACGGGTTTTGTGCTCCGGGAGTGCAAGATGGTCCGGGACCAAGGAATGGACGGGATTACGGATGAAAACGGTTTTTTTTTTTTTGTGCTCCGGGAGCGCAAGATGGTCTGGGACCACAGATTTCGGAAAACGAGTTTTTTCGCGCACCGGGTGCGCAAAAGGATCTCGGTCCACGGAATGGACGGGACTACGGATAAAAACGGTTTTTGCGCTCCGGGAGTGCAGGATGGTCTGGGACCACAGATTTCAGGAAGCGAGCTTTTTCGCGCTCCGGGAGCGCAAGATGGTCCGGGACCACGGAATGGACGAAACTACGGATAAAACGGGTTTTTGCGCTCCGGGAGTGCAGGATGGTCTGGGACCACGGAATGGATGAAACTACGGATAAAACGGGTTTTGCGCTCCGGGAGTGCAGGATGGTCTGGGACCACGGAATGGACGGGATTAAGGATAAAACGGGTTTTTCGCGCTCTGGGAGCGCAAGATGGTCTGTGACCACGAAATGGACGGGATTTAAACGGGCTTTTCGCGCTCCGGAAGCGCAAGATGATTTGAGATCACGGAATGGACGGAATTACGGATACAAACGGGTTTTTCGCGCTCCGGAAGCGCAAGATTTGGGATCACGGAATGATCGGTTAGATGGCAGATAATTTACGTATTTCTGAGTTCTAATCCGTACTTTCTTGTCTTCGTTTTCTCAGCCCGCTGAACGCATTAGAATTCTGGAAGAGAAGTTACGACTCATGGAGGAAAGACAACAAGAGAATTCAGTGGAACTTTCCCTTCAGACAGTTAGGCAGTTACTAACAAAACCTGAAGTTGTCTATGATAAATGGGAAACAACAAGTTATGTCGAGGCCTTGGTAAAGGCGGCAAGGGTATCAGCGCACGATAAGGCTGACTCATATGCGGCTATCCTAGGCGAGATCAAGGGAAGACTGGATATTCACCCGCTCGCCCATCGGCGTTTGGTGTTAGGGTTACTTGGCGACCCTGTCCAGGCAAAAGTGGCTAAAGATACAGCCGCCATCCTGAAGTCCGTTAGAAGTGAACACGGAGGGGCGGAGTCAACATACCGTCAGTTCAGGCAGCAGCAGCCGCGCTACCGTCAGCGCTACCAGCCTTACCAGCCTTTTCGGGGTCGTGCAGGTCGTGGAGCGGCTCAGTGCTTTAGATGTGGAAAGTATGGCCATTTCGCTAGAGATTGCTCTAATAATGATGTGAGATCGCGTCGCTCTTAGAACGCGTCGCTTCTAGAGAACACGTCACTCTGATTGTAATGCGTCTATAAGCTTGTTCTAAAATAAAAGGTGTTATCTATTCATAGTGTGTTTATCTTTCCGCTATATTAGGTGCGCGTAATTTTTTATTTGACCCTAGGGGGCTTACTGAAGGTCCTTCACTGATTTTCCAGTTCCTGGGGTCAACGTAGGTTAGGTTCCCTTGCGCGGCGTATCCACTCCCTCAGTTTTTCGTTTAAAGTTTTTTATTTTTAATTTTCCCTTAGGTGGTTTCTGGACAAAATGACGTATGGTGTAACGTCGCTGGGGAACCCATAACCTTCGTTGGCCCCACCATTTCTATCTCAGTCATCGCAAAAAAGCCTCATCTCGCTAGGGTTTCGGAACTTCGGTTTAGAAATCCAGATCGTTTCCAAGCGGGGAATATACACAGGCATCCTGAAGTCTGGAGTTCTCTCATCCATCACCATGCCTGCGAACACGCTGACCTTATTAAGATTGTTGAAGAGGGTGTGCGTATTACTGATTTCTTCCGGCCATTTTGTGGAAATTTTAAGGGTCGCTCCTACAACTCTCCTACTCCGCCCTCTGCTCTATTTAGCAATTCCGTCTCTTGTGAAGAGTTTAAAGATTTTGTTTCCTCTACTGTTAAGAATTGGCTGGAACAAGGTGTAATTTCCCGTATCGGAAGTGTAGGACAGTGCGCCCCACCGTATTTGGTCCTTCCCCTTACAGTAGAACCCACAAAACCTCGCTTGTGCCACGACGAGAGGTTTTTGAACCTGTGGATCAAAGATCTCCCTTTCAAATTAGACCACTTGTGTGATCTCCCTCGATACGTACTGCCAGGGCATTTCCAGTCTTCGTGTGACGATAAGAGTGGTTACCAACATGTCTTCTTACATCCAGACTCTTACAAGTATTTTGGTTTTGCTTGGGATGGGATCTATTATGTTTTTGTCACTCTACCATTCGGTTGGAAAGCAAGTGCGTATTTGTACCATAACCTGGGTTTAGTTATTACCAGTGCTGCAAGGTCGCTTGGCGCTCCGGTTTCGCAGTATATTGACGATAGACATGTTGGCCAGTTGTTTCCCTTCAATTCTCAGCAGGTGCAGCCTAGTGAGCAACTGGCAGAAGCAAGTCTCTATATTGTACTATCCCTGTTAATCTCCGCTGGATATTACATTAATATTGGCAAAAGTTCTCTCAAGCCTACCACTTCCATCCGTTTTTTGGGCTTTATTTCTGACTCGATTTGCCAGGCGTTCTTTCTACCTAGTGATAAAAAGCAGAAATTTATCGCTTTGCGAGAGCAGATTTTACAGTCTGATACAACCTCTCTTAAGAGTTTACAGCGTTTCGCAGGGAAAGCGGTGTCTTTTAGCCTAGCAATTCCAGGATGCAGACTTTATGCGCGAGAGATCTTCAAGGCTATTGGGAAGTTTGCCAGGAATGCACGAGTTATCCATGTAGAAGGACCGTTGAAGACAGAGATCCTGGAGTGGAGATTCATCGATAACTGGACTGGGTGTTTACCATGGCGTTCAGAGAAACACCTCGCTATTAAGTTATGCTGTGACGCGTCCAAGAGGGCGTGGGGCGCGATTTTGTTTTCAGAGGGTCATCAACATACCGTGCGCGACTATTGGCTAGACCCAGAGGCTGATATCAATGTTCTGGAGGCTAGAGCCTTGAAGTGTGCTTTGCACTCTTTTCATGATGCCATCAGTTGACGTTTCTACGGATAGCGCCACGCTCAAGGCCGCTTGGGAAAATGGTGGCTGTAAGAGCTCCTGTGTTAATGTGGAACTGAAAGAGATCGAAAGTTTGTCCCGTACCTTTAATTTCGCACTAACCATGAAGCACGTCCCATCATCCGAGAACCCCGCAGATGGCCCGTCTAGGGTGTGTTCCGGCCTCGATTCTATGTTGTCCAAGGAAGCCTGGGTCTTGGTAGAATCCAAGTTTGGTCCTCACACTTTCGATCTCATGTCTTTGGACAGTAACTGTCAGAGGGATCGCTCGGGGCGTCCACTCCCCCACTATACGCCATGGAGAACCCCCCTCTCAGCTGGAGTTAACGTCTTCGCGCAGCCTTTCCCTTCACGAGAGCACAACGTCTATGTTTTTCCGCCCTATGTGCTCATTGGTCCACTACTAAGGTTTCTGTTTGACTTTCGTCAGGACCTTACGTTCACTATCGTAGTTCCACGGCTGTTTCCGCTTCGCTATTGGTGGGCTATGTTACAGTCTTTTGCGGTGGATAGCCTACTCCTTGGAAAAAGGGGTTCCAAGTCAACACTTCTTTACCCCTCTCGCGCTTCCCCTGTTTTCGTACCTGCGTCTTTGCCTTGGGACTTATGGGCCTTCCGTTGTATCCTTACTACATGAGTGTTTACACCTATTTTTCATTATAGACTCCACGCCCTTGGAAACCTGCTTTGAAATGCAAGGCGTGTCTCTATCCTAACGATAGCGACGCCAACTATTGTCAAGCTTGTGGGTCTACAACCCCTTTAGGGGTTTGCAACAATAGTGACAGTCAAGATATTATTGATTTTCAAGCAATCAGTCATCGCTTTGAAAAGTTTAAAACAACGGTCCACGAAAAGCCCTATGAGCGGCAAAAGGATGCTTTAGAAGTCAGCTTAGCCAATTTCCTTAGTCGTTTGGCTCCACCGAAGGTGTTATTAGCCGCTACAGCTGATGATTTGATTATGTTTCTAATTAGTAAAGATAAAAAAGGAAAACAGATATTACACGAAAGTGACTGCTTGGGAAGTAGTTGTTCCTGCCCAAAGCACCTGGCAGCTGGCACTGTAGACAGTTATGTAGGGAAACTCGGAGCAATTTTTAATAGATTAGGTCGCACAGATAACTGTAATCCTGCTTCGCATCCTCAGGTGAAGGATTACATTAAGTTTGTAAAGGAGGAGCAAGCTCAGCACGCTGTAAAACCGCGTCAGGCGATTCCTGTGTTTTACGATAAGTTCTGCCAGCTCGTTTCACACTTACGGGGTCGTATTGCGGGGAGTTCTCAACTTTCTCCTCTAGAACAATATATGCTTGTCAGAGATACTACCTTTTTTGTGACTGATTTTTTCTCTGGCGATAGAGCGTCAGATTTGGGTCGTTTGCGTTTTGGCCAGGTCTTTCGTTTAAAGGATCGTGAGGGTTTCCTACTTCATTTCACTTTTGGTAAATCTTTGCGTTCGGCTGGTGTCTCTAGATCGTTTGTTCTCCTATCAGTTCCGGACAAGAGAGTATGTCCGGTGTTTTGGCTCACTTATTATATTACTTCTTGTACAGCTTTAAACGTTCCTTTTGATAGTGAGTCTTTCCTCTTTACGGTCACAGAGAATAAAAAAAGAGTGTCCACACGCCCTTTTTTGAGTTCAGCGGTTTCAGGGCGTTTGCGTTTGCACTTCAGAGCTGCGGGGATATATGGCGGTGAGACACCGCATAGTTTTCGGGTAGGCTTATCTAATACCCTTAAGCAACTTGGCTGTACATCGGACCAGATAGCGCAGTATATAGGATGGCGTAGTACCTCCATGGCAGAGCATTACACGCGCGCTTCTACGGTAAATGCCCTCCTATCTTTGGTTGAGGAACTTTCTCCGCAGCTCTCAGTTGGCATTCAGCGGGACAGTTTTTCTCTTGCTATTTAAACTTACAAAAATAAAGAGTTTGATTGGTTTATATGTCTGATTATTGGGTGTGGGATATCCCCTACGTTAGTTTTGGGGAGGGATCGTTTTGAGTTTTGGGGTAATTTGGAAGGAGTTTGGGGATATTTAGAGAGATTTTTGGGGGTGTGTCGAGTAAGTTACTTGGCAGGCGAAATTAGTCAGCCAACGTATAGGGCACAGCAGGGAGCGGATCTCCCATAACTTAGCTTCGCGTTGTGATAATAGGTAGTCAGCGAGAATATATACTATTCGAGCTGAACTAACTAATTAGAACATCGCTAAGCGTGTTATAAAATAACTTTGTAACCCCTAGGGGGTTCCCACCATGCTTTGCGGCCCTTGGTTAAATACGCCCTACCTCGAGGTTTCATTTCACACAGTCAGCGCCTTGGACGGGACGCTCCGGGTTTTGAGCTCGTTTCGCCCCACCCTCCTCCCCTTGGTGTTGGTTGTCCTGCAACCTTACAGCTTCTCGTTTGCCTGCCTATTACCACAGCAGTCCGCGGATCTCCCATAACTTAGCTTCGCGTTGTGATAATAGGTAGTCAGCGAGAATATATTACTATACCTGCACCCTATATATTTTAACCGAATTCCCACACCAAACTTTTTTCTCCCATGGCACCGATGGTATTTGTGGTTATTTGAGAATACTTTGTTGAGAAGGGTCGATTGCCGCATCACTGTGCCTTTTTGGGACTGGAGTCGAGCGGTCAGCGGTAAGCGTATCGCTCATCACACATACGGGACGTTTTGTACCCAGGCCCCCACGGTATTGGCGGAAATGGTGTCGGAAAAAAACATATTGTAGAAGATGGACCGTTTGCTAAGGACCATTGGAGAGTGTCGCCACGTTCACAGGAGATTTATGGTGTAAAATGGCTCCAAAGAGATTTTAATTCTTGTAAAGGAAAGAAATTGCCTAATGTAAATGACATTAGGAAGATCCTTGGGCTTCCAGCTGGGAAGTTTTCTAAATTTGAAGGATGCCTGAATACCATCCATAATGATTTTCATAACACGATTGGAGGAACTATGGATACCGAGGAAGCATCTAACACACCCGAGTTCTGGCTCCTTCACGGATTTATCGATAAACTGTGGTCTGACTGGCAAAAACATGGAAACGTTTTCAAATTTCAATTTTATGACACTGTCAAATCTCTTCTACCAGGCTCGATCTTCCACGACAGTAAGTTTGTAGATCTGTCCAATCAGCCAGGAAAAGTGAAGGTACTTTACCAAGACCCAAAGGATGATGTGAAAATATTTGATCTTCGTGACTTCGATAAATCCAAGATGCAGAAGAAAGTGCACACTAACGGTGCTTGCTTAGAAGACCCCACGCACAATCGCGGCCCTTATTTCCGCGAAATGTCGTTAGAGAACAAACTTGAAGAGGATCCACGAATGAGTGGTCAGCGGAATGTGTTCAGCGACGATGTTCGCGGTGATATTTGTGATGTTCTACACACTAGAAAATACGAGGACTTGGCGGGAAACATCAATGACTTCATCTCCGAATTGGAATAGTGACGGGAATGTTGAAAAATCGCGTTGTTTTAGAACGTCAGAAATTTAACGTGCTTCACTCAGCGATTTACATAATCCTGCGGACTCTCATTTTACATTTCCTAACGCCAAACTGTGTTTTGACTTCCGTCCATCAAACTTTTTAAGACCAGCGCATGGATTGTTTTTCAGTTTCGTCTGCATGTTATGGTGTAAAAAGTGTTTTTGAAATGTAGCTAGTCCTAAGTAGTTTTACTGCGGTTTTCATAATTCTGCGAACTGTCGCTATCGATTTCCAACCGTAAAACCGCCTTCTGGCTTGCGTCAATCAAACTCCTGAGTCTTTTCTGCTTTCTGATTGGCGAACGCATAAGCAGTGCTAAAATGGCTTCCTGTCACGCCAGCATTGGTACGTGCTGGCCAATCAAAAAGCACTAAGAGTAACGACGAAAAGACTCGGAAGTTTGATTGGCGGAAGCCAGAAGCCGGTTTTACGGTTGGATATTGATAGCGAGAGTTTGCGATTACCCAGAGCTGTTTCGTTTGACGGAAGCTGGCGTAGAGTTCGCCGAATTATAAAAATTGTCGTAAATATAACGTTAAGTTCGGTAAATTCAACGATGCTCTTTCCGTCATCCTAATGCAAGCTGATTTAGAGCGGGATTCACTGAGTGTCAAAATTAAACGCAAAGTAGATACACTTAGCCAATCAGATCCCAGTCAACAACCAACCAATCAGGAGGCGAAGTAAGCAGGACGTCACTGATTGGCTGACTAAACAAAGACCCACCTCAATCTGATTTGCTTTTAACAGTGGCGGAACAGTAATATAAAGCACGGCACAGAACAACGAATTTAGCTGTAAAAAAGGTGAGTCTCCATTATCTCCAGCGCGAACCAGCGTGAAACATCTTGAAGTAATATTTCAAATCCGACAATGAGGACTGGACCGTATTTCAAGTCCGCAGCAATTAGTTCCAGTCCGAGGCGGAGCCGAGGACTGGAACTAATTGCAAGGACTTGAAATATGGTCCAGTCCGAATTGGAGGATTTGAAATGACTTCTCATGCTCATTAATTATTTGGGAGGCAAAATTGAAAGAGAAAGACTTGAAGTGGTAGAATCAACTTCTTTGTCTTGATGTCGGTTGTTGTGATACAACAAGAGAACAAGAGCGAATTTCATTATAAGAGTGGTTTGCATATACCCGTGTGTTATTATCAAAACCGAAATAATCCGACTTTCATCAGTGATAAGCGGTTGGATTAAGCCCGTAAATCACAGTAAACTAATTACATAGCCCTTTGTTCTGTTTACACTTTTGAGCGGAGTTTATAAAACTACGCTTGAATCGAATCACTTGGGACTTGAGGTGTATTCGTCGTGTTGAAGTCTGAATTTCCATTTAGCGCTGGGTCGCGATCGACTTCACTTGATTCGCACCATGGCCTCGATAAGAATAACTGGGACGAAAATGTCGGTGCAGTCCCTTGACTTTTGGATTATGAAAGTTGTGCAGACGGTGACCAATAAGAAAGGTAAACCTGTAATTATTTTTTTTCCGTTTAGAATTGTGCAATATTGGTAACACAACGCAAACTTACGAAATTTTAGTTAAATTGTTTGCTATTTGTATACCTTTCATAGGTGAAAGATACCCAGCTAAAAGTTTGTACCAGGTTTGGAAAGCAAGACTCGAACAGCTGTCAATATATTGGACAAGAAAAAACATGAGGTAAGATTTCAAATGTACTATAATATTATAAATCAAACTACCGAATTTTGTAACCCTAGGAGAACGAGAGTGGCGTAGGCATGAAATGTAAGAGCTGGTGTTTATTTAGCCTGCGAGCCGGCTCTCCAGTGGGTTTTCCAGAGAAGAATTTGTTACGAATCCCGCGCGCCAAAAAATCGAATATCCGAAAAAACCCACTGTAGAGCCGGCTCGCAGGCTAGTGTTTATTGAGAAACCGGGTTCGGACTCTGACCGGTTCGATAGAAATGCGTCGGTGGGTGGAAAATAGAAGCTTATTCTTTTCACTGATATGCGTATTTTTTATTAGTTTTGCAGGTTTGAGATGTGTTCTTGATGTTGGCAATGAGGCAGTTTTGCCAGTTTTCAGGTTAGATGAAATATATTAGTTACTAAACGAGTATAGCGTGCCTGAAAAGTCATCTGCTCGCAGTTGGAATTACGCGCGATTGGCCAATAAACATTAGTGGGAATTATTGCAATGTGACCATTTATCAATTTGTAAAACAGTACGCTGTCTTTATAATTTACTGTACTTTGGATGCAAAACGCATCAAATAAAGTCTATGTTGTTGTTTGTTGTGTTGAACTTTTTCACTTACAGAGATTGATTCTTTTCCAGTTCTTCAGGGACACCTTTCCCTGAACTGATTTAATTTTGTTCCAGTACCTAAGGGACATCCCAAAGGAACTGGAACAAAATTAAATCAGTTCAGGGAATAGGCGTCCCTGAGCAACTGGAAAAGAATTAATTAAGCCCCAGCTCTTCCCTGCTGATTTCAATACCCTCCCCGGCTTTTAGATTGTACTGGACCGGGTTTCCAGTATCATCACGTGACCCAATTTTCGCTCTTGCAATTGGCTGTTATCCTCGTGAATAATTAATGAGTATGAGAAGACAGACAAGGGTACGGTTTTGTTCAATATAATTTCTTTATTAGTTCGGATTAGGGATTAAAAACAGCTTTTCCAAAATGCCAGGCAAAAATTGATGTTCGAACATTTTAGGGAAAATTTCACAAATTCTACGTTTTTATGCAGTTGGAAAATCTTAGGAGACACAGTCCCGAAAAAATACACGAACAAAGTTGCGAAAGTTCATGAAGCTGGCGAGAGTAGCTCTGAAAAGATTTTCTTTACCGAGATATGAAAATTTTGTTGGGTACCCCTGATTCTCGAAATGTGACTATTTCCCTAAACTAGAAACTGACTCTCCACCAAAATTAAGGCTCGCGGAATGCACCGTTTAATATCTGCCGTCAGAACTTTCTCGAGTGGCACGACTGCACGATTCTGTAATTAGTGACTAGATGTTTTAAATTATACTTTTCAAAAGGGTTTATTACGTAAAGGAGCTTCGTTTATGTTGTAACTGTAGAAGGAAATCTTACATTTTACTGTAATAATCAAAATAATAACGAAAAGAAAATGATTATCGCAGTTAAAAACAATAACAATACCCTCCCCTCCCCCAATTACAACAGCTTGTAATTTAATCTCACTACGTACATACATTAGGTCACGCACTATTTATAATCCCTCGCCATAATCACCATCAGCAATCAACAATTCTTTTCCTCCTTGCAACGTCTGAATCTT
Source organism: Scolanthus callimorphus (assembly GCA_033964015.1). Lineage (NCBI taxonomy): Eukaryota > Metazoa > Cnidaria > Anthozoa > Actiniaria > Edwardsiidae > Scolanthus > Scolanthus callimorphus. The sequence continues at coordinate 2,140,619 of CM066916.1, forward strand.
TGGGTTCCTTCAAACCTTAATAAAGCGATTAAGGACCCAGCACTGTTTTCGGAGAAAGTCGAAGCCATTCTTCCCGCGAACATTGTGCAAAGGTAAGCCAGAATAAAGTTGCTTGCTGTATATAGCAGAAAAAGTCTATACATTCAGTCCAAAAATTTGACAAGTCTGTTTTCAGCCGCAAATATTGAAGCTTTTAAACCAGGATAAAAGTATAGCTCATTATTTTGAGAATATCAATGAATCACCACCTCTGCGACGGAATAATGTGTAGCATGTTTTGGTTCGGGTCAAATACTGATCATAAGTGTGTCTATTATATCGGCCATTACATTACAGGGTCTCATTTGAGTATAATAAATTCTCATTCCGAATTATACCACAAGAGTATAAAAGTTATCCAAAGTTTAGGACTTTTCTTATTACTAGGTAGGTTACTGTAGCGTTATTGTGTGAGATAAAACACGTATTATTTACGACTATGGACTATTACATAACGGATATGTAAAGTCGCATCGTGCAAGGCTTGAATAATTATGGTGTAATTAAATTTATTACGTTGTATTGATTTTCCAGAGGGCTCTGCAACATTCAGAAGAGTTTTATTAAGGCTGGCCTACAGATAACTGGCCATGAAAGTTGACACCAAGCTAGTGTGTTTTGTGATTTGTATCGTTATTCTCGTCCAGTATCTCGACGCAGAGGAACAACAGAGCCAACAGGACTCATCAGCAGCATCGTCATCATCATTGTCAAAAGCGGCGTCGCGACGTCGGACGACAAGCAGGCGTCGTCGAGCGTCAACGCGACGACGCCGTGCATCGTACAGCAGACGCCGCCGCTCGTCGGGAGGCGGATCAATGAGAGGTGGTCGGTCGGGTAGTAACACAGGCTTGATCGTTGGCGTCGTCGTGGGTGTGATTGGGGTGTTGCTCCTGCTGTGCTTGTTGTATATCTTCAGAAGAGAAATCGGGAATTGCTGTACAGGTGGCTCATCAGGGACTCATGTAAGACCCGGCAAGTAGCCTTTATCAATGCCAACACAGCGCAACCGGGAATAGTTGGACTAGCAGAGGAACCGCCACCTTACACTGAGAAATGGAGCCAAGGTCAGCCTCCTCCCTATGAAGCGGCTAGCGGTGCATCCATTGCACCAGCCTACCCTCCTCCGGAGAATGCAGTTGCATTACCCTACCCTCCTGTGGAGCCAAGTCTTGGTGCAGCGTACCCTCCTAGGGAAAATGATTCAACATTACCTGAACAGCCAAGTGCACCCTATCCTCCAAGCGGTGCAGCAGCTTCTTCTTCAGCAACCGCTGACCCTCCCTACCCCCTGTTGGGAGTGTCGGGCCTTCCCCTGGCGGTACGGAGACAGGGGGTAGTGGAGGGGTCCACTCAAGCCCCCTTTGCAAAGTGATATGGACACTGCCGGGCTAGACCCACCCCCGTCGTATGATGAAACTCAGAGGAAGAAAGACAATTAGAAATAAGGAAGTCCACCAAAGTATACAGCTAAGTTACAGCAAAGTTATCTTGGCAGGAGGTCTTGAATTGGATCACTGTTTGAGATACGCGAGTTATTAGTTAACTACTTGGCATTACTATCTTTAAAAAAACCTCTGTTTTTAGAATTTAGCAGCCAGACCAGTCCAGTGAGGTATAACCGTGTTGCCTCAAGGTCGACGACCTTTTTGAAGTGGGGGCCTCATTATTAGAGACAATGTATGAAGTGGGGATATTTACATGAAAATCTGCAGCCCCCCAAGGCTCCGCCGCCCATGCTCAATAAAGGATGCTTTGGGCATTGGGCGATTGGGCATACCAAATGCCAAACACTATCCAATGCTCCGCCAAACAATAGAATCCAATGCCCATGCAATCTTGATTGGTAAATAGAACGAATTTATTTTTATAGAGTCCAGGAGGTCATAAAACGTTCCTCTTCGTGTGTTTAGATTTATAATCAAGTTTTATACTAAAGACTTTATATTTGGATTTTTTTACTACAAGGAAATCGTGTTCGCGGTCGCCATCTTGGGTTTAGATCGCACCCAGACCACGCGCTACAAAATCCAAGATGGCAGCGGCGTTCGCCAACTCCCGGGTTCCTCCACCATAAAACAACGATTCACCGCCTGCGAGCAGACTATTAGCGGTACATGCAACTCCATGTAATCGCTTATAGGATTATCTGTGGTTTATCTATAGCTGTCAGTGGCGTACGCAGCTTACAGGCCTGCAAGCATAGGGCTGCAAATTTTTGGGGTGACTTTGGTACAAATACTGTACTGCATTCATGAGCTTGGCCTGTAAATTTGTAAAATCCTGCGTACGCCCGAGGATGTGCATGTAATTTTTATGAAAATCCTGCGTACGCCCCTGGCTGTAAAGAATTGACGAGCTCGGTGTCTAGAAGAGTGCCACGAATTTGTAAATACATAGTCTATTTTTTCATATCCAAGTATCTGCATTTTATCGCTGCTCTGCAGACACCCCAAAGCGATTTCTGTCGCACATATTGCACCTGCTTGATGCTGCGCATGCGCGACGCTGACATTGCTGGGGGTAACTAATTCTGTGAGAATATGGTCCTACAAAAAAGTTATTTATGTCAGACAACCTAGGATTGCAATCATGCAGGGACTCTTTTGCAATCTTCTACTAGCGGGTTTGATTTTTGTGAGGGCTTTATCGTCTGCTTTAGCAGAGGCCTCTTTTCTCTGCATTTCGCTGGCCGAGGTAGCCAGCGAAATGCAGAGACAAGAGGCCTCTACTAGCAGAGAATCGTCTGCTCTTCTACCTTAAAAAGCCTTATTGAATATCCAATCAACTAGATGTTTTAGGTATCCTGCCTTTTTATAAGTAGCATTTAAAAAAATATTTAATCCATATATGAATGCGTGGTCAGCGAAAATTCATCTGTGGTCTCATTATCACACGAAGCGGAATGGATGTTCGAAATTGTCAAACTTGACCTCAAACTATACTGCTTTTTTAATGATATTTGGATTATTGCTTTCTATAAACAATAGACTGAATAGAACCGAAAGCTTAGCACGTAAACGAGGTAAACAATGCAAGTGTTACACGCCCAAGCAAGACAGTGCGAAACTCACTGGTTATATGACAAGGAAGCTCTTGAAACTTCAACATTTTCTTGAAATTGCGGAAAAACTTTAGAAGAAGAAAAACTGAATGTATTACTAATCGAGCATTGAAGGTAAATAGTTATTTCTTTTCTATATAGTTATCGATTTCTCGGGTCCAAAGTGGGCGTTGATGTTATTATTTTGCTTGTGTATCTGCTTAATTTACCATTATGTGCGTGAGTTTCAAAGGACAAGATACGATAGCTCATATACTTTTCCTCCGCAGGTCAGCCCAAAGGCACGCGATAAAGAATATCAGTTCTGCGAGCAAGAATTGAAGTCATGGGAATGAAAATCGATGTCAAACTCATCTTCATGTTAATCTGTATCTCCGTTCTCGTCCATTATCTGGATGCCGACCCGACCTTTCGCCGTCGGTCTTCATTCGGAAATTCTCGCCGTCGCATCGTGAGCTCATCTCGCCGTCGTAGCTCGTCGTATAGTCGTCGCCGTCGGGCCTTGTCAGGCTCCAGTAGCGGCTCTACCTCTAGTGGAGGTGTTGGACTAATCCTGGGCATAGTATTCGGGGTCGTCCTGTTTTTCGGTGTAATGTTTTTCATTTGCATTTTCCGCAGTGCCATATACGAAGTGTTATGTAATCCAAGACGAGAATATTCCCCGGAACCTCTTTCTTTGCAAGAGCGAAACCGAAATACCGGAGAGGAAACTAGTGAAAACCCAGCATTACCATTTGGAAAAGAGTCCCCGAAGAGTGAATTAGACAAACCGGGAGGTACGGAATCGGAAGCAGGAGGGTTTTACGGAGACTCGGTCTATATACTTCCACTCGAGGCTACCGGTGCTAACGCCTATCCACCGCTACATGATACAGCACCACCCTATCCTCCTGAGGACAAGCCTCCATACCCTCCAGTGGGTGCAAGTACCCCCTTACCCTACCCTCCTGAGGACAAGGCTGCCTCGGCGCCTTACCCTCTTGTGGGTCCCCCCGTACCCTACCCTAATGGAACAGCAGCCACCACAGGTTATCCCTCGCCTTCTCAAGATCCAACCCCACCCTACCCGAATGAGTCTAATGGCACCTCAACAGTCTGGAATCCAGAGACACAAGCAGCAGCCTCTTACCCTTCTCCTGTCGGATTCCCAGCAGGATCGGTAGTAGAGCCCTCTGCCCCTTACCCTCCTCTGATACAGGGGCCTACAGACACAGGACTACCCCCTCCTCCGATACAGGGGTCGGCTGACGTGGAAGTGCTACCCCCTCCTCCATCGTATTTCGAGACTCAGCGGAAGAAAAATGACTGAGGTGCATGTGAGACTCGATCTTATAGATGCATGCAACTGCAACAGTGCTAAGTCATAAACAGAGCTCGTGAACTGTTGGAACATTGTACTTCTGAGACGGCAACATCTAGGGCGTATGCAGTATTTGTGATAGAGGGGTCATACTATTATGAATGTATTGTTCCAATGGGGGAGGGGGAGTTAAGGGCTAAGCCACTATAGTTATTTTTAGTATAGAGCTAAAATTTCGACAAAAATAGCATAAACACTTGAAAACGAATATTGTTTCGTAAATGTTAAAAGCTTCCATTGTGCTACCTATCCCGCGATACAAATGCTTTAATATTAAAGCAGACTATCGGGCGAATCGACCGGCGCTAAACAATAATTTCAATACCGGCTAGCTGCACGCAGGCTAACAAATATTTATTTTGTTTGCGCTTCACACTTCCACAATCTTTCTCGAATGATTGCTTTCTTTTTTTCATTTTCACTGAAGAACAAAAACTTCATTTGATGCGATATTTCGTGTTCATTGATACAGTGACGTATGGCTGTGATGTGTTGAGGCGCGCTGAAACCAAACACTCCCCGGATACAAGGGAAAGTGAGTATGTGGCCCAACCCACAGGTCACACACATCACGCTCGAAAGTACTCAGCCTCAGTGCATGTTTTGATCACGAAATATTGCTCGTGTTATACGCATTACCATTTGAATGGTGTGAGGTTAAGCCTTCAAAACATTTAGCAAGTAACTGGTCAAAACAAAGTGTTCTCATGAACTGATTTCACCAAAAGGAAGATAAACCCTTTAGAAAACAGGAGGTAAGGAGCATCACGTAGCCAAACTCACGATACATCAGCTGCATTTGTACTATTAATACACATTCAATTCAATACAGAGTTTTACATTTGCAAAAAAATATTCAATCCGTGAGCGTTTCTATTCGATGAGTGTTTCTATTCGACGAGCTGTACAGGAGTTGAGATTTAGATTTTGGCATTGTTTTGAAACTAGAAGGCCAACCTCTTCGATCTTGGTGACAACGCCAATCCAGGGATCTTGTCACACAATGAGCGATCAATCGCATAATACATAAACCGTATATTTAAACTGCTTCTTCAGTCGGCGAACGTCCGTATATCGAGGGAAATGTTTTTTTACGCACGGTGCGCTTCGATTTGTTTACGGTTTCTCAGGAGAGGGAGGCGCTCCTCCGGCGAGATCCCCCCTCCCTGTATTTCTCTCGATTACGGACGTTTGCCAAAGAAGGGACTGCAAACAGTCTGTCGTATATTACACTTAGTCAATAAATAACAACAAAAACCATATTGCAAGGGAAACACATACCGAAACACAACCGCGTTCTTTGTCTTTCTTAACAGCGATTTCTGCCAAGCAGTCCAAGTTATTTCTTTTCTTGACTGTTGAGGCCAACGCAAAGTATCTAGGCCGACATGAAGGCGCTAACGTCCATGTTCCTCTTGCTGCTTCTACTGCTTCTCGTGGTTGATTTTTCGCATTCCACACGGCGGCGCAGGTCGGGCACTCGACGCATCGATTTCGGCAGCACGAAGACCAACATGATAGTCGGGTTCAGCATAGGCGGGGGGTGTGCAGCTCTGGCCATCGGCGCCTGTTTGTTTTTATCATGGTACCAGGGGGTGCTTAAGTGCCCGTGTTGTCCTAGAAATGAGGATGAAGAGGAGATTGAGAATGAAATGCCCCTTTCCTCGGACAGAGAACACGATACGACAAATAACCCAAGAGGGATTGGATACACTACCTCCTACTCTAACCCAGAAGCCACAGACGAGGAGTCCAATAATGCATTTTTATCGAACCATGACCAGGAAGGTGCACCGAGAAGCTCAGAGGAGCTGGGTGCACCTCCATCCTATCAAGCTAACGATAAGGGCGTGGCTCCCTCCTACCCTCCTCTTATGCAAGGGGACCTGGACGATGAGGGGCTTGCCCCTCCCCCATCGTACGACGAAGCTCAGAGGAAAAAGGACGAATGTTCATAATAATATCCCAAGTGAAAGTGTGTTGTATATAATTATAACAAATATTTTTTTTATAAAAAATGAACTAAAAGGTCGCTGCTGGCCAAAGCGGCCAAACAAATCTACATGTGTTTTTGTATAACTATTATCACCGTGTTATTGACTCATGTATTGAACAACAAGGAGCTCAGGGAGGGTATTGGAATGTAGGGAGAATTAAAAGACGGCTGAAAATTCAGGCCACACTGCGAAAAAGAGAGGGCACTGTTAAGTCAAAACTGTGGCTTAGGATGAAAGCTTGCCCTCGAGCTCGGCGATCAATAAAAAGAAACAAGAGGGCTCTGCTATCGCGGAAGGAAAAAAACAATTTAAACTCAAAGGTAGTTGCAGCCTAAGCTTTCCTGCCCCTCCCCTCCCTTCCCCTGTTTCCTGCACACGGACAACCTCCCCCCCTGTATCTTCCACAGAGACATTGCTCACTTATATCCGTTACAACATGTTACAACGCACACATGTCGACGTAGCGGCTTAAGCAACGGAGGGGTCAAAGTGGGAGGCGCCCGGACATGTTACGCGCGAGGATGGATCTCCGAGGATGTGATCACAAATCGTTGAGTAGATGATGGTGAGAAGAGCCTTACAGGTAAGCTCCGCCAGATCAGGCAAACTATCTACATTCTTAAAGGATATCATGTCAGAAAGCGACACGTATGTGTGCCCTTGCAAGTTAACATTTATCTTTCACTTCCGTATATGTTTATATATATATTTATAGTTGGGGTCTACAGGTTTGACTAAATTCGTTGAAACTTAAGTGGCTGTATCATTGATAATATATCATTGAATTAGGACATGTTAGGAACCTTGGTATGCTTGGTAATGTTCCTCTCGTGTACAATGGTAGCTTATATATGTGAGACCCCATCACATTATTTTCGGTTTCTCTTGTGACACGCCATCTAATTCCTCGATTGCGTTAGAAATAACTCTTCTGAGGTCAAAGAGAATGACAGCATACAGTAAACGCGAGAACAGTTGATTTATTTCCGGGTTAGATGCTGACAATAATTCGAGGTAACTATTGTCTTCCTCAGTAATAAGGGCCGCACACACCCGGAGGGGGGGGGGGGGGGGGGGGGGGGTTCTTCACATGTCGACCTGATAAGGGTGGCTGCTCGTCCTATTTTTTAGGGGTCAAAATCGACTCTCAGGTATTTTTTAGGGGGTACTGGATAAATGTTGTGGCTTTCACTAATAATGGTATTTTTAGGGGTACGCCAATGAAATGAAAGGGTCAAAAACCAAGCAAAACGTTTTCTGGCTTTCTTTATTTTCTTTAGATGAGAATCAATAAACAATAACAAATTGGAGCCCATGACTTTTAATCCCGTGGGAATTAATTGTCATGTTCACGTATGTCCCCTTTAATTTCTCACAACAGATGGCTGAAAAAAGCGGCACATCGCACTGCACACGTGGAATCGAGCGTGCATCTGCCAAATTCGCGCTTCAGTTCAGAATCCACAGTCTAAAAAGGACTATTTTACTCCTTTGCATATGACTAGACTTAGTGGAGTAGATGGAGACTCCTGTTGATGGGCTCCCTCTGCATATGACTAGACCTAGTGGAGTAGATGGAGACTCCTGTTGATGGGCTCCTGTGCATATGGCTAGACTTAGTGGAGTAGATGGAGACTCCTGTTGATGGGCTCCCTGTGCATATGGCTAGACTTAGTGGAGTAGATGGAGACTCTGTTCATATGTTTTTAGTGTCAGAATGTCAGACTGATGTTACTCATTTGGCTACTTTACTCTTCTTTCTAATTTTTCCATTGTTCTCCAATAGTGATTCCCACCATATTACGTTCTGGAAATTGTACGCGCCAGACAACATAAAGATCAGATCTGACCATGACAAAGTTACTACACGTCTTGTGCCTCTTGGTGTGCCTGCTTCTTCTCGTCGAATCACTCGATGCTCAACGGCGTCGAAGATCGTCATCTCGTCGCATCGATTTCGGCAGCACGAAAATCAACACAATTGTCGGAATTGCAACCCCTTTCGGTATCGTGATCATCGGGGTATCCGTTGCCTTGGTATTTCTATATTGTACGGGAGTTCTCAAATGCCCCTGCCGCTCAAAGGAAGGCGATGGAACCCGTAACGACAGCGTGCCGCTCCGTTCACACACAGATCAACATTTCATAGTGAACCCAAGATATATTGAAAAGCCTGCTTCATCTTTTGACAACCCGGTGGACGATGGAACCGCAACGCCAGGGGAGGATCAGGGGCGTACATTGAGTATATCAAATACATCCCTAGAAGGCCTGGGTGATCCCCCACCGTATGATGATACTCGGCCACCCTCCCCACAAGTTCTAGGTGTGGCTACCCCCTACCCTCCTATGCAATAGGAGGAGGGGTAGAATGCTAATGCCATGAAACAGAGGAAATAGATGGATATGACTGACATAAAATATACAGATGGAACTATAAAGTTAGCCTAAAACAGACAGCCAATCAAGTAGTAGTAGTCAATAAAAATCAGGAGCCATAACCTCCTGAAAAATATAACTTTCGCTTCTGAATATATTTTGATGTGGTGTCATCTTCGACACAGACAAGCCGTCAGGCTTGCCTTGAACACTTCAACCGTACAACCACTTGTACAATAGACTATTCTCTTAGGTACGGAGTGAAGCAAGCTCGGCTACATGATCAGCTAGCAAAAGAATCAGCCAATCATCAAATAGTGGTTCTTAGTGATTTGACTGGCAGCACAAAAACCGCAAAGACTGATTTCCTTGTTGATCGGTTCTGAAGCCAAGCTTTCTGCGCACGCATGCCTGGAGCACCAAAGTTCGCAAGTCCCTGCACTTGGTCAGCGGACGTTGCATGACGACACGCTCTGTTATTTTTGCTTGCCTTACGTAAGCTCTTAACATAATTAGATTTATATCAACTGTGTTAAACGATGTCAAAATTACAGCAATATTGGATAAAAATGCAGCAAACCTGGTAAGAACTAACAAACTTTACCATTTCTATTTAAATGTAATGTTTCGATCATAGTTTGTAAAGTTATAAGAGATTGATCAATTTCGTCTTGACAACGTGTTAGTAAATAATGCTTTGAGTTCGGGACAGTTGTAAAGTTGAGATTTTTGTGTAATAAAAATTTCAATATGAATCATTTTAAGTGCATCATGATAGCTGAACCTATACTGTATATAACAGATAATACACAATCTGTTATAATATAATAATATATAATATATATACTGTATATATATTCATAGGAACCACTACAATACATAACGCACGGAAAGTACAGTAAATCATTATATTATACTTCAATACATATACAGAATAACAAAGCTCCGATATGAGGACATGTATATACTTTTCATAGTTTCTATTACCGAAATGTCCATATGGCCGGCTGCCGGTCAAATAACAACACACAAAATCATCATTTTCAACACGAAAAGAACAAAATAATCCATATTTATTTCTTGGTTAGGTTAGGTTACACGTACGGAAAATATGGTAATCAATATATTATACATCAATATACATGACAACAAAGTACAGCTATGAGGACATGTATATATGGCACTATGCAGACTATTGGGGAAAAACACAAGAAATATGAGTCCCCCTTCTCATGATATTATTACGTACCAGAGAATATACCACAAAATAAAACCCTATTAAAACTAACTGATATTTATGATATTGCGTGACATATTCCTCTATGCAAATTTTTCTGTTTCAGTCCCATGAAACAATACAGAAATGATTGAAACGACTACCTGCTGATTATGGCAAGACAAAAGTTCTTAAGGGCTTGAATAGTAATCCGAAGCAGGGTTAAAACTGCTACTAGCATGCGAATACACATCAAGCTGTTTTGTGTGCTGGTGTGTGCCATTGTCATAGTGGAGTATCTTGATGCACAAACGACTTCTCGGCGTCGTGTAAGTACTTATCGACGACGACAGACTACAAGCAGACGTCGGGCGACGTTTCGACGCCGTTATATCCCCCGACGTCGGAGCAGTGTCGCCACTCGAAGACGCGCCGTCGCCACTCGAAGACGCGCCGTCGCCACTAGACGACGCGCCGTCGCCACTAGACGACGCGCCGTCGCCACTCGAAGACGTGCCGTCGCCACTAGACGACGCGCCGTCGCCACTAGACGACGCGCCGTCGCCACTAGACGACGCGCCGTCGCCACTAGACGACGCGCCGTCGCCACTCGACGGCGTTCCAGCCGACGTCGCTCATACAGTGGTAGCAGCTCATCTAGTAGCCTCACATCTCGTCAAAAAGAAAGTCTAGGCATCGGCTTAGTTATTGGACTTCTAGCCCTAGCTGCTGGAATAACCTGTTGTGTTTGCATAAGAAAAAAGGGCAATCCAGGAAGAAGGGCGGCTCGGGTCCAGAGACCAATACCGCTTGCCTATCAGGAGCCACGTGACCCAGTGCCACAAGCGCACGAGAACCCTGTCGCACCTGAAATCTTCAAGGGTGGTGCACTTGCTTCTCCCGGGGATGCACCACCACCTTATAGCTCGCTCGGTGCGGACCTAGGTAACCCGCCTCCGTACGAAAGCTCTAGTGGATTACCCTATCCCCCTCGGAATGACGCCTTTGTATTACCGTACCCCCCTGTTTCAAGTACAGAGGAACCCAGGGCCGCCACAGCCTACCCACCACAGACGATAGCAACTGGTGCCACACCCTACCCATCCTCCGGCATGACTGAGCCTTCCCCTGTGAGGTCACCAAGGGAACAAGCGTCTGATACGCCCAGTACCCTTCCTCTCCAGGGTGGCGTTCCTCTTCTCGCATTTGGAATAACAGAGTGCCCCCGTGTGGGGGAGAGCTGGGCCAAGGTGCATGCGCACCCTCCCTACCCGGAAATCTTGAAACTGAAGAGGAAGCTCCCCCGCCCTCGTACGAGGAAGCTACAGGAAGGGAGAACCAACCAGATGAGATGACAGACAAATAGACGTTGACAAAAATAGGCAGACGGACGATTTTTCTGAACACTCTATCAGTTGGGATGTAACTTTATTATATACTGTGACCAGATAAGATGTGATAACACCAGTGAATAAAAATCGTATCAGTGAATGATACGATATCATTCACGGCACGAATAAAATGCAATTTTTCTTTTTTTTTTTTGCTATTTTATCAGACTCGAAGACTCGCTCGTTCGCGCTACGACACGAAAACTCGTGAATAAAACGATATCAAGTTCTTACCATGTAATAATCTCTATATACTCATGGTTGTATTTAAAGATTTTACTTTTTACATTTAAGGCAATTCATGGTATGACTCCAACATACCTTCGTGAGCTCATAAGTCCGTATCATCCAAGGCGAGCGCTCAGGTCTGCGGACCATCTTTTATTAGTACAGCCGGAACACAAGCTGAAATCGTACGGCTTGAGGGCTTTCTCGGTGTGCGCGCCTAATCTCTGGAATAAACTACCGCACGAGATTAAGAGCAGTACTTCCGTCCCTGAATTTAAACGCCGGCTGAAGACCCACCTTTTTAAATCAGTTTATTTTCATTCATAGTTAGCTTTATAATATTATATTTCAATATTAAGATTTTTAACGAATTTCATCATATTTTATAGTTATTTTTAAATGAATGTAAAGCGCATTTGGACATTAGGAAAATGCGCTATATAAATACTTATTATTATTATTATTATTATTATTATTATTATTATTATTATTATTATTATTATTATTATTATTATTTAGATATTTGATATTGTTGTTGATTTATTACCTTGATCTTTGGCCAATATACTTCATTATGCTTGTAGGATATTTGAGTAATTTTGCAAGCCGTTTTGTTTGGTTGTTCCTCCCTTTATATTTGCCCTATGTATTTCATTGACTCGCGCACACAAATATTTTCTAAAAGTCCGTTAATGAACAGGGACATGCCTTCAAACAACAAGTTCTTTGTCCAGCAGATCAAGGTGTCATTGAGGTGGTATTGACTGGAAAAGCATTTCGGCCCTTGGAAAGGGATACGGGATCCAGCTAAATTTGAGGTTTGGGATCCGGGATCCAGAGTATGGGATCCAGGATCCAGAGTGTGGGATCCGGGATCCATGGGACGGGATCCGGGATCCACGGGTCGGGATCTGGGATCCAAAACTTATGTGGATCCCTTCGCATGGGCCGAAGCATTGTACCAGTAATATCACCATGATTTTCTAAACAAACAACAAAGTCTGTGCCAGGTTTGTCGAGTCCTAAGTGTCCTGACACACCAGTACCGATAACAATAGCTACACAAAGGAACAATAGAACGAGACAACAAAAGAATTGAATAGGGATTCGTGGTGTGTCAAGACAGCAAGGAGAGACCCCAGGTTTTGAAAAAGAGCCGAGCCTATCATAATAATAATTAATAATTCGTTTATTTCAACCTATTCAGTTAAAAACTGAATTACAGACTGTGGTCACCATGCAACATCTATATTGCTTATAATACGCATATATACTTATATATTAAACACTAATGAAAATTGTCGTCATAGCAACTGCTTTCGTAATCTAAAGGGACATGGCAGGTGCACTATGTACGGTTTCTGCTGTTATTTTGTGATGGCGTTATGTGTGAACATATTTTTTTTACCACTTTATAACCATTTTTGAAATTTTAGTAGATTAGCATAAATTGCAATGCGTATCTTTCATTTCCAGTGTGCGTGACGTCATGGTATGCGACCAATTCTCAAAAGCAGTTCTGATTGGCTGAGCGTCTTGATTTTGACTTTTGTAGGCTGCCTTTCCGACTGCCAACTAATCAACCCGTAAATAACAATAGCTCTGTTTGGGAATAGAACAATGGTAGTGTTTTAGCCTCGAAGTAGAGATCGGTAAAAATCTGAATACATTACAGATTTAAAAAAATAAAAAACTCAGTGATCGTTTGCCTGTCAAGTCGACTTAGTGGCCGGCCGATCGCGGGGTTCTTGTGTGATCGCTTATGAGGTTGATCATGTCCGGTTATATCTGGTTAACTGTGTTGTTCATTCTTGCTCAATACACAACAGGTAAGTATAGATTTCTCTTATTCAACGGGAGCTCGATTGCACATTTCGCATTTCTACCGTTACTGAAATATTTCAATCTAAGATTTGGACTAAAATATTGCGTTAACTATTGTTAATCTGAACCTAATAGACCCACCGTGAGGTAAAATAGAGTTTTAAAGCGCATTTATGGAAAACACTAAATTGTCGCGCAAGCAAATGCAAACTGCTTATTTGAAACTGAAATTGATGGTCAGAAAACATAACCTGCGAATAGACTTTCCGGAGTTCCTGTGTTACGTCAGTAAAAACGAGAATCAAACGAGGGGTGCGAAAGCCGTGCTCAGACCATATAATAGCGCCGCCATTCTGCCTACAGAAAACAAAACAACAAAACTATAATATGGTTTTAATGCAGCATACAGAATCCCTATTAAAGTGGATCGACCTAGTAATTTTGCACCCATGCCAACCAATTGAACCTCTCATGAAAACATGTTGATTTCTATCGCGCAGCCAATATTACACACCTACTACCCATAGACTGAAGTATATGTCAGTACAAAAGTCAGGGAGATCGGAGTTAGTATCACGTGACAATCGGGTCACGCCTATTTTTACTCTCACCCCAGTTTCAGGCTGTACCGACATTTTTTCGATAAAAGCTGACGTGCGCTCCATTGGAATTCGATTTTATGCCAAGCCTGAAACTGGGATGACAGTAAAAAAGGCGTAGCCCGATTGTCACGTGATACTAACTCCCATCTCCCCAACTTTGTACTGACATGTATTTCAGTTTATGGGTTGTTATATTGGCTGCGCGATAGAAATCAACCTGTTTTTATGTGAGAGGTTCAAAATTGGTTGGCATGAGTGCAAAATTACTGGGTCGATCCACCTTATTCCAATTAATATTTTTTTTCAATCGATTTTTTTGTTGAGAAAAGTGTTTTGCCATTTGGTCGTTTGATTAAAATAGAGTATATTTAAAAAAACAGCCGCTCTTAGTTGCGCTGTTTATCAGGAAGTTATGAAGGAAATGAGGCTTAAGCTTGGCTCATATCAAGACTGTTCCTTAATAACTATTTCACGAATATACATTGCCGGTTGAGACGGAGGAAAATAAAACAGGTAATAATAAAAAGCGGCGACTGAATCACGCAAAAGATCCTGGACGACATCAGAAAAATATCACACTTATACATTTCAACTCGTCTTGCAGTATCTGGCACTCATGAATTTCTGTTGCCTTTTCAAGTAATATTTGCAACTTTAAAGTGTTACTTTAAGTGCTGGATAAGTGCATTACATATTTTATATATTTTGCCCCTCCCCCCCCAAAAAAAAGAAGAAGAAAGAAAATGAAAAAATTTCTGAATCCGTCGCTGGCTTTTTTGCGTGGCGTGACTATAATACACCGTGGAAAAAAGAAAATAAAAAACGAGCACACTCGATGGACCAAGTTTGGATTGATAAAAAGAGCTCTCATGAATCCTGTTACATTTACGGAACCAAAGAGATCATCCTTTTGTAAAGTAAACACAGGGCCGTAGCAAGCATCCAAAAACTGGGGGGCACAACATGTAAAAAAAGGGTAGTTTTTAGGGAGAGTTTAAACTCTTTTTCGCGCAAAGCGCGCCGAAAATTTAGAGCCCAGCATGTGAAATTACCGCATGTTTTGGGGAACTTTGGCAGGGTGCAAAAATCGGGAGTTTTAAGGATTGTTTGGAGAAAAACTGGGGGCTCGTGCCCCCAACCCCCCCCCCCCCCCCCCCCCCCCCCCCCCCCCGACGCCTAAGAGCGCTACGGCCCTGAAACACTTTTAAATATATGAAGCTGAAGCACAAAAATCATTATAAGAGAAAGCGTTTTGGTCCAGGCTCATAGCGTGCTGTCTGTTGCGAATATGATCTCGTTTTTCTTGGGTGATGTTTTAACTCCGCTTTGCTTCTCACTCTTCTTATCTGCGCCTTATTAATTTTATTGTATGCAAAGAGTCCCATCTTCCTGTACAGTGCAGCCCGGATCAATTCACCTGTACTGACGGAACATGTATATCCGGAACCTGGACCTGCGATGGGACTGCGGACTGTGCGGACGGGTTAGACGAGAAAGCAAACTGTTCCCATTGTGCACCTGGCGAGTTTCAGTGTAACAACCATCTGTGTGTGTTGTCCCGGTACGTATGCGATGGTGACGATGACTGTAAAGATGGTTCCGACGAGAGCGACTGTGGTGAGTAGAATTCATCAAAACTAAACTTGCTCACTCTGACCGGGGTTAAAATTCACAATTTTGCTATGTGCTAGCACAAGACCTCTCCATCGATGAAAAAACCCAACATGGTTTCAGTCAATCATTTGTTTAAAAGGTTGTTACTTTTATCCTCCCAAGGGCGCAGTGCACCGCTAAGCATCAGGTCGTGCAAGCAAGATGAGTTCCAATGTGCCAACAAGACCTGTAAACCGTTAAGTAGTGTGTGCGATGGTTTATTGGATTGTGCTGACCATTCGGACGAGGGAGGCAGATGCGGTGAGTAATACCCCGGTATAGCACTTTACAATAAGTAATGACAATAGCTGACAAACCTGATTGCGATTTTATGTTAGGCCATTACCAGGAATGCGCGCAAACAACGCGTACACGCGGAAATCGTAGAATTCGCCATGGCAGACGAACTAAAGCCAGACAAGTGTTTTTGTAATGCTATTGATGTTAAAACAACAAAATATGCACTACTCTCAGCACCGACCTATTTTTCTAATCAAGACAGAAAAAGAACGAAAGTCATCAATCAGTCCTTTTCAATGTACGCAATTATGTAGGCGATTGCGCACAAACGTGCCATAAAATATTACTTTAACTTTTACAGGTGAGTGCGCTCGAGGCAATGGAGGATGCAGCAGCACTTGTCACGACTTCCCCAGGGGTCCCCTATGCGGATGTCCAGCCGGCCTTACCCTAGGAGGGGACGGAAGGAATTGTATCGATATTGACGAATGCCGAGAGAACAGTGATGATTGTAGTCAGATTTGCCACAACACAATTGGGAGCTACCAATGCGCATGCGTCAAAGGCTACAACAAGTCCGCTGATCATGGGTGCAAAGCAGAAGGTAGATGGATTCTCATGTACAAAATGTCCTGTTATAAGCAATTCTTGTCTGATTTTATCATGTGCCCTTTCATTCTAGATATAAATGGCTTCAGTCTTCTGTTTTCCATTAAAAGTCGGCTTTACCAGACCCAAGGCACAGAGGGCATGCTCAGACCATCATTACTGCTGTACATGCCAGGCGAGGATGGCGGGCTCGCGTATGACGATGCTAATCAGACCGTGTTCTGGGCGGATAACACTCGATATGTTATATACTACACTCGTCTGCACCAAGCGCGAATGGACGTGAAAATACACACGAGGGGTGAGTGGACAGATAGATGTCTTATCAGTTTCTTAAGGTGGCTCGGGCCGATCCCATGCACTTTGTCACACACTTTCAACATGTTGAAATTCGACATGAGATTCTAAGTGATGCTGATTCTAAGTGATGCTGATTTCAGATCATTGTGTATGCGTGTTTAGATACCGGTAGAGTAGATGGTATGGCTATAGACTGGATAGCCGGGAACCTGTATTGGACCGACGATGGCAAGGATACTATTGAAGTGGCTAAATTAACGGGTCAGTTTAGAAGGACACTATTCAACACGGGCATGGACAAGCCGAGAGATATTGTCCTGGATCCCCTATCAGGGTAAATTAAATAACTAGTTTTTAATTTGATAATTATGAATGTGTTTGGACGTGCCTCGTCGCCTATGAGTGTGCTATGTATCACAGGAAATCACTGCAGAAACCCAGCTGAATTTCCGTAACACGAGAAGGTGAAGTGTTCGGCATTTATGTGTTTGTCCATGGGAAAGCCGAACACTTCCCATTCGTGTGCCTTGGGAAATTCAGCTTTTCCCATGAACGGGTTTCTGCAGAAAATTCCTGTGTCGAAGATTGCGTTGGTAAGGGTGATGGTAATGTGATGACTATTAGGGACAAAACTACATATTTATTAAACGATGTGTTTCTTGCTTTGCGCGTGCAGTGTTCTAATCTCTGGACAAAGGTTACAATTTTCCCAATACGGCACTTTTGTAACGCGAAAATCTCGCAGCGTCGCATTAAAGAAATCTCCGACTATTACACGTTTTAATTCTCTATTTTGGACGAACCAAATAATCTTTCAGCTCTTTCGTGTAAGTATAATTAATGTACAATTATATGGGTTCGTGGTATAACAATATAACCACCATAATTTGTCATATTTTAGGCTGATGTACTGGACTGATTGGGGATCATTTGCTAAGATAGAGCGAGCAACTATGGATGGCCAACAAAGGGACATACTGGTTTCGTCTAATATATCATGGCCCAATGGCCTGACCCTGGATAAACCGAACAATAGACTGTACTGGTCAGACGGAAAGCATGGTACAATCGAGGTAACATACATAGTGACTGCTTTATTGGTCGATTTTCAAACGTTCTTAAATTATGTAGCAAATGTTATAGTATAAATCATTGGCGGCAACATACTAAAAATACTATAACTACAGTAAAAATGGCTGCAATTAGCTTAGAATTATTTGTTAATTTTGGCTGGTTCAACGATTATTCTGCCCATTCTACTCTACATCTTTCTGCATTCGCTTACCTCATATTCTGAGCCTGTTCCGAACAGGCTTTCCGCAACTGAAGCCAATTGTTTATTTGAAGTACTAAGTCTGTTACTGAATGTCTTCCGATTGAAAAAAACTCCATTACATATGTTCTAGAGCGTAACACTTGACGACAAGAAGCGCCGTCGTTCCTTCTTCCTTGGCAAGAGGTCCCATCCGTTCTCCGTGTCAGTGTTTGGCGATCGACTTTTCTGGACTGACTGGTTTTCGTCCACTCTTGAGGTGGCGGACAAGCGGACCGGACAAAGACGCGTGGAGCTTCTAAGGCATGAAAAACGCATGCGTAACCTTAGGGTGATTCACCCCCTACTGCGACAGAAAGGTATCAAAAACACATCATTTTCTGATCAAGTGTTCGACAAATTTCAACGTTTAAAGTCTACCGTCTTTTTCAGGCGAGAATCCCTGTGCGCATGCGCCATGTGAGCGTCTGTGTTTGATATCACCGCGTGGATATAGCTGCGCATGTGCAAGAGGCACAAATAACTTTAACCACTCAACATGCACAAAAGGTACCCATTATTGTACTTTACAAAAAATGATTTTTTTCATGCGGCGATTACTGCAGCGATATAAAGCAGAAAAAGCTATAGGAGTGATTTAGTAATCACTCCTAATTACTAATTTATTTAGTGATTCCTAATTACGCACGACAGTGATACGAAAACCGTTCTGCTACAAGAGAGATGATAGGGTAATGTACGATGATGATATGATGATAACTGAGAATAATCAGTGTCAAACTGTACATCGTATTTCAACCGCACCGGTAAGCAATTTTTTCTTAGCGAAAGTGCTATCCCTGTTCCCTTCGGTGCAAGTCCGGACAAGGATGCTTTCATAACAGTCTCGCGGTGCTTGATTAACATCAGCACCAATTAGCGTAAGAACAATCTCCGTGAGATTTTTTACAAAAAGTTCTTTTAAAAAAATCCTTTATTATATAAGGACTGGAGATGAAAACATCGCCACTTTCTACACTGAGTCCAGCCACTATGACCACGACACAAATATCCACAACACAAGGGCTATTCGCGAGAACCTTTCGCCTCCCGGCTACATCACCAAGCAACAAATCAATATCAGAAGCAGCGACAAGAGGACTTTCTATTTTGACAACAATCAAACCAACAGGTCAGCCGGAAGGCAGGTGGAAGGTGACAACGGCACGAAAAAGTACTAAACCAACAAAGAAAACCGGTAACAAAACAGGCAAAAAGTACCCAGGAAATACGAAGAATATGCGAGGAAACTCTACAAAGACACCTACAACGGAAACCACGGAAATGCCCAAAGATTTCGATTGCGTATTCCACTTATGTGCAGTTCTCGGGGAGTGTGAAGAAGACTTTGATAAAAACTGCACATGCCAAGACCGTCTGAAGGGCCTCTGTGGCAACGGGATCCTTGTCAAGCGGAGGAAGGAAATTATAGAGAAAGGTAAGTACGAGGATTATTGTTCGTGAAGAGTATTTCTCTTTGGCCTGCGTGCGCAACCGGTCAAAAGGGTTCCAAGTCATTAGACCATCACACAAGCTACCACAAAGACTGATAACGTTGTTGAGCGGTCCTGATGACATGGCCTTTTGAGTAACAAATAATTCGGAGGGAAAATGTAAACCAAAAAACAAATATGCGAGCTGTAACTGTCAAACCAGGGTCCGTCAGAGCACTGCGCACTTATTGGATGTCTTACAAATGAATCGCGCGTTGCATGCTGGTTATCGTAGAGCACTTATTAGGGATACAGGTCGCACCAGGATTCCGCGATAAACTCGCAAGTTCAGACTCCGTTTATAAAAAGCACGAAGCAAGCCTTTTGACTCACTTCTTTGGTAATGGGTTTTTCTAATTACAAACCTTATAATATACAGGGCAAAATTACTCGATGCTGATTGGCTAAGAGCGAGGGCATTTTGTTTGGTTCCTCGTAAAATTAGGGATTAATAGGAAAAAAATTGAAAACACTCGTGAAATTAATCCCTAGTTTTACTCGGCCCCATGCGATTACCTATACTAACCAGACCACATGAATTGAAGAACTGACTTGGTAAAATAAATAAAAACTTTTATCCTACCTTTCGTTCTGCAGAGGAAGAACCAATCCACTGGATTCCATTCGTCGCTATCGGAATAATCATCCTCTCTGGCCTCGTGCTCTCCTTTATCCTGCGTAGAAAATATCGCTCCCGTTACCATGACTACAGCAGAGCTGTCTATTATAAGAAACCTCCCCAAATCGACTTCAAGGATCTTTATCTACATGACTTCAAGGAAGGTGACCGTCACCCATCTGCGTCATCCAGCCAACTCGACCCTCTCTTTGGCATTCACAATCCAACGGAAACGGCACCGACTTCCGTTTCCGGTCACGTGAATCCATTGTTTGATATATCCACTACGTCTGGCGAGTCGCATGAATCCGAAGAATATGATAGCAGTTTCCATGGCAACTGTAGCATGACCTCGACGCCTCAGAAGGAGAGCTTCTCGTATCGACAAATAACTCCGTTCAAGAGTCACGCAGCAGTTCAACACCATCACGAGTTTGTGAATCCTATTTATGACAGTCCTGAATAACAAAGAAATGGACGATAAAGATTTATACAGAGAAGAGACACTACCGCGTTGGCATTTCTGATCACTTACACTTAGATGGCCGGCGCAAGTTTAATATAGCAAGTACATCCTCGTGCACAGATCTTTCCCTCCTCAAACCCCATGGGGGTGATAAAAATAGTAGTGACATTCATTTTACGCATGCGCAGTAACAATACGAAGCTGCGGTTTTCTCGTACCCAGAGTTTCCCTGTTCGTCACCTCACGGTGGAGGCTCTGGAGGCGGCCATTTGAGGGTCTTCGCTGATTGGCTGAATTTGAACGTTGTACCATGCGCAGAAAGATCTTTCTCTCAATCGCTCAGCGTCAAATCTCACGCATACGTCAGTGGCATGGCTGTCACCAGAGATTCCCCCCGACCTCCCCCGCGAAGTGACGAGCCGGGGAGCTCTGTGCATGAGAATGCGACTTATATGGGCACGTGTCAAAAACAGTAATTAGCCAGTAAAGTAAAACAAAAAACTGTGGCGCAAGGGCATCTCTCTCTTCGTGATTTGAGGACTCAAAGAGCTCTCGCTATGGCCTGGGAATATATAAAAAGCTATACAATGTGTGGTATTACTAGTGGAAGGCATGGTGGTGTCTCTAACGTTTGCAAAGTGCGGCCGTTGGACGAAATGGTAGTGTGAAGACACAACGCCATAAAATCATTACAACTGTTAAAACGTGCGGACAACAAGCGCGAAAAATATTGAAATGAGATTTACAATAAAAAAAACTTCCGAGTAGAAAGGCGCTGCGTGTTTTTCTATTGCAAAATGTCTTTGTTTTTGTAGATTTATCTGGCGACATTTATTTCAAGTCCGTTATAACGTGGGATTTTCCGTGTCTGGCGCTTTCGTTCAGCATTGACCGAGAATTGCGCACCATCGCACTCTACCCACAATGCACTGCTTTACTGCCATTTTTGATACCATCGAAACCAACTAAGAGACAAGAGAAAAGCTTTATTATTTTTGTCAGCCTACCACATTCAGCCTACCACACATCAGCCTACCACATTCTGGCATTCAGGGCGGGCTTCCTGTGGTAAGATAGGAGATGTGACGTGACCCAGGCCTCGGCCCAGCCCTCGCCCTTCCTCACGGTTCATCTCCGAGCACAGGAAGTCCGCACAGAACGCCAGCGACAAGGCTGACTATCTTTCTCTTCAGGTGGTATTTGATATAATATTCTTACATCATAATTTGTGGTTTTCGGTGCCAAACCTTCTGACTAACTCGTGAGTGCACGTCACTGATAAAACGTGTTTATGTCTTTACTCTTTTCATCAAAACAACGCGAACTAAAGGCATACTTAATGTTCCCATATCTAACTAGTTTTACGGTCAGCTTTTAATATATATATCCCAGCTTATCTTCACTGAAACTTATTACAGGAGCCAAAAAAGATGAACATCTAATTTTACACATTTGTTTGAGGCAACCACTGCGTGTTCTTGTCGTTTTCAGATAACGAGTGACTCTTGGTATATTTTGAAGTGTTCATGTTCAAATTCTATTTTTGTACAATATCAAATTGTACATTCGAGGAAAACTGATATTCCACAAGTAGAAAATCGTCTGTTTTTGCATTACCATGGCAACGAAACTCTGCTGAAAATATTTGATGATTCAGATGGTAAATTTGACTCATATCATCAATCACGTGACGTGTGCTCTAGAAAAGAACCTCTCTTTATAGACTGCAGAATCGGCTAGAAATTTCTATTGAGGAGCATTTCTAATTTCTAACAAGAATCTAAGAAGTCGAGTCTTCCAACACTTAAAAATTCGAATTCGTTAATGTTATTAAAACTTCCTCTGAAATTGCAAGACTCTAAGTAATAGCTCGTCATACATTTGAATAATTATACTAGAATTCACTAGATCAAATTAACTTGCAAATAGCGAATCCCCAACTTGTTTATTCATAGAGTAACGTCACATTTATGTAAACAATACTGCAGGTACTATTGAGAAGTGATACAACAACATTTGCGGTTTTACCAATGCAAAACAGGAGCAGAATTAGCCATAAAAAAGCGTGAAACCTGCTTAGGACAGAATTGTACATTCGCAGGCGGAAGGTACAAAATTGTCATCGGAAGGAACGCTTCCTGCCTCTTAAGTAAGCGAGTCAAGATACCAGGGTTTAATCAGCACGTTGTGGGAATCGTAGTTAATATTCGCCATTAGTGTAACGCGCCGAAGCATTTAGAGTCTCCATAATGCTACAAAGCCCACCATTTTCGCCACTTCTTAGATGGGGTTCTCAGTTTACGTACAATGTAAGCTTCGAAGATGTCGTCGCCGACTCGGAAATCCGAGAGGATTCGATAAATGACGACTTGTTGACGATACCCTATGAGCGGGACAGGCGACCCAGTTTGAGTAATAACTGGAATTCAAACTTGCAAGTTGTGCCTAATATTTCCATTTCCGAGGACGTGGGAGAAGATTTTTGGGGTAACGACAGTAACACAGAACTACATATTGGGAATTCATTGACGAAAGGAACAAGCACAGAAGCAAAAATACAAGACTCGCTTTATCCGCCAAGAAGCCCCTTTTTATCCGTATCTGGGTTAGAAAATCTCGGAATTCTTTCACCACTTTATTCGGTTTCTAGACCTTCAAATCTTACAGTCCCGAGGAGCCCGTCGCTGTTTGGACTTTGTAGTTCGTCCCGACGGAAATCCTCCGAAGACTTATCGATGTATTTACCGGACAACTTTACGCCAGTTTCGCTGGAGTGTCTGGAGAAGTCAATAAATAAAAACCAAACTGTATTTCAATTCCCAGTTGTTGCTCACGAGAATGAAAGTGCAAGTGACGATGTGTTTACAGATACGAACAGTTACGGTTTTAATGACGAAAAAGTGTATTCCAAAGACAACGAAGAAATAGGTGATGCGCATAAAGTTATTCCCAACAAGGCAGGGCCAACTAATACTGCGAAACAGCAGCCTGATAGTAAGTCCTTGGTTAATAAAAAGCGAAAAAGAAACTACACGAGAAATGACAATTTAGAGGAAACTAAGGCAAAACGCGAGAAGCCTAGACAAAAAGAAAACACCACTCTTGCGTCTTCAACGGAAAAAGATATTTCGCCAGCTTTAAGGAACAAACTCGAACGAGAACGAAGGAGTGACTTAAACAAGAAATTTCAGAAGCTAAGAGTTTGTTTGCCTTCATTGCTTGACAACGAGAAAGCTTCTCAAAATCTCAATATTGACCGAGGCTAGCAGATATGCGCACGAGCTACATAGAGAGGAATCTGAACTAGAAAACCAAATAAAGGAGTTGAAACAGAGAAATGAACAATTGCTGAGAAAACTGGTGCATGTTAACACAGATTGAGGAGCTATATGGTTTGCTGCTGTTTATTTGTAAATCAAATGTGTAAATCAGACTCACGGATCAGGATCAGTTGGCTTAGAATCCTGGTGTAAAAGAATGCAAAAGTAACGCCTGTGTTTCAATCATCATCCACATTGAATTTCTGCAGCAACCCATCCATGGGAAAAGCTTTCCCAAGGTATACGCATGGGAATATTCGGAATGCACATGGATAGCCATGGGAAGTCCGAACACTTCCCATCCTTCTACCATGGGAAATTCAGCTTTTCCCATGGATGGAAATTCCCTGTGATGATGATCATCATCTTAAAATGCGAATTTGTCTAATAATAAAATTATCTATAATAATAACTATGTCTAACCTTACTTGATTGGGCAGATTCAATTTGACAAAACAGCGTTTTCGAAAACATTTTCGGTGCGTCTTAGTGTCGATGGGAGGCCATCCCAGGAGCATCCAGAGGGCACAGGCTAAGCGGCAACAGATTAAAATATTTTGTCTCTTTAATGTCTCTTCACGCTGTAAAATTGACTGGAAAATCAATCTTATCTCCATCGGAGACCGCCGTGATGTCCAAAAATTTAGGCCCATTTCCGGCCGGATAACAGTGTTTTTCCTTTTTAACTAAATTTCAATTATTCAATTATTGCGTTATTGAACGCAATATGTCTCGGAAAGAATTGGCAAGAGAGAGCATTATTACGTGATCACGAAGTGAGGTTACCCTTTTGAACTTCATTCTTTCTCCATGCACTCTATACACTCTTTTGCAAAAACGTTGTCCTGAGAAATACGTACATACATCCTTTGTTCTCCATTGTTTTAGCTGTCAAATTTGACAAAAAAACATACATATATTTCTAGGGTATCAATGTCTTTGCAAAAAGTGTATCTGCGTGATGTTACGCTTTGCGGATCATTGAATATAAATAAAATACTTCGGCACTCTTGTTTTGATTAAAAACGTTTTTTTTTTCCTTGAGCCTGGGATTTGAATACGACGTATACCTAACTACTGTTAAGTGAGCTGAGTTCTTTTGTTCTCTTTTCCCTGGAGGCATCAGAACAAAATATTTCAGTTCGGCTAATCGGGACAGCCCGCCGAGTCCATAGAGGAAGCATGGCTATTTGGGTATGTATTTTCCCCTTTTACTTCTTTGTTTTCATTCTCAAACTGCACTGATGCTTTCTTTTTGAAAACCTTTTGAGGTAGCCGGATTTTTTCATTCTTATTACAGTTATTAAAATTCCAATAAAAACCAGCAGCCCTCCAAGAGAAAATCCCCCACTTGCAAGCCAAAACAAATTTTAGTGGCAAAATAATGTCGTCTCTCATTAATTTTGCTGTATCTTCGTCAACTGTTGCGTTATTACTGAACCACATTACCGGCAAAAACGCTTGTTTGATCTGCTTCGTCTCAAGAATCCCAGTCACTGGCTGAATAAAAACATTGATTTGTAAGCGGATCAGAGCTTGAAGTGGGATCCCTGTGATGGGCTCAACAGAAATAAACAAGCCATGTCGAGTTTTGTTTGGCGTGAGGCCCATGACTTGCTGTTTCAGGTATTTGTCTCCAATCAAGAAGTGTGGTGTTGAAATGACTATAGGGGAGACGATATACGAGGGCTGACAATCTCTGCTTCCTGCTAGGATTCCATTCGGATAACATCTCCCCAAGCAAAACTCTCTGTTACTTGGCACATAAGTGAAGTTCTCAAACAAACTCGAAGGCGTCGTAAAGCGATAAACGTCAATTCCTTTGATCATATCCTTTTTATCAAAAGTCAAATATATTGACCTGCAAAGGTTTGTGGAAAAGAAGTAGAGTATATCCCTTGGGGTTGTACCTGGGGGAAACTGCGTCCCGTCGCTTCCGTTTATCATGTTTGCAAATGTCGTGTTCCATAATCCTACCGACTTTTTTCCTTTCCACGATTCCCACGACAAAACTCTTTTCAGTTCCTTGCTTCCTGTAAAAGCCGTCACAATTCCATCAAAAGTCTCGTTGTATTCTAAATTCATTACGGGGGAGATATCTGGTAAAAAAGGAAATTTTTTCTTCAGTTTTGACAATTCTGCAAACATTGGATCGTTGTACCCCCAGATAATCTCTTGCACAGTTCGCGTCATGAATAAAGTTTCCTTCTCGTATAAGAGTAAACCATCTATTGCTATCTTTACAAGCTCTGGAGAACCCTTCGCGACCTCTAGCATAATGGCATAAGGAACGTTGACGGTTGTCACCGTATCTGCGAAGGGATTACAATTATTGCATGATAAATCTTCAACAAAGGTGAACCACTTTTTCTGGTTGTACGAAACTTGAGCATCTTCCTCATCAAATGAGATATTTGTCTTTAGCAAGAACTCCCTATACGTATAAGGTCCTACTTCCTCGACGACCGGCGTAGCTCCAATGCTCACTTCGTCCGGGTTAACCACGTTAAATAGATAAAATTGAATACGCACTGGGACAGTGGGAAATTTCCACTGCTCGAAACGTTCGGTGTTTCCAGGTTTGAGAGGAAGATTGGCATGAAGTTCAACATCTACTATTTTTTTTAGAACAAGATCGATGAGCAATGCCATAAGGAGGAGCGATATCCCGACTGCAAATAGCACGACCACAAAGCATTTCTTCGTCTTTTTCTTTGTAGTGTGCGGTAGCAGTTTGTTGTCTCTTCGCTGGTAACCTGGTTTGGGCCGTTCATTGTGCGAGGATAGCTGTAAAGGCATTCTTTCGGGTCTAGTTGTTTTTTTTTAGTTTTGTTCTCTTGACCCATTATTTCATCAATAAAGCCGTAGCTACTCGTACGATCGTATCACCTCTTTTCTCAGCAGGGATCAAGCACGCGCTTAGTTATGTAATAGGCAGGCGTTAATGTCACGCAATTACAAAAATGTAAATGCACGCTGGCCGATAGTGATTTACTTGTTTTTGATTTGTTGTGTTCTGAAGTATTTTGATTTGCTACGTATTACTCGCCAAGGATAATAATAACTTTATTCCATAATATGATATGATACGAATCACTTGACTTGCTCAAGTATTTGGTTACCCACTTGAATTTGGCTCGGCTGCTCTCATTGGCAATCAATTACAAATATCTTCCAGGCATCGAGAGATGATAATAAATGTCCTTACTCTTTTTGTAATTATGATTGAATTAAATCTTGACAAGAAAGAAACATTTTCACATTTTACTCTTCATTGCTCGAATTTTTGGTGAAATATCTTCCTCCCGAATAATTTTCTTCGGTCTGCTCTTACACGTACTTCTTAAAATCTTTCCAGATTTTTTGTGGCACATGCAGAGGAAAGAATATTTTCAGTTGAATGTGTTACCGGATACCGGTTCGTTTGGGATGATGACTCGAAGAGAGTTTACAGAAACAACATAGAAAACAGCCGAACAATACGAGTGTTGGGACAGAACTGTTTTATCACATACCACAATTTGACACGGCCGACACCACTTGGCGCTCGTCGACGAGCACCAAGTGGTGTCGGCTTTCGCAGGCTAACGTGCAACGCTTCCAAATGTACCGACATTAAATATGGCACAAAACTACAGCTATCAGATTGTAGGCCCTGCCAACTGACCTACCGCACTGAAACCTCATAATGCCTTGACACTTTAAATTAGCTAAGGAAGCCTTTCCCTTACAATTCTGAAACTTACTGTAAAACCTATACAAACTCACACACATTCTTGATCTCTCTCAAAATGCACGTCACATGAGAATAAAATAAACAGAGGACAGGGCTCTCTACCATTCTTGAACAATACAGTAACCACCAATTTGTTATGTTTTCTTTCAAAAAATAGAGAAAACGTTTGCGATAAAAAGCCCGAAAGGCCTATTGGGAACTGCTGGAAAGAGTAATTTCGCACACCCTAAAACTTCCGCCAGTCCGCAGTCCGTCAGCCAAATTCCATTTTCCATATCCTGTAGCGGGACTTGAATTTCAATCAACAACGAAAGCAGTTCGCGCCGTAGCAGCTCGACCAAGTTCGACTAAATTCCCCTTTTCACAGCAAAGAAGGGCTGATGCATACGGACATTCATCCTCAAAACTAAAGGTATTGTTTGCTAACTTATGACAGTAAGATACAAATCTCGATCAAGGATTTCAGGTGACTTTTTGTCAGCTTTTTAGATCAAACAGCAATGCAAAATCCTCTCCGATTTCGGGCTGCACACCGAGGACTAGCTCTAAGGATTTTTGGAACCAAACGCAAAGATTACGGGAGGAAAAACGAATCGCAATATTGTCCTTACCTCTCTCTCAATAATTAGAGCATTGGTTCTTT
Organism: Scolanthus callimorphus; assembly: GCA_033964015.1. Classification (NCBI taxonomy): domain Eukaryota; kingdom Metazoa; phylum Cnidaria; class Anthozoa; order Actiniaria; family Edwardsiidae; genus Scolanthus; species Scolanthus callimorphus. The sequence continues at coordinate 2,169,110 of CM066916.1, forward strand.
GTGTCCTTTGTTCATATGACGTTCGTATTATGACTCGTTACTCTCACTGACTTCAGATTCGAGACTCGCGCCATTTTAATAGTTTCGTCGGTGTGTTTGAGCCCGCGATACGGGAACCACGTGGAGGGAATCTGGTCGCATTTCTTTTGTGTCATGTCATGAGCCCATTATGATAATACTTATTGAATACATTTTTCTGCGTACGAAATCTGTAGCTATCGTTTTTGGTATAAAATTTTGGGCTTTTCTTTGGGGGGGGGGGGGATTGGCAAAATAAAGTTCCATGATCAGACCCCTTGTTTTGGGTGAGGTTTGTGTGTTCTGCCGAAGCGAAGCTGAGGCGGATAACACTAACTCGAGGCGTTGCCAAATCTCACTATCATGCGAAAACCGAATTCAATAATTGTTTTATTATTCAGCAAAAGGAATTCTTACCTAGCTAAACGAAGTTGACGACGAGTGTTTGCAAGGCGAAACAGTTTTTCAACTTCAGCTTACGTCCATTAGTATTTTCCTCTTCGTATTCAATTCAAATAGCCATTGTTGATGTTTAGATATCCTGAGCAATGATCTCTCGGCTAAAAGCATAGCAGATTCAACGAGAATATTAGCTAAATTGGCTTTCGCCTTCGAAATGAAAATCAAGATGGCGGCCAAACCTATTGGCTTGCGTTATGACGTCATAAGAGTGCATCAATCCTAATGTCTGGAGTTTGACGTCACGAACTGCGTGCCAACAAGCTTTCGCTGCATACTCTTAGCCAATCAGAATCGAGATAGTGGCATGGCTGAATAATAATGCAATTTATTAAGTGATTTTACAGTGCAAAGAGATTTTGTAGGTTGCTCCCCCCCCCCCCCCCCCCATCGCTTCCCCTCAATACATCATTGGATGGTCTACTGGTCTCTATTAGAATCTGATGATCCAAACATATTGACAGAATGTGTGGTTCCAGAAAATATCCATATAAAAATATTCCCCCCCCCCCTCCATTGGGGGCATTGGAAATTCTGGACAGATGGGGGGTCAATTCACCTGATCTTTTCCATACAAATACTATATTTTTCTTTCGAAATTCCAGAGGGGTGGGGGAGGGTCAGTTTTCAACACCCTTCCGTGGAGGGATATGGGTATTTTCTGGAGCCACACAATGTACATCGCAGGCAAACTAAAATGACACATCCTTTACATAGACCAATTTATTTGGATATATTGAAATTCACTTGGGTCTTTACTTGATATCCTATGTGCATAAATTAATGTATTTCCTATTATTCTGTTTTATTCCCCTATAAGCCTATATCAAAGTTTGAATTTATATAAATTGAAAATTATTTTTACAATGTAACATCTAATTTGATAAAGGTTGCTTCTGCAAAGTACTTCAGGATTTGAGCATTCAAAGAGTGTGGTTGTTTGCTTACCACCAAACAATGGTTTTCATATGCCAAAGTTCAATTCCCATGGTAACCTCTTTAAAATAGGTACCTCCTTAGTTACTACAGCTATGCAAAACAACCCAAATGTTTCTATGCCATAGAATATGGAAAAGGCGCCTCATAATATATGTGGATTTGTGTTTTCATCAGGAAAAGCTGAAGAATTTCGAGTTTGTTGCTTTGACATTTTAAATTCCACTAAAAAAACTGCCCATTGTTTAGGGATTAATCAAGCGAATACGGACACAGTATTCTCATGTCGCTCGAGTCACTTGAGGATCCAATGTCCTTTACAGGAGTTATAAAATGTCCACTTTTTTCTAAAATAAGTAAGCTAGGAGTTTGAATCGGAATTTTTACAGTGTAAATTTCATCCACCCCATGCAGAGACTAGCAAATTATCTAAATTTTTCCCAGTTCTCGCCGCTAGACGTATTACATTTTCTTTGATCGCCATCTCCTACAGTGTTAGTATCCGCTACGGGCAAGCAGACGTTCAAAAATAGCGTCCGCGTAGGAGTTAAGTGATTACAATGAGCCGTGAGAAATAGGAAATTGACTTGCGTCAATTCATTACTTGTAAGAACTAACGAGCTTCGCTGAAGTAACGTGTAGAGAATCTCGGGTGAAAGGACGTTTCCAGAATGCATCGCGCGCTTTTTTAGCAGTTTGTTCGACACTGCCGACATGCAGCGCGCGTGTGTGTTACAGCTGTTTTGAGTATTCTGCGAACTCTTGAGATCGGTTTCCAACCGTCAAACCGCTTTCTGGCTTCAATCAAATTTTGAAACTCTTTGAAATACAAAGAAATCAGTTATTTGCAATCCTAGTGAAATGCTCCAACACACAGCATCTTTTACTATCTTTTTCTAAACAAATATGGCCTAACTTACGGTCGGCTAAGACTCAAATTAGACCTCAGAGTTTGATTGACGGAAACCAGGACGCCATTGGAAGTCGAACGCGAGAGTTCGCAGAATACTCAGAACAGCTGTAAAACTGGAATCGTCCATTCACTCGGAATGTTTGATACCTATAGGAGCTACCTATAGGTTATGGTTACCTATAGGAGCGCGGGTGGCGCGTAGCGGCACAGCGCTTGCCTCAATGCTGTCACTCGAGTTCGAGACGCTAGGGACTCCTCTGGGTTGAAATGATTCGTAATTTACGGGTTCCACGTCTTTCGGGTGAGACAATAAACCGATGTCCCGCCTCTCATTCCACTGCACCAAACCAGTATTTTAGGGACGTTAAACTTACTGCTGCTATAATCCCACTCACAAGTGTAAACTTCATTTGATATAAACATATCATGTTTATGTAATGTTTACAAAACGAGCTGGAGTGTTTTATCAGCAGATAGATACACGAGGCGAAGCCGAGTGATTCTATCTGCTGATAAAACACGACAGCGAGTTTTGTAAACTACTTCTAAAACGGTTGCCAGTAATAATTCATAATTCCAAGCTAGTTAAAAAAAAGGAAATAAATTTGTGAGAACTACTTCTTTGAAATCGAGAATAAGAAATCTGATATAGACTGGCTTCAAGATGCATTGTTTAGCTATTTTGAAATGGCAAACAAAAGATCGACAACGAGAGCTTTTCATTACGAATAGTGTATTTAGAGAGGCGTTCCGAATAATTGACATATCTTCTGTGTTGGGACAAAAGGTCTGTTCATAATTACATGACTTTCAAAAAGAGAAGAACTCCCTTTGGAATAGCTGTCACTTTTTTACCTATAATTATGATGAGCAAAGAAATGCCATTCAAATGTCATAGAAAAGAAATGAATGCATTAGCGATACCAGCGATACCTATAATAATGCTAGGGCTTTCTGATTGGCTTTTGTAAAGAAAGTGCTATGTCATTAGTTTTTGGGGCAGTGTTTCCTATTGTTCTTTATTCTTTTTATGATTCAAATTTCTTTGACGAAATTTTCTTTGTCATGCGCGTAATGCATCATATGCAATTTGCCCATTCATTCTCGGTTAACAAAGCAGTGCGGTTCGTACGGACTCGCCAAGTAGAGTAACTTGGACGGGTGAGTTAAATTCGTTTATCTGTGCATGATTTTGAGCCCAATTCAACTCAAGTATTGCCAAATAATTGTCAAAGATGTCCGTTTTGCTCGTTTCACGAAATGTTCACAGAAGGGTGGTCGGCACTGCCCGCGAGTCGTTGTTGGATGTTTAAATCATGGCCACCGAAAATTATTAAATGTGATAAATGAACTATCGTTTTACAAAATGCACGTATTCATTTCTAACATGCGTTCTTTTTTCGTAGGTTACGGGAAAAGGTGGAAATCATGACCACAGAGCGTTTGTAAGAGATGGGGTCTCCATGAATATTATCGGGGAAACATGCTGTTCTGGTGAGTTGTCCTATCATTACTGATGCTCAGTGAGCCAAACTTGATAGAGAACTGTGCTCACTGAACTGGATCTGATATAGAACTCTGACGTCACCGGAGTTCTATATCAGATTCAGTTCAGTGCGCAGCAGTTCTATATCGTTTCTGGCTGATTGAGCACCATTTTGATATGGCAACCAATCAGAACAGCTGTTGCCTGAAAATATTCATGGACTCCCCAAAATGCTAATTCTATCGGGGTATACAAACGGCCTTCATGGTCCTGATTTCCATTGTGTTTGCCTGATTGACTATTCATGAGTTTTAGAAGCGCGGTATACAAGTGCTAACATTTCATATATTTTCACGAGTGTTTTACTGGGAAATACGCCACTCGTATCTGATACGAGCTACATCCGGGACCTGAGTGACATATTTTCTATATCCTCACTAGTGAGGATATCGGTCAAAACAAAAGTGCTTGGAAATCAATTTGGAATATTTTTTTCTGGTTTGTCTATATAATGAAAAGAAAATTGCACGGTGGCTTGAAGATATGAGTTTTATTTTCTCGTGTCAAAAACAATATTTTACTCATTCGCTGCGCTCATTCGTAAAATATTATTGTTCTTGCCACTCGAAAATAAAACTCATCTTCGCGCCACCGCGTAATATCCTCTATATATTCGTCTTCTTTTTGGGGATTGAAAAAATTGACGTATAGAACAAATATTTTTTCCCCACTAACAACACCATGACCACTAATATTGTGTGCATTTTGTTTTTGCTAACAATTTCCGAAGTCATCATTAATGATTTTAAGGCGCTTTGATAAGCAAGTCTCAGTCCCTTCCTTCCTTCCTCCTCCTCCCTCGACCCTCCCTCGACCCTCCCTCCTCGACCCTCCCTCCTCGACCCTCCCTCCTACCAACCCAAGAGAGGTTTCTACTCTTTAAACCACGCCACAGAAAATACAGCCAATCAGAATGCAGGGATGGCGTTGTATATTAGGCGGTATTCCACTCTACCTTCCCATCGTGCACTGCATTTACGTAAAACTTTGCCTTTACATTTCTGTAGCGTGGTATGAAATAGTTATACAATGAGTTATCGTGGCATACTGCACTAATATCCCACTCGTATGTATACCAGAAAATACAAGTGACGCGTGGGATATTCTGCAGTATGTCACTCGAAAGCATTGTATAACTAGTATATATCTGATGCCCGGTTGTTGCGCGCCTAGTTACAACTTCCCACATCTAACTAGATAAATCTTTGTAGTAAGTAAAACCGCTCGTTCATCAATCGTTTTTTCGTTGATAAAGTCACGGGATGCTTTTATGAGATTTTGGTTTGAACCTTGAAGAGAAGGAGGATTAAGTAGAGTTAAAATAGAGTACTCCGGAATCTTGAACGGAAAGATAACACGTACTGCCGGTGCTTTTCGTACTCCAAAAGGAAAGATTTAAATGCGAATATTGCATTTCGTGTCTGCTCATTTTAACATTTAGCATTAAATAAAAAACAGCACAAATTGATTATTGCTCGAATATTATTAGTTTTAAGCCCAAAGAATGTAAAAGAAGTATAAGCTGTATACGGAAGGTAAACTGTCGAGACCTTTATTGAATCATGTTGCCAGTCTCTTTGGAAACGCTTATGACATTATCGTATTATCAAACAAAACAAGACATTTACTCCACGATCAATGTACTAACTCTAAATGCGCACGTCAAAATAAGCACACTATTATTTCCCTTTAAGATGGAAGGCTTTTAGATTGTTTATAGATTTTGTATTTACTACAAGTTCTTACTAAACAATTAAAGCCCCTCGCCTATACTACTGCAGTTGCACGTAAAATTTCACATCGTGGCTGTTTATCATAAAATTAACTTCCTATTATGAATACCCTACAATATAGAACGGGGCTGTTGTTATCTGCTCCCATTTGCTAGCCAGATAATTTTCTCACAGCTTCACACTTATTGTTCAGAAACCAAAAGGGAACTCCGCCCCACAAGCCTCACGTGCGAATCAATTAGTCATTTTCGATCAGTCAGGAAAGTGATGGCTTCACAATAACCGATAAGAGCTTCCACTCTTCAAATCAACAAACATAACATGAACAAAATTGGGTAAAGAGATAGCGCGCGGAATAATACGTGAAAATGAATGGACTTGTGACATACGCTTGCGCAGAGAATTTAATCCTCAGACTTACTTTGCAACATCCCACGCTTTGAATTCACAAATATAAGTGCATGAGAGAATGAATTTCACCTTAATTACGCATTGGCACCTTCACAAGAGCGGCACTAGCGCAAATTTTACAAGGAAGGTGGTTCTGGATCGAAGTTAGTTTTTAATGCCCGGCTAAGCCTATGGGAACAATTAATTTTGAACTTAAAAAGAGCTTCACACCGGCAGCTGGGATTCGCGTTGCAAAGGCCACTTTCCTGTTCGGAGGAAATTAATTGACATCCATGCACATGCCTAGATCATTATAACGAGAAAACAAGTACAAGGAACTGTGGCAGGGCATACTACAGCAACGGCGATCTACCTGAAGGGATGTGGTTTTCAGAGGGCTCGAAAAATTTATTTTTTCAAATGACCCTCTTCCTCTCTTACATATTCTTGGGTGCCGTGATCTTTCAAGCCCTTGAAGCCAAAAACGAAGACATCGAAAGAAGCAACATGGAAGTCGCCAGGAAAAAGTTTCAGCGACGATACAACATTAGCGATGCTGACATGAAAGACTTTCTGATTAAAATCGAGGAGATAGTTGACCATGGTTTTAGCCGGGAATGGGTGCGCCGTTGGAGCTTGCTTGGTGCTCTATTTTTTTCTGGCACGGTCGTCACAACTATAGGTGAGTAAAATGTCAATTGAATGCCAAGCAAAGAATTTTCATCTTCTATTTACAGGAAATGTTCTCCTAACTTTTAAGCTTATTATGCTACTAAGACTTCGTATTACGCCCCTTTAAAATGCCTAACACTTTCCACACTTTTTTCTTCGTAAGGTTTAGGATCAATGTAGCGGGAAAAGTGCTTTGAGAAATACATGCTAAAAGTAAAAAAGTCGATTTAGCAAAGTCACTTTGGCATTTGGCAGCTGTAGGGCTGAAGTTGTCTAAATGGAAATCATAAATGGCCATACTTTAATAAGAAACCTAATAGAGTTTGATTTATATGGAATTAATATGCAACCCGAAGCGAATTATTTTTGCGTTTAGAATCTTAGAGCACTTTTTAAGAGACTCTCATTTTGAACTCAATCAAAAAGTCATTGAATATTTTTCACTCAGAAAAAAATAATACACCTTTATAAATGCCCATTAATTATTCCCCATGTTTATGATATCTGGAGTTCGTGAGATCGATTGAGCTTCCTTTTAAGTGTCGCGATAAAGAAAATAAAAAAGCTGGACCACTAGAGAAAAGTCCGTGAAGCAAACGTGATCAGCTGTTTTGGAGGTCTTAATGAAAATCATATTTACATAAGTGCGAAATAAAAGAATCAGACCCGATCAAACTTCAAGTTCTCAACCTGTTGTTATTAGTAAACCATCGAATGGGGACCAGATGGGAGTTTTTGAGAAAATATCAAGTGAAAAAGTTAAACGGCATGGATTCAAAACAACCCGTTTTGAACTATTCCAAGAAAAATAATATGCGAGACCCTAAGCCAAAGTCCTAAATATGCGACACCCACGTCAAAGTCCTAAAAGACCGGCAAGAATATTTGTAAAAACCGCAATGTCGGAGTCTTGCAGAACAGCAAGACAGGTCTGCGTAACAAATGAACAACACTTTGCAATAAACCATCGCTATATTACTTTCTATTAAATAGAACGCTTACACATTCATTAAAGAGGCAGGGGGCGAATATGTTTTCCATTGAAATTTCCACCGCTATTTTCCTTTTAAGAATAAAATAATTTTATTATAAAAGTCCTGCCGACCATGCGTCTCTATGGCTAGAATCTATAAGAGGCCCTCAGTCAATGTCCTTTAAACTACACACGTCTAAAAGGTTTCTTATTACATGAATGTAAAATCGTGTCAAAAATAAAGTAGTAATTTAAAGGACTCACAATGTGTCTGTTGAAAAATATACTTATCGAGGGCACTGAATCTTCACCATACAAATAGCATTTCAATACAACTAACATATGTTTTACTTCAAAATCAAAAAGTGAAACAAAGCAAGGTATATTTAAAGACAATCTTCATCATCTAAACAAATATTAAGAAAATCGTTAAAAAGAATGTTGACATGCAGAATATCTTTAATGCTGCGGCCAGCGATGATATTATTGTAAAAGCGTTTTTCAGATCCGCCAATATACCCATGCCGTTTAATCATTTATTAGTGTTCTATTTGTTCGGAAAACTGTTAAAACACATTAAGTATGGTAACTACTTTCTTTCGTGACTCTATTATTTTATCTTGCCTGTTTTGTCCAAGGTAAAAGGATATTGCTTCAGTATTTGGCGTAAACCCCACAGCGAACTCTTTGAAACATAACAGGACTATATAACATGAGACTACATATTAGCCCAGCAAGAAACATTCTTAAAATTGCGACAGCCTAAATCCTCTGTAGATTATTCCTTGATAAATGGTAAGTTATATATCTGAGGGATATAGGAAAGTTAAGGGTGCGTGATATACTCCGAATGGCAGCTCACGAAATTCTCACCCACCCACATGCGTTATTTAAATATTTTTCATTCAAATTTTTTTTCACCTCTGGTGATTATTTTGGCGACATCTGTTTGAAACGGTTCGTGTGTCTGTTTTATTTTTGCGGATTCAGAAAGTTCCCTAAGCTTCACTGCGGCAATTTGTAGTGTGCCATTACGATTGTCCGTAATACTTCGTGTCTGGGTGTATTAATAAAGTTATTAAAGTTGAAAGTATTTTTTTAGCCCTAAAGTTTCCTTTTTCCGTCGTTCTCAATTGATTTAGTGGATATAAGGCGTTTCATTTTTGGCATAAAGTAAGTCATTGACTATATGAACAAAATATCGAAAAATGGATATCATTTTTAAATAAGTGAAATACGATTGTAGTTATGGACCAGTAAAAATAAGTTTTGTTCTCCGTTTGTCTGCTTCTGTTTTTGCTGGGAAAAGGCGCCCATCGCTTGTAATGTTCAGACATGCTGATTCTTTACATTCCTAAAAGGTGCTCAATACGTCTCACGACAAGTCACAGAGTACGCTGAATTTGCGAAAATGAGACACGAAGCGAGCAATAGCACCAACACAAATACAACCTACTTTTAATGAAACAATGTTTAATGCACGTTGGAATGGTTGTATAAATTTATCGCCCCTTATTTTCCTGCCTTATTATATGACATTTTTATAAGATTTAGTCAGGGGTACGCAGGAAAGTTGCAGTCACAGCCTAGGTTTTGCAAATTTACAGGCCAAGCCCATGAAAAACAGGACAGTACTTGTACCAACAATGTCACCCCAAACATTTACAGTCCCGTGCCTGCAGGCCTTTAGGCTGCGTACACCACTGTTAGGTGATACTGCATCCTGTAGAATATCTCCGTAAACACGGGTATTGCTAGTTCGTTGTAATGTGGCTGTCATTTCATAATGAATATCAAATAAATCTCTTCAGCAAATCGAACAGCGGTGTCTGAGAACATGATTGCATCTGTAAATGGAAAGGTGCAAGGCCATTAAAATCTCATCAGTCAAAATGAAATAGTCATACAGTAGTGCAGTCATAACACAATATCTATTTCTTTGTGCTTTGCCAAGAATATGAAACTGAAAAAATCAAAGTCTGCAAGCTACAATACTTTCAAAACATGCATTTTGTGTCGTATAGAGGAAGTACGTCAGTCATCTACTGCTTCATCTTGTAGGCAATGCTTATGAGAGATAGCCGTTCTTCCTTATCTTTCCCGTTCAAAACGAATTCATAACGACATTGATTGAATTTTCTTATCGCATATGCAACAGGGGATCCTTGTAAAATTAAAGTATGACAAGTTTTAGGACCGGGTATCACCACTTTCAACCTTATACGTTTAGTTATTTTGTGTAATGATTTAAAGATCATAACAACATAACTTGTTTGTATCGCATTCTCCCATCAAAAGGCCGTGGGGCAAACACAAGGTAAAAAAATATCACCTCAGGTTTTAGCTTTCCAGTTTGTGTGCTAAGTAAAACTAGCAATCATATTTGTTTCCCGAAAATTTAAACCAGATCTGACAGAGCCGCATATCTATTATAGCATGACTAATTTTAGGTTTTTCTTCCGCGACTGACTACGGGTTTCTTCATTAATGCCCTGTTAAAGTTTTCCTTTTATTTTGCAGCTCAAGGCGATTATGAAAATCTATCACGTTCAAACTGACTCTTCCGCAGTTATTTGCGATATTTTGCTTAGCGATTGTACCATCGCGATCTTTAATTGATTTTTCGTGGAAAATCAATAAGGGTGGTTGATTTTTCTTGCCTTGAAGATAGACAAAATGACTGCCCCGAAACGATGGATGTGAAAATTAAACTTTTCAGCAGATGTACATATACTTAGAAACAATACGCAGGAAAAATATTTTTGTAGCTCGGTTGCCAAGATGCAAGCAAAATAAAACCACCCAAAACCTAATTTTCTTTCTCGATGAATCATTTGATACATTGAATCAAAAGGCATGCTTGTCACACATCTTGAGAAAGTGCCATCTGGTTAAGAAAAAATAAACTCAACCAAGGGGTAGTTTATTTTCAGGAAAACAAAAAACAAATGAACCCGCTTGTTCGTTTGAACTGCACTAAACTCTTTGGAAGATACAAGCGTGCATCGCAAGAAAATTTTTGTAACGACGCGACGGTGGAACTATCGAATTCGTCGGATAAAGAAACACCGATCAGGTGTATATTTATCGACCAGGATATCTTTCGTTTTCATTGAGCCAAGAACAAGTCAGTTCGTGCTCATCCACGAGTTCTTAGAAATAAGAAACAGCCCATAGGGACGTTTCTCGAACATCCGGGATTTTCTTGGACCTGAAAACTTTGTTTTGAATTTTAAATGCAATGAGTCATGAAGGTTTTTTTCAGTTCTAGTCACGTTAATCGACTAGAGTTGCTATTTATTTATGTTTGGCTACTTTATGTGTGAAAAATGCATGTTTAATTTTATTCAAACCTCGAAATTAGTATTAAATCACCAATCTAGGGATGCTGAGACTTTTGAGATGTCAACCTGCAAGACATCACGTTCTATTTACTTGATTAGAGGAACAAATAAAACAAACATTGGTAGAAAGAATGAGCTAAAATTGGAAAAAAAAGTTCCCGTGCCCGATGGAGTATCAGATGTTCGAGAAAAGGGTACCTCGTATGAAAACAAAATACCAATTGTTGGGCTAATATGAATATGTCCAAGAAGATGACTCACGAAGGACATTGGACTATTGCCATGGTGATTTACATGTAATGGTTTTGTTAAGAGTTATCCCCGGGTAAAGTTACACCGCCTTTGAACAAATCAGATCAAAATGATAAAGTATCATTCTAGAGGCAGTTAGATATTTTAGGCAGGAAAATTTTGTTAGAGAAAGGATTGATCACGAGATTCTCACGAAAGCATTACATCCTTTACGGTAATTGTTTACTGCCCTGGGTACGGGCGGAGTCTCGAAGACGCCGTGTCCGTAAACAAGTGGAGATTGGAGATTCGAGGTGCCCATAGTAAACATTTGCATCTCTATAGGTTGTCAATGTTTGCGAACGTTAACTGTTTATAAACCCTATCAAACGATTATCCCATTGGCGCCATTTGTCTTGCTGATTTGTACTAAAGGTTCAATAGATGTTAGTGGTATTTGCGTTGTCTAGGCTTTTACCTCGGAGATGCGTGAAACGTGTGCGTTTTACTTAGCCAATACTGACTTAAGGGACTAGTTACGTAGAGTGGCGCATGCGCAGATAATCCCATCCAAACGAAGGCGGGATAATAGAACGTCATTTTGGTCATTGGGAACGAGTGCTAACCCTTATAAATAAGACACTGTTACTTGGGATTTAATTTATCGTGTGAAATTTTACTGGTCCCCACCTCATTGCCGAGCTACATTTGAAGTTATTGAGAAGATATAACATGCAAAGAAGGCGCAGAATTATTATTAATAGAATTATGCAACCGATTTTATCTATTATCGTTTCACTCTTCTTTCCAGCCACACTAGACTCTCAACACACATTGGATGTTATTACTCATATAAAATGGATTTCTGTGGTCATGTATAATGACATTTGCTGATGTCAATTTTTCATGCTTCCCCATTTTCGATTTAGATCGTTTTTGGCTCGTTCAAATTCTTATCACTTGATTATTCATTTAGCACGATAAAATCAACATTTCTTACACACAAAATGATAGGCGGGAGCATACATAAAATTAACATAAAATTAACTTCCCAAATAAAGGGTGTAAATATTGCTAAAATACCTTGTCTGTTTTGCTCGAAATGTCTTACTATTAGCTAACATGCTTGTAGGAAAAATGCGTAGTAAAGTGCTTTCCAAATAACAACTTTCCCCTATAGGAAGTAGGCACTTCGCTTTGAAAATAAGCTAATTAATGGAAATAAAGTTTTTAGAATAGAACTACTAATGCAGTGGTAGGCCACTAGAAACTGCATTACGTTAGGTTGAATAGCTCTTATTTATTATATATTATATTATATTATATGAAAAATGTTGAAATTTTTGCCTAAAGAAGCCTCCTTTTATATACGTTTTTGACGCAGGTTCCGTTTGTATCTTAATTGGTTATATTCTAAGGGGCCCGACGCGGCTGGACATGTGGGAGGAAAGAAAAAGTTTGATTCATTAAATTTCCACAGAAAGAAAACCGACCACAATGAGTAGGTGTATTATTTTGTGATTTTGTTAAATATAATTTCGTTAAAGAGAAAAGAACGCTTTTTGAGATAATCAACTCCACTATTTTAAAAGAGCTTATTCTATTTTTATTGCATTTCAATTCGATCAAATCATCACGTATTTCCAGCTGTTCTTTTGATTTTCCGCCCGTACTGGTAATGGGCATCGCCCACATTTCTGTGTTAATACCAAGGGATGTTTATGAACGTCGCCGTGCCCACGTCTTACGAAGGGAAAATCACACAAGAACACCTTGTCCCTCGCCGGGGAAGTTTGGCTCTCGTGTGGTTTGTGTGTTAATTTCTTTGTTATTTTTTATGTTTATGTTATGATAATGATATTTTTCCGTTCGTTTTGCTACGACTAGTTGCTGCTGTAAGATATAAGTATAGACAGAGACAATCTTGCGTAATTTCTTTTCTTACTCTTTAAAAAACATTGTTTAATAAGTGGTAGTCGGAAATCAGGCTCAAAGAAAAAAGGAGCCACCCATTTTATCTAGGAACCTCGTTTTTAAAATTGAAGCTGAAATGTTTGTATTTTGTTTTGAAGGGTACGGTCACGTGACACCTTGTACCGTATATGGCCGCGTCTTCTGTATTTTCTACGCTCTAATTGGAATACCGCTAACCTGGATACTTCTGTCAACGCTGGCTCATCACATCAATGACTGGATCAGCCAGGCTATACGGTACCTGTACGAGAAGTGTCTTGATATGGTCCCGACCCGGCTAGGACTCAAGTGTACCATTATAACCCTCACCATCAGCGTCACAATGATTTTAATCATCGCTACATTCGGCCATTACCTTGAAGGTTGGTCCTTCTTCAACGGTATCTACTTTGGGTTCATCACCTTGACAACCATCGGTTTTGGCGATTTCGTCCCACTTCACCCCTCCCCTGAAAGAGATCCCGAGTCCTATCCAGTCCACGTGGTGATTTTCACGATTATGAGCATCATCTATTTCACCATTGGACTCGCTCTAGTCTCCAGTGTGTTGCTTTCGATCAGGAATGCTTTTGAAGAGAAATCCATCGACGGTTTCCAGATTATCAAGGATCATTCCGACGAATCGGAGAAAAAGAAAACCTTGTTCTATGGGAAGTAAAGTGCTGTTTTTGTATGGACGTCATTCGGGAGAATAACTACTGTTGGTCGTTTTATGGAGCACTTTTTTATGGAGACAAATAACACTAAGCGTAGTGCCTATCGCAAAGGCATGGCATCTCGACATTCTTCTGAAATATCAGAAGGATACCGCTGATTTGTGGCGTTTGTCTTCATTACGTCCCTGTGTAATAATGCCATTGTACGCTATGCGGCCCGGGGCCCCTCTTTTCAAGCACGGAGATATAGTAAATACAAAAAAGCATGGTACCCTCTCTGGTCCACTTTGGCAAACTTCTGGCTACGCCGCTTCTGGCTTCTGGCTACGCTGGAATGATCGAGGTGTTATCTTGTTATACTGATGAGGCAACGATTTCTCCAACGCTAGCTGCATATTAAATGTTACCGAAGTTATCATTTCTCTGAAAAGTCGTGGATTGGATATAATGGCAGCAAGGGATACATAAATTCAATGAAAAATGAAGAGCAAATGTACCAAAACAGTTCTCTTCTTCGTATCTCATAAAAAGAAAGAGAGACTAACGGAGTTATAAGTGCCAACGTTTCGGACTCTTTATTCAGTCCTTCTTCAAGGCGGTTACTGAATAAAGACTGAATAAAGAGTCCGAAACGTTGGCACTTATAACTCCGTTAGTCTCTCTTTCTTTTTATTATTCTACTTATCTGATCGGAGAGACCAGCATCCTTAAGGATCCAGGGACGTCGCTGTTTTGTTTTTTTTCTCATCCTTTATATATAACTTCTTCGAATCTCGTTACTTATGAACTGCGAACTCCTACTTCACTTCCGAACGCCAAACTGGTTTTTGGCTTCCGTCCATCAAACCGTTTTTAAGTGCAGGCACATGGGTATTTTCTAAGTTTTGTGTGACTAGCCTAGCTAGTTCTAATCCTAGTCCTAGTTAAAAACCTCTCAAAGCCTGCGTGAAATCACCCAGAGCTGTTCACCCGTTTGATTGACGGAAGCCAAACTGCGGTTTGTTAAATGGCGTTACGTAGAGTTCGCAGAATTATGAAATTTGCAGTAACAGGTATAGGTGATCCGGTAGTTCTGCGTACAAGAGTTAAACTTTAAACCTGAGACGTTGTCGTAATTCAAAAAGCCCCGACTATGTTCTGTACTATTTGCACAGTTTTAAATGTAATAGTTGTTCTGTTGTTTAGTTTTATCGTAGCAGCAAACAATGTAAGAAAGATAAACAACCATAGAATATAATATATATTTTCAAATGTTATTTGTTGTGGTAGGAAAAATGTAGAAATGAGCTGTAACTATTAAAGCGCATTTTGAATGAATATCCTGCATTCGAAAGAGTGTGAGTATTTCTATTCTATTGTTGACATAGACTTATAACTTCAGATGACCGCCGAAAGTAGGTCAGACTTGCGTTTAGTCTTGCCTATTGGTCGAGAGCAAAGTCTTTTGTCTAAATTCAGCCAATCAAATTGCCAAATAAACCAAAACGCGCTATTGCTCACGTCATGACTAAACGCAAGTCTGGCTTGATTCGCCTCCTGATTGGTTTGTTGTTGAATGGCTTCCACTCTTGATTGGTTTGTTTTTGAATGGCTTCCACTCCTGATTGGCTAGTGGTTTTGTATTTGCGTCTAGTTTCTAGATAGTCATCTGAAATCTGCTCTATTCTCAATCTTATTCATAGTCGGTATGGTGGGCAGAATAAGATTACTGTGCGACTACGTCAACCGGGCCATCCCGTATAAAGTTTGTCATTCAGAGATTCAAACCATTTTATGGATGAGTAATTTAGTGTTTTTGAAGAGATTTGTGCTCATAATTTTCACAATTTGTAGGAGAAAAGCGAATATTTCGATCTCAGGAAAGTCGACATCCTTTGTTCTGTACTCGCTTTCTGATTGGCTAACTTCTTACAAAATGGCCCGGTTGACGTAGTCGCACAGTAATGTTCATTTTATTATCAAAGGCATTTTATTTTTCAAAATCGCAGTAATTACTATAAAGTTCTGCGTGTTGTTGCTTGTTTATATATATGTACTATATTATCTGGTCAGCCAGAAATACTATTGTCGTTTGACCACAGACATATATCAGAGCAACGATCCTGTTTCGATAAATCGTTGAAACCAAGGCTAGCTTTCTTTCCCGCTGCTTTTTATTTGTTGTAAAATGCAAATATTTACATGCATGACCGATGTTATGTACAAATGTCAATATACTAACATGCACATGATAAATAGTAGAAAATATATTTTAATAATATAATATGTACTCTATATGTACTCGTATAACTAAGCAACAATAAATTGCACTAAAAATCTAGTCTTCATTGTCAATGTTCACCTGTGAACGAGAGGGAAAATATTTGTTAGTTTTCCCTCAAAAGTTAAAAACAAAACATAAGCTAAGGTACTTGTTAAACACGGCACTAGAGCAGATTTCGTATGACTGTGAAAAGTACCGTGACACGGCGCGGTACTGTCGCGGTGGCGGTACCGAACCTGGCCTGCTATAGATACCGAATGAAATCGCGTAGTCGCGGTACGGTCATGGTCGCGGCGCGGAACAACTCTTTCGCGGCACTTTTCACAGTCATACGAAATCTGCTCTATTGCCGTGGTTGCAGAATATCTGTTGCCCATGGTCTCGCAAAGCTGAAATAAGCTGCCCTATTTAGACCAAAATGTACTCGACGCACGTGAGGCCAACTAATTGTGTGTTGCCGTTGGCTTTTAGAGTTGAGATTGACTGCGGGAATTGCCAGTTCACGGCAAAAATGGCAATGCAATTATTGTAAGTAATAACATGGCACCGAGGGAAATTAGGGATTAAATATGCTAAAGAAATAGATTTGTGTAACCCTTGTCGTTCAGTCATCTCTGATCACTGGCCTGAGGAATCGTTTTCTTCTTTAGCATGCGAATAGTTTTTTTTCCATGGTGTACTAGGTTTTGGAACACACTGCTACAGGCTCGATACTGATATAGAGGATAAGGGCCGATTTAAAGGGGAGCTGCGAAAATATTTAATTGACAATGGCCACTGGTTTTAGAGAATGTATTTTAAATTATTATTATAGATTTATTCCATGTATTATGAATATCTAGATAGATTTGTATATTTTTATTTATACTTATGTGAAACCGGAATTGGTTTTATCAGTCAAAAGTAGATGTAGATGTAGCATAAAAGTAGAAAATTTCCAGTCAGTACGACTCTGGAACAATAATTCCCAGCACTGGCAAAGTTTGGTGTTTGGCAGTCTTTCCTTCCATTTTCTTCCTATGTTTATTCAATCTTGCGCACATTGGTGCCCCACATTTTCAATACTGGAAATCATTTTTTTTTTTCTTCTGACTAATGATTCCCTCACCTTCCTATACCCATCTGAGGCTCGGCAGATCGGACGGCACGGGGGAGTTCTTGCTGACTTTTTTCCTAAGACAAGTAACGTATAGCAGGCATCACAAAGCTGGTCTTATGAGGACCGAGTTAAGAGTGGTATCAGGAATGACACAGCCAGCAAATGTATTAATTACGACAATGTTGAAAATGTCAATTTTTAAACTTAAGAATCTTTAAAACTTCCCAAGACATCTCGTGCTACTATAGACTTTGCATAAAGTTATAGCTTGAATTGAGCAAGGAGAACATACCAAGGGGTGACTGTTTTCCGTCCTGTTCGTGAAGAACTCGTGAATAGTGTTAGAGGAACCCCGTATGTAGAGACCTTACTGCTGGATGACGACCGATCAGCTCGACGATAGTGCTTGGCCAAACGCACGCAAAGGATTATAGTAAATACAGAAAAAACCGCAATGATGCCGAGGGACAACCAAAGCGCGTTCTGTGAAAAGAGAAAAAAGTACGATTGAGCTAGAACAGATTTTGTATGACTGTGGAAAGTGCCGGGACAAAGTTGTACCGCGACCGTGACCGTGACCGTGACCGTGACCGCGACCGCGACCGCGACCGCGACCGCGACCGCGACCGCGACCGCGACCGCGACCGCGACCGCGACCGCGACCGCGACCGCGACCGCGACCGCGACCGCGACCGCGACCGCGACCGCGACCGCGACCGTGACCGTGACCGTGACCGCGACCGCGACCGCGACCGTGCCGCGACTACGCGATTCCATTCGGTATCTACAGCAGGCCAGGTTCCGTGCCGCGACTGCGACAGTGCCGGGCACTCTCACAGTCATACGAAATCTGCTCTATGTTTTCTCTCGAGTAACTTCCGTATCCGTAACATTGGTACTACCTCGACTGCTATACACTGACATTGAAACTAACCATGGACCGTATTTATATGACATACCAGTGAGCTTAGCACATTCTCGCAGGCTGAAGCTAGGGTAGCATCGT
This sequence comes from Scolanthus callimorphus, assembly GCA_033964015.1. Classification (NCBI taxonomy): domain Eukaryota; kingdom Metazoa; phylum Cnidaria; class Anthozoa; order Actiniaria; family Edwardsiidae; genus Scolanthus; species Scolanthus callimorphus. The sequence continues at coordinate 2,187,323 of CM066916.1, forward strand.
AGATAGTTTTCATTTGTTGACACTTTCCTACTTCGTTCCTAACTTTTCGTATCGCTTCCTCGATGTACTGATCAATCCACCCAAGAATACGCTCTAGATATACATGGGAAGCCTGTGGAGAAACAGCAGTGGTGATGAACAAACAACATACGCCACGTCGCGAGGTCAAGTGAAATTCTGCCGATGTTTTTGACAGTTATATTACCTCGTTGGCGATCAGCAATGCTCTGTTATGGAGAAAACCATCAAGTTCTTTGGCTTTGGTAAAAACGTCATCAACAATGCTCTAAAAGTAAAAGAAAATGTTAGTCACTTGTGTTTACGTATAACTACGAAATGTTCTACCCAAGTACATTTATTGTTCAGAGCTCGCAAATTGCTATTAGTATGCACCCATGCTACTTTATAGACTCTGATTGGCTAAAAGTACGCGGCGAAACTTTGATGGCGCGCTTTCTGTGAGGTACTGAAATGACGTCATATTGCAGACAATAGGAGGATTGACAAATCTCACTATTATGCTCCTTCTCGTCCAAAGATTGTTAAAATAGATGTTTGTCATGACTTTACTAGGGAGACGTTACTTACGACTGTGGCATTTCCTTTTTCCTCAAGCTGGACAACGTTTGACTTGAGTATTGTCTGAAGACAAAGTTGATAAGTAATTATATTAGTCACATTAGAGTTCACTTTTTAGTCGATCAGTTTGTGTTTTTTCAATGTTGATCTTTAATAGGCAAACATTTTCCCACGGGTTAAGGGAAGCAATGGATGATTCCAGCTGGAACTCGCACTCTCGATTCTTTAGAAATGAAATTGAAATGTAACACGACGCAGTACCAGGGTGCAACGCGCCCATACAATACAATACACTTTCTCCGTGAAATGTGTAACACAACTACCACATGCAGCGCGCGCATTCATCAACCCCGGATGATTTACCATTGAACAGCAACTCCCCACTCCCCACAGTACCAGGGTGCAACGCGCCCATACAATACAAGACACTTTCTCCGTGAAATGTGTAACACAACTACCGCATGCAGCGCGCGCATTCATCAGCACCGGATGATTTACCATTGAACAGCAACTCCCCACTCCCCACAGTACCAGGGTGCAACGCGCCCATACAATACAAGACACTTTCTCCGTGAAATGTGTAACACAACTACCGCATGCAGCGCGCGCATTCATCAGCACCGGATGCTTTACCATTGAACAGCAACTCCCCACTGGCATTTTAATTTTCTAAATGAACTGTGGAATCTTTACCTTGAGATCTGCTGACGTATCCACGATATCGTTCTGTAGTTTAAAAATGTTATTCGCCAGGACTTGGAGACTTTTTGAAATTGTCTGAAAAGATACTTCACGTAATGAGTTTATGATCGGTTCGTGCATCATAACAACTTCACAGCCTCCACCACCATTACCATCTACCTTCACACCCTCCACCATCATCTACCTCCTCATCCTTAGACAATATCATCATTTGTTTAATCATCGTCATCACTATCATTCATGTGTAAATGTAAATGTAAATTGTGAGACCGACTCCCCAGACTATGCAGCTCGAAAGCTGAATTGCGCTGGGTCTCAACGGCAGCCAAGCGGTCATAAGCACAGACACTGAGGGTGGTCACTGCCAGAGAGTTTATTCCTCCCCCCCCCCTGATACTGAGTGCCACAGTGACTACCACACCAAGCTTATCGTCAGGTCTTTGTCTTCATTATCATCGTCATCATCACCAATAACTTCATCACCATCATTTGGATCACCATCCTCAAAACCATAATCACCATCACCTCACAACAGCAGCATCACCTCCGCCAACGCCGGCATCATCATCGGCGTCACTATTATTAAGCCCCCACTTACGTACTGCGGTCATCCTTTGAAAATACGGCTTTAATATGATTCCAGTGATTATCTTTAGGGAAATCTCCGTACCTCACTACTGTCCTTTGCCGTTATTGACAGTTTCTGTAAGCTATCCGCAAACTGGTCCAATGATATATTCACAAGCGGTCTATTAATCTGTGAAAATACAATAAAGCGAGTATTGTGCGATATTGTAATTGTAAATGTTTAGTGACCGATTCTCCAGACTTGCAGCCCGTAAGCTGTCAAGCGGTCGTAAGCACGTCACTGAGTATTGTCACTCCCGCGTCAAAGTGATTCTTTAACGACATCTACTTCAGGTCAATGTAGTGCATTTGAGAGACGGGTCGTACGGTTTTACGTTCTTATCCAAGAAGACGCGATGTCAGAGCAAAGGCAGCACCTTCTCCTCAATTATTATGAAAAAGACCCTGAGTGTTGGTCCGGCCGAGGTACGTACCAACGACCTCCCGCACGTCAGACCGGCGCTCGACCACCTGAGCTAAGCAGACATATTCTGCCTTGTTCTGAAGCTGCAAATGGACCAATGTAAACAAGCTGTAATAGTATGACATGAACTTCATCAATACGACCGTTTACCTCTTCTAAAAACTTGTTAAAACTAATTTTATGCACTCCGGCTTCTATAGACTGATTTAGATTCCTCTCCGCGTCAAACGTAAGAATCTTTACATCGGCTATTGAAATGTTTAGTTTCTGAAATATTTCGTCCATCGGTGGAATTTTCTGAAAAGCAAACAGAGAAAGGCAAGTTCAAAAAGTACAAGTTCATTAGGAATACAAATGTTTTCACAAGCAGGATATAATAGTTACTTACATCTTCATAAGTTGTTATGTTGGTCAAGTTGAGCATTTTGTCAAGTTGCAAAAGTTCCCAAGGAGTTTCATCTCGTCCGCAACCCCTTTCGATTATGTAAAAAGACAATTCAGATTTCAATACAAGCTAGGAATTTGGCCAGTGAATACGCTTGAATGGTTCTATTGGAATATTTGTAATGGTCTTTATGGTGCTATGTTATTGGAAATCTAGTATCGGTTTCAGGGCAGCCGCTATCGCTGTTGGTAGACACCGGTGTCTAATTTGTATACTCGTATTTATACCATTGAAAATACAGCCAATCAGACAGTACAATCGCCGTATTTTCGGCGACTTTGAACTCAACGTTCCTATGATGTGCTTCTGTTCCTTCTGTAATTTCTATGGGACGCGTGGGATATTTCATGGTATTGTATAGCTAGTTTTTCATTCATGACTTGACATCCCACTCACCGAAGGACCGTTGAGATCTTCAGTTCAATACTTCCGTCCCCGAAAAGAGTCTTGGACAATGGATAATATCCTAGAAAGGACGGATCATCGATGGTCTATAATAACAGGAACAAGATTGTGTGAGATTGTGAGTGCAATGCAAGCAAGGGATCGGCTTCATGGGATTGGCTTATGGCTCGTTTTCAGACAACAGTAATTTTGATTTATAAGATACAAAATGATTGACTAACAGGTGAAAAATCGTCCATATCGTTATCACTGCCTATAACTGAAAACTATAAAATACAGTAGACATTAAGAAAAAAAATCGGAAAGCTGGAAAGGGCCACCATACATTTGTACCGATCTCAAATCCTGGCTGCGCCCCTGTGTTTTCATTCTATACTTACATGCTCAATCAGTGATATTTCCTTCGCAGACTTGCACAGCACCGTGCCATTAGATCCAAATATGAAGAGGACCCCAAGCAGAAGATTCACAAACACAGAACATATAAAAAAGAACGCTACGGCCCTGCAGGTAAAGAATACAAAGACAAACTATATTTAAACTGATGCTGCCTGAAGCGTGATGTCTTTTCTTTATTCCAACAATCCTTACACCCTTTTAAGAAAATCCCCGGTCAATGTCCTTATTGAAATACCACAACGGCTCATTGCATTTGGCGTGTGAAACCTTGATCTTCCAGACTATAAGTAACACGTGATCGACGGAGGAAGGCAAATAAAGAACTCTCACTTACGCCATAAGCGTTCTGCCACCAATATCAGCCGTGCGGGATCTGGTACTGGGCGTGTCATAGTCACGTGATCCAAGAACTCCACCCGTGAGCCCGCAATACATGACCAGTACGGCGAACAGTACAGTGCAAGCTAGGCCCAGGAGGCTGAAGAACCTAGTGGGTAAGAGAAAATATCAATATAATGTACTTCAAAAGAAAATGGGTTGCAAGAATGATCAATAATGTTCAAGGAGTAGAATATGGAGGCAGATTCAAGAGTCATCTTGTTCTATCGTAAAGGAGCAGTTTCTGAAAGGAGCTAATACGTTCGTTTGCAGTTCGTATCTCCATGGATTTCCGCTAATTTACGCGCGTTGTACAATTAGGGTTTTAGCGCTTACCGCAAATTGTCATATCTCAGGAACGTTCCATTAGGTCCAATGTAATAATTTACATCCTGTCTGAAAGGCTCAAGAGTGGTCTCGACGAACTGTAAGAGAACAAAAGTAATCAATTTCCTTAAGATGGGTTTTGTTCTTGTTTTTCATGGGTCCCAGGTCTTGAGGCATTGTAAAGTTGATTAGTGGACGTCATGTCATAGTAAGTGTAGGATTAGGATCCATGTTAATGTTCTAGTAACGATTGACTTACCTGATTCGCTATAATCTCTAAGTCTCCAATCTTATTGAAGGCGAGATCATCCAGTTCTGATATGAAGGTCATTATGTCTGCAAGGTTAATAAATTTAGATGACGTGCATCTTAGGAGTTCTCAGAAGGAGGATATAATTGCATCGTTTTTAAAAAAGGGAAGGACTAGCCTTTGTTCTAACCTGTTATCGTTGAAAGGAGGTCGAACAATGACTGTACGAACCTTGTCTTCCAGGCTGTGTCGATCGAGCCACCTTTAACGGCATTTCCTCAAACGTTGTATTTCCCTTAAAGGTAAGAAGAAGAAAGAAACAAGTTGGTCAAGGCAACGCGATCCATAGGACAACAAATGTTTTGGACACGAAGTAAGATAATGGGCGAAAATGACGGAGATATTTAGTGCCTCATATTGAACATATTTTGCAGGCGAAGGTTGTACGATATGATCCGGGTCTATAACAAACTTTGTTTTAACTCGAATTTATAGAATAGCTTGTAACAGTTGATGTACAGCCATTACAGCTAATTTCTCCGAGTATTATACATAAACAACACATTTAAGAACCCCAACTGGCCGGGAAGCAAACCAGTCGGCTATGTACAAAGAATGGTCGAGGAGTCAGAGCGGGGTCTCGAACTCGGGTCACCGGATTACGAGGACGACGCTCTGACCACTCGGCCACCCTGCCTCCCTGCCTCCCACCCACCCTCCCACCCTGCCTCTCGGATTTGTAAATTAAAAGTAACAGCGCGGGTTTTTCGTTTCTTTTCTTCAGTATGAGTGATTTATCACTCATGACTTCATGAATGCATGCAAGGAACACATCTTCTTGCAGACTTTGAATTTGCCTTCTACACCGTGTTTGTTGTAAAGTAAGGTTTAATGTACCTTCTGTGCTTCAAAAGCAATATCCGTCTTGAGAACATTTTCAACTTCATCCAGCTCCACTGTTACATTAGGGACCTGTAATTACATTGAGCACAACATGATAAAGATAGAGCCTTAATTGAAGAGTGCTATCTACCACAGTATGCCATCTTGAGTAGATACTCTCTCCTTGAACGAGGATCGTGTATGATTAAATTGTTGGAACGAATTTCGAACAAACTGCGAGATTCACGAACGTTTTATCAGTCTGCCTGAATACCTTGAGAAAATCCGCCACCGCCAGAAGTCCGTCACCAGGAGGAATTTTCTCGCAAATCCCTGCCACTTTAGCGTTTGCGTCGTTATCGCACGTCTCACGAACTTCCGTTACGTTTTGTCGGGTGGTCTTAAGTTGTTGGCGTAACTCGTTGCCCAAATCTTGTAGTTCGCTGACCGTGACGCTGATATTTTTCAGAATCGCTTTAACTTTAGTCATAACTAGAAAGAAAAATAGAAATTGTTTGCCGTAAGAGAGTAGAATTTTAGTGATTTTCGCGCGCGCGTTGCTTAACCGCATCACAATACAAGGCGGTTTGCTTGGCACTAAAACTGCGTTTCTCAGATGGCTCCAATTATTGATTCTAATTGAGAACGTTCTGAGAAAAAATGTCGTTAAAACAAGTATAGGTATTCCTCAAGGGACAAACTTAGGTCCCGTACTTTTCTCAGTAATGTTCTAGACTTAGTCTCTGCCTAGCACAATCGTGCCGATTATGTAGATGACCTCACCCTTTTAGAAATTGTTCCGAGGAATTCGCCATCACTACTCAATTTCATTATGGAGGAGGTTCAGCATTTTACTGAGATAGTAAAATGATGGTAATTACAGTTAAACCCAGCCGTCATAATATAATAGTTGCGTGTGGCGCCCCATCTGTGACGGAGGTGTGGTCGTATGACATGACATGACACGGGCGCACATTGTGACCTTATAATCAAGAAAGGCAACCGTCGGCTTTACGCCCTGTACTGAGAGTTCTAAAAGAGGGCGACGTTCCATATGACGACCTTGTCAATGTATATTGCTCACTGCTGCGATCTGTTCTCGAATACATCGTGCTTTCCGATCTCCCCCAACCTGGCCGATGCCCCTGAACGTATACAAACTTACCGTGTCCAGTGCCAATAATAATGTCCAATAAAGGGCTGACAAATGTTCTTCCCTCATTCATAACCGGATCTACCACATGTGATGATATCTCTAATAACATAAAATTGAATTAAGGCGGGCAATTTCGTCTTATCGCACTGATGTCGTTATGCATAGAGAATTCGCTAAATTTGGCAATTATACATAAAAGTGAAAGGTTCTCTAGATAAAATGAAACGGTATTTGCAAAGATATCTCCACGGACCGGGAGATGGATTGAGAGATTTAGTGAAGGAAGGACGGACGCTGGGAGGGAGGGAGGGTCAGACGGAGGGGGGTAGAGGGTGGGAGGGAGGGACGGGCGGACGTACAGATAGATGGACGGGCGCAGTGAGAGGGTAGAGGATGGGATGAGGGACGGACGGACGGACGGATAATAATGTTCCTTACCATTCAGGTCATTCTCCACAAGGGATGATGTAAATTTCATGTCTGGTCCCGTTATGTACCTTAGTTCCTGTGATGAAAGTGACGGAGTTACAATTAAATATATATAAGTCAGAGCATTTATTTACTTAAACATTGTCGGATGAGCCATGTTTCTCCGACAATTTTCTCTGGATGCCTTCGAAACAGAACGATATATACCAGCTCGAACTCTTGGAAAAAGAAAACCAGGGCAACAACGAATAAAACATCAAGCGAGGGTTGCTTGCTTTCTAGTATCCGAGTCAAGAAAACCAAGAAAGCACATTTGTCTATTACTAGTCTCAATAGTCCAAGAAACATAGGAATAGCCACATAATGAAGTCAAGGGTCCCGAGCAAGTAGACTTCCTCAAAGTCCTTTAAAATCAGTGATTGGGAGTTTGGGGCCCTAGAAGAAAGTTTCACTTCCGTTCCGGGGACCCAACGTTTCCTAGATGATTTTATTGTTACCTCGATCGTATTATTCTTGTACGTTATGATGTCATCTAGGGAGTCTTCTAATAGCGTGTTTAGGCGGGGAACACTGGTACCCAACTTGTCACTTGCTACAAAAACACAACTGCTTCCAATGCTGCAAAGAAACACTTGGCATGAGTCATGGGCTATTCCAGCTAAAGCAGATAAACCACGCATGTACTTTCCAGTTTACAAGAGCGCGCGGTCTTTACGCTTTGTTTGCCTAACATTTGCGATGAATAGTCTTTATCATCTTGCAAAGTTCTTCGTGCGTCTGGTATTTCGCGTGGTTGTTTTAATTACACCTGCATGCATAAATTGCAGTCCGCATCTAAAAGGATCAAGACATCCGCATCTGTAAACCCAACTGAACATTCGTATGGATATTTGCGGTATACAAAATGCATACATTTACGTTTTGTTTACTTTGAAAAAAGCATTCTCGTTTACCCAGAGCTCCCCGGCTGGTCACCTCGCGGGGTAGCACTGGTAACAGCCACTGACACATACGCGACTATTTGATACAGAGCCGTTAACAGAAAGAACTTTCTGCGCATGCACCAAATTCAAAATCGGCCAATCAGCGAAGAGATTGATCAGCGATGGCCCTCAAACAGCTGTTAAAAGAGCCAATCCCGCGAGGTGACGAGCCTTGGCAGCCTAGTCCCTGGCGTTCTGGGCGGGCTTCCTGTGGTAGAAGCGTTAGCAGTGTTTGAGCCCGCGCACATCCATTCAGCGGTTTACCTTCTTACTGCACACAAGGAACGCCTTGGCCTTGGACCAGTCTGGAGCCTTGGAGCACTGGGTACGAGAATGTTTTTGGAGAGTCTTTGTACTTACAGGATAAACACACTGCACAGGGCTATGGCAACACATAATCGATGTCTTTGTTTTACAGGACTGAAGTCCATGCTCTCCTCCTCGAGTTTTCCGCCGCATCGACCAAAACATCGACAGCAGCCGAATATCAAACCAGTTATGGGTATCACCAAGGCACATAGCAGAGAGATGGTACCGGGGATAACGAAGGAAGCTCATATTTGATGGACTGGAGAGAGAGGTACCGTCATGGTTAATGGAGGATTTTACATGCCTGTCGTGAGTACATGGTGAGGGAGAGAACTAATTCGGCGAAACCACGCACGAAGATTAGAAACGTAGATACGTTTTTCTGTGTGCGCCATCCATGGGAGAAACTGAATTTCCCATTGTAGAAGAATGGGAAGTGCTCGGATTTCCCATGGCTATCCATTTAACACTTCCCATGCGTGTGCATTGAGAAATTCAGCTTTTCCCATGGATGAGTTTCTGCAGGAATTCCCTGTGGTGTGTGAGAGGGAACAAGCGCTGTGTAATATAAATCGGCGGAGCACCTGTGGATTTAAAAGTCCCAGTTTCTTGAGACAGGAATAGGGACATGAATAGGAACGTTTCTACGGACTGGAAAGACCTATGAAATGGGTCTTTTCCGATACCGAAAAAGGGAAAATACCATGAAATCCTTAGGTAAACCAGCACTACCTTTTCTATGATGTCATCCGTGAATTCCTTTTCCTTCAGGCCCTCTTTGATCAAGTCTGTTAATTGAAAATACATTAATATTAAATGATTAATTAATTAATATTTAATGAAAGTAGTCGTAATAAGTGTAACAACGGCGTCATATTTTTTTATCGCACGTCGTATTCGGATCGGTTTTTATCGTGGCTCTGACACCTCGCCCACCTCGCTCCGTCTCCTTTCGCGAGGAGGTTCGCTTAACTGGAGCCCACTTTCGAACACGATGACGGCAGTGCTTTTCGCCGGTGCTTTAAAACGGTCGTCATACACAAAACCCTAGAATGCAGCTGTACAATGGGGAGTGGGGAAGGGGGAATAATCACTCGAATTACTGCAGGGGGGTCCAAGGGGAGGGGAGGCTGGAACCCCTGAATGAAATGCTATGGGAATTGCTTAACTTTGGAGCGTGTTCGTTTTTTACCCCCCCCCCCCCCCCCCCCCCCCCCCCCCCCCCCCTGGACCCCCCCTGCTGTAAGCTGCGTAAGCTTCTGTTGTGTTGTTCAGGGTTATTTTGTCGAAAATTGGGTGTGTAGTAACCGTACGAATGATTGAATTACACTATTTTAGTAAAGTGGTTTCCATTTTTGATCCACTGGGATTATTAGTTAATCCATGCTAGTTTGGTATAAAAGTAAAATCCGTCAAGCTCCCGAGCTAAAGCCTTTTCCTTTTCCGTGATTCTCTGTCAACAAAATATAAATAAATTCGAAATTCGAACACACGATAACAAGCATTGTTAAAACATCCGATCCTTGTTTTCAAAACAGCGAGTTTCTAAACATTTGCATATCCGCGCGCTTTTGTTGTGTTGCCCTCATGTGACATGTGAAATTTGGAAATATCAACTCTAGGTGTCCGGAGAAAATACTATGAAAAAAAGAAATCTTACGAGCACTTTTCTTATCTGACGACGTTTGAAGAGTTCAGGGAATCTAGTTTTTAAATTAAGTGAAAAGAAAAAAATATATTGATCAATATTCATGGCTTATCCGTGATACAGATTTTGTAATACTGAATTTATCTCGCCTCCCGCTGGTTTACATCGAATTCTTTCTTTAATACGTTGCTTTTTCAGAAATACATCATTAAGGAAAATCTCATATACTCATCCGAACACGTAATATAGACTTGCTTTGAATGGAAACCAATGGCATTTGAGTTTGCTGCTCTGTGGTCTTGTTATCAAGAAATAGTAATAAAGCATTTTCGAATAGTTTTTAATATGGAATCTTAATGAGTTTGTGTATGGTCCTTGAGGAGGGAATTGAAGAACAAAAGACACCCTTTATGTTTACTAGTATTTACGGGTGCTTAAAACAAGTGAAAAAACCCTGAATGAATTCTATCAAACTCATCATAATGGCAGGAAAAGATTATCACTTTTGAAAAGGATAAAGATTTAAAGTTCAGCGCTTTCTTTGAAGATTAAGGACCTGATAAGTGTCCTTACATAATACAATGTTGTTGAGAAGGAGATAATTTACCAAAGAGCTTTTTTACCGCACAAAATCTGATTCACGTGCTTATTTGAAACTACCGCGCTGTTCTCGGTTCAAAAAACAAATTCGGAAATATTGTGGTAACTAAAACCTTCAGACATCGAACTGAGTTTCATGGTCAAATACTATTATAGTCATAATACGGGAAATAATAGAGCCAAAATATAACCGCACAAAATATCACTGAACGCCAATTTGAACACGGCTGGTTACTCTATGGGACAATACGTTAAGTAATTTTTTCTTAGTCCCGCATGGATCATAACCATCGCTATGTAAATACTTCTGTATTTTAAATTAATCTGCTACATAGCGTCTGATTTTCAAATATTTTAACGTCAAATAGCAGTGTATTTCGAGGGAGGAATCAATAAAGTTAGCTGTTTTGCTTACCGTAAGGTGGCTCGTCTCGCATGGCCAGGACAAACTTTCTTGCGATGTCCTCGTAGCTAGTAAGAATCCATGTTGTTTTAGGATTGACCACTTTGTAGTCCTGTCCTTGAGGTAACTGTCGAAAGGATATTTGCTCCCCTTTCACCGTAGGCCCTTCAATATTGTCTTCAGACAGCTCAGCTAGAGACAGGCTACAAATTATTGACAGCGTTATCGCGACTGCCCTGAAATTCATTTTCATGGCGGTGATTTTTTTACGACTCATTTCCGAGGGGTCGCTGAAACACTCATATCGACTATTAGCGCTTACAACGAAACAATCGGCCTCTTAAGAGTTGGCTTCCTTGGCCCGACATTATAGCTGATTTGAATGTGAAATTTTTAGCTTTAATTTATTCACCTTTCTGACATGTGATGTAAACAAGCTTCACTATGACGTAGCGCGCGGGCTGGTACACGCTACGGCGGCTAGGCATTCTGGGACCGCGTGCGCGCAGACAAAATGAAATTGTGCGCGCACGGACGGAGAGCTAATACAAGGAATACAAGACATCTACAAGTCAAAGCGAGATGGGAAGTCAGCATCACAATTTTCGCATCCAATAACGTGTTGAGATACATTTTTTGGTGAATTGCAGAATAGCGCACTCTTTTATCATGGTTCTACAAATAAGATGTTTTCCTAGTTTCCACAAAGAAAAGGTCTATCTCTCGCACCTGGCAACAACTGTTGCATCCTATTCATGTGTAGCCAATTTGAACTTTGCAAATTACGGACACACGTCCGCATATTTATTCTTCAAAAAGGCTTATCAGAATTATTTCAAAGAAATCATTTGATGCTCACACTGAAAGTGCAAATCCTAAAATTTCATGATATCTACTTATTTCATATCGGCAAATTTATGTTTCGTTTTAGTATTCTTCCAAGAGCTTTTAAAGATATGTTTTCATTGTTTCGCTTTGCTTTTGTGTTGTTTGTGTCGTCTGTCTGTGTTGCTTGTTTTTATTATAAATTCATTTATCGTTACATTATGTGCAGTCTGTTTGTAAACTTATTTTCAATTATTTCCTAAGGTTTCGTATGAGCTTCCTCGCCTGGAAATTATTATATTATTATTATTTATGTTTCGTTTTAAAAAACGTATTCTTCCAAGAGCTTTTAAAGATATGTTTTCATTGTTTCGCATTGCTTTTGTGTTGTTTGTGTCGTCTGTCTGTGTTGCTTGTTTTTATTATAAATTCATTTATCGTTACATTATGTGCAGTCTGTTTGTAAACTTATTTTCAATTATTTAAGATGAGGAGGGAGCTCATGGTTATAAGCCCCTAAGGTTTCGTTTGAGCTTCCTCGCCTGGAAATTATTATATTATTATTATTATTTTAAATATCTTGACTTTTATATATGTGTATTTCCTGGCAAAAAAAAATGAATAAACTGAATTACTTCGACTTGGGCTAGCTAATTCTCTAGTATGTTCATGCTCGGAAATTCTTTAGAAATAGTAAGGGTCACTACGTCTAGTGATGCCTTAACCACGGAATAGGAAAATCAAAGGTGTTGGCCTTCATTTCCTGCATGTTTGTTTTGAAAGAGGGGATGGGGGGATCACAACTATACTGAACATGTATGATGACCAATTTTGTCGATTTTTCAATGTTTTATAGTCAGTATTTTTCGTTCTCAATAGGGGGGTTACATGCACCTTATGACCCCCTCTTGTTTACGCCCCTGCATACCTATTCGATAGTTCAGTTTCGAGATACGCACAGCCGCAGGGCTGGCGACTGGGTTTTGTTTGCGCTTCATTGATGTTCTTCACGCTCAAACGCCGTTACGTCAAGATGCAATACATCACGTCTTTAACACGACAATGACATTGCTCCACTGCTCTATGACTTGCGGTTTAATTATGTCGCGCTTAATTGACTCGATGTTTATTTAGCTGTTAACACGATTTCGATACGAGTGATGTTATGAGGTTAATTTAACCTGTGACGGAATGGAGAAGATCACGGCCCTGATTTTAAAAGCTGTGTAGGAATTATTAAAGTTTCATAATCGTGATTTAGCGAGGCAGATAGTGCTGATCCTAATATCTCAGACAATTGGAAATTGACATTTGGTGCGACCAGGATTAGGTTCGATGTTTGAAACGGGCTTGAGTCGCGCTGTGTCAAAAAAAAAAAAAAACTTGACGGACACCGATAGTCTTAACTTGTTTCTTCAAACTGTTTGATTGCCTCAGAAAGTAAGAAGATTTGAAAAAGCAATGGCATTGTACACATTTTGTTCTTACAACTGTTGCAAGATCATTTACATGTAAGACGGTGACGTCAAATCGCCCACTTTGTTCGTTGGACTGTAATTCCTGTGACATCACAGAAAATTTTAGGTGTTAGGAAATCCGCACGTACATCTACAACTCCTTTTCAGCCGCCGTAGTTTCATACTCGAATAAATCTAGTTATTAAAAGAGGTCGTTCTTTTTTCGAGAATAAAGAGACGACTGAATCAGGGGCGGGGGCTGTTACAACAAGGGGGGACTGCTTTACCAATTCCAGTGATCTATTTTTTTACCAGAAACACCGATAAAGGTCCGATGAAAAACTCATGTTTCCCGTCGCGAAATGGAAAGCATGAAACTAAACGTTGAAGTAAGTTGAATAAAAATAGTTTGCCGTGCACTGTACTGATAATAAAGAAGAAAGTTAAGCGCGAAGAAAATTCTAGAAATAATTGTCTTTCGCACCTGGCGAAAAACAGATCATAACATCACTCTGGGTATCGCCCGAATTCGATACATATCACTTGAAGTGATAATACATGGGCGCGCCGGGATATGGAATTTATTTTCGAGTGTTCAAATTTTGATATCTCACGAGTGAGCACAGCTCAAATAAGAAGAAAGAATACTCAAATGAATGCCACGTGATCTAAAATGGGAGAACATTACGTCGAAGGTGGTAAAGAGGTCTATTTAACATTTAGACCTCAAGGCCGAATGTGCTATGATGAATAGACCATGAGGCCGAAGGCCGAATGGTCTATTGATATCATAGCACATGAGGACGAGAGGTCTAATTGTTTTAGTATAAACCAACCAGTTGGTCGGTTTTGGCAATGAATTCCATTATTTTATGTTGAAAAAATCAAGTTTTCTTGCAAAGAAAAGTGGTGGTTTTGCCAGGCACGGTCTATCACTAATAGACCATTAGTAGCTCAGCCAATCAAAATGCAGGATTTGTAATAGACCATTAGTTTGGTTTATACTAAAGGTGTAATATTCACTGAGGACTACCATCACGGGCCATCCTCTGAGGGATGACTACTCCCGCCGTAGGACGACACTGGAACCTCGAGCATGCAGAGAGAACCATTACTTTATTATTATTATTATTATTATTACTTTAGATTTGGAAGCTATATTAATTATAAATATATATAGGATTTCTCCAGATGATTTAATATCATCAAACAATATGTTTCAGCACTTTAGAGCAAACAAGGTAAGTGAGCTTGGGCGCCCTGTGGTTTCTCGTCACAACAAAATGGCTGATTGCATTTTTAAACCGCACGGGGGGGTTGAGGACCTCTTTTAAAAAGACCCCCTCCCCTGGAATTTCCACTCGTGAAACAGACCCCCTCCCCTGGAATTTCCATTTTTTCTGGCAAAATACCACTGGAAAATCTATTTTGGGATAAAATGTCCCTGGAAAGTCACCTTTTTTACCCCTCCCCCCTGGAATTTCCAGTCTCCAGACTCCAGACACACCCCTCCCGTGGAATTTCCAGAGTCCAAAACAACCCCCCTGGAAAATTTCCATAGGTCCTCAACCCCCCCGGATTAAAAATGCAATCAGCCAATGGAAAGCATGAAAATAAAAGTTTCATTAATGAAGCTGAATAAAAATAGTTATAGTCACTCGAAATAGTTATAAGCAATAAGAGCGCACTGCACTGAATATAAAAGTTAAGCGCGAATAAAATTCTATAAATAATTGTTTGCTTATTCGCAATTACCCCCATCGCACCTGAACTTGTTTCATTGACATGTTATTCAAATGTTGAACAAGTTTCCATAGAAACTTTCCATGGGGGGCAAAACAGATCATAACATTTGAACAATCGATCACTTTCTGGGCATCGCACCAATAAAGATTTTAGCTACATATCACTTGGAGCGATGTTTCTGCATTAGATCGGTATATTGTAATAGTATCTAGTGTTTATTTATGATTATGTTAGCTATCTGATTCGAAAAAAAAGTATTATGTGCAGCAAAGCAGCATCCGACGAAAAAAGACATCATGTATAGAGTGACGTCATTACAGCACGCTTTAGGAGAATATAGTTTCGGATCATATCCGTTGCTCGACGTGTGACTGTGAGTAATAACTTTGCAATTTTGTGTTCCTAAATAGCTTTGACACTAAAACCGTGAAACGCTGTCTTCCTTCGGCTATGTGGTAAGTTTTAAAGTTTTGGGAGTTACTTTTGCGGGTTTTAATCAATTGCTTGATTTGTCAACATGAGATTGAGAGAAATTATTCCGAAAATAATACTGAGCATGTTTGCATGGCGCTCTGCTTTGCAATAATGTGCTGCAGTTTCCTCGTTCCATTGTTAAAAGGTATTTTCTTTTTTAGGATGTGCAACAGTGATATTGTCTGAGTTTCATGCAAGGTTGCTATCGAGTGAGACGAACATCAAGAGAAAAAGATCGTATTTCTAGAAAACAGCAGTGTCCGCAACAACGGATTGCGGGCGAAATCTAATCCACCACTGAAGAGAAACCCTCAAAAGGAAAACTTCAAATCAGAGCATAATGAAAAACTATCAGGCCATAAGACTAACAGTTTGCATAGTTCTAACAATATGGGTATTTACAGTGACAAAAACCGAAGCTCATAACCCGAACAGTGTAAATGGCACTAACATAGTTTGGGCAGAAAGAGAGATGACTGAGACGAAAAGCAAAGTGAACACAAAGTTTGAGAGCCAAGGTTTGGGAGCTTGGTACGACTTTGCAGTTAGTTGGTGTAATACAGTCATCCCTACAATACCATACAGTAAGTAGAAACAATTTCTATAATACGGGAAAATAAGATATATATTTAGGGGGTAGGGAAAATATAATTTATGTTGCTGGGTTGAAGGTTTTTGTGGTCAGTGTTTCACGTCTTTGCTGAGCTGAATGCTGAACTGTGTGAAGTGCTTGAGCGCGGCAGGCAAAAAAGTGATCCCTAGACTTGTGGTTGAAAATGGAGTAGTATTTTATTCCCATTTTTACAACCTTTTCGAGATGTTTTAATTATTTTTACTTTTAGTAATCGGTTGTTCGAGTGTCGATTTTAGTGACGGTTTCGACTTGGACTGTCATCGCATCTCTTGTTTACTACGGCTTTATCAAACGTTCAATCTAATATAATACTTAATTTTTGTTTGTTGTAAACAAGCGAAAAAATGTAATAGTTGTATAGATCAAAATTTATGGGAATTTATCCAGGGATTGCTTTAACACAAAACACGCATATAAAACAATAGCTAAGTTTTTACAATCAATAATTCATTGATACGCAAAAAAAAGTTCCACATACTTATTTTCCTTTCTTTATTTTTCTAATTTAATCGTAGTTACCAGCTGATTTCTTGATCTCAAACTAGCCAATTACAAAGCTTTTTGTTGCATCACCAAGCGTTCCAAGATATTGCCAATTTTTTTTTTGCAATTTTGCTCCCCCAAAAAATGTGAAAATTCTGGTATCTGTTTCTGGACCTACGTGTCGTTTTTGACAAACAGTCCCTTGCGCGCCGTGAGATGAGTTCCACTGGTAGTCTACTAACACTAGGATTTAATCTGAAAGCCTGAAGGATTTTCAAGAGCAAAGTTATCCAGAAGTCACTGACTCTGAGATTTGACATAGGCTTTTTAGGCCTAGGGCTGTCTTTATTTAGAGAGGGACCGCTTATTATGCAGCCATTAATAATAGACCACTAAGTATGTGGAATCCTGAATGACTTGTTGTAACTTAGTGCCTTAAAGTTTGTTTTAGCTGGAGAAGGGGGCCTGAAAGTTAAATAGAAAGTGCAAACCTTAAAATGCAAATTGTGACTGCTGGCATTAACATGGTTTTCTCACGATCTCTTTAAGAAAACAAACAGTATTTTTCTATTTATCTTTTAAGTACCTCTCTTTAACCTGTCAAATTTACCTTCAGAACATGTTCAAACTGATGAAGTATTCTTTGTAAATGTCATGGTCAAAGTCATGTGAGTTAAAGATAAAAAAAAAGAAAAGAAAAATACACCTACATCCAACCAGAGCCTGAAACTGTGCAAGTTAAGGAGGCTGCCTACAATTTTTTCTGCCCTCGACCACCGAACATTGTTTGCCTGCCGTTCAAGTACACAAACTTGTACCGGTCTGAGCTTTCACATGGTTACCCTGGAGGGTTAGAACTTTATTGTAATGTGTATTTTGTTGTGATCGGAGTTGCTATAGCAACGTAATAGCCACGCCCTTATTATTATAAGGGCCCAGTAGACGCGTTGCTCGACCTAAACTTTTAAAATGACACCCCTCGCGCTAATCCCTGAGTAGCAGACAATAATCCCAGTAAGTTTGAAGAGAATTCATTGGGCCGATTTTATGTTATACAAGAGGACTTTTCTAAAGCTCCAAAATGTCAAAATTATTATGCCGCAAAGATTTCTTGTAAAATGAATGGCTGATATTTGCGTAATTAGAAGATCCTTGCGGCCCGAATTATCTACAAACCCAATGCAATAGTCAGCCAAATTTCCCTTCTTAGAATGCTTTCGATTTTGTTTGGCATGTGTTCAAGTATCGACAAGTAAACTGCAAAAGTTGAGAAATTTTAGCCAGAATTCTAAATCTTGCGTTTTTCTCACCTGACAAAAATCCCATATGTTAATTCTTTTGCAACTTCCGTAAATTATTATTGAATATATACCAAAGATAACACCAAAGTCTTGAGTTCATTGAAGTATTTTAAGGCACCGAGAAAAAATTCCAAACTTCATTGCCTTCGGTTTGCTTGAACCGGTTTTTGTCATTGTACTTTGTTTTCGCCTGTTATAGCTTTCATGTCGGTTTTCCCTAAAGCGAGCCACATTCCAACATGGGAACCGACCACTGCTTCTACGGCTCAGTGAATTCTCAACACAGTACGCTGTCACGCTTCTAAGAAGCAAAGCTGTAAAGACGTTGTATCTGGTCATATATATTTTGAGTTTAACAGAATGTTTCTACTGAATGTTATCAGACATCTGAAATGAAATATACCACTATGGTGCGAAAAATGAAATTCTATGTTTTGGTATTGTTCATTGCGTGACCTTGTTTGCTACTCTTTGAGTCAAATAAATGCGCATTCTATGGCCGCAAAAACTACAACACGCTGGAATGTCGTTCGCTACAGGAAAAATCTACATGAAAGCTACAAACAGGCGAAAACAAAGCACAATGAAAAACCGGGACAAGCAAACCGAAAGAGTAATGAAGTTTGGATTTTTTTCTCGGTGCCTTAAAATACTTCAATGAACTCAAGACTTTGGTGTTATCTTTGGTATAATTATTCAAATAATAATTTACGGAAGTTACAAAAGAATTAACATATGGGATTTTTGTCAGGTGAGAAAAACGTAAGATTTAGAATTCTGGCTAAAATTTCTCAACTTTTGCAGTTTACTTGTCGATACTTGAACACATGCCAAACAAAATCGAAAGCATTTTAAGAAGGGAAATTTGGCTGACATATTGCATTGGGTTTGTAGATAATTCGGGCAGCAAGGATCTTCTAATTACGCAAATATCTGCCATTTTTGTTACAGGAAACCTTCGCGGCATAATAATTTTGACATTTTGGAGCTTTAAAAAGTCCTCTCGAATAACATAAAATAGGCCCAATGAATTCTATCCAAACTTGCTGGGATTATTGTCTGCTACTCAGGGATTAGTGCGAGGGGTGTCATTTTAAAAGTTTAGGTCGAGCAACGCTTCTACTGGCCCCTAAAAGTAAACAAGGGTGTGGTTATTATGTTGCTATAGCAACTCCAATCACAACAAAATACACATTACAATAAAGTTCAAACCCTCCAGGGTAAACATGTGGAAGCTCAGACCGGTACAAGTTTGTGTACTTGAACGGCAGGCAAACAAAGTTTGGTGGTCGAGGGCAGAAAAAAGTGTAGGCAGCCTCCTAGTAGATGCAATATGCGGGGCCGAGCGCAAAATAAAAAAATGGTTTGAGAACTTTTTAAATTTGAATTTAAATAATTGAAATGAATTTAAAGAAATATAGATACTATAATAAACATGGACAAACAAACAGTGAAACAATTGAAAGCCCTCGCCAAAGAGCGACACATTAAAGGCTACTACAAATTACGTAAAGCTGAACTCATCGAAGCTTTGGGTAATATACCAGTGCAAAGACCCATTCCAACACCAAGGACTAATATACCAGTGCAAAGACCCATTCCAACACCAAGGACTAATATACCAGTGCAAAGACCCATTCCAACACCAAGGACTAATATACCAGTGCAAAGACCCATTCCAACACCAAGGACTAATATACCAGTGCAAAGACCCATTCCAACACCAAGGACTAATATACCAGTGCAAAGACCCATTCCAACACCAAGGACTAATATACCAGTGCAAAGACCCATTCCAACACCGATTTACGAACAGTGTAAAGAAAAACTACGTGTTGGTACAGACTGTAGTGGTATTGAAGCACCTATACAAGCACTGCTCCAACTAGGAATTCCATTTAAACATGTCTTCTCATCAGAGATTGATAAGTACTGTATACAATCAATTAAAGCTAATTATAACCCTGAAATTTTTTTTGGCGACCCAAACGGGCTATATTCAGAAGGAGATATAACTAAGCGTGATATCTCCTCAGTACCAGATATTGACTTATATGTTTGTGGTTTCCCGTGCCAACCTTTTTCTAATGCCGGTTATCGGGAAGGTTTTGATCACAAATCGGGTAACGTATTCTGGGGGTGTTTAAAAGTTATTCGAGAAAAGCAACCCAAGTATTTTATTTTGGAAAACGTACGTGCCCTACTCAATCATGATAAAGGTAATTCATGGAAAATAATTTGGGGAGAGTTAATAAAGCTCAAAGGATACACTGTTCAATGGAAACTACTTAACACTAGAGATTATGGCATTCCACATAATCGACCAAGACTGTATATAGTTGGAACAAAAGAAACATTTAACTGGCCGAAACATAAAGCTTTGGAAAATGTTGCAGATTATGTGGATCATTCTGATAATTATCTTCATCCAACGACTGAACGACATCAAAAAATTCTAGATCGTCTAGCTGACGGTAAAGTTTTTATCGAATTTGCTTTTGGAGTTTCTGGAACCCGCACGTATGTCAATGCAGACAAATATGCTTCGTGTATTACGACAAGAGGAAGTATGTGGTGTGTGCCGAAACACCGTTATGCAAATACCACAGAATTACGTCGCTTACAGGGATTTTCTGATGACTTTGTCCAAGTAGTTAGTAACACACAAATAAAGAAACAAATTGGTAATACGATGAGTGTTAACGTAATTAAAGAGATAATTCTCGAGTTGATGTCACAAAATCCAGCTTCTAACACACCCTCGAATATAAGGGCCGTAACTCCTAAGAATGATTACAAATGTCTTCACGGCAAAGTAAATATATTTGTAGAGACTGTAATGGGTCACAAATTTGCCCTCACAACCGCTGCAAGACACGCTGTAAGGAATGTAACGGTGGTAGCTTCTGTGAACATAAACGAGCGAGATATATCTGCAAAGATTGCAACGGGAAAGGAATATGTATTCATGGAATCCAGAAATTCTTTTGTAAATTATGCGGAGGGTCTCAAATATGTGAACACAACAAACGAAAGTCTCTGTGTAAAGCGTGTCACACAACAAAACAATGATTGAGCTAGAAATTTCATAACACGTTTCATGTTATGAAATCATTACAAACAATTTACACATCAAACCACATTATCTCGTAATCCCAATAATTCTGACTAGGATTTGTGGTTTTCGGTTTCAGGCCGAGTGGTTTAACAAATGCGATTCTACCTTGCCAACTGTAATCCTTGAGTTCGATACAAAGACGAGCAGGAAGCCATGTTTTAAATTCATTACCCTCTTTGTCTTTCAAGTCAGCAACTAATTGCTCTCCAAATTTCGTCTCAATCTTGTCTGTGCTTTCGATGTGGTAAATAATACCCTCAGGCACATCTCTCCATTTTGTTATTGTCTGATGTTGACTTTTACTTTCGTTGAATTGTTCTGCTGTTGGGAACTCCATCTTTTATTATTGAATACGTATCTCCTTAAGTCATTTTTTTGTGTTGTGATTTCATAATCACATTCGTAACGCAAATTTCCACCAAAGTTTTCATTATAAAAAATAGCAAAACTGGCATCGCCGCAAAGCGATATAATTGCCAGAAACCCCTCGGGTTTTTTCTTTCAACTGCTGCTCTCGTTGCTCTCTTGTCCCGAGGGGTTTTTTGTCTTTGTTCTTGGTCCAGGCCTGGGTCCTTGGCCTCCTTTGGGCTCTGGTGATTCCATCGCGGACTTCACTTGAGATGAGATTTTATTTAACTAAGTTCACACACACTCTCCCCGGGGTTTGTATGGCGGGGGACCATACAAAGGCGCCATATAAAATACTCCCCCAGTATTTTATATGGACAACATATAACGTTCGCTAGAATATATATACGTCGAGGTTTTGAAAAATTTCTCCATGTGGGAGCAAAGTATTCGACATGGTAGAATTGGATTTGGCTGATACGCATGCGCGACCCATCTCATAACCTCTGACGTCACAGCAAGTCTCTCGTCGCGTTATCCGTCTTGTTGCGTGGCGGTTATCGAAATAGAAACCACGCTAATCCACCCGCGACAGCTGTCAACACTATTAGATTAGTTTCATGCTGCGGGGTCACGGGTTTTTCAATAATAGGCTTAGTCACGTCTGGTTTTGATTTTTCAATAGGTCTGTGTATATTAGGTTTCGTCTCAGTAGACGCGTGCGGTAACTTTACCTTTGAAGAGCCTAAGTTATGTTTAATTCCAACATGTTTTGATTCTTCATTTAGCGAGTCATTCACTCCAAAACTCATATCACTTGTGACCTTCAGCAACTTATTATTATAACCGGTCACGCTTTCAGTGTTGATTATTAAATTAGCTGGCATGAGCCAAATTCCAAGGGCTATTGCTAGGTTAAGTCTAAGTTTGGCCTCTTGGACTGATAATTGATAGCGTTGCACGCTTTTGGATATATTTTCTTCAATGACGGTACTTTCAAATAAGGTCAAAAACTCCTGCTGTGCTTCAACCGCTGAACCGCTATTGCCTACAATACTAGACCTAACATTTACTTGAGCGCCTAATACACTGTAAACAAACGCTTCGACTGATCTGTTCAACCGGCCTAGACCCGCTCTAGTCAAACCATGACCATTCACAGGAACGAACCAATTGTACTGCCTTCCACCGTGATCATCATTTCTTATAAAAGACACTAATTTACCGTTATTGTAAGTTCCACCTTCATCAGAGAAAAGATTCAATTTATCAGGCCATTTATCAGCTTCTTTGTCATAACCTCTTATAACATGTACATTTTGATAACCCAACCCGCGCCCGCTACCAGGATAGTAAACAAAAATATCCCCAAGTCCAAAATTTCTCCCTCCTTTACATCTAAAATCATGGTTTGTTAAGCCAAATTCATGACATAATCTTTGAAAAACAACTTTGTTATATTGATTGTCTGTTTGACTAAAAATTGAGTCATCAGGTAGAGGACATCCCAATTCCTTTAGAATCCTCCTCACAGTGAAATAGACATGGAAATTAAAAAAACTTCGCACAACAGGGGGATATTTCTCAGCCTCATGTAGGCTCACCCCACAGCCGCTAGTTGCACACCAAACAGCAAAGTTGAGTTGTTGTGGCCAATAACTAAAATTAGGGCCATTTAGCCACCGTCTCGACTGTTTTGCAGACTTGAAAGTTATGGTAGTCTCCTTGAAAATGTCTATCATCTTGACACTGAAAGCGCGCTTAGGCGATACATAAATATCCAGATCTGTTAACAAGGACGTGATATCTGAAGCGGTGGTATCAAAATCTATCGCTGGAATAGGGTATTTTTTAGTTGTTAATTTCAAACTATCCGGAAATTGTAATTTAGGAGTCGCTAAACCCAAATCATTGAATAAATCTTTACGGTCATCCACCGGAATGTCTTTAAACTTAGTCACAGCAGCAGCATTAGGATCCTTTGCCCAAATTCCATACCAGAAATGTTTTTTATTGTACCACCCGATATACCTAGAGTCAAATAAGCCTTCCGCATACCAGTCTTTATCTTCATGAAATTTTGATAAATCCGCATTTGGATATACCTTTTAAATTCATCGAGTAACGACATCTTATTTTGTAATTAGAATAAGATGTTTTTAAATCACCGTCGATCCTTATAGCAACCAATCTCATAAATCCACCCTACCGGTGTCCTCTCAAATGATAGTTTTAACGTGCGGGAACGGTGAGTTCCTTTAAAATTTCCGCACGAACCTCTGTTCGTATCTGAGTCAAATCTTCTTTTTTTCCCTCCTCCAGCCGAGACTTTTGACGAATATCAACCTTTAGTTTTTCAAACTTTTCCTTTTCTGCTAGGATTAGCGAAAACTCATGGTCAGAAATTGTGTTGTCCCGAAGAGCCTTTGAGACGAGATCTTGTATGGTGTTCACCTTTGCTCTTGCTAATTGTGATGTTTTTTCATGCTTAGATATCTTTCGTGATAATTTGACTCCAACAGTGGTAGAAACAATACCGAACAGAGCCCCAACTCCACCAATAGGAGCACCTACTGCGGCTCCAAAGCCAGTCAAACTGAGGGCTAATCCACTACCGGATAATATGACAGAGATTCCACCTGTTGACCATACGATAAGTTTCCTCAATCTTGCATATTTCTTACGTACACGCTCATAATGCGTAACCTCTCTTTCAAGGCCTTGTAGAACCTCACACGACTTTTGAAGTCTGAAATTTTCCCCATTTTGAGGCACTTGTGGATAAATTCTATTGTAATCTTCCATACTTTTTTATTCTAGTGTGAAATCTTTAAATGAATTCGAATAGGTTCGTTATTAAAGTTGGGCTTTCTTCCCTTTTCATCTAAAAGCAACAAAGTAAAGTAGTTGACTGGATTAATGGTTTGCTGGACTTTTATGCAAGGATGACTTTGAGATGGCACAACAGCCAACAAAGGTGAGGGGGTAACTTCTACATTTTCATCACCAGGAATCCTGTTAGAATATGAAGACTTTGGATCTATGAGATCACAAAACAAACTCAAAGACTTGTCAGGTATCCATCTTATTGGATAATATTGATTGGGCAATATCTTTTCAGGCACACCAAGCTTTTTTGATAGTTTTTCGGAAAGCCTAAGATTAACGGTCTTGTTGGAATATAGATAATATCCTTGTTTGGACACAAGAATTGTAAGCTTGGAGCTTTCTTCATCTTTGAGGAAGATTTGTTGAAGTGTTTTCAATGTGTAATTCCCCGGCGGAATAGTAAAAAATACCTTTTCCGACACATTTTCTTGAGATGAAAACTTGTAAACTTTTTGTGGGTCCTTGAACTTTATCCACGCTTCAGGAATGTGACAATCTAAAAGTTGTATCTCTTTTATTCGCTCCAACGGCGGCTCCAGATAAACTCTTGTTTCCGGAGTTATCATCGTGATAGATAGAAACGTTGACATGTTTTTACTTAGCGTCTCTTCTTTTAAATTGTTCAACAAGGTAGAGAACCACCGCCACTATCAGCAGCCAAGCATTTTTGCCTAAAAATCCAATAACCTCCCCCGCTGTTTTGAAGATAAAACTAGCAATAGCACCTACCATTCCAGGTAATATCTCTCCAATCTTTTTACCAATTGCTTTCAAGCCGTTGCCAACGCCCTTTGCAACACTGGTCAAACCCTTTTTTAGATTAGATACAATCACACCAATAACAACACCTACTGCTGAAACGACAGCAACGACTGTAAAGCCGTACTTTTTAAAAATAGCCTTAACTCTATCTCTAAGAGACATTCCCTCTTCTATTTCTTCATTTTCTCTTTCCAATCGCTCAATCTCCTCATTTCGTTCTTCAATCTGGTGATCTATAGTACCCCTCTGATTTTCAGGAACTGTTTCACGTCTAGTTTCCAAATCTTTTACTTCCCTTTGATGCTCTGAAATAGCTCCTTCATTAGCTATAACAGCATCTAACTTAAGAGGACCTAGACTCTTAGTTATCGATGTCGGTAATTTATCATTAAGTTTATCACCTTCGAACAAGGTCCAGCTCTTAGCATTACTTCTACCGAGTTTGACAACCACCTGATCAAATTCATCTATATCAGCTGTGAAGGGATAATCTTTAGGGTTGCCTACGTTACGAAATTTTTTGCTAATTCTTTCCCACGCCTCTCCAACTCTTTCTTCTCTCGCTTTAAGTCTTTCCTCTCGAGGAATGAGAGGAGTATGTTCGTCCACACCGTGTATGAATGAAGTTTCATCTGTGGTGTGATGATCGTGAGTTGAAGTTGAAGTGGAGGGCATAGGAATCCATTCCCCTTCACCTGTATCACCTGGATCGATTGGATCAAAAGGATTTACTTTATCCGGTATTTCTGGGTCAATGTCCATGATTCTTTATTTTTAGAATAAAGAATCTTTAAATTAGTACCTCTAAAAGAATTTACTAGCCATATAACCCATTGCCAACATACCACCACCTACATATGCCATCTCCCCATCTTTTGGTTGCTACTAGGTCTATAATAATCAGAGAATTTTGGTTCATCTAGTTGGAAATCATGATGTGTTTGACTATACAATTTCAAAGCTTCATCGGTGTTCGATAAATTTTGCGAAGCTTGGTGTTCAGCATCCTGCTGTTGCGAGTACCAATCAATGAGTTTCTGCCTCTTTTCCTGGTATGAGGCATAATCTTTTTGATATTTTTCTATAGCCTTGTCGTGTCTTACTCTCTCAGCATCTGTATTACCTCCAGAAAGATATTTTGCGAGATATGAGCCACCAACGAACGTTGTCGCATTCAATACAGCTCCACCAATCATCATTGCTATTGTTGCCATTTATTAATCAATATATAAAATCTTTAAAGTGGTTTTGGCAAAATCTTTTGTGTTTCCAGATAATCTTTCAAATACATACTACCGGACAGGACAGCGACCCATTTAGCATAGTTTGTAACACTCGATGAGGGATCGCTGATAAATGATTCTTTCATAGCCTTTTTAGCAAGGTATCCAACTCCAGCGGCTAATCCGATAATGACGGCTGAATCGGTAACCGTTTTCACAAGTTTGTTTTCAGTTGACATGATTTTATTTATACGCAAATAAAATCTTTAAATTACTTACATCATTCCAATTCTCGGTTCGAGAGGCAAGCCCCTCGAGCTACCCTTCGAGATAGCACTCGTTGGGACAGGAATTTTTGAGGGCAGTGGTTCTTTGAATGATTCTGGAACATGAGTCGGAACTTGTGATAAATCAACTACTCTGTTTTTGTAGTACCGCATAAACATATCAAATGCCGTAAACCCTATGCCAACTATAGACAGTACAGTTGTAAAAGATAGCTCTGGAATCCAAGCTTGTGATCCAGATTCTTCCGCCGAAGCTCCTTCTGGATTCGGATTAGTCTCCGCTTCACGTTTCATTTCCCTAGCAAGTGCTTCTTTCGCCTTCTTATTATATTCTGCGAGTTTCCTCCCAGCGGCAACCTTTTTGGGGTCTTTCTCTTTAGTTGCTCTCTTCTTTTCAGGAAGAGGCTCCTTTGTAATTTGTTCAACAACTTCTTCAGACATGATTCTTTATTTTCTATAAAGAATCTTTTAAATCATATCATTCATGCTCAGTAGCCTGCTCAGTTATGCTAGGAAGTTCTTGAATTTTGTTGGAAGTCTCCTGTGAAGATGTTAGTTTAACATGCTTAGCAACCTGAAAGAGACCGCTAGCAAGTGCTACCAATCTTCCACCTTTCAATACCAAGAGACCTGCAAAGTTTGAAAGTTCACGTTTTACCAACTCATCGTTCTGCAAGTCTTTGCAAAGCGCTTCAGCGTCATCTACAGGAACCACGTAGGAGATGATGTGAGACACTGCTTGAAGTGCAGATTCTACTAATCCACCTGTTACCTGCTTGCCTAAGACTGTCTGGTAACGATTATAATATTTTTCAACGTCTTTTGATGAGAGTTTCTTGATATCACCAAGATTCATCTCAACACCTAGAAATTCCTTTGTAGTCCCAGAGACGCGAGAATAGCCAGTGATTCTCGTTTGACTTCAATATCATTTTCTTTTGGTTCAGCGACCTCT
The DNA here is from genome assembly GCA_033964015.1 of Scolanthus callimorphus. NCBI lineage: Eukaryota > Metazoa > Cnidaria > Anthozoa > Actiniaria > Edwardsiidae > Scolanthus > Scolanthus callimorphus. Next base: position 2,214,771 of record CM066916.1, read on the forward strand.
TTTTCTTCGATATAATCTTCAATGCTTGTCATATCTTATTTTATAAGTAGAATAAGATGTTTTTAAATCACTGCGTAGTAGGAATCTCTAAATACTTTCGAATGGATAACGTAAACAGAAACAGAGCCTGGAATATTTTTCAGTTTTAAGCAGTTTCACAAACTTTTTACGAGTCTCGACGTCTAAATCTCCTCCGTAATCTTCAAACAATGTTTTTGTGCCGACTTGAGACGGATTATGGAATGTAACCACACATGCGACGTTGTCACGGAAGGGCTTTGCTATGGATGTTAATTGTTGCGTCAACACCCACACTGATAATCCATCGTGTCTCCCTGAGAAGGCTAAATCTATAAACTTATTCGAGCGTTGCTTTAGATCTTTCGATACAGCACAGTCATCCAAAATAAGTAACGTATTTGTACCAGAAAAAAGTTGTGAGCAATCCTTCAATAACTCGTTAATTCATCAATGTTACTAGCATCTGGCGATAATACCAAGAAACGTTTATCTCCGTGAGCAAATCTATGATAGGTCTTATTTTTAGCATAAGTCGGACATATGAGAACAATGTATTCAAACACATTGCGGAACGGTCCTCGGAGCTGTTCCGTGAGGTATTTTGTTTTTCCACAATTTGTCGGTCCAGTTATAATACAATGAAAAGGAACTTTTTCTCGTAATTCTTCCATACTTTTTGTATTATAACAGTTGTTCTTTTTAATACACGATTGAATGCAAGTTGGAATTCATGACCGCCATCAACGCGTCGGCTATCACAAACATATAGCAGGTAATGGTACCAGACCCTGAAGCTTTCGTTTCATCTCTAGATGAACTCCATCTCTTGTATTACTGATGTGTAAGCCATTACCATGTATAGAGTCATCATGATATGTTCGTAGGTCTATCCATATTGCAAATTTATCATTATAAAAATCCTTGATTGATATATTATCACTCGATCCAAACCGTTTGACAGCTGCATCATAAAAATCTGAGGCTTCCATACCTTTGCTATATAACCGGTTTGGTACGCCATCAATGTTAATTTTAACACTTGTAATACTTGGATTCACAAAACTTTCACTATCACGTGCCCCATCTGCATGTGGTGTTGTAAACAACATTAGGATGCCTGTCATACTTCTACGAGGTATGTTAATATTCTCATTTAATATGCTATCCGTCCCTTTGGCAATTGTGAACGTCTTATGAAGGTGAATATTTTCATAATAGAATTCCTTCCCAATTTGATAAGTGCTCTTTGCCTCTTTTGCTAGGAAGTCACTTGAAATGCTTTGGTATTCTAGCTCAAGATTGGAAATAGCATATGTAAATGGTTTTGTTTTATCTGAAGTGATTGTAAGATCCTTCGATTCTGGAAGAGTAACCTCAAACATAAACCCTTGAGCAAGTGCCATTGGATAAAATACTCCATGATTGTCTATAATTGGATGCTCAAGAGGGAGTCTATATTTTGTGTTATATACAGCTGATAATGCTACTTCTGCTGCATCTGTATCCGCTTTATTATTTGCACCAGCCCTCAGTTTACGCATGTTGAGACTGGAAATTCCTTCTTTGAGCCTAGTTTCTCGTTCCTTTTTAGAAAGATGAAGATCACTATATAGCTTATATAATCATACCTATTAGTATCCTGCACTGTTTCCCCACCAAAATGTATCTTATATCTGATTTCAAGCATGCTGCCAAATTGTTGACAAATCTATTATCCACATGCTTATCCGTACCAGTTAGAGCAATGTTAAAGGTCAGCGCTAGGGTATTTGGAACAATAACCAAATTATCAGTTAGTTTTGGAATATTAATATAGAGTCTCTCTCCGGGACTAGCTGAAGAGGGATTTAATGTAATCCGATTCAGTGACGATTCAGCCTTCAAGCCGAAAGGCTCTCGTAGGATCCTGTTTGGGTTAATGTTTTCTGATATAGCTTGTGACATTTTTATTTAAAAATAGATGGATTATTCTTTAAATGAGTAACGAAAGAATGTTATCGAAAATATACTATTCTACAGAAGGTTACTGGAAAGGTTATTCAGCTATTTCAAAATTGGCTGAAAAGGCAAAAGTCAGTGAAAGTGAGGCTAGAAGATGGCTTGAGAAACAAGCCTTGTGGCAAATTTATTTACCAGCTCCAAAGTATGTTCCCAGACCGCACTGGACTGTTGATAAACCGAATCAGATTCATCAAGCAGACTTGCTATTTCTACCTCATGATAAAGTCGGTAGGAAAACGTATAAGTACGCGTTGGTGGTGATTGATATCGCCTCGAGATACAAGGATGCCGAAGCATTAACTTCAAAAGAAAGTGGTGAAGTGGCAAAAGCATTAACCAAGATTTATTCTCGAAAATTAAGGTGGCCAAAAACATTAATTGTCGATCCCGGTAAAGAATTCATGGGAGATGTTACTAAACTTATGAACAAGCATCAAGTGACCATCCAGCGAAGTGAGGCAGGGAACCATCGAGCTCAGGCATTTGTAGAGCGAGCAAATCGGACTTTGGGTGAGAAATTGTTTAGTCATCAGTACGCTCAAGAAATGATTAGTGATGATAGGTCTAGAGTGTGGGTGAAACGTTTGCCTGCTATTCTGAAAGCTCTAAATAGCCGCCCGATAAGAATCACTGGCAAAGAGCCTGAGAAAGCTGTGAAAATGAGAGAGGTTGATATTGATCCTCAAAAGTATAAGCGAGTTGTTGGCCTTGATGAGGTGAGGCTTCCTCCGGGGGTTAGAGTTAGATACTTGCTTAGTCCCGGAGAAGACGAAGGTGGTGAACGCAGACGAGCTACGGATCCGGTCTGGAGTATTCAGGTTTACAATCTATCTAGGAGTGTAGTATCACCTAATCAACCCGTGCTGTATTATCTCTCTGAAGGTGGACCTAGACGTGGATTCACTAGGGAAGAACTACAGGTTGTACCAGAAGATACTGAGCTACCACCAGCCGCAGTTTTGAAATGACCGTGAGCATAGGTGTGGATACCATCTTCACAGATGATTCGTTTGTCATCCATATGACTTAATGCTACTTTATTGACTGTTTCAGTGTAAACATCATGCTTATGACTTCTGATTACATTCATCTGTCTCATCTGAGGTTTCTTATTAAATAGGCAATCCTTGTAGTTATCAAAACTGATGCATTTCTTTACGACTGCTTGCTTAACACCCTTACATTTCTTTGCTTCCCACCCCTCATCCATCTTATACGAGTATAATTTAGCTCGTAGACCAACAAACTCAGATATCTGTTTACCTCCAGCCTCGTCTTTGAACATACCGATCACCTTCTTGTTGACTCCAGACTTAATACCTGATGGATGATCTTTGGGGTAATTACTCGTATCAAACATATACTTCACATCTGAGCTGATATCCTTGTAGAAATCATCTGTTTCTATCTCGTAGGCGAGACTGTCTGTATCGGTAAACAACAGCTTGGCTTTTTTACCATATTTTGGCTTGATGTAATTGTAATGAAACTCATACATCAATGTTTTACTTAGGTCCAGAATGGACATGCCTAAGTAAACTGGCTTATCGAAAACCAACTTTGTTTTCTTCATGTGAATAGCAACAAGGTTCTCGCAAAAAATGGTGCGGTGTTGATAGTTCGGTTTCGAAATGAACTTCTTCGCGTCTTTTTCATTCGTAACCAATCGAATGTCTACCCTGTTTCTAATGTTTTCCATTGTTTTACCAAAGACAGAGTTATTCATCAACTTGAAAAAATCTTTCTCAAAGTCGTTGGATGCTTTTGCCCTAAGGTTGGTATTCAAATCGATGTATGCTTCAGCCATGCGGACTCTTCGAATGTGATACCTCTATGAATATTTATGACTTTGAGTCCGAGCTTTTCATAATGTTTCAACGCCTCGTGGTGAACTACATACTTTACCTTGTCGTTGAGGTTTGGGATCAATTTCTCAACCTTGTCAACCACAAGTCTTTCTGGAGCTAGTGGATAGTCGTTGTGCAAGTCATGAAGGCGTTGAGGATACTCCAAGTCAACCTCAAGTATACATGGGAGATTTTTCCAGCCCTTGAGTTCTTGGTTAGTCATCCATCTAAACCCGTGAGTAGGGAGTGGTTTACTCATTGCCCATCCATAGAGATTGTTTGCATCAAGATAGGTGATATATTTTGTTGGTTGTTTTGGATCATAATGTCTCATGTATGGGTTGTTGGCTTTTCCATATCTAGTAGAGATCATAGATACACCACCTCGAATGCCTTTCTCAACCATGAGCAGCATGTCAGGATCTGTCAAAAGTTCCAACTCCACTTTCGTTAACTTTAACGCTGCATCCCAGGCTAATCCAGGTGCTGTATAATACCACGCTGGGTCTAATCCATAGTTTTCTTGACACACGTTTCGAAAGTTTTCAAAGACATCAGCTAACAGGAGAACGTCTGAATCTAAATAGAGGTCGTGGTATTCCCTTATTGTTTTCATCTCAAAGGTTTCCCACACCTTTTGAGCGTGTTGATAGTCCTCCTCTGATATGTCTGTGTCATTGAGTCTAGAGAAGAATGCCTCCTTTGGTGGAAGTTGAGTTGCGTTGAGTTTCTCGAAGCTATCGAACCAATCGTATGGGAAAACACCCTTTCTTAACAATAGTTGTAATTGTTCTCCTTCATAACTTTCAGTGAGATTTTTGAAAGAATATTGTGGTAGATTACTGACTAAACTGTTAAGACTTGTTGCCATAAATTTAAAGCTGTCGATGAATCTGATGTCCCGCTTAATGTCAATATGTTTTCCCTCTTTGTTCGTAAAGGTGTCTACAACAATCTGCTTTGTGAAACTGATATACTTTTCCTCATTATTAGGTATACAGTTTATTTTACCTTTTGATGTACCAAGGTTCTTTATAAATAGGTGTGAATCATATCCAGATAGGTTGTGAAATAAGACTGGGAAGAACTTTGGAATTTTGAATTGAAGGTTGCATTCGTTATGAGCTGCGCCTCTAAACTTTCCTGAGAGGTGGCAGTGGTCCAATACCTTATTTTCTCCTAATTCACCCTCACAGATGTGACAGTGAGTGGCATTCTTATAAGCGATTCTATCATTCTTACTCATCTTCACCTTCTTTGAGAACTTGAATTTGTTGTAAATATCCTTAATATCCGACTCTAAATTTTCTATAAAAATCTGTGGGATATCTTCGTCTGGAGATTCAGCTGTGTATCGAACAAGTGTAGGTGGAAATATGTTGTCGTCAAAACACTTGATGAGATAGCAGAAGCCTGATGGTTTGTGCTTCTGGTATTGCTTAGTAAAGCTTTTATTTTCAACTGGGGAACATGTGTCTATGTTTTCTGTGAAGCTCTCAAAGTCAGCATAAACAACAAATGGAACTCGCATTTTTCTGTTAACGTTCTTAAAAGCTAAATAATGAGGGTTGCCATCTTTGTCAACCGGCATATCAATCTTGACTTCTTCGTTTGTGGCGCAGTATTCAATATGTTTTTCTAGTGAGGTCTTACACCAAAACGTGTTTAGACATCTGAAGCAAAAATGTGTTGTACTTTTGTGTTTGTTGACTTTTTTACTCAAAAGTCTTGACATATTTTTAATCCAGCAGAAGTGATTCGTCTGTTCATTTGAAATTAAAAGTAAGTTGATCACTTGAGCTTCATGTTTCTTACTAATTCTCAAAGGGTAAACAACCCCTTCAAATCCGAAGACGTTAATCGCGAAGGGGTTCTGTTTCTCAAATTTGTCAATCTGTTTTAGTGACATTGGGAACTCGATTCCAGACCAGTCGAACTTATTGGAGTCTTCTCTCATTTGTTTATTTAGTCTTTGAGGATCTTTTTTCTTAGGAAACACAGCAGACGTTACTGCCCACTTGAAACACTCGTGATCCTTTTCGTTCTTAACATTGATGATTGCTTCCAAGGAAGCTAAGGTTTTTGGGAGTTGAATGTAGGAGCTTCCAGAAAGTGGTTCAAATGGATCAATGCTGATATCAAAGTGTTCGACTTGGTTGAATTGCCAACCAGAGCCTTGGTTCTGAAATTGCCCAATCAATTCAAGTAGGCGATTTGTCATAACATTGAAAATGTCGGAGAAATCGGTCGATTCAGTTACTATTTCAACGTCGGAATGAAAGTACCCTGAATTTTCATCTATCTGACCAGTAGCTGGATTCTTTTTTATGAATTGCAAGTAAAGATGAACTTTACTTTGATGGGTTTCTTTTGTTGGTTAATAAGAGCCAGAACTTTTGGTTTGGAATTATTGAGAAATGTTTCGGGATCATACCCACTCTGCCCGTCTATCCTATGTGTTTTGAGATACCCCTTCAGCGCTGTTTGCTGTTCTTTTGGAGTAAAGTGATCATGTTTATTAAAAATACGGTTTACTTTTTCCTTCAAGTCGTTAACTCGTTTGCTTGCATTGTTCTTAATTGGATCTGGGACATGAGATAATATCCAGTCTGTGAACTTGTTAATCTCTTTCTTTACTGTTTCAACAGCCCTCGAAGTCAGGCTTTTCAATGACCTTGGTGTTGGAATGGGTCTTTGCACTGGTATATTAGTCCTTGGTGTTGGAATGGGTCTTTGCACTGGTATATTAGTCCTTGGTGTTGGAATGGGTCTTTGCACTGGTATATTAGTCCTTGGTGTTGGAATGGGTCTTTGCACTGGTATATTAGTCCTTGGTGTTGGAATGGGTCTTTGCACTGGTATATTAGTCCTTGGTGTTGGAATGGGTCTTTGCACTGGTATATTAGTCCTTGGTGTTGGAATGGGTCTTTGCACTGGTATATTACCCAAAGCTTCGATGAGTTCAGCTTTACGTAATTTGTAGTAGCCTTTAATGTGTCGCTCTTTGGCGAGGGCTTTCAATTGTTTCACTGTTTGTTTGTCCATGTTTATTATAGTATCTATATTTCTTTAAATTCATTTCAATTATTTAAATTCAAATTTAAAAAGTTCTCAAACCATTTTTTTATTTTGCGCTCGGCCCCGCATATTGCATCTACTCTCCTTAATATGCCTAGAGTTTGGGTTTTATGCCTAACACTTTTAACTTGGCCGTGAAATAATGAATATGTTTTCAGGTTTTGCAGTGGTCTCCCAATAGCTTTTTGCCTAAATGTTTGATGAATTTATACTTAATAGTATCTATTTTTAATATTATTACCACTATGGATATTTATTAATTCCATGCTATGCTAACTCACATGGAAGGGTGTTGAAAAGTGCCCCCTCCCCCACCTCTGGAATTTCAAAGCAAAATACTGTATTTGTATGGAAAAAATAAGGTACATGTAAATTGACCCCCACCCCTTCTGGAATTTCCAAACCTACCAGGGTGGGGGTGGGGGGGGGGGGGGGGTATGGATATTTTCTAAACCACACAATTCTCCTTGCAATTTCCAGAAAGAAGGTGAATTGGCGCTCACACATCACCACCACCACCTGGACTTTTCCATCCCACAAACCACCCCTGAAATTTCCAGTTCCCTTATGGTGGGGTAATGTAATGTTAATTTTTTTAACAGAACTTGTACGAGAAGTACTCTCAGAGGAAAAGACTATAACAGATGATATTGGTGGGGTGAGTACAGCTTATGAAGGCTCACCTCAAAATTTTTCTATTTTGGAGAGTTTTAGGGACCTAATTTATGTAACTAGTATTTAAAATCTATTGAAACCATTTTTTGGGGAAAGAGGGAATTGTTTTAGTCCCATGTTACATGTGTGCAAGTGGGGATTTACATGCTTGTAATAATTTTGTCTCACAACTTGCAATGTGCTCACTGTAAAATTTTAACATTTTGAAAACACCAAGAACAAGAATCACCATGCCTTTGGAAAACACTGTCTTGCAAGTTATAGATGACACAAGCAACAACTTGTCTGAGTCTCAAAATAGGAGAGCCAAACTATTTTTTCTTTTCTTTCAATATTAATTTGTTGCATTGCTGGGGTATGTCACGTATGCAATTTTTGCTCTAGCTGGTATTATTAACAAATTATTCCTCGAGCCCGAGTGGGCTCTGAGTCAATAGCCCATGAGGCCGAAGGCCGAATGGGCTATTGACTCAGAGGCCATGAGGGCGAGAGGAATAATTGTTTTAGTCAAATCTTACTAGCAGGTCAATTTGTATAGCCAAAAACGTTTTTTTTGTCTGGTCATTTGCCATTTTCTGGCTTTCAAATCCGATAATTTTCGCTACTAGTAGGCTATAACTTATAGCCTTCTAGTAGTAGCTCAACCAATCAGAATGCAGCATTGATTATATCCCGCTAGTGTGATTTGACTAATGACAAATATTATTGCATTGTGTGGTTCCAGAAAATATCCATCCCCCCCCCCCTCCCATGGAAGGGTGTTGAAAAGTGATCCCCCTACCCCTGGAATTTCCAATGAAAAATGCAGTATTGTATGGAAAAAGTCAGGTAAATTGAGCCACAACCCTACCCCTCCGGAATTTCCAATCTCTTCCGTGGGGGAGGGAGGGGGGGGGGGAAATATTTTCTGGAACCACACATTGGGAGAGTTGAAAAAAAAAATGCCTAGCGTATAATGTGGCCTTTTACCCAGAAATGCCAACTCTCTCTCATACATAATTTTAGCCGTGTATCTCCCACATAAAGTTGAAATCTCCTGCATTTGATAGAAAGACACAAACAGTTTTTGTTGAGGTTTTTCACAAAACAAAGACATTTAGGGGTAAAAAAACAAAGCAAAATCTACCCCATCTCCCACAGTTTAAAGGTCTAAGGTTGGCATCTCTTTTTACCATACCATTTACTGCATTAAAGTGGCCTGTCCATGGAAAGAAAATATCACAACTAATTATAAAAAAATATGTTTCCTCTATAGACAATAAAGGAATATTTTATTGGTGTTTCTGTTGTTGCTGCCATTGGGATACTCTTCATCCTCTTGATGCCGATAGTTGGGTGCTGTTTCTGTTGTTGCCGACTTTGCAATAACTGTGGTGGGGAGATGTCCCAGAAGGATAGGCCCAACAATGCATGTAAAAGAGCAACATTTGGGGTGGTGCTTAGCATTATCACTTTGCTGATGTTGTAAGTACAGTATTCTCTAGCAAGGAACTTATGATGTGCAATTTAGAGCATTGACAAACATTTTGGCTTGCGTTTAAAGGATGCTGCCACTCATGGCCAGGAAAAGGGGGTGTCAGGGCCCGACCTTGCCATGCTTGGTTGCCATTACCTACATCTGGTTGCCATCTGTTTCTCCAAAATTAATGCTGTTGACAGCTACTTTTGGTGGTCATTTTTTAAAAACCTGCAGACCAGAAAGTCGCCATTTGGTGACTGAAATTTTCGCTTGCCAAATCCTAAATTTAGTTGCCATTGGCGACCATACGGTATTATGGTTGTAATTTATAGGGCCCTGGATATATTTGCTTTTTAAGATTTTCATTGGGAAAACATACAGTACAAGTTTGGGGATTTCTGTTAAAATGATGCACTGCAATGCATGAAAATAGGACACCCTTCAAGATCCTGTTTATTGGGATCACAGCAGAATGCCATTGTAATATAGATTTAGCCACTGGCTAAAAGCGGAGCTCCCGGTTACATATTCCTCAAATTTCTTTCTGCTCTTCTATTAAAATTCTCTCTTCAATGTTCTCGTGTGGTCATCGATTTTTTATCAGTTGAAAAAAAAAGCTCTGTACAGACAGACTCCTGCAGAAAAATGAGATAGTTCCGGGTTGCCTGTGGTATGGGCGCGCAGACACGCACGGACGCGCCCGCAATACCAGAGAATACCGCTGAACCATGAAAAATCAAGTCGATCGTATACCTGAGTTCTGTTTTGTATTGAACTCTTCCTGCGATACCTATGGTGCTCCGCTCTGCGGCCTTCGGCCGCTAAGGAGCTCCGCTATGATTATTCCAGACAATCATCTCCATACCCTCCTATCTGACTGATCACCAGACTTTAATTTCTTGGTGTTTGGAAACCCTGATGAAACAACATGCTGATGCATGTTTGATTTACATTTTATATTACGTAATAATTTTAAAATATTAATATTAAGCCTTTCTTTATTTTTAGCACTGGTGTGCTGTTAACATTTGTCACAAATGACCATATCAGCAAGTCACTAACAGGGTCCAAGCCATTTGTAGATAGTGTTGTGGATGAGGCGCTTGAATTCATTAATAATACATTTAAGGTAAGTGTTACGGTATATACTATTTACTTGTAAGCGGCAGCATTATAATTTAAAGGAAGAACAAATTTAGCAAAGTACATTTTTTTGTAAGTGTAATTTAAAAACTTGACCAAGTTCTCATTTGTAACATTTCATAGACAGATGAAACATTTCCTGTAAGATTCCTCTAAGGAGCCAACTCATGCTGTCAATCAATCAATTGACAATCAATCAATCTGTTTCTTCGTGCCCTCTACATGTAAAGTATTTTTGAGTCAGTAATATTGATACTTAATACAGTACAGTATTTCAAAAAAGAGTGTTCAGCTATTTAGAATAGGAAATTAAGGCTAATCAAGCTAAATGGCATAGACATATTTAATGCCAGGGGTTCTGAAACCCCCTCTTTTTGGTAGTCATGCTAATTGTTACTCATGAAATTTATGGATAGGGATATATGGAAATGTGGAAACCCCCTCAAAAAATTCCTGAGGATGCCCATGATTCCTCTTGTTTCCCATACAATCAATGTATTTTGACTGAAAATTCCACTAGGGTGCAGGTTTCTTCCCTTGGTGGAGGCATCACACATTCCCCACACAATTCTGTATTTGTAATCTCAAGCAGTACCCCTGCAGGGCAACAAAATAATGACTGGAAGGATGGCAAACATGTAGACTACCAAATACAACATGTAGTATCAGCATGGCCATATGTACCTTGTTTCTGATCAGGCATCTACACACAAGAGACAAAGTCTTGTACTGTAAAAAGGCTGTTCATCCAGAGGAAGATTTGACTTGTTGCTCAGCACCATGCCAGATGCCCTACCGTAAATGAAAATTGCCAGATTTGTCTTAAAATGTTATTTTTTTATTTTTTTTATTCTCAACAGGATTTTAATAATTTTATAGACATTGACTTCGCCTTTGTAGCAAAACTATTGACAGATGATATTGGTAATGATGGGCTAAAATACATATCGGAGATCCATTGGTGGCTATTATAAACAAGGTTGCATTACGCCCTGTGGAGGAAGTAAAAAATTGTCCACAAGTAAGCTTTCCTGACAATGTTCATTTTGAAAGTAGAGCTTGGCTAAAGTAGGACATAATTATATAGTGCAAAACATTGTATCCTGCATGTTTCCAATAAAGTGGCTAAACTAGGATACAACACAACCAGCTGATCTCATCTCACCGTGCGCAAAGGATTGTTTGTCAATCAAAACGTTCCTAGGTCCAGCCATTGCCACATTGTTTGTATAGTTTGAGAAGCAGAAACAGAGTTAATCATTGTACAAGACTGATCAAAGCCATTTTAAAAGTCAAGATTTTTGAGGAGATGGAAAAGTTTTTTATGCTCAATTTCAATATTTTTTTAAAATCTGTTGAAATGCTTGGTGATGCAACAGAAATCATTATGATTTTTGGCTAATTGAGAGCATGAAATGAGCTGGAATGTCGATGTCTTTTTCTTGTTTTGAGAAGAAATATTTTTGTGTCCCAGCAATAAAATTGTCATGTGCAACAATGTTTCTTGTGTTGCCAAATTTGGAAACATGAAGGAAACATCATGTGTCTGCTGGCTAAGATGTTGTGCACTACCGTACATATTGTGTGCTAGTTTAGGCAGACTTCCTTCCAACGATCTTGGGGGGGGGGGGAGGGATGATTGCGTTTTGTCTGATTCAGATTTCAGATTTTATTATTTGGCTTCATGTACTCATCAGTCAAGTACATCAAACATTACCAAATTATTTTGTCTATTAACACAACGGAAAGCCCCCCCTCCCCATTGGCTTCACCCTTGAAACGTCACTATTTGGCAACTAGAAGTTCTTAATTAGGGGCTATTGATGCCACCTCTGAAAATAGGTTACTCTCTGGTCATGGATTTAAAAGGGGCACCAACACATTTTTCTGTTATTTTCAAAGCTGTCAGATAAACATCTAATGCAGTGACCATTATTTTGAAGCTTTAGTTGATGGTAAAATTGTGTTTAAATGACATTGTGTTTTGGTCTCATCTCTTTAGATTCACAAGCAATGCAGACCCAGCTTGAGATTATCTCAAATAATACCAAATTCCTGAGAACTAATCAGGAAAGCTTAGCAGTAGGCATCCAAGAAGCTTCTGACAATTTGACAAGCATTAAAAATGATTGTAACAGTGGCGGAAATGCTGATATGTGTACTTCAATAGATACTTCGCAGTTAGCAACAGGTGCCAACTTTAGCAATGTCCCGAATGTGACAGTTGAACGAGATAACATCGCGGATATCAACTTTGTTGATGCTGCTGAGGAGGTACTGTACTATGTCTACATTTTATACCATCATTAGTATCTCCATACAAGCCAACTCTCCCGGTTTACGAGGGAGACTTCTGGTTTTTACCCTCAGTCTTCTGGGAAAAAAATCAAAACTTTCCATATATTTACTGTATCTCCCTTCAAAATTTTTTGCGATCTTCTTACATACAGTTGTTGTATTGGAAATATAATCTCTGGGGTTTTGGAGTTGTTTGGGGTTGGCAGGTATGTATTTCCCACAATATACTAGCAAAGCTGACCAATGCTTCTGTTATAAACAAAACACCCTATCAGAGCACAGCATTTTGCATGTTTTTCTGCTGAGAATCATGATGTAGTGTCTGAGAAAAAAGGCAGAAGACTGGGAATTTATAAATTATCAGGGATATGTTGTATTAATAATTATACCAAGTCTCAAAGTTCACTTTTCTAGTATCTTATTGGCTGAGAGCGTATCACGTGCATGTGAAGAAATTCAACTGTTTCCCTTGCGACAACTGGGAGCACAACAGGACATTTTATTCGGAGCATGTACACACCATTTTGGATTTTGAAGAAAAAGAGAGAATGTAAAGTTTTCACATGAATGATTTCCATGTGTAATGAAAATGTGCACAAATGTGGTGGATTGTGATATTTTTTTTCTGTCACATGACTGTCAATTGCCTGTCAATAAAACATACTGTTGCCCTCTTATGTAGTTGTCGCCAGGGAAACAGTAAAATTTCTTCACGTTCACGTGATACAATCTTGTATCCAATAAGATTCTAGAAAAAAAGTGAACTTGGCACCTGGTGCAGTATAATAACATACATTTCACCACTTTATTACATCATTCCATGGTATATACAGTAAGAGGACATACGATGGAAAAACACATTTGTTTTAACCACAACAAAAAGGCAAATTTTAAATACAAAAACAGCATGCGCAAGCAGCCAATGGTGTTTCATTGGTGATGGCACGTTTTTTGTTATAGTGTACTTTTATGTACCCACGGCTGAGAGCGAATCAGAATTCGAGAAACGTGCGTGGAATGCTGGAAAAACACTTAAAAGTTTGATACTATGGCTCATGATTTTCAAACTTTTCATGTGTTTTTCCAGCCTCCTCCGTGCATATTTTCTCACATTTTATACAACAAGACTAGTAAATCACACGATGTGATTGGAGTCATGTTGCTATGAGAGTACAGATACAGGGATGACAAAAATCCCTGTTTGTTGTTGTATAAAACAAATAGATCTTGTTTTTTGTACATACCATGTAGTGTAGTACATAGATACACAGAAGACGTCACAGAATGTCATGAACAACAGTCACGCAACTAGACTGCGTCTTGTTGCTTACTATTTTGTTCATGACATTCTTTGACATCATCTGTGTATCTATATTACAGTACATATACACACGCAAAATGAGATTTATTTGTTTAATACCACAGAAATCCATTGTACTGTATGAGCCAGTACTGAATATGCAGTGTGTCATCTCATGTAGCAGGGTACAGCCCACAGAATGTGTGTGCAATCTGATTAAGTGTTGCAAAATTTGGTTTTCAGGGACTCAAAACACTGAGGAACATTCCTGGAACAATGATCAACAAGACAAGTGAAACTCGTGGTGGTATGGTGCCTGTCAACTACTTAACAATTAGACCTCAAGGCCGAATGTGCTATGATGAATAGACCATGAGGCCGAAGGCCGAATGGTCTATCGATATCATAGCACATGAGGACGAGAGGTCTAATTGTTTTAGTATAAATCAACTAGTTGGTCGGTTTTGGCAATGAATTCCATTATTTTATGTTGAGAAAATCACGTTTTCTTGCAAAGAAAGGTGGTGGTTTTGCCAGGCACGGTCTATCACTAATAGACCATTAGTAGCTCAGCCAATCAGAATGCAGGATTTGTAATAGACCATTAGTTGGTTTATACTAATTTGTATTATGCCAGGTGCACACTAGTGACATAAGGATGTTAAGTTCCAATGAAAAAAGCATAGAAAAACAATTGAAATAGTTTCCCACATCATTATTAAATTACTTAACCAGAGCAATCTTATGTTATTTTTTAGTAGGGGGCTTAGCGACAAAAAAGGGTCATTTTGTGCAATTTCGCGTAAAGGCACCAAATTTGGCACGAATGTTCCTTGGGTCATCCCGAACAGAACTAGAAGGGGTGCCACACGATTTGCACTGTGTAGGGGTGGGGAGGGGCCGTTTTGTCACCAAAATGTAATCCTATTTTTCTAATCCAAATATGACCGAATTCTTGTATTGAATAAATGTGTGTGTTCCCTGATAAGCTTTGAACAATTCCAGAAAGATGACATGTTTTGAAATGAAGGGGGGAGGGGAGGGGAAATTTGTCAAATTGTCATAACAGATTTAATTTGACGCGTCAGTTTAAGTGGGCAACTGATCAAATTCGGCACACATGTTCTATGGATCACCCTTAACAGATTTGGAAGGGGTGCCAAAAAATCCGACACCAAGGGGGGAGGGGAGGGAAATTTTGTCAAATTATCACAATGCATTCGATTTGGTTGGTAAATTTAAGTGTGCAACTGATCACATTTGACATGCATGTTCCATGAAGGACTCCTAACAGATTTAGAAGGGATGCTAAAATATTGGACAATCAGGGGGAGGGGAGGGGAAATTGTCAAATTGTCATAACAGATTTAATTTGACGCGTCAGTTTAAGTGGGCAACTGATCAAATTCGGCACACATGTTCTATGGATCACCCTTAACAGATTTGGAAGGGGTGCCAAAAATCCGACACCAAGGGGGGAGGGGAGGGAAATTTTGTCAAATTATCACAATGCATTCGATTTGGTTGGTAAATTTAAGTGTGCAACTGATCACATTTGACATGCATGTTCCATGAAGGACTCCTAACAGATTTAGAAGGGATGCTAAAATATTGGACAATCAGGGGAGGGGGGGGAATTTTGTCAAATTATCATAATGCATCAATTTGACGCGTCAGTTTAAGTGGGCAACTGATCAAATTCGACACACATGTTCTATGCATCACCCCTAATAGATTCTGTAGGGGTGCCAAAAAATCGGACACCAAGGGGGGGGGGGGGAGGGGAATTTTGTCAAATTATCACAATACATTCGATTTGACATGTAAATTTAAGTGTGCAACTTCTCACATTTGGCATGCATGTTCCATGAAGGACTCCTAACGGGATGCCAAAATATTGGACACTCAGGGGAGGGGATGTGAATTTTGTAAAATTATTAAAATATATTCAATTTGAGGTGTCAATTTAAGTGGTCAACTGATCAAATTCAGCACACATGTTCTATGGATCATCTCTAACAGATTCTGAAGGGGTGCCAAAAAATCCGACACAAGGGAAGAGGGGAGGGGAATTTTGTCAAATTATTATAATATATTCAATTTGAGGTGTCAGTTCAAGGGGGCAACTGACCAAATTCAGCACACATGTTCTATGGATCATCTGTAATAGATTCGGAAGGTGAGCCAAAAAAGTTGGTCAGTTGCACACCAAAACTAAAGAATTAAGTGATATGTGTTTAATTTGCCAAATACCCTCCTGAGTACCCCCCTGAGTGTCCAATATATTAGCACCTTATCTGAATCTGTATGGGGCGATCCAAAGATTATGTATGTGAAATTTGGTCAGTGCACACTTAAATTGACATGTCAAATTAGATGTATTATGATAATTTGACAAATTCCCCTCCCCTCCCCCTTTGGGTCTGAATTTTAGGCACCCCTTCTGGATCTGTTAGCCGGATGATCAAGGGGACATGCATGCCATGCTTGGTTAATTGCACACTTAAATTGATGTCAAATTTAATGTATTATGATAATTTGCCAAAATTCCCCTCCCCTCCCCCTGTGAGCGTCCAATATTTTGGTATTCCTTCTAAATCTGTTAGGAGTCATACATGGAACATGCATGCCAAACGTGATCAGTTGCACACTTGAATTTACAAGTCAAATCGAATGCATTGTGATAATTTGACAAAATTCCCCTCCCCTCCACCTGAGCGTCCAATATTTTAGCATCCCTACTAGATCTCTCAGGAGTCATACATGGAACATGCATACCAAATGTGATCAGTTGCACACTTAAATTTACAAAATCAAATCGAATGCATTTGTGATAATTTGAGAAAATTCCCCTCCCTCCCCCTGGTGTCCGATGTTTTGGCACCCCTTCCGAATATGTTATGCGTGATCCATAGAACATGTATGACGAATTTGATCAGTTGCCAACTTAAACCGACGCCTCAAATTGATGCATTATGATAATTTGACAAAATTCCCCTCCCCTCCCCCTTGGTGTCCGATTATTTGGCACCCCTTCCGAATCTGGTAGGGGTGATCCATAGAACAGGTGTGACGAATTTGATCAGTTGCCCACTTAAACTGACACCTCAAATTGAATCTGTTATGATAATTTGACAAAATTCCCTCCCCTCCCCCCTTGGTGTCGGATTTTTTGGCACCCCTTCCAAATCTGTTAAGGGTGATCCATAGAACATGTGTGCCGAATTTGATCAGTTGCCCACTTAAACTGACGTGTCAAATTGAATCTGTTATGATAATTTGACAAAATTCCCCTCCCTTCCCCCCCCCCCCAATTTCAAAATGTGACATCTTTCTGTAATTGTTCAAAACTTACCAGGAAACACGAAGATTTATTAAATACACGAATTCAGTCATATTTGGTTTAGAAAAACAGGATTACATTTTGGTGACAAAACTGCCCCTACCTACCCCTACACAGTGCGAATCGTCTGGCAACCCTTCCAGTTTTGTTCGGGATGACCCAAGGAACATTCATGCCAATTTTGTGCCTTTACGCGAAATTGCACAAAAAAGTCACTAAGCCACCCTACTATTTATGGATTTCAACTTTGTGAAACCACTACTTTTTGTTAGTGTGATATTTTTCTTATGTCGTTATGTCGCAAGTGTGTACCAGGCATTACTTTGGCTTTTTTTTTCTGTTTTCTACTTTGTCTTCTCTTTAAGAGACATTTTACCAGGATTTTGAGCAATTTTAATAAAAAATGACCAAACATCCAGTTACCCGACAGTATAAAAAAGCCAATAGCGAGGCTTCAGACATTGCTTGAATCACTCATCAAATCTGTCTTAAAAGGTATGTCAGTATACCTTTGCGTGAGGGATGTCAATTATTCACGAAAAGGGCGGTTCCAAAAAATATTCATAAATATCCTTATGGAACAGCCTTAGTGGTATATTTCTATGCAACGTTACTTTGATGGATCGTTTTTGTCGTTTGGTGCTTCAAAGGAAAAGTACCAATTTTTGCTTTTTAAGAGCTCCTGCCACTTGAAGTTAATGTTAAAAGCTCCAGATTTCTGCAAAACGTATTCCTTAGATGCCAATCTGAAAAATGATGTGAGGGATTATTGATATTTTACATATTTTTTGTGGAAATGTCATGTAAAACAGGTTGAAAATCGATATGTTTGTCAATGCTGACATAAAAATTAGCATAAATTATTTGTTTTAAAAGTAAAATCAAAAATCCCACAAACCCTTTTTTAGATCGCCTTCTAAAGAATAGATGGAGCTGTGCAATTTAATTGGAAGAAGCTGGAACCTTTTAAAGAAAGTCGGCACTTTTTTCTGTTGAGCTAAAAAAATATGTACAATATAATGAAAACAAAATTAGTAATCAGATACCAACTTTTTAGCTTTAAAATGATATACCTATGAACAACATTTGTGGTGTAAAACGCAATAAGAATTTTTTCCCGCAACACCCTTCAAAGGTTAATATACCTTAAAATTGTTTTGTATGTATGAGGGGTGGCGAATGGTCCTTCAAAAAAACTGTTTTCTCGCGAAATTTTAGGCGGTCTCGAATTCTCGTATTTTTTAATTTGCCGTTCTCGGATCTCGGATTTTTTTCAGGTCGTCTCGGATCTCGGATTTTCCAGTTTGTTGTGTTTGTATAGCGAATCTCAAATCGAGTTCTCGATCTCGGATTTTGAAAGCGGCGTTCTCACGTTCTCGGAATTCTCGCATTGACCATTCGCCACCCTTGTATGTATGCACTATTAACACCAAAAAATTAATTAATTTTTCACTCTTATGATATTGCAGAAATCATAAAGTTGATTAATAATGGTACAACGACAATCAAAAAGATTTTGAAAGATGCTCGAAAAACAGTGGATGATGTAAGTGTTCCTCTCTGAGCCCCGCCGCCGAATGAAAAGGAACTTAATATTATTGAATCAAGTGCAAAAGAAGTTAAGAATTACCACTCAAAAAATCTCCACTTTGCTATGCAGAAATTTGGATATGTTCAATGAATAATTATGTTCAATGTTTACATACTATGTAAATGCATTATTCAAGGCAAACTCTACAAAACAGAAATTTTACAAAGTATATATTAATAAGGTACCTTTACACTTGGCAGGGCCCATAATGTTATTAAAAGTACCTACGGGTAATGCCATAAAGTACAGTACATGTATATCCTTACTATATGATAATAATATTACACATAATGGCCAAAAGCATATTTCTATGAAATACAGATCAGTGTTATTTGATGGATTTTCTTGCAAGAGTAGCTAGTTTGTGACAGAGTTTGTAATGTGTATAAGATACAAGTGCATGTGATTATATTTATAGATACTTGCGCTATACATAATAATGATTATTGTTATTGTTATTATTATTATTAAGATAAAATATTATGTTAATGCCAAATATTCACTTTAATGGTATGAAATCAGAAATGGGATGATACTGTTTTGTTGTTTGTTTTGTAGGGTGCTGTGAAAGCTCTTAAAGATGGTCAGAAACAGATCCATGACTACACAGATACAATTGACACTTATGACAAGTACAGGTGAGTATAATGTCCACACTTACATACATTCATACATGTACACTACAATTACATATTATACACTGTATTTAGACACAATAAAAACTATCAGTAACACACAAATACAAGAATATAAATATAAAATAAATACTAGTACTCTACTGTTTTACATGTTTGCCATGTGTGAGTCTGACTGCATTTTTACCTCTTTTAAAGGTAGGGAGTGATGGCCATCATATAACTATTTAAGAATATTATGTTAAAATAAAAATTATGGTGGACCGATGGATCGAGAATTAGTGAGACTATAAACAATTGTTTCGAGGTTCTAAGCCTTTGCTGGCCACCGTTATGGGACAATACTTCTTTGTTTTGAGATGCACAGAAGAGCTGTGCAGTTGAGTGACCGGCTCCATATCATAATAATAATTGTTCAGGCAGGACATCAATGTCATTTCAGGTGGTATGCTTGTATTGGTCTTACCTGTCTACTGTTGCTGATTGTGGTTTTGCTTGCTCTTGGACTCATGTGCGGCATTTGTGGACATGACAAGGATGCCACGCCCACTACTAGAGGAACAGTATCAACCATGGGAGGGAATTGTCTGATGGCGTGAGTGTTAGCAAATGAAATGGCATGTAAAAAGAGCTACAAACAGTGGATGTACTCTTCATATTATATTGGTTGTTTGATTTAACTGATTTGTACTGAACAGAGAGCATACCCCAGGGGGGGGGGACTCCCATATTGTTGGGGCGGGGGTGCTCGTCGTACCTTTTAGGGTTTAAAATCAGGCCTCTGGTACCTTTTAGAGGGTAAAATTCGAAAACTTGCATTTTTTGCCAGTACCTGTTAGAGGTCCGTTCTAGCAAATCAAGCAAATCACACTTGTTGGTAGCCTTAATTTCATACGTATTTTTTTCACTCATAAAAATGCGAGAAAATTACGAGGGAAAATACGCCTTGTTGGTACCTTTTAGGGGTCAAAATAAACTAAGCGACACCATTTTAGGTACCTTTTAGGGGTAAAATCGAAAGTTCCCAACGAGCACTCCTGCCCCAAAAATATGGGAGTCCCCCCGGGGAGCATGCACTAGTAATCGCATTATTATAATAACATTACAGAGCCGTAGCCACGACGTTTGATAGGAGGGGCCCAAGGGCCCTTGAGTAATAAATTTTCTTGTATATGTTAAATGTTGTCCTATACATTTATTGTATTTTTGGTTTTGAAAAAGGGGGGCCCCGGGCACCCTGATCTCTCCCCCTGGCAACACCCCAGAAAAATAGTCATATATTCAATGTCAGATAAAGTTTAGCCAGTGTAGCAAGCATTCCTATGGAGTTTTAGAGCAAAAAGTAATGAAAGCAGAAAGTGACCAGCAGTTTCCTGGCAACTAATTTCTAAAAATATTTGTTTGTTTTCAGTGCTGTTGGATTCTGTTTTCTGTTTGCGGCATTTTTCATGTTGCTGACCACCATCTGCTTTCTCCTTGGGACCCCAATTGAGAGGCTTATCTGTCAACCCATTCAGTCTGGGGCCATATTTAAAGAGGTCAGTATGACAGAATGTAAAGGGTATCAGGTTACTCTGCCCCATATTTTGCCCATGTACCCAGTCACTGCGCCTCACATCTGATAAACATTCTGCATATAGAGTTGATTCTTTAAAAACTTTACGCAAAACCTCATCTGTGCTATTGAATAGAAAATGAAGCGTGTAGTTCGTATCTTTGAAAAAGTCACCGAAAAACTCTCTGTTTTCCCCGTGGCCTTTGGCAGTATGGATTCTTCTTTCAGGCAAACCTATAAGCATTACAACTCAGTTATGACAAGGGGTGGCACATGCAGTCCTTTTTAAAATGCACATAAAATCTTTCAATTTGTAATGTGTTTTGTTTTGAGTTTAGATCAGGGACGTCAACTCTCTTTTGCCGGGAGTCTCAAGATTTTTCGCTCCGTCTCCCAGGAGAAATCCTAGACGACTGTCATACATTTACTGTTTTTCTCCCCGGGGAATTTAAGGAAATTTTGCCATTTCAAGGCCTTGGTAGATGTCCTTCATTACTATCATTACTATCTTTCGATGTTATCTGAAGTTGGACATTCAGTTTTGGATTAAAGTTGGAAAGGCAGAAAGACAAAAACCATTTGTCCAAAAGTCCAGCAGAGCAAAATCTAACAATACAATACCATACAGTACAAAAGGGAAAACATATTTTCTAACGTATGGCGATCTGCTATTTAACAATTAGTCGCCTCAGGCGCCGTAAATATCAGCGAATAGTCACCTAGACGAAATATTGGCGTCATCGCTGACGTCTCTATGACGTCACATCACGTGACTCCTCTGGTGACCTAGACAATCCTGCATCCTTTGTTTCAATGAAAAAAAAATCAACTACAGCAAGAAACAAATATTGCACGCCAAATGCCTCTGAAAAAATATCCTGCTCACTCAAAATAGCCCCCCCTCCCCCTCAAAAGTCAAAAAAGTCAAATGGCCGACTCCTAACCTACACAATTTTGCACAAGTTTAGTCCTTTACATTAACGAGATTTTTCAATTTCTCAAACTTTGATGACGTCATCGATGACGTCGTCAGACGTCACATCACATGATAATGCTACAGCACCCCCTGTAGCATAGACAAGTTAGTTGTCTTAGCATTTTCCCGACTTTATCATTTCCCGCCGGTAATATAAAAACTGGTCCATGAAAGTCCATGAAAATCAAGGTCGATGCATATACACTTTCCTGTTGTTTGTTTTTCTCCTGCATGTAGAGCTGTGGGCGCCCGCAGGAACTCCACTCATTGTTATTAATATTCTTATTATTCTAACTCACACAGCTTTCGAAACCAAAGTTATTTCTGTCCCTACAAAAATTGATCTCCACGAGTTAAAATTGGTAACGTGATTATTGTTCAGGTTTTAGATAACCCTGCTGCATGGAAAGATGGGAAATTGCCCCTTGCTGGCCTCTTGAAAGCCGATGATTCCGCTGGCATCAAGATTGGAGATTTACTTGAGTAAGTACTTCACAATAATGTGTATTTTATAGAATAAAGAAAGGCATGTTCAACTACCATTACCATTTTTCTGAGGCTTGATAAAATGACTTTATCACAATCAGGGCGAGCTTCGTGTGCAATGAAAGAGACGGTCATTACTTCTGTGAAATGTCTTCCTCCAGACAATAGTCTTTCTAGTCTAGGGATTTTATTTGATTGACAGCGAATTCTATCGTTCCTACAAAACTTTGTCAAAAAGGACAGCCTAAAGACTGCTTGTCGGCGCCTTCGTGTTTGTCATCTGGCAATGTAGTTCGCTGGTAAAGTGACAATTACCTTGCCTAATCTCACCTCTTTGCACTCTGTTCCGCATAAGGCCTCAAAGTGAATTTTCGATTATAGCAAAAGTCTGACCGCATAGTAATAACAATTTGTGCGAAAGTGCGACCCCTGCATATGCGTGGAAACTCTTCAGCAGGAATGTTTTTTAAACTTTTACTTGACTGTAGTTGGTTGTTAGGTTGCTGTGTTGCTTGTCTACTTCTTGTCTAATACAACATCACAATGGATGCTTAAAGTACCACTCACGGCTGAAATGTTAGTGGCTTATTTGATCGCCCATTCAAAATAAGGAAGAATGCTGTTTATTTGACGTCGATTTGCTCAAAAGATATTCAAGATTTTTACTTATGGAAATTGAAAAAATGACGTCACAGAAAGAGCCAACAATGTTTTATCTATAATTCTGTTTGGGATTGCTGGATTCCCTTAAAACTTTGGAATAACAAAGAAGAAACAAGACCTCCGGCATCGATATACTAATTAGCGTTTCCATGGTAACAAGTTTAGCCCAAGAAGTCAATATTGGTCTTCGAAACGTCCTGATTGGTTTGTTAACACAACTCAGAGTATTTTGGCAAAGTTTTGTAGCACTTCACATGTACGTTTTTCCTATTTTTTTTAAAGTAAGCCCTAGTGCTAAAAGTGTTACATAGTAACGGTAATAAACATATCAGAGGTTGCGGTTTTAGTCCTTCTTTGTTACTACTAAGTTTTGAGTGAAACCAACTATCCCAAACAGTCATTTTTTTTCTAATTTGCCTTGAAGCCCTCAAGGGCACTTCATTAAGTATATAATTTTCCTTCAGTGACTGCCGAAAAAATGAAGCCCTTTACAGAGCAATTCAAGGAGAGAAGCTTTATAATGTGACTAAAGAACTGAATATCAGAACGGTAAGAAACGTTTTCCATGTTTTTTGCTCTCCTAGATGGTTATTATGTAATTTCAACATTAAAGGCCATCACCAACCGGGAGCCTTTGCGCCCTGTTTTCTTTTGTTTTCAAATTGATCCATTGTTTTTCGGGTGCATTGATTGGCTAAGGCTCTCGGTTGGTGATGGGCCTTTAATAAATACATGAATTTTTTCAAACTTCCCTATGAATATATTGCACTTCAAATTTGAAATTGATCCTTCACAAACATTTGGGAATGATTGGGATACCTGTGCTACATGGACAAAAAGTGAGGGAATTGGACTGAATGCCCGTGCTCGAAATTACCAATGATTAACACTTATTGGATGAGGTTGAGCATGATAGTGAGATTTGGCAACGGCGAGGTTTGTGTTATCTGCCGAAGCGAAGCTGAGGCGGATAACACTTACTCGAGGCGTTGACAAATCTCACTATCATGCGAAAACCGAATTCAATAATTGTTTTATTATTCAGCAACCAGGAATTCTTACCTAGCTAAACGACGTCGACGATGAGGCCATGCACGGCGACACGGTTTTTCAACTTCATCTTACGTCCATTAGTATTTTCCTTTTGTATTCAATTCAAATAGCCATAGTTGATGTTTAGATATCCTGAGCAATGATCTCTTGGCAAAATTCATAACAGATTGAACGAGAATATTCGCAAAACCGGCTTTCTTCAAGAATCAGCATGTCTCGCCAAGTGGAATCAGGCCTCACGGCCTCGCCTGATTCCACCTGTCTCGACATTGTTTATTCTGGAGATCACAAAAACCTCATCCAATAATTGCTTATAATTGTTTTGAAAAAGAGTGCATGCTATAACCCATCTCTCTACAACACAGGAAACCCAGAATTGTACTTCGTCATAGAAAACGTACCAGGCGTGTGTGGTATCTTCTCAAAATCAACTAAACATTTGAAAGTACCGGTAATGCCACGTGCAATAGCTTAATAATACTCCTGATCCTCTGTTATCTTCGTATGCATTGCTACGCGACCTCAATTCACTTTTGCGAATGGTAATAATGTCAATTTCTTGAACCAGAAAGTTAGCCATTCTAGTCAAGGAAGCCAAAGGATAGCCTTTAAATCATTTTGGCCCACTGCAGTAGCCGAATCCACTGTTTTGGTTCGATTGACAGCTGAAAATTGCCAATCGCCTATCTTAACTTGAATTTTGAGGTCGCGCCTCAATGCATACAATGGTAAATTATCCTTATTGTATGTGTTTTAATATATTTTAGCTTTTGGGTGATACAATTGACAACCAACTGGACAACCTAAAAGTGAATCTGAGTGATCAGACGATCCTGACGAATGCTTCTAGGCAGAGTTTGAAGGACCTGAATGCTTCTGGTGTGGATGCCATCGACTCGATTCCTTCCTAAATGAGGTACGTAAAACATCCTTTAAATTACAACTTCCCCACCCAGGGTAGTACATTTTCCAGCCCCTGTGGTTATACCTAATACCCCTCCCCAGGGATAATATTGACTGGTATGCTATTATTTCTACAAGATGGCAATTTTTTCGAACCGCTGCAATTTCCATAATGGAAGTTGCAGCTTGATATACATGACTAACGATGTCACTTGTTTCGTTCTGTGCTATAGACGAAGAAGGGAATCACGACGACTAATCTCACGGAATTTGCGACACAAGTTCTAGACGAATTAGCCGGGAATTTTTCCAAAAAAGGCATATATGTAAGTTGAAGGACTTCCATTGCATTCTCCTCAGTTTTAAATAATGTTAGAATGTCAGTGTATTCTGCATAAATCCTGGTATAAAGTTGCTTCTTCTTCTCCTAGGATTTGGGAAACAGGACGCTGGAGGTTGCGAATGATTTACGATCTTTAGACGCGAATATCGCACAACCTATGAAAGTCAAGCGGTAAGTGCCATCCTTTCCACTAAGTACCGGACCTTCCTGTGTTATCCCTACAAATCCTACTGCGGGTAGAATTTGAGTATTTCTAAAATTGTAGGCTAAATTTGCCAATATTTCCGGCTGTGTCACCGTTGTTTTAACAAAATGTTATAAATAATATCAAGATCTACTCGAACAACCCAGAATCATATATTATACTTCAACGAATAGTATAAGAATAGTATAAGTGCTCGTGTACTAAAAGACTGTCTCCCTGTCATATTGGGCCCTCTCACGGATATTATCAATTGTTCTATTCTTACCAGCACATATCCGGACAAATGGAAAGATGCCGAGGTGATCCGATTCTTAAAGATGGAGACCATGAAAAAGCAGCTAACAACAGACCACTCTCCCTTCTAGCTGTAGCTTCGAAAGTCCTCGAAAGGATTGTTCTGAATCAGTTCAGTGCCTATCTCACTGAAAATAATTGCCTTACCTCGCACCAAAGTGGGAATAAGAAAGCACACTCCACAGAGACCTTAAATATTCTGCTTACGGATAAGATACTTGAAGAAATGGATAAAAAGCAGATAACTGCACTAGTACTACTAGATCTGTCCAAAGCCTTTGACAGTATTGACCATGCAAGACTGCTCCACAAGCTCTCCACCTAGGAGCCTCTCCTTCTACTGTCAGTTGGTTTAAGAGCTACTTATCTGGACGCAGGCAATACGTGAGAATTGGCTCCACCCACTCTGACACTCTACTTATAACCCACGGAGTTCCTCAAGGGGCAATTCTATCACCATTGCTATTCTGCATTTATCTCAATGACTTACCTACCGCGCCAATATTTTGCAATTTAGAATCATATGTGGACGACTCAAAGTTATTTATGTCATTTCCGTGGTAGAGCTAGATACGGCCATTAAAAAGCTAGAACAAGACCTTCGCAGTGTAGCTCAATGGTGCTGTGAGAATCATTTACTTATCAACCCAGATAAAACGAAGCTCCTTTTCCTTGGTTCCAGACAGATGACAAGTAGGTTACCACCAGACACTAGTATAGCATTTTTAGGTAAAACACTAAAGCCAACTGACTCTGCTAAGGATCTGGGAGTCATTCTTGACCCTCACCTAACTTATGATCGCCATATCTCGAGCATCGTGTCATCTTGCTTCTCAAAGTTATGCCAGATAAACAGAGTCAGGAGAAGTTTCGACAAGGAGACACTAGAGCTGTTAATAACTTCATTAGTTTTTAGTAAGATGCTTTACTGTTCGACTGTATGGTCAAACACTACACTCCAGAATATAGATAGAATACAATTCATCCAAAATTTCGCCAGTAAGATCGTAACAGATTCTAGAAAGTTCGATCACGTAACACCTTTACTTCGAGAGTTAAACTGGCTTCCTGTTAAAGAACAATTACTCTATAGAGACTCCATTCTGACTTTCAAGTGTCAAAACGGCCTTGCGCCTGAATACCTTACAAACAATTCATCAAACGCTCAAATATTCATACAAGGCATACGCGCACGCGAAATTCTCTTCAGATTCCGCTGTACAGAACGGCTGCAGGACAGCGCCTTTTCGTACAGAGGAACTATTATTTGGAACAGTTTGGATCCCGAGCTCAAACAAAGCGCCTCACTACAAACGTTCAAACGCGCTTTAAAAGACTCACTATTGAGGCAGACATTCCAATGAATTTATCAAATACTTATATTTAATTGCAATTCCTAGATTTTACCATTTGTAAATAGTTTGTAAATAGTTTCCGAAAAACTTTTGAGGATGTTACTATTAAAGATTATTATTATTATTATTAAGAAAGAAAAAGGAACTGTACAATTCTATATATAGGCTTTCTTATGTAAGCTTGATAACTGTTCAGCCTTGTTAGAAAGGGCATTTCGTAATCCAATCCATCCGCTTGATAACATACGAAAATAGTCTCGAGTTGTACTTATTTTTGAAAGGTACTTAATCTAGAAGATTTCTTTAGTAACTTCTTGTGAATTGGACTTGGTTTAAACTCACTAAATTGACAGAAAAGTCATGATACTGCCATTTAATCAGGGTTGTAGGGCCCGAGCAGATATGCGGGCGTAGCTTGTCTATACAGTCGCCCGAATTTGCGACCAATACCGTCGAGAATGGGACTTGATTTTTGTCTCTGGCAACTAACTTTTTCGCCAGAGCCAGAGTCGCCACCTTGGCGACTGAATTTCGTAGAACAACAACTCTACCATAAGCACTCTTGCGACCAAATTTCTCAGTCAACTAACTCGCGGAAATCATCCCCGTACATTCTAAAACGTATTAGTAATTTATCAAGCTAAATCAAGTACAGCATAAGCGTAAAGGAGTTTTTGATACGCGATAGATTTTGGGATTACTATACTTTTGCTCGACATAAATGATTCGTTGAGAAGCTATATCAACGTACATCAAAGACTTCGAATTCGCCACTTTTCCTTATTTGGAAATCCTGATGAAACACTAATACTCGTGTATTGATATATTACGCACCCTTGTTTCAAGTGCCAATAATTATTTGTTATTTCAGGACGAGCTGGAAAAGAACGTAGAGGAACTGAGGAGAATTGGTGGCGATCTCTCGGTAAGCTTACCGGATAAAACGCAATGGCGACCATCAACCCTTAGTCTTACTTTCTTCAGCTTCCAGCTACAATGGCGGACAAAACTTGTTGGGACACTGCCCGTTATTCAGGGCCGAATGACGTGAAACGGAGAGCTCTAGAAAACTAACATGAAACTCCCCTCTCCCCGGTCACAATGTTGAGAAATTAGCTCGGTACACTTTGTCATGCTCTTAAACAACATTGTACCGGGGGAGGGGGGTTGACAAACATATTTTACAATAAAGTATCATGGAATGAGGGTTAAAAGGCACTAGTGTACCACAGTTTTGTCCGCCATTGTAGCTTGATTTTACACTCCGTTCCAGACAACAGAGTCCTGTGCAGGCTGGGTTGCCTGTGTTACTAACACAGGAAAACGGCGATGGATAGTTCGGAATCAAGGGGTGCTGTATCGTTATGTTGTATATCAGAAAAACCGCGATGGATAGTCCGGAAGCAGGGGTTGTTGTACATGTATTTCATGTTGTGAATGTCTGAAATTCATATCAAATCTACTGAACCACACGTAGATGATTCACAAGAATCTTTCAGACCGTGTTTATTGAAGACATATAGAATAAAAACTATCGGCTCCAAGCTCGAGTGAGCGACGTGCTTCGTGCTTCGCACTCGTGTCCGCCTTTCCTTCCCGCCTTTCCAAAACATTTTCAAAGAATTTTCTCCAAAGAATAGACTTACTTCGCTTACGTATGTAAATTGCCCACTTCAAACCACGTGATGTTACATGAAGAAAAATTCTTTGTCTTTCTGAAATTGTGTCTACATTTTCACGTGGATATTTCTATTTCCTTTTATTTATTATATTTCTGAGGACATTGCATCCAATTGGATCCATAGACATTGATGTTTGAGTTTCTCATCAAAAGATGATTTGAGGCAATTAGCATATGGAGGCAAAGAGGTATATTTTCTTTCCAAAAAGAATCCTACTGATGTAGGTAACTCGAATTTCCAAAGGAAATACGAGAGCCCGAGTTGTGAAGGGTTTATAAAGAAATTGAACCGAAGGGAAGAAAAAATCACCTCGACTTTCGAGTTACTCAGGGTTGAGGTTAGTGAGAGCAGGGAAGGTGCTTCTAGCAGGCATGTGCTTAGCAGGCTCGTCATCAGGATCGGTCAACAAGGAAATCAGTCTTTGTGGTAGCTTTTGTACTGCTGTAATCACTTGGAACCACTATTTGTTTGGCTCATTCCTATGTTGACCGGTCATTATAACGAACTTGTCGTTTGACAAACGTATGGACATATTTTTACAGCGACAAGCTACAAACGCCTTAAATGCCGCCGATAATGCTGAAAAGTACCTCCACAATCAAGCAACGAGCGATATCAACACTATCGCGACAGAGTTTGCTGATCGTGTGTTGGGTTGGGGATTTCAGTTCACAGATCATATTGTCAACTTGGTAAGCACAAGGTTTGAGGCGACAATGTTAATCCCCTTCCCCTTCCCCTTCCCCTTCCCCTTCCCCTTCCCTTCCCCTTCCCCTTCCCTTTCCCCTTCCCCTTCCCTTCCCCTTCCCCTTCCCCTTCCCCTTCCCCTTCCCCTCCCCTTCCCCTTCCCCTTCCCCTTCCCCTTCCCCTTCCCCTTCCCCTTCCCCTTCCCCTTCCCCTTCCCCTTCCCCTTCCCCTTCCCCTTCCCCTTCCATTTTAACGTTACTTAATTGTTGCGACGATAGTTTGGTGAATATTATTTCATATATAAGATATATGAAATATGATTCACAAATGCTTGTACTTGTCCAATAATTACCCTTAGTGGTCAACCCCGTTTGACAAAGGCTCTTCACCTCGATGTTCATGTTATTAATTTTTCTTGTTTGCAGCTTAACACTAAGCTTGGCCGATGCAAACCACTCACAAATGTTTACGACGGAACGGTGGTATATTTCTGCAACGACTTGCTTTACCCATTTGTAAGTGAATTACCTGGTTGGGCTTTGGGTTAAGGGAAACATTTCGGGACACAGGGTGAACCGTAGACTGCTTGCAGTCCTTACTTTGGCGAAAACCGTAAATCGGAGAAAGTCCGAATTTACGAGAGAAACACCTGGTTACTCTATACTTACAATGTAGACCCTCTCATCAGCTGTAAATACGAGTTGCAATCCGTTACCATCCACTCTGTAATAGGTCCATGAAGCCCACAATCTTGATCGCTTTGTAGTTAAAAGGCTATTTAACAAACCTAGACTAGTATTTTGGCTATCCATCCGTTTTTGGATGTTTTCTTATATCGCCAAAAGTGTGCTAAATCATGACGCCGCTCCTCAACCATTCTCAAGTTATATTGTGTTCTTGTTCTCATAGAACGCTTTGGTTGTCAATCGGGTTCATCTTGTTCTTTTTCATCCCTGCAATCATATTTGGTGTGAAACTGGCCAAGCACTACCGACGAATGAAGTACGAGAGTGATTTCGACCAGGAAGGATACGGGTAAGCACCCCGAAGCACCTGCTGTTGCGTGATGTCTTCTACCTTCTCATGTAATTTATTTTTTTAGGGGAGAGGCAATCGAAATGGGACAGCCCCCTGCCTATACCAACGGCGGGTAAGTCGAATTTCAAAATGCGCGCAAAGTTGCAAAGGTAAATTAACGGATATACTTTTGTATTTTCCTCTATTTTCAAATTCGTTTTGCCATACCCTTTTTCAATGCAAGTAAATAAAAAACGGCCCTCCTAAAAAAAACTTGCTTTTTTTGTTCGACTGGCTGAAAGTTTTTTTCGACGTAGTCTCAAATCAAGCCAAGTTTAAGAAAATTATCGGAACAGAAACGCGGCAACGAAATCACCGCACAACAGAAACATGTAAAACAGCGCGAGCATCGCAAAATTATGAAACGTTTGCCTGAAATACATCGTGTACAGGCATGACTATCACGAGGCGCAGTGAATTTTCTTTGTATCGGTGTTGTGCCGTGGTGATAAAATTCCCAAACTTGCTGACATTTTCATTTCCGCGTTTCTGTTCCGACGAACTTCCTATACGATAGCTCTGTTGAAATGAAACTTTTCACACGGAACCGAGACATCTCTGGGGGGTAAGGATAACCCCAATGTAGGGGTCTCCCTTGGGTAACGTTGTCCGGGTGCTGTGTGACCCTTCATCAAACCAAGATGGCGGATGACGGCGGAAAAGAACAAAAAGACAACTCTACCCAACCCTCCCCCAATTCAGGCCACGTGGTATTCTATTTTGAATTCTTTTTTTTTTCCTGATATGCACCGAAGGACAAATGAATGTGAAGCACCAAACAGAGACAGATAATTCAAATGAATGTCACGTGATCTGATGTGGGAAAACATTACGACCAAGCTGAGGATGTCTGTAAAAGAGTTATCTAAAATATCTATGTTATTTTGTGTTTTAGAGCGATTGGACAAGAAAAGAAAGTTTGGGCCAACCCACAGTAGTGGAACAAAAATGAGCATATTATTTTAAATATGATTAAACGCCGTTAAACTCCTTTCAGTTCTTTCTTCTGAATAAAATTCACATAACTTTAAACATAAAAATAATGGCAATTCGAAAAACATAAAAATATAGTCTGTTAGCCGGCTCAACTGCGTATATATTTCACAAATTGCTCTAGCCCTGTGGAATGTCCAAGCAAACCCTGCGGAAATGTACAGCGACCTCCTGAGGAATTCCTAGTTCTCTTGTACTTCCTGTGGAAATTCCACAGTGGCAAATACCATGTGAAAATTCTGGGCTAAAAAGAAAGCCCCTTTTAAAATCCCGGGCTAAAATACAATTGCCATGTAGAAATTTCAGGGTCAAACGCAAAGATCCCTGTGGAAATTCCAGGGTCAAACTCAAGGACCCTGTGGATATTGGGGCAGCCCCATGTTTATTTGCGGGATTCCTGTGGCGAGCAAAAACGCGAGGAGAGGCGGCTAGCACGCTGATAATAATAAGAAGTGTACTCTATAGCCCGGATATAAAACCCGGGGATGGGACCCCCATGTTTTTTGTCGGGGATGATCGTCGTATCTTTTTAGGGGTTGAAATCACGGGCTTGCTCTCATTTAGAGGTGATCTTGATCTGCAATAAGATTTGAGGGCCGAAAAATGTGTTCAAATTGGGCAATTCCAGAAAATAAAGGTACCCCCCCCCCACGGGCGGCACTAGTTTTTGACCCCCCCATGCATCCAGAATTTCCAAATAACCCCCCCCCCCCCCCCCCCCCCCGTGCATATAGAATTCCGGGTAGGCTAAACCCCCTCCCCTTCAGAAATTTCAACTTTTACCCCCCTCCCCTCCGGAATCCAAATAATCACCACCTTGTTTATTATTGCGAGAAAAAGTAAGATTTGCGAGAGGGAAACGTTGCGGAGAAAAGGGCAAAAGTTGCGGGGGTTGTTGCGGGAATTTATTAAATTTGCAAAGTAAAGAAAACACAAAAAGCGCATAATCTTGTTTCAGAATATTAATAGAGAGCATGATAGTTTGATTTTGAAGAAAAAAATACCACCGGCATTCACAACATCCACTGAATATGAGCTCTACATTTTTAGCGTGTTTAACTTGTAGCTAACTGGCTATTTTGTAAGATTTGAATTGTAGGGTCAAAGAATCGGATGATATTATCACGGAAAAACTTGAGACTTTCGCCATTCGATCGTGAAATGGGGAATAGACATTTCAAATGAAGTGTGGAAGCTATTTACTTGCAACACACATTTTCAAATCGCTTTCTGAAACAATTTTTCCAAATATAACCAATAGGAAAACACATTAGAATGAGCTAGACCAAGCTTGGAAAGCCTAGTGTTACTTTTTGCGGATCTTCGAATATTTGAGGCTTAGAAAAAACCCATATAGAAACTCTAAAAAGGAGTAAAAGAAAAACATATTATTCAACATGCATATTACATGTCCATTTTTTGAGAAACGTTTATTAAACTATATCGTGTTGTTCCGGGATTTCATTAGATATGTTAGGGAAAGTTGCGGCGGTTTTGGTGAAAGTTGCGCGTCCATGCAAGCTCAACTTATCCCGTATCGCCAACATCCTTTATATTAATTTCAATGTGTGATTGTACAAAGTTGAACCTGCTGCGTGATTGAACTAACAGTCGAATCAGTAGAAAATTATGGAGATTCTGTCTAGAAGGGACAAGTACGAACTGGCAAGCATTCTCTATCTATCGAATGGCGGCGAAGACTGTTTTCCGCGCGTGAAATGACGTTATTTTCTTTCTGAAAAACGCTATTTTAGCAGACTGAAAAACACGCGAACTCCTTCAGAAGTTGAGCATCTTCAGACCCCCCTTGTGACAAGAAATCCAGCTTCGAAAACCCCCCCTTGCAATCAGAATTCCGAGCTCTTAACCCCCCCCCCCCCCCCCATCCATTCGGAATTTCCAAATGCCGCCCGTGGGGGGGGGGGGGGTACCTTTATTTTCTGGAATTGCCCATTGTTGTCTCATGATTGAGATTCTAAAAACCTTGTACGAAAGAGAGAGATTACTCGATGAGCAGACGATAAATTAGATAACATTAAAGACAGTATTTTAGTCAAACACGGAAATTTCTAGACGGGTATCTTTTAGGGTAACAAATTATTTGAGCCACGCCCTTTTCGGTATCTTTTAGGGGTGAAACTGAAAATTCCGGACGATCATCCCCGACCAAAAAATATGGAAACACACGAGAACGCTTGCTACGTAGGGTATATTACTTACGTGCTACGACTTTGCGGAAGTAGGCTTTATTCATCTTCTGATACGTCTGGCTCCTGAATGACTTAAATATTCACTTTGTATTTGCTTTGTCATCTATTTCTATTGTTACCATCTATTGTTCGTCTGTTTCTATTGTCTTACTTCCTGTTGTTGTATTGTTCCTGTCAGAAATTCAGTCTATCCTCAGGCGCCTTCCGCTCCTCCGCAATATTAAACGGTATTATTATTATTATAAACGGTAAAATATAGAGGTTAGGGTCAAATCTGATTTAACGTGAATCTATTAATAATATATAATATTATTAAGAATGAATAGTGAAGAGGGCATCATGTAGCCTGAATTCCAGTCTTTGTAGTATTAATTATCTTCTTCTTTTAATTGTAATATTTAGTTCACGTACACGTTTTAACGAGCCTCTGGCTCCTAGTTGTTTTTACGTGGTTAAATAAACTATTATTGCTCGGAGCGAGCGCAGCGAGCGGAGAGCAAGTCTAATCTCGCCTTCATTTGCACGTTAGTATGCATTACATGCCGCTTACATTGTTTTTTATACTGTTTTACAAACCCTGATTGCAGCCTCTTGTTTTCTTGTACCTGTGGTGCATGCGCAGTACGATTATTTTCTTATCGGCGAGTGTCATTTGGGTCCGTTCCGTGGCACGCCTTCCCGTGCTCCTTTGCAAAGGTAGATTTCTTTCCTCGTGGGCTAGCCGTTCGATGTGGATGTTTATTGGGAAGTTTGACTGAGATTATCGGTAAGTTAAAGCTATTAATTGCCTCAATTACCTTTTAACCCCTTTAACAAGTTATCGCAGCTTTCAAAACGTATTTTTCACTGGTGTGAGAACATTTTCACTGCCGTTTTCCCGAGTTCTAGGCGAATTTCGAACGGACGACCATCAACGGCTGCAGTTGTTGCTGTCGAACAAGAACACAAGACGTTTGGCTTTGCCAAATCTCCCCATATATTGGGGGCTGCCTGTAATAATCAGGTCTCCTCCAACTTGGAGGGATTATCATCCCCGGTGCGGTGTGGGGAAAATATACTTGAAATGATAGCACAAACAACTTGCTACATGCATATTATAATAAAATCAATTAGTTGAGAGCTAACGATATAGATGAGCAGCTATTAAGTTAGTAAGCTGCTGTAGTACAAACCAGTAATAAAGATGAATACATTAACAGGCAGCTCATAGTAAGCTGCTGCTGTAGTACAAAGCACAATTTTTTTTCCAAAAATAGCGCACCCTTAATGCAATATCATTTAACGTGTTTGTCCAGGTAAGTAAATGATAATAGAATCTTTCGTTGTTGTTGTTGTTCTTCTTTTTTAATTATTTTTTTCATTTTTTGTAGATCCATCCTAGAGTTATAACGAATAACCCCTCTAAGCAAACGGCACAACATACTCTTCAGTGGTTGCAAGTTGCCATCCACTGATTTATGTGAAAAATGATTCACTTGACATAATCTACATGGAACCCTCCATCACTACAGCAAGCAACAAAACAAGGGAGAAACATCAGCTGTCTCAGGAACCAAAACTAATTGTTACTGCTAATCCAAACAAGGTTTAAAAATGGATATGGGCAAGGAGTTGTTGTGCAATTATATAGCAAGGGGCCATGTTACTGCGTTTTATAAACAACGAGAACAAATTGGAGACAATTTGGAAGCTTTTACAGAGTGTCAGAACACCAAGCATAGACATCAACTTTAAATCCTTAAATCCTTAAAAGGACACCAGTGTCTGTTATGAAAATAATTATGTCAACAACAAAATGTCTGGCTTTGGTAAAATAATGTGAAAAAACTGGTTCGATGCTGTATCTCATGCATGAAAAGTATAATGCTGTTATTATTACTCGTTTGAAACAATGCCAGAACTGAATCAAGAAAATGGATGTGCAGCAAAAATATTCAACCAACACAAGAAACCAAGCTACTGCAATTGCAAATCCTGCTTGTTTCTGACCTAATTCCTGAAACATATGTGTACATTGATATTTATGTGCAATTGTCTACACCCCTCATACATTTGGATAACTGAAGATTGCAAATATTGTTCAGAAATAAAATAACTGTGCAGAACGATTTGATCAACTGTTCACGTCCAATGTTGATTTGTTAGAGGATTAAAGTAAACAAAAAACATAGCAGAGCAAGCAAACATTTAAGTAACAAGAGTGCTATTTTCTGAAATGTTCGTCAGAACTGTAGAAACATCCCTGGAGCAGCTACAAAACAACAGTTGAAATGTGGCAGCCTTCAGATCACATTCTTGCGCTGCTTACAATATTCAGACGCCTCATTTTATACACTAGGCCCCGTCCACACATACCCGGATATTTTGAATCCGAAACTTTTTCCACACGTATCGGGATATTTTTGAATCCGAAACGTTTTCTTTCCGGATACTGCTATCATCCACACGCATCCAGCGAATTCGCAGACAAATCCAGTCATTCGTATCAGAAAATATCCGGATTCGACTGTTCACATGTCTCCGAAATGTTATCGGATTCAAAAAAGTTCCACTCTCGAGATCGGATTCAAAAATATCCCTATTCGTCTACGAATTCACCGGATACGTGTGGACGATAGCCATATCCAGAAAGAAAAGTTGCGGATTCAAAAATATCCGGATACGTGTGGACGGGCCTAAACAAACACTTTCTGCAAAGAGTAGCTTCCCCTCCGAGCACTTCACTATCTACATAGATACTTCTAGTTATTATTATTATTCCATTATCATAGAAAAAGATAATTTAAATTCACTAGGCCAGGCGGGGTGGGGGGGGGGAGGTAAAACATCCATCGTATTCTACTTCTTAATTTCATTCGATGTATGCAACATTTGACTTGAAACGGGTTGATTTTTTTTCCAAAAAAAAAATAAGTGCATTTTTTTTTCCTCATGCTTTACTCTACTGTTACTAACAGTTTATAACCCACGACTTCTGTCGGGTGAAATGTAAAAAATATGGTATTTGAACCTCAAATCTCACACAGAGACAGATTTCAGGTCATAGAACTGAAAATGATGATGCTTCTCTTCCATTATGCATTATCCAGCAATAGAAATTACAATGAGATGGTGTTATGCACTTATACAGCTTTATTCCTTTTCGTTTTCTGTGATCCACAATACCTTCCCTGATCCCATCCCGCTTAAACGCCACCTAGCCGTCTTGTTTGATATAAAATTCGAACTCGTTAAGATCCTAAGCTATAACTGATAACTATAACTTCTTCTAAATACTTAGCCTGAATTTCATCTCTCGAACGTACCTCCCTTTTCGAAAGGAAACGCCGTCTGATTTCACCACGGGATTTTCTTAAAGCAATAAAAGTACTTTCCGCGTGCTCTCTGCTTTCTTACAAACACGAGGGGGATGTTGGGAGAACTGATCAAAACTTGAAAGACACGAGCCAGTTCGACCAACATTCCCCGAGTGTTTGTAAGAAACCAGAGAGCACGCAGAAAGTATTTTTATTGCTTTTAGAAAATAAACATACACACGCGCGACAGCGTTGCGTGACAATCGTGTTTCTCAGGTCTCTTACAAACACGCTTTTTTAACCAATCAGAATGCGCACATTCACAATACAACATAGGTGTTATTTTCTAATTTCCATTATGTAATCACAGCTAAGCAAACCCCTTATTTTTTACAACGTTTCCAAGGCAACCCACGCCTTCGTTCCTCAACACTTGTCGCATCTGGTTGTCCTGTTTGGAGGTTTTCGCGCGCTTTTTTGCATGGGGAGCGTGCGTTGCCATGGAATCGCTTGCCCGTATGTCTTACTGAGAAACGCAACCAATCAGATTCTACTAACCGATTTTGGGTCAGTTTAACAAATGTCCTCTGATTTCCGTGGTATGTCCTCTTATATACCACGGAATGACGTAATAAAGTGGTCAAAATGTTGTGCACTCACGAGGCGCAGCCGACCACGGAAAAACAGAGGACATTTGTTTTATACCACAACAAAAAGGCAAAAATAAATACAAAAACAGCGCGCGCGCTCGGCCAAACGGTGTTTCGTTGGTTCTTTTTAGTGCGCGCGCTGGTGATGGCGCGTTCCGTGGTATATTTAACAAATGTCCTCTGATTTTCCGTGGTGTGTCCTCTTATATACCACGGAATGACGTAATAAAGTGGTCAAAATGTTGTGGACTCACGAGGCGCAGCCGAGTGGGTCCGCAGTACATTTGACCACTTTATTACGTCATTCCGTGGTATATAAGAGGACATACCACGGAAAATCAGAGGACATTTGTTTTATACCACAACAAAAAGGCAAAAATAAAAAGGCAAAAGCAGCGCGCGCGCAGCCAAACGGTTTTTTCGTTGGTTCTTTTAGCCCGCGCGCTGATGATGGCGCGTTCCGTGGTATGTCCTCTTATGTACCCACGGCTGAGAGCCAATCAGAATTCGAGAAACGCGCGCGTTGTGGTATAAACTTTTATATACTCATGGCTGGGAGCCAATCAGAATTCGAGAAACGCGCGCGTTGTGGTATAAAATTATATAATGGATGAGAAAATCTTATGATGAATTCAGATGTCTCATCGCCGAGTGAGGTACGATCGAGAGCGAAGGGACAGCTTAAATTCGGGCTACTAAATATTAAGACGAAGATAAATTTCTCTCTCTCTGCAATGTTTGCTTGCTGATAATAGCTAATTATCCGCATACAGATAATTCTTCACAAGCCCTTTTTAAAATATATTAACCTCATGTCGTTGTTATATTACTTTGTCTTCTGATTCGAAATGTATGGCTTACTATGATCAAATCAGATTTCGTAGGGAAAGGTATCCAACGTAGTGCGTGAGATAGAAGATCCCTATTTTAAAAGTTTCTCTAAAATATGTTAGCTGATAGTAGCCTGTATAAAAGGCGGCATTTTCCATCTCACGTGCTCGATTTCTACCATAGAAATGCGTCAAAATGGGGGGGGGGGGGGGGGGGGGGGGCAAACAAAATACAAAACAGTTAAACCTAATAGCGAAAATAATTAAGTTTCGGGCCTAGAAAATATTGTTGTTTGAGAAACAGGCCCCTTTATATACCACTCCCTAATGAAGTATTGAGAGCACGCCAGGACAAAGTTGTGTCATGATGAATGATGATTGACGATGAATTTCATTCCCTAAATCTAATTTTTAGCAAAAAGACAGTCGTTGTTTGTAGCACGCTTTTCGATTATTCCATAGCGGTATATCGAGGAGGTGAAATACCATTCGTAGTTTACTGGTTTAAGGTACGGGGTGTATAGTACGTGGGTTTCATGATGTCACTATTATCAACCTTGAGGTGATATCAAGATATAATCTCACTGCACTGCATGGAAGGCATGCTTTGAATGCACTGCCACTAGATGTTAGGTGTGACGCCGGTTCAAGGCGTGCATGTGGTATAGAACGGGTTTTAGATGAGTGTCGAACAAAGTATTTGTATTCGCGTTTACTTTGCATTTTCATTGGCCGCCTCATTTCTGCCAGTCAAATTTTAAACAAAACGGAGCTGTGTATTTAGTAATCACGTGCTCACCGCGTGATAGTGTTTTTACTTGGGCTTAGTTTACAAAGAAACCAGCCACGTGCTCACCGCGTGATAGTGTTTTACTTGGGCTTAGTTATAAAGAAACCAGCCACGTGTTCACCGCGTGATGGTGGTTTTACTTGGCTTGTGATTGGCTGACGAGGGAGCCTTCAAGTAATACTTGTATTTTCTCTTGTTCATGATTGGCTAGGTATAGCGTCATCTGGAATCGCCCTGTTACATCGAATATATTTCGTGCTATGTTATTCATGTATCGAGTAGGTTTTAGCTTAGTGACTAAAGTACCATATTTGTTTTCAGACAGAACATGGTGTACCCTCAATCACGTTATAAACAGTTGAAAGGCGCGCATATCGACCACAGCATGTACAAAGGGACGTCTCAGGGAAGATTTGCCATGAAGTAGCTGAAATAGTAGTTTATCAATCTTGTAGTTGCAAGTGGGGCAAAACGTATACCAAAAAGGCGCGTGCATATGTAGACGTTAATATGTTTCCGGTTGTTTTAGTAATCCCGTTTTATTATTTTGACCTCTTCACTCGAGCAACATGCCTTTGATCAGTATTTAATCACCTTATATATAAAGGACGTTTGGCTGCTGCAGACTAGCATCCGCATTAGGCAGTCGATAACAAACAAAGTGCGATTCTTTTGTCTCTGTTGTTTCTCAAAGGACTGTCTCCATTATTTTCGTTATTTATGTTGATGTGTTGTTTTTAAACGTTTTAAAACAAGTTCGACTTAATATATATATCGATAGTTTTCCGTCGGTTTTCTGTAGGCATGATTATTTTTAGAGTGCTAATATAATGGCAAACAATGTAGAAAGTGTATAGATTTTTTCTACAATTTCCTAAAGGCTGGTTCATATAATCTCTTCGGTCTCATCAGTCTCGCCGATCGCATGAAATAATGCACACGCGATCCATGAGATTCGATGCGATCGTATGTTTCCATATAATCTCACCGATCGCATAGAATATGAATGTTTGGTGTGCCATTTGAAAATGTACGCGACCGAGATGACTGCTGGTCTGGAAACAATGAATTCTGGGACACATTCCGATCGTATCAGTCGCTTTCGAATGTCTCCATATAATCTCATTCAATCGCATGCGATCTCCTGGATAGACAGTGTGCTATACGCGCGATCGCGACCGCCCGATCGTTTCAGTCTCTTCCGATCGCGAGAGAAGTGTTTCATATAATCGCATGGATCGCGTGTGCACTATTCATGCGACTGGCGAGACTGAAGAGATCGGCGCGATTATATGGAAACCAGCCTTAAATCAACAGCAATAAACGTGTACACGATATCGTCGTTAAGTTAAACAAATCAAAACCTGAAACGTTGGCGGTTACATCATGTGGTCAGACTGAAATTATTTCGAGTTATGTGGAAGCCTTGATTGATTGAAGTAGCTCATGTATGAAGAATATTTCAATTATTATATGGATGCCAGTGTTTTACCGGAAACTAAAACACTCGTATTTTCCATATCTTCACTATAGTGAAAATATGAAAACGTTATGTACCGAATGTCCCAGATGTGCACGTTTGCAGTGTTGTTTTCCTGACTTCGTCTGCAGTGGAAATCTCGCTCGCTACATCATGGTGCTGGTGAAGTGACTTGCTAATATAACACAATGTGAATCAAGAAATGCTTCCCTATTTAAAGTGCTTGTATGACCAAAACTTAGCTTCTTGTTCTACCATTTTTTCCGGCCTAGTACTTTAATTATCCACAATAACATTCTTGCTGAGTAGATTTTAGTGATAAATTCCGCCCGGAATACAAGGAAAAACGTCTGCGAAAAGTACGGTTTTTTCGTCCGCCATTAAAATTTTATGTTCCAAAGTACGAGCCTGTAATTAAAAATGACAGCGGTTATAGCAGCCTTATAGTATGACATAGTAGATTTATAGGAGGATACAATTTTGGTCATACTCGCACTTTGAAACTGGTAAAATAAAGCGGGTTCCGGATGAGTGTTAAAAATAATTTGTATCTGCGTTTACATGGCATGTGGCTTGTGATTGGCTGACTGTTGTTCATGATTGGTATGGTGCATTTGCTTTAGTCATCTGGAATTTGCTCTTTGTTGTTTTTTATTTATAAAGTATGCTCGGGTATTTGGTAGATGCAAAGGAGTGCCATTTTGGGAATTGTGAGCTGGCTCGCAAGTTACTTTATTTCATTTTTAATAATTTATGCTGCCGAGGTAGTTAATATAACAGCGCGGATTCCATATAACTAGTGAAACCATTCGGAAAGTGATAACACTCCGACCGTCATGTGAAATCGGCTCTATTATTAGCATCGGTTTAGGTTTTGTAATATCATGTAGGCTCGTGCACCAGATTGTTTTATCGGCACATTCGATATATG
Source organism: Scolanthus callimorphus (assembly GCA_033964015.1). Classification (NCBI taxonomy): domain Eukaryota; kingdom Metazoa; phylum Cnidaria; class Anthozoa; order Actiniaria; family Edwardsiidae; genus Scolanthus; species Scolanthus callimorphus. The sequence goes on from CM066916.1 coordinate 2,256,621, forward strand.
ACACTTTGCAGACTAAAAAAGATACAGTAATAACCCGAGTATAAGAACCTAGAATTCTAGCCTAAAACAGGTTCTGATTTGAAAATACAAGGAAACATGGGGTTCACGTGGATAATTCTAGCCTAACAGGTTCTTAAAATCCAGGTTCTTATATGCGGGTTTTTACTGTATCATCAAGAAACATTACATTAACCTGACTAGACAGTGAAAAATAATAGAGTGGGCTTCGAATGAGTTAACGAAAATTATTGGTCTTAAGAAAAATGCGTTTACTTAGCATTTATAATATATTTTGAGCTAATAGTCGCTGTGTATTAGTGATCACGTACTCACCGCGTGAAAGTGATTGTATATGCTTGGCTTACAAAGAAACCTGTCACGTGTTCAATGAGTGAGTTATTTTACGTGCTTTTGATTGGCTGATGGGAAAACCATTCAGCAGCAACTTGCACAGACACATCGCGAATTTATAGTATAAGTGACCACCAAAATAACTTTTGTAAAACAGGGAATATGTACAGTGTTGTAAAGAAAAAGTAAAATATGGTCAATCGTAATTTTTGTATTTTTTCATTTAAAAAAAAACAGAATTTTGGGCGGGGGCACTCAATATACATTCCTTCTCCTTATCCCTGTGGGTTTACTTTAATAATGTTAGGCATTACGATGCCCTAAAATGAATTTGCAAACTTCCCTGGTACAAAACATCAGTTAATTCCTTATTTAAATAACCATGGGCATTGCTCGGATCGGAGGGGTGGGGCGGGCCCCCAATCAAAATTATAGGGGTTCCAGTGCCACCACTTTCGTTGCCCCTGCCACTCACCTTAAAAAGGGAAACCTTGAAAATGTTCAAGGTGATGGAGATTTGCAATTGGCTGTTCCAAAAAAATAAATGTATCCCGACAAAGTCGCTCGTCTTCCATTCGATGAATAAAGTCACATCACTTTTAGTAATGAAGTGTTTTTTCCTTCTGGGAAATTTCCCATACATTTACTGTATTTGCTGGAGAAAATTTGAGCATTTTCGTCACGTTTTCACTATCCCCCCCCCCCCCCCCCCCCCCCCAACAAATTTCTGCTACGCCGCTGTGCCAATAAACCCCATTCACTGATAAAATAGCGAGCTAGCTGTACAGCCAATAACATTGATTTAAATAACAACATTAAGGTGAAAGAGTTGGGATTTACACTTTCATGTCACAGAACTTTCGTGCTAATTGGAACCATCTTTATTTTAGAACTGGGGAAAAATTAAAAAAATAATCCCCCAGGAAAGGGAGATCTCCATCCCCATTTTCTACTTACATTTGCGGAGGATCATCTTGCCTTGCAGCGGAGTGTTTCTAAAAACCTTGAAAGGGAACGAATTTCCGGTTGACAAGATGTTGATTCCAGTTTTCAAATATATTGCCTACTGAGACAAATGCCTGTACCGCCAACTTCATTAAACAATCTATCCAGTAAACTAGATGAAGTTGTATTTCACTATTTGTACAAGTTTTGCCTCCGAGGAACTAGTCAAACTAGCTGACTGGCCTTGCATGGGGAGAGCAAAATGGCCAGAACCCAAGGTTATCAGGATCCTAAATATAAATTTTATGCGTAGCCAGCACTTATGAGAGGGGGGTTCCAAAATTCAAAAAATAAAAAACTCCACATAGATCTCGGGGAAAAACTAGCGTTTGAAGAAATTTGCTACATTTTATTGGAGCTTTTACTTGTTGTCTATTAAATATTTACAATTTTAGTAGTAAGTCGGTCCAGAACAAAGGCGAGGGGGGTTCCGCTGCGGGAGAGGGGGGTTCCGGAACCCTGGAACCCCCCTCTGGCTACGCCCCTGTAAATGGTCTCAGATGATTGTGCTTCAAGTTCAGGAATATAAACATCCTAGCTTTCCCAGGACACCAAACATTTTCAACGATAGCATCTTTTGTGTACATTTTCCTGGATATCATTTTTTAATGTTTCAATTTACAGTAAATATTTGTTTCCGCTCTGGATGTTTTCATATAACAATTGTAATTATTTTCTTTCTCCAGATTTCGAGGACCGTGTTTGCCCTTCAATTATTTATCATCCGCTGCTCATTTTCAGATAATAAAACTGTCAACTCATGTCAGGAGTACACTGGGAAAACATATTCATGGCATAATGTATTAAAACTGGAAATAATCATTACACGTTTTTCCTTCCTTCGAAATGTAAAATAGTAACAGAAAATGTGCGTCCACAAGTTCGACTCTTAGCGAAAATGCTGTTCGAATATAAGATTTTCTTTGACATGACCTTTAAAACTTACAAAGGTTTCAAAGGTGCTTACGTGAATCCTTTTAGAGGTCTTTCTGAAAATCATATTTTACGAAAAAGGTACCTCAATAAAGATTGGTGCAGCATACCTAAATTCATCCAGTCTAGCATAGCTTAGTATAAACCAACTACTGGTCTATTACAAATCCTGCATTCTGATTGGCTGAGCTGATAATGGTCTATTAGTGATAGACCGTGCCTGGCAAAACCACCACCTTTCTTTGCAAGAAAACTTGATTTTTTCAACATAAAATAATGGAATTCTTTGCCAAATCCGACCAACTAGTTGGTTTATACTAAAACAATTAGACCTCTCGTCCTCATGTGCTATGATATCAATAGATCTATTCATCATAGCACATTCGGCCTTGAGGTCTAATTGTTAAATATCGTACGCGCATCATAGAATGTAGTTCCCTCTTCTCTGTAAGTTCAGATTTGATAAACTGCGTATAACAAATGAACACGTTCTTCACTTTTCGACGTTTTATTATTTTCAACTTTTTCCCATGGTTCAGTCAAGAAAATGAAGCAATCATTAGGGTGACATATTGTGGCCAGTAGTTCTATATACATTGACTACTTCTTTTACATACAGACTTGAAACTGTAGTGAATGAACTGAAATGATTGTTTCTTATAAAAAAATATATATATTACCTGTACTTTCTTTTTTAGCATTTGTCTTTTCATGTTAAACAAGTTGAAGCGCGCATTTCTGTACATTGTTCATTTTCTTTTCTCCAATATTCTACAACAATTGTCATTTGACTTTCTTTCAGGTAAAAAAGAAAAAAAATCTAGGAAAGGAGGATAATCATCTTTATCTCAAGAATATCGATAATAACGAGAACTAGCGTTACTATAAAAATGTCATCTTGCTGATGATCACTTTACATCATCCTAATCTTCATCATTATGATCGCCAGTCTCGTTTTCATCTTCATCAGAGTCATCTGTGTGATTAGCATCGACAAAATCAATAAAATAAAGTCACGTCTTGCCCCGATCACTATAATCCTTATCAAGTCTGACCGGCTTGCACGTATGTGGGATATCGCACGCAAAACAGAGGAACACAGAAATAGCGCCTCCCTCCGCTTTTTGTTATCTCAATTCGTTAGGCAAGTCATCGCCATGGCAATCCTCGCCATCATCATTTGCATGAGCTTGAACCTTCTCTAATGGTCTGTGTCAGGGCAGACAACGAAACACGTTTCTTGAAGTTTCATATTGCTCATCGTCATCAAACTCACTAGCAGAATCATCATTTTCATCTACTTCTTGGCCATCACGACGCTCACAAGTCGCATGTCGCTGTGGCTTTGGCGAAACATGACGTTTCATTGATTCTCTGATGGTAACCTTCAACCAAACAAGCCAGTTTGTACAGTGAGACTTATTTTATATTTAGTGTATGCTGTTCACATGATTCCTTGTCATATTGGCAAATTGATCACTTCGAATTCATCTTCTTCCTAAGGGATTAAGATAGAGATAGTGCTTCGATTAGATTAGTAGTTTAACTCATTCTTTATCAGATAGTTAATATCAATATAGCCAGCTCTTCGACGATAAATTAGGAGTACAAGGAAACACTGGTTCTTGCTTTACAAAACAAGGTCACAAATTTTCAAGCCGAAATTGGATATGGGCTCCAAAACAAAGATGCTTTACCCAAGCTGGCCACATTGATCAATCAATAACAGATCAGTTCATCAATCATCATATCGAGTCATTACATTCTAAATCATGGTTATACGGTAGCACTGTGGTATGACGTTATTATAAAATTTAGCATACATGTATGTTCCATTTTACCAAAAACCCATTTTTTTAAAATGTATTTTAATCCATGAAGGTGCACGCGGAACGTCCGAATCTTCTTCTCCAAAACCTTAAACTGGTGGACCTCGTCCACGCCTCAAGCAAGTCAACTCATGACCTCCGTGGTGTTAATTATACTCCAGTTTTGTAAGAGCATCAGCTAAAGAACAATAGCTGGCCAACGCACCTCCTCTTCCCCGATTCGTATCCTGTTCTGTTGGAAGCAGATCTCACACACGCGCTCAGGATTGGAGTAGCCAATATGGGGCAGGGGAACACGTTGTTTCGTGCAGTCACCGCAAAAAACTGGCCGCACGCCCTAGAAATAGTACAACACAGGTAAACAATACATTCTTCAATGCTACCTACACCCAGAGAGAATACTGCAAATTCTTTATGAAGCCACGGGTTGTCCCAAGAGACGATTCAGGGTAAAGATGGTAACACTTGATTAGTAGAGCACCTTTGCATATAAGAAGTGAAATATCCAGCTGCTGCTTAGCTACGCCGCCATGCCCTCCAAATCTTATGGAGCTATCTTCCTCATATGGTTTCACAGTTGACACGTTCTTTCTAACTGTCACTATGGTAACATGTCCGTCCGCGGTCATACTGGTGGACCGGGTTTAGGGACGGTGATCAAAGGAGGGAAGGGCGGACAACATCAGAGAGTGGACTGGCCTGTCGAGTGATCTGCACTAGCACACGACAGGCAGAGTTCGATATTTTATCGCCACGCCGACCCTCAACCAGGAGGATGAATAGACAAGGCAATGCATCCATCAACAGTGAACCTACCTACAGTGATGCTGAATATTGAACAAGACGCGCACGATCCCATGGAAGAATGAAAAAGAAAGAAATCTGGTCATAAAATAAAGCATATCCAAGCTAAACGAAAAAGTATGTTAATCTACTCTCATCAAACTTGATTGGCTTAAAAATCCAACAATTTCTTTGAACTTTGAACTTGCTTTGAACTTGTTCCTCTTTGCCTTGACGTACCTTTCTCTTGAATCTGGTAAATCTCTGCTTGCAATCATGACACTCCTTGACTCGTTCATCGGGAACCCATACCACAGTATCAGCCTGTGGCTTGAATAAAGGACCCTGCAAGACGACACAGAAACGTGTGGAGTAGATGATTACCTTACTCTAAGCATCCTGGCTCGAGCACTGTATAAATTGTTTCCTGTTCTTCTGTCTTTGCAAACACATTCTAGCATTTCAATACATCGCGTCTGACTCGTATCTCACTCACGGTATTGGCTCCTCAAGGAGCTCAGTTAGTCACAGCTCTTTTTAGAAATGACTTCTGAAGTTACGATGAGATGCGAATGGTGGCTTTACATCCTATGCAAGTATTTCAGTCCACTGGGATTCCAACCCATGGCCCTTTGACTTTCATGTGCTAATGCTCTAACGACATAGCTATAGCGTCAGCTGGGAGCAGGTCGTGGATATCGTTGAACCTTTCACAGTTATTTGTAGACTGTATATGGAGCAGATTTCGTATGACTGTGAAAAGTGCCGTGACACAGTGCGGTACTGTCGCGGTCGCGGCACGGAGCCTGGCCTGCTGTAGAAACGGAATGAAATCGTGTAGTCGCGGCACGGTCGCGGCACAGCACAACTTTGTCGCGGCATTTTTCACACTCATGCGATATCTGCTCTAGTCTAACCTCGTGTGACACAACATCATCCATATCCTCTCCTGGGTCACTAGGCGCCCACGCGGTCTCGTCATACCGCAGGAAGTAATCAGACCACAGGTTGAGTCGACGAAGGCTTGATACAGGGACCAGGGTCTATAGCACAAGGAGGAAGCGAGAAACGTACGTGTTCCCAGTGTGTATTTAGGACTGATTCACACTTGAACACAAGCGCAGAAAGCAAGCACAAGGGAGCAATAAAATCGTCCCTGACACGTAATTGCCAGGGCATATGGGAACTGTCGAAAGAACTTGCGAAGGTCGCGCTTGAATATCATGCATCGACGGCCGGCGCTTGCAGTTGCATTTGTTCACACGAGACACAAGCACAAGAAGAACACAAAGTCTTGAATTTCTTGCGCTTGCGTTCAAGTGTGAATGATATTTTGATATCGGGTTATTTCTTAGTGACAAACCTGCACAGATCCGAACTCCGCTCCGTTATCAATGAACTTACCTCAATACAAGGAACATACGAGGAGTTTATGTAGTTGTCTCGTACAGCACCCAGGTGAGCCCAAAGGGATACCGTCGTCCGACTAACGAACTCTTGATGTCTTTCCCTAACGTTGTTGTACAGGAAGTTCCCAAACCTGTTGGCAAACCAAGAGACGTTTGTCCTTCACATTTTTTTCATTATTCTTTCTACATTTCCTAGTATTATAGCTTACTTAGGTGTTGTTATTGTGAAGAAGTAACACAAAGAAAGAAAGCAAAGCAAAGCGAAATGAAACAAAACGACAACAATAACAACAAACAAAACAAACAAATTCCAAAACAATCAAACACACGGTCAATCAAAATGGGATGGCAAAGTGGAAATACAGATAAACCGAAACTTTATATGAGACTACCATTGTGAATTGACGTGATCGGCTAATGGAGAACATAGTCGGTGGTGAACTCGAATGCCGTGGGAAACTGTCGGTGGATCTGCCATACACAGTCCAGGAACTGGAGAAAGATGGGTGATCTCTGACTGGGGCACGTCGGGTGACCAAGACGATCACGAAACCGATGGCCAAACGAGATCCATTCTTTATCGATTAAAACCTAGAAAACATCAGAAAGAATGAGTATTTCAAGAACGTTAAATATGTCCTTGTAGTCGCAACATCAATATCAATACTTTCTACATTGCCCTGGCAATACAAGGTTACCTGGAAGCCAGTGAAGGTCCTGTAGAATGGATCAAGCAGCAGCTCCGATAGGGAGGTCAGTTGAGAGGTCCGATCCCAGCCATCACTGCAGTGTACTAGCGCGGACACGCCCTTGTCTACGAACCGTGCAATGGTACTGGCACCCTATGGAAGGATAACAATCGAGTGTAATACCATCAGCACCATTTTATCATCACCATCGCCCTCGCCGTCGTCATCAAAATCATCATAAGACATGAACACTATCGACATCGTGCTACCTTAAGTATTGCTGCGATGTAAGCCAACCATTGTGTGGACTCGAGGTGTGAAAGCCATTTCTTCTGAGATGAGGACTCACATACGGCCTGGAGCCTGTCCAGGCTCTCGCGCACTGCATGGATGTTTGGAATGTCCAGGAACACCAAGCTACAGCCCTGATACCGGTTAAACGTGTCCTCTGTTCCTTTACCCTGCACATATAAATACACCAACAATTATAGCGAACTAGACAAGCAACTCCTTTGTTATTGTTTTCAATATTAGATATTAGAAGACGAACTTCGCATACAAACCTCGAAATTACTCGTTACTTGATTTACCAAATTAATTCAATATATATCTTTCTGTGACTCGATGGTGGCATAGCTACCATGATAATCTGTTTTAATAAAATCCAGGGCTTACTCGAAATTTGACCTTTATAGTTAGTACTTTATATTGATTTTTGACATTTTTACATAGCAAAAAAAACGACAATTCTAGCTGCGCTCGAACAATCAAAATGGCAACTGACTGAGTCTCTGATATTTTTATCAATGCGCAACAAAATCTTTGCGGGTTTTAGCTACATACCGTACATCTTGATTAACAATAGGCTGCAACTGCTTTATTTTAACCCGGTATACGGGACACGTTCTCCTTCGATCAGAAGTTGGACGCCTGTCATGTCGAGCGATAGAAAGACAAAAACTGACTGCTTTTCGAGTTGACATTAACTTACCATCAACATATTGCCGCCAGCCGCCATCATGGAACGAGCATCAAAAATAACGAGTCTGTCAGATGTGGTGTTACATAATCGCGCCGTGTTGATCACCTCTTCGTCTTCTGTAGAAAACTGCACAAAACATCACCAATCAACCACTCTCCTCCTTGAATGCGTTATATAGTCAAACAATGTATCGCCATCTTTTGAATGTTATCATTTACATCAGTCGTTACCTTCCCCATAGCCCCTGTCTTGGGCTGTGCACACCGCATGACGAAGTTCCCTTCTTTGAGTTGTACCATGATAAGGCGGGAAAGCGGCCTTTACAGCGAAACTGACAGCACGCCTTCAACGTCTTGTCCTAAATACACAAAACAAAGACAGTATCATTCACGGAAAATTTACGGAATAGTTTTTTCCATGCTTAACGCAACAGGACAGATCCTTTTAGCGCGTACTGATTGAGAGAAAATGTGTATCCACCACTGAACTATTAACAAAGTGCATACATCTACCAAAACTGGACAAGGTACCTCTATAGCAGCTGGGATGTAGTTGAATTTCGGGTACGAACTACAGGCACGGAATTCCAAATTGGCTCTTGAAAGTCGCCATTTCGACGAAACCTAAGGGAAAAAATATGACAGACAATTAGTTAACGATTCGATCCAGCAGCAGTCGCATGGAAAAAAGAGCTCTTACATTCTGCCGAGTGAACTCCTCTTCACAATCGTAAAGTCCCCATCCATTCAACTGTAGCTCATCTGATTGTGACCTGGAATACAGGAAATTCAAGGTTGGTGGTCCATCTTCTTATTCCACCTTCCAAATTTACTGTGGTTTTCAGAATTCTGAACACTCAGAGGTTTTGCAAAAACTACCGGGTTGATCCAGGGATGACTTTGACATTCGCAGAATTATGAAAATCGCAGGAGCTGTTCTTTATCCTCAGTATATCGTTTGGTAGACGTCTAACAGAGGGATAACAACAGCACCCACAATTTATGGATAAAAGAACTCACTTGACAAATGTTTTGGAGGGAGGGTTGTCAACTGCATTCAAGATGAGATACTCCAGCCTCTGACACAGGACTCCCACGTAGAATGGCAAGAAGCTAATGGTGAAAAAGAATAGCACAGTAGTTGTTGGAGGTGCTGTATGTCGTAGCTGTTGAAATCCTGTTCCACTCGTTTCTTCTAGGACTAACTCCAAAGGTATTTGAAAAGTTTCTGGCACATTAGGTGGTCCAAATGGTATAACCATATAATGTAATCAACCATCTTTCCAATCAGGTTCAGTAGCAAAGCTGTTAAAATGATGCTAGAGCCTTCATATTTAGTGTAGTTAGTGTAGACAGATTTCTGTTACATCATACGGCATGAAAATGACTAGGTTTAGGCCTGGAGAAATGATGCTGATGATCATGAAGGAGTAGTGTGAGAAAGAAATGCAAACATACTTACTTGGAGATGAAACTTTCACTCTTTAGCTTATTAACAGCTGCCTCTGTTGCAGATGCTATAGATGAAACAACGCCTGATAATATTGCGGAAGGACCTACAGCAGTCCCTTGAGGTACTCCTAACAGACCGTCCGAATTCTGAGAACTAATGCCTTCCACACTACTACTGCTGCTACTATGGGAAAGGACCCTGAAACTGCTGTTAGCACTGTAGCCTGTTGAATCATCGGTAGGGATGTCAGGGGGAATGGACTTGACAGCATCATCAACTGGAATGGAATGTTGTGATTTACTAAATAATATAGAAAAGCACAATTTTGATTTAAAATTTCAGCAGTAACCATGTTACTTAAATAAATACTTCCACTGTTAATAAGTGTAAGCAGTAGTAAGCAAGTACATATTACATGTATCATGTCTAAATGTAGTCAGGTCCATATAAAAGTGGCAAAAAAATGTGAAGTATTTCCTTTAAGTCAAAATCAGCTATACAAATTCAAGCCTTTTCTAAAGTGAAGAAAATTAGAGTTTCCAAACATTCTTTGCTTTATTACAATATCTAACCTGAGCAAGTTCTGTCAAGGTCTGGTTTGTCAATGACTGACAAACTACTGGAGTCTTGCCGATGTGTCTGAGATTGCAAGTGCTGCGCTGACTCAGGAACAGAGTCGGGACTTGATTGACTGCTGCCCGTGCCAGGTGGCAAGACAAACAGACTCTGCATTGGCTGGTTATTATTCATAAAGGTCAGGAATATGGTCCTGAAATCCCAGCATCGGATGGTCAGAGTCTTGACATCTGCAAATGCAGCATTTCCACCTACTGTTTTTCTCACGACCTGAAGGAAAAATCAACATTTCGATTTGATGTGAACAATTACCATGATTAAGATGAAAATTTAAAGTATATCAATTATAAACTGTTTCGACCTCTGTCAACTCTACGATTCCTCTATCCAGAAACAAAGGAGAGCACATTTTCTCATAGGCGTGTGCACATGCATCTGCAGGTTCTTCCAAACAGATTATTTATATTTCATGAAACTTTTTATTCATTTATTGGTATAATTGACATTTCTTCCAATGCTAATATTACTAGCAGTAGGAAAAAGGAAATGGTAAAAATCAAAGTCTTACTGACTAGCGATGCTGAGGCTCACATTAGTTTCAGTAACCAAAAATAAAATACATTATTGCATTGATATCAAACTCTGAGTTTCCTGATCTTTACAGTAGAATAAAAGTTCAAGACTCCAAGGCAGACTAGTCCTGGCCTTCGGCCTTAGTCAACATTTTCCCATCAGGTCACAGTTATCCCTTATGACCTCCCAGTCAATATTTTTGAATAACATTTTGTGACTCTAACAAATTACTGTACCTTTTCATCCTCCCCTCTCTCAACTGACATGATGTTATTGAGTGCAACCCACATAGACATATCCTAGGGCAATAATAATTAGTAATAACTGAGATGAATAATTCAATATTGCTGTGCTTCCTTCATATCATGGTCACTGTAGTCAAACTCATGTTAAAGACTTACACAGTGTCCTACTGCTTGATGGCCGGTTGAGTTGCAAAGAATAACCAGCCTGAAACAAATTAATTATCTTTAGTAAAATGATATAAGCATATTTCACACACATTCATCAACTAGCTTTTCTCTTACCTGAAATCAGTCAGATACACCCTTCCAATTCCTCTGTGTTTGCTACTTTCTACCACCACATCATCTACAACTATTTCAACATGCTCTGCATCTCCTAGTAACATTAGATAATAAACAAAACAAATGTAGATTAGTCTTAATTAAAACACAAACAGCTTGATACACTCAGTCCAAACCTAGTGGAAATAACTTACTCAGTAATATGATACAAAATATTTTAAATTTTTTCATTGAGATTGAGATAATATTATGTCATTGTGTGGTTCCAGAAAATATCCCCCCCCCCCCCTGGGCTGTTGTGTTATACCTGGAAAATCCTGTATGGAATCTCCAGTTTGGTAAGGTAGCTCAAAAGCACTTCTTTTCCTGCAAAGAGCATGAAGCTCATAATCTATATTCCATCGCGGGACAGGCTATTGAGGCAAAACATATTACATTTCAGTTAATCAACTGATATAAGCATAATAATTTCCAGTGGGCACATGTACAGTAGCTACACACAGCAGTAAATACCAGTTCAGCTACAGAAAATTTACTGTTCATGTATTACATTCAATCTGTAGGTTAAGGTAGATATGTAATTCTTAGAATATGTTGTGAACTCTTAACCAATCATGACACAGATAGTGAGTGGAATATTTAAAATATTTCTGTTATATTCACAGTTTATCCTTAAATTATTCCGCAATTACCTGTTTGGCAATCAGAGAGATTTCCAGATAAATTTCACCTGTTGCCCCATCTTTAGGAGTGAGCCTCCCAAGGGGGTACCAACCAGCAGTCTGCCGTTCTGAAAGAGCTGATATTGGAATCACGATCCTGCCCATGAAGTCATCCCTGTTAAGAGTATCTCTGTCCCAAACATCCATTTGTATATAGTGAATGATGCACCAGCTAGCAGAACTTCCATCTATAGAAACAAGAGGAGGCACATAATATATTGAAGGTTTAGAAACAAATAAAAAAGAGAACATGTGATTTTTACCACAGGGTTGACCAGTAAAGGAAAAAACTCAGGACATAATTATTAAAATATTTCATAAGCATGAGCATTTTTTATTACAAACAGTCTTCACATCAGAGCAGATTTTGTTCAGTTAAGAAGCATGCATGCTGACTGGTGTGAGCACAGTGTGTCTAAAGTAGCCACTTATTGACAATCTTTCTCAACCAATCAGATTGCAAGATTGCTCGTGATTATTGTAACTACCGGTAATGTACAGTAGTAACCTCTATTAAAAAAAAAATTTTATAACAATGTGCCTTTTCTGCATGAAATTACATGCATTACAATTGATTTTGTTTGTTTAAGAAACACACACATATTGATGCGAACACAGTAAGCACAGCCTCTAATTGACACTAGTCCTCAACCAATCAGATTGCAATATTTCTCTCGATTGATGTAAACTACAGTAGCTACCTCCATCAATCTGCATCAGCTGCGGTACACCAACTACCTCAAACTGCATTGTCTCTCTCCATTCAGGATTGATGGTGTTATATTGGACAGCAGTCCTCTCTTCCTGGTCACCAACACTAACAATGCAGTAGGGGTCAGATTTCCCATTTGGGTCCATAACAGGCAAGTTACGCCCTTCCACCACTGTAAGAAACAAAGCTTTATGTTAATGCAGGGGACATCAACAACAAGCTTTTCTGCAACAAAAACAGCTTTTTCAAGAACTTTTAGGTAGTGACAAAATAATATTTGTAGACAATGGCAATAATTCCTTGTAAGAAAGATTTTGAGATAATTGGTAACAATTATTCCCCAAAGGGGAGGAGAATGGTGGATATAATACCAAGATGCAAAGCGTTGACTAGGTATGTGATCCAATGCTAGGCACTGACTCTGAGGGGGATAGTTGTTTTAGTATATTACTAGCTGATGCCCGTGAAAAATTCACGGAGTGTAAGGGGGAAATTTATTTTACTTAAAGTGTTCTCTGTTTAAAATGGCCATATGGATGTGGGGAGGGGTTCATGATTCCCCTTCCATAAACTGCTGGATTTGCATTACTAATAACCTCCCATCAGCATGAGTACCCTGTCCCACCATGCCGAAATAAATGAAGTGAGCCCAAAAGGTTTTTTTTTGCAGTGGTCTCCCTGATTGGTGCGACAAAATCATGCGTGTCTGCCGTCTCTCAAATCGGTCAAAGAACCCGTGAAAATCGAAAGCGCAATTTGACTTTGGAATTGTTTGTATGTTTATCATATCTCAGTGAGGGGAGAGAAGAAACAGGTCAAGTAAAATGGTCTAAGGACTAAGAATTTTTTTTAGTTTATATTATTTATATTTTTTAGTTTATATTTATTTATATTTTTTCGGCTTGATCCCTCGCTTAAAAAATAGCTTGAATTAGAACTTAGCCCAAAGTGAATCTTTTCCAACAAAAACATGCCCACTGGAGGGGGATTTCCTCCTTCTCTTTGGGATTGTGTCCTTCATTTTGCGATAGAGCCATCAGGATTTATACTTAGAGAATATTATTCATGACTTTCACGGACTTTGTTTTCTAAATGTGTCATTTCGACTTAGCATGACTTAGCGCGTGCTCGAAGGAAAGCCAGGTAGTGTGACGTTTGTTGAAACTTGAATGAAAAATTTTCTCAGCTCAAATCTTTCAAGTTAGAATTATCCCTGCACATTCCTGTATGTAATCTGTAAGAGAACCATTTAGGTTTCAATGTCTTTGGTGCTTTCGGATGCGCGAACTGAGTTCTTTTTAGTTTCTGAGGGAGATTTTCAATATGGCGGCAATGGCGGCTATGGCGGCTTTGTTCCTTGCTTAAGAAATCGCTTGAATTAGAACTTTGCCCAAGGTGAATCTTTTCCAACAAAAACACGCCCACAGTCCAGATTTCCACCTTTCCTTCGGGTTTGCGAACTTCTTTTGGTGGCACAGCTTCAGGGCTGAGCGGAGCGAGTGCGGACATGATTTGGCTTACGGTATTAATATATAGATACCAAATCAGTAGAATAAAATATGGCAGATTAAAAGATTCAAAATGCAGTATCACTCACAAAACAAGCGACCATTTTCAGTAAACAGTGGATATCTACTATTTCAAGAACCAATCGGAGCATGTGAAAATGATTCACTGATTTGGTATACAGTATACTAAAAAAAATTATCCACAAAGGAATGAAATGTTCTATTTTAAATTGCCAAGGGGATTCTGAGACGGATCTGGAAATTCCAGGGGGTGGGTCAATAAAACTTTTCATTGAAAATTGGGACTTTCCTGCGATCTGATGTAAGTAGTGACTTCACTTATGTGACAAGAGCAACGATTAGAAAAGAAAATTCCTCGCAATATGGACAAATATAATTACAGTATTGCAACTATTGTCAAATGTATAGGAACTCACAACAACAAAAGCAAACAACAGAGGTCAAAGGAAGAACTGCTCACTTTTACGACGCCAAAATCGAGACTCGCAAATCTCTCTAATTCTGGTAGCAATCTAACCTGTGATAGTAATAAGTGCAGCTCCAACTCCTCGCTTCTTCTGAAAAGCCAGCAACCCAGAGGAGATCGGGGATAAATGTGCGAGTGCTTGATTTTCACCATTGTCACTGGAACCAGCAGTACTAGGGGTGGAGGAGGGTACGTAAAACATGCTCTAAACTACAGCGATTGTTAAACGTCTTTAAACCAGAAAACCCACCATGCTCTAGAGATACTTCCACCTTCTCCTGAACTCCCTTGCATGGCTTGTTTAGTCGAGGAAATAGAATAATTGATCTGTTTTGGTTGACGGAGTTGGAGCTCAATCCATGGTGTGGAGTAGTGACCTCAGTCAAAATATACGATTTCTGAGTCTGCAGTTGCACAGCGGAAAATAAACACCACCGAAAACTTTCCGAATGATTTCCGGACGACAATCGTAAGATAACGGATATGTGGTCAGGAGCCTAATATCTGTCTCTTGGACTTTTTCAGACAGACAATGCATAAACCTCGTGACTGTTCCTGCTCTTTTACCTATTCTAATTAAAATAAAGGACAAAGAAATGTTAAATAAAATACAACATGTGCTCGCGCAATATTCGGTTAATCTTCGGATTTTTTCGCTCTTCATTCAGCCGCTGACCAAATCACTGTGGACTCGTCCGTTCAGTGAAATCCAAGATGGCGGAGGCAAGTGAGCCGGAAATCAAGCGAACTCGCCTCGATACAAGCCCGCCATTATATGGAGCACTGAAGTTTATCTACCAGACAACAGTTGAACAGGAAGAAAAGAGGTGGGTAGGTTATCGGTAAAAATGCTGTGTGATTCTTGCAAAGATAGATGGAATTATGTGACGTGATGATTGTGTGATCTGAACACTGCACTACTCACGGCGTCACGTGTTTTCTATGTTTCCTCCAGTCAAAATAATATATTTGTAATCTCTCTTTATTTAACAAAACACATAACTTAGCTAAGGCAATTACATTTTGATAGTACTTTTGGAAAATACATATTGCGTGAAACAAAATTACACAGTACCTGTTTACCCCCGGTCTAGTCAATCGTTAAAAATCGATACCGATAAAAATCGATAAAAATCACCGATTTTTATCGATTGTTCTGTGAAATCGTTAAAAATCGGTGGCCAAAATAAGTGTGCGGAAATCGTTAATATCGATTTTTCCGGATTTATCGATTTCTAAAGGAAACTAAGAAAAATTTTATCAATTGGGAAGAGTAAAAGGCAGAAGAGAGAACATTCTTCTCACTCTTGGAGAGTTAATAACAGAGATTGCGCATTGAAACGAAATCAGGACTATAACGTTGAGATCACGATTTTATTTAATGACTTCAAAAGAATATGAAATATACTGTATGCCATGGAACTACATGATAAATAAGCAGGTCCTAAACATTATTGATAACATAACAAACCATAACTGATTAAACATTGGAAAAATTATGTAACTGACTGATCAAATGAGGACAGTCGCACAGTGTTCAAAATCAACGTAGTTGAGCGTGCCAACCTTTTGTATTCATCCACACAACTATCATTAAAGGTAATTCACAATAACTGCAACTAATTTACAATCCGCTTTATTACACTGCTGTAGAAGACTTTCGTATTGGCACTCTCCTGCTAGCAGTCCCAACTGTGACGAGAAATCAGTCCGCTGAAGGCACGATGAATGGTGCTGAAGGCACGGATACAGTTTTCCTGCCCCCGAGGCATATCGTAAAATCGGGGTTCCACTGTATGTTATCGTAATAAATCGATAAAAATCGATAACTTTTCTTAAAGTGCGATCGATTTTTAACGATTTTTAAAACCAATCGATAAAAATCAATCAGGCAATAACGATTGGTAACGATTTATCGATTTGTAAATCGGTATCGATTTTTAACGATTGACTAGACCGGGGTTTACCCTGTTGTTGGTTTGACAAGCCACATCGCACATCATCAAGACTTAACTTACAATACAATACAATATTTCTTTATTTAAAAAGGGTAACCATGACTAACCATTTACAGTTATCTAACTCATGGCCCTCAACATGGCATGCACAAAAACATTATTACAAAACATACAAGAAGGGCGACAAGGGCGAATACAATAAAACCCGGTCTAGTCAATCGTTAAAAATCGATACCGATTTACCAATCGATAAATCGTTACCAATCGTTATTGTCTGATTGATTTTTATCGATTGGTTTTAAAAATCGTTAAAAATCGATCACACTTTAAGAAAAGTTATCGATTTTTATCGATTTATTACGATAACATACAGTGGAACCCCGATTTTACGATATGCCTCTGGGGCAGGAAAACTGTATCTGTGCCTTCAGCACCATTCATCGTGCCTTCAGCAGACTGATTCTCGTCACCGTTGGGACTGCTAGCAGGTCTTCAAGAGTGAGAAGAATGTTCTCTCTTCTGCCTTTTACTCTTCCCAATTGATAAAATAACGTTTTTCTTAGTTTCCTTTTGAAATCGATAAATCTGGAAAAATCGATATTAACGATTTCCGCACTCTTATTTTGGCTACCAAGTTTTAACGATTTCACGGAACAATCGATAAAAATCGGTGATTTTATCGATTTTTATCGGTATCGATTTTAACGATTGACTAGACCGGAATAAAAATATTTACTATATTTACAAAGTGGTGTTTGGTGCTTGTAGTTTGGTAGCTAAACTTGCTTTGCCAAGAGAAAATATGCAATTATATCCCAATTATATGCATCATATCATAGTTCTTTTGTTCACTTGTTTACAGGTATAAGGACCTAGAAAGGAAGTTCTCTGAAAAATATAAGCATCCTCAGCCTTCTTTGCTAGGGCACCAGGAAGAGTGAACATCATTGGTAGGCATGCAATCATATACTTACTGACTTTTTGAAGTCCTTGGCATTACAGTGAAGCTTCTGATTGTCTATTGTGTGTAATAAGGACCTTAATAAAGGCTTGTTGTAGACTTGCCCCAAGTCATCCTCTATGTTTTCCTTAGAGCAAAGTGAAGAGCGTGCGGGAGAGTATGTACGACTAATCCCTTGTTTCCCTCGCACACTTTCGATTTTAATTTGCACATTTTTGCCACGAGAAAACAAATGCAAAACAGTGTGCACTCTTGAACTGAAAGTGGCGCAATGTTTGTCAGCAGCGCGTGCTGTGAATTTTGTCAACAAATGAACATTTGCTCAAGAATCATGCCTTTTGTTGCATGATTTTGTCGTGTTATGATGCTTGTTTTGGAAAATTTATCTTAAGAAATGCTTACGAAAATTAATAAGAATAGATCTACAAGTGAAAAGACTTTGAAGCGCAGCATTGGAAAGATGTTTTTGCCCAACAGGGGATCCAGTTTGTGTGAAAAATATTTTCTGTTTAAGATTCCAAATTCAAATCGCACGCATGGATGATGATGACGTAAAATGTGATGTCAAACTTTCTCTCACTCAGATTGGATGTTTATCAGACACACCTCCATCACACCCCCCACCTGAGTTTAGGTCGGTAAAAAATGGCGGGAAACGATTGAGCGAGAAAAGTCCATTGTAAAAATAAAAACTAAAAAAAGCGGAACAACAGGCTTTGGGAAAGTCGAGGCTTGTTGTTGTTGTTAATAAATTGTGAGTTGAACTATCCATAATTAATCCCCTCATGGAAGGGTTGAGATATATGCCTCTCTGGAATTCCTGTAAAAAAAATGAGCAGTTGAATTTGGAAATAAAAGGCATTTAACTCCATGGCTCTAGAATTACCAAATCTTTTGCATGGCCAGGTATGATTCCAGAGATTATCCATACCCCTCATATAGAAGGCAGTTGAAAATATGACCCCCACCCCTTTGGAATTTCCAGTCAATTAAAATACAGTAACTGTATTTTAACTGGAATCCTTGTGGAGGAGGTATGGATTTACACAATTGCACATTATCAGTCGAGACATTCAAAAAGGGCTGGATGACATCTATTTTTAGGCTTTCATTTTACATTTGAACATTTCAAATTTTAATTTTTTTTGCTGACTTTAAAAGATGCTTACAAATTTTGAGTATTTTACGTTTCTTATCTAATATGCCAAATAGGTAAAAAAAAAATTGATGAAACTTGAGAAATGATGATGTAATGTCGAGGCCCTTTGCATGGCACAGCCCATCTGAGTTTACAGTAAACTTGAAGAAAAAAAATTGGAAAGCTGGAAAGGGGCACCATACATTTGTACAGATGTGACACCCCCTTTCTCAAATCCTTGCTACGTCCCTGGTGTAGAATTTACCTAGAATTTACGTAGAACCTAGAATTTAATAACCTATTAGGCAAAGATGTTCATTGCCCAAGCTGGCCCCAATTTTCTTTGAATTCACTACTGTTTTATTTTCTGTTCTCTACACTGTAGGTGAACACATCGACTATTGTGGTTATGGTGTCCTCCCAATGGCTGTTGAGCAAGATATTGTTATTGCAGCAAGTGTCAACCTGAAGGAAAGCTAGATATTTCAAACACTAATCCTAACTTTCCGTAAGTGTGGCCTCTCATAGGAAAACTACAATAACGGTACCGGGTCATTCCACGGTATTTTGAGCCTGAACATCATTTTTTAAAATTCATAAATATTAGGCTCTTTTCCAGAGAAACTTACAGGACAATGTCTGAAGTTTATTTTATTACTATTTATTTTGCTCTAACTGGCGGCACTGGTGAATAAATTAGCATCATTTATCCAAATTAGGTAAAATGCTGTTGCGGAGTCTACATTTCAATTCTGCTTGTTGAAGAAAATAATAAAACATAAACAGTTTGAAACTTAGATAGACACAATCTACTAATGGTGCTCTCTCTAAAAACACATAGCAGTCTAGGCTGTTTAGCTTGAGCTTGGGAGAATTTGCTGTCCAATGAAGAATTGTAGACTCCGCAACGATTTTGGTACTTTTAGTTTTAATAAAAGTTACAAAAATAAACATTTTTTTCTGAAAGTTTGTAAACTTCTAATTTATCACTGTTGTAAAATGTATATGGAAGAAATTATTAAAATTTGTTTCCTTCGAGTAGTAACAAGCAATTAATTTTCGTTGCGGAGTCTACATTTTTGTTGCGGAATCTACAACTTCTTCTGGACTGCTAACTAGAAAACTGTTGAATTTGTTAGTAGTAGTTGTATATTGTTGTAATACATCAGTAACAACCAAAAATTAGTGTTGGAAAGGTTGCAAGACTATTAAATTAGTATATTTGCATTGCAGGATGCCAAGCTTGTTTATTTGTAGACTCCGCAACAGTGGACTCCGCAACAATTCCAAAATTTAATTCTGATCACCAAATAGCTGGAAATTTACTGGAAAGGGATGATATTGATTTATTTGGAATTTTCTATTTAATTGAACTACACTGATAGGATTGTTTGTATTTTGCCTTAGTTTTTCCTCTTGTGCCCTATTGTAGACTCCGCAACGTAGACTCCGCAACAACACCAGCCTTTATAAAATAAATTGTTTCTCCAAAAAAAATAAAACAAAGCAAGAAACTCTCTGTGTTTAAAATAAACACAGATCAATGCTTCTTCTTTTAACAAAAACCACCATTCAAAACAGCTGAAAAATTCACAGAGATTTCTAGCTAAAGTTACTTGTTGGAAATCAAAGGTTCTTCTGAGTAGACTCCGCAACACCCAATAAACAATAAAAATATCTCGGAACCCCTTTAACTAGAATGATGGTCAACTCTACTGTATAAAGCAATTATGCTCTTATACCCTAGACAAGTAAAGTCACTTTGACTGAAGTTCTAGATTTGAAGTTATGATGCCTCAAATCTCTCTGAATGTAGACTCCGCAACATACGGTTTACTGTGGAATGACCCTACCAGTAATGCTTCGCGAGACCGTCATTAGCAGTTGAAGAGGACAAAAATAATGGTTGGATGAGAAAATAATAATGCTGGTGGTGCACCAGGTGGCATTGTTGCCTTATTGCTTGCCATCATTATGGCACTAACCTTCCATCTAACCATCCAATTATTGACCACTTGATTAACATTTAGCTTATAATGATATTTGGTAGACAATTCTCTTTGCACACACCCATAGCTGATACAGTTGATATGTGTAATTATTTTATAGTGATTTTAGTGTGGACAGCCTTCAGTACAAAATTGATGGCAAGGAATGGTATCATTACTTCCTGTGTGGATATAAGGTAAAATAGAACTATAAGCATAAAGTTGATGGCTTGACCAATCAAGTGATTTCATGATTGACCACCAGTATCCATGTATCCTCCTTATTCCTGGCTTGTTCTTTGCTAGGGTATTGACTACCTGTATCCATGTATCCTCCTTATTTCCTGACTTGTTCATTGCTAAGGTATTGACTACCTGTATCCATGTATCCTCCTTATTTCCTGACTTGTTCATTGCTAGGGTATTGTGGATTTGATTCCAATCATTGATCCTGTAGGAATGAACCTTTTATTGATGGAACTGTCCCCAAGGTAAGCAAGGAATTTAGGCCACATTAAATTGTTATAAATGCATACACGATTCCTTTGAGAGTGATTCATGCTTATCATAACATCCACTAAGAAGTGCAGGGGCAGATCTAGGGGAAGGGCAATCCCCCTATGAGAGTGATAAATTAGTAGTTATATGAACTCAGTAGGGATTATAACCAGTCGAAACTGTCTTAGTGCTGCAACCCCCCTCTGAAACAAATCCTGGATATGCCACTGAAGTGGTGCCAAAACAGTGCACATGGGCAGGCAAACATTGAACTGCAACTGTCAAAACTTTGTTTTGGAATATCTAGCCTTACAGATCTCCTAGTTAACTTATCCCAACTGAAGTCAGGCATTTCTCATTCTTGTACCCAAAGCCTCTTGTTTTGACAGGTGGCAGGAGGTTCTAGTGATAGACAATCAGTGGGCGATTCTGATTGACTAATAACGTTGTCCACCATTTTGGAAATAAAAAGTGAGAATGAGCATATGGACATCTTAGAATCTAGGAGTTTGTCTTTATCTGCGACCATAGCCCCATACAGTCAGCAATTCCTTACTCAAGCTCCAAGTACTTCACTATCTAAAAGATACTGCTAGTAGTAATTAATTATAGTAATTATACCGTACATACTATATATTTATTTTCATGGTAGAGTGCAGGTCTATCCAGTTCCTCGGCACTGGTTTGCTGCTCATGTTTGGTCACCCTCCATGCTAACACCTAGAACTGAGCAAGGTATGCATATTGAAATTATAATTTTGAATGTGCAATTTGAGAGGGGTAGGTGTTGCGAGGGGTGTGGGTGGGGTCAATTTACTATTTACTTAGTTTTTTTTCCATAATAATACTGTATTTTCTTTTGGAAATTCCAGAGGGGGAAGGGTGGGGGTGGGAGTCTTTGAGTTTATTTCCCTCAGTGGTGGGGGAATGGATGTTTTATCTGGAATTGCACAATATGAAAATTATGTCCAGAGTCAAGCCCGTACGAAAATTCCGACCGAGACAACAGCGAAATTCCAGCCAGACTTTAGAGCGAGACACAGCATGACACGGCGAGACGAAACTCTGGCTGACACGAGCGAGACAAAATGGACGAAAAAAGAACGAGAATGGAGCGAGACATTGTCACGCCGTGACATTTGGACCGCTTGTCTCGTTGCGATTCCTGCTGCTCGATTTTCGTCCACAATCGCGTCGCGTGACCGCTATAAATAGTCGATCATATTTAGTTGCAAAACACTTCCAAAGCACAAGCGGATAATAGCAACACAATGCATAGAAATCTGACATACCCGGTAAAATACATTACATTATAAAACTGCGAAACTTGACAAAAATACCTCACATAATAAACTGCGAAACTCGGCAAACTCCAATATACAGTGCGAAACCGGCAACACACTTCACATTATTAACTGCGAAATCGGCAAAAACACTTCACAATATACACTGCGAAACTCGGCAAAACACTTCACAATATACACTGCGAAACTCGGAAAAACACTTCACATGTTAAACTGCGAAACTCGGCAAAATACTTTACATTATCAACTGCGAACTTCGGCAAAATGCTTTACAGTAACCGGGAAGCTCCACGAAAACGCTTCACTATAAAACTCCACGGAGAAAACGCTTCGCTATATAATTTATTTCTAGAGTTTCTTGGAGGCCTTGGATATAGTTGGAATATAAAGTGTCCACCATTGCAGTCGCGAAATGAGTTTAGAGTCATAAGTTCACTTATCAGTTCATTCCAGTATGTTATCTATTCTTCGGGTGGCTTGCGCTTTTTCCTTCTTGCGAGTATCACTTAGTATCTGACCTTTCCGGGGGTGTTTTGTACCCAGGTTTGTTCGCATGCAGACCGCGGATAAAAATATATCTAAAAGAGAAACATATAATTTTAGTTCAATCATCAGGTCCGAGTCAGAAAGACTGAGCACATTCTAATAATCTGAGAAAGGTTATGATCATTCAGTTAACACTAATATAAACTCACTTACTTTGTGC
The DNA here is from genome assembly GCA_033964015.1 of Scolanthus callimorphus. Classification (NCBI taxonomy): domain Eukaryota; kingdom Metazoa; phylum Cnidaria; class Anthozoa; order Actiniaria; family Edwardsiidae; genus Scolanthus; species Scolanthus callimorphus. Next base: position 2,279,712 of record CM066916.1, read on the forward strand.
TCGAACCTGAAGGATAACGCGATAACGCCACTGAATTGACAGCGTCTCCCCAGTTCACGGTACACGGTGAGTGCACATTACAAAGTGTAGTTCCTGTTGTCCTTTGGAAAATAGACACAAGGATAGACTGCACAAAAATTGTCAAGATACTTTAACCGCTCGCCAGAGTAGGACGAGTAGCGTTTCAACGGAAAAGCAATTCGACTCCCCGCCTTTCGAATTGAATTGTTTGTATAGGATTACCCGATCAATGTGGCCAATCAGTGAGCGCGTCTATGATGGCAAATATGATAAACACGTTCTGCTTGTCAGAATGCTATCAGAAGGTCCATCCTTCTACTTTTACTATTCAGATGCGCGTTACAACCGTTAAAAGCATGCTTAATATGAAAAAAAGAAAAGCGAGACCACAAGAGGAGGAAATCAAGTGAGGTTGACAGGCGACGGAGAATCACGTTTTCAAAACCTGATATATCGAGCTGGAAAGATTTGGAAGTGTCTTTAGAGAAAGGTTTTTGCACAAAAAATAGAAAGTAACCAGAAACAACAATTGAGACGCCTCAGGATAGAATCTGAAAATGTTCAGCTAACAGAGTGTCGACGAATTCGGAGTAGAACTGGATTTGATGTGTGCTGAGACTTTGTCTTGCCGTGTCGCGGTGGATTCCCGCTTGAAATACCGGCGCAACAGAGAGAGACATTTGTCTTGCCCATAGATAGAAATCTCCTTAACGTGTGCCTTGCTGTGTCACGCTCTGTTTCGTTGGAATCTCGCCGATAAAGGAGCAAGAAAAAAGTCTTGCTCGCCTCATGAGGCGAGACAAATTAGATGTCTCGCTGTGTCTCGCTCTAAATCTCGCTCATATCTCGTTTTCTGGCCTGAATTTCGCTGGATTTTGGTCGTGTCAGGCTGTAAATTTTCGTACGGGAGATACCTATCAGTCAGAGATTCCAGTCTCATCTCATTTGTGCAGCTGTACTTCTATGGCAAAGCATGCTGGAATGCAATTAATTTCTATTGAAAATGTAGGCAATTTCACTGGCTTAGACATAAAAATCAGTAAAATCACTATGCTAGGGTTTTTAGGCATACATGAGCACATGTGGTACTCACAAACAGAATATGCAATTTTAAAAGAATCTGTATTGGGGAACCTAGTGTAAAACGCTGATTCTCCCTCCTTTGTTCTTCATTATTCTGATTGGTCTAGAGACCTTTTATTGCCATATTTCTCAAAGCAAGTCGAAATCTATCAATTTTTCACTTTTATCACGTTACTAGTCATGACAACTTTCAATGATTAAAAAACAGGACATATTCTATGTGGGGAACCCTCAATGCCATAGAACAATGGAGGTTTGCCTAGTTCTTGCATGGATGATTACTTAAAGACCCAGCTTTGCATCATTTGGATTAGTGACACATCTTTACAGACACCTTTTCGGTATTAGGTATACATGTACATGTAGATCACCTCTCCTTCAATTATTTTTTTCAGCATGAACTTGCTGAAGTGTGTACTAAATGTGAGAGATTCATTGGGACAGAAGGGGGAGGAATGGATCAAGCTATATCTTTCCTTGCTGAGCCAGGAACTGTGAGTATTCGACACATGAGGATTTGCTTGTAAATTAACAGATATTAACAATTACAAATTTGGTTTCAAAAATAGATAGATAAATTTGGTTTCAAAAATAGATAGATGTTGCTTTCATGACCCATAGTCATAGTTTCAATTCCTTTCTTTAATTCCCTTATTAGGGGTAAATGACCTCCCATATACCATACCATAGAGTTTTCCTGCATTAAATAGTATGCAGCATGCCAATTCCAGTTAAAGAAGCTACTGTACCAGTGAATTTTTTCACTTTTGTCAAACATGAACTTGAAACCTTTGTGAACCCATGTGTTTTCCTTCTAGGCAAAGAACATTGAGTTTGATCCTATTCGAGCATTTGATGTCAAGTTACCAGATGGAATTGCCTTTGTAATAGCTAACAGTCTGGTAAGAATAAAGAAGGACTTTGAAAGGTAGCTAGAAAGCTGAAACCTGTGCAGGGCTCAAAATTAAGAAATGATCATATTCGTAATCTTATGCCTTTGTACCAACATTATAGGCAATTAACTAATCAAAGATCTACTAGGAGAACATGTTAGAAACTGAAAACACAGTCATTATTTTACACCAAGTCTGAAAAGTTAGGCATAAAAGGAAAATGTTTAGGCGTATTGTATCAGGCGCAATTTCAAGCCCAGTGCTGTGTAGCAAGTAGGTGCCGAGAAGATGGTTGACTATTGTGGCACCAAAATATTAGCCATCTAATGTTGAGCACAAATATACTGGTAGGTTCTTGGGTCTCTGTATAATAGAATGTTAATTTATGAGACAAAAAATAGTACAGTACCACAATGCTGTCAGCAGCAAAATGTGTACCCCCATATGTGCCCTCCCAAATTCATTCATATGTCTAAGGTATTTTAGTATAAACCAACTAATGGTCTATTACAAATCCTGCATTCTGATTGGCTGAGCTACTAATGGTCTATTAGTGATAGACCATGCCTGGCAAAACCACCACCTTTCTTTGCAAGAAAACTTGATTTTTTCAACATAAAATAATGGAATTCATTGCCAAAACCGACCAACTACCGTAGTTGGTTTATACTAAAACAATTAGACCTCTCGTCCTCATGTGCTATGATATCAATAGACCATTCGGCCTTCGGCCTCATGGTCTATTCATCATAGCACATTCGGCCTTAAGGTCTAATTGTTAAATAGTAGATTTGTATTAAATACCTTTTTCCATAACTGTTTCCCTCCTCCCCTGTTATCCATTTTCTGTCCCCTCCCTTTCGTTTCCTGGATATTTGCCATTTTAAATGGAGTTCCAGATTTATATTCTTAATTATTTTTTAGGGTAAGGGGGGGGGGGGGGGGGGGTGGGGGGTGAGGGGGCAGTAAAAGCCAGAGACAACATTTTTCTTGGCGAGCCTAGGGCTTTTATCAATTGCTAGTACAAATGTTTCCTAAAAGCGTTGTACAATACATCACCTGACCTTTCTAAATGTCTGTGTAATGCAGCCTTTTTAAAAGTACAATTTCTCATCAGTGTGGAGTTTGATTGGCTAGGAGGTTGACATCCCTAGCCTTGTGTATGTTTTATTTTCAGGTAGAAATGAATAAGTCAGTAACTGCAGGAACACATTTTAATGTGCGTGTTGTGGAGTGCCGACTTGCTGCAAAGGTTTGGAAGTATTTAAAAAAATGCTAATTGTTGTTGTATTGTTGTGGTTGTTAATGGTAACGTATTTGGAAGCTTTATTATATTGTTCATGAAGTGAAACTGGTATTCCATATGTTATACTTCAATAGCCTAATTTATCTGGCAAATGCTTTTTGTATGCTTTTGTTTGCATGTGAAGTTTGCTAAAAAGGTTGACACAAAACATTGCAAAATTATAGGTAAGCCTGCGTGAGTGCAGACACTACTTAGCACTGACTAGTTAACACTCAAATCATGCTGCACAAAGTGACGTTGTTTGCTTTTCTGGGCTTTTACACTATTGTTTGCTTTTCACTATTGTTACACTACACTATTGTTTGCTTTTCTGGGCAAATTACACTATACCACAAAAAGTTCTGCATGATCCAGGTTGCACAGTAAGCAAGTAGGTACCTGTAGGTACCAATAGGTACCTATATGAAGGAATGCTTTCTATGTTCTATCATTCCTATCAGTATGTCTTGTTATCTAGTCACTTTTAAAGAAACATTCGTGAAAACATTTCCTGTCCACTGCAGGTTCTAGCCAAAAGCAAGGGGTTAAAGTGGAGGCAGATTCGAAAACTTGCTGAAGTTCAGGAAGCACTTGCAGTTAGTCTAGACGAAATGTAAGTATTAAGAAGCCATGCAAATCATGTTTTGTTCATTTGATTTTGTACATTATTGTACAATGCTAGATTCAGGGCAAAAAAAACTTTTGCTCGAGTCGTCCAGTGGAACATAATTCTTGAAGAATTGTTCCCAACTGCAAGACATTGGTCATCATCTAGTGGAAGTGACAAAAAGACATGATGGAACACCTACATGTACTTCCTGCTTCTAAAATACATGTCAAATAATTGTCTTGGAAGGTTATGGGATAATAATCTATGCCTATCACATATCATTTTAGTTAGCAAATTATTGTTTCTTACTGGCTTGTTGTGTGCTATTTTTTAAACACAGGGTTGCAATGGTAGACTCTGTTCTTCATAAGGACCCATACAGTCAAAAAGAACTATGCGAGCTCTTCAGTTTGGATGTAAGTGTTGTCAGAGGAAGTGGTATCTGGAGACAGAATCTGTCTCGGAAAACGACTCCTCTCGAAAACAAACAGAGCCGACTACGCAGGCTAGGAGACAAGCAAGAAGCAAACATTGTAGCTAAAACTTGAATTTGAGTCATCTCTTCGCTCTTGATTGTATACAACTCACTTTTATAGTGCCCCAAATTTGAGGTGTTGTTGAAGAACAACATTATGAACTAGCAAATACTTTCTGTGTGTAGCTACATGTATAGGCACTGAGAAACAGGCCACTTGATAGCAACATGTGCTTTTATACTACTGACAGGAAGAGGAACTGGTGAAGGAGTGTATGAGTGAATCTACTGCTAAAGTCACCAGCTTCAAGCTGCATGACCGTGCCAAGCACGTCTACTCAGAAGCTGGCAGAGTGCTAAAGTTTAAGCATGTTTGTCAAGAGAACCCTGGAGATGCAGCTCAGGTTTGTGGCGACTTGATTTTTTAGTACCACGAAAGCCATGTATGCATAGGTGGCTAATCTGGCATCCTCGCATCGCTGTGTGTCAGGTTTGATTTAATTTTCTCCTTTAGTTCACAGCTTTTGGATGAACCCACTATAATAAACCAAACCTGAATAGCATCAACGTCATCAACAATAACATTACCGTCACCTTGATCACCAACATCATCATCACTATCCAACATTATCAATGATGACTTCTCCTTTATAATGATCATTAACACCACCATCATTGTCACCATCAACAACACCGTCATCATCTTCATCAGCAACAACATCCTTTTCGCCATGATCATCATTATCAACATTGTCCAACATCATCATCAATGATGACAACTCCTTTATAATCATTATTAACACCATCATCATTGTCAACATCATCGTCATCATCAACATCATCTATAACAAAAGCAGCAATGGCATTTACCATAGTCACATGTTAACCCCTTAGCAACCATTCTATGTTGTCTATCTGATAACAGGTTCTTGGCAGTCTTATGAACGAGAGCCACACTAGCTGTAGCAAGATGTATGAGTGTAGCTGTGAAGAGCTTGACAATCTGGTCGCCATATGCAGGTACGCGAGATTTGTGGTGCATGAAATCCTTATCCCTCAACTCTGTTTCAAAATATTTCGGAGCATTTTTCTGCTGAATTTGTATTTAAAAGTAACAACAGGCACGTGTCCTCTACGCACATTTGAGGGTTTTTTCGGTATCGTCACCCGTATGGGAACAGCCATTTCATACACCTTCCTTTGTTAATAACGTTCAATGACGCATGTACATAATGTCAATTTCCACGGCAACCCTGTCGCCCCTTGTCACCTCGCGGACGAGGCCCTGGTGACAGTCATTTGAGGGCCTTTGCTGATTGGCTGATTTTATGGTATGCGCAGAAGGTTCTTTCTCTCAAAGGCTCTGTATCAAATCTCACACGTCAAATCTGCAAATCATGCATTAATGGCTTTCACCAGTCAGCCTCTCCCGCGCTGCGAGGTGACGCGCCGGGGAGCTCTGGGTACGAAAACGCATTGCGGGGCTTGACAAGCGAGGGGGGCCAGTGAAAGCGCGCTTGTTCAAAACTGCATTTTCCACCGCTGATCCCCGGTTTAATGATCGCAGGCGTGCCGGCGCATTGGGGTCCAGGCTCACAGGAGCAGGCTGGGGCGGTTGCACGGTGTCCATGGTTCGCGCAGACGCATTAGAAGATTTTATAGCAAAAGTCAGCAAAGAATACTACGAGTCGGATCCGGGCCGCAAAGCGCGCGTAACGGAGGCTCTTTTTGCCACCAAGCCTGGTAGCGGAGCAGCGTTGGTTTGTCTGAACTGAAAGAAGGGATTCATTTGACGCAATCCTCCAAATCTACCTGTTTAGGAGAGCGTATCTTTTGGTTTGTCTGAACTGAAAGAAGGGATTCATTTGACGCAATCCTCCAAATCTACCTGTTTAGGAGAGCGTATCTTTGGTTTGTCTGAACTGAAAGAAGGGATTCATTTGACGCAATCCTCCAAATCTACCTGTTTAGGAGAGCGTATCTTTTGGTTTGTCTGAACTGAAAGAAGGGATTCATTTGACGCAATCCTCCAAATCTATCTGTTTAGAGTTGGGTAGGAGAGCGTATCTTTTCTAATAGACTGCTTGCAAACCCTGTTTTGGCGAACGTCGGTAATTACCATAGAAATGTCTTTGCTACGCGCGCGGCTTTCAGCTACGTACACGCCTTGTCTGTGTCTCGAGTTTCCGGTCACGTGGGCCCCCTGTGGTGCGCTTTGCGTGACTTGAAACTCAGGATCTTTCTATTATCGAGATACAAACAGGGTTCCCGCGGGTCCTCGAAAACCTGGAAAGTCATGGATTTTTAAATGCCCTTTTCCAGGCCTGGAAAGTCAGAAATTAAAATGAAAAAAAAAACTATCACAGTCATTAAAAGCCATGGAAATATTTTCCTGAAGAAAGAGTTTTGCCAGATGTTGAGTGAGTATATTGTTAAATAAAAATAACGGAACCTGAAAAAAAAACTTATCAATGTGCTATCTTTGAAACAAAGGATACTCTTGATGCGCGAAAATCCGCATTTATTTTTTTCAAACGTCCTTGAAAAGGTCTTTGAATTTTGATAGCCTGAAAACGTGGCAACCCTGTACAAACAAGGAGCAAACAAGGTAAATAACAAAGCGCAAGTACGAAATATTTTCCCTTGTATTTAGACGTTCTCCTAATGAGGGACTGCAAGCATTCAACTTTTCTCACTCAACCCTGGTGTCATTCGTGAGATTATTTCCTTTGCGTAAAATTCTTCCAAACTTTTCCTAAGATTTTTCAACATCCAGAACGCCAACCATTTTCCCCGCCCATCATAACCCTAACAAAAAGTATGTTATTGCTATAAAATGTTGTCTAATATGTATTTTTAATGTTACGCTTTCTGCTGTAACTGCACTCGGTATTGTTGGTTTACATGATTCGATCTCTGATTTTTAGTTTAGCTTCTTAGAATTTGTAAAACAAAACAAAAAATTACAGATTATAAATGAAAACTAGTAATACTAGTTTACGGCCTAACTATTTTTATCGAACTGATTTAATAATACTGATTTAATATTAGTAATAATTAATTTACGTTTAGAGCGCATCTTCGCATTACAAAATAAGTAGAAAAATACTTAAAGCTATAATCACCATTTTAAACTATCTAACTCATGGCACTTTTATATAAAATATGTTCCTGAACTAAAATGTTTTGAAAAATTGTCGATTATAGAACTGTGTAACTATGACTACAATTATTTCCAATTAAATGCAGAAAAAGCACTCACGAAAAAGTTGCGTCTTCTTTTTAAATGTGTTTACATTATCAGAATTCCTAATACCAAGGGAAAGTCTCCGAACGTTCATTGTTCTACCTCCCGTTACCTTCGGGAATTCAAAACCAGAATGCCTAAATTCTGACTCATTCTATATTGACGATATACTAAACATTTCCGAGCGATAGGCTTTGGCCATATTTTCATCACTTATTTGAAAACGATTTCCGTTTTCATTTATCAAATCGTACTTGTGTTTTCCGTCTAGTGTCCGACTAGTCGAGATGTCTATTGAGGTATCATCATTTCCCTTGTAATATCCGAGTATGAGGAAATGTTCATTAACCACAAAAATTTCATATTTTTGAATATACTGACGTACTGACGTTTTTCACATTGCTAAAATAAATTGTCATTTTATTCTCTGGGAAAGGATTTTTCCGTTTTTAAAATAATACGTGTCCCTCGCGTGCCCTTGCAAAGCGACAAAATGTCGTCACACCAAAGTACGAACCACCCAACAAATATATACACGGGTTTACCATGTTTATTTTTATTTTCTTGGTTGTTTGTTTATCTTCTTTCTGTCTCTCCTGTAATAAAGGGGGACTTTTGACTTCCCCATCCCCCTCAAACGTCAAATGATCTGCCATTAAATTGATTGCCTCACCTTCTGAAGTTTCTGATTATACGCTACGAGCTACTAAAACAACCACAAAGCCACATGATAAGCCTCTCTTTTTTACCCTTTCGATCCGCCGGTCCACCCGTACGGTTCCTCGTTTTATTCATTGTGTCTGAATTTCAATAGCCTGTACACAGGCGCTAGTTAGAGTTCTAGGGGGCTAGGAGAAATCCGCTTGTGATAGCTGGCGTCCTGAACTCGAAACAAAAAACTCCAAATAACAACACAGGAGAGCCTGTTCGCAGGCTAGAATTTCAATTGCTACCAAAGCCCGCTTTTCCTTTGTATTCGCTGTCTAGCGGGCAGAGGTGAGTGCAAAGGAGAAGGGGCCTCTGCCGGAGGAGGGAAAGGAGGGAAGGAAACATCCGTAGCCTGCTTGCAGGCGGTACTGGGTGTTTTATCGCGGAAAACCCGGTCCGTTCGATGATCGGGCGCCATCTTGGAATTTTGAGGCGCGCGGTCCCGGGGGCGAGCGCAAAAATCGGGCGAAGGCGAGGGGGGAGGAGGAAAGGATAAAAACACCCAGTACCACCTGCAAGCAGGCTAAAATATCCGCCAAGGAATCCCATCGGAAATAAACTGGAACGCACTCTGATGAGCGTGCTTTACCAGCCAGTCGCTTGCGGCGATACAACTATCTGCAGCCCCCGAAATCCCTACTCATTGAATTTCTTCATCCTTATCGTAAGTCAAGATATGATTGTAATAAAAGCCCAAAGGGCGAACTCTAATTTCTAGTATTCAAATATTTTGTTTGAAGTGTTTGATGTTCTTCGCTTTTTAGTTCATAAGTGCTCACACCGTGATTCTAGTGGTTCAATCTTACTGTAACTAGAGAGGTCTAGACTTTTCTTTATTTAATTGTCGTGCTTAATAAAGCATCTAGTAAAGAGATAATCTTGCTCCGTATATCTTACAGGCACGCTTGCCCGGTAAGTGAGCCAACATATATGAGATTTGAGCCTAAGGAATTTCGAGATAAATTTATCAAGTTTTGCCTGGGCTAATTCGAACGATAGCGAAAGGCGGAAAAAGGGCGTAGTGCGTTTGCGTATTTGTTAAATTCTTTGGATATATTTCTTGTCCCTCTCATATTTTAGTGATGAATTTGCTTTGTAGTACCGCTCGCTACCATGTTTTGAACACAAAAAGACCCTTACTCGCTAAGTGTATTTTGATAAGCGCGCTGTTTGCTAGTGGACGTTCTTCTTGTGTCTTTTGTCCAGCAGCGCGCCGCGTCTTGGAGGGCGATCCGTTGTTGCAGACGCTGGAAAATATGACCGTTCTTTGTAGTATAATTTCCCTAGCAGAAGCCTCTTTTTTATTATTCTCTGTTTTCTCGTCCCTGCTAGCAGAGGTCTCTTTTCGTCAGCCCAGCCAATACAAGAGAAAAGAGGCCTCTGCTAGGAGGGAATGTGTTCTCTTGAATTCTTTTAAACTTCCTTTGTAAGTCCCTTTATTTTGCTCATCGGCTCAATGAATACAAAGCAAAAGAGGACTGTTCTCGCAGGGGACATATTAATGCAAGCGACTATATATTTTTCTGCCGCGGTTCTTTTAGTTATCTTATCGAGCAAAATTATATTATAAAATAATATGTTCCATTCCGTGATAACCATACTCGTGCAAGAAAATTGGCTATAGTAGGGCAGTAATCGAGATAGAGCTCAGTCATGAGCTATAGTAGGGCAGTAATCAAGATAGAGCTCAGTCATGAATTCTGGTGCCAAACTTATAAAATGTGATAAAGTCGGCGTCATTTCTGTATGTAACTTTCCAAGCCAAGGAATCAGAATCTATAAAATGATTTCAAAATTCGAGACGTACCAGCTTAAATGCCATCACAGATTTGCAAGATAAATTTATTTAGCTGAAGGCAATAAACACGCGAACAAATAAACGAAATGGCTATCAGACAATCATGCCTGCAGTCTGAATTGTTAGTCTGCGGTTTTTCTTATGGAAACGAGATAATATTTTTCTAAACTAGAAAGAAAAGCTCTTTAAATGCGGACAAATTCATTGAAAAGAATAATTCGATAAGGCATCGTCAACTAACACACCCTTCCGAACAAGAAGTGATCATTTCCGTATACCATTCGCACTTATAGCTCTTCTAATCACTATCGGTAAATCGTTTATAACTTTATTTGTATTGGCGTTTATCAGAAAATATAGATGTATCATCGGCTTCCTCATAGAATCTTATCAAATGTAAGTATTCAGCCCAGAATGTTCGATAATAATTCTCACTGCTATTCTATTACATTGAGCGGAACGACAATTTGCGGACTGTCTTTTTCTAAATAGATGAAGTTGGAAAAGTGGCATGCATCAAAGGCCGATTAAATTACGACAATCTTTTCAAAAGAAGTAAATAAACTATCTTCACTATTGTTTTAATTCAATTTACCTTGTAAGATTTCCGTACATTCTGGAAATTATCGAATATTCCTTTGCATACTTTCATCTTGTGTTCACTCTAAATGCTTGAAGGTCACCCCGATCGAATCTGGGCATAGAGTGTCTTTCCCTATTTTTTATCGTCATAACATTTTGTTAAAACACAGTTTTACGAAAACAGACAAACCAACCAATGCGATTAAAGTTCTTTTTTCGAAACTGAAACTCATTGTTGTTGATAAGATCATCTGGCACGTGGGTAGACAAAAGCAAGCGATATTTCACAAGCGGTCACTCAAATTTCTTAATTTATTTTGCTTAGCAACAAACAGGTGAACCACATAGATATAGGTTGAGCAGGAGGTCTTGTACATATTTATACTAAGGCTCTTCTACGTCAAGTAGCGTAAACTAAAAACGGGGCAAGCAAAAATTCAGCGTCCTGGAATCTCCAGAAGTACGAGTATGCGGAGGAAAGGACATTTCCCTCAGAACTTAAGAGTAAAGCCGATTATAAATTGCTTAAGGTCCCAAAACACTCAGCAAAAGTACAATGAACTTCTTTCAAGAAACCGATAGATAAACTGAGCATTATCATTCCCGTGGGGAAAGTGGAATAATTGTAATAGCCAGTGTTGGGACATTGTCTATTATTAGGGAAAAGAAAGAGAAGAAATAGGGCTTAGAGTTGGTTTGGCTTTAAAAGGCCCAAAACTTTTGTAAGATAAAAAGAACCGAACCAAACCAATTTGAGGAACCGAATATCCGTTGGCTATCTGTGATCGTGTGGGGTATTTTGGAAAGAGGTACATGCCCCTCGATTATCAAAGAAGGAGGCCCAGCTATCCAACACAACGCATGAATCGCAAATAGATAATGGCGTTTAATGAGAAAAACATCTAGAAACCAAAACATAGAGACCTCATTATCTGTGAGTTAAAATAAATGCAACAATGGCACATGCTTACACCACAACAAAAAGAACCGAAAGTTAAGTGGGATTGCCATTAAAAAATCTGCCGTGTTTTGAATTATCTGAGGTGTAACTTAATTGAAAAGTGTTGCATCTGTAGAAGGAAAAAAGTTGCTAAAACTATTGTAATGTATAAAACAGTGTCAGGGATTTTCGTCCCTGTTTGGTCTTTCTCGGCCCTGTGTCCTCACTGCTGGATTATCAAACTGAACGTGAAAAAATTATCATTCCATTTGGAATAGACAAAGGTCAGAATAACAGTGAATTGACTAGACAATAGAGATGTACACTTCTATTGTCTGATAAGTGTGACATGTCTAGGGTTTCCGAACCGCAGACGCGTGCTCTGGTCATACTTATTTCACTTTTTTCGCTGACACCGCAAAATTTCAGCTCAGCAAATGAAATTATTTATATGAAAACCAAAGTTAAAATTGTCTTAAGCTATAGTGCAATCGTCGTGGGCGTGGCTCTCGGTATTTCTGCACAGTCCAGAAGACATTTATTAATATTTGGGAGCTTGGCCCCGGGTCAACAAAATGTCTTATAAATTACTTGGCAGGTGCCCAAGCTGCACCAATGTAGGGGAGGACTTGGGAGCTCCAGTTACGCCATACTTACTTGTACCTCTTGTACTTTAATTTAGATAAAAGTAGATTAAAAGGAAATACTTATTTATTAGAGAATTTTTGTGGCTTCCAATATTCTTCGAACTTCTCCATTTGCATACTTTCTTTGAAATGGCTTTTTGCTGTCAATCCAAATATGGACAACTAGGAAAGTGGGCGCGTTTGCAATGTATGTTGGAAAGAAAAGTTGTCTTAAAGCTCGACAGTCGTGTGTGCCTGCTACTAGAAGTTACTACGAGTGAAATGCCAGAATGAATCGTGGAATATACCTTGAAAACTCACAGAAAAAGGTGAGAAGGAAAATTGCGAAAATATAAAGAAGGACAATTAAATTGATAAGGTCCTTATCCTGCTTGATAGAAGAAGTGCATCTATACGTTTGCAGGTGTAAACATGATGAAGAGCCTGTGTACCTGTCTAGGGGCAAGCGCAGCTAAATGTAACTCGTAGATAAGCTAAAAACGGCAGACAAATAGCCTTGTCAATCGATCGAATGGGACAAGTTCCATGTTCTGCACTTATTAGGAGCTTATACATTAGATATTATTTAGGATCCCTCATCCGCTAAAGAAGTGATTTTTCTAATCTGTTGACCAGCTCTAGCGTAGCGTACAAACTACAAGCAGTTGTTCTTGTGAGATTTACGCTTTAGAAGTAGTATTTCAAGTCCTCTAATGCATTCTTGTCATCGCAGTCCTTCGGAATGACTTGGGCTTCACTAAGAGCAACGGCGAGACCTTTCATTTTGAAAGAATTCTCTTAGTTAAATCAGCGTCCTTTTTGAGAATACAATATTTCCATTCACTCATGTTTCCTTCCTCGTGTCTCCAATTTGAATGAGGTACAATATTATAATAAAGATATGTGGCATCGTAAAGAGTTGGCAGTCATGGACAGGACACTGAGCAGAAAGAAGCTTTTTAAAGTTCGCAGTTTGTGGATTTATTACTCAAGTAGTCCATATAATCAAAAACAAAAGGGAATGTAGGGTTTCACGAAAACATTTGAGATATAACTATATACAGCCCAATAAAATTATCATGAAAACAGATCACCGATGCCATTTCCTCCGCTCTATCCATTGACAGGGGAATTGGGGGACGGGGGTAACGTCGTACCTGCCGTGGGGGAGGGGGTCCTGGTCATCTTAAATCCCGGTCCGGTTCCCGACAGGCGAAAAAACTATCCTAGGAATCAAATATGCCTTATTCTAGGGATAAAGTATCCCTGGAAGCGCTACAAATAATCACAAGCACCTTAAAAATGTTCTGAAAAACTTGTCGGTCGAAACCCTGATGAAGGCTAGTCACTAGCCGAAATATATGTGTTTGTTTTGATATCCACTTTTCAATTATTGTTTAACCTGGAACCGCTAGGATAGAGTTGTATCAAGACAGGACAAATGTTTTATAGCTTGAAGTCCTGGAATTAACCTGAACCAGACGGACGTTAAGGACCACAGGGACGGCTTGGGATTGACCATCCTTAGTGCAGGGCTCACACTTAAATCTGACTAACATACACTCGAAGACATTGGCTTCACCAGGCTGCTCTACAGTTCGAGTATAAATAGAGTATCTACTATTACCTCTCGTCCCATACCCAGTTGAACTTGGGGCCCTAAATTTTGTTTATTCGTCCAATTTATCAGAGACAACATAAGACCCATTCTCGTTTGTTTGTTTATATACCACTTTTCCCTTGTCAGTGAAGCCAATTTCATGTTCCCAATAGAGAAACGAAAATATTTCATACTGAAATTCTTACGTGATAGCACAGGAAAACAATCCAGTTGTACATCACGATACAGCGAATTCCAAAAGGCCAGGAATTCCTTAAATATTTCTACCATGATCCGGTACCTGCTCCGTGTCCACGCCCGAAGGCACACTCCCACGCGCCGCCACATTTCCTCCTTCTTTCTCTCAGGTCACAAAGGTCGTCTTAAATTGATAAAAATCTTGGTTTCTTCGCGAGGTCTCTGCTATGGGAGACTCGTAATTGGTTTTAAGTCCTACACTTAAATTCAAATTGGCCCCAGGGCAACTAGATACGATTTCAAGGTGAACCCATCCAATTGCGTCTGGCAAAGCCATTAAGAAAGCAATAATATCCAAAGTAAAACAATAAAATGTCCAAATTAATTGCCCCCTTCGCCGACAATATTTTTTTCTGTTTGGCACCAAATGACAGCCTTGTTTCATAGTTCTTTGGGCTGTTGATGACAAATGTGTATAAACCATTCCCTTGCGTACTTATTTAAGGATCCTCTCGAGCCTGCATTCCGTTATATGCGAACGTCTCGACGTTTGAGTGCCCTTGGCTCTTCTACAAGTTGTTGCATGAGCTACGAGCAGAGAATCAAGGGAGAAGGGCGGTGGCCAATTAAAATCTGTCGTTGCTGCTTAGAGACTGTTGTTGTCAAAGTTGTCGTGGCTGCTCCAGTTGATGTTGTCGTTACTGGTTACTGCAGTTGTTGTCACCGGAACTAGAAATCATTACTTACCCAACAGCGTTACCTCGGCTGTCTTTATTTTGACCTTGTTGTGCAAACCTCCCTCATTCCATAACTGTTCTGAGTAGACTAAAGAAATGGCAAAAAAGATCATGTAATGGCAAAAAATAGAAAAGATCAGGCAATGACAAAAAAGTTCATGTAAATCAAAGAAAACGTTAGTGGATTTCAACCATACGAATGTTGTATCTGTAAAATCGGATAGGGTATTTGCGCCAGGTTGTTTTTGGCAGCTTCGCCTGACAATGGATCTCAAGTTTTACACAACTATGCGTGCATTGCGATTCTTAAAAAGTTTCATAAAAAATATTTCCTAAGGCGTGCTTTGCGCTTCATATAATTTCAAAAGCAGATAATTTACGCGTGGATTCAGTTTCGTGCAAGCACTCGTAGTCCAGGTTTAAGGTTTCATGTTTTCGCCGGCAATTTATCGGGCGATCAGTACGACCTGGAGAGCATCACTTGAAGTTTTCCCCCTCAAGCCGTTTGAAGAGCAATATATCTCCCAGCTAATTACTAGATGCGTGCTCGGTAGGAAAGCTTGATATTCAGCTTTCCTGCACTTTAATGGCTGTTGCATTTACTAGCAAACCATAGCATTTTGAATTAAGGAGCAGGTAAACGTGGAAAAATGTAGCCGTAAGGCTGCCCGTAGTGTTCGCATGGGGATTATATTTCATCGCGATTAATCAAAGGGTTGTAATGCTTCCTCTCTTAACAAATAATTGTCACCCGCCAGGTGTACTATTACATTTCCCACACCTTCATATTTGTCTAGCCTTCTACTATACCCACCAAAAGACAACAAACTAATATATAATCATGCGTGTTAACTCGCTGTGCAAACTTCAAAGGCATTCCACAGCTTGTTTTGTCTTGGGATTTCACTGAATGCGATTTATGTGATACGTTTACAGAGGATCCAATACGTGATTGCGCGGCTAAATGCGCTTACCCAGGAGTCTTTGCGTTATAATACTCTTGTTAATGAAGAGCTAGCCAAACAAGCTGTCAAACAGAACAATAGACGCAACTCGAGCTTGGATTGGATAATTGATCGCGACTAAAAGCAGGAAATGGCTCCATAAATACTTCACAAGATCAGTTGGTTTATTTAGTCTGAGGACTTCGCTTGCCAGGACCACATCTTGTTCATGTCGTGGGAAAAACTGCAAGGTTTCGGATTCTTGCGGACTTTATAAGACTGGTAAACGCAGAGAATCTCCCAGAGAGTCCGTTATGAGTAAGTATACGAGTACATGTAAGACATGTAACTTACATCTAATGTAGCTATGGGTTATCAAACCCTGATATAATGCAGTACCGTATACAATGTTTAAGTGCGTTTATCCGCGTGATAGCTGAGGATTTAGCATTCTTAAGCTCGCAAACCTTGTGAAAGAGCTTAGATGAGCATTAATTAGAGTTCAAAGATCGTGTTGTAGATTTTCCTCCGAAGTTACAATCATTAGAAATCTCTGGAAACCTTGCACAATATTTGTATGGCCCGTCTTTGAATGAAATTCCCTTGGTTGTGTATTTAGCGCGCTGATGTTTACACAATAGTACAACCAGAGTCAAGTGAATTGACACAAGATTTTGAGTTACAATATTACTTGTTTAAAGACGAGTGTGTGTTGTGTTGTCTTCCAGTTGTATTGCCGGAGTCACTCCATATATTTCCATTACAAACAATTCAGTGCTAATGAAATAACAAGGCAGGTCACATAACTAGGGAATACGGAGAAACGATATTGTAAATGTGCGCTCCACCTGTAGAACATATTGAATACGGACACAGCGCGTAGTTTATGAATGCCTACATTTTACATTCTTTCAGGTACGACAGAAAAATGTGACCTTTACAAGGAACCCGCGAATAAGCGCACTTGCGGGGGTTGCGGAGTGCTTATAAATGAGCGGTTCCTTCTGAAGGCGCTCGATAAATACTGGCATGAGGACTGCCTCAAGTGTTCGTGCTGCGAATGCCGGCTAGGCGAGGTCGGGTCCACCTTGTACACCAAAGCGAACCTTATCCTGTGTAAGAGAGACTATTTACGGTATGTATTATAAGTGAACAACTAGCGCTATCGAAACCACTTTGCTTGGCCTTTTAGAAAGTTTTTTTCCGCCTGTTAAAACTGACAATCCTATTCGTGCGTCTGATAAATGGTCATTGTGATATGGAATCCCGATCGCGTCGAACTTCAAGAACGCTAATTACAAAGTACGCAATTTGGAAATATTTGTTAATCGAATTTAGCTTGATCCAATTTTTATTGTCTAGTCCGAGGTGTAATTTGCGTGGACCCTTATTGACCTTGTAAGGGGACAGCCCACCTAACCAGCAGAGTAACTGATAGTACCGAAACAATCAAACAATATTGTACCGTGTATTTCACTTATCGTAACCTTTTTCAGGCCACGAAGCCGCCAGATTGCAGTATCATATCGCAGTTATCGCCAATTTTATTTATTTCCCCCGAAAATTAGCCCAACGAGTCTTTACACCATCCCATTGCGGCTTTTAGTTGCGCTTCTCCAAAAAGAGGCCGAAAACAATCTAGCACGAAAAGCACCGCGGAGCATTCATTGTTTGACAGATCAAAGGGCTGCTATAATTGGATGGATGAATTTGTGGCTGCTCACAGGATGAGAAGTGAACTGATGAAGTCTTGTGTTAGACGGAGAAGCCACACGGAGCATGGCCTAGTCACAACACATCCTATTAAAACTCAAGTGAGGTTGACATCTGCTCAACTCTCAAATCAGTACTGAATTTCATATGCAATTGTTTATGTTCGCAAGGGCTTTTCGGTCTCAGCACAGGCACAGATTAGATCTCTGGGCTATTAATAAAGCCAAAGGGACCCCAATGCGCGCTCTCTTGGGTAATGCATGTACAGCTTAGGTCAAGTCCCAGAGCTAGAGATCTTGATTTGACATTTTACCACAAACATCGCGTGTCTACCTTGCAAAAACGGAAATTTATTATTAAAAGTAAACTTCAGTGTGTTGTTTAATTGCAAGAATAACATTTCAATATAGGACACATGTCAGCAGGGAAGGACATCCGTCAATGTTGCGGTGATCAACAAATCCCCAAACAGCGAGTTTCATTTTTTGTGTACAAAGAACACTCTAGAGCCGATCAAGCTACTCTTACTACTCTTCTCGTGACACTTTTGCTGTGGTTTATAATCAAGTACCAAAGAGGAATCCAATGTTCCGCTATATCCTGTTTTACACGGAGTGTTCGCTTCCAAAAAGCAATTAAAATCTGGAGTGAAAATAACAACGAAACCGATATGCTATTTCCGACGATGTTTCAAGATGTGCGCCCTCCCGCACTTGAACAATTTAATAGCTTGAGCTGGATGTCACAACAAAAAGCTGAAACAGAAAGGAATTGATTCCTTAAATGAAAATCACTGTTGAGGCCATGCGCGCCTTCCTCAGTCGCCGTTGTCGGTTGTAAGAGTGACTTCAAATACATGTCTTTCTTTTAGTCGCACGTAGAGATGCGTAAGGCGTGCATGGTTCCCTTTATGTCAGAGAAATCTAAAGTCTCACTCATGATCAAACTCAGTTTGGTAAATAGAATTCTGAGAATTACCTTCTTCAACTCGTCGAGGTTATATAAGTGGTGTTTGTGCGACTCCATTTTAATATGCACAAAAAGGCATAATACGGCCACCTTACTTTGCGCGCTTACTCATCATAAAAAAGTGTATTTCATATGTTTTCCGTCTTTTAGTATTAAGAACCCCTACAAAGAAGAGTACAGACTGCATTGTACAAATATACAAATGTTCAAGAGATTTTAGATGGGCGGTTCAGCAAATTGAGAAATATTTCTAACAGCTCGAACTTACTCGAGGATGCTTTCCGGATTACGCTCCAAGAGAAGAAAATCTCTCTTGTACGTGACAACAATTTTACGGGTTCGTGAAGAAAAACCTTTGCGCTGTTCTTCAGCTTTCTTCACGTGTTTTTCAATTTCCTTTCGCATGATCACGATACGTGTGGCTTTACGTAAGTTCACGCGGTTGCGTCACAGGAATTTTTTGATTAAATTTTCTAAAAGTTGTTGAAAGTGTTAATTATTCGATCAAAGAAATTGAACATAGCCATTGAAATATTGAAATAAATACCACAGAGATTCAAACAGCATTAGGCGTAGGTCGAGTTTCGAGTCAGTTTGTGGTAATTTTCTTTATCTATACAACGATGCCTGGACGGGTAATATTTCTGTCTTTTTGGAAAACCAACAAAGGCATTTAAGGAGTCGGTCTTCTTGGGTATTGCTATTAGTAGAGGCAAAGTTGTCAGATCTGTCAGAGCCACGGCCTTTTTCGTGCTTTTTCAATATCATTTATCCATGCGCGCACATCAGTCCATACGTTAAATACCAAAACAGGTGCGCGGAAGGCGAGCACCGACAAGTGGACAACAATGTACTTTACCACAGAGTAATAAAGGGCAACTCTCTTGCGGCTCTATCGGGTTACAACTGACTCACATTGACTTGGGGTTACTCAAGGTTAGTTGTATTGCGGCCTACTGAGCGACATTTGTATATAGAACTGCTAAGAATTGTTAGTGGCATTACTTTCTGGTAGTTCAGATAAGATTATAAGCGTGGGGCTGAAAGTGGCACGAGGAGCAGACTAGAAACAGGAGCTAGAAAGGAACGACTTCCGAAAAGAACAACCGAGCCGCGATCCCGATACAGGTTGAGTGCGGAAAACAATTCCTTTAGAAAGTTCAAAGTTTTCCCGAGTGTGATTGCTTCTCTTAGTCAGAGACCGTAGTGAATTAAAAAACGAAAACTTAGAGAACTACACATGGACTGTCTCTACAAAAAGCGGTTCTTACAATGAAACGACAGAGATACGAAGAGTAATAGACAACTTGTACGCTAACATTTCCTGTGCTTTTATAAATTTTCCGTGCACAATAAAAAACGCGCTGCCAATCAAATAACCGCGCCAACATTTTCAGAAAGGTACTATACAGTAGATACAACTCTTTCTTGTTTTCAACGTGATATGTGCTCATAACAAGTTCCCTTTCTACTCTGGATCATGACTGGAACTGTTCATTTGGTATAGACATAGCATTTACAAAATCTGTACAAATATCTACAATATTGGATTGCAATCACCGTATAAATCCCATTCATTTTACAGAATTATTGATTCAGATTCATTTTTATTTTGGCAGCTTTTCTTGTAGATACATAGTTTTCGATTGATGTATACACCTATTTCAATTAACGTTGCTCTGCAAAACGTAAGACCATGAACCATGCATCATAATGAAGACGCTATTTCTCGTATTTTCCTCGAAACTAAAACCACCCAATGGCACTTCGTTTACTACTTTGAGACACAATTTGGCGTGAACCGCTTCGTTTTAGGCAGGAATTACCATTACGACTTATGAAGCATAGTTCATGGTTTTACGTTTTGCAGAGCAACGTTAATTGAAACAGGTGTATACAGGTAATTTAGTTATGATTCGAATTGCTTGCTCGACTTTTTTTAGTGCCATGATGGGCAACGTACGGAGCCGAAGCTTTCGTGTTATCCCATGTTATAGTAGGTTGAAATGATAAAAGGAAAGAGAAAAATAAAAGGACAAAAAAGAGAAAATGAAGGAAACAGTGCGTAGATCGTAGCTTTTCTTGTAGATACATAGTTTTCGATTGATGTATATAGAGGATATTACACGGTGGCGCGAAGATATTAGTTTTATTTTCGAGTGGCAAGAACAATATTTTACGAATGAGCGCAGCGAATGAGTAAAATATTGTTTTTGACACGAGAAAATAAAACTCATATCTCCAAGCCACCGTGTAATTTTCTTTTTATTATATAGACAAACCAGAAAAAAATATTCCAAATTGATTTCCAAGCATTTTTGTTTTGACCGATATCCTCACTAGTGAGGATATGGACAATATGTCACTGAGGACCCGGATGTAGCTTCGTATGCAATCTACGAGTGGCGTATTTCCCAGTAAAACACTCGTGTCTATATAATAAATACAGGTAATTTAGTTATGATTCGAATTGCTTGCTCGACTTTTTTTAGTGCCATGATGGTCAACGTACGGAGCCGAAGCTTTCGTGTTATCCCATGTTATAGTAAGTTGAAATGGTAAAAGGAAAGAGAAAAATAAAAGGACAAAAAAGAGAAAATGAAGGAAACAGTGCGTAGATCGTAGCTTTTCTTGTAGATACATAGTTTTCGATTGATGTATATACAGGTAATTTAGTTATGATTCGAATTGCTTGCTCGACTTTTTTTAGTGCCATGATGGTCAACGTACGGAGCCGAAGCTTTCGTGTTATCCCATGTTATAGTAAGTTGAAATGATAAAAGGAAAGAGAAAAATAAAAGGACAAAAAAGAGAAATGAAGGAAACAGTGCGTAGATCGTAGCTTTTCTTGTAGATACATAGTTTTCGATTGATGTATATACAGGTAATTTAGTTATGATTCGAATTGCTTGCTCGACTTTTTTTAGTGCCATGATTGTCAACGTACGGAGCCGAAGCTTTCGTGTTATCCCATGTTATAGTAAGTTGAAATGGTAAAAGGAAAGAGAAAAATAAAAGGACAAAAAGAGAAAATGAAGGAAACAGTGTGTGGATCAGCATTAACAGGAAATGAATTCTAAGTAGGTGGGAGAATTATCCAATGAAATCCAGTGACAAGCAAGAGTAATGATCTGGGTATGTCCTTTTGATATTTCCTGCAGCCATTTTATAATTGTAGCTACATAGCTGAGAGAGAGAAGGCAAAAACAAGGACGGTCATTGTTTTCTTTTTCAATTAATCATTCCTTTATTCCCTTGTTTTTGTATTTTTTTTGGGATTCTAGAAAAAGCAGTAGTCATAAGACACGAGACAAAGTCAAGAGCCTTTTATTGTTGTCGATGTAATCCCAGGCGTGTGTTATTTTCTCTTGCAAAGTTTGATAGAAAAACTGAAACTTGATACAATCCTGGCAGTTTTTTCGAGTGGATAAGATACAGGATTATAGGGACTATATTGCACTTAAAAGAATTAAGACAATTAAGCAGATTAATTCGTGTTTGGAATGTACACACCTACACTCATGAGATTCCTTGAGAGAGTAGGACAAAGTTTCATGTGGTGTTTTCCAGTTCAAACAATCGTCCAAGACATTTCTTGCCATTATGCGAGCTCTAAACAGATTTTTACTAAAACACTTTTTACATTTTGTAAAAGAGGGACAGACCTGAAGTTCTTGCGGTTAACAACAAGCGTTTGGTTATATAGACAGGACAGTTTTAGAGATAGGGAACTTAAAGCCGCCAAAACAGGCCGGGTGGTTATCTCGCGATATCCAATGCCTACCCCACCGCTAAGCTCTTGGTTTATGTCCAACATGGGTTATTTAGCTAAGATCGGGGTATTAATTACAATCCATTAGTCAGTTGTTTTAACCGCTGTATCCACTTCAGGTCACTTCATTTGAACGACGTCTAGCTCATTAATCTCAAGGGCATATCTGAAGAGTAAGGCCTCCTTCGAAGAAATAATGCTCCACCTTTGCAATTAGTGCTGGCCTTTGGATCATCCTGTCTAGCACTGAGCACTGTGCCTGGTTCTCTTTGGAAATTCGCCAACTTTTACAACGGGAAGTTAACGAACGTTTGCCTTAGGAAAATCAAAAGAGTACTAAATTGTGAAAAATGTCATGTTAGAGACTACTAAATTGTGAACAATTTCATGTTAGTCAGTTTCCATATTTCCAGCTAGCATTATTCCCTGGGCTGAATACAAAGGGCTGAGAGGGAAGGAGGACTCTACTAGCAGGAGGTTTCCATATTTACCATTTACAATATGCTGGGTTGGTGTAGGCAGGGGATAGTGGCAAAAATTCCAAAATTGCGAAAGGAAAAACTATTTCTGCACTTGGAAATTTCCTTTCAAATCTTGTGAGGACGCCAAAATTGACAAGAGTTACAAGGTTAATAGGGCATGTTCAGCATTGAAAAGTGTTTGCAAAGGATATTTTTGCTCTTGAGAACTAGAGGATCAACACACAGCAAGTTTCTGCAGAACCCATCTAGGGCATCTTATGGGAGTTGAACATGTGAGAAAAGCCATTTCCCATGCATGCAATTTCCCAGCATTGGAATTGTTGAAACTGAGTCAAATTTTAGATTTGTTTAAGTTTTTGGAATAGTTGAAATGGATACTCGTACGCCGAGAATACTTTTTAATTGCATTTACATTTGGGTCACAGCCTTTGCCCTAGGGCGTTCGGCTTCATTAGTCTAGTAGGTGGAGGGATGGATTAATGGACCGAAACGTCATCATCATAGTCAATTTTAATTTAGTTCCACCTTGTTTTGACGACTGTCATGTTACAATGCTGAGTAATGCAGGCTAGAGATCAAGTATGTTATTTTGTTTCATTCTTGCATGGATTGTGATGCATACTTATCCTCAAAGTTTAATTCCCTTGCCCCAACCCAAGAATAACATTTTTAGATATCTCATGGAGGCCTTTGATAAATATGTTGTATATGCCTTGAAACATTAGTCATCATCAGCATCATCTTCTTTTGGAAAGTGATTTACCAACAGCTGCATGAAGTCGTTTTTAGTGCACAAGAGCTCATCACTGAGTACAACTCCTCTATTCTTGCTGTTAGTGGTCCCTATCACAGAGCTCATCACTGAGTACAACTCCTCTATTCTTGCTGTTAGTGGTCCCTATCACAGAGCTCATCACTGAGTACAACTCCTCTATTCTTGCTGTTAGTGGTCCCTATCACAGAGCTCATCACTGAGTACAACTCCTCTATTCTTGCTGTTAGTGGTCCCTATCACAGAGCTCATCACTGAGTACAACTCCTCTATTCTTGCTGTTAGTGGTCCCTATCACAGAGCTCATCACTGAGTACAACTCCTCTATTCTTGCTGTTAGTGGTCCCTATCACAGAGCTCATCACTGAGTACAACTCCTCTATTCTTGCTGTGTCCCTATCACACACAGGCAAAGTTATTTTTAGATAGACCGTGTAATTGTTTAGCTGACCTATCACAGTACTCTATATGGCCATACCACTCATTCCCTTTCATCATTTTGCAAGCCCATTATTCTACTGCTTTTGTCATTCCCATAAATCGTCACAAAGGCACACAAACAAAGGAAAAAGCCGACCTAAAATAACTCAGTCTAAGCGCGAATATCAGACAAAGGCGAAATAGTCGGACAACATCAAAAGCGCCACTTGAACCCTTATTCGTTTCAATAATATACAAGAACTATTTGTAGCGCATGCCGTTTCTATGCGCAGTTGTGTGCGTACTTACATTCATATTTGTGTGCGTACTTTGCGTGCGCAAATCCAACGCCTTCGGCCCTGTTCTATTTGCGCCAGTACCTTCCAAGTATCTTACCTGGAGAAAATCAATGCATTTGTTGCCGCTTATATTGTTTTAAATTTCTCATAACGATTGATGGAGCGGGTTTGTCACTGTCGTCACTGCGCGATTGGTACGTTTATTACGTTTATAGCTACTATAACCAAGAGGCCATTTCCATGAGTAATATTCATGTACTAGTGTACATCAGCGTCAGAAAATGTCTATTTTTAGTAACATATATTTTGGTGTGTGTGTGGCTTGGAGGTGGTTATATGACGTATAACATTGCCCTATAAGTTGAATAACTGCAAGTCTGTTCAATTTTATGGAAAATATGTTATTAATAGACACTTTTGACGCTGATGATGGCGGACGTAATATGGGAGATTCGTACTCTTAGTAATGGAGTCTTGCTGTAGGAGAAAAATACTCAGAAAAAATTCTGAGTTCCCAGATGGGACTTGAACCCACGACCTTCCAGTTGCCAGTCAGATGCTCTACCAACTGAGTTACAGAGAACTCTGTGGTGAGCAAGTCGTGAGAACGTTAAATCATCCAGTCGGGTATACATGAAGAGAAGCAACCTGCAAGTTGAATAACTGTTGAATAGTCTTACTGTAACCAATCTAACGCTCTTCAACTCGCTATCATTTCAGGTTATTTGGTGCTCGAGGTTTCTGCTCCGTGTGTTGCAAGGCGATCCCCGCGTTTGAGATGGTCATGCGAGCACGTGACAATGTCTATCACTTGGAGTGTTTTTCCTGCCAGCGGTGTAACCAGCGATTTTGCGTCGGGGACAAGTTTTACCTGTTTAACAACAGGATATTATGCGTGGACGACTACGAAGAACTGATGTCGTATAGAAATATGGACCCAAACAACAGATACATTGTGTAATACGAGGATCAGTTGACTTACGCTTCAGAGAGAATTGTGCGCATCGCGACAGAGTGCGTGCTACGAGTAATAATCCAATAACGCATGCGCAGTGAAAAACGTCAACTCGATTGAGGACACTCCAAGTAATCGTCCCAGACATGTTCACATCACATTCATATTTTTGTCGATCTGTACTACTATGTTTAAATGTTGAATTCTTGGATTGCAATAATTCCTATGGGAATAATATAACAAAAGCGCGGCAGCCATGTTGGTGCTAGAAACAAAAGCAGTAGACTAACTTTCTTTGGTTTTTGGCACCAACATGGCCGCCAGTGATGTCACATGCAATCCAAGAATACCATTCGTTGCTTTATATAGGGGGTAGAGCAGATTTCGTTTGACTGTGAAAAAAGTACGGCGCGTCACGTGCCTTGTCCGCGCCGTAACGTATTGTGCCGTGCCGTTTCAACATGCTGTGATTGGTTGATCAGTCATTTCGCATGATTTTATTGGCTGGATGTTCACGAGAAGGCAAGTTCCGTGCCGTGTTCCGTGCCTCCTCACATTCACACGAAGCCTGGGGGGAGTCCCCCTAAAAATATAGACCCCCCCCTATATTAGGGTTTAAAATAAGTACCACATTTCAGTGGTGTCGGATATCGAAAGAGTCTACTGCGATCATCCAACGATCATCCCGTGTATTTTTGATTTAGCCCCCCCCCCCCCCCTCTCTAGCGCTATAACGGTGGACATGGTGCAGAGCTACCTTCTAGACAACGAGTCATTCTCTTAGTCTTAGCGTTGATGAGAAGAGGGATTGACTCAGAAGATCATTTAGACTTGTACAAATTAAATAGTCCTCTATCTACTGCCATGCAATGCCATCATGATACACACGGGCTCTACCACATCCATATGCCGACAGCATTCTCCATAACCTCCGCTAGTGGCGTTCTAATGCGTGTAAAGATTGATGGTTTGCAACCATCCCTTTGGAATAAACTCCAACTAAACTTCCAAAAAGCGGACACCACAACCTTACGAATACAGCTGTATAATTTGCGTAACATTTTTTATACGTTTAAGCTCTATGCTATCCTATCGACATTAGCAGGTCATTATTTAATAAAAAGGATGCAGAGTATACGTAAAGCGAAAGCCCTGGCTAAACGTGGCAACAATGCTGCGGCAAAGCAAATGTTTCTGAACTCGCTCAGAATCATCTTGCTGCGCGCAACCGGTTTTCTCGTTTAGCCACACCTGGCGACATCGTTGCCTTCCTCATTTCCAAAGATCGAGACACTGCAGTAAAATTCTGGCCAGGGTGATATGATTTCCACATTATATTAAGAGAGCATTTGCTTCAATGACTTGGAAAATGTTACGGAAACGTTGAGCTGTTTATCAAACATTATAGGCCACATGTTTGTTCATAACGCTGGCAACAAAAAATGGGGGTTTGTGCAGGTTAAGAATTATTATGAAATTATGTAATTATATCTCGTAACCTGGTTGTACATTTATGACTTATTAACATAAAAATATGAGCAACGCATTATACGTTTTGTGTGTATTTTTATCATGCAAAGAGAACCGAGCACTCCGTTGTAGCTTCTGTACTTCTCTTGTACCCAGGAAAGCTCACAGCCTTTTCCCGCTGACATCGGCTGGATTCTTAACCAAGAAGATGCACATTCTCGTACCCAGAGCTCCCCGGCTCGTCTCCTCGCAGGGGAGGCTCTGGGGACATCCATTTGAGGACCTTTGCTGATTGGCTGGTTTTGAACGTTAGTGCATGCGCAGAAAGATCTTTCTCTCAACGGCTCTGTATCAAATCTCGCGCATGCGTCAGTGGCTGTCACCAGAGCCTCCCCCGCGAGAAGACGAGCCGGGGAGCTCTGGGTAAGAGAATGAAAAGATGCATAGAGATAGACATAGACATGCAGATGCGTCGACTTCCACTCTTTTTTAGTGTCATTCTGTTGAATATTTGACGATCTTCAGTGCTTCATCACCACAAAACATCCGCCCGTGCGACAATAACCAAATACACTGGAGGTAAAAAGCCCGGTAAAAAGTCAAACGATTACTAGTTCGAATGTCAGAGTGTATACCGAACTAGTCATTCTAAATCAACCCTTCCTATGATAACAAGTCAGAATTATCCAATATCATCTTCGAGTATAATTTTGATTGACGCATTCAGGAACGAGAAGTCGCACACCTGTCGCTTAATTGCAAGAGTGATTTTACGAGTAAACTAGAGTAAGCCTGTAAATTTATTAGTAGACTATCGTTCTCTATTTTACCTGCTGAAAGTCGCAAGTGGCATTTCCCCCGTTCTCGAAGTAGGGAAGATAAAGCAACGTAACTTGCAAGGATCTAAACACCGTCGGGAAAATCTCGTGTCGGCCTTTGATTCACCATGACGATCTCAACTCTTCAGGTAGGCTTTTCTACACACTTTGACTTTCTATTGAGATCCCCTTACTAAAACTTAAGACTGCACTAAAAATTAATTGTGCACCTCGAAGGCCTAAGTAAATGCCTTAAACTGCGCTCAAATTTACTGGTGGATTTAAAGTAGTTGTGGGAGGTGTAGGAGACTATCGAGTTGAAAGCCAGTTGTTGTATCAGATGTATGTGGGAGGTTTTTCTTTCTGGTGACGCTGTAACTAGACGTACGTCTTTTTCTAGGAAACGAAAATGTCCCGATTCTACAGAGTTTCCAAGATTTAATTTTTGAGCTAGGAAAAATGACCAAATGAAAGGTAAGTTTATCCATCTTATTTGTGCTATTTTGTTAGTAGCTAACCTGTTTTGTGTCTGGATAAAAATTCGGTACCTTAATTAGTTTGAACATATAAAATTCACCCAGACCTTCTTTTACAAAAAGTTTTGTTTTACGATGAACGTTTTGTAAATGGCCGGTTTGTGATATCTCAGAAAGTGTCTTTCCAAGGTATACCTCTCTTTTAGAATAATCTAATTTAACTCAGGATTGCAGTGTAGGGTCATCACGTTGAACGGTCTTACTGTGGAAAAATATCCTGGAAATTAATTATTTGCACCAAATCAAGCTTTAGGCCTTCTCCTGAGCTTTGGTATAGTTTATACTAAGGATACTGAAATTAAATAGTAGATAAAAGAATCGCCCTACTCGCCGAGAATAATATTTTAATGAAGGTCGGTACAGGCTGACCGAAATATCGTACGAATGAAAATTATTTTTATAAGCTGTTAATCAACCAGTCAATTTTATCACTTCATTCTTTTTGTCCACTGCGCATTTAATAAATTAAATGTAGGCTCCCAACAATTACATTACCATGCTTTTTATGGGATTCCATTTTGTCGATCTCTATCAAAATTTCGCCGGCCACGTCGTAAACACCCTTACTAAAATTACAAACTAAAAAAAATTCACCGAAATAATTCGCATACATTCATCACAACGTCTGCGCAATTCGTTAAGAACAAAATAATTTACTCGTCTTCTCGACCGATAGAGAATTCTAATTAGAAATTACATTTAAAAGACTTGATCCCTTATTTTGTTCTGAGTAACTTATATGACATTTCCGAATATCATTTCCAATCGATTAGTCGGTGTTAATCCATACTTTGCCAAGACGTGTGCATGCGGAAATGAAGAGACGTGTCAGATCGGGTCGTTTGTTTGAACTGAGCACATGGCTTAGAGAAACATTGTTAAAAACTTTGACATTACTTGTACAATATTTACAAATAATGGTGGAAGATTCGATTCATATTGTCGGGCATATTGTACATAGTCGCGGGGATATCCTATAAGTCCCTCGTTCGTTTCGCCTGTATTTTGCTCTGCGTTTTGCTATTAGAGCTACGGGTATTTGCAAAATGGTTCCGTACTATCCGTACACCAAAATGAGTCATATATGATCCCTTCCTGGTTCCTTTTCGCCTCGCGTTATGTGGTTATTATTGTCATAGTGCACTGCAGATTACAAATTACTGTAATGAAAGTAATTACACCATCTGAATAGTGAAAAGTGATTGCAAATTACTCACGACAGTCATGTTCTGAAATTCGCTCTAATATGTGACGTACATAAACAAGATACCCTTGTGTTTCTGTAAAAAAATACATATAGCCTTAGTGACAACAGGAAGAGCAACCCAAAACGCAGGGAATCCATTGGTTCTTCGTCTCAAATTTCACATTGATGATTAACTTTCTTGTTGTTGTTGTTGGCACTTCATTACAGCCCCATCAAGATTCCTCTACTCATGTGACTCGTGAAGCAGCAGCAGTCCCTTCTTCCCCCTCCTTTACTCACATGAATCACCGCCTCGAAACAACAACAACGTATTAAGGTTAGTTTGTAATAGTTACTCCTCACTTCTTCAAACTTGTTCAAAGTCGAAGGACTGGTGTTTGACGCAGCAGTACCTTGGATCTCCTTGTGAGACCGGGACTTGTGAGATTCAAGTGCAAAATACCTGAAGTGCTAGCCTTGCACAGCCTTTGGAGCCGTGATTTTGTGGCCTCGCTTTCCTAGGACAGTTTCCAAAGAGTATTGAAAGTTCTGATTCGCTTCCTTTCCTGGAAAAGACTCATAAATGGGGTTACAACCCCGTGAAGTGGTCTGACGAAAGAAGCAATGTTGCTATTTGGACCAGGTCAGATCATGTCACAGACGTCGCTGTTAGAAATTAACAACTTGTAGCGTTATGAGTGATGCAGTTTATAAAACGTGCGTCGATCACTCTTTATTCCTCTTTCCTAATGAAGATGTTTTGCAAAGCTATTATGGGAGCCAACTTCCACTAGTCAAACCAAAATGGAGCAAGAGGCATCCGGTTACCACTGGTGAAATTCGAGTCAAATAAAGAACACCCACATCGTTCAGTAGGTATAACATCTCCGCAGTGTTGCCACAGGTTTAGGTAAACCATAGCCTGCTTGCACGCGGTACTGGGTGTTTTTATCGCGGAAAACCCCGGAAAACGCGTCCGTTCGATGATCGGGCGCCATCTTGGATTTTTGAGACCGCGAGACAAAGTCCCGGGACCGCGCGTCTCAAAAATCCAATCATCGAACGGACGCGTTCTCCGGGGTTTTCCGCGATAAAAACACCCAGTACCGCCTGCAATAAGCAGGCTAGGTAAACCATGGCGCGCCGCCTTTCTGCCCTTTTCTCTAGAATTCTATTTCTATGATGAAGGCGGTTGTCCGAGGACTTCTAGGAAGGGACCTCTGACTGAGTACAGGCACATCCATACTTTTTCTCCATTTCTGTGCTACGGCTTGTTTATTAGCTGTTTTTGTTGTTGTTGGGTGATTGTTCAGATTGTTCAATACTCCCTGGATCGACCTGGACAAGAGATTATTGTATTATCTCAGATATTCTGTTCCACGAAGGATATTTTGCAATCAATGGAATATGGCAAGACATGTAGGTCCGGAGGGATTCCTAAACTGTTGAGGCAGTGGTTTTGATTTGTTATTCATGGAGAGACTTTGCAACTCAGTCCGCATCCCTGACCAAGTTTAGTTGATTATATTTATATCCAATTCAAACCCCGCTTCAAAACAACACATGTTTTCAGCTCGCAAACGCCCAAATGTACACTAACTCACATGGGTGGTTTCTTTGGTTAGTCATTGAGAATTTTACGGTATTTCTTGGCATTTCGACGGATAATGTCGATAACGTGATGTAGTGAACGGCAATTATTAACCAGCCAATACAGCCGTATTTGTTTACTCTTGTCTTGTCGTCACAGATGTGGTTATTTACACGGGAGCTCTGAAGATCCAAGGCGCGATTCACTGTAGCAAATTAGCATATACATGAGCTTACCTCCGTCTTCAACGCAAACCAAACAAAACATTCTTTGGCGACATTTTCTCAGTTGTGTGGAGACCAAAGAAGTTTTGTGATAATGTGCATTGGGTGATAGCATCCATAATAACTTGTGGAACTGAGAGACCCCCATAGAAAGCTCGACATGTAGTATACTCTAATACCTGAATCGCCTGAGGTAAGTAGAGACTGAAATCATGGCCTGACTTTCTCCTTCAAGTGTCTCCCACTATGAACTTGTACATTTTTCTTTCCCGTAGCCGCCTCATAAAATAGTTTTATCCAATTATCACTAATTATGTCTAGCAATTCCTCTATCCTAAGCATAATCAGCAGTAATAAAGCCCTTTTGCGCAGTTATGCGGTTGAGTCAAAGATTGTGTTCTTCTTGGTATGGCAGTTGGAATATCATGTCTATCGGTATGCAAGCAACGCATTTCGGTTTTCATTGCTATTTGAATTTGGAATGAGTTTAGTAGCTGTTGAATTAGTCGTGTCTTTATTGATAACTTAGACCTCCAAAGCAGTTTTAACGGTTGATTAAAACCTCCGAACAGATCAAGCCTTCAATCCAAAGTTTTGTTTGTTTTAGCTTTGTGTTTATCTCCTAATGCTTTGGTAACTTTTGCTTTACTTTCTCAGCTATTGCGAGTTCCTTCCCACTTAGCTAATGTTCATCAGAGAGCTATTAAATCCCCCTTTAATTGTAACTCGGTATTCAAAAGTGGAAGTGTTGTTAAACAAGGTGGGCCTGAAACAACATTGCCCAGTTTTTAGACAAAATATTTTAGCATCGTCTCACTAAGTAGTGATAACAGCACAGAGAAGGGAAGTTGTAACGATTTGATAAAGTCAAGCAATAACTATTAAATACAATTAGACAAGAGAAGCATTTACAGAATTCCAATAAGTATTTATGTATTATATATTTTGTCACCTTGAACATCGAGAGCACAAAAAACTAGAGTGAAAAAAGGTCGGAGAGTGTAATTTTTGTGGAGAACTGTATGACGTTGTTAAAGCCCTTTGTCTTCGTTTCCTTTTGGATTCGTTAATTTTATCCCCTCCTTTTCGTGGTCACTAGTTCTGCAGGGCCATAAACGTCGGTGAAAACCCGAGGCCTGTACTAGAGGGAAATCTTTTTTTAATACTGTTGCTTGTAACTTAACGTATTTCGATCCAAGGCGCACATAAATTGCTGCTGCTGCTGTTATTGTTAGCAGAAAGAAAAGTTCAATTTTTGTTATCAACTTTATTTTATCAAGAAATTCCGGCAATTTGTTAACAGTAATTTCAGGAAAGCCCCACAGGATCTTCCATGAACTACATCCTGCGTGTACTTGACAAGTCTGCCCACTCACTTGTGTTTATCCATCATGTGGCCCGTAGGAGTAGGAATTTGTGTCTAAAATGTTGGATTTAGATGACATTTATCGCTACTAGATCAATTCATTTGTCTAAAGAGGCTTTACTAAGCTTCGATAAGTTACTTTGCTGTTAACTTTTATATTCGAGGTATGTGGCACCTCATAAGATGTGTATTACGGTCCTGCCATTTAGGACTTGAAGCTAAACAACCTCCTCTCTTTTTTTTTGTGCGAGTTACGCAATCTTTAACCAAACATCACGAACAGTTTCACAGTTTCGTCGCATTAAGATGACGGCAAGAGTGACATAGTTTATTGGTAAAGTACATCGCAAAAAGACAGTTTTGACGTTCGCCGAAGAAGGGGCTGAAAGGAGTCTATCCTTGTGTAATGGGTATTAGGTATGCAAATTCTGAGATAATTTGTTATATTGTTTACTTAGTTCAAAGTAACTATTGTGTAAGCGTTCTACACACAGGAAGATTTTAACTTGACGGTAGAACCTGTATAGGACGGCCATCTCGTAACGAAGAAGACGAAAAAGGTGCATATAAATTATGTAATGTTAAATGTTCATAATAATAATAAATAATAATAATAAAAAAATAAAAAATAAAAAAAAATCTCGGTCGAATCTCGGAGCAGCTGACAGCTGAGTGTTATATTTTCGAACATGCGGGTATTCATATATTTGACGTCCTGACCCTCAATTAGAGTAAATCTACCCTATCCAGGATATATCATAGTTCATAGAGTGGGAAGGTTGTGAAACCCAACACCATATTATTGTACCATCCCTTTGTTCTCTTTTTCAGAGGAGTCCTATTGTTTTTGCACCGTCACGGTACATATGTACAAACATTCAGCCAATTGGAATAGGATAACAAAAGATTATGCACTATCAATGTCCTTCACATCATCAAGCCCACGTAATTCAACTTCATTAATTTTCCCGAAACGCGTATAGAACTCCTCTAGACAAGCACGACTCTCCACAGAGAACGGAGAGGAGGCTAGCTGATGGAGCCTCTACCTCCAGGCATTTGGGCCGATGGCGTGAAAGCGGTGTTCGGATACAATGATATGAAACTGTGGACCGTTTGGATCATCAGAACTCTATAAGTTACCCCTGTAGCCACACCCTGTACTTTCATAACGGAAACGTCACTCAATAACGTTAAACCTTTTCAAGAACTTCTTGTGGCACTGAAAGTTAAAGACTTGAGAACAGTATCATCCGTACAGACATTTGGTCTAGTTCCTTCTAAAGCTGTTTGCATAGCAATTTGTCGGCGTGTTTCTTTCTGTTCATTATTTTCTGAACAAAATTGCCTTCAATCAGCAGGCAAAGAAGAATGGCTCCACAATTCAATGGGGTTTTAGTATTAGAGTGGCTAGTTGATCTAGGTAAATTAAAACTGCAATGTGTTCCCACTGTGAACAGTGCTTGGAATGAAAGTTAAATGATTTCGCTAGGGAAAATCTGTTTATTTTGCCATGATTTTCTCGAATTTGATGCCGACAAATCACAAGGGGATCGACTTCAAAGGGAGTTCGGCAGTATTGCTTCTGTATCAAGAGCAAATGGGATTTGGAGAGGAAATCCATTAGGTTATAAAATATATAGAATGTGCAACCAATCAATAAAAAGAAAATGATAAAACATTTTTCTATTAGCGGCTTCCTTTCGCAACTCCATGATCATTCTTACAGTGGTTCATTAGTTTTTCGGCAAGCACTTTTGACTTAAATTGGATTTTTTTAAGAAAAAGTGTCAGAGGTTGATAGAAGCTGGATGCCAGTCGATCGATAATTAAGACGCTGGTACTTGATAATAAGTGAAAAAACTGACTCTTCTTTGTGGTTTCCGGACCTTTGCTAGTGCAGTACCTGGTGTGGAGCTTCATACTCTGTTCTGCAGCTCTCAGCAGAACAGGCAAGGTAGTTATGATGCAAAAAAATATTCCTCAATCTTTTTATCATTATATTCGTAACTGATTCGTCTTTAATTTAGTATCATGTCACTTTCTTTGTCCTAAATAGTTCAAACAGAATTCCTTTTACAATAGGTAACTATTTATTTTGTATGGCTCAGTTGATCTGACAGTTAAAGCAAACCGGGGAGCAAACAGAACAAAATTGTTGATACTTTTTAAAGGTAATGTTGTATTATTTAAATAATTCTTGTTTAGAATTATTTGCACTTTTTTCTATTATTTCTCTCTTTCTTCGCAATTTTCAGTGTCATCAATATAATAGTTATGTTGATACCATCGTATAATTATCGCTCCACGAGATCTCTATTATGTCGATCTATGTTTTATTGTATTTCATAAAGAAGGATTAACACGAAGTTACAAGACTTCCTATTGAAGAACCTCATATTTTCTTAGAAAGAAGACAATAGAACTTTGCAAATCTAAAAGATTACAAAAAATAGATATAAAGTATTCTCGAACTACCCAAAAGTGACTCAACTGTTTATTATCTTGTAACGGAGTTCGTTTTCGTTATTGAAATTTTCATTTGGTGTTAACTTTTTATTAATGCCCGATTATCACATACTCATAAACATAGTTTACATTATTTACAAAGTGACGACATTCAGTGGATTGTATTACTTGCTTATGGATTTGTAGAAACCTTTTAGAGAGAGAATAAAATGGTGGTATTTTATTGAGGGGCATATACTGAGCAAGCCGGCAGTTTGCCTATAACATTTGCTTCCCTATTTTTGGGGCGGGGGTGCTCGTCGGGAACTTTCGATTTTACCCTTAAAAGTTACCTAAAATGGCGTCGCTTAGTTGATTTTGACCCCTAAAAGGTACCAACAAGACGTATTTTCCCTCAAATTCAGGCTTCAAACAAGCGTGATTTGCTTGATTTGCTAGAACGGACCCCTAACTGGTACCTCAATCTGGAAAAAAAAATGCAAGTTTTCAAATTTTACCCCTAAAAGGTACCAGAGGCCTAATTTCACACCCTAAAAGGTACGACGAGCACCCCCGCCCCAAAAATATAGGAGTAAGCCAGTTTCCAAATTTTCCCGAAGAGCATCGATGAAAAGGTGTCCAAGAACTGGCTTTGGATTTGCCAATTCCCATTATAACCTCCTGAGATGGATGGTGTACTCTTACAATATACAGTGATAGGGATCTTGTGTGAAAATCAGAAAAGCGGTGATAAATCATGACCTAAAATACCTCATTGTTCAAAATTAACCGCTAATTGTGAAATCCGAATCTGAAAAAAACGTGTTCTTCCTTATGGTTTTAGGGTTTTACTTGTCATGCCCTTTAATTTTTTCTCAAAATATCTGAGTCTCAAGTTGAACCTAATAAACCCGATGAGCACCCTTAATACCATGTCGACGAAATCCAGAAAGTGTGAGAAAGCGACTTTTGTTCTTATTGCTCTGATAGTTCAAAGTCTACCAATAGCCGGTGTCAGAGTTTGCTCATTGCTAAACAGTGTGAATATGCACATTTCTTGCCAAAATCGAGGAGGGTTGGAAGTCTGAGGATTCCGTCAGTGGATATTAACGGTATTTCGTGGCCTCAGCCAAAGTTCTACCTGACGTAAAACTCTATTTTCAAAAAACGTTATAAGCAAGAGGGTCGTCGATGAGACCGTCATCATAATTTTGTTATTCTTATGTAAACGAGATGCAAATCCGGTGCGATTTCTGTGCTCTCTTTTTTTTCAAATTGCATCAAGTTGCAAAGAGTTTCGAACATGTTTGAATTCTCCGCGACATCACGCGACAAAAATCGCGGCAGATCGCGCCGAGTCTTGTTTATTGCGTTAGTGATTTTGAGTTGACGTGTACGTGCAAGAAAAAATGCAGCAAAAGTTGCAAGCGTAAACGGGCCTAGACGCGGAACAGCGACAAAAACACAGAGGGTGTGTCAACTAGCTTGACCTTTCTCTCCTAAAGCCTGAAGTGGAGGCGGCAGAGCGTTGCTTTTAGTGTGGCGTGAAATCCAGGAGCTAGCGATCGCCGCCGTCAACAAACTACCGCCTGTAAGAGAGGCTAGACATCCTAGCCCTCTTCCTTGGCATGGCGTCTAATGTACTAGTTCTCTAATTCCTCACATTTTTTCAGACAAATCTCCTGTAGTGAGGCAGGTCAGACTAGGAAAGAGACGTATAGATTAGATTTTATCCCACAACGCGCGCGTTTCTCGAATTCTGATTGGCTCTCAGCCATGGATACATAAAATTATGTAGCACGGAATGTATGGGGCACGGAACTTTAAATAGGTTAATTATATGTGCGAAATACAATTGTATTGTATTATTGTATTATATTGTACGCGCCATCATCATCTGTTTTGCTCCACAATTTGGAGATTCAGATGCAATTCACACAATTTATTTTTTGCTCCTCCTTCTGAAAGTAAAGTTAAAAAAGCAAGTTAAAAAAGTAAAATGACTTAATTGTCGGATTTACGACTCGTCGTATACCTTGAATACCTTTTATTCGAGACAGAAAAACTCTCAAACATATTATTTTCCTTTTATTTCAATTAGAGTTTCCCACGACATTAGTTCTTACGTTTGGTAAGAGCATTGTAGAGTTTATCAGAATATCGCTCTTCGGAAAATGACCTAAAAATATATGGAAAAAAAAACAGAATAATTTAACAGATACCGAAATCTACCAGACATTAAAACAAAGACTACAATATGGATAGCTTGCTGTGTCAAACTGGGGTTGTTTATTGATCTATATATCATACGTTTTCTTAGATACTTTATATGATATTTCAGAAAGGTAATGAAATGCAGTGACAGGAACTAATAGCTATAAATATGTTTATCGCAATTTCCATCAACGCCTTTTCTCGATAAGAAATATCTCCTACCAAGTGAGCCTGAGAGGCTAGAGTGTTCCTTTACCTGTAGCGAGATCAAGTTCCTCAAGTTCCTCTCTAAAAAGATTGATCCGTAAGTTTCAACCATTCTTTCTTTTCCTGCGTTCTTTTAGTACCCTGTTATAGCGCAATGTTAAGGAGACGGATCATGGGGGTTTTAAGGGGGCAACATCAAGGGGATACTTTTGCTCGACTTTTGTGACTTGGGATATTTGTTGATTGGAAGAACGGCGGTCCATATACTAAGCAGAGGTATCGGTCGAATGTGTGGAGAGAAAGCTTTGTATTCGTTTCAATTTAAACGCATTATTTCATAAGGATTACCATGCCAATTCATGGCAACTCTGTCATTTGATAAACATGAACTGTAAACGAAAGTCCTATATTCTTTGTATTTGACAAGAACTCACAATGCATTTTAATCGAACAACAGGCGAGTTATTTTAAGAGACTTCCCTGTTCCAGACGATTCCACTGATAACGCGTTTGCATGGGTTTTATAAAGTTATTCCATATATCAATGCGATGCTTAAAAGTAGGCCGAAGGACGTCGCCGCAGGCAGAGTTCAAGATATAAAAGTGGCGCTAGTACGAAATTCGAATCTTTCCCGTTTCTGTGAAAACGTTTTATTCCATATAGTCTTTTAAACATTGGAAAGTACGTTTAGTTGTTAGAAGATCGAAATGCGGAATTTTGAACATTTTCAGCCTTCAAAAGACGACTTTTGTTGGCCGCCATTATGGTTTTCGTTTCCACCAGCCACCTAGCAAGTCCGACGATAGATCTTGACTATCTGCCTCGTACCCATGCGCGATCTAGCGATTTTCAAGGCGATAGTGACTGGGAGCGAGCTAGCGCGAAAGGCATCATGGGAAGGGCGAGCGTTCCCATGGTCCTTTGCGACAGCGCCCGAATCTGGATCATTCCCGTATTGCGCGCCTCGCGATTTTACCTTTCGTGGATCGCCGCGGGTTTTTGACACACCTGAGACGCCTGGGTGCGAGGCAGCTTGACTATGAGCTCTTTCTTTTTTAGGATTGCAATTACAAGGTGTTACAGACTTCAAGATGGACCTCAACACCACTTACTATAGCGACATAACCACCTATGCGGCTACACCCACCATCATCTACACAACGACAGGAGCACCTAACGTCACCAGTGCCGCTATGGTAGCGTCTGATGACTCCTACATCACCCCCAGCATGTCCTTCACAACCTTCATTGCAGCTGCCACCAGCATCGCCCCGACAAATGCAAGTTCTAACATTACGAACGCCACTCTCTCTCCCTCCGGCGGTCAGTTTCTTTCATCTGTCATCACCACAGGAAAAATAGTCGAAGCAGTGATCTACAGCATCCTTAGTGTATGCATAGTCTTTGGGAACTTGCTGGTGATTGGCTCCTTCAAGATCAATCGGCGCTTGAGAACAACAACCAACTTTTTTATAATGTCGCTGGCAATAGCTGACTTATCCATAGGAACGATTTCTGTTCCAATGTGGACTTACTTCGTCAACTTGCTCAATCCGATGTTGTTAGGTACTGTTTATGAGGACGAGTATTCGTTTTGGTTGGCATTTGATGTTATTGTTGGAGTTTCGTCGATCTTAAATTTGACGATGATCAGCTTGGAGAGATGTTATGCCCTCAAAAGGCCTTTGCAACACCGGAACATCAGCAAGCGTAAGTTGATTAAAGAGCCTGTGTCAGCCGCCATTTTGACACCATAGCAGCATACCAAGTCGGAGAAAGCATCCATTTCCATCGGCATATTTAGAGAATGTAGAGCAATTTTCTCGATTGAATTTGGTAAATCAAATCTGAAACTTTGTTTTTAGATGTTCATTAAGAAATTTCTACATGTAATTTGTCTTCTAATATCGGACGAAAACAATAACAAAGGAATGGTTGACACAGGCTCTTTTAGACCCCTTTACATGACGAATATCACTGAAATGTCTGACCCTGTCCTTTACACAAATACGGCTTAGAGTGAAGAATTCCCGACTTTCAGCCCAGGCTGGAATTTTGCTTTGCCACACAGGCCTGAAATCTGGACGTAACAGACACCATAGCAAAACACAGTTCACATGCGCTAACGATTCACTGACCTGTGAAATGAAGACAATTGAAAAAATCTACATAACAACGAACGATACATTTTGACTTTAAACCATAATGTTCGCCCCTGGTGCAAGCCTTAAAGTGCGAGTTGCAAAAGTTCAAAGTAAGATATTATTATATTCACCTGCTCTGCAATTTTTGGCCTTACGTATTGTGTGTGGAGCTTACGTTTTCCAAATTTCCAAAACAGCACGAGATATTTTTGTTATGTAGATTATTTCTTTTGCTTTCAGTTCACAGGAAGTGAATCTTTAGCGCATGGCAAATGCGTTTTGCCGCGGTGTTGACGTAACACAAGTCCAATCTCTTTCGCAGAGGCCACGTCGCTTTTGTTTTTTTTTTGTCGTAGGCTCTGGCGGCAGACAATCGTAAGTCGATTCTGATTGGTCGATATATTCCCGCTCGCCATTTTGAAATTTGCCTAACCAACAATACCGGATGTCCTAGATTCTAGAAATTCCGGTGTCGTCTGCGTCCAGAGCCTCAGACAGTCAGCATGACCGAGAGACTCTGGGAACGAGAATGAACACAAGTCGACCTTAGTCGACCTCTTTGGATACTGACGAAGAATTGTTTGACCTGGGTCATAATGTGATTGAAAAAAAAAAACGGGGACATTTTTTCACAATCTATTCCTTAACAAAATGTTAATATCAAAAATACGTTATTGTTACTATTATTTTTGTTGTTAAGTTGTGGTTGTCGTTGTTATTCTGAACATCAAATGAACGGGATACTAATGTTCCTCAGTTTGGGCACGTGTTCCTCATTCTTGACACAGAGTAAGACTCAGGCTCTGGGTCGAGACGTAAAGTCATGTAAAGCTTGGAGACATCCTGAAGATGGTGCTTGAACGAGAGACTGGGATTGAAGCGGAAAACTCAAAGGCGGCCATGCTCCACCGGCAGACTTGGACTGATATCTTATCAAAGTCATCGACCTGCCGAAAGACTAATGATGATGATATGTTATTTCTGTTCCTTTTAGGAGTTGTTGTTTGCTGTGTGATCACTGCCTGGTTGCTTGCCACCCTAGCTGGTTCGCTTCGCTTCATGCTACCTAATAAGGACTTGAAAAGGCGATATGGTGTCATTGTTGCTGTACCGTTCTTTATTCTTCCTCTTTCTATCATATTTTGTGCATATGGACTGATTTTCAAAATAGCTAGAGCGCATGCGCGTGGCAGAGGCGTGCGCTCCTTTCGCAAGGTAAGAATCCAGGTGCTACAAACGTGAACGTTCTTGTGTTGATAATCATATGTGAAAATAATGTGGGAGAACTAAGCTCTCTGTACGAGCCGGGAATCGAGTCGGAAGGCGGATGAGAGACGCAGTACCAATAGCGCTTGCACATATTTCGAGATACGAAGATACAGAGATATGAAGATACAGAGATACAAGAATATCAGGTTACCAAAAACTCGTACGTGACTGTAACGTGACTGCCTGGTCTGAACCTAGACAGAAGTGGGTAGATCATGTTACCAAAGCACATGAGAGCCCGGCGGTGCGAGATCCGAACTGAGATTCAATAAGAACTAAGACAGTGTTTCGGGAGCAAAATGTATAGAGAAGTTGGATTTCAATTTCTCGATAATGTAGTTATGAGAGTGACGGAGAATCCCTCGTCCAGATGATCGGCCGCTTGGAATCTCCATCGAAAACGTCGTAAGTGTGGGCATCTTACGATCCATCGCATGACTGCTTAAGACCTAACCTAAGCAGTAAGAGGTCAAACGTTCGTGACGATGTGGTGCATTCTAAAAAGCAAAAAGTACAAGTCAAATATACTCACCTCAAGACACCAGCATCTATCTCCGCAAAGAGCCATGCTGGGAACTTCGATGGTCCTGTTTAACTACATTTTGCTCCCGAAACACTGTCTTAGTTCTTATTTAATATTAGTTCGGATCATGCTTTGGTAACATGATCCATCCACATCTGTCTAGGTTGGCCAGGCAGTCACGTACGATTTTTTGGTAACCTGATATCCTTGTATCTCTGTATCTTCGTATCTCTGTATCTTTGTATCTCTGTATCTTGCATCTCGAAATAGTGCAAGCCGTACCAATAGTCATACACAGTCGTATGCAAAAAAATATTTCCTGCAAATCAGAGATATTGGAACGAACTTTCTCCCCGTTAAAATTCGTATTTTAGTTTACCTTGTCTAATGTGCTTTTAATTGTACTTTCAGGACCTGAGGATTGCTACCACAGTCGCGGTTGTCATAGGACTATTCGCGTTGTGCTGGACACCATTCTTTTCGATTAACCTATTTACTCAGTTTGTTATGACTTTATACCTAATGTTTGCGGACAAATGCCGGAAGAAATTTTCCCGTTGATCAAATGGATGCAGTACGTAAGCTCAGCGTGTAATCCAGTAGTGTACGGATTCCGAAACAGAGACTTCCGAGTAGCATTTAAGAGGATTGTGTATGGGGTCTTTGGAAGGGAAGTTCAAATGCCTAATCGCTTCACTCAGTCCACTTACGTTGCAAGTGCGACTAATCGCAGGAGGTATTTGCGTACGGAGTCGAGTTTCGATGACTCGCAGTCTGTTTTGTACCCGGACCAGATTGTGCCTCCAGGTATGTATGACATGAGGGAGAGTTACCGGAAAGCGATAAATACTAGTTTAAAAACGCCCATTAAACCTAAACCTAAAGGAGTAGCTCAAGGGATCTTATCCATAAACATGGATGCTTTGAACACGCCTGTCAAGAGCTGTAATGGTTCTGCCGCGAGGCGAAAACCGGCAGATCCTAAAAACAGTTCTTTGGGAGTGGTCAACACGGCTGTGGAAGAGGATAAAGACGCTATAGAGCCGAACGGGATAGAAATATATCCATATATGGAGACCTCACTTGGTATTTCAAACAGTGCAATCGAAGAAGAGGACAGAGATCCAAATGGTATAAACATATATCCACTGGAGGATAGTCAGGTCCAGATAAATGGTGTGGTATCCACATCATCTGTGCGAGTGGAAAGCCATGTTCATTTTGACGAAAGTTAGCGCATTAGCTGAGGAATTGCAAATAGGGGCCGAAGGTGTACCTGAAATCCCTTACCTGGAGGCAAGTAAATCAAACGATGACCGTGATATTAAGCAACTATATGAATTTTGCTCTAAGTATGCGCGCGTGCAACAGGACCCTTCGATGCAAAGGCAAACATTTCGATGTGCCCTTGTCTGCTTCTCCAGGAACACCTGCTAATTACGAGCGTTTTCATCGTCCGAAAACACATTTCGAAGTGTATTCACCTAATTTAATAAACATTGTTGCTTTTGAATTTGATTTTGGAAGCGTAGAATACAATGTTATCCTTTGCTTGGGTGAGCACCAAACGTAGCGCCCCATGACGAAAGACCAATCCCCAAAGCAAACATTTCTGAAATACTGAGGTGTATCTGTCGTTCTAGTGGTTGATGAAGACCGACTCGCATCACGTAAAACTCACGCAGCTAAAGTAAAATGGCATGAAATTACTTTTCAGTACTAGTTCGGGACACCTAACACGATAACTAACAGGCGTTAGATGGTGTTTTTATCGCGGGAAACTCCGGACTTCGTAATCGTGGGCGCCATCATGGATTTATTTGACAAAGCGATCACGAACTCCGGGTTTTGCTCGATACAAACATCAAGCAGGCTACTAGATTTATATATAGTAAATTCTACAAAACAAATGCGATCGCGTGGACAGTGCTAAACGCTTTTGAGAGTCACGCATTTTCCATGATAGCGAGTAAAAGTATCCAAGGAGCCCTATGGATTTCATCCCCATCAGAATGTGACAACTATATATTGTAAAGTGTAATATATTCTCAAGATCTAGCTTATCCTATAGTTTTTTTTAGGAAGAAAGTTAAATGTTTATTTTGAAAATTTAGAGTTATTTTCTAACATTGTTTATTTACAGAAAAACTGTCAGTAGAGCAGTATAATAAAGTGTTATAGTGAGGCAATGATGCTTTAATAAACCAATATATATTTAAAAGATAGATCTCGTTTTGCGTGCGTGTGTACTGTGATAGATACACAGTTGACGTCGCAGAATGTCATGAACAAAAAAGTACGCAAAAAGAGACGCAGTCGAGTTGCGTGACTGTTGTTCATGACATTCTGTGACGTCTTCTGTGTATTTATTACAGTACATACGCACAAAAAAACGAGATCTATTTGTTTTATACAACAACAAAAGCGATTTTTCTAAAGATGAATGAGCTCAAGCAGTGCGCGCATTTCAAAGTTTTGCTTTCATGCGCGCTATGACGTCAATCGTGCGTGGTACTCTAATAACACACGGCCTGTCAGCCAATCAGAGCGCGCGTTTTACTATAGTGTTGTTGTATAATCCTAGATAACAAGCGCATCAGATGCTTTGAAATTTCTCTTCTTCGCGCGACTGGCTCGGAAAAGAATTAAGCCATATTATGCCTACCATTCTTTAGTCTAACGCGCAACCCGCCTTTTGTGTCGGTCACGACGGAACCGTTCGTGGGGAGGGAAGCGTTGCGTTAACGACACAATGGACGGGCTGCGCGGGAAACTAATAATTAATGTTTGAAAGCCTGTAGCTATTTTCCAAATTTGAGAATTAAC
This sequence comes from Scolanthus callimorphus, assembly GCA_033964015.1. Taxonomy (NCBI): domain Eukaryota; kingdom Metazoa; phylum Cnidaria; class Anthozoa; order Actiniaria; family Edwardsiidae; genus Scolanthus; species Scolanthus callimorphus. Next base: position 2,323,664 of record CM066916.1, read on the forward strand.
TTATGGGTTAGATACGGGAGATCCCACGCTGATAAATATTTGCCAAAACATCATCGCGCAGAATCCTTTTGTCTAAAGCGTCAAATTTTCCTAACAAAAGAGAGCTTGTTTTGGTGGTTGCGCCTCAGTGAGTTCAGCGCTGATTATAAAAACATTGTTCTTACTGTGTCCTGATTGGCTTTCTGTAAATTACTGTGCTGTCAATCAAAGTAAATTTTTCATCTATGAAATTTCAGAGCTTGTTTAGAAATCTCAATTGTCGTTAAAGAATTTCAATAGCCCTGAAATTTAGCTGAGTGATTTCGACACGAAATCGACACGATTGAATTCCTGATACCATCTGATACCATACAATTTACAACAAGACACAGTAATAAACCCTCGGCGCTTTTTAATCATACTTTCGTTCATTCGGGCTTTCCCAAGTATTATTTTGTTGGAAACTCGCAAACAAAAATATCACGGCGGGATGCGAAACACACCGAGAAAACAGTAAACAGTACTTTCGCAGTAGTATTACGGACTTTAGAAAAGTATCAGGCCAGAAATCTAAGGTTGACCATGGAGTTATTAAGCGCGCATAATAACTCCATGGTTTGACGTTTATAACTTTGCGAGTTTTGCCTCGCAACCGCGCATCAAATCAGCTAAAATTGCCAAGAATACCCTGCTAGCAGTCTTTTATTAGCTAGCAAAGTTGTTCGCGTGTCTGGTATGTCGCTTTGGTTGTTTACGCGACATACCAGAACGACAAGAAGAAGGCCATCTTTCGTTGTTAACTAAACTTCCCTTGTCTCGCTTAAATACGACACCGCTCACAACATAACTTATACAAAATTACTTTGCGATTTTTGTAGCGCGAATGAAAACTTCGAAGTAACTTACTCTTTGTTTCCAATTCCCCTGTGAGATCCAGGGGCGGAGATTGTGAAGGTCTTTCTGGTCTCGCGGGAGATTCAGTTGCTAATTAAAATTCTAATTCCGAACTAGAGTTCAATAAGCAAAGGCTGCCAATTTTCAACTTTGATTTAATACCTGAAATCCTCAACCACACAAAACGAAAAACAGAGGAGTTATAGATTGATTACTTAACATCAATAATCACTAGTGCCTTTGTTATGATGATTTGTAATAAGTGAGGAATGAAGCCGCTAACATCAAGTTCACATGTTTTTAGCCTGAATTATGCCGTTCTTGATCAAAAATAATACTTGAAAAAGACACATAGTATGTTAGTAAAACAGCGAATAACACATATTGTTCTTTGGTTAACTATAATCAGTAGTGCGTTTTATTTCAGCGACGACTCTAGAGCTTCAAATTCTAGGACATGTATCGGGCAATGTCGTGTTTTGGTCACGTTCCTTTGTATTAGACAAAAGGCAATCGAACTCGCATTTTAAATCAAGCGCGGCACACGGTATCACGTGACCAACAAATGTCGCTTCTTTCTGCGCCATGTTGACGAAATCAGGGAAATTTTCAACAAACTGTGCAGGAATTGTAGCGACACATGCTTTCGGTAGTCTTGAACCTGGCCTTGACAAATTAAAAAAAACTGGACACGCGATTTGATATTTCCTTTAATGACATTTTTTCTAAATAACTTTGTGCTTTCTTTTCATACTCCGCTCTTTTCCGATGTATATTGGAAAGCTCCAAGGATGGAGCAGCGTGCAAATATACTTCTTGCATGAATCTCAGCTATGCGGAAGTTCTTGTCTTTGCTTTTCACTAGCAAATAAATATACAGCTATTTTAATCACTGCCAAAGAAGCCTAAGCAGCTAACTGAGTTTTCGAAACAAAATTGATCATTTTAGAACCAACTTCGCAACCTGACGCGGAAACGTATTCTGAAAACAACTGTAATTGCTACGTAAAGTATTCACCATATTCCCTAGCGGTCTGGACGCGTACGCTTTGAGCGCTTTACCGACAACGTTTCTTGAAATAGCTGTATTTGTAGATCAACGACTGCGTCATAGTTCGCTTTGATTTATGAGTACGCTTGACACCGCTGACCGAAACTACAGGCGCAGAAAAGTAACCAAGCCTGTTTGGAGTTCAGGGACAACGGAGCCACGAAGGAGAGTTCAGGGACTGGACTAGGGAATTCACTTCAGAATGGCGACCGACAACATCGAAAAACCCCTAAAAATCCGGGAACAAAAGCCTCGGCATGAAGACCTGACATCCGCTGAAGAATTTTATGAATCACATCGATTTGATCTGTCTTTCTTATAGCTTATTTAGGCGAAACGTGTGCTATATGAATCCAAAAACTTGCTTGAACACCAGTAGTTGTTGAAAGTCAAAGCAGTAAATCCAGGACAAAGACGCCAAAGTACGCCTTGGGAAACGAGGTAAGAACCTATTCTATATATGCTGTAAACGAGGAGGATTTGGTACGTATTTTGTCTATTATGTACGAAAATTCAGTATCGCGTCGGACTTGGACTCTTCATAGTGTGCTCATGGCCGGGTACTCGAAAATGCTTGTTCCGTTGTGATCTCTACCGCCATATAGAATGACAAACAGTTGATGGTATTAAAAAGGGTAAAATCGGTGGATCCAAGTTTTTGGAAAGGGGGTGCGTTTCAGGTTTGAAGAGCCAATTTGTCAGTAGGGCTACTTAAGAACCTTGTCTTATAAGGACTACATTTTGCCATGTTAAACCAGTTTTGTATTCGCAAAGGAGGGTGTGTCTACACCCAACGCACTTCCCCTGGATGTGCCACTGGCAATGCATACTATATGGATTGCCCTGTCAAAAAGTGTCATGGCAATGTATATGCCCTTTTATAGTACCTTAGTACCTGATCTTTTGAAATCAGGAAGTTGACAAAAATCCATCCAAAACACTAAAGAGAGCACCTGAAAATGGTAAATTTACCAAGTTTCAGGTTCCCTGCGAGCAGAGGCTACTTTTTATCTCCCAGCATTTTCTTTTACTTTTAGTGTTTTCTTGTGTTTTTCAACTACACAAAAGTGCTCACAGAAAATCAATTACTGGGCAATGGTAAAATTTCCATGGTCAAGAGTACCCAATGGAAAACTTTTTGCAATTGTCATGCCATGGGAAATACTACTTTTATTTGTTTGAACCGAAAAAATGTGTCTGCAGTATCCTGATACAGTCCGTCACCTGGTTTGTACTCTTGAGAGCTGGCAGACACAAGCAGGCAGCGGTGATCTAAAGTCAAATTGTGTTCCACATGGAGCAGGAGCATTCATGTTGATCTATTCACAGTTACATGTATTATGTGCAGAATACCTTTGATATAGAAAAAAGAGCCAGCTTGGGAAGTCTATCAAAAAGTAACATCCAAAGGCTTGAAGATCAGACTCTGGTATTTAACAAAACCTTCAACCTAGCCTTCTATGCAGGTCTCTCTCTCTCTCTTTTGTTTTCAGCTTCCTTTTCTGGTTTGGACTTCCTGTGGAATGGTTACAAAAGAGTTGAGGCTTGTGGGCAAGAGTACAACTTTTCCTTTTGCACCTGTCCTCTTTTTCACATTTCAGTTGATGTTATACTCACTGCAGAGCAGGTTATTCAGCGCAAATCTGCTCATTTGGAGTGTCTGGACCAAATTTCAGGGTTTCAATAAGGTTTGAAGTAGCAGACTAAGTTTTGGAAGTAGGCGGGTGGGCCTGAGCCTTCTAAGGAGGGTATGGGGCGTGCCCCCGGGAAATTTCGAATTTTCAGTAGCAGAAAAGGTGTTTTCCTGCATTTTGAGGGCAAGATAATTGCCATATTCGTGTATTATATTTCGATAATATCGTCCTTGAAACCGACTAGTTACATTATACAGCCCACAAAAGTTGCCGGCGGTCAGCAGTGAAGTAGGCGGCGGTTCACCGCCGGTAGCCACCTTCTTTTGAAACCCCTGAATTTGTTGCATTTTAATATCTCATATGCATGCATTTTGGCTAATTTTAGATCACAATATTTGCCTATTTTATTTCTAATTCCCAGTAGGTAACTACTGCACTGCAGCAGTTTATATATTTGACAGGGTAGTGCAGTTACTATAACAGTTACTTTGTTGAGCAGCCATTTGAAAGTTTGTTTGTCACATTGCAAGTGGTATAAGCTTATAAATTGAGCACCACAGACTCGGCATTCAACCTTTCAGGGAAATTTATCAGAGTCTCCCCAACTCTATATGAGATTAACAAATAGAAAATGTAGTACTTTCTTTGGGAAGCTGTTGTCTTTCCCCCTGGAAGTAAGGCAACTTGGTGCTTCTCCCGTATGGATTTTTATCCCCTGTGTGCTGGGGTATCTGGCCACGATTTTGAGTGGGTGTCTGTTAGCTCAGGCTGGCCACATGAAAGGCCTGGACAACACGCTACACTTTTCCTTTTTTTGCGGAATTTTAATAACTTCTTCAAACGTTTTCCAAACTTTGGCTTTGTATAAAACAAAGTTAATACTTAAAACCTGACCCATTTTTAGGTGGCTGCAAAAAACGAACTGAAACTAGAAAATTTTAAATGTATATTTTGCACAGCGGCGAGCGCAATATCGTTTTTCGCGTGAAATTTAACGTGGAGTTCACGAATTTGCGAAATTTGTGGCAAAATCTACAGTTAAAAGGTTGCCTACAATAGACGAGTTCGCGCCATCGGTTGCATAAGGGAAAAAGCAAGCTTGGCATCCTCACAAAAAATATATCCTAATTTTTCCTCCTCCTAAGTTACCATATAAGTACGGTGTAAAAAAGTGACACTATGAATTTCAAGTCTATAGTTGCTTCTGAATAATTATTTTCAAGAAAGTATTTTTCATACATTCCCTGTTAATTTGGCCCTGAAAATGCATGAAATGTTTGAATTTGTTTGTAGAAATAAAACCGACAGGAATGAATATGAACTTGAAACCGACTTTGGAATGTTTCTTGTTACTTGTAAGGCATGTCCGGATTGGAGAAAGTTTAAGATTTTGACTTTTGAGTGATGATTTTCAGCGTCCATATTTTGCCTACGATTCTGAATTATTTCTTCCTAATGCATCTTGCCCGGATTACCCATAAAGCACCTGATTGCGTAAACTCAATTTCTGCCTGCCATTTCCAGAAAACGTATTTCTAATCCCTAGAAGTTTCTAGCCTACGTAGCGGCTCTAAAAGGGAAGGAGAGGGAGTCGGGCCGAGCGAAAACCGGAAACAGCGAGGGCCGCAAGGGGTTCTGGGAAGGGAGGCAGAGCGGAAATGACCTGCTTAGACCACAAAATGTCAAATAGTAAGGTCAGGTTAACTCAGATAAGCTTGATTTTTTGCATACAGACTCCTTGTCTGATTAAAACCAAAATATCAAAAATGATTTTTTTCTAATGGATCCGTCTTTGAGATATTGGGCTTTAAACTTTGGTTTCTGTACCATTTTATGGGAGAATTAATACTTTGATCAGGAATTATGCAAACTGTGCTCAATCATATCTAAAATTCATATTCAATTTTCTTAAAAAATTGGAATTAAGCTTTTAGCCATAGAAACTCTTTGTATACAGAATCTTGAGCTTATATATTGAAATATGGCAAAGTTAGACTTTTCATTTTTGGTCATTTCCGCTCTGTCAGGAAGGGGTTCTCCCTTCCAAGAATCCCTTGCGGCCCGCGCTATTTCCGGTTTTCGCTCGCCCCGACTCCCTTCCCTTTTAGAGCCGCTACGCACGCTAAGAAGTTTCGGATCCTTAGGACGCTCAGTTAGCAAATCCAGACAGATAAACAAGCCATGTAGTAGGGAATAAAAACATTCTAATAATACCATTCCAATAATACTATATCAAGATGTTTTGCGCTAATTTCTCGGACCATGTACATAGTGCCATTCGTTTGTTCAGCCACATTCGACTTCATGCTCACTGTGTTATTAAGATAATTTTTAGTGATTCGAGCAACGTGTGGCTAAAAATCTGGTCACGTGTTCAAAGTTTATATGCAATATATATAGTGGTTGTATAGAATGGCCGTCATGTTGATAGTGTCAAAGTTTACATGCGTCATTTATTTAGTTTCTAACTCCACATTAATTAGACTCATCATTCACCGTTCTACATTGTCACATTTTGTTTGTAACTTTAATTAGGATCGATGAACCGATGCTATGGGGGGCGGGGGGCATGTTCAAGTAACTGTAGCATGTGATTGGGGGGCATGTTCAAGTAACTGTAGCATGTGATTGGTTTGTGCGACAGAGCGGAAATGACCAAAAATGAAATGTCTAACTTTGCCATATTTCAATATATAAGCTCAAGATTCCGTATACAAAGAGTTTCTATGGCTAAAAGCTTAATTCCAAATTTTTAAGAAAATTGAAGAATATGAATTTTAGATATGATTGAGCAAAGTTTGCATAATTCCTGATCAAAGTACTAATTCTCCCATAAAATGGCACAGAAACCAATGTTTAAAGCCCAATATCTCAAAGACGGATCCATTAGAAAAAAGTCATTTTTGATATTTTGTTTTTAGTCAGGTAAGGAGTCTGTATGCAAAAAATCAAGCTTATCTGAGTTAACCTGACCTTATTATTTGAAATTTAGTGATCTAAACAGGTCATTTCCGCTCTGCCGGTTTGTGCCACTCCATTGAAATCTATCCGGTGTATGTCAAGTTTTCAATAGTTATCATTGTAGAGAGAAGGGGAGAAGAAATGGGGAGGCGAACGCGTCGCGACGTGGTTTCGATTTCCGACTGTGGCGCGGAAACCCCTAGGGTATTCCTATATAGTTCACCCTACTGTACTTTGTAGATTCTCGTCCTATAAGATAATATTGAGATTCACACAGAGTACACTTGGATATACCATTATGAAGTACCTACTCGGAAACCTACATCAGACCGCAGACGTTTGTGTCTGGATTTCACTCAGACTTGGTGGAGACTGAAAAGGGTGGAAATACACTAAACACAAAAACCATACAATCACGACCTATAAAGTTGCCGTGACTTATGCTGCTTAATTGTTCCTTTGCAAACTTTAAGTCTGGCGTCAATATCGCTACTCTGTTCTGCGCATGCGTGTACGCAAAGTCCTCCCACGACGGCATGTTTGTAACTTGTTCATGTAAATTTGCTGAAGACAAGCTGTAGAAATGCAACGAGGTCGTGTTATTGATATTTAATAGAAAATGCGCTCCCAGGTCTGTGTTTCAATTTGCTTGGAGATCCAAGTGCGAGTTTCTATTTGAAAAACATCAGCTTGAGACCGCAAAAATGCACACTGGGTGGTACTGGGCAGGCAGGTGAAAAGACGAATGGTCGAGAGATTCGAGCGCAGAATATATTATAAGGGCAAAGGAAATTAATAGTTAGGCTCAAACTGGATTATAGAATTTGATAATACCCAATTTTCTAGTTGGAGAATGTGCTAATTAGCATAAGAAGAGGTTACTTCTGGTTTTTAAAACCACCATAGCTATCGAAAGCAGTAATGGAATTGTCTTTCCGAAAATGCAATACGTTCCTTGGTGTTGAACTAGGTACAGTGTACCCTTCATTTTAGTTCCATTTCTTGTAAACTTGGTGCCGTGACTTAACTGAGGCGTTATTTATCTAAGACTAGGACGGAGTTCTAGGCTCACTGACGCAGTTTCACCACATGAAACGTGGCCCCAATACGTTTGGTCGATAAGCTATTGTAGCATCCAGCTAGGTCTTAAATAAATCACCGTAGCCAGTCATATATGAGATTTTCTGTAGGTTTAGATGATTAACCTAAGGCTCCAGCTGATTTTGTTTCACTCTGTCACAGTTTCCGTTCAACATTTCACGTCTTTGTCTTCGTTACTCCACGCCACAGTCATATAGTCAGAATCTAGTTATCGCAGATTTCCTAAATATGCTTTCATTTAATAATTTAACGTGAAGTTATCGAAAAGGTTTTGAATCATTGCATTATTTTATCTCATGAAGGAATGTCTAGCATTCAAAGGAATATCAAAACAAATGCACCTTACAAGCACGAAAGAAACCAACGTTGTGGCCACGTTAATCGATATTTTTTCTTGATATCATCGCCTCCCCTATTTTTTGTCGCCCGGTTCCGACATTTCACTGGAGGGTATGATTGATCAAGAACGATTAAAAGAAATGAGCCACCTCAATTACTTAGCATATTCAGAGTGACTTTCTACGTGGCCTTGAGATCTGTTACTGTTTTGTGGATCAGTGAAGAGATCCCCCCTCTGCCACTGAACTACTACACAAACGAGTTCTTAATAAATTCTGAATATGGTCGTCGATTTTGTTTCAGCACAACGACTTATGTCTTTTTGTAAACATTCTATCAGCGAGGACGTTTTGAACCGCATTGATTAGGGGAAAACGATTTGCATTCTTTCGAGTTCAAACAAACTGAGCGAGGTATTGTGAATTTGTTTGCATCTCAAGTGCTATTGTACAGATAATGCTACTGATTGTCAGATAGGATACAGATAACCCCGCTTTTTTTCTCCATCTGTCTTTCTACCTTTTGACTGCATTAAGATATCCACGCTCCTGAAGAAGTCCATTTTTTAAGAACTCGTCGGTAGCTGATGAGATATAACTTGGTACTGGCTGGGATGGAACCTCTGCATAAATTAGAGCTGTGCCCCAACCAATGCATACATAATAGGTGATTTAAAGAACGCAGGTGTTGGGGCTGTTATTAAAAAAGTCTCTAAAGGCGGTAAACAATCACAGAAGCCCGATAAACAAATTCAAATTACAGGCCCGAGGAAGTACTTTGCAGTTGAAATCAAGAAATGTAGTTAAACGACGTGATTTTGGGGATAATCTTTAAAAAGGGACTCAGCCTTTAGTCGCTTGGAGGGGAATTTCGGGAGTTTTGACGAAGACCTGTTTGCGGTGGTCTGCGTGGTAGTGGACATGTCACGGGGTTTTGTACAGCAAGATAGAAAGTTCTAACAATCTAGAATGGCCTTATGTGTGTGTAGCGCGGAGCCGGTGGTGGCGGAAGATTCACCGGTAAGCGACGAAGAGTCGCCGGAAACCGTGGAAATCCTACTGGCGAACCAGAATGGGAATGCCTCCAAGTTTCACGGAATACGGAAACGTAAGGCCCCGAAAAAAGAAAAACAAACTGAGGAATATGGAAAACAGAAAATGCGCGAAGTTGTTAAGTACTATATCGACCATTGCACTCTTCACGGATTTCATTACATCTTTGAAACCAAATCTATTTTCGTAAAATTGTTTGGTTCACGATTCTTGCATTTGCTAGTGGATTTTTCTTTAAAGAAATCAAGACAAGCACAACACAGTACTTTAAATATCCGTTTAGTATTATGTCCACAGTCGAATATCCTCGAACTTTGCTCTTCCCGGCAGTAACAGTGTGTGATTTTCACGATATCCGCAAATCATTGTTGAACAAAACTAAAACAAACCAATACATATTTTCGCAAAAGCTGGAGTCCCTGGCAGAGAAGACATTCAAAAGCTTTAATGAGACTTTAATTTCGTGCTCTCTTAAACGTGGAATTTCTAATTTTACGCCGTTTACCGTAAAAGACTTCAAGGTATTTTTCACTGCAAAGGGGCAGACATGTTATACATTCAACGCTCCAACCGACAGCGAGCCGCTCGAAGCGGATAACGTGGGACCCAAGTTTGGACTGGAGTTTATTCTTAATGCGCAACAGCCCTGGTACATTGACGAGGTGCGCGAAAGTGGATTTCGCATTATCTTACACCAGCAAAAGGATCTGCCTCTTACAAGAGAGGGATTCCGCGTTTCGTCAGGTTTTGTTACTTATGTGGATTTAAAACTTGAAAAGGTAAGATACAGTTATTGAAATTGTCTCAAATATTTATTATCTAAAACATAGGAAACACATTTATGGGGGATACTAAGTACGACCAGTTTCTAATGTATTGTGTCATCAAACAAAAAAGTAATTTCGTTTCTATCGCTGTTTCTGTTTGAAATTTCGGAAATGCAAACGCTAGTAATTACGCCAAGCCTATTCTAGTTCATTTCCTGTGGCTGATTTCGTAAATCCTCCAAACTTTCAATACTCCTCAGATGTATTCCCTCAAATTGCGAAGTCGTGTAATTGAATTATTCCCCTCATTTTCACGTTGTCCCGTGGTAATGTAAATATCGTTGTATTCTCAAGCCATCTTTAGAAACAATTGAAAAATTTATAGCCGATTGACAATCAAAGGGAATTTTTTAAGTGTTATTTCAAACTTTGTTTTACTTGGTAGATAATGCGTGGTCCTGTGTGTACAGACTTTCATGACTGACATTTTCGATCAAAATATATCATCCAACATTTAGCTGCGTTTGATTTAGAACAGCCAAAAATGATTAGCGTTTATGCAGTACTTTTACTTGGAAACAGGTCTTAAATGATAGAAAAAGACATTTACCAGTCTAGGGTATACGTTTTCGGCGTTTCCCCTTTACGGTCTTCGCGCCCAATTAGATATCTTGGTGGGGATCCTACTTGTTTTATAATATCTCACCGGCTATTCACTCGCGATTAGTCGGGGTTTTCGTATTCTGGGTGTTCAGTTCTGCAGTTCCCGTGGTATTTAGTTGTGGGAGTTAAACGAAGGCAATTTTAGTTTTGATGCGCTAATTTCGTGCGACTACTAAATTACGATTATGTGAAAATACTTCTGAAAAAAGGTTAGCAACCTACTAAAATGCATTTTGCTCCCATTGTTATAATATGTAAGCAATTTTAATCATCAAACGCAAATGAATAATATATCGTTTTAGGTTCTACTGATTCTTGCCCAAAGTGTCAACACAGTAATGCTAGTTTTAGGATGTTCCTGAGTAGCTGATTACGCTTTTAGAAGTAATATCCGACCAGTGCCGTTTCTTGTTTTTTTTTTTCGTGTATGTTTTCGTATGGTGCATTTAGGACTTCTTACAAGCATACGCCTGTCAATTCAGACACGCGCGTTGTTTTAGTTTGCGGGCTTGTTAATTACACCACTTCTCTGCGAGAGACGGAACAGGCTCGTCTCTCAAAAGCCTGACTCTTTTTTGTACTTAAAAGACCACATTCGAAACCCAGTTCCCGCAGTAATTAAACTTTTAGAAACGAATAACATGAATGGCGCCTACTGGTTGCTTGTTTAATTTGATAAACCGCGAATTATCATTTAGCACATTTCACTTGAGCAAAATTGCCAGGACACAGAACAGGAAGATAATCTTAAAAAAGAAACTACATTTGTATAACTCTTGCTCCTTTAAGACCATTTGACACTTTTTTTCTGTGTTTACGGGGAATGATAATCACTTTAACGTAAAGTGTTAAATGTTTTAATTTATACCTACGTTACTAACTAACACATTTGTAACAAAAGGATGGGTTGAAACATTTTTGAATCTCATTTTTCAGTAGGAAAGTATCATGTAACGTGTTTGTCATTCATTTCTGATTAAGTTAATTCCATGTGGGAAAGGTCCCTGGATATCAGCACAGCACACTGTCTGGGCCATAAATTTCTCATATCTCGGGAAAACCGAAGCAGTGCTGTGTTTAAATACGATCCAAGAAAGAGAGGTTTCCTACCCATAGTTTGACCCATCCTCGCATAAAGAAGCTTAACTGAGTTGGAAAAATGAGATATGAGAAATATGAGAAAAACCGACCCACTTCAGCATTTTTTTCCGTTTCGAGTTTTTAGTAATATGTCGTTGCTATTTTGATATTCAGAATAACCCACTAAATCTCAACATGCAATCTATACTCGGGTCTGTTGCTAGAACATGACTTTCGATGTCGAGAAGTGCTCTCGTAAAACTAATAATCACAAATTACAATGACAAAATGCAATACACACTCTTTGTGAAATTACTAAACAAATAATTTTGTACCTTATTTTCTTTGTAATTTCCGCAATTTGAATTTGAATATTTAAATCTTAGAACAAAGCATTTTAACACGGACCAAGTTTTCCCTTGAAAAAGAAATCAGACTGTTGTTATAGCAAATGAGTGTATGGGTTATGTTAGTACGAGATGTGTTAAGCAATTAGTAGTTGTTAAGTAAATTCACAATTACAATTATTTCTTAACATATGTTTATACTATGATATCGGCTTTTTTCAGCGTTGAAACGGAATTCATAATGTTATGTAAGTTGCTCAACCAAAATTGTGAAGTGCGCAGAACACATCTGTATATTATGCAGAGAAACACGTGCGCACATATCTGAAAAAATTGTTATACTTTTAAGGGATTTTTCTCGATTTGTATTTTCTTTCTGATAACGTGCCTAGCCATAGCATAACATAATAATATTATAGAAGGAATGCACGCAAAATTGTAGCGATGATGGATATTCAAATTATCGTATTGACGCTTGGCAATGATACAAGCATAGAGATGGTTCACGAGATGAGTGTGACTCGGCAATGTTATCATGCGAGCTTGTTACAGATAGCCATATAATAATGGCATTTTCGCCGATATATCGTTGTGGTTTCAGACCACTTTGGCCAACAGGTGGAGTCTGATATAGCTGGTACATTATCTAAAGTGAATTAGTAACAAATCTATTCGGATTTAACTCAATCATAATACATAGAAAGGTCGAAGAAGGCGTGACGTGTGCTTACCAATGTCTTTCAATAAATATCCTTATTCAAAAGCTACATGTTTATGCCCTTTTAAATTCATGCTGACTGAGCAAATTGGTCGGTTTCTAACAATACCCGATTACATTATTTTGTAAACCGATTTGCGGGAGCCTGATTAACTTTGCGGAGCCCACGACCAAGAAAATAGAATCACTACACGATGCCATATAATTCCAACGGATAATAATTGGTATATCTTTTTGGTATTTATATAAAACTTCCTCTAGTAGTAGTTTTTCACTTCTGATCAAGCCCCTCGGTGTTCTACGATACTGATTGTCCGTGGGTAACTTATCTCAACATTAAGTCCAGCTGAGCTTTGCCATAAACTACCTGTCACGGGGTGGCAATGTTAGCTATTCATAGCTTGCAGGTTCTGGCTGGTTAGGGATTATATTTGCATTATAGCTGTTCCCTAAGTAAATAAAGATTACAACGTATGGCACCGTGGGGGTTTGAAGCATCCTATATTCTATTTTGTGCCAGAAGAAAATATCCACTTATTACCCTCGAAATACGAGTTTCATATCAAGAACATAAGCTTCGTAGACAACGGTCTGGAGTGCCACATCGGTAGATATACAATGGATTCATACATTCTGCTTGGTTATAGTTTTGGCCGTATGTGTTTTGAATATTGCTGTCTGCCTTTCTGTTCACGCGTTTTCATTCGAATAAAGGAAAGGCTAGGATTAAAACAATATTTATCGGAGATGGGATTCGGCCTCACGACCTTTCGTATAGTAGCATATCTGCGATTAACATACTCTTAACTGTTAACATCTTATCGTGTCTTTTTTTTTTGCGATAACTTTCCCAATTAGTTTGTAAATATATTCCACGCCCTTCGGGATGGCCTGTGTTTCTGTCTAGCACTTGACTAACTCTAACTCTAACAAGGGAGGCGTTTAAACTTTCAAGAACATGTTATGCAGTATTAATCATCCTTCCGGGTTAGTACATACGTGATACTACACACCAAGATCTAGCCGCCGTTGAAGTGAATATCATGTAAGAAGAAGGGTTATCTTTAACTGTAAAGCACTAGCGAAAGGCCATATAGAATAAGAGAATATTATGAACTATATTATTCTTCCTGATTATTACGGGTTTCCAGGTCACTACGCCGATTTAGAAGGAAAGGAAAATTCAGAAATATTTTAAAATTTATGAGGTCAAGGTCTCAGATTATTTATTCCATGAATACTTTAACTTACTCTTTGCAATTATCTGAGAGAACGCTTAATGTAAGATGTGTTATTCAAATCCCAAATAAAAACACGATGATATATAATACTATACTAATACTCAGCAGTCCGATATTGGGATCATATGTTCGCAAATGGAGACTATAGATTTAGAGTTTGGCGAGCAAACATTCAACCTAGTCGCCAAATGTTCTTCCCCTTTGGCGACTTCTCAAAAATAGCTGTCAGCAGCATTAAAAGATGGGACCAGATTTCTATTATGGCGATAACATGGGAACATATGTTCACAAATGGCGACTATAGATTTAGGCTTTGGCGAGCAAACATTTCAGCGTAGTCGCCAAATTTCCTGCCCATTTGGCGACTTCTCAAAATTAGCTTTCAGCAGCATTAATTCGGGAGAAAAAGATGGGACCAGATTTCTATTATGGCGATAACATGGGAACATATGTTCACAAATGGCGACTATAGATTTAGGCTTTGATGAGCAAACATTTCAGCGTAGTCGCCACATTTCCTGCCCATTTGGCGACTTCTCAAAATTAGCTTTCAGCAGCATTAATTCGGGAGAAAAAGATGGGCGATAAACTTTACTATTTGGCAACTAAAATATTTAATTTAGGCACCAATGGGACGTCTCGATGAAAGTTAATGTCGGGCCCTTCTCAGCACCAAGACAAAAGGCAGGACTCACTGAATAACATAGAATCAAGAATTTATATACTATAATTGCTGTTCACCTATTCATTTCACAAACTACTCTACTACTTGTAGAAAATAATTAAAAAGACAAATTATTCTACCTCAATTAGCGCTAACAGTTTAGCGCTATTAGCGCTAACACTGGTTTCCATAAGATCTTAATGGATCGCAAGCGATCCCCGGTTGCGATCGTGGTCGTAGGATCGCAAACGATCGCAGACGCTAGCCATTTCCATACGATCGCACAACCGTTAATTTGCGATCCGCGATTGTTTGCGATCTTATGGAAACCAGCCTTAAGGTGACTCCCACAAAATAAAACGCGTATTTCAGACATTTTTTAACTCGCTCGCGTCGCGTCAAAAATGGTCGGATATTTTTGAGCTCTGGATATGTTAAACCTCGACTATTGGTGTTTTTAACTATTTGTTTGAATTTATTTTTAAGAGCCCTATTTGCTTATGCGAGCAGATATTCTAACAGTGGTATTTTTACAAAAGTCCTCCTGTGTGAAAAATCTTCAAGCGTTTTTTCTGAAATTTCGGATTTGGGGTCATTCGATCCGTAGCTTTACAGATAGATTCACGATTACTATTTATTCAGGAAATGTCTGAAATACGCGTTTAATTTTGCGGGACTGACCTTAATGAATAAAGTGACCTGAAACCATCCTTTGCTAGTACCTTTTTTTTTTCAAATTTCGTCATAGTTTTGATCATGATTCGTTTTAATTGTTATCCTATTATCTTATCCCCCACAGGTAAAGAATCTAAAGCACCCTTTTAACTCCAACTGCGATGGAAAAAGACTAGAAATGTTTTCCAGGTACTCAAGAAGTAACTGCTACCTGGAAAGTCTCACTAAGTACATTCTTAGGGAGTGCAAGTGCAGGGCCTGGTTCATGGCAGGTAAGAGTCACGCGATGTCATGCAATTTTGATATTCGATTTTTTAAGGACAAAAATCGTTTCTGAGGATTTCTTGGGAGACATAAGCACATGTGGTTTCGAAAAGGAGAGAAGGAGGGATATAATTTATTTTCCTGTTTTGTTTGGATGATAACTTTTTCTTTTCGACCTCGACATTGTATCCCCCCTAGTCAAGCTAGCCAACCTAGCATTTAAACCTTTAAATACAGTAATTGCCACTAGCGAGCTAATCCGGCAATGAGGTACAGCGTACCAACCACCCATGCATATACTACGCCTTGAATAAAGTAAAATTAAATAAATAAATAAATAAATAAAGCAAGGGAAACAATAAATAAATAAACGTAGCAATAAAGACAACGAGAGACAAGAACGACAATAACGACATGTACATGGGTAGTATGATAACTAGATCATTGCCGGGCCAGCTCGCCAGTGGCGGCTATCTTAAATTCATTAGCAGTGCTGAGGTCTATGATTTGCTGTGGCAGAGAGTTCCAGACGGGGATAGTTCTTGAAAAAAAAGGAGAATTTAAACTGATTAATAGAAGGAGGCGGAAGTGTAAGTTGGCAGGTGTTTCTGACGCTTGACCTGGTTGAATAACAGCCAGGTTTGCGCTGGACGTCACATGGGAAATCAATTTTGACTAGCCCGTGGTAGATCTTATAGAACATGACAGAGTCGAATACTGATCGCCTAAGTTCTAATGAGTGCCATCCTAGGTTTACCAACATATCTGTGACACTACTATGCCTTCCGTAATCGTTGCACACAAATCTGGCGGCGCGGCGTTGTACAGATTCAACCTTTTGAATGTCCTTCTTAGTGTGGGGACTCCATGCCACCGTCCCGTACTCCGCCAGTGGTCGTACCAGCGCCTTGTAGGCCTGCTCCTTCACAGCAGCTGGACAGGAAGATAAATTCCTTTGTAGGATACCCAAGACTGCATTGGCCTTCTTGTTGACTTCCTCCGTGTGTTTAGACCAATTGAGAGATGTTGAAATGTGAACTCCAAGATATTTTTGGCCATAACCCAGAACTTATACTTCTCACTTCACTTCACTTCTAAGCTAAGAATCGATAAGAAGTAACGTTTTACCATACCAATCCTCGGGTGGTCAAGCTTTCCAGGAAGTGTATGGGATGTTCTGTATAATGACCGTAACGTATCTAAATATTACTCGTTTTGGTCTTTAGATGTAATAAATACAAGTTTATGTACAGTGCAACAAGCTCTCGACTGCATGGGCCTTCCTGGGGTGAGTTTCAGAATTTAGATAGCGTCTATCCCACTTGTTGGGAATATATAGCTCGTACGCGCTAACAAAGGCTCGAACAGCGGCGAAATAACAGGCGAAATCATAAACATAAAAGAGATGAAACGAGTCTACATATGCATAGTGTTTGGAAATAGTCACTCTTGGGAAAAAGATGAGCTGTTGCCTTGCCTGCGGTGGCTACTATAAAACAAGGCAAAAAAACATTTCCATTTCCAATAATTTTAGTGTTGGTTCGCAAATTAGTTATACGTTGTAGCCTTCTTAGGTCGCCGCTAGACCGCGTTCCACATATTTCAGCTCCCATATATGTTTCTATTAGCTTTCGTACTAATCGCTATGTATGTAATGTTGCCTCTCCAGAGAACTTTGACAATTTATACACATACACATGTCCGGTTGACTGCGAGGCATATGTGTACCATTCGCGCCTCTCGTCTGCCATCTTCCTCCCTCAGAAGCTATTACCTTTGAAAAAGAAATACAAGCATCTTTTGAAGCCAAAAAACATCCCCAACGATACCAAGGGTGCTGTAGATTACATCTTGTAAGTAAACCGCTTGTTTTTTCTCTTGTCTGCTTGTTCGTTCGTTTCTTCTTTCATTCGTATTTGGCTTTGTTTTTGTTTGTTATTCAGATGTATGCACTATCTATTTTCGCTTGTCATCCGCAATATAGACCTCTTTATCTTGGACGTAATGTTTTCCCGTTTCAGATCACTTGCCATTCATTAGAATAGTCTTTGCTGTTGTTTGTTTTACAGCTAAAATCGTTGAATCGCGACCCGCGTTTTCAAAACATCGATTTGTTTTTTACTTTGCTGTTCCGCCAATCAACTCTTATGAGCCAATCAGATTCTTGCCCTGTTTCGCCTAGTGCAGTCGCCTGGCTTTCCGTCCCGACGTCGTCTGGTTTTAGTTCAGGGGGAAGCCAGTTGACTGCACTGGGCGAAACAGGGCAAGAGTTTCATTGGCTCAGATATTTTGATTGGCGGAACAGCATAGTCAAAACATGATTTAGCTGTAACAATAATCTTGCTAACATCGTTGCACCAACATAGGATATTCAACTTTTGTCATGCTTATAGAAGGAGGGGGGGGGGGGGGGGGGGGGGGGGGGGTAAAAAATAAAATTTTCTGAGTGTGCGCAGCGCTGACGCCCAGGAATACGCTCGTCAGAGTGACATTTGGGCAATTTTTTCGGTAGAGCACCCTGAACTGTGTAAGTGATTATAATTTGTTTTTACTTTCGACAGAGAAAACTACTCCGTGGTAAACCTATATTTTGATGAGCTGAGATTCGACACTGTTGAGCAGACACCTGCCTACAGCTTTTACAGACTTGTTGGTAAGTCCCAGAGCTTCTTTTTCTTGAGGTAAAGCAGCTCACTGATAGATTTTGCATAAGCCTCATTCCTGGTTCCTTGGTAAATGTGATCATGGAGTTATTAATATCCCGCATTATTTTGTTTTGAGTCACACAGCTAAATTCGTTATTTCACGATCTGTACCTTTTTCTGTCAGTCGCTCAGGGTTACGGATTTTGGGGTTTCTGTTCCGCCTGAGTCAAACCATCTAAGCCAATCAGGTTCTTGGCAGTTTCTTTTGTCTAGTGCAGTTTGCGATGAAAAGCCAGTTGACTACACTGGACGAAACAATCAGATATATAGTGTAGTTTGCAAAGAAGCCAGTTGACTGCACTTGGCGAAACAATCAGATATATAGTGCAGTTTGCGACGAAAAGCCAGTTGACTGCACTTGGCGAAACAATCAGATATATAGTGCAGTTTGCGACGAAAACCGGGTTGACTGCACTGGGCGAAACAATCAGATATATAGTGCAGTTTGCGACGAAAAGCCAGTTGACTGCACTGGGCGAAACAATCAGATATATAGTGCAGTTTGCGATGAAAAGCCAGTTGACTGCACTGGACGAAACAATCAGATATATAGTGCAGTTTGCGACGAAAAGCCAGTTGACTGCAATGGGCGAAACAATCAGATATATAGTGCAGTTTGCGACGAAAATCCAGTTGACTGCACTGGGCGAAACAATCAGATATATAGTGCAGTTCGCGACGAAAAGCCAGTTGACTGCACTGGGCGAAACAATCAGATATATAGTGCAGTTTGCGACGAAAAGCCAGTTGACTGCACTGGGCGAAACAATCAGATATATAGTGCAGTTTGCGATGAAAAGCCAGTTGACTGCACTTGGCGAAACAATCAGATATATAGTGCAGTTTGCGACGAAAAGCCAGTTGACTGCACTGGGCGAAACAATCAGATATATAGTGCAGTTTGCGACGAAAAGCCAGTTGACTGCACTGGGCGAAACAATCAGATATATAGTGCAGTTTGCGATGAAAAGCCAGTTGACTGCACTGGGCGAAACAATCAGATATATAGTGTAGTTTGCGATGAAAAGCCAGTTAATGACTGCACTGGACGAAACAATCAGATATATAGTGTAGTTTGCGATGAAAAGCTAGTTGACTGCACTGGACGAAACAATCAGATATATAGTGCAGTTTGCGATGAAAAGCCAGTTGACTGCACTGGGCGAAACAATCAGATATATAGTGCAGTTTGCGATGAAAAGCCAGTTGACTGCACTGGGCGAAACAATCAGATATATAGTGCAGTTTGCGAGGAAAAAGCCAGTTGACTGCACTGGGCGAAACAATCAGATATATAGTGCAGTTTGCGACGAAAAGCCAGTTGACTGCACTGGACGAAACAATCAGATATATAGTGCAGTTTGCGATGAAAAGCCAGTTGACTGCACTGGGCGAAACAATCAGATATATAGTGCAGTTTGCGATGAAAAGCCAGTTGACTGCACTGGTCGAAACAATCAGATATATAGTGCAGTTTGCGATGAAAAGCCAGTTGACTGCACTGGGCGAAACAATCAGATATATAGTGCAGTTTGCGATGAAAAGCCAGTTAATGACTGCACTTGGCGAAACAATCAGATATATATTGCAGTTTGCGACGAAAAGCCAGTTTACTGCACTGGGCGAAACAATCAGATATAGAGTGCAGTTTGCGGGACGAAAAGCCAGCTGACTGCACTTTGCGAAATAATCAGATATATAGTGCAATTTGCGATGAAAAGCCAGTTGACTGCACTGGACGAAACAATCAGATATATAGTGTAGTTTGCAAAGAAGCCAGTTGACTGCACTGGGCGAAACAATCAGATATATAGTGTAGTTTGCGATGAAAAGCTAGTTGACTGCACTTTGCGAAATAATCAGATATATAGTGCAGTTTGCGATGAAAACCGGGTGACTGCACTGGGCGAAACAATCAGATATATAGTGCAGTTTGCGACGAAAAGCCAGTTGACTGCACTGGGCGAAACAATCAGATATATAGTGCAGTTTGCGACGAAAAGCCAGTTGACTGCACTGGGCGAAACAATCAGATATATAGTGCAGTTTGCGATGAAAAGCCAGTTAATGACTGCACTGGACGAAACAATCAGATATATAGTGCAGTTTGCGGGACGAAAAGCCAGCTGACTGCACTTTGCGAAATAATCAGATATATAGTGCAATTTGCGACGAAAACCGGGTTGACTGCACTGGGCGAAACAATCAGATATATAGTGCAGTTTGCAAAGAAGCCAGTTGACTGCACTGGACGAAAACAATCAGATATATAGTGCAAGTTGCGAAGAAAAGCCAGTTGACTGCAGTGGGCGAAACACTATGACAGAGCGGAAATTACCAAAAATAAAATGAAAACTTTGCCATATTTCAATATATAAGCTCAAGTTTCCGTATACAAAGAGTTTCTATGGCAAAAAGCTTAATTCCAAATTTGTAAGAAAATTGAAGAATATGCATTTTAGATATAATTGAGCAATGTTTGAATAATTCCTAATCAAAGTACTAATAAAAAAATAAAATAGTACAGAAACCAAAGTTTAAAGCCTAATATCTCAGAGACGGATCCATTAGAAGAAAGTCGTTTTTGATATTTCATACGAAATCTGCTCTAGATCCTTACATTGTTATAAAGGTGCTTATGGTTTAAGGCTGGTCTACACATGAACGTAAGCGCAAGGATAACAAACTCATATATTTCCCTTATTTGGTTTACACTAGAACGCAAGCGCAAGGACATTGAAACGCTGCGTTCCCCTGTGCTTGCGCATGTCTTGCATCTAGTGTATATCAAGTGAACGCAAGCGCAAGCAAGCTAATTAATTAACGCTTCCGCTTGCGTCGCTTTGATTTACGCTTACCTTGCGATTGCGTTTTGCGTCTTGCGCTTGCGTTTTGCGCTTGCGTTTTGCGCTTGCGTTTTGCGTCTTGCGCTTGCGATTGCGTTTTGCGCTTGCGTCTTGCGCTTGCGTCTTGCGCTTGCGTCTTGCGCTTGCGTCTTGCGCTTGCGCTCAGGCGTAAATCAGCCCTTATTTATGCTGGCAAAATAAAAATATATTGGTTTGTTCACGGTGTGTTTCATTGCGCTTGCG
The DNA here is from genome assembly GCA_033964015.1 of Scolanthus callimorphus. Classification (NCBI taxonomy): domain Eukaryota; kingdom Metazoa; phylum Cnidaria; class Anthozoa; order Actiniaria; family Edwardsiidae; genus Scolanthus; species Scolanthus callimorphus. The sequence goes on from CM066916.1 coordinate 2,344,888, forward strand.
TCTTGCGCTTGCGTTTTGCGCTTGCGTTTTGCGTCTTGCGCTTGCGTCTTGCGCTTGCGTCTTGCGCTTGCGTCTTGCGATTGCGTTTTGCGCTTGCGTCTTGCGCTTGCGTCTTGAGCTTGCATTCAGGCGTAAATCAGCCCTTATTTATGCTGGCAAAATAAAAATATATTGGTTTGTTCACGGTGTGTTTCATTTTCACAGGTGATGTTGGTGGCCAACTAGGCCTTGTATTAGGAGCAAGTGTCATTACCATTATGGAGTTGCTGGATTTGGTGGTCATCTGGCTCTATTACTGGTTGAAATCAAAGTCTGCGTCAAATCGACAGCCGGAAACGTGATAGCGTGAACCTTGCAGTCAAGAGAAGTAGTGTGCCAGCGGTCGAGGGCATGCGCAGTGCGCACGCCAGCAGTATAATGCTCGAGAGAGCTATTCCGAGAGTAAATTTGCAGAGCAAATCAGGTGTCGAGTCAATGGAAAATAAAAAGAGAGGCCGTTGCGTAAGGAAAGCTTTGTCTTTTTATAAAGTAAATAAGAAAGTACGACGTAAGAATTTATTTATGATTTCTTAATTGTGTTTTCTACTAGAACGTTTCAACTGCTCTGCCTGATGAGAATTAAATAGAGCCTTCCAGTGACATTTTCTATGGGTCACAACTAAGCTTGTATCATACTATTAGAAATAATTGGCATCAGGAGCTGCCTAACGTTGAAGTTGTCTCATGGGTCCCTTGACCTTCCAAATGGATTTCTCGAGACATGCCTTTGTCTAAAATACATAAAGCTGTGACGCTGCTTGGAGCTGCAGAATTGTAAAAAAAGACAAAAAGAAAGTTTTTGGAATTTGAATCCTGGTAACTAGGATTCAGTATTTCTAAAACCTACTCGTGCTATTTATACACATATATCAAACATTATCCACCTGGCGCGTTCTACAGTTCTTTTACTGAAACATAACCCTGAGTAATAGCTGGGGATAAAGTGGACTTTTTCAAAAAGAGTCAGGCCTGTCCAGATAACTGTCTTTTGCACTGCTCTGTCCTGTCTTATACTTAAAGCTGAATTTGCTGTAGTAATGTTGGTGTGTTTGTTTTTTTCAAGAGTAAACTGCCGTCGCAAAAGCTGGTGTTTTTATTATTACTTCGAAGTCTTGTACTTATCACAACACACAAAAATTATCATTGTCAATCTGCAAAACAACCAACCTCCGAGTGGGTTAACTAAGAGTAGGGGAAAACTGCGGATAGATAGATTTGAAATATAGTAAACCTAATTGTTGTGGACGACTTTTAGAAACATTATTCTAAGAGACACTATCTTTCTAAAGTGATGTGTAATATTTTCATTAATCTGTGATCAAATATTTTCTTATTCCTACACCAAGACTTTAAGTATAAAGTATTAAATTTAGTGATATTGTAAGAGATGTAATTGTACAAAGAAACTGTAAACTATAACTGATAACTTGTCCACCAAAGCTATATGTCATTCAGGATAGCAGAATTAATAGTATGTATATGTTATGCATTCAGTTATGATTGAAAATGCAACATGACGGGGAATAAAGCAAACCAGGGTCCTGCCTCCATTGTATTTGTGCCTGCTCTGTCCTAAAACCAGTCACCCAGCCAGAAAAGACGCCAGAAGTAGGATCGACGTTTGTACTAGGCGTGATGCGAGATCTACCCATCGTGACTCGTTTCCAGCATGTCATGATGACATCGCGGAGGTATATCACTTCGCAACTGGTATCATTACACTCTAGCGCATTCCTTTTAGAGATTTCTGGTTTTACAATAAACAACCGTATGAATAATATGGATGATTTTCACTGCTGTCGACTACTCGCAGTTATTTCGGTTCACTCATGTCAACGTGATCAAAATGAATAGTTAAACACTATCTCAACCACGATGAATCAAAAACAACTCTAAATTGATTACAAGACTGAATGATAACTTCGCGATGGGGCATGTACCCCTCCTCGCTTGGACACCAAACCCTTCTCAGTCAAAGCTCGCATCCTCTTTCTTTAAACACTAAATATGTAGAGAATACGGTGGATGATTGTATTTTTGTTTTTCTTGTTAAAAAAGGTCGTGGACTTTTGGGAGTTATATTACCAAATCACTTTTTGCCTAAATCTAGAAAGGGTAAGCAGCGGTCCAAGCTTTCAGAGTGAGGTCATGATCAATGTTAGAAATATTCGTGTTAAAGATTTGCTTTGTCTAAGTCTGTTAGAGATTTTCTTAAATGATTTCCTACCTTTTTGTCCTACGTTGTCGAAAGAAATTCCACGGACCAGCAGGGGTAAAGAGACCAATGCAAACATCAAGGCGTTTCTTCCCCATGAACTATCTGTAACATGAAGCTTAACTTCTGCGGTCTACAAAAACAAGCTAAGAACATCTTTTCACAGGTGCTGATATTTCCCATTAGACGGCGTCAGACAATTTGTCTTTCTAGTTTGATTATATAAACTTTTGTTGATCCTTATTGGCTTATATTAAATGTGAGTTATAAGTAACAAGGTTCACAGTCAGCATTTACAATACTTTGAAGTAGAATAGGAATAAAATTCAATTTGTCCATCCGCAGTCCCATGTCATAAACATGTTTTGAAACTCACGTACATTGTTTTGTATCCATCTCTTCTTAATCCACAACACAAACTGTTTTGATAAAATCCGCTTCCCAATTATTCTCAATATTGGCACGGATTAGTAACGTGGTTTTTAATTGTCAAAGTAATGCAGACTAATCAGGATTAAGTCAAATTTTCACCTTCAGAACTAAGTTGTTTGTTTCTTTTTCCAGAGAAATATTTATTACATATTGTTACTTTAATTCGATTAACGACTAATGGAGTACGTGAACATTGTACATCGTCAATGCTGGGATAAATTTTTTGATGAAGAGAGTCACTCACAAAATATAAAACCACTGTTTAAGCTCAATTATTTTAACAATAAAAATACTTTTTACGTCCGATTCTATTAGACTTGAGAAGTTTAACATCAAATTGTTTTAATTTTAAAATTAAAAATTAAACAATGCACGTGATGCTGCGCAATGTTCTGGTAATAATTAAGAGACGTGCTCTGGTTGTGAAAATGGTAGCAGTTTTCCTTTTTGCGAAAATATAAAATTGTCTCATTGTCTAGTATTATACCAAGATTCCCTAGTTGTTCCCGAAATGTTATCGTCAAGAATTTAACGCATGAAATATTAAAAACACTCGCTAGATAACCAATATGGAAGAACTTGTTAACCATTGAAATTGACAATACTTGGAAGGGCCCCAAGTCCTCTCATTAAAATTTGGTGTTTTAAGAAATGTTGAGCTAATGAAACGCCATTGGAGAGTTATCGAGATTCTTCACAGGTTTTCTCAGTTCTCGCGTCAAAAGATTGTCCTTGAAATTGTCCTTGTAAAAGATTTCATCCAATTTCCCTATTTTTCTTTTTCACTAACTAAAACACGATCTTCTTTAGAAACGTTTCACGAAAACACTTTGTCGTGCGTACTTTCGTGTGTAAAAATCTCTTGCTTGGAGAGTTTGTTTTTTACTTCATTCTGGAAAGCATGTGTGATATACTTTGAAATCAATTAATAAAAGGCCTGTCCTAGGCAGTAGGGTTTTCTTTTGAAAGGAAAAGCTTACAAAATTCACCTGAATTTTGAAAGGTGTCAATGAATTCAGTAGTCATGAAATTTGCAGAGCTGGCAAAAACAGTAATAGCCGAGCATTTCGGTACAATCTTTGAAAGAAATGGGTTGGGCTGGTCAGGTAGAAATGTGTGGCGCACTCTTCACAAAGGCGATTAATCTTTATCGGATTAACAGCAATGCTTTGGTATTAGGTGTTATTAATATATAAATATAAAGTTCCTATATCACATTTTAAAACGAAGGTGTGGTGTTTTTTCTGGGTGTATTAGTAAGAAACAAGAATCCGTAGAATTCCAGTCATAAGTTTCATCTGTAGAAACATTCTGTTCCGGATATGTCGTTAACAGATCATGTTGTTTTGTCCTGGAAGTGGTAAAATCTAAGTCACACTAATACTTGCTGAAGAGAGAGCTTGATTGATTGTACCTTTGATAATTGAAATCAATAAAAAGAATGCCCGTCTGTGTTGATAATTTCTGTTTAATTAAAACGATATGTTGGTCAATAACAACTTTAGACAATACCCATTCGAGCTGTTTCGATGAAACAGAAACAAAGTGTAAGAAAAAACACAAATTAAGACTGTTTTCTATTTTGCGGCAGTAATTTACGGGTTTTTAATACGGTCCAATCCGGTTGGGTGTACAGATTACTTATAGAGATTAATGTACAGTAACCGGTCATTCAGTTGTTTATAAGACTGGACACGTGCTTCTAAATCCGCACAGATTTTAGGCTGTGTGTAAGATGCGAACATAGATAAAATATTAAGGCACTGCTGCCGACTTCTTCAAAAGAGTGCCCGAAAAATCCTTTGCTGCTCACAATTAACAAAATAAGTGTGGAATTTGTCATTAAATAGTATTATTTTTAGCGTAACGAGGGCTTAGTAAACCTCCCAATCATATCGGTTCCTAACCAAAAAATTAGTGTGAAGTAATTTTCGCACTTCTGTGGCCGGGGTAGTACGGTATTTTCTATTACCTTTCGCGTTTTCTCTATTCCGCTCATTAAAAATCGTTTAACACGATACTATCATAACTTCAAATGAAAAAAAGGAGAAAACTAATTAAAATCTACGGGTGAAACTAAAATTTGGGAATAAAAACAAAAACAGCAGTTCGGTCGGGTGATTTTTAAACATGATAAAACGTTCCGCTCTCTGGGTATTTACAAAGGATTCGTTTATTGTTATTTTTTCAAATAACATGCTTTATTTAGTTCTCAAAGTGATATTTTGTTTATGAGAATACATGCTCTTCCTACAGCCAAACAATTTTTTATCATAAACAGCAACAGTACTACATCATAGACATTATATATCGAGTACATACACACAGGATTTTGACTAACGACTGCACGTGGATCTGCACCCTCGGTCGCAGCAGGGATCCAGACTCCATTATTCCGTTATAGGTAGCTTAGCCAATCAGTATTGACGATTTTCGTTCTGCGAATTTCCTGGTGGTAATGCTCTTTAAACGATTAGCGAAGAAAGATCTTTCAAACCCTCGCAAACCTAGTTACAATGTAGTAGAACTTGGATGCTTAATTATTTATAACATTGAATCATAAACAATCCAAGTGCACTTCAACATCTGCAAATCGGGTACATTTTTAGTCGGTAAACTTGGTATAAATTAATGATGTTTTGTCAGTAGAGGAATCCTTAGACCGGCCCTAAGAATCCTGGCTTTTAAATAAAGTGCTATCAGTTGGGAGACAAGACATTGCTATTGATGGCAGAATTGAATAAATTACCACAGCAAAGTCTGTCCACAGACAAAACTATTCTCAAATTACTTTACGTATCGGTACTTCTCACTTAACGAGCGCTTTATTTAGAAATCCTCGAAAATCCCTTTGTGCCTAAGTTCGAAATTTGTACCGTAATTCGAGGGGCTTATCATAATACGACTGTTGACTTAAACAATAACATTCTCAAACTCGACACCTGTCACTAAGGTTTCGCTAGTTGTAATATAATTACTGCAAAATAAAATCAGAGGGCCGCGGATTCTGTTATGACGTGTTTTGCAATTCAGATGCGCTGTCTAATTGGTTCCCCTAGCAGGTAAGGGGTACTTATCGTTCACTCTGATTGGCTCAAAGTTCCGGCGTATTTCCTATATGCGATTTTCGACCGACTTCAATTAGCCATAGTAGCCTATATAAACGACTTCTTAGCCATGTCATGGGTTAAATAAGCCCAAGGTATTGCAAATTTCAGGTCAGTTCGCTCTCTTGCGAGTTTAAACAGAATCCCGTGAGCTCCGGACCAGCTGCGGTGGACCAGCCGACCAGCCGGTGGAAGCGAGTGTCTTTCGAGAAACTGGTTTGTTGTGCGGAACCTATTTCCAAAACAGAGAAACATGACTAGTAGTGAGCAAGAAGGTAGTGGAGACGTCAAGATAATAATCAAGGTAGTGACGAAAAAGCACAACAAGGAGCGGGAAGCATATACGCGTTCTGTAACCACTGTAAAAAAGACATTTCTGTTGTGTACATTAAATCGGAAAATAATGGAAAGGACATGAATGTGGCAGAGTCTCTCACCTCTAAGTGGCCACGGAGTGAATACCCGGACTATGACTACGATAAATGTCGTAAAGACAACGATTACAACGGCTGTAAGAAATTACTGGACGGGAAGAAGAAGCAGGCGAAAGTAAGAGAACTGTGGGAGAACTTTCTAGGAGGATGCACTCTACACGGATTTCACTATTGCTTCGCGGGTAATCCGCCGATTCGTCGACTCTTGTGGAGTTTGCTACTTCTTGGAGCGTTTGCGATGTTCTTTGAAAAATGCACTGAGAGCATCATCCACTTTTTGAATACCCCTTCACAACTACCACACTTCTTGTGTACGCAAAACGTATGGCATTTCCCGCCATTTCTATGTGCAATTACAACGACGCGCGACTTTCGAAAATGAATGGAACCCTGATGAATGAGCTTTTTGTCGCGAGTAAGCTTGAAGGTAGGAACGTATCGCACCTACAGGCCAAACTAACTGGAGAGTTAATGAAAAAGACCCTAAAAGACGCGGCGCATAGACTTCCTGATATGATAAAGGAATGCTCTTGGGGTAAATATGGGAGATGTTCGTGGGAGAACTTCACTGTTTTCAAAAGTGCGGATGGTGATACTTGTTACACTTTTAACTCTGGTAAAAAGGATCAGATATCGTACATGGGAAACGTTGGTGAAACGAACGGTCTTCGAGTCGTCATAGATATACAGCATCGGGAATACTATTATGACGTGAAGAACGCAGGATTTAAGATCATTTTACACGACCAAGAAGAAACTCCCGTCAAAATGCAAGGATTATCGGTTACCCCTGGGTTTACGACCTATATGGAGCTCAAACAAAGAAGGGTTCGTAGTTTTCTTTTTTCATTTAGATACACCGCGTGGGTATTATTTCTTGGGAAAATAGTTTGGAATTCGCAGGGCTGGTCTATTATTACTGCCAGTTGGCTCCCTTCCGTTGCTTTACAAAGAAACATGACAGAATAATAAAACGAGAGGGAAATCCCATTCTAGTTCTGTCCCGTTTATTTCCAAAAGAATAGTGTCAATTTGTGGCAAATTGATTCGCAATAACAAAAGCAAATCAGTTGGGGAAATCTCTGTTGCGTTTATTTGGCAATTCATACTTTTATTACACAGCATAATTGCGTTCAACCAAGGAAGTATTAATGCACATATGGCAGACTGTCAATCGTTCCCTATTCTTCATTTAAAATTAAGCTGAATCGTTAGCAATGCGTTCTATTGGCGAATTTTTAGATCTGATATTCATCATGTCAGAACCCACAGGGACGTTGCCAGCGCCAAATAGATAAATGACTACCATTCTTCTAGGGGGATACAAACATGCTGCATGGGGTAATATTTTAGTAAGAATTATATTAGTACGCGAATTTGGCATTAATATTGATCGCAAGGGTATAGAATACTTGTTAGGTGCTGCATAATCCAACAAGAATCAAAGTTTTATTATCTCGTCTAGGCTTTTGTCAAATTTTGACGAAATAAGTGCACCCTCCAAGATCGTGATTTCTATCGATGTTGCCAGTGTAGTTATAGAATAATTAACTCCATCCTTTATCTTCTGTTAAAGTCACCACGAGTTTTACTGTACTTTATTATCAATTTGCAATTATCACAACTTTTGGATGACCGCTAGATCGTATCTTTGGTACTGACTGTTGTCAAAGTTTCATAGTATATTTCTGTTGAAATTTTGTTGAATTGCATTTTTGTTCATTTTTGAATAATCACAGCTAATACAGTTTTTCTTTCCCTCATAATTCATAATTAAATTTGGGCACAATTCCTCCCTCGCAATAAAGCTAATAAAGGGCACTTTTATTTTTTCTCGCGAAGCAATTTACACATTCGAAGTACAAATTAATAATTTTCCAATACAGACCATGTTATTTTGCTTCCAAGTAAACGTTTTGGTAGCACCAAAATAGGGCAATTTCAAGCATACTAGAATTAGAACCCTGCACGGTTCAATTTTTTCTCTAATTTGTTTACCTAGCTGTGATCGATTGGGGAAGCTGGCTTACCCAAACTTTCCTCTCCAAATGTATCGTCCCCCAAAATACAATTTCCTAAGCAATCATAAGAAATTGGTATGTAGTTTATTTCATGAAGATACCAAATCAAGAAATAAAATACTAGAATACACGAAGCTGTATTGCCATACTGAAATCTTATAAGTTCTAATCTCGAAATTAGGTCTTAAATAAAGGAAAACTTGCTCAGCTGTAGTCGTTAAAAGAGATTATGAATATAAATTATCCATTTTAGCTGTGCGTCGCAGCTTCGGAACCCTTATACCACCAAGAGTTATATATCTAATTGAGATGTGTTATCGGGATGTATTAAAAAAAATCCTCTTCGTTACCTATCCTGTACGTTTGTGCTTTAGATTTGTAATTCTTTATAGAAAAAGTAAAGTGCTTAGCTTTACACTAACCCTATTTTTATTTGGAAATTATTTATAAATAAATGATGTGCGTCCAACAACAGAAACTAATGAATACATGAAGAGCTTTGAAAATTGTCATCTGCGAGATATGTGTTTAAACATAACGCATTTGGCGGAAGTTTATAAGCAAATAACGCTTTTAAATCATCAAAAGCTCAATTCAACTTTTATTGGCGCTCAAACCACAGCAAATATACACAGGAACATGACGGAACGGTCGCCAAAAACTGTTTCCAATTTTTATTTATTGCGCAAAGCCTTGTTCTAGTTTTCAGTAAAGGAACTTAACTTGCACGTTCGTTTCCTCACTAAATTCTAAAAGCTTAGGATTTTTTTCAATTAAATTTAAAAATTTATATGAAAAACATCTTTGTCGAAACCTTTCTCCGTAATGCTCGTGCTTGAAAACTGTTTGAAAATGTGTACATATCGGTCATTGTTGAATTAGAAAAAACAAATGGATAGAATACAAGATAGTTTTAACTAGCTCCAATGTACAGGCTCGTTTCCTGCCTTATTTGGGGCGTAAGTAAAGGTACGAATTAAAATTCTACATTAACAAACAATATTAAAAGAAAAAAAATTACAAACTAGATTGTAAAAACAACAAAACATTCATGTGTGTCTGAGTTTCCAGTTATTGTTCACTTTGATAAGATGAGAATGAGAATTTCACTTTGTTCCTTTTATTTTAATCTGCCTAACTTTCTTTTAATGAAACCATCATAATGAAACTGTTATTGCAGATATTTGAACAGAAGCAGTAATGTACACAAGATGGACGGTATTATTAGTTTGACTATTACGAAAAAGTGGATGTGCAAAAACATTTGTATTGGCTAATATCAAGCCGCGGATCCGAATCAGACGCTGCCCGATTATTTATTCTTAGTTATTTACTTTCCCTGCAGCTTATTCAAATGTCATCCAAGCAGAAATCGTTTCTCGTCTTTTCTTTTATTTTTATAGAATAAGCCCTAATGACCTTTCGGAACTGCACAGAGGCCAGAATTCCAAAAATGTAGAGCAAGAACATTGATCATTGTACAAACGTTAATTATAAATTCAAGACAAGTACACCTTTAGTCAGCAACTCGTATTTTCTACTAATTGTTGCCAAACTTGCAGAAATTCTACATCATCAGAAATATTTTAATGATCGCATTGCCCCCTGTCGAGTTATCTATGGTTGTTGATTACTTCAAAAGATTCCAATCTGGTTTAATTATTATTACTACAGTATTGTGCATGCAATGGGTTCTCTAACCTCAATTTTCACCTCATGCTCAATTCGTCCCCTCCCTCAGATTTCTTTAAAATTACTGGTTTTACAAAAAATTTAGTTACGTTTCTGTGATTTAGTTATTAATGAAGCCGGCCTGGTTAAATAATGTCGTGAACCTGGTTAAAGCTCTCGGAAGTTTGGAGGGAAAAATGTGATTATAACACAAGATCACTAGAAAGCACGAGCAAAGCGAGTCGAATTTTCGGACGCACCTCGATCGTGTTTGCAATTTGAAAATTATTCCAACAGCTGAATTATTGCAAGTAAATGTAAAGTTTTTATATCATGTACTTCTTAGAGCAAATGATCTTTCTGGGTTGTTTTCAATAATGTCGTGAACCATGTGGTGATAGTATGAAGAGGATTTGTGAAAGAAACCGCACCTTTGTTAACTTGACTAATACCTATTACTCCGAGCTTGCGGTTACCCTAACATACCACCTGCCTTGTCAAACACGATGCCTGGGTTTTGTGTTTTGTGTATGCCTCTTTCAAGGTAGCTTGCACAGAAGAGAAAAACAGAAAAACTAGCGAATCTGCAAAGTGCGGTGGATAATTTTTTGAAAAACCTCGACTGAACTGTCCTTATGCGGTAATTATGCTGCATTTACAATACGACACTTCATGATCTATAATTCACCTCCGGCACCTACATACACGTACATGGAATATGAAACATATATCCCGTTTTAAGGGGCGACCTTTTTCAGACTAGTCTGCGGTGAGCACGTAAAACTTACATTCTTTCATTACAGACAAAAGGTATATAGCGTGCCCCCTAGAGTGGAATATTCAATTCATCATTGCATTATTGTTTTTGATATTCATTTCAAAAATGCATTTAACAATTCAATATTGAAAAATTTATACTTCAAATAATAACTCTAGGTGAAGAGTTGCGTACTCAGATCCAAGTGTGCAGTCCAAATACGTTTAATTTTGACACATCTAGGTGATGACCAATGAGTGTGCGGAGTTTCTTATATTCACTTGAGTGACCATACTAAATAATATTATTCTATGATCAAATAACATAATTCCTTCTCTTTATTCAGATAACAAATCTGCCGGCACCTTACAAGACTATGTGTGGAATGCCAAAGCTGAAGTACTTCAAAAGCTACACTAAGTCCAAGTGTTTCCTAGACAAACTGACGCGCTACGTCTCTGCCATGTGCGGCTGTCGGGACTGGTTCATGCCAGGTAAATATCACCAAATATTTCCTTGCCATTCTCGTACCCAGAGCTCCCCGACTCATATGCTCGCGGGGGAGGCCCTGGGGACATCCAATTGAGGGCCTTCGCTGATTGGCTGATTTTGAACGTTGGGGCATGCGCAGAAAGTTTCTCTCAGCCGCTCTGTATCAAAACTTGCCCAGGCATGCGTCAATGGATGTCACCAGAGCCTCCCCCGTGAGATGACGAGCCGGGGAGCTCTGGATTCGAGTATGTTTCCTTGCCAGAAACACATGTGCGCTACGCTGCATGAGTTGGCTCATAGAGCACTTTGATTGCTAAAAAAAAAGGTCAAAGGATGATTGTGACTTCTTCGTTTGTTCCAGGTGAAGGAGAGATACCCGTTTGTGACTTCGAAACGGCTGCTTCTTGCATGTGGAAGGCTTGGAGTAAGTAATAGCAACGGCTCAAACTGGATACAAATTTTTATTCCGAGCATAGGCGGCGGCTAAGTCATACATTAAGTCAAATTTTCACACATGTACTGATTTTTTTGTTTTCACTCTTCCCATACATCCTTGTTAATTGCACTTTCTATGGTCCTGCGCCGCCTATGCCAAGGCGAGACAAGAGATCTAGAAGAGCACAGACAAATCTCGCTTAGTTTCCGCGATATGGACTAGGAATGTGATTTTTGCAGTTCACCTTAATATGAACCTATCTTCAAAACAGGTTCCAGTCGCGGTGAACCACCTATCAAAGAAGCGCGTGCTTTGTTATGTGAACTCGTACAGAACCAGAAAGATTTCACGAATCTACATGCATGTATACTTGAAGTTTTTGGTGTTTCTGATATAAAAAAATAGCGACCACTACCGTAAGTTGACTTTAAGCCTAATTTTGGGGGTCTTCATAAAAGGATTTATTTCCTTTCTATTTTCTTAGCCCACTTTGAAGAGAAAAAATTGGACAAATGCCCTGTGGCGTGTGAGAGCGTTGAATACTCTGCGCAACTGTCTTACGCGAGATTCCCCGCTAACAAGTACGCTGGAATGCTCGCTAGACAATATGGATTAAAGGGAACCAGTGAGCAAAACAGAAGATTTTTAAGGTTCGTCAAATACTTATTGCCCAGTTAAAGTGCAAAGCACATGATGTTCAGAGTCCTCAAGGTAAAACATACAGTACCACATACAGTACCACATACAGTACCACATACAGTACCACATACAGTACCACATACAGTACCACATACAGTACCACATACAGTACCACATACAGTACCACATACAGTACCACATACAGTACCGTTGAATACTCAAATCAGTGAAAGCTGCAACGGCACGACTAAAGTGACAATTTAACAGAAGGATTTTCCTTCTGCCACTATTCGACTTTGGTGCAATTTGTAAACGAAGTAATTAGATTTTTGAGATGCACTAGAAAGTACTGAGCAAGCTATTAAGGCAAGAAACACTGAAGTAAAAGAACCCTTTCGGCCTTTTCTCAGGAACGAATGAGGGGCGCAGTGCTCAGTCCAAAAATAATGAACGACAATAGTAAAAGCATTGCGAAGGCGTTGCGTTCACTACAGCATCACACTTCCCTGAGTATATAATGTCTCTTCATTAATTGATCTTTTTTTCTTTCGCAGGGATAATTTGATAGAATTAAAAGTGTACTACGAGGATTTAAGTTTCTATGATGTTCAGCAGGTGCCAAGCTATGATCTCTACAGTCTATTAGGTGAGTCAACATTTACAACTTTGTCGGCCCGAAAAATGCCGGTTCAAGCCCCATGTACACGACAGACATTTTTGGCACGACTCGAATGAAAATGGTTCTGGGACTACCTCGCCACGTAGTCCCGGCACGGATGAAATTTCGGTCCGGCTCTGATAAAATTTAGTATGGCAAAGTAAAGGCATTTACACAGCGCAAATATACCCGAGCCATACCATTAATAAATTAGCCGTGCAAAAAATTCCTGTCGTGAAAATGAGCCTTCAGAGACAGGATCCATTTACATCGGCTGAGCCTTAGAAAAGTAAATGCAATAGACTAAATGCACTAAAGGCGCGCGCCATTTTGTTTATGTAGAGCATTACTGTCAGCCAAGGTGTCATAATAAAGCTTGTTTCCATGCTAAACAAAATGGCGCGCGCCCTGAATGCATTCGGTCTATAATTACGGGTGAATACTCTCAAGCCACCAAACAGTGCTTTTCGGCTGTTATCTCGAAATTGAGATGCGTAAATTAATGGAATTTATAAACTTCTATGTTTTAGGAGACGTAGGTGGCCAGATCGGGCTATTCTTAGGCGCCAGTCTTCTCACGGTTGTAGAATACCTTGATCTACTTGGTATGGTAGCATACACTTCGTACAAGTATCGAAATTAGACAGGATTTGTCTGTGGATAGGGGAATGCGAGCTTTCCGCAGAAAGGTCACAAAAGTGGGTAACTTATTTCTCCGGCCATGATCAAGTGGAATAAGAAGGTTGTAAACGTCCGTTATCGCGCAGTAAGACATCTTGTGACTAGCCACGAGCCATGTTTCCCGCTCTAAACGCGAGTGAACGCTTGTAATACATCGAGCGAAGGATGTTGTGCGATGGGAAATCGCCTTCCGTTCAGTTCAGTTTAGTTCTTGAGAGGCAGGGCCACCTTCGTTATCGCGCGGTAAGACATCTTGTAAACAGCCACGAGCCATGTTTCCCCCTCTAAACGCGAGTGAAAGCTTGTAATACATCGAGCGAAGGATGTTGTGCGATGGGAAATCGCCTTCCGTTCAGTTCAGTTTAGTTCTTGGGAGGCGGGGCCACCTTCGAACTGAGTTGGTACACTAACTCAATCAAGTCGCCCCTCTGGATTTGTTTATTGTCAGCAGTGAGAATTCTCATGGTGCTGTACAATAGAACCCTCGTAAACTCCTTACGAAAAGCCAACACAACAGAAAAAATGTAGCAAATAGAAATGTCTTTGGACAAGGCAGGTGACACAGATCATGGTTGCTTCAAAATTATATCTTTGACGCGTGCCCATCGAGGTATTGCTTTTTACGTTCTACAACGTAGAACGTTTATGTTATTGCAGCCCTTTTTAATACAAAGTAATCAATCTATTAATGCAGAATCTTGAAATCATATAACTATTTTGTGAAATGTACGAAATTGTATTGATATTGATATTGATATACGATTGAAACAAGCAATCAAACGTACTTAAACAAATTAATATTAATTTGTTAATAGGATCAGTGAAATTCGGGAAGTAGATACAATATAGAAGAACCATTTGTGAAAAATATAGTGGGAAAGTTCCTTAGAAATATAACTTTTATACCTTAACAGCACTATAGTTTCCTTCCACTTGCCAAGTGCTTAGTGCATGGAAGCACTTTGAAAATATTTTGACTGTGAGTGAGTTAAAGAACCCGAGTACATGCGAGTCGTCCAGTCCGGGAGGGAGGGTTGAACCCTCATGGAAATTTAAACTCAGGGAAATACTTTGTGACCCAAACTAATATGACATACCCACGATTTTTACATCGATGCTTTCATCAGCACAGTCATGGTGGTAATAGTAAGAAATGTGCTTCTTAGACATATTCAGTCGGTGCTCGACCTTTACTTGTTTGGCCACTGGTCCCAGGACTAGAGCAAAGTCTCACAAAAACAAAGATGGCTCCCAACTCACAGGTACCAAGACCTCCCCTCTTAGTTAATGTTGGTACTTACGTCTGTTACTGTGCATCCGCAGTGCGCATCTAAAACCCCAGCCATCGCCAGCGTTTTTTCTGGCAAGAAATATTTTTTATTCGAGTTTTGAGAAAAAAGCGTCTTTGCAATATGTGATGACGCGTACCTCATTAAAATACACAGTGACTCCCAATTTGCTCAATCAGATCTCAATAGTCCTCATTGGACTGAGATACACTAATGTTGTTTTAAAGGGAAAATAATATCACCTTTGCATTAGTAGGCACCAACATTAAGCGCCTGGTACAACATTTTCCACGGAAAGAACATGATAATTTTGACTTTGTTCGACTCAATAAACTCGCTAGGAAAATCAGCGAAACATTTTCAAACAACAAATCACACAAGAGGAAAAATAGTTTACGTTTACTACTATGCCTTTCACACAAGTCGTTGCACGTCCTGAGACAAATGGATCGAATTGTCTACTTGTCCTGAAGCATTTCTTACTCTAGGACTAGTGGACTACCACAAAGGTTGAGCACTGTCAGTCGCTAAAATATTTAACCCCTGCCACTGGGCTGAATTGGACTCGTTAATTGGACTCGTTAATCATATTTGAGATTTAAAGGAGCTATGCCACGATTTTAGGTCAATTTAGGTAGCTAAAATACAGTCAAATTAATATGAAATGAGCTAAATAAACCTTTTAACTGCTAGAAGTGTACGAATTTTGAGTACTTTTGCGTGTAATCGAGCGGATGGAATTGAATTGCGAAATGGTATTTTTGATTTCTTACCAGGCTGAACTGTTTTCAAACTTGGAAATCTGATAGCGATAGATATAAAATCTTACGTTAGAATGCCTATATTAATAATGCAAATTTCAGTTCCTTTTTCATTCTAAGGGTAAGCTGAAGCATAATATAAAATTCTATGTTGTTTCTGCAGACCATTGGCCTAGTTTTATAGACTTTTATCAAAACAACCGTGACATAGCCCTTTAAGATACGCTTTTGTAGGAGGATTTCACTGAATTACTGCGACTTTTCTATCTTGGGCTAGACCAGAGAATTTTAATAGTGAGATTAACTTGGGACATAATAGTTCTTATTGTTATCTGGAATAAAGGCTTCATTTAAGATTTTATTGCTTCCTTTTCAATTTTATTCGAAATGGTGTCAGACATGGGATACGGGAGCACGTTTTTCGACCGCTCGTCATTCGATGTGCATTTATATTTGGTGCATTATAGGTAAGTGCAAGATAGTATTTGCTTGCCTACAATCAAACTGTAGGCCCTGATCTAGAATTTGCACTTTTCATTTGAAATTTTACACTTGAATTTCTAGGTTACACTACAGTTATTACTGTGCAAAAGTAGCTTTGATCGCGTCTGCGGCTGCACGTCCCTTGGGTCTCGCTTTGGTCCTACAATAACACAATCCACTGTTATGTTATTGGGATAGCTCATTGATACTCTAGCATACATATGTGGTCATGTAGCTATTTTCCAGATCACTTCGTTTTACGATTGCCCCAAGTCTTGTCCCGTTTCAAACCTAAAATTGTCGGCCACGCCTATCTGAAATGAACCCCCAAAATGTGCTATTGAGCTTGAGGGTCGACCATTTGACTTGTGGGAAGGGGGATTTGAAAACAATTTCTGGGGCAGAGAAGATTCCTTTTCCAAAATGATCCTTTAAAAAAGCAAGTCTCAAGCTTGCCGTCCCATAGAAGTAACAAACCAAAGCTGTAACAAAAACAAAGCAATGAAATAGAAGCCAGCCCTTATCATGTAGATGATCCTGTTGTGGAGTCAGGCGTTTCAACTGTCCTTTTCCTTCTACTAAAGCCGTCTCACCTTGACCGAGATAGTAGTAAGTGCGATGGTGACTAGCCTTACAGTGATCCACGCCAAACAAACGCGCAAAATCCGGCTTGGGAGCACGGTCACCATACCTGGGAAGAAAACAAAAATGTCTTGATCAAGAAAAAACAGCTACTTTCATGAGATTAATTGGTCGACAGGCTATCATTCGCCTTTTGGGTACTAATCATGCTCGAAGATTCAGCTCCGCTGCAAAGCCGGCCAAAAGATCCTCGAGCGTGATTTCAGTGGCAGATCTAGGAATTTTACCAGGGCGGTGACTATTACAAAGGTTTTACTGCACAGCGAGAAAAAAAGGGGAGAGGGTGACCGTTACAAAGGATATATGAGAAATAAGTCCAGAAACGCTCTTTGCGGGACTCTCTTTCGGCGAGCCCTAAGCCTGCGAAAGCCGGCACCACTTAGAGCTACTTAGGGTTCTAAATGGGAAATGAAGCAAAGACTGATAGCTGTCAAGTCAAGCGAAACACCGCACTAATGATTTTGAAAATTTACCAACAATCAAAGAATTGATTGAACTGTCTTTTGGAAGGTTTTGACCAAAATTTATCTCGGATTTTTTAGACTGCGAATTAAAACGCAGGAGCAGTTGTTTTGTATTCTGCGTAATCAAAAATAGACCGAAATTATTAGGTTTGTCGTGATCGGAACAATCAGTGGCTCTAGCATTTTCTATTCTTAAAGAAAATGCCCCATTCTGGATGCCGTTTTCTTTTTTTTTAAATGCATCTACATGAGCTTTTAGGCACAATTTTAAGAATCAAGCAATATAGCTAATACAAAAGGCTATTTTGGGACGAAAAAAAATCACCGCGTTATATTCAAAAGACATTACACTTTTTCTTCAAACTTTGTCCAAGTAATGCTTATAGTTTAAGAGGGCGTTAAGAGGGTTTTAGGTATTTCGTTTGCATTAAAACGGATTGTTCGAAGTGAGTTATAGTAGAGGGCAAAGAATAGGTAAAAAATGCTAAGCTATTAGAGATCTTACCTGGAACGCGCATTCCACTGGTTAGTCGTCGTATCCATTGCGACATGTGACGACTCTTGGCTAAATTGATCTTCAAAAATGGATTCCCCTACGGGTGCCTTCTTTAACAATTTGTTTCTTTAAACTGCTTGATTTGAAAACATCTGCAAAGACTAGTCCAGTGATAACGTCCATTCCACTAGATGGTCTTCGTATCCATGTTAATGACTTGAACGCTCCAAAAGTAATTATGAGGCATAAAACCACCATTATCTTATACGCATGCGTCGGTGGCTGTCACCAGAGCCTCCCCCGCGGGATGACGAGCCGGGGAGCTCTGGGTACGAGAATGAGCGATCACCCAGAGGATGAGCCAGCACTGATCATGCGCAGCGCCTGTATCATTCTCGGGGTATCGCGCGCGATATCGTTGACGAGCGCAAGGCGCGCCCTGTATTAACTCCAAGGTATCAGAAATCCCCACTTCGATTTTCACTATCTCAAAACAACCCGCAAGGTGCGTTTGTGATGTGTACATTCCAGGGGGCGTCCAAAAGCACTAGGCACTCAAACCAGTCCTCGGTAATACATCCCATGCTTTATACATAGATTGACATTGCTCAACGGTAGACTCGACTTCAGGCTAGAATTCCAATTTGAATCACAATGAAGCGAGGAACTGTGAAAAGGACTATTCAGCTATTCAGGAACCAACTTTTCAAGCAAGCCGTACGAGCCGTTTCTTTCTATTCGTGCAAAAAGTACGTAAGACATTTACCAGAGTCCCAATTAATTAATTGGGATGGATTGGCTGTGATGCCTGGCAAGTATTATTGCGAGGGTCCTCGTTTACGCACTTTGATGTTCCTCGTCTGACATTAAATGTTCTCCCAGTCTCCCCAACATAAGTTACCTTACAGTCATCGTATGAATTCTTATAACTTTATAAACAGCACCTAGTCGATCGATGTTTGGGCTAACTCGATCGTTGACTTTTGTCAGGACCTGACTATTCTTGCTTCACTTGACTCTGAATGACTTCCTCTCAGGTTGTCGAAACGTCAGTCACATCAAACAGTCCTTCTAAGGACTACATCCAACCGAAGTCATACATCATTACATATTTTTACCCTCGATCGCTTGAATAGACCTCTTTACCTTGGGCGTAATTTGTCCCATTTCAGGTCACGTGGCATTCCCATGAGTATTCCGTTCTTTGTTTTTCTGCTTCGCACCGGAGGATATATGAATATGGAAGCAACCCAAACAAAGAAAGATTATGAATGTCACGTGATCATTACGCCCAAAGTAAAGAGGTCTATTCAACACATGAAATAGCTCACATACGCTGCCAAGCCGTTACGTAAGTTGTTTAGTGTCCCGTATGTATCTACTGTCTGGTGATGAGCGGTACATGATTTGAAAAAATCACATGACAACATCCGCCTCCTACCCAGGCGCGTTATCATTCGAGGCGAGAACGACTGGGAGCGAGCTAGTGCGAAATTTCTTCGCTTGAGCCTTCCCGTGGTCGTTTGCGACAGCGCTCGAGCCTTCCCATGATGCATTGCGCCCCTCGTGATTTGACCTTTCGCGGATCGCCGCGGGTTTGCCCTTTTTGACACAAGCCTGGGTACGAGGCAGCGGCCACATACAACGTGTGCACCATCGTTCCCAGAGCCTACTCCGCTATTGTTGTTTGTCGTAGGCTCTGGAGGCAGACAATCGTAGCCGATTCTGATTGGCCAACATTCCCACCCGCCATTTTGAAATTCGTCTAACCGACAAGGACGGTCACCATATATGGAAATATATGGTTTCGTCTGCGTCCAGAGCCTCCGAGTCAGCATGACCGAGAGGCTCTGGGAACGAGATTGCACCATCTTTATGATCAGCGGATTAGCGTACGACTAGCTACGGACAGCACCGGCTGAGAACTATAAACTTTCCTCGCAGCCTCCCGCCCAAGTCCCTTCACACTACGAACAACAATATTGTGTTCACCTAACCCTAATGGAAGTGGGCCAACAAATGAAAGGAATCTGGCGTGCGTATCTCCCTTCTATCCCTAAGAGCTCGCTCCTTGCAGAAATCAATCATCCATTTTGCGTTGGAAGTGGAAGTGGGTGAGTTCGTGGTGAGAACTTAAGATTCCAACATGGAACACCGAGCCATGGAGAGAGTGAAAATATTAGAGGAAACCCCACAGATTAAGTTACGAACAACAGTTCTTGTAAGTTCAATATCTTTATTCCTTGCACTATGCACTGATCTACATTGATAAATATGCACCTCGTGGCAAATAACTCTAATGATAATAGCCAGTCCATAATTCCATCATAATCCTAAACTTCGACAGCTTTTCTAATTTTGCGGTTCTGTATGCAGAAATAAGAAAGATAAATCAGCGATAATCGCAATCAATATAACGATGCTACATTTTCATTACTTAAAGACAAAATTATTGCCAAAATAGATTTCTCTAGTCTGATCTTGGAAGACTCTTTATGGTTATCTTATCATTTGTATGGAATTACTAATGTTAATGCTGTTAAAATAGCAAACAAATGTCATAGTAGAATTCTTTTTTTAATTTCCAACACATACTAATAGCATTACCTAGAAACATTTCATTTCAAGTGATCGTACTTTCAAATCTTCTAGCCGTACACGAGTGCACTACTAATCGGGGAGACGCTGCACACCTTACTCCCTATCTCTATCAGAGCTCCAGGTGAAAGGAATTCAAAGCTATAAGCAAGCTACTCGGAACAGAGAAAAGTCGATACGGTTGGTCGATCCGGGATTCGAACTCAGGGCACAAACACACACTGGCGCCACCTAACCGTGCCATGGTTTAGTCCGGCTCGCAGCTAAGGTTACCTAGAATACCGTACCAATTACTATCTACGACTAGCTATATAGCATACTCACAGGCATTGCTTTTTATCGTGAAAAAAGAAACGAAAACCCCAGAGCCCGCCCCAGAATTCGTAGTCGTGGTCGTCATCTTGTATTGATCGCCACTCACTTTGACACTCGCTCCAGGCTATTTCTTCCGCGCGTCCAATATGACGGCCACACAAACGATCAAAACCAAGGCCTGCGAGGAGTAGGCAGCGGCGTAGCCAGGAATTTCTGAAGGGGGGGCCGGATAGTGAAAACATGGGACGAAAACGCGCAAATTTTCTCCAGCAAATACAGTAAATGTATGGGAAGATTTCCGAGAAAGGGGAGGGTCCGGGCCCCCCCTGGACCCCCCTGGCTACGCCCCTGAGTAGGCACCGCTATAATGCTCTTGCCAAATGCTCTTTGGTACCCACTCAAAACCAGCAGGCACCGCCTTATAATAACGTTTGGACACTTACCGATAATTTAATGAAACACCGGCTAATATTTCATACGAAATAGATGTGTAAGAGGCGGGCACAAACATGCGCCAAAAAATAATCTTCGCACTACCCAGCTTCTGCGGTTTTTCTGCAAGCGTTTTCGTCTTTAAGGCTCACGAATACACCGGGCACGAATAGCACTGCTGTGTTTCCGAAAGATTTACGAGATAGATCGTATTAATAACTACCGCTGTCGCACTGCGTGTTCACATGTCACTTCAAAACATTCGCCGCTTGTACAACTTGTCGCCTCAGATTATAAAATATGGAGGCTCTTCTCTCACGTGAATAAACTACAGGTAAGAATTCCTTGTGTTTCTACAATCTCAGCCAAAAAATATTTAGCTATAGACTTGAAATATTGAACAATCTGAAGATTCTACACAGGTGTTGGGGATTTTCTGGTTATAGTTATTGCTTGATGCTATCAAAGAGAACTTCCATCGCGAAGCTATCTTATCCACAAAAATGTCTTGCAGGTTAATTTCCCATGTTTTCATGTTCCGTGTTTTCTGAGCGCGCCGTGTAAGGCCTTTTGGGATTGCTTCATGAAAAGCGCATAGAAATATCACTTGAAATTATTTCAGAAACAGTGTTTGGAAGAGGCAATTCGAGCTGTTACGCGTTAATATGGCAAATGAGATACGCTACTCGATCGACCTCGCTCATTCGAGCATCTGTCTCGGTGTTGTATTTTTAATGAGGTTTGTACCTCTTGTAGAAATAGTGACTTCTGTGTGCTCAAATCTAGGAGGAACATCGGCCCAATTCATTATTACCCACTCAAGTCAATATTTGCGCGATGCTTTTGATCTAAATAACAGATCATTTTTTTAATCCTGCTCCCTAACAGCCAGGCCTAACAACAGAAACTGTCGACGCGGATTTTTTGTCAACCAAGTTTGATGATAATCAGATCTAGAAAGCCGTACGTTGACGACCAACGAAAAAGCTCTAAAGATAAAACAAATAAAATTCTCATACTTTTAGATTGTGGAAATTGATTACGTATATTCTATACTTTATTACGTGCAGGGCTTTAAATTTCCACATAACTTCAAACATCAATATAAATCAGACGATTACCAATAGGATAGTGTCGGTAAAGTAGTTTTGCTCCCCGCTGTTCAACATTCACTTTTAAAATATTATATCTTTGTGTAGTCTACATCATAAAATATACATTTAGATGAAGATGTTCTATTTCAAATTTCATGCTGGAAAAAAATGAATGCAAATTTGAAATTCCTCCTGATGGATGTGAAATAATAAATTACGCTTCCAATATACGCCTTTTTGGATTTAAGTTATTATACACCCCTATGGGAAATTTAAATAAGAAAAACAAATTGGAATGGCCCTTGCAAATTTTGCCAATATAGTTGTTGTATCCTTTTCAATTTGAGCTGAATTGTTTTTTTCCGGAATCCACTCATTTATAGTTAGCTCGCCTACGTATCGATATCAGAAGATGTATGTTAAAGTCACCCAATAACAATAAAGAACAATAAAAATCAAAATTCTCCTTCCACTTTATAGATTTTACAGCGATAGAATTTTCAATACAAGCCTACCGCAGCGCTACATGGAAATGCAGAGACTCACAGAAAAATAAAATTGCTAGAGCTCCAAAAAGTGAGTTTTTTTGAAAAGGTATTGTTAGCGGGACCCTTGCAGTGTGTGAAAGTCGTATGTTTTTTACCCATGCCGAATAGGGTGGGACAAACTCTCGTAGCGCTTAAAAACGTCTAGAATGCTTAAAAACGTAGAAAGCATAACGACACGCTGACTCATTGAATGTTTAGTTTGAACCAAATACCGTTTCATTATGATGTTTTTCTCGGAATATCGTTAAGTTAAACAGGTGCATATACAAGAGTAAATGTTGCTTTGCGATTCTTTGCTTGAGAGATCACCAAACAAACAAAGTCCAAAGACCAAATCCCAAAACAACCTGTTTGAAAATGGTCGCTAACACACTGACGAGTTTCTCGTCAAAACAATTTCCTGTCTTATGTTAATTCTATCGGAAACTAGTCGTTTTTTTTTTTTTGCGTGATCACAGATTCCACAGAAAAACAGGGAACCACATTCAAGACGAGAAACTCGTCTCTTGTGTGAATTCGGCTAATGTGTGCTCTTAGTAGTTTGGTTTGCCATATTCGAATACTACCATTTTCGTTCAACCCTGAAGCTTGCTTGCATATTATTTCGCGTAGTTTTACGATTCAAACGTGACGTTTTGTCGAGAAGTTGTCGCGTTTCTCGCTCGCTGATTGGCTAAAAAATAACGGTCAAAGCTGCTGTTTTTGCAAGCTTCAGGGTTGAACGAAAATGGTAGTAAATCAATAAGTAGCGAGTTCATTGCGATGTATGGTTCATGAAATATGTTTCACGGTGTGCAACGCAGGAGCAACGTTAATTGAAAAAGGGTGATTAGGTGTATACGGGGACGGATTCTCCTGTGTCCAAAACAACCATATTGTATCCAAAACCGGTAATAGGCCTTTCTATTGTCCTTTTTATCTTAAAATGTAAATGTCAATTTCGCTTCTTTGATATATTCTTGTTCGTATTTTAATATGCATTTCTAAGATATTGTTCAGCCATAAGCCCCAAAGGGCAAGTGTTTGTTAAAGTGCTTACAGGCATCTCCCATTGTATGTCGCGCGAGATCATCTAACTTTTAATGATCGAGTCTTAATGGCATTCAGCAGGAGAGGAACACCCCGAAGGCTGGAACTAATGGAACTAATGGCCAGACCAAGGGAGAGGAATCTTTCTAAGACGCTACACATATTAGTCTGTGGAATGACAGCTATATGTAAGCACATGGCTGTTCGCTGCTAGCAGATGCTGGACCTCATAGCAAAAGAACATGGCTCCTACATCTGCTATTGTTATCACCGTAGCTGCGATTGGGTGGATACTTTCAAGAAGAGGTGGGGGTCTTAGTCAGATGCTTTCTAAAAATACGTGAAGCTGTACGAATACTCTGCAGGTGTAATGCAGTTTTTAAAACGATTACCTGAAAAAATGAGTCGTAATATGAATTGTATATGTTGTTTATTCTTCCCCTTGGCTGCATATACTACTGATGCTGCTATTTGCGTTTACATTCAGGAGGACACTACTCGAACCGTGAATGTATACTCTTATACATTTCTTTCACATTTTTTCTACGGTTTTGTGAGATGAATATATTTTAACTTTTGCCATGGTTATAAAACTTCATTGCATTTTTCAGTTTTAGTGAGAAAAGCAAGCATAGACAGTAATATAACTTAGTTTAACCAGTGTCCGGTTGCTCGAAAGTGGTTTAGCACTAATCCAGGATTAATTACCATGGTGACTCGATGGTTTTGTTCAGAACTAAGGCCTAGTTCAAACGTCGTATTTCGGACGAATTTATTCAGACGAATTTAATTATCGCAATTAAATTCGTCTGAAATGCGACGTATAAAACGAACCTAAAAAGGTCGAAAATTAAATTCGTCCAAGACGTTGTATACGTCGACCCCGGACGTATACAACGTCTGAAGTATGTCTTCGTTTTATTTTATTCGTCGTATAAAACGAACCTCCATTTTATACGTCGCACAGACGAATTTAATTGATCAATTAAATTCGTCTAATTAAATGCGACGTATAAACTAGGCCTAAACCTGGTTTAAATTTAATCCACCTTTGAACAACCCGCGCCAGGTGTTCGAGCGCCTTTACTGTATTATAAAGCATCAAAATGTTTTGGTGCTGTTTTGGGCGCTGCAACAGACTCGTACCCAGTCGCTAAAATAATTCAGAAAAAAAAGAACAAGAAGGCGCGAAGGCTTCTGGGAGGAGAAATGAGGGTGCGCAAGGAATTGTTGGAAGGATAAATGACGGCTATGGCAATGAAAGCGAGGTGATTCACAATCTCTCCTTTTTGCGAGCGGTAGTAATCACAAGTAATTGTTTTCTCTACGCGATCTCATTGGCTGAAGGATCAAAGATCATGCTCTCGACCAATCACAACCCGAACCAATCGCAATTACCGAGTAATTTGTAATTACTCACGACATTCATGTGAAACCGCTCTAAACACAAATAAAAGTAACATGTTCTGTTTGTCTCCTTTGCAGTGATTTCCATGGCTCTCCACACAGAGATAGGAGTCACAGAGATCGTATCCTACGCCGGCGATTACGTATCTCTAAACTGCTCTTTGGCAACTGTACAACACAGGAACTTCACTGTATCATGGCTCAAATACAATAAACCTTTAGAAGAAGTAACTTACAGGGAGTTCAGAGGATTCCCAAATGAACAACCTCGTGTTCTTGTGCTTAGAAATCTGCTCTTCGCTGACGCTGGGAAGTACACATGCATTGTGAATACGTCAGAACTGATAACAAACTGGACCTTTATCCTGACCATAAAAGGTATTCCTAATTTCAATTTTGATATACATTTGTATGCATTTTTCGTTTTCAGGTATTTGTTTCGCTGGCCTTTGCCTTCTCGTCTAATATCATTTCACAAATATGTCGTTCTTTCTTGTGGTTGTGTAACTTTACTCAACTCCATCTCTGTCCTTCTCTGGTTTCAGACCTAAAGAATTTCTAGGCCCCCTTCTTTGTTTCCTAAACTTAAGAATTATTGTCTTTTAAATCGCATTATTCTTTTAAATCGCAACAGAATTTTACGCACGAGCCTTTTTACTTCTTTTTACATACGCGGTCTCCCTGTGGCACAGGGACCGTGCGCTTGTTCTTTGCAAAAGAAATTCATGTATTAAAATATAAAGACTTAAAAAAGAGCCTGCGAGTTCCAGGTGTTTCTAGATACTGCTTTCAATGCCGCCATTGGCTGCAATCTAAAGTCTTTCGTGTTTTGGGGGAAGGTTGATCTATCGCCCCACTAAGTCAGGCCTCGAGACTATTTGCGCGCCCCGTTTTGATATTATCCTCCTCAACACCAGAGAGTAGATGCTAAGTCTCGTGGCTCATAACTCGGAGACCTCGCACAGAAACGAAATGAAATCTGCTCTGGCAGTCTAATGCGAAATTTGACTTCTCAACGTGATCTCAAATCCATCGTTGATTGTATTCGATTCCTTTTATTTCAGAGCCATTGACTGGTAGAGAGCCTTCGATAACTACTAATTCTTTACGCAACAAAACCGTGACTTATGGCAAGTCCCCCGTCTTCAATTGTGACGTTATTAGCGCTACAATACCGTATGTTGAATGGTACTTTGAAATAACGAATTCTGAACAGAGGACTAATGCATCTAATTCAAGAACAAGGTTAAAACAACTCCAAGGACAACAAGTTGTTGTGAAACATCAATCTGCGAGCTTCTTTAGAGTAGAATTACATTTGGTAAATGTGACATTTAAGGATAGAGGATGGTATGTCTGTCGGGCTTTTAACAGATTTGGAAAGATAACAAAGAGAGCTTTCCTGGATATATTACCAAGTAAGTACTTAACTTAATGGTAACAGGGTTAATGGTAAAAGGGTTTATGAAAAAATCTCATTTCCTGTGAACAAAAAGAACGTAATCAATAGAGGGGATTCAGATGGCAGTAAATTCAGATGGCAGTCGAAATGTTAATCAGACTTCGTTATGCGTTCGTATTGGGTGATGCCATTGGGCCTTTGTTTAGTCAGCCAATCAGAATGTGCCATCAAACTAAATAAACCGTACAACTTATTTCCTTGTGCACGGTCATGACTAAACGCAAAGGTGTAGTTACTTCGCCCGCTCATTGATTGGTTGTTGAATTTGCGTCTCGTATTCGACATTCATCTAAAATCCGCTCTAACTCACAGTGATTGTATTTTCAGAGCCAACGCTGTCAAGAAAACAACTTGAGAAGAAATACATGATGACATTTGGCGACAAACCCAACCTGCCTCTGGCCCTTCTTATAGCCATGCCGGTGGGTATACTTGTGATAGCGTGCGCTGTACTTGTCCGAGCTCTAGAGAAGTCCAAGCAATCCTGTGATGATGTACCAGGCCGAGGGGGTGAGGGGGTCACTAAACAGGGGCGCGAGTCACCTGATGAAGTGGGCGTGGTCGCGGTCGATGCCTTAACAAGCGAAGAGAACAATAATGTCTGTGAAGTGAGTTATTTAGTGGGGAACCTCCCAGAGAGAGTGCCGAGTTCGGATGATCACCCGTACAATGCGCTGTCAAGTGGTAGCCAGTCAACGTCGACTCCGGATGACTGGGTTAGTATATGGTCAGAAAGTGAGTTGAATAAACTCCTGTGTGACAGCCATATATTTGCAATATCACTCGGACTATTCTGACGGTTATTTTTTTTTCGGAAGCTAGTTGTATCCGAAAGCAAACTCGTCCGAAACGTTTTGCAAGTAATGCATTAGCGCGCGCACACTGATGCAACTTTTAACCGACCGAATTGTTTACTGTCGGGTCTTCCTTCCATGTCTCGATCACATTTATAACACTCAAGCTTTTTGTATTTCCAGCCCGCAACCAGCAGTGACCCACGTGACCCGTGCTATGCACGTCCTAGTTCAGAAGTCAACAGTAGCAGCGAAGCGCTCAATATGTCACCGCCAAACGGACTCAGTCTCTCTAGTGACGCGCTCGAAATGGACTGGGAGGGACTGGACCTCAAAATTACGGAGAGCCTCGAGCTCGTCAAGATGCCTATTGAAGTCGACGTTTGAATAAAGCCTCGTTACCAGGCTACTCCTTTTTTTATATCCACGATGCTTTGCGCTCTTATGCTTTACAATATATAATAAAAGCTTCAAGCTGCTCGAGCGGGCGGGCAGGCAGGCACACAAGCTAGTGGCTTCATGGCCAGGCTTTGAGTGACAGGCCGGCCGAGTAGTAGCCTGGGAACGAGACTAGTTTGAATAGACAAACACGTGGACAATACAAGGGTTTTTCCGTGTTATTGCTGAAATGTGGTTTCGAGGATATTGTACAGGAGCCTTTATTAAGGATTTTGATTCCCCAATATTGTAGCCTTGCTATTTTGCTCATAAGCATTTCTGTCTTTATGGTTATTGGATAAATATTTTGAAAAAAGAAAGGTTCAAACCAAGAGACGTAATTATGCTGGTATAATAACCTGTATAGAGAATCTAATGAGCTTTCAAATTATTCTGTTTTTATCAAATAAAACTGCCGAAAGGCCGCCCATAAAGACCGGGACGCAAATGAGCAATGTTTCGATTATATAACTTATTCCTCAAACTCTTCAAATTGTAAATAAATTGTCCACTTGTGTTGTATGGATTGCTGAATGCATTACGTAATTTGAAATAAACATGCAGAACAATGCTGGAATTGAGCGCTCATATTGTTACGAGTAAGAGAGCATCTTACATACTCTTTATGACTCGATTATAACAATAGCTTTCTTTTTTGAAAAATAACAAATGCGATTTTTTTAAACGATGCCCAACGCTCTGACTGCAGAGTGATGCGGATGTCATTTCCTTAGACCTGTGTCAGAACTACTTGTGACAACTTCTCTCTACGTAGGAAACGTGTTTTTTCCTGCGAAGCAAAACTCTAACACAAACTCTAAAACTCTAACCCTCATTGTCATTTGAATTCATCAGAAGGTTGTTGGCATTAAAACAGCTGTATATAGAGAGCTGGATATTCAGGTATCATCCCAAAACTGTACTAAAATTGTAAAGAAAGGGAAGCTCTATCGACAATGTGGAAAATAATCGCACTTTTGCTGTTTGGTGTCCTTGCGTCTCAAGCTAAATCAGTTGTAAGTATCTTACTATGTGGCTTTACAGCATAATTCGAAACTTAAACTCTGTTGTCTATGACGAGCCCTCGCTCTGAATCTTCGTGAATTTTCTCTGTCGAAATATCTAACACGATTCAACACTGACAAACTGAGTCTGAGCTCATTGAATAAAGTCAGCGAATTTCTTTCCAGTGATCGAATGGTCGGTTACTAAATCACTTAATCTTGTCCGGCTCGCTATGAATGGGAAAATATCCAATACCAGTCTCTTTAGTTTGGTGTTTTTTTCTTGTTTTCTTTGACTGCAGTACATCAACAGGCCCGTAGCCAGGAGGGGTTCCGCCCCCCCCCCCCCCCCCCCCCACTTGACAAAAAGGTCCACATTTAAGGGTTTGAAAACACTGTTTTAGTGACTAAATGGGCCAAACAGAAACTGCAGACACTTTGGCATGCAGCCATTTTCGTATATTTGCTTTTTCTAGTGAATTTTGACTAGCGGTTAATAAATTCATACCACGTTGGTCCTAGATTAGCACCCCCCCCACAAAAATACCTGGCTACGGGCCTGATCAATCAGTAACAAATTCGTGGAGAACTCCTTACGGGCGTCATTATAACTCATACACTTTTTGGAATTTTAGGATCACCATTAAAATGTTTTTATTATGAGATATCTCAATAGCTGTATTCACACTAGAGACGGAAAACTCGTCTGAGACGAGTTTTTCGTCAAAAAAAGTTCCTGTCTTAAGTCAATTCCCGGGGGGGACTCTCATATTATTTTTTGGTCGGGGATAATCGTCGGACATTTTCAGTTTCACCCCTAAAAGATACCAACATGGCGTCGCTCAATAATTTCTTACCCTAAAAGATTAGCCTACGTCGTATCCGTCCCCCACCGAAGAAACCGTTTTTTCGGTGGGGACGGATACGACGTAGCCTATAAAAGATACCTTAAAAGATGAGGTCGTGTGTGCCAAGTAGGCGCGAAGGAGACAGGTAACAGGTAAAAGTTATCCATCAAGAAATTTCCGTGTTTGACTAAAATCTGACTTCAATGTTGTCTATTATTTATCCCAGTCCCACTTTGCTAGCCGGCTGTAGTGGTTTTTTTCGGATTATTATTATTATTATTTTTTTTGAGGCGCGGGAAGTGATGTGTCTTTCCCACCGCGACACAGGAATCCCGCGCGCCAAAAAAGAAATCAAATATCCGAAAAACTACTTTGCTCGGGACGAAACACAGTGCCTGGGAAATAGCTATTGAGTGCTGAATGACGATACAAGCGGAATAACGATACAAGGAATTGTAATTCAGAGCGGATTTCAAATGACGGACGAAGGTGTCAATTAGGCTTGCTCGTTCCGCTATTGGTTGAAATCTTGGTTTTGTGAGCCAATGGGAATGCGCAGAAAACCAAACACACGATATTTCTAATTCCAAACTACTTTGAAGTTACGAAGTTTCTGAAACGTTCGGTTTGTGCAGGTCTAATAAAGCGGGAGGAATCGGGTTTTATTGGGTCACGACTTAATCACAAGTCGTACTTCCTTCGTCCCTTGGTTTGTTGTCGAAGTTTCGTTTCCGTGTGGCTATTAAAGAGTATTTCCTTTCGTTTGTGCGTTTTCGACACTTCTGAAATCCACTCTATAAGCTCAATAGAAAAATGGGATTTATTTATGTAGACGTGCCCCAAGGCATCTCTCAAGGAATGTTTATACCAAGCACCGAGCGCTGATTCATGTGTGAATACCACGAGCTGGCTCATGTCCAAGAAATCGCCCGTTCGGGATGCAGCTATTTGTGTCAACCAGAGAAAAGCGATGGAAGCCGAATGCAACAGGATCTGTCCTCCAGGTATGCTTTTTCCCATGGTAGAAGAATGGGAAGTGTTCGGATTGCGTGTGCCTTGGGAAATCTAGATTTTCCCATGGACAGGTTTCTGCAGAAATTCCCAGTGCAACATGGTACTAAATTGTCAGATATTTGTCACTCGTCTGAAAGCGTGAAATGCGAAAAAGTATTGCGCATTCAACAACTCGGGATGATATTCGTTTGGGGAATCAGGTAATTTCTTTATTTTCAGGGGGGGGGGGGGGCTTTTCTGCTTTTATCCCCCCCCTTGATAGTTCAATAAAAAAAACAGATTTCGTAATCTAAAATTCCAGAGTAATTCGTACCACAATTTTAACACAATTGCCCTGCCATTATATTTACGTCTATTTTCAGCCTCTTGTTTGCAGTGCTATGACTTGGTTGGCAAAGCCGTCTCGGATTGTGAAAAGTTCTACTTGGCGGTGCAAAATTCTACCATTAAATGTGATGCGTACAAGAGGAAGCTTCTCCAGCATTGCTCACAGCCACAAATTTGTAAAGGCGAGTATTTTCCACATGGAGTGGACTGGTTGGAAAGCCAACACAATAGCGAGAGGGCTATCCCGTGATATTGACCCTGCACAAAATTTTGTTTCATGCTCATCTAATATGCATGTCTGGCTGTACACTGAATTTTACTTGCTGAATTTTGGTACTTATGTACCGTGACCCTGCACAAACAAAATGATTCCTCTAAAAAAGTGAACAAAGAGATAGTACAATAACAGGGTGTCAGGTTTCCTAACCATTCCCCTCCTAAACTATGTTCCACGGAGGACAGTTTCATAGTCGTTTGCCGATGAACTTACTGATGCGAACGCCGGTTACGCCATGCAGATGAGTCCTAATAAAGACGAAACAGGTGTCCATGGTTGCCGAACCACACGAGTAAAAGATTGTGCTAGCGTTTCGACTTGGCCAGACTGATGCCGATGTGCAGTGTATGGTTAGGGACCGGTCATTATTTATCGCCTGGGGGGGGGGGCAGAGGATTTTGGGGGGATCACTTCATTTTGGGGCGAGCGAAAGGGGGATCTCTCAAAACCTGAAGCCCTGAAAGGGGGGATCACAAGAAATTTCGAAGTAGTTATTCCAGCAACTTCTCTATCATTTGTATTTTTCTACTTCACTTCACTCAACACATAAAAATTTCGGCGCGCTTGGCGCGCATAAAGAATATCGTTTAATGTAGTCTTTGGGAACTCGCGCAACGAAGACACTACCTTCGCACCGTTCACAAGAACAAGTGTATCTTGGCGAGGAAAAAAAACTCTACCAAAATTCCCTGCAGTGATAGGCCTGGCGGCCAGTCACTATGTTTGAAAGAAGAGTAAGTGTGAGTTCGACGTTACAGGCATAGATGCGTCATTTGGGCCGCGCTTCACGCAAATAAATAATAATAATTTCGTCATTTCGGCGCGCAATTGCGCGCATGAATAATAAAACCTAGAGGATTTGTTTACTATACATAAAAAACGGAATGCTCATCTACACTTTCTCTGAGGCTTGATGAAATGCGTTTATCAAAATTCGGGCGCGCGAAAAAGAAAAATGCGATCCCCCTATCTGTAAATTGTCTTCTACTACGTGAAATAGGGGGCGGGGGGGGGGGGATCATGAAAACGTTTAACTGCTCTGAGGGGGGATCACGTTAATCACTGTACTTATAGAGGGAGGATCACTGCATTTTGACCTTGTTTTACCCAAAATCCTCTGACCCCCCCAGGCGATAAATAATGACCGGTCCCTTAGTGATTTCGGTGCAAGAAGTTCGAAAAGCTGCCGAACGAACATTCCCCCGCGCACTGCCCTTCGCAGCCAGCCAAACGGTGTTTTTGTTGGCGTACTTTTATGTACCCATGGCTTAGACCCATAGAATTCGAGAAACGCGACATTTTTCCTGCTTCTTCTCAGTGTGTCAAGACTCTTATTGTCAGAATGGAGGTGTCTGCCATAAAGGTTCCACTCCACATGTGACGTCATGTAAATGCCCCCAAGGTTTCGGGGGTTATACTGCCAAACTAGTAAGTATATGAAGGCAAATTGTGCCACACCGCTCTCATTTTTACAGCCCTGATTTTACCAGGATTTCGCGCATTTTTTTCAAAAGTGGCCAAAAATCCAATTACTCAAAACTTTAGAAACCTTGGCTTGATTTTGGTTTGCTTTGGAAGAACTACATATAATGATATAAGGAATAACTTGGGTTCGTCGGGTTCGTTCCGCCATGAAATTCGCACCGCGAAAGCGGAGAAATTAAATTTCAAAGTTTATCTGACCTGGATAAACTCAAGCGCAATTCCTTCCAAATCCCTATACCATTGTATACAAACTAAATGCGTTTTCATAGAGGTTCCCTTCAAGATTTTTGATGGAACTATTTATTGCATGGAAACCTTTCAACATGCTGAAATAAAGCCAATAGGTTTTGTATTGTACTTGCTAGTAACCTGATTTTTGGCAACACGTTGCTCGAAACACTAAAACAATCGTGTTATTCAACCATCGCAAGGCCAGAGCCCCAGCCGCGCATCTATACAGGCCCTAGTTTCCGTAAAAACTGCATAGTTATGGAATACATAGTTTAATATAGAATACAATTTGAGCAACGGGCAAGTGCGAGTTACTAAGTTGAAAATGTCAGCTGTCGAGTTCTCAGTGTGGAGGGCATTGAATAGATTGTACTGAAAAACATTATTCCTCACATCATACGAATGTAAGATCGAGATATCACGGCAGCGCGCTCGAATGTTTCCCTGGAGCACTTCGTAAACTAAGCTTTTGAGCTCCTGCGCTCGCAGACACTATTAAAAGGTTCATGCAGTAATTTTGCTATAAATAGAAATGTAACTGAAAACATGTTTCCCTGCCTGTCGTTAAAGAATTTTGTGATGGACAACACAAGTGTCAAAATGGAGGAACATGTGTAGGCCCGATGCGCTGCAACTGCCCACCCGACATCAAGGGGGCTCAGTGTGAGTACGCACGCCTCGGGACCCCCAAGAACCCTGCACCAAACGCGAAGGCGATACTAGAGGCTGGGGACAGTAGAGGAAGCGGCTTGTACTGGATCAAGCCTCACGGCGATGATGAGGCTGCTGTCACCTACTGTGACATGGACTATCAAGGTAATCCCAAATCCCTTATCATGGCCAATAATATGAATAAGTTTCCTTGAAAACCCGTACACGCATGCTGTCCTCTTTTACGCCAATCTACGCGGGTTGCCTGTGGTTTTTTCAAACTCTTCTCCAAGCCCTATAGCCAAAAACAAAATGGCGACCAAGAGAACGATCTCTCGAACATCTGCAAGCTTTAGAGGGTTTTCCTGCTTTTTCCCTAAGGTATGAGTAAAATATACTTACAGACCTTCCAAATATTAGGTAAGGGGGCTTTTCTAATAAGGTGGCTTTGTAACGTCGGCAAGGAGTGACAGTAGTTTTTGGAGCAATAGTTTACTTGATATGCACAGCCTTTCAAAAACTATTTCATTACGTTATCAATAAATAGAGATTCCAAGAAACAACCTTCTTGTTTTCCACTCACCAGATTCAGATTACGATACTTAGCGTTCCTATCCCGTGAAACACTTCTTTCCTTCTTCTAGGTGGAGGATGGATGCTAGCAAGCTACGGCTATGTTAGTAGCACGGACTACCATGCCAACAACAGGAACATCCCGAACATGAACAATCCCATGGGTTACCTGTGGAATCCTGACAAACGAAGCAGTTCTCATGGCCTCGTTAATCTGTTACACGGAGCAGTGACAATGGCACGTGCTGCAACACACATGATGATGGCAGCCGGGGGTAACCCGTCCTCGGGTGGTATCAACCAATACGACTACGTGTATCGTATAGACCTGCGCCAGAATAGACAATGCAAGATAACCTTTCGGAATCATAACAGGTACAGCAATATGGTGTTGTCAATTAAGCTAGTCACGTAAGAGAAAAGGCATGAACATTTGACCAAAGGGTATCACGGGCACAAAAAATTGGGTAGCGCTTGAAATTTATTTTCGCTCAAAATACCGCATACATAAAGATAGATATGAAACAAAAAATAACGAGAGATACGTGCATATGGCGGGACCTTTTGTCAATTTCCGTGCGACTAACTTTATTGAAAACACCACATATTGAAAGCTATTTCATGATAGGTTAAAGTGACAACTTGAAGCCTTGTTCAGAATTATTTGCCTATGACACAAATAATTTGTCTTCGGAGATAAAGTAACCACACAACAGATATTTTATTTCCCTTAATATTTGGTTTCTACCCAAAGGGAAGAGAGACCTCTGCCGGCGCCTGACGACTATTTTCTCTCCCCTTGAGAGACCTCTGCTAGCAGGGATTTTCTACCCAACACAGTGTTTTGTAGGCGCGTACTCTCCAGTGCGCTCATATATCCAACACTGTTTCAATACAGCGACATTTTCTACCCTTTTATTTTAAACAGGTTTCATGGCGCTATGGGTCTTAATGGTGTTCCCAAAATGCATTTGACGGAATACACAGTAGAGGGTTTGAAGGGCGACATTGGAACATACGTCAGGTAGAGCTTTTCCGCATCTCTCACTTTCTTTATACACCTATGTCACAAAGGTTGCATCATTATATCTGTCTGTTGTAGCCCGCGATGCATCATGGGAGCAAATAGGTATACCAAAACAGAATCATGGACACCGTTTTTGGGACCCTCTGCTTAACGCTTATACCAAATCATTATACAATATATCGCTCGCAAGACCACGTGACCAATTTAGACCACATAATGTGAGACTGTAAAAGGGTCCAGTGCAATTACTGAAGTAATAATAATTTGCAGAATGTCAGGTTTCCTGCTTATTTTTGTTGGTAAACCTCGATATTGAAGGGGGGAATAATGCACCTCCGGCCCCCTCTTATCCGGGGGGTACTCCACCAATTTTTGGGTAGGTGTGTGCAGCCGAGGTCTCGAAAACCTGACCCTATCAGATACCAAAAATCCTCGTTTTTTATACCCTACCGTAGACCTACAGTCAAAATTGTATACCCTGCCGCATGCAGGACCTGAAGTTAGTCACCAGGGTGGTCTAATTGGTCGCTATCAATGCGGTATTTTGTTAATTACATGGAAAGGTTTTAATAGACTGTCTTTGTTTCCACTAATTGCGGCACAACTATGATCGAAATTTGTTTGCACTTTGGGTAGCCATACTGAAATACATACCCTATATCAGCGGCCAAACAAGCGAAAAACGATTCCCCACCAGAGACCTCAGGAGCCCAAAAACATACCCGGCGACGGGGACGGCGCATACCCGTAACACCTTATATGAGGAATTTCCCCCCCCCCCCCCCCCCGTGCCTCTCATCCGCCGTCCCTGTTGTACACCTAGTTTGTTGTACTAGCAGATATGGATTTTGCGAGGCTCTCGGTGCTACTGTGGGCGATGCCTACCCGACTGGTTACGGGTTCCTAAACTCAGGCGTAGAGGCCGGGTCTTTATTAGACAAAGGTCCCTTCTTTCCAGTGTTCATTGTGGAGACGGAGGAGGTAAGAAAAGTGTCACTAAGAAGAGTCATTGACACTTCCATTATTATTGTTTGGCTCGGCTTTTTCATAATTTGTGCACTGCAATGCAATGTTTTGTTGCTTTGAGAGTTGCAGAAAATGTAAAACCGAGCGCTACTTTCCGCAACTTTGCGAGGACGTGAAAATGATCATGTTAATAGAGACAATTTTTCTTGCAACTCGCAACGCACCGATGACAGATTCAAAATTATTGCGAGTTGCCGCGGGATGTTGTACGCGCGCGCTCGCAATGATTTTTGCAACCTGCAATGCGCCTGCATGGAAAAATATAAATTACAGCAGCACTATCAAAATCAAGCGCGCGGATTGGCTCATCCAGGAATCCATTTTCACGATAAATTGCCAAGACATGTTACACATAGCAACTTGTAATCGCAAAGTAGAGCTCGGTTCTACATTTTCTGCAACTTGAAACGCAACAAAATATTGTATCGCAGAGGGATGTTACACGCGCGCCTTTCGCTGCAACTTGCAATGCTTTGCTAGTTGCAAGCAAAATTGCCTAATGTAACTGACTTTATTCTTAACATATTTTGTGAATCGTTAGGTAGATATATTTTCAGCAACAAGGTCTTTCAGCCGGATGTACACCGAGGCAGCGATACTTACACCTACTATGGATGGCTCGCGGCCAGTGGGCGGGAAAAACGGGCCAAACATCCATATGGTTCAAGTAGAACTTTGAATGCATGCCATCATCATGATACAGTAAACTTATGACAGGGTCTTTTGTAACGCTGGGACCAAACCAGCTCAACATTTGAGTAAACTTCATTTAACTTTTTTTGAATCACACCCATGTTGAATGATGTTGAAATTGGGTGCCAAACCAATTTAGAACTTTAGTGAACGCAGTCAACTGCGGCAATCACATCGTAGTTTAACAACTTGCAAGTTGGATTGGTTGTTGACTTTGTTGAATTGGTTTCAACTTCATTCGACATGGCGCGTTCTTCAAATGTTGAATCAATATTGAGCTCGTTTGGTGGGTCGGTACGTAGTTGCTTAATGCTCCTCTCTGGTTGGATAAACAATGCCCTACACCTCAACACAAGAACGAGGATAATAGAGACAAAATAACTCCTTTGTAGAACGAAAATAATTAGAGACAAAAGCAACTACATCCTTACCCCGTTTGGTCCCAGCCTTGTGCTTAATGAATACACCGCCATTTTTAGACAGAATAAAAGCGGAACAATCATGTCATTGCTGCGTATACATTGATTAATTCCTGTCTAACGTGGCTCATATCTTGATCACAGGAATCAGATTCGTATCGTTTGTTCTCACGTGAAGATAGTTCTCCCGACTGCAATCGCTGACATGCGTCTCTCCCCTACAGACGGTGTGGTTAAGTTCCGTTTATTTTCCATGGGGGAGGGCAGGGCAGGGCGACCGCCACTTATAGTGGGTGATCCATTCTGGGACACCGCCCTGCTCGCCATTGTCATGGCATTTATCCTGAAGATCTCTGTTCTATTTTGGCTCGGGTAAAATAAAATCACACGCACTTTGGCAAAGTACATAATTCCCAACACCGAGTACCCTGTTGTAAGAACAGCCAAACAGAGTATAAACATTCGATTTGCCTGCGCGGAGCCGTAAAATGCCGGTAAAAAACTCAGCCAGAAGATACAGAATGAAAACATTGCGAAACCAATGAACTTAGCTTCGTTGAAGTTCTCCGGTAGAAGTCTTGCTCTGAATGCAAAGTATGTACACACCAGCGCTAGAACTAGATTATAAGACAAGATTATGAGTTTCAAAGAGTTAACACTGTCACTGCAGTTGAACGCGCGCTGGCTTGAGGTCATTTGAGTCGTAATCACCTCGGGTGTTCGCACTATGAACCATATGACCGCAATGCCTATTGGGAAAGCCGTCATGGCGCAGGCTGAAAGAATCTGCATTCTGTTGGTCAGCAGGTGACTTCGCGAAGATAGCCTCGATTTGGCTCGGAATATGCGCAGAAGGCGGTCGGTTTTTAGAACCATGATGGATGTCCCGAGAGAGTAGACTATTGCAAAGTAAAACGGCTGCATTCCGCACTTTCCTGGCGTGGGTTTTCCGATTAATGCAAATGGGAATATGAAAATCATCAAAATTGTCCCGAGATGTATAAAGGACAGCTCGCGATTGGACGCTTTGACAACAGCGGTCTCTCTGTGCCTGAGAAAGACTCCGATTATAAAGAAGTAAGGACAATTCCAATAACAGAGAAAATGATAATTCCGATAGCCCCGATGCTGTCCCACTTCAAATAGTATTCCATAGTTTGCACGCAGCGCGTGCGCAGTGGGTTTGACTCGAACCCTTCACGACAGCGACTGCAGAGATTGAGACCGCGGGATTCCTTGGCAAATCCCGCGGGACACAACACGCACTTCCAACAGCAATCGTTGCTTCCATTCACCGCATATGTCCCTGGACCACAAATATCATTGCATCGAGATACGGGCGTTTCATTTCTCCATCCATTCCATAGAAAACTCGCCTCACGTGAGATATCCAACTTTCCAGTCACCCCCTCCCAAGAGCCAACTTGCCTGAACTCCATCCTCGGTGGATTCGATTTGTTTGGCTGCAAACTTTTTATAGCATACGAGCCGTACATTGGGTCTCCATAACTGTCAAAAGCGACAACAGAGCCCGTTCGTCCTTGAAAAGATACATTTTTGATGTGATTTAAAAGATCTTTCGGCCTAATGAACGGTTTCGTCTGAGGACAGTTGCTTCCGTTTCCACAACGCAGAATAGAATCAACAGCATGCGCGACTGCGTAAACAGCATCCATGACATTTGTGTACTTATTTCTGGGTAAAAGACTTGTGTTTGGCAGGCCTTTCGTTTTTGGGCAAACAATGCTTACATTGTCGCCATTGTTTGGCCTGTAGACAAAGTGACTATCTGTGTTTTCTAAAGGGATATCAGTTGATTTGTGAACATGACAGTCAAACTCTTTCTGCCAGAATTCTATTAACCATGGATTCCGTCTCGAGTTCCCGGGATCAAGATTAAGCAGATGCGCCTCGAATCCCGAGTGTTTTGTTAAAGGCGGTACGACTCCGATCATTCCGCCTACAGTATCAGGGTCTAGGTCTTCTAATAGATACGAGTCACCCCAAGTTTCCGTTCCAATCCATGTGCGATTTTTCAGTCCACATTTTGTCGCTTCTTGTAAAAATAAAATCGCGTTAGGCCTCTGACACCACAGTACAATAACTTTAGCGCGCGAATTAGATTTAAGAGAATTGATAATCGCATGCAGCTCCTCTTGATATAAATCAGGATGAAATATTGCGTCTATGGCAACGCAAAGCTGCCGTTTCTTTAACTCGTGTTTAAGTGCATCCATACCTGCCCGACCATAAGCGTTATCTGACGCCACAATAGAAATGTAGCTCCACTCAAATGCCGCCAGAATGTCTGCTATTGCCTTTGCCTGATACGTATCCGAGGGAATGGTTCTCAGGAAAGAAGGGTAAATGTCTTTGTTGCTCAATAAAACACTCGTCGATGAGTAGCTGATTTGGGGAATGTCATTGACGCCGAATATATTGGCGATGTTTGTCGAGATAGGGCTTGCGGCTCCGCCAACTACTGCCCCTATCCTCGGCCCGTTTTCCCCGATGCACTTACAAGATCCATTCCACATTTGATCTCGGTATTCCATTTCTCCATGGTCTAAGACAAAATCAAGAGAAACTCCCAGAGCAGTGCCAACTTGATTGCATGAATCCCGAATATCAAAGCCTAATGTATAGTTAAATAGCAGCGATGAAGTATTCCTTATGGCGTCTAAGGCATATAACATCGCCTCGGTCCACGTCAGAGCGTAATAATTGAGGTCCATAAATCTTTGATCTCCGTTTTTTTTCTCTACATGA
Source organism: Scolanthus callimorphus (assembly GCA_033964015.1). Lineage (NCBI taxonomy): Eukaryota > Metazoa > Cnidaria > Anthozoa > Actiniaria > Edwardsiidae > Scolanthus > Scolanthus callimorphus. Next base: position 2,385,066 of record CM066916.1, read on the forward strand.
ACTGGGAACAATCCACCAATAATAAGATCACCGATCGTATTTTGAATCTTCTTGGTATTGTCGCAGACATGTTGTGTATCTTTCTGTTGCCCCTCGATGACGGGCAAATTAAGAAATGTAAAGAAAAGAGCGGCGATCAAACGCATTTTAAGGAGCGCTTGTCTTTTGAACGCATACGAACGCCGTAGCCTTTTGTATTGGTGATCAATTTTCAATAAAACGACAGCAGGGATTCGTGCTGGTCCTTGCGATTTTGTCCCTCTCGAACCGCTTGACGCCCTCTACATTTTCAATCGAAGTAAGTGGCAGTTGGTTAATGTATGCAAAGTTAATATTACAAAATCTTTTTCTTTTCGAAAAGACAAGAGTAAATATACGGCAGAGGAACGAAAACAAACCATGACAGCTGATTTAAAATCCAAAAATTGACATTCACACGAATAGACGATTTAGTAATTTCAATCCGTACATGCTTAAGTGCGATGAAGCCGTGCAGCGATATAAGAGCAAATGATCGAATTAACAAAATTATGAAATCTTTTTTATTTCAAATTTCAAGCACCTTTATCTTTAGTGACACCTGCTTTATGGTGCTCGGTACAGCCAGGTAATAAGTGAGAATGAACACTAACTATACACACATCGGCGATGAGTCCATGTTATCATCCACTATATTCACGTTGCGTCAGCGATTTACAGTTTGTCAAGAAATGACGCCGTTTCTTCATAACAATGAGTGTTATTGCAATGATATCCCGTTATCCAGGATGAAAAATGAATAAAACTCAGCGTCGATTATGGATAATTTAGATTATAGATAATGAGTTTAGTTTAAAACTGCATAACAACTAAACACCAAACGCGAAAAGGTGTCAGTAACTTTATTGGTTTGAAAGTGTATATGTTTATGGGTTCTTAGATACTTTTTACTGGTAAATAAAATGATTACTTTTATATGTATATGCAGCAGTTAATTTTATTGAAAATGGAGAATATTTTCTGACCTTTTCTCAGCTCACCAAGCATGCTATTGCTAGATGCTAGTGCTGTTTCTAAGAAAGTAGATTGAATATAATAATGAAAAAAAAAAATACTAATCGGGATCACCGGGAATAATTCCTGTAATAATATAAAGAACTGGACGAGAAGTTCAAAACCTGTCTATAAATTTTTAACTCGTGGTTTAGATCCTTAAACTTGTAGTTTTACGCGGTCTGTTGCTAATTAAAATGTACGTTTAGGGTCAGGAAGTGCCTTTTCCAAACTCATGTTTTTCATTAATACGTTTCCGATGTTTGGATGAACTGTGTTCACAGGAAAGTAGCTTGGCTATAGATAATTCAGTTCCTCTATTATAATTGACAACTGATCGATAGTTTACGGAAATGGAAGAAAGCGCCTGTCAATGAGTTGTAAATTAAATCAAAGCCAACTACAGGTGCACTCGTGAATAAGAGTAACGCGCGACCATATCACGTGGTCATCATTGGTTGCATACCCTAACTGTTGAAGAATACTTTTCTAGTGTTTCGTTGCCTGTTGGTTTTCCCTTTCCTTGCACTGGGCGAATATTTTTATCGCAGCATGGCGATAGTCCAATTTAAGACGAGTAAAATCCATGTTTTGCTTTTGGCAATACTACGATAAAAATCATACATCTATTATTGATCATTTACAATCAAAGCTATAGCTATCGCCAACTCGTGGGTAATGAAGAGTGAAGAGGACAGGGCGGGGAAGGCTCTCATATTGAATAGGTGGGGTTGCTCATTAAAAAAAATGAAATTTCCCGGAAAAAATCCAGGGGGTGGGGGGGGGGGGGACTCCAATATTTTTGGGGCGGGGGGTGCTCGTCGTAGTGCCTTTGAGGGGTAAAATTTAAAAACTTTCAATTTTTTAAAGATAGGTACCAGTTAGGGGTCCGTTCTAGCAAATCACGCTTGTCTGAAGCCTGAATTCAGACGTATTTTCGCTCTCAAAAAATACAAGAGAAAATTACGAGGGAAAAATCGTCTTGTTGGTACCTTTTGGGGGTAAAATCAAAGTTCCCGACGAGCACCCCCGCCCCAAAAACATGGGAGAACCCCCCTCCCCCGGGAAAAAATAACATTCTGTCTGTGGAAACGGACGGGTATAAGCCAGTTCCAATGTTTACATTTTGAATCCAGCAGAGTTAAAAATTAATTATTGCTGAATATTAAAATCGGGCGTTTTCAATCCACAGTAAATGTATGAGCTAATTGGAGCTTCAGTGCTCCCAACTTTTGGCGCGATTTTGAAAGCTGGATTTTTCCTTGAAAGTGAAAAAAAAACCCGGCCTCAAAGTATTTCAATATTGTTCTCGAGAACATCATTTTTTTTTATCTAAAGGATTTTAAAAAAGAAAAAGAAGAAATGTGTTAACCTCAAGGTTGGACTCCGCGGACGTCTGGGGCCCGAGTAGCATGCTACGAGGCACACAAATCAACTATATGCCCGACAAAAATCATGTTATTATCATTATTATCACTACACAAGGCCAAATAATACAAGCATGATAGTGTTCGTCCAGCCTAATTGAATACTGTAAGCTTAGAAAGGCAAAAAAATCGTATCGTTCACAATTATTTCGCCCGTTGAAATTACAAACTTAGGTTAATACATGAAACAAAAAGAATCACAACTTTTAAAAGCACATAAAAATCTACTCTGCTAGCAGGGTATTAAGAATCCCAAAAGACAATACAATTGAAAACATGGCAAATGTTTTTTAACTGCTTTTTTGTAGGCTTAGTTACTTCTAGTCAGCTCTCGCCATCCCTCCCGTCCTCGAAACGAAAGCACACCAAAAAAAACACAGATAAATCCAACCAATATCTCCGGAGCCCTCCATTTTTCGTCGGTGTTCTGTCCGTGGTTGTCGAATTAAGTACTGTTTCACTTGTTTCCCAGACTGATAGCGAGTTTATGTTTCGGTTCCAGAATATTTTCTTTTTCTAGTAAACAACTTGTTCGCCTTCGCTTCGAACATGAGACTAAGCTTGTTGTTGTTGAGGTTTCTGCTCACCGGTGTGATTTGGCGATGAATCGCTTCTTAATTCCTGTCAGAGTACCGCGCGTAGTGATAATAATGAGTCATAACCACTACTAAGATTCCAAAAAATATTTTATAACCTTCGGCGTGACAACAGTCTAGCAGTGGCGAGAGTGCGGCAGCTGGCAGATTCTCGGCACTTTAAAACACGAGTCTCGTAGTAAGAGTAATTTCAAGCCGCGAACTGAAACCGTTGACGGGATACGATTCATTGGCAAAGACATTAGCATCACAACAACAATGTTCGATGAGTAAAAGTCGTGATTTTCGGCTTTAGGGAAGATATAAGTCCAGTGAACAGTTAACTTGCGAGACAGTGAACTGAGTGAACCTGAAGTTTGCCGGCGAAGTTTGGGAGATTCGTATCTCACGTTCATGAGCATTCACATCGGAGATTCGTATCTCACGGTCATGAGAGCATACACATCGGTCGAATACACATCGCATACACATCGGTCGAAAAGATAAGCGAATGATTCGAGGGAGGGGTAGGTAAAATGAACACATAACTAAACAAATAATCAATTATGCTAATTATGCTAATGTAGAAAAGTTTACACCGGAGTGAGTGACATCGGGTCCCCCTACAACTCGGGGTTACCATAGCAACCCACGAGTTAAAAAAGCATCGCCTATCAATGTCAAAGTGATGCTGCGTGTGGCCATCTTGTTATGCAACTTATCCCTCCCTACCCCTCCTCTTCCTTCCTCCTCCTGCGGGACCACGGGGAGGTCCGCCCACGGGGAGGCCCGCCCTTTCCCTAGCCAAGACTCAGGGACCACGGGGAGGTCCGCCCTTTCCCTAGCCAAGACTCAGGGACCACGGGGAGGTCCACCCTTCCCCTAGCCAAGACTCAGGGACCACGGGGAGGTCCACCCTTTCCCTAGCCAAGACTCATGGACCACGGGGAGGTCTGCCCTTCCCCTAGCCAAGACTCAGGGACCACGGGGAGGTCCACCCTTTCCCTAGCCAAGACTCAGGGACCACGGGGAGGTCCGCCCTTTCCCTAGCCAAGACTCAGGAACCACGGGGAGGCCCGCCCTTTCCCTAGCCAAGACTCAGGGACCACGGGAGGTCCGCCCTTTCCCTAGCCAAGACTCAGGGACCACGGGGAGGTCCGCCCTTTCCCTAGCCAAGACTCAGGAACCACGGGGGAGGTCCGCCCTTTCCCTAGCCAAGACTCAGGAACCACGGGGAGGTCCGCCCTTTCCCTAGCCAAGACTCAGGAACCACGGGGAGGTCCGCCCTTTCCCTAGCCAAGACTCAGGAACCACGGGGGGGTCCGCCCTTTCCCTAGCCAAGACTCAGGGACCACGAGGGGGTCCGCCCTTTCCCTAGCCAAGACTCAGGGACCACGAGGAGGTCCGCCCTTTCCCTAGCCAAGACTCGGGACCACGGGGAGGTCCGCCCTTTCCCTAGCCAAGACTCAGGGACCACGGGGAGGTCCGCCCTTTCCCTAGCCAAGACTCCGGGACCACGAGGAGGTCCGCCCTTTCTCTAGCCAAGACTCAGGGACCACGGGAGGTCCGCCCTTTCCCCTAGCCAAGACTCAGGGACCACGAGGAGGTCCGCCCTTTCTCTAGCCAAGACTCAGGGACCACGGGGAGGTCCGCCCTTTCCCTAGCCAAGACTCAGGGACCAGGGGAGGGTGTTTGGCCTCATTTCTTTTTCCCGTTCAAGCCTTACATGCGCTACCCTAGCCTCGTCTCCAGGCTGGTTTTAGCAGCGCGGCTTATCGGTTGTGACGTCACGGTCGATTTGCCACAAAACACAGGCCGTGTTGCGTGAAAAGGAGAGCTGCAAAAAGACGCCTGGGGCTACCCCTGCCTGAAAAGAAACTTTGTCCAAGGTCGGTTGTGACCCAGCTGGGAATTTGTTCTTGTTAATGGTTGTGTAGGTGCGTTCCAGCACTCCAATGCCTTATAACAATACACAATCCCAGAACGCGCACAAATAACAGCAAATGAACCTCTTTACTGTGGGCTACCTGTGGTAGATCAAGCTAGTGGCGCGCGTTGTTAAGGTCCCCCCCCCCCTTCGAAAGTCAAATACAAGTCAAAGCTAACACTTCCGGACTCAAAAAGCATATTTATTATTGAACTGTGTCCAAAATTTCGTATATATATTATATATAAATCACTTAATGCAATCATAAAAACAAATTTTGCAGTTTCTATGTATATCTGTTACATAGTCCAGCGAGTTCAATATATCTGCAGCTAGACACACGCGGTGTACTTTACAGTACCTCTCATACTGATGCAATGGACCATTCATTTGTTCTTGACATGCAGCGTGGCGTATTTGGAGGAAGAAGGTAAGGCTGTGGGGCCAAAACAGTTCAACATATCCAGTCAAAATTCCGTGCTTCTTTTAAGACGCGAAAAGTTCAGCGATGCTCAGGGAATTTACTAAAAAGTTTCAAGTCACCACCTGTAAGGTTGTGGCTAAAAGATGGAACTTTATAATATTTGAGTAATTTTACACGACGTACACGTTAATGTTTGCTATCATTCACGAATGTTGAATGGTCAACTTCTTCAACACAGCTGCCATCATGATTCAACAACATTCAACACCACCCGAAGGTAAATATTTACCAAGTTCCATCGGGTTGTCGAGTCTTGTTCAGCAAGAAACGTTGAACAAATATAGGCCAATGTTAAAAGAACAAGTTAGCCCCAGCATAATATAAGAACAATGTGCACTACATGTGGCAATGTGCACTCTTTCGCGGCACTTTTCACCGTCATACGAAATCTGCTCTAGTACTCACCACGCGACCCTCATCTGATATCCGCTCTAATATATTAGAAATGTCAAAAATGTATACATTGCCTGGTAATCTTTATAAAACTTCATCTAATGATATTATAAATGGATAGACCTAATCAGCTAACGGTGTTTACATCTTGTTGCCACCCAATTCAGATCACGTGATGAATGATTTGGAAGGATATACAAGTGTACAATTTGTAACACCACTAACAAGTGCATCATGAATCAAATGTAGACGCCGTTAGCCATCTCTTATGAATTCAATAAATAAACTTGCGGCTGGTACCTAGCTAGGAGGCTAGCAGCCACCCTACTTGCAGTGCTACAATCAGGGGCGTACGAAGGATTTTCATAAAAATTGCAGGCACATCCTCGGGCATACGCAGAATTTTGCAAATTTACATGCCAAGCTAATGATGCAGTACAATATTTATACCAAATTCACCCCAAACATTTGCAGTCCCGTGCCTGCAGGCCAATAGGCTCCGTACGCCACTGACATGCAATTCTTAGTAAAAAGATACCAAAAACAGGCATGGAAACAAAGTCAGCACGACTGTGTTTGTGTTGGTTTATCATCGCCCTTCACTGAGAAGAGTCTTCATAATTCCTCCATTTGGCACGGTCCTTTCCGAACTAACTGGTCAACAGGGATAGTCGAAAGCTGAGTGCATACTTCTGCATGCATCCCCAAATAGTTGTGTTGAAGAGCTGTGTGGTGCAGGGGTGGAGTCAGGTTTTAGAAAAGGGGGTGCGTTTCTGGTCTGAAGACCCAGATTTGTCAATAGGGCTGCTAGAACATTGTCTTTAGGCCTGTATTGTGCCGTTTTAAACCATTTTTATATTGCAAAGGGTGTGCGTCCACACCCAAAGCACCACCCCTGGATCCGCCGGTGGTGTTCAAGTTCTCGCGGCCTAGGTCAGCGTTGCCACGTTCCCTCACTCGGGCGAACAGTCATCTTAGTGATATTATCCCGATGAGCCAATAAACGAGTCTGGCCTCGAGTGTTCTGACCTCCTTGAGAGATTACGACGTGCAAAACCCACTTGTAGCTAGGCGCGTGTCGCAAGTGGACTATGGCGCCCTGAATGAAATTCTTTTCTGTAATAGGAACGCTCTCTCTTATACATGTATCCATGAATACTATATTTGGCTAGCTGCTTCAGTTCGGAATAATAAGTCGGCAACCAGCATGTGTAATGTCTTGTAATATTTGAATTATCTGTCTGATTCGAATACTGCAAGGCTTTTCTTGATTGAGTCATCCTAAAAAAAGAAAAGAAAAGAAAAAGTCATGCAAAAGCTCGATTCAGTAACATAGAAATGACAATGATAGAGAGCCCGGATTGCTCTCGTGTTTATCTCAGCCTAGCTCCACCGCAGCTCTTGTTTCCCTCTTTTACTTTTCATGAAACAATTCCTTGTACTTCTCTGAGAACTCTGGTTATACTGTATTAAATACGTCATTAAAGTTTTTTTTAAAGAAATCTACCTTTTTACATCCTTCAATAAATTCATCTTCAGTGATAACCCCATCTTGATTACTGTCCATGAGCTGAAATACAAATAACAATATCCTGTCTTGAAGATTTGTATGTTGTTTTCAGTCTAGACCTGTATACCCTGTCATATTGAAAATGAAGAGGTCCTGAGTAGGCGGGTTGCATGTTATGTGTAACTTTTATACACACATATCAGGCCCGTAGGCTGGTGGGTTCGTACGAAGAGAAGAAACGTCGCTCGGCAGGCTGTTCTACTTATTTTCCAAGAATGTATGTCTGATATCCGTGGATGATCAAATGTTACTCACCGCAAACAGCCTCTCGACTTGTTCCTGTACGCTACTTTCTTCCCCTGTTGGATGGGAATCCAGCCCCATCATGCAATGCACCGAATGAATTACTGTTGCAAGCTCCTACATAACAGGAATAATAATAATAACTTAATTTATTGTGGGGCTGTGCAGGAAAAATTGACTCGGCAATACGTTAACACAAGATTAACTAAGCCATCGATGTCGTTTTCTGCGACAAATTACACGAGAATGTATAAATGAACAAATGCTATCTTTGATCGTCTTGATCTCGTCCAGGCCGGATCCAGGAGGTTCAGTCAGGTGCAAATGAACCCCCCTCTCCCAACGAACCGATTTTTTTGGGGCCAACGGTTCGCTAAAGACCTTTTGTCATTTCAGAGTGGTTCTTTATGTGACCCAATGTATATTAAATTCATGATGTAGCAACCACGATTTGACCCCCTCCGCCTCTCTTGGCCTGGATCCGCCACTGATCTCCCTGTCTCTCTTGAACTTGTCATCCATTTTTTAGGGGTTGAAATCGGCGATCTGGTATTTTTTAGGGGTTCGAAAATGAAAAAACGGTATAGTAAGAAAAATAGGTATTTTTTAGGGGGTTCTCACGCAAATAAGGTAGTGTTTTTGAAAGTCAAGAGGACACTTTTGATGGATATGTATATTAAATAAACGGCCAGAATAAAATTTAATCTGTCAAAATTGTTGGTATTTTTTAGGGTGTTTTCAGACTGAGGGGTATTTTTTAGGGAGGAAATTTTTTCCGACCAGGTATTTTTTAGGGTCAAAATTCGAGTTTCCCGAGGGTCACCCCTAGCATTTTAACCTCCGGGCTTGTCATTGTGGTTGACCAGAGCCTTTGACACATTGCCCTGACAGAGCCTCAGCAAGCTAAATGAGTTGTTGATTTAAACTGCCGGACGACATCCTTATTTTTTAATGAATTTAGTAACTGGTTCCCTTCCGGTTCCTTGATTTTAATCACTGTACGCTCTGCTTTCAGAACTTGAGAACTGGATCGGAGAAGGCAACATACCTCTCTCGTTATAACGCCATCACTATCCAAATCATAGAGATGGAATGCCCATTTGAGTTTCTCATCCATACTTCCATGGAGCGAAATAGACAGACCGAATACAAAGTCCTGTAAGAAGTGAAAAATGATTTCATACCGGAGCAACTTTAAACTGTCCAACGGCACGCTACATTTGCGATCCGAAAAAAAAAAAAACATAGGGTTCTTCTCTTTCGCGCGCATCTACGTAAGTCGCGCCAAAACGTAATTAGCCAATCAGAATGCAGAAAGTTTTTTGACGTCACAATGGTTTAATGATAAACTCGCCAAATTTTTGTTTGCAAGGCAGAGAGAAGTTCTTCGTCTAGAAGCTCCTTGACAATCACGCGTCTGTTTTCCCTATTTTAGGCCACAAAAAGAAGCATTCTAACATACGAAACCGGGTCTATGTATATAAATGATGTATAGCGAAACTTTTCAACAGTTTAATGTCTTTTTCATCGTTTTTTTTGTGCGAGGAATCAAGACTTGCAAATGTGCAGAAACTGGACTCGTCGATCGATCGACTTGCCACGAATGGCTTGGCCACAAACAAGCTCTGTGACTTAAAACATACAGCGGAAAAGAATTCAAAATGAAGGTGGGTATTTCTTGTCGTAGCAGAGTTGAGTTTGTTTTATTGGCTTCAAAATTGCGCGCTCGGAAAGAACCAATGATAAAATGTCACACCACAGAGATCACACATCTCAAAAGTCGTGCCGCTTTGGTGGTCTTTATTCATTTAAACGCATCCCAATTACGGTCGCATTTGATTGATAAAGACAGGTATGAATACAGAGGGAGGATTAAATTGATAGTTTAATAGTAGTTGCGGCTTTGTCTTGTATCTTATTAAACGTAAGCTCATAAGCTTCTTTATAAAGTCACGCTTTCTTCCAGTTCCTTACCTCAAATGAAACCTTGCCATCTTTATTTTGATCAAATACATTGAAAAGTATCTGAGCATACTGTGCAGAATCTAAAAAAAAAACAAAGAAAAAGAACAACAAGCAGTTGTGATCAAGGAAAAAGTAATATTGACATGTATGTCTGTAAACTGAAAATGTTTGAATAGAATGTCAAAGAGTTTACTGTGATCCCCTATTTATAATATTGACCAACCTCCATATGGGAAGAACTGTGCATAGATTCTTTTAAATGTTTCCCTGTCAACTGCACCACTTGGGCATTCCTTTTTCCAGCACAAGAAAAAAATAAAACAATATATGTTACAATACATAGAGTTACATATATTGGCTGTTTTTTTTTATAAAAAACCTTCCCTTTCCATTTTATCAGTATTTGAAGGTCTTATAAAATGTTTAGTCTTAAACTCCCAGTTTGGCAACCACCAAGCATCCAGCATAATTCCCTTTATGAGCTGCAAGTCTAAGAAGTCACCCTCCAACATGTACATTTTTTTAGAAGCCTGTCGACCATCATGCAACATGGCCATGGTATCAATTTTCATATGATATGAAAATACTTCGGAGCTGCTTTGTAAGCATTTGAAGTTCGTCATTTTCTTGGCACATTTAGGCCTACTTCACTGCTGTCCACGTTGACTGCCATTGTGAAAGTTCTTCAAGTTTGAGCGCTCTACTGAAACAGAACAGAGCCGAAGCAAGGATTTGCACATTTGGTTTTTTTACCACAGTCATGTTGCATGACGATCGACATGCATTCTTTAAATTCTTACATTTTTGAAGCCTCTGTACATGCGCTGTAGTTCTAGTCTTGTAAACTTGGTATGAGTGAGAAGATCCTCTAAGCCCTCCAGGTGATTTGCAATGTGATTGCTGGTTTCTGAGCTGTCCTCCTCTTGCACTGAAATTGAATTGCAAATTAGAACACCTAACATTTCAAAAGTCAAATTTTATTAATTTGTTTTAACAGCTTTAAACAACATATATAATTATTAAACACACTTTAAAATATTTATTGAATAGTTATGGGAAAAAAAAGACCCAAAAGAGGGCAGGTGCAATGTGACACGTCTCATGCTCTTCAGAAATATTAATGATCTAGAAAGTCTAGAAAAAAGTGGCATCACTCTAGTAAGGCTCCCTCCAATAAGGTCCTGCAACCCTTTCTGTTTGAGGTCTATGTAGCAGCCCTGAAATTAAAAAAGCCCCTGGCAGCTTACCCGTTATTAAAGTATTTTCTCTGTTATTAAAGGAGAATTGTATTGTAAAATGCTGAATGTGTTTTGATCAGGCACTTGAGGATATTATTCCTTGGTACCTGTATTATAGGCCATAATATATCATACCAGAGAGAAACATAGGAAATTCATTTTCAAAACGGAAAAACTTTTGAGTATGGTAACTGGATTTTGGGCCATTTTTTGTCAAAATTGCTTGAAATCCTGGTAAATGTCTCATAAGGCTCTTCTATGAAATGCAGTTGAATATTCCTTGAGAAATTTTTTAATTGTATACAAACTAGAGAGGATGTACTAGTAGTCAACAATTCCTAGCCCACCTCTGTAAGCTAAGATTTCACAGCTTGATGCCGGCTTTGGTCTCTGTGTTTATGACTGCTTGGCTGTTAGTGGCGCTGCTGGGACTCAGTGTAATGCAGCTTACAAGTTGCAAGTTCTGGGGAGTCGGTCACGATATACCATTATATATTTTTTCAACATTGCCCGACTTTCCTTTCCTTTGTTCATTGTTTTATAGAAAAGTGTTTAGAATTATTAAATTTTAATGACCTGAGACTAAGTTCCTTTTTGATTCATAATTTGTATTAATTTATTTCATTAAAAAACATTAGAGCACAACTTTCTATGACTACCTGCAGGTCAGTCCGATTATTTATTTTATACTTAGAAATATCCCAATAAAATGAATGAATGAATGAATGACTTTATCAGCACAATAGAGCACACGTGATGCACGTACGTGCGGCTCATGATTTTACAATGCTTTGAGTGTCTCTCCCAACATCACAGGTGATCTATTTGCCAATAAAGTCATAGAAAGTTGTGCCCTAATGCTATTGTGGTATAGCAGGGGAGAACCATTACTTTATCGGTGTAATAGAGCATAGATTTGGACCAATCAGTGCGCAAGGAATCCACTAGCAATTTGAGTAAGTAGTTGACAGAAATCTTGTATCAATTTCATTTGCATTACATTTGCAAACTTCTGTGGGATCATTTGCATTACATTTGCAAACTTCTGTGGGAGTGTTACATTGATTTGGACCAATCAGAATGCCAGTACATTGTAGCTATTATAAAACTCTATGGTCTATAACATACTCTATGGTCTATTATTAAATTCATTAAAAACTGTATCATGCTCGTAGTTGTATAAGTAATCATCACCCAAATTCTTTTGGTGTCCAGTGCCCACCTTTTTATTATATACCTAACAAGATGTTGATACATACATATTTTGTGTTTTAAGCTTTACAATATTCAATGTCTACTACCAAACTCGAGCCGTACAGCTGAACCTATTACTTTGTGTAAATAAAGGATTTCCCCTTCTCCTTTGTGTTCATGAAGCTTTAAAACCATTCTTTACCGGTAATGCAAACATTTATTAATCCATGTAAGAAGTAGCTTTACCCACAGGCAAAGCATCAGAAAAGTGTACCTTTGAAAAGTCACTTCAATAAAATTATACCCAGACACGCATCTTTATGTTGTGGTGTCAAATGTGCGAAAGATCAGAGCATAGCCTTGAGATCATAATAGCTAATTCTTTTGGAGTGTATTCATGACTATGGTTCTTGATTGCTTTATTATCGTGGGGACCATTATTGCGATGGCACTATTAGTGGATTCCTATCTAAATCTGCAAAGTTATATGTATATATTTTATCTCAAAACCATACTATGCTGAATTATTAAATGTCTCAATGGATTTCTTCTTCATTTCGGGTGTAATTACGGGGTCTCGTATATTGCCAGAGGCCAACTATAATCTTTAAACGGTTTCAAGCATTGAAAACCATTGAATAGCCTTACTTTGCTCGCATAATTATCTTATGTTCGACAGTTTTGTAAAAATTGTGACACAAAAAGTTGATTAGCCTCCTATATGTACATTGATTTGTTGACAATGTGAATTCTGTGATCTGGGCAGAAATCTTGAAATGGGAATATCATGGCGTACAAGATTGAAGTACTTCAAACATGCGTATTAAATGCGGCGAATATTGTCGGTACTAAAAGATGTCTGGCTGATTACACTTCTAGGATTTCATATCGAAGTTCCAGTAAATCAGGCTCGTTTTAAAAGATATAAATTAAAATACCCCAAAACATTAACTGAAAATTATGCTTGTAGTTGCTTAACGGCTCGGAAATTGTAACAAGGCACAAGTCGAACATTTAATGCTGAATTCAAGATGTTACTAGCCCTTTTTCTGTTTTGTCGCTTGGTATGGAATCACTGATAGATACGGCTGTGATAGTAGAAGATCTGTTGGTTACCAAATAATGATAAAATCAAACGTAAGCAAATGCCCCCACCGTGGTCAGCAAACACATCGGTACCTCTGTATCGGCACTGGTCATGTTGAGGCGGATGGTTTCTTCCCTTGCGTCGAATACCTACCGGAGATTACAGCAAAAATATACCAGTTAAAAACCCTAGCGCGTTTCTAAAGGCAGAGAGAAATGCAAAGAGAATCAAGATGGTATCTTACTTAGTAATCGGCTTGTTTTCCCCAAATCCTGACCCATAATTCAGGCTTTTTCGTGCTAAACTCTCGTGTCGCTCATTTCCTTCACTGTACAAGATTATCTCCCAGGACTAGTGCACTAGCGGTTTGAACACAAACAAAACAGGTGCGCGACCTGGAGCATGCGTAGATTAGTCTCTCCGCTGAGCTATATATTATATATATAACACACGCTCGCTTTTACACATGTTGTAAAAGCTTTATACTGTTAGAGATGTGTGGTTATTTTCTCGAATTTCAAGCGTTTTATGCAGTGGGGACCGTGAAAAGTTATCAACGTGCGGCAAATCCTCAAATGCCTAATTAGTTGACTGCCGACCGAGGAGACGAGGAATAAGTTAATTGCTACTTTATCTAAATTTGTAATCGTTTTAACCAAGCGATATGGCAGGTTTAGGAAGTTAATCACTCGAGATATTTAGTTTAGCTCTCGTTGTTTTTACAAAAGATCGTTTTCGGTGCCTTTTTCCCACTTTGCTGTCTCAGAGGGAGCAACGAATATTTCTAATTTGTGGTTATATCCGTTTCTGATTTATAATTTACAAGTGGAATTCTAATTTGGAGGAAAATCTTCTTATCTGTGTTAGTGGTTTAGAGCTTAGTGCCACTTTTACGTGTACTCGTGTAGCTTGAGCGACTGATCCCAATTTTCTTGAAGGGAATAGATCTAACTGCTGGTGTGTGTGGTTACAGTGAGGAAAAAAGACTTCGGAAACCGTACACTGCATTGCTCACATAAGTGTCATGACCAGTCTCTAATGCTGAGAAAACACATTTGTTTTTATTGTATTTCTTTTCATTAAGCACTTAATTGGACAGAAACGTGCGCTCACAGAGGGTTAGTGATTCTAATTCTTTGACGTCAATGTGCGGTTTTCGCGAGGCCAAGGGAGCCAATGCAAGAGAGGTAATTATGGGAGCGCTAATTCTTCTCAATGATGGCTGCGTAATAACAAGGAATTGAAAATATTTATTCTCAACGTAACGTACGGTAACGTGACGATTTTAGGTCGCCCTCTAGCAATCCATTCCTTTTTCTTACTAATACTGAACACGAATTTCTGCTTGTTGCGTAACCATTATCTGTACATTACAAGTAATATTAGCATATAGCATAGATAATGATTATCATATCCACTTAGATTATACATATATTATTTGCTTGTATAGTGTTTTTGTATATATGGGTGCACATAATCCTATAAGCTTGGTGTTCGTAAGATTGACACTTCATAGTTGGTATGAATAGACGATGAAATTTACAAACTGGCAAAGATAGATTCATTTATTATTGTATTGTTTCTACTTTTTTTTACCACATTTAACTTGTGCCATGTATGTTATTTCAACACAGTTATAGACATCAGGGAATTAAATTGTAAGACATATGATCTACGGTGGCGAGAAGATATGAGTTTTATTTTCGAGTGGCAAGATTGTTTTTGACACGAGAAAATAAAACTCATATCTTCAAGCCACCGTGTAACTTTCTTTTTATTATATAGACAAACCAGAAAAAATATTCCAAATTGATTTCCAAGCACTTTTGTTTTGACCGATATCCTCACTAGTGAGGATATGGGAAATATGTCACTCAGGTCCCGGATGTAGCTTCGTATGAGATCTACGAGTGGCGTATTTCCCAGTAAAACACTCGTGTCTATATAATAAATCCTCTATATATTATACTATACAAAGCGAGGCCCTTTATTACTTATAAACTATCTTCTAGACGCCAACAGATATATCATATATCATGATTTCCTCACTCCTTGGAGTCTTCTGAGAGAATCTTGAAATAAAACCGCGAACTTATCGCTAAAAAGGTGAAAACACTGCTGTCGTGTACATATGTTAGATGACAGTCGGAGCAATCTGGTACATATGTTATATGACAGTCGGCGCAATCTCGTACATATGTTATATGGCAGTCGGAGCAATCTCGTACATATGTTATATGGCAGTCGGAGCAATCTCGTACATATGTTATATGACAGTCGGAGCAATCTGGTACATATGTTATTTTATTTATTTATTTTATTTTTATTTACTAGCTTTTGCCCGAGGGCCGGGAAATCCTCACAGAGCGAGGTTCCCTTGTCAGTGTAGTGGGTTAGAGTGTAAGTCCTACACTGAGGATGGGCAACTTCCGACGTCCCGTGGTTCTTTAACGTCCCTCAGTTTAGTGTGGTGCAGTTTAGTGTGTGGTTCAGTTTAGTGTGGTGCATGTGAGAGACGGGACCTACGGTTTAACGTCCTTATCCGAGAAGACGTGAAGGCCTGACCATTTGCAGATATTAGAGCAAAGGCAGCACCTTCTCCTCAATTATTAGAAAAAGACCCTGAGTGTTCGCCCGGCCGGGTTTGAACTCCCAACCTCCCGCACATAAGCCCGGCGCTCTAT
This sequence comes from Scolanthus callimorphus, assembly GCA_033964015.1. Lineage (NCBI taxonomy): Eukaryota > Metazoa > Cnidaria > Anthozoa > Actiniaria > Edwardsiidae > Scolanthus > Scolanthus callimorphus. The sequence continues at coordinate 2,400,885 of CM066916.1, forward strand.
CACTGCGCTAACCGGTCGTCGGACATGTCGTCGCACATGTTATATGACAGTCGGAGCAATCTACATATGTTATATGACAGTCGGAGCAATCTCGTACATATGTTATATGACAGTCGGAGCAATCTCGTACATATGTTATATGACAGTCGGAGCAATCTCATACTCATGGCGACTCTGGCTACGAGATTGCAGTTGGAGTATCTCGCGCACTCCAGTCTTAGCACGCACATGTGCATGATAGCGCAACTTTTAGTAGAGTGCGTTACTTTTAGTAATGTGCGCACTCACAAACCCTGCGAATCATGTCATCAACTAGTGGCATAACTGGTTCTGGACTTGATCTGCACTGAATTACAATTACATTCAATTGCGACTGTTATTGTAAATATTGCCTACAGCCGCGCCAACTACGTTGTCAATAGAACTGCTAATAATTCTAAATGGCTTTGCTTTCGATGTGTTCGAATAAAGTTGTAAGCGTTGTAATAAAGTGCGACACGGGAACAGACTTCAATTTACAGTTGTTTTCACAACACTTTTTCCGCGAAAGGTTGCGAACTTGCTTCCCGTATTTCCAACTACAATCTTGGACAAAACCTGTAGAGAAAATTACTGAAATCGCTTGTTTTTTCGCTTTCCTCGTGTCATTTCACCTCCCCCGAAGCAATGTTGCAAGGAACGTGTCGAGGGATGGACGCCCGTCATTACCAACATTGATTTAGGGGGGAGGGGGATAAATGGGGCCCTAAGTTAGTCGAAAACTCAAAAGATATTTAACATTTTCTCTACCCTTTTGTCCAAGATTGTAGGTTCCCAAGTTCTCACCCTCATACTTCCGTTAAAATCTTTACGAGAAATATTTATGTAAACATTTTAATGTCGCAAATATGTTTTGGTACTGTAGATGAGCAGGCACTATTATATGACTTTGGACAGCGGAATTACGAATGAAACAAGCGCCATCTCAGATATTTGCTACATCTAACTGTTGTCTAGACGAGTAATTTTATGTGTCACAATTTTTATTTGTCGCTTAAAAGCTACAACGTCAATGTTGACAATTTTGACAATTGCTACTTAGAAACTCCTCAATTTCCTTCTTTAATTTTCATCATAAATTGTGACACAAAATTCTATGTGTGAGTACTGGTATTTTTCTTATGTTTACCGATTTCTCTCACTTTTTCTCTCTCTAAATGATCATATTTTTACTGACCTGGGATGTGTGTTTGAGCGGGGGGCGAGGGGACTTCCTTTGCCGGGGTAACAGTGATGGGAACTGCTGCTGCCGAACCCAGCATTCTCCGAGATTCTTCAGCGTTTCCTTCCGAAGATGAATGTCTTGATGCTGAAAGTAAAAATGTTAGGATATATTTTTAGTGACCCAGGTCTATAGGACATACGCCGGACTAATTATGAGCCGTTCCTAGTGGAAACGGCAACTGAATAACAGAACTGTTTGCCAGCGCAATATAAGAGTACAGCAGCACTCAAAAAGCGATCCGTAGAAAATTCACGCACGTCCTCTGGCGATAATTGTGATACCATGAAATGAGTCCCAAACTCATAGAACATTTGAATGTAAAATCTTGCAATATGTTACTATAAAAAGATTTTGATTTTCGCGTTTTTGCTCGCGAAAGACTGCGGATATTTTATTTATCGTGTTGATTGAACTTGACGTGTTCTTGGAATGCATGTGACGTCACTGGCGGTCATGCTGGTGCTACAAAACAAAAGAAAGTTCATTTGCTCCCTTTGTTCAGTGCATCATCATGGCCGCCGCGCTTTTGTTATTTAATTCCCAAAGGAATGATTGCAATCCAAGAATTCCCTGACGAAGATTCAGCAAAATTGTTGGAACCAAATTGCTCAGCACAAAATTTCGGACAGTTTGGACAAATTTTGCCGAAACGTCAGTGTTTATTCGTTTTTTTATTTTTGAAAAAGTTGTTTTGGGAATTGGTCTTTGATGTGGAAACAATACAAAAAGAGCAAAACCGTTAATCAATCTTCTAGGTCTTTAACAGTAGATAATGTTTTCCGCCTCTATGTCTTGATTTTTTACACATTCGTGGCATAAAGGCCTCCTAGCAGATGTTTTCAAAGATATCTTTGAAATATGCTAGTAACGTTCATGGCTAAGATATTCTGCTAAACAAAACCTATATAAGTCAAAAGTTCGAACAAACATTGGAATCTTCCATCACCTTTCAAGGACCGTAGCATCTTTTCGGGAAGTCAAGAAAACCAACTAGTTCATTTGACTACCCTCTCGCATCTTTTTTTCCCAAACGAACTATACGCTACTCCAAGTACTTTGAAAATACTGTAAAATTTATTTTATTATGAGTTGAATAAAGATTATTATTATTAGTAGTTTTCCTTTGCTTTTTTGTTTGTTTATTTTGGTTACATTTATTAAAATTGACACTCTAGTTTGATTCCAAACTATTGCCAAATAATACACTCACATCTCTTCCCAGCTTTGGTTTTATTACGCAAATGCTATAAATATTATGCCCTTAACATATATCCACAGTATGCGCTCGTTTTTTCTACGGAGACACTTTAAGAATACTTTACCAGGTCTCTTTTAATTTCGACCCCCTGAAACGCACTTTGTTTTCAAGAGACTATGCCTGACTTTCAAGTTCATTTTTCCAGCAGCTGTTTTCTCTGCCTGTAAGAAACAAACGTGATACAAAATAGAACGAATGTAATATCTCGAGCGCTGTTTCCACATTAAGAGTAACTTAGAAAGGACTGTGCATATGGAGTAAAAATAAATCAATTTAAATCAGTTCTTGCATGTCCAGTAGCATTTTCTTGAGAATAGCACGTGCAGTTGTCTAAGGGTGACCGAATTGTTTAACGTTACGTATGTTATTTCAAATCAGTAAGTGTCATATAGTTACGTATTTCATAAACGTTGGCAAAAAACAACTTCAATCAGTGGATATGTCTATTTACTTTACAAAGACATCATGCAGAGCTTTGTTTTGTGTAATTACTCATTGTTTTTGAACTCGGTTTCCAATTATATGATATAAGTGTAAAACTGTGTGAAAATTGAGAGCTAAATTTGATACAGATCCAGAATATGAGATATCAAAAAGAAAACTACTCTGGCGCAGCACTCAAGCCGAATGGAAACATGTTAATTTGATAAATTCTAAGTGCCTTAAAAATGAACACGAATAACATTTCAGAAATCTTCGCGAGATTAATTAAATGTCGGCACTTTTTTTTGTTGATTTGCGGTTGGGAGAAATTCACCTCAAAGGCCGTTTGTATCCGTACAGTTATTCTATTGTTTGCTGTATTTGTTTATTTTTCGTTAACAAAAAGTGAACCCAGAACTTAACTTCATACTCCAGTTGATCAGTGTTAGAGGGCCTAGGCCACAAGTTGTTAAGCGATAAACGGTTCTGTTCATTGAGAAATTTCACAATTTCAATACAAATACGTATGTAGAGGAATCCATTCTCATAGTTTCACATTCTCACAATACCTGAATATCGAGGATTCATTGTAGGCTTTGTCATTTATTATAAGAAATTATATTTACAAATTCTTAACATTGTTACCGAAATGGGCAATTCCAGTGTTCTTGTCAATTAGAACTTAAAGTAGTTTCTTCTCTTGCAAAGCCAATGGACGATCTAAAAGCCAGTGATCGGTTTCATTAAGTCGAAAACAAGAAGGCCTCAACATCTTGAGTGCTTCATGTAATGATTGAGCTGATAACCACCCAGGGAAGGAATAAGTGATTTCGGCTAGTACTTGTAAATACACATCAATTAATTGGGAATGCGCGTAAGGCCAAATAATAAATAGCGCTCTGCCTACGCATGCCCTACTCCTACGCTATTACCGAAGAGTGCTCAACATTAAGATTCTCATCAAGGAAATATACCTTAGGTTTCCTTAGAAAATGGTACTTTAAAAGTAGAACGAGGAACATTTCAGATCGTTTCTGGTATATATAAGGAGAATTAGGGAATATATATCTCAATATATCTTATCGCAAGCTTGGATTTAGCTGATGCAGTACAATTTTTCCTATAGTGAGAAAATAAAAAGATGAATGGAACTGGAGAAATCTATTTTTTTTTTGAGTTTTGAATGCTAATAGCTGTAGAAGCTTCCTGCGGATTTCATATAAAACAGTTTTCGCATCGCTATGCGCCTTGTGGGAGAAATGGTAGCATTTCCTCTTTAAGTGATTGATGTTGTATATTTTCATTTCCCATCTCATAAGAAGAATTTATAAAAGGAAAACCAATGCGCTTAAACATATTTTTTTGTAGGAATTTTGAACTAATGCCCTGTAGATAGTTCTTATCTTACTGACCGAATAGCTTTTGCAGGTATACTACGCCGTGAATTGTTGGAGTTATATATGCTAATGGGAACTGTGTTTAAAACTCTATTATAAACAAAACGTAAACTTTACAAGGCACGATAGGGGAAGTTAGACATTCATCGCCCCGTTTAATGGCTTAAACTGAAGTCAAGTTTGCTTGTAGGCGAGAAAAGAGGACCTTATGCTTCTAAAGTAATGTCCGCTCCAGGTCCCAATCGTTCTCACATTGCGCGGACTCCTACCACGAAACCTCCGCCAAACATGACAAGATAAAACCACAATGGTAAATGTTTCATCCTCTTTACGAACAAGACGTTTCTTAGGTGCTAAAGCGATAGATCTGTATTACAGTAAAAATAAATAATATCCGTCAAAAAAGACAAAACACTTTAGCAGGTGTTTGGCAACAGGAGTTTATGACGGAGAAAGTTACCGAGCTTAGTTGTCGTGAAGCTAGAAATGATGCCTTTCATTGCAACAGGGTTCACTGAACAAGACTTCTACTTACCTTGGAACATGATCTTTGTTCCTCCCGTTCCCATGTTAACCCATTTTTGGATTAAGGACTCTCATAGCCTTTATCTCCAGAGAAATATGCGTACAGTAGCGGGGCAAAGTATGCTCCGGGCTGTGTTAAATTATTAACGAGTCTTTGTCCTTGCAGTGACATCATTACCATAATCGGGGCACACATGCAGGCTATATTGTGTGTACTTATCCGATATGAAACAATTTTCTTTTAAACTTCGCATTCAAAGCACGTATTTATACCGCATCATTGCTTTTTCTAATGAGAGCGCTGGTAGTGGATAACAGAGAGACGCTGTGATCTTTGCAGCATCAAGTCTAATTTTCTTTCTTCCGAGTATGTGGAGGCAAAATCAAATGTTAGCCGCCAACATTGGTAAAACACTTGCTAACTTGGCATTATCTTGATGCACACTTGGCATCATCAGCGTGAAATTGGAACCTTGAAAATCAGTCTTGGCATACTGTTAGTTGGGTTTCAGCGTGTTCACTGCATACTGTCATTTGCGTTTAAGCGTAGAGACCAAATATTTCTGGTGTTGTTTTGGGCGCTGCAAAGTTATGTTCCAAAGGAGCGGACGCTACGTTTTTATGGGGCAAACGATACGTCGCTACGACGTTTTGAACCAATCAAATCGCAGGATTTTGAAAGCATGCTTTCTTTTCCGTCTCGCCTTGAACATCGCGTGAAAAAAGTTTTTGTTCACGCTTAAACGCCAATAGCAATATTTTTTCTGTCTGAGAAAACTATTAAAAAGCCTTGTTATGGAGAAATAACCACTTGGTGCTACATTAGTCGGAATCGAGCCCTTGCCTTCCCATTGGCTAAGTGATTTTTCGCACCAAGGCAGACATTTAAGTAAGGAGGAGTGTGAACTAATTGGGAATCTGAGGCCCAAGTGGACCAGATTTAATTAAATTAAATGAAAATTCAAGATGTTGGAGTTTATTATTTTTTTAGGATAAAACCTTAAGTATAGAATTTTTCATAAAAAAGTGCTTAAATATATTTAGTAGTGTAAATTCCCAAGCAGTAAAAATTGTTTAGTGTAGGATTTTTGTGCATGTAGTAAGAGATTCAACTAGCTTGAGTAACTTGGTTCCCCATCCGTCTGCATTCAATCCTGTGATTTTCTGCAAATACGTTATATTAATCTGTCAACAACCTAAAATGCACTTTCTCTGACAGACAGTATTTATAATTGAAACACAAAGCTGTTAAATCAGGAATCTTATTGAGAATTAATAAGTCCATCGATATGAAATTCATTTATTCGTCTGTTATTCTAAATGTTGGTAAGGGCCTTTAATCGATAATCTCGACTATTGATAAGGCTTTATTTTAAATTCGAGAGAAAAAATGTGTATGGCCGATAAGCATGTCATTAAAGTGGGACCGCTTTCTTCCGCCTCCACTTTGACAGTTGTTTATAATTTTGAAAGTATAAATCATCGTATAAATCAAACACCGACAATTCCCGGCATTGTACCAATAATATTTCAATAGAATTGCAATGAGGTAGGTTTATGAGGTTTCGTCTCTTCAGGGTTAGGAAAGAGGTTCGGGTACATATGTGTTTTGTGGATTTCGATTATTTTCTAAGTTTGTTTGTAACGTTGATTTCGGGTGTTTTGAGGCTCGCTTTGATATAGATGATTTACGTCTGATTCTTGATACAAAATATAATTGGCATGTTTTATAGCTGAGGAATGTGTGGTGTACCAGAAAGTAAGACTTTCATTTGTCAGGATTTTGGTTTTCCACATTGTTGTATTGAAGAGAAATGGTGGCATTGTACCTGTTCCAGCTCTATAAACATTCATATCTATAGGAAATAATCATTTTGTGTTGTATTAGCATGTTGTTTAACTTTCTCAGTTGTAAACATTATGGAACAAAACGATAAAGTGGCGTGAATAGAAGCCAAAATTTTGTTTTAGTTTCTCTCCCACTCCGCTATGTTATTACTATTGCTATGATTTGCAAACCTACCTCTTCTGAAGAGTCTTCGCATCACTTGAGAGCACTAGCCGAGAAAACAGACCGACGTTTGTAGTTTTCTCCAGATCGCTTCCTTTAAGCGCTCGACAGGTATGGATATTTTGACACTAAGGTGATTAGACTAACAGATTTTGGCCCCGACTAATAAAAAAATATCCTGCTATGAAATCATTATTATAATTGTACATTGTTAGCAATGGAATGAAACCCACATGAGTTATCACCCCTTGGCTGCGCTAACGTACGTGGTCACCGCAAAAGCGAAACATTGGATAAGGCCACAAGGTCTTAACACCTGCCGTTATTTATTGGCATGAAGATAGATAGCCATATATTCATTGCGAAAAAAACAGCAGTGCTGCCACAACATGTAATTTCTAATATATATGTAACGCTGCCCTTGGCACTTCGACTCCAGGTTATGTAATTTATCATGAGCCTAAATTTTTACATGTATACCACCACATGCTATTAAATGATGATATGCGGCATCCTAAACGAGAGTGCCCTTTAAATTTGGATAGCCTGCATTTTAAGAGCACGTTTAGCGCGCATGATTGTGATCGAGGTCATTTAAGTTTTTCCATTTTTGTCTATCGATGTGTCTCTTTCTCTGATACTTACGGTTGTATTACTTAAGCCAAAGCGATAACATCTTATGCAGTTGAGAATTTATAAGATTTAATCTATCCTCTCGCGCTTCACCTTTAAGATTTAATCCATTGTATTGTACATTCATTAATACTACCATTCCATCATATAAATAAATTAGAAATATTTTCTAGGCATGTATTTGGTTGCTTTTACTACAAGAGGCATTTGTGAAAAGCATCTTTTTAAGCCGATTCTGCACCCTATTATTGATCTTTTAAGAGGCTATAAAACAAAAAAGAATTCGAAAAAAGGGTTCCAAGAAAATCGCATACTTAAAATGTATTTTGTTATAATGTATTATTGCATTGCTTTAAAATGCCTACGCTTGTGAAAATGTTTTAAAAAAACTAAAAAATCCTCCGTAAAAACCTCTACAAAAAGTCCTCTCGAAAAGCTGCGAGTATAGGCGTTAGAATGTTGTCTTTGCCAATAGATTGTATGTGCATCTGTTTTACCTTTTTTCTTGTTATCGCAAAGGTTTCCTTTTTTTCCTCTCTTCAGCCCTACATTCTGTCCATCATTTGAGTGGATAGCATCATGGAGTACTCCATGATAGTTCCTTAACAGTTAGAAAAATCTAGTAGGATCTTGACATTTTAAGTGCGTCGACCCAGCCACCACAGAGTGATGTACTAATGCCGTATTATGATGGTTAACGACTGCGACAGTTATCGGTAACCATGTCACTCGGTAATGGGCGACAAGACCGTGCCCTGGGCTGTCTGTGGTTTTACCTAACATTTATGAGGTTATAAATAGAACTGCATTTCCAAGGAACCCCCCTTTTCGCATTTGCCTTGAATGTTACATCGGAATCATCTCTCGAGTTCTGAGTCCCCAGGCAATCAATCCAAATTATCAAAATGATTTCAAATTCGGAAAGTAATGCTATCGGGTTTTCAAACTATCAATCATTTTTGAAATGCTAGCGGCGAAAGTACGTTGTAATTTCAGAAATTCAATACAGCCCTATAGAACTGCCGAAGGTATATACGTACCTATCAATGCTTCTTGGTCTTCGCCATTGAGCTGCATTGCTGCAGTTCTTCATAGACCTTTCGTGGATGTTTTCCCCTTACTTGTCAGTAAATAATCAGTGTTACTTAACGTGAGATGAGTTATTAATGCATGACTAGCTCTTTACGACGTAAGCTATGACGTCACGATGCAAGATAAGACAGTGTTACGCCCCAGGGCACAGAAGCAATCCTGGGGATCGGCAACGCTCGCGAGAGAGTAGTTACTTATGTCCAACTTCTTATTCTTGTCATGAAAAATGAAATGGTTTCCTAGGATAAGTTCTAAATTCAAGTATTTACCTAATAACTTACTTTACGTTGGCTTACTTTAATTGGCATTGTCGGGCTTGTGAGCCCTCAAGCTAACGCGCCCAGACCGAACGGCAGTATGGTTAGAAACAAACTAACCTATTTTACTGCTAACTGCCGAGTTCATGGGTGTATCGCATAAAGATTTTGTTAAATTTGTCCCTGGAAATATAACTATCGTAGGTGTATATTTTGAATCTTTTGCCTTGCCAACCTTCTCTAGGTAGAAAAGCCCAGAATACCTTTAGTAATAAAATATTTGCGCGCGAATAGGATTTTTATGCGCTCGCCCCCATTCATCTAATATGTACACTAAGTACACGTGATAGGGCATTTACCGGAAGGAGGGCTGGGTGTCATGGTGGGATCGAATTACAAGTTCAACAGAGCAAGTCTTTCGAGCCCTGCAACGCGGTCGAACAGCACTTGGTCCTAGTGATTATCACCCGCTTTTACAGCTTTTTTCGTGTTTTTCCTTCTTTGTCTCACCACTTTTGCTACTGATATGACCCCGATTTTGAAATGTGTTGTTGTAAAACACATCTAAAAGCCAATCGACGATTTCAGCTGTAAACACACGCGCTCTCTCTTTTCTCTAGAAGTACCTGGATGCAATGAAAAGTAAAAATGATAAAATATCTAAGAAGTAAAACCTGCGCGCATACAATAAAATCAACGATCTATGACAAATATCTTTAATTTCAATTAAATTCTAATATAGTTGTCAATTAATAGGAATATAATAGAATAATAATTATTTAATAATTATTTAACAATTATTCCTCGAAGGCCGAATGGGCTATTGACTCAGAGGCCACGAGGGCGAGAGGAATAATTGTTTTAGTCAAAATCACACTAGTAGGTCAATTTGTATAGCCAAAAACGTTTTCTGGTCTGATCATTTGCCATTTTCTGGCTTTCAATTCCGACACGTTTCGCTACTAGTAGGCTATAACGTATAGCCTACTAGTAGCGCAACCAATCAGAACGCAGCATTGATGATAGACCACTAGTGTGATTTGACTAAATAATAATATTACAATACATTTAGAAATATCATTGTTCGACAAACTGAGTAAAAAGTTGGGTTCTTAGTTTGCTCTCGAAAACATCGACAGTGGTTTTAGTTTCATATCTGACGATTACAAGTTTTTGCGCATACGTAAAAAGTCTACTGTCATGCGATATGCAAAGGTGTTAAGCTCGACTATGCGGCAGCCAATACGGTTAAGTGCTTGTTGTTTTGTCATCGTACCAGCGGGTGCTGTTGTGCTGCGCACGCTCGGAGTAAGTTTTGATGAGGCTGGTGAAACTAGTTTATCCTGAAATAAACAAAAACAAAAATAAAAATCGGCCATCATATGGACATAAACTCTTGAACTCTACGCACGTATTAATTCATGAAGGAGACAGAGCGGAAATGACCAAAAATGAAATGTCTAACTTCGCCATATTTTAATATATAAGCTCAAGATTCCGTATACAAAGAGTTTCTATGACCAAATTTTTAAGAAATTTGAAGAATATGAATTTTAGATATGATTGACCAAAGTTTGCAGAATTCCTGATCAAAGTACTAATTCTCCCATAAAATGGCACAGAAACTAAAGTTTAAAGCCTAATATCTCAAAGACGGATCCATTAGAAAAAAGTCATTTTTGATATTTTGTTTTTAATCAGGCAAGGAGTCTGTATGCAAAAAAATCAAGCTTATCTGAGTTAACCTGTCCTTATTATTTGAAATTTAGTGATCTAAGCAGGTCATTTCCGCTCTGTCCATGAAGGACCATTGCATTCTGCATTTTGATTGTGTGAAAGTAATCCCACACGAAGGACCATTGCATTCTGCATGAAGGACCATTGCATTGTAATTGTGGGAAAGCGATCCCACTTTTAAGGTGAAGGACGAGGCTTATTATTGCCTGAGTCCCTATAGACCAAATCGGCTAACGGTGTGACATCTTGTTGCCACCCAACTCAAATAATGTGGGTGGATGCAATTGTCCAATTTCATTCACTAGACTGAGTGCACGAGTATGTGTGCAGAACGTACAAAAGTATCCACCCAAATCAATCATCCCATGATTTGAATTGGGTGGAAACAAGATCCGTTAGAACCGTTACCAATTTTGTCTATTGGATTTTGTAATAGAATAATCTAAACGGATTTTTTAATAGAAATGTTACCAACTAATTATTTTATTTGAAAAAATCTTGAGGCTCAAACCAGCTCAATGACAACACCGCATGGCCCCTAATCAAACTTAATTCACTCAAAGAAATATTATATGGACTCTTAAATAGATACAGAAAAAGTCTGCTAAAGTCTATTTACGTTCCTTGAAGAAACTCTGTTACTATTTCATGTCCAATGTAAACGACTGAACAAACGATCCAGGACGTCGAAGTTTTTCGTAAAATCGCCTCGGACCTCATATTATTTTTTACCTCCTTAATAGCCTTCTTGAGCAAATCATGAATAGTTGATGCAACTCCTAGTGCGCGGTTGACCCAGAACCGTGTCCCCTTGAGGAGTTGTTTAGAATCTCCCGTCATCTCCTTAGTGAAAGCAGCCAAAACAGCTTTATTGAACTGAAGTGTTTCGCTCCTCTGTAAAAGAAGAAAGTCAAGACATCTTTAATGAAAAACAAATCTAAATAACTGATGGATATCCCAAGTACTAGTCTAGGCAATGTTAGATAGCCCGTTAACTACAAAGCTGTCATGATTGTAAGCTTCATTGACCTTATACAGAGTGGATGGAAACAGATTGCAACAATGCATTGGGATGAACAGTTTTTAAAGTATGAAGTTACATGAAACATAGTCTGAAAATCGGCAGTCTTACTGATCAATCAGTAAATGATCCTTCGACTTATGGACCAAAATATTTTCTTGATGCAGTGGAAGCTAGAGATAGTGACCTAGATATGCTTTATTTTTTTTCCATGCAAGTCATACCGTAGCAAACTATACCTTGTATAAATTCCCTTTTAAAAATATAGACCATCAGCGAATCGACCCTACCTTTCGTAAGACATAACAAGGGTAAAGTCACAGCCACACCCCCCTCTATTGGTGCCACCCTTCCACAGTTCTTAGAAAGTGAGGATTTAGTTTGCCGCTGAAGGAACAGTAGCACATTGTATAGGGCCCACGCAAAAAACCAAGCTAATTTTTATATTTCAATACAGTAGCATTGCTCCGTTGTTTCTTCAGCAGTCTGATTTCTATTCAGTCGAGTCATAAGCTTTTTGCGACTCCATTTGCCCAATAACCGGACAAAACGGATTAAGTGACCTCATTAACTTACAGTTAGATTAGCGTTCGCGGGAATATTGAATCCTTGTCGTATTACTCCTTTTATTTGCGTGTACCCGGCGCACCGGAAATTTCCAACGGCATGTAGCTTTCTCTATAAAAAAAAGAAACAATAAAAAACAATGTGCTGCTTAATTAATGAGAACAGAAAAAAAAAAACATACGTCCTGAAGCTGCTTCTTGCATTGGGCGTCATCTGTAAATCTTGCAATTGGTTTTGGTAATAGCGAAGAGCAATGCTTAGCCGGTCTTCATCAATGCAATCAATAGCTGTATTCACACTAGAGACGGAAAACTCGTCTGAGACGAGTTTCTCGTCAGAAAAAGTTCCTGTCTTGTGTCAATTCTACTCATAAACACTTGCTTGTTATCTGTATAAACTTTCTTCTTCAAAAAAATTGTTTTCGCGTGATCACAGAGAAACAGGGAACCATATTCAAGGCGAGAAACTCGTCTCAGACGAGTTTTCCGTCTCTAGTGTGAATACAGCTAATGTATCATTTGTAGCGTTAATAGATATTCTTCAAAGGTGATTTGGGCAACATAATTCTTCTGATGAAAATCGCTTAAACAACTTAACTGGGTAAAAATTCTATGTACATTTCAGGAGTTGATATAAGAATTTTCAATGCAAAAAAGAAAAAAATCCCTACCAGATGGCTGTGTGCTCTGATGGTTGTAGCGGCAAGTATTCTAGCCATGTTATTGAGAATCGCTAATGTTGAGTTCAGATTCCTTCGTAAGTCGACTCTGGACAGCTGATCTTGACAAGGCTTCCCGTAGGCTTGTTGAAGAATGAGCACTCCCATAAGAGCAAGAACGACGATTTTACAAATTTTGTCTAGAAGATCAGAGAACAAAGGAGTCCTTTTACATCTCGTAGAGCTTTGCTTGCGACGTAAAAGAGGCCTGTGCAAAGCTGTGTATTCTTAATCAGCATAGCCAAGCAATTTATTGCGATTTCCTGTCCTCAAACTTAATAAAATAAATAACAAAAAGAACAAATGTGAACTTTTGGAAACTCTCGTGCGTTGTAAAAATTTGCTAAACATAGAAAAGTTTTCATACTCTTAAAAAAGGCAATTTTTTGTTGTAGTATACTTACTTGACATTTTAGTAGATCTCTTTTGCTGTTCTTTGGTGATGTAATCTTGAACCTCCAGTGAATATTTAGCAAACCCTTGTTGATGGTCATATTTATACCAGTTTTACAGTTCCTGTGCGAGTTGTTCATTTTCTAATTAAAGTAACTTGTTTTATGGTAACTTGCACAGATTCTGGCGGTTCACAGAATGCGTTACTGTCACGGAAGACCTTAGGACTCTTGCGTCCGCTTTTGTAGTTTCGTAACGCGCGGGGAAACAATAGAATATCCGGTTTTGTGTTACTTCCGGTCACCCAACAGGTGGATTTGTGACATGCAAGGAGCTGCAACTTTCAAACACAAACTAAAATTTGAAAACTAGGAAGGTAATATACTGCTTATATGTAACTACAATACAGATTTCCGTACAATAAATAACTTATTAATTTCCAATTCGTCTTTCCAAATCATCTCGTGTTTTTCAAGAGAATTCCTCTACTTTCCAAAATTAATAAAACATATTGTGAAGGTATTTTCCCTTTCCCGAATTCCATTTTCACTTAACCACATTCCCATCCGTTCAACTTTTGCAATAGGGCAACTTTTTTTCCAAGAGGATGATTTTGTTAGTTTCGCTTGTGCATTATTAATTCAGCTGTTTGTTTATATTTTCCTCTTCGATCTTTATCAATGTCTTGTAACCCCATTCGTAACTGTAAGTTTTCTAAAATTAACTCCAATAGATACATTAGAAAATAAGCAAAATTAATTTGAAGGCCGAAAAAATGAATCGACTTCAAAGAAAAGCAAATTAAAAACAGCCAACACTTTGAGTTAATAATGCCTGCAATACAAACTTTCTTTCTAATACATTTTGTCAGTCGCAATAGGATGCCCTGTAGAAAAGCAGGAAGAATGAACATATTATTTGTAAGATTTTGCATTCTCAAAAATCACCGGCCTTATTTAGACCACGTCCACACTACACCGTTTTCAAACGAAAACGGATACTTTTTGCTCCGTTTTCAAAAAGATTTGCGTCGTTTTCGGTGATCGTTTTCGGCGTTGTAGTGTGGACGATAGCCGTATCCGGAGCAAAAAGTATCCGTTTTCGTTTGAAAACGGTGTAGTGTGGACGGGTTCTCAATATGCTTTCTTCTTCTCTTATTCTTTTCAGTTCTTTTCATTTTGAGCTCGATATTTCTATTGCTTCTCACTATGATGCAGTCAATGCTACTTTGACGCCTCGACTTGTATGATTACTACATAGAGAATTTTACACGGCCGCGCGGAGATATGGAATTTATCTTCGAGTGTTCGAAATTTTGATATCTGACGAGTGAGTGCAGCTTATAACTACGCCCAGCGCTATAACCGCTCTTAAGAAAAGAAACTCATTTTTATTTTTGGCGGCATCTAGAAACCTTAAATACATTTTATCTACAAAGTTTGTAAGTAAGGTTATTTACATGTTATTATAGTTTTTGGACAACTTTCAGCTCGGAAACGTATTGTCGCTAATGAGGGCTATCACAGTACCACAGTCTACCATAGCAAGTCTTCGGAAGCCTTGTCTCGGTTTGTCTTTGCCTATTTTTAATGAGTTCTGAGATTGCAAGACCTAGTACATACATGCACCTATCTAATCTTGGGCCGTTCCAACCTCCTAATGTTTTCCCATTTCAGATCACGTGGCATTCATTTGAATAATCTTTCTGTGTTTGGAATGCTTCCATATTCATATATCTTTTGTCGCGAAGCAGAAAAAGGAAGAAAGAATACCCAGGGAATGCCACGTGATCTAAACTGGCAGCTAAAGAGGTCTATTGGACCTAGACAATGAAAGAGTTTTCTCATTTGCGTCAAGAACGGCTCATGCCTTACATTTTGAATAAAATAAATTTATCAAATATTTAGAAAATTAGAAATAGACTAGAGAATACTAGTTTAGGCAGCCTTTGATTTCAATTTCGATATTTAAAACCTTTCAAACGTACTGCTTTGTATAAAATAATGGCATGGCGAAATTAGTAAAAGCCTTTTTCCAGTGTACTTATTAACAAAATCTATTTTTAAATAGACATATATAGATAAAGTTTTATAAATAGTTCTTTACTGTGCGACTACACCAACCAAGGCCACCCAAACAAATACTCAACAACTCTTTTACAACATGTTTATGTTCATGTGTGAACTTTAGTTTAGAAAATATTTATAAACCTATTCTTATACGTATTTAGGGATCGTTTTTTTTTTAAATGAAAATGGGAAAATTTGGTTGCATCTATTGTCCAATCAATCAATCAATCTCCTTTATTAACAATCTCGTTCCTAGAGCCTACTTCGCTGTTGTTTTTGTCGTAGGCTCTTGCGGCAGAGAATTGTAGGCCGATTCTGATTGACCGAGATTCCCGCTCGCCATTTTGAAATTTGCCTAACCAACAATACCGGTTGTCCTAGATTCTAGAACTTCCGGTGTCGTCTGCGTCCAGAGCCTCGTCCGAGAGTCAGCATGACTGAGAGGCTCTGGGAACGAGATTGGTTTATTAAATACTCGATCGTGATTGGTTCATTTGTAAGAAAAATTGTTTGGGTGGCTTTGGTTGGAGTTGTCGCACTGTCGAATTTATAGGACTTGATATTTTGTTGTAAAGGTATGGAGTTAGCTAATAGATTATTAGAAGCCTTTTTACAGGGTCATTTTTAACAAAATATTTTTTTAAGACATAAGGTTTTATAAATAGATGTTTCATATATTGTTTTAGAGCTCATAAGACTTGATGTTTTGTTGTAAGGGTATGTAGTTTGCTAATAGTTTATTAGAAGCCTTTTCAGGGTAAATTTTAACAAAATCTTTTATAAATAGATCGTTCATATTTTATTTTAGAATTTATAGGACTTGATTTTGTTATAAAGGTATGGAGTCAGTTAATAGATTATCGTTACATTTTAAACTGTAAAACGCATTAACATCACAAGCAAAAGATGACGGCCAAACAAAGCGAGGCAAGGCTTGAAATGTTTTGCGATTTTAGCATCTTCTCGGAGACGGAAACGTGAAAAAAAAGAACATCTTCTGTTTCATGTTTCCTCTCCATAACTGCGCGTTAATATGTGTTCAGCGTGTTAGCGGATGCGTTATTCGGTATGGAACTTATTACTGCTATCTCACTTAACACCTTCAGGCTAGCTGTTCGTATAACAGTAGCAAAGGTTTGGCCAATGGCAATTTTCTGCCTCATTCGAGGATACAACAGCAAACATTTACAGCAGCTCATCATTCATTCATACCTATTATATGTGTTATTATTGAGGTAATCTTGACTCCTCCCAAGAACCGATTAAAAAACACTTCCTCGAGCAACTCTTGACTGAGCATGCGTGCGACCGGTAGCCGCAGTAATAGAGAGGCAAAGCGCGTGGGCTCGGAGGGATACTGCTTGCTAATGTAAGTCTGTAATGTCTCGCTAATTGTTTCTTGCAGGGTTGCGATGGCTTGAGGGTTCTGAAGGCGAGGTGTATCTGAAATACAAACAACACGGGTATGTTAACGATTTCAGTATAGAGCGGATTTTAGATGACTGACGAAAGTCAATGAGTCAGTTTTCTTATTTGTTGAATTCTTGGAGCTTTGTTTAGTCAGCCAATAAGAGTGCAAAGAAAAAACAAGTAAGGCCTGCTGCAAACGTGCCAGAGTCGCGCCGTTCCAATACAAAACAATAGAAATTTCTTGATTAGAAAGTATAATGGAGCGGCATCCTTTGAAAAGGGAAAGGTTCGAGAGAAGAAGAGCGGCTGAAGTTCGGCGTTTGCCGTAGGCCTAACTCTCGTTCACTTGGGTCACAAGCAAGTTGTACTTAGCTCGCCCCCTGATTGGTTAGTTGCTGGATTTAGTTCGTCTGTGATTGGATAGGTGTACTTACTTTGTGTTTAGTTTTCGACACTCATCTTAAATCCGCTCTGCAGCGTGATAAATACGCAAGTTCGTACTAGGCGCGTCCCTACTCGCATCCGAATCAGTTTAAAGATCCATAACATTTCCTGTGAGATTTATTACTAGGAGCATTTTCTGTATTTTTCAACCGGCTAAATTAATGATTGAGGAGGAAAAAGGCGTTTTCTTTAACAAAGTGACGAAGGAGACTATTGGCTTGAGATTTATAGTGGCACGTCTTTCCACTTTTGGTAACTTTGGAAAGAGAATATGTTGTGGTTTTGCGACAAAAAATCGGTTAGTCGCAAAATATCGACAGGTTTTGCAGATATTTCGTAAGGCTTGCTTTCAATTTTTGCGACTAAAACTCACCAAGCAAGTCTTGCAACCATTAATTTCTGTTAATTTCGAACCCTGGTAGATGACTGTAGTAAAACCAATCGCAAAGTGATTACACACCAATTCTGAATAAAACCAGCAGGAGGGATTACAATAACTCACGACTGTCATACGAACACCGTCTACTAGAATGGTGCTCGTCTACCCAGAATATGGTCGCCATTCTTTACAATAGGAACTTACCAACATTAAATAGTAGTAGCCCTCTTAAATACGCGTACTCTGCGGTATCCACCTTTAAGTCCTCCATGATGTGCAAGAAGTTGTCCATGCTCTTGATTCTCTCAAACAGCGTCGGTCTCTTTATAAACTCCACCGAGAGTGTCTCTTTCTCAGCACCTTCATTCTTCTTTGAAATCAACTCTGCATAGGAGTACATAGTGCTAATTAGAAAACTCTTTGCACATTGTACTGCTCCAAGGCTAAATAACTCAGCCCATGTGTTGGTTAGTAAAGCTACTTGGTCAGGTTTTGATAGCTGACCGAATGCTTTATTGTCGCGTACCCAGTTAATAGTTCTAAATAACAGCCTTGTGCTTAGCTCGTTGATATAATCAATTGAATTCTCTGGAATAGATATAGTCATGGGTGGTATCTCGAATGACAGGTTTTTAGGTGATATAACTGTTGACTCTGTCAGGCCTAGATTTGTTGCCCTGGAAAGATCGGTTGAGCCGCGGTCCGTTGTGTTCGCTTGCTCGGTGGAGGGTTTTGTGGTAGTGCAGGTCGCTGGTTTTCGCTCATATTGAACCGCTGAAAAAAGAAAATCAAACAAACAAGGATAGCTAGTTTTGTCGGAAAACTAGGTCGTCTGCGTCGGTGGACGAAACACGGACAACAACAACCAAAGATTTAAACCTTTTTTCCTCTTTTTTTTTGCTCCGACAAAGGGCTAACGCTCGAAACGGCACTATTTCTCCACGGCGTTTAACGTAAATCTCTACCTTTGGTTGTTATTGTCCATGCAAACAAACAGGAGTGTTTTAATCATTGCAGCGCTGAAGTAAAAGGGCTTCTTGTCGTGCTCAGACAAGTATTGTGTAAATTTATTTTAAAAATACCATGTTTCCCCTTTACTTTAAGTTTACCATATAACCCCCAATGAGTAAGATATGCGGGAAGATATGACATCCGTTTCACCGTGGGTCTATAAATTGTTGTGTAAAGGCAAACAGAAAATATTTATTCCTCATAAATCTAAGAAGGAAAAAGACATTAAAATCACCTTAATGGAGTATTTTTAGTGGCAGTTTACTTATTGCTTGTATTTTTACTCGCCTCTGGCCCCTGAGGGGTTCTAATAAAATACTTCCGTATACACCTATTTTAATAAACGTTGTTTCGTGAAACCATGCATCATAATGAAGGCGCTTTTTATTCGAATTGACAAACTTAACCACACTAAGAACGCTCAATGACATTACTTTTACTACATCTAAAACATCTGAGAACCATCATTGCCAACATGAAGCATGGAACATGATACGTGGTTTTACGAGCAACGTTTATCGAAATAGGTGTATTATCTTTCGTTGGTCATATTTTATAAAACAAGTTTGATATTGTTGATCAGTATATTAATAGTAGTTAGAATTGACCGTCATATTTGTTTAGGATGCGTCCCGACACTGTAACTTTGTAAGTTTTCGTACTATTGTAGGGCGGAGAGTCGGATCACATTCCCCTAGATTGGATATGGTTTCGATTTCAAGTGAAATTTGTACACCTTGTGACTACCATGACTTTTATTGATTTATTAACACAATTTGGCCGAAGGCTGGGAAATCGTAAACAGTGCGAGGCTCAGATTATGAGGTTCCCTACTCAGTGTGGTGGGTTAGTACGTTGTAAGACGTACGTTGTAAGGCAAAAAAAAGTATAATTATTACTGCAACTTCTGACGCCCCTGCGGTGCTTTAACGCCCCTCTGGACGTTAACGGGACCTACGGTTTAACGTCCTTATCCGAAAGACGCGAAGGTCTATGTTTACGTTTAAAATGATCGTAGTTGCCCTAAGACTGCGGAATAGAATTGTAGGAGTTGTTCAAGTGGTAGAATCGGCTATTTTGGGTCATTTTTGTTTCTTGTAATTTGTTTCCACTGAATTTTTCCATTTCGTGTTTGGTAATGTGGCCGGAGAAGATACTCGTGCTCTTAGCATATTTGGGCGACTTCAGGGCGTTAGTAGGGTTCAGGAAATGTCTTCTCGCAAAAGGACGTTAAACCAAGGTCCCGTCTCTCACATGCACTACACTAACCTGAACCAGAGGGACGTTAAAAAATCACGGGGACGCCGGAAGCTGCCCATCCTCAGTGCAGGTCTCACAACTTACTAACCCACTAACTTACTAAGGAAACCTAATTTGGAGTCTCGCACTGTGTAGGGTTTCCCGGCCCTCAGGCAAAATTGTGTAATTAAAGGACGATAACAACAAAGTTAGCCCATACCTGTTTCCTTCATGCCAACATCAAGACACTTCTTCAAGCGACATTTTTGACACCGATTCCTTGTTGCCTTGTCCACCACACACGATTGATTTCGAAACACACAAGTGTACCTCATATTTCTTCTTACGCTTCGTTTAAAGAACCCCTTGCAGCCTTCGCAAGCCATCACCCCATAATGTCTACCGGTGGCTTTATCCCCACAGACAAGACAGATAACAGGGAGAGACGAAGAGGAAGACAGTTGCCCTGATATTTGTGGAGAAACAGTTTTAGGGGGAGAACTGCGTGAAGCATCGTTTTTTGTTCGTATATTTGGAGTGTTTTCACTGTTGATGTTTTGTTCCATTTCTTTGCAAGCGCTTTGGGGCGTTGAATGTCTAGGTATCCTAACCGGACTGTTCAACTCGCCGCCGCAATGCTCTGTTTCATAACTTAAACATGGGTAGCTTCGCGGGAAATATGTTCCAGAGAGTGCATAGTAGTGGCAGCGCGCTCTTCGGGCGAAGTCGCTCACTATTCGATGTGTTGGTGTTGGCGTCAGAAATGATCCATTTGAGAAACTTTCGCAGCAAATTGGTCTCATGGAAATGTCGTTTGAGTGCATGCTTTCCTGTGGTCGTGTATAAACTCGAAACGGAGACAAGGAATCTGGCCTCCGTAACGTTTCTCCCTTCCATTTTTCGAACTCAGTTTTTTCGTCAATTTTTGCGAGGGGAAACGAAGGAACAGAAAAACTCGATAACGAGGAATGTTTGCTTCTTGGGCTATTTCCTTCGTGTAATTGCTCGAGCTCTTGCCTAGATACCTTGCTCCGATTTTCAGGTGGTTCACTGTGCGAGTCTCCTCCAAGCGTCCCTTTATGGTCACGATAAATCACTCTAGTTTTCCCAAGAATTTCATGTCCATAATTAGCAAACGAAAAACATCTTTCTGGGCAAGTGCGTGCCTCAAAGCCTAATGCCTTGATGGTGCTTAAAGAGTTGCTTTTGGCTTTGATCTCGCCTTCTTTACTGCACTCGAGGTTGGCAACTTCCGTGTCTTTGTCGTTCCCTGCGCTTGACTTTTCCCGACTGTAAAGTCGCTGTATAAATTGTTGCGCTTTGCCTTTGTAGTCGGTAAAGACGCGAGTGGTAGGCACCATTCGAGGTAAGCCTGACTCCCCTTGGCATCCCTTATCTAATCCAGACTCCTGTTGTCTGCTTGTGCTCGCTTTTATATGTCTATCGGAAACACAACAATGTAGTTCGGATCTTTCAGTCCCGCAAGCGAGGAGGTTAGCTGCGTGCATCGAAAAGAGCGTGCCTTTTACTCCAGAGCACGAGAAAGTCTGATTTTTTGAAGCGCTTTCCTTCAGTGTCTCAGTGGCGTGCGTATAATTAAATATTGAACCACAATTAGGGGCCGTGGCAAGGTTAACTGGCTTAGTGTCTCGTTGCCTTTCACTGGATGTACCCTGTAAACCTCGATTCGGAAGAACTGCAGTGTCCGGTTTATAGTTGACGATCATGCTTCGCATTGGCTCAATTAAAGTAGCGTCCTGATTTTGATGTGTGTCTAGTCTTGAGAACTTCAGGTTCTCCGATTCGAGTATAATTTGATTGTCTGATGTCTCGCCGTCTGTTGCTTGGCTCCACTGATTCGAAGAGTAAGGCAGAGAAGCGAGTGACTCAGGAGAAAGGAACGTCTTGCGGGGCCAAAACGCTTCGCTTGCACTGTTATCGTCTTTAATATTTCTGTGAGGTTTCTAAAGCATCCCTTGCTTCCTGCTCATCAGTGTACCTTTCTACCTCAAACGTAAACTGGCATGGATTTTTATCGCGTTGAGGCAAACTGCTTTCATCCAGCTGAAGTGCTTTAACCGTTCTTGCTTTTGAAGGTAGACTCTCAATGTCGAAGTTCGTTGGCCAAGGACTGTGCGTACTAGGTGATAGGTCGCTCGTGGAACCGCTTGCCTCCTCCGACGACGCGAAGCCTGCAAAACAAAGTCGAATGAGTGCTCCAAGTATTTGAATCCACCTTAGATTGGATGCTTTAGAAAACCTATTATAAACAACCTTGGTTGCATATACATACTTGTACAAAGGCTAACGGTTAACTGCTCTAGTTCGATATAAGCAAGGTAAATAAGACTTAATAGATTGATTGATGGTCGAGGTTACGGAATTCACTAGGCTACTGTGCTTGAAGAGATTTGTCGTTGCATCTGATTGGCTCCACAATTCTTTGTCACAGCCAACTCGCACTGCCCGAAAAACAAAAGCGGGACGACAGGTGTCAGTGTTTCCAGCTGAGAAATCATCCTACAAGGATACGTTTTTATAATTTTCTAAGAAAAAGGTCTCATTTGATTGGTGGAGGCGCATGGTTGCGTGATGCTAAGTAAACGAACCTCTTGGGTGGGTGTTCGTTAAGTAAATATAATAACCTAGTGGCCATGTCTAACCATATTGGTAGGGCAAACTAAGGAGAACGTAAAGGATCTAACCGAGCTGCCCCGACAGCTCACCAAGAGACAAATAGACCATAGACACCTCAGTATAACCTTGTTAGAGAGCTCCTGCTTACTTCTACATCGACTTCAATCTGGTGCCCAACAATACCATCGTAGCAGATATTTTTTCAGAGCAAATAAACTGGTGCGCATCAAATCCGTGATGCTGTCTGTTTTGGTTTTCAGACAATGATTTTGATTTCATTCAATTTTGCGTATGTTAAGTAGGGTTCGTGGGAAGCTCAACTAATTACCGCTTCCCGGGAGCTGAAATAAGGATAAAAGAGTTGTAAATAGTTTGGCTCATCCCTGTTGCGGTGTCCATGTTGGAGACTTCTTGAGTGACGTGTCATTGTGCAATTACATGAATAGGGACGGGCATGTTTTGACAGCTACAAATATTTCTATTGTTTTCCTCCTGATTAGGGCACAGTTAGGTTAGGGATGCCAAGAGGTGATTGAAACAGGAAGAGTTATATACCTAGGCTTTCGTTCTCTTCTCAAAATCCCGTATCTAATGTGAAAACTATTTTTGTCTTCAAGCAAACACGTTCTTCTAGACACATTATTTGTTTGTATATTGTGTGTTTTGACTTGTTTCCTTTCTTTTTTCTTTCACATGACTCATGTGTTATGTAAGGTGGCAAAACTTCTTTGTAGTTGTGCGTGCACGTGTACATGGGGAAGTATTTCTTATGTAAGATTGGCAAGACTTTTATGTTTGTATTGGTTACCCTACGATCCACAAACAATGTCAAAAAACCATTAAGAGTAATTCAGTCCATTTCAGAGGGATATTTCCATGGCCATAGTTTCACACACTTGTACAACAATGTCCGAGTGTGAACAGGCTTATCGCGTGGTGGCCGGTTGCTGTGGAAACGAAGTGCACGAAAAACAACGGTTTGAGTCGTAAAACTATGACCGAACGGCTCGAGTAAGTCTCTTTTGCACGGTTTTGATAAAACTATTGAGCTGCATGTTATTGCTTGCACATTTTACATAGTTTTTATTTGAAACACTCGAAAGAAGCATTTTAAGCGATAGGGATTCAGTTTATGTATACATAAGTTTACATGATGCGTACATGCGATTCAATAATGTTCCCGAGCATGAAAGAACAGAATATATTGAAAATGAATGAAAACAACATATACTTATAACTTATAACACGACTACGAATTAAAAGTACTTTCTTTGTTTCACTCGTCAACAAAGCAAGCTAGTAAATCTAACGTGAACACTGCAAGCAATTCGATGGTCAGCAAATTATCATGTTTAGATATCCCCTGAGGGTGATATTGGTAGGCCATTATCAAAAGTCAACACTTAGTTTTGACATGTATAGCGTGCTTTTCAATAGCCTTGCTCGCCTTCTCCTCGGGGGACTGGGCTTCCTGTGGTGTGCAAACTGTTGTGATGTCGTCCCGAGCTTCTATTCATTTTTAGCGAAACCGGTGCACGCTTGTTTACTTATACGGTTAGATTGTTAGTACAGCGTTATTACGGTAATCCTAGATCTTGTTAGAGTTTTATAGGGTTGTTCTACACTACCGCAAAAGGCATTATGACTTGTGCTAGTAAATCTAAAAATGGGCATTCGTAATCAGCGCCTTGCGCAGTCCCCAAAGACTTTTCACATACCATTTAAGCGTCGGTTTGGATTATGCAACCACCTGACCTTACCAGTTATTGCATACCGGGTTTAATTTAGACCGGGTGTTACAAATGAACCCATGGGACAACATTCCGATATCGGGTATTTTTGTTACAAGATGCTCACATGTTCTTTGTAAAATTCTAAACTAATTTAAGGTTATTCCCCTGTTTTGCACGGCGCACTCTGTTCTGCGCATGGACGCGCGATCAATTCGTTCGAAATGACGTGATCGAGCGCGCGCGCGCAAGCTAAATATCGCTTTTTGGGATATTGCGCGAAAACAAGAATGGGCACCCCTTTTTTTAAAAAAAGTTATAAAAAAAGTTTAAAGAAATTATAACGACAGTTTTGAGCTATCGTCATAAAAAAAAACAGAATGAGTACCAAAGAGCCTCAAATTATCACGACCGCTGCGCACGTTTTTGCATATTTTCAAGAGCAGCGTCAACACACATAGAAAATAAGATTCCAATGTTCGTCCTTGGTAATGAAGCATCCACAGTTATGTTCAAACTTGCAAGCGAACTGGATTGCTTCATTAGTGAGCGTTTATCACAACTTTCTTGTTTCACGTAATCCTTAACAAAATAGCCCTCTAGCAATAAAAATGGGTATGTTTGCGCCATCACAGTTTCTAAACGAGCATGGGCACCCCTCTTTTTATTTCATATTTTCATTTCTTATATTAATCGGGGATTTTTGCTGACATATATCATTCGAAAGCTTAGGTCGAGGGTAGTCCAAACCGGTTGTTCGCACTTTTGAAGTGGAAGCGTTAGGAGTTACGGTGCATTTTACATTTGAGCTTCAAAACCACAGGGTACCCGCGTCGGGGATAGCGAAAAATACAAATAAAATGCTTGTATTCCATTCAAAACTCGACATATTGTGCAGCTGGTCACGAAATAGCCTTTAAGGCATGATTACGTTGAAAACGTGTGCATAAAGGCATTCAAATAGGTGATTTGGGCAACAGTGTATTCCACAGGATACCCGCGTCGCGCGGTTTTAAGAATTCGAAATGCGAATTCGAATAGCTTGAGTAACAGGCAGAAATCTATTTTTCTTACAGAAAATGAGAGGAAAAACAACAACAAATGGTTAGCTCAATATTTTGTCGTAGAAATGTCTCGAAAGGATAACCATGTCTAGCGGAAATATGACGGAAATCAGTTGTTTTCCTAATAACTGTTTTGTGGTTGCTGTAAAGGAAAAATAGAGTTTTACATTATGCGAAAACACTACCAGTTGTACCGTATTTGTTGTTACTATGTCTGCAAAATGTCATGAAATACTAACCTATGGCTCATAGCCCTCACGTTCCGACTAGTGCACTTTTGGAATCGCCGTAGAAATATAGAGCTTGTAGCCATCAGCCATCCGAGGGAATTCGTAACGAAGTGCTTTTGGACTTTACGAGGCGCGAAACTACTACTTACATACACTTCACTCTGTATATAAGGGACCAGCAAAACATATTAATGACTCGGATGAGAACTTTACACGCTAAGCAATCCAAAAGTAAAGCAGCATAACCACGTTAAAATCTCCAAAAAAGTTGTATAGCACAACAGGCGCGAATTTCACGTCAGCGACGCACGCCATAGCAAAATTTAGGCGCAACTACGTATTACTTTATGGTGCACGAGCTGCATTATTTTAAAAACAAAGACACGCAAGTGCGCACTAGCACTGGTAAGCAGATAGCTCATTACTTTCCTACTACAATCTATAAGTCACAATTCTAATATCAATCCCAGCAAATTGAAGAGCCTGAGGATACTTGGCAGAAAGGATTATTTTCCGTACCACGGCATAGAATTAAAACAAATGCCAAAAGCATATTACTCTGCGAGCAGTGGTTTCCTCCTTTCTTCAGCCCGGCGGCTTCCTCCTTTCTTCAGCCCGGCGGCAAGCGAAGATGGATACCACTGCTCGCAGGGTGCAAAGCATAATAACGCCAAACTGTTGTATTTCACTATTCCGTGAACAGGGAATGGTAATTATATTTCCTTGAAAGCTATCACCGCTACCACTTACCACTGGGAGGACCCTGGCTAAGACACTAACGTGAAGCTATCCACGCACAAAATGCTCAAATTCAAATCTATAGCGATTACACGCGAGACGACGACAAAAAGGCGAAGCAACACCGCCTTGTCTGTCGTGGAAAGTGCGGCGATCCCCAGAGCCCGAAAATGCTTTGATACATCAGTTAACAAGAACAAACATGGATGGCATAATATGCCGCAAAGCACACATATTCGTTTACTACTGATAAAACACTATTTTGTACATATCTGGGAGAGGAAACGTGTGAAAATCGTGTAGGGCCAGACACTTTTCTGACTGTTTTCAAAATTATGAGACGTGGGTACCCTGTGCTTTTTATTGAACGAATTTCCTACTTTTAATGCTTTAATTATATAGCCAGCTCGAAATCCCATTGTGCCGGCAGATCGATTTTTTTGAATCGTCCAATTATTTTTAATTGGATCGCGCGCGCTCTAATTGGACAGTTCGCGCTAAAATTGGACAGTTTGGGTTTGAACATTGATGTTATATAATTAATAAATAACAGGACTCCATGCTTGTCCAATTAGAAAAAAATGGATGATTCCTCGGAACTCCAAATTGGACTCGGCCTGCGGCCTCGTCCAATTTTGGAGTTCCTCTGAATCATCCATTTTTTTCTTAATTGGACAGCATGGAGTCCTATTATATATACTTATTAAGAGTTTTTCTAGCAAAATAGCGGATTTAGGCTGTTAATAGGCAAAAGGTGCGATATCGAGTGTTTTTGATGTAACACAGGGGATTTTATTTGTGTTTTTCGCTATTTTCGACACGGGTACCCTGTGATTTTGAAGCCCAAATGTAAAATGCGCCGTAACTCCTAAACGCTTCCACTTCAAAAGTGCGAACAACCGGTTTTGGACTACCCTCGGCCTAAGCTTTCGAATGATATATGTTAGCAAAAATCCCCGAGGGGGGGGGGGAGGGTTTCGACTCCTGGCCCACGGACTATATACTAATAGTAAATAGACAAATCAAGAAATAAATTATACGACAAGTTTTATCTTAGGGGAATTACCTAAAGCCTGTAAAATTAAAAATCTTATCAAGAAACATCAAACTTTACATACTTGTAGAAATAAATGCGTTGCAAATGGTTAGATATAAACATGTGCCGTAATTTCCGTACGTACTTTAAAAATAAAGGTTAAAGGGATGTCCTAGACGGCAGCATTTTGAATCATTTTGTTATTCATGAGGTTCCTTTGTTATTCATGAGTTCCTGAACAAATTGATTCAATTAAGCCCATAGTTTGTCACATTTATAAAACAGATCCCTTTGATCCCTTTAAATCCCTCTAGCGGATCCCTTTGAGAAATGCACAAAGAAAAAATACTAAAACTTTGTCGATTCTCTCGAGTTTCGTTCAAATCATGAGAAAATACGCTTCCTGCCCTGCTATTCATCATTCAGGCCGCGCTTTACGCACATGAAGAATCATAATTTCGTCATTTGTGGCGCGCTTTATTTACTATACACAAAATGGAATGTCCATCAACCTTTTCTCTGAGGCTTGATGAAATGCGTTTATTAAAATCAGGGTGCGCGCGATCCGCCTTTCTGAAAACGTCTTCCACTACAAATAAGGGAGGGGGATCACTTTTACCGTATATTGCGCAAAATCCTCAGATCCTCCAGGCGATAAATAATAACCGGTCCCTTATAGCGTTAAATCGTATCACGGGCAAGCAACAACAGTGAGTAGAGCGTGATCTCCCAGCATCCATTTCGTGACCCGTGAAAGCTTATTTTCGACATCCGTGACTCGTGATTTTTAACTTTTTGCACTCGTGATCCGTGCGGCATACCCCCCCCCCCCCCCCCCCCCCCCTGTTTTAATGGTCTGGAATCTCTTCACCCACTTTGTTTGAATTATTTAACTAGGTAATTTGGAATAAAGAAAAATGTTTTAAGTATTTTCTAATAAACCTATATTTTTTTTGTTTGTACAGCAGAGATCACAGAAAACATACGACGGCAGTAAAATAAATATCCACATAAGTGTTCAATTCATTGTAGGAATATTTTTTGCCAACGCAGACATTAAGGCACGCTGTACTTGTAGCGCTACAGCCTATATCTATGTCTTCAGGAGAGAAGGCCCAACTCATTTCAGTAACAAAGAACTAATATGGCTGCCAACATCTAATTTCTGTTTCTGAAGTCAGAGTGGCTATTAAGGGCAGATCGACAGCTAGGAATTTAAAGTGTGTGATTCTTACAATGATGCATATATCAAATTAAACATTTTCCAAATCAAACCCCAACTACCCTTCATAAATTGTCCCGGCCTCAGAAATACATAAATATTATACCCGATATGCCTCTAAAGGAAATCTATACAGACCAGCTTCCAGAACAAACTATGGACTCTCACGCTTTCAAGCAATTGCAAGTAGAATCTGGGAGATGGTCCCTTTACAACATTAAGATTATGCCATTTAAATTTTTTGTTTCTCATTATAAAAAGCACCTCCTTCACAGCCAAAATTATTAATTTCTTCTTTTTTTCTTTACACAAAATATACTGATAAAAGTAAACAAATGACAAAATATGCCAAAAAAACTACACTGTAAACTTTTTTATTATTTCTATGTAGGTAAGCTTATGTAATTGTAATTAGTCTCTCTACTATTTTCAGTGGTAGTGACCATCTCGAAAGCCATGCTCTACTATGGTCACTACGCACTTTGCTTTTGTTTCTTTACATTATAAATCTTTATTATAGTTGTTTTCTTTTTGTAGTGTATAAACTTGTTTGTTTGTAATGTAATATACATATGTGCTAATAAACTGAACTGAACTGAACTGAACTGCAAAGTTTTGGATACTTTTGATCCTTGAATGAGGGATTGACAGGCGTCTAAGTTCGCATTTTTTTTACATATGAGCGGCACTACCATGTTACGGCACTACCATGGTACGGCACTACCATGGTACGACACTACCATAGTACGGCACTACAATGGTACGGCACTACCATAGTACGGCACTACCATGGTACGGCACTACCATAGTACGGCGCTACCATAGTACGGTACTACCATAGTACGGCACTACCATGGTACGGCACTACCATAGTACGGCACTACCATAGTACGGTACTACCATGGTACGGTACTACCATAGTACGGTACCACCATGGTACGGCACTACCATAGTACGGCACTACCATGGTACGGTACTACCATGGTACGGCACTACCATAGTACGGCACTACCATAGTACGGTACTACCATGGTACGGTACTACCATGGTACGGTACTACCATGGTACGGCACTACCATAGTACGGTACTACCATGGTACGGTACTACCATAGTACGGCACTACCATGGTACGGCACTACCATAGTACGGTACTACCATGGTACGGTACTACCATAGTACGGCACTACCATGGTACGGCACTACCATGGTACGGCACTACCATGGTACGGTACTACCATAGTACGGCACTACCATGGTACGGCACTTGATGTCTTCTCCCGTGGCCAATAAAAGGCGCTTCCCTGGAACATGGCAGTGTTTCTTGTTTATATAATAAACAAAATAATACATGGACGCTTGGAGAATGGAATTTATCTTCGAGTGTTCACATTGTCTGTATATAATCCATTATTGTAAAGCGCTTAGAATGCTGACCTCAGCGTTTATTATTATTATTATCAAAATGTTGAATCTTTAGTAGGTTTGGAAGTATTGAATTAATTGTTAAACAAACAGTGAAAAGTTGTATAATGGCGAAGAAACAGCCCCTGAGAATTCACGAAATTTGATGTGCTTTCGTTCGAGCGAAATAAATTTTGCCTCTGCTTCGCGCGAACGCAAACAACATTAAATTTCACGAATTCGTGGTCCTGTATCTCGATTCAATATGATACAAAACTGGGTGATTCTTCTGACTTACCCAAACGAGCAAATTAGTTTTTGATAAATTAATAATTTGTTAGTAATAAATAAAAATATAATATCCGTTTTCTACTCTTCGAGAGCTTTAAAATGATATATAATACATGTACCTAGCTTTAAAGCAGGCGAAATGACAGCTATTTTGCGAAAGAACCCCTTTGAACCTTTCCACTATAGACAGTTAAAAACTAAAGTTAAAAGAGAAAAATGTTTATACTACCGTATTTTCCATAGTCCTTACCTCCCGGGGGTGCGTGCTCTGAGTTTACTTTTGTCATAATTGGCGGCCAATGAAGCTAGTATAAAAAGTTCAAAAATATGTCCTTGCCCTTTGATGGAAAGTCGAACCTTCTGACACAATACATGCGCCAAATGGCTTGAAACTCAGAGTTTTCTGCAGTTTATAACGTCAACCAGAAATGGATTTTCCTAATTGTTGCGCAATTTACTTAATTGCATTCATGTGGAATTTAAACAGAGCTATCTAGCATGCCTAGACCGATTTTGAACAGTATTTTTGAACAGCCCGTTGGTACACGTGCACCGCCTCATTATTACCAAAGTTTAACCATGCTTGAAATCCTCACGTGGACTGGCTGGAAGCTAATTTATGATCGGATTCATAGACGCGTGAGACCAGAAAAAATTCTCTGGAGTTTTCAGCTTTATTGAAGAAAAAGCAAACAAATAAAACTCTGTTTTTCTGATTATAGCATAATATTGAGATAATACTATTTGCCATGTTGACAAACAGAAAGTATAGTACTTTAAGGCGAGCGTACCGGTAAAAGTGGCGTGATACTGACGTAACGCTATTACCGTTACGTCTATCGTTTTCATTATCCACGTGAGAAGAAATTGACACGTGTTTTAGGAAAAATAATGATAGTAACCGTTATTACTTATTGTTTTCCTTTTTTGCGTCTCACAGTTGTCACGTTTAGATTAAAAATTGCGTCATATATAAAATATTCGTAAATATTGATATCATTAGCCGTATTCACACTAGAGACGGAAAACTCGTCTGAGACAAGTTTCTTGTCAGAAAAAGTTCCTGCTTTATGTCAATTCTGCTCGGAAACACTTGCTTGTTATCTGTCTAAACTTTCTCCTTCAAAAAAATTGTTTTCACGTGATCACAGAAGAACAGGGAACCATATTCAAGGCGAGAAACTCGTCTCAAACGGGAAACTCTCCTCTCTAGTGTGAATACAGCTATTGAACCATTTTAAAATAATACCACTCATCGAGAACTCGAGGATCTAACTAACTTAGGCCCAGTGCAAACGTCGAACTTCAATTGGAACTTCTTCTGTAGAATCTTTCCTTTTTTTAAAGGATGCCGCTTCATTAGACTTTATAATAGTAAAATGTCGATTGGTTTGGATTGGAACGCGCGACTCTGGCACGACGTTTGCAGTAGGCCTTACAGTCAATTTTACTATCCATCGATTTGACGATATCCCCGATTTTACGATAACATTAGCTGTATTCACACTAGAGACGAGTTTCCCGTCTGAGACGAGTTTCTCGCCTTGAATATGGCTCCCTGTTCTTCTGTGATCACGTGAAAACATTTTTTTTGAAGGAGAAAGTTTAGACAGATAACAAGCAAGTGTTTCTGAGCAGAATTGACATAAAGCGGTAACTTTTTCTGACGAGAAATTCGTCTCAGACGAGTTTTCCGTCTCTAGTGTGAATACGGCTATTGCTGAGTCCCGGCGAATAACACAAAAATGTATGA
The DNA here is from genome assembly GCA_033964015.1 of Scolanthus callimorphus. NCBI lineage: Eukaryota > Metazoa > Cnidaria > Anthozoa > Actiniaria > Edwardsiidae > Scolanthus > Scolanthus callimorphus. The sequence goes on from CM066916.1 coordinate 2,432,836, forward strand.
AACAGAACTCCGATCTAACGATATTCGGTCCAAAGATATTCCCGATTTTATGATGGAAACGTAAATTTGTTCCCGGTGCAACGATATGACTGTAATAATTAACGTTTCTTCCGTTGAAGCGCGCAATACATAGAGGATATTACATAGCCTGCGTAGCCGGCTCTGTTTGTTGTGTTACGAGACAGTCCGAGAGCCAGCTACGCTGGCTAGATATTACACGGTGTTTTATTTTCGTTCCCAGTAAAACACTCGTGTCCCAAAGAAACCTTTTTTGAACTAGGTGAATAATTATAATCCACGAGAACGCGCTGATAATTTTAGGTATAATAAAATAAAGGATACTCCGAGAAATGAAAGTTTCATTGTGCCACTTTTCGGTTAATAGTGTGTATAATCATACAAAGGTTTATTTTCGTGTTATCCTGGTAGCATTTCCAGTGTTAACAGCTTGTGCTACTGACGTTTTAAATCCCTTTTACTGTCTATTGTAGAAGAGTGCTTTATTATTCTGTTATCAGTCCTTACTTGGAAAAGTAAGGACCCCAATACAACGATATTTTTAATTGCTTCGCCTTTCTTCGTTAAATCGGGAGAACGTTTATAACAACGATACCCAGATTTTATTTATTTTTGCGGCCCACGCAGTAGGAAAAACAACTGCAGCAAAAACAACCAAACTCGTACTGTTTTAGAAGACCATTTATTACCCATCTATAGAAAATTAAAAAGTAATAACTGGTAAATAAGATCACTATTAATCACTACTGATAAGAACATTTATTGGTCATGCAGTATAGGTCCATTGCCATCCAGTATAAGGCCAGTTTGCCATCCAGTATAGGGCCAGTGTGCAAGCTCCAGTAGTCGTCACTATTTCGGTTTGTAATAAAAAGTAGGACTAAAATCACCCCCAAACATATATATATATATAGGGCGATTGTTTGTTGAGTACAGGTGATATTATTTTATTTTTTTGTATTTTGTGAAATCTGAAATATTTTGCGTGAAGGATAGCTAATGGGGTCTCCACTGTAAATCTCGCGCGAAAAACGATATCGCATGAGTCGCGAAGGTTACCCGTACCCTAAGAAAGTTCAAAGGTCGAACCGTTTCAATAAAATAATATCAAATCTTTGCTATGGGATTCAAGAAAAATCATCACTCGACTCACTTGAAAAAGCGTCGAGTCTGATATCGTTTTTCAAGTGAAATTTAGCTTGGAATTCACCCGGGGGGAGGGGGGGGGGGGGGGGGGGGGGGGAGACTCCCATATTTTTTGTGTCGGGGATGATCGTCGTATCTTTTAGGGGTTAAAATCACGATGGTTTGGACTCTTTTAGGGGTGATCTTGATCTTCAATAAATTTTAGGGAGATTGGTATCTTTTGTTGTTTTCCTGTTGTTTTGTTGAATTCAGCTTTCAACCATTGAAAGCTCGTCTTTAGCCAATCAACGCGCGCGTAAGGATTGAGCCATGGGATTCTAACTAAAATGTTACCAGGTTTGAAATTTATTGCTTGGTCTGGAGTTTGGAGACCCAGTAGTGTAGGCTTCACTAGACCAATATATAACATTTCTTCTCGAATGATATCAGAATCTAAAAGTTTTCGGAAACTTATTGAAATGTGAGCGAGTTAGATCTCGTAGCTACGAGGAGCCGGCTTTGTTGATGAATTCTCGCTCCGACTGCTAGAACGATTTAAGATACTGTCCTAGCCCAATAAAGAAAATACAAAAATTAGATTTATTTGCTACATAGCGCAAGCTCTAACAATTTTAGAAGTGGCACGCACTACTTGGCCTCTTTCGAAAAACTACTTTTATTGCATTATGAGAAACAATAGCGGCTTCGCACAGATTCCAATAGATCACGAGACTCAGACAAACAATCCCTCTGAAATCCCATTCAGAAGGATCGCGCTCGAAATGCGAGTAGGAGTACATACAACCTCTGCTATAATGATAGAGTGGGACTACCAGTTTACCGATTACTTTTGTATCGTTCTAGAGAAAACTGTGAAAATGGGAGAAACGTGTATTTTCTTGTCTGGGTTTTAGCGTCACGTCAGTGAAATTTACCGCTCTCATTGGCTCAGGTGATTTGAGTGGCAGGACAGAAATAGCTAAAATAAATCGATGTTTCAAAATGCAATAATATCCATTTTTTCAAACTGCTGGCTGATTTATTCAGTAGTGATTCCGTGTGATCGTTTACCGCACGTGGACATGCTAAAGAGGTATACTATAAACAACACTTAAGCACCAGATGAATAGAAGCGTTCGGCACGTGCCTTTCGTCTTTTAATTCAAACGTGAATTTGTGGAATATAGTAAATAATATAATATATTAAATAAAATATAAGTAAACCGACATGGTGGACAGGTGGGCTTATAGGAACAAAAACAGTTGTTGCGTCTTTTCTTTATGGCCTCCATTAATTTCGTTTCAGGAAAAAAGGCTATGTTTTTGCATGTTCAGAAATATATTTAAGCAATAAAAAGCAGATTTCTGTGGTTTATAATGTGATAAACGCACGAGGGATGTTAAAAAAACACTCGAAAAGTTTGAAACTTTTCTCGTGTTCTCGTGTTTTTTTTTCAGCATCCCAAGTGCGTTTATCACGCGAACGAGTGAGATGTGAAATTTTGAACACGAGAAGATAATTTAATATCTTAAAGCGAATGTATTATTCTCTAGTTAATTAATATAAAAATATTAGAGCATCGTTCGCGTTTACACTGTCAAACACGACGAAGCCATGATGTATACGGATATGGCTTCATTTTTAGAATATCCTCTATGTGGCGCTGTAATTGGAGTTAATGAACGGCCTGCCGTCATGTACTTAATCTTTAACAATCTCTCAAAACTATCCGCGTAAAAAGAGTTTGATTTTTTTACAAATCTACGCAAAATTAGGTAACCTCCGATTCGTGTGGCACAAGAAAAGTGAAAGGAGTCTAGGGGAAGGAACGAAAAGGAGATGAATATAGCTCTTTATTTTATCATCGTTAAAATGGAAAGGGTTCCGTTCTATATGTGAACAGCAAATTATTGCGAGGCATGGGGTGAATGAAAAGGAACCACTAGAGAAAGATGGGCTTTCAAACAGCTGTAGTTTATTTCTTTCAGCCTTCTGAAAGGAGCTCAAATAGCAAACACTTAACGTTTTTTTTTCTTAAAAGTTCTCCCGATGAGTGTCCCGCGAGGAAGCAGCCGATGAGGCTGCACAACACATTCCAGTTTCACTGATGGAAAAGATAGGAGCCTCCTGTCGCCTTACAATTCAGCATCCGTACAGCCAAGGGTAAGACGAACCATTGTATTATTCTGCCAGGTTATAGCAGCCTTGTTTTTCCGCCCTGAAGGAATAGTGTTAATGATCTGAAAGAAGTTTTCGGACAAATTCGGCGGTTCTTTGATATCGAGGATCGTCGCGACTGCTTGGCTTGCAGATATCCACGTGATTCACATCTATGGAGTAAAATGAGCCAATACCAGGGTCTGTAAAAGGATGTTAAACAGTGGTTAGACCGTAACAAAATTCTACACGTTTTATACCTGCCACTACAGACCGCCAAAAAGAGCCCCTGTCTGGCTTTGTTATTAGAGTTGTGGCGATAGTTAGCCTCCACTATTTTGAAACTTTCCGAAATTGACTTTACTGCGTCATACAAAATAATAATTCACTTAACAACCCTGAGTCGTAAAGCATCGATCTGCTACTCCTGTATAGTCTACAGAATCCCGGAAACGTTAGAGAGAAAGGTGACAGAGCTCATTGATAACTAAAGAAAGAGACAAAGCCAAGATTCGGCCTCCAAAGATATGTCCCGCAATAACCCTCGACCAGCTATCAGCTATTTGTAAAACAGACTAACTAACGGATATAAAAATGCGAAACTGATTGGTTCTAAGACCGCTGACTTAGGTCACGGTAACCATTTGCGCGCGCTTGTTTTCAAATTTTAGAGTCGAAAAAAAAAAAGTTTTTTACCGGCATGAAGTCGGTCCGGCCTCGGTCAACATTTTCCAGCCCTCGGTCAGTTTTTCCCTATACGGACCTCTCAGCCGGCAAATAACACATATATCTCCAGAGATGGCTATGAAATATAGCTGGTGTACCACTAACCTGCCGAATCATGGGTTACTAGAACAGATTTGAACAACCAGGAGAGTTGTATAGGGACAGTTTCTCCGAAACTGAGGCATTCAAGAGGCGGATGGGCTCGGAGATACTTCAGAAAGTGTTCTTGTAAGGAGGACAGAACAGGTGAACCTATACAAAGGAGGAAATATAAGCAGAGGAAAAAATAGGGAAGACACAACACGCTAAAGACACGCAAAGACCACACTAGGGCAAGTATGATAAGCAATGCCAGTCTTGATATTACACAGTGGCGCGAAGATATGAGTTTTATTCATGTCTGTCATGAGTGACATTTACAAACGTACTTTGACTAGAGTCTAACACGAAAACTTGATGGTTTATTTAGGTCCAAGGCATTTCATATCAATATTTATTATCTGATGCTCTGAATCTTTTACTAACTTTTCTCTCTAAATATAGTTTTGTATTTTATTGAACTTGAAATGCAAAATAAAGTATTATATTGTCTCTACTTTTGAGCTGCTTTCGTTCGTAAAATATTGTTATTGACACGAGAAAAAAATCATCTTCAAGCCACCGTGTATTTATATATACACAAACTAAAAAACATGATGCAAAATCGATCTCCAAGCGGCTGTATTTTTACCGATATCCTCTTTAGTGGAAAACATACCACGCAGGTTTGTATGATATGTGCGAATGACACTGACATTTCGCAGTAAAGCACTCATGTCTATATAAAAACCGTATATCTTTTATTGAATGTATTTTACATAATTATGATTTTACGAAAACTCTAAAGTCTAGTTTGCAGTAGGAACGGCTCATGCAGATTAGACCGGCGTATATACAGCTATTTCAAGAAACGTCGGTAAAGTGCTCAAGCGTAGTACGCGCCCAGACCGCTAGGGAATATGGGTAAACACCTAACAAAGGTATAAAAATGTGTAGATATGTCAAGGTATAAGTTTAGTCCCTTATTCTCGATTCTTTTTCGTATTCTCTCAACTTTTTGCACCACTTTCCCTCTAGTGTGGTCACGCTTGATACGACAATTGAATTAGCTGTATATGGAATGTTTGAGCTTGATGATCATGCGTCTTTTCTCGCATATGGGCCATTCCATTTTTAGCCGCACCCCCCCTACAGAAGATGTTTTCCTAGGGGGTATAGCAAAATGGCCATTTCCGAGTGGTCAAACCAAAAGAAAGGCTCTTCCGTGGGTTTTTCCGAGGGGGTACATTAAGAAAAAGCCTCTTCCGTGGGTTTTTCCGAGGGGCGCAATAAAAAATAGCCTCTTCCGTGTTTTTTTTCCGAGGGGGTGCAATCCAAATAGGCTCTTTTTCTGAGGGGGTTACTAAAGAAAATGAGCTCTTCCGTAGGGGGGGTTCGGCTTAAAAATGGAATGGCCCATATGGAACCCGGGGAGACTAGCTGACTCTTTTACTCTTACCTTGGGCCAGTTCTTTTACTTCAACCGAAGGCAACAGGAAGTATCGAGCTTGTGCAGAGTAGGATGCGATAACAGACCCCTTGTGCGGTGTACTGTAGAACACAATGCCCCTCGTGTTTTCTGCTATACACCTAGACAGTAGACGGTATGTACCTATTTCAAAATGGGTTGCTCTATCTCTTTGGTGTTTGATTCCCCGCGGGGCATTCTGGGAACAACTTTTATGGCAACAAAGAACTAGTTCGTCATGGAATCAGCTTAGAATGTGTTTAGATATCGTAAACAACAATTTTGTTAAACTGCCGAAAACCGCCAGAAATGGCGAACCAAGAATGCCGCACAGGGAATGAAACATCAATGACCAACTACCAAACACCAAGCAACTTTTTGAAATGGGTGTATACAAATATGAGGCCACTTTGTTTGTCACTGCAGCTTTTATGGGGCGCCGACTGATATCGTTCTTGCGATTCCTGTTGATGCATGTGTGTTGTAGATAAAGGTTGTTCTCGAAGTTGCTGCTGCTGTTGCCCGAAATTATAGCGTGCGGCTTTAGTTGGCTTGATGGAGGTACATATTTAGTATCTTTCCTACCTGTACTTTCGACAACTCTGTGCATGGAGAAGTAACTGCTTCACTAGCAAACCTGACGCAAAAGAATAACAATATTTGGGCCTACACATAATTTTATGTCAGGGGCTTAAATCTTAGCCACCAAAACATCTAACGTAGTTTCTACTTGACCACATGCAACCTGCGTGTCTATTTTCGCGTGAAGGCAGAGTATAATATATAGATTACGTATAATATATAGATTTAGCCACTGGCTAAAAACGGAGCTCCCGGTTACATATATTTCACACGTGGTCCGTATTTTCCCGCCAAAATGAGAGACGGTTTTGGGTTGCCTGTGGTATATTGGACAGGCAGACACGCACGCGCCCACGGTACTCATGGGTATACCGCTGAACCATGAAAAACGAAGTCGATCGTCTATCTGAGTATTGTATTTTTCCTGCTGCTTCTCCGCCGTCCCTGTCTTCTTGCAAGTATAAATGTGCGCGCTACATGTATACCTCCCATTGAATGCGTGATCCATATCACGGGTCGTTTACCAACACCTGCTCTTCTGAGCTTCTTCATAATCTCCTCACTCCGGAACGGCAAAGACTGTCTGTTAAAGAAAGTAAATAATCAAATCAATAAATGATGGGGCAGGAGAAGAAAATTATAGACGCATCATAATTTTCACGACAGGCCTGTTTCGAAAGAGTCACCGGTTTGTGGCTCTCCCTCTCTTCAGGTGTGCCGTCAACGCAGCCAAGTTCTTAATTAAGAATTCATAATCAGATCTGTATATAAGGCTGTAAGATTCGAGCAATAAAATCACATCTGAAGAGAGAGAGCCACAAACCGGTCTGTCGTGAAAATGGTGATGCGTCTATAATTTTCTTCTCCTACCCCATCATTTATATAGCTCCACAACCACAACCCTCCACTTATCTAATCAAATCAATAGATTGAATTCCCTAGGCCTTTGGATCCCCTTGTTGCAAAAGCATGCTGTCTTTACTAGGGGGATTCAAGGTATGTTTCTCAAGTAATAAAAAGTATTTTAATAAGGGACAACGATATTCAAAACAAAGAATAAAGATTCCTGCTAACAGAGGTCTAAAATAAACTACCAGAAACCTTCGGAAATATTTAATATGTACAATATGATTTATTTTTTATTCAGTTTATTCTCTGTCTTTTTTTTTATTAAAAATTAAAATATGCTTTCGTTGGTGGCTGAGCCAGCAAGAAATAAAAAATTAAATGAATAAGCGGTTATTCCTATTGTGGTTGGAAGGGGCATTCCGTCGTACTTTCCCGCATAAAAAAACGCCAACATAGAATGTGTTGCCATTAGTCTTACGTTTGCGGTTCGGAGGGACACTGTGCCACCCAGTTCGAGAGAGAAGAGTCATATTCGACCATCAGGACTCGTGTGTTGGGGAAATCACTTACTAGCCACGCCTGCAAGTAAGGCCATAAGAAGTATTTAGCCTGTGAAACGGCTCAAAAAGTAAATATGTTTTTTTACATTAAAGATATAGCTATGCCTTTGCCCCAAGAGTTCCGTGGCTCATCTCATGCCGAATACAGTTACAATCGTTGTTTGACCCTTTTACATTTTATAGATTTATTGTCCCCACAATCACAAGACACGAACACGCACAAGACACTAACAAGACAAGGTTGGCGTCGTTGCCCAATGCGAGAAGAAAACAAATCTAATTGTTCAAAACCAAAACATAAATAACAGGACGCGCAATGCATTATATAGAACGGTGGTATGGGCCTTTAAATGCGGACATTTGGGACATTTGTTAAATGTTCATTCTTGGATCCTTGAATGATGGATTAGAGCGTAAGTGCATTAGTTTGCAATGTTTGTGTTCCTTTGCCTACCTGATGTTACGAAGGAGGTTACCTTACTTACCTTTGGCCAGCATTCATTGCTTGTAAGCGGTCTGTTAGTTCCTTCGGTTCTCCATGTTTTCAGGGAACCACCCCTTAGTCCGTGCACAAACACAATATCGGCAACAGGTTCAGTTCTGCGAAGAAACGGTTGCATGGAGGGACGCAGGTTTAACTACTCACTGGGAAAGTAGAGCTGTCCTTATCCGTCCTGGAATTCTAGTGAATTTCTCATGACTCATCTCCTATTTGTTGATCTACACTGGAAATCAACATTTTACCCGTACAGAAGTTCTGCCCTGATATCCCAAACTACTCTAAGGTGTCATTGTTGCCGCAAGAAAGGGTTGCGGACTTTGTTGTTTTCTATGGCATGCTATGGAATACACTAGCGAGTCCTCTCGAGGAAGGTTTTTTCTGCCCGTGGGACTACTGTGGCGCAGGGGGGAGAAAAGAGGAGAAAGGATTAAATGTAATGTAATGTAACTTTATTTAGACACGGAATAAAAATCATCAGGACTTAAACTAAACTACATAAAATATGTATATATAGCTACCTATAATTATAATTTTATCTATAATATGAAAATGTATTGTCTAACTATTATTATAATATTCATCAATTATTCATGAAGCAAGTATCCAATGAGAAGGCACAATTCAGGTCACATGACTAGCCTTGTAAACTGGATACAAGATCCATCAAACTAAAAGAGCGGGGAGGGCTTGAATATTCAGCTGAATAACTACCTCCAACATGTCATGTGGAGTAAAACACCTTGCTGCTCGTTTTGTCAAGAAATACAACAAGGTAGAACTGAACTACATGCGGAACAGCATTGACATTGAGATGCACCTTATACTCAGTTGCCCGAGAAGTGTAGAGAAAGAGCTAATCTACAGAGTTTCATCAGCAAGCCAAATAGACGAAGTAAAAGGCTTACTTACCCTGTTGAGAATGGAGCATGTTTTTTCACGTACCTGTGTCTACCAGTTGGGTGAAGTAAATAGATGCCATCTTCGTACACCTCGTCCGGATTGAAATCTCGATCAAGATTAGCAAAGGCACGAGCAGCATGGCTTACGAGCTCAAGATCCTATTTATTATAAAGTCAAATAACGTCTTCAGTACTTCGGGCCTTTCATCTTCTCCATAAACAATGAAGAAATTAACAGATATACCAAAATCACTAGACGATAAGTATAACTTAACAACAAAATATAACTGTAATGATGCGACCTACCTCCGAGTAAAGCCAAGAGCGTATCAGCGGCAGAAACCCTGATTAGAAAGAAAATGACATACATGTATGACAAATGCATAAGAAAACTTCATTTGCAAAACCCAATGTAGCTCCTCGCCCCACTTCATCGGTTCTTTTATTTTAATCTGGCAATTCTTAGCATCATGCGAAGAAATTCTTGGAACTGAATAATGGGGCAGGAGCGATGTTCGCTAATTAGCATTATGATGTCAGAGATAATTAAAATGTTCTACGTCGCGCGCAGATATGGGGTCGGGCGCCGAATAAACCAGAACAAAAATAACGATGGAAATCAAATGTGACATTTTATTTCTGAAGTGTTTACATATGTGGGAAATAATGTAAACGTCCAGTGAGCAAAGCGCAAGAAGAAACGCGCTCTATTATATTATGCGTTCTGATTAGTTAGAAATCAGACATTTTGCCCCTGACTCTTCTTGACTATTAAGTGATCGAAAGACAATTGTCTGGACAAGACTGGTCGGCGCTGTAGGCAAAAGTTTTAGCCAAGGAAAGTGCTCTTTCAGTCATCACATCGTTCACATAAATTGTTAAACCTTATACACTACCTTCCTCTACGAATTGTCCATGAGCGACGTCTTCTAGACACAAGTTCCCCAGTAATCGCCCTATCTGCCGTTTGATCTTTACGCTACTAAAGCGCAGCTTTAGCTCTCGCAGTAACACGTTCAGGATGCCATTTTCAACCATTAGTTGCCTGTGGAACGGTACCTACCGCCAAAGTAGGGCGGACAAAAATAATTTAAATGTTGCTGAGTAGAGTGGATGGTGAGGAATCTGGGCATCAAAAGAGGAGTCTCATGAGCATCTCAAGGATCTAACTTCACAGCACTTAGAAACTGCTCAATCATTGTATAATCTGTAGGCTCGAAATGAACTCCATTCACTTAGCAGTCATGTTAAATATTCATAGAATAGTCATGTTAAATAGTCGACATATAGAATAGTCATGTCTCATTAAGCCTTATGTATTTTTTTCTTTTGTATAATATTTGTTAGTGTATCCTATATGCCGTGTATTGGTATTTATGGAATAAAGAATTGTTGTTGTTAAAAAGTTGTTACATCATCTTTTGCAATTCTTTATTTATTTTATTTACCAGATTTATTGGACTACTTTTACAGCACTAATAAATGATAAGGAAATACATAATAAATAAAAGAGTCCAAAGGGGAGACTACAGGGAGGCTACTTTTTTGAGCAGCTGCCTACTTCAGAACATTCTGACAGCTCTGGAAATGTGGCTTCGAATATCTCTTTGCTATCTCTTAGGGGATTATTGAGAGCCATACCCATATTGCTATCTCTTAGGGGTGAATTTCGTTTTTATATGGGTGGGGCCCAAAAGTACATACAAGTGAGTGCCTTGTTAAAGCTTTGAGGTAATATAATTCCACTTGTTCTGGTGGCATTGAAGTAAGGTTGTGTGCAAATGACAAACCATGGTCACCACCAAAGCTCCATGACATAGACTGAAAACAAATTTAACAATAAGTTAATAAATATAACCATCTTATTCCTAGAATGCACTGATTCTGGGTGGATCTGTAAAGACTGTAAACCCTTGTGCCCTAAACTGCAGAAAAAACCCTGCATAAACCAAATTTTTGTCGTGTTTCCTACCTGTTTTGTGACCAAAAAACCTGGTCCCAAGGGGGTTTGTTTGAACCCCCTATGGGGCTGGTGCGGAATTTAAAAAAAGTAACTGCAAACTACCAACTGGCTTGTTGAGAGTTAGCAATGTCCAGGAAGTCATGCCTATACAACTGATGAGTTCTTGTCTAATAACCATGAAATTATTCAGCAACTGAGGACCTTAGTTTGATACTCTTCTGCTATTTTAAGTTTATAGATGGAATGGATCAGATGGCTAACAGATGGGAGGATGGTGTCGGTTTATTAGCCTTCTTACCCTTCTGTGCTGCTTTGCTGAACTTCCTGTAAGTATGGCACTCTTGGCAAACCATTTAGTGCACTGATCCACTCCAGTTTGTGGGAGCTGAAGTAGCTGAGACTTCAATGTTTTCTCCAATGGTTCTTGCTCACCTTTATTAAGAGACTGGGAAAGGAAACATGCCATTGGTTGCTTAATCCCATGAAGGAACAGCATTGCGTGGTATGATAGCTCTCAATTAATTATTACCTCTATGTTTCAACTGAAATCACTGCAGCTATACAATGGGCAGTGGCAAAAAAATTGCACTCTGGGTGGTCTTGGAGCAGCCTTGAATTCTGGGGTGGGTACGTACCCTAGTACTGGTGCAAATTTCAGGGAGGGGAGAACACATTTCCTGGGTAGTCATGAGAAAATTCACTGGAATCCCAGTATGGGTAGGAACAACAATGGGAAATAAGGCAAATATAGAAAATGTTGGATAAAAAAAATCAGTGGACTGGATGGTATTGAATTTTTGAAAACATGGTACATATTTTTTACAAATTTTATTATTTGGTATAATTATTTACCTGATAATGGAAATCTGAAAGGGTTTTCCACAAATTGTTGCTTGTGCTGGATGATCTTGAAAGGCCAATAAGGGTTCTGTTGTCACATATATCAAGAATGCTTTTGACAGAGCCTATGGGAGGCAAAGCAAACATTGCCTTATTCAGTCATGCCACTGTCCAAGTCTTGTAATTTTCTAGTGACATTTTCATGCCTTTTCTACTATACAATCAAACAGACAAAAAAGGAAAATGACCAAATGGCAACGCAATCTTGTACGTCCCATGGCCCATCATCTTTTGGCCTGCTCTTGGGGAATCTGATTTGTGAGCATGCATGGTAGATCAAGATCATACAAAAAACATAACAAACTTTCAAACCGGAAACCCAGAGCCCTGAATATTGCCGCTGGCCAAAAGATGACAGGCTCTGGGTACGAGATTGACGGCAATGCTTAAACATACCTCGTGGAATCCCTTTAGATGCTAGTAAGTCAGCCATTGCTATCCTTGATTGCCTATTTCCATGATCTTGGATGAACTCAACCAGCTTTTGGGGACCACCCATCTCATAGAACCATGCTGATGCTATTACTATCAATAAAATAATTTATTACAATTATTTATACAACAACACTAATAAAATGCACGCTCTGTGTTATTAGAGTACACAAAACCGAAATGCGCGCACTGTTTGAGCTCATTCATCTTTAGAAAAATCACTTTTGTTGTTGTATAAAACAAATAGATTTTTTTTTGTGTATATGCACTGTAACAGATACACAGAAGGCGCCACAGAATGTCATGAACAACAGTCACACAACTCAACTGCATCTCGTTGCATACTTTTTTGTTCATGACATTCTGTGATGTCATCTGTGCATCTATTACAGTACACACGCACGCAAAATGAGATCTATTTGTTAAATAAACTATAATAGTGTTTTATCAGGATTTCAGCCATGATCTTTTTTCCTTGGACACCTCTCCAGTATATACCATATCTATACCTTAATATATTAAAACTAGCAGATGCCCATGAAAAATTCACAGAGTGTAAGGGGGAAATTTATTTTACTTAAAGTGTTCTCTGTTTAATAAAAAAAACGGGGAAAAAATCACAATGGCCATATGGATGTGGGGAGGGGTTCATGATTTCCCCCTTCCATAAACTGCTGGATTTACATTACTAATAACCTCCCATCAGCATGAGTACCCCGTCCCACCATGCCGAAATAAATGAAGTGAGCCCAAAAGGATTTTTTTTTGCACTGGTCTCCCTGATTGGTGCGACAAAATCACGCTCTCTCAATCGGTCAAAGAACATGAAAGAACCCGTGAAAATCGAAAGCGCATGCAATTTGACTTCGGAATTGTTTGTATGTTTATCATATCTCAGTGAGGGTAGAGAAGAAACAGGTCAAGTAAAAATGGTCTAAGGACTAAGAATTTTTTTTAGTTTATATTATTTATATTTTTTCGGCTTTATCCCTCGCTTAGCGCATGCTCCGAGGGAAGCAAGGTAGTGTGTACGTTTGTTGAAACTTGAATGAAAATTTTTCTCAGCTCAAATCTTTCAAGTTACAATTATCCCTGCACATTCCTGTATGTAATCTGTAAGAGAACCATTTAGGTTTCAATGTCTTTGGTTCTTTCGGCTGCGCGAACTGAGTTCTTTTTTAGTTTCTGTGGGAGATTTTCAACATGGCGGCGATGGCGGCTTTGTCCCTCGCTTAAGAAATCGCTTGAATTAGAACTTTGCCCAGGGTGAATCTTCCAACAAAAACATGCCCACGGTCCAGATTTCTAGCTTCTCTTCAGGTTTGTGAACTTCTTTTGGCGGCACAACTTCAGGGCTAAGCGGAGTGAGTGCGGACACGATTTCTCTTACGGTATTAATATATAGATATTTTGTTGAAAATATTGTACCTTGAGAAAAACTGTGTATACTGAACGTGGATATTCCATCTAGCAACTGATCTTTTAGCACATACAGTCCACTTTTTTCCAGCATTTTATCCAGCCATCCACCTAGGTAATCGCAGAGAGAGCAGCATTGTTCAGCTACAGATTTAATAAGCATTTCTGCATCATTCTTTAGATATTCATCTAAACATTTTACTGTATTTTTTTGCCAAACCCTGAAACTGTACACTAGATGTATTTAGATTCCTGACCCATTTGGCAGCTGACATTTAATTGCCTGCAAATGACTAGTCACTGATCAGTGAACCATGATGATGATGAAACTTACCTCCAAAAAGTATTTTATCCATGACTGTAGAAGAGCAATCAGAGTCCTGGCTTAACTTATCAATGCCTTGTGTATGACCATCATTTGATCCCTCCTTCAGATATTTTTCTACTTGCATTAGTCCCCATGCTGTTGAGCTTACACTGTGATATTGTAGGTAAACAATTGTAAACTTAAGAATATGGATATGGAGCTTTTATATTTTTTCTTGTCCAAGATGTTGGACCATATTATTAACCTTGTTTTAAACTAGATCAAGATGCCTGAGGTGATGCCCTGGGGGTGTCTTGCTTGTGCTTATAGCCAAGGTTTATTTTTTCTATTTTATCAAATTTGCCTATTTATTTTATTAAATTCAGTATTATTATAACTTCTATTTTGGAAATGGGGAGGGGAGGGGGGGGGGGGGTCACAACTACTGGCTTCTCAGTGTAAGAACCTTACGCCTCACAAGTTGCATCACAAAGCTCATCTTTTGTTTATTAGAATGAATCATAATCAAATAAGGATGAATACTAAGGTCTCCCCTGGGAATAGTTATTAACTGGAGATAAACCCCAAGCTTACTGAAATTTTAATGTATCATAAGTTTGACCGTTTTTGATGATCTTTAATGCATACTATAGGTGTATGTGTTTATACACATTGCAAGAACTTACAGCAACCTCACCCAAACTCACCCAACAAAGAATGAAGTGACAAAATGCACAGTTCCTGTGGGAGGAAATAAATGTTATCGATTCTTCGTTTGCAACTGACGTCACTAATACGTTCTGGTGGATGATTAACAAAAGATATGTAATCAGCGTCCATTCTGGTACCAGCAGTCATGCATTACGTGCATTGTCTTTTGATTCTCTAGAGATGGTTGAAACCAAGAATAGTGAAAAGCAACAGCAAAACAAGCTTTTCATTACATATAAGTTAACTTAACTATATGTAAGCTATGGCTTTTACTTCCAGATTCCAAAATGGATTTTAGTCCTATTATTTTATTCACCAGTAGTTTACGTTTACAGTTAATGGCCACTGTAATGTTGTTATTAAAACAACTTGATATGAATGAAATGTCGGGGGGATTTGACAAAAAGAGCAACCAAGTCAAAATCAACAACAAGTCAACAACCTACCTTTCCACCACCTCATCTCAAATCCCCTTTTTCTAGGTCAGCACCAGCGTGTTCGGTCATTCGCAATTCTATTCTTCATTCTATATTAAGTATATCCGAGCTGTAATTGTTTCGTTTCTTCTAAAAGCTTATCAAACTTGTGCCAAATTCAGAAATGCGTAAAGTCTGCAAGTCTGCTCCTCTCACAGCAACTAGACAGGCGTTCCTCGTGCACCACAGGCATCCCACCAAATTGTCGTATTTTCTAAATATTTCACAGCTTTGAGGGTTTTTTTAACTGAATATTCCTAAAATTCGCTGTTTCTGATTTTTCTAAATAATATTTTTCTGTTTTTGTGTGTGCTATTTCTGCCTTTTAGACGTCCGTCGACTCAAAAGTGAGTTTCAAGATATAGAATGAAAACCGAGTAAGCCTGGACTAGCCAGCTGCTGGTTTTGTCGAGCGAGGAGACCCAAAGATGGCGCGGAGCGATAGTGAAAAGAGCTTTCAAAAATCGGTAAATAACTGTTACCCTGGCTTCTCCCAAGAAGTGGAAGGCAAATGGCAAGGTCCCTTTTGCTTTATTCAATCTGCTGATACGCAGTTAGGGCTAATTGATTCATGGAATAATGTTCCAGAGGACGAACAAAAATGGGATAAGGAAATTGAGCTGAGCAAGAAAGCTATCGACGCAGCGAACCGTATCTCCCCCAAACCTCGCTTCTTTGTCGTCTGTGGAGACATGGTGAACGCTTTTCCGTGGCAGAAATACAACGATCCCCAAGTAAAAGACTTTAAGGAAGTGTTTTCGGCTTTGGATCCATCAATTCCTCTTGTTTGCGTATGTGGAAATCATGACGTTGGAGACGCGCCAACCGAGGAGTCAGTTGACACATACAGGAGTAACTTTGGCGATGATTTCTTTTCCTTTTGGGTGGGAGGTAATATAACATGTGCTCTTGTGGTAATATTTGATAAGATTCTGTGTGTGCATTTTTGATGATTTAGCTGTCCATTTTGTATTGAAGTAGTATGAACTTTTAAAAGCTATTAGGCTTTTAGTTTGGGCACGAACTGTGAGATCGCATTCATATTCTCCTAAAATCTCACTCATTTGTTTTGTTTTAAAATACAGTCACATCTTTAATGAATTATAAATCGTAACAGTAATTAATGTCGGCAAAGGGTTCTCAATTTGCGTGCAATTTTGAATTTTACATAAACCCGCACAAAATCCATAGCAGTCGTGAATTAAAAAGCATTTGTAACAATTTAATTTTGATATTGTTGTTCATGTTGACTTTCACCACTTTTAGGAGATTGGGAAATAGCTAATATTTAAGTATGTATCCAGGGCTTTTAAATGATATAAACGTTTAGGGTGAAAATGTAAGAGTGAAATTCCATTAGCAAAATCAGGCATCTCTAACTTGCAATTTTTTGTATAAATTTCACTTTCATTTCCTAGAACGTTTTTTTCACTGCAAAGCCATAAAAACAGGAGTTGAAATAAATGTTTAAACAGACTAAAACCTGCAGAGTTCTCACTTCTGTTGAAGGTGCATATACATGTAATATCGTCAGTGCTCATTCACATTAATTTGTGCCAAAGTAGATACTACACTGTCTGAGAGCTTACATTTTGGAAAGGCTCACACTTTTTTCCACTTTGATCCTGTCGCACGACATTTGTCTCAGGGTCTGTGGATTCTTAAACATAATCCTTGCAGCTGTCTCTTAACGGAATAACCCAGCTACCCATCTTATCATGCACTCGTCATTTGCTTATAAAATGCTGAATGATTTTGTAGTAGAATTTACTGTATTTTCTCAATGCACAGATATGATCCCATGTGCATTTTAATACAAAAGAAAAGGAACTCTACTATAAAAGAACCAATAAACACGATGAAAAAATGATAAATATATTTATCTGTGGAGTTTTGAATTAATTTGTTTCCAATATGTTTTTCTGTAAATAATTATTGGTGTTTATATGGAAACAATTTAGCTCACTTTGCCAGAATCCTGAAGGCCAACCCACAAGGTCCTTGCACACTTGGATGAAAACTTGCCATTGTTGTACCCAGAGCTCAGCGAATCAGCAAAGACCAATTAAATCAGCCAAACGAGAAACAAACCTCAATGGCTGTAACCAGAGCCTCCCCTACAAGGTGATTCAGAGAGCTCTAGGTATGAGAATGAGAACCAGAATGGTCAGAAATAGTTGGGTTTATTTTGTCATGTATTAAAACAGGCCCTATGTTTTAAGGTTATTCCCCTGTTTTGCACGGCGCCCGCTGTTCTGCTCATGGACGCGTGATCAATTCATTCAAGAGTGCATGTGCGAAAGCTAAATATCCCAATTTGCACGAAAACAAGATTGGGCACCCCCATTTTTTATTTTACCATGTTGATAAGACTATCATTTCCCTGTTATAAAAAAGTTTAAAGAAATTCTTAAGAAACAACTAGTTTTTGAGCTATCGTCATAAAAAGCCCTAAAATGAGGTACCAAAGAGCCTCAAATTATCACGAGTGGTGCACACGTTTTTGCACATTTTCAAGAGTAGCATCAACACGCATAGAAAATTAAAGATTCCAATGTTCATCCTAATGAAGCATCCAACAGTTATGTTCAAACTTGCAAGCAAACTGGATTGCTTCATTAGTGAGCGTTTTATCACAATTTTCTTGTTTCACGTAATCCTTCATAAAATAGCCCTCTAGCACTACAAATGGGGTATGTTTGCGCCATCACAGTTTCTAAACGAGCATGGGCACCCCTCTTTTATTTCATATTTTCATTTCTTATATCCTAAATAGTAAATAGAGAAATTAAGAAATAAATTCTACAACAAGTTTTATTTCAGGGGAATTACCTTAACTAGTGGGCACGATAAAATGTTTAACAAAAACAATAAGTAACTGACCACCACTCATTGGCCTTAAGACTCATTTGGTCGTATACTGAACTAGAGTTGATTGGGTTTTAAGGAGTTTTTGGCATGATGATTGCAAAGACAAGATGTTTGTTGACAAAACTGTTTTTCAAAGTTTGATGACAAATGGAAATTTTTGGTTAGATATGATTGGTCATAGTTTTTTACTTCCTGGTGAAAAACCTGTGCAGGGTCATATAAGATCTCATAGGGTCCTGCTGAGACGTATGGGTTTTAATGTTTTAACATGCTGTAATACATTGTTTGATTTTTCTTTCTTGTCTGACCTTGTTTCTTTCTTTGCTTCTTACAAATTTTAAAAAGTTGTCAAAATAAACAAATTATGAAGTTTGAAATAGAGAGCTGGAAATTTGTTCTGAAGACTAGCTAGAAAATGTAAAAACTAAACATGGAGCATCTTTTTGTAAAAGTTAATACTGTAAGACAGTGTCATAATCAAATTTAATCTGATCTAACAATCTGATCTATTTTATAACTTTTTATAAAATCCTCTGAAAAAAATTGAAAGATGCTGTTATATTATACAGTATTCTCAGTACAGCTACAATTACATGTCCATAGAACAATGACCTATTTAAACAAATTGACTTATTATTGTTGTGTGCAAATTAAAATAATAATAATAATAATGGTTGAATATCAGAGAGAACAGATTTAAATCCTTTTCAGTTCTGAACCAAGAAAAAAGTCAAGAAAAATTGACTTTATTTTGATTCTCAAAATATTGCCTCTTTCCACAGGTGTATTCTTCATAGTTATTAATTCTCAATATTATGAGGATGCAAGTCAAGTTAAAGAGTACAAACAAGATCATGATGTATGGCTTGACAAGCAATTAGACCATGCCAAGAGCTGTAATGCACAACATGTGGTTGTTTTCCAACATATTCCTTGGTTCTTTGGTAGTCCAGATGAAAAGGACGACTACTTTAACATTCCCATAGATGTGCGAAAAGAAATGCTACAAAGATTGAAAGATGCAGGAATTAGATATGTGTTTGCAGGCCACTATCACAGGAATGCTGGAGGGTTTGATGAAGATCTAGAAATGGTAGTAACTAGTGCTATTGGCCTTCAAATAAACAATGACAAAGATTCTGGAATGAGGATTGTCAAAGTCCATGAAGATAAGATATCTCATGAGTATTATGAACTAGATCATGTTCCCACTAAAGTTGACCTTTTTTGTGGAAAGAAAGGCTAATTGTGTGTTTGCAGGCTGATTTGGGATTTTGATGTTTTCTTGACAAATTCCATTGTCATGTCAAACGCCTGGTGAATAACTGTTCAAAGACTTGGAATGAACAAAAAGAAGAAGAACGAACAGAATTAATGGTACACATTTGCAAATCCAAGTAAAATTTGCCCTTGCATATGGAAAAAATATGCAATAATTGAAACCTAGATATGATAAAGAATATTGATGTATGAAACAGAATGGTTTTTAAATTGAGATCCAGTTACATTTTGTTTTATGTTTCACGTGTGGTTTCCATTTTTATGTTAAAGAGTTTCCATAAGTTTAGATATTTTGTTGTCATGCACTGTATGGAAATTGTTGCCAAAGCATTATTTGTTGTTTTATAGTAATAGAAAGTATTTTACCATGTAGAAACATAGTAATAGCATGGAAACAGAAAATGATGATTAATAAGTGTAGATGGTCGATTGCATCCCCATTTCCAGATCCTACACAGGAAGACCAGTTTGGAAAACAGCCAAGTGTAGGAAAGATTAATATATGACAACACTAACAATTGACTTATGTACTTCATGTCAGTGACCCATAACTACACTGTACATGTACTACAGGAAAACAATGTATTCAGTAATGAAATAATTGAAAATTGTATCATGTAAAAGTTCATATATTATAATCACTGCAACCAGAAACATATAAGTGACTTATATGTTTCTGCTGCAACTTAAAACATTATTTCAGATTTTTTTTCATTCTTTCTACATGTATTCAGAGATGCCAACACGAGCCAATAGAAAAGAGGGAGATTTTAGCAGAAATAGAACAACTGTATGAGAACAGCCCATGATCAAAATGTGGGAGATATACAGTAAATATGAATAATAATGAAAAAATTAAGTGGTAGATGAGGCTAAAATGCGTGAGTCTCCCACAAAATGTGGGAGAGTTGTCATCTCTGTGCATGTCATTTCTATGTTTGGCTGATCACTACCCTTGTTCACTGCCCAAGCTCATATCCACATAATTGTGCATTTATAGAAATTTACCTTCCTAAATATATCCCTGTCACTTTTTCAGTTTGGCATTGTAATTTCTTATATTGTGATTGGCTACTTTTAAACAATTGAGATTTAATGATTTCCATCCAGGGAGTGGTCATTATCTAGTGATGGGGAAGGGGAGGGATGGGCGGCTCATTTTTTTTTTACCCCAGTTTAGGGGAGCATCACAATATTTTTCAAGCCATTTAGGGGGAGGATCCCATTGTTTTCCCCCCAACAAAACAGTTCTTTTAAAGGGATCTTGAGGTCTTTTAAAGAGTACTCACCAGGGTTTTTCACTAATTGACTCTGTGAACTATGAAATAAAAACTAATAAGGCACCTATGTGTCCTAATGAAACAAATACCGCTTTTTGGATGTCGTAGCAGAGACGTTCTACTTTAGTGCGTTCTGCTTCTACTGTACCCAGAGGGACCGTGGCCGTATATAATCAAATACAAGAAAATAGCCCGTCACTTCGTGACGCTAGAAGACTCAACCTGAGTTCCCCCTTCCATAAACTGCTGATTTACATTACATTACTAATGACCTCCCTTCAAGAAAGACTCCCAGCCGCATGCCGAAATAAATGAAGTGAGCCCCAGAGCCTTTTCTGCATGTTTTGCACTGGTCTCCCTGATTTTGGTGGAGAAATGACGCACGTGTGTCGTGTGAGTCAGTACGGCTCTCAAATATGTCTAAGTCCGAAGAACCCGCTAAAATTGAAAACGCAAGCCTATTACACAGAAAAACCATTTGACTTCGGAATTGTTTGTATGCTTATTATATCTCAGTAAGGGAAGAGAAGAAACAGGTAAAGTAAAATTGTTATATAAGAAATTTTTCGTTTATCATAGGATTTTTTAGAGAATTTCATTCATGGCTTAGCTTGGCTCTGTAGGCAGTGGCAGTGGTGTAAGTTTGTTCAAACTTGAATGAAGATTTTTCTCAGCTCAAATCTTTCGAATTAAAATCATCCCTGCAAATAATAGTAAGTAATCTGTAATAGAACCATTTAGTTTTGAATGTCTATAGTGCTTTCGGCTGAGGGAAATGAGTTTTTTTAGTTTATGTGGGAGATTTCAACATGGCCGTGATGGCGGCTTTGTTCCTCGCTGAAATAATCGCTTGAATTAGAACTTAGCCAAAGGTGAATCTTTTCCAACAAAAACACGCCCACTTGAGAGATGTCCTTCTTCTCTTCGGGTGTGTGTCCTTCGTTTTGCGATACAGCGTAAGGATTTACACTTTGAGAATATTATTCATGGCTTTGCACGTGGCTTTGCTTGTAAATTTGTCACTCATTTCGCCTTAGCGCGCGAACAGGAAAGCAAGGCACTGGCCATGTACGTTTGTTCAAGCTGAATGAAATTTTTTCTCAACTTAAAGCTTTCGAATAACAATTATCCCTGTACATTCCTGACAGTAATCTGTGACAGAACCATTTAGGTCTGAATGACTATGGTGCTTTCGGCTGTGCGAACTGAGTTCTTTTTTAGTTTCTGTGGGAGATTTCAAAACGGCGGTGATGGCGGCTTTGTCCCTCGCTTAAGAAATCGCTTGAATAAGAACTTAGCCCAGGGTGAATCTTTTCCAACTAAAACACGCTCACTTGAAGGTTTTCCACCTCCTCTGCAGGTTTGTGAACTTCTTTTGGCGACACAGCTTCAGGCCTAAGCGGAGTGAGTGCGAACGATTTAGCCAATCAGAAACGTTTGCGCAGACAACCCGATTATAATAGTATAGATAGAAAATTGTAGAAGTTCAGGCAAGCCTGTGGCCGCGTAGCACTAAGTTCAACAGAGTGGAGATAAGGAATTAACCTTGTGTGGAAGCTAACGTGCTAATGAAATGGTCCCATGTGTGCTTCTGAGCGTTAGCCCTAGTAAGCGGAGAAAGAGAAACAATTCTCTGACCATTTCATTAGCACGTTAGCTTTCACACAAGGTTAATTCCTTATCTCCACTCAGATAGATAATTGGTATCGTAGGAGCATCCTTCAACATGTACTTTGTTTTTCCTGGCTTACGAGCACGCCGTACATTACATATCATCTCTCCGCTTTCCAAATCCGGCTCCGCGATCTTCTTCCGTTGCTAGGGTACGGTAGTCCGTGGGCTCACACTGGCGGCTGCAATTCAAGACCTTTCGCTAACATTCATCATTCGTAACCAGATTAACTCTGGTCTTGTCCCTTAGGTCCTGGGCGGGTTTCCTGTGGTTAGGTAGCGGGGCCTCTCGGTCCTGCCCTCGCGCTTCATCACAGTTCATCTCTTAACACAGGAAGCCCGCTCAAGAGCACCAGGGACTAGGTTGGAGTACCTCATTACCAAATTCTCGGCCAGAAAAAAGTCTGCAAGTAGTCTAGCAAACTTTAATTAGGATTATCATCCCGTATAGTTATTCACATTGCTTTCACAAAAGCTAATTAACATTATTATTCAGCAATGCCACTGTCTCGATTCTGATTGGCTAAGAGTACACAGCGAAAGCATGTTGGCGCGCAGTTCGTGACGTCAAACTCCAGACATTAGGATTGATGCACTCTAATGACGTCATAACGCAAGCCAATAGGTTCGGCCGCCATCTTGGTTTCATTTCGGAAGCGAAAGCCAATTTTGCCAATATTCTCGTTGAATCTGCTATGCTTTTTGCCGAGAGATCATTGCTCAGGATATAAAAACCTCAACAATCGCTATTTGAATTGAATACGAAGAGGAAAATACTCATGGACGTAAGATGAAGCTTTGCTAGGTAAGAATTCCTTGTTGCTGAATAATAAAACAATTATTGAATTCGGTTTTCGCATGATAGTGAGATTTGTCAACGCGCCTCGAGTTAGTGTTATCCGCCTCAGCTTCGCTTCGGCAGATAACACAAACCTCGGCGTTGATAAATCTCACTATCATATTCAACCTCATCCAATAAGTGTTAATTATCTGTACATGATTATTTTCAGGAAGAGTATGTTAGCCCTGCGGAGGAGATTCATATGATCTCATTGGACTTTCCATCCACCGATCTGCATCCACCACGCCAGGTATGGAAAGTGAAGTTTGTTAATTCGTTGATTAGTAGTTTCCCCGTCATCAGACGCGTGGAGAGGGGAGATGGGTACTAAGGATTACCAGCGGTCGAATTTATATCATCATTTTATTCCACGAATAATCTTTGTGCAAATATACACTGACCCGCAGATAGCTCATAAGTCGGTCAGGGAGCAGTATCCAGGGTTACTATAACCAGGATATCCGAGCCGACATGACTGGTTTATAGGCATTGACACACGCCATTGACCATTTTTACGTATCTATACATAAGTTACTGTTGTCACGTTAGCCTCGTGTTTCGGGCTGTGCTCTGGGCTTTCCACATACAAAGTACATTGTACCGGCTCCTCCTGTACGTCATCCAGCTCTCGGCTCTTGTGCCGACGCAGTTTACCCTTGATCGAGGATTTAATTTTGCCAAGTGAGCTCTTGCTTCTTTTGACGTCGGTAGTGGCGTATTTCTTGTCCGCCCTGTCAAACGCTTGAGGTGTGCGTGCAATGGAATCCGCCTCCGCAAAGGAGCGGCTACGTCGATGGACTTTCTTTTCTGGTTGATAAAAGTACTTCTTATGCTCAAGAGCGTTCTTCAGCATTCTATTTGCTACTTTGTGCCCGTAATGGCCGTGAAATCGAAACGAATAATTGCTGCCGTCTTTCTTTTCTTCGCTGTAAAACAGCACGTGGAACTTTTTGTTTTGCTGATGCATTGTCACGATTTCATGCCAGGCAAATTCTAATAGCAGCCCCCCAGCCTCGCCAAAACCATTCATTGAGTAAACGAGTATTCCTTTCTCGTAAGCGCCCAACATGACATGGTTGCCATTGTTATCAGTGGCGCCATTTTGGAGTGAAATCCCGTAAAATGGCAGCTCTGATGCGAGCTCTAGAAAGCTCTGGACGGCTTCCTCTCTGGGCAGCCCTAGATGAGATCTATGGCACCTACACACCATACCACAATACTTCAAGTCCGTAATTTCCTCGTCCGAGTTTATAGCATTTGGGGGCTCAAAGAAGCGACCGAGTTGCCTTTCTAGGTAGCCCCTGGTATGTGTATGAGGGTTAAAATCCCCGAGAACAACTTGAGCGAAATAACCATCCAAAACAGCTTGTCTTTGAACAGGAACTGGCTTGATAAACTTGCCACGCGTAAGGAAATCTTTGATTTGTAGACACAACAGCTCGCGTGTCGCCGGGTCTAATTTCCTTGGGTTCCTGGGGTAAAATTTTATACCGAATTGGAAGTGATAAGGTTTGGAACGCTGCGTACGAATTTCCTCAGACAGTTCCAACCAATTAAGTTCGCCATCTTCCCATCCGGTGAACTGTAAACCGAAAACGTCTTTACTGGTAACTCCCAAATGAGTGCAAATACGATCGCGCAGTTCTTGCCCCTTCGCGGATTTCTTCTCGAATGTTGCGGTAAAAGTCGTATAATCGAGCAAGACCACTTGGCATTCAAGCTTACACGACGGCTGGCGCTTTTTGCTTGAAGAACCAGGTCTCAAGCTTAGAGTTTTGGCCGGAGACGGCATAGTAAAATGGAGGAACGTCTGTGTGCGGTACAACTAACACACTAAGCGAAAATCCCTGACAGCTGATGCAATACGTTTCGTTTTTACAAGTAGAATCTTTCAGGACTTCACATGAAGCTGAAGTCGTTGTAAAGTCTGTAAGTCGCGTGGCTTTTTATCTAAGAACGAGCAAATCCAGCAATTAGAATATATGTCAACGGGTTATAAAACTCAAAAACTACGGGTTTTTTACTACGCGTTGGAAGTTGTACACGAGGAACATAATCCAAAACATTGCACACGGTAGATGGCCCCTACCTCACTCGGCAACCGGCTATTATCTCTGTAGATTCGCGAAGTACATCAAAATCAAGTACGAAAATGTTCCCTAATGGAGAGTATAACTCCAGCTATACCAGCAGACTCTAGCCGCTCTTCCTCTAGAACACTAGACAGACTGGTGTTTTCAAATGACCGGTGACTATCCCTAGCGGAATAGAGGTGAACCACATACTCTGATTGGCTAAGAGGTGTGACGTTGTATAATGTACTGTACACATGAACACTTGCGTGACATAACATCACAAATTACCATAGCCACTCTTTCAGTCACCTGTTTCATTGTCTCCCTTTTTGCATAATAATTTTTACTGAATTAATCGTTATAAACATATTTCAATTAATGTCAATTATGAAGTCAGTTTTTATTTGAATTGACAAACCAAACCATATTACTGCGGTTTTCGTAATTCTGCGAACTCTCGCTAACGATTTCCAACCGTAAAACCGCCTTCTGGCTTCCGTCAATCAAAGCCCCGAGTCTTTTCGTCGTTACTCTTTGTGCTTTTTGATTGGCCAGCGCCTAAGCAGTGCTAAAATGGCTTCCTGTCGCGACAGCAACGTTACGTGCTGGCCAATCAAAAAACACAAAGAGTAACGACGAAAAGACTCGGGCTTTGATTGACGGAAGCCAGAAGGCGGTTTTACGGTTGGAAATCGTTAGCGAGAGTTCGCAGAATAACGAAAACCGCAGTAAGAACGTTCAATGGCATTTATTTTACAGATAACTACATCTGAGGCATAAATTGACATAAACTGCTGCGATTGCAGGCATGACACATGGTTCATGAGCAACGTTAATTAAAATAGGTGCCCGTTTAATTAGATATCTTTTTCTTCGATTTGATTATTATGTAGTGTATTAGTATAATATGAATTTCTTTTTCCATATTTTCTTAGTGTTCTAGAGCTTTCTAAGACATACATTTATAGGAACCCAACATCAGCACAGTACTAATTATGCACGGTAACGAATAATTTTAGTGCCTGTCTGCTTCTTCAATTTTTAATATAGATAGTATACACGGCATCCCTGGAAAGCAGGTGTTTATTATTATTATTATTTTTATTGTAGTAGTATTTTTATAATATATATAGATACTTATATATATATATTTTTTACAATCTATATCGCTATAACTTACGTAATTCATTTAAATCCTGAGGGAACTTGTACCGTGTATAAATAAAGGTTGCTACTGCTACTGTAATTAATCACGATATTTAACCATTATCCTGCGAGATTGTGCAGAATATCGTCTGATAATTAGCCGACGAGGGACGTATAGTCCCGAGTTGGCTAAATCAGACGATATTCTGCAAAATCGAGCAGGATAATGGTTTTATTATTCAGCACATCAATAGCACAAAAACCCCTGAAAAAAACTTTTGTGTATTATTTACGAGCTCAACACATCATATTTCCCTCAGACGACGATGGATATCGCAGGATATCTGTCATGTACAGAAGACAGCTATTGGCGTTCCGATAACCATATTTGGGCAGTGCATCGGCGTGCTAGGCTAGACACTATTTGCTGAATAATAGAAACATAGATCCCATAGATCTGTAACATATTTGTTGCCATACTATTTATGCAAGGACTTCAAAATATACTGCGGTTAAAACCCTAGAAAACAAAGCGAAAACGTTTAGAAAAGTACACTCGAGCTAGTTATACGACTGTTTATGACCACGTGTTCTGAGTGCTTTATAGCCTCGGGCTTGTTTTCTTTTCCCATAGAAATGGCGTGCCATCTCTTCACGATCTACTTTACTCACAAAAACAATAAAGGGCTTCAGCACAATAAAGAAATACCACAGTAATCCTGATCACGAGTTTTTATCGACACGATAAGGAAGAAACACGATATCGATCGCTGTGTCAAACGTTCACGATCCTTCCACTAAATTCCACTTGTAAACGTGTGTAAATAAATCTTTTTTTCGAGTCGTCGATGAGACGTGTATAGGTAACCTAATATAGTTGTTTGTCGGGGTTCGCCCGTTTTTTCGAGGTAAGTATATAGGACATATAGGGTGCAGCCTGAAGCTATCGACATTATGACGTCATCAATTCATCGTCACGAAACATAACAGCATAATATAAATCAATGAGTGCTTGAAATTGTCAATCATTTGGCAGAATGCTACAAGTCGAGTAAAAGCACCCTTTCAGCTCGCGCTTTGATATTGTTAAACCAACTTTCAGCGAAAATGTCTCGTTTAACCCTTCTTCGTTCGCGCTCGCGCTCGCCCTCCTGTATAGAATGTCAGGTTGTGCTCCTCGACAATACAGAATTCACTACGACCCTCGCTGGAAACGCCGAAGGCTGGATTCTTTTTCACGATGTATGCGAGAGAGCAGAAATACCTCTGAGGGATAGAAAATACTTTGGCTTGCAGTACGTCAACCGCAACGACGGAGAAACAAACTGGCTGGATTTAAAGACACCTATTCATCCTCAAACCGATGTCAGGTCTAATACAAAGAGTTTGCAACTCGCTGTCAAGGTTTTCCCTTGTGATCCACTTAGAATGGAGCCAATAGTTCAGCGACTTATTGTTCTGCAAATGAAAGATCTACTCTCAAGAGGAAAGGTACGGCTTCCTATACAGAAGCATGCTCTGCTCGATAGCTACTTCGCCCAAGCCATGCTTGGCGATTACAATCCAAGAAAACATGGATATGGATACCTTGAGGACTTGCTGGGTTCGACCTTTTTTGGCCATCCTAGTGCTATAAACTCAAACATTGATGTCAGCGAGACGGCATATGTGGAGTCTGTAACAAAGCTTCATGCGTCACGCAAGGGAATGTCAGCTGAAGAGGCCGTAATGGCGTATTTAGATCTTTGCCTCAGCGCAACACCGTATGGGCTATTTATGCACAAGGGCGCAACTAGCGACAAGGGTGTACCTGTTATAATAGTTATATCGCTTAGAGGCATTAACATCTATTCTGTGGACCAGTTTGGAGAGCCCGGCGCTCTTCTTCAGAAGCACAAATGGGAAAACATTCCCCTCGAGTCTATAACGAGCTCTAAGGCAAAGTTCTATTTTTCCGGAGGCCTCATGAATCAAAACGCAGTCGATTCCGCGGTACACTATTTTAAATTCCACGGACATTTTGGGTTCCAGAATGCGGAACGGTTAGTAACAGACGCTCGTAATCACAAAGGACTTGCTGCCGAACTTGCTGCGTCTGCACAAGAAAAGAAAGAGGACAGACGCAGTAGATCACTGGAGGACGTGGCTCATTATCATAACCGATTTACAATGACAATGTCAGCAGGAAGGGCCCGAACTCAGAGCCCTATGGCATCCCTTAAGAAACAAATGAGATTTGTCAGTGGTGGGCACTTGTAACAATACCTCTGGAATGTGTTTTAGTGGCAAAACTTTAATGCATACGATACAATGCAATAACAATTTGTAACGAGTAACAATTTTTAAACATGGTGGTTAAAATAGAAAGTAAATGAATAAAACTAACCATTTCCTGGATACCTTTTAATGGCTACAAGACAACATGAAACCTTAAATCGAGGCCCTTTGCAAATATATCGGCACTTATTCAAGGCCTATTATTACTAAATTTAGAACACCAACAGCAATACCAGTCTGCTGTAGGATATCAAACTTGCAACAAGCCCTCGCGAAGCATTTTGTTACCCAGTCACGCGAGTCACATGGAATGGCCGAGAAAGGAGTCTTCATATTTTTAATGGCGTATTTAATTTCCTTGTGCTTGACGTAACAGAAAGCAATGTAAATCTTTTTCGCCGTGTCATTTCGTTCATTGGTGAAACAGTTTCCCCAGCTTCCCCATAACACTACCATTTGCGGCCATCCATGAAGTGTGACGATTTTTTCGCGTTAGTTTATGTTTCAAACTAAACGTGCACGTTTTGTCGTGCACGTTTTGTCGGGAAGTTCTCACGTTTCTCGCTCGCTGATTGGCTGCTATTTGACCGTTATTTTTCAGCCAATCAGAGAGCCAGAAACGTGACAACTTTTCGACAAAACGTGCACGTTTGGAAAGTAAACTTTCGCGAAAAATCGTCGCACTTCATGGATGGACGTAAATGGTAGTAAAATTGAGCGAAATAGAGTGAATTTCAAATGACCGTCGATCAAGTAAATCAGACTTGCGTTTTTTCTACGCATTCCTACTGGTTGAGGTCGTTGATCTTTGTTTAGTCAACCAATCAGAATGCGAAGAGATATTTAATTTCGCCCTGGTTGTCGAATTTGTTTCGTTTGTGATTGGCTAAGTGTATTTACTTCGTCTCCTGATTGGTTGGTTGTTGAATGCGTTTTGTTTGTGATTGGATGGTTGTTGAATGGGTTTCGTTTCTGATTGGTTGGTTGTTGAATGGGTTTCGTTTGTGATTGGGCAAGTGTTTTTACTTTGCGTTTACTTTTCGACACTCGTCTGAAATCCTCTCTAGTGGGTTACAATATTACTATCAGTGCTGCTGTATTGAGTCACAAGTGCTAGATAGTCGGATCTCTCGATACATAGCCGTTAGGTTATTAATGATTATGGATTAAGCAGATGTGTTCCCCAGGGGGGTATTCTCGACGTTTTGTGTCGGGGAGGTGTTGAGGATCATTTCTGTAGGAGATTTTCGATTTTGGGATTTTGGGGGTCCGTAAATTTGGATGGGAGTGATCTTTGTTTTTGGGATCCTTGTTTTACCCTATAAAGAGGGTTTCAGTTTTGTTCATGGGGGTTTGGCAAAGTGACCATTGAATTTTTTGGTTTTGGCACCAAAGTGACCATGGGATTTTCGTGGGTTTTAATTCCATGACTCATTCACACCGACTCCTCGGCACAAAATGTTGAGAGTACCCTCTGGGTTGCGGTCCAACTGAAATATAAAAAGTGCTGCAGCCCTGCGTAGCCGGCTAGGCTCTGTTGGGGTTTATTCGAGAGAGTGCTTCAATGCTTCGCGCTCGGCTCCGGAACGCCTTTCGGCCCCAAACAACCCGAGAGCCCGATCTATGCTGGCTACAAGTGCAGTGACAGACCAACAGAGCCGGACACGCAAGTTATATGTAGGTTGTCATGGCTGCGGAATACATCCGTACAGCTCGAATCTCATTGAAATATGGCCACTCCATGTTTGCGGGTTGAATTTTATGAATCGGGCTGAAACCGCTTGTTCCAGGTTGACTTTTTTCACAGTATTGGCGTCGACGTTAGCTTCAAATACCTGTCGAGCAAAATATGATTATCCCTTGCCTCAAGCGCATCTGACATATTAGAAATACATTAGCTACAGATTCATCGACGTCAAAGAGATCATTCTTCCCGAACGGCCGATTGGTCAATTTAGCAAACACCTATAGATACAACCTACGGGTCTGTTACCTTAACATTTGCTCCGTCTTTATACAACCAATTGTTCCCGTCATCGCTGTAGAGTAGTCTGTAGGTTGTAACCCACTGGTCTCCGTACGCCTTCCCTTGGGTAGCTACTGCCGTTACGACCTTCCTTTTTCCTGGAAAAACAAACACAGGGTGAGTAGAAGAACTACAGGCGCCATGCCACGCTCGGCTCGAGTAGAATATTTTCTCTTCTTTTTGGTTTCTCGTCTGTTTCTTTTTTGTCTGTTTCTCTTCTCTTCCCGTTTTGTTCAAATTTGTGATTTCCTATGCTAGTAATTGCTAACAGCCTACAAAAACACACAAAACCACCAGCTACGACGGCGTATTAAGCCAAGTAAGCACTGGTTTACAAATGTTTCGTGTATTTATATATTTTTCTAAGGCTAAGATATTAATACACCATTATTTCTACTGTATTATACTTAGATTTAATCATAGCTCAGCTAGCTGGCGATAGTAATTGTCGCTAAATGGCTTTTTAGGTTGAGTCCTTCGAACTGTGGCGAGTCTTGGCGGCGATTTTTAAAAGCCAGCCAATCACAGCACCAGGACAACTCAAAAGAAGAAATAACGCTTTTGCTTCAGAGCAGCGTATCTATTTGCTTAGGATTTAGACTAAAGCTACATACGAGTAACATACGAGTAGATACGACTACGTACGAGTAACATACGAGTACATACGAGTAACATACGAGTAACATACGAGTACATACGAGTACATACGAGTAACATACGAGTAACATACGAGTAACATACGAGTAACATACGAATACATACGAGTAACATACGAGTAACATACGAGTACATACGGGTTATAAAAGTTCTTTTTGAATTGAATTCAAGAAAGAAAAATTGAAATACAGTCTCAGCTGTCTTACCCTTGAAACCAGAGGCTCGAGGTCCGAAGAATTACAATTTTCGAGCGCAGCGAGACTTTGCCACGAGGAGCTCTGAGTTTTCCGAGAAACAACACAAACGCGAATGGGCAGAGTTTCAGCCTCTGGTCCCCAGGGTAAAGCTGTCTGTGCGACCGCTCTCGTAAGCGACCATTTTCCTAAGCGACAATTTTTTTGTCACATAAACTGTGTTATTCCAAGCTCTGTTAGCGACAACAATTTCAAGTCATCAACAGCAGTTTTCTGTTGTTTCAAGCTCTCGTGAGCGACCACACTACTTTTTGTCTTGTAATCATCAGTCATCGATTGATAAATGCTATGTGATTCCTTACTTGTTGAAATCAAACGAAAAACAGAAATACCCACTAGCGACAGCACCCACTAGTGACCCCACCCTGCAACCACTAGTGACCCCACCCACTAGTGACCCCACCCACTAGTGACCCCACCCACTAGTGACCCCACCCACTAGTGACCCCACCCACTAGTGACCCACTGGTGTTCAAAACGTGTCACAGGCCCCTCGGCGGGGGGTAAAAACAAAATGGCGATCAAGAGAACGTTGTTTCTCGAGGATCTGCAAGTATTGGTAAATTTTCCTGCTTTTCTCGCTAAGATATGAGGAAAAGTACTTACAGACCTTCCAAATAAGGTAAGGGGGAATTTCCTAATAAGGAAGTTTTGCAACGTCGGCAAAACGACAGTTTTTGGTGAAATTTTCTTGGTATGTACTTGTATGTACTCGTATGTTACTCGTATGTACTTTTATGTACTCGTATGTTACTCGTATGTACTTGTAGCGGAGCTCCTGCGCGGGCCGAAGGCCCGCGCAAGCGGAGCACCATACCTAAGGGAAAAACGTATAGTCAGAAGCTCATAAGTAGGAGCGTGCATCCCCTATTGGGTGGTTCTCACATGTGTTTTATAGCTTGGGCTATTTTTAGATTTTCGCGCGAAAAATCAACCAATCAGAGAGAAGTAAACAAATTACGTCATACATGCAGCAGGCGCACGAAATACGAAATCTTCCTCTGACACGACAAGAACGGCTTTTACTTTATCTCTTTGCCAAAATGAAGCAAATATTTTTACTAGCCAGGGTGGAAAAATAGCAAAGCACACGATGAAGTGCCAAGCTAGCAGGCGTACATATCCACGAAGTGCTAAAAATTGTTATGATTTTGTTAGCGAACAGCAATTGAATAGGCAAATAAAAAGACCAAAGCAGTACGCTACAAGAGGAACATCGACGCGACAACTTATAATAAGCTAACTTCTGCCCTCAGACTGACTGGTTGTTAAGCAGATGCCATCCTCGACTGCCATGTATTTCACGGAAATCAAAGCAGTGCTCCGTTGGCTTATCCGTTGGCACATGTTGGCCGACAATTTTAGAGAACGCTTGCTGTTTCCTCCTATCGATTCGCAGAGTGCCATCATGCAGTGTCTACACCTTTCGCACCGGTACCATTCATTTTGTTTTCAAATAGTTTATAGAATGTAAGCAATAAACTTCTGTCGTTTATAAAGTATACCTTTTAATAAACGCCTGATCAAACTCTTTCAAGTCGTGCTTCATTCAAGCAGTTCAAGTACAAGTTGACAAAATCAAACTTGACAAATTTCGTGCATCAAAAAAATAATTTCACACAAATGAAAACAAAAAGAAGAAACTAAAAACGTCCATGTCGACTTAGGAATTGAAAAAGTTCATAGTCCCGGCTTACCGAGTTGTATATCTATATGTGTTCAGTTTTTTTTCGGCGAACACGTTGTAAAGTTTTTGACAAACTTTCATTCTCGCCTTCCTGCTTGGATCGTTTGTATGTAGCGAACTTCATCTGTCAGTGTACCAAATTAGAAATCAAATCATCCACATAGTCCTGGTACTTCGTTGTAAATCCTTTATGCTTCCCTAATCCATCCGTAGCCACCATAGTGCATAAATTTGTAGTCCTTCATGAACTTTCGCTGTGCGAGAACCGTGAGAAGAAGCGACGAGGCCGCGGTTCTTTTCTGCTTTCCCTTAGTCGTTTAGATATTGTTTTCGAGTTATTTTTCTTGATGTCTGAAGCCATCTGTTATCTGTTTTAGTTTACTCAACTTGTACAGTCAGAAACCATGCAAAGAGATACCATTTTCACCCGGTTTTCCATCTCGAAAAGAACTGCAAGTAAAAATAGATTTAGCCACTGGCTAAAAGCAGAGCTCCATCTGAATTTTTGATGAGGCGTGACGTCAAATGTAAGGAAGAATTCTGATTGGCTAATTTTTCCCGCGCAACTGTTTCTAAAAATAGCTCAAGCTATAAAACACATGTGAGACCCACCCATTTCGTGGGATGCACGCTCCTACTTATGAGCTTCTGGTATAGTATACTATCGAGTTGATTTTTGAACGTCACGGGCATTTTGGATCATTTTGATGACGTCATTGATGACGTAAGGGCACGTGACTTTGGTGTAGGGCTCCTCTTATGGTCTTTGAAACTTTGTCCAAGTTTGGCTTCTATAGAAGCTGCCCTTCGGGAGATATGATTTTTTCTTTATTGTTCTGGTATTAAACCTATATAGCGTACGCCGTCCGTCCGTCGTCCGTCCGTCGTCCGTCCGTCCGTCCGTCCGTCCGTCCGTCCGTCCGTCCGTCCGTCCGTCCGTCCGTCCGTCCGTCCGTCCGTCCGTCCGTGTACACATGGGAACCCTGTGGTATGCGAAGAAAAAATTATATCTCCTCAAGGGAACATGCTAAGACAACCATACTTGGGATATTTTGTCTATGCCACAAGGGGGGTGCTGTAACACGGACACGTGATGTGACGTCATCGATGACGTCATCTATGCTTGAAAAATCAATATCTCGTGAAGGGAAGACTCTAAAACAACCAAACTTGGGTAGTGTAGTCTAGGCCACAAGATGACCGAAATGAGGTGGTCACGTGATATGACGTCATCGATGACGTCATCTATGCTTGAAAAATCAATATCTCGTGAAGGGAAGACTCTAAGACAACAAAACTTGGGTAGTGTAGTCTAGGCCACCAGATGAGCGAAATGAGATGGTCACGTAAAATGACGTCATCGATGACGTCATCTACGCTTGAAAAATGAATATCTCATGAAAGGAAGACTCTAAACCAACCAAATTTGGGTAATGTAATCCAGGTCGCCAGATGAGCGAAATGAAGTGGTCACGTGATGTGACGTCATCGATGACGTCATCTATGCTTGAAAAATCAATATCTCGTGAAGGGAAGACTCTAAAACAACCAAACTTTGGTAGTGTAGTCTAGGTCACTAGATGAGCGAAATGATGTGGTCACGTGATGTGACGTCATCGATGACGTCATCTATGCTTGAAAAATCAATATCTCGTGAAGGGAAGACTCTAAAACAACCAAACTTGGGTAGTGTAGTCTAGGTCACTAGATGAGCGAAATGAGGTGGTCACGTGATATGACGTCATCGATGACGTCATCTATGCTTGAAAAATCAATATCTCGTGAAGGGAAGACTCTAAAACAACCAAACTTTGGTAGTGTAGTCTAGGTCACTAGATGAGCGAAATGAGGTGGTCACGTGATATGACGTCATCGATGACGTCATCTATGCTTGAAAAATCAATATCTCGTGAAGGGAAGACTCTAAGACAACAAAACTTGGGTAGTGTAGTCTAGGCCACCAGATGAGCGAAATGAGATGGTCACGTGATATGACGTCATCGATGACGTCATCTACGCTTGAAAATGAATATCTCATGAAAGGAAGACTCTAAACCAACCAAATTTGGGTAATGTAATCCAGGTCGCCAGATGAGCGAAATGAAGTGGTCACGTGATGTGACGTCATCGATGACGTCATCTATGCTTGAAAAATCAATATCTCGTGAAGGGAAGACTCTAAAACAACCAAACTTTGGTAGTGTAGTCTAGGTCACTAGATGAGCGAAATGATGTGGTCACGTGATGTGACGTCATCGATGACGTCATCTATGCTTGAAAAATCAATATCTCGTGAAGGGAAGACTCTAAAACAACCAAACTTGGGTAGTGTAGTCTAGGCCACAAGATGACCGAAATGAGGTGGTCACGTGATATGACGTCATCGATGACGTCATCTATGCTTGAAAAATCAATATCTCGTGAAGGGAAGACTCTAAGACAACAAAACTTGGGTAGTGTAGTCTAGGCCACCAGATGAGCGAAATGAGATGGTCACGTAATATGACGTCATCGATGACGTCATCTACGCTTGAAAAATGAATATCTCATGAAAGGAAGACTCTAAACCAACCAAATTTGGGTAATGTAATCCAGGTCGCCAGATGAGCGAAATGAAGTGGTCACGTGATGTGACGTCATCGATGACGTCATCTATGCTTGAAAAATCAATATCTCGTGAAGGGAAGACTCTAAAACAACCAAACTTTGGTAGTGTAGTCTAGGTCACTAGATGAGCGAAATGATGTGGTCACGTGATGTGACGTCATCGATGACGTCATCTATGCTTGAAAAATCAATATCTCGTGAAGGGAAGACTCTAAAACAACCAAACTTTGGTAGTGTAGTCTAGGTCACTAGATGAGCGAAATGAAGTGGTCACGTGATGTGACGCCATCGGTGACGTCATCTATGCTGGAAAAATCAATATCTCGTGAAGGGAAGACTCTAAAACAACCAAACTTTGGTAGTGTAGTCTAGGTAACTAGATGAGCGAAATGAAGTGGTCACGTGATATGACGTCATCGATGACGTCATCTATGCTTGAAAAATTAATATCTCGTGAAGGGAAGACTCTAAAGCAACCATGTAACCATGTACACATGGGAATCCCTTTCATTCACAGAAAATTTTATAACCAGGAGCTCCGCTTTTAGCCAGTGGCTAAATCTATATATTATGTACTCGTATGTTACTCGTATGTACTCGTATGTACTCGTATGTTACTCGTATGTACTCGTATGTTACTCGTATGTTACTCGTATGTACTTGTATGTACTCGTATGTTACTCGTATGTACTTGTATGTACTCGTATGTTACTCGTATGTTACTCGTATGTACTTGTATGTACTCGTATGTTACTCGTATGTACTTGTATGTACTCGTATGTTACTCGTATGTTACTCGTATGTACTTGTATATAGTCGTATGTTACTCGTATGTAGTTTTAGTCTAGATTTTGCTTGATCAGGCCCGTCTGTTTGCCGCGTTGAATCCAATTCATCAGACTTTTCCTGCTGCGCTATTGTAATAAAAGTACATGTGATGGATAGATACTTTTATTTAAACAGGGTAAACTCGTTCAGTAATTTACAAATTGTAAAAAACTGTTATCCTTAGAGGCCCTACTTAAAATAAAAAATAACAATAATACGATATAAAAATATAATAATGATAATAGTGAAAATGATACTAATGATAAAAATTTGTAGATAGAAATATATTATAGATATCGAAAACATGGCCGCTACTGTCATTTTAGCTCCGGGTGTGGCTTACAAGAACACAAGGCATGGATAGCGCCCCTGGCTCCGATGGGATCGCCGTTGTACGATCAACAAATACATTAATACAAACTCACCTATGTCGATTTGGAAATACTGATTCTGGTCCAAGGTACTTGGCGACCAACTACCATACGTTACATCAGGGACGTGAGCTTGATGTAACTTAACATCATGTAAGGCATCATTGCTTGTCGAGGCAGTGAGGCTGGTATCAGGAATGGCGCGCGACTCCATACCAAGGGGGATGTTACAATCTAATAGTCCAGTAATTAAAAGGCCTCTTCAGTCGCATAAACTACCATTAATATTACATGAATATAATTAACAACTTTCCCCCGAAGGGGAGGTGAATAGACTGGAAGCAGCGAGGTGGTACTCACTACCGTCACATGCGAGTTTTCTTTACTTATAACGTTTTGCATTTGGCTACTTTGCACTATGGTTTATAGAGAAACACGCCGAATTATCTATTTTTCAACTGATTTTGATCAATATTTCTGATAATATGAGCAATTTTATCTCCTTACCGGGTGGGGTCTGGTAACTAGTCAAACGCAAGATTCCTTTCTTTTGCAAAAAACCCACTTGCACTCTCCCAATATCAAAAATTCGAACGGTACATAACAGTTGGAAAAATCACCAGTCACAATGTTTATAATAAAAACCTTTCTTTTAGAAATGCCATTTGCAAGTGTTTCTGATAACACCTGTTCCTGTAGGTTCAAATCTAGGAGCCTTTGGCAGTTAAGTTGGCTGCGTAGTCAATCACAATCGTGTGAGCCAATCGGATCCTTGTTCAGTGCACTCCTTTGGCTTGTTTTTCGAGACATGTCGAAACAGACATGTTGCACTAGGCGAAACTAGGAAAGGATCTGATTGGCTCACGAGTTTGATTGACTACGCTTGATTTTCTTGACAAAATTGGTCTTCGAAACGCTCTTGGCCTATTTCTTCAAACTTATAGTCTGACCTCATTGGCGTTGGTATTGCGAAAAGTTATCTTGCATGTCTAGGTGGATTCTTCAACTCAAAAAATGGAGGGCCGCCATTTCGTTGCCATGGAAGCGTCAATTTAAACAAAACATGTAAACACATATAACGATCAATTGCATGTTTCTTGTAAAGTGGCTTGCCTTTCTGTGTATGTATAGCACGTGAGATACAGGCCATACCAGACCGAAGAGTCAACTAAAAACTGCTATAAGCCACCTTAGAGTGCAAATTTTCTTAGTTTTTTTATTAATAACACGCAATGGCAGTGGTTCAAATACCTATTTTTTTGCAAAATACAGACAACGCTTCAAATCTACTAAAATACCTATTGTCTTGAATAAATTCCCGTTGATTTGCGATAAATGTGAAACTAATCGCGCGCTAAAATTATCTAAAAAACAGAAAAAATGAAGAACTTTTTCTAAACTGTAATGAATTTCTTCCGAATTGCATAAATTACAAAAATAACATAGTGAGTTTTAAATCTCGTGTGTTATAGCCGAAATCTACCTCGTCTGTGCGAATGGAATCTCAGATGTATAGGTTTAAATCGTTTGAGCAAAAAACCTTGATTTTTTTTAAATGTAAACGAAGAAATTAGAAACAAACTTCTGTAGCAATCACATTTGCTGTCGTTTGTTTAGATATGTAAATTTTATGAAGTGGGGGACAAAACTTTCAGTAAACTTCACGCCATTGCTAAACTCTCTCAAAATAGGCTATAAGTCCGGGCAATAGACCAAATGACTGCAATTTTACCAGACCACACATCTGTAGTTTCTTAGTGCAATAAGGCTTATGGTTATCTATATATTAGAGGAAATGCAAACCCCGGTCGTATTATTATGCTTTAAATTTTGGTGGGGGACAATGCTTTCAGTAAACTTCGAAATTTTATATTTCCAAGAACTTATTTCCGATCTCAGTCAAAATGCCACATTTCGACATAAACATCTATAGACCACAGTTGGCTCAGTTTGTTTCATTGCGGCGTTGCTTATTTTGACAATAAATCTAAAAAACCTGAAATACGCTAAAATTATCAAATTTTTGGGACACGAAAATGGCAAAGACGTTTTCACTAATAATATCGAAGAAGATGCATATATTGAAGAAAATACCATATAAGTTATTTCATTTAGGATTGGAACTTCGATTTATGGCAAATTTTGCGTTGTATGTTTTATCCATGAAGAAATAAGTAAAAATATTTTTACACCAGGCGCTGAACGTGTGACGCTGGGACATGCAAATTTGCATAAAAACAGAGATATTTATAATGATTTTTCGATCCTAAAAAACTCTTTTTTACAAAAATTATTTTTCCAGGGAAAGATGAGTATTAGGTGCATAGACTTGTGCTTAGAGAATGAACTTACTGCAAACCGATGCTTTAAAAATTGATTTTAACGGCAAAAATTGGCGAGTGAGTACCACCTCGCTGCTTCCAGTCAATAGCGGTGGATATATACCGAGACGCGAAGCGTCGAAGTATATATCCACCGCTAGGCACCGACCCTGAGGGGGACAGTTGTTTTAGTATAATATACCAAATCAGTAGAATAAAATACGGTTTTAAACGATTCAAGACGCAGTTCACTCGCGAAACGAGCCGCCATTTCGAGTTTTCTCAAAACAGTAAATAGAGTTGGATATCTACTAATTCAGGAACCAATCAGAGCGCGCGAAAATGACTATTCACTGATTTGGTATATACTAAATATATTTATTTTGGGGGATGTACCCTACCCTCCCGTCGTATTTTATAAATAGACGCAATACAGTAAAAACCCGCATAAAAGAACAAGTGTTTTTGAGAATCAGGCTGATTTTGCTCTTGTATATTGGGTGTCTTGAGCCCCTGGTGTCTTCTGCAAAATCAGCCTGAAAATGTTCTTAAAGTTGTTTCTTAACATCAAATACTCCATACACTAGAAAGGTGACAGTCATTTAGTAATAACAATTAGTCAAGTCTAAAAAAACAATTGCTTAATTACCCTGGAATTCCTGCTGTAGAACTGTGTGTGCATGGTCTAGCACATCATATTGATCTCCTGGGTACTCTACCACAAAGTGGGTTACTGTACTCGAATCTAACTGGCAGCATTTTTTTATACAAGAACAATTTTCATTTTTCAGGCTGCATGTGTTCTTATGTATAAGGTACAATTTTGACCAAATTTCAGCCTGAGTGTTCTTAAACCACATGTTCTTTTATGCGGGTTTTTACCGAAGTACACTTCCAGTTTCTACCGCTGAATAGGCATCGACGGCGCGTAAATACGGTGGGAGCCTCAATTTGAAGCAGAAAAAGTTGGAATACAACGAGTCCGCGAAAATTTTCCTCCAGTTTGTCTATTGTCCCAATTCAAGTTTCATCAATTTCTCGTTGGTATTCACAACTATTTCGACTTCCAATTGAGGCTCCCGCTGTATTTATGCGCCGTCGATGCCTATCCAGCGGTACTAGAGAATCCGAAACTGGACTATTGCCTACCTTGCTGACAATATGTTCCAATATATCCCGGCAGACAGAAGCATGTAGCGGTTGCCGTGCTGAGACCATAGTTAGTGACGCAGCTAGCGTTATTGACACACTTGCATGGATTCTAAGGAGAATAATATTTAACAAATTGCCTATTGACAGGTAAATTTTTGGACAAGAAGGTTGCTAGAAAAAAATTGATGTTAGTTTTATTTTTCAAGTTTTAGGGGAGAAAAAAACGTCCTGTTTGCAAAATGTTTATACTGCTTTCGCGTTGTTTGAAAAATGTCGATCGTTTTGCATTCGAAGTTTTCAAATATATCATAAACACTTTTCCACTTCATTATGCTCTTTAAATTTAATCCTGGAAATTTGGAAGACAAAACGCGAAGTGATTTTCTGACATTTTATTATATGTATTATACGCTATTATAGCCAGAGTATAGCTGTTCTCTCCCCCTAGGAATTTGACTTGATCTATCTCACAAAACTGAGCTTGTTAAGGTAAATCCCGGGGGAGGGGACGATATTTTTGGGTCGGGGATGATTGTCGGGAGTTTTCAGTTTCACCCCAAGAAGATACCAAACAGGACGCTTCAAGAAATGTCCGTCTTTGATTGAGATGCTGCCTTGGATGTTGTCTAATTTATCATCAAGTACTCTCTCTCTTTCTTGAAGGTTTGCCGCCGTGTTAGAGCCCTAAAC
Source organism: Scolanthus callimorphus (assembly GCA_033964015.1). Lineage (NCBI taxonomy): Eukaryota > Metazoa > Cnidaria > Anthozoa > Actiniaria > Edwardsiidae > Scolanthus > Scolanthus callimorphus. The sequence goes on from CM066916.1 coordinate 2,474,044, forward strand.
GATACAAATTGCAGATCAAGGTTACCCCTAAAAGAGACCGAAACCCGTGATTTTGTAAAATCCCTGAGACCCCGTTCACACGAGACCGGTACAAACCGGACCGGTACAATTCTGGCACGGTACCGCCTGTTCACACGGTACCGGTACAATTCTGGCACGTTGTGCAACAGTGTTCACACTGTCTAGCCGTGCCAAAATCGGTCCGGTACCTCAGGTCCCTCGTGAACGCTCGACGGTACCGTACCAGAATTGTACCGGTCCGGTTTTGTACCGGTCTCGTGTGAACGGGGTCTAAAAGATACAACGATCATCACCCACCAAAAAATATGGAGTCCCCCCCGGGTGGTAAATCTTGTCGATGTCATTCCGGGGGAGTTCCTACTTTAACTAAGAAGACACCTTGTTACCTTGATGCTATAGTGGCGTGAGGTGCTGTTGGGCGCCAGCTTGCTTGACGAGTTGTGCCTGTCATGGGAGAGATGCTCACACCAGAATAATGAGCTTAGCGGGTCTGCATTAGAGGCTACGTTCACTGAAATACACCTATCCATGAAAACGCACTTGAACAAAGAGACCCTAAAAGAGACCAAACCCCGCGATTTTAAACCCTAAAGAGATACGACGATCATCCCCCACCAAAAAAACATGGGGTCCCCCCACTAGAAATTCAAAATGCAATTTTGGCTCACAGCCTGTAACCGACATTCTGTAGTGAAGTTCCTACAGACTAGACTATGGAGGGAATCAATAAATCATGATGTTGTTGGAGTCTTGAAAAGCCTCGTTAATTGATCTCCCCATGAACATAAGTATCAAGACCAGACTTAACAAAGAATCGTTGCTGTGAAAAGCTTAAAATGTCTGATGTGATTTTGAGGCAAATTTAGGTTGCTTGAATGTCATCAAATTCAAACGAAATGAGCAAAATAATCATCTAGGTTTGTTAAATAACCTTTCAACTGCTAGAAGCACAAATTTGGAGTATTTTTGTGTGTTATCGAGCGGATGGAATTGGATTACGAAATGGTATTTTTGATTTCTGTTCAGGCTGAACAGTTTTCAAACTTGGAAATTTGATAGCGAAAGCTATAAACTTACGTAAAATGATGCCTATATTTTTTAATACAAGTTTCAGTTCCTTTTTCTTTATAACGCAAATAATAGTATAATGTTTATGTAGATGTTTATGTAGATCACTGGTCTTATTTTATAAAATTTTGTTGAAACAACCGTGACACAGCCCCTTTAATTTTGCTTTATAATCCTTATTGTTTTTGTGTCTTTATTGTGTTACTTCGTGGTCGACGAAAGTCTCCTCTGATTGTTTTCAAACATTTGTTTTAAGGTGAACATGTTCTCTCGGGATTTGTATTTTTCTAGTTACAGAAGATTAACATAAATAATTTAAGTAATTCCTTAATCAGAATGGTTCTAGTGCTCTTGTCCTGTGGGTTTGACGCAGTTTGGGGAATTGGTTATTTCTTTTCTTTTTTTTTTTCAAAAATAATAGATGGACATTACCTGTCCCCCGTGAAGGCATTGATGTGAAAATGCCCCACGACTACGCAAGAAAAAAATACCGCATCCCCGGATCTTATCATCCAGTTGATTACAAATAGTGAATTCTAATTTTACAAAACTCGATAACTTGAGAAAATTAATGTCAAAAGATAAAATTCAAAAATTCGAAGCGAAATATCGTTGTTTGATTAGAAATCCGAAGGCATGTGGTTCCGTACCATTCTGTTTGCCACATTTTTTAATTTGTATAAGCATCAACCAGAATCAGGCATCCAACGTCGCTGCAAAAAGGATCGTCTATATCTTGTATAACTAGAAATAGTTATCACTAGAGCTGCCCCCGCCTTTTAGTACGGCTTGAATGAAATATTTCTGCTGTCAAATACTGTTTTTTCTAAAACAATTGTTTGTTGTCGCTTCCGGAAGATCCGAAAGTCTTTTCAGAACTTACGCTACAGCCTCAGGTGTACTGAAGTTGCTCTGAAACAAATATACCAGAACAAGCTGTGAGATTCGCTTTATTGCACCATTTGTTTTTAACCGTCTTACACATCCTATTAATATTTTGATTTGTATCTGAGTTCACAGCCGTTTCAGGGTATTGGTGACGCTTCTTTTGAAGAGTTATTTAATATGGATGTACATACAGACCAAAATACAGTTCAGAACGATGACCCCTCTCATGACAACGATCGTGACTTTGCAAGTTTTTCAGAGGCTCGAATGAAGTACAGTTCTAATTTTTTGGTGGCTCATTTGAACATCAATAGCTACCAAAATAAATATGAGGAGGTGAAGGAAATCATACAAAAATTGAGAATACAAGTGATGATTATAAGTGAAACCAAATTGACTCCTCCTACCCTGATGCTCAATTTGCTATACCTGGTTATGTGTTATACCGAAATGATAGAAAGAAAGGAGGGGGTGGAATCGCAGCATATGTATCATCTAATGTCATCTGCAAGCGGACAAAGTTCCCCATTGCTACAAAACTATGGAACCCATGGTCTTGGAAATCAAGCTTAAGGGGAGACATGTCGTTGTGGCTGGGTTGTATCGACCTCCTAGAGCCCTCGTAGGCACATACCAACAGCAATTAGAAGAAGAGATGAATCACTTTTGTAATTGGGTCTCATTGCAGGGACATGCATTTGTGCTGGTAGGTGACCTTAATCTTGACCGACTCCGTCCTGATAAGCCTGAGGGAAAACTGTTGATTGATACAGAAGAGACCCATGGGCTGGAATGTCTGATTACTCGACCAACAAGGATACAGACAAGGGCTGGAAAGACTACTAAGACTCTCATTGATGTCATTCTTACTAACGAAGCACATCTGTTTATCCAAAGTGGGATCTACGAACCAGGGCTTAGTGATCATCCAGTAGTGTATGGATTTATGCAGGACAAGGCAGCTAAAATTAAACCCAAAATAATTAAGTTTCGGTCTACTAAGAACTTTGAGGAGGATAAGTTTAAAGAACACCTGAGTTCTGCACCCTGGCATGTTGGAGAGATATTTGATAATATAGATGACCAAGTTAGCTTCACAAGCACATTATTAACAGATATTGTAAATGAGCACATGCCGTTTAAACAAATGCGTGTTAGGGATCAGGATGTTCCATACATGACCTTAGAATGGAAGGAGGCAATACGGGCAAGGCGCAGAGCTGCTAGACGATACAGGAAGACCAATACTCCTGAAGATTGGGCCAAATTGAAACAGTTACGGAATGAGGCAACAAGACTGCGTAGAAAGGCAATCAAGAGTTTTACAAAACGTTTACTCCTTTCTTGTCATCAAAGTCGAAATGCAAGCAGGTCTCCAATATAAAGCTCAATATAAATGGACAGTCAGTAGTAGTAAGGAGGAAATCTCTGAGGCATTTGGGGAGTACTTTGCAACAATTGCTGATAGTATTGGTCACGTGGACAAAAGTAAGTGCAGCCTGGATGATTATGAGAACCACAGCTGTGTGAAGGCTATAAGAGCTGCCAACAACAATCAGGAGCTATTTTCTTTCCGTAGAATAAAAGATTGTGAAGTTCATGATATGATGAAACAACTCAATCCTGCCAAGGCTATGGGCTGGGACTCACTTCCCCCTAGAGCACTTAAATCAGGGGCTTCTGATTGACTACACCATTTACCAATCTGTTTAATAACTGTATAAAGCAAGGATACTGGCCTAATGACTGGAAGAAAGGTGAATGGACTCCAGTTTATAAGAAGGATGAGCAACTCGAGAAAAAGAATTATAGACCTGTGACGGTCCAAATTGTTATCAATAAAATCTTTGAGCAGCTTCTCTCTTCCGAAATGACTGGGCGACTTAACAGCCGCTTATGTGACTACTTGACCGCATACAGGAAAAGGCACAGCTGTGAGACAGCACTTTTATATTTGACAGAGAGCTGGAGGTTGTCATTGGATAATGGAAAATGTGTTGGCTTGTTGTCAACTGACATGAGTAAAGCCTTTGACTGCATGTTTCCACCATTACTGCTGGCAAAGTTAAAGGCATATAATTTTGATGACCGGAGTCTGTAACTTATGTCTTCATATTTTGATAACCGCCAAGGGAGAGTGAAGCTAGGGAATACTACCAGTGGATGGAGGAGTGTGGAAAGAGGGTGTCCTCAGGGATCTTCCTTTGGCCCATTACTATGGAATATATTTCAGAATGATCTAGCATATGAAATGAAGTCAAGTTTTTCAATGTATGCAGATGACCACCAATTCTTTGTGGAACACAAGAATGTAAAATCTATTCAGGATAGTTTACAAGAATGTGCAATTGCAGCAACAAGCTGGTATAAAGAGAACTGTCTCCAAGGAAACTTAACCAAGCAGAATGAATGTAATATTAATATCAACGTAGATGGAAACAAGGTCTCTCACTATCAGAGCATTAGATTATTAGGTGTAAACCTTGACTGTCAATTGACTTTTAAGGAGCATATAAGTGAAATTTGTAAAAAAGCAAGTCAGAGAGTGGGAGTGCTAACAAGGTTGCGTAATTTGATACCAACCACTGCTAAGCTTCAATTGTTTAAGGCAGCAATCCTGCCTTATTTGACATATTGTAGTCCAGTATGGCATCATTGTAGAGGAAGTGATGCAAGAAAGTTGGAGCGAGTCCAGGAGAGGGGGCTTAGAGCAGTGTTTTGTGACTGGAATGCTCCTTACAAACAGTTGCTTGAATGGGCCAGTATACCTAGACTAAAGAACCGCAGATTACAGGACATCGCAATAATTATGTACAAAGTCAAATTTAAGTTAGCCCCAATGTATATTCAAGAGTTGTTTTCAATGAATCTCACGAACTATAATTTAAGAACTAAGGAATTCAATATACCTAGATTTCACACCGTAGGCTATGGAAAGCACTCGCTAAGATACCTAGGTCCTGTATTGTGGTCTAAAATCCCTAGTAATATTAGAAACTCATTCTCGTTGCAAAGTTTTAAGAGGGCAGTCAGGAGATTGGATCTGGAGACACTGATGGATGGTGGTGGCTGTGGTGGCTGCTCAGTGTGTGCCTCATGACAAATGGGAGATGCACACTGACTAGCCACGGCAGTCTGATTCTCCATTGGGGTCTGTGGATCCGATCTCTTGATTGCCTCAATAAGGCTGTCCATGGGATTTTTAACTTTATAGGAATATTAATGTATATAGGATGAATGTGTGTGCTAGGGTTAGAGCGTGAAGAATGAATGATGAGTGAGTGTGGGGTAATAGAGTGAGTGTGTAATTTGTGATTTGAATTGTAAATATTATTAGGAATTGTATATATTAGCTAGTAGTAATTAACTTAATTTTCTTAAATTTTATAGATAGTTATTTATTATTTTATATTTTGTGTCCTTACTTAGTGGTTTTACTACTGCTATAATTTTTACTGACACACAAATAAAGTATTTATTATTTATTATTTCGTCATGACAGAAAGATGATAAACTCAGAACTCAATATTTTGAAGACTTCAATCACAGTATTTCGGACAAGAGGCGGGGGCAGCTCTAGTGAGAACTATTTGGAAACAAAGTTTCAAAAGGATTACTTGAAAACTGGCTGAGATATGAATTTTCAAAACTTCGTATTCTAGCTTACTTTTTACAAAGAAATGTATGGGCAAATATGTCAAGTCGAGGCTGGACGGGCATCGATGCCCGTCCAGCCTCGTTTCGATGTATTTTCCCATACATTTCTTTGTAAAAAATAAGCCAGAATACGAAGTTTTGAAAATTCATATCTCAGCCAGTATTCAAGCAATCATCACCAAACTTGGTAATTTTACTAATACGGATGTGTAGAATTGAAAACTGCGATCCATTTTAATCAATATTGCGTGCTAAAGGCCTATCACCCCAGTCCCCCCCTTCCTCTCTATATACGCGGGGAGTCCTAATGTGCCTCCTCGGGTTTAACAATTGGACTACGAGTCCCAGTCCAATAGATATTTTTAGAAATTTTTATTCCATCTAATAATCTATATCTATATCAACAAACGTCTTGCTAGTAGAATGCAGCATTGATAATAGACCACTAGTGGGCTAATAGCCCTTTAACTCGAGCAGGTCCATGAAATCCATTGACTCTATTTCAAACGGGCATTTCTTCCATTGTTTGAAGGTTTCGCTCAGACTCCTGCCATCCCTTTGCATTTCCACCAAGAACTGGCTGATCTTGACGCACGGCAAGTCTAACCCTGAAAGAGACACGTGCAAGGTAAATTGTACATCACAGGGGCGTAGCCAGGTGCGGGGGGGAGAGAAATATCGGGAGATTTTCCCATACATTTACTGTATTTGCTTGAGGGAATTTGAACATTTCGTCCCATGTTTTCACTATCCGCCCCCCCCCCCCCCCCCCCCCCCCTTCAGAAATTCCTGGCTACGCCGCTGCATCATACGCATAAATAAAGCATAAATTAATGCGTTTAGTTTTCGACACTCATCTGGAATCTTTAATTTATTACATACTGATGTACTTAGTGTACAAATTACCACATACACTTGGCCAATCGAGAACGAAACAAGCTCAACAACCAACCAATCAGGGGACGCAGTAAGTATAACTTGCGTTTAGTCCCGAGCAAAGAAAACAAGTGTTACGGTGTTTGTAGTTTTTCATGGCTTACTAAACAAATACTCAAGTCCTCAACCAAAGCTAGTAAAAATATATTTAAGAAAATATTCGTTTTTGTCCCAAACCACTTTGTATTTAGGTAAATTAACATTTGAACCACGCGCGCATGGTCTTGATGGCCGATGAAGGCCGTCGCCGAGTTCTGCTCGATAATGATGTTCCCCAGTCGTAAAGCTGCGACTAGTTCTTTTATGCCCGGTGCACACTAGCGACATAACGACATACAGTAATGACGTTATTATTATTTTTATTATTATTAAATTTAAGCAATAAAAGTACTTTCCGCGTGCTCTCTGCTTTCTTACAAACAAGAGGGGGATGTTGGGAGAGCTGATTTTCAAGTTTTATCAGTTCGACCAACATTCCCCGAGTGCGACTAGTTCTTTTATGCCCGGTGCACACTAGCGACATAACGACATACAGTAATGACGTTATTATTATTTTTATTATTATTAAATTTAAGCAATAAAAGTACTTTCCGCGTGCTCTCTGCTTTCTTACAAACACGAGGGGGATGTTGGGAGAACTGATCAAAACTTGAAAGACACGAGCCGAAGGCGAGTGTCTTTCAAGTTTTATCAGTTCGACCAACATTCCCCGAGTGTTTGTAAGAAACCAGGTTCGACCAACATTCCCCGAGTGTTTGTAAGAAACCAGAGAGCACGCAGAAAGTATTTTTATTGCTTTTAGAAAATAACATACACACGCGCGACAGCGTTGCGTGACAATCGTGTTTCTCAGGTCTCTTACAAACACGCTTTTTAACCAATCAGAATGCGCACATTCACAATACAACAGGTGTTATTTTCTAAATATTAACAATACATATTTTCTTTTATACATCTCTTGCTAACACAAAAACACAAACATATATCACACACGGAAAATACAATCAGTGCTGTAATCACTCCTGCGCGCTGACAAAAGAGCCTAGAAATTTCTGCTGTTGTTTCAAAAATTTGATGCATTCTCTCTCTACTTCTAGTAATGACGTTATGTTGCAACGAAAAAAGCATGGGAAAACAATTGCAATAATCAATATTTTCCATGGATCATCATTAGATTACTTCACCAAAGCAATCTTATGTTATTTTTTTGTGGACCCGCACTAAATTTTGTCGCAAGTGTGCACCAGGCTTTACTAGGAATCACTTCGATGCACAACAAAAACACTAGAGTACTTACCTTTGTAGTTGACAACAGCTCCCCAATGCTCCCCGCACTTCTTACACTTCATACTCTTGTTGAACATGAACCCATCAAACTTCTTCACCTTGTCATCCGGGTATTCCTCCTCAACCACCTTCTCAGAGAATTCGTCAGCTATGGCCACGTGATAACTGTCCCGGATGCGCCTTATGTCATGCGCCTGACAAACGAACACGTGACACTTGCGGCATTTTAGTGTGACGTCATCAGGGTCATAGGTTGACTTGTGAACACGCTTGACCATCTCCTTTCGAGACCGCTCCTTGGCCGCTATCTTCTGTAGCGCTTCAATCTGTGTTCGAGGAACAACAGGGAAAATTGTGGTTTTTATTCCTACATAGCCTACTTGCAGAAAGCTGCTGGTGTTTTTATATCACGGAAAACCAGGTCCTTTCGCTGATCGGGCACCATCTGAAGCGCGCAGCCCCCGGGCGAGGGAAAAAATCGAGCGAGGGGGAATCTCAAAATCCAAGATGGCGCTCGATCAGCGAACGGACTGGGTTTTCCGCGATAAAAACACCCAGTAACCGTCTGCAAGTAAGCTTATTCCCACAGAGAAGCGTACAGTTGCAATGCGTGCAAAATATGGGGGCTGTCGCGATGTGATGTTGCAGTACCTTTGCCTTCCGACTGCTTTGGGGCATTTTCTGCACTTGTGCCAACGAGTCTACCATCAGCAACTCCCTATACTGATTCTGTTGTTCCTTATTCAAGGCACCGGAAGTTGGGCTTACTACTACGCTGTACTTGCCGCCCGACTTGGTCCTGTTGACAAAACAACACCGGCAATCGGTCCTGAATCAAATGTTTTCACCTTTCGATTCCCCGCAAAGCCACACGAAAACAAATGGCACGGCAAGACCTAAATTAAAGATGCAAGGCTAAAGTAAAGGAGAAGTGACAGTAGAGTGTAAAATATACACGACCGCGGAAAAGTTCCGAAAGGATTCGTATTGACTACGGTACTATGGCGTGTCCCCCAGGGAAAACCCCCGCCCCTGTAAGCGCTACGGCCCTGGGGTAATAAGATGGACGTGAGCGTTCAGGCATTTTCTATCTTCCCTTTTATAATTACATAAAATACTCGACTTACTAAGCATACGGGTATAATCATTCAAAACGAAGAATGCAAGAGAGAGGGGGCCCGCCTGCACATCACGTGACCCACCTGACTCGACCACGTGACTGCACGCTGGAGATCTCGTTTCCCATCATGTCATAACGAATGACATAACTACAGTCACTGATGTCCAGTCCCTCCTCGGCCACGGTAGTAGCTATGATGATGTTGCATTCATTTCCACTGCTGAACTTACGAATGACCTCCTCTTGCTCTTTCTGAGTCATTCCGCCTACAATTAGACACATATATATATATTGAAGTCGCTGGTTTAGCGTTCCGGTCACTGCCCTCATCCAGAATCGGAGCGCGGGATTTTAGCGCGCTTTTCTACTGGCAGGCCAAAAACACAAATAAACTGAAATCCACCTCGAATCCTAAATGCTTTACTGGATAGTTTAAGTATTGCATGTCACCTAATTGTGCTTAAAGTTCCACGTCGATAAAAACTCTGAAGTGGAGTGATTGCCGTCGGATAACTAACTCGCTGAAATCAGCCTTCAAGAGAGAATGGGTTTTTTGTGCGTATGTGAGGAGGGGGGGGGGGGGGGGGGGGGGGGTTTATTTGAAGTGGTTGTTAGGCTGGTATTTGGTTAGGAAAAGGCTGACTCAATTACTCCCTCGTGGGATTCTTTTCCTTCGGATGTTTCATCTCAGCACAGAAAGCAACTCTCACCTCGGTCCAGCTGGTCGTTTTCATGAGACTCTTTTCTCCCTACACTCCGTTCTACCAAAATACGCGTGGGAGTGTCTCACAATTGGACGATCCCAGCTGTAAGCACGTGTGTGCTCTCTTTTCTTTAGAAATGACTGTGGATACAACGCCCGCATACAAGGCACTTGATTCGTGAAATGTAACACAACCACCGACATGCAGCGCTCGCATTAATGCTGGAATCCTCACATTTAGGTAAGAGATGAGACGCGTCACCTACCTTCTCCGTCGCTACTCCCCACAAGTCTTAGCGGCATCAGCTCATCACTAAGCTCTTTGGTTTCTTTTATCCAGCTCTCGAGCGCCATAGTGGACTCTCTTGTCTTTGAGAATAGAATTCCCTTGGCGTTAGCCATGTCTGGATCCATGTCGTTTGCGTGGTACTCGAGGAGCAGGTCCTTTAGCTTTTCAAGTTTAGGATTTTTAGGCTCGCCGTTTTTATCTATGCCTTCTTTGATCGTCTGCATGGCCTTAGATAAAATGAAAGGTAGAGTTTAGATAAGACGTCTAAGATTTGTTGGCATAACTTTTACCAACTTCAGAATGGGAAACGCCGTTGTTTTGAGGGTCATTGAGATGAAGGATTGATACTTTGACATTATTATTGAACGTCTTGACAGTGATGCGCCAGTGGGAAAACGTTGGATTTGTTAACGCGCGTATCTTTTTAACATTCCAAGCACGCCAAATCAACAAATGTTTCGCTTACTGATTCGTATATGTCCTTGAGCTTTTTGTCGACACTCGTGAACAGTTTCGTGTCCAGGTTATCAAAGTACTTGCTGAGGAAGGTGATTGCATCTTTTGTGCGTGTGGCGTCCTTGATGGTCAGCGCAATATGGTAGACGCGCAACTGCTCAGCATACGTGACCACGTAACGGCTAGCTTGCGTGACACCAAGATTGTACAGGATCTCGCACCAGTGACGGTACTGCTGGCTGCCTCGAACTGGTTGCGAGACAAGGCGAGGGAAAAGAACAAAGCACACTATGTTTAATAGCTCAGAGTCGAGAAGAAGATATTCAGATGAGCACACTTCGATAGCGTGTTTAATTGTTCCAGATTATCGCTATACTCCACTCAGAGGCAATGTAATAACGGTTAGGGTGTCAGAAGCTGCACAATGACAGACAGTTAGTGACCGTAAATAACAAACACGCAAGAGTTTTGCGTTTTGGTTTTGGTTTACTTGCTCATTGACGTCCAAACCGCGTGTCAGCTAGAGACTTTGCGAAAATCTAGCGGCAATCAAACAAACTATTGACCACTACAGACAAGGAAATCCCGAGTAAAATCATTCCCTCACCTGTAGGTGGGAGCTCAGTGGATATAGACTGAATCCTCTTCACATACGTCTCCAGCTCTTCCATGGCCTTGTTCACCACCACATCAAAGACGTCCGTGCGATCACTCTTCACAGGGTACACCGTGCGCTCGGGTGTACTCACGTGTTTTCTGAGTTCCTCTATGTGCTCCACAACCGTCGCGATCCCAATGGCGTCCATGTTGGCACATAGCTCTAGAATGTGGGTTTGTGCTTCTTTGGAGTTCTTTGCTTTGCCTACGCCTAGTGATGCCGTGAGACCAACAATCTGGTGATATGAATGTTTTACAAAGGAGAGTCAGAGACTCTCACTTGAATTATGTCGAATAGAATGGAATAAAGGGGAATGAAGTTGGGTGGGCTTAGAATGAAGTGAATTGGAATAAATAGAACTGAACAGAATAGAAACGGAATTAGGAATAGAATACGAACAAAATAGGAATAGAATAAGATTAACTAGAAATAATCATGGATTAGTGAAGGGCGTTCCCACCTTGTTCTTATAATAGTGCGCGAAAACACGCATTTTTCATAATGGAAGGCCATTCAATTTTTTTAAACCGTCCTTGAAAAGATCCTTGAACGTCCGGGAATTTTGAAATCGTGAAAATTGTGGGAACCCTGATAATATAGAGTGGAAGTTCACTCGTACCTGGGGTAAAGGCTGTTGTTGCCCTGGCTGGAGGCGTAAGGTCATGTAGCTCTCCATGGCCTTGTTATACGGATGGTCCTTGTGAGTGTGATGACACTCATCAAACACCAACAGGGTGATGCTTGGCAATTTCAGAGTGCCATCTTTGAGAGCGTTCACAAGAATCTGTAAAATAAGGACAGAATACTCAGGAACTCTGTCAAGAACATTTTATTGCAGGGGCGTAGCCAGGAGGGACCAAGGGTTCCTTCATAAGACATTATACAAGACATAAGTATCTATTTTTTTTTGGTCTATATGTTTACTGTGTTTTTGGTTTCAAAAAGGAGGGCTGGCACCCTGGGCTTTCTCCCCTGGCTACGCCACCCCCTGTATTGTATGTAATTGTGTTAGATCCAGGGGGGTGCCTTGCTGGGCTTTGCACATCCCATATTTTATTACTTATTTGACATGAAAACTACATGGCCTGCACGTAAACATCCATAATAATTACAACCATGGTTTAAATTGTTGCTATGTGTAAAAATGGTTGTTATAACAGAGCCTTCTGTGGCTTTATCCGGGTTCGAAATGACACTCATGCGATACTTGTCCAGGAGATCCACTTCACAGACCGCACCTCTACAGACGAGCCACTTCAGTCGCCAATAACACTAGCCGTTTATCTCTGGCGACTAACGTTTCATCCCCTGTCGTCATCTTGCGACTTAATTTATAGAAGAATAGACACATGTTCTGGCGCGATAATGTTGGGGACGACTTTTAACATGGTTATGAGACAGTGGCGACTTGATAAAATACTTCCATACGGGCCGTGCTTGGGTCTTACCTGTGCCGTTAGTACCACCACATCACTGTCTTCCACCAAGTGGTGCAGTGGTATCTCACAAGCGTTAGAACCAGAAATATCCTTTACACGATACTTGTCCAGGAAGTAGACCTGGAATCGCTCCTTCTGTTGCAGAACAAGATTCACGGTGCTCACCACGAAGAGGACTTTCGCTCTTTCCCCCTTCTCTGCAGTGGAAATAACTAGAAACTGTTACAAGCCATATACACAAACATCCGCTTCTTACGGGTCTGTCGGGTCAGCTAACTCGTGACACGTGTGTGACACATGCTGACTCAGCAGTTGCCTGATGAAGGCCATGCGATATGGCCGAAACGTCGTACAGTGACAAATTTATTTCCAGTAAGTGACTCAAAATTGTTTTTGAAAAACACCCGCTTCTTGTTTGCAAAAAAAAATGCACTAGTATTTTTTAATAAAGACTATTATTATTATACTCATTTTATTAGCAGTTTACCGATTTTCTGATCCAGATGATTCCTGGCGATGTTGAGGGCCACGTATGTTTTTCCGCTGTTCGTTGGAGCGCAAATGATTGTGTTCTCCCCTTCCAATGCCTTCTGGGATAGTTCCTTCTGGTATCCTCTGAGGGTCAGTGGAAGCGCTTGCTGACCCATGCCATTATCGAGATGAACTAGGAGGAGAACAAAAACATCAAAAGTGAAAAATATCGTCTGATTCATCTGCCTTTGATACGACTGAATGGGCAATAAGTTATGGAAAAAGCATACTCAGTTCGATTTTGTTTTATTGTAAGAAAGGCTTGTGCTAGCATATTGTACCTGGCGGTATTTCGAACTTCGGCATGTCATTTCCCATGTTCGGCTCTTCCTCTGAAAGCACACAGAAAAAGACTGTTAGCTGCATACATGTCTACCAATAGGGGTAATACCGGCCTAGTCCCTGGCATTCAGGGCGGGTTTCTGTGGTTAGGTTGTGACGTCACCTCCTCTCTCTGGCAGTGAGCTCGAGCGCCCGCGCACATTCAGCGGTTTACCTTGTCACTACATACAAGGAACGCCTGGGACCAGGCTGGGGTAATACCACATAACTAGCTCACCCTCGTTCCATCCTTCGATGGCTAGACGACCTCTTGCTTGTAAACCAGATTCAATCTCTGCAATTCAAGGACACAGATAATGCTATTAGAGCGATTATTATAAGGCACCAGAAAATAACAAATCACCTTGTGACGAAAAGATTTATTTCCTGAAATTTTCTCACTGAAAAGAATGGAGAGAAAACTCCGTAATCTTCACTAAAAGTCGTAGCTCAGCGAAATATGTTGCGGGCTTCCTGTGTTTCACGCGCGCGCCAACAATTTGCCTTTGTTACGGCGCCGCCATTTTGTTCCAGAATGACCCGGCAAAGCAGAAAAAAGCAATGAGCCCATCAAATGTTTCGTTCTTAAACAAATAAGAGTACTGTTTGGTAGCTTGGTCAACTTTTGTACCGAAATCCCAGCATCGGACTTGAGCAAAACCCGCACGCTGTTTGCCCTCGTTTCCATGCTGAATGAATCGGCTGAAGAATTGACGATGGCGCTTGTGTGACAAAGGCGAATGGCGGGAAAAAATCAGCCAATCACAAGCGTTCCCTGACAGACGCTAAGCATTTTAATAAAGATCAAGAAGCATTGCAAACAGAAAACAAACATGTAAAAAGAAAACAGCGAGAACTAGAGGCACGCGGAACAGAGTAAGACAGACAAAAATTTGCTACATTAATACCTTCCAATAGTTGCCTTGCGCCGGTAAAAGAGGCCTTTTTGAAGGAGATCTCCAGATTCGGCTCCATATCCGGGTACTTCCCTCTAAGCTCGTCCGTCAGAAATTCTTCTGTGAGTAACTCTTTCAGTTCAGGTCCACAAGACATTTCCAGTAAGTGGTCGGCGGCGTCCACCTTTGACAGTCTGAAGATGGTTAGCACTGATCCCTTGGTGTGTGGACAAATTTGCACCTTGCGGGAGTTTCTGGAGAAGGATGGCATAAAATATCATAATTAGAGAATCTCTTCTGCTTAGCTTAGCAGTCAATGGCTGACCCAAGAGGGGATGGGGGGATGAGCAGTCAATGGCTGACCCAAGAGGGGAGGGGGGATGGGCGCCTCACGTAAAGCGATGTAAATTACCTTTGCTAGTCCTTTCCTCATATTCTCGATTGTTCTGAGCGCGCTAGTTCGAAGGTCTCTGCTATTTGTTCTTCGAGCTCCTTCATGGCTGTGCCCCCTTGGGTTGTGATGTTAATCGTCATCTCGATATCTGGAGTTCAATTATTAGAGAAAGATTATATGGGCACGATTATATAGGCCAAGTACGATTCAGCCAGTGGAGGGGAAAACTCGGGGCAGGGGTCATGTGGGGCAGTACCAACTGGGGTGGTGCTTCTGCTTTATATTTAAAAATATAAAACAGAAGCACCACCCAGTTGAGGACGTCTGGAAGGTGGGTGGTCAAAATGGAGCTTTCAAAACACACATTTCAGTTAGGTATAACTCTTAGGCAAAGCTGTAGCTTTTTTGCTTTTTGACGTATGATATAGTAGCCTTGATCAATGTCATTTTCAGGCAGGGAAGATTTGTTGGTGTAGATTTGTAATCGTCTTACCTATTGCTGTGCCCATTATGCGAATCTGTGGTCGTTCTTGAAATTCTCGCCGTCAATCCCAGGATCTTGACCGACTGAAAAAAAAAATTGAAAGGAATCTACTGGAAGCAAATTTTATTTCATTTTGCTATTCTTTGCTATGCACGATAAAAAAGGGCGAGTTTAGAAAAATCGTGAATTTACAGAGCCAACTCTCTCTACATACTTTCACCTGGAGTATTTTTTAAATTTAAACAATATTTCATATTGATATCAGGGCCGTAGCTAGCGGGGGGGGGGGGGGGGGGGGGGGCAGACCAAGCGAAGTAACATTTTTAGTGTCAACATGTGGGGAAAATCTGCTTGCACCCCCCCCCTCCCAGCAAATACAAAGAATGACCAAGGCTTGCCCCCCCCAGACAAAAATGTCTAGATGAATGACTAAACTGCGCTAAAAAACGATAAAAACGAATAGAAACACATTTTCTTAAAGCCAATATTCAGATGATGACCATATTTAAAGAGTGTATCAAAAATAAAGGGCATGGGATTCGTTCGGAGTTTAGTCGTTACAAATATAAAGCCCGGCTCCTCCAATCTTGCAGGGAGCAGGGAACTATTGATTAAATACCTGTATACATCGGATCTAACAGCATTGCCACGTGGTCACTGCCGGTTTCTCTCAAGGCTCTTACAAACTGACTGAACGCGTCGTTCCCCCGTTTCTTTAGTCGTTCGATCAAAGTTTGAGTTGCTCGAGTATCGCCGTCGTTTTTGCTATCACATCTTATTTTTTCTTGGTCTGGTACGGTGAGACATATTAAATGAGGCAGCAAATCTACAGGAATTAGATCTTCCACGAAATGCTTTAGTCGCTCGTCTAAGATTTCTCTTTCGCTTCGTCTCATCGCGTTTTCTTATACTTTTCGCTCGGAACTGTAGGCTCTTCTACGAAAGACGTGTGAGAGCAGCTTTAAAGCTAATAGAATCGCGGTTATTTTCCCTCACGTCATTATTATTCGTAGGGTTTTCCCCGAAATTCACTGTACGGCGTACGCGATTATATGCAAATAAATTGTGACGGGGGTTTTCCCGCCGCGTGTGAAACAACAGGCGATGTGTCATTCTTAGCTCGAAGAGTGAAAATATATTGTTTTTGGTCTTCTTATTCCCGAAAAGAGCATAAAATGGAATAGGCTCAGTCCCTGGACGTTATTTTCCATGTCGAATGTTAATATATTATTTTGATGAGATGTTTTCATCTTCGCGCGCTTGGTACAGCTTTTACTTCCGGTCAAATTCTTGGAATTTTCCCGGAAGTACCTGCCGCGACCTGCCGCTATCTTAATCTTGACACATTTATAGACACAAAGTATGCATGTGTTCAAAATACTAAGCTTTGCCATTTGCCATTTTATACCGTAGATATTTGCCTCTTCACATTTTCAATTTTTAAAAAGAATGTTCGAGAAAATCGGTCACTATGCAAACGAACTAGGAACTAATTTTATTTAGATCGTGAAGCGACTGGGCGTCATCCGTCTTGGAATTTGTATAATTTGTCTTAGTTTACAAATCATGCAGTGTTCACAACACATTTCGTGATACACTGTAACCCTCAAAAAGTGATACAAAATGTTTTCCTAAATATTGTAAACTATACTGATCTCCCGCGCCGCTTTTCTCCGTTCGTGTGGGGAAGAGGGACGTTGTGTGACCGTCACGAAGCAGAGGAGTGTGCGGGAGACTAGGCATGCCGCGGAATATTCTCTTCAAAAAGTTGTATTTAGTGGTAGTGCCACAAAACATTATTCCTTCCCCTGGTAAAAAGGAACAGGTAAATTCTTGCCAGCAACTCAGTAAAGATAAGTAGCTTTGCTCTATAGAGCGGTTTTCACATGACTGTCGTGAATAATTCGCAATTACTTTGTAATTACTCCTATAGGTTTTGTTCAGAATTGGTATAATTACTTTGCGATTGGTTTCACGACAGTCATGTGAAAACCGCTCTATGCTAAGAAATTACTAAGACCTAGCCGGCTCCTCTTGAGGGAAAAAAGGAATTGAGAGTTGGGCTTCCTGTGCCCGTGGCTGTCGATGTAATGTCGGATGTTTTGTCTAGGGTCGCCTTCCATTCTGCCATAAAGGCAAAAATATCTATGTATTCTCAAAAACAAATGGAACAAATAAAGCTATTTATAATTACCTGCTTCGAATATAATACATTGCTCACTTTTCTAGTTTCTAGTGTCAAGGTAGTAGTTGCGAATACTCAATTGTTTGTTTGTCATATACTCTTATAGAAAAGGTGCACGAGATGGAAACACAAACAAACAGAAACACTGATCTTAGAGCGGTTTTTAGTCGAGTGTCGTACTCGCTCTCAGTCTTCTTTCCCTAATAACACCACAGGTGTTACTTTTCTCAAACGATTTGCCTGTGGAGAAGGAGATGCAGAGGAGGTTGATCTGAAAATAGAGGTGACGCAGTTCATGGGGTAATAAATGACATGCCAAGCATGATACAACTACTGGGGGACGCTATAGATAAGCGATAAACCAAAAAGACAAAACTAGATTCATAACCCAACTGGCGCGGCAAACATGAAAGAAGTGACTGTTTTTATGGGGTATGTTTTCAGATGAATGTCGTGACTTAGTTATTCGCACAATTATTAACACAAATTCTGAACAAAATGGTTAGGAGTAAGACACTGCATTTCCAGCCAGGATTTTCTAAAGTTATCTGATGTCCCAAAAACAGGCAGCAAAAAAATAAGAACTTTAATATAACACGAAACTTTCGGCTGTTTTGAAATTGATTCATTCTTGATCTTGGGTTTCAAGATTGACCCTCTAATTTGAGAATTCTATAAATGGCGCACGTCCCAAGTGCTAACAAATGTACATGTGCGTGCTTGTGATTTGCAAAGTCAAATTGAGGTTAGAAGCAATACAGTGAAATAATTTAGTGATGTGATGTATTACTGTTTAAAACGAACCGACGTTTCGATACTGCTGCCTTCAAAGGGGAAAATAAATAATGCGGAATAAATATTAATCTTCTGCGAAGCTATTTCACCTCTTCCGAATAAGCAAAAAGAGGTGGTTTACAAGCCGAATACAAAAGCATCCGACACCCCTACGGATGATGCTACGAGCGGTAATAACCTTCTCTTGAATTCTAGACTGTAGATATTCTTTATTTCGTTATTTACAAGAGCGATAAATCACCTGCCTCAGCTACATGAAGTTTTTTTTTCCCACCCTCTTACTCTTTCTAAAGAAGCTATATCTGGGCGTTAACGCCCTGTTCTAGACTACGTGTATTCAGCAATGGATGCTGCTATTACCTATATTCAGTATGGTATCGAGACAACCTGAGTGCTTTATGTCTTTATCTCAGGAGAGACGCAAATATATAAGACGATAGTCAGTTCAGGATCACTACCCTAATATCTCACTGATCGTGTATTGCCTCCTAATTGTGTCCATTCTACTTTATAATAGACGCAATAGACCCTTTCACGGTTTCTTGATCTTTTAAAATCAGTAAGTTCACGAAAGTCCACCCTCGTCACTAAAAAGAGCACCTGGAAATTAGTAAATGTGCCACGTTTCACAGTGAAAACTTGTAAAATGGCGAAGTTACAGCCCTGAGACAGCCTATTTCGTCCGAGCGAGGAGAAAGTTTGCCCCTTGCTTCGCACGAACGCAATGGTATTAAATTTCACAACTTCACGGGCCTGTATCTCCAGCAATTTACAACATCTCGTCTTGAAACTTGCCAAATTTGCTAATTTCCGGCTGCATGCTCTTTCTAGTGATGAAGATGGATTTTCGTCAATTTGCCAAATTAAAACATCAAGAAACGTGGAAGGGTCAATGGATGGTTTAGAGAGCACTCTACTCAGTTGAGGTTTCACGACTGTGCTCGTCATTTCGTAATATGGGTTCAAGTTGTACGCAGTCCGCGTGACCTACTGGGCGTGTGACGGCTAGTGGACTACCACATGACTTGCTACTCTTAACAGAAGAACGCATACTCCAGCGCACAAACCTCCCCAGACCACTCCCCGAGCGATCCCGACTGCCATCCGAGAGCGTCATTTAACGGTTATTATGGAAGATTTCTTGCGCCTCGATTGAAGGAATATCATCTTTAAATCGCGGCGGAAATTGGCGCTGAACAGCACGTAAATGAATGGGTTAAGTGCGGAGTTAAGGTAGCCGAACCAGAAGAAAACGTGGGGCAGCATTCTGGGTAGGGACACGAGAATATCACGGCGAACGGTGATGAAAAGGTGCATAATATGTGTAGGGAGCCAACAACAAGCGAAAACAATCAGCAGCATAATTAGCATTTTCACCGCTTTGCGCCGATTTCTTGCCGCCTGAACACGTGATTTGGACTGGGTACCATTCCCATGGTCATCTCCGGGCATTTGCTGCCGTGCGAGCCGCCAGACGATGGCAGAGTTGAGTGCAGTAATCACTAGCAGCGGAAGTGCGTAGAGAAGAATAAACAACAGCAAATACTGAATTTTCAAGTATCGTCTCACGTCCGCCAAACGGCCAAAATCCTCCTGACAATACCATTTACCGTTGGGAGCTTTCATGTTCTTGTACATGGCCAAATAAGGTGATACCATGGCTAACGATAGGATCCATATAAGGCTTGTGACCACTTTGGGCATGCGCAGTAGATGCCCTCCCAAGGGATGGCATATAGCGACGTAGCGCTCACAGGTAATGAAGAGAATGGTTAAGATAGATGCTGCTATGGAGACTACACCAGTGTATCTGAATATCCTGCAGGCAATGTCGCCACCCACTCCTGAAACATGGGCAAATAAAAGAGTTCATTAGTACTTTGGAAAAACATTCTCGTACCCAGAGCTCTCTCTAAGGAGGCTCTGGGGACATCCATAGTTTGAGTGCCTTCGCTGATTAGCTGATTTTGAATGTTGGTGCATGCGCAAAAGGGTATTTCTCTCAACGGCTCTGTATCAAATCTCGCGCATGCGTCAATGGCTATTAGTAGAGCCCCCGCGAGGTGACCAGCCGTTGAGCTCTGACTTCGAAAAAAAAAATTAATATCTTCGTATAGGCCCTTATCACATTAATATTGCTTTTAATATCTTAAAGTTATCAGGAAACCCCAGAGTAGAGAATCCGTATTAGTTAAACTGCAAAGTTTGAAAAAATGACTTAAAAACTGGCTGAGATATTTATTTTCAAAACTTAGTGCTCTAGCTTATTTTATGGGTAAAACATCAAAGCGAGGCTGGGCGGGCATTGATGCCCTAATGATCTACTTTACGAAATTATATCTCAGGCAATATGATGCCCATCGGACATTAATTTAAAGTTTTTTTTTTTTATAGAATTCGCCCAAGGGCTGAGTAAACCCACAGAGTTATAGGTAGGCCATGCTTCTATAAACGTTTTTAGGGAGTAGGGGTGGTAGATATTACCCCCGATCCATTCATCTTTTCTGTAAATATACCACAGGGCGAACGGTATAATGACAACCACCACCAACATGTCCGCCACGCACATATTAGCAATCAGCAGATTCATGGTGTTACGGAAACTGCGCCTGCGGTACACGATTAGCAAACTCAGTGCGTTGCCTAGCAGCGCAACGACTAAGGTGAGGACGTAGATGACGACGAGTCCAGCTCGTACTGAGACTGAGAGGTATGGCTGACTAGGAAGCGTGACGTTACCTGGCAACAGACAGTTGAGCTGATTAGACTTCAATGTTTGAAAAGAATCGAGTCACAATAAGAATTAAGGGTAACTTTGGCCAGCACTAATTCTGGACGTACTAAATGTCAATTTCCCAGCGCTCCTAAAATCAAGGCTGAGATCTTCTCCATTCGCCGGACAGGCTATATTAACCTCATAAAATTACTCTTATCGAAATTACTTGTTTTTACTCGCCAATAAACCCAGTCAATTTAGCGCGACAGAATTACGTCCAACGTTTAAAACAGGCCTTACGTTTCATAAATAAAATAAAATAAAAAATAATGTTACGCAAGTGGCTCCACTAGCTGGCTCTTATAGACGCATAATGTTACGCAAATGGCTCCACTAGCTGGCTCTTATAGACGCGAAGGTCTTTTTGCAGACGTTGGAGCAAAAGCAGCACCTTCTCAATTATTTGTAAAAGACCCTGAGTGTTGGTCCGGCCGATGTTTGAATCCCCCAACCTCCCGCACAACATCCCCAGCGAAAAAGATGCTGTATTGTATGCTAATTCAGCACAAAATAAGTAGAAAATGCTCTATTTTTTGTCACGCTGCTGCTGTGTTTGCCCCATCTGGAATAGTGAATGGTTCGCGAATGTTAATACCATGAAGGCTTCATTTCGGTAATTCAGATTGAAAAATAAAAGATGAACCTTTGTTTGCCTTTCACTTTCGCCTTTTATAAAATCCGAATTGCCTCTTAAAAGCTGTTTAGCAAATGTTCATTTATTTGATGGGGGTCTCCGTAAATATCATAATAAAAAATTAATAGAAATTCTGGCCCTAGGTTGTTTTCGATGGAGAATTCTAGTCACCAAAACCCACGAGGAAGTCTTGCTATTTCTCCCCGGCTTGCCCAGCATTCTGTAGACCAAAGATTTTAGCTGGACATCTTGCCATCATATACTTTGCAAGGACTGCCTTTTAAATCAGAATCGAGGAGAAATTAGCGCAAGTGCTTAGTCTGTCTTGTCAGACGCACCCAACAGAGTAAATATAGATTCATTCAGGTGCACGCCAGCAACCTTCTGTAAAGCCATGTTACGTTGTTTTTTCGTCAAGTAAATTTTTTTTGAAAGGCTTGATAATGTCAGGATGTTCTCAGGGGAAAAGTCCTGAGAGCATTTTTTTTCAAGAATAATGCACTTTAAGTTTTAAGATTGTCTTATAAAGGTGCTGTTCTGTCTTTTCAATCTTTTGCAGTTAAGCTAAATCACCTTGTATAATAAGAAATGGTAATCCTCATAGCATTGGTCAAAGAAATAGAATAAGTACAAGTATATTGGTCTATAGGGTGATCAGTTTAACCTGAAGTTACTATGCGCAGTGTCTTTTTCAAGGTTCAAGGTTTAAGTATACTCTTGAAAAAACGGAGTGCTTGAAAACATCGGTTTAATACTATTTAAAACTAATATCATTGCCATTGTATTCGTAAATCTCTTTATTGCCCTGTGTTTTAGGCTGTCCCTACCATATCGCAATTGCTTCAATTTCTTACACGACCGCAAATGTTATTCCATGTTGTGTGCTACCGCAGTTCAACTTCATTTAATCTCTTAGTGGATTTTATCCTGTTGGTTGGTATAATGTAAAAAGAGAAACAACAAAGCGAAAAAAGCCAAACTGAAGTAATTTCTTAGTGGATTTTGTCCTCTGCGTTGATATTATGAAAAAAGAACGGTAAACAGTAAAAAAAAACAGAAACAGGCAAAATTGCTCCTTTTTGCTCCCTTTTTCCGAGGATTACGTTATCAAATCGTCGTAAAAACGGACATACTTACCTGCTAACGCACTTGTATCATTCATCTTAAGTTCGCCGACTGATGTAATCTTCGCCGATGAGCTCTATGTTCTAATAGTGCACTGGACTTTTCGACGCTGTTATTACAAGTTCCGAAGACCCGACGCCTCTATTCTAATAAAGCTGAGGAAAAAACAATACATATTATTACCGGCTGTTTGCATTTGACTTTACAAAATAAACCACCCAATTGTGGCTATTTGGATTAACAAACGCCCCAAAAAGTACAAATATGCATAATTTGAACATACATACATGGACGAGGGGTATAAAGTACTGGGTCATTACGTGTCAGAGAGTAGCTAGAGAAAGTGCCACTGGGTGGCTCAAGAACGTTTGCGTTAATGCTCTTATTTTTATCTGAAAGTGCACAAACAAAGCCGCCCCTTTCTATCTCCCGCTAGTGCGTTAGCATGAAAACTAAGAATTAAAGATCAGTGGACATTATGAACTTGTCGGATTTCTGAAAATGACACATCAATGTGCACGTTCTTGTAATTCGAGAGGTTCTCTGATGCACGAGCTGCAGTGAATCTTGTAAATCAAGAGGTTCTTGAGATTATTTGGTAGAAAAAGCATCGAGAAAACACGAGAAGCAACAAAATAATATAGTTTACAGTACTTATGCATAAGTATGACATATGACGCCTTATAAAAAGTGAATGTAAATACAATGATTGAAAACAAAAACTACATGTCAAAACATGATTTATCCATTAATGCGACAGCGATTCACAATAATATCGTGCTCACCCAGCGCGAATGCCAAGTTTTCAAAACGTGATGCAAAAACTAAAGACGACAAGAGAAAATTTAGGCGTGTTTTAACAGGATTAATAAATGTTCACTCAGAAATGCATGGCATAATATGCCTCTTTCAACAGAGGAACTTCTCCTACGAATATATCGTGGCCTACATTTTAAGTCTGTGTTGTTATACCATCGAGTGGGATAATTCCGTGGAGTAACAATTCGCTTCAAAAACATGAATGAGACAGAATGACAGAATGAAAGCTAGAACGAACATATGCATCATAAATCTTCAGATTTCGACATTAAGTTGTCGGATGGTAGAGTTTTTACAGAATGACAGACCGACGACGTATGGCATAAATGAGTTGTCTTTTTACCTTTTACTTTTTGCATCTTCTACTGTTACTTTACTTAAAGCCCCACTCTAAATTGTCCGTGTCCGTTCTAGTTTTGCCTTATCGCCTCTCTTACTGTATCATATTGATTTATGGTCTTTTAGCACGGCCGTTAAAATGGAGAGCATCTATTAAATCCGATCATAACGACTCGTCACAGTAATTTAGATTACCACACCTGAAAACAATCATAGTGCATTCTATATTTATCAACACGCCAACTAGCATTTCACTTTACTCTGTCACTTGCTTGATATGTGCGATTCCTTGTTATATATTAAAAGTGCCTTACTGTTGAGGCGTAATAGACCCTCGGGCGCGCTTATGTATGTGCGTTCTTGTCTGTCTATGGTAATTATGGTTAAGGGGCCCATTAAGGAAAGGTACTAGGTTCATGGTTTCTTAATATGTCTCTAACCTAATATATTTCCTGATCTTTTACTCCCTTAGGAAAATTTCGACAAATTATGGAATTTGATTGAAGGAACCTATGTAGTTGTTATTATCACCAGTTTTTTTTTTTAGGTAACCAGAGACAATCTCGCGCCCTTTAATTTCTTTCGCGAGACACAAAGGTATAACCACAGTAATAATCCACTAAATGGTTTAGGAGGGCGTCCATAGGGTCGGACATCCATCCTTGATCCTCCCCCGGTCAAGACCTCTATGCATTATAGTAACTACTAATGGCAGTGCTGGGCCACTACCTATACTATTAACATTGCTCTCTCCACTTCTCGTCTCTGATAACCGATTCGACGCAATTTGAGGTAGTTGATTTACTTGTCTGATTGGAAAGCTTTTTGAACTGATGGAAGAAACCTTTGAAACTAGTCAACATTGAAGTTCGTATCTTGCTTAGAAGAAAAGTTACAGGGTAATGAAATCTCGAAATTTTGACTAAGGTACTACTGTATGACTAAGGGCCACCATATAAACGCCTGTAAAAAATCACGTATTCGCGGGCTCGTAACTTCGCTCCTAAACAGGCTACAACCCCCGAACTTGGCAATTTGACGACTTTCAGAGAGATCTTTCATCGGTTCAAACAGTTTTCCAATCAGACAAATACAAATTACGTCGAATCGGTCTATTGCAACTGATCCGAGCAAGCCAATATGGGGAGAGCCCCAGCCCGGTTAAAATCAAGATGGCATTCGATTAGCAGGGGCCTCGTTTCCGATTGATTTGTTTTTCCATATCTGCTGCGTATTCTTTTTTATTCTTTGTACATATAATATTTGGATGCCTCTTTTCCGTTGGCGTAAAGTAGGGAAAGGCTGGTTCTACATAAGAGAACAATAACAAATCGCGACTAAAGGTAACGCGAATTTTGACAACTGACTTTATACACTCTTTTTTTATAAGAACGTCAAATTTTCAGTTGAGGCTGGGCCGTTTTATTTTTGGAGCAGTTTGAGGCTGGAAATGTTCTTACGAATGTTCTACATTCAGTGACGTCGGAACCTGAACTATGATAGATCTCATAGAAGGATGCATACTATTCCAGACTGAATCAACACAAAAATTCATTTTCTATTGTAGGTGCTAAAGTCTGGAATAGTATACCAGAAAGTTTGCGAAATTTGCCTAAACATGTATTTAAAAGAAAATTAACGAATTACTATTTGAAATAGTCCAAAGTCAGGATAATTATGCTGATCTAATGACCATCGCTTCTGAAATGAGGAAAACAAAATAGATGATGTAAAGTTATAATGATACAATAATGGGTATTATACTATAGCATTGATTGATTATTATTATTTTCTTAAATTTAGTAACTATTTTCTTAGTAATCGCCGATTTAGTATAATATATTTATAATATGTAATAATAGTACTGCCCTCACACTGCCTGCCTCGATTAGCTTCGCTATTTGCAGGCAGTGTGGATGAACTGTAAATATGAAAAATATAATTAATAAATTGAAAAAAATTGAAATTGACTAATGAAGTATTGTATTATTAACACATTTTAGTCTGGATTTTAGAACGCATCACTGAAAATAAATCTATTTGCTCCTGCTCAGGCATGTTCTTAGCATGTTCTTAAAATTTGGCTAAATTTCAGGCTAAACGTTCTTATAAAAAATGTTCTTATAAAAAAAAATGTATTTGATTAACAATTTAATAGGAGGACCAAAAATTTCACTTTTATGTCGCGCTCGGACACGCCATTGGACCTGTCCTCGACCCTCTTTGCTCCTCGATCCCCTTCGCTTTTCGACCCCCTTCGCTTTCCATTCACTAGGTGTTTGTGGTTTATAGTAATCCATCATTGGAGCTTGTGTTTAGAAGTTGTTAATCTTTTCGTTGCGGCTTTTTTCACTTTTTGTTGTATTATTACTCTTGTTGGCTACACAAGCAATTTCTGCATAAACCCATCCTTGGGAAAAGCTGAATTTCCCACGGCACGCGCATGGGAAATGTTCGGAATTCATATATAGTCTTGGGAAATCCGAACACTTCCCATTTTTCTACCATGGGAAATTCAGTTTTTCCCATGGATGGGTTTCTGCAGAAATTCCCTGTGCTAGGAATAATGATCCCTGCTTGCAAGTTTTCTTTTCTTGACTTTCCAGAAAAAAAAGGCTCTATGCACTTTGGCCAAATATGCTACTTTTGTAAAAAAAAAAAAACATGTTCTTCCTTTTCTCCATCCCCCGCTATATCATAAAAACATAGTCGGCCTGCTGATATCCGCAAGGCGCAAAATATAAATATCTTCAGAAGGGATCTTAAAACACATCTTTTTAGACAGGCGTATTTCAAGACTTTTAAGACCGAATTGTAATATAGTTTTTACATAATTTTTACTATGTTTTATTTTTATCAACTATTGTAAACCATTAGTTTATTTATTTATGTATTTAGTTAGTTAGTTGATAGTTCGATTTTTATTAGTTCTTAACATTGTAAAGCGTTATGGGCAAATAGTGTAATAGCGCTATATAAATGCCATTTATTATTATAAGAGCACAACTTTCTATGTGACTTTATCGGCGAAAAAGAGCACAGTGTTTTTGATCGAAACGTTCTCGCTGTCTCTCCAACATCAACATGCTCTATTCCGTCGATAAACTCATAGAAAGTTGTGCTCGTAGAGTTGGGCCTAAGGTAGTATTAGGAACAGGTATTGTTCACGTGATAGGACATGATAGAAATGCTGCGGCTGTAATTAACTGTGCACCAAAGAGGCGGTTCGAACCGTGCGCTTGAAGGAATGGCTTAGACCTCGTCCAAGTGTCCGGATAACTTATAAAATGTAGATTTCTTTGTTTTTACCAATCCACACACGGAAGGTTAATTTTCCGTCTGTTCACACAAAATTCACAAAAAAGAAAATAATCAATGTGAAAAAGAAACTCGGTAAACTAAGTAAACCAATTTTATTTTTTCTCATTCTGTCTGAAGAAGAGGTTGAAAGGAAACAAAGCTATAATAATGAAACTTTGTTGTATATTGCAAGAAAATGTTAAAAGTTGGTTAATTGCCCTCTTTTCCCATTGTATATCGTCTTACCTCTTGCTACCACCCGCGTAGACAAGACAAATTCCTCTCTCAGAGCCCGCTAAACGATTATTTATCCCTTGCAATTCGAAACTAGGTTATATATGGAAATTCGGGCGATCTTCGATCGTAGAAATCACAACATTTTCTTTGTCTGTAATACAGGCTCGCCTGTATTAAATATTCAATAGAAATACAATCTTGTTGAACCTTTTAGAAGGTGTCCGTATTTGTAAATAGAAGCTCTGTACAATATTATGTTATCGTTTTTCCAGTATACACGACACACGTCAGGCGCGACAGGGATCCTATCGTGGTCTAATTGAACTCGCTTTTGCCAGTGCACAACAAAAGACAAACATTTCAGACATAATATCGTGTTCGAAGAGGACAGGAAATTGAAGGAAGGATCAACTACGATTCTTCGACAAGATTTGCCGGCTACCATGACAGTTGCCCAGAAATAATGAGATTTTTCGTTTTTTTTTTGTTTTCGTCTTTTTTTTTGTAACTGTCATATTTGATAAGAGAAAATAGTTTATCAGCTGAAATCAAAACCAGTTTCCCACAACTACTGATTGGTAACATCTACTGATAAATCACGTGCCGATAACTCGAATGCTATTGAGAGGACTGCCCCCAAGCCAAGCCTCTTGGATATAATGATTATGAATCCTTCCTAGAAAAAATGTATTAAGTTAAAACATAAAAATATCCTATGGGCAGATTGAGATTTGGAGCGACCCGGAGTATTTTAAGCCGTACTGGGCCGTACTGTGATACCTTTTATTCATATTTCTGTAAATTTCAATAAGATATATTAATTCGGGGCTGTCCGGCCGTTGCTAACCGTTAGCTATTCTTTGAATGGGATTATTGCGTGTGGGATAAATGTTTTGCTGGTATATATACCTATTTATAGAGCAGATTTCGTATGACTGTGAAAAGTACCGACACGGCGCGGTACTGTCGCGGTGGCGGTACGGAACCTGGCCTGCTGTAGATACCGAACGAAACCGCGTAGTCGCGGTACGGTCACGGTCGCGGCGCGGTACAACTCTTTCGCGGCACTTTTCACAGTCATACAAAATCTGCTCTAATATAGCTACGATATAACGTGTACGCTCTGATTGGTCCAATTCTATGCTCTATTTCACCGACAAAGCAATGGTGCTCCCCCGCTATGTCATAAAAGCATTAGTCAAGAGCACAACTTTCTTTTTTACAACGTTCTCGTGTCTCTCCTAACATCACGCGTGCTCTATTGCGCCGATAAAGTCATAGAAAGTTGTGCTCTAATGCTTAATTAAAAAGGTTGCTTTGGGAATTTGTCTTTGGTTGGCGAGCAACATAATTTATGGGCAGCAAAGAATCATTTGCCCTGATGAAGGCTTTCATAATAAAGCCGAAAATTTGGCAAAAAAGTTCGAGTAACCAGCTTATTTGGAACTATGCCAAGACTGTTAACGTTTTCTTTCAACTTCTATGGGCTAATGTCATGCACTACTTTTTCATGACCCTCTCTGCCTAAACCAATGTTTTACCTCTGGCTTCTACACAGGCACAACCAAGCATTGAAAGCTATGAGCTCTGAATCTAAAACTAATTTTTTATACGTTTACTCTGCTGAGAAAACTGGTATGCTTCTTTTTCAGTCAAGAAATCATTATTGCTGCAGACCACTCTTTTCAAGTGATACCATAAAATTTCTACTAAGTTCAGAACGTTATCACAAAAGTATTAATATCCTTAAGATCTCCGCCTACGATATGTCAGCTTTGATATAAGGAAGTCGTTTCCCCTTTACTCAGGTTTTGATTAATTCAGAAAGTCTTGATGTCAGTGTCAGAAGACCCATTTTAATGTGTTTATGGTTTATAACATTTACTTGGTACCCTTTGGTTTACATAACGCACCCGCTCTGCCTCTCCCTCCTGTTTACATTTTGAAGGGAGTGACCGCGGCCACAACAGGACCGTTGATGAAAACGGAGAAAGTTCACGATGTTACGGGGCTCTTACTTAATTTAATCTTTCTGTTTTTTTTGTAGGGCGATCCCTATTTTTGGGCGCCGTTTCTTTTTCTTCCTTTTATAAAATGAACGCCGTGGATAATGATTTACTTGATGAAATTTTATATGGGTATGATATAACAATTTGACTTCCAATAAAAGTATTCGTTATTCAAATCACAAAAAATTGGATTTGGCGCGCGCGGAAAATTTATGGAAGTGTACAAACGGCAGACTGGGTCGTGGATGGGGTGTGGTTTTGCTGCAAAGCATGGATGAGTGTGATATTAAAAATAGTACGTTCCACTCTATGCAATGTTGACTCTTGCTTTTCGAACACATCTAGGAGCACCTACTCGATTGCACAAAACTTCAATCGTTTGTGGCTGAGCTAATAGTAATGGTAATGCGCAACGACGCACAAGGTCTAATATTCGCGTACCGCAGTACACGCTGAGATGCGGAAAACGGATCTTTTTAAAAACACAAGGGCGTGGTCGAACCCCATGGTCTTTATCGGCTATTCGCCGATATTTACGGAGCCTGAGGCGACTAATTGTTTTAGCCTAATTACTCAAGCGACTTTTCATTTTCTCGAAATATAGTGCGCGCGCGATCCCCAATGCTTTCAATTTTATATTCACGTATAGGTGAATATAGCAAAATATGACGAACGCCTCGACCAATCAGCGCGCGAAATCGCTTGAGTAATTAAACCTAAGGTTATTATACTACAAAATTCAAATAGTATATTGAAAATTGTCTATTTATAATCTTAGCTTTTTACATAATTTTATCCATGTTTGTGTCGTTTTCAAGCAAGAAAGGAAGTGAAGAAAGACCAATTTGGTACTTCCTCTCCTTCTTTTTACGCTACAAAAAATAAGAGGTTAGATCACTCACCTTTTAAAACCTTGAATCTGCTTTGCTAATGTCTCTCTTACCCTGTTATACGTGACTTGCATTAAAAAGCGTTGGAATTGCGAAGCCACATCACGGCTGAAGTAGTCAAGGCCTTTGAGCGGTCCTCTATAAATCAAAGGGTTTTCTTACGTCTTCCTCTTCAAATCCGGAATATAATATATCTCATTTTTACACACTATATTTGTACACATAGGCCTTGAGGGCGCGATAACTGTGGAGTAATAAAAGTCTGCCTTTCTTTGCGGATATTACCTGTCGTCTTACGCGATAAGATCGTCAGAGGAAGTAAGCACAGTCCTTATAACTATTACAAGGCGCTAAATGTGCCAGGGGAAGTCTTGAAAATCATATTGTTGGAACTAATAGCCGATTCACTTTTCCGAGTTTAGTTATTACACTCTTACATATTGTTCTTATTCTGATTGTTCTAGTTAATGTTATTGCAGTCGTTGTTGTTGTCATGTTTTCTTGACGCGTTTTAATGACGAAAATTCAAAGTTCAATAAACTTTCATTAATTCTTCATAATCCGTGTGTCACACTTTTGTATAAACTTCCTGGTGCACAGACTTCTAATATCTCACATTGGACGAGCCGGGTGTTACTCGAATAATTCACAGAACTACTTTGAACGGTAAAGATTCTATCTGTAATGTTTTCCCAATTCAGACCACGTGGCATTCCTGTGTGTATTCTCCTTTCTTGTTCTACTAGGCACCGAAGGATATATGAATATGGAGGCATCAAGGTACATGTATTATATGAGGTACATGTATTATATGAGGTACATGTATTATATGAGGTACATGTATTATATGAGGTACATGTATTATATGAGGTACATGTATTATATGAGGTACATGTATTATATGAGGTACATGTATTATATGAGGTACATGTATTATATGAGTACATGTATTATATGAGGTACATGTATTATATGAGGTACATGTATTATATGAGGTACATTATATGAGGTACATGAGGTTCAAAGTACATGTATTATATGAATATGGAAGCATCCCAAACAAAGAAATATTAATATTAATAGTCAAATGAATGCCACGTCATCTGAAATTGGAAAACATTACACCAAAGCGAAAGAGGTCCATTAAAGAGCCTGTGTCAGCCACTCCTCTGTTATTGTTTTTGTTCGCAATTAGAAGACGAATTACGTGTAGAAATCTCTAAATCAACATCTAAAAACAAAGTTTCAGATTTGATTTACCAATTCAATCGAGAAAATTACTCTACATTCTCTAAATCAGCCGATGGAAATGGATGCTTTCTCCGACTTGGTGTGTTGCTATGCTGTCAAAATGGCGGCTGACACAGGCTCTTTACTTGTGGCGTGGAAATGTTGCCATTAAGGCATGGGAAAGGTTCAAAGTACATGTATTATATATCATTTTAAAGGTTTTGAAGAGTAGAAAACAAACATGATATTTTTATTAACTACTTAAAATTATCAATAAAATCAATAAAATTAGTATATATAATAGGACTCCATGCTGTCCAATTAAGAAAAAATT
Organism: Scolanthus callimorphus; assembly: GCA_033964015.1. Lineage (NCBI taxonomy): Eukaryota > Metazoa > Cnidaria > Anthozoa > Actiniaria > Edwardsiidae > Scolanthus > Scolanthus callimorphus. The sequence goes on from CM066916.1 coordinate 2,505,865, forward strand.
GGATGATTCAGAGGAACTCCAAAATGGACGAGGCCGCAGGCCGAGTCCAATTTGGAGTTCCGAGGAATCATCCATTTTTTTCTTAATTGGACAAGCATGGAGTCCTGTTATTTATTAATTATATAACATCCATGTTCAAACCCAAACTGTCCAATTTTAGCGCGAACTGTCCAATTAGAGCGCGCGCGATCCAATTAAAAAATAATTGGACGATTCAAGAAAAATCAATCTGCCGGCACAATGGGATTTCGAGCTGGCTATATAATTATTATTATTATTATTATTTGTTGGCTAAGTTCTAGTCCGTCAGAATTCATAGCATCACCCAGGTTTGTATGAATGACCCTAAGGTGGACACAGCGATTTTCACAATTTTCTTTGTTCCAATTCTATGCTGATTTTTCTCTCAGTCTGAGCATTTTCGGTTGCTATCTAACTTCAAGAGGCAATAAAACCCTAAATATCGAACATACAGAAAATCGCTGGCACATTTTAGAGTCCACCGTCTACCTTAGTGCCATTCATTTTGATACAAACTTGATGGTTCTATAATTCAATTCACCTACTCGAGGAAATCATTTTTTTATAAAAAATTATTGCTTTCATTAATAATTGATTAATATGTAATAAAAATATTGTATTTCAAACCTGAAATTGATATATCATACAAGTACGTAGCTTAAAAGCAGACAAAATGACAACTATTTTGCCAAAAGGACCCCTTGAACCTTTTACAAACCTTAATGGCATTTGTTAGGAAACCCTCGAGTGAGGCTTCTAAAAAATGACAGATAAAATATTTGCAAACTTTACTTATATTACTGCGGATTTCATAATTCTTGCGAACTCTGAAGCAACATAGAAAACATCGCTTCCTTCGCTTGCATTTTCGCTTCCTTCGATCGCCGCATAACTATTTAACACTTAGCAACCGCAAACATCACTCTCGTTTTGCACACGCTACCGGCTGTTTGTTTCAGGGAACGTCTTGAAAACACAGTTTGATTAATCGGTATTTTGCTCGTGCCTGAGTAATTTCCAAAATGATCTAAGTTAGACGATCAAAGATTAGCTGTGGTCAGCTTGTGGATACAAATAGGTAACGACGTCTGTTCTCAGCTCATTAATAATTCATAAGTTTAGACACGGGAAATCATCAGCGCGAAGGAGGTATGGACGCGCGATCTCAATTTGCATAGATTTTTTATATTGTATTCCTTTTTTCTCGGCATTAAATGAATCTTTTGAGAGGCTACATCAAATATTTGACTGTTTTTCATTAGGATTTCCAAACACCTCGAAGTCTGTTAAAAAATTCGGCTTTGTCCCGTTTTTCAACCCACTTCTCTGCGTTTGGAAATCCTGATGAAACACGCTGTCTCGTGTTTGATATATTACATACATGACCAAACTTGACCAAAGGGATGCATACCTACTGTAATCACGTGAAGTGAGATATCATAGCTCATCGTTGTATATGTTGCCAATAGAAATAAAATCATAACTCACAAACAATATTTACCAAATGATGTACTGGGAAACGCCTGACCATGGATGTTAAAGCTACCCTTGTTCTATCCTTTTTTTCCTTTTCTTTCCTCGTTTCCTTTCCTTCTTTCGTTTCATTTCGTGCCACAAGCCGTTTGAAGTCATGTATTTTTAAACTAAGGGGAAATGCATATGAAATTCTACACTACCTTTTGCCCGACGGACGAACACACAAAGGCACCGTCCCAAATTGCAATGTAGGTAACATGTAATTAAATAATCTATGAATCACGCCATACGCCTGAAAATCCAAAGGATGTCGATGCTTAAATATGAGTACTAAAAAGACGCCCTGAGGGAAAATAGTTTCCACAATCGCTCAATTCTAATGACATACACAAGATGATTTTGATTTTCCTTGGAAGTTGGGCCAAAACAGAATGAGTGTTCTATTCTTAAGAATGTAATCCTCAAATGCTCAAGAGGTTCTTAAACTGAAAGCCTAAAACTAATTGCCAAGAAATTCTACACCATACTCCCCTTCAGGTGTGCAATTGTTTTGATATTAAAAATAAATTGAAAACTGAGATAGAAGTAAGTAAAATGCTTTTAAATTTGTTTGTCCTTGAGTTTTGAAATTCGGCCTAGAAGTATTCTTATAAACAGGTTCTTGTTACAAAAAACGTTCTGGAAATATGGGTATGGTAAACTCTTGTCACATGTAAATGTATCAAATCAAACACGGCATGTAAAAGCTTATAGTATTGAATAGATGACAAAACAGACGGATTTTGCAAACGTTTCAAAAACAAACGGATTTTGCCAGCGTTTCAAGCTTTTACTTCAGCTCTTCTTCAGGGCAGTCACACAAAAACAGTAGTTACAGAAGTAAAAGCTTAAACGTTGGCAAATCTGTCTATTTTCTTGTTATTCCTTATTTATTTTGGGACGTTGTATCCCATTACGGATCCGGACTCGTCGTTGTTTGTGTTTTTTCACCAGAACGCTTCTGAGTTAATGATTGTTGTTTGCGGCGTTTTCAATTTATCTGTCAAACACATAACTTAGTTGAACTCACTTATATGTTTCTGATTATATTTGATAATTTGTCCCCCACCCAGGCACAAAATACCGTCATTACATGGATTTGCAAAACGCAAAGTTATTATTAAAGAGAAAATATTCTCTGCACTGCTTAATCAAAGTACGGTACGTTATTTTAGAAAATACTCGAAATTCTATAAAAAGAAAACGTTTTTTCTACTTTTCGCGTTATATAAACCTCTTTTACTCAGTATGTAAATTGTGCATTTCAAACCACGAGATATTCACACGATGTAGTCGAATCTTTCTGAAACTGTTCGGCATTTTCACGTGGATGTGGAACCATTTCAAAAGATGAAACATCACATGATTTTTTAAATGGGCAATTTGCTTACGGAGGTCTATCGGCGAGCACATCCTGAAGATATTTGAAGCCGAAGAAATGAATTAAAAAGGGTAATTAAAGGTGCTATTAATAAAGGCAAGCAATAGAGAGAACTTAAAGCAAATTAATTTGTTTTAGTCAATGTAAATAAGTTAGCAAGAGAAAACGAGAGAAATGTTGATTGAAGAAACGAAAAAAATACGAAAAATGAGAACTAGACGGTGACGTGAAGTAAAATTGTTAAAATGAAACTCACCCCAATTCAGAGCACAGGTTCTGAACGATCTTTACCATCACGCGCGAAATCTATCAGTCGACGACAAAAGCGCTTTAGCAGCGACAACTCTGCACATTAGCGCTGTAAGCCAGATATTGTAGAGATGAGCGAACGAATACGGTTGTTGTCTGTAATGTAGCTCTCAGATAAAGCTTATTTCCGCCATGAAAATGGCGCTATCAAGTAAGTTTCAAAAGGGTTCCGAGTTGTGCAGTCATGAGTCCACTTGGCGAGATCAATGATTAACAGTTTTTCGCCAGCACTTTAAAGCCGTAATCTCACCAAAACAGGAATTACGAGCCGATTTTTAAGTGCCTTCTATTGATTTACGCTTTTAAGGCAACGTCGACAGGTGCAATTCCTATGGTGCCCGATTTTCTGGGTGTGTCAGTGATTTTATTTCCCGTTCAATAGGGTCTTATCTTAGCGGATACCTTCAAAGTTCCATTATCTTATGCTCTGCGGGTCTTTTGTACTTCGGTTTGTATATCATGGCCGGCACTATGTTATATTTGTCAGCAAGCAACTTAATGACATTTTAATTATTTTTTCAATTAATGTTGTGCCTTTGACGTCAAAACTAAAGAGGGTAGTTCATTTTCACTGGCTTATGTGCTACAATCTAATTTGTGCTTCGTGACTAAATCTCCATGATTACATGTATATGATATATGAGAGGAATGCATGAAAGGCAGCGCATGACACACGGAATCTTAGAATTAAGAATGATCTTCATATTTCATGGTATTATTTCTGGTGAGTGCCCTCCCAAATGGATTTTTCCCGCGTGACCGGGAAAGTTAGTCACGCCGCCTTTTTTCTTTGAGTAACATGAGGTGATCTGCATGTACATCCAGCTGATTTCGTTCGTTTCTGATCAGCCAATCGGAACGATTTTTATTGCATGTCAAGAGATATACAAATGTCAATGAAATTACTGCGCCAGGGGTCAGCGGAGGCGGTGGGAGGGCCGCCAATAATGGGCACCAAAATTAATTAAGCAAATAACCTGATATTTTCCAGATTTATCTTTTTGCCGTTTCACAGCACGTTTTTATATACAGCTGCTGTTCTAGCCCTTTTCACATACGCATTTCCGGCCGTTTCGAGGCATAGCATTTCAAATTTTCGTTCTCCGCCACTTTAGAGTGCCTAGCAGTAATGTCAGAGCCACTTAATTTAATAACTCCATATTGAACAGGTTTCGACTTGCACAAGATGAAATCAAGTGTTTATTTCGTTGTGCTCTTCGAACTTTTGGCAAGTAATCCTTTATGTTCCTTTACGCGCCGTGAGGCGAAATCAACTGGATGGCAATGTTGGTATACACCTATATTGGGCAATTCCATAAAATAAAGGTACCCTCCCCACGGGCGGCACTAGTTTTTGGCCCCCCCATGCATCCAGAATTTCCAAAATGGTTTACCCCCCCCCCCCCCCCCCCCCCATGCATATAGAATTCCGGGCAGGTTAAAGAAATCCAGCTTCGAAAACCCCCCTTGCAATCAGAATTCCGAGCTCTTAACCCCCTCTTCCCCATCCCATCGGAATTTCTTAATGCCGCCCGAGGGGGGGGGGGGGTACCTTTATTTTCTGGAATTGCCCATTCCACCGTCACAACTGTCTGTTGTAGTCCGCGCGCGATGCGTCATGGGAGCAAATAGGTATACCAAAACAGAATCATGGACACTGGTTTTTAGGATAAATAACCATAATTATCGCCCTGTTTATGTCAATTGACCGTACAATACATCGCTCGCAAGAAATTTTGTACTGGATTAACGTGAGAATTTTGTTCTTCTTAGTTTCTCCCATGACACAACGCGGGCTAAAACGACAGTTGTGACGGTCCTTCTCCGAAACAGGTGTTAGTAGACCTGTCACGTGAGTCACGTGCCTTCCATTATTCATGCAGAAGATAGTTGTGTCAAGAATTTCAGTCTTTAATTAATCCGTGACATTATTGTTCAATTTCTAGGGTGAAACAGGATCCCAGTAGAGCAGGCATCTAGCCCAACTAGCCGAGTTAACAACGGAGAAAACGAAAATGTATCGAACGCGAAATACACTAAACTAAGAATATAGTTACCTCAACGCGTAACTTCTGGAGCAGCAGGACACGCCACGGCTGGAATATCAGGAGCGTCGGGAGCAGGTAAAGGATAGGCCATTATAGCTAGGAGCTGGTGTCGGTTGGGAGGCTTAGCAAAAAACCGCTTGACCACCCGTTACGCCGCCCATCATAACTGACAACGGAACACGGAAGACGCCGGGAATTTAAACTAGTGCTAGCATCATGCATGCCAGTAGGCAGCTAACACCGATTGTTTGAGTGGTTACATAAACTTTCACGATGCGATATATGCAGATCAAAATATGGTAAATAGTGCGCATTATGAAAAGAATCGGAATACCTCATTTATATGCAGTTACTAAAACCACAACGTTACGTTAATCTGCTTACTTATTTATATTTGAACCAAGAAATAGCGCCCTCTTGAATGGTTTGCAGGCTAGTTTTTAATGCTTTCCTTCCTCATTTCAAAATGTCTATTTTCCATCTATTTATGAAGATACTTATTACTGCAACAAATTTGTTCTCTCCTAATTAATTCATAGCTATAAGCTTTTAGTCCACTCGGGAGTGATGAATGATAATCCGTTTTTCTTTTCCCATGTTTTCACTTCTAATTCAAAAGCCAAGCGTGATCATACCTAAGTATAATGTTTTGATAGAATTAATAATACATCGTGGCAAAATGGATCATAGTTGCTAATTATGTATAAGCTGCATAGGCAAGTGCAAATAGTTTTATAACAAGCGCAAAGAGAAAGGGACAGAGAAAAAAAACGTATGGAAAAGAGTGCTGGTTGGGAAGGGAACGCTTGCAGAAAGCACATTTGGTTATAAGCCAGCATAACGAGTTTGCTAAACGGAGATTGATGTACATTTAAACAAACAAACAAAATGATAAGTTCCTGTTTGTAACTGTGGCGTAATGATATAAATGTTTTATTTGTTCCCTCCACCTGGCAAAGTGGAAATATTGTTGGCACCACTGTGTCTCAACACGGAGTTAATACGAGAAATATCGGGTTTGAAATCCAGTACCACATACATACCACAAAGTACTGTGTAATGGAGACGGAAAAGAGATAACACGCGGTTTGTCTACACTGCTAATTTTCGCCAATTGTGGTATGGCGAGTATCCAAAATACTAAAACGAAGTGCAAGAGATGGGACGAAAATTGCTGCATCAAAGCAAAGCTTGCAATTGAAGGGTGGGTTTGTGGAAGCGAAAAAGTATAGATTTTATTTTTTGCAAAATGATGATTTCCTCTCGGTGAAGTGAAACCTTTCACTTTTATATTCCGTCGGCGAAGAAAGGAGAAGCATGCAAAACTGACACTACAGAAACTACAGAGGTAAACGAACGATTGAGTTGATTTTACGATTTAAACTGAGAGGTGTGCATTACACATAACTCCTGCATAATCATTTGATTTTTGATCACTTTATACTTTGTCTAGGGGTAAAAGCAGGAGCAAAATGGACACGGAGAGCGTATACAGCGTTCTGGACTAACTTTGCCGATATAGGCAAACTTAAGAGTGGCTATATAGGCATGGCAACAACGTGTTTATTCGCAAAAAAACAGACGTAATATGAGGATATATCTCGTCATCAGCTAAGCCTACCTCACCTTGTCCTTATTCGCAATACAGTGACGGTAATAATTCCCGCGTAGTTGAAGATCATCAACCGAGAAAAAAGTGAAAATGGCTTATTCAAGTGCAGAAGTCTTAGTTCCTTCAAAGAACAGCCAAAAACAGTTCTCCTCTGCGCTCTGCTCCCAGCTAATCCGTCACAGGAAGTGATTCGAGCCTGGCCCTTGAAAGTCTTTTAATACCCGCGATACCCAATGTAGCAAGATTTTTAAATCCGAATTTTCATTATCGCCGATCAACTGACGGATTTGAGTGTATTCGCGGTTGGTCGTTTTGCCCTGAACATTAAAATCTCTAGTGCCGCTATAACACTGATTGATCTTAAGCTGTTCTTTGACGTTAATACCCTTTGCGTTTAGTGCTTGTATTAGTGCGTGTTCTCTTGTGAACAACGTTGATGGCAGGCCTGTAATTAGAGATATTTCGAGCTCTATTTTTTGAACTTATAAGCTTATCACAAGCCTTTAGTTCATTACAATTCCTAGGAAGGCTAATGAAGCAGATGTGTGTAAGCTCCTTATAAGATTGTAGATTAGAGGTAAAAAGGATAAAAATACCTCAACAGATCATTCCCACTTGTTTCTCAGTGAAAAGCCCCAATAGCAACAATAAAAGGGATAAATCCGTTTTTAGATGGATTATTAGGCACGCGCAGTATAAACAATTTGAAAGTGTTTAGTTCAAGGCTATCAACTCGTATCCAGAGCACCCTAGCTCGTCACCTCGCGGCTCTGGTAGCAGCCATTTGAGCGCCGACGCCCATTGGTTGACACGTGCGCAGGACGTTGTTTCTCTCGCTGCATTCCCTAACCCAGAGCTCCCCTGCGAGGCCGGCTCTGGTGACATCTATTTGATGGCCTTCGCTGATTGGCTGAAGTGGCACGCACGCGTACATAAAAGTAGCTTAATCTCGCTTTATAGAAACGTGTCTGTACGTCAAAATAACACTGGCATTCGTTTCCTAGTCGTCTGTTCAATCTATGCCTTCGACTCGAACGCTTGAGGCATAAAACCATTTTCTTTTGAGCATGCGTCGGTCCCCAGCTCTGGGTACGAGAATGCTCTCGCTCATTCTCTTACCCAGAGCTCCCCGGCTCGTCTCGCGGGGGAGGCTCTGGTGACAGCCACTGACGCATGCGTGAGATTTGATACAAAGCCGTTGAGAGAAAGATCTTTCTGCGCATGCACCAACGTTCAAAACAGCCAATCAGCAAAGGTCCTCAAATGGATGTCACCAGAGCCTCCCCTGCGAGCAGACGAGCCGGGGAGCTCTGGATAGGAGAATGGCTCTCGCTGGCACTGTATCAAGTTTCGCGCATGCGTCAGTGGCTGTTACCAGAAAAAAAACTTCTTTATCGGTAAGCTTCATCCAGACCCTGAACTCAATTACGACGTGGGGTGACTTGTATAATCGTTTATTAAATAACAAATATCTCATTTATATAACCTCGGAATATTTTTCATGTTTGCGACATAATAGCCAATGGGCAGTCTACAAAATCCGCAACCCACTGCTGAGGACCCCAGTTTATTATACCCACCCTGGGACTGTTAGTCATAGTCCCTTACCACCCTGGAATTCCGTGACCAACCTGGAAATTATTTTTACCCACCCTGGAATTCCGCATTTTCGGAATACCCACTCTGGATATTTGCTCCAGTATTACGATACAAAATACCCACCACTGAATTCCAGGCTACTCCAGGAGAACATACCCTGGAATTTCAGAGGTCCTCAACAGGGAGGTGCAGATTTTGTTTGTAACTGCCTAATATTTATAACCGCCTCCTTGTAGCACTAAAGACTGCCTGAATCTGCAGTCATAGTCAGGTTACAACTATGCACGTTCAAGTTGCTGTTTGCCAACTAGCAGCTGAACAAAAGGAGCAGCACATTGGTAACCATTGTAGTAAAGCATATCCAATATTGAAAGAAGCGTTCTGTACAAATACGAACACGATGCCTTGGTTGCACTGGTTCTTGTAAGGTCTTTATATGTTCTAGAGTTTTTGAGGCATGGATTGGACCCATACATTCTTGACAAGGGCCTTATTTGGGTGTGACCAAAGTCCGTACTCTTCCCTGGTCTATAGGGCAAGGCCTTATATAAACTATAGCACACACAGGCACTCCCAATCTCAATAGAATCTGATTTCTCTGGCTTCACTTGGAGACATTTCAAGAGGACAGTATGGACACTTGACCCTGCAATAAAAACAAGATTAAAAATAGCTCTATTAGTATATATGCACTATATTTAACCTTATATTCTGTCAGCACACGTTAGCTACTTAACAAATGTCCTCTGATTTTCCGTGGTATGTCCTCTTATATACCACGGAATGACGTAATAAAGTGGTCAAATGTTGTGGACTCACGAGGCGCAGCCGAGGAAAAACAGAGGACATTTGTTTTATACCACAACAAAAAGGCAAAAATAAATACAAAAACAGCGCGCGCGCTCAGCCAAACGGTGTTTTCGTTGGTTCTTTTTAGCGCGCGCGCTGGTGATGGCGCGTTCCGTGGTATATACTTTTATGTACCCATGGCTGAGAGCCAATCAGAATTCGAGAAACGCGCGCGTTGTGGTATAAACTTTTATGTACCCATGGCTGAGAGCCAATCAGAATTCGAGAAATACGCGCGTTGTGGTATAAATGTGTATGACTTGTCAGCTAATTCAATAAAATTCGTAATAAATTGTTATAAATTGTTCAAGAGCCCTTTGATACATTGAACTTAGTATGGAGCAATCATATCAAAATACATGGCTTCCAGTAAAACTACTATCACATGGTGGACACGTGACTGGTTTATTTGTAAGCCAAGCCCAAAACACTTTATCACGCAGTGAGCATGTAATCAATAAATATTTGATTGGTTGATAGAAATGAGGGGCCAATGAGATAATAAAGTAAACCTAAATACAAAATACTTTTCAACACCGGTCTGAAGACCACTCTAAATAACAACACATGCTTTAAACTAAAATGAGACTAGTCTTACTTGTTTCCATTGGTGAGTTTATTTAGTGCATCACGTGATATGACATGTCCACATGTTAGTCGAGTGGGTGGATTGGTATCGGTACATTGCTGTCTAAGGATGGGACATGCAAAGATTGAATGGTACCGATAGTGCGGGCCAAGGTCTACCTCAACCTAAAACACAAACAAAGTTGTTACATGTATGTCATGGCTGATTCAAGTGATTTTCACACAACTGTTATCTAACTTATTCTTGTAGTGGTGTAGCAAGTTCGCCAAATGTGTACTTTTTTGCCAATTTAGAATAGGGGGCATCCCCCCCCCCCCTGTGACTGCACCATCTTTGGTAGTTTGTTCCCTAGTCAAATGCAAAAGTAATTCAACAACAACAATCAGAGAGCGAAGTAATTTACAATGCGTATAGGTACATTTATCCCTAAAGCCAAGAGTGCTCAATGCGGGAAAATCCGTAGAGCAGGATACAATTCATTTTGGGTGGACCTTTATTAGTGACCACAGGTTTCACGCATAGTGCGATCTTCAGACTAAATTACAATTCAGCTAGCTCTGATCTTTATAGTTGCAAGCATAAAATTTGTTTTCATGCCTACATTTACATACTAATTCCGACCGCTTGTTTAAGAGGTCTTTTGATTAGTTAGTCAGAATGCATAGCTTCTCTGTCAAGCATAGCTTGCATGTGGATGACATGCCCGAGTATGCGCTAGCGCGTCTTACAATAGACCACTGAATGTCAAAATTAGTGTTACTGTTCTTAAGCTCCCACACGTGTTTAGACAGTGCCGTGCTGTTTGAACCGTTCTCGCGCTTGAAGGATGATTTATGCGTATAATAGCGCGTCTTGAACGGGTGCTCTGTCATCCCTATGTATGCTTTGGCTTTCCCTCCATCAGTAATTACACAATTATGTAGAATTTTTTCCTGCAACATCTGATTGGCTGATGGGTCAGACATCTTGTCTTCATCACAAATACAAATAATTATGCAATACTACTAAAAACAGTCTGCTGTAATTATACAGATTCTCTTCATGGTCAGTAACCTTTCTAAATGACTTTCAACTTACTGGTAGTTCATCTTTAGAGCTCCACACTCCAGACACTTGCCGCTGCTGCATGACTTGCTTGATCTGAAGAAGAGAAGGCAGTGCGACACATCCAGCTGTAATGCACACCTGTAAGGGGCTCTCTAGTGACAGGCCTAGTAATGCACAGGCATCTCGCGCAAACATGTCACCTATGTCCAGCCAATGTATTGGGTCCAGCAGAGAGGCATAGGGGGAATTTTCAATCCCAGACTTGGTATATAACAAGCATGCCATCAACTGTTGAATTTCTGATAGAGGAAACACAACATTGTTATTAAATTCATGTACTCCCATGTTGCCTGTGGTGATCCAAAACCTGGCAGGTAAAATCCCACGAATAAGAAACTAGAATTGTAGGTTCTTATTTAATTTAAAAATTCAAGAAAAATTCGGTTAACATGGACAGTCTTAGCTTAACAAAAATTTGTATCTGACAGTGATGAGAGTTACATGCAATCTTGAATCTACACAAGACATGATCATCACCTTTTCTATGGTCTGCTGCAAACGGTGAAAAATTCCTTGAATAACTGAGCCCCTCATTCTGCAGGCCTTGTTTCAAAAGATCTAGGAACTTGAGCTTGTGAAGTTTAAACTCAAGAGAGCTGCCTTTCTCCTTCAGCTGTTCATGGCGAGCTTTAGCCCATCTAAACACAAATCATAATGAACATTAGCAAGTCACTTAACAATGTCCTCTGATTTTCCATGGTATGTCCTCTTATACCACAGAATGACGTAATAAAGTGGTCAAAATGTTGTGGACTCACAAGGCCCAACCAAGTGAAACAGTGTTTTCATTGGTTCTTTTTAGCTTGCACACTGATGATGGCATGTTCCATGGTGTATATACTTTTATGTTCCCATGGCTTAGAGCCAATCAGAATTCGAGTGCGCATTGTGATATAAATGCATATACTCCATAGCTCAACCATAGAGTTTAGAAATCGTGCGTGTTTGTAAGAAATGCAACAAATATATATATATATATGAAACATCCAAGAAAGTTGTGCTAAGAACAGTAAATGTTTTAACCTTGAGACAAGAATCAAAATCTTGAGACTCCCGTCTAATGTAGGAGAGTTGAGAGCTATGATACTCACCATTACTGATAACTCATTATTAATTAGTAAGAGACTAAACTATTATACAATTTATACAACAAAGAGAGATATATATACGTAACAAGTATTTTGGCAACACCTATATTTCGAATTATACAATGATGGTACTTATTGAATGGAACATATAGTAGGTTAATGAAGTCAATTCTAAACTCATTGTTCCTGCCTACAATAACTTTCACAATGTCATGTGGTGGGATGCCAGCCCTCTTTTTTGCTTCTTCGACGCCTCTAATAAATACCTTATTGAACTGATCAGAAGATGTGTGAAATAAATGCAGATTATTCTACAACAATAAGTATACCATGCTGGTGTTTATTTGTCCAATACTCACTCTAGGGCAGGATCTAGGTCATGGTTGCGACAGGCTTCTAGAATTCTGTTCAGTTCTTGAAACGGCTCTTTTCTTGAACTGTCAAGCTGCAGACTAGCTTCCTAGTGTACAAAGCACAAATAGTTACTAGGACATGTACTGTAGCTAGTAAAATCAATTGTGCATCAAGTAGTGATTAACATAAGGTACCCCTGATATGCATACTGTACCTTAATTATCTGTTCAGCAATATCAAGTCTTCCTTGTCGTAGCAAATGCTCACATATAACTTCATTCAAAAGTACTGAGTTTTCACCTTCAAACACATCCTTGTGGCTGCAAGTTGTATTGTCTGCTATCAGGTTCTAAAGGGGAGATAATTTGAGTAAGTTCAAAGGGTAGCAACACTGCGGCAACACCTATCCTAGGTTGGATCTCACCTATCTGAGCTGGGATCCCACATGGATTATATTGGATCCCACATGGGAAAGATGAGGTCCTACATTCCCAGGAAGAATTCCATGTTTCTATAATCCCAAGTGGGATCCAAGTTTACATTTATTGTGGGATCCCAGGTCATTGACCCAGCTGGGAAACCTGGGATCCCACATGGGATAGATGGAGCCTACAATCCCAGGATTAGGTGGGATCCCAGATTTGATTTTTACATAGCATAGTGCAGTATGTGCAATGCTCTTACCCTGTCTATGGCTTTACCAATCTTAGATATCCCTCCATGAAGCTCTTTGTGCTCTGTTGCTAGCCGAGACACAGCATCTTTCACCTTTTTGACAGATTGACACAGTACATGGCATTGTAGAGGAGACAGCTCATCCTCTTTGTCGCCTGTAAATTGAGACATTGATAAAGCATATTCATAATGTGCACAGCCATATTCCTATCAGAATCCCTGCAAACCACAGAAACACTAAAATCTGGAGATTGAACTTCCAACTAATGTAAAGTCTGGAAGGTTGTGTGGCTGAATCCCTTCTGGAACTTAGATATTATCCGCGTTCTTCTCTGCTAAACAAGGAAATTTGCCAGCTACATTTTGGACAATTTAGTAGCCGCCAAAGTCACCATGTTATGTACATAGTAGCCTGACCAAGTTGAATGATGGAAGTATGAGTCCAATTTATCAGTCATGTTTGCGAGTGAATGGCCATGAAAGTGAAAGAATACATGGTATATGAACCTTAAGTCTAGACTTTAAGTTCGCACGGCATTAGAAGAAAGAAGGGCATTTTTTATGATTCAGATAGAAATACCAGGGCCCAACACGTTGCGCCACGAAACGTTACAAAAATGGTAAAAAACTTACAATCGGCTATCTCATGCTGTAGATTATTGATGTGGTTACTCAGATCTCGGAGGGTAGCGTCGGTGTGTTCCTTGATCGCCTTGAATTTCTTGCTAACTTTTTCTTCTTCTCTCTCGACGCTAAGACAAGCGTCCATCTTGTTGTTTATTTCGCTTTCACGTTGCAGTGGCATCATGGGTAAACATGACGTCACTCATAGCAACTGCGGTGCATGACGGGAAGTAGTGTTTTCTTGTTCGCCATTTTGTTAACAAAGTTCTGAGTAGTGAAACTAAAAGCCGAGATTTCGCTGTTCCCACCTCGATTATTTCATTGCTAAGAAGCGAAAATTACGCATTATAATCATGGGGTGCGATGGAGGTACTATTCCCACACGAGACGAGCTTGTACGAATGAAGAAAGAACCGGAAAAGGTGGACAAGAACTTTGAGTTGAACGCTAAATGGTTCCACTGTGCCTTGAGCCAAGAAGAGCTTTGCCCTCCGATCGTATCGTGTGAGCTGGGAAATCTCTACAACAAAGAGAAGGTGCTCGAATATTTATTGGACAAGTCGTCTGCTACATCTGACGTCGCCAACACATTAGAAGCCTGAAGGATACGAAAGAGCTGAAACTCACAACAAACCCAGCCTTTCAACAGAAAAGCCACGATCGAGCTGACGGGTATACGGATTTCCAAGCAAGCCGGTTCATTTGTCCTGTGGTTGGCCTAGAGATGAATGGGAGGTACAAGTTCTGCTTTCTATGGCAGTGTGGTTGTGTATTGTCAGAGCGAGCACTAAAGGAAGTCAAGTCAAATGTCTGCCATAACTGTGCCAAACCATTCACTGATGATGATGTTGTGCTGTTGAACGGTAGTGAAGAGGACGTTGAGTTGATGAAAACCAAAATGGAGGCCCGAAGGTTGAAAGCTAAGCTTGAAAAGAAAGCTAAAAAATCAAAAGTGACTGAAACAGTGACATCAGTATTTGCCATCCCAAGTACAAGTGTGGCTGGGATTGATTCAGCCAGTTCATCAAGCGCCAAAAGATCGGCAAATGGACCAAATGGACCTTCAAAGAAAGCCAAACTTGACCCAAAGTCTGCATTAAATGGTGTTTGTGGATCAAGTAAAAATGGCAAGTCAAGTAAGGGAAAGGACCCAAAAGTCAACATGTCAATACCTGAGTTGCCCAAGTATAACACTGTTGCTGAGGACCCTAAGGCCAGTAAAGTGTTCAAATCATTGTTTTCTTCGGGCCATGAAAAGCGTCCAGAACATTTGAAATCAAATTGGGTTACATACCACTCTTATGGAGGGTATCACATATAGAACCTATAATAAGATTTTGAAAACTGTAGAACCCTTTCAGGAATGGTTGACGGACATTCCATCAAAAAGAAGCATTTCAGATGAATGCTGTTTCTAGTGGTGCAAAATAATGCCATTCTTGTACCCAGAGCTTGTCATCAGGGAAGGCTCTGGTAACAGCTATTTGAGGGCCTTTACTGATAGGGTGATTTTGCAGCATGTGTTGAACTTTTTTTTTCTCTAAAGCTCTGTAACAAATCTCACATATTATGTGCAAGGGCTGTTACCAGAGCGCTGGGTATGAAAATGAGAGGATGCCATGAGATGAGATGAGATGCCACTAGAGAGAGTGTGTGCCCAGATAAAGTATTGGTTGGGCATTCCTCTCGTGAGAATGAGGTATTAGTACCATAGGAACACCTAGGCACTCTGTATATTGCCCTATGTATATACCTTGTTCTACAGTATACTGTACCCGGGGGGACTCCCATATTTTTTGACCGGGGATGATCGTCAGAAATTTTCAGTTTCACCCCTAAAAGATACCAAACATGGCGGGCCATGGCGTGGCTCAAAAAATTTATTTCCCTAAAAGATACCCTAAAACATGAGTTCTTATGTACCAAGTAGGCGCGAAGGACACAGGTAAAGGTGAAAGATACCCATCAACAAATGTTCGTGTTTGTTTCTAATTCATCGTCTTCTCGAATCGAATAATCTCTCTTCTTACACGGTTTTTAGAAGCACTATCATAAGAAAAAACAATTTGGACACAGTTTCGGTCCTAAAAGATACCATCTCCCTAAAATTTATTGAAGATCACGATCACCCCTAAAAGAGACAAACCATCGTGATTTTAACCCCTAAAAGATACGACAATCATCCCGGTCAAAAATATGGGAGTCCCCCCCCCCCCCCCCCCCCCTTGTACAGTTAGTGGTAAATATGATAATTAAGAGTGTACTAAAATACCACAAAATGAGTGGTTCCAACTGGAGAACTGGGTCATGGCTACTGATTGTAGTGCTTGAACCATTACTTTTTTTATCATAGATGTTTTTACCAAATCTTAAAGGGGCACTCGCATGCTTGCCTGATGAGCAAAACATTCAAATCGCAATCCAATTCCATCCTCTTGATAATAGATAACACTAAGATTTGTATTGATGTAACAGTTAAAAGGTCATTTAACAAACCTGGACTGTTATTTTGGTTATTCCTGGTAAATTTAAATGTATGTTTGGTGATTAGAATTAGACTTATTTTTTGACAGGTTGTACAAAAATTAAGTGTGCAAGTGCCCCTTTAAGTGGGTGGGAGACCACTTAGCACACACTCTCCACATCAAACCCAAGTCAGCATTTCTATGCTGGTATCAGAAAATCATCACAGAATTTGCACTGCACTTTTCGGGCCATTCCATTTTTTAGCTGAACCCCCTATGGAAGAGGTCATATCTTTAGTAACCACCTCTGAAATTCTTGCTCTACTCCCTCAGAAATACCTATGGAAGAGACTTTTCTTTATTGCATCCCCTCAGAAAAACCCACAGAAGAGACTTCATCCGCTTCATTTCCCATGTTTTCTAATCGTTTGCCGAATCTCCTGAAGTCAGCTTTTGGGGTGTTAGCATCTTGTTACAGGTAACAGGTAACTTTATTTTAACACGGTAAATTCATTAGTACTTATAAAATGCGATCTATTTAAACATATCATCCAATTCAGATCATGTGATGATTCCTTTGAGTGGTTACAATTGTTTTTTTTCTCACTTGACCCAGTACACGAATGCATGGGCAAAAATGAAATGTAATCCCCAAAGGAATCCTCACATGATCTGAATTGGGTGGCTACAACACAAATACAAAAACCCTCTCCAACTCTAATAACACTCAATTTGTCATGGCATGCAAATCCAAGAGAAAATGCATATTTTCAATTCAATATTACTTCTGTAATATAAAATATAGAACAGCATCTCCACGGGAATGCATCTTACCACTTACAGTACTTGTGAATGTTGCGCATGCGTCGCTTCGTGATACCACAATTAGCAAGGGTTCCATTCTCGAACCCAGAGCTCCCAGCGAGATTTAATTCTATCATACTCGTACGCGTCGCTAAGGGGATCGATTATCCTAGAGCGCTTTGGCAAAACCTGCCTAGCGTATTCATTTTCACACTATTTCGTGCTGTTTTTGCGTCAACGAGAAAACCGTTCGCACCTGACGATCCCCCTCTTGTGACACCTAGGATAGCTCAAGTAGTCTATTGCTGTTTGTCTCTCTTGCTTCATCCTTGAGAAACACCTGTTTCCACTCATTGCCGTTGCTTTGTTCTTTCGTTTCTTCTTTCGGACAAAACAAATGAGCAACAAAATAACACAATGTACTAAGAAGTTTGATTACAACACAAAAACCGATGACTACAATCATCAGACCCTTGTTGTTGTATTCTATGCAGTTTCCTTTTAACCCGCACCTGAAAGAAAACAACAAAGGCGATGAATGATTAAAGCTCTAATGGCGATAAGACACGTTTTTAGAGCTCCGAATCTTTTGCTGTCTTGATACCTGTTTTATACTTTGTTCACGGTAGAAAATATCCCAATTTAAAGGAAAACGTCAACTTAGTACTTCACCTCCAGAATCCGCCCGGATAAAAACGCTTGGCGGCAAACGAAGAGTTATCATCGACGGAACGAATTGCATTGCTCCGATTGGCTAAGAACGCGCGCTTTACTTTGGGAATCACGCAATTTGAGGGTCCTCTAGAATCTGTTTGCTGATTCTTGAAGAATCAGAGTGTGCATATACTTGGTTTGCTTCACTTACTCAGTATTCCACAGGATACAAGTGCTATCGATAAGTCTCCCTACGATTATAGGTCCAGGTATATTGCCTACTAGACTCCCAAGTGTGGCTTGAATACCAAGCGAATACGCTCGCTGGTCCTCGGGGACGCATCTTCGAGAGAGAAATACAAAAAAGGACATTTGTATCAGCATTCATCGCTACAAACTATGGCTAGCTATCTCATTTCTGTTTTTTTAAGTCTGCTTAAAAAGCCAAAGCGTGAGTACGTGAGTTCAGTAAACATCGAAACGTTAAATCCTCGCGCGCTAGTGTCCTCCCCTCACCTCCCCCCAGGGAGGATGCCTTTAAGCTTCTAATGGCAAGGCAAGCAAAGTGATACGGGAGAAAAAGGACTCTAGAAGCAATACGCTTTGCTTCCCTTCACTGCATTCTTTCGTGCGCACCGGAGGAGATAGTTTGCGATAGCGGACATTTTTCTTACCCTCACGAACACTATCGCGAGTATACTAACCTTAGCGTGACCACTGTATTGGGTGTAGCGAGATGGAAGGTGGTGAACGCGAGCAAAAAATATATTAAGAGTGAGATCACCAACTTGCTGATCGGACAACTTGAATTACACGAGCCAGTAGTCACTGCGCCAGAACCAATACAGGAACAATTACTCAACGTCTACAAGAGATTGGTATTATTCTCGTAAGTTTATTACTCAACGTTTACAAGAGATTGGTATTATTCTAGTAAATTAATTTCAAAGCTTCTTGAGACGAAGCATACCGAAGCGCATGGACAAGGGATGGTTAAATGTATAGGTTAATGACACACGGCTTACTTGTAAACCAGTATTTCTAGATTTTTAGCTGAATGTAATTACCGTGTATAAATAAAGTATTATTATTATTATAATTATAATTATGGTTCGCGGAGAAGAACCTTAACCTGTTGTGCATCCCAACCTAGTCGAATTATAAAAGCAGACATATGACAAGACGGCTCACGCAAGCGAGTTGGGAAAGTGCACGCAAAAAGATATCTCTTGTAGAGCACGGAGTTTAGCCACGCACGAGAATGGCTTGTGCCTGATAATATAAACCTCACACACTATTTCTTGATGCGCATTGGCTCGCACACGTACTAACCTTGTTACTATGCTTGACAGTACATCCCGCGTGACAGGCAGAGAGAAACGTCACACCATCGCCACATACAGGACTGTACTCAGCTTGTGAGCATGCGCACTTCAAATTACACCAACTACTCGCGCTATATGTGGTACTGGCAAAAAAAAAAAAACAGAAAAGAAACATAGAACAAGCTTAGACGCAGAATTGGAATGCAAGGCCGTAGCTAGAAATTTTTGTCTGTGTGGGGGGGGGGGGGGGGGGGGCAAGCCTTGGTCATCCTTGTTTTGCTGGGGGGGGCAAGCAGGTTTGTCCCACATGTTGACGTTAAAGATTTTGCTTCGCTGGGGGGGGGCAACTGCCCCCTCTGCCCCTCCGCTAGCTATGGCACTGGAATGGTTAGTTGTCCGCAAGAGTGGATTAACAAGAGTTAGAATCTTTCCCTACTGATTTGTCCACATCACAGTCAGAAAAGTGTCTATTTTTAGATTTGAGTTTCGCGCGCGAAAGTATTCGAATGCTCAGGCTCGAATGCTCGTATACCCAATACACAACAAAATAGAGAATATCCTACCTCATCTTTGCGATTTTAACGGTTTTTCCATTGATCTGCGATTTAATTTTAGGCTGGATCTCACAACTGTTCGCGTGGCGAGAAAGTGGGAACCCTGTGGATGACGAATTTTCGCGGGATTCCTAGTTCTAAAAATAGACACTTTTCTGACTGTGATTCGGGCGTACATAGTAATATGGAAACTCTTGGTAATCCACTCTTGTTGTCCGTTAGTTTGTATATATAATAGGACTCCATGCTGTCCAATTAAGAAAAAATTGGATGATTCAGAGAAACTCCAAAATTGGACGAGGCCGCAGGCCGAGTCCAATTTGGAGTTCCGAGGAATCATCCATTTTTTTCTTAATTGGACAAGCATGGAGTCCTGTTATTTATTAATTATATAACATCCATGTTCAAACCCAAACTGTCCAATTTTAGCGCGAACTGTCCAATTAGAGCGCGCGCGATCCAATTAAAAAATAATTGGACGATTCAAGAAAAATCGATCTGCCGGCACAATGGGATTTCGAGCTGGCTATATAGTTATATAAGGAATAGGCGGCTGGCAAGAGACCTACGACCTACCTGTTTTTATAAGGCGTGTTTACACCCGCTATTGATAGGGTATCACAGTAGAGAAATAAGAAACAACACATTAACAGGCTTACGAAGCTTGTGATACAACACATCTTGGCAGCACCATTCGGACCAACCTTGAGCTTCTTACATAACAACGAGCCTGAAGAAGTGAAAAGAAACCGCGAATGTTTTTTTATAAAGGACAGAAGGATGCCATGGTAGTCTACGACCTTTTCGAGTATTTACTGAGTTTCGTTCGTGACACGCTCAGACTAAAGACGTCACAAAAGCGGAGGCTTGGCGCAAAAAAGGACAACAGCCAGGGCCAGCTGATCTCATTTGACGGTGC
This sequence comes from Scolanthus callimorphus, assembly GCA_033964015.1. Taxonomy (NCBI): domain Eukaryota; kingdom Metazoa; phylum Cnidaria; class Anthozoa; order Actiniaria; family Edwardsiidae; genus Scolanthus; species Scolanthus callimorphus. The sequence continues at coordinate 2,526,357 of CM066916.1, forward strand.
GCAAAGCATTGTTTGCCAAAACGAAGCGTTCCTTGATCCAGTGAGAAAACCCGGAATTTTTGCAGTTTTGGGAAACAAAAACTAGATTTTACATTTGACATAAGGCAAGACTTTCTGAGGAGTAGAAAAGTCATATGCTCAAATGAAAAATCTTTTTTAGAAATCTGTTTGGAACGCTTGGCGATGCAACAAAAATCGTTGTGATTGGCTAATTTCTGAAGAAGGAATCAGCTGAGCACGGCGATTTGGCGTTATATGACCTTATGTGAAATGCGAGATCTTTTACATGCCGAAATCTCTCAAATTTGGCTAATAAATAACCCGTTCAGCAGTTTCGATCACAAATAGCATGCGCTGGTTTTACAGTAACTTATTAAAAATAGCAGGGTTCGATAGAGAATTTATTGAGCTTTCCGTAGGTACCAAACGTGGTGTATTTCGATAATGTTTTGTGGTAGTTTTGTGGAATCTCCGCAAAGGGATCCACTAGTGCGGTATTGTGCGGTACAAAGGGATCCGGGCTAAATCTAATAAGAAAACGGCTTTTGAAGACAGTTTGAAAATACTTGAATGTTGAAGGCTGCTGGTATGATGTCTGCAAAACATTTAGGTAAGAAGCTGTATCAATTGAACATATTAGAGGAGGAAATTCCAATTTTTAGACGGCTTGCGTGTTTTCCCTCACGGACTATAATGCATTCTGGTGCAACGAAGCATGACGACCGCGCTGTACACACAAAATATACCATATTTTTGTCTCGTTTCATTTCTTTGAGGAGGCTAACAATGATTTACTTCCTTTATATCATTAAATGTTGCAGAAAATTGTGATATCTTTCTGTTTTCGGGGGTATTATGAACATTTGAGCCTAACAGCAATTTGCAAGGGCTTCTGGTCTATTAGGCTGGGGTCTAAATCGCCGTGGAGACCGTCAGGCGATAAAAAGGTCAGTTAAGCACACAGACAGGCAGACGAAGAGAAAGATATAGGCAGAAAGACAGGCAGACACACGCAGTCAGATACACAGGCAGACGGATAGATGCAACAGACAGACAGACGGGAAGATGAAGACAGACAGACAGAAGGATACAGAGACAGACAGACAGGACATACTCACCTATAATATTCCCGCTCAGCGCGGCTGGTAAGACAGTCGCTCCAAAGATAAGGCTCACTAATGAAGCAGGGTAGCGGAATTGCTGTTGTATAATTTTCGGCAGAAATGTTACCATTGCAGTAGTCAGACCTGCCTCCAGACAAGCAGCGAGCGTGACCGTGATATACGTGACGCGCGACAAAAGGAATCTGGTGGCTTTATGGATCTCCTTAAGCTTGGCGTATCCCAATGGGGCGTTGTAGGTTGACTAGGAAAAAATATATATCAGCATCATCAGCATCCTGATCATCAACAGCAAATTGATTTCTTTCTTACACATTGTTTTTCCTTCTCTGTCTCTCTTCGTTCTCTTGTGATTGGAAACTCCTTTGGAAAAGCCATCAACCACACACTAAAGACCACGCACAATGCAGTACACACCACGAAACCTAGCCACCAGGCTCCTACCCATCGCTCGTCCTTGGGTGTTAGCGGGGTCTGGACGCCAAGGTCCACGTACATGGAAAGACAAAGGGCCCCGAGAACGAACCCCACACCGGCACCTGCGAAGGGCGTGGACTTAGTGAGTATTTGAACTGAACGCGCATCATGTCTCGAGCGTTGCGAAATTGTTCTAGGTACGGACTGTATTGTTTTCATCCGCTCAGCTTCCTGTTTACTGCTGTACATATATTGTATTACTCTAGCTTCACTGGGTACACACGTGTACAGCTTGATACTCGCCTACACGTGTTTTTAATCGTTCACGAGAAAGGCGCGACACTGTAAAATATGAGTGTGTGACTGGTTTAACTTAGATCACCAAGCGAATACTTCAGTGAGTTCTTTTCCTCAGCAAGCGAAAGTGAACTCTCACCTACAACCACGGTGGAGAAGTATACACCAATATACATGGAAAACACCTTTTTCTTGACGTTTTCGTCTATATAGGAGGCACCCAATGCCCACATTGGTGTGCCACCCATTCCAGTCACAAAATACCCCACAACAAACAGAAAGTAATAACCCCAGTTCTTTTGTTGGGTTTTATTGCATTTCCGAGCCTCGAGTGCGGCTAATATGGAGGTGTTCTTGGCACTGCACAGGCTGTCAACAGTATCCACAGGGCTACCTGGTAAAACAAATAATAATTAAATGGGATCTTTATTGATCTCAGTATAGAGGAGCCCTGCGACGCATTGATTGTCACGCCTGTAAACTGCCCTGATGAAGGCTTTTAAATAAAGCCGAAAATTTGGCACAAAAGTTTATTGTCATATTTCAGTATTTAATGCTTATTCCCCTTGGGTCAAAATATACTACATAACTTTAAGTGTCAGCGCATCTAGCTCATTTTAAACAAACGATGAACAAACTCAAACAAACTCTCACTCTTAAGGCCCGTATACACTTGCAATTTTTGCTGCAATTTTTGTCGCGCGAGTCGCGGAGATTTTTATCGCACGTACGCGTCAACTCAAAATCACTAATGTAAACTATGTGCAACTCGGCGCGATCTGCTGCGATTTTTGTCGCGTGATGTCGCGGAGATTTCAAACATATTCGAAACTCTTTGCAACTTCATGCGATATGAAGAAAATCGCACCGGATTTGCATCTCGTTTACACTAGAGAGTTGGAATTGCAACTCCGCGCGAGAAAACTCGCCGCGACAAGTGCAACAAAAATCGCAAGTGTAAACCGGCCTTTAGAAACCCCGATGTCCGGGAGGCATACCAGTTGGCCATACATACCAGTGCCCAGAGCGAGGCTCTCGGAATTGTGAGTCCGGCGCCCTCAGAGGACTCAGAGGACTGTCGCGAGTAATTACTTTGTAATCACTCCTGAATCGGAGTAATTACTATGCGATTGGTTCCACTACAGTCATATGAAATTATCTCTATAATTACCCCCGCCTTCAGGATACATGCCATATGCTTATCACTCAAAAAAGGTAGGCAGCTGCACTATATCTAGTCAGGATATGTTGGCATTCTTCACGCTTGGTCTTTAAATTTGAACTCCCGACCACAATTTAGCTTCCTTGTAAAACGCTTACCGTATTTATAGTTATCGGATATAAAGTGCGGCAGCGTGAAAATCAAGAAGCCCAGTCCCATGATGAGCATGCCGGTACCACAGATCAGCGGTTTCTTACGAGTGGCGCCGAGATAACTGACCAGCGGTGTGAATAGAAGGGCGGCCGAGCAGGTGCTTGTTAGGAACCCTGTCATTAGGCTGTAGAAAACAACAAGAACTATATAGCTCCCAGTAGGTGTTCAATATAGCGTCGATCGATCTTATTGGGTCTATTGGGCTTTGAAGGACCTCCAAATGTCACTTCTATTCAAGCTGATTTCTCGCTCTCAAATAAGCCGATCAAAAGGAATTTTGGTGCATCACCATGCGCTAAATGTGCTCAAAAGCTGTGAAAAATTGGGGGCCATTCCATTTTTCAGCCGAACCCCCCCTACAGAAGAGCTCATTTTCTTTAGTAACTGTACTGTCGCACTTTGTAATAATTAACGCACTTTGTAATACCTGACGCAATTTGTAATAAAGTTGACGCACTTTGTAATACCTGACGCAATTTGTAATACCTGACACAATTTGTAATAAAGTTGACGCACTTTGTAATAAAAAAGCTGACGCAATTTGTAATAAGCCACTGTCGCAGTTTGTAATAAAAAAGCTGACGCAATTTGTAATAACCCCTGTCGCAGTTTGTAATAAAAAAAGCTGACGCAATTTGTAATAATCCCCTGACGCAATATGTAATAAAGCTAATTCTATAGAAAATCATCTTGATGGCTCTTGATTCTTTTGGATTGTGCTGGCCTAATCACACGAACAACATTAAAAACGTAAACAGGCGATTCCGTGATAATCTCTTAGCTATTATACTTTCGCAATGGTGGCGATACTGGTCTCGTAAGTGTAAGAAAGCTGATGAGTCGCCACGGTCCGGCCTTCTAGCGAAGTTTGTTTTCGCGAGGTCAAGCGAAGTCAATCCCAATGGGCCAATGCCTCTGGCTCATGTACATGAAACATAGTTGGTTTATATTTGCTGCCATTTATGAGAAAAGATAACAAGGAAACATCTATGTAAAACTCTGAGAGAGGGGCACTATTTTCCTGCGCAGGGCTGGGGCATTAATTAGGTAACCCTATATTAAAAACATCTCCCCTGTATGGCCACTCCATAATATAAATTTATGTTCTTACGTTTTGGGTTTTGGGAGGACACACAATGTTGACTTGCCGATCATTGTTTACGTTGCCCTCTAACAACTCTGACATTTTATACTTTATACTACTAATAAATTTTACTAATACTAATCTTTTTTTTAAACTTGAGAAGTCAACCATATTTGTAATACGCTTTATTACAAAGTTCAACAGGAGCTATTACAAATTGCGTCAGCTTTTTTTATTGCAAACTGCGACAGTGGCTTATTACAAATTGCGTCAGCTTTTTATTACAAAGTGCGTCAACTTTATTACAAATTGCGTCAGGTATTACAAAGTGCGTCAACTTTATTACAAATTGCGTCAGGTATTACAAAGTGCGTCAATTATTACAAAGTGCGACAGTACAGTAACCCCCTCGGAAAAAAGAGCCCTTTTTGGATTGCACCCCCTCGGAAAAACCCACGGAAGAAGCTATTTTTTTATTGCACCCCACGGAAGAGGCTTTTGCCTTTCTTTCGGTTTGACCCCCTCGGAAATGACCATTTTGCTTTACCCCTAGGAAAACTTCTTCTGTAGGGAGTGTGAAGCTAAAAAATGGAATGGCCCTGGGTAACTCTCGCTGGACAACATGACCTCGAACTTAAAATGAGGATTGTCATCAATTGTTCTTAAATGGCCTTGAAATGAGGATTATCATAATTTGGGGGACATGACTATATTACTATGATATTATTTCTGTTAAAAAAAATAAATAGAACGAAGCAATGTATATAAATGACCATCATCCAAAATAGTCCGAACCAAAAAAAAAATAAAACCAGTCCTTGTCCTCACCAACAACGCCCTTAACTAGAGCGCTCGAAACAAGTGTACTTAGGCTGCATTCATTATGTATACTACAGGGGGGGGGGGGGGGGGCAGAGGAAATTTTTTTGACAATGCAAAATTTTCAGATCCCCCCAAGGCACAACATATTTTTTACGAATCCCCCCTCTTGGTCAAAAGGAAAAAACATGCCCCCCCCCCCCCCCCCCATCACCCCGGAGACAACTTTTTCAATTTATATTTATATCAATTTTACAAAAAATAAAGAACAAGGCTCAATGATAAAAAAAAAATACAAAGCGTAAAAATGCAAATAAAAATCCTAGGTGGCTTTACTTTTTTGTGTCGGTAGTGACTTTCTACCAAGTGATCTGGTGCGCTCCTCGATTGGAGCCTTACTACACATAGGCTGAGTATCATTTATTTTGTATTTGATTGTTTGGTATGTTTTCCGTTGTGCGCGCGAAGCGCGCCGCAATTTTGACAATGAAGCTACAAGACTATTAATCAAAAGTCCAAAGGCGTTTTGTCTGGCAGACGAAAGCCACTGAAGAGGACCTCGAGGAATTGTAGTAAAACAAGAAGGCCTTTTACGATCTTTTAAGTTTAATATAATTCTTTATGCGCGCGAAGCGCGCAGTTTTTTTTTTTCAACATATCAGTTGAAAGAGGGTGAATACACGAGAATAGTAGTGCAAGTGATATTTCTTCAGGAAGGAGGTTCAAACTCGGTGTTCAACAATTTAGCCTTCCTTCATTTACTATCAAACTGCACAACCTTGTCTTAAATATATATAATACCTCAACAAAAATATGCATCCCCCCTTCATGTTATGAAAAAAACTTGACATCCCCCCTTTTCCAGTTCCTAAATTTTGAGATCCCCCCAAAAAATCCTCTGCCCCCCCTGTAGTATACATAATGAATGCAGCCTTATCAACCTACAACCGTGTGGGACACTTACTAGTAGTTCCGTCAATAGCTGTATTCACACTAGAGACGAGTTTCCCGTCTGAGACGAGTTTCTCGCCTTGAATATGGCTCCCTGTTCTTCTGTGATCACGTGAAACAATTTTTTTGAAGGAGAAAGTTTGGACAGATAACAAGAAAGTGTTTCTGAGCAGAATTGACATAAAGCAGGAACTTCTTCTGACGAGAAACTCGTCTCAGACGAGTTTTCCGTCTCTAGTGTGAATACGGCTAATGAATCGACTGCACAACTCTGGGTGATTTCACGGACGCTGTGATGAGATCTTGTGATCTCATAGGGGCTAGCTAAGCTTCAACAAAACATATTTTTTCACTTTAAAATGCAAACCAAACGTTCGGTCGAAATGTCAAGTGGGAGTTCGCAGATGAAAATCGCAGTAACCAATTTTCAACATTTTCATGACATTTGTTCTCGTGCAGAGGTGTTTATTTATTAAAATGTCTAAACGATTTTCGAGTCAGAAAGTCGAGTAGTAAAAATAACAATTTATGCCCTTGTTCGCGTGATTTTGACGAATGTCGAGGGCAATGGTTCAATATCATTTAACATGAGATTCAATATTCATCTAATATTCATTCAACGTTCGCAGACGTTTATGTACAAACAAATTGAAATTTAAAAAAACCTTGCTGCTGTCTAATCCGAGCCATACAAAGGTATGCCGCTGTCTAATCCGAGCCATACAAAGGTTATGACAATGTGTTTTAAACAGAAACTGTGCTTTATAGCTTGCGCCAAAAGTTTGTGAACTGTTTAAGTCATGCAACACTTGTTCTATTTGACAACATTTCCGCAAATAATGAAATAAGAACCAAATCTTGAAATTATGTGCGTTTGCACGTATACTATATGTACTAAAAGAATGTAGAATATACTATATGTACTAAAAGGTGATTTTTAAAAGAAGCTGTATGTGGCGTGACGGTACCTTGAGTATCTATAACGCCTCTCGATTGTTGTGATAGATACTGAATATATGCCATTCACGATGATGCTCTGAGTGAAGACATACGTGCATAAGAAAAACAGAAACCATCGTGGAGTATTTAAGACTTGGAGTAGTTTCGGGCGGTATCTTTGCCAGCCAAACCATAGTTCCCTGCTATGAGTGGTCTTAACAGCCATATCGTTTTCAGTTCTTGCACTGCACAAGTTATTTTGCTGCAAAAATAACACAAATTCTTGCCGTGCTGATCCACGTGACTGCGACTTGTATTAGCTCGAGAGCGTGGCTCCAGGTTGAAGATGAAGTTTGAACATCAAATGTCCTAGACCTAGGCAAAACTATACCACAGTAGCAGCAGGGCGGATCCAGGGGCGGTGCGTTGGTTGCGGACTCACCCCCCTTTGCAAAAAAAAAGAAAAAACTGGTTTAAACGGCAAATTGCAGTCCCTAGGTTCTAGTAGCCCTATTACTCCTATTGACCAGAAACGGCATCCCCTATCCCAAAAATAACACAAACATCCCCCCTGCGTAAATCGGACAAGTTTACTATCCATGTCACACTGATCACAATCAAGCAATGGAAATGCGCCAAAACAAAGCTGTTCACGCTGATGTCATCCATTATGTGCCAACCAGAGATCGATTCGGTTCACAGAACAAAGGGCGCTATTCAATCTACGGTTGACTAGATAACTTTTGAATTTGGGAACAGGTGGTTTTCTTCATCATTCTAAAATGGTCTTTCCACACCTGTATGTTCTGCAACTTATAGCTCACCTGGAAAAATAAAAGTACTTTCGGCTCATACGAGCCCTCATCAGTTTGTGCCGGTTGGCACATTAGCATTACAATGGCAATGTTGATAAACAGTGAATAGCGCTATAGAAGCTTATCACGCTAATATGGCTTAATGATATCTTATAGTTATCGGGAGACAACGTCCAGTATTCAATTCAGCACATCCGTATTAGTAAAATACAAAGTTTGGTGAAGATTGGTTGGATACTGACCGAGATATGATTTTTATAAATTGATGATTTTTACCGAATATGAAATGGTGGTAGCCTCTCAATGCGCTACGAGCCTCGTTTTGATGTTTTTGCCCATACATTTCTTTGTAAAAAATAGGCCAGAAAGCTAAGCTTTGAAAATTCATATCTCAGCCAGTTTTCGAGTAATTCTTTACAAACTTTGCAGCTTTTCTAATACGGATGTGCCAAGAGGTGCTGATTTAAGTTATTTATGGACTTCGTTTCCTGATAACTATCCATTGGTATACCTGTGGTCTTGGTATACCTGTGGTCCCATTTCTCTCACGTCCGGATCCAAGAATCCAAGATGGCGGCCCGCACGAGATTTTGCGGTTCTATTTTACGAGCTCAGTCCTTCCTGAAATCAGCCCGAACAGCTAAAACAATGGCGATACAAATGCAACTAAGAACTAAAGCAGCACATAACAAGGAAAATGTGCGTCGAGTGGTCAAACTGTGGCCATACTGGGGCTCAGCATTTGGCGGCCTTGGTCTTGGCTGGCTTGGTTATCACTTTCTGTGTAAACATTTAAAACCTACGGAGTTTGAAAGAGTTTGCAACCACTTTCTTCCAGACGTTCTAGCAAAATCTCTGGACTCTGAAAGTGGTGTAAGTCCACCATCCAAGCGGTTTAACTTCATTGCAGATGCAGTAGAAATGTCTGCACCAGCTGTGGTCCGTATAGAGGTCACAGACCGCCGAATGAGTGGATACTATTTAATGGGGCATACGGGCCCTAGTAGTTTGGGGTCAGGGTTTATAGTCAGTGAGGACGGCATGGTACTGACTAACGCACATGTGGTAGAAAATGCATTAGAGGTGAATGTTAAGTTAAAGGACGGACGGCAGTATAGCGGGGAGGTGGTGGATATTGATCCTGTCAAAGACTTGGCAGCCATTAGATTAAGACCTGTAACACCTGGTCAGGTGAGCTACCAACCTTGTCTTCTAGTTGTTTTACTGTGGTTTTCATAATTCTGCAAACTTGTATTTTGTGTTTTCAAAGCATTCTCTGAAGTAGAGCTCTGTGTTCAAGAAAAACCTACCATATACTGTCTTTCAACAAAGGTTGTTTATGGTCAACTTAAAGCAAGCTTTGCATTGTGTTTCATGTTTGAATGCCAATCCAAAAGTCACGGTACCGAAACAGAGGTTGCTCCTTGGGTCCAATGGAGCTCTCCCTTGGTTGTCAGAAATATAATTAGGACATCAGGGGCATAGCTACAAGGGCTTTAAATTGTTTCAAATGGTACACGTGTAGTTTTTAAGCTTAGAACATGATATGGGCATACAAATTGTTCATAGATAGGTTGAATTTTAGTATGCAGCTGTGTACTTTGCATGTATGGTAGCTACACTACTGGAAATAATTATACAAAATAGAGTTGGAAAATTAAGCATTTGAAACTGGCTTGTGGGACCACTTTAACCTATTTCTAATTAATGGGATTAATGGGCAAAATGAAAGCTTCTGCTGGTTCAAAATCTCTGTTTTGATTTTACTTTGCCTGCTTGTTACAGGAAATGAAGTTCCCCACTCTGAAATTGGGAACCTCATCAACACTGCGACCTGGTGAGTGGGTGATCGCCATGGGTAGTCCTTTGATGCTTAGTAACACTGTGACATCAGGCATAGTAAGCACTGTGCACAGGGGTGGAGGTGAACTGGGACTTCCCAACAGAGATATGGAATACATCCAAACAGATGCTGCTATTAATGTCGGCAACTCAGGAGGACCACTGGTGAATTTAGTAAGTACATTTAACCAAAATGCAGTTGTTATTTAATATACCTAAGGGAAAAAACTCCAACAAAGCAGAGTATTAACCTCAGAATATGTAGTTGCTATCTTGCTTGGTTGGATAGAAGGAAATATGTTAAAAATTGCTTGATAAATATTGATTGGATACTATTTCCTTTAATATTTGCAGGATGGGAGGTAATTGGTATTAGCGTTATAACTATCAAATTTGCAGCAGGTATCTCCTTTGCTATACCAATTGATGCAGCAAAGGAGTTCCTTCAAGGAGTCAAAGACAGAAGGCAAATGAGAGGTATTACCCAGGAGAAGATTACCCCTCGTCAGCGATGGTACATAGGGATCAACATGTTAACCCTTACATCACCCATTCTTGGCGAGCTTCAAAGGCGTGACTCCAGATTTGAGAGCATCACAAGGGGTGTGTTTGTAGCAGAGGTGAACTTTGGCTCTCCAGCACAAAGGTATGCCACACAAGAGTCCATTACTGAGGGCATTCAACTCTTATTTAGTTATGAGAGATCTCTTTCACAAACTGAGTTATTTGTAAAAGTTTTTCTCTCTTTAGACAATGCTATTACTTAGCTGACCTATCACAGCAGGGATGGCGGAGCCCCCCACATTTAGCAAAGTTTTCATACATTTTCCCTAGACTCAGCCAAACCACCTTGCCATACAATCTTACTTATCAGCCCCCTCACTTTGAAAACTGTTCTGCCGCCCCTGCATAGTGGCCTATATGGCCCTACCTCTTATTCCAAACATTTCCATTGCTTAATTAAACCTGTTGTTCTACTGCTATTGTCATTCGATTAGTCATCATGGATGCATTAAGACAAAGGAAAATCTGTGGAAGGGATATGTCAGGATGTTCTCTCCTAGTGATGGCCAAAATTGTTGACATAAAAATGTGAAACCCTGTACAGCACATTACTCTAGTAGATGAAATGAATGACATTTCTGTTTATTTTTCTGTTATTTTTTACTCCACAAGATCAGGATTGAAATCCGGGGACGTTATCACAAAGATAAATAACCAGCAGATTTCTACATCCAAGGAAGTGTATGAGTTTGTGCGGCAGGGAGAGACACTCAATTTAGAGGTTCAAAGAGGAGGACATACAGCCCATATAACTGTGAAACCACAGCTAGTTGGATGAATTTATACCAACAGTGATTCTGTAGCCATGTTTACTTCAAAAATAAAATCATACATCCAGAATCTTAGTGTCCCTCTTATATTGGTAGGGTAACTGAGGCACATATAGTGTTGGAAAAATCCTTAACCATTATCCTGCGAGATTGCGCAGAATATCGTCTGATACTTAGCCGATGAGGGACGCAGTCCCGAGTTGGCTAAATCAGACGATATTCTGCAAAATCGACAGGATAATGGTTTTATTATTCAGCACATCGATAGCACAAAAAACCTCTGAAAAACATTACTTTTGCGTGTTTTTTACGAGCTCAACACATCATATTTCCCTCAGACGACGGATATCGCAGGATATCTGTCATGTACAGAAGACAGCTATTGGCGTTCCAATGACCATATTTGGGAAGTGCATCGATGTGCTGAATAATAAATTCAATTAGTCGCAGTGAAATTTGGCCACAGAAACTCCAGATTAAATGGAAACAATTACGAAAAATACAACCAGAAGCTTGACCTGAGATGAAATGAAACACATCAATAAACTTCAGAAGAAGCTTGAAAGACGTTTTAGAAAATTTCACTTTTATTACTCCTTCTCAAACTCATTAATAATTCATCAAGCTCATACAAAGAAACCGGAGGGTAACTCTGTCGAACTCTGTCTGCTTCCTTGCAATGATACATTGTATTCGCCGCGTGGATCACCGCTGCGCACTTAGGCCAGGATTCATTCCTCGGTGAGCCTGAGTATCGGGCGGAATTTTATTTTTCCGAGGAGGGGGAGGGTTCTGATGTGCTACGTATCAGTGAACCGGAAAGAATCGCGGCGTTCGCGGCGAGGATGTCGTCGAGGGGCTGTGGTACGCTTGTCGGGGTAGGCTGGGCACTAGTGATTACATCTTGTCAATATGGCGGCTGCGAGGAAGCAGAAAACAAATCCAACTTTTGGCAATTACGACGTCTTATTTCTCAATATTACATAGTTTAGGTTTATAGCGTTTAACAGATAGTATGGAGAGGAGCATAGCGCCTCAAGACCAGAAGGATTTTCAAAAATTCTTGAAATTTTTGTCGATAAAGGTGAGCTCATCCTTAGAACCAAAACAAGAGGACACTTTAACATATAAGCTTAGATAGCGATATTTAGCGCGTTTAAAACATGACAAAAAAGTCCTTGAAGATCTCAATATGTTACCAAAGTAGTGCTCATGCTGTAAGATACATGCAGGTATTTGTTTCCATGATAAGGAGAACGAGAACAAGATTACTTGGCATGACCATTTGTTTTGTAAGATAGATATTTGCATGAATCATCGTTTTTTAATGTTGTTAATGAGATTTTAATGTTTCTTATATATTTTGTTTTCTATTGGAATGTTAAGTAGGTTTCACAGTTCCTGGAATTTCCTGATGCCAACATAAAAATAGTTCACTTTAGTACAAAATGCAGCCAGACTTTAAACTCTTCCCAGGGTATGCCTCTATATGTTTTGCTCTTTTTAGTATATGATTTTCTAGCCCAGTAAGCTCTGGAAGGGGAGAAATATGTGTCATGATTCTCTATTAGGATATCTTCTTAATTTTGCCAAGGATTTATAGGTGGACAATTACTTTAGGATACCCTCATATCTTACATTTTAGTTTTAAATGATTCATGTTTGATGATGTGACATTGTGCAGGCTGTGCAAGTGATTGTTCAGTCCAGACTGGGTGAGAAGGTTCACACCAGATCCAAGCCCCATGCTATGGGCCAAGACTGGGTAAGATATGCAATGTACACTTCCTGATCTTGATTGGGCTTGTTTCAATGCTTACAAAAACAGAGAGCATGTGGCTAAGATCTGCCGGTTGCTCACAGTTTCAAACCATTTTCTTATCTTCCATATGACTTATCTTCCTTATCTTCCATATCCTCATAGGTGGAAGAACCGGAGGGGAAGGGGTGGGCTATTATTGTATGGCTAACAACATAAACTTCTTAGCAACTTCTTAACAAACATTTCCTAAAAACATTTGTTTTTAGTTTAATCTGGCAATAAATGACATGCAAGAAATCACAGAGGAGACAAAGAAAGCCATGGGAGGGAAGCTGCCGTCATTTGAGCTGCCATTGTGTATCGAAATCTCTTTGAAAACCAGTGAGGTATTACAAAATATGTATAATGAAATGCTAGTATACACTATAAAGTGGCATTTTTGTGTATTTCCTAGTCAAGGAAATTTTTGAAGTTCAATTTTATTTTGCTTGTTATTAGGGGGACTCTATGGTGTTAGAAAACTGGTGTTTGGGTATGAATAACAGGTGAGCATTTTGTTATTGGAGGCTTGAAATTCAAGAACAAATAAGACAGTATAATACACTGAATCGAAATATGGCGGCAAATTTGAATAACAATTGTTCTTGACTTACTAGCCTCTCAGTCATGTGAAAATTGTGTTTCCATGTGAACATGAGGCTAGTAAGACGTGAAAATGCTATTGTGTTTCCACATGAACACGAGGCTAGTAAGACAAGAACAATAGTTATTCAAATGTGCCGCAATATTTCGATTCGGTGTATAATTAATAGAAATGACAAGGCATAGATGTGCATAGTTACCTACAGTATGATGAGATGTAATTTTTATGCTCAAGTTGAAGTTAATATATAAAAAATAAAATAACCATTATCAATTTTCTCAGGTATGTGAGTGCAAAAAGCTCGATTTTAGGACTGGTCAACATAGGAATCAGTCATTGTTATTCAAAATGGTGGTTTCCAGTGATTACACCAGCACAAAAGTTAGCACAAAGTCCCTTGTTGACCGGTCCTGAAGCCAAGCTTGCTGTGCATGTACCTGAGAAAGTAGTCTTTTGACCAAAATTTTCAAAAAAATGAAGATAATATATGTTATTTACTGGCTGGAAGGTATATGTCCATATAGGTATATGTCCGTATAGGTCCATTTTCCAGGCTGAGGTCACAGTTTTTCTCTATACACCTTAAGCCAGTAAATAAGTAGTATTTTCCTCTGGCTGAGGAATGAAAGAAGCAGAAAATGTTCACAAACAGTTGCTTTTTCGCTGCTGCCATCTTGGCCATGTTTGTCAGAGCCCTTAAGTACCCACCCAACCCTCAGAAATGGACGTGATATGTTCTAAAATATGATTTATTAGCTTTATGTGATAGTCTTTACAGTTGTAATGCCTATGATGGTAGGCTGAATTTATTTGAGAGTAAATAAAATGGTCAGTCGGTGGCGGTCAGCTTGACAATAGCTCCCAGAGGTGTGTGAGAACTTTTTTTCCAACTCTAAAATAATATGATTTTTTGATGAAAACAAACACATGCAAATGGTTACGGTGATCTACAGCTGTAGGTCAAAGATAGGACAATATTCAGCACATGCTCTAAGAACCAATCAGAATGCAGAATTCATTGCCATGCCCTCTAGGAAAGAAATAAAGGACTATTTTTTATCTGGTATGCATGTTATTTCTTGTAGACAAGATGCTCATGCCAAGATCACCTACACAGTGTATAATCGCATGGGTATGCTACTGAAATCTCTACTTTCTGTTACACGAGTGACACCAGCATACAGACTCGCAAGGAAGCAAGGCTTGGATTATGTCATATGTTACAGGTTGGTGGACACATAAAATGAGACATTTTTTAAAACATAATATTATTATAGAATTCTTTCTTTTATAAAACGAGAATAAGCAACAAGCAACCTTTGCTTACATTTTCAGAGTTTATTTTGGAGATGTGAGAGTTAGTGAACTTGGAGAAGGTAAATATATTGGTCTGACCATTGCCCAGTATAATAACTCTTTGGCGCAACCTCTGACTGGTTAGCTCAGTTGGTAAAGCAGCTGTCTGCTGTGTGAAGGTTCAGGGTTCAACTCTTATCCAGTCCAACACTCATGGTCTTTTCTAAAATAATTCATGAGAAAGTGCTGCCTTTGCCCTAAAGATAGGCCAATGCATGTTCTTGGTTAAAGACACTAAACCATAGGTCTTTCACATGCACTACACACTATTAACTAGAATTTGAAGGACATAAATGAACTAGAGGGAGGAAGGTACCTCCATGCAGGGCTTACATCTAATATCTGGGATGTATGTGCCACACTTCGCTAGCAGAGTTAGTTTGATTGAAGATGATGCTAGTAAAACATGCATTAGACATTGCTACAAAAAGTTCTACAATTTGAGTGTAAACAGTTACACTGACTACCTAGCACTCTACAAGCAAAAATCTATAGGCAATATGAAATGTTGGCAGGGATATAGGCTCATATGAACGTTCATATTAAATACTAAGTCTATGTTTGTACAGGTTTTCAGACCATCCGTGTCGGGAGTGTTGGTACTCCTGTAGGGTCAGTTACCCTCTCTGCTGCTTACCGCACAAATCTCACCATGGCTAACAGGTCGGTATATGGGATTCAATACTTTTCCAAAACGTTTTAGAGAAAGTGTGCTAAGTGTTACTCTGTTGTCTTTGTTTGTACCTATTTTCAGGGAGCCAGCAATGCCAGTCAAAAGTGACCACTATAGCCTGCACAATCAAGTTACACATGATCACTCTGTTCCTTGTCTATCAGCTACACGAACTCAAATGGGCATCGTATCTGGTGAAAGGTAGGCTGAAACAGGATCATATAATGTTAAAGTTTAAAAAGTCTGATTTGAGCATTTTTGTAATTCATAATTATATGATTTATAACTGGATTTATTCCAAGGCTGGATATTGCTGAAGAGATAGCAAGTGCTACAGAAATGGAGGTGACAGACGGTGGCAGGTCACACCCTTCAAGCCACACTCATCAGCACTTACCTGGCAACTGGAACATCTCTCCAAAATACTCGACTAGGTAAAACATCTAAACTAATATTACTCAGATTTTCTGCTTATCTTTGCATGCTTTATCATTTAAATTCTTACAGCCTAAATTTTTGTTTCAAGCTGGGAATTTTTGAAACATGGTTTCTGTTCCATCTCCATCACCATCTCTTGAATGGGTAACCTTTTTTTGCCTTGATGGATTTTTGTTGTAGGCAAAGTATATATGTACAGTACAGACTTCATAACCTCGGTTAATTAGTGTGTATAGGTTGTAATGTAAATGTTTTGTTTTGTCTGCCCAGACCCTCCTCCCTTCCCAAGCAGACACACACCCTTGATTCTAGTCATCATACTAAGGGTGCATTTGCAAGTTCTCCAGTCCATCAGGAGTTGGTAAGTCAGTTGTCAGACAGAGTTTCCTTTGATTTCTAAGTGCAATTTGCCTGTTGACTACCGTACTGGTTAGTCACTGTAGTCACTGACTTGATGTTCTCCTAATGCTGTGGCATCACATTTGCTTTGTTGACGCTGTACTGGTTAGTCACTGTACACTGACTTGATGTTCTCCTAATGCTGGCATCACATTTGCTTTGTTAGCCATCACTACCTGCTCTATCATCCACGCCACCTTTTGCGTCATTGCTACGTGAGCATGACAGTCCCAAACCCTCCAGGTCACTCACCTCTGACAGCAGTAGCCGAAGCTCTGGCTCCTTGCAACGAAAAAGTTCCTCTTCATTCCAAAAGAAGGTAATCTTTCTGACATTATTTTTCTCGCTCCAATTTCCGTTGGCTAGACTCATCTTTTGTCTTCTCTTGTTCAACAGGACAACTCGTCCGAGTCAGTAGATGGCAAACCACCCCTGTCTAGCCCCCGACAGGTTTGTGGGGAGCAGATGATGATTTTGTGATGGTAGAGCTGGTGAGTGTATAGTTCGTTATAGTCCATTCATTAAACTTGAATTGTATGACTTTTGTTACTTAATTGTATCAGCAACAATAAAGGGAATGAATCGCTTTTAAGACTATGTGAGGCCTGGGGCCATTTCTTGAAATACCTGAGAATTTTCGGGCCCTTGACTCAGGTGACCTAACACACCTTTGCAGATCCTGTAGGAGCAGAACTCCCACTGTACCAAGGACATAAAACGTTTTGCAAGAAATTGCGAAGCAAATGATAAATTATTGGTAAAATCCTACATCATCAATCATTCTTATTCTCTTGTAGAAACCTGCTTTTGCTTCCAAGTCTGGCACAAGTGGTGACCTAGGTAGTTTTTTCCGTGAATGTCAGAGTGCACCACCCTTAAATCTATTCCAGGGTTCCAAAGACATGACGCTTGATAACATCATGGTAAGTGAAGACTGTGCATGACAATATGAAGGGTATTAATTGTAACATACAGCTAATGCATCCCTAGATAATGTAAGTCTATTGTACAACGTTCTCGTGTCTCTCCCAACATCACGCGTGCTCTGTTTCACCTATTTCACCACAGTCATAGAAAGTTGTGCTATAATGTTTAAATAAAGGTATCTACAAGGTCAAAATTAACCCGGTAACATTGGCTGTACTCTGGTCAGAAATTATTAGTTAGTGTAACGTATTGATGCAATTGGCATTTAATACATTACATTGACTAGAAATGACCGGGTGTTAAAACACCTGACTGGCTGCTGTTGGCAAAACATGATTGGCGCATCATGATTAGCTGTTTCACACATGATGACGCAATAGCAGCACGCAATTCGCTAGTTGATTTGCACACCATGGTTAGCTGTCTGATGCGTGATGACGCAATTTTACCGCAGCATGCGACTGGCTAGTTAATTGTGAACGTCTCACAACCTTTCTAACACCATGGTTAGCTGTCTGATGCGTGATGACGCAATTTTACCGCAGCATGCGACTGGCTAGTTAATTGTGAACGTCTCACAGCCTTTCTAACACCATGGTTAGCTGTCTGATGCATGATGACGCAATTTCACCGCAGCATGCGACTGGCTAGTTAATTGGCGAACGTCTCACAACCTTTCTAGTGTATACCAAACTTTGTTATTCCATTTGCCCATGTAATGCTAGTGTGGACGGCGCTATCTCCACTATGGGCGTCACTTTCCTACTATAATCAAGTCAGGGCTTCATGATGACGTAATCGTGGGATTGACTCATTCCTTAGTGTAACTTTTAAATCTCCTTGATTTTCCGTGACGAGGCGTCTGCTGTCTTACAGGAAAGCCTTGACTCTGAGATCAGCACCTATCAGGACTGCCTACCCATATTTGACGAGCTTGTTGCTAACTTACAGCAGTCGCAGATTTCCTGATACCTACAAGAAATCAGAATATACTTATCACCAGCGACCCGGCCAAGGTGATATGAAACCGGGTATGACGACGTGATTGTAAGAAGTCAATCTCTGTTATTTCCCTGGGTGCGGTTGTATTGTTCTTTCCCATAAATGTAACGCCAGGGTGTTGGCTGTTGACCTTGTCCACAATTTCACCTGGCAAAATTCAGCCTTCCAAATACTGTCACAAAATTGGATTTTTACGTCATATATTTAATACGTCATCAATTTTTCCGCGATGTTTCCGTGGTCAACCTTCGATCACAGGGAAACTCAACAAATGCAAAAAGTATCCAATGAAATGTGTGTGTTGATATGTAAATATAATATGGAGAATAGTATATGAATATGAATGTTGTATAATATTAGAAGATTCGTTGTAACCAGGATATGAACGAGCGGAGTGACCCATGTTCTCTTTCACTTCCAAATGTCAAAGTGTATTGTACGCGCGAAGCGTGTGCGTGATGGAACACTTGCTCCCACAGAGTAGTTAATGTTCTTTTAATAAAAACAAAACCACAGGAGTAAACTACTCCATGTTCGCATACAATACATTTGTATTGAATATTCTGATATAAGGTTCAAACGGAAAGGAATTAGACACTACGAGACCGCGTGATGGTGCGGGGTGTTTTTTTCGTCGTCCTGTTTCAGGTTTGTTTTTCTGTCGTCTCGTCACTTATTTTAACAAGGCAGTTGAGGCTTGATAGATAGGGCGATAGCGCGCCAGATGATCTGTTTTCCAAGTGGATGACATAAATAGACTTGAACTAAGAATACTCCACCACTTTGAGATGCAATCTCCTACTTTTGCCAAATATCACTCACTTAAATGCAATGCATCATGAATCACGCGAGAATATTAATAAAATGCCCCATAGCTTTCAACGTTCCGAAAAGTCCTTCGCCGTGACACAAGAAAAAAAAAATCTACAAGTCAATCAGTAATAATGCGGCCAAGTCTTCATTGCCGGGTTTATTCTCCTCTGTTAGCTCTCAGCAAACATAGACTTAAAATCTAATAAGTCTCGTGCTATTCTGCATAATCCCTCGTTGCTGTGGTTTCGATGACGTCATGGTTGGCATAGGTAATGTGGTGAAGGGCAGGTGAACACTGGGACACATCAGAAACCCTCGGGACTGACACAACAGGCCGACACACACTCGAACTCTATAATTCTACCATCGTTTTGTTCTTCTCGATTGATCCGAGAAGCCAAGAGTTCCTATGATGCAACTAGAGGTTCACTAATGATTAAAAGCAAAACTCTCCGTACTCTTGCAACATAGGTAAACATTTTAACTGTGGCTACCGAAGTTGTACTACTAGCCTGACTACTAGCAGGATATGGTAAAGGAGCTCATCTGGAACAAGGGAACGTGTTTTGTATATGATCAGCTCAAAACTCTTCACAGAAACGTCACGCGCCTTTAGTAGGGAGGCTCTTATCTTAACCAGAAAAACGGAGAAAAAAACGCGTGGATGCGTTTTTAGTGCGCCGTGTTGAATTCATAGAGTATTGGGTAAACAGCGTAATATTTCACAGTCTTGTGGAGCAACGCATCTACGGGAGCGGTGCAAGTTCTTGTTTGAGCAGGCTACGTTAGTTTATCGCAAATTTCACGGTAGATGAAGGGAACATTATGGCGTCGATAGTGGAAGCCAATGGAAAAGATGATACAGAAAAGACAGAGTTTCTTAACTGCAGCCGACAGGGCAGACGAAATGCGTGCGCGAAAATAATGTGCGTCTGTCAGAAGGACAACCCTGACGCTACCGAACATGCAGAAGGCTGCTCTGTGATAGCAGAGAACGCCAAGACTTTGCAGGTTGAACAGCAAGCATCAAAAACATGACAACGGCCTTAAAACCAGTGACTGTTACAAAACACGCAATGTATTTGCTGAGAGATTCGTTTACGGTGCAAGAAATAGGCGCAGGAAAGGCTAAGATAAAACTTTATAACGAGCTGGTGGTGTGTGGAATTACGGTTTGGAAATCTTTCCTTGATAACAGGAAGGAAATCAGGTTACAGTTCACTTGTTAAACAAAGCGATGTACAAACGAAAACGAACTGAAAGAATCGGGTATTTGTCTGAGGAGCTCTACACCTGGCATTTGCCTTCTTGTAAATTTGAAAGGAATTGTATTTGAAACGAAATATTGAATTATTCACACCAACCGACTGGCAACCCGGTTGTAAAGTTTTCTATTTACAAAAGAGGCATTTTTGATAGGTTAGGGGGCTGTTTTGTCAACAAAGTGTCAAATCTAAGATATAGCCCTCAAAAAGTCGTCTGCATAAATCTACAGGTCGGCTTGTAAATAGAGTCGAGGCCCGCCAGACGAGAGAGTCCTCAGACTGACCGGATTATCGGCCGTTATACACTTCGCCTCAACCAGCAAATTCCTATTTCGCGTTGGGATTGTTAAAGATATTTAATATTATTCTCTGCTTTTCTAAGAATTTATCTTATCGAAAGGGTTTCCTGCGCAGAAGTCAAAGATTAATTTCGAATTATTTTTTCAATAAAATGTTAGTCGAAAGTTACTCGATTTTTAATCCCCCTCGGTGATTTTTGGAGCTCGTAAATAATGCACAAGCAGAAAAGATATAAGTATCAACAAACGCCGTAAAGAAGCTATGTGCGACAAGAAAGACTGTAATCTCTAATTTAGGCATTAAACTTAAAGGCATTTCGAATAAATGTTCAAATTAGAAACGATTACTTGAGAAGGAGCGTGTTCATCAGATTAAGATAAAAGTCTGCTAGCCTGAACAATCTGCCAGAGTGAGGCGAACAGTCTGCTGTTTTGCCACCCTCGTATATTTAAGATCTTGACATGCACTGTACAGGGGATATATTATGATATGATTGTCTTCCAACCGTCGCTCCTGATAAATATAGCCCCAAGGGATGCACCTGACGAAGAAATCGAGTACGCATGCGCCGACACTAGCTTGTGTTCCCTCGCGCTCCTCGAAAGTGAAAGATTTCTAATCGAATTTACTAAGTTAAGATGTAAAACCCATCGGTATCAGCCTTTTTGGAGGAAAACCTCCATGCTAATGAGCTATTTGTGCAATTCCCCTAAGGGGAAGCATAAAGTGGGAGCAAAATCAAGAAAAATAATACCGGCGAGTGAGTCTTGTTATCTCGTCACCACAAATAAAGCCAACGATGCCGTTATCGATAGGCGCTCAATTGAGTAAATGAATTATCTACGACTGTCAAAGAAAATGCGGTCGCGATAAGCCAGCTTTACTGACCACATACCGTATGTGGATTCAAGTAATATATGAGCATAAATCTAACGCTGTGAAACCTAAAAAACAAGAGGCGTCCTCCATCCCAGAGTTTATTATTCGGCAATTACTCCTTTTTTCGTGTTGTTATGCGTATAACGTTGTGTCGCTGGTGACTTTTTTATATTTAGTACTTCTGTCGTTTTGAAGTACTGAATATATTATTTAGTTATTTTAGAATACACAAGTACGTTTAACAGCGTTTGAGCAGTCGTAGCTCTTTAAAATTGTATTATCTTCTTCGTTTATTTGTTAAGGTGGCCTGCAGTCAGATATTCCAGAATTTTCGGAATAAATAGAGAATAATACATGGGCATGCGGAGATATGGAATTTATCTTCGAGTGTTCACATTGATATCGAACGAGTGAGCGCAGCGAACGAGAGAGATATCAAATGTGAAAACGAGAAGATAAATTCCACATCTCCAAGCGTCCATGTATTATTCTGTTTATTATATAAACAAGAAACACTGCCATGCTCCAGGGAAGCGCCTTTTATTGGCCACGAGGAATAAAACATATTGGCTGATATTTTCACATGTAAAAATATACGGTTTTTCAGCGGGCAGAAATCCCTGTAAAACACCGAGGTTTATAATATATAGATTTAACCACTGGCTAAAAGCGGAGCTCCCGGTTACATATTTTTCTGTTAACGGACGCGCAGTATTTTCCCGCCGAAATGAAATACGGTTGTTGGGTTGCCTGTGGTAGGGGCGCGCAGACACGGACGCGCCCCCGATACCCAAATGGGAATACCGCTGAACCATGAAAAATGAAGTCGATCGTATACCGGAGTTCTATTGTATTCTTCCTGCAATACCTATGGTGCTCCGCTCTACTGCCTTCGGCCGCTAAGGAGCTCCGCTATAATAAACCTTTTTATGCCCCATGCCAAATATGTGTAAGCTTTGTTCTCGACCTTTAAAATAGAGCGGATTTCAGGCGAGCGTCAAACGCAAAGTAAATACACGAAGCTCATTCAGAACCGAAACCCATTCAACAACTAGCCAATCAGAACCGAAACCCATTCAACGACTAGCCAATCAGAAACGAACCCCATTCAACAACTAGCCAATCAGAAACGAAACCCATTCAACAACTAGCCAATCAGAAACGAAACCCATTCAACAACTAGCCAATCACAAACGAAGCCCATTCAACAACTAGCCAATCACAAACGAAACCCATTAAACAACTAGCCAATCACAAAAGAGACCCATTCAACTAGCCAATCACAAACGGAACCCATTCAACAACTAGCCAATCACAAACGAAACCCGATTCAACAACTAGCCAATCAGAAACGAAACCCATTCAACAACTAGCCAATCAGAAACGAAACCCATTCAACAACTACTAAAAGCCAATCAGGGACCGAAGTACGGTCGTCTGGCCAGATGGACGAGCGAGCAAGATTTGATACAGAGCCGTTGAGAGAAACAACTTAATTTCTTCGAATGCCCCAACGTTCAAAATCAGCCAATCAGCGAAGGCCCTCAAATTGATCATGTCCCCAGAGCCTCCCCTGCGAGCAGACGAGCCAGGGGGCTCTGGGTACGAGAATGGATCCTAAGTGGAATTCAAGGTTACTCATGCGCATGCGCGAGTGGGTCCCACATGGCTCGTGGCCAGAGCAGAACACTAGTAAATTAGCAGGGCGCTATTGCATGCTAAAAGCGCGTAGACACTATTTCACATTCCACAATGCTTCGTAATATAAAGACAATGAAGCAGAACGAAGCTAATTACAAACAGAAACACCCATCAGTTTCGCGAACCATATATCAGACAATGAGACTTTTATGGAATTCCATAGATGACGTTTATTTAGACGGTATATAGTACTGGCAATTGTCAAGCTCAGTGCAAAATTAAGTTATTCTTACATGTAAAGGTCTTCAACTGTTTTTCGTCACTAAAGCGAGTTTTGTCAATTTAATATAATTCGTGACGCGTCACGGTCCCTGACGACATGGATGCAAAGTTTTACTTTCTGACAAAACTTCAGTAACTTCTCCAGAAGTTGCCATAAATTTTGGTCATGTTTTGTGTTGTCGTCTTGGACTCGTATTGCGTGACGCGACTAATTTCATAATGATTCAAGTGCGAGTTAGCTGTTCCCGTTCGTGCTGCTCGCCCCAGGCCCTACGCTGGTGTAGAGTTTCTCCTGTTGTTGGTACAGCTTCTTGAGCTTCTTGATTTGCTTGCCGCTGATGGGCTCACCCGCAGCGTCATGAGTGGGGACACCCTGGCACACACAAACCAACAACGATGTTAAACTTGGTGACATGGGTGATGGGGTACGTTTACATCTTAACCAACTAAGCTTGGCTTGAAAATAAATTCCAATGAATAACGAGTTACCGACGTTCTACAGACTGGTCTTAAGTCGCCGTTTCTTTGTTTTGAGCTGGTACGATAGTCACAATTTCAAATTCAGAAGGCAATATACTTTTTCTCTTTTAAAGAGGTGGTAAATTCTTCAAAGCTTAGCCGCATGCACCAAAAGTCACAAACTACAATATTTAGAAATATACTGTTCTTAAAGGCCCAAACGCGACCGGCAACCTTTGCGCTTTGTTTTCAATTGGATCTATTGTCATTCAACAGCTGTGATTGGCTGATACGGTAGGTCCCAAGGGGTTCCTATTGTTCTTCGCATTTCAAAAGTTCAAACTGAAAATTTGCATAGAGTTTTCAACTGCGTTTTATTCTCTGTGAGCCTGCAAAGCGACTTGGGTGCTTATGGGCCTTTAAAGAGTCCGTGTCAGCCACTCCTTTGTTATTGTTTTCACTCGATATAAGAAGACGAACTACGTGTAGAAATATCTTAATAAACATCTGAAAACAATGTTTCATATTTGATTTACCAAATTCAATCGAGATCGTTGCTCTCAATTCTCTAAATCAGCCGATGGAAATGGATGCTTTCTTCAACTCTGTATGTTGCTAGGCTGACAAAATGGCGGCTGACACAGGCTCTTTAAATGTTCGTTCTCATTCTGAAGCTGTGGCAATGGTGTCCACCGCTAGGTGTTTTAGAGAACAAATGATCAAACTCTGATTGTCTTACACACTCAAGACGAGATGTGAAAACATCGAGTAGAGATCAGTCAGTCTACCACAAGTGTAACACAGGGTTAGTGAGAGAAAACACTAACATGCTGACTGACTTGTGGACACCGTACTGAATCAGCAATTGCCGAGCAAACAACCACTCCAGTTAACCGAATGTCGAACTGCTGAGAGATAGTAATTTACCTGTTCATCAAAGGCTGAGTATTTGTCCGTCTCTTGTCGGAACATGTCCCACGGTGCTATGCGAGCTTTAGCCTCTTTGGCAGCCTAGAGTACAACAAGTAGCATAATTTTGAAAAACGAACATAATTTGTTGTACAAAAAAGCGCACTGCTACTAGCCTAATGCCCTTGTACTAGCATAATCTGTAAGAACCTAGTCCTAGTGCCTTGGACACAGAAAGCGTCCGGTGAAGTTATGTCCCATCTCCACAGGCAACCCGTCCAAATGCCAAGACGAACTAGGCTGTGAGTGTTATTTTTAGCACGCGTCACACGGACGAGTGCACTAACCTTCTCCTCTTCCTGCCTTCTCTTCGCCTCCTCCTTCTGACGCCGCTTTTTCTCTTGTTCCTGCAACAAACAGGAATCTTCAGTCCATGAGAAAAAGCGCCTGCCTTTCTCTTTCCTCTAACTAAAGCCATCAGTGTCATTCAAATTTGCACTATGCTTCCCAAGTTTTGAAGCCAAAAGCCCTGTCTTCAAAATATATGTACCTCAAATTTTTGTTGTCGTTCTCTCATCAAAGTCTCACGATCAACAAACTTGATAACCGGGCGCTGTTCACCTACGTATACAAAACACATTTGTATTAGAAGGACATGCATTTGTCATCGCAACATCATTGCTACTTCTTCAAAGATTAAAGAAACAATTGTTTATTCTGTTATTCGTCTTCAAGAAACATTCCCTGCCATGAATATACAATGTTTCATCATAGAATAAACTCAGCAATATTTGTACCACGCCACATGAGGTGTACATGTACATGGTGGATGAGACTGGGCCCTCTGCGGCGGATCAGTATCAATCAACGACAAATCTTCAGCATTAATGTCATCATCTTCCTGGTATACCTTCCTGGTCTTCTAGCTTGACCCCGATGTCGGGCAACCGCTCGTCACGGAGATCATCACATGCTTTTAAAATTCTTGGAACTGGAATGGAATGGAATAGGACAAATGAGTACAAACTTACGGTAGCTTATCAAGACGGGACATTAACAACATTCACCCCTACTCTTCGCTTACCCTTTTCCTCGCGTGCAATGGCCCTGATGTCCTCTCTGAAGTCTGCCAGCAGTTGCACGTAGGGAAGGGCCACATCTTCATGCTGTAAACAAATAAACAAACAAACAAACATTGTAATAACTAGTGGGATAACAAAGCGCTAAGATCAAATTCCTACTCACGTTTGCACCTTTAGACTGCCCCGACACACCAAACCCGATAGACTGCTCTCCTTCATTAGCACCGAATATCTGTCAACAGGACATGAGAAAATATCGCTCTTAGTTCCTTTCCAATCCAATTTGTAGGTCTAGAAGTCATCACATAATTTTCCCCAACAATATCTTTACGATGTTAAATAAATATTAATGATGAGAATTTGCTTGCACTAAAATCAAAGATGATTTTATCTAACGAGTCAAAGAGCCACGAGAAAGATACTGGTGGGCGATTATCACTGATCGCAGTCTCGCAATGTTCGTTCTCATTCTGAAGCTGTGGCAGTTCAGAGTCCACTGCTTGGTGTTTTAGAGAACAAATGATCAAACTCTGATTGTCTTACACACTCAAGACGAGATGTGAAAACATCGAGTAGAGATCAGTCAGTCTACCACAAGTGTAACACAGGGTTAGTGAGAGAAAACACTAACATGCTGACTGACTTGTGGAAAATATGTAGAATAGGGAACTTGGTCTCATAATTACAACTCTCAAGATTCAGCTGTATGAACCGTGTACTTTCACTTGGAAAATGTCCAGCATGAAGTGTGCTCTGTTACTCAGACGGCGCCAAACAATAAAGTGCTACATGCTGATGGCCATAGTAGACCAAATCGGCTAACACTGTTAACGCATTGCTGCCACCCAATACAGATCATGTGATGATTCCTTTGGGTGGTTTAAGCAAAAGTATCTCACACAAAAAAAACGTTTACTCAAAGCCTCCGCGGCAAAAGAAAACTCCATCTGTGTGAGGCCGTTCCACTTGCCTTGAGCATATTCGTGAGGTACTTAGCCACTCCCTCTAGCAACTGACGGTTGGGTGACTCATTACTCTGTTTTTTGTTGCTTATGTAAATGTTGGATAGCTTGACTAGGTCTTGCATCTGACGAAGAGCTCCAGGTGTATCGATAGAATCTGTCCAGATACAAAAGTCTTTTTCAACACAAAAACAAGCACACGCTTTTTAATCAAAATCCTGCTTGCAACTTGAGTAAGGGAGTGACTTTCACGCTTTGAGGTATGTATCGGTACTACTGTTTTCAAAACGCCTATGTAGTGTAGCTCAACATTATTATGGAACAAACATTGGTATAATGTCATAGGACACTAACGTACCACATAACGCCTGATGAACTCCATCTTTCCTCTCCTGGAACCTGAAATGAGATCAAATCTCACATAAGCTCCTCCTAAAAGTATGTGATGCATTTGGACTGAGTATCATTAATATGTCAAGCCATGACTAAATAAAGATACAGCATTATGCAGCCTTGTAAATAAACTAAGTCTAGAAAACTAAGTCTAAGTTGGAACCTGAAATAAGATCAAATCTCACATAAGCTCCTCCTAAAAGTATGTGATGCATTTGGACTGAGGATCATTAATATGTCAAGCCGTGACTAAATGAAGATACAGCATTATGCAGCCACGTAAAACTAAGTCTAGAGAAGTTATGAGAATTATGGTCTGTACTTACTTAGTTTGCAAATCTTTCTCTAACTCATGGTAGTTATTTGCGCCTGTAGACTTGACCTCAGGTTTTCTCAGAATGTCTTTGATGGCCAGGAAAAAGTCCTACAAAATATACACTTTTTACTGGCTCCCTCAGAGAATTTACAATTCATAACTTAACAAGAAATGCCCAAGTCAGCAACTAGCTTGAAGAGCAACATGTAGTTTATTTAGTTTTAACTATGAAATTTTTTGAAATACTAAAAAATTATTGCACCGGACAACCATTCCTTTTGGCTGAGTGCAAAAAAATATATATATTGTTGCATGAGAATATTGCCCAGCTAAATATTATCTTGAGTAAAGAGTTGTTTGCTCTCATTCTGAAGCTGTGGGAATTGTGTAATTTCTACTGCTTGGTGTTTTAGAGAACAAATGATCAAACTCTGATTGTCTTACACACTCAAGACGAGATGTGAAAACATCGAGTAGAGATCAGTCAGTCTACCACAAGTGTAACACAGGGTTAGTGAGAGAAAACACTAACATGCTGACTGACTTGTGGACATATCTAGTAATGATATGTTTGCTGAGAAAAAGTACACCTAAGGAAAAATACCCTTAATTTATTTGTTATTATATGCCAAATCTCCAAGAATGTATATTATTTACAATGATAGCAGTTTTTAGTAGTCATAAGCCAGAAATTTTGGAAGGGAGGGGCACCTCAGAAGGAGGAGACACAATAATATTAAACATATGGCATAACCTTTGGCAATTGCTCGCACATTTCTTATAAAATTTTAACTGAAGCAGAGAAGGGGGACATCACCCCTCCTGGCCCCTCTCCTAGACCCACCAGTGTCTAGAGGGAGACTTACATTGAAGAGTTTCTCAGACTGTTCAGCTTCCTTGATCACATTCTGACTATAGTCTAGTGTGGCATTCCAGGTGTGAAGTAGAAAGGCAAGCCTGATCTGCCGAGATGAGTTCTTCTTGAGAGCTTCCTGGTGACAAAGCAATTAACAGTTACCATCTGACGTTTTATTATCAATGTGGGCTGGTTGGTGTAATCATGAAGTAGTGTTAAGTAAAGGGTTTGGCCAACCTTGATAGTGATGAAGTTCTTGAGTGATTTGGACATCTTGCATCCTTCTATGGTCAAATGGCCTGCATGCAGAAAATAGTTGATCCACTGGTTCACTCCATAATGAGCCTAACAGAAAGGAACAATTTGATTACTAAGAGAAAAATCTCCAAGAAACCGATCCCAGGCTCTGATCCCATCCTTCAAGTGGAAACGTTCAAATGCTCAGTAATAAAATGGGTTTTTAAACAGTTTAAACAGCTTTACAGTAGGGTTCCTATGAGTTACAATGTATCATGTTATGAGCATATGATCTGCTTTGTTTTTATAATGTTCATCATTCAGTACACCAGAAACTCTGACTCATTGCAAAAAAATTGCACTTTTACAAGTCTCATGTTTGTTAGGCAGAATGTGAGAAATGGGCAAAAACAACCACATTTTTTCATGGCATCAAAAATACATTATGGACATAATAATATAATAATAATAATAATAATTCTCGTTTATTGAACCACATTTGCAGTTGTAACTGAATTACAGTGGGTGTCAGCAAAACAAGGGTGCACTGGCTATTTTAATTCATTTGTAAACCACTGACCTCTGACTGGGCCAACTCATTGTCATGATGTGGAAACTTGAGGTCAACTCCCCCGGTGTGAATATCAATACAGCTACCTAGAACATCACTACACAAACAGGAACATGGTGTCAGCTATTATAACATTTCAAACTACTGTGGTGGCCGAACGCTTGAAACAGTTTTATAATGTTTTTTTTGCATCCATAATTATTCCCCACCATAGAAGGGGTTGCAATCATCCTCATCATCATAATCTTTATTTTGACACAGTAAAAAACATTTGGATTATGACCACCCAACCCCTCTGGAATTTCCAGTACAAGATACAGTGGTTGTATGGGGAATAAAAGGCATTTGACCCATTACCCTGGAATTTCCAAATCCAATGGGGATTGTATGGATTAATATGACAAGAAAGAAAAAGGATGAGATACATACCTGGCCATGACAGAGCATTCCACATGCCATCCTGGTCTGCCCTGTAAGGAAAATACCACAGCCATGTTATCACATTCATGTAACAGACTCATGTACAGTGCTCAAGTGTAACATCTGCATACAACAAACCTTTCCCCAGGGGGAGTCCCAGGATGGCTCACCAGGCTTGCTAGCTTTCCATAGTGCAAAGTCTCTTTCAGATCTCTTTTCACCAAGATTCTGACTTAGCTCACCTGCAAATGACACAGACTTTGTTTAACTCACTTTAAAAGAACCATTCATTCCTTTATACTTTTATACATTAGTATGGTATGAAACTATATCACAATTCAGGAGCAGTTTTGGGAAGCAAAACTAGATTTAATCATCATGCAAGTCAAACCCAATGTACATTTGACATAAGGCATGATTTTCTGAGAAGTTGGAAAGGATTTAATGCATGCTTTTTGTTAGAATCTGTATGTAATGCTTGGCGATTCAACAAAAATCATTCTGATTGGCAAATTTGAGAGCAAGGAAAAAACATCTGGATTATTGTAACCATACCTTCCCCCTCTGCTAATGCATCCAAGTCACCCACAGCCTCAGGGACAAGACGAGCATAGCTGTGTTTGCTGCTAGACCCAAACTTGATAGTGTCAAAATAGACTGACCCATTTGATTCATATCTGAAAACAGGAGATCAAATAAAATATATGTTATTTACTGGCTGGGAGGTCTGTATAGGGAAAAACTGTGACTGAGGGCTTGAAAATGTTGACCGAAGTCAACTTTTTCCAGGCCGAGGTCACATATTTTCCTTATACGGACCAACCTAAAGCCGGTAAATATAACTTATTATTTTTTTCCAACTCTAAAATTTGTTTTTTTTTTTCAATGAAAACAAGCACATGCAAATGGTTACCGTGACCTAGGTCAGAGACAGGAAAATTTTGTCCCCATGCGCATGCTCTAAGAACCAATCAGAATGCAGAATTTGTTACCATGCCCTCTAGGAAAAAAATGATATTGGTTATTTTTAGGAAAAATCAATTAGTCTAGCAAGAGGGACTTGCTAGAGGGACTTTCTTCGGTGTGAATAGGATTTTTTTTACTTATTGCCTTTATGTTCAGGTGAGGCCAATGTACAAAATACTAATTAAAAGTAGTTCTCCGTACAAAAATCCTCATTGAATGAAAGATATCACTAGTACACGCTTACTTACGCATATCCATTGTTGATCACTTTTTCAATAAATGTGACAACTTCTGGGACATATTCTGTGATGTTTGTAAGAATATCAGCTGGAAGAACCTGTGAAATACAAATTAGGAGTCATGGTTTGGTGTTACCTTGCAGCATGCCAATAAAATTCTACCCAGTGACAAGATACACATACCGTAAGACTGAAATATAATGTACAACACTTTCAAGTGGCTTGTTATTAATTGCCTAATTCACATTCTATCAACTCACATTTAGTGCAGCCATATCCTGGTGGTATTCATTCTCCCAGTGTTGGGTTAACTTGGCAAATATCCTGTGATCTGTTACCTCTGACCCATGCTAGAAATATCATCAATTCATGAATTAACCAAAAACATATTAAAATTAAATATAATTTACATTCCCTGCTTTTCTGCATTAAATTTAAACTGTGGCAAGTCTTTTCTAATTTATCGACTTTTCAAAAGTGCTCAATAGCCCATGAAAAATTAATAAAAGGGAGCATTTGACTAAATCTTTTTCATCGGAAGAAAAAACTGCTTGCGCCATAGTGTATGTCACAATGTTCATTGATCCAAGCCCATCCTTTCCCATTCATAAAAATGCAAATTAGAAACACTCCATCATTTCCCTCACCTTAGAGTCCAGCCAAGCTGAAAGTGGATCAGAAGCCTCTATCAACAATTCCTGTCAATAACAACATTTTATAATTTCAGCAATCACAAACATATTTTGTTCATTATCAGGAGCTTGCTCAAACTGATACAGCCTCCTCTTTAAATATTATTATTATTAAGAATTATAAACTACATGACATCCTAGTGAGTATTCAAATATCATTAGCTCACCTTTGTTGCTAATGCCAAGTCTTCAGCCAATGCTTTCTCACCCTTCAACAGACCATCAAGTTTCTCACTTGCTACTTGTACATTGCCAATAATTCTGATCAGCATATTCTTCTTGTCTTCATCCTTTGTTTCTTCCATTTTCCTCACATAAGGTTCCATGGCTGTTTTTACATCCTTCATAACTGTCCTGGCATCATTGTTCTCTTCCTGGTATTTCTCCTGTAGGTAGTTCCTTCTTGCTCTATGAATAATCTGAAAACAGTCAAACATCAACTTGTACAAAACACCAATCAAAGGTACAGTAGTGCTACATGCTAAAATGTGTTATCAATTTTGGCACAAGTACAGTACATATGTTCAGTAGCCAAAGAAGTTCTTTGTGGATGAAACAACAGAAAAGTTGACAAATGGTAGCTCCAACTTGATTTTACAAGGTGATATTGAGGTTTAGAAATTGGAGATTGAGATCACCAGAGACTACTCTCCATACCATAAATTTTCTGCAAATAATGGCCAAAGCCAGCTCAGACTTGATCTGAGTTTTGGTAACCCACAAAGGTATCCATCAGCTAAATTCTAAAAGATTTTTGAAGGACCATTTGACAGCCTTACAGTAAAGGCAGCGGCGTAGCCAGGAATTTCTGAAGGGGGGGCCGGATAGTGGAAACATGGGACGAAAATGCGCAAAGTTTCTACAGCAAATACAGTAAATGTATGGGAAAATTTGGCGAGAAAGGGGGGCCCGGGCCCCCCCTGGACCCCCCTGGCTACGCCCCTGAAAGGAACTGCCTCTAGAATAATTTACAGCCAGTCATTATGGAGTTAAAAGTCATCACTTATTGACCTTTGCAGGCTGATGCTGCCCATTGCTGGATAAGCTTACTAGAGACAATGACATGTATAATCATCAGGCTAAATGATTACCTTGTCATCTATATCAGTGACATTCATGACACAGAACACATCATAGTTGAAGTAGGATTGTAATACTCTGCGTACAATGTCAAATGTGATATAGGACCGGGCATGACCCATATGTGCAGCATCATATACAGTAGGGCCACAGCTATACCATGTCACCTGCCTACCATTGTTAGGGACAAATAAATTCTGAAAACAAACAACAAATTACTTTAGTTACTGATTACAAATATGAACACTACTTGGCATTCATTCCCATATGCCAAAATGGTATTTTCATAATGTAAGTGGTTTAAAGAGGCCTAATTACTTTCATCTGCAATTTGAAACTACACAGTCCAGGCTCATCCCCCAAGGGAGCATATCATTGTATTCTAGAAAATGATTATTTTAATCGGATCTCAGAATCCAAATCTTTCATTGCATGCTTTCATCTTGTATTTATACTGCTCAACCTGTTCTAATGTTCATACCTTTTCTCTAGTAAGACTGTTGTATAGCCTAAGTTCCCCATGTCCTTGTGGTTGGTTCCATTCTGGTAAAGTTCTCCCTGACATTCTCTCTTCCGTGTTAGAGCACAGCTTAGATACACGTGTACAACAGATCAGCCGGCCAGAGAAAAAAGATTTCCCAAAAGATCGACCCAAACTCACCAGCGATCGGCTCAAAAATCGCATGCAAGAGCTCACATTAAACCCGAACAGTATTTTCGCTTGTAATCATAACTTCTTGCTGAGCAATTTGTAAAGAGAGGCACGAAAATATGAGACAGCAAGATCCAGCTGTTTGGTGCTCATAGAGCGTCCGCCATGTTTGATCAACTCGTACCCAGTCTATTTAGTAAACTCGGTCACAGGACTCCCACAGGACTCCCACAGCCACTGCGGGTCCTGGGTCCTGTGCGCGTACCGACGGGATAAGAATATCCAAGATACCGTCGTGCGCAGTTCTCTCCCTACAACCACAGAGACAGAGGAAGTACAGGGTACTTTTCCATGCAAACGACCGAAGTGTAAAACTTGCGCACATACGAACCCAAGTCCCACCATAGTGATACCCTACTGCACAACCACCAACTTGAGTGTACATTTTTCCCTGATGAAGAGGCAGTAGCCTCGAAAGTCGGAAATAGCATTATTAATTTTAGCGCTTTTTTAATCTTTATTTGTAAACTTCCCACATTTTGTATACCGCTTCGACACTATCGCTTCTCAAGACTCGAGCCGTGGGCGCGGTTCCGGTACTAGTAACCCGTGAATGAAAAAAAAAAGGCCGGGGGTACTCCCTCATATGGTATACGGGTATGTGCCGCCATAGGGTATGGTTTTTGGGCTCCTTAGGTGGTATCGTTTTTCGCTTGTCGTCTCTGATAGGGTATGTATTTCGTATGGCTATCGCAGTATGGCTATAGTGCTAGTTAAGCTGTACAAACAAATTTCGTTCAAAGTTGTGCTGCATTTAGTGACAAAGACATGATTACTGCGATTTTCATAATTCTGCGAACTCTACACCGACCAACAAACCACGGTTTGGCATCTGTCAATCAAACTAGTCAACAACGCGCGGTGATTTCACGGAGGCTTTAAAGATCTTGTGTTCTCATAGACTCGAGGCTAGCTAGGCTTCAAACACAATTTTGCACTGTAAAATGTAAACCAAGCTCAGAAAACAAACTCAGTTTGGCGTAGTGGGAGTCGAAAACATTATGGAAATCGCAGTAACACAATTCCGCTTTGATCGTAGACTGCTTGCAGCCCCTTCTTTGGCGAAGCGTCCGTAAATCGAGAATAAAGTCCTAGTCCTACATTGTAGTTTGTTTGCGCGCTCGTATTACTCCCTTTCTCTCGATTTACGGACGTTCGCCAAAGAAGAGACTGCAAGCAGTCTGGACCACCCTGGTGACAGGAATCCGCTTACTCCCCCCATAGAATCCATCCATAAATACTGCCAAAAAATGAGACTGATTAACAAATCATTTCATGACACGAACGTTTTTAAGCGTAAAAAAAAACGGGAAAACAAGTTGTTGGCGAATGGCCCTTAAAATCCATCCAAATGGCAATACAAGTACAAACGGAGAAGAGCGTGAGTTCCATAAGATTCCAAGTGATTTCCTCCACCAAATAAAAGGTACGAGAGACATTAAAGAGGAAATAAGTCAACTTTATTTACAACCACAAATATACTAAATCCACTGATATTTAGTCTGGTCTGCCTGTCATCAGCCTCGAGATCTGACGTGTCGTAAGAAACGTATGGTCCGTTAGTGTTCTTTTAGCCAACTGAGCCAACGTCGAGAACCCAAAGTGTAAAATTACTTTCTCTCAATTTAATGCCAACGCGGTTATAGGAATGTTCATTTTACCTGTGGTTCTAAAAATGTCCAATACTGTATGTACAATTTGGATGGCTGTATATATTTCTTATTCATTTAGTATTTCTTGGACATGTTGAAACTCGTCACCAAGCCACCGATTGCTTAGAAGGCGAGGCAAGGAAATTGGAGCATCAATAGTTGAATCCGAATGTTGGCTGACATTTTTTTGGGTACTCTCGTCCGCGGCTACAGACTTTGACCGATTAGCCAGCGGTAGGCTGTGGTGAGGCTCTCCTGATGGGCCAGCGGTGATAACATTCTCGGGATCTCTCAGCTCACAATTTACAGAGTTAGATGCTGAACCACACTGCAGCATTTTTACCAAGACTTGACGATATCTGGAGTGATAAATACCACAGGAATTAAACTAAAGTAAAAACCCGTATAAAGCCAACCTGGATTTTAAGAACCTGTTAGGCTAGAATTATCCATGTGAACCCCATGTCGTTTCCCGTATTTTCAAATCAAATAAGGCTTAAATTCTAGGTACTTATAAGCGGGATTTTACCGTATTTCGATTTGGGGCGGGGGAATGTAGAAGGGTCCAGAATAACATTTTTCCTTCCGTCAAAATCTGGTTCAAAAACAAATGACATTCTTTAGGGGGTAATTTCGCTAAATATCGCCCAGAATTGTTGAAAACTGAGGAACTTTAGTTTTTAGGGTAGAAAAACTTTCTAAACGTTCTGTTGCTAGATATTCCTGTGTGTCATGGAACACCCTCCCCCGGGCGAGTATCCATTTTTTTTTTTACCTTTTATTGACGATGGCGTAGACGACAGGGTGATAGAGCACGTTTGCTTTGGCGAAGAGTGGCGCGGCAATACTGTTTTCAGGCGAATAAACTTCAGAGTTGCCGAACACAGAAACGAGACAACAAACGGCATATGGCGTCCAGCTAAATATGAAGACTAACACACAAGTAAAAAGTACCTTTGCTAAGTTTATATATAACTCGATCTCGCGTCTCCGTGGTGGAGAAATATTCGCAACATTGACATGCGGGACGACTTTGTAGATTTGCCAGAAATGATAAAAGATTATAGAAAGGGGTATCACAAACGCTGAAGTTATTAAGAAAATCGAGTAAGACATGTCGCTTGGGCTTTTACCACTCCAGTTGGGTGCGCAGTTGGTTTGACCTGCCTCGGGGACCATTTTATTCCAGCCAAACAAAGGCGGCGAGAGAATCAAGCCAGAATATACCCACACTCCCAAAATGACTGCCGAAGTGCTAAGCCATGAGCGGTTATGCTGTTGCTTGAGAATGTTGTATGTTTTTGCAGTCATGATAGACATTGTTGTAATGACGACTATTCCTGATAATCCACACGTGATAGCCATACCAGGGCAAATTCCATCTAACCATCCATGGGAGATTGCCAGCGAAATGGACAAGGGGAAATTAACAATGATCATTAGGATGTTAGCAGCGGCGATGTTGAGCACGAATGGCGTCAGCTCTGTTTTTTGGAAATCGGCGTGCCTCATCACCAGAAGATTCATGACCTGGACTGTGCAACCAAGGACGAAATACAGCGACAAAACTACTGTATTCACGATGTGGGAAAACTCACTATTGTGCATGCTGGCGTTTTTTTATATGACCAGTTTGTCGTGATGTGAGTCCACTGAATGTTAATGATATACCATCCTATTTGCATGTTTATTTGCATATCGGCCCTTCACCATGGAAACCAACTGCTGAATTCATATCTGGCTTTTATAACACAATTTGTAGGATATCCTTTTTTCACCTGTAAATCAGAGCAGATACTGCTCAGCTTCGAGTTTTACAAAATTTTGCGAGAGTATTGGCATCTTCCTCTTGGCGCATGCGCACCGAGATAAACACTTGAAATAGTTGCTGGATCACGCTCCTGCGCAAACAGAATAGGAAGCAAAGTTTCTAAGTTATTCCAATCACTAGTTGCAGTAGCTGCCTCAGGGGGTGCTCTGGACTTGGGCCAATTTTATTTAGTAGACCCGTGCCAACTATTAAAAATATGTGGCACTTTTATAGGTACTTTTGATTCTGGTCATAAATTTTAAACGGAAGCATGCAACAATAGTGAACAATGGCGAGTAAATCCAGAATTTCGAATTTTAGAAAAACCCACATAATGCGAGGAAGTTGAGTCAAACCGTAGTATTGGAAACAAGTCCCATGCTAACGGGAACACATCAGTTAGCAAACTATGTAAAACACATCTATAGATATACTTGTAATACTTTGTAAAATTTGATACTAGTATGAACATATACTATATAAGTATAGAAATTATAGATTCAAGAATATTATATTAAAAGAAACAAAAAATAAAATAAACTCTCCAAGGGAATGTCCTCTAACTGAGAGATTTTCTCCGGTTTCCCTCACAATAAACCGTGTTTGGTCACCAAACAAAAACAAAAATACCCTGTGGTGTATGAGAGCATTCATGGCTGTGGTAGTGCGGCTGTGAGGACTGGGTGCAAGTCCCAGCAGGGTGCGAATTTGTGTCGGTGATCAAAACGCTGCATATCAGTACTAATATTAGTTTTATTTATAACTGGTGTAATGATTTTGCGATTGGTTTCACTACAGTCATTTCCGCTCTGATCCATGAAAAGTCACTTACTCCTATTTCAGCCATCAATACAAGTACGGCAAATGCATGGTAGTCGATGTGCTGAATAATAAAACCATTATCCTGCTCGATTTTGCAGAATATCGTCTGATTTTAGCCAACTCGGGACTTCGTCCCTCGTCGGCTAAGTATCAGACGATATTCTGCGCAATCTCGCAGGATAATGGTTAAGTAGCTGCAGCATGGCGGGTTTTTTTTCTCTAATATGTTTAGCGCGCATGTGCCGGGATGTTGTACGCGCACGACCGCCATATTCGCCGATTAGCAACCTCGTTCCCAGGGTATTCTGGGTAACTTCAAGACGGCGGGTCACTCGGGAAGATTCGGAAGAAGACCAACCTCGTCCCCAGGGTAACCTCGTTCTCATGTTTTTAAACAGTGGCCTGACGAGCCTCCCCCCAAAGGGTCTTCTCCCGAGTCAAGCGCCATTTTGAAAAATGACCGAGAAGACCCTGGGGACAAGGTCGGAAGACCCGTGGCAAAGGCTGAGGCCTTTCCACAGGGAGACCGCCAAAGGAAAACAGTTAAAATCCGATATGGCGGGCGGACAGCCGGAAAGAGAGGGCGGAAATCGGGGCTAGAATTTATCTTAATGACTTGTGTCTTCTTCCCGGCTGTCTGCCAGCCATATCGGATTTTCACCTGTTTTTCTGGACGGTCGTTTTCCGCCCTCTCTTCCGGCGGCTGTCCGCCCGCTACCCTGGGTACCAAAGGGTACC
Organism: Scolanthus callimorphus; assembly: GCA_033964015.1. Classification (NCBI taxonomy): domain Eukaryota; kingdom Metazoa; phylum Cnidaria; class Anthozoa; order Actiniaria; family Edwardsiidae; genus Scolanthus; species Scolanthus callimorphus. The sequence goes on from CM066916.1 coordinate 2,564,647, forward strand.
AGAGGCTCGCTAAGCCAAGACGCCGCGAAAAAGCGAGTGAAGCTTGGAGACTCGTACCCAGGGTATCCGCCCGCCATATCGGAGTTTAACTGTTTTTCTTAGGCGGTCTCCCTGTGGAAAGGCCCATCCGCCATCTTGAAAATTACCCAGAAGACCCTGGGAACGAGGTTTGCAGCTTCCGAACTTCAAAATGGCGAATCATGTGCTGTTTGCCTCGCTCTCGGTTGCAAGGAAATACATCGATTTCTCATTCTCAGCTCGAACGCTACGACTCTCACGCCAAGAAAGGTATTTAGATGAATTTATTTATCCTTCTTTCATGCTTCAGTTTAAAACTTTGTCCGGAGAACTCCGGGAACGCGAAGGTTTAGACCTTGGGCCTTCTCAGAGTTGAGGCATGATCCCACGTATTCGAGTACTGTTTTCTATGGCATGGGTTCTATAATATAAGCTTCCTTGTGGATCTGTTTTACGTTTTGCAGAGATCATCATAACCCAAAGACGGTCCAAGCTAAATTAATTCGTCAATACAACGGAAAACTCGTCTGAGACGAGTTTTTTGTTGGTACGGAAAACTCGTCTTTAAGTGTGAAACCTGGACGAGACCGATTTTTGACGGGAAATCTTAAAGTGAAACTGGTACGAGATGGATTTTTGACTGGAAATCTTCTGAATTCATATCAGACGGAAAACTCGGCAGACAAAAAACCTGTCATGACGAGTTTTCCGTCCTCTAGTGTGAATATGGCTGTTGTCACGCCAATACTATAAGCCTGCTTGTAGTCTCACCCTGCCCATAATGCACTGCTTCACCATCATTTTCGATATCAGAGTGTACAAGCACAACAAAACTCCTAATAGTAGAATTCCTTTGCATTAAGTCAGTGTTTCTGACGGTAATTAATCATGTGTACAAAAACAAAGCAATGCATTATTGATAGCTTGCAGCATTTGATGGTGTTTTTATTTATTGAGGAAAACCAGCCTTGAGCAATCACTGCCTTGAGCAATCACTGCCTTTCCTTTCAGCTGGTTGCATTTGACTGTTTAACCCTAACAGTTCGCACGTTATGTTTGAATGTTGGAACGTTGCATTTCTAGGATGGAACGAGACGTTTCTATGGAGAACCAAAGAGTTCTGCCCTCTCTGATTGGTCAGTGAGAAATAAACATGGCGGTTGCCCTAAGAAACGTCTCACAACGCAACCTTCAAACGTAATGTGTGAACTGTTTGGGTTAAACAGTCAAATGCAATTGGCTGTAATATCATGCTTTCCTTCTATTCAAGAAAGAATTGTCCTAAAACAGTAAATTAGTTTGGGATTTAAGCGTAAGGATAGGGTTTTGGATTGTTTTAGATATGATTTTTACTTTGTGTTCCTTGTTTTATACATGGTGAATTAAATTAATGCCATAAAATTAGCTATCCAACCCAGCAAACTCCCCTGTCGCCTAATGGCTAGAGTCTCAGGCTTATAATGATGGTGGTTCAGGTTGGAATCAGTAATACTTTTTCTAAATTGTTTTCTTTAAAGTAAGTTTCAGGGAAATTGTAAGTGTTGCGATCATTCTAAGCTTTACAAGATATTCTGACCATTGGGTAACCTGCTCCCAGGCATTAGAGAGTAGTTTTAAGTCAAGAAACCTGAGTTGATTTTCGTGTGATTGCCATCTTGGGCTTCTCTGCATAAAACAGCTCTCCGACAGCTGTGAGCAAGCTAACTATTGGGATAAAGATGGTGGTAACGATTGCTTGAGGCTGTTGTTTCCACCATAAAAACACCATCAAACAACTCTGCAGGAGAAAATCGATCCCTGTCAAACTTGCTTTTCCGCATGTTTCTTTTTTTCAAACTTCTGTTCTGTGCCCTAAGTCTTTTTCTTCTTCTTCCTTGAAACCTCACCTCCTTGGTTTGAAGATTCTTGTGATTCTTGTGCTAGTGCACAATTAAGAAAATAGTGATAGTGCTATAAAAATAAAAGTCATTGCCATTGTCAGAATTCGAGACAGTTGTGCAGTATATGCATTACTTTGATCTATAGTTTTCTGTTGCTTAATTTATAGAATAACTTTTATAGAACCTCTCCCAAGGATGAGCCTCCTCTCCTCTGCCATGGATGAGCCTCAACAGAAGTGCAAAAGGGAAAATCAAATACAAGTAGGCCTGAGTCATACTAGTAATATTCAATCTTGTTCCCAGAGCCTCTCAGTCATGCTGGACTTGGAGAGGCTCTGGATGCAGACGAAACTGGATGTTCTAGAATCTAAGACATCTGGTTTTCCATATGGTGACCATCTTTGTCAGTTAGCCAAATATCAAAATGGTGGGCAAGAATATTGGCCAATCAGAATCAGCTACGATTGACTGCCGCCAGAGCCTACGACAAACAACAACAGCGGAGTAGGCTCTGGGAATGAGATTGAGTAATATTCGGAAGGGGTTCAGAAAAATAGAAACATGGGAGGGGAGATTAATAAAGCCATCTTGGATTTTGCTGATTTCATGAGACTCCTGACTAAAACTAGCTTTTGGTCTGTAGAACCAAAAACAAGAGCATTATTTGAGCACATAACATGTGTCTACAGTTTGCTAGCAATATTATTCATTTTGGAATTCAAAGTTTTTACTCTTTCGATTTATAAGAGAGTCTGAAAGCATATGTCCCATAATTGAAAAACTCCATAATACAGAGAAAAAAAGGTTTGTTCAAAATTTGTCGTGAATGTCATACTCATAGAGCAGCAAAGAATCCCAGATGGTGACTTCCTGTTTTTGATTAAAAGTAACATTTGTTTTGTTATGGACATGAAAATTTCAAATTGACACAGGGATGCCAATTAAATGGTAAATTAAAATGAATCGTCATATGGGCTGTTTCACACAAAAAGGGACCAGAAAACATGATGCACTCTTTTACAAGTACTTTCTGATGAAATTATCACATGTTTTTCTGATTCCTGCTTTAGCCATATACATAGAATTAATTCTAAAAAAAACAATATAGACATACCATACATACATCAGCAGAGATGCCAGAGACATTTCATTTCAGCCTTGTCTGATTATCTCACTCTCCTGCATTAGGCTAGCAAGCATTCGTGTGTTTTCAGGAAAACAAACCCAGAGAAACAGGAAAGTGGCGAGAAGTTCAATAAGTGAGTTTTTGGCCATGCGAAAATGGGACAAGCAAATAAAGGATGGGGAAGGGAAGGATTAGGCCAAAGTCTCCTGGAAAGATTTTTTTTATCACCTGTATTTTTGGAGATCTGAGGTTGGCTTCTCTACATCAGTCCAAAGGCAAAACATTTGAACATTTTATACGTAATAGAAACTTTGAAATCCAGAATTTTGTTCAATTGTGTGATGTTTCTTGGTCCTTTCTTTGTGATGCAGCTTTTACTGTTTTTAGCACAGATTCGCTTTTTGGTATTTCCAGATACCATACAATATTGTACTATTCAGGGGATTGGCATCCCTGATAAAATTGTAATGTGAGCAATGGAGAGAACTGCAAGAGCAAATTTTGTATGACTTTGAACGTTAGAGCGTGGATTACATCATAACATTACCTTAGCCATGCTGTAACTAAGCAACCGGTTTCTGTGCACCCAGTGGGCACTATTCTGTATCATAACCATGTCATGCTGATTTGTTCACAGTCATGTGAAATTTGCTCTATTGTGTTATTCCAGGAATGATCCATACCCCCACCATGGAAGAAACCCAACATACCCCTGTCATTTCCAGTGAAAATTACCCCAATCCCTTTTGTAATTTCCAATTACCCCTGTGGTTGGGGTATGGATCTGTTCTGGATATGGCTGAATGCATTTTGTTTGAGCACTGGGGGTGTGAGGGGGGGTAGGAGAACCCAGAAAAATCCAGGATTGGTATATCTAAGCCCTGGAAATTCCTAGGTGGAGGGGTCTGCCTAACCTGTGGAAAAGTGAGGTGTTTTTAAAGCAACCTGAAAATTCAAAGGGAGGAAACCTGGAAATTCAAGGGATGAGGTATTGAGGACCTCTGGAAATTTCAGTGGAGGGGTCTTCAAATGCTTGGGTCCTCGACCCCCCAGTGTGAAATAAAAATGAAATCAGCCATTAGACATTGACAAGGAGTGGGAGAACCAATATGATTTTGTATCTGGTAGCTCAACCAAGATACTGGTTGCTGTGCTGTTCATCCAAAAAGGTGCAACCTAAGAAAGTAAAACTGCTGTATATATCTTTTATTATTTTACAAGTCTTGTCTGTTCAACCTCAAAGAACTAAAGGGGATTGTATCTTTGTTGAGCTACCGGAGTCAAGTTGTATTGCCAAGTTTCATTTTGTTAGTGCTTGGGGTGAATCCCTTTACCTAATGTTATTTTATAGTCATACCTGTGCAAAGCCTTCATGAGCATGTTGACCTACTATAAAATTTTGTAGTTTTTGAATGGTGCCATCTAAAATTACTATTGGTTTACAAACAATTTTCAGCATTTTGTATAAGATCAACATGTTCTTTCTCACAGTATAGGAGGATCCTTTGTTTACAGGTTGAGCTCATTAGCGTAAGCAATGTTCAGCATCAGGCTATTCGAGGGAGCTATAAAATAATGACTTTTTTATCAACAGAGGACTGTAAATGAAACAGAAGTGGAAAATTTAAAGTTTATATTTTGAATTCTAAGTGCATGGTGCAATGTTCAATTTAGAGAAAACAGGTGAGCTAATGAGTGTTTGCCCAATGATTTCACAAATTTTTTAAAAAGCTGCATTAAGATTTGAAAAATTAACTGAAAAGATCAGGATAACTTCATTTTTTATTCTTAAGAAAGTCTTGGCCTGTTCCCATATCATTTCTTGTGATAGTTGAAGTTTTTTAAAATTTCTTGGAATCGTTGTGCAAAATGCTCATTAGCCCGCCTATTTTCTCTAAATCAAACGTTGCACCACATGCTTAGAATTCAAAATGTAAACTTGACATTTTCCAATTATGTTTCATTGGGCAATTCCAGAAAATAAAGGTACCCCCCACGGGCGGCATTTGGGGGGGGGGGGTCAAAAACTAGTGCCGCCCGTGGGAGGGTACCTGTATTTTCTGGAATTGCCCATTCACAGTCCTTTATTGGTAACAGACCTCTTCATTTTATAGCTCCCTAGAGTAGTCCAATGCTGAACATTGCTTATGCTAATGAGCTCAACCTGTAAACAAAGGATCCTCCTATACTGTGAAGAAAGAACATTGACCTTGTAATGCTGAAAATTTTTTGTAAATCAATAGTAATTTAGACGACACCATTCAAAAACTCCAAAATTTTATAGGAGTTGTATGTAGGTCAACTAGTCCAGTCCCTGAAGTCTCCTTCGCAGCTCTGTTGTTGCCTGTGGTCGCCGAAAGGAGAGTCCAGAAACCTTTGTACGTGCATGTGCTTGATCTGACCAAGAACTTGGGTTTTTTCGTTAGTGCGCATGATCCAAATACCGTTGTCAGAAATTGATTGTTGGCTACATGAATTTTGTCCATCAAGATAGGACGCCCTTGTGACTGTAACCACGGAAATTCAACAAACAATCTCAGACAGCGGTATTTGGATCATGTGCACTAACAAAAAAAAAACAAGTTCTTGGTCATATCTAGTGCATGCGCATACAAAGGTTTCTGGACTCTCCTTTCGGCGACCAAGGCAACAACCGAAGCTACGAAGGAGAGTTCAGGGACTGGACTAGTAGGTCAACATGCTCATGTAGGGCTTGCAGGTATGTTTGATGACAATAAAGGGGTTCACCCCAAGTATTCAAGGGGTTTTCTGCCAGGCACTCATGATTGTATCAACAAGTTACTTTGAAATAAAAGAAAACATAAGGAAGTGTGTTTCTTTATTCCAAGTCTATAATCACTGTAAGTACCTTTTTGGAAATTAAAATTAGCCTACAAGGCTCTTCAGGCCCCAGCTGTTGATGCTCCTGTCAGCACCAGTGGTGTGTCATCTCACTTCACTCAGTACTGAGACTCCTGTACAAGTTCCCAAACTACTCAGCAGACAGTATCTCCTTGGCCCTCAAGGCAACAACTCTAGGGCACCAGGGCATTGCCATTCACACCTACCAGGGGTCTCGCATGATTGATGCTGCCATGGTGATAGATACAAATACTTGCAGTACATATGTCATAAAACTGATAACACTTCTGGTCATTAAGGGAACATGCCAGAGAGAGCAAATCATGCCATATTCTTCCACCCCCTGTGGGATTATTCGCTTTTAAAACAAAGGTATCCTAACTTCCCCCACAATTAGGGCTGGAATGTTTATAACTCTGCTTTTACAAACTGCCAATCTGCACATCTCTGTATGATGTTTATTTATTGATTTAGTTTGCCATACATTATTTAAATTGGATTATCGTTTGGGATGTGTAATTCCAGAAAAAAATTCAGCTTCCAAGGTTGGATAGGGAATTCCAGTAACCAAAATAGTGTATAACTCAAGCTTTTATAAACACAACCTAAATATGATACAACAGAACATGAATCGTTTTGGAGTGGTCACTTTTAGTTTAGACAAGACAAGTTTAGACAAGACAAGAAGTTTATTTTGAAAATAAATAAAGTTAGGAAAATGGAATGCCATCCGCAAATAGAAAAAAACTAGTCGAGGCAGATGGCATTAGATTTACAAGCATTAGATTATTATTATTGTTATTTTAATATAACAAGTTTATGAGAGGATACTTAACTTCAAAGTTTTAAATGTTTTATTTTTCTTGCAGAATCATGCAAAGAGTTTTTATGCTACATGTATTTTATAATACATCATCAGTAAAATCAGAACATAGAGACATTTCTGTTGTACCCGTGTATAGTCAGCTGACTTGTCTAGAGAATTTTCACCAAAAAACATTAACTTTTATCTCATCATTTTCATGATTTGAAGTTTAAAACATAATTATTGAAAACATTTATTTATTTAGCAATGCCTATTGACAGCATTAATGCAAAGCTTATGTAAAAAAAATTACTTGATATTACTTTTTGTTGTACCTACTGGTACCTTATAACTGCTGTTTTGGGAGCTCATCATACAAGACATTTAAGCTACATGTGATTATTTTCAGGCTGATTGTGCTAAAACCACTTTTATAGACCTGCCAACATCCTTGCATTATGCACGTTTTCCTTGCCTAAAATTCAAAACTCTGGATTTCCTTGCCTAAAAAAGCATTTTCTATTGTTTTGCATGCTTCCGTTGCAAATTTATCACCAGAACAAAAACCGGAAGTACCTCACCTAAATATTTTCGAAAGTTGGCAGGTCTTTATTTTTAAAATTAGTTTAAGGCCTTGCCACTTGTCAATTAATTGTTTACATAAAAAGTTTTAGACAGTTTCTCTTTTTATACCTGCATTAATACTTTTAGTTTTTATAATGTACAGAGTGTGTTACTACTGATTTTTTTTTGTATGTTTGCAACCAAAATACTTTTTTAGTAGCAGAGCTTCTCATCCGAGCCCGCCAAGGACTTAGATCATATTAGGATACCTTACAAGCTTTAAAAGAAAAACAAAGAAAACGAATAATTTTTATTACCCACCGTCGCATGAATATGCAGCTTGATTTGCTATCTATGGCATGTTACCTTAATCAGAATGTGTGATCAGTCATGTACTGCATGTTTTTGTACCTACCATCATGGAAACCTCAATCATGTGCAACATCTGGTAGATATGAATAACAATGTCCTGGTGCCCTAGAGTTGTAGCCTTGAGAGCTGAGGAGATACTGCCTGGTGAGTACAGTTTGGAGCTTGTACAGGAGCCTCAGTACTGACTGTAGCGAGTGACACACCTACCGGTTTTGACGTCTGGAGCACCTTCGTCAGCTGGGGCCGTCAGGGCCTTGTGGGACTTTGTTGCTTTTATCACATGCAATATAACTTACAGTTTGTGTTAGTGTGCAACATCAAGAAAATATCATGTCCTGCATTCCATGGTTGAGCCATAAGAAAATAAAGCTAAATCTTGACAAGTGATACCTATATTTTTGGAGATTTTTTTAAACAGCCGATTTTAGAGCCATTTCTGTGAATTTTGGATTTTTTTTAATGGATTTTTCAAAATGTGATTGACAATCATGTGTGAAAAGTTATCTTCTTATATGAATTTCACCACCATCTTAAATCTTCATTTTTCGCTCTTGTAGGTCATAAGACCAAGCAAATTTTTGTGTCACATACCCAAAATGAAGAGATACATGTACCGGATTACGACTTTTGGGTGAAACAGCAACTTGATATGGCATAAACAGACTAACACATGTCGAAAAAATGTGATTTTAGAGGGGTACAAAAATTTGGCCTTTACTCCCTCAAGGTAAAGTAAAATTATTTGTGAGCATGGAACTCTCAAGTCTAGAAACAAAACTTGGTAAAGAATCTGGGTTTTGATCAATTAAAGGCTCATGCCACCATTCTATAATGCATTGCGTGCCTTGTTCTTTATGTCATTGATATTCTTGACATTTCAACTAAAAAAAGAGATTGAGAGGCCAGTTTTTTTTCAAAACCAAAACATAAAAAGTGCATTATAGAATGGTGACATTGGGCCTTTAAATAAAGTACCATAGTTTAGTCCAAGATGTGCTTTAAAATGTGGTCAAGATCACTTGCCAAGATACAACTATAGTTTTTGTGAAATGATGCCAATTTTAATGAAAAAGTACCCTGAAGCTATTCTGTTTCCTTTAAAAAGAAAAATTGTGCTCAAAGCTTTTATAGACTACCTAATTTGATGGTTATCAATACTTTTTAAATCAGAAATTTGACAAAGAACAAAAAGAGGTCCCTGTTCAAAATTAATGTTCTAAAATGTCCAGGAAAATAAGAAAACTCAAGATCTGGCTCAACCACGGAAACAGGATGAGGAAATGAAATAATGGCTCTAGGTCTGCTGACAAAAAAAAGACAAAGTGTTCAATAGAACAGATTTCAGATGAGTGCAAAGCAAATACACTGAGCCAATCAAGACAGAGTCAAAATCAACATCCAGCCAAAATCAGGGCAGATTGCCTCCAATAATTGGGCAGCAACATTTAAAATCCAAACCCTCTTTTGAAGACTAGAATTTCATATTTTTTATAAAAACCGCCCTTGAATTTTTTCGTACTGTAGGGTACCCACCCTGCAATTCCACAGTGCTTTGGGGATACCCATCCACGCTGGTCCCAGAGGTCCTCAATTGGGGGGGGGGGGGATTTTAAAAGCTACTGCCCATTATACCCTAGTCAGCAGAGTAGAGCCTTCATTTCATAACCAAACTTATTAAGAGATTGGCTCCTGGGCTAAATAGTGTAGCAACTAAGATATGGCGGATGTTCTGGAGTTCTCACTGGTGGAGGTCTAACTGACGGTTCCAATGGCTCACTGTGGTCTGGCCGGTTGCGTGGTCTGGCTGATGGTCTAAAGGGCTCATTGTGGTCTGCCTAATGGTCTGATGGGCTCACTGGCTGAAGGTTTGAAGGGCTTACTGTGGTCTGGCTAATGGTATGAAAAGCTAACTGTGGTCATACTGTTGGTCTGAAGGGCTCACTGTGGTCTGGTAGATGGTCTGAAGGGCTCACTGGTGTGGCTGATGGATTGAAAGGCTCACTGTGGTCTGGCTGATGGCATGAAGTACTCACTGTGGTCTTGCTGGTGGCCCGAAGGCTCCCTGTGGTCTGGCAGATGGTTTCAAGGGCTCACTGTGGTGCACTAGCTGGTTGTGTGGTCTGGCTGATGGTCTGAAGGGCTCGTCTGCCTGATGGCTTGAAATGCTCACTCTGGTCTGGCTGATGGTTTAAGAGCTGATGTCATCTGTCTGGTGGTTTGGAGGGTTCACTGTGGTCTGGCTTGTTGTTGCCATGGTGATCTGAAGATGAAAAAATAACCAAATGTCAGTCAGTTGGCCAGAACGTCATCCAATCAATCAGCCAGTCAACTACCTACTACAGAAAAGTTTGCACCATCACTACTGTCCAGGCCCATGGGAAAGAAAAGGGTATTCAAACAAACCACTCAAACCAAACATTCTAAATTTGTGTCTCATAAACTAATCAATAAACCTTAAAAATTGTGTCAAAAGCCAGGAAAACGAGGAAAAAACTAAACCCCTTCTGAAAAGGTAATGAAAGTAAGGAAAATGAACTCCCTAAAAAGATTTCAGCTATGGGCCTGCTGTCTGTTGTGGCCCGTATGCTTCATGTGATCAAATAGGTATACACAGAAACATATAAAGGAGTTGAAATGTGTAACAAACATACATTGCTTTAGTACCAAGCTGCAGAATATTCGCAGAATAAACAATTTAATAGATTTTGAAAATAATGTTGCAAGACTTCAAGATGTTAAATCTTAGTATATTATCACTTACCACTGTTGCTCTACTTTATTTGAGCGAAAAATGAAATATTATTAAAAGAAAACCTGTTTCGGTAAGCATGCAAGATCTCATTTATGACCAAATATGGTCATAAACTTGCCACAAATAATCCACAGCATGCTTCGCCGTTACATGTTTCACCTAAGTTATATGTTTCTAGTATACAACAACAGAATGGGCAGTCGCAAAAACATCCACACACCCCCTGTTGGGGACCGCAGTCACAGCTACCCACCCTGGAATGTTTAATTTGAACCACCCACCCTGGAATTCCATTGTTTTTTTCATGACCACCCTGGAAATTCTGTGTAACCACCCTGGAATTTTAAGGGTGCCTTCCCTGCGATCCCAAGCTCTATTTTGACCACCCACCCTGGAATTCCGAGCTCCATTTGGAATTCCAGAGGTCCTCAACAGGGGGACAATAATGGACACTTTTTTTAGGATAAATTTTTACCCTGCAGTTGCTTCCATCCATGACGCACAGCAAGGTACAACAGACAGTTGCAACGGTGATACCTTTTCTTAAATAGGTGTAACTAATTTTATTCCATGTTAATTGTGACTAGCTGAAGTCGTAGCATCAGGACTTTCTCTGAAATGAAGAACATGCCCACCTTAAAATGTGTGCAAAAAATATCCAACTTACTTTCTGTATGGTTCTTCCACTTGTTTTCTCAGCTTGAAAGCAGTTTATTATGGTCGAATGAAATAATACACTGCGAATGAAATGCAAAACATAGATATTTTTATAGGGTAAACATTTTCCAATTTACTGACCCGGGAGCAACCAAGTGGTGAACGACTAGCAGGACTTAGTCGCTATGACACGTTGGGACATTATAACCCATGCAAACCGTTGAGTGGTTTTTGCATGACATCTTTTTGTTTAAGGAAAAGCGTTCATGTTGAAACACTATACTTTACTTACCTGAGTCCTAACTTGCGACATTTTAGGCGAGCGTACGTCTTATATCTTTACTCGAAGTATAAGCACATGGCAGCCATAAACGAACGACCCAATTATTTGCATTTTAAATTTCGCGCTAGTAGTTTCCAGGGTCGCGCGATTGACAGTGCATAGGTGTCGTCCAGTCCAGTCAGTCCTTCAACTTTCTCCCAACTCGGGTTGCCTTTGTTCTCAGGCAGAGTGCTGCCCCATTCTCGTTCCCAGAGCCTCTTGGCAACAACAAACAAGCGGAGTAGGCTTCTTTTTTTTTTTTTTTGGGGGGGGGGGGGGGGGGGGGGGGGCGGACAATTTTAGAGTGTCCATTCATACACATTGCTTCGTTCTATTAGAGTTGATTTATACACATTGCTTCGTTCTAGTTCATAGTCTTTAATAGAACGACGAAGATAATTGTGATGTTATAAAGTTACCCATAATGGGTAATTGAAGCGATAAAGCCACTTACCCATGATTGGTATTTCAAAAAGAGGATATGCAACATACCAATCCACCCCCAGAACCCACGCCCACTGCACCCTTTCAAGAACGCACTATACCAGTATACTACTGCAACCTAAAACCATGTGGGACACTTGCGCATGTCGAATAACCATGCTATTAAGTTACCCATAATGAGTCAGCTCGCAGGCTACTGATCGATAGTTAGGCAATAGAAATATTAGGAAATTAATTCCTTAAATCATTAACTGATTAAGTTTTAAATATTCTCCTCACCGTGAGGGATTTCAAAGCGGTCGACAGTCGCAACCGCTAGACAATTGAGAGGTTGGCCGAGGACTTAACGGGCTGCAGTAGATGGCGCAAATTGCTGCCGCGCAGCTTACAATCATGAGTGTGGAATCAGAGCGCGGAAAGGCTAGAAGGACGCGAATGGCGAAACAATGCACTTTAATGCACTTATATGAGCGTTGAACTAATAAACCGCAACAAACTATATACTATAACAAACCATGCGCACTAAAATATGGCATCTACTAATTTAAATGCATTTGATCCAACAGAACGTTTAGGCGGAATGCAAGCGTTGGTAAGCAGAGACGGAAGAGTAAGTCTTACGTCACGTGAAAACCGGCTCGACGTAAGCATGCTCCTTAATTTATTCTTATGCTTACGTCGCTCCGGTCTTCACGCGACGTAATCGTAAGAGAGATCAAAATATTCCGTTCTTCTTCCACTTGTCGAGTCGATGTTTACGCGACGTAAGACTCAAGATTACGCTCCCGTCTCCTATTGCTCTACCGTCGCTCATGAACACCAACCCTTCGATAACGGTTGGGTAGTCTTCGCGCAAAACATGTGCGGTTCACCCGCATCTCATTTACGCTCCCCGTTTGCGTTCCCGTGATTGTAATGTGTATAATAAATATAACAAACGCGACCAAAGTTCAAAATGCACCACCCCGATTTTACTCAAAACAAGGGAAAGCGAATGATCTCTTCAAGATTTTAAGAAGCTCACATTTTCTCTGTGTTTGCGCTGTTCGAAATAAGATCCATTTGCACGAATTTTGACACAAACGTCATTGAAGCTTAGCCTTTTTGTATTCGTCCCTTCTCGTACCCAGAGCTCCCCGGCTCGTAACCTCGCGGGGAAGGCTTTGGTGACAGCCACTGACGCATGCGCGTAATTTAATACAGAGCCGCTGAGAGAAAGACCTTTCAGCGCATGCTCCAACGCTTAAAATCAACCAATCAGCGACGGCCCTCAAATGGATGTCCCCAGAGCCTCCCCTGCGAGCAGACGAGCCGGGGGAGCTCTGGGTACGAGAATGTATTCGTCCCTAAACAGATATTTCTTGGTAATATTTATGCGCATGCGTAAATGGAACGGAACCTCCATAAGGGCGTGTCACGGGGACTAAGTCGAATAAATAGTAACAAATAATGACCGAATTAAATAACGCATGCCGAAGTCGAAACATTGAAAACGTGAATGGTTAAGATTGAATAACGCATGTCCCACATGGATCCCATTGTCGTCTCTCTGACTTATAAATACTTTGCAGTGACAGAGAACTATAGGGAACTATGGTTCAAAGAATAGGGATCTATATAGTGCAGGAATTTGGTGAAAAATTGTTCATTTTGATGGAAAAGCATGAAACTTGGCATGTACTTCCAGAGTTCCAAGATGGAATTCATTATCACATAAAATCAGTAACAGAGGGCGTTGCCTTCAAGATACACGCATGTACATTCGTGTAAAAATGGACCATGGTGCAGTGGGCAAATTCGCATGTAGACCCACGTCTTAACTCATGCACTTCCAGTTTTATCGAAGTGGAATTAATTATCCTTTAAACTTAACAAACTGACGTGTGCCTTTTCTCTTCAGACACGGTATTTTGTATCGTGTCAGAGTATTAAAATACCTTACAACTCTACAATACGTAACATCCCCTGATCATGTACTAACAGTGTACCAATATGGATTTTAATAATAACAAAATCAGTAACAGAGGCGTTGCCTTCAAGATACACGCATGTAAATTCGCGTTAAGATGGACCATGGTGCAATTGGCAATTTTGCATGTGACCCACGCCCTGACTCATGCACTTCCAGTTTTATTGAAGTGGAATTAATTAGACTTTAAAGCAGTGTTAGGCTTTCGTGTCAGGGTGAAATTTTGTATGTTAAGGGTGTATGCATTCGCCTTTGTCACACGGCAGCCATCTTGGATTTTTTCTTACAGAAATGACTATGCGTGGGTGAGCTAACACGCCTGGCCTCGCGTTCATGCCAGCTTCGCTGTATTAGAAAATCCAAGATGGCTGCCGTGTGACAAAGGCGAATTATTGTATGTTTTGCTATTCATGATCAAGACCCCCAATCATATACTTACAGTATCAGGGGATGGAATAAATCACAGCATGATTGCAGCACAAAAATAGTAACATATAGAGACGCATTATATTTTTGTAACAACGCTTGACCAAATAGACTCCACTTTATCGGTCAAGCAAAGACTTCTCTTTCTTGTTAATGCGACTATTAATGAAGTTTTCATATGCATCTTTCGCAGTCGATTTATATTTCTTACGGTAGAGACAGTTTCATCACTGGCTGTGCCCCTCATGCCCGAGGACTATCAAATCGTAGCTGAAATCCATGAAAGGATTACCCATTCGCTCTATGGAGCTTACCAGCTTAGCATGTCTATTTGGTCAATCGTTGTTACAAAAATATAATGCGTTTCTATATGTTACTATTTTTGTGCTGCAATCATGCTGTGATTTTTTTCCATCCCCATGATACTGTAAGTAAATGACGAGGGGGGGGGGGGTAGGGTAGCTCTTGATCATGAATAGCAAGGTCTTCGAAAGCCTGGAACCACTTTTAAGACTATTAATTCCACTTCGATAAAACTGGAAGTGCATGAGTTCGGGCTTGGGTCTACAAATTTGCCCACTGTACCATGGTCCATTTTCACGTGAACCTCCTTGCGTGAATCTTGAAGGCAACGCACTTTGTTACGGCTGTTATGTGATAATGAATCCCATCTTGGTACACTGGAAGTACATGATCAGGGGGTGTCAAGTATTGTAGAATTGTAGGGTATTGAATACTCTGTCACGATACAAACTTTCGTGTCTGAACTCAAAAGACAAGCGTCATTTTCTTATAGTTGAGGATAATTATTATGGCCCATTTCGATAAAACTGGAACTGCATGAGTTCGGGCGTGGGTCTACATGCGAATTTTCCCATTGTACCATGGTACATTTTCAAGTGAATTTCCATGCGTGTATCTTGAAGGCAACGCCCTTTGTTACCGATTTTATGTGATAATGAATCCCATCTTAGTACACTGGAAGTACATGATCAGGGGGGTGTTACGCATTGTAGAATTGTAGGGTATTGAATACTCTGTCACGATACAAACTTTCGTGTCTGAACTCAAAAGGCAAGCGTCATTTTCTTATAGTTTAAAGGATAATTATTTATTCCATTTCGATAAAACTGGAAGTGCATGAGTTTGGGCATGGGTCTACATGCAAATTTTCCCATTGTACCATTTTTTTTTTTAATTGTCAATTTTTATTGTCAATTTTTCTTATTACAATAACAGACGTATATACATAAAAACAGACATATGCAACACACACCCACACATATATGAAAATAAATAGACTATCACAGAAATAATGAAATATTACAAAGGTAAGAGATGTAAAAGAGGATCCCATTTTTTATAATGGCTTGTTTGTTTGTTTCTCTTCGTGGCAATAGAGAACTCGATATCTTTTATTTGTCTTACTCTTTTCCAAAATAAATCTAAGTTAGTGGAGGGTTTTAGATTTTTACAACGACAAAAGTAAATAAAACGTTTAGCAATGATAAGAACAAAATTAATGAGATTCTTGTGATCAATATCTTTTGTTATGCCTACTAACACTTCTATTTCTGAAAAACTATTGTGAAATATATTTTTATTTTTCAAAGAGTCCTCTATTGCCACCCAGAAAGTCTTTACAGACGCGCATCTGAAAAGTAAATGCTCGAGGGTTTCTTCCCAAGTATCACAAAAGGTACATAACGGGGAATCTACTATTTTCATTGTATAAAGTAATTTATTTCCATATAAAATTCGATGTAATATTTTCCATTGAAATTCTCTGTGTTTCGTGTCGATTGTTGCTTTGAAAGGAAGCAGTAGATCTCTTCCCACACAAAAGTGTGTCCAGGATATTCATATTGGTATTTAAACTTTGATGTCGGCTCAAAAGCAATTTTACTAATAAAATTTTGTAAATATTTTTTGCCTTTAGATTTTTTAATTCTAGTGTCTGATCGCCTATTTGGAAGGTTGTTTTTACGCTGCTATTGTTGTTGTTTGTCTTTGATTCATTGCTAGGAGAAGAATTTTGAAAAGCATGTTTCCAGTAATCAGGGAGGGATTGAGCAATGCCATGTAATAGAAAATAATCAGATAGGGTTATGCTATCCTTGTACATGTTATTCAAAGTATCAAAATTAAAAAGTTTACCTTGCAGATCAAGAAAATCTTGAATTTTTATGATACCTGCTTTTGCAAGACGACTATTATAAATTGGTTGTTTTCCTATCAGTATGTGTTTGTTATTCCAGATTATTTGATTCATGATAAAATCCTTTTCTTTTGGGGTTTCCCGAGACTCGTCCGTTGTCAAAAAAGACCATGCAACAAAGCATTCTTTATAAAAACAAGGGAGTGATGATGGCAATAAAGTTAGAGGAAAATCACAGTCCAAGAAAAGGGGCCCCCCTAAATGTTTTAAATGATTTAGGGGGGCCCCATTGTACCATGGAACATTTTCACGTGAATTTCCATGTGTGTATCTTGAAGGCAACGCCCTTTGTTACTGATTTTATGTGATAATGAAATCCCATCTTGGGACACTGGAAGTACATGATCAGGGTGTGTCAAGTATTGTAGAATTGTAGGGTATTGCATACTCGGTCACGATACACAATTTCGTGTTTGAACTCAAAAGGCAACACGTTATTTTATTTGTTTATATGATAATTAATTCCACTGCTATAAAACTGGAAGTATACGTTATCGAGGGTGGGTCTACATCCAGAATTGCTTAGCATGGGACGCTCTATCATCCTGCCAAGTTTCATGCTTTTTCCATCAAAATGAACAATTTACTACTTTTTCTGCACGATATTCCTGCACTAATAGGATAAGGTTGATTGTATAGGGATAAGGTTCATTGTCCTTAAAATGGTCTAGTGGCCGGGGGTACTCTCACCGCTAGGTCACTGAGTCGCTACCGAGCAATAGGCCTTTTGCAACAGATGGTCACGTGACCCGGTCACCCTTAAAATGAGCAGATTCACCCAAATGATTCTCAGAAATGAAAAGAGCATACTGATTTTAGTTTAAAGCCCGAATTTCCAGCCCGCTACAATGCAAACTCAAAGAATGGGAGCAAAAATAAAACTTGCTTTGTTAATAGGGTTAATTGTATGATTGGATTGCAAGGCTTGCAAACCAATCATACAAATCCTTGTAAAATAAGCAGTTTTCTTTTGCTCCCATTCTTTGAGTTTGCATTGTAGCGGGCTGAAATTCGGGCTTTTAACTAAAATCAATATGCTCTTTTCATTTCTGAGCATCATTTGGGTGAATCTGCTCATTTTAAGGGTGACCGGGTCACGTGACCATCTGTTGCAAAAGGCCTATTAACTGAAAACCCTCGGGATAGCGCCTGTCAGATCTGTGGTGTGGACGTAAGAAGCGTATGGTCGCTATACGACGCTTCAGCTCTCGGGGAGATGTCTGGATGTATGTTTTTTTTTCTATCAAAGTAACCATACTAATTAAGGTAATAAGGGAGCGGTCATTAACTAATGGGGGGGAGGGCCGGTAAATTTGGAGATAGCAAAGCCCAAAAGTTTTAGGCCCTCCCCTGTTTAGAGCCCAGAAAATATAGGCCCTCCCCGAAAGAGAGCCTAAAAAATTGTGACCCTCCCCTTTTCTACCTTGGTGATAAACGTAATAATGCTTATACTTTACATTGCAGTTACTTTAGTCCCGTGAACTACAGTTTTTTTTCCTGGAGACAAAAATCGCATTTGCTAGTGCTCTCACTGTCATCTGGCTAAACAAGTATTTCCTCGTACCCACACGATACTATCCTGCATATTCTTCCAGATCTTCAGCAACCGAAGCCTGCAGCAGTTCTACCCCTCCATGTCCTGTATATTCTTCCTGCAGGCCGTAGCAAGCCTCCAAAAACTGTTGGGGGGGGGGGGGGGGGGCACGACGTATAAAAGACACAAGGCAGTTTTTATAGCAGGTTTAAACTCTTGCGCGCGAAGCGCACCGACAATGGTGGGAACTCTGATGTGCCGGGTGCCAAAATTGGAAGTTTTAAGGATTGTATGGAAAAAAAACTGGGGGCTGGGGCACGACCCCCCGCCCCTGTAAGCACTATGGCCCTGCAGATCTTTTGGCATTGAAATGCTTCCCTCCTCTCTTTCTTCCTTTTCACCCTGCCTCCCATCATCTTCACATCATCTGCACTTTCCTCATCATCACTTTCGGCATCATCGCTGCCAAATATTTCTATCACAGCATCATCAAATTCCTCATCCTCGGCTTCTAAATCATCCTCTTCTTCAGTGTCGCTATCGCTTGCACTAAAGACCGTGCAATATCTGCAGTTACTATACTATCTTCTCTTGTTTTCGCTTTGATATGTACATATCTAACCGGTCGTTATTTATCGCTTGGGGGAGGGGCTCAAACTGCAGTGACCTCCCTCTATAAGTACAATGATTAACGTGATCGCCCGCCCTCAGAGCAGTTAAACGTTTTCGTGATTCCCCCCCCCCCCCCCCCCCCCCCCCGACCCCGTAGAAGACAATTTCCAGATTGCATTTGTCTTTCGTTGCGAATTTTGATAAACGCATTTCCTCAAGCCTCAGAGAAAGTGTAGATGAACATTCGTTTTTAGTGTGTATAGTAAACAAATCGTGTACGTTTCATTATTCAGAATGACGAACTTATTATTATTCATTTGCGTGAAGCGCGGCCCGAAGTGACGAATTTCGGGCCTGTAACGCCGAACTCACGCTTACTCTTCTTGCCTATCACTGCAGGGCATTTTGGTAGAGTTTGTTTTTTCTCGTCAAGATAGACTTGTTCTTGTGAACGGTGCGAAGGTAGTGTCTTCGTTGCGCGAGTTGTCAAAGACTATATTAGATTATATTCTTTATGCGCGCGAAGCGCGCCTCATTTTCCAGATTGCATTTGTCTTTCGTTGCGAATTTTGATAAACGCATTTCCTCAAGCCTCAGAGAAAGTGTAGATGAACATTCGTTTTTAGTGTGTATAGTAAACAAATCGTGTACGTTTCATTATTCAGAAATGACGAACTTATTATCAAGTTAGTGTTCATTCTCTCTCTTTCTTACACGGCTTTAAGGACCACCATCATGAGACACACAATTTGGACACATATTTCGGCCCTAAAAGATACCAATCTCCCTAATTTTATTGAAGATTAAGATCACCCCTAAAAGAGACCAAAGCCCCGTGATTTTGACCCCTAAAAGATACGACGATCATCCCCGACCAAAAAATATGGGAGTTCCCCCCCCCCCCCCCCCCCCCCCCCCCCTCCGGGATTTCCTCTCGCGACTCGCATCCCAGCGACATACAGATTGCACGGTAAATCCTGTATAATGTACAATTATTCCTTTTAAATGGTATTTAGACAATAGGATAAGGAAAAATAACTTTATTTCAAAATCTTAGCAGCAAAAAGGCTGCCAATTGAGATTTTTTACAGAAATATATGTTATAAAAGGAAGACTATAAGAAATAAAAATATATGTATATATAAAAATTGACTACAAAGGATCGCAAAGGGCACTCACTAAAAACTATTAAAATTAAAGGCGGGAAGAATTGGCAATAATGAAGCTCCGCTCGGCCCGTTTTGTCTTGCACACAGGAACCCTGAATCTTCTTGGATTTCTGAGGGATAATGCACATTCATTTGGAGGTGGTAGAAGGTGGTGAAGCCTGTGACATGGATCTAAGATTTGTTCAAAAAGGCGCGTGGTGAGATCCTCTCTGCGCTCATTAAGGCGTGGCAAACTCAGTGTAGCGCACGCCTCTGAATAGCTCAACGCCGGATAGACAATTCGGAATTAAGCGCGCTTTTGTAGTCTTTCTAATTCATCTGATAGTATGATATTTACAAAAGGTACATTTTATCGAGAGTAATGATGAATTAGGCATGGGCCACCTTAAGTAGAGCGCCACTGATTTTATGCAGATTAATAGGGATGGAATAAACTAACTAGCCCCGATATTGAATTGATTACAAGATTATTGATCAAAATGGTCGCCACTCATAACTCGACTCCTCTGAATCATGCGCTATCACTCATTCTAATTTACAAGTCAAAATAATGTTTGTGTTTTTACAGCTGCTTTTATTTGTGAAGCATTAGCACTATAGCACACTTGATGCCCATGAGAATCTACACGTCAGGCTGAGGTGCTACGAGAGTCTTGACCACTCGCAACACGTCACTGATGGCCTTCCCGCGCCCGCCACTGGCCACACTACATCCCTCCACCCAATCCATCATGAAGGTTATACTTTCTTCTTTTAACTTTTGGCGAAACAAGTTTCTTGGCACTTTTAACACCTCGATGTTCTGCTTATCACGGATATCCAAGGTGGTCTGGCTGCGTGTGAGTGGCGAGAAAATGTCCTTCTTCCATATGTCACACTTCACGTCGCGTGACAATATCACGCCAATATCCACACGTGACAGTGCTTGGGTGAGCGTGACAGGGCCTGTGTTTGACGTTCCCTCACCATTCTTGCCAGAAAGCTTGATGGAAGACAAAACATGCACTAGCACTTTTTCAAACAGCTTTCTGATGACACTGGGGCATTTATTGGGTATGTTACTCAAAACTGTATTTAGGGTTGCTAAGGCAGTTTGCACGGCCATTGGCATGGCAACCGCTGATGCTAGAGACAAAAGCTTCGGCATATGCACCTTGACACGAACACCACCACGGTTGACATCAAATATTAATCTGCAGCTGATAACTTTAGCGTGTTTGGCGGTCTTCACCAGGGCAAATCTCCAGTCCTTGTACTTCAACTTTAGTTCTAGTTGACATAGACTCTGTAAGATATCGAGGACGGTTTTTAACTGTACAAAGATGCTGCCCTCTGGGGTATTGTCCTCAGGTTCTTGTGTCAGCTCTTTTTGTGGGCTTGTTCTTTGATTCCTCTCGCCTTGCCGACAACATTTGAGGTGAGCTTTCCGATTTTCTTGCCCCGTGACTTGGCCTGCGTCTTTTCCGGCGCTAGCTTTGAACTACTGGCATCCATTCAGATATCTGTGTAATAAGAAAAATCATCAATGTTAAAATAAGTAAATCGTATGGAAACCCAGAGCAGATAGTCACCTGTGCCGTAGCGGCTAGCGCGAGGCAGAGAGGGAAGTTCCCCCCTGACCCCCCCCCCCCCCCCCCCCCATTTTCACTAATGTTGGTCTCTATGGCAACAAATCTCGCCTCTAGCTGACCTTAAATTTAATTTCTTGGAAAATGGACTATGCATTCATGATTCAATGGGGATAATTTAGATCCCCAGAAGTCCCCAGAACATACTATATTTTTGTTATCTAGTGTAGATTAGGTCTAGTACATACGCCGCTCTTATCATGAGCTGTACCAAACTGTTACCATGAAATACACGAAACTCGCGGCGTTAAAATTTGAAAAGCAGACGAGAGATGGACAAAAAATATTGTTTTATTGAGATTTTGCATTAGGATCGGCTCATGATAAGAGCGGCGTATGTACTAGGCCTTATTGATCTAACGAGATTGGCTGGATGTTTTTCTTTTGTATACGTATATTTTGTGATGATGTCATTTGATAGTATGTGTAATGAATATGAAACACGGGTGCCGCTTAATGTAATATTTTATGATTGAAAAAAAAAAACAGGTGGAATCTATTTGAATTTCTTGCAATTATAGACAACGGATCTCGTATGTATTACTGCAATTTTCATAACTCTGCAAAATCTACGCCAACTAACATCTCGCGTTCAATCGCTTCCATATCACACGAGTGAACCCTGGGACGACTTACATACCACGGAGACGCAATAAAGCGGTCTCTAAATTTTGTAGACTCACGAGGCATAGCCGAGCGGGTCCACAGTGCATTCCGTGGTATATAAGAGTACATGTCATGGGAAATCAGAGGACAGTTGTTTTATACCACAACAAAAAGGCAAAAATAAAAGCAGAAACAGCGCGCGCACGACCAAACAGTTTAACGCGGCGCGTTCCCAGAAATCGAGAAACGGGCGCGTTGTGGTATAAAAGAAGCTAGGCTTCAAAACTAAATTTACAAATAAAATGCAAACGGACCTTAGAAAAAATCCATGCTCCTGACTTAAAAGTTCTAATAGACGGAAGCTAACATCACGCAGAGTTTGGTGTTCCGGAAAAATAAGTTTTCAGAATTATATCATATTGCATCGTACTACATACTAGATAGTCACTTGGGTTACACTAGATTCGTGTTGTTAGTTCCCTGTCAAATTCAACAAAAGTTAAGGCATATAGAAATCGAAAGTCGAAGCAAATTACCTTGTAAAACAGTTTCCCGGCCTTTACTGGATCTTGATTCTCTTCGTCTAGTCTTGTTCTTTTGCTATTTCGTGTGGGATTCCGCTATTTATATCATTAGATAACCGGACGCAAACATAGGACCAGGAAAGTTTTCATTGAAAAGCCCCAATTCTATGTTTAGAAACTTCCGTTTAGTGTTTCCTTTTAAGGATAGAGGTTTCTCTATCTAGGCCAAGTGAGAACACAATAAGGAATAAAAACAAAGATATGCGGAAGTAACCCCAATAAGGAACAACACACTGACAAGTCATGGGCTCGCCCACTCAACGTGAAAGTCACACTGCAAAGTACGTGAACGTTACGTCAAAAGAAAAAGCTCTCAACCGACTTTCAAGGCGGCAATTTTCGTCGCTGGCAATCTTTTTGAAACAAGTCATGGCTGTCCATGTAAATGAACGTTTACGTCAAAATTAACATATAAAGAACAAAGCGGCAATGGTCGACAAGGGCACAACGGGAGATTTCATAAGAGGAATTTTTCACTTGGTTATAAAGCTGTGATATAAACAAAATGAAATAGCACCGCTGAGATAGATGTAGCGTACTACTTATGTGTGCAACAAAAGGTCCCACTCCGCATCCGGTGATGGAGGAAATGACAGAGCGGAAATGACCTGTTTAGATCACTAAATTTCAAATAATAAGGTCAGGTTAACTCAGATAAGCTTGATTTTTTGCATACAGACTCCTTGTCTTATTAGAAACAAAATATCAAAAATGACTTTTTTCTAATGGATCCGTCTTTGAGATATTAGGCTTTTAACTTTGGTTTCTGTGCCATTTTATGGGAGAATTGGTACTTTGATCAGGAATTCTGCAAACTTTGTTCAATCATATCTAAAATTCATATTCTTCAAATTTCTTGAAAATTTGGAATTATGCTTTTGGTCATAGAAACTCTTTGTATACGGAAGCTTGAGCTTATATATTTAAATATGGCGAAGTTAGACATTTCATTTTTGGTCATTTCCGCTCTGTCGGAGGAAATAGTTATATAGAGTAGAATTATAAAATACTTATAGTGAAGAAGATTCACCCTGCCACTCCGCGTTGTTGTGAGCCGTCAACAGGTCAAGTATTTTGTGATGACGGCCTGAGAAGACTAGAAAATTTCAACTTGTTCGTCCAAATGTCGATTCATTTCATTGTCTATTATTAGAAATAACAATTTGTCATACCCCATGAGATAGGAAGAGTGTTCTTTTGCCGGGGAAAAGACACTGGAAATACTGCATGTGAAGAGAAAAGTGCCCTTCAGCGCGTGCGGAAAGCCGTTCTGTTCGCGTCGTGAAAGCACGAAAATACGGAAATATGGAAATAAATATTTTCTCCTAACTAGCGGGTATACCTTAAGAACCATTCCCGAGGACACCATTGTGTTCATTTATTATTTCATCATGATTCGTTCTACTACAACACAACTCGTGAACAATACACTGGTTCTTACTGTAGGTAGAGCCCAACCCTTGAGCCGTCAATATTTTTGTGTGTAATGCTCTAAAAATCTCAGAAATTATAGTTTATATAGGGCTATTATGGACAAAGGAATGCAAACATAGGTGTCAAGAGGCCCTTTTAAGGGTTACACCCCTACAGCACTTTGTCATGAGAAGAAAATAGAAGGATGTTTGCACTTGCAGTAAACCATCATTGGAAATAGACAAAAAACGCGAAAATGTGTAATTAAAAAGACTATTTTAATCACTTTCGCCAAGTTGTTTCTCATGCCAAATTTCTCATGCTCCAGTAGAAAAGAAATCAAAGGATAACCGCTTCATCATAATTATCCAGGGGGGTGGGGTTAGGAAGGGTGGGGGGTACTCAGGAAAAGCATGGCACGGCATATCCGACGGACTTTTGGCGGTCAGGAAATTTTGGGCGTGTTGATTTTTTGGGAGTTGGCGAAAAAAAACTCCAAGCCTCCCCCCAATACCTTTTGCTGAATGTCCCCCCTGGGCATAATTAGCCTATTAGTTCCCTCGAAATTGGCGGGTCATGATGTAAAACCGTCTCTCATGGTGGATGTCAAAGTCATAAATCATGGTCACCAGGACTTGGAGGTTTGACAGGTGATTGTACTATCTAGGGATCCATTTTCAAGGTCCAGCATCAAAGGAGACTTTAATATAGCCATTTCAGTAAATATTTTATCACTTTTGTCAAAATTTCGGCGAAATTCAAATCAAGTAAATTAAATCCCCTTGGTCCACTTCCTTGAAAAGAGAACGCGACTCTATAAAACAAAACAAAAATTGTATTAATAAATGTGTTTCAGAAATGATTCATACCCCCACCACGGAGGGAATTTTAATTTTTGATTTTTTAAATACTCCTATCCACCCCTCTGGGGGACTTTCCGGTGAAAGATACCAGTGATGCTTTGACTCCAACCCCTGGAAGTTTCAATTCTCTCTTTGGTGAGGGTGATTGAATATCTTTTTCTGGAATTACACAATAGAAGAAATTATAAAAAGGTTGGGAAACGAACAGCACTTCAGATTAAGCTTGCATTATTAATAAATATGAATGATTAATACGATAACTATCATTTAGTCAATGAACATCCTTGCCAATATTGTTATCGAGTGACAATATCATTGTCGAGGTATTAAGAACTTCTCTGTCTAGGTGTCACGTGTAGAGATTATTTCAAGAGCTCACCCAACAACTCCGGTAAGTATAGGTGAGTGTTCTCTCATCCTTCTTTCATCCCCTGCTCAAAACAAAATAAAATCTATTTCCACAACCGTTGTCCTATATTTTGGAAACAAGTTAAGTAGACCTTTGTTTGGTGATGAATGAATCAATAAATTTTATAGCAATTTTGTTTATTCTCCTGGTCTCTGCAAACTGGTTCATGGCCATCACTAGAGTGTTAATTTATGCTGTATTTTTATCAAGGTTTCCAAGGTTTTTTCTTGTTGATGAATTGCTTTGCTCTTTTTTGGCTTTTGATATTTTTCTTGCTAATGTAAAGCGCTTCAGAATACTTTGGTAATGTAAGCGCTATATAAGTGCCATTATTATTATTATTATTATTATTTGTTGTTTTCATGTTTCGACAATTAGTATGAATATTTTCCATGACCTGATAAATATTGGGGAAGCCTCCAGTCAGCTTAAATTTCAAATCAAGTCACTGGTGAATATGAATTGGCCTGTTTCATATAGTCGTCTAATCTGCTAATATGAATTCGAGATGGCCAAATATTACAAAAAAAACATTGCCCATAAGCCATCGCTTCGTTTTGCTAGTTCAACTTCCCCTACTGTCTGGTTTGAAATTAGGACGACCTTTGGGAAATAACAGACGGACAAATTTAGACGACTTATTTGTCTGAAAAATTGCTCGTCCCGTTTTCATGTCAGACGATTTGTTCGTCTAGAGACGATTTGCTCTTTCAGACATGAATTGTTCTTTTATTGTGAAAACGGCCATATGCCCCAAGGCCGAGTTCACAGAATGATAAATACCAGCATCAGTTACGTCACCAAGGACCACCTTCAACCGGACCCTTCAACCTGCTATTTGCGGGTTAACTGATTACTGTATTATATGTTTTATATTGGAAATAATAAAAATATTGTATTGTATTGTATTGACCCTAAAAGCTAGAAACGTACATATTGTACATACCTAAATAAATGATTATATCTATTTAAAAATAATGTTTACTTGCCCTTTTTTTAGCATAAAAGACAAGTCTCAATGAGGTTAACCGTTTACCGTCAAATACTAGTTGTTATCGTTATTCAACGAAAGTTGTGCACCCGAGATTTTTCACCCGTCGACCGTCAAGGCTTCTGCCCCGAGGGCCTGAGAAGATGCTGTGGATGATAAGTAACGGTTAAATACATCGTTAAATTGGAAGGCAGAAATATTTTCACCCAATAATAAAAACTATGCACCTCGATATTTTGTTCAAAGCTTTCTTTGTTTGCTTCCTGTCTTCTAGGATTCCGAAACGAAGGCGACACAATGGTGCTGGCGTCCGGAATTGGCATTCTGGTTTGCCTCTTTGCAATGACAATAACGGCCTATAAATTCGACGACGGTACATACATACATATTTGGGGTGATATTTTATTTCACTCAAGACCCGAATACAATTTGTATATAGGTTTTAAAAATGTCTTTGAAATAGTGCGCCACCCGCTGAGTCTGCCTATTGTAGTTTTTTGTTTCGCTTCTTGTTTGAAAGCATTTATAAACAAATTTTGCTGCGTCTTTTAAAGTTCTTTTCGGTGCGTTGAATTTCATGGAAAATTTATTTTGGTCCGACATTTATCCAGCAGGTATCCGTCTATCGTTTATGACCCCCCCCCCCCCCCCCACCCAGCACCACACCCAACCCAATTCCATAAAATGTTTACTCCACAAGTTTTTACAACCATCATCATCATCTTTATGATACACGGTAAAACATTTGAAACATCATACTAATAATATAACTAACATATTTGTTATAGAATAAACTATATATTACCCAAATTTGACTCAAGTTTTATGGATTAAACACTCCAAGCTTAAATATAATATCGCGAATTTCTCCCGTCTATTGGGTGCCCTAGTGTGACTAGTGGCGTGGTCGGAGGCATTGTTTTGAACAATACCTCACAGGACAAAACAAAATATATAATTAAAGATGTACCATTGAGATTAAAATCAGCAATTCTCATTGTTGTATGAACTTGACTGCAAATATCTGCAGCAGATATTGCATTTAGCATGTCAAGTTCAAAGTCGGTTGTTCCCTCCCAAGCCCCTCGTCCGTCTTTGCGTTTAGAATTTGAACAAAGCCATTTTGAATAAAGTAATTTGGCATCGTATCAATTTGTCTTCTTTGAAATGTATAATCAAACAATCATTGAATTCAGTTTTCGCATGACATCGTGAGTTCCCGGGGCGGGGGGACTACCATATTTTTGAGGTGGGGGTGCTCGTCGTACCTTTTAGGGGTTAAAATCAGGCCTCTGATACCTTTTAGGGGGTAAAATTCGAAAACGTGTAAATTTTTTTCCAGATAAGTACCTGTTAGAGGTCTGTTAGAGGTCCCCCCCCCCCCCCCCCCGGGCGTGAGTTTTTTTCAAAACCTCGTTCTGCCTCAGCTTTCGGCTTGGGCAGATAACACAGATAACACGATGTCACGCTCAACCTCATCCAAAAATTGCTTATTGTACGCCGGCATTCTCAATGTTAGTTATCTACAGATGTTATAAAGGCTAACAGGGGCGTAGCTAGGCATTTTTCACTTTTAAGCTCGCTGTCAAAATTCAGTTGACATATGGTAACCAAACATTAACCCCCTGTAAAAAGTAACTTTATGTGGGCCCAATTCAATGCAACCGCCTTACAAACTTCCTCTTGGTCGCTACAAAACTTGAACTAGTTCTTTTACCTCAGTCCTTAAAAAATCACCAAAAATGTGTTAAGCCGGCTAATTAGTAAGAAACCGGACATCGAATGAAGTAAATCATCTTGAAGTCTGCTTGTTTACCTGGGTGAGGCTAATATTATTCAGCACATCGATGCACTGCCCAAATATGGTCATTGGAACGCCAGTAGCTGTTTTCTGAACATGACAGATATATAGAGGATATTACACGGTGGCGCGAAGATATGAGTTTTATTTTCGAGTGGCAAGAACAATATTTTACGAATGAGCGCAGCGAATGAGTAAAATATTGTTTTGGACACGAAAAAATAAAACTCATATCTTCAAGCCACCGTGTAATTTTCTTTTTATTATATAGACAAACCAGAAAAAGTATTCCAAATTGATTTCCAAGCACTTTTGTTTTGACCGATATCCTCACTAGTGAGGATATGGAAAATATGTCACTGAGGACCCGGATGTAGCTTCGTATGAGATCTACGAGTGGCGTATTTCCCAGTAAAACACTCGTGTCTATATAATAACCTGCGATATCCGTCGTCTGAGGGAATATGATGTGTTGAGCTCGTATTTATTACGCAAACGTAAATTATTTCTGGGATATTTTTCTGCTCTCGATGTACGGAATAATAAAACCATTATCCTGCTCTATTTTTGCAGAATATGGTCTGATTTAGCCAACTCGGGACTGCGTCCCTCGCGATCGTCGGCTAAGTATCAGATGATACTCTGCGCAATCTAGCAGGATAATGGTACCAACTTAAGTGTTTTTGATTTGCAGTGGGAATACTCGGCGCTATCGAAGTTTACTCCCAAAACAAGTGCTTCGGACCCAACACAGAATCCCCCCCGCGTGTTATTCTTACGGATGACTGCAACAGACTCTATCGTTTTCATCCCAATGGGACTGTCATGGACATTGCTACGCAACAGTGTCTGGAAACAGGCCCTGCGGTGGGATGGGACTTAAAATACAAGGACTGCTCAGACATTCAGCACGGGTTCTTCACCAATACAGTGCGATACAAGTCTCAATTTAGCTATGAATACGTGCAAGGAGAAGAGACCCCAACCCATGTATGCGCGCAGGCAATAAATGACGTCATTCACATGGCGGGATATCCCACTCAACAATGCCATAACATTGACAATCAAGTTTACTATGTTGGTAAGACCAGTTTGTTCACTACGTACTACGAATGATAATTTTTTTCGTTCCGTTTCCAGTTACTCAAAAGTTTAAAACCACTTGGCTTTGTTTGCTTTGGAAGAACAAGATGTAAACTTTAACTCGGATTCGCCCCAAAGCGGAGAAATTGAATTTCAAAGTTCACCACCTGGCTTTATAAACTCACGAATTGACGCAAAAAGAGATAGCGGCTGTCACTGTAGTATACGAGTTCCATTGCTAAATTCTTACGCGCGCGTTGATTAGGTTTAGGTTTATTAGATTTGCCCGAGGGCCGGGAAATCCTCACAGAGCGAGGCTCCAATTACGAGGTTCCCTTGGTCAGTGTGATGGGTTAGTTAGTTGTAAGCCCTGCACTGAGGATGGGCAACTTCCGACGTCCCCGTGGTTCTTTAACGTCCCTCTGGTTCAGGTTAGTGTAGTGCATGTGAGAGACGGGACCTACGGTTTAACGTCCTTATCCGAGAAGACGCGAAGGTCTAACCATTTGCAGATATTAGAGCAAAGGCAGCACCTTCTCCTCAATTATAGAAAAGACCCTGAGTGTTGGCCCGGCCGGGGTTTGAACTCCCAACCTCCCGCACATAAGCCCGGCGCTCTACCACTGCGCTAACCGGTCGTTGGCTAAGAACGAGTGAGATTTATTCATTTGACGCGGAATTCAATGTTTGAAAGCTTAATTCGATAAAACACAGGTTATCCACTTGCAAAGAAAGCTCCAAGCTCGAATCATTTCACTCGTGCGTTTTGGTTTTTTTCTCTTTCCTTATGCGCACGCCCTCCTCTCTCTTTCCCTAGTGCCATCCTCGCGCGCCAGTCCTCCCCTCACCTCCCCCATGGGGAAAGAGGATGTTCCTGTGCGCGCACCCTCCTCTGTGCTTGCTACGCAGGCTACTAAACCCTTTACACATCATATCTCCGAGAGGTTCGGGAGATCCAGGTAGCGATTGTTTTATCCCTAGAGTTATCAGCAGACTCGTACCCAGTCGTTACTTGTGTTTCTTCTTGTGCGTTTTTGCGTGACAGGACTGTTACCGACATTGCGTTACTTGGTAGGCGCGCAAGGCATTATGCGCGGTATCAGTACTAATCGAATTTTCCTTCCTTCAGCACCGGGAATGACTTGGTTTGACACACACAATGATATATACATTGCCAATCTGGATAGAAGAGAGACGTGGACTGCGGATGCCATCAAGTATGATTTTTCGGGAGCAGGGTGTATCAGGGCATACTATACGATTGCTGTCTTATTGTATTTCTAGGTCTTTCTAAACCTCGCAATCCCGGGGGGGGACTCCCATATTTTTTTGTTGGGGATGATCGTCGGAAATTTTCAGTTTCACCCCTAAAATATACCAAACGTGGCGTGGCTCAAATAATTTGTTACCCTAAAAGATGCGGCCTTATATGCCAAGTAGGCGCGAAGGAGACAGGTAACAGGTAAAAGATACCCATCATGAAATTTCCGTGTTTGACTAAATTGCTGCCTTCTTATTTATCGTCTTCTCATCGAGCAATCACAGTTTTTAAAACACCATCATGAGAGAAAACAATTTGGACACATATTTCGGCCCTAAAGATACAATCTCCCTAAAATTTATAGCCTGCGTAGCAAGCGTTTCCGTGGGGTTTCAGGGAACGAAGAAGCCGAGAGAAGCCAGCAAGTTCGCCATTTTCGATGATTTGGCCGCGCGAAGTATGGGGCGAGAAATAAAACTTGCAAAATAAGACTTGCCTTATCTGGGCAGAGTCGGTTGAAGGCTCCAGATGACCATTAGACTGCCATATAAGGTTCAGTCCTGAGAAGAATTTTCTTACTCAGTATCTACTGTAAATCTTACTAATCCGTCCTACATGGAAATCTGTATACATGGAAATCTGTATTTTAATTTTTTTGTTTAAAAACCACAACTCGCCTTCCTTGCTCCTGCTTGTAACTTGTTTCAGGTACTAATTTACTTGTGTGATTAGAGTCGAGTTCTATATTTATACGCTATGAACAGCATGAAAGAGATTTAGAGAATGAAAGAGAATTAAAGAGATTAACAGAATTCCAAAGACAGGTTTCGGAAACATTTCTAGGAGAATCAGTTCATCAGTTCAAGTTTGTCGTAGTTCACCACGTGGAATCAGCGGCGTAGCCAGGAATTTCTGAAGGGGGGGCCGGATAGTGAAAACATGGGACGAAAATGCACACATTTTCTCCAACAAATACAGTAAATGTATGGGAAAATTTCCGAGAAAGGGGGGGCCCGGGCACCCCTGGACCCCCCTGGCTACGTCCCTGGGAATACCATGAGGAAAAGTGTCACGTGCCCCAACCAAACCAGGCCTACTCTGGGACTTTATCTCGCCTTATCTCGCAGCTCAGAATTGGCGCAACTTCCCCTTATCTCGCCTTGTCTCCCCTTATCTCGCATTAACTCGCCTTATCTCGCATTAACTCGCCTTATCTCGCATTAACTCGCGGCGAGATACGGTCCCAGAGGTGGCCTCAAACCCCTATATATTGTATATATATAAACTTCATGTATTTTCCTAGGTTGCCATCACGATAACGGAACTATAGTCAGAGTTACTACTTTCATGTAATTAACACTTATTGGATGAGGTTGAGGATGATAGTGAGATTTATCAACGCCGAGGTTTCTGTTATCTGCCGAAGCGAAGCTGAGGCGGATAACACTAACTCGAGGCGTTCACAAATCTCACTATCATGCGAAAACCGAATTCAATAATTGTTTTATTATTCAGCAACAAGGAATTCTTACCTAGCTAAACGAAGTCGACGACGAGGCCTTGCAAGGCGAAACGGTTTTTCAACTTCAGCTTACGTCCATTAGTATTTTCCTCTTCATTCAATTCAAATAGCCATTGTTGATGTTTAGATATCCTGAGCAATGATCTCTCGGCAAAAAGCATAGCAGATTCAACGAGAATATTGGCTAAATTGGCTTTCGCCTTCGAAATGAAAACCAAGATGGCGGCCAAAGCTATTGGCTTGCGTTATGACGTCATTAGAGTGCATCAATCCTAATGTCTGGAGTTTGACGTCACGAACTACGCGCCAACATGCTTTCGCTGAATACTCTTAGCCAATCAGAATCGAGATAGTGCTAGAATGAAGCCAGTAGATTTTATTTGTGGCCACATGTTTCTCAAATCACTAAAAATAGTTCATAACTCAATTCTTTCTTAATCCTTGGTTGATGGTTATTGCAGGAATGCCATGTTTGCAGAACACTGCAACAGCCTCGGAGGACGAAGACTCTGTACCGCCGCTGAGATTTGTCCAAACGGACCTAATGAGCAAAGTATGATAGGTGACGGTCACAAAGGAAACCATCAATACGTGCATCACATCCCTGTCCTAGGAAAAAGAACGGTGTTTGCACAGACGTGTGTCATGAAAGGTCCTGTGACCGGGGCATCGGCGATCATGTGCTGCAAGGGAGATCTACCAAAGCCTAAAATATATGTCGAGGAGGGTAGGTTTCTACACTGGTGCAGTTTAAGTGCTGCGGGCGTTGCGTTGTTTCATGTTGTGGTACTTTGCTGTGCTGCCGTGTTCTGCACTGTTTCTGCCATGCATAGTGTTCATTGGATTGTGAGAATCGTCGTGTTTTGTGATGTATTGTTATTATCTAATCTGTTTTCTGTGGTATTAAGGCCTGGGGCGGAGGGGGGGGGGGGGGGGGGGGGGACGGGGATGATCCACTCCACAGGGTATCGTTTTTTCAAATTTCATGAGTTCCAGGTCATGGCAAGGGCATCCATTTTCCCATATTTCGTCATAAACAGGGTACGAAAATTAGCGGGTTTTCTGTCATACATACATTTTATTTGATGCCTTATACAAGATTGTACATCGGTATCATGGTCCCAAATAAAATTAAAATAAAAGGAGAAGAAGGCTGATGTCATTATTCCTTTGATCCCATAAAATTATTTCTTCCAATCGTGCAGTCTGTATAACAAGGTTACATTTTTGCGAGCTCGAGTGGGGCACCAACCAACTTTGGTTCGAGTACCCCCCTTTTTGTCTTTTTTGTGTATCTTTATTTGCTGCATCCGTGTTGTACGCTTAATGTTTCTGTGTGTTATGTTGCTTTGTTTTGAGTCGTCTTAGGCCCTTGATTTCATGTGGTTCTGTGCTGTTGTACCTGTGTTATGTGTTGCAGTGTCGTGTCTTATGCTGTATTGTGTTGTATGTATCTATAAAAAAAAAAAAACGAGCAGGAGTGATTTATCGTACCCAGAGGACCCGAGGCTGAAAGTCTGCCCTTTCGCGTTTGTGTTGTTTCTCGGGAAACTCAGAGATCGCTAACTCCCGGTTTCTCCACCACTTGATCGCTAACTCCCGGGTTCTCCACATCCACTTGCAAGTTACGACTTACCCCGAGTGCTATCTAGCGTCATGATATCTATTGCGTTCTCTCAGAAACACATAAATGAGTTACATGTTTCTGGTTCACTCTCATGTTCTCTATGCGTTCTGAACTGTTGTGTTGTGTTGTCATTACGTGTTAGGTTGTGTTCATTCTCGAACCCAGAGCTCCCCGGCTGGTTTCCTCGCGAGGGAGGCTCTGGTGACAGCCACTGACGCATGCGCGAGATTTAATACAGAGCCGCTGAGGGAAAGACCTTTCAGCGCATGCTCAAACGTTCAAAACCAGCCAATCAGCGACGGCCCTCAAATGGATGTCCCAGAGCCTCCCCTGGCGAGCAGACGAGCCGGGGAGCTCTGGGTACGAGAATGGGTTGTGTTGTGCTGTGTAGTTTTCTGTTATTGTTTTGTGTTTTATCAGTAAGAATGTCATACGTATAGTGCTCTTACAATCAGCATGCTACAAATAATTTTATTAAACAATTTAGACGTTTTGTTCTTTTACAATCTACAGACGTTTGTGTAGTTTTCTGTTATTGTTTTATGTTTTATCAGTATATCAGTAAGCATGTTACAATCCACAGGCGTTGGATACCTGATTCACAGAAGTGGGAAATGCGTGCACGTGATTAATGGAAGAACAGCGCTCAAAGATTCCTGTGATGGACAGACGTCGGCATTGAGATGGACGGCGAACGGGCAGATACGCTTACTAGAGGATGGAACATGCCTTATAGTGGAGAGCGAGGATGAAGGCGCGTCACTTGTCAGTGGGCAATGCACCAATGAGGCGAGGTAAGTCGTAGTTTGCAAGTGGTGGAGAACCCAGTAGTTACCGATCAAGCGGAGGAACCCGGGACTTAGCGATCAAGTGGTGGAGGAAACCGGGGGTTAGCGATCTTGGATTTTGGAGCGCGCGCGACTAGGGGTCTTTTCCGAATAACTGCTCTGATTTCTGCAAATGATTAGACCTTCGCGGCTTCTCGGATAAGGACCTCAAACCGTAGGACCTCTCTCACATGCACTACGTTAAAAACGTGAACCAGAGGAACGTAAAAGGGCCACTAGTAAAAGGGCCACTAGGCCGCGGGAGTGGAAGTGACCATCCTCAGTGTCTGTACTTACGACCGCTTTATAGCCATTGGCGCCGAGATGGTTCCAGCGTATTTCAGCTTACAGCCAATTTGCTCTTTTGCATATTTAGGCTTCAGTTCACAGAAGACAAGACACTACAAGATCTGGTTACCGCGAGATGTCTCGCCCCTCAAGGCACCACTCATGCAGATCGGCTTAGCCCTCCTGTAGACACAGAGCTCGTAGAATTAAATAACTGCACCTCAGAAGCTTCAGTTTTCCTTTTCCAAGGTAAAACCAGATATATTACCTAAAGCAAGCCGTCGAATGGCGAGGGTGGCTTTGTATAACGATGTAAGAGCAGATTTCGTATGACTATGAAACACGGTACAGTCAAGGTACGGCACGGAATCACGCCTTCTCGCGAACATTCAGCCAATCACATCGCACGAAATGACTGATTGGTCGAATCAAAAAGCTTAGACACGGCACGGTACAACACCGTTAAGATGGAGACACGTACGCCGTAACTTGTTCAGTCATACGAAATCTGCTCTAGTATTGACATTCACGACTATGACAATGAAGTGTGGAATTAACTTGCAACCACCTCGTTCTAAAGTACTCTGAACTCCCAATGGGGATTTGAACCCACGACCTTGCAGCTACCGGATGCTCTAGCTCTACCAATCGAGTTACTGACAATTCTGTGGTGAGTAGCTGTGATGAGCACGTCGTGCTGTATTAAGTATTAGATCAAAATCTCGGAAACGGTTAAATCATTCCAAGAAAAATTCTGGGAATTTCAAAGATGGCAAATTTCTTTTTGTGGCAGCTCTGAAAGGACCTATCAAACATTCAAGTGACCAGTGCCTTGCTTTCATTGATGACGCCCTCGCCCTCCAGACGGATTGTGATGATGGTCAGCAAGTGTTTTATAAGAGCAAGAACGAGTCGAGGCTTCAGCACCTGGTTAGCGGAAAGTGTCTAAACTACGACGCCGCTGGGGTGAGTGAATACACGGAATAAACGCAAGTCAGTCGGGTTGGGGGAGGGGGAGAGGAGTTACGGAAGAGCCCGTGTCCCCCGCCGCCCTCGATATCTGACGAACATATTCAATCGGCCCCCATGTTATTACGGTATGAGAACCAGAAAATGCAAGAACAGTAAAATTAGGTACGCTTGCAAGTTGGCAAACTGGTGCTTTGGGAAGAAGCTTGCGTTACCGTGGAGTCCAAGAGGTCAGAGGAAATCTGAATGTCTTGCGTTTTTCGCTCTTCAGGTCTTATCGGTGGGCAGTTGTGCAACTCCTAGGGACAGCACCCCTCAAACGGACAATTGCTTCATACACGAGGGTGGAAAGTTGAAAACCTGTGCCGGAAGTCAGTGCGTTACAATCAGCGGAAGTGATTTGTCGTTAAGCACAACTTGCAATACAGCAGCGTCGACCTTCCATTTCATAGGTATGTCTGTATTTGTCACGTAATGCAGTGACTGCGACGTTGTACTGAAACAGATGGCGGATTTCAGATGGGTGTCGAAAACTAAACGCAAAGTAAATGCACTTAGCCAATCAGAAACGAAACAAATTTAACCAATTAAACCAATTAATCAACCAATCGGGGGGGGGGGGGGGAGTAAGTGCGACGTCTTGCGTTTAGTCGTGATCCAAGAAAACAAGTGTCACTTTCTGGGGCTATTTCTTCTAATTGGCTGACTCAAACAAAGACACAAGAGTTCAACCAATAGTAACCTTTTCTCACTGGTCTCATTGTGCTCACCTAAGTTATGGGAAGGAGACCTGGCGAAACCCAGTGATTGCGTGGAAACGAAGCTGGGGGAGGGTGGGTGGGATTAGCGAAAAAGGCACTGCCAGGCCCCAGAAGCACAAAGAGATGAAAAACACAACCAAAGAAAGTAGCAGGGCGGTAGAAGCGCCCCGCCTTCATGAGTAGAGCCAACAAGTGATACTAATGAGTAGTGCCTTATGTTCGCACTAATGAGACCAGTGAGAATATTCAAAACTCCCAATACTTAAAACTCCCTATTGTTATTGACAGAGGCAATAATTGGGGAGTTTCTTATTTAAAGAGGTTTATATATTAAGATCAGGCGACCTATAATTAACTCTGGCCTCAAAGCCAGTAGAGAACCATTGTTATTAAAATATCTTTCCATTTTTATAATGTACGCGCCCTTTTTACATTCATTGGCCTGATGATGGTAAAGTAAGCCAAGATATTGCCACTGGATCTGTTTCGTTTTTTCTGGTGAATATAGCCACGATGAAACTTTCTTTATTCGGATGGACAATCATTCTTTATTACTCAAAACTCCCATTGCTCAAAACTCCGAACTCCAACAAAAGGATGTACGCAATGTAACCGCAACATCGCATGAGGCCAAGCTGTGGTAAGGCGCTGCCCTGCCCGTTGCCGGTCCTCCCATTACTCAGAAAATAGGCTGCGCCGGTTGGCCAGCCCGTCTAAAGTTCCAACAGGGAAAGTGTTGTCGCCGGAGCGCCGGGCTCCCTGTGTTGGCTGGGCCTGGTTCCCAGAGTGCGCGGTCACTTAGCATGTGCTGGAAGACGTTTCGCTTTCGTTCGGACTAGTGCTTTTTCGTGAAATTTATTTTTGAATTATCTGATTATTGTCATGTATTTTTGTGATGAAGACTTACGGAATTGAAAGATTTGCTACAGGATTATATTTCCGCACCCGTGTAAGTACAGTTTACAGTTTATGTATAGTTTAAGAATGAATTCTTACTGTAGTTTTGTTCTTATTGTAGCGAATCTCTCGCCCTTGCGATTGATCAGACACGTGGAAAATAAGTATCGTTGTTGTTAATCCTGGACAGCATCTCATTATTTTACGGAACATTATTCGACGGAAGGAATTACCATTCGACGGAAGGAATTACCGTTCGACGGAAGGAATATTTCACGGAATAAACACACGCTAAGGATTTTCTTCTACTGGAAATACTATGAGCGAAAACGAAATCGGAGAAAAGTCTGTGGTTGGTAGTGATGTGGAACGAAGAGAAAACAAGAAAAGGTCCCTAGGAGGCTACCTAGGGCACGTGAGTATCCGCGTGAAAGAATTAAGAGCCTGTCTAGATAATCCCTCTAAAACCAATGAGCTACAGACAGCCTTGAATGCATTACAATCTGCTTTGAATAATTATGAGGACTGCTACCAGTCATACATTTTGGAAGATTTGACACCTGAGGAGTTTAACAGAGTGAAAGAGAAGTTCGAAGAAACTCGAAATGAGTTTGAGACCATTGAAAAATTGGTGAATGAGTGTTTGAAAAAAGGAAAGTCGAAATCGTCGAAGTCAAGGCTGTCTAGAGCTAGGAAATTGAGAGAAAAAATAGAAATGAAAAGACTTCTTCTGCAACAAGAAGAAGAGATAGCCCAGCACCGAATGGATCTGGAACGTAAAAAAATTGAATTGGAATTCGAAGAGAAAAGAAGAGCCTGTGAGCTCAAGTTTCAGATTCAATTGGCTGAAAAGGAAGCTGAATTATTGAAAGAAAGAGGGAGTGAGTCTGATAGCAATATATCAGAAGAGAGTAAGGGGGATGTAGGGCTTATGCCACCCATGTCTGAAGAGGAAAAGATCAAGAAATGGACAGAACAATGTGATATTACACCAGGCCCTAACCCTGGTTTAGAACCCCCAGAGCCATTGCAGGGCCCTTCCCTTTCTGAAAACCCCCTTCCCGAAAGAAAACCCCAGATTAATGAGGGAGAAACTCCTCTTGCCAGTGGGAAAACATTGACCAGTTTTCATCCTGTGAACAGCACTGATATTATGTTAAAGCTGACCATGCTGCAAGCCATGCAGCCAGTGAAATTTTCAGGGAATTCAAGTGACTTTCCTAATTTTAGGAAGAGATTGAGAGATAATCTAGAAGATAACATTTTAAGTGATTCACAAAAGGTGGAATTTTTACCCAAGTTCCTGTCGGGGGAGGCTTATGAAGTGGTGGAGAGAGTTTCTGGTTGCAGTTATTCTGTGATAATCGATATTTTGGAAGACCGATATGGGCAGCCAGCGACTGTCGCTGCCTCGTGTGTTGACAATCTGGTCAGAGGCCCGAGACTGAGCAATAATGATTATAAGGGACTGAGGGATTTTGCAGAACAACTTGAGTCAGCCTCAAAGAAACTTTCGGGGGAATATGCTATTGAAGCCAGTACTATTTCAAACATGAAGCAGATAGTTAGAAGGCTTCCCCAGTACTTAGTGAATAAATGGGGGGAAGTGTCTTACAAGATAAGAGAGAAGGGTGGGACCCCGAAGATTTCCGATCTGGCGGATTACGTGAAGAGGCAAGCAGCCATAAAAAATGACCCAGGTTTTGTTAACCTAACTGTGAGTGAGAACAAGGGGGATGGAGAGAGAAGACCTGAGCAGGGTGTGAAGGGTAAGAACTACCAGAAACAGACTTCCGCCTTTAAAACCGATTTGAACGGCTCACCCCCTGAGACCCCTGAAAGGAGACAAGCCTCAATTAAGATCTGTCCTTGCTGTCAAGGAGAACATAGACTTTCTGACTGTGCAAGCTTTAAGGGAAGGGACTTACCGGGACGTTGGAGAATTGTAAAGGAGAACAAATTGTGTCATGTGTGCCTCAGACCAGGTCATATGCGTGATAGATGCCAGACACCTACCTTTTGTAATTGCAGAAGCGAGCGAAAACATCATACGCTACTGCATAACCCCCCTAGAGCTAGAGTGGACCCCCCTGACCAGAGCATGGGAAATAGAGCTAAACAAGGGACATCTGGAGGGAATTCCCAGACAGAGAATACCCAGGGGGGAGGGGCTGGGGTCAACCCAAGTAACCAGCAAAGAGTCACTGATCAGTATGCCACCTTTTCAGAGAAGCCCTCAAAGACTGTGTTGCTTCACGTAGTCCCCATTAAATTCATAGCTCCCAGTGGGAAATACACATCCACCTATGGTTTATTAGATAACGGCTCCCGCGGAACGTTGATCAGCTTGGACATAGCTCAGATATTGGACCTTAAGGGACAGCGTGAAGTGATATCTGTCAGCACTTTAATGGGAAAAACCGATGAGGAAGTGCAGGTGGTGGAGTTTCAGCTCCAATCTGCAAGCGGCTCAGGAGAAATAATAACTGTTGAAGAGGGTCTAGTTTCAGAGAAGTTTAATGTTAATGAAAAATGTCTCCCAAAGGACATAGACAAATCAGCACACCCACACCTGAGAGACATAGATATCCCCACAGTAGATATCCCTAAGGTTTCCGTATTGATTGGAAAAGATGTTGATTACGCACATGATGTATTTGAAGTTCGCAGACCAGCGACGACTAATAGCCATTTGAAGGCTATGAGAGGTCCTCTTGGGTGGGTTGTTACAGGTTCCCTTCAAGGGTCAACCTCACGCAATGAAGTAAATGTCAACTTTACTGATTGCAACAAGGAGCTTCAAGATCAAATTGAGCGCTTCTGGGAGCTTGAAAGTTTTGGAACAAGGAATAGTGGTGCAGATCAACGAGCCCTGGTTTCATTTCACATCATCTTTCCAGGGAAGATAGAAAGGCTCTTGACAAGCTAGAAAAGACAACTGAAAAACGAAATGGCCATTATGAAACCGGCCTCCTGTGGCGCGAGGATGATGCAACGCTGCCCAACAATCGGAACGAAGCCGAAAAGAGACTGAAGAGCCTGAAGCGAAAGTTTCCCGGGAAGCTGGGTTGGAGGAGAAATACCGGGCAGCCATGGAGCAGTACATCACTAAAGGGCATGCTCGCAAACTAAGCTCCGAAGAAGCAGGAACGACTGGGCATAGAACTTGGTACTTACCTCATTTTTCGGTGACGAATGTCAACAAACCTGGTAAGCAGAGGATAATTTTCGACGCTGCCTCGGAGTATCAAGGTACCTCACTGAATAAGAACTTGTTACATGGCCCTGACTGCACAAATAGCCTGGCTGGGGTGCTCCTCCGGTTCAGGGAAGACAATGTTGCATTAGTAGCTGATATTGAAGGGATGTTTCTGCAGGTCGGTGTAAGAGAAGAAGACCAAGATTCCCTACGTTTTCTTTGGTGGGATAAAAGCTCAGAAGACCCACCAGAGGAATATGCAATGAAAGTCCATGTCTTTGGGGCAACTGACTCCCCTTGCGCAGCAAATTGGATATTGAAGAAGACTGCAACTGACAATGCTAGTGACTTTGAGAATGCAACAGTCGAAACTGTTCTCTACAATTTTTATGTGGACGATGTACTGAAATCTGTCGATTCACCTGCGAGTGCGATCACACTTGCTAACGAGCTAACTGAGCTTTGTGCTAGAGGAGGTTTCAACCTTACGAAGTTTATGAGTAACAGTAGAGAGGTACTGGCTGAAGTACCCATAGAGAAGAGAGCTGCACCAACACTCGATTTAGATCTTGATGACCTCCCGGTCGAGCGGGCTCTCGGGGTTCGTTGGAATGTAGAGTCAGACACCTTTGGATTTAAGGTGAGCCAGACAGACAGAGCGGATACTATGAGAGGTGTGTTATCGACCATCAGCTCTGTCTTCGACCCTTTGAACTTTGCTGCACCTGTGATAATGCGTGGCAAGCAGATAATGCAAGCCTTGTGGAGACGGAAGGCTCCGTGGGACGAGCCACTCAGCGGAGACATACTTCGGAAGTGGCAGACCTGGAAGAGAGAGCTTGCGCGCCTTGAGGATTTGTCCATCCCCCGGTGCTACTTCAGCAGGTTAGATCATGGATGTGCGATTCTTCAACTCCACCACTTCTGTGATGCTTCAGAAGATGGATACGGATCAGTGACCTACTTACGAATAGTGTACCCTGATGGGGAGGTGGAGTGTGCCTTCGTCGCCGGAAAGTCCAGAAATGCCCCTATCAAAGGCTTGACCATCCCAAGGCTGGAGCTTCAAGGAGCCCTGCTCGCGACACGAGTAGACCAAGCGGTTCGCAGAGAACTAGATCTGAAGCCTGACAGAGTCGTGTTTTGGACCGACTCGATGATAACCCTTAACTATATCAAGAACGAAACCCGGAGGTTCCAAACGTATGTGGCTAATAGAGTCACAGAGATTCGCGAGACGACCAGCCCTGATCAATGGCGACACTGCCCAGGGAAATTGAATCCCGCCGATGAAGTCAGTCGCGGTTTGACCATGGACGAGTTCCTCAAGAATGACAGATGGATTTGTGGACCAAGTTTCCTGAGAGAGTCAGAGGACAAATGGCCAGAGAATAAGTTTGACACCTTGGCGGAAGAAAGCCTTGAGACAAAGAAGGAAGTGTTCTTCACCGACCCAGGACCGGGAGTTCCCCTGGAAAGGTTACTAATGGATACTTCTGATTGGATGAAGACAGTTCGAAAGGTTGCATGGCTAATCAAGTTCGTAGATTGGCTGAAGGCAAGAAAACAGAATCCCACTCAGGAGAAACCTGATAGGTCGGCGAGCAAGTTGTTCCCGGCAGACATGGAACACGCCAAGCGAAGAATAGCTGTGCTAGTGCAACAGCGAAGCTTCCCTGAAGAGGTGAAGGCTCTGAAGGCAGGGAAGGAGGTGAAGATTTCAAGTGAGATCTTAAAGCTCAAGCCGATCATGAAAGATGACGGAGTAATGAGAGTTGGAGGAAGAATCTCGATGGCCCCGATTAGTGACGACGCCAAGAACCCGATGATATTACCAAAGCAGGATCACATCACGACGATTTTGATTCGCCACATCCACGAGAGCAACGGTCATTGCGGCGTGGAACAGGTACTATCCCTTCTGAGGGAGCAGTTTTGGGTAGTGAAGGCGAGAGTTGCTATCAAGACTATTCTTGGAAGGTGCATACACTGCCGTAGGCAACGGAGGGCTACGTCGAAACAAGAGATGGGAGATTTGCCGAGAATTCGGATGGTACCTTATGAGCAACCGTTTTCGTACACTGGACTGGACTATTTCGGTCCCCTTTACGTTAAACGAGGACGAGGAAGAGTGATGGAGAAACGCTGGGGGGCAATCTTCGTTTGCATGAACTCTCGAGCGGTGCATCTCGAGCTAGCTAAGTCGTTGGAGACGGATGATTTCATACTTGCGTTGATGAGGTTCCTGAATCGCAGGGGCCACGTAGTGGAACTGTGGTCAGATAACGGATCGAATTTCGTCGGCGCTGACCGAGAAATACGGGAACACCTGGAAAAGATGGACCATGACAAGATTGGACGTCAGTGTTTGGCGAAAGGATGCAAGTGGATTTTTCATCCACCTGGAGCCTCGCACATGTCAGGAGTGTGGGAGAGAATGGTGAGAGTCGTTAAGCGAAGTCTGAAGGCGATCCTAGGGAAGAACCCCCTCAATGATGAAGTTTTGACCACTGTGTTTACCGAGGCGGAACGTATCGCCAACTCAAGGCCACTGACTCGGAATCCAGAGAATCCCGATGATGATGATCCGCTGACGCCGAATCATTTTTTGAACGTGCGACCTACGATGAATCTTCCTACGGATACGGACGAGAGGGCCGACAAGTACAGTCGGAAGCGCTGGCGACAGGCGCAGTTATTGGCTAACCATTATTGGAAGCGCTGGTTGAAAGAGTACATACCTACCTTGCAGGTACGGAGCAAGTGGAACCGGAGACAGAGGAATTTACGTGTGGGAGATATAGTGCTTGTGGCGGACGACAACGTCGGGAGAAACAACTGGCCGCTTGCGCGTGTGATCAACGTGTTTCCTGGTCTCGATGGATTAGTACGGAGTGCAGAAGTGCGCGGGAAAGGGACGACCTACAAGCGTCCGGTAACCAAGTTATGTCTTCTGGAAGCCGAGGATGAAGATGTCTAGATACGGACCGGATTAGAGACTCTAGAGACCGTCTTAGACAGCTTAAGAGAGAGTATGGACTTTTAGAGTAGAAGTAGTTGTTTACTATTACATGATTATAGTTATGAACCCCCTCCGCAGGAGTTCATGGGGGGCGGGATGTTGTCGCCGGAGCGCCGGGCTCCCTGTGTTGGCTGGGCCTGGTTCCCAGAGTGCGCGGTCACTTAGCATGTGCTGGAAGACGTTTCGCTTTCGTTCGGACTAGTGCTTTTTCGTGAAATTTATTTTTGAATTATCTGATTATTGTCATGTATTTTGTGATGAAGACTTACGGAATTGAAAGATTTGCTACAGGATTATATTTCCGCACCCGTGTAAGTACAGTTTACAGTT
Organism: Scolanthus callimorphus; assembly: GCA_033964015.1. NCBI lineage: Eukaryota > Metazoa > Cnidaria > Anthozoa > Actiniaria > Edwardsiidae > Scolanthus > Scolanthus callimorphus. The sequence continues at coordinate 2,608,458 of CM066916.1, forward strand.
TATGTATAGTTTAAGAATGAATTCTTACTGTAGTTTTGTTCTTATTGTAGCGAATCTCTCGCCCTTGCGATTGATCAGACACGTGGAAAATAAGTATCGTTGTTGTTAATCCTGGACAGCATCTCATTATTTTACGGAACAGAAAGCTCAGGCTTCCAACAGGTTTCGAACCCATGACCTTCGAACCCATGGGCTATAGAAGCCAGAACAGTAGGCTTAGGTCAGTTGGTAGAGCGTCACCCGTTATCGTGGAGGTCATGGTTTCGAATCCTGTTGGAAGCCTGAAATCATTATTTCTAGGTCTTCCATTTATAGCGATAGCTTAGATGCTTCATAACTGCGATGATCATTATTCATTTACCATTCATCCATCGCAGTTCTAACCATTCATTTGTACATCATCTACTTACGGGGCTTGACTTAAGAACCCAACATCTGACCTAAGCCGCCAGTCTAGCGGTCGCACGCGTTTTGAACCCGTTAAAAAAAAAACAATTTCTCTGCAAGGCAAAACCATGTTCATACTACCAAACTTGGGGTCACTTATGTATGTGTTAAGGGATGGGGGGGGGGGGGGGGGGGGGGGTGATGTGACATGGTCACGTGCTCAGGACGTCATCAGTGACGTCAGAAAAACTAGGAAAATCAATATCTCGATAAGGCAACATCGCAGGCGACTGAAGGGACGCATTGACAGTTGAGTCCAGGGACGGAGGTGCACCGAAGGTTGACGTGGCATGATGTGGCATGATAATGATGACGTCATGAAAATTAGAAACGTCAATATCTCGAGAAGGCAATATCGCTAGGTGATTACACTTGGGTTAAGTTATCTTGGAAGCAAAGAGGTGCACAGGTGGCATGACGTCATCGATGACGTCATCAAAACTAGAGAGAGTCAATATCTCGAGAAGAGAACATTGCCAGGTGACAGGGGCAAATTAGATGGGGCGCGACAAAATTTGGGTTTAGTTGTCTTATAGGCAAGGGGATGCACACCAATGTCACGTGGCAGGAGGTCATCGATGACGTCATCAAATCTAGAAAAGGCAATATCTCGAGAACGGAACATTGCTAGGTGACCAAACTTGGGTACGTTTTTTGGAGGCAAGGAGGTGCACAAACAAGATCACGTGGCATGACGCCATCGATGACGTCATCAAAACCAGAAAAGTCGATACCTCGATGACGTAATGTATTGATTCGAGCTACGCTTTTAGGCAGTGTCTAAATCTATATATCATTTACCCAATAGATATCGCCAGCGAGTGCACAGGTGCTGAATGTGCCTGCGCAGAAGGATATGCAAGGAGAGGCACTCGATGGATCCCCGTCGACAACTGCAAGAAGGCTGACCACGGTGGTTGTGTTGGAAATGCAATCTGCCACTACATCGGGCCTGGTGAAAACGCGTGCCTGTGTCCCCCAGGATCAAAATTAGAAGAAAGCGGGACCACGTGCAGGGAGTGTTCTGACAAGAATTGTTATGCAGGTTGCGACTTTTACAGCGACGAGGAACTAAAGATGCTTTGAGTGGTCAGGACAAGGTAATACTCAGGTTCTCGCATTTGAAGTCGTCTCACTTGCAAGCGTATCTCACCGATACTACTGAATACCGAGAAGTCGTGGTTTACACCCAAGCGTTTTCTATCTCTGGGGCCCTCGACATTCCCTGGAACACAAGAATTGCTGTATTTGCCAATCAAATTATTCAAGAATCTGGAAGCATCACGTTGCTTTCAAACGGAAAGGATGATCGGGACACAGTCCGAAGGAGCGTGGTCATTTTCAAGAATAAAGTTCTTATTTGCGATAACAAAGACAGATTCAATTATGACTTTTATCGACGAAAACGCCATCCAAGGAGCATCTATTATGATCTACCAAGGAAGAACCGGAGTCCCATTCACTTGCACGTCTAATTACAAACGTGAAGACCTTTGTGCAGCAGGAGGCCATATCAATGAAGACAAATCGCAGTTTTGTGTTCGACGTGCAATTTCTGACCCTTGGTGTAGCATGTGCGAAGGTTCTGGCCCAAGACGAGAGCCTTCTCACCTTTGAAAACGAAAAAGAGTTTGCTGTTTGGTAGTCCACCCATGCTGATATTGAAATACGTTCTTGCACAAGTAGAGGCTGGGCAGAGGGCGGAGTTGTCAAAAGATACTAAGATATCTTTGTCGACTCTTGGCTTGAAAGCACAAGATGTGATGGACATCATCATGCTCGCTCAAAGGGTATGCAATTGTTCCGTACTTATCGCTTTACGCTTACGAAAAGCTGTTGACGCTTCTCAAAGAAGATGCAAAACTGGCGATAGATCAATATGAAAAATATCGTAAAAGGTCAGTCGAGCTGGCCGATAAAGTCGACGCGACAATGTCAATGACATACACGATGACTGCGATTGTCAAGGAAAACGATCGGAACATCGAGGCAATGAAGCGAGAATTGGATACCGCAATCGAGGATCAGAAATTATGGAGCGTAAATTTGAGGAAGCCAAAGCGGATTGTAGAGGTAAAGAGGAAAGACTTTGAAGCAGGAGTAAAGGAATACAAGACCAAGATGATGATGAATGCAATCTTTTCCTGTCTTGGTGCCATTACTAGTGTCTTCTCGGGGATAGGAGGAACCTTGGGGGCCTGGGAGATATCGCGTCTCTACCAGCGGAGATGTCAGCGTTGTCCAAATCACTCCAGAAGATAGGCACCATCATGGATACAATCGCAGGAATTGTTGCAGCTGCGGACAGTTTTAAAGAACTTTAAATTCAATCAGTTACCGTATGTAGAGAACAGCGCAAATGATTACTACTCACAGGAGTTACCGACCAGCAGCGCGGGGAAAAGCCTCGCGGTAAGTGTGGCAGAGTGGGACGTGTTTGTTGCGAACGCAAGAGGATCTTTGGCGATAGGCACAGCTACAGAAATTTCAGGTACCGGCCCATATCTCGCATCACTCGAGGTCTTGGCTGTGTGGGGGCAAGGGATTCACCAACTGGCAATAGTTATCCAGCAACTGATGAACAAACTAATCAGTATGGAAGATCTGCAGAGAGACCAAGCAGAAACTCAAAAGAATATCGAACAGCAAATAGCAGAATCTGAAAAGGCTAATAAAATAAATAACGAGCTTGTGGTCGAAATGGCAATTCAGAAAGAACGTCTGCGTTTCATCCTTGTGGATACTTTGCTTGCTTTCTGTGACTGCTACGAGTACAACTGGATGTATGACTGCCCTGTCAAACCCACACTCTCAGATGACTTGTATGGCTTACACAGTAAGGTCAACCAAGGACTGAGCTCGGTTGTAAAAATTGTTGACAACTTCGCTCCATTTATCGCCCAACAGTTTGAAATAGAAAAAGTCATCGATGACCACATTTGCGACGCTCGTGCTTCCACTTCTTCTCAAACCGTGACCCAGTGCAAGCCGATAGCAGAGGTACAGAGCGGAAGAGAATTTGTGTACCGAATAGATAAAGATGACGCCCATATAATGAAAGGCTACGAGCGTGTTCGCATTGACGAGATGGAGGTCTACCTTGAGGGCGCCCAGGTTAACGCTGGAGAACCAATTACTATTTTAATATTCTTCAGTGGATACATGACCGACATATTCAAAGGTCGAGAGCACAAGTTCGTGGCTCCATCTCGAGTAACGGTGTTCTCGTACATCCAAGGTGAGCATGGTGCCCCAACAAAGGTCGTCGAACCCGGGAAAGTCGCCCAGCAGTTGAGCAGTACTACGACGGGATAGCTGCACTAACAACCTGGAGCTTCGCCGTGCCATCAGATGAAAACCACCCTAGTTTGGATCTTTCAGGCGTTAGCCAGGTTAAGCTGATACTGAGGGGTACTCGCGTTCATAAAGAGGTGCACCTTTTTGTGGCTCCACAAGCGGACCAGAAAAACGTCCAGTCCAAGCCTGCGCACAAGCAAGCCAAGAGTCCGAAGAGGGGGTATGGGGTAGCCCTCAGGCCTCTACGATATAAAGCTCATGCTAATAAAAACGTTCCACTGCTTTTCGCTAAAAAGAAAGTGCCATGATCCGACACACCGAATATTAATTTTAAAGGCTTGATATAAGAGCCCACGAAAATGTGATATTGAAGGAAATTTATTGAAATCAACTATATATGTTAATGTTTGCAAATAAAAAAAGTCTATGAAACAGGCCATGTGAATGAAACCATTAACGAACAATCAATAAAAAAAATATTTGAAAATCCAAAATTGGAAGCCTTTTTTCTAATAGTGTCTCCTAATAGAACGTCTGTCTCGTGGGTTCTGTCTCATGGGTTCCTATATTTTAACTATCCGCCCCTCTCTTTCTAAAACTCCTCCCAACATCACGCGTGTTCTATTCGCCTATAAAGTCATAGAAAGGTGTGTCCTAATGCTTAAATATATCACCATATTACTGTTAATTCTGATTAATTCAAAAGTCGGCTACAAGTCGGTCAATCTGTTCTCTCGTATGTCTTTCTAATGTTCCCTGGATGTGCATTTCTATCGCTAGTGAATCCTGACATTGACGAATAAACCCTCGAAACCTGGCCTGCTCTCCGGGTTCACAGGAGAAGGGATCTCCCTTGTACTCGAGTCCTAGCTTCTTCAATCTTGCCATCTGAGTTTTAAGCATGCTCTTCACAGCGTCCCAGGTCTCTGAATTAAGATGCCCCCGGGCAGGAAGCTTTGTTGGCCCTGGTAAGCCTCAGCTTTGCTTTCTTCAATTGCAGCATTGTGGTCTAACTGGAAGCGTCGGACAGCAAGTAAAAGAGATTTGAGTAATAAGGTTCACTGACATCGACCAAGGGACTTAGGTACCCTAGATTGCGAAGTAATATCCCCAGTGCCTTCATAAACAGTACACATGACTTACTAAACCTATCACCATAATACACTTGTCCTATCAATTTGTCTTTGACCTCAACTTGTTCACCACTGTCGCTAGATTCATAACCACTGCTTTTTTTACAGAATCGCTTTTGACTGGCCCTGGAGATTCGGGAAAGTCAAAACACAATGAGGAGTTGGGTGACACATGTTGCTGGATGTCAAGAACAGACTCGCTGACAGAGCTCTCTCTTTCCAGTGAAGAGTACTTAACACAAACCAAGTCTTTGAAGCGTGCAATACCACTTGATACTCCCCTGGTACTTGTCATATTGCCCATCTGGTATTGGTATAAGCGTGAGCTGTCGGTTGATATTGTCCGGGTCAAGTACGAGGGACTTACCAAATGCTGTACCTACCAGGGAAAGACCACTAACCCCTGCCGGAAGGAGAGAGTCCTGAAGAGATTCCAGTTGAGATGGTGTAACAACATCAGTGTGAATCTGATGACTGAAACTTGCACACTGCGTTGGGATCGGCGCTAGCTACCAGCACTGTCCGATAAAACCTATCAAAAGTACAAGCAAAATAACAAAATCAAGAAAAAATTCCCGGCACATGCATTCATCAGAGAGTCACATAAGGAGGACGCAAGCGCATTTAGTTGTCACATTGACTTCGGAAGGCGCAGATACAATTAGTCAAATTAGTCAAATGCAGAGGGCTTGCACTGACGAATCTAGGGGAGTGGCCAGAAAGCAATGCCCCAGTTTTCAGTTTAGATTTATTTTTAAATGGTGCCCCTCCTTCAGTAAAGAACCCTTCAAAATTTAGATTTTTCCCTGGTTTGCATTCTCGTCATCATCATAACCAACTATCATGGGTCACATCGTCTCAGGTATTATAAGTAAACCATTCACCATTCACAAATCATCCTTGGCAGCTATCTCAATGTTGTCACCCCTGTCATCATCATCAAACTTTGTCACTTACCTTGTCTGATCAAGTTGCCACTCCTTTACGGCAAACACCTCATAACCAGTCAACCACTCCTCCTCTGCCATTATCTCTACCACTGGCTCTTCTCATTGGACAATGCCCAGAATCTTGCTCTCTCTGCCACCACTAGGTGCCCCATATTCTGTGTCTTGTTTGCAATTCATGCTCATTTAGCCGCAAGATGTACTGACATGCAAACTCAATGCTCGCAAGGTAATAACAGCCTCGGTAAAGCCAAGGTTAGGGTTGGAGTATTGCTTTAGGTATAATAGGGTGCTCACGAGGTTTGGCACATTGGCTTTGAGTACAACATACACCCACACATCCATGAATTCATCTGAAAACAAAATAAAGCCAATAAGGATGAACAGAAAGTGTGTGATCAGGCTAAAGCAGAGCTGGAAATAACTGTTCGAAGGGCTCGAATATGTTGGGATAGGGAGCTCACTGACCTGCTCCTGGTTGCTGTTTATTATCCCTTGCTGCCAACTCATTAAGCTTCTCAAACACCAGTTTAGCAGCTCTGACCACATTATAAATCTTCCTAGTTGGTGTGATTGATAATGGTATGCTTCTAAGGGAAGCTATCGCTGGGTAATAGGGAGCAACACTACTGTCTTGGAATTCTGGTTGATGCCGAATTCATGTTGCGTTATTGTGTTCAGATTGGTGCAAATTGTGTTAAATTGGCATCATCCTCAGGTCTGGCGATGTGATTAAGGATTGGCTTGTAGATGGCAGGTATAAGGTGGTGCTCTATTTTTGCCTGAAATGATGAAAGCAATAAGATGGGTGTGTATCTCTGTGATCCATTTTGTGCTGCTTGGTTTAAATACACTATACCATCAAACCAAAACACGCCATAACATACATATCATACCATATTACATCAGACCATACCACACAATGCCACACAAACCCATCAACACCATACCGTACAACACAACACCATACCATACTACACCATATTATCATACTATGCTTGAGACTACTGTGCTTAAATAAAGATTGTTGTTGTTATTATCTTATTATTCATATTATTATATTATTATTATATTATTCACAAAACACTATTCCATAACCACACCACACAACACCAAGTCACACCACTCCATTCCATACTACACAATACCATGACACACATCATCCAACACCACACCATCCAACACCATATTATACCATGCCATACCACACCATACTATACCCCACCATACCACACACACCTTGCAATACACCACACCATACCATGCAGCACCACACCATACTACCACATCATACCATACCCCGCACCTTACAACACACCACCCTCACAATACACCATACCATGCAACACCACACCATACTACACCACACCAAGCCATACTACCATGCCATTCCATACCATACCTTACAATACACCACACCACACCTCACAATACACACCATACTACACCACACCAAGCCATACTACCATGCCATTCCATACCACACCTTACAATACACCACACCTCACAATACACACCATACTATACCACATCACACCATGCCAAACCATACCACAACATACCATACCACAGTACACCTCACCATGCCATACATCTCCACACCATACCATACCACAACACACCATACATGCTCAATGACACCATACCTAAGTTAACTGCCTATTGCAGAGAAAATAAGCAGCAACGAGTGAACATCCAATGAATCATGTTTTTGCTGGGATTAACACTCACAGCTGGGACCCTATTTGTACTGCAAATACTAAAATATGAAAAAGAACAACATTATTGCAAGTGCACTGATGAATAATAAGCAACTTACATAAACAAGATCATAAGAAAGAGCAATCAAATGAACAGCTTGTTTATCCACAAATATTGACACATGCTTCCAACCACTTCTTGATATCTGTCTGGATGAACACCAGTTGGGAAATCATTGTCAATGTGTTCCACTTCCCAGCACTCTCTTACATATCCCTTTAGTTTGCTGGATTCAAAGCTATTATTTTGCATGTTCAGATTGAGAAGTTTATCCAATGCCATGTCACTTGGACTGGGTGGGGTATTGGGTATTATGACCTCATCAAAAATGATTCATGAACTCAGTCTCTGTATCACGACCAGGGTGGGTGTCCAGGACTGATGCAAAAGACTTCTTGGTTGTGATGGATGAGATTGAGGGACGTCTTTCTCTGTGAGTTAAAACTCCTTTATGTAACTAAGTGAAAATAAAGGGACATTAAATTAATTTATTGTATTTTAATGTGGCTTATTTGCAACTTACAAAAGACAATAGGGTGATTCCACTTTAGTGTGTACCTCACTTTTCCAGCTTCAAGATCAAGAATCTTTGACTGTAAATCAAACATCTGCTCATTTGATTGAACCCAATCCTCAAACTTTTGGAACTGTAGCTCAGAGGGAGTCACTGCTTTTGATCCCTCCTCAGAATCTAGCTCCTAAAGCAAAATAATAAAAATCCATTACAGAGTTCAAACCCAGAGCTCCCTGGCTTTGTCGCCTTGCAGGGGGGCTCTGGTAACAGCCTTGATGAATGTGCATGTGATACAGAGCTGTCAAGAGAAATAACTTTCTGTCCATACACCAACGTTCAAATAGCCTGCATGAAGGCCCTCCAGTGAGGTGATGAGCTGAGGGACTCTTGGTTTCAGGAATGGGGTGGATAATGTGCAAACAATGAAGACAGCCTCAGCAGGCTCTCCCTTCCCAACTCCTTCTCCAACATCCCCTCTGTCTGCTCAGTTGATTTTCTCTCGCCATTGACCCCCCTCCCCCTCTCATTTATAGAGACACTATGCAGTCTATAGGATCTAAAACACCCCAATCTCCTGCATTTGAAGGCTGGAAGGCATCTCCTGCATTTTGAAGGTCAAAAGGCATCCCTAACCTGTGTAAGCCAACACCACTTTGCGCTTGCTGAAAGAGACTCTTGCAAAGAGGCATCTGTGTGCTCAAGCCAAAACATTCTATACTGATGACGTACTTTGACCCAAATCTGGTCAAAAGAATTACATTGCCAATTTTAACTTTGTTGCTGTTTCATCTTTTCGAATTCCTTACTATAAAATACTTCGTGTGCTATAAAAATCAAATAGTCAAATTGGCCATGTAATTCTTTTGACCTCAACTGGGTAAAATATGTCATCAGTATGGAATGTTTGGCTTGAGCGTGCAGACGTCCCTTTGTGAGTCTCTTTCGACGAGCACTAAGTGGTGTCAGCTTTCGCAGGCTAAAGGCATCCCTGCATTTGAGGGACATATTTTACGGTGCGACTATGTCAACCGGGCCATCCCATAAAACGTTTTTCATTTAGAGATTCAAACCATTTTAAGGAAATTTAATACCTGCAATATGTCTGACGATGAGTAATTAAGGGTCCATCATCAACCGGGAGCCTTTGCGCCCCATTTTCTTTTGTTTCCAAATTGATCCATTATTTATGGGTGCTCTGATTGGCTGAGAGTCCACAAAGGCTCTCGGTTGGAGATGGGCCTTTAAGTGTTTTGAAACTATTTCTGCTCATAATTTCTAATCTTTTAGAGAAAAGCGAACATTTCGATGTCTGAGTTCTCAAGAAATTCTCTTTCGCTTTCTGATTGGCTAACTTCTCTCAAAATGGCCCGGTTGATGTAGTCGCATAGTAAGATCCTGTGTTATGTCTTAATACCAGTCCATAATTGGCTGGTATTCAGTAGTCTACTACAGGGGGTAAAAAAAATCGGTAAGCTGGAAAGGGCACCATACATTTGTACAGATGTGACCCTCCCTTTCTTAAATCCCGGCTAAGCCCCTGTACTAGTCGACAGAAATCACTTGCCTGCAATTCTGTGATGATAGAGCTAACACGGACCGACTTAAGGCAGAGGATCTGAAGCTTCAGCGATAAGATTTTCTTAGTAGTAACTCACATCTTCTATCAGCATACTCCTTAGACTCTTCTCTCCTTTCCTCTAATGCCTCCAGTGCACCCCATGAACCCATCACCCACACGGAGACTTGCTCTGCAGAGGAGTGAATGTCGAGCTTTTCTTGTTGAGAGCTGCAGTCTCGCATTGATTCGCAAGCTCCGCCTTAAATTTCTAAAGTAAAACAACTACGTCCCACTGTTTCAGTCTCTTCACACTCAGCCTTGATAGAATCTAGTTCCCAGTCAACAAGTTTCGAGGATTCCCCTGCTTCTAGGAAGGAACGAGAAGGAGGTTTAGTCGAGATATTTGGGAGGTTGTACCCAAGCGCGCCGCCATTTTGAGTCTAAACCACAGGAAGCCCGTGCCACGAAGCATATATTTCGGGAGACCGGGAAAACTGTGGGTAGTGTCCAGTCTTCTCAGAGTACTGTCGTTTTCAAAATGGCGGCCTCTACAAGCAACAACACAAATTCACATGCACTAGAAACAGCGCGTCACCCAAGGAAAAAAATGAGTAGGCGTTCCTCGAACAACTCGAATAAGACCGTGCGGGACATGGGAGCTAACACGCTAGCGGCGCCTTGTCGATATCTCTCTTTTGCCTTTGGCGAAATATATTCCAAATCTTCAATAATGATATTCTCCTTCATTATTACAATGATTCATGTTACCAACATTCCGCAAATTGCTCGGAGGCTCAGTCAAGTCAATGAGTATCGGATGGAAGAAAATTTCTTTCGTGCGGGCTATCTTCGACCCTCGACACTGAAGCCGGTGCCAGACAAGTCACTTGAAGAGTTCAAGAGGATGATCTGGGATAATGTCTCAGATGACATTCTACCCGACTATGGTATGTATTAGCGATTGCATTTGATTAGTACTGAATCTCGACTGAATAATATGTTTTCGCTTGCAAATAAGCTAATATAATGACTCCGTCTCCGGAAAACTATTTGGGAAAAGTTCCAAGTACTGCATAAAAAAAGGTTTTTTTTCCAAAAAAAGTTGCTGAGTTCCAGAGCCGTCATGGGACTAGGAAGCAAGCGAACGCGCATCACTTAAGAGCGGCCACCTAGAATTTTACGAAATGTGTGCGTGCCTGTGTGAATCCCCAGGGGGGGGGGGGGGGGAGGTACTCCATATGTTGGACTATACTTGATTAGGAGCATTCACTTAATTTATCTAGAGGGGGGCCTTTGATGATTTCCTAATTTTTTTTCTTTTCATTTTTTGAAGCCCCCCCTGATGATCTCAGGGTATTTTTCCTGAGCCCCCCTCAAGAGATGTCAATTAATCAAAGAAAAATATTATAGCCGCCCCCCCCCCTCCCCACAACATATACATGTCAAAACCACCTTTAGCCATATGAAAGTCTTTTGATAGTTACTGATCCTGAAGATTGCTATTGTGTGGTTCCAGAAATTATCCATACCCCCCATACAGAAGGGCATTGGAAATTCCGGAGGGGGTGGGGGGGGGGGTCAATTTACCCGATCATTTCCATACAAATACTGTATTTTTTCCTTGGAAATTCCAGAGGGGTGGGGGGGGGGGGGGCAATTTTCAACACCCTTCCGTGGAGGGGGTATGGATATTTTCTGGAACCACACATTAGGGAAAAAACAAATCCCAAAACCCCCCCCCCTCAAAAATCATAGCCCCTCCTCTAGATAAATTATGAACGCTCCCTTAGGAATAAAGGAGACACTACGGGAAATTATAGTCACTTATAGTAATGCTAGACCTCCAGAATTGCGCTTTCCTTTTGTTTTATTCCTACATTTGCTGAGTAATTTATAACCACTTACTGAAATTTGGGCTTGATTTTCAGCGTGGGTTTCGACTATAGAAAATATGTCATGTTTATTTACTGGCTTCATGCTGATTTGTAGACATGTATACAAAGTACCAATAAACACATATCATATGCTAAATCAATCAATCAATCAATCAATCTTTATTGTTTATACACGGTAAAAAATCTAACCAGGCAAGAAATATACTTATAATTAATTCAATACCTACTACTGATATCTATCTATCTCTATAACAATAAACAAATCTCACTCTATATCTATTAATAAATAAATAAATGAAACATAATGTGTGGTTTCAGAAATTATCCATACCCCCCTACGGAAGGGCATTGGAAATTCAGTTATTGGCAATTCGATCTGTGTCGAGGGTGTGTTTGAATTTACATAGTGAATAAGGGCCAATGCATATACTCTTTTTCCATCTAGGGCTACCAGCAAGTGGCCTGGCGACTTTGGCTCATCTCGGGGATAGAGGGTGGTTGTCGAGCGATCACATCACCTGGTTACTCGACGTTGTTAATAAACAACAAAAAAGACGTCCTTCTCCTTGTCCAAACGCCGTCGTCGATCCTAGAAATGTAATGATCAGACAATCCAAGGTTTTCTCTTTGGGAACTTTAAAGCGGCTTGTGTGTGATGAATATAGGAAAAAGGAGTGATGGTTCGACCTATATTTCACAAATGGGCCTGCCAGCAGGGAGGCATGGGTACTAGTAGTGGTGGAACTCCGTCCGTATAAGCGGGTGTTCTATTGCGATTCTCTGGTTTGGCAACATCCAGATGAGCTCTTAGATGTCATCAACCAGTTTGTAGAACACATTCCACAAGTTGGTAAATTCGAAAGAGGTCACCTTACTTTAGCGCACTCTCCTGGAGCTACATCGTGCTGGTCAGGCCACGCCTGTGATGGGCAATGCCTTAGTTACCCCATTCAAACCTGCTCGTCGGTGTGTGGAGTTATTGCCCTCGTATTGGAGCTATAGCCGCCCTGATCCTACCTTTTTCGCAAGTTCACCGAGCCATACACAAGACCGCGTCTTTATCTCCAGGAGCCTACCCGCTACGCACATCATCTGCGGCGTGTTTTAATGGCATGGTACGCAGAGGGCACCGTAGACATAAATTATGCACTACCACAAAATACTATTCAATGGCAGCCCCATAACGACCACTCCTTTGCAAGAAAGGTGAGTAACCTCGTGGTTTCTCATTAGCATAAAATTGCCCAGCGTCAATATACGTTTTAATAGTTCTTTGATTGTTAGAAGGTTTTCACAAAACAGGACATTATTGCAAATTTCAGGTGAACAGTAACAAGCGAAGTTCTTCAAGCTATGTAAATCCGCCGCCTCGATCTCCTCCAGCACAGTCGCCAACGCAGCAATCTCGATCGTCATCGTCAGTTCCACCGGTAAGTCAACGCTGAACCGAGCCTATAAATACATATGCCTATACGCCCACTTTATGGCACATTTTCAGGCAATTTATTGAGAAAAAAGGAAAAGTATTCATGATGGTGCGAACTCTCAACCCCGTGCAAATACCTATTCATAACCCAACATCTTACACATGAGCTACGAGAGAGTTCGCAGGTCAACATCCTCCTTTTAATTCAGTCATAGAACGAGGATACGTGAACCATAATGAATATTTATACTAGCTAGCCGCCATCTTGAAGTGGGCGTAAAAAATAATTCGCCCTCTAGTCCGGTCAAATTAGCCCGAAAAAACCCCGAACCTGGAAAAAATTGCAACATGGAACATTTTTGTTCTAATTGTTAAAAACATATGTAGGAATAACATATCCAAATTTTGTAGAAATCCGGCTAGGGGAAGTTGGTTAAATTTTTGGTTTTACCGGCGACGTCAAGGGCGCCTTTTGTTTTCGGCGGCACTTGGACACTGAAAACACAGAAACTGGGAGAATGTTTATAGACTGTACAGATGAAACGGGGAAGATTAACAAGGTTTTTCGGTTGAAACAAATAATTTCTGAGCGATGAGTTACGGCTATGAACAATTTATTCTTTTATTTCTTTAGCGTATAATATTCGAACTTTAGTGTATCACCACGCGGGAAATACAAGGATCATATGGGATTTGTCAAAACGCAGGATTATTTAGTTATTATTTGCAGAATTGGTATAAACAAACACAAAATTCACATCTATGCAATCACATTATGCAGTAGAAAGAAATAGCTCGATATATCGTTCAATATCACACCGAGTTACGGCCCTACAGTCTATAGCCCTCCATTCGAATTGTTCGCTTTCATTGTCTAAGTGCCACCGAAAACAACGGGCTTTCCTTCGTGCAGACGGAAAACCCCAAATTTACCAACTTCCCCGAACGGATTTTCACAAAATTTGGGCACGTATTTCTCACATATGTTCAAGAGAATTTGCTGTATAAAAATCCCATGTTGCAATTTTTTCCATGTTAAACGCTAAATTGACCGGACTACTCCGCGGGCCATGCCAGGTTCATTGAAAGTCATACTACTGAACTATGCGCACTGATGTTGATATGGCACATATTTGTTTGCTTCTAAGAATTATTCTACAAAAAACAAGGACCAGCAAAAGCAGCAGCAAAGAAAGAGGAAGAGTGCACCTCAGACTACCACGTCTGGGACTAAAAAGAAGCGAGCCCCACAACCTACTGCGACAAAGGTAAATGAACAGACCAATGAAATGCCGCCCTACACTAGAAAGAATTTGTTTAGCTTGCCTCCAGTTTTTTTTTTTGCGCGACGTATTAATTATTCTAGCGAGTGTGTTTTCTATGGAAAAACATCTAATAAAGTAGAATTTGAATAGTCAAGACGCGTTGACAAAGAAAAAAGCACCTAATAAATAATAATATAAAAAAATCCAAGTGCTCTTTACATTTCTTCGTTTAACAATATTAAGAGTATACAATATTAAGAGTATACAATTTACAATAACGTTTCTTAAATTAAAAAATTTAAAAAGAGTAAAAGGGTTAGCACAAATAAGAACTAAATAGCAAGAAAGAGAAAAAAGAAACAATTCTAAGTAAGCGAAGGGGTGGGGGTACACTTCTGTTTCCAAAATACTGGATGCCACTTTGGGTCAAATTCTAGGCGAGTTCAACCACTTCAGCACAAGAATCATCTTCTCAGCCCGGGAATAACCATGCCCAAGTAGATCCTTCTGTGCCATCAAGTCCTGACGAGGTATGTTGAAAAGGAACTGTATGGCCTATATTGAATGTTGAATGGATGTGATTGCGCAGTCAACAGTGAGTACATCGCCTGAGGTAGTGGCGGAAAATATCGAACGCCTATTAACACTTATTCTTATGTAATTAGGCTATTGTAGTAATAATCAGGTTGTAAATTCGTGTCCAAGTACACAATATAGATTCACCCAAACCTTAACCAAACGCCTAACCAAAACCTAACCCTACCCTAACCCTGGATGATTTATGTGATAGTGGTTGACTGGTATCGGTGGTTCGTTATAGTGAATCTATATTGGTATACTTGGACATGAATTTTATATCAAAAAATCACACGTAACCTGATAACAAAACACTTTTTTAGAGTCGTCCTTCGAAGTCTTCCGCCAAGAAAGAAATTTCGAATGTCCAGAATGCGGCCTTGTGCTAGCCTGTAGGAACACTTTGAGTAAACACAAGAAGCGCAAACATCGAAATGCTGTAAATCAAACGAAGCCTGGAAGCATCATCTGTCCTGATTGCGCGGATGCCGGAGCTGGTAAGAACATGTCTAAAGTAATAGACTACCTACTTCTACCTACTCACGTCCCTATCGTAGCGGGAGGAATACTTTTTATTGACACGTCGTTGTTTTTAAATTGGAATTCAATAAATCACACAAACTTATATTGTGTCAAGTCGTTACCAGGTTGGACTCAAATGTCAGAATATGCAATTTAGCACAACTTTATACAGAAGAGTGCTGGAGAGCGACTTCTCTTTCGATTTTTGGTCCCCCGCCTTCGCCTGGAACTGTAGTATGATCAACAGTGCCAAAAGTCTAATAAAACATGACTAGGGTCGATGAGCTAGGTAGAAAATGATTACTCAAGCATAAGTTTTTTTCTCGACACGTTTCAAAGTTGTACTATGTGGACCTAATTTGAATCTGTAAAATAACAAGTTCGTTTTGTATCTTTAGGGAAAACAACTGCTTCGCGACTACAACGTCCCTTATAGAGCATCTTAACGAGCACCACTTTCGTGACCTTCGCGTCGAAACACATACATTTCCAAACTGGGAATAGTTCCAAAAATGGAAGTGCCTCGAGGAAAAATGACAAAGAGTTCCTTTTCTCAGGCAAGAGCAAGTCGGCCAACGCAGCATTACAAGACCACGTGGTTCTATTGCAACCGGTCAGGGGATTTCTCCTCCAACAGTACAGGCAAGAGAGTTCTTAAGTCCCAGGGCTCATGCAAAACGGGAGGAACTGCTCGCCTTCATCACCGCCCGTTCGTACTTTGGTAGCGGACAGGTAGAAGTTGATTGCTGTCTAAAACATGTAGGGCACAAGCAGGAGCACGCTCACCAAAGGATAAGTAAGGAGATGAGGTCTGCTATAGCAGGTAAGCTTGCACAGGGAGTTAGCATGAATTCGGTTCTTGACTTTAATCGGGATAATCAGGTGGGTCCCCCTAAATCGTGATCACCTTACCACTCGTAAGGATATTCATAACATAAAACCCAGTTTAACATTAGCTGTATGGAGAGGGCAAGCAATGATGCTGACAGCGTGGCATGCTGGGTGTTGGAAATGCAAAACGAAGATTTCAATCCAGTTTTGTGCTACAAACAGCAAGGCGAACCGTCGGACGTCCCTGGAATAGAGCGGAATGACTTCCTACTTGCCATTCAAAGCGAATTCCAGAAGGAAATGTTTCAGAAGCATGCTGACAAGTTGATCTGTGTCGATGCCACTCACGGTACAACAGCATACGACTTCCAACTCGTAACCGTGCTGGTTGTCGATGATTATAACGAAGGGATCCCTGCAGCATGGCTGATTACAACAGGGAGGCCACCGACCCTCTTAAGTTGTTCTTTTCTAGTTTGAAAGAAAGGTGCGGGGATGTCAAACTGACATATTCATGAGTGACGATGCACCAGCCTACTACAATGCCTGGTCAAGCACCTTTTCCCCGCCCAAAAGAAAACTTCTATGCAGCTGGCATGTAGACAGAAGTTGGCGGCGAAAACTCAACGACGTTTTTAAAGACAAGGAGCAGCAGCTGAGAGTAGTAATGCATGTGGTTTAGATTACGGTTTGGTCAACGACGTTTCCAAAAATTTGGCAACGAGATTCATTTTTGGCAACGGTAACGCTTGATTGACGTGACACGTGATTCAAACAACCGTTATTTTAATTATTCATAAACTACAGTACGATAAAAGCCTAGCGCGTGTGTTTTCAGCACTCGTACTCTTTAACGAAACATACTAAACTCTACTCTACTACAGCTCTACTATGTCTAACCCTAGTGTTCATGAAAGAATGGCGAAGTTCTGTACAAACTTGGCAAAAGAAATCAGTCAGATTATTTTGCGTCCACGTGTCTGTTTTGCTGGCAAAGCAAAGTTTCATATACGCGAATTTATGCTAGGCGGCGACGGAATCCTTCAATTCCGATCAAGAAGGGAATTTGCCTGAATATGGATGACTTTATTCATACAGTGCGATAAAAGCCGAACGCGTGTGTTTTCATCACTCCTTCTCTTTAACGAAACAATACTAAACGTTTTGGAAAATTCAACTCTACACAACTAATGATAATCGATCTCACGAGATAAATTCTAGAAAACAGTTTGTGTATAGGGACGAATAACAAATAATTACTTTGTTTTAGGCGCTTTCTTTAACTAAAAAATGACGCACTAGGTCCTTTTCCACTCTAAAAGACGCACAAGGTCGTTTTATTTTATCAAAACAATGGTAGTCAATACAAGCTAGGATCTCGGGGATACAATGCTGCTGAGAATCATTTTCAAGGACAGATTAGAGTACACATCAGGAGTTTACGCCTGATAAAAAGAAACAGATATTACTGTTGGCAAAGTTGTCTTTGGTTACTAAAATCGTATTGAAAGTTTTTTTTACAATTTTTTTTTATCCTAATTCGACGACTCTTATCTGAGTATAGTGTAGTTATAGTATAGTTAATTTCCGCGTCTTACATATAGAGCGAATATGATAAATGATGTTCGAGTCAAGCGTGTGTTAATTAAGAAAGCTAATCCATGATGTTGGTCATTTTGTTTGTTTATAATAGACAGCGTTGTTCTTTGTTTCTTTTTAGCGTCTTTTATTTAATACTATACAAACATTACAATAAGTTCGGGACCCTTTTTATACACACCGGTTAACCTATGTTAGCCTAACACAGTTCATTTTTGTTCTGTTTTGAAGCGATTAGAAATCTACCTTTGCGTTCATTCTCGGCCCAGTAAATCGAACGAGTCACGGAGAAATTGTTTTACAGTAGGTTCATCAGGGTAGAGTCCAACAACTTTTGTAGCACCAGTTTTCGATGTGTTTTAGTTTGACAGGCCACCAGGTCTTTCCATTCCTGCGTTGCAAGCAGATGTGCCAGGAAGAACTTGATTGCGCGAGGACTTGTACATTTCGGCTATGTAGTAGCCGTCAGGAATAGTATTCATAGGTTTATTGTCAAATCCTACAGCCTCTTGCCATACGTGCGGCGGTGCATCTGACCAAATTATTGGTGGAATTCCCAGCACGGTTCTGACCTCGCGCGCTTATTTGGAGGTTGTTGAATCGTAGTAATGTGCGTCAACTCATTGTGAGATTGCTCGTTATTCCCCATGGTACTTTTTTCTATAGCATACACTTTACAACTACCAAAAATATCGGCCAGTACTTGCTTGTGTGCTGGGGTATCTGGTTTGTTATCTACCAAGATGTAACCGTATGCGTTTTCTGTTTCTTTGAGATAAGCGTTCATAAAACGTTCCCGATTTCTATCAAACATACGTTCGGCTACAATCCCTATTTGTTTCCGGTCGCCGGACTTCGAAACAACGCTAAGTACTGGGCATTGCGACTAATGTCGGTATTGAACTTTCCTTTTGGGAACATGTTTTGTAACAACAGAACCACACTAGCGTTTCTGTGGCGACCCTGAGTAAACAGGCGAGCGACCAGTCCACTATCTGAAGCTTCCGTCATCAAGTCGTCCAGAATAATAATGTTGTTATATTCGGGATTTATTTCATTGAGATCGTTGGAAAAGTCGGGAAGCCCTCGCTCGAAACGGATGGAGTCACCCAGAGATATCTTCATCTGATTATATATTTCTTGCCATTGATTATAATACCAATATATCTGCATTGTTTTCTTGTCTTCGTAAAAGATTCTGTCTTTTTCTAAGATCTGGCGCACAAAAAATGTTTTCCCACTTTGACTTGGGCCAACGACTAATAGTGAGAACTTGTGACGAAATTTAAAAGCGGGATAAGGTTCCGTATTCAAGAATGGTGCTTCGCTCGAACCAATTCGGCCTTGGTTCGCTGTTCCTCTTTTTCTGATACGCGAGAATTGCTTGATCGTTGAAGATGTAGCTTGTGGTGTAGCACGTTGCTTGACTGAAGGGTGGATGGAAATGTAGTTGAGACAAGACAAGTCTGTGGAGGGGAAAATACCGCCATTTGAGCCAGCTTTTTCTCTCGCCCCCATAAATCTGATGAACCTGTCGCAAGTGATCACCTAAATACAAAACATTCGCCTTATTGCACACCGGGCAAATTCTCTTGTATTTGTAAGGCATCTTGCTCCAATGAGGTCCTGACCAAATGAGGCATGATGTCAACGTTTTTGAACATTTTATAGTTTGCTGAATCATGTCGATACCAGGGCGTTGGAGGGCCGATTCCAGGCAGATGTGGGGCCGATCCCAGGCCGATGTGGGGCCGATCCCAGGCCGATGTGGAGCCGATCCCAGGCCGATGTGGGGCAGATGCCAGGCCGATGAGGGGCCGATTCCAGGACGATGTGGGGCCGATTCCAGGACGATGTGAGGCCGTTATCGGGACGATGTGTGGCCGATTCCAGGACGATGTGGGCCGTTCCAGGACGATGTGGGCCGATATCGGGACAATTTTAAGACGGTTCGGGCGGAACCGTAAACATGTAATACTTGGTAACCACCCTTACTAAGAAAACATATAAAAGGGAGATGCACAGCTAGGCAAGGCACACTTCATCTTTGACACTCAGGGGTGTACATTAGAGATATGGATGTGGAAACGACATATTCTGATGATGAGGACGTTAACAGTCAAGACAGTGAAAAGTCAGTAGAATCTGATGATGATTCGGTAGATGAAAGCTCAGAGTCTGATGATTCTGAAGGTGAAAGTTCTGATGAAGAATGTGTCTGGAGTAAGCTCCAGGACGAAGCAATGCGCCGCCATCATCAACACTGGGAGGGACTTGTAAAACAGTACCAGCAAGTTGGTAATACCGATGAGGTCGCTGAAGCGAAAGCAACAAACGAACTTATACCCAAATTTAGAAAGGAATTAAGACAAGTGTTGTATGAAACCTTGAATGGATGCACCGTTTGAAAAAGGACCCGTACTTTAAGAAAATAAAAAACACTATGGAGAACCTTAAGAATGATGATGGACTTGATTGGGCAGAAGCCACACAAGCAGCCATAGAAAAACGCAAATTTTTACTGAACAAGCTGTTTAAAAAGCAGTCAGTCCCAAAGCAACCAGAAGTACCTGTCTGGAACAGAAGATTCTATAACCGATTTTGAGTTTACATTCTGATTCACTTCATTCGGATTATTTCAGAAATAAGATCTAGATAAGAATAGAGTCCAAATGTCAATGCCCAACATATAGTAAAAGCTACGTGGATCATATGTGTCTTGTAAAGTTTCTACCTGAGACGCTAATGAAATAAACAGCAAGTATCTTATTTTACGTTGTAAGGGTCTTTATTATATCCATTTTGAAATCACTGTCAATCCGTGCAATCTGATTGGCTTACAACAGTGCGATTCGTTCACGTATCGCATCCTTTTGAGTCTAAGTCACATATTTTTCTCAACCAATCAAAATGGAGCATTCAATAATCAACCAATCACATTTCAGTATTTAACGGCACAACCAATCACATTTACCTGTAATTTGATTGGTCAGTGCCGTTAAATACTGAAATGTGATTGGTTGATTTATTTGAATGCTCCATTTTGATTGGTTGAGAAAAATATGCGACTTAGACTCAAAGGATGCGATACGTGAACGAATCGCACTGTTGTAAGCCAATCAGATTGCACGGATTGACAGTGATTTCAAAATGGATATAATAAAGACCCTTACAACGTAAATAAGATACTTGCTGTTTATTTCATTAGCGTCTCAGGTAGAAACTTTACAAGACACATATGATCCACGTAGCTTTTACTATATGTTGGGCATTGACATTTGGACTCTATTCTTATCTAGATCTTTATTTTCTGAAATAATCCGAATGAAGTGAATCAGAATGTAAACTCAAAATCGGTTATAGAATCTTCTGTTCCAGACAGGTACTTCTGGTTGCTTTGGGACTGACTGCTTTTTAAACAGCTTGTTCAGTAAAAATTTGCGTTTTTCTATGGCTGCTTGTGTGGCTTCTGCCCAATCAAGTCCATCATCATTCTTAAGGTTCTCCATAGTGTTTTTTATTTTCTTAAAGTACGGGTCCTTTTTCAAACGGTGCATCCATTCAAGGTTTTCATACAACACTTGTCTTAATTCCTTTCTAAATTTGGGTATAAGTTCGTTTGTTGCTTTCGCTTCAGCGACCTCATCGGTATTACCAACTTGCTGGTACTGTTTTACAAGTCCCTCCCAGTGTTGATGATGGCGGCGCATTGCTTCGTCCTGGAGCTTACTCCAGACACATTCTTCATCAGAACTTTCACCTTCAGAATCATCAGACTCTGAGCTTTCATCTACCGAATCATCATCAGATTCTACTGACTTTTCACTGTC
Source organism: Scolanthus callimorphus (assembly GCA_033964015.1). NCBI lineage: Eukaryota > Metazoa > Cnidaria > Anthozoa > Actiniaria > Edwardsiidae > Scolanthus > Scolanthus callimorphus. Next base: position 2,630,059 of record CM066916.1, read on the forward strand.
TTGACTGTTAACGTCCTCATCATCAGAATATGTCGTTTCCACATCCATATCTCTAATGTACACCCCTGAGTGTCAAAGATGAAGTGTGCCTTGCCTAGCTGTGCATCTCCCTTTATATGTTTTCTTAGTAAGGGTGGTTACCAAGTATTACATGTTTACGGTTCCGCCCGAACCGTCTTAAAATTGTCCCGATATCGGCCCACATCGTCCTGGAAACGGCCCCACATCGTCCTGGAATCGGCCACACATCGTCCCGATAACGGCCTCACATCGTCCTGGAATCGGCCCCACATCGTCCTGGAATCGGCCCCTCATCGGCCTGGCATCTGCCCCACATCGGCCTGGGATCGGCTCCACATCGGCCTGGGATCGGCCCCACATCGGCCTGGGATCGGCCCCACATCTGCCTGGAATCGGCCCTCCAACGCCCTGGTATCGACATGATTCAGCAAACTATAAAATGTTCAAAAACGTTGACATCATGCCTCATTTTGGTCAGGACCTCATTGGAGCAAGATGCCTTACAAATACAAGAGAATTTGCCCGGTGTGCAATAAGGCGAATGTTTTGTATTTAGGTGATCACTTGCGACAGGTTCATCAGATTTATGGGGGCGAGAGAAAAGCTGGCTCAAAATGGCGGTATTTTCCCCTCCACAGACTTGTCTTGTCTCAACTACATTTCCATCCACCCCTTCAGTCAAGCAACGTGCTACACCACAAGCTACATCTTCAACGATCAAGCAATTCTCGCGTATCAGAAAAAGAGGAACAGCGAACCAAGGCCGAATTGGTTCGAGCGAAGCACCATTCTTGAATACGGAACCTTATCCCGCTTTTAAATTTCGTCACAAGTTCTCACTATTAGTCGTTGGCCCAAGTCAAAGTGGGAAAACATTTTTTGTGCGCCAGATCTTAGAAAAAGACAGAATCTTTTACGAAGACAAGAAAACAATGCAGATATATTGGTATTATAATCAATGGCAAGAAATATATAATCAGATGAAGATATCTCTGGGTGACTCCATCCGTTTCGAGCGAGGGCTTCCCGACTTTTCCAACGATCTCAATGAAATAAATCCCGAATATAACAACATTATTATTCTGGACGACTTGATGACGGAAGCTTCAGATAGTGGACTGGTCGCTCGCCTGTTTACTCAGGGTCGCCACAGAAACGCTAGTGTGGTTCTGTTGTTACAAAACATGTTCCCAAAAGGAAAGTTCAATACCGACATTAGTCGCAATGCCCAGTACTTAGCGTTGTTTCGAAGTCCCGGCGACCGGAAACAAATAGGGATTGTAGCCGAACGTATGTTTGATAGAAATCGGGAACGTTTTATGAACGCTTATCTCAAAGAAACAGAAAACGCATACGGTTACATCTTGGTAGATAACAAACCAGATACCCCAGCACACAAGCAAGTACTGGCCGATATTTTTGGTAGTTGTAAAGTGTATGCTATAGAAAAAGTACCATGGGGAATAACGAGCAATCTCACAATGAGTTGACGCACATTACTACGATTCAACAACCTCCAAATAAGCGCGCGAGGTCAGAACCGTGCTGGGGAATTCCACCAATAATTGGTCAGATGCACCGCCGCACGTATGGCAAGAGGCTGTAGGATTTGACAATAAACCTATGAATACTATTCCTGACGGCTACTACATAGCCGAAATGTACAAGTCCTCGCGCAATCAAGTTCTTCCTGGCACATCTGCTTGCAACGCAGGGAATGGAAAGACCTGGTGGCCTGTCAAACTAAAACACATCGAAACTGGTGCTACAAAAGTTGTTGGACTCTACCCTGATGAACCTACTGTAAAACAATTTCTCCGTGACTCGTTCGATTTACTGTGGCCGAGAATGAACGCAAAGGTAGATTTCTAATCGCTTCAAAACAGAACAAAAATGAACTGTGTTAGGCTAACATAGGTTAACCGGTGTGTATAAAAAGGGTCCCGAACTTATTGTAATGTTTGTATAGTTATTAAATAAAAGACGCTAAAAAGAAACAAAGAACAACGCTGTCTATTATAAACAAACAAAATGACCAACATCATGGATTAGCTTTCTTAATTAACACACGCTTGACTCGAACATCATTTATCATATTCGCTCTATATGTAAGACGCGGAAATTAACTATACTATAACTACACTATACTCAGATAAGAGTCGTCGAATTAGGATAAAAAAAAATTGTAAAAAAAACTTTCAATACGATTTAGTAACCAAAGACAACTTTGCCAACAGTAATATCTGTTTTCTTTTTATCAGGCGTAAACTCCTGATGTGTACTCTAATCTGTCCTTGAAAATGATTCTCAGCAGCATTGTATCCCCGAGATCCTAGCTTGTATTTGACTACCATTGTTTTGATAAAATAAAACGACCTTGTGCGTCTTTTAGAGTGGAAAAGGACCTAGTGCGTCATTTTTTAGTTAAAGAAAGCGCCTAAAACAAAGTAATTATTTGTTATTCGTCCCTATACACAAACTGTTTTCTAGAATTTATCTCGTGAGATCGATTATCATTAGTTGTGTAGAGTTGAATTTTCCAAAACGTTTAGTATGTTTCGTTAAAGAGAAGGAGTGATGAAAACACACGCGTTCGGCTTTTATCGCACTGTATGAATAAAGTCATCCATATTCAGGCAAATTCCCTTCTTGATCGGAATTGAAGGATTCCCGTCGCCGCCTAGCATAAATTCGCGTATATGAAACTTTGCTTTGCCAGCAAACAGACACGTGGACGCAAAATAATCTGACTGATTTCTTTTGCCAAGTTTGTACAGAACTTCGCCATTTCTTTCATGAACACTAGGGTTAGACATAGTAGAGCTGTAGTAGAGTAGAGTTTAGTATGTTTCGTTAAAGAGTACGAGTGCTGAAAACACACGCGCTAGGCTTTTATCGTACTGTAGTTTATGAATAATTAAAATAACGGTTGTTTGAATCACGTGTCACGTCAATCAAGCGTTACCGTTGCCAAAAATGAATCTCGTTGCCAAAATTTTTGGAAACGTCGTGACCAAACCGTAATCTAAACCACATGCATTACTACTGCTGAGGTCTACGCCGCCTTGAAAGAATTACAGAACGAAGTGTCAGAAGCAGCGTTTAGAAGATCACTCCAGAAATTTATGGCTTGGTTGGATAAAATCTCGGAGCCAATGGCCAAGTATTTCGAAAAGGAGTACGCGTCTCGGACACAGGAATGGGCTTCATGTTTTAGGCTGGGCTCGCGCGCTAACACAAACATGTTCGTGGAAAGCTTCCATCGCACGCTTAAAGAAGTGTACCTGGAAAGAAAGCAGAATAGGCGTGTCGATCACCTTCTATTCAAGCTTAGGAAGATTTCACGCGATAAAGCGTTTGAGCAGCTTATTAAAGCAGAAAAAGGCAAGACGACGATAGGGCAGCGCGAGGTTAATAAGCGGCACAAACAAGCTGAATCTGCGTCCCCGTCAGTACAAGACAAAGGACCGCACACATGGACCGTTGCATCAGCAACGGAGCAAGGCAAGAATCACACTGTTAGGAAAATCGACGAAGCTCCCTGCAATTGCAAGCTGCGTTGTACATCTTGCAATGCTTGTGTACATGTGTTCGAGTGCACTTGCCCCGACTTTGCCATACGAGGCTATGTTTGCATTCACATACATGCTGTTAATATAACCAAGCCTGAAGTTCGTGTCTCGACGCAATGTGATGACATGGCTGACGACAGCGACATTGATACAACGAGAGCAGATCTGTCGAAAATGATATCTGGCGATCAGGTCAATGCCACTCCTCGATTAGAAGACGTCAAAACACAAGCCCTAGGACAGATCTCCGAACTGAGTGATTTGATCAGGCAAGCTGTAAACAAAGACACTATTACAACCATAATGCGACACCTTCGTGCTGCTATATCCGTGGCACAGGGATTGAATGCGATTGGAAACGATCACCAGTACATCAGCAACATGCCCACTATTCCACCCAACAAGCATTCAGACAGACAAAGACGATTCTTCTCTACCAGAAAAAAGACTAAAAAGACGGAATCGAGACCTACCCTTTCAAGCGAAACAGCACAGCAGCTAGAGAATACAGAAGCAAAGGTATGTGCTTTTTGTCTGAAGGAAGACCCGCTCGATAACAATGAAGAAGACTATGTGGATTGGATCCAGTGTGAGGAGTGCGGTGTATGGGTACACAGGTGTTGTGACTACGACCTTACAGAAGCAGAAACCAACAATTACATCTGCTGCATGTGCCGTCCTTGAAAATGTCTGAATATTGACCTGGGGCCGGCTCCTAGAAGGGCAGTTAAGAGTTATCGGTGGATAAACGCTTATCCAACGGATAAACCCTGAACAAAACGTATACAAAAGATCCGTGGATAACTTTATCCAACCTTTCAGGGACCGGCCCCTGATTGCCAGACGTATCTTTTATTTTTTTATTATTTTTTTATTTGTTTGTTTACATGTACTATTTATTTTAACTATTTGCATTTAATGTTTATTTATTTATTTATCTATTTATATTTAGTTAAAATTTATTTTTAGACAAAAGTGGACCAATTCTGTATGTGCAACATTGTTTTCCGAATGAAGTCAAGAGCCACATTCATGCTTAATCTTCCTGTGTAAGCTTGACCGTATCTAGTGGTGGACCCCTAGTCGTGTGTTTCCTAAGGATGTGTTGTATACGCTGAATTCGGGCTGCATTTATGTCATTCATGTCACAGATTGTTTGTTGGAATAGATACACAGCCAAACTGCCATTCTGTTTTGCTAACTCTCGCATTTGACTTTCGAATGACGCTCCTGGATTCTGTCAATCAAACTTTTTAGCCTAATCAGAGTCTTAGCAGATTATAGAAAGATAAATAAGTTAGGACATTTGTTTAGAAAAAAATGTAAAAGTCAATAATGCTAGATGTGTTACAGCCTTTCACTAGAAAGCAAACTAATTATTTCTGTGTGTTCCAAAGAGTTTCAAAGTTTGATTGACAGAAGTCAGAAAACAGTTTGGTGGTTGGAAATCGATCAGGAGAGTTTGTATCAATACTCAAAACAGCTGTAAGCGGTCTGTCACCCTTGGGACTTGGCCAACTGATCATGCTTACACAATAATAGAGGTTTGGCCTTTTAAGGCCAAACAGAACGTTAATATCTATAGCTTTTGTCTGTTGAAAGTATGAAGCCATTTGTACATTACATCAGTCCAGTCACCAGTACATACTTCCACATGCTTTGCTGAGTCATTGTTGACAAACACGTGACCTGCAGTGAGCTAAAAACAATGAAATTAGTCCACCTAATAGAGGTGACTGCCCGGGGGGGGGGGGGGGACTCTAAGGTTAAATGCTAGGGGTGACCGTCGGAAAAATCCAATTTTGACCCTAAAAAATACCTGGTCGGAAAAAATTTCCACCCTAAAAAATACCCATCAGTCTGAAAATCCCTAAAAAATACACAATTTTGACAGATTAAATTTTATTCTGGCCATTTATTTAAAATACATCAAATGTATCCTATCGACTTTCAAATAAACTACCTTATTTGCGTGAGAACCCCCTAAAAAATACCTATTTTTCTTACCATACCGTTTTTTATTTTCGAACTCCTAAAAAATACCAGATCGCCGATTTCAACCCTAAAAATATGACGGTCACCCCTAGCATTCAAATATAGGGAGTCCCCCCCCCGGGGGGGTGACTGCTTGTAGACGTAACAATTACAGTAAACATGAGAAGAAAAATTTGGAATCAATGGCATGTTGATAGAGGGTTAAAAGAGATCCCCTTAACCTAAGAGCCAAAGCACTCAGAATAGTAGAATATTGTCTGTAAAACAACATCAAATGTGAATGCACATTAGACATGATGAAACCAAAATGATCATTCTTGCAGCAGGGTTTCAATAACTTTTGAAGAAGCAGGCTGTACCAAGAAAGATAGCCATCTGATTAGATGCCTTTGCTGCATTTTGATAGCGGAATTTATTTACTGTGTTTACAGTACGTAGCCGGCAAGTTGCTGATGTAGGCGGTGGTTTACCGGTGGTAGCTGTCTCTTGAAACCTCTATTGTGGTAAATCACTCACTATAGTACCATTCTGATATATTCATGGGATTCACAGTAGAAGTGGCCAATTTAAAGGTATAGTAGTACTTGCTGGATCCTAGAAGTCCACTTCTAGGTATTTCAAAGAAATAAATTATTTACCCAGTGTGCAGTGTTCTCCCCTGTGAGTCTCTTATCACTTGATATGCTGCTCTCTCATGGGAAGCCTACAGAACAATTTAAAAAACTACAAGAGAAAGCTCTGCTCGCTAGGTACATAATTATTATATATTACCATCATTACCATCTCATTGAAAATCTTCATCTGTACAGGTGAGATTGATTTATGGTTTTGGTTTTAGACTTTAGAACTCTGTATAATGCTTACCTAAAAACACTAAGCTTTCAGCTCGAGAGCCTTGCTCAAAGCGACGTGGACAAGTGTCACGCCTCTTTACAGTCACACACTTTAGGAAGATGTGACTGCAAGTATGGGACGGTTTTTTGCAGTCACTTGTTCCTAAAGCGTGTGACTGTAGGAAGGCGTGACGCTGCGTAAGCATTGTACAGAGTTCTAAAGTATAAAACCAAAACCATACATCATTACCATCATCATAATTGTGACTAGACTGAGGAGCAATGTAACAATAATGTCTTAAATAAACCTGTTTTTTCCCTTATGATGTCTTTTGAGCTTTGGTAATGTTATAGCTGATGTAATGCATAGCTGTCAACTCACCTGCATTAGGCAGGTGTCACAAGATTTTGAAGCCTGTCACCCCCATGACTCTTGCGAAAATGTTCATACATTTACTGTATTATACCAGCATTGTCACTCTTGGGAATTTTTTCAGACATTTTCTGTATTTTATTTACCACATGAGGGAGAATCTCAAGATTTTTGGCGAAGGGGTTGACAGGTATGGTATTGTTGGACCACCACATTGCGCTTAGACAATAACAAAAAGTATTTCGTTGGTTGAGGAAATAGTACGAATAAATGTTGGACAAAGGCATGTTATCTTCGCATTTTTTTAGTGAAAAATCAAAACTGCGGTAGAAGACTGGATAAATCCTGATGGCTGATATATCGAAAAGTTAAAATGCCTCTTCTGGTATTTTAGTTCTCGCCTTTTTGCGACACAAAGCAGGAACTAGGGGAACCACCAGTAATGATAAAAGTATACGGGGAGTTTTGTCCTTGAAAACCTGAAACTCTGGATCATAATACTCGATTAGTCTTCGAATGTAGGCAGGCGTTCCATGAATATGTTTCTGTATGTATAACACACAGGAATCCCTACGAATTCACAAATACGTTAATCGGAGCTCCCATGCCCCCTCGGCCATGTTCGAAGAACGCCTACTCATTTTTTTCCTTGGGTGACGCGCTGTTTCTAGTGGCATGTCACAAATTCCTCAAATTGGATTGAAATTCTCCCACCTATTGCAAAGCCTAAGCACTTTATAGTGCTATACAGAACGCATCGATACCTCACATTATAATGATCTTCTGTAGCAAAGGTTTCCATCAAAATGGAATAATTTTTCGACGTTTAAAAAGTTGCGTCTATTTCATTTGGCGCGTCGATCGTGGCGACAATTTGCAGATAAATCTAAGATCATCTTGGTCAAGATTTTACTGGTCAGTTTGCAGACCTTTGATAGCATTATCTTGGAAGGATGAGAAAAGTAGTGTTGGATTTCCGCAAGCCTCAACTTCACGAACTTTCAGGACAAAGTTTGAAACCTACCCGTTGGCGTTGGTGATACCGCGTCGTGTGTTTTGCACTTCCAACGGATCAGACCACAGTACCAGATCTGATCGACCAGAATCACCTACTGGAGTAAATAATGTAAGCCAGGGTTTATCTTCTAGTGGAGAAAGTGACAAGGCTATCTGTGATGACCAGGTTTTCAGGATTTATGCATTATGATGAAGACGAGAGACCCTGTATTCCATACCGTTTGTGGGAAGGTAAATTATCTGTATATGGTTAAATCATTAAAATGTTAGACATACATGTAATAGACATAATTTTTGTCTAGGATTGCAAACTCAACTGCATTTATGTATTTATATCAACACTGTATAAAATCTCTTAAATGTCTCTTAAACAGGGACATCAACTCTCTCGGTTTTTGTCGGGAGTCTCAGGATTTTTCGCTTTGTCTCCCAGGAAAAGTGCAATAAGACTGCCATGCATTTACTGTATTTCTACAGGAGAATTTCAGGAAATTTTGCCATTTCAAGGTGGTCTCCAGATTTTTGAAGTCCTGGGGTGGGTTGACGTCCCTGCTTAAAGTTACTAAATCTAAAGTTGTAAGGGTAAAATGATAGTCCCCACTGAGCTCTATTGTGAGGAAGATTATGAAATAAAGAAGATTAGCTGCATTTAAATTTTAAACTTGCAGCTGATATTGAGGCTATTATCTGGAGGTTCAAATCAGACAAACAAGTAAAAGCAGCAGCAAAAACTCATCATGTTGATGGTAAGCCACCCTACATTCCATGTATCACCTTGTTTGTGACTTGTCTGTTCTTTCTAACTGTTTATTTTACCAAAATTTAGATCATCAATTCCAAGAGACTGCAAGATCTTTAGAAAAAGGAATTCTGAAGGCAATGAGACATGATTTTGAGCTTCATGTTCTCATGTGTGCAATTGACTCTGGAAAAGGTAAAAATGCTATACTACACTATTACTGTATATGCCGGTAGCATTCCTAGGGGCACAGCATAGTCATTTGATAGGTAGTTCTAAGTTCAAACCAATATTGGCCAACACTGTCCACTTTTTCAGAGCCTATAGCATATCTTTAGGATCATATGAACTGGGTCCCAGGGTGCAAAGGATAACTGAAATGCATAGCATGGCAGGTCCCTCCATCCCACTTCAAATAAATCCGACTTGCATCTCAAAGCAGAATTCCTTTCTGAAAACATTTTTTTAAATTGGTCCCTATTAGTTTCAGTACAAGGTGTTTGGTGATCCAGCAACTTTGACTTTTTTACTGACTTTTTACAGTTGTAATCAAATCCTATATTGCTTTTTTTACAGCACGTGTGCATGAGCTGTTCTCATATTTCCTGAAGGAAGCCAACATACTTTACCCAATGCGTAATTGCAACATGGAGGACCTCAAGAAGATTTCTGATCTTCGTGGACCTCATGATTTGTAAGTTTAACATTCACAGGGAGTTATTTACAACCTTGGTGTGGGTCTCCACCACATAGTCAGTTGCTCTTCATCATCACCTCCATTTGAGTTACCATACTGTACATGTACTAGCTTCTTAGACCCACTTGATCCTGCCCTTGTTGTGCCAGCAGAGCGCAGGACCATAAGTAGCAGGTAGTGAGGGACAGGTTCCACTACCCAACTCCAACCAAAACTGGTTGCCATCAGGCAGGTTGACATATTAGAGCAGAAATCCTTTGTGCAAACATTGTGTAAATGGGTTCTTATTAGTTTGAACTCATGCTTGCATAGTTCAAAACATGGCAAGGGTTTGGAAAATGCACCTAATCAAGCCTTTGGATTCATTTCCTCAGATTTCCCCAGGCCAGAAAAATAAAAAGAAGAATAGTTTACCATGCAGGACCAACAAACAGTGGCAAGACACACCAGGCACTTGAGAAATTCAAGAACTCCTCTTCAGGGGTGTACTGTGCTCCTCTGCGCCTACTGGCAGCTGAGGTTTATAGAAGAACTAATCAGGCTGTAAGTTAGCAATTAAAATGAATTTTAAGGATGAGATAAAATTTTAACTAAATCTGTGATGGGTGCAAGAATTTTAGGTACTTGTGTTTGCTAGGTGCATTGTGTGCACTTTACAGATACCATTTTTATTAAATATGAACAGGCAGATGAATTTTTGCATGTAAATACTTCTAGTACTATACATGTGCAAGGAAGGGTAGTTTTAGCCCTATTTTTCAAATTTTCAATGTAATGATTTTTCTTCAGGAATTGAAAAGACTTATCATTATTAAGTTCAATTAAAAAAGTTCAAATAATGCTATTTTGATCCAAATAAAGATGCTTTATTACTCAGGGTGTCCCATGTGATCTTATCACTGGGGAAGAAAGAGTGTGGTCATGTTCAGAAGAGCAGCCGTCTGCACACACAGCTTGTACTGTAGAGATGAGCAGTACGAAACAACACTGTAAGTACAACACTCAACTCACTTGATATCAGTTATATGGTTCAGACAGTTACTAAAAAACCTTTCTTTCCATAAAATAGTTTCCCATACTGTATTCCACAATCAAATTTTTGTTTTAGATGAGTGTGCTGTGATTGATGAGATACAGATGATGAGAGATACAGAAAGAGGCTGGGCATGGACTAGAGCATTACTAGGTACCAGTACATTCTATACTCTATCAGCTCCTGTAATTATGCTCATTATGATTACGAAAAAAAATTTGCCTTCTCCATTATGTCAATAATTATAGGAGTAATAGCTGATGAAGTACACCTGTGTGGGGAGGACACTGCAGTTGATCTTGTTCAGAGATTGGCTGATGTTTGTGGAGATGATCTGGAGGTTAGGTTTTATCATTTATACTTCATAATATTATTCCCAAAAATTGCTTGAGCCATTGTTTTTTTTTTGTCACACATTATGAACTATAGTGCACCACATGCCAAAAAGGAAATAGCAGCTGGAAAACAATCAAACCCCTCCTTTTGCAGACCCTGGACCCCAGTTTTGGCTACCTTCTTGAAAACCCCCTACCATCCTTGAATTCTGTTTGATATTCTTATTTATTTGAAATTTTACCCCTGAAACAACAAAGGGCAAATTACTTAAAGTGGGCACCTTGTAATTCCTCACTTGCTTTAAGGGTCCCCAACCTGAATTCCAAAGGGGAAGGGGGACTGCCCAGAGGTCAAATTAGCATTTATTTTTCATTTCAGGTTTGTCGATATGAGAGGCTGGGCCCTTTACAAGTATTACCATATAGCCTAGGTAATGTAAGAAAGAAGGAAATATGTGTGTGTGTCAGTGTGGGAATTTAAGTCACACATTTTGACCAGTGAGATATTGTTCCATGACCTTTTTTCAAGGTGGCAAACTCTATCATGTGCGACCAGGGGATTGTGTAGTGGCTTTCTCTCAAAGAGAGATCTTCAAACTTCGTCAGAGAATCGAGAGAGCAACTGGAATGAAGTGTGCCATGGTGTATGGTGGACTACCATCAGGTCAGTGGCAAGGAAAAAAACTCTTCATTTTAACCCCCAAACAACCTGTATGGAAATCATCTTCAGAGTCTACATTGTATGTTTCTATGTTGTATGTAGATGGCTGAACAGACAAATGAAAAGGACACTTTGTTTTCTCTTGTAGCCACTAGGCTTGAGCAAGCCTCTAAATTTAATGACCCAAATGATGAGTATAAGATTCTAATCGCCTCTGATGCCATTGGCATGGGACTAAACTTGTAAGTACAACTTCTTCGTACACATGTACATACTATCATATTCTGGTAGATTTTTTCTTTTGCTTTTGTATTTTTTCTACATATTTCAATAGAGCAGATTTTAGATGACTTTCGAAAACTTGACGCAAACACAAAACCACTAGCCAATCAGGAGTGGAAGCCATTCAACAACAAACCAATTGGGAGGCAAAGTAAGTCAGACTTGCATTTAGTCTTGATGAGACAATGGTGCATTATTTTTTTATTTAGTTTGCAATTTGATTGGCTGAAAGACGAAAGGCTTTGCTCTTGACACATAGAAACACTGACTAAATGCAAGTCTGGCTTACTTTCGACAGACATCTGAAATCCACCCTATTCAATATTATTGCTTGTACTTGAGCTAGTGTGGGGCCAGAAAACTGGAGCCAAAACGACACACCTGAAAGTATTATACATGTGCTACAATTGTATATTGGTTATACCATGTCTGTAATTCCAAGTATGGCTAGTGGAAAACTGCCCTGTTATCATTTGACATCTACAAGCTGAAAACGTACAGACGTTCTAGAGAAAAACATCCATACACTGCATCAACTTTCCTTGTGTGAGTGTGACCAAAGCAGACATAAACAAGTTAAATGGATTAAACACAGGTAACCCAATTGGGCATTCAGTAAAACGCATGCTTGTGATATAATCACATTAATTTAGTTATTAATTACTGTGTGCTGCTACATAACGTTTTTACTTATCCATCTAGCTATTACATGCATAACTACCGGTATTGAATTTTATGGGAGAATAATATTGAATTATAATATTTTCAAAAGTTCTAAAACCAATCTGATCTACCCAGCTTATTTAGTTCCATCTCATGTCATCCCATCCCATCTCATTCCATGCTATTCTATTTACATTCTTCATTGAAGTGTTTTTCATACTTGCTATAGGAACATCAAGCGCATTGTATTCCATTCAGTAGAGAAGTTTGATGGCCACACCATAATTCAACTCAGTCCCTCCCTCACTAAACAGATCGCTGGCAGAGCTGGGAGGTTTGGGTCCGATCACCCAAAAGGGGAAGTCACAACGTGAGTTTTGTCAACCTTGATTCTTTTGATTTGATTCGCTGCAACATGGAGCTGGTCCAAACGTTAATTAACACTATCTGATCGTTAGTTCAAAGGGATTTTTGCTTTCAAATAAAGCCCTGCACTAAATCCGGTAATTCATTCTACCTCAATTTGTCTAGACCGCAGTTCTATAAGTTTTGGGTCGTTACGTGTTAAATCAACACCCTCGGGTTTCATCTTTCTGGTGAAAATTGTTCTACAACCCAGCAGCGCTTTTCTAACGTCCTTAGAAAAAGACCAAACAATAATAGGGTTTGCAACTGGAATAATACATTCGCCAATTGATACTCCAAATAACCACGTGAATCGCAGCCAACATGGGATGCCTGTGGTTTGATACCAAAGGGCAACCAAGACTCTGACAAAATAAGTCGGTGACCAGCATAATGTGAACACCAGAACAATGACAACACACATGCAGATCACTTGCCCAGTTCCCATTCCGTTGTCACAACGCACTATGTTACTATCGTCATTCCAGTTGTCATGGAGACGTCTTCTGGTTGCTATGGCAGCAGCAGCGAAGAGACAAAGGCTTAGTAACAAGGGGAACACAAAGAAGATACTCATGATGGAGATATTAAAATCTAGTGAGTTTCTAAGATCTTCCACAGGCGCATGCCCCCGGAATTCCACACATTCGCTTCCGTTATCCTTGTTTCCACGAACATCGATTTTGTTTTCTTCATTTTTTCGAAGAAGAGTGAATGTTATCCCCACCAACCACGTAGAACAGATCGTTAAAAGCTCCTGCGACACGAGCGGGAACCCTGTGTTGGCGGGCTCAGTGCTGCTAGACAATGATCACCGGCAATGGCGGTCATGCTAATTACCGATACCAGCAAAGACACATCAACTAAGTACATCCGCAAGGTGCAAACTGCTTCCCCAGGGGATCCCCCGAGAGGCCAAGTTGGATCTCGAGAAATAAGATAATGTATTGCATATGGAAAATGAAACACGGGCAGGAGGATATCAGAAAATGCGATGTTAGCGAGCAGTACATAAGTCATTGTTCTTAGTCTATTGTTTTTTCCCACGACGAGAATAATTATACAGTTTCCACTCACTGAAAACACCGTAGCAACAATATATAGCACTGTTAAGCTCAGTCTATTTGCTTCGTCGTCCATGAGGTGCTTACAATCACTGGCGTTAGGCGCCGCTGGCAACGAACTGTTATCGCTGGCATTCATTTCGCTTGAGCTTTGATCCTTTTCAACTTCTTTTCCTGCATTTGTCTTCTTCCAGATAATTGAACTCTTGCTTTTTCTTCCTCTTGCAAGGCAATTAACGCTATCTATTTTTTTTTTTTTAGTTTTCAGCTGCTGGGTATATCCGCATTATGTTTGCAAAAAGGTGTTTACGTTGCAGAAAGATTCTCGTTATGGGTAGACATTTGATTTGGCATTCTAGATGATTCTTGATTCTTCTAAGTGGTCTCAGCAGCTTTGAAAACGTCTTAATGGAACTCACAGGAATTTTTCCTTTCCACGACACGCTCGAGCTCAGTCAAGCTCCCTGATCCTCCTCCATGCGAGAGATTTCCCCTTTATCTGTATTTCCAGAATATGCATCATAATTTCTGAAAAGATAACAAAATCACCAAGCATATCATTAGTGGTTTAAACCAATGACGGTCTTTTGTAATTTCCTGTCTTTATGGATTGTGTAAACTAACATTTAGAATAACAGTCTTCCCGTGCTGAATAATAACCATAACCAATCTCCTTTACTCCTTATTTATGACCAGATTCTCACGAAACCTAGACTTGTTATAATTCAAAAACAAATTCCATTTCGAAATCGTTAGTTTGGTTGTGGTTTTCAACAATTACAAGATAATGGTATTCCCATGTATGAAATACTTTAGTTTTTAGTAGAAATTAATATTTTATGCTGCAAGACTTTATCCATTACATTTTTTTTTTTGGTTGTCTTAATTTTTCCATAATGCACCTTGTCTGTAAAAAAAACTGTTTTTAATTTTATAAATAAATATTAAATACTCTAGGTTTCTTGTTGTGTTGATTTTGGTGCTGACACCGTAGCCTGACTTTCAGTCGTCTTTTCTTCCTACACTCTAATCGAGTGCCAGTGTAGCACGGCTAAAATCCAGGCTAATGTCACCGTAGCTAGAAGATAATGTTAGGTTCGAAAATCTAACTCTTCACTTCAAAGCCAGTATTTTTTTAGGTCTTATCTCTTGTAATTATAGTGCTAGCGTTATCAACTTTTTAAATGAAAATACCGTCTCCCCAGAATAGACAAAGGATTTTAACAACATTTTGAACAGGTTTGATCTTCTCGTTGCTTGTGATAAATTTTACAGTAGCAATATCGTTACATTATTTGTCAACCTCCAATCTTTTTTTTCTTAAAGCAAATGGAAAATTCTCCTATGAATTATTTAACATACGTGATACATATATGTTATTTCCGTAGCTTCAAACCTCCTGAAACTTAGTTTCATGAATTTAGCTGCAAGTAGCCAACATAAAAGGTTATTTTAGATACTAAAAGAAAAACTTCTGTTTTTTAAGAAATTCGTATTCCTATCACTTTGATTTGTGAAGTGTTCATTTTCTTGTATATAAAGTAGTGAAGATTTTATTGAAACTAGAATAACATTTCATAAAACGTACCTTACCGCGCTTGTTTGCACGTCTTTGACAGTTTTAGAAACGCGAAATGTAGCTATAATTGCTCAAACTAAGTATGCAATTCACTTGTTTTTGTTGTTTCTTTCTGGACATTATGAACAAACATGCTTAAAAGTGCTTTGAGCTGTTAACTTGTGCATCCAATACTTACAAACATACCCTTTCTAATCTATCCATCTAGCTCTGAAGCGGTGTGTAGAAACGTGGCATGGCTCCCTTTTTAACATTTTAATTATAGTATGGATTTCCACCGAAAATTAATTTGGACTCTATGTAGTAACCATAACATTATTAACAACAATTCACATTTACGTATGGATTTTAAAAAAGCCCGGTGACAAAGAATGAACCTACCCTGAACTATAATCTTAGTTTATCTAAAGAATAAACGTATGCGTAAAGAAATATATTTTTTAACTCACCTCTCCTATTTTTTCTTTTTGTTCGTCTTGTTGTTTACCTTAAAGTGAAACCGTCTGATGTTTTTCCGGATTTGTTGTAAGGATCTGTTAAACTATAGTTACATCACCGAATTTGCATAACACGTTTCTCGAGCCCTGCAAATCAGTAAATGCGATAGGCTAATATTCGCTGTACTGAAAGCCTTTTGATTTTATGTAAGAGCATCGAAGTGCATTCAGTGTAATCCCCAAGTTATCACCACTCTGGAATATAATTCCACCTAGCCAGAAGTTCCCACCTGTTTCTGTCGTAGATATCTCATAGGTTTCTAAGTCTGTTTTTATCTTTTATATATTTGGACCTCCAATATGAGAGGCAATTTTATCTTGATCTCAAAGTAACCCAAACAAGCCCAGTAAGAAATGGAAACTAAAAAAAATCCGTAAATTCCCATACTAATAAATCGTATAAAATGCGCCGAGTGGCACGTCCGTTCTTTAGCTGTTATTAAATTTTGATGTTCTCAGAGTTTAGCGTTGTCGGTTCGCTCTCAGAGGCAATCACTGAAAGATAACATTTGTCCAACGTTTTCGGCAAAAAAGCAATTTGGATTAATATAATGCTAAACGATATTTTCATAACAGTTCCTTTAAATCTGTTAAATGATGTATAAAATTTCAATTATTGAGAAATTCTGTTATTTTTCGCAAAGTGTCTTTTCAATAGAATGTTTTCGTTATGTATATGTGATAATATTATGTTATCTGTACTTTGTTTTTTTGTACTTTCTTGTTATTGATTATTTTTTATTTGTTGTAATCCTTAAAGAGGGTGCCATCATATAGAGGCGCTAATCCCTCTCAAGATACATATTCTTCAGTCCCTCTTTCATATCTTTAAGTTTTTCTTTGAAATCTCTTTCCTTAATAATTTAGAGACTTCAATTGCCTATCTACTGATAAGAGCACACTGATAGAATTCCGTTTTTTAGCGCATTTAATTAATCATCGTGAAGGTCTGGGTTTCCTTATTTGTAGCATCCTCCTCCATTCTATACAACTCATAATTTGCTGCTTACATTTTCTTTATTGAAATGTGCCTATTTCGCTTTCAATTATCAATACGGGTGTGGATGAATGCTTTATCTTATTACGGTTATGCGGTAACTCTTACAATTCCCGCTCAACACATTTAAAGTTATTCATAGCCGCCATCCCCATTTGAACTATTCATTTTCATGTTTGATCATGACAGAAACGATTGTGCGGTTTTCCGAGATATTTAGTGTACATTGTTTTCCAATATTTTTCGCTGCGGAAGTGTTATCCCGGTCTAGATGAGGTGATATACCACAATAAAAGTACATTCTATAAATCGCCGGAGTTAAGGAAGAGTTTCTCGCTTATCAAATCTATCAGATTCCCGCTGTTATGCATACTAAAAATCATCTTTCACATAAATTACATCCAGTTCCAAACATACAGATATTGTGAAAAGCTATTCTCTATGAACCTGAAATGTGCTTCTTTTTTTATTTATTCGAGTGATAACAAATTGCCAGATTTTTACAGCCGTACAGGCGAGAATTCTTGATTTCCAAATTCAGCACTCTTTAAGCCCAGCTATTTATCGACAACGTAATTTGTATTTACTTTGTCAAAATATTTCTCGAGTTAATTGCACCAGAATTCGGAACGACTTAGGATTAATGGAATGGACCCGGCTTTTAAAAGCACCCAAACGCGCAATCACTCATTCTTCATTTAATGTCACTGTTATTGCTCAGATCTCAAAAAATGTTTTCCAAGATCTTTTTTGAATCACTGTTAAGGTGTCACCAGCCCGGTTACCATGGAAACAAGACTAAACCTCCGTTCAGCTGTTCATGCTGGCCAAGCACTGCTAAGGGTTAAATACGAGGATGGCTTGATTAGGCACTGGTAAAGGTTGGATTGCTTTACGTTGCGCAAATGGATATATTGTTTGATATGACAAGAGACTACTAAACATTCCTCCTAATGAAAAACTAAAGGAACAGACTAAAGGTTGTCATAGAATTGGAAGCCTTATGGCAGCTTTTTCCAGGAAATAACCACTTTTTGCTGCAGGGATGTAGTGTTTACACAAGGTTCGTTTGAAAACTTACAAATTACCCTGGAGTCCTTTCTCCGTGTCAAATAAAACTGGGTTGATCAATTACTAGAGTGCAGAATGGATAGTGTTTACAATCTGCTACAGTTGGAGGTCTAAATAGTCATTACGCGAGATTTGGCCTGGAAAGTAGTTGTTAGCTTTGAGCTACTGACTAATGAAAACGCTGTTTACTTGAAGAGTTAAGAAGGCCAGAGATATTAAATTTACTTTGGTAGAAAGGAATAATGAAAAAAACTCTGTAACTAGTCACCAGTGACAAACGGGAACTGTACCAAAGGAAGACAACATAAAATACAGGACACTCCATATTGTCCACGAGACAGAATAAAATATATTGCTTCAAGATGAGTGGCCTTGGGATTACTATTAACCAAACTGATGTTTTCACGAACATTTCTATGAATTCGTCAGTAATACAAGATTGCTCACGACCCACAGAGTACCTGGGTTTACAGATGAGGGTTGTCCAATACTCTGACAAATTTATGCAAGGCATTGTCTAAAACAATGGAGTGCAATGGAGTGTATTATAGAACGAGGCTAAACAATGGAGGAGAACAATACCATGCATAAATTTGTCAGAGTATTGGACTAGTATGTCGTGATATCAGAGCTCGATAGTATCCCATTCATCTCCTGGACTGTGTCAGTCTACAGTACGGCCGCGTTGTCTTATGACCGCTTCATACCTGTGGTATACCCCTTAAAAGCCAAGCTGCGAGGAAGGCGCTCTCGTATAGTAACTCTAGTGATCATATGGGTAATTGCGCTTATTCTTAACGCCGCTAGAGTTTGGTACGCGCGAAATTACGCGCAGTGTGTAGAATTTCGTTGGATTACTGGCGCTTTGCTTTTGACCCAGAATCGTTTGGGTGTGGTTTATTTTTTCGTGCTAAGCTTCGCGTGGCCACTAGCAACTACTGTTATCCTTCACACTGTGGTTGCTATGGTGATGATGCGACGCCTTGTCACGGGAATTCGTTCCCATAGTAATACAAGGATTTCGCACGAGAATAGAGACACGAACTTATGCTTTGCTATTATCGTCATGGTAATCCTTTGTTCTCTACCTGGGAGCATCATTTCTCTGATTTCTATAGTCATCGCGTACGACTATCAATCCCCACCCCTCCCCTGCTGGTTAGTGCACTTGTATTATTTAGCGTTTGCTAACGGGGACGTTTTTATATGCATTGGAAATCCTGTCATATATTTTAGGGTTTGCAGGAGTTTCAAAGATGCTCTGAAAAAGTATATTGTGGAGTCCGTTTTGCCCCGTTTTAGGATATCACAATAAAGTAGTTAGAGTGCAACAACATGTAATCTGGTCACAGAAGACGATCTGTAGCAAGAGGGTGATAAAATGAAAAACGACTCCATAGGCCTGTTCTGTGATATACGAGATATGTAAGCTTGGGTTGCCTGTGCTAAAATAGTTGAGAGGAAACTGGTAGATCACGCACGCTTTTGATTAAAGCACTAACTGGAAACCACAAATGTCAAGCAGGCGCGACATTTTTTAAGTTGGTCAATGGGACCATTTGTACAGTAAAATAATTGCAATATTAGTCGAAGGCTGGGCCCAAGCCAATTAGACATTTGACTGAAAATAGTTCAGCATTTTCAGTTATTGGACGCGCCATGTTGAATCAAACAGACTGAGCTCGCTTAAACAAACTCACTGTATATACTTATTCTGACATATTTTAGTCAATAAAACTCACTGACGTATATGAAAACTCCAATGTTACTATTTTTCATCGGATTATGATCATTTAGTGGTAAGGCGATACTGTCGATCATGTTCGATGATGCTGATTATTTCAACAGCCCAATAGGCCAAGTCGGCTAACGGTGTTCATATCTTGTTGCCATCCAATTCAGATCATGTGATGATTCTTTTGGGTAGTTACAATAGACCAATTTCGATAATGTTCTTACTTGAGACCGAGGCTCAGGGGAATAGATCAAAAGAAACCGCATCGGCATCGAAAAATGAATAATTTCTTTCTTTTTTTTATTCCCCTAACCCAACAAGATTTTAACATCGTCTATGTTGACGAGTATATCTAATACCTTGCATTTCAGGTTGTATGGCTCAAGTCTTGGAAAATTAAAGACTCTGATGAGACAACCATCGGATAAAGTGAAGGTAACAATTCCATGTCCACGCGTGGCACGAAGCAAATTTGTCAACAAATCACATGACCCTCTTTGAACACTTCCCATAAACCATTGCGGCGTGCGCATGAAACCAGGCTGGGCTCACTTCGTCCAATTGAATACCGCGCATGTGCATGTTCACTATGCACCCCTTGGCTTGGTTTACCCGCGAACGGACTTTTGTGAGGTTTCCATCAGCGCTCGGGAAATCTCGCGTCAAGTCATCCATACGATACTAAGAACGCTGCACCTGTTACGAGGCCGAGGCTATTAAACTGGTCATTTTTACGTGTAAAAGCCGATTTACACGCTGCCATTCGTCGGGCCGATTTTTGTTTTTGTGCCGTGACTTCGATTTGTGCGAGGGAAAACCGGACCGGACACGAACACATCTGATGAGTAGTCACATCCATTCTTTATTTTGTAGTTTGAAAAGGAGCGAGGCTCTGATCCCACAAGAAAATCCTTTTGAACATTTTGAACCATACGATCGAGGTATCCCTATCATTTAGTCCGCAGGTCTATCACCAAGTATAGAACAAATCGAGATGTTATCCCATCAGATGCCTGATGCTACCCTCGCAAACTTGTTGGTAAGCAAATATAATACAGTAATCTGAAAAGTTCATTTCGTGTAATAGGACATTTGCACTATTGCATCATTTTACTACGCCTACCAGAATTGTCGAACTGAGCGATAGATAATTAGAATTTATTAGATTGAACGTTTGGGGTAATTTTGATATCATATGTATTACCAAGAGAAAAACCGCAACCAGGTTTTGCAAAAATCACCTCTCAAATTTCCCGCGTATACGACGCATGTCCGGTTACCGGAATGTCGCGCGGACTCTTTTTTTATTTTAACTTTTTTTACGTTTACAGGATGTCTTCCTAGACGTTGCTCAGCTGGATGGTCGGAATTATTTTATGTGTGATCTAGATAGTGTTCAGGTGAGTAGAACATAATTTCCTGTGAGCAAATCATCCATGACCTCTTTTCAACCTGAAAACTTTGAGATTCTTAGCATAAATCGTAGCGAGAAACAGTTCACCGCGGCACCGCCGGCACGGACTGATACTGACTTCCATCTAGATTCAGGACGGAACACATTGAACTGTATTTGAGAAGCGAACATGAAACTTTAAAGACCCTGTGCCCGATGGGCGTGACATGTAGTTTCGTATAAAACTCTATGCTAATGAGGTAACGGTAATAGTAGTGAACTCAATCCGTTAAAATATCATCGTGGAATTTCGATCCATCCTTTGGTCTAAAACTGATTTATGTGATACGAAGTCATAGAACAGCAAACTAATGGTGTTATTTGAAAGTTTCGTACCGTATTAGATAAACACAACAGACTAATCATAACATTGTCACACCCATCGGACACAGGGTCTCTTTAATTAAGGTGAGCATTAGACGAGGGGTGACGTCATGCGCAAAATTACAGAGCCACTTAGGGAAGAAACTTTTGGCGCATGCAATCAGCAAAGGCCCTCAAGACTGTCAGCCAATCAGCAAAGGCCCTCAAGACTGTCAGTCAATCAGCAAAGGCCCTCAAGACTGTCAGCCAATCAGCAAAGGCCCTCAAGACTGTCAGCCAATCAGCAAAGGCCCTCAAGACTGTCAGCCAATCAGCAAAGGCCCTCAAGACTGTCAGTCAATCAGCAAAGGCCCTCAAGACTGTCAGCCAATCAGCAAAGGCCCTCAAGACTGTCAGCCAATCAGCAAAGGCCCTCAAGACTGTCAGCCAATCAGCAAAGGCCCTCAAGACTGTCAGCCAATCAGCAAAGGCCCTCAAGACTGTCAGTCAATCAGCAAAGGCCCTCAAGACTGTCAGCCAATCAGCAAAGGCCCTCAAGACTGTCAGCCAATCAGCAAAGGCCCTCAAGACTGTCAGCCAATCAGCAAAGGCCCTCAAGACTGTCATCCAATCAGCAAAGGCCCTCAAAACTGTCAGCCAATCAGCAAAGGTCCTCCAGGCTGTCAGCCAATCAGCAAAGGCCCTCAAGACTGTCAGCCAATCAGCAAAGGCCCTCAAGACTGTCAGCCAATCAGCAAAGGCCCTCAAGACTGTCAGTCAATCAGCAAAGGCCCTCAAGACTGTCAGCCAATCAGCAAAGGCCCTCAAGACTGTCAGCCAATCAGCAAAGGCCCTCAAGACTGTCAGCCAATCAGCAAAGGCCCTCAAGACTGTCAGCCAATCAGCAAAGGCCCTCAAGACTGTCAGCCAATCAGCAAAGGCCCTCAAAACTGTCAGCCAATCAGCAAAGGCCCTCCAGGCTGTCAGCCAATCAGCAAAGGCCCTCAAGACTGTCAGCCAATCAGCAAAGGCCCTCAAAACTGTCAGCCAATCAGCAAAGGCCCTCCAGGCTGTCAGCCATTCAGCAAAGGCCCTCAAGACTGTCAGCCAATCAGCAAAGGCCCTCAAGACTGTCAGCCAATCAGCAAAGGCCCTCAAAACTGTCAGCCAATCAGCAAAGGCCCTCCAGGCTGTCAGTCAATCAGCAAAGGCCCTCAAGACTGTCAGCCAATCAGCAAAGGCCCTCAATGCAGTCAGTCAGTCACCCTCGCGAGGTGAGGAGCAGGGAGCCCTGGTACGAGAATGTGTCGGGCAGTGATGCACAAATACAGACATCTTCAACAAGTCTCGAGTGCAATACATTTTTCTTATTATTATCAACAGTTTGTAGCAGAAATGATTGAGGGAATCCCGCTGAGCATCATGGAGCAGTACTTGATCTGCCAAGCGCCCGTTAGTCACAAGAAAACATTATCGTCTTTCATGATAGTCGAGGTAAAAATGGGCAAAAATACGACACCGCGGCAAAACTCAGTTCAAATGCGCTAATTAAAGATTCACTGGCCTGTGAAATGAAGGCAATTGAAAAAATCTACATAATCTTGGCGAACGATAAATTGAACCTTAAACTCTAATTTTCGCCTCGGGTGCATGCCTCTTAAAGTGCGAGGTGCAAAAGTTCAAAGATATTATCACATTCTAGCTGTTCTGCACTTTTTAGCCTTACGTTTTGTGTCTGGAGCTTACGTTTTCCAAATTTCCAAGACAGCACGAGATATTTTTGTTATGTAGACTATTTCTTTTGTTTTCATTTCACAGGAAGTGAATATTTAGCGCATGGCAAATGCGTTTTGCAACGGTGTTGCCCTAAGCAAGGTTTAATGCTTGATTTACCGAATTCCGTCGGAAATATTGCAAAATTTGTGCCGCCCTGGTGAAGGACTGAAAGTAAAGAGTCCGAAACGTCGGCACAAATCTTGTCTGTTTTGTCCTTTCTCTCTATTTGTCTGCGATTTTATTGGGACATTGCATCCATTTTGGATCCAGATCCATCGCTGTTAGTGTTTTCAAAACTATTTCAAGCCAAAATCAGCCGATGGAAACGGATGCTTTCGCTGACTCGGTATTTTGCTAGGCTGACAAAATGGCGGCTGACTGAGTGTTCACTTTATTAGTTTGCTCGTCGCGTTAGCCTCGGAGAGGAAATAACCGTCACGGATCTGAAGACGCTGGTCAAGTGGCCGCCATCAATGCCAAGATCACTCAAAAGCCTCCAAGAAGTGGAGGGAATACACGAGATTTGTGACGTATATTTATGGCTAAGGTAAGTGTTTATACATTGTAGCATAGTTAATGGCGGGGATTGTAACCTCTCAATTTTTAGAAATACAAAGGTGTTTGGTTTTCCTGTGGCATACATCTCCCGTGCCCCTCTTTTTTTTCTTCCACAGGAAAACCATAAGTAGAAAAGCATAACTAAACCAGAGCTGCGGAAATTACTGCCGCTCATCGGAATGATGTTGAACCAAAATTATGATATCGGCTGACGGTGATTTCCTCTTGATGTTTGGGAGGATACAAAACAATTGCTCTTCTTTTACACATACTTGCATGCGCTTGGTCGTGTGTGAGAAATTCTAGGTTTACGGTCTCGATTTTTTCTTTTTAACTATTGGTTTGATGCGTGACAAGTGAAAACATAGCAGATTTCGTAGTGAAACCAATCGCAAAGTGATTGCATAATTCTGAATAAAACTTACTGAGTTATTGCAAAATAACGCAAAGTAATAGACCTCCTCTGCTTGGGCGTAATGTTTTCCCATTTCAGATCACGTGGCATTCCCTTGAGTATTCTCTCTTTCTTTTTCTGCTAAGCACCGAAGGATATATGAATATGGAAGCATTACAAACAAAGAGAGAATACTCATTTCCCACGTGATCTGAAATGGGCAAAGCATTACGCCCAAGCCGAGGAAGAGGTCTATTGCGACAGTCCTATAAAAATTCGCTCTGTAATGCCAGACCAAATTTTAAAATATGCCCGGCCAAAGTAGAAGTTTGATCGGGCACATGTCACATCAAGTAAAATACATTAATTAGCTCTGGAAACAGCGTTCTGGTGCAAGCGTTATAAGTTGTATTTTCTTTACTGTTTTCTAGTTATCGGTTCCCAGAAATCTTTGCTGACGAGGCGAATGTCCGCAAGATGCAAAAACTTGTGGAGCGGATAATCGGCGTTGCAGTGACGTCAAACCTCAAGCAGCGGGGAATTCCAAGGGATAATGGACAAGAAGACAAAGATCATGATTCCGTTCTAGATAATGATAGAGAGGACTTTACAGATGTCATCAATAATAATGTCCAACTTCGCACCTCAAAAGGTACTATAAAATAGCACGACTGACTTTAATGCACTGACTATTCACTGATATACGTTTGAGAGATTTTACACTTTAAATTAAATTGTAGTGTATAAATATTTTACATTCTTGGTAAAATATTTATGGGCGTCACTGGCGGCCATGTTGGATGAACAGAACAGAACAAAAGGAAGTTCATTTGCTGCCTTTGTTCGATCCCGCTACATGTCCGCCGCGCTTTTGTGATTTTATTCCCAAAACATTGATTGCAACCAAGAATTGCTCATGATTTGCAATCCTGTTGAAGAACAACGAAGTTGTTGCAGTCATTTTAGGGGCAAATAAGTTGTAAACAATAATTGAATTCGGTTTCGCAATATCCATATATGCAAGGCCATATAACATTGCCGAAACCTTGCACATACGGATATCACAAACGCCTCATCCAGTAATTGTTTTATTTCAAACTCGAACTTACCGAACATGAAAATGTGCAGCTCACTCGTCTTGGTTCCTTCGTTATTTCTCGTTCAAACTGACACCATTTTGCTCAAGGCCACTACGTTATCATTTCTCTTTAAATACAATAAAGTTCGAGCAGTGTCTGCAGTTTTGCTTTGCATTCTTGCAGAGAAATGTTGAAATGTTTCCCATGCAATTTTTTCGCGAGCCTGCAGATATGGAATCAGCGGTAAATAATTTTGACCAATCGGAACGCAGAAAGTTGATGTCATTTGACTATAGTGAAGCCAATCAATGGAAGAGTCCAGCTAGAAGCACGACGCGACACGACGCGCACTCTCTTCTCTATAGAAATGCCCGTGGGAATGTAACACAATCTACTTGGATGCAACGCGCGCATACAAGGTACTTGATTCGAAGCGCGCGCATTCATAATAGCTGGAATCGTCCGTTCTGAATAAAACCTATAGGAGTGATTAAGCGATTACCAATTACTCACGACAGTCATTCTAATATGCACCGTGGAAGAAGAACGTTGATGAGGTCCTAGTTTGGTTCTCTATTCTTTTCTGCAGTAAATACAGTATTTTTTATCATTTTTGCCAAGCGTAATACCTGTTCCTTCACTATATTAAATAGGTTTTAGAATTGTCATCTTTTATGTTAATATTGTTTTATTCTAAAAGTCGAATTTATAACTACTTCATTTCTATTGCTTAAGGTGCTGTGAAACCCTACACACCACGTGATCCAGTCATGCTTCATCTTTCGTACAAAGACTTGAAGAGATTGCGTGACGCGACACACTTTCGTAACGCAACTCTACGGTTTCCTGGAGGCGTAGAGGTTCCTGTGGTGGTTGACTCGTCTCTTACCACAGGGAAACCAAGAAACCCTCACAAAAAGAGAAGGTAGCAAAATAGTGATAGCTGTAAGATACATAAGTTGTTTATTTAGGATATCGAGAGAGCGGAAATGAGCTTTCGACGAGTTTTATATAAGCTCAATATAAGCTCATACACATGTAGTCATGATAGCCAAATTGGCAAATTTTGAGGAAACTTGGCGGGATATGATCTTTAGATAATAGAGAGCCAGACTTGCATTTAGTCAGCGTTTCTATTGGTCGAACGCAAAGTCGTTCGGCCAATCAAATTGCGAACCAAAACGCGCCAATGCTTACGTCATGACTGAAGTCTGACATCGCCTCCTGATTGGTTTGTTGTTGAATGGCAAATTCCAAATGTCACTTCCGCTCTGACTCAAGTTTTTGTTAGTCTTGTGACACTTCATCATTTGGTTTGAAAGCAATATTTTGTATTAAAAAAATTAAGACTGAACAGAAATATTATTAAAAAATGAATAGATTTATGTGTAACAACAGAATATAATAAAATCATTTGCTGTCCTGTCATTTTGTTTTTGTTGTTTTTTACCTTGATTTATTATTATTATAAAGGCCATCTTAGCTTAAAATGACTTTATGTTGCTATTTGCTCTTTTATCCAATCAACAAATTTCCCACTCTTGCAAAAACCGTGTAGTGATTACCAGACGAACAATCTGGATCGCCCCAGCTAACCACACCCTGCAATACCCAGCGGTCAGCGGCCCAACATACGAATGGGCCACCACTGTCGCCATAGCAACCACTCGTCTTGGTTTTGCCCGCGTCCCCGGCACAGATCATACTGTCAGTGACAACCCATGTACGGTTGTCAGTGTGAAGGCGGCCATTAGGAGAGGTGTTGAGTTTGTCTGCGCATGCTCTGTTGGTCACCACAGGCATCCGTGCTTCTTGGAGCTCGTCTGATGCTCTCCCTGGATGAAGTAGTTGTCCCCAGCCTGTTAGGCAGAAATTGAGCGGAGATCATCAAACCACTGTACTCAACTTACTAATTCAGTGCGGTCTTAAAGGAGTGGGCGAGTGACGCTACACGAGTGTGGCTTTTCTTTCGTTGCGAGACGTTTAACGGGGTCGTTGTAGAAAAGTCCAGGAGCAGACGCAGGGGTTTGTGGGAAAGGTGAGCGTGGTGCGCAAGGGATTGTGGGGCAGGCGCAAAGGTTTGTGGGCCGGTAAACCTTCCCATAAGCCTTTGCACGTTTGCCAAGTAACGCAATACAGGCCAGTAACGGAATAACGGAACCTTTTTCGGGAATTTTATTTAGAAAAGATCCTGATTGTTGTTTGAATGAATTGCGATGGAACTGATTTCAGATGACTGTCTTGAGTAATTCGCAATCACTCTTAAAAGTTTTCTAAGAATTGGTGCAATCACTACGTGTTTGGTTTCACTGCAGATATCCGTTCTAAGAAAACTCTCACTCGTACCTGAGATGTAGCACTCGCCACCAGTCGGTACAAACTCATCTTGTTGAGGAAGGCATATTGTATTAACGAACGGGGTTAACATTGCTTCGCGTGACAGATGTAGTAGCGCAATATCCTTATCATACGGGGCCTTGCGCGAGTACCCTGGGTGTAACACAATCCTGTCAACTTCAAAAACCTGCAGAGAAAAATATATTTTATCTCAGCACTTCTCTCAGCAAGATATATGGAAAAGCGGAAGGTGCGAGCTCTGCTATGCGCCGTGCTACGTTTTGCTGAAGGGAGGAAGACCAAAACACGTACTCGCACGATTGGGATTTTTCGGCCACTAGATGTGACGTTTATTTTTCAACTCGTAAATTACTCGCGCACTTCCCGCCGATGAGGAAAAATGCCTATTGTTCTAGCGTCAAATCCCTCAGGCGCGAAAACCAAAACATTGCGCTCACGGCTGAGTGCGCCCACCGCTGATTAGCTTCAGGCTTCAGTGATTGGTTAAAAATCTGCTCAACTTGGCTGTCAATCAAACTATCTGAGTTAAATAGTAAACAAAAGCCTGAGATTTTTACAAAATTCTTTAGAAATAACAAAAGGCTTCGAAGTGGAGCTACTCGCGAAAGAATTTGATCTCATCTTTGAATACGGCAACGAGTTACACTTTTCTGGCAGAAAATAAATAAAGCTCAAGCCTTTTATATCTCAAACTGTTGAAGGCAAAAGCGCAGTAGATCGGCATTTAGCCCCTATAAATGTTTGAATGATGTTTGAGTTTAAAGTTATAATAATTAAAGCACGTAAACTTCGCTACTGACATTTTAGGCAAAAAGTACAATGCGTAGTTTCACGTAGAGACGTAGGCCCGTATGAATTTGGCTCCAATTCCGAGTGCCAACCATTTTCGAATTCGGGCTGTGTTCAAAAAGAAACCCCTTTTAAAATGACTTTTGATCTTGTGTTAACCTTATAGAAGCGACTTTATTCATAGCATTTCACTGACTGTTTTGTTGCTTACTTCGCGGTTTGGTTGTCACGCGTCGTCTTCTTTGTTGATATTAGCCGTGTTGTGTTCGCACTAGTTCCCAAGTCAGACTCAAGTACGCGAAAATCCGAAGTCGTAATTAGAGTTTCTTTGTTTCCCGCACTGAAAGTAGACCTAAAGTATACTCAGTCCCAACTTACGGGCGCTAGTGCGAACACAGCTCTTCTAAGGACTCGTCTAGTTGGCATAATTCGCGTCCATATCAGCAAGCGCCTTTACTTTACTTCGACGAAAATGCCGAGCTTAGATACTCGAGAATAACCATTATGGGCTTTTGTGAGTTGTGAGCTGTGTCGTTCAAATACGTTGAATCCACGTAAAATATGTATTGAGGATCTGGCTGGCAAACTTTGTGATTCTGATTGTTTTATTGGGTGGGAAACCTTTTGAAGTTTCCTGGAAAACCTCAAAAGGTTTCCCGGGGAAGGAATAGCTCACTGCTCTGAAGATTTTTTATTCAGAGCAGCAAGCAATTCCTTCCCGAACATCGCATTCTGCCTGACCAAGGGTGGCCGTTTAGGCTTCGGCGATGGTTTAGGCGAGGGCGGTGGAGTGACCGGCGGAGTTGGCAAGTCGTCCATGAACACACAAACAAAATTCGCGAAATATAAAGCTTGATTACCGTACTCGTGTGACCCTGAAAGCAAGGAGTTTTCACCGTGAAATCATGACAAATGAGGATTGCAGGTTTAGATTCAATGAAACCTCTAACTGAATTTCACTTGTAAAAGTATGTTTACTAAATTCAATAGAAATTAGGCTCTATTTCCAGCCCCTTTGTTTTGGAGTCCCTTGTGAATTCAAGGAGGCGGAGTTATGAATTCATTCTTTCCTTCGCGGGAGAACCAAATCCTAATTAATATTCTAAGTTTTCAGTGAGTGATAAGGTGCGAAACTTCTTCGTAAATTTTATCCCTCGAAAACTCCATCATTTTTCATGGAGTTATAGATTCGATATGCGAAAACAATATCCAAGGGGCCGTTTGTTTCTAAGTGAAATGATTCGCCCGAAATAAAGCACTGAATTGCTAGTCACTACAAAGTTCATATGTTTTGAGGCCAAAAGTAAGCTAACTTCAACTTAGATTTTATCCCTTAAAAACTCGCACAATTTTGCCAGCAAAAAGCGAAGATTAATCTTTGGTATTTCATCTACTATTTCCAGGGGGCCGTTGTTTTCCAAGTGCTACATAAGAGTTACAATCGAATGATTAATTTCGGGCTTAGCGGGGTTTTGAACGAATTCCTTTGTATTTTACACCAGTCGGCAAGGCCGCTCATTCAAATCAAGCGCGCCAGACCGTGTCACGTGACATGAAAATGTCGCTCGATTGCTCACTATAGCTTGATTCAATGCCGGTTAGAAAAACTAGATTGCGCGCGTTTGACAAAAGGTGATTGTTACCTGTTCCGAATTCTCAGGAGTTCTTCTATTCAGATCACCTAGAATAACGCTATACTTTGACTCGTCGCTATCAATGATGCAGTGGCCAGCGGTTAGCACCCATCTATGTGTGATCAGAGATCCGCCGCATGAGAATCCTCTGCCTTGTATATGCAACCAGGCCTGCCAAGGCCATTCGCCTAACACGGCATCGTCTCCTGATACCACTCGAGATGAACCGACTTCAGTTTGCCCACAACGAGCTGAGAGGGGAAACATTGAATGGATGTGAAATGCGGGCTAAATTTCAATTAGGGAGCTAAGCACCTCAGTGGGAATTAGTTTCTCTCCAGCTAGCCGAAAACATTCTCGTCACCTCACGGGGGAGCTCAGGTGAAGCCATTGACGCATGCAGCAGTTATGAGAAAAAGACTTCTGCGCATGCCCAAATGCTCAAAATCAGCCAATCAACGAAGGCCCTCAAATGGCTGTCACAAGAATGAGCTGAAGCGGTTTGCAGCTTTGGACATTTCAGAGAGGGGGGAAGGGGGAACTGTTCACCACTTCTCGATCCGGAGAAGTTGGGAGACGTGAAAGTCGTCTGATTTCCATTGTGACGGTCTTTTCCAGCAAGAGAGAACGCATTTTTCGCCCTGTAGCAACCTTTCAGAGACAGACGAGTAAATTAACCTGGAGTACCCACCTGGAGTACACATTTATCGCGCGAGAAACCCGGACTACACATTTCTCTCATTTCAGCCCTTTTTGCGACAAACTCTGTAAACATTTGCTAGTGCGCTTCTTGCGTCTGTTTTGTCCCAGGGGGGGAAGGGGGTACTCCCTCGTGTCAACTATACCCCTTTCCGCCCGAAAGGGGTGGCCGGCCGTTTTTGATGCTCAAATTATCTAAAATAAAATTTAAAAGAGAAACGTTTTTTTTTCCTTTTCTGTCATCTATTCCTAGTGCGCTTCTTATAACTGATCGCCTTATAACTGATCGCCGTATGGCGATGAATTTATATACTAGTGTTTTTAAATGCGAGATGAGCTTGGCAAGAAGCTTGGTGCCTTTTAGAACCCTCAGGCTGCACCGAAGAACTGCACACCACACAAACCTTCTCTGTTCTTGTCGTGTTTTAAGCGGTAGGTATTAATTTTTCGTTGGATTAAAATGTACGTCAAGCGATTCTGCAATTTTTCAATCGACTGAGTTGAGCCCAATCACCTGCTTCACATTATATCGGATATATGTAAAATGGCGACTGAATTAAGTGCGTTTTCAGTCTTACCAGACATGTCTTACCCGATCTATGACTTATGAACTAGGTTCACATAAAAAGAGTATTTCTGAAAAAGGGCCTTCACTAATTCATTTTGATCCCAGTCAAAATCCCGTTTGCTACCAACAAATTATAGTTTGTGAATAGAGGGCTGTGTGTTGTTTATAGAAAATGAGCGAAAAGGTAGTTTGATTTTGCATGCAAATCCAGCTTTTCATCTTGAAGAGCGGATGTTTGTAAAGCACAACATTATTTTTCTTTGAATAAGGCAGAAGGAAGACTAAAAAAGTCTACTATCTACCATCTCCTGTAAAATCTTAATATTCTGAAGAAAGAATTAGTTATTATCGAAATAGTAAAACTCTTTATTTTAGTGAGTAGTCTGATATTTGACTCCATCATGATTTTGCTCGCGTTAACCTTCACTCTTTTGTATAAAACATGAAAGTTTAGGGAAATCATTCCCTTGGGAAAAACCAGAGCGTTATGAATGTGGATGTACCTTATGTAGTAATCTTCGTTTTCTTGATTGTAAAGTCCTAATTGATGCAGAAACTAAATACTCACATGTGTTCATACTTATCATTAATTCTACAAATCTTACCGTCTCTTTCACTGACTCCAATGGCCAACGCAGCTAGTAAATAGAAATTCAAGAGAACGGGAAAAGCTGTCATTTTCTTTTCTGATTCTCTAAATGATATTCAGACCTTCAGAATACTCGCTGTCTGACTGCACTTAAGACAGACAGAGCATGCGTGGACGACAGACTGTGGGCTCAGCAGGTGGTACTCTTCCCAGAGCCTTCGTTTGGCCAGCGAAAGGCGACGAGCCAATCCTGACTAGATACTTCATATATGGTTCATTCTACTGTACTTCTGTATATCCTCGTTCTATCAGACATTGAGAGAGATTCATAAAGAGTATTACACTATTAAATGAACCATATATGGAGCCAATAAGCTCATCTGGAGGAATCCAATTTATTGAGAATGAGTAACTTTGCAATTTTACTGTGTAGAATTGAAAACTGGATTTCATTTTCTGATAACTATTAAATATTATTAATCAATTTTGCGTGATAACGGCCTATAGGACCAACAAATGTGCCGTTAATAACGGTCAAAATTCGAAAGAAAATAAAAGAAAACATAACAAATTTGCCGTTTTAACGGCCAAAGTTCGAATGAAAATAAAAGAAAACATATCAAGAAAGTCCCTATGTGTCGTTTTTGGCGAATGCGCGCGGGCTGCCTGTGGTATTTTTGAACCCTCGATGCAGGCCCTTTCGCCAAGGAAAAACAAAATGGCGACCAAGAGAACGATGTTTCTCGGATATTTCATTTCTTACCCTTCCCTTATGAAGCCACGAACATAACGACAAGACAATAGCATGTTAGGAGTGTGACATTGCCATTGCTTGGTTCAACAAGCGAGAGAAACCGACCGTTTCAGAAACTTCGTAACTTCAAAGTACTGTTTGGATTTATTGTAACTTGTCTTCCGTCCTGGCGTGTGTATTTATTATAATATTTTCGATGTTAGTATTAATGTATGACCTATTCCTGTAATTCAGTCCTAACTGCAGAGAGGAATAATAAACGATTATCTATCTATCTAATTTAAAGCCGAATTGAACAATGAAGGCTATCCATATTAGGAAATCTATTGTCCAATGACAATAGATAGTATGTTGCGAAAACGAAATGAAAACGCTTTCCTTCTCACGTTGTTCGTAGGAAAGCATTATTTTCCAAAATAGCCGCCGCAAATTCACGTCTTAAAATTAAACTGACTGAAATCAAATACTGGCACTAGAAAGAGTACCCTCAGAAGTATCCTCACATTAGTAATACATTAAATTTGCGTTATGCCAAATGCCAAATGAAAATTTTACAGAGATTTGTATGACTGGGCCGGTATGACGCATACAAACGTAAAATTTCAACGTTTCGTTTTCTCGGAAGATATTGGATATAATGCAGCGAAATTTTGTAGTTTTACTAAATAAGTGATGATGTGTGTTCTAGCGCTTGTGTTCATTTTTAACAAAAATCGATTTGAATTTTCGGCGGCTATTTTGAAAAAGCGTCTATTGGTATAATGAATTGCAAGCGAAATTAGATGCAAAATTACAAATGTAATATACCGCAGTACAAACTGTGTACAACACACTTCTGATTTTTGCTGCAGTGTAAAAACCCGTGTATAACAACCTACTTTCATCACATTTTCGGACCCAGTATACCCAGCATTTACTCTCTAATCAGACTTAGCAATCTAGTTTATTATTCACCAGGTATTACTACTTTTTCTTTCTATTCTCATTGATCTTAATCCTATTTAGTTATTATAATTGCACACCATTTGAAACCTTGAATTTTTGATACATAAATACTCTAAAACCTCTTTATTTCTGACGAGCCGTGGTGGCAAACTTGAAAGCTTGTGCTACTTTGGCACCATGCCTATCTATTTCCAAATCTGAATTATTCTTTTTCTTATTTATTTGTGCTTCTAAACAATGTAATTGACTGATATAACGAATATGTGTAACAAAATTGAATTGAATTTCAGTGTTTCTCTCAGTTTTATGCTTATCAAGTTTTGTCATGTTCACCGTAAGGTGCTTACTAAAAATGGTGTCTAAAGATGTTTAGTAAAAATATCATCACATGTCTACTGAGTAAGTCAGACCAGGCAAAGATGAATGACCCCCGATGTGCCCGAATAAATTACCACAATTGGCTGGTAATACTTCCGGCTCTCTAAGTCTAACATAGAAATCCAACAGCCAATCAACCGGCATTTCATAGAAGTATGTATACAGGAACCGAGCAATGCCTTGTAATGGTTCACCTCCACGGTACATTTTCCCTATCGATCCATATTGGGAAGTCCGTAGGTGTGTCCAAGGAATTTTCCTGTTCACATAAACACACTTTTTAATAGCTTTAATATAGTCACCAACATCTCTAGGTGGGGAATCATCTTCCAGGAGCAAGTAATACCTGCCAAGCTGTGAACAATACCCCATCAGATACGCATAATCCACCACAAGCTTGGATCTCCACTTGACTCTTACCACTGAGTCCTTGTAGTTACGGGGTAATCCATTGAAGGGAGGGTAGTAATAATCAGGCGCCTCAATGATATGCATACTATTAGCTCTTATGTGTTTCTTGTATCTTGTATCCAGTTGTCGTAGCACTTTGCGGCGTTTGTATTTGTGCTTGTCAGCCAAGAATAATACTAGAAGAATATGTTGCATGTTTTTCTTAGACGTCTTGTGGAAAAGTCTTCTTAATGTATAGTGGAGATAGGAGACTTTTTTGCCCTCAACATGCCTATAGACGGTCGGCATGCCAATCACAAGATATTCTGCGAAGACAATAAAGGCCAAGAAAGGTCAAGCGCTGGCTCAACGAGGCAACAATGCACGGTGGTAGGGCTGTTCCGCTCCAGCTCGCAACATGTAACCTTGTTTATGACATAATGCACGGAACATGAATGCCCTTGCCAAAACTTGAAATTTTGAAAAATCCTGTTATGACCACAAACTCGAAAATCCGGAAAGCAACAAGTTTCGGCAGCAATGTTGACCGGCATGATCTTGAAGCGGCGACAATGTCGACTGTAAATGATTCAATAAGAGCTCATCAAAATTTCAGAGACTTCTAACTTGCCAAAACATTGCTCTATGTCTCTTGTTTCTGGCAAACTAAGGAAGATAAGGAAGTTGCCTAAATGGCTAAACGCGAAAGCAACATTGTTGCGTGCAACAAAATCATTTCCGAGGGAATTCTGAAACATTTTTTGTTGTCGTGACCCAAGAGTTACTGCGTGCTAGGTTTTAGTCCCACTAGACAAATAAAACAAGACTATACAAGTCTGAGTCGTCTGTGTGTGGCTAGCCTGCGAAAGCCGACACCACTTGGCGCTCGTCGAAAGAGACTCTCGCAAAGAGGCGTCTGCGCGCTCAAGCCAAACATTCCATACTGATGACGTATTCTGACCCAGATCTGGTCAGAAGAATTACGTGGCCATTTTAACTTTGTTGCATCTTTTTTCGTCTTATTTGAATACCTTACAATAACATGCTTTGTATGCTATAAAAATTAAATATCAAATAGTCAAACTGCCCACGTAATACTTCTGACCAGATCTGGGTCAAAATACGTCGCATCAGTATAGAATGTTTGGCTTGAGCGCGCAGACGCCTCTTGGTGAGAGTCTCTTTCGACGAGCGCTAAGTGGTGTCGGCTTTCGCAGGTTAGTGTGTGGCGCGTGTATACTGTAATCACTGTAATCGCACCGCCCTATCGACCAATCACAGCGCGCGTTTTTTGTTGTACAAAGTTTCATATACTTTTCTTAGTGATGGGTGATCCCCTGAGACGCACAGCCTCCCTTTTGATGCGGTCCGTTCCGTTTGCTCCACAGAACATTACGTCAGGGTCGATGGATGGTGGTTCTTCTTGTGGACAGGTTTTAGATTTGTTCACCTCGGATTTATCATCGATACACCAGTGGAGTTCTGTCAAAAGACGAATGTACGCCACTACGATTAACTTCCAAACCACTGGCTCAGGGATCCCTTGCCAGCAGGCAGATGTTTGGCTGTTTTATGTTAAATGTTATGAGAGATTTTTTTTAGTCATTCGAGCAACGTGTGGCCAAACATCTGGCTACAAGCACGTGCACACAACGGACCTGTTCCTCAGAAAACCTGTTCCTCGCCCCCTTTTCGCTGATGGAAACCTCTTGCCGAGAAATATTTTGGTAACTCTCCTTTGCTGGTAAAAAACATTTGGTTCCTGGATTGCATGCAAGCTGTAACTTGTGTTAGTTCCGTTAACAAATCTTGATGGAAAATACATTACAATATACATGTCTTTTACATGCAGAACCTTCGATAGACCTTAACGGTGTTTACATCTGTTTCCACCAAAAATTCAGATCATGTGATGATTCATATGGGTGGATACTTTTGTTAGTTCTGCACATGCACTCGTGCATTCGGTCGAGCGAGGGAAATTTGACAATTGAACTACCCAAAGGAATCATCGATATATTAATATTCTTACTGGAATCCGAGGCTCAGGGGATAAGGCAAAAGAAACCGCATCGGCATCGAAAATGAATAAATAATTTATTTATTTTGTTTTATTCTCCTAACCCTCGTATTCAAGTTGGAATTTTAATATATTAAAAGTATTCTATTGGATGGCAACAAGATGTAAACACCGTTTAGCAATTTTCGTCTATTATATTCCAGCTAGTGAGCTGTGAGCATGAGAGAACTTCATTGCGAGACGTAAATGCTTACAATGTAATCCTTCCAAACAAACCAAAATCAAGCCAAGAGATGCTCGAAATCCTTTGGTTTTGGTTTAGCCATAGACTCACCAGATGTTTGAGGTCTCTCCTGACGTGTTCCTAACCGCCTGCTGATATCAATGGCAAGTACAATGCCAACACAAACAAGCAAGTACCTCGACCCCGTGCGATAATGTGCTCGAAACAACATGATGGACTACCTGTGGTACTACTAAATAGAGAAAGTGTTCAACAAAAAGAGATAAATATTGTGGATAAATTTCTTTCCTGATACAATTTTTACAACAGTTTATTTTGAATCGATTGCGTGGGGGTTTATTGTCGTTAAAATTATAATGCCATTTTCTCTTGCTAATGCTAAATCTTTATAACAAATATGAAAATAAGTATATTGTATATGGTACAATTGAATTGAATTATTGATATTATATTTATAGAAAAATATTTACACATAAAGAGTACTGTATGCAAATTGAAACATAGTATTAATAAAGCAATGTATTGGTCAAATTACCAAAAACATAGCAATATCGATCAAAACATTTATATTCCGGGCACTCAAACCATGGCATTATAGCATATACAGAAATAATAAACGTGTGTTTAGGATTTGTTGAAAGGTGTCAGTCTAGTTGATTTGGACATAGCAATCAAAGGTTGAGATGTTATTTTCAATGCCGTGGAGAACTCGTGTTTAGGTGACGTTTCGAGTGTTTACCCTTCGTTGACTGAGCTCCACTAATATACAATGATTTCAAATAACAAAATGGAATCCCAAAGATGATTTAGTGCATGTAGCTGATTGATGTTTATTTTATTTTTTATCATCAATCAATAGGCCTTTATTACGTTAATATGCCCTCCCTGCCTCAACTTGACGTATTTGCTGCAGTATTTGCACATACATTTCGTTGTAAAAAGTAAACCAGAATACAGTTTTGGAAATTCATGTCTCAGCCAACTTTGCAGTACCTATTAAATATTATCAATAATATGAACGTGATAAAGTTCTATAACTACACACGAGTAAGAAACTAACAATCAAACTTTCCT
Source organism: Scolanthus callimorphus (assembly GCA_033964015.1). Taxonomy (NCBI): domain Eukaryota; kingdom Metazoa; phylum Cnidaria; class Anthozoa; order Actiniaria; family Edwardsiidae; genus Scolanthus; species Scolanthus callimorphus. The sequence goes on from CM066916.1 coordinate 2,667,633, forward strand.
ATTAATGTAAGATGAAAGAGAAAAAAGCATCTTATTTTAGCATGTAAATCGGTACTAGTAGTTCTTTGCATCAGCTCAAGCGGTAACATATTAACCTCACAACTCCCTGAGCAAACACAGAGACTTTTTCTTCCTAAATATGATAAAAGATCTCATAGTTTAAAATCGCTTTTTGCCTCAAAAGCGCGAGCTTTGCTCGCCGATTTGCTTTTTTAATTTTAGTTAATGTTATTAACAGAATAAGCCGCCTAGGATCACGAAATCGAACTCGGAGCCTTGCATCGGCAAACTGCGCAATGATTCGACTCATGTGAAAAGGTGATAATATCAATTAATCTAGTAAAAATTTAAATTATCATAGCGATCACGATAAATATAAACCTTACTTGAAGTTCGTGTTTTCCCATGCCCAGTCACCAATGTCACAGAGTTTCACGCATGGAATCCCAGAGCATACACTCATCTCAGGTCGAAGTAGAGGTGTCGGATTTGGTGCATTGTTTAATATAGGCGCATGCTTGCGCATGCTTGCTACACAACGATTGGCGTTTTTTGTGCATCCGAAAATTCTTTCATTTTCAATGCACATTCAATTTAACATAAGTACAAAAGTTAGAATATCATAAGTACTTTACAACATTCGTGTCTATGTTTTATCGCAGATACAAACACTCGCGCTACGCGCTCGTGTTTGTATCTGCCGATACAACATAGCCACTCATATTGTAAATAGTACCTAGAGTTTGAAATATCGTTTCGCTGAAGCCCCAACTTTCCCTGATTCCTCCTGGGTTTTCTTGTTTTCAGTGAACTAATTTTCACTTCTTCTTTTCGAACGCCTCAGCTGTTCGAAACTTTGGCATGGTAACCATGGTAACGCTTGTTATATATAAGTAAAGGATGGATAAAGCACGTATACACCTATAGGCGTTATCTTTGATGAGCACCTATGTCCAGTCACATTAACACGATCTGCCGTTCAGCTTCTCTGACTCTACGAAACATCGTAAGAGTCAGAAAGTATCTCAACCGAGATTACGGAGCGTACGTTTAGTCCACGCCTTTATTACGTCAAAGTTGGACTACTGTAACAGCCTTCTATATGGTCTTCCGGATGAGGAAATAATTAAACTACAGCGTTTACAGAATTCTGCGACAAGGCTTGTCACGAGGACTATATGTAAACTGATGTAAATTTTAACTCCCACCCATTTTATTTTTTATACTTTTTTAATCTTTTTATTCATTTTATATGTATTTTATAGTTCTTGAAATGTAAGCGCATTTGAGGCGTTCAGCAAAATGCGTATTTTAAAAACAGTTATTATTATTATTATTTTTATTATTATTTCAGAAAAAGTTGCACCGTCACAAGTGTCTGTTGTAGCCCGCGATGCATCATGGGAGAAACTAAGAAGAAACGGTGAATTGTAGAATCGTTCGGCATAAGTAGGGTAATAAATATGGCTATATATTTATCAAAACACAGTGTCCATGATTTCTGTTTTGATATAGACTGCTTGCAGCCCCTTCTTCGGCGAACGTCCGTAAATCGAGAGAATGTTTTTCTACCCGCATCACGCTTCGGTTTGTTTACGGTGTATCGAAGCGCGCCGCAAGAAAAAAAGTTTCCTTGATTTACGGACATTCGCCGAAGAAGCGGCTGAAAGCAGTCTAGTTTCGATATACCTATTTTCTCCCATGACACACCGCGGGCGACATCAGGCAGCTGTGACGGTAAAACATTTTCTGAAATAGGTGTAAAGGAGGTAATGGCAGTAGGATTTGGTTGGCTAAAATAGTGAAATCGAGGCTGTAGTACCAAAACAGTCAAATAGGACACAGGCTTACCAAAACGTACGAGAAGGGAGCCTTTTCCAGGCCCCAAAGGACGCCTAAACACAAACCAAACAAAAGTGTTGCCAATGGCAACCATTCGACAGGCAAACAAAAAACCTACAAAACTGTCAACGAAATTTATTTTCATGTTTCTCATATTACACGTGTTGTAGGGTAAATCCTTCGTCTTTTTAAAAACCACAAAACCGCTTTTTTTCAAATTTCCTTCAAATTTGGTCGAAATTAGTTTAATCGTACCACCTTACGTTTTCTATACAATGATCTTTGGGGTTTTAGAAGTTTTTACGATACTGTTTTCGTTAAGAAGGCGCGGGATAGCCTGGGTCCCCGAGGGTTATGTGATCGCTCGGAGACATATGACTATATCAAACACACGAGTAGAGATTTACATCTTTATTAGATTCATATGCTTTGAAAAAAAAGACCATTTTCTTCTGTGAGCGTGGATAATTTAGAACGGACTATATTTGCTTGTAGGCTTGTGTCGGAGGCCTTTTTTATAAATCTCCTGTAAATGAGGGAACATGAAAACATTTGAGTAACAATAAAAACACTGATGAGATATCCTGCAATCACCGTCTTGCTACAAGTGGACAAACGGAGGAACATCATTGATAGTACTTTCTAAGAGATTTTTTTTATTTTTATTTTATTAGCTTTGCCTCTACTGGCAGGATCCCACAACAGCGGAGCCATTTACAGTGGGTCCTTAATAAATAATAATAATAAACTAATCAATGAATAAGAATACAAATACAGTGCAAGTGCTGGCAGCGTTCAGTTACAGCACACAAGAGGTGTGGACAGTGTTCTGCAGGAGTTACACTTTAGACAGACTGACTTGAAAGTTCTAGGATTGTCTGGGTTGAAGTTGACAGCAAGGCCCGTAAAGTAGTATTTAAGCATAGAAGATTTAAACGATCGTAATGAAGTGAAGCTAATGTCCGCATTATTGCGAAGAGTGTTCCAGATGCGACAAGTTCTGATGAAAAAAGAAGTTTGGAAAGTAGTAGTTTTACATCTCTGCGGGATAAATTTCTTCAGGCCCATTTACACGCTGCGATTTGTCGGGCCTGATTTCTTGTGCTTCGTTCGGTGTCGGCCCGACACTGAAACATCTGTGGCATCGCATCAGATATTTTCGTGTCGGGCCCGATTTTCCTTCGGACAAATCAAATAACTCGCGGCTCAAAAAACAATCGGGCCGACAAATCGCAGCGTGTAAATCGGCCTTTACATTAAAGAGCCTCTGTCAGCCTCCATTTTGTCAGCCTAGCAACATACCGAGACAGAGAAAGCATCCATTTCCATCGGCTGATTTAGGGGATGTAGTGCAATATTTTCGATTGAATTCGATAAATGAATAATAAAACTTTGTTTTTAGAAGACTATTTCAAGATTTCTACACGTAGTTCGTTGTCTGATATCGACTGAAAACAATAACAAAGGAGTGGCTGACTAGGGCTCTTTAAAGACTAACTACTTACTAACCGAGCGCGAGGGCAGTACGAAAAAATTCCAGATGAAATTTCTGCTCACCTTCACTAATTCATTTTTGATCCAGTCAAAATCCCGTTTGCTATCAACAAATTATAGTTTGTGAACAGAGGGCTGTGTTGTTTATAAGAAAATGAGCGAAAATGTAGTTTGATTTTGCATGCAAATCCAGCTTTTCATCTTGAAGAGCGGATGTTTGTAAAGCACAACATTCTTTTTTCTTTGAATAAGGCAGAAGGAAGACTAAAAAAGTCTACTATCTACCATCTCCTGTAAAATCTTAATACTCTGAAGAAAGAATAAGTTATTATCGAAATATAAAACTCTTCTATTTTAGTGAGTAGTCTGATATTTGACTCCACCATGATTTTGCTCGTGTTAACCTTCACTTTTTGTATAAAACATGAAAGTTTAGGGAGATCATTCCCTTGGGAAAAAAACAGAGCGTTATGAATGTGTATGTACCTTATGTAGTAATCTTCGTTTTCTTGATTGTAAAGTCCTAATTGATGCAAAAACTAAATACTCACATGTGCATACTTATCATTAATTCTACACAAAATCTTACCGTCTCTTTCACTGACTCCAATGACCAACGCAGCTAGAAAATAGAAATTCAAGAGTACGGGAAAAGCTATCATTTTCTTTTCTGCTAAATGATATTCAGACCTTCAGAATACTCGCTGTCTGGCTGCACTTAAGACAGACAGAGCATGCGTGGACGACAGACTGTGGGCTCAGCAGGTGGTACTCTTCCCAGAGCCTTCGTTTGGCCAGCGGAAGACGACGAGCCAATACTGACTAGATACTTCATATATAGTTCATTCTACTGTACTTCTGTATATCCTCGTTCTATCAGACATTGAGAGAGATTCATACAGAGTATTATACTATAATGAACCATAGATGGAGCCAATAAGCTCATCTGGAGGAATCCAATTTATTGAGAATGAGTAGTAGATTATAGGCCGTTATCACGCAAAATTGATTAACAATATCAGAAAATATTAAATTGAAAACAAAATGGCGACCAAGAGAACGATGTTTCTCGAACATTTCATCTCTACCCTTCGCTTATGAAGCCACGAACATAACGACAAGCTAATAGCATGTTAGGAGTGTGACATTGCCATTGCTTGGTTCAACAAGCGAGAGAAAGCGCGCTAATTTAAAGCCGAATTGAACAATGAAGGCTATCCATATTAGGAAATCTATTTTCCAATGACAATAGAAAGTATGCTGCGAAAACGAAATGAAAACGCTTTCCTTCTCACGTTGTTCGTAGGAAATCATTATTTTCCAAAATAGCCGCCGCAAATTCACGTCTTAAAATTAAACTGACTGAAAATCAAATACTGGCACTAGAAAGAGTATCCTCAGAAGCATCCTCACATTAGTAATACATTAAATTTGCGTTATGCCAAATGCCATGTTGGCTGAGAAAGCAGAGTCTGAAAATTTTACTGAGATTTGTATGACTGGGGGTATGACGCATACCCCCAGTCATATAAACGTCTGTAAAATTTCAACCTATCGTTTTCTCGGAAGATATTGGATATAATGCAGCGAATTTTTGTAGTTTTGCCGAATAAGTGATGATGTGTGTTTCAGCGCTTGTGTTCATTTTTAACAAAATCGATTTGAATTTTCGGCGGCCATTTTGAAAAGCGTCTATTGGTATAATGAATTGCAAGCGAAATTAGATGCAAAATTACAAATGTAATATACCGCAGTACAAACTGTGTGTACAACACACTTCTGATTTTTGCTGCAGTGTAAAAACCCGCGTATAACAACCTACTTTCATCACATTTTCGGACCCAGTATACCCAGCATTTACTCTCTAATCAGACTTCCGCAATCTAGTTTATTATTCACCAAGCTATTATTACTTTTTCTTTCTATTCTCATTCTTAATCCTATTTAGTTATTATTAATTGCACACGATTTGAAACCTTGAATTTTTGATACATAAATACTCTAAAACCTCATTTATTTCTGACGAGCCGTGGTGGCCAACTTGAAAGCTTGTGCTACTTTGACACCATGCCTATCTATTTCCAAATCTGAATTATTCTTTTTCTTTTTATTTATATGTGCTTCTAAACAATGTAATTGACTGATATAACGAATGTGTGTAATAAAATTGAATTGAATTGAATTTCGTTGTTTCTCTCAGTTTTATGCGTTATCAAGTTTTGTCATGTTTACCGTAAGGGACCGTTCATTTTTTATCAGGGAGGGGGGGGCTGGTGGAAATGAGGGGGGACCCTGTATTTTTTTGGGTGGCCCCCCCTTTCATGTCCGTATTTTTTAGGTGGCCCCCCCAAATCAAATGTATTTTTTCTGATGCCCCCCCCCCCCCCCTCTTATAAATGCTTGCCCTGTCAGATAGACTCCGTTGACCGAGTGATGCAGTCTCATTCTTCATAATAGCTGATAAAACTATTTTCTTACTTCTGTCAAAGCTAAGGAAACGATCCCCCCTCAGAACTATTAAACGTTTTCGTGACACCCCCTCCGGTCCCCTATTTGACCTAGTAGAAGACATTTTACAGAAAAAGAGGGTGGATATATTTCTTTCGTTGCGCGCGAAGTGCGCCCAGTTTTTCATAAGCGCATTTCATCAAGCCTCAGAAAAAGGGTAGATGAACATTCCGTTTTTTTGTGTATAGTAAACAAAGGCTGTCAGGAGCCCAGGAATTAAATACCCAGAGCTCCCCTGCTCGTCACTTCGCAGGGGAGGCTCTGGGGTCATCCATTTGAGGGCCTTCGCTGATTGGCTCATTTTGAGCATTGGAGCATGCGCTAAAAGTTCTTTCTCATCAGCGGCTCTGTATTAAATCTCGCGCATGCGTCAGTGGCTGTCACCAGAGCCTCCCCCGCGAGGTTACTTGTCGGGGAGCTCTGGGTAAGAGAATGAGGGCTCCTGAGCCTTTAGGTTATATTTTTCATGCGCGCAACTATGCGCCGCAAATGACGAAATTATTATTATCTATGTGCGTGAAGCGCGGCCCAAATGACGAATTTCTATGCTTGTAAGTAAACGTTGAACTCACGCTTACCTAAGGAGTCTTCTTTCGAAAATAGAGACTGCCCGGCAGAGGACTATCATTGCAGGGAGGGCTTATTTTTCTCATCAAAATGAGGCCGAAGGCCGAATGGGCTATTGACTCAGAGACCATGAGGGCGAGAGGAATAATTGTTTTAGTCAAACTCAGTGGCATTAAGTAAATCCGTTAAAAATAGATAAAAGCAGGAATATTTGTAAGCAATTGCTTACTTGCCTATCAGTTTCATTACCAAGAGACAAACAAAATGACACCTTTTGCATCCCTACTGGTTGCTATGGTTACTGACCACGCCCTTACAAGTTGAATGAGATCATCTTTACGTCAACAGCTCTAGCTCATCAACAATTTATTTTTTTCTACCAAAACCTCTTCTGATCTATTAAAGGTACACAGGGCTATGGTCCCTAGCTAAATTTGAACTTAGTTTTAAAATAAATCTACAGAATCTACAGCAAACACTCTTATATGCAAATATTGCGCAACACTTAAATTAAATTTGATGCCTTACTGGAAGCCAAATAACATATTGATAATTACTTTAGCTTCAGACCATAGAACAATCACCTGACTTTCTTACTGCCAAATTTTACCCAAATAGAATGAATATTTTTAAAGCTATGATGGTTAAAGCCCAGCCAGTTGACAAAAAATCCAATATTTGAGAAAACTGATGTTAAAATTTCGATTGTAGAATTTTTCTCAACACCCTTAAATTAATGTCTCTTATCAACCTAAAATGTTCCAGCAGCATATGTTACACCCTCTGCTTGTTGTTTCTTGTCATCCTTTCTTTTCCTTTGGCCTCTGAGCACCTTTCTTTTTTGTTTGGTTGCCTCCATCTCCTTCCACTCTGCACCTTTCACACGGTCCCTGTCAAGTTTTGCACAGCCCGCAAGAGTAAACTTCCCAGGAGGGATGTTAAGGGCAGTGTACAGATTTAGCACTGTCTGTGCACCCATATTGAAATGGCAAACAGTGTCAAAGAGACCAAATTCAATCAGATCCCTCCCCACGTAGACTTCTTTTGGCACTCGCTGCCAGATCATGCCATTAAATGCCTCATTTTGATTTTGGGTCTTGCCATGCAAGCACTTCTCTAACAAGCTGTCATCACTGAGTCGCTGGTATACTGGTTTGAGCTCAGCAATGATAGGCAGGGGCAGTCCAGGTCCATGCTTGTAGTTATCTAAAGTACCAGCAGCTTTGCTAGCCTGGTACTTACACAAGCTTGTCTCTCCCTGTGGACAGTGGTCATGGAGAGGCCTCTCTTTACTTGACGCACAGTGAAACATACTGGCATGGATAGCAGTCTTCATTGCCTGCAGATCCCCCACATTAGATCTTATGGCAATGCCATAGTAATTTTGGAGCTTGTCTATCATACTGTCAGTCAATTTTCCCTTTCCGCCCAGTGTTTTTTTCTCTTTCTTGAGCTTGCGCAGGGCGGTGCCAACTCGCTTTTGCACATGACCAATGCATTCTTGTTTGTCAACTTCAATCTCAGGATAAGTATGTTTGACAGTCTTGTGGCTTTTGGAGTCCCCATCTCCATAAAGTTCTGTGTACCTGAGGTTATGCAGGGCTAGTGAGCGGCTAAAGATCCTAGCAGTCCCCTCAGGTTCCATCGCAGGTGCTGACCCTTTAAAATTAGCTTTACAATTATTGTGGTCAGCCTGCCACCTCCTGTATTCTTCAGAATTCGGATCCAAATGAGCTTTAAGCCGACACTGCTTACAAATGAGAGTAAGGGCTTCAACATCGAGAACCTTTCCAGTGTCCATTGATATAGCAGAAACACAGCCAGTATGGGAAGAATATCCTCTCCTTTGCCACGTACCATCACAAGAAACCGCACAATCGACAGGATTATCATTGTTTAAATCTCCTTTAAGCTCTTTGATTTCTTGTGCTGCAGCGGCCATACTAGTCGCAGCCATCTCCCCTAACTTATTTGACATAGTTTTAGCGCTAGCTGTGTAAGACGTAGCTCTCGGAGGCGGAGGCATATTCATTAAAGTGCAAAATTTCTTCGCGCCACTATGCCCTTTACCAATTGATCTCATTGAGTAATGCACCAGTCAATTGACAGCCACTCACCCCCCCATTCGTGCATTAGCGGGTACTAGCGGGGCTTTCGTACAGAATTCACACTACATTACTGCCCCGTTGGTCGGGAGATGCGCTTTCTTTCACGGCTTCCACATAGTACATCGAGCGGGAGTCACTCTCTTCCCCGGGACACAACACAACAGAAACCAGCCCGCTTTCCGGGCTGTCTCACCTACATATGAACAGCCCCTGGACAAATACAGATTTGTGTTACTTGAATTACACGTATTAATTTTAATCTACACTAGCGAAAGTACTGCAAGTAATAAAATATGGTTTTATTGCGCTTTGCAATCGGCTGCACTCTTTTCAGTGACTAAAATCCTTTGTGTTATTTTTCTAAATTCGTTGGGCAAGGAGCGCATTCACTCTTAATTGTTACCCTGGGGACGGTGCATTCACCTCTCAGATTGTCCCCGCAAACCGAGGCGCTCACTGCCTTTCACTTGTCAAAAAGTGAATGCCCCGCTAATGCGCGAATGGGGGGGTGCGGGGTTGTCAATTGACTGGTGCATAAACAAGTCGTTTGTTGACTTCAAAGCTTCGATTCTGCTTCTTCGAGGTGTAGCCTGCGAACATCCGGTACACGCGAGCTTAACCTTTAGGGTTAGTACCGTCTGCGAATTAACGGTGTTAGACCCCCTGCGTGCTAGTGGGAATATCTATAACGCACTGTCATTGGCTCTCGTTCTATCGGAGCCACTGATTGGTGAAACACACTCGGGCCAGTATTTTCCGGTGCTCGCTCGGTGCAATGTTTTGATTGCGATTTTAGCGCACGTGAGTTTTGACGGCGGGACGAACGACTTCTTATTTCTTTACACTATAGGCTATTCAAAATCAATTGTTTCGCGGAAAACGAACCTGATCGACGGCAAAACTAAAAATTTAGGTTTTGATATTCCTTCGGAGTTGCGAACTTTATCCTTCGTTCCACGTAACCCTTCGAAGTTGATTTCAGCATCGCGACAGATAAATCAGCGATTTACTGTATCCTGTCAGTCCTGTTGGCAAGTTTACAAGTATAAAGAAGGCTTTTATTCTCTCCTCTTGTTCTGGAAAGAGATTCTCGATTTAGAATTGGATTCGGTTCGTACCGACTCAAAGGCCCAGACTTACTACTGAAAGAGTCATGTTGTTTTTGATCCCAGGCCAAGTTTAACCGGAAGTTTGTTAATCTCCTACGCCGCAGGGGATGTAACACAATTGATCGACCGTTAATGCGCAGACGGTACTAACCCTAGGTTAAGCTCGCGTGTACCGGATGTCCGCAGGCTATCGAGGTGTAGAATTCTTTCTTCCATCCACAGATCGTGCAGATAACCCTCAAATACGAAGCACAACCTTTTATGGAAAGAGAATTTTCCATAAGTTCCAACGTTAAGTCCGAACAATCTGGGCAACGTAAGCTCGAGAAGACATCCGCCATGATCTCCATGTCACAAAATCTGTAACCAGTAATGTTTGAGGACTCGGCTGAAGTATCCGACGATTCTTGGCTCGTTTCTGGTCTCTTATCCTTAAGAAGCTTCAGCTTTTTGGATGAAATAGACCTTTGCGGAGGTTCTAAGGACGGAACGCCATCATTCGAAGTGGTTTCGTTCGAAAGTATCGAAGGTGAAACTGAAGCGCTTTCGATTTCTTCATTTCCCACGTGGACGAATTGATTGCCCCTAAATGTTCTCTTTCGACGTCGTATCGACCGACGTTTCACCATTTTAACTTAACTAGACTTCTAAAAAGCTAGTTAAGGTACTGATTTCGAGCAAACAATGAACAATATTTGATAAATTATGGTATAAAGGCGAGTGACTGATTTGAACTTGAATATCCGAGTGAGTGTTTGTAATAAAATTGGTCGCTGAAGCAAACTGCTCGCATTACAATGACTTCTGCCTAGTCTACCCCGCCAGAAAAGACACAGGGTAACCAGATACAAAAAACTGGAGCTTTCTGCGCCAAACAGAAGTCGTTTTTTTCTCAAAAAAGGACGCGTAAACAGATGCGTTGCCCCTAGCAACCGGCAGGCACACTTAGAAAAAACGCTAAAAAGAAGGTAAAAAAGTATTTTTTTCGAGGAAAATATGTTTTGCATTCGATTCACAGGTGAATTTGTAGTTGAAAACGAAGGAAAAAAATATTTTCAAATTTCTTCAAAATGTGTCAATTTTTGAGGGGTTTAAGGCATGGCTCTAAAACGAGGGCCTGCTTTTTTCTAACTTCGTTATTTTTCAACGAAAATATTTCAAACTTGGCCCACAAACACGTTTTGGAATTCTGATTTCGAATAAGCCGTTGTTGCCATGGTAACGATGTCACGTGACTCACCATCCGCCATTTTGGATGAAATTTTTAGCGCCCGTGCAGGTATGTAGAGAAGATGAAAAGTATAAATTTCTTATCAGCATAATCTTTCTATCGTTAGTCTTTCTGTAAACCTAATTGGATATCGTGGATCATGTTTTAATAAAGACATTTTTTCACAATATCATATATTTCAAAAGCACGAAAAATCTGCTAATTTCTATTTTCTTGAGAAATTCCAAGATATCCAATTAGTTTCATTTGAAGGAAGTTGTATTGTATCTAAAAATGTTTTTACCTTTCAATTTCACCTTTTTCTGTGTATCTTTAGAGGGTCTGAATAAAAAATCCAAGATGGCCGCCACCGAGTCACGTGATAACCGTTTCCATGGTAACGAAATATGTCAAAATATAGCTCTTGTTGAAGCTATTGTACTGACCAATTTTGATGATGATCCATACTATAGAACACGAGTTATAAAAAATAATCCCTTTTTTCAGGCAAATGGGTTTTGAGCCATGCCTTAATGCCACTGAGAATCACACTAGTAGGTCAATTTGTATAGCCAAAATTGTTTTCTTGTCTGGTTATTAGCCATGATTCTGGCTTTCAAATCCGACACTATTCGCTACTAGTACGCTATAACTTATAGCATACTAGTAGCTCAACCAATCAGGACGCAGCATTGACAATACACCACTAGTGTGATTTGACTAATATATTTTATTCTTCCTGCGCGCGAAGCGCGCCAATTTTTTTTATTAAGTATTGAGTGAAGTCAGCTTTAGTACCAAGCTGCGAAATGCTCGCAGAGTAAAAAATTGAACAGATTTTGAAAGTAATGTTGTTGCAGGACGTGAAATGTTGCTCTACTATATTTGAGCAAAAAATGAAATATTATGAAAAGAAAACCTGATTGGGTAAGCGGGCGAGAGTTCATTTAATGAATATGGTCATAAACTCGCCACGAATAATCCACAGCATGGCTCGCCGTTACATTTTCAACTAAATTATATGTTTCTGGTGAGTTTAAGTAGAAAAATGCATATGCTCATAAAGAAGTTGCTGGAGTAACTACTATCTGCAGCTGTTTCACTCTCTTCATTGTCCAAATCTTGTTGACAAAATTATGACCCTCCCCAGAACAGGAAAAATTTGTACCATCCCTATAGGCACGCGAAAAAAATTAGGACCCTCCCAACAAAAATAGGAGCCTTCCCCACAAAAAATAGGAGCCTTCACACGTTCCTTATACCAAGCCTTGAATAGACATTGAGTTGTAGTTGCACTGTGAGTATAGTTTCTTCTTGCCTACAGCATGCGCTATAAAAAATACAAACTTTTCGTTACCTCCCTGTCCCATGTGCTTGTATTTTTTTGGTGACACCCCTTTTAGGGGCGTATTTTTTTGGGTGCCCCCCCTTTGAGGCCGTATTTTTTTGGGTGCCCCCCCCCCTCATTTCCACCAGCCCCCCCTCCCTGATAAAAAATGAACGGTCCCTAAGGTGCTTACTAAAAATGGTGTCTAGATGTTTAGTAAAAATATCCATCACATGTCTACTTGGTAAGTCAGACCAGGCAAAGATGACTGGCCCCCGATGTGCCCGAATAAATGACCACAATAGGCTGGTAATACTTCCGGCTCTCTAAGTCTAACATAGAAATCCAACAGCCAATCAACCGGCATTTCATAGAAGTATGTATACAGGAACCGAGCAATGCCTTGTAATGGTTCACCCCCACGGTACATTTTCCCTTTCGATCCATATGGGGAAGTCCGTAAGTGTGTCCAAGGAATTTTCCTGTTCAAATAAACACACTTTTTAATAGCCTCAATATAGTCACCAACACCTTTAGGTGGGGAATCATCTTCCAGGAGCAAGTAATACCTGCCAAGCGATGAACAATACCGCATCAGATACGCACAATCCACCACAAGCTTGGATCTCCACTTGACTCTTTCCACTGAGTCCTTGTAGTTACGGGGTAATCCATTGAAGGGAGGGTAGTAATAATCAGGCGCCTCAATGATATGCATACTATTAGCTCTCATGTGTTTCTTGTATCTTTTATCCAGTTGTCGTAGCACCTTGCGGCGTTTGTATTTCTCCTTGTCAGCCAAGAATATTACTAGAAGAATATGTTGCATGTTTTTCTTAGACGTCTTGTGGAAAAGTCTTCTTAATGTATAGTGGAGATAGGAGACTTTTTTGCCCTCAACATGCCTATAGACGGTCGGAATGCCAATCACAAGATATTCTGCGAAGACAAGAAAGGTCAAGAAAGGTCAAGCGCTGGCTCAACGAGGCAACAATGCCCGGTGTGGTAGGGGTGTTCCGCTCGCAACATGTAACAATGTTTATGACAGAAAAAACGCTAATTTTCCTACCCTATTTATTACATAAAGCACGAAGTATCGGAACATAAATGCCCTTGTCGTGACATGAAACTCGAAATTTTGAAAAATCCTGTTTATGACCACAAACTCGAAAACCAGGAAAGCAACTTCGGCAGCAATGTTAGCAATGTTGACTGGCTTGATCTTGAAGCGGCGACAATGTCGACTGTAAATGATTCAATGCGAAAGCAACAAAATCATTTCCGAGGGAATTCTGAAACATTTTTTGTTGTTGTGACCCAAGAGTTACTGCGTGCTAGGTTTTAGCCCGGAAGGGGGGCTCCCCTATTTTTGGGGCGGGGTGCCTCGTCGGGAACTTTCGATTTTACCCCTAAAAGGTACCTGCAAACATGGCGTACCAAAAAGAGGCATTTTCCGCTCATAATTTTCTCGCGTACTTTTTTACGAGGGAAAATACGTCAATTCAATCTACCAACAAGTATGATTTGCTAGAACGGACCTCTAACAGGTACCTATCTGGAAAAAATTGCAAATTTTCGAATTTTACCCCCTAAAAGGTACCAGAGGCTTGTTTTTAAACCCTAAAAGGTACGACGAGCACCCCCGCCCCAAAAATATGGGAGTCCCGCCCCCCCCCCCCCCCCCCCCCCCCCCTCAACCAATAAGGATTGCAATCATTCCTTTGGGAATAAAATAACAAAAGCGCGGCGGCCATGTTGGTGCCCTGAACAATGGGACCAAATGATCTTCCTTTGCTCTGTACCACCAGCATGGCCGCCAGTGACGTCACATGCAATCCAAGAATACAAGTCTGATTTAATACTTTCGACAGTCGTCTGTATCGCGTGTATACGGTAATCACTGCAATCGCACCGCCCCATCGACCAATCATAGCGCGCGTTTTTTGTTGTACAAAGTTACATATACTTTTCTTAGTGATGGGTGATCCCCTGACGCACAGCCTCCCTTTTGATGCGGTCCATTCCGTTTGCTCCACAGAACATTACGTCAGGGTCGATGGATGGTGGTTCTTCTTGTGGACAGGTTTTAGTTTTGTTCTCCTCGGATTTATCGTCGATACACCATGGTGGCGTTCTGTCAAAAGACGAATATACGCCACTACGATTAACTTCCAAACCACTGGCTCAGGGATCCCTTGCCTGCAGGCAGATGTTTGGCTGTTTTATGTTAAAAGTTAAGACTGTTGTTTTTAGTCATTCGAGCAACATGTGGCCAAACATCTGGCTACAAGCACGTGCACACAACGGACCTTGACCTGTTCCTCGCCCCCTTTTCGCCGGGAAATATTTTGGTAACTCTCCTTTGCTGGTGAAAACATTTGGTTCCTGGATTGCATGCAAATACATTACAATATACATGTTTTTTTACAGAATTTTCGATAGACCTTAACGGTGTTTACATGTTGCCACACAAATTCAGATCATGTGACGATTCATATGGGTGGATGCCTTTGTTAGTTCAGCACATGCGCACTCGTGGATTCGGTCGAGCGAGGAAAATTTGACAATTGTAACTACCCAAAGGAATCATCACATGATCTGAATAGACCAATGTCGAATCCGAGGCTCAGGTGAATAAATCAACAGAAACCGCATCAGCATCGAAAAATAATAACTTATTTATTTCGTTTTATTCCCCTGACCCTCGTATTCAAGTTGGAATTTAATATATCAAAAGTATTCTATTGGATGGCAACAAGATGTTAACACCGTTAGCAATTTTCGTCTATTATATTCCAGCTAGTGAGCTGTGAGCATGAGAGAACTTTCATGGCGAGACGTCTTGGATAGTGGTTTTAGCCATAGACTCACCAGATGTTCGAGGTCTCTCCTGACTTGTTTCTAACCGCCTTCTGATATCAATGGCAAGTACAATGCCAACACAAACAAGCAAGTACCTCGACCCCATGCGATAATGTGCTCGAAACAACATGATGCACTACCTGTGGTTCTACTAAATAGAGAAAGAATTGAATTATTGATACGATATTTATAGAAAAATAGTCGCGAGGATTCGCAGCTAATCTAGGGTCATTTGTGCTTAATTTACGAAAAGAATTACTGGAATCGGCAAAAAAACGCAAAAGTTATAGCCCGATATGTATAACCTGGTAGTTCAGCTCTGGACACAGATGAGCGCACAAACCATTTCGAGCAATAGGCCTTTTTTAACTCGTGCGATATACTGAAAGCATATCAAAACGAGTTATTGGTGGGAGAGCGAATTTCCTGTGTCGTTGTCGTTTGTCGTTAGTTCAACCCGGGCAGCAGGATAATACTTGGGTATCCGAAGCCTCGCAAGTTCCATTATGCTCCGCTATTTCTCTGTGTGTCTTTCTGCGTTGTACATAAAAGTCAAAACTTTCCACAAGATTCCTTCTACCAGACGAAATAAGCAACAAAAAGTAAACAACAACATTTCTCAAGGTAGTTGGTAGTTATTACGATTCGTAGAGTAATTTGGGTTACCTGTGGATAACCAGGGCAGTAGGATAATTAGAAGCCTCGCAATTTCTACTTTGCTCAGCTGTTTTCCTTTATAATTTCTTTAGTTACTTGTAAAGAGATGTCAAAACTTTCCATAAGATTCGTTTTGAGAGTGGAAATAAAAGCAACAAGTAAACAGTAAGATTTCAACATTTCACAAGATTTGTTTACAAGTGCAGCTTAATCTGAGCTACCTGTGTGCCGGAAGACCCTGGGAATAATGTTGCGAGAGAAATACCGCAATGGACGCAATGAAATGGTCACTTTTTAGCAAACATATTGCAGCACTTCAAATAATTGTAAAAGGTAATTGGTCCTTGTTTATCTGGCGATTATCTTGTTCCTTTACTGGGGTTGAAGAACCCTTTTCCAGCGTGAATTATAGTGTTCTTATTTACCGACTCAATCTCGTAGCAGCGTCGTAAAGTGTTGTTCGGTTACGAGAGAAAAAAACTGGATTCGATTCCACTCTCGAAAAGGGCTCATAAAACTTGGGAAAAAAGGCAAGACCCTCGCCAGATATACTAGTACTAGTAACCTTTCGATATGATTTAAAGTGCTGGAATATTTTTCTGAAAACGTCACCATTTCATACTGTAATTCCACGCTCATGTGAGCAATTATGTATCAGTCAATTCCAGCGGTGACCATCCCCCCCCCCCCCGGGACACCGTGAGGCATTTGCACACCACTACCTTCCCTGGGGTGGGGAATTTTGAAAATTTTGCTGGCCCCGTGGTCGGGAATTGTTTTTCCTCGGGGGAGGGGGGTGGGGAATTTTGGTTTTCTTATCTCAAGCGCGCGTCGGGTTTTGCGAACTACAACACCAGTTATAACAACTATCGATTGGCAGTTACAATGTCCCAGTTACAGAAAATAACGCCACATAAAATATAATGCAGAGCATGGCCCGTATACACCACGTTTGGGGAAGACAATATCCATACATTTGCATATTTCGCAGTTAACGTCTTCTATAGAGAAGAAACAGATTTCGCAATTTCGTCTCAGTGGAAAAAACATAAAAATGAATTGACACTATAAACAGAGGTCTAATTTCGCAAAAAGTCAAGTAACATAACTGCGAAATAGTTGCTCTGCAAATAGAATAAAGGTAAATTTCGCATTGAGAGATTCCGGGGACAATTTGCAGCCAAATGGCTACAACCGCGAATGACCTAGGAATGTCTACCGATATTGTACTAATACCTTAGTTTCACTTCTTTATTTATATTTTGTTTCACTTTCAGTGAAATGAGAACTCGTTCAAAGACGAGAAAACATACATTTAAAAACGAATTATAAATGTCCGGACATGGAGTTGAAGTTTTTGTTGTCAAGCTTTGTCACGCAGAGTCGATGGAATCTTACCGTCTTTTTCTCGTCCCGGGGTGGGGCATTTTCCCGCTTTTTGTGTTCCCGCCGTGGGGTATTTTGCATTTTTGCTAGCCCGGGGGCGGGGAATTTTCAGTTTTAATTTTAGAAATGACCAAAATCCCGGGGGTTGCCCGGCATGGTCACCGCTGGAATTGACTGATCATTAATGGTGAGAGGTGACAAGGTGCAAAAGCATTCTTCTGATTCGCCATTTTATAACAACAAGTACGGAATACAGCAAATGAAGGCAACTTTTTGTTGAAAGATCTTGGTAATTTTTTTCTGTCATACAATGTACCTCATGTTATGAAAACTGCCTAAGACAGAGTGTAGGTTTTGGTCGAGGGTCGAGTGTCGAGGGTAAGACGTCTAGGGTAAAATGTCGAGGGTCCATTTTTTTTTTTTTTTCTCAGGGTCTATTTCTTTTTTAACTGCAAATTCGCGGTTTTCCCCGCTTTATTCGCTCACATGCCCGGCCGCATGTTGGTGAAAGCGTTCTTGCAGATGCTTCTTCAGACTTGCATACCTGCAAACCCTGAAAACTCCAAAACCGGGAGATTTTGTCTCAACCCGGGAGATTTGTCACAAATACAACAACTGTATGAGAAAATCGCAAGAAATTTACCCGGGAGATATACAGTAAATATATGGAAAGTTTCAATTTTTTTCCCGGGAGACTGAGGGTTATATTTTAAAACGGGAGTCTCCCGCGTAAACCGGGAGAGTTGGCAGGTATGGACTTGCCGCTACAAGTTTCTTATCGCAGACATTAGACTGCACGAGTTTTCGAAAAAAAGGTGCTCAACATACGACAAAACACACGACAAAATAGCGTTTTGAAAGCAGGAGAACTGTACAAACCAACTTACTTGAATTGGGCATAGTTGAGTAACAAAAGATGGACGTATTTAGCCTAAAAACGCAAAAAATACTGAAGCTGTGAAGAGAAAAAGCGAACCGCAGGAGGTACTGCTAGCATTTATAAAACGTGATTTATTAGTCACACGCCGCCCCCTTGCCACGGTAGACCTCGTTGCATTGTGGGAAACAATGTGGCCAGGATTCGTTGCATTGCTGAATTCAAGTCAGTAACGCAATTCGGTCTATTACTGAATTCGTTTGTGATCATTGACAGAACTTACGGAAAATCCAAACTCGTTCCCAGAGCCTCTCGGTCGTGCTGAATGAGGATAGGCCTGTGTACATATGTACATCCACTTTCTTAGAGCAGATTTCGTATATGACTATGAAAAGTGCCGCGAAAGAGTTGTACCGCGCCGCGACTGTGACTGTGACCGTACCGCGACTACGCGATTTCATTCATCTACCCAACGAAAGCGACAGGGAGTCAGCGCGCGTGTAACGTAACGTTGAAACTTGTTGGAACTTGACCGCATGCGCGGGGTATCTTGTGACTTCGTCGAGAAAAGGCACGACAATCAGGCAAGTTAGTACGTATGACTATAAATAATAATGAGAACACTCATTGCAGTCTTAGCTTTAATGTTACCGTATCACGCGAACAACAAGAAAAGTCGAACTGGTCGAACTTATGTTTTATCGTGAACTGAAATACTCGCATGGTTAATACTATCATATTTAGGGTAAATTATTTAAGTATTTAAGTATTTAAGTTGCATTGTATGGTAAGGTATTCATAAATAATGATGTGCTCAACTAAGACAGTATGTCTCCAGCAATATTCATTCATTTAGAAACCAGCAACGAATTTTATTCAAGTCACTTATACATGCTATACAATCCCCGGAAGTAAAACAGAACATGATTACATAACACGGATTGCGTTGATAGGCAGAAAATGTAAGGTGATACTCAGAAATCAAAATAAGAAAGACATATTCAAATATTTGTAATTCATATTCCAAATTTCCAGATTTTAGAAATGGAATAATGCACCTATCAATGTTTTGCCCCAGGGGGGGGGGGGGGGGGGGGGGGGGGGGGCAACCCAGGGGGATTTGACTTTTTAAGGCTCTCCGAGGGTTGTGATTTTGACATCTACAGCAGTCCCCAGGGTGGGAAGTTTGACTCGCGATTGCCATCTTGGAAAGTCCTAGGAACTAGCTTTCCGCCATCTTGGAAAATACCCAGAAACCACCTGGAGACAAGATTTCTGCGTTTTCCTCGGCCTTTTCTTGTGGAGAACGATGCATAATGAAGGGTAAGAGCTTCTTGATGTTTGTATCTATGAACGCCTTTATACTGGTCTGGGATCCCCAGGGGCGGGAGTTTGATCCTTAATGGAGCTCCAAGGGTGGGGAAATTGACATTTCAAAAGCTAACAATGTCAAATTCCCATGGGGTTGCCCCCCCCCCCCCCCCCCACCCTGGGGCAAAACATTGATAGGTGCATAAGGAATGCCAAGTATATGATTATGCAATGTGTAATTCCAGAGAAAGTCAACCACCCTCCCCCCCCCCCCCCCCCTTCACTCTCTCTCTCTCTCTCTTTCCTCTCGAATTTCCATCTCCCTTCCAATGGGGAAAATTATGGATTTTTCTGGAATCACACAGTGTAAACCATACACTCTTAATGGGTAAAGGAAAATACTCTCCCTTTATTACACCCTTCAGGCCAGCCATGGAGGCAAACAAGTCTGCAGATGAGTCTGATCCACTGCTGCAAGAGTCAGAGAGGTGTCTAACATCATATACATCATATACTAGCACTGACGTATCTGCCACTCAGTTGTACTGTAAAGTGTACAAGCGCCGGTGGTATATTCTCTTCATATTCACGGTTATGGTCATCATTCAGAATGCCATATGGAATTTCTGGGGTCCGATACAAGAGTCCTGTAAAATTGTGTTTGGTTGGGAGAATTGGCATATTTTACTGTTATCAATCTGGGGGCCTATATCACCATTGGTGTCAGCAGCGCCCTTTGCCTGGCTAGTACTCAAAAAAGGTAAACTGAGATAAAATATCCTCCATTCAAGCTGGTTCCCCTCATTAGTCTGTTTACCTGGAGCATGACAAATAATTGGCTTGTTAAAAAAGGCTAAAAACTGCTGATTTTGCCAGTTTCTTTTCTTTGGAACAAGCAGGGGGTGTAGTCAGGGAGGACAGGGGGCTCCCCCTTTTGAAACCAAAAATACAGTAAAAGTAAACATCTGAGCTAGGTCCTTCACAGGGCAACAGAATTCAATTACTCTTTTTACCTCAATTAGCTAGTATGATCACATGATTGAAAACATAAATGAAACCTTTTATTTCAGGTTTACGACCACTTGTCCTTGTGACCTCACTGGTGCTTTGTTTTGGGAAGGGTTTACAGATTATCCCCTTTAGTGAACCTCACATCAGAACTGCTATGATCAATGTTGGACAGATGATAGCAATGACATCAGGTTTCAATAGCATGTGTGCTCCTGCGATCCTGTCAGCAACCTGGTTCCCACCACAGGAGCGGACAACAGCAACTACTATAGCATTGCTTGCAGGGTACTTTGGCTCAGCAGCTTCATTTGGTATTGGGCCACAAATAGTACCTGATCCACGTGGGTATCGGAATGCTACAAAAACAGCTTTTAATGTCACTTCTACAGAGAAAGACGTCATGAGGTCTAGAATAACAAACTATATGTTGGCCCAATTGGGTGCTTTACTGTTCATCTCTTTTTGTGTGGTTGTATACTTTCCTTCTAAACCTTTGGTTCCGCCAAGTTTGTCATCATCAAAGAGACAAAAAGACAGTGGTTTTAAAGAAGAATTTATAACTGTTGGTCAGGATTTGTGGTTCTGGCTGCTGACAGTGGTATTTTCTGTGAGTTTTGGTAGCTATTTTGGATGGATGTCAGTGCTAGATGTGGCTGTTTCACCATTTGGGGTCCCGCCACAGACCGCTGGCTGGTTGGGATGTGTATCCACGCTAGCAGGGGTGCTGTCAGGGATTGTATTTGCCAGGTAAGTGTGTATGTTCATACAGATAATGATATCAATAAATATATAGACAAATTAAATTTAGCAACTCTGGTATAAACTTACTTAATAGACAGGTGATAACCGCTTGGAACAATGAGTTTACTAAGTCAATGGTGCTGTACATTAGGAGGTGTGTCCCACCTCTGCGAGCTTGGTCCCCAGTCTCGCTCCTTTTCCCCACCCCTCCACTTTTTTAAACAACCGATATTTCATTGTATGGCAAGGTGGAGGAGAGGCTGAGTTTAGCAAAAATGTATGAAAACGTGACAAACTATGTGTGTGTGTGTGTGGGGGGGGGGGGGGGGGGGCTCTGCCATCCCCCTTCTGTGTGGCAAGGACTGTTTATATGTTGTGATCCCCTTGTAATACAGTGGATGTTCCAGAGGATGGGGTCTGATTAATAAGTGGAACTCCACTTATTAAGTGGAGGTCTTCAACCCTCCTGTGCAAAAACATTACAATTAGCCAATAGTATATATAGATGTATAAGCTAAAGTTGGAATTATTCATGTAAATCATGCTGTATTAGTTCAAAAGAATGTTCTGTCTTTTATAATGACTAAACATTTACTTTTGGTTTGTCTAGGTTTGCAGATCTAACACGCAGATATACCAAGTTCCTACTGATTATCCTGTTCTTAGGAGCAACCATCTCCCAGCTGCTGTTCAGCCTGACTTGCACGAGATATATTGCATACTCTCAGCCACTGCTTTACGTGTTTATCATAGCGGGTGGATTTTTCTTCACGGGTACAACTCCGCTGTTCTTCGAACTCGTCATAGAATATGCATACCCTGTTTCGGATGCTATAGCGACCGGGAACCTGTTTGTCTGGGGTAGCGTCTTAAATGCGGCATTCCTTATAGTATTCATGTTCCCACATGTGAATGTGAGTTGGATGAACTGGGTGACCGTGGGTGGGTGCGCAGTGTGTGTTCCTGTCTTGCTGTTATTCAGAGAGAAGTACACTCGCTTGGACCTCGATATTGGACACAGTGATACGGGGCAATTACAGAGTAGTCCAATTAATACAACAATGCAGAAAAGTGGGACAGAGTAACCAGACTGTTAATTCCAGAAACGATCCATAGCCCCACCAATACACCTCCCATATCCCATATCACTGTATTTTTTGCTAGAAATACCAGGAGGGTCCTTAGGTAAATTGCCTCTGTAGTGCCAGGGGGTATGGATCACTTCACTGGACTATTACACATTTCAATAATTCATTTCATTTCACAATTTCAACATGACATTATATATCTTATAAATTGATAAAGCTGGGGTTATTTATTTATTTCACCCTGTGATTTTAATGGAAGTGGTTCTCTAGTGCTGTTATTCAGAGAGAAGTACACTCGCTTGGACCTTGATATTGGACACAGTGATACGGGGCAATTACAGAGTAGTCCAATTAATACAACAATGCAGAAAAGTGGGACAGAGTAACCAGACTGTTAATTCCAGAAACGATCCATAGCCCCACCAATACACCTCCCATATCCCATATCACTGTATTTTTTGCTAGAAATACCAGGAGGGTCCTTAGGTAAATTGCCTCTGTAGTGCCAGGGGGTATGGATCACTTCACTGGACTATTACACATTTCAATAATTCATTTCATTTCACAATTTCAACATGACATTATATATCTTATAAATTGATAAAGCTGGGGTTATTTATTTATTTCACCCTGTGATTTTAATGGAAGTGGTTCTCTAGTGACTGATCCACAAATACCCTGAAAGCAACCAATGTGATACGTTCTTTTTAAACAAATCTGTTTTTAACGCAATTTTTAATGTGGAAATCAATCCGTCATATCAAACCTTTTTAATCTTCCTCGAGAAATTAAATTGGGATGCTTATTAGCATTAGTGGTTTGTAGAGAAGACGTTTGGAGACAAGCGACAAGCCGGCGAAAGCACGTGCGTTGCCATGGAAACTGACAAAAAATGAGTTTTCGTGGTAGTGGTAGTGCCTAAATATTAGTGTGATATATTTTATGAAGAAACAAAGGAAAAATGTGTATAGCCAAAAACGTTTTCTGGTCTGGTCATTTTCTGGCTTCAAATCCGACACTTTTGCTAGACTAGTAGCTGAACCAACAATAGACCACTACGCACTACAGTAATTTGACTATTCACCCATAGATCTCATTCAGTGTCCTTGGATCTCTAGTGTAATAGATACGCAGATGACGTCATGCCGTGTTAACGACCTCAGTCGCGCACCACAACCTTCAGGAAATATAAACTCCACCGAATTCCAAACTCCAACGGATTCTAAACTCCAACGGACTTCTAACTCCAACGGATTCCAAACTCCAACGCATTCCAAATTCTAACGGATTCCTAACTCCAGATTTTACCCTGGTGGGCTGTGCCCACTGAAATCGGCAATAAACTTTTTTTTGCAGTTACAGAATTGCCAAGAAGCGTAATGCGGAAAAGGGGAAGGAAATACCATTGGGCTTCCTTAATCTCCTCATTTTGCCACTTGCTTGTCCTCTCGACCATGGTACCGCTGGAAACTCTTTTTACTCGATTTTTACGAGCACAGTGAAGAAATGTTCTCTGTGATGGACCAGGATAACGATGCCAGGGGCGTACCTAGGCATTTTTTTTTACCGGCTTTAAGCCTGCGGTCAAAAATGTAAATTTATTTTGTGGACCCAATTCAATGCAACCGCCTTAGAAACTGTCTCTCAGTCGCTACAAAACTTGAACTAGTTCTTTTACCTCGGTCCTTAAAATATTACCAAAATCTTTGTTAAGCCCGGGCTTAAAGGCAGCTACGCGCCTGGATGCAAAGCCTAAAGCCCTGGCTAAACTATTATATGACACATGTAGCGCGCAACATTGTAGCCGGACATAGGTTTAGCCACGCGAGAAACGTTGTTGCGCGCGACAAATTTTGTAGCCGGGACACAAGAAATGTTTCTTCGCAAGTCAAGAAACTTTTCGTGTTTCCGAGACACATGGGTGCGATGTTTCCTAGTTTAGCCACTCGGGAAAACATGCAGGACACAAAAAGGAAAATTATTGGAAGACTTTTCAAAGCTTTGATCCGGCGAATTATAAGCAATTATTGGATGAGGTTTTTGGCCTCGCCTGATTCCACCTGTCTCGACATTGTTTATTCTGGAAATCACAAAAACCGAATTCAATAATTGTTTTATTATACACTGATTCAGTAAAAATCCTTTTTTTTTCTGTCAAGCAATTTCTTCTACACAAAGCGCCCAGTTCGAATTGGGGAAACATCCAAGTGCTCTAGTCCCATGATGCATTGCGCGCGTAGGATCAAGAATCAGCTAGGCGCTTTTAGCCAATCAGAATCGAGATAGTGAGTACAATGTATACTAATGTTTGGTACCATGTGTCTCATACGCGTTTAACGGAAAACTTGAAAAGAAAATCAATACGACCACTTTACTAAATTGATAGCTCCTAAGAAAAAAATACTAAAGCAATTACATGTATATTCGATTGCTTCAATCATTATCATACTAAAAGAAAAATAATAATTTTAATAATAATAATAATGGATTAATTAGGGACGGACCATTATTTTTCTGAAAGGGGGGGGGGTCGGAAAATTTTGAAATAATTTGTTTGCAGAGCCAAAATCACTGAAATAAATTGTTTGAAATTGTAGTAAACAGAAAATAAATTGTTTGTTGAGAGGTGTTCAACTGTGACATCTCCAATATGAAACAATCTCCAACCGAAAATTGTCGTTTTTCAACACCTCACGGCCAAAACCATATTTGGAATCATTTACCTTATAAGGAAGTGACAGGAGATCCTCTTTTGATAAGAATTCGGCAAATGTAGCAAGAAAACTGTGAAATTTTGAATGAAAACTTGCAAGAATCACAGACTCGAGTTCGCGATCTGTCCACCATTGATTTTGGCTTGGTAACCACGCTAAAATAGCCCACAGCTAGCCCGCGCGACTCGACCCAGTCCTCCCAAGTGCATTCGGCAAAAACGACAATTATTCAATGATGCCATCTTGGGACACTTTCAAAATTTCTTCCTGGGGGCCTGGGGCATGAAGGCCCCAGGCCGATCGAAACTTTTTTTTTCGATTTTCTCAACAACAAAAAAAGGAAACACTGACTGGAGATAGTCAATACCTACATTTCACAATTTCTCATTTCAAATCACGTTGCATTCATTTGAATAATATTTCTTTGTTTGTGTTGCTTCCTTATTTGCGTAGCAGAACAAAGAAAGAAAGTATACTCAGGGGAATGCAACGTGATGTCAAATGGGAAACAATAAATAATGTATAACTAATGTGCACCCCAAAAACAATTTGTTATCGCGTTTCGAATTTCAAATAAGACCACGAAAACTTCATGAAAAAGGGTGTCGTGAAAACAGATCAAATCTGGTGTGGTGTTCTTACGAGCACGTTTTAAAATATAAAGATTTTTGCGCTTTTTATTATCTGTTGTCTGAAAAAAGACACACGGCAAGGATGCACTTGAAATGCTGTTTCCACTGGACGAGGAAAACGGATTTACTTAAGTTTGCTCATGAGTAAATCTGAGCAAATTTGGCGTAAACTTATAGTAAATGCGAAGCAAACGTAGTGAAGACCGTAGTTGCGGTCTCGATTCAAGCAGGCAATTTTATGATTGCTTTGTGCCTGATATACCCGGAGGCTTTCGAAATAAACGTTTTTGAAGCCTTTTGAAGCCGCGTTTCAATTAAGTAAAACAATTATTAAAATTATCTAATAAATAAATTGCAGAAAGACCGCTACCCTAAAAAAATTGTTTGCAGCTACATCCTCTTAAAAATAAATTGTTTGCAAGGAAACTTTTCCGACCCCCCCCCCCCCCCCCCCCTTCAGAAAAATAATGGTCCGTCTCTTTAGCCTTATGTAAATACTTGTGTAAATATTTTTACACGGTTCCAATAAATCTATGCTATGCTATGCTATGCTCTTTAGTAGTACATCCACTAGGTGGCTCTTCGCCTACTAATATCTAACTAACTAATACCCTACGATATAGTTGTTTACTGGCTCTCCTTTTTGTATATAATTTTGTGTGTGTATTTTGGTTAAATTCTTTTCCATGGTGCCAAATAAATAAATCTCCCTGTCTGTCAATCTCGTACACAGAGCCCGTCATCTTTTGACCAGCGGCAAGACGCAGACCAAAAGATGACGGGGGGGAAGAGGACGACCAACCCGTATTATATTAACAACATAGCCTCGCCGGGGCAGATCTTACCGGGAGATCTTGTGACTTCTTATAATCGAGAATCGAATCGATTCACCCAGAATCACTCGAGAGTGCCATTATTGCACTATCTTAGGCGCATCTTGCCGACAATCAGGCAAGTAGTAGGACTATAAATTGCCTGCGCAGGTGGACAAGAGCCCGCAAGGATAAAACAGCTGTCAAGGCGGCGTCTTTAAAAGACAGCAGACTAGGTTTGTGCTGAACTCAGGGAGTATGTCTACCGCCATTATTATCCATTCGCTTAGAAATCAGCAATGAGCTTTCACTTGCAAGCCGTGCAATTAGAAACCGGAAGAAGAACAAAAGACAAAAGTGTGCGTGATTACATTTAAATTAGATATAAAGATAACACTGATTAAGGTGATACTATTATAAGAAATCAAATTAAGAAATAACTGTATTTTGATAACTGTATTCCATATTCCAAATATTCTATATTTGAATTTTCTTTATATTCAAAATCTTTATAGATATGGGTAATAGATTTTTACACTCCTTTTAAAGAGTGGAAGAGGAACATATTAAAAGGCTCCCTCCCTTTCTTACACCTGCAAAATGTGCTCAAGATGTATTTTAACATAATTCATTTAGGCCAGCCATGGAGGCAAACAAATCTACAAATGAGTCTGATCCACTGCTGCAAGAGTCAGAGAGTTGTATAACATCATATACTAGCACTGAAGGCTCTGCCACTCAGTTGTACTGCAAAGTGTACAAGCGCCGATGGTATATTCTCTTTATATTCACTGCTGTCGTCACCCTTCAGACTGCCATATGTAATTTCTGGGGTCCAATACAAGAGTCCTGTAAAATTGTGTTTGGATGGGAGAATTGGCATATTTTACTGTTATCAATCTGGCCGCCTATATCACCATTGGTGTCAGCACTGCCCTTTGCCTGGCTATTACTCAAAAAAGGTAAACTGAGTCTAATATCTTCCAATCAAGCTGGTTCCCTCATTAGTCTGTTTATATGGAAACATTGTGTTGGATCTGCACTAAAAATGTATGAAATTTTTATGGATATTTCAGTGCTTAAGATCCCAGCTTAGCCCACTCATGCACTAACCTACAGGCCTGAAAATACAATGAGAAAAATAGATGACTTCATTTTTTAAATAGATGTATTAGATTTTGTAAGCTAAATGGGACAGAAACGTCTGGAGAATTGAAAATACAGTGGTTCCTCTATTAAGCAGCCACCCTGGGGACCAAGCCAACAAGAGGCTGCTTAAGACAGTATAGGAGGTATCTTTTAGCAATAGCATATTTTGATCTCATACCTGCCAACTCTCCTGGATTTCACGGGAGACTCACAGTTTTTAGTAAAATCTCCCGATCTCCCAGTTTTCACCATAAATCTCCCAGAAATCAACTTGCTCAGTAAATTTATGCATTAAACTCTCAAGATTTTATGCGAGCAACATTTTTTGGGGGGAGAGGGGGGAGAGGTTGAGGAGGTTATGACAATACTTTCCCTGATCTCCCAGTTTTCACTTGTCCAAGGTTGGCAGTATGGATCTTTATTCCCAGATACAGTGGACCCTTGTCTTAGTATGATCACATGATCACATGAAAATTATGATTGAAACTTTTTTAGGTGTACGACCACTTGTCCTTGTGACCTCACTGGTGCTTTGTTTGGGAAGGGCTTACAGATTATCCCCTTTAGTGAACCACACATCAGAACTGCTATGATCAATGTTGGACAGATGATAGCAATGACATCAGGTTTTACTTGCTTATGTGCTCCTCCAATCCTGTCAGCAACCTGGTTCCCACCACAGGAGCGGACAACAGCAACTACTATAGCATTGCTTGCAGGGTACTTTGGCTCAGCAGCTTCATTTGGTATTGGGCCACAAATAGTTCCAGATCCACGTGGGTATCGGAATGCTACAAAAACAGCTTTAAACGTCACTTTTGCAGAGAAAGACGTCATGAGGTCTAGAATAACAAACTATATGTTGGCTCAATTGGGTGCTTTACTGCTGATCTCTTTTTGTGTGGTCGTATACTTTCCTTCTAAACCTTGGTTCCGCCAAGTTTGTCATCATCAAAGAGACAAAAAGACAGTGGTTTTAAAGAAGAATTTATAACTGTTGGTCAGGATTTGTGGTTCTGGCTGCTGACAGTGGTATTCTCTGTGAGTTTTGGTAGCTATTTTGGATGGATGTCAGTGTTAGATGTGGCTGTTTCACCATTTGGGGTCCCGCCACAGACCGCCGGCTGGTTGGGATGTGTATCCACGCTAGCAGGGGTGCTGTCAGGGATTGTATTTGCCAGGTAAGTGTGTTCGTTCATACAGATAATGTTAAAAATAAACTTTGCAACTCAACTTTGGTAATAATTAAGGTGGGTGCAGAATGTTTGACGAAATGCTTGGGTCATCCGCAGTTCCTGGTAAAGTAAGTAAAGTAAAAGTACAAGGTCATATTTTACGTAGATAACTCGTAACAGTACTCCAAGAAAAGACCAGCATGAGGTCCACGGCGCACAGCTTTTAACCCTTTCTCCTATCAGAGCTCCATAGGTGAAAGGAATTCAAAGCTATAAGCAGGCTACTCGGAACAGAGAAAAGTCGATACGGTTGGTCGGTTCTTTGAACTAAAATGGTACATAGATTGGAAATTTTCTGACAGGTATTTTTAGGGTGGAAATTGGGCTTCCCGACGGTCACCCCTACCATTTTAAACTTTAGTAACTCCCCCCTCCTCCGGGCAAGATCTTCAACGCTTCTGCGCAAAACATTACAATTAACTAATAGTATTAGACGTATAAGTCGAAATTGGAATTACTCATGTCAATTTCATTCCACGGAACAGGTCCAACGGAATGTTGACTTCAACATTTACGTTGTCTTTGTTTGTCTAGGTTTGCAGATCTGACACGCCGGTATACCAAGTTCCTACTGATCATCCTGTTCTTTGGAGCAACCATCTCCTTACTGCTGTTCGCCCTGACTTGCCAGAGATATATTGCATACTCTCAGCCACTGCTTTATGCGTTTATCATAGCAGGTGGATTTTTCTTCACGGGTACAACTCCGCTGTTCTTTGAACTCGTCATAGAATATGCATACCCTGTTTCGGATGCTATAGTGACTGGGAACCTGTTTGTCTGGGGAAACGTCTTGAATGCAGCAATGATGACAGTATTCATGTTCCCACATGTGGATGTGAGTTGGATGAACTGGGTGACCGTGGGTGGGTGCGCAGTGTGTGTTCCTGTCTTGCTGTTATTCAGAGAGAAGTACACTCGGTTGGACGTCGATATTGGACACGGTGATACGGGGCACTTACAGAGTAGTCCAATTAAAACAACAGAGCAGAAAAGTGGGACAGAGTATTAACCTGTTTGGATCAATTCCAGAAACGATCCATAGCCCCACCAATACACCTCTTATTTCCCGTATCATTGTCTTGTTTACTAGAAAAAGGAGGGTCCAAAGTCTTAAGGTCTAGGTTAATTGTAGGTTGGGTATCTCGCGGCAAAATTCCTTTCATTAGCTTTAATAAAACAATTAGTATTTGCCTTTTTGTGGGCACGTTTTGGACGTATCGGACAGATGGTTTTTAGGAGTATTGCTTTCTGTAGTGGGGTATGGATCACCTCACTCGACTATTACACATTTCATTAATGCACTTCATTTTACAATTTCAACATGACATAAACCATCCGCTGAAGCGTCCATCGACAGCGCACGCAACACGTACGCCCACTAGAAAGATTTGGCCAGGCCGGTAACTCGGTGTGATATTGAACGCGATATCGAGCACTTTATTTCTCAGTACTGCATAATGTGATTGCATAGATGTAAATTTTGTGTTTGTTTATAACCAGTTCTGCAAAATAATGACTAAATTATACGCTAAAAGAAATAAACTGTTCATAGCATTAACTAATCGCTCAGAAATGATTGTTTCAACCGAAAAACTTATTAAATCTTTCCCGGTTTCATCTGTACAGTCTTTAAACATTCTCCCAGTTTCTGTGTTTTCATTGTCGAAGTACCGCCGAAAACAAAAGGCACCCTTGACGTCACCGGTAAAACCAAAAATTTAACGAACTTCCACCGGTCGCATTTCTACGAAATTTGGATGTTATTCCTCTATATGTTTTTGACGGTTAGTACCAAAAATAATTTCCCGTGTTGCAATGTTTTCCAGGTTCGGGTTTTTTTCGGGCTAAATTGACCGGACCAGAAACATATAAGTGAGTTGAAACGTATAACAAACATACATTGCTTTAGTTTAAGCTGCGGGGAATATTCGCAGAATAAACAATTGAACAGATTTTGAAAACAATGTTGTTGCAAGACTTCAAGATGTTAAATGTTAGTATATTATCACTTACCACTGTTGCTCTACTTTATATGAGCGAAAAATGAAATATTATGACGAGAAAACCTACTTGGGTTAGCAGTCGAGAGTTCATTATTGACCAAATATGGTCATAAATTCATCTCGAATAATATCCACAGCTTGGATCGCCGTTACATGTTTCAACTAAGTTACATGTTTCTGACCGGACTAATTAGGGATTATTTTGGGGACTATCCATAATACACTGCAATGCAAGTGTCCCACATGGTTGTAGGCTGCAGTAGTACACTGTGTAGAGCGCTCTGGAAAGGGCGTAGTGGATGCAGGGTTCTGGGGCTGGCTTCAGAACATGTTGCGCAATATGGACAGTTTTGCCAGTGAAATTCACAATGTCCGAGCAATGACAAACTCGAAGATTTTTAATACATTCTACAGCTTATGAAAATATAAAACCCATATATCATGAGCAAACCTCTAACACCTTCCTAGCCTGTGATCGGTGTGTTTTCCATGCTCTATGCCAAAGAAACGTTTTGGCTTGTCCGACGTAGCAACAGTAACTAGGGAGTAGAACAATGAATGCGGGTGGATGAATTTCGGGTTTGGATAACTTGCTCAGGCGTTGCATGTGTTGAATCTTATTACTCAAATTTAAAAGTTCTCTTGCAAGATAGAAGAGAAACGGAAAATCGCGTATTTACCATGTTGTCTGACTAGATTAAGTTTAAGATTGAAGTTTACAATTCAATATTTCACTTTTTTGCTATAATGGATTTATACAATTAATATTTCGGGTTTGGATTTATTAAATGGATTTATACAATTAATATTTTCTTGGCAACGACTTCAGTCTAGTTGGGTATATTTTCTCTTCTTTTATTAGCAAACATGCTGACCAACAGGTTACATTGCAGGTCGGCATCTTCCTTTTCTTTAGACGGCGTTCCACACTGCTATCATTACTTTTTCGAAAACGAGTGATAAGTTTTTTGCGCGATAAGTATTTGCGCACAGGTAGCAAAAGCTCAAGCTACCATAAGTAAAATCCCGTACAAATGTCTATAAACATAGGCGATGCAGGACCATAAAAAGTGGGGGTGCTCATTAGTAAGGATGTATGGGAAGAGTGAAAACACAAAATACAATAAATGTATGAAAATTTGACGGAAAGTGGGGGTGCTCGAGCACCCCCTTAATGTATGGCTCCGCCGCATATGAATAAACATCTTCCAATTGTAATCTGAAACCCATCGCCTAACAGGGGCGTGAACAGGGGGCACGGGTCCTCTTTGCGAAACCAAAATGACGTAAATGTATGGGGCAGAATTTAAAATGTACGAGATATCTTAATGTCTTACGGAGGCCGCTACACGGGCCCCCTGTGGTAGTTTTACTTATCTAGGAATCAAACACACACAACATGTACTTGTACCCGTGCATAAAATGTGGAAAATAAATAACATGCTAAACTTCGCATTGTAGTTGTTTATCAGTCTTCAGGGCGGTCTTTCCAGTGACAGTGCTGATGAATCTAAGCTACGCTTGACTTTCGATACTTTCGTTGTGTAGCATTGATTTGCATCATTTAATTTAATTTTAGACTCCTTGGCCTTTATTTCGTTCAAAGAGAATTATTATCGTGCAGTCAATCGTTTATTTTATTTCTACAATAAGCAAGTTTAGAAAGTATTTTATTTATTTATTAACCTCCATCAACAACATACCAATTACTGCGGGCCTGTTGTTTAGTAACATTTAGTAGGTTGCCACAGGCTTGGGAAAAGCAAATTAGTTTGTCATTATTGCTTAACGACCAATGAATCTCCACTAGTTTTGCCATTTGCTCGTTTAAACAAGTCCTTTATAGACCAGCTCCGTTTAATTTGTATTTCCCCATGTAGCAACTCCGAGCTGTGAGTAATCGTAACATCGTCTATGTTGTCAGTTGTAGTAGAAGCATCAGCTTGCTTGTTCTCCATCCCCTCTGGGGCCCTCCGCGCTTGTTTGGGGTTTCCCGCCTCAATGCGCTTTGCCCGGACGGATCGTGGTCCCTGGGCATGGCTGTTGTGTTGGGTACATTTACAGCTTGTTTAGACCTGATTAAAATTGCATTTAAATATCATTTAATTTAGGTCAGTGTTTATAGTGTACAACCGAATCGGCAAACGTGTTAACATTCTCGTTGTTACCCTACTTTTAACCCTAAGTAATGATGTTTTATTTCTTATACACGGTCGAGTACGTTCGATAATGCACAAGAAGAAACTCCCAAACGAATCATTGAATTGAATTGGGTGGCAACCAAAGCAGATTTCAGATGACTGTCGTGAGTTATTGGCAATTACTTTGATAACACTTTAAGTAGCTTTTTAAAACCTTCTTGGAGTGATATCAAAGTAATTGAGAAGTAGAGTGTAATCATTGCGATTGGTTGCACTTCAGTCGCATGAAATTCACTTCAATTATGGAAACACGTTAATCAAGGTCAAACGTCTACGTTTATTGCATTAACACTTTTAGGGCTCTTTAACTCGATAAAATTGTAAATCACGTGATGATTGAATCATGCACCATAACTCCCAAATTTGCGCTATGATGGTTATAAATCGATAGCCAATTAAAAATCACCTGTGTTGCACCTAAAGTATTTGCTTGGAAGTGCTTATGCAAAATAATCATTAGACTTGCCATAGAGTCGGCCTCTCTTACGATACGAGTCGTACCATGACGTTTTAAAGGGATCATTATTATTATTTCCCCAGTATTTATCTTCTTCATAAAATAATATATGATCTGTGAGATGCGCTTGTTTAAACAATTTCGTTAAATGTTTTTTCCTACTATATCTAACCCCTATCGCAAAACACTTCACCCATTAGCTCGCACAGTCTCAAAATGAGTCCGCGTCTTGTTTTCTCTTGGAAATAAACTGAAGAAGTGTATTCTCCAACCATCTAAGACTTTCCTCGGATGGTACTCCATTTCTGTGAGGTGATTTCATGTTAATCCGTCTCTGTGTATAAGCCTTACTTTACCTATTCACAATGCCAGTATGGACGCGAGGCTTGACGTGTGCATAATCTGCAAATAACAAAAATAAGTTTCAGGTACCCACCCTAGACATTTCTGATTGTCCCTACTCACCCTGGAACTGTAGTGAATATTCTCGTGACCACCCTGGAAATTATATTTACCACCCTGGAAATCCATTGGGAAAACCCTGGAATTTTGCTCCTATACTATGGTACCCACCACGAAAATTACAGGCTGCTCTAGGAGCATCCATCCTGGAATTCCGTAGGTCCTCAACAGAGGATGCTAGATTTAACAAACAACAGTGCGGCTGTTTTCTATCAAATCTATCGGGATTTGCCATCTTACGTGTCAGAAGTGGCGCATTCCTTGTGAGGGATCCATGTCTGTGTTCCATGCTTCTAGATTTTTTACGGTGGAGAGAGGATTTCTGGAACAAATAATACTCATTCAATTGTCAGCGTTTTTGTAATGAAGAGGGTGATACGTTGCAATCAGGGGACGTAAGCTGCGACGACGGCAACGAGGACGACGTGTCACTGAACTTCTTCTACTCGTTTTTCTCTCTCATATTTTAATATTCAGCAACAGTTAGGCATCAATCTTTGCATTTTAGCTTAGATAGCAGAATATTGACATCCAACTGCAACAATTTCAAACAAAAGCGCCATCCGCGTTCACGTTCTCGCCAGACCGTTCAAATGGTTGACGTGCATTTGAATTCATACATTTGCACGTGCGCGCATGTGCTCTGTGTATTTTTTTCTGCCCTTGTCTTCCTCATTGTCGCGTCGTCGCAGCTGAACGACGACGGCAATGACGATGATAATGAAAGTGGTGGTCAAACTGATGAGTCATATAACCGTGATAGCAGCCAAAAATGAACTCATCAACAAGTCACCAGCTGGTTCCTAGCCATGATAAAAGTGGTCGCCAAGTTCACAAACGTGGTCTCCAGGATATGTTGTATTATTTAAACAGGGACTTCTATCGATTTATGTCGCCAGATGGCGACCGAGATGAAACGTTAGTCGCCAGACATAAACGTTTAGCGCACTGGCGGCTGGTATTGGTCGCAATTAGGACCCTGAATGATGATGACGAAAAACTAAATGACGATGACAATTATGATGATACTGGTGTAGGGAACTTAAGCAAAGCCGTTTCTTTGTAAAGTTTACGACCCCAACATGGTGAAGGCAATGATGATGATATGAAACACTTTATAATATGCGATCTCGTGGTAACATACCTCTCTTGGTCTTCCATAACCTCGCTTGGTATTTTCCGTAATAAGAGACAAAATAAGTTCTTTGCACGTCCTATCATCGGCTCCTTCTTTGCCAATTGATGCTAAAAATCCTCTTAGCATACCGACAAGGCCATTCTGTACCCCATTATCAGAGTGTCCACTCGTCTGTGACTGTACTTTGAGTTCCAGTTTTTCCTTCTCGCCGATAACTTTTGCCAACTCGCGCTGCAATTTCACGCATTTGATTTTAGCAACTCCAAGCTCTTCTTCCAGATCTTCTTTCTGGCTATAAACCTCGTTCAGTGTTTCTCGCAGCTCTTCTCGCTCGTGCTTAGCAGAAGCCAGAAGAGTCCCAAGAACCTTCTTGCTCACGTTTCCATGTGTTGATTCGCTGACAGACAGCTTGAACTTCAATGATTTGATTTCATTCTCCAAGTTGCCAATGTATATTCGTAATGCGTCTACCTCAGAGCGGAGGGCTGTATTCTCAACAGATGATTCCTCCAATGTTTGTCTCAAGCCTTCTTTTAATGGGTCAATCTGCTCAAAATCAAGGATCTTCTTTAGTCTATCACTTTTATCGAAGTCCCCACCACTCAAATCCTTACTGGAGTCCTTAAGAGCCATCTGAAGCTTCCGCTCTAACTTCCTCTTCTCGTCTTCCACATTGAAAAGTTGCAGAACGCAGCCCTGCAGATCTTCATATCGAAGTCTACTTTCTGTTAGTTCTTCTACTTCTTTTGTAATCTCTTTCTGTCACTCAACAAGTCGTCCATAAATACCATTTTTCGATCTTTGTCCTCATATTTTGTTTGTTCTTTTGATGAAACTACTCTTTGTATTGTCTTCCCAGTCTCATTCCTCATCCTGTGCTCGAGCCTTTCTACTTTGTCTTTAAGAACAGAGTTTTCTTTGTTAAGCAGCCGCACTGCCTCTTCCTTCTGTCAAGAGATTCAGATAACTTATACAACTGACTCCTCAGTTTAGTTATTTGTTGCTCTGATAGAGTCAGTTTCGTTTCAATGGCTGTCTTGACTTCTAACACCAGCATGAGTTGGCTTTCAAGTTTAGTTATCCTTTGTCGTTGATCAGGATTTTCGATTTCTGATTCAGACATTCCGTTAGTGACCTTGTCTGGTGGGGCTTTTTTCATTGTTGTCAATTCCGCTTCGAGCTTATTGCTATCCTCCCGGAGACAGGTCAGTTGTGAACCAATGTCTGTTGTCTGTACATTTGAAACCGTGAGTTCTGCTTTGAGACGAACGAGCTGTTCCTTTGCCAAAAGCAGCTCATTTTTAAGCTTGTTATTCTCTTCACCCTTTGTTTTCGTCACTCCATTGGTGCTTGGTCCAGGCGAATTAGTCTTCTTCAGAGAATCACTCCTGGCATCTTGGTGTCTGGGACTTATTTTACTTGTTTGTTTGCGGCCTAGTGAGCCTTTTGATGCCTCTTGCTTGTTGAGGCTTTTTCTTTTCAATGAATTGTTTCGAGTGTCACTTGTTTCTAATCCTCTGGGAGAGTTTATCTTATACGCGATTCGTTTTCTTGCTTGCGACGCCACGCCCTTTCGCCCTTGACCCTTTGCCCTTGTAGCAAGGTGAATGGATTGGAGCCGAGGTCTCGATTTTGGGACTTCACTAACTGGACTCGCCAATTTCACCTCAACTACACTTTCCCTATCACTTTCCTCAAGATCTTCAAAATCAGCCTGAAGCCTTCTATATGCTTCTTGAAGGTCATTAAATTCCTCTTTACTTTGATTCAAGCTGTCCTGTGACTGTCGAAGTGACTCCACTGTTTCATCAAGCTTCCTAGCTTCCTCGTTATAACGTTGGTCCATTAGCTGGATTTCGACGTCGGCCGAAGAAAGAAATGTATTCATTTGTTTAAGTTCCTCTTCCAGGTCGGCATTAGCAGTCTTCAGAGCTGAAATCTCAGCCACAAGCTCGTCGTTGTGGTCTATTGCATCATGGAGTCCTGTCTCAAGTTCTTCTTGCTCTTGAGTTGCACGCTCAAGTTCACTTTCAAGCGTTTCACACTTTTCCTCAGATGCTTCTAGTTTCGATTCCAGATAGATTTTCTCATCTTGCAGTTTAACTAAACGCTTCCCATAGTTGTTCCTTATTTCATTAGAATCAGACAGTTCTTTTTCTAGTTCTAGAACACTGTTCTTGAGTTCTTTATTTTCTTTTAATGATTTCCCCGTCTTGCGCGTTGAAAAAACCATTTTGGGTGACCAAGTTATTGTGTTCATAAACACAATTAGTGTTACCGTTTTGTGATAGCACGTTGCTTTCTGTCAAAGAAGCAGTCTGGTGATATGAAACAGATTGGGAGATTTTCAAGCTCTCAGCATGACCTGAATTATTGATGTCTGGGGTAGACGCGCGCAATCCCGTTTCATGATAAGGCACATCGGTATAACTACTCCATAGCGTGTCATCAAGCCGAACAAGCTGTTTACTCTTCTGCAGTAGCTCATTCTCCACATCAAGCCGTGCTTGGGACTCCATGTCAAGCTCGGTCTTCATCTCCTCGATTTGACTTTCGTTCAGTTCCCTTTGCGATTCCAGATCCCTTGTGAGTTTGGCAATCTCATTCTGAAACTTATTTTCCATCTCCATTTTCTCTTGCGTCTGGGCACGGAGCTTTTCCTTTATTTCAGTAATGCGAGTCTCGTACTCCTTCTTTTGGCGGTCCAGATTCCCTGCCATTACATTAACCTGGCCATTAAGTTTGTTTTCCATGGAACCCCTTGTGTGCAATTCAATTTGTAGCTCTTTCTTAAGGCCACTAATCTGCTTCTCGTACTTTTGCCTTTCCTCTTCGTTAACTTTAACCAGATCGGACACCTTGGAACGCAGTGACATATTCTCCATTATCTTCAGCTTCCACTGCTCGTTCAACCGTTTGTTCATGGCGGTCCTCAAGTCCGAGATGGCCTTTTTCTGTTGGGAATGCTCTGCCAAAGCAGTTTCCGTTTTCTCTATTTTACCAAGTTCTTCTTGGACGTGAAAGAGAAACTTGCCAAGATCATCCTCCATATTTTTGAACGATGACGCGACCTCGATACTTATTTCAGCGGAACTACGTATGGATGATCGGCGACTGCTTGAGGCAGAAGATGAAGGTGATTCACGAAAGGATAAGAGCAGCATTTCCGTTTTTGCAAGCTCCTCCTGCAAGAAAAAAAAATATTTGTAAGGTGGATCAACCAGCGATGAGAATTTTTAATGAGAACAACGCCATCAATTGGAATTCAGCATTAAACATGTAAGGTATTTCAAACTGGTTTCCCTGCGTACTGTTGTGCGTTTATTTGTATTTATGTGAGTTTATTAATTCTTCTGTTTAGTTCATTAGTCATTCTCTTATTTATTGCTAGTTTGACTGGTTGATTTATTGGTTTACTAGTAAACTTTATAACTCATTCGGGGCGTCATGTCCAGAAAATTAAATCACGGTTTCCAGCTGGCCATAAGCAAATCACAGCAAGGCCTCGAGGTCTAAGTAACTTCTGAATACATACAAGGCTTCGAATGAATAGTAAACAAACTTTAGACGAATATGCAGTAACCAACTATTGCCTACTTTACAAGGATTTCAAGATTCCAGTACAGCTGTTGACCTTGAAGCAGTTTTCCAATGTTAAGGCAAGTGACTCATGGTGGAAATAGTTGTAGAACTGGAATCTTAGTACAGGTATACCACAAATGTCCCATACTGTATATGATCGAATGCGGCTTTATGCAAGATATGATGTATTCCTAACATACATACAATGCATGCACATGGGCGACGGAACAGATTCTGATTTAACGGAACTCTTTAGAGACAATATATATCATGCTATGCAGTATCATGATGATGTGTTACCCATCTGTTACTACTGTCACTAAGGATGGACACTCCCGCGTACCAATAACAGCAGCACATTGGGAGATGTGTCCTCATCATATCTGCCCACGATGAACAACAAAGGACCCAAACACCCAAGCAGCAAAGAAAAATGATCTCAAGCCGGGAAACGGATCTAGGCTTAGACCATTCGGCCACCCATGAGACGGGCAGGACTCGATTATACAGACAATATTTCTCCTAGGGAAAGGAGACCCGATGAGGGCGGGGAACACCTTTGCAGAGAAGGATGGTGCGTACGAAGGACTAATTTCTCAAGCGACTGGAGTCGATTAGCATTAACTAAACATCCTGTCTTATGGCTGCAAGTGAATTGGAATGATGAACCAACCGTTGATTGCAGCGTACACCAGGATCAAAGGTTATCTATTTTGTCCAAAGCTTACTTTTCATAGCAAATTTCACATGTCTCCAATAAGATCATGTCATATACACCTAGCCAATCACGAACGAGAGTTGCTGATGAATGGCTTCCTCGTCTGCCAATTACAGGCCAAGTATTACCACTATCCTTAATTGAAACCTGCGCGTTTACGATTCCCATGAATACTGGAAATTTCCAAGCGTTGAGACACAAGTTTGCACACGTTTGTAAGAACTACATCTGCTAAGAATGGGGATTTCAAGGTGTTTTATTTATATGTGGTTTATCTATTCAAAGGCGAAGATCGAGAAATCGCTTTGAAAGAAAGAGGCTATCTTGGGTGCATGGGGAGGGAACGGTTATTATCTGGGCTGTACAATGCATTTCAACAGATTTGCTGGAATGTCAAGGGAAAATACCATTAATTCTGAATCACATATCCCTTGAGTTTCATTAGGACGTCTGTGGACTCGTAAAATATCTAGTCACACCTCAAGTCTTCAGGTAAATGGACAATCCAAGGATAGAAATCTCTAGCTTTTCGAGTGCCATGATACTAGGGCATTCACAGCTGGCGACATAACGACACAACAACATGATCTTGCGCTGTCTTTTCGGCATTAGAACAGAACGTCCCTTTTATCGTTTGTACTCTTCTCAACATATTTATTTCTGCAGAAACCTCCTCTTGGGAATCGAATCTGGGAAAATCTATCTGCACAGATATTGGATTGAAATTGTTAATATTCAGTTGAGGAAAGCCAATTTTCCCATGCAAATGAATGATTTCCTAGTCACGGCAAAGCTAAACACAATGCTGCCCCCCCCCCCCCCCCCCCCAACCTTGGCAACCTTGGCAAAGGTTCGATTAATCAATTACGGGAGGAATTCCATGGGAAAGTAGTTTTTCCAATCTAAATTCCAATTAACCATTATCCTGCGTGATTGAGTAGAATATCGTCTGATACTTAGCCGACGAGGGACGAACTCCCGAGTTGGCTAAAATCAGACGATATTCTGCAAAATCGAGCAGGATAATGGTTTTATTATTCAGCACATCGATAGCACAAAACCCCCCGAAAAACATGACTTTTGTGTATTATTTACGAGCTCAACACATGTTTCCCTCAGAGACGGATATCGCAGGATATATGTCACGTACAGAAGACAGCTATTGGCGTTCCAATGACCATATATGGACAGTGCATCGATGTGCTGAATAATAACAACTGATACTCTTTGTATGGGAAAATCGGCTTTCCTCAGCTTTCCCCTCTTTCAAATTCCCACACCCGCAGTGTCTGTCATTAGGAACTGAAGTAAGAGAACGGGCACGCGCTTATTACGTTGTTACGTCGTTATAACGCTAATAGATAGATACTTTAGTTATTAAGGGGTTCACTTAATATTGGTCGGGTGAACAAACAAGAGTGAGTTTATTATCATTGTTAATGATACAATATCAAACGTTTTATTTTGCTTCACTTTGCGATTCATAAACATTAATTATTTTTATTCAAGATCAAATAAATAAATAATATTACTAACAGAGTTAATTAATAACAGTATAACATATCCTGTAAGCTATCCTTTGACTAGACATTAAAAGGTTATAGTATCTATAGCTAACCAAGAACTTCAGCCGTTAATTGGTCAGACGCTGATTCTATCCTAGGAATTCTCCAGCGATCTCAGTTGAGCTGTTTGTATTGATGCAGATGGGCGGGGATATTTTGCTTGACATCATATAGAGCAAACCATGCCACAAACCACGATATCTGGTCAGGCTTCTAACTATGGTATATCAGTGTGGTTCATTCCACACTATCCAATTTATCACCTCCAAAACAACCGAGATGATTCGTGTTGTCTTTGACTACTCATCGGATACCTCCTTCCGATCCAAACCACTGCAAAAACCATGCACTTGCTCCCAGGATTCTGCCATACTCAGGTTATTACAAATTGTGTATCACGGGTGAGGACTTATTAATGTTGGTTGCACTGGGCCTGTTTGCGTCGTATGCATCGTTTTGACAGACTAGTCCTAAAACTTGGAATGACTTCCTTAGACATGGGGTTTCGTCTTCAAAGAAAGTTTTTTTCCTCCCTGTTAAAGATGATGGTGTAACCGACGCCATGGCAGGAAAGAAGAGGAGTACTGAGAGGTTGTGAACCCTGTTGGATTATCTTGGCAGAAGTTTAGCTAAGGGAGGACACCAAGTCATCCACTTGAAGCTATACGTGGCTGCAAAGTAAATTGACAGCTGTAACATAGCACAAGATAATCACGTTTGAAACTTCCAGGTGCTGCGTCAAGTCGTGAAACGTCCGTGCCATAACGTAAGTGGTTTCCTTGTTGGAAGCAAAGAGCGATTGCTCTAACATAAACTATAGCTCAAAGTAAACACATTCGAAACTTCCAAGCGTCTCGTCAGTAGTCGTGAGAAGTCCGTGCCATAACGTAAGTAGTTTTCATGCTGGAAGCAAAGAGTGATTGCTATAACATAAACTATAACTCAATGTAAGCACGTCTGAAATCTCCGAACACTGCGTCATTGTCGTGATACGTTCACACCATCAGGTATTCGCTTGTCTATTATTTAAGAGTCCTGCAAAACCTTTTGAAACCTCTGTGTTATAGGACCTTCAAAACGGGAGTGCTATATTGTCTAGGTTAATGTAACTTACTACGTTCGTTGTCAACTCTATACACATTTAGCCTACCTACATCACTTACAGTCCTACCTACAATACTTACAATGCAGCTCGTGGTGCCCGAACGTGCACAAGTGGGTGTATTTGATCAATAAAGTCAGAGATTGTAAATGGTGGCTATCATATTATGAGGAACTGGGCGGTGTGACTGGATATATAGTGCAAATGAGCACATGGAGTTGGGTGAACCCCCAAATGTTTGCTGTTAATCAAGTAAATATTGTTCAAGATATAGCGATTCAAAGGGGGTTAAATTACAAAGCGAAGCGTGGACATTCGTCGTACCTCGGTTTTTCGCGCATTGGGTCGAACCTCGAGGTACAGATTTTAGGGTCAACAAAGCAAGGTTTATTTATTTTTATATATTTTTATGGGGGTGGGTGGGCTTTCTACGTTCTCCGTGCCAATCTGATAAGTTTCAGTGTTAACGTACCTTCGTAACATCCAGCTGAGTACGGAGCTCGTCTTTCTGGTTTTGACAGTCGCTCAGTTCTACTTTGAGCTTGGCATTCTCCTCAACAAGTGACGAGATTCCCGACACGATCTCTGGTGATGGGCCTCTAGATTCCTCTTTCGCAGGAACGTCAGACGGCCTCATGTTGTACAGTTGAAATACTGATGAGAGATCGTTTTCTAGCCGGGACTTGCTGCTCTTGACATCTTTCAGGAATGTCGAAGTCTCTGAAAGTTTAGTGCTTAGTTTTGCGTTCTCCGTGTTTAACGTTTGTACCTGAAAGCAAAAGATGAAGCAAACTTCAATACAGAACTGAACGCGGAAATTAATTGGTCTGGACAAGGACATGATAGGACATACAACCATAGTTTGGCAAGATGGAATAGTTACGATTGATTATGCCACCTATTCAAATACCTAACAGCAAGCAATGCTTGATTTAAATGAAGTAATGTGCACTTGGATAAACGATACGAACGGTAGCCTGCACAGAGCCTGACTGGGTCACGTTCCGGCTTCCACGGTAACCATCCACAAGAGACCGAGTCATCATAGCTCCACATCATTTGATATAACATCCCAATGACATTATGTCAGTTATGACTTGTGTGACTAGAGGAGAGAGACATCGATTTTTTGTGACGGTGCAAAGTCGAAAGTAAAGGGTCTGCGGAACTGAGGAAACTCCTCGGGAGGGGCTGGCCTGGGCGCCTATCGCCACTGATCTAGGCGCAAACGCAACAACCTTTTCCCACCTGAATTTGTAGAATTTGTAGCTCCTTATTCATGGTCGAATTTGAAGTGCAGAGTTCCTCTTGTTTCTCGTGTGTTTCGCTTTGTTCCAGAAGAAGTAAAGCGCTTTGAAGAGCCTTGTCGACAAATATATGACACAGGGACTGATCCAGTAGGGCTACTTGGGCAAATAATGGAGCAATCTCGTCGTTGTAAGATACTTCTGAAATGAAAGAGCAATTTTGTTGAGGACAAGCCCAGCGTGACATGAAATTGCCATAGTTATCCCACTCATCGTGTCTGGCAAATTGACGTTCAGTTAAGTAATCATTTTGTGTTATTGAATTTAAATGCATTACTTACGCTCGTCCAGTTCTTTATTTTGCAAGAACTCTTTGATGGCGTTGTAAACAACTTGGCGGGATCTCTCGTCTCTTGCAACGTTCAATCCAAATGCGTTGTCTAGGAACTCAATGGCATCGTTGTCTAATGTCTCTTTTATTTTCATGAGCGCTGCCTCAAGGACTTTGAACTACGAAGGAACTTTTCAGTTGAAGAAACATTTTCATCCTTCTCAGAATCCAAAGTGGATTCGACAGCTTTATCGTCATCCGTTTTGTTGTCCTCTAACAACATTAAATCGCTACTCTCTAGAATATTGGACAGAGACTCAACACTTCCAAAACCATCAATACTAGTACCATTCACCAGTGAGCTACTAATAATCTCAGTTCCTTCAGGTGATCTCAAATGAAATCCATTCTCACACAAAGTCTCTCCACAGTTGTTGAGAAGCCTGAGGTAACATTCGAAAAGCTTCAATGTCTTTTCAGTATTGTTTAAGATGTTCGTTTTTGTAGCTAGCACTTTCTCGCCATCATAGTAAGAGCTGGAAGACATTTCGTTAGCAACTTTCTTTCTTTCTTTTTCTGGTAAATTTCTAATAGTATAGAACAGTTGCATCGAGAGTATTTCAGCTAGGAGGGCAGTCTTTGTGCGATGTACAGATCCCTGAAGAAAGGAACTAAGACTTGACAACTGGTGTTTCAGCTGGCTTGAGTGTTCCCTTTCATGTTGCAGTTCCTTGTTTATTTCGGAGAGTTCTGCACGAAGAGATGAGTCCTGCAAGAGAAAGCTGGGTTACGTTTGAGTGACAGCTGGTAGACAAGGGTGCGGTCAAAATGGAAACAAAGTTTGCTTTACCCCAAATCAAAGCTTGCTGTGATCAGCAATAAGTTCTTAGTATTATATTTGTTCCATAGTAAGGAGAATGCCCAAAACCAAACTGATCAAAATCCTAAATGTTTTATACTTCTTCTTGGTGACAATCTTTGTAATGCCTTCTGATTACACATGTTCACCCTCTAGGAGGTAGCTCGCACACCATACCTGGGACTCGAAGAGAGTCCTTGCAGAAGCAAGTACGACTTGTGCTTCCACCATGGTCGCGTTCATTCGAGCCTCAGCTTCATCCTTTATCTTTTCAATCCTGTTTTCATAACTTTGCTTCATGCCATCCATGTCTTTTTCTGAAAGAAAAAAAGGATGGATAATTGTATATGAGGCTTAATGCATACATGACTGATCAGATCATCGAGTGGTCCCATGAAAATAGAGTTGTCCTCAACCCTGATAAGTGCAAAGAAATGAGAATTTCGTTTGCTCGCGAACCCGAACGCTTTGATGCTATAATTATCGATGGCAAAGCACTCGAGGTTGTTAAAAATGCCAAATTATTAGGGTTAACTATTAGTG
The DNA here is from genome assembly GCA_033964015.1 of Scolanthus callimorphus. Taxonomy (NCBI): domain Eukaryota; kingdom Metazoa; phylum Cnidaria; class Anthozoa; order Actiniaria; family Edwardsiidae; genus Scolanthus; species Scolanthus callimorphus. Next base: position 2,712,484 of record CM066916.1, read on the forward strand.
ACAACCTGACGTGGAACGCTCATGTGGAGGAGGCAGTAAAGAAGGATAGAAAGAAATTGTATTTCCTTGTTCAACTTAAAAGAGCAAGACTGCCTCCTTCAGACTTACTTCTTTTCTATAAAGCCTGTGTTCGTTCGTGTGTGGACTATGCTGTGCCAGTTTTCTATAACGCCCTGCCGCAGTACCTAAAAAATGAGTTTGTGCGTATCGAGAAAAGGGCACTATCGATAATATCGCACGAGCTACATTAGTGCTTGCATTTGTTTGGGCATCACATCTATTACTGAGCACCATAGCCAACTGTGCAGTAAGCTGTTCGACGAGATTTGCTCTGAGCCTCATCACAAGCTGAACAGCTTGCTGCCACCAAAAAACGAATCAAGATATAATCTCCGAAGCCATCGCCCTTTTGCCCTCCCTAATTTAAAAACAAATAGAACCAAAAACACCTTCATGTTCGCAATGGCCCGAAATTCGATTCAAATATAGGTTTTTTATCAATCAATTCGACTGCAGGTACCAATGGGTTTTAAAGAGTACAATATTATTGTGTTTTTAACTTTTATTATTCATATTTCTTATTATTATTTAGTATTTATATATATGTAAATAGACTAATTCAAATTATTTTTAATATATTGTAAAAAATTGCTTAATTCAGCCCTTGGGCTGCAATGTAGTTTTTAAATAAACCATTCCATTCCATTCCATTCACATTGTATTCGATGTGAGATCGTAATAAAGATTCATTCATTGTGTCGGTACTACGAACACGTACTTTAGAGCAGAAGGGTGTTGGATTTTGGAGATTTTTTTGTATTGAAGAAATTAAAGAAATATACCTTTTGCATCCAGCAATTTTGACAGATCATCGCTCAGCCGTTTATAATCGACCTGTACAAACATAATACCATGTTACTAACAAGAATACAGTAACTTGAAGCTAGTGCAATTTTCCTGTCACCTTAGTCACCATCACCTCGTTCCTATGTAACCAACCACCAATTGACTAGGTTCGCATATGAGTTGCTAACAGGACATGCAGCATCGAATGTAGCACAATATAAAGAACAAATGAACTGGACTTTTAGACGAGACACTTGCTCGAAACCTGGCGGATCTGAGTGACAGTTAATAGAGCTCTAACATTAAGCCCGAACATAAACATTATGCTTGTATCTGTTGCTTTACCTCTAAGTTGACGTAAGCGGTGTTTGTTATCTTCATGGCGCGAGACCCAAAGTTGATTGTACTCTTGGTTTCACTTACATCACTCATACACGGTGATACACACACCTAACAAGATAGGATATATATCAGTAAATAAGGGATAATTATCATGATAGCGACGACGACGATGACAGTGCCAAAAATATGATGATAGCAATATTACCATATGAAAATGAAAAGGAAGATAAGGATGTATTTGTGGATGAAGATAAGGATGCTGTCAAGATTCAAGATGAGGATAAAATTGAAGAGGAGGATGAGGACGAGGAGGATGTGAAGGCTGAAGATGAATTTGAAAAGAAGGGTGAGATTGAAGATAAACATTAGGATGATGAAGATGAGGCTGAAAGTGAAAACAAGGAAAAGAGTGAAGCTGAGTTTCGGAATGAGGATGAGGATGTGTACGTGGATGTGGATGAGGATGTGGATGAGGATGAAGACGAGGATGTGGATGAGAATGTAGATGATAAGGATGTGTAAGTGCATGTGGATGAAGATCAAGATAGTAACAGGTGAAGATGGGGACGATGTGGATGTAAATGCGGATGCGGATGAGGATGAAGACGAGGATGTGGATGAAATTGTTGATGAGGATGAGGAAGATGTGGATGAGAATGTGGATGAGGATGTGTAAGTGGATGTGGATGAAGATAACGACATATGTGGAGGTGGATGAGGGTGAAGATCAAGATCAGCTCGAAATAATTATACTTACCACAAGGCTCGTTTTGCAATTTCCCCAAGGCTTTCCTGTAGCAATCTCGTCAGAGTGGAATTTCTAAATGGGATGTGCGTCTTCTTATCTTCGTTTTCAGCAAGAGCGTGGATGACGTTTCTGAAGATGAAAGAAGATGAAATTGTTCTTTATCTGCAAACTAATAAGATTATTTCACTCAAAAGGAGCAGGGATCGGGACGTTCTGCTTACCCAAGTTCAAGAAGAGATGCGTTGATGTGTTGTGCTTCACTCAGGCGTTCTCCCTCGGCTTGAGTTTTCTTAAGACGTTCACTGCCGGCCAAATCACACCTGTGAAGGGAGTGTGACTAACACGGTGAGCACAAACGATCTGAATACTAGAGAGAAGATTTCATCATACTTACAGATGAATTTTCCCACGAACGAGGACATCATCGGTGAAAGCCATCTTGGACAGCGAGTCTTCATCACTTTCTTCCTAAAAAAAAGATTCTGTTCTTCAAATGCCAGATGAATAAATGTAAGCTTAACTCCTCTTTTCAGCTTTTCAGTTTCAGAGTTTTTAAGACGCCGACCGTACGTTTGGGCATTACCTGGGTTTGTCATTCCATATCGTTGGCAAGTTCTCGATTAAAGAGCCTGTGTCAGCCGCCATTTTGACAGCATAGCAACATACCAAGTCCGAGAAAGCATCCATTTCCATCGGCTGATTTAGAGAATATAGAGCAATGTTCTCAATTGAATTTGGTAAATCAAATCTGAAACTTTGTTTTTAGGTGTTTATTAAGAGATTTCTACATGTAATTCATCTTCTAATATCAAACGAAAACAATAACAAAGGAGTGGCTGACACAGGCTCTTTAAGCATTATTTTTTGGATAACCACTACGGAGTTGTACAATTTTATTACAGAAATGCTACAGAAATGCGCATACCTCGGTATCGTCGTCAAATGTCCTTTCCGCAGGAATCTAAACATACAAGACAGAACATCAAACTAGTTACTGTACCTTCTATTTTTCTCTGCAAACCAATATTCGAGACATGCAAGCAGGCAGACGTTACTATTAAAAACAAATAATGTCTCCAGGTGGGGAATCGCATGACCTTCTTCAACTTATATGGTCCGTCCTCTAAATGTCAGTTTTTCCCACTAGAAGGACCTTCCCTAGTGGAAACCACATCATCTTTATACGAACCTTCTTAGGTGACCCTTGATCCTTAGAATCTCGTCTCGTGTTGGAACCTAAAAAAAAAATTATAATATACGCTTAATGCTGGTATCAAATGCGGAGGCGTTTCCCGTATTCCTAAAAAGACCTCGGTCAGCTGCTTCTTTGGTATTGTTTACATTCAATTTGCACATACAATAAGCAAAAAAATGATCGTCAGCCAGTGAAACGAGAAATATAGTATCTTTCCTAAATCTGCCGATGGAAAAGGACGTTTTCTGCGACTTGGTATTTTTCTGTTCGACAAAAGAGCGGCTGAGCGAGGCCGACTTTAATACCCATCCTACAGAGCACACGGATTGGCCAGAATGCAGCACAAAGGGGATACTGAGCTAAGAACATTTCACAGTTTCACATTTCTCAGGTTCGAGCTATAGCCACTCAGCTGTTTACCAGTGGTTCGAGCTATAGCCACTCAGCTGTTTACCAGTGGTTCGAGCTATAGCCACTCAGCTGTTTACCAGTGGTTCGAGCTATAGCCACTCAGCTGTTTACCAGTGGTTCGAGCTATAGCCACTCAGCTGTTTACCAGTGGTTCGAGCTATAGCCACTCAGCTGTTTACCAGTGGTTCGAGCTATAGCCACTCAGCTGTTTACCAGTGGTTCGAGCTATAGCCACTCAGCTGTTTACCAGTGGTTCGAGCTATAGCCACTCAGCTGTTTACCAGTGGTTCGAGCTATAGCCACTCAGCTGTTTACCAGTGGTTCGAGCTGTAGCCACTCAGCTGTTTACCAGTGGTTCGAGCTATAGCCACTCAGCTGTTTACCAGTGGTTCGAGCTATAGCCACTCAGCTGTTTACCAGTGGTTCGAGCTATAGCCACTCAGCTGTTTACCAGTGGTTCGAGCTATAGCCACTCAGCTGTTTACCAGTGGTTCGAGCTGTAGCCACTCAGCTGTTTACCAGTGGTTCGAGCTGTAGCCACTCAGCTGTTTACCAGTGGTTCGAGCTGTAGCCACTCAGCTGTTTACCAGTGGTTCGAGCTATAGCCACTCAGCTGTTTACCAGTGGTTCGAGCTATAGCCACTCAGCTGTTTACCAGTGGTTCGAGCTATAGCCACTCAGCTGTTTACCAGTGGTTCGAGCTATAGCCACTCAGCTGTTTACCAGTGGTTCGAGCTATAGCCACTCAGCTGTTTACCAGTGGTTCGAGCTATAGCCACTCAGCTGTTTACCAGTGCTTACTTTGTCTCGCTGCAGCTCTTGGAACGCAGTCTTTAGAGGTCTCTCCTTTGTGCAGCGTTCGTTCTATCATCAGCGTCAGCACCGAGTGTGACCTGTAAGCACATAGATCTCGCATTAGTGCATGGGTAACAGATGTGACGTCATATTTGCTTTGCTATCGAACATTTTCGCCGCGCACGAAGCGAGGTTTTCCTACTTCGCGATGCGGCACGACTTTGTCGCGGCACTTTTCACAGTCATACAAAATCTCCTCTAAGACGAGCTTACAACGGAAGGCGATACAGTGAGCGAGTTCAGCTTCTAACCTGCTTGATGTCCGATTCATTTTGGTCTCAGCAAATACGAGTCTCTTTCTACCGACCGCCATGAGGCTTAGGACTTCCGCTGGTGAACGAACCACGAACTCGGACAGGTTCTCCACGTACACTCCTGTCAGGGTAAAACATGGGCTGTCGTTATAGCATTTAGGAAGAGGGTTTCGAGGAGGATTGCCGCATTGTTCATTCATTCGAAGGACTCAAAGCGAGAGTTGCGCGACCCATCCAATGATCGAGGATGCAGCGTATTTCGCGTGTGGGACTCTCGAGGTTTTCCCCCTTCAGCCCACATATATTACTTTGTCTTATTCCCTGGGCCCCCAATGATCAAATTTAATTTGCACACTTACAATTGCTAGGCCGATAGATGCACATTAGCCAATACAACACATTTTCTGTAAATCAAACTTTGTGCCGAGCGCTTATAATAAACGATCAGATTTTATAGTTGTGTTTCATTAATGCAAATGAGTTTATAAACGTAAACAATGGAACTCGGATCGGCTACAGTGGAATATTTATTAATAAATGTACCTTTTTGTGGGTGTTCACGTATGTTCAGATCCACTTTGTTTGTAGAGTTGAGCAAATCATAGATCTTTTCTTGGTAGATTTGAAGATAAGCCATGGAAACCTACACGGAGGAGCAAAATCAACAACGAATGAATCCTCTTTCGGTAATTACATGTGTACTAACATTCATCCATTCTGTCTTCTACAAAATTGTAGAAAAAAGGACGGCGTATTTTTATTTCAATTATTGCTGCAGACACAAACACGAACTAACACAACGCCACTACTTATGAGGCATACCAATATTCGATATTTTCAACACAAGCAGCTACCCACTCCCCACCGCAGGCACGGCCCTGTGTACGTTTTGTTTCTATGTCTGCTTACCCTATAATCGTGTTTCTCATCCTCGATAATTCTTTTGAAGCACCTTTCCACAACGCCAACAGTGATGCCATCCGGTGCCATCAAGGTGTAGGTTTTACCTGGATATCAAACAAAAGCCATCGTTTAGAAAAACTTAGTTCATCACTATATAATGACTGGGAATTACTGCAGAGTATAAACACAGTACGATTACCGGAGCCAGTTTGTCCATATGCCATGAGGGTGCCATTGAAACCATTCAGCGCCGAAGTCACAATGGGTTTACAAAGCGTGTTGCAGACCTAAGGGTGAATCAAGCAAGGTGAGGGTCAGCAGCGTGAGAACTGGTGGATTATGTGTATTTCATACAATTACGTTCATACATCTGCAAACACTCACCACAGAAAAATAAAAGTTAGAGTTCGCACAAGTATGAGAACCGCAGTAATACACAGGGAATTTCCGCAGAAACCCATCCATGGGAAAAGCCGAATTTCCCATGGTAGAAGAATAATGGGAAGTGTTTGGATTTCCCATGGTTATCCATGTGAATTCCGAACAGTTCCCATTCGTGTGCCTTGGGAAATTCAGCTTTTCCCACGGGTTTCTGTAGAAACTCCCTGTGATATGGACCATCAGAACACCAACATGGACTCGTTTAGTGGTTTAGCTAAGGTGGCGTCCCTATGGTCTAATGTCATTTCTAAAGTAGACTGGTCTACAAATACACGAGACTGACAAATGTGGTTTACATGTTGCAAGTGATTTATTCTTACCTCGTTGTTGGTGGCTTCGGTTGGAAAAACGTGGTCAAACGGGAAATCCCTCTCCCAGCTGTGCTTCGGGTCACTCACATGAATCTGTTTAAAAAATCGAGAATAGTATATTGCACCTTTCAAGCTCTTACTTCAATAGATTGCCATGCTTTCAAGAAAACAACAAACAAAGAACAACAACAGAAAAAAGCTTGTCTATTGGGACGTTCCATTTTTTCCGCTCCCCCCTGTGGAAGACAAAAATTCGACCTTTATTTTTTGACCTGTCGGATTCCTGAAAATAGACCTGTCGGATTCATTAAATTGTACCCTTCGGAAAAAAATGGGCTTCACGAAGACACAGACCTGTCGGATTCCTGACAATGGACCTGTCGGATTCCTTAAATTGTCCACGGACCTGTCGGATTCCTGAAAATGGACCTGTCGGATTCTCTAAAATTGTAACCTTCGGAAATAATAAGGCTACATAATTTATAAATACCTGAGAGTCCAGCTCGGATACCTCCACGGCGATTTGCTCTTTTCTGGTGTATTCATGTGGTCTCATCGGACGCACCCGTACAAATACTTTCACCCGGCCAGAATCTAGAATTGGATAAGAATGGTAAGAAAAACAGAACTGATTTGAGCGAGTCCTACTCCTCCTTCCCCATAAGACCATAAAGAGGACGAAGATGATAGAGGTATCACTGATATGCGTTCTTGTTATTGACCACATCGATGCACTGCGCAAATAACATGGTCATTGAAACTCTATATCTGCTTTCTGCACATAATATATGTCCTGCGATATTTCATCTGAGCGATATTTGACGCCTTGAGCTCGTAAAAAAATTCGCAAAAGTAACGTTTTCTGGGATATTTTCGTGCTATCGATGTGCTGAATAATAAAACCATTATTCGATCGCAGAGCATTGTTTATTGATTAAGCTACTACGTCCCTCGTTGCTAATTATCAGATGATATTTCGCGCAATATCGCAGGGTGATGGCCTTAAATAACAGTCACTTGATGATGGTCAGTCATCAAATGTGTAGCACAGGGAATTTCTGCAGAAACCCATCCATGAGAAAAGCTGAATTCCCCAAGGCACAAGAATAGGACGTGTTCAGAATTCACATGGATAGCCATGGGAAATCCGAACACTTCCCATTCTTCTGTAGAAATTCCCAGTGTAGGCCACTCAAGCTCCCATGGATGATACCTAGGGGAGGATGGTATGGGTCTGTAGGTTAGCTATCTGGACTTACTGACCTCTCCCAACTTTAATGGAAGCGGTTGCTTCTTGGCCGCCTGCACGTCCCTTTTTCCCAGCTCCCTTCGGGGTGGTTTTCAGTGCCATCGGTCTGACCATCTTGTCGTCCTTTGAGCTGGTGCTACCTCATTGATTATTTATCCCTATACAAACAGTAACAAACAAATTAAGAGAAACAAGACTGCGCATGTTACGTTGCTTTGGTATTGGTGGTAGAAGCGCGCAATACAATGGGTTTCTTTGCTTGAGTGACCACCCAACAATAGAGTTCGACGAGCAAAGAGATCAATTGCCAAAGCAACCTTTTTGAAATAGATGTGTGTACATGATGATGATGAAGATGATGATGGTGGTGGTGGTGCTATGATGATTTCTAGTGTAATAAAGGCACCGGCACACCTAGACAAAGTAACTATTCCACCCAGTCTTTAATGTACAGCCGGAGGACCGACATGAAACGGGTTTGAACAGGTTTGACACGGGACATGCACCTTGGGAATGGAAGGCATCTTTTTCCAGTATTGGAACTCTGTACTTTTACCAGCGATCCGTTTATAATTCTGTTTTGAGAACGCTTCTATTCTTCTATAATAAAATCGTTAACAAATAGATAGAACGTTTTTCACTGCAACCAATCCTCAGCAGATAGAGGATCATAACAATTTTATATTCGAGCATTGTAGAAAAATATCTGCCGCGCAAAGAGTGAGGCGATGTGTTTTCAAAACGGGAAAATTGATCTTGAATCTCCATGCGGCCAAACAGTGATGTTTATTTTATACCGACTATTATTAAATTAGTACTATTCCGTAGTAAGAATAAAGTACCATCATTTTCCTGTGAAGAGGGTTACGCCTGAGAGGTTGTTTGGTATTTGACAGGTGTAAAAATAAAATGCACACTTTTTGTGGTAATTACCTATAACGCTGTTTTCACAAAAATCCGCAATATCAAACCTGTAGCAGCGAAATCAATGTAGTAGACTTTACTTAATACAAAGTAGCAACTCAGCATTATAGTAGCCCAAACCGAAAAAAATCCTTCCGAAATGAGAAGGTTCTAGCGAAAAATGCCACCCCACGAGCATCAAGTGTCAGTCAAAGGCAGGCGCGCGCCAGTGGAAGACGCTGTACTAGGCAGGGGGCGGCTCAACGCTTAATAGGCACTCACAAAAGAGCAATTTATGGCACGCGACGAATATCCACCCCAGTTATTAGTAAGTTATACTACTTGCAAATTGGAATGAATCAGGATATATCTTCAACATTTCTATTAAACTTACTTGAGATAACATAAATATATGACCAAAATACATTAAACGAGACTCTGCTTTTGTTATAGGTTAAATTCCTTATTTATGAGCCAAACGTTTAAGCTGCATTTTTATATCGAAAAATTGCTGCGCCTGTTAACGTTAATTAATTTTGAAATATTTCTACCGATTTGAATGAGAAAAATTCCATCAAGAGGTGTTTGAGTTGCACTGCGTGGTGACATTGGTCAGTGCCACGTTTTGGGAAAGAGCGTACAAAAAATGCGAGCCCAACTGCAAATTGAGACAAGTTTGGCCGGGAACGCGTGGACGCGGCCAAACAAGTTCCGTTGTAAGTTTCCGTGTACCAAGTACAGCAGTACAATTGAAACTACAGCCCCAACAAGTCCTGGATTCATATCATTAACTTGTTGGCCACCTCCTCTTAGAACAAATAAAATAAAGCTACTGCATAGTTTCGTGGGTATTTCACCTGAGCATGATTCATCACTAAACTATCATTGATTTACAATGTGTTTGAAGCACGCTACGAGCGTGTTCTAGAGGTGACCGAGTAGCTGAGTTCAAAATGTTGTAAGAGATTTACCTGTGTTTCAGTCGAATTCTTCTTCGGTGTGATTACCAAACTTCGTTGTGACACAGTTAAGATTTGAAGTCATCACCGAGCAAAATGAGGCAAGCAAATTCCCTGACACAGGTGCTTCTAGTGGCGGCCAATAGCAGAGCACATTCGCTCAGGTCACAGTTATAAATACTGCTCATGTAACAAACATCACGAGCACCTTAGCGACAAAATCCGGGTACATTTTCATCTTGTTTAATCAACAGCGATGTTTTAGAGTGGCCGTGAATGCGTATTCACTTACAACCGTGCGCTTTCTTCGGCATGCTAAACTTGTCAAAAACACTTATGAAACGGAAAAACATAACAGATCAGTGTTTCCATATTCAGATCAAATAGGATGTTGTAGCAATATTTAGCATCAATTATCCACCTGTAGCTGGTGGTCAAGTTACATAACCGGAAGTGGGCACCAATTGGATGCCGAATCTAGAGTTCCGACTTTTCGCCAAGGTTCAGACCTGAGTACAACTAATGAAAATTATCATCATATTAAAGTCTAGTTGTGAAAGAATTTTACCCAAAAGAGACTCTATCTCGCCTTGAGCTATCGTAAAACTCATGAATCTTTTGACACGAGCGGGTGAATGTGTAATGGGCTGAGACAAGTACATCAGAATAAAAGCATCGATTAGTGGTCTCTAGAAACTTCGACATGTCCAATGACACTTCGAATTGAAGTTCAGGTTATTGGATCTGAACTATAATTGCTTGAAATGCGAGATGTGGGGTGCTCTCTAGGGGTGCTCGGATGGTCGAAAATTGCCAGCAAGCAAAGGAGACAACGAGACCTCCTGCTTGGCTGGGTGCCATCGGTCAACAAACCAATTTTCGCAAATGTCAAGGTTCCTCGGTCTCTAGCAATTTGTTCATTCTTTGATATTACACAATTTAGACAGGAACTTCGCTTGCAAGTTTATAACTGGTTGTAAGTGGCCACGTACGGAAATAGGCTCGTGTGGCATTCCACACATCTGGGTTTCGTATATTATTCCGTCTCATCGACAAGAAAATAGGCGCACTCAGTTAAACAAGTTATACTGAACTGCGAAAGTCATACTAAAGTTATACTGAACTACAAAATGGATTAAGGCTTTGGCAGCTACGTTTTTCATTACTTTTTTCAAAAATACTTTTCGTATTTGGAAGTTTGTGGCATTCGTGTTTCAGCATAATTCGCAATGCAGTCGGCAAAAACGGACGCAAAGAACGAGAAAGAAAACTTGTCTTGTATGACCAGAAAAATTCTGAAGGGCAAAAAATCCGTTGCTTACAAGTGGCTTACTGTACGCTACGTAGGATATAGTTCAAAGTACTTGATAACCTAGAAACCTTGAAGGTCAGGCTACACTTGTCACACTTGAGAAGGTGTGCGTGGTTCGAAAAATCTGCAAACAATGAATCGAAAGATGCTCGAACCTAGCAACCATTTTGTCAGATCTAGGGAAGTGACTTTCCAACATTTGTTTTGGCTTCTACAGGTAACACTGGTTCTACTGTCAATACGACGACGTCTTGATATACGAACTGTTTGTATTTTGTATTCAAAACAAAAGCAGAAGCACCGTAGATAGTTTCAAAGTAACTATCACCATGTAAACTTTGTACAGTACCCGATTAGCGAAATATCAGATGTTTTTGTAAATACTAGATGAACAGAGATGACGGTAAGATGAATATGGATCTCATTAACCAATTTTCGTGTGTGAATAACACCGGTTTAGCCACAGGCTAATCTACTTACAAGGCTATTAAAGCTATGATGACACTTTTCATTCTGTTCACTGAACCCTGTTAAAAAAAGAGTCGGTCGCAAAACTGCAAAATGGCATCTTTAAAATTCTGCACTTCAAGCCATTTCCCAAGGTGCATTCTCTAAATTTTACGAGGTTATTAGTGGGACGGCAGTGAGTTTCATCCCTGCCTTTGCTTTATGTTCCGAATAACAATGATTATAAAAGTTTCTACCTCTTGTCATTTCTCGACAATAAATATGGCGAAAATGAAATAAGATATTCTTTACCACACACAATTATCTTTTAAATAGGTCAAGTTATTTTTATTCTTCTTATTATCCAAGGGCGTGTTCCAATTAGAATATTTCGGAACAAGAATTGACTCGGGCGGAATTAAATTGAAGATAATCTTGCACCTGGAGAGGGTGAAAAGTGTCCTTTGCAGTTGTTATAAACTAGTATATGTGCCATTAGCATTGTGGATATTTATAGCCGAGACTATATTCCCATATGTACTTGTTCCGTTGTAAATTCAATCGATCACACACCCCAGGTTCGCAAACACGTTGTCAGGGACTTGTTGTCATGTGTTACTTTTTACTTACAGGTATATGTCACCGATGTGAGACGGTTACCGCAGCTCGACTCATCCATAAGGAATGCCTTCTCCTCCTCATCCTGGAGAATTAGATGCTCTTTTGCCATCCCCGCCACGCTGGTAATAAAATAAAGACCTTTAAAACCGTACGCACAGGCTGAAAAGCGCGACTCAAAGCTCTGCAGTCACTTATCTTTTGCTCTGCTTCACATCGCCGACTTCATTTCAATATTACAAAATATTGAAGGAATGCTTGTTCGTTGTTGTTCCAGTCTGCTTTTAGCCACCAGTTTTAACCTGCGCACCCAGCGGGTGGGACCTTGTTTAACAACTGGAGTTGTCATAGCAACAGGCAATGCGCGCGCCAAAGCACCTCCCTCCTTGTTACGCCTTGATCTCAAGTACTATAGTTTGTTTGGGATTCAGGTAATCCCGAGTTGTGAAATAGTTATTTATGCAATTGACGTAAGCCCATTTCGACTTACATTCCTTATTCGTACAGCGCCACCCAAGTAATAAAGGCACCAATGCAGAAATATTTTCGAAGAAACGGCCCAGTTTTATTTCCTCGACTCGAGATGTATTTTGATTCGGAGGATTTTAACGCTCCAAATTGCCTTTCAAAAGGGACTAGCCACATTTTACTAGCTATTTTGATTGAGCTTTTTTTTAATCGAACTTTTTTTCACAGTACACACCAGGGAAAATCCTGATCATAAACAAACGCATTACAGTATCATTCAATCAATCCAAATACCATACATGGGTTAATAGGTTGATTAACTTGTACTTTGTTTTGTAAGAACGGTCCAATGGACCTTGACGACCAAATCAAAGAAACACCTCCCGTGATACAGTTTCTAGTACTGTACTTCGTAGACTTAGTAGCAACTAATCGGCGTAACAGTAAGAAAAGTTTCTATTCCACAGTACTTCCAGGAATGTCCTCCCCATGTGCAAATTGAGCTTTTGTCCATTAATCTAAGAAGTAATAAATACGTTTACCGTCACATCATACTAGCTCAGAGCACTCGAAAGTAATAGTCATTTGATTTCTATGACGCAGTCTTGCGTGCTTTGCGCGACGTCAGGGACTTGCTTTGGATTTAAAATTCTTTGTATTCCTTCTCGAATATATTTTATTGCATGTACGCATATTTTACAATTCCTAAAGATTTCTTCAGTTACAAGAGATATACTTAAAGGCAGGCAACATATAATACGAATTCACACGGCTAAAAGGCACAGCCTAGCAAAATGAGAGTGTTATTCAGAGAACTTTTCGATTAGATGTGATTATTTCAATTTAAAAACCCGAATGATTCACCTAAAGTATATTATACCCTACATGTATATTCTATATATCAACAAGTGTGATAGCTTTTCAATACAATTCATATTGCAAACCTTCTCGCCTTTTAAAACTATCATCTCTGATCAGAACTCTTATCCATGTCCCACGCCAGCTTCACGAAACAACCCAGTTCCATTCTTCCATTGTAGTGTCCCATTAATGCTGTGAATCTCTCATTTCAACCTCCCATTATAGTGTCCCATTAGTGCCGTGAATCTCTCGGGTAGTATTCAGTCAGTGTGGATTGCGGGATTCGTTTTAACATTTCCTTGGGGAAAATACGAAGCAATGACCATCCAATGTCAAGAGATTCAAAAACTGACCGATTCTCGTATGTTCCTGTGGAAATAAACAGATAAAAAGCCATGAGATTGAGAAGAAAATATTAAGAACACTCAAACAAAGAAGTGCAAAAAGGGAGAATGTTACCGCCAGAAAACACCCTTTCAGTGTTGTCCAACGCAAAACAAAACGTCATAGTTGTCAAGCACTGAAATTGAACGATTTCCTTACCTTGTGCAATGAGGTTCCTTTCAAATTTGGTGAGAAATTCGAGGTAAAGAAGATCCTCCGAGGTGAGGGCTTCTTCTCCAACCACAGCTTTCATAGCTTGCACATCCTTGCCAATGGCATAGTTGGCATACTAAGAGAAAACACAATTATTTGTACCACAACATTACTGTAGTGCATCTTAGTTCTGATTGGCTCTAATCCATTGATACATACAGCACAATGGATGGTATCATCCTGGTTCTTTGCAGGCAGGACCTAGAACATTTTTACAGGGGGTGAGCCAAGGAAAATGGGAGAGGTGGGAGAAACGGTACATTTTATTTTAAAACAAACTAAAAATACTTTGAGAAAGTGGGAGTGTGACCCCCTTTGCCCCTTTAATTCTACTTGAATGTTTGATTAAATCTGCAACTGTCCCTCGTGAATCCAAAACATTTTAACCAGCTGATGGTTTTAAAATCATCGTTTTCTTTTTGTGGATCGAAATACATAGCACGATTCGTATATTATCAGCAACTAACATGATTAGCATGGACAGACACCAATAACTGGGCTTTTGCAGAACAGATGTGTAACAGAATGTGCACTAAAATATTGTACCAGTTGATTGGAGACATCAGCATGGTCTTTCCTGGTCATTCCTTCACCAATAGCGGACTTCATTAACCTGGACAATGATGGTAACACATTGATAGGAGGGTAGATCTGCATGAACAGAACAATCGCTAGTTTACTCATTTATGATACAACTACATTTCAGGGCTCGAAATTAAGAAATAATCATAGTCATAATTTTACACCTTGTGCCAACATAAATATAAATGTAATTCATCAAAAATCTAGGAATAAATCCGTTAGGATAACACTGCAAAGACTACAAACCCAGTCATTATTTTACACCAAAGTGAAGCTGTAAAATGAAAAGGTTTCAGCATATTGATGTCTGTTTCTGTCAGGTGCAATTTTGAGCACTGCACTGCACTGAAAAAAGACAGGTTTCAGCATTATTACATACCTGTCTGTTGTGGAGCTGCCTATCGACATAGATTTGTCCCTCTGTGATATAACCAGTAAGATCAGGAATAGTTTCAGCATTATTACATACCTGTCTGTTGTGGAGCTGCCTATCGACATAGATTTGTCCCTCTGTGATATAACCAGTAAGATCAGGAATAGTTTCAGCATTATTACATACCTGTCTGTTGTGGAGCTGCCTATCGACATAGATTTGTCCCTCTGTGATATAACCAGTAAGATCAGGAATAGTTTCAGCATTATTACATACCTGTCTGTTGTGGAGCTGCCTATCGACATAGATTTGTCCCTCTGTGATATAACCAGTAAGATCAGGAATAGGATGGGTAATATCTAAAAACAAAACAATGATCATTCTCCATTTTCAAATGCATGTCAACGAAAATTATACCCAAATTCCCTACAGGCATAAGAAATACATATGTAATGTGCTCTTTTACCATCATTAGGCATAGTCAAGATGGGAATCTGTGTAATGGAGCCATTTCTTCCTTCAACACGACCAGCACGCTGTAGAAAACAAAAAACATATAAGAGCCACTGTCCACCAAAACCAGAATAAGAAAGCCACTCTTTACCTCCATCTGCAAATTATGTGATGTTCTCATCTTTTAAATTGTTTCATATCGACATGAATATTCCAAATAAATTTCAAAAAGAAAAAGAATTTGACTCATCAAGTAGTCTATTGAATACAAACCTTTCATTACATAATAAAACCTGAAATCTAGAAGCTAGTTTTCTTTGCAGACTTGGCCTTATGACCACCACCTAATTTTCTCATTTAAAAACAAACAACATTTTTCCTACCTCATATATTGTTGCCAAATCTGTGTACATGTATCCTGGGAAACCACGACGACCAGGAACTTCTTCCCTGGCAGCAGATACCTGGTAAAAGAATTACTTTGCAGATTAACTAGGAACTGTATGCATGCTTGTCAGAATGGTAGACACACTGTAGTGTATTAAATCGATACTACAAGCAGGATACAATACCTCTCGCAATGCTTCTGCATATGAACTCATGTCTGTCAAGATGACGAGCACATGCTTCTCACACTGGTATGCCAGGAACTCAGCAGAGGTAAGAGCAAGACGAGGGGTGATGATACGCTCAATACTGAAACAGGAAAACATTTTTAATCAATGATTTGTGGATGATATTTTTGCACACATGTCATCTTACTAATCAACTCATTTTGTTCCCAGTTTTACTTACCAACTGACACTAATTAGACACCACTGCAGCATGCAAAATGTATGTGGTAAGTGCACAGAATTAAGAAGGCAAAATGCAAGAACTTTACAGGCATAATGAATGAATGGAAAAAACAACCAAAAATGTTTACCTGAAAAGTGAAATAGTGGACCTAGCCAGACATATAGTGTAGTGGATGTTTGGTAAGTGCATGAGAATTTCATACTGTGAACTTCACAATGTAGCAGGAGGTAGGGACAAAATAAAGAACAGAATCTGGGAAATAATATCACCTTGCAGGTCATGGCATACCATATAGGGAACACAAACATGAAGTTTTTACAATTGCAAAACCAGAGTTAATTATTCTACAGTGGTGTTAACAGCAGTACATTAACATAACTGAGGAATGAAACTTACGTTGGATCATTGGCCAAGTTAAGGAACAAACAAACATTCTCCATAGAACCATTCTCTTCAAAATCTTGCTTGAAGAATCTGGCAGTTTCCATGTTCACACCCATTGCAGCAAAGACTATAGCAAAATTATCCTCATGATCATCCAGAACACCCTTATTGAATTTAACAAGACCTGCCTGGCGACAGATTTGTG
This sequence comes from Scolanthus callimorphus, assembly GCA_033964015.1. Lineage (NCBI taxonomy): Eukaryota > Metazoa > Cnidaria > Anthozoa > Actiniaria > Edwardsiidae > Scolanthus > Scolanthus callimorphus. The sequence goes on from CM066916.1 coordinate 2,728,999, forward strand.
CTGCAATCTAAAAGCATAGACAAGAGATTATAAACTGCACTTTATATTTGACTCAAATCTTCACATGCAGACACTTTGAAAATCTAACAATACCACAAAGAGTTCATTATGCTTGCATACTTCAATGTTTAGCTCTAACTCTAAATTGCAAAATATTACACACCACAGGTAACCCATGAGGAAACACAACAGATACTCACATCATTATGAGGCAGACCTGCAGCTGAGAAAATTGGAATCTTCTGACCACGGGCAATGCTAAAGGAGAAAGAAAATGAACTTATCAGCACTTGTTAACAAGGAAATCCCTTTTGCAACTATGAGACCTTGCAATGGTCTGCATCTGTACAATGGTTTGTTCCACAAAGAATCTTTTCAGTACCCAATCCATCAAGCATGAGCAACTTCAATACCTGTTCATTGTATCAATAGCTGATATTCCAGTCTGAATCATTTCCTCTGGATAGATCCTTGACCATGGATTGATGGGTTGCCCTGGGGAAAAAGCAGAGTTGGAACTAAAGCATTTTTGTTTGTTTGTAGAAAACTGTTCAATGCAAGTGTAGCGGCTTGCTCTCAAGATCTGACGCTTTTGGTTTACTGCACCACGTTGTTCTGTTGTTTTCAACAGAAGTATTTGTAAATAACTGTTGAGATAAATATCTGAATTTCCCATGACAGAGGAATGGACAGTGTCTGCTGAAGAAAAATCATGTTAAAACAATAAGAATAAAAAAATTGAGACAATCCACAACTTAAAGTACCTTGAATATCCAAGAAATCTTCTGCCAGCACAGGTGGGCCTCTGTCAATTGCTTTTCCAGAACCATTAAAGACACGACCTGAGAAGAGAAATAAGCTTAGAATATACCTGTAATGGTATTCCTTGTAACATTTGTTTAGAGAGAGGAAAACAACATACCTAACATGTCCTCTGAAACTGGTGTTCTTAAAATATCTCCAGTGAATTCACAGGTGGTATGTTTAGCATCAATACCTGATGTCCCCTCAAATACCTGAGACGGATAGTTGGGAATAAGCACAGTTCAGTTGTATTCCATAACACTGATCATAGTACATCATAAAAATACAGTTTATTTTGACATGGTAAACATGGTAACATCAATGGTACAGGTAAGAATATTAAGTAAGAAAGATAAATACATCAATATGGCATAGAATAGTACAACCTATACCGTTTTCCATGATTGCCCTGCAGTGAACCAATTATAGTACAATTGAGTGATTTATTTCCAATTTAAATTTACCAAGCATGCTTAGTGAGCTTAAGGCAGGTCATTCCAAAATTTGGTGCCCTTAGAGAAGCTAAGCAACTGGTATTGGAAAAATTGTCTTGGTTGTGGAAATTATACCTTATGCAGCGAGGAGTGAAAAGGTTTTGTAAATAGGGATGGGCCACCCCATTGAGACACTAGTATATAATTGGTACTGCTTTCTGCTTTTTCTCACAAACTGCAAGGGTGTCCCAGGACAGCCTATTTTGGAGGTCACTGTCTAGGGTTCCAGATTCTAGCTTGTTGGACTTTCAGGGTTATGCCCAGCAATTTGAAATTTGCAGGTTCAGTGTACTACAGAAGTCACAGGGATGCTTGTAAGCCTTTTGTGCTATATTTTGGTTTTTTTTGGCTCCATAAATTTGCATTCAGGTGTCTGTCTGTTATCATGTCACTGGCGTGCTGGAATGATGATGATGACAAAAGTTCAGTTTCGAATTTTCTGATCATAAATACAGTGGGAGCCTCAGTTTGAAGTTGAAAAAGTTGTGAATACCAATGAGTCCGAAAAGCTTCCACAAGTTTTAAGCTTTATCAGTTTCTCATTGGTATTCACAACCTTTTCAACTTCAAACTGGGGCTCCCAACTGTATTCAAGCACCATTGATGCCTACTCAGCTGTAGAGACTGGACTATTAACTTCCTTACCTGGACTACAGCTTTTGAGCCGCTAACCTCAAGGACTTCTCCACTTCTTTGAGATCCATCTTGTAGGGTTAAGGTTACTATTTCCGCAAACTTAGGGAACTAAAAAAATGATATGCATTTCAGACATTGCACATTTTCTCCTCAACCAAAAAATGTTTTAAGAAATGCTATGTCTCCTACTCGTACGTTTTTTATTCTTATCAAAATTATTTGAAAATAATAATATTAATAATAATATCTATAACACTGGCCAATCTTCTATTACCGTATTTGTTAACTGACTCCTTGCATTGAGGATATCAAATCTATTTTTTCATTGATAATTTTATTTCTATTACTTTCTATGTAAATCATTCACACATTTACACAAAACTCAAACTATCATCAGTCAAATATAATTAAGCTTACTTATCAATAAATTATGTGTTATTTCCTTCTACTAAAGTGAGGTAAATCTGGATTAAAACCCTACAAAGTTTGTTTCCTTTCGGGAAACCATAACCTTGGATGAAAAATATAATTAAATACAGAGCGTCAAGTTGGAAACCCTGGTATTAAATATCAAAGAAACTCAGTTCCATGCGTGTCTGCGCGAAAAGATGAGAATTCAATCTGACAACCCAGTTCAGCACCGGGGAAGCGCAATATTCTGAAGTCTCCCGGAGTAATCACACCAACCTTTACATTGTCCAAGATAACTAAGGGCCCATTTACGCCAGAAACAGTTTTATAGGCTGTAAAGGAATAGAAAGAACAAATGAAACATTTCTTGATCGAGCATGACCTCACTCGGACTCGAATCGAAGACCGGGTCACGTGAAAATCACTAGTAATATTTTAAGAACTCGGCGTAAAAAGATTTCAGATTTGCACCGGCTACAATTTAGCACTCTAGAATACGGATGACCTACTTAGTCGTGGCTGTGATATGTAATTCCTTGATACCGCAGCGGTATGTTGTTTAAAAGCATCTTGATCGGAGAGGTCCATCAAATCACCAGTCGGCGCCATCTTGGAAATAGTCTTCCTCTACCCACAATCCTTAGCGAACTAATTTCTCGCGCCCCAAGAGGACCCTGGGTAAGATTTCCGCGTGGTCCTTGGGCCTGTTGCGAAGGAAAATGTTTCAAGATGGCGGAAAATCTAAACTGTGAACTTCCTGAGAACTTACAGCGATTTTGGCATTTTACGGGCAACAAATCGGTATTTCCTACAAGATTCAGGATTCCAGCGTCTCGGTAGATTGCAAAGGAACCGACACAGGGCAATATTTTCAAAAAGAAAAAGCGAGGAGGACAAGTGAATTCTTGCCGGAGATCAGTCATTGTTTTGTTGCTGTTCTGTTCTGGTTGGGAGGTGAAAATGAGGGCCAAGCAGCTTCTCTCATCGTGCATTGAGTTGCTAGATTCGTTTAACCCTAATATTCATGGCATTCAAGAATTTGTAGATACATATTTATCTTCTAAGAAGGTAGGGTATACATCCGCGTGACTTCCTTAAGAATACAATAAGCTTATGTAGATTTCAGAAGAAACGTTATGTACACTGACAGTGTAGCTTACGAGGTACATCGAAGAGTAACTCAAAGCGCAGAGCATTTCTTACTGCAAGCTACATAAGCCTATAGCTTCATACCATATTCTTAACCCTGACCTCCAATACTGTTGCTTGAATGATACAGGTATTCTTGGTCCACATTATTTGTTGTATGTAATCTGGGTGGATCTATGAGTACCTATACCGTCAAGTGTATTGGGAAACTAAAATAATGTTTTTATATGTTTTAGGATCTTGAGGAAAGTGATAAAGTATTTATAACAGAGGTCTTCTCAGGATGTGTCCAACACAAAAGCATTATAATGGTACTTCTAAAACTCATGAATAGTCAATCAGGCAAACACAATGGAAATCAAGACCATGAAGGCCGTTTGTATACCCCGATAGAAATTAGCATTTTGGGGAGTCCATGAATATTTTCAGGGAACAGCTGTTCTGATTGGTTGCCATATCATAATGGTGCTCAATCAGCCAGAAACGATATAGAACTGCTGCGCACTGAACTGAATCTGATATAGAACTCCGGTGACGTCAGAGTTCTATATCAGATCCAGTTCAGTGAGCACAGTTCTCTATCAAGTTTGGCTCACTGAGCATCAGTAATGATAGGACAACTCACCAGAAAAGCATGTTTCCCCGATAATATTCATGGAGACCCCATCTCTTACAAACGCTCTGTGGTCATGATTTCCACCTTTTCCCGTAACCTACGAAAAAAGAACGCATGTTAGAAATGAATACGTGCATTTTGTAAAACGATAGTTCATTTATCACATTTATTAATTTTCGGTGGCCATGATTTAAACATCCAACAACGACTCGCGGGCAGTGCCGACCACCCTTCTGTGAACATTTCGTGAAACAAGCCAAAACGGACATCTTTGACAATTATTTGGCAATACTTGAGTTGAATTGGGCTCAAAATCATGCACAGATAAACGAATTTAACTCACCCGTCCAAGTTACTCTACTTGGCGAGTCCGTACGAACCGCACTGCTTTGTTAACCGAGAATGAATGGGCAAATTGCATATGATGCATTACGCGCATGACAAAGAAAATTTCGTCAAAGAAATTTGAATCATAAAAAGAATAAAAAACAATAGGAAACACTGCCCCAAAAACTAATGACATAGCACTTTCTTTACAAAAGCCAATCAGAAAGCCCTAGCATTATTATAGGTATCGTAAAGCTCTCGTTGTCGATCTTTTGTTTGCCATTTCAAAATAGCTAAACAATGCATCTTGAAGCCAGTCTATATCAGATTTCTTATTCTCGATTTCAAAGAAGTAGTTCTCACAAATTTATTTCCTTTTTTTAACTAGCTTGGAATTATGAATTATTACTGGCAACCGTTTTAGAAGTAGTTTACAAAACTCGCTGTCGTGTTTTATCAGCAGATAGAATCACTCGGCTTCGCCTCGTGTTTCTGTCTGCTGATAAAACACTCCAGCTCGTTTTGTAAACATTACTTACATGATGATTCATTATTTTATGCTACACTCAGGGACAAAATAGCTGAGACCCCCTAGGCAAATTACGGTTAAAATAAAATATTACCCTTAAACACCTACAAAATCCCTTTTGCAGAGCCCTTAACCACCTCCCCCCCTCCCCCACATCAATGTTGTTTCCAGACCAATCGTTGTCTTTAAACATTGAAGAGGGGGGAGGGGGCTGAGCATGTTGAAAGTGAGTTTTAACGAATTCTCTATTTTTCGTGTACAGTAAGAAATAGTCTCAGCTATTTTTGTCCCTGAGTGTAGATCAGGCATGCCAACAGATTTGGTTTGATACTTGTTGGCTGCCAGAGTAATTGACCTAAAGTGAGGTTGTTCAGTCAAATTAAGTTGCTAGGCTGGTGACTGGAGATGAACATTTCGTCAACAGAGATTACATACTGTATGGTTGCCATGGTGACTTTATTGGTAATAATTTCTAGGTCTGTACTTGCAAACATAAGTTTTTATGCTTTGATCTCCATTCCATTGTTTAACTCCAAATAAGAGGTGCACCTGATATCCCTTACTAACAACTTTTTTGTGCATCAACAGTCATATGGTGTTGAGTATTGTCTTATTCCACAACAGTGTAATGTATAATCTTGTATGAATTAATTTTTTTCTAGGTTGTTGTAAATGCATATTATGCAGATGCAGGCAAAACATGCTTACGTGCTGATAAAAATCTCTACAGAGGTAAGTCCTCGTCGTTCACCGTGAAGCTGTATCAGGTGCAATTTGAAGTCCTGCTCTGGCAGTTTTAACTTAAAAGTTTTTTAACTTGTCAACCACTTTTACCATGACAAGGAAGCAACTAGAGTGACTATTCATTTACTACATTTTAATTGTTCTCTTTTGTTGTACAACTTCCTTTTCTTTCCTCATTGTATTATTGATTACTTGTTTTGAATGTTTCCTAGTGCTAGCATACTTGGCATTATATCGTTTGGATGAGCTAGGCATGGCTACCTTCAGAAAGTTTATTGTCTCTCAAGATTCCAACAAAATGTATAAGGTATGGAACTGTGAAACCTCTCTTGGAAATTCCAGGACCTTTGGAATTTTCAAGAGATATTTAAGCACAGAGTAATATGGTTGTTGTTTTTACTTAAAATATTTTATTCTGCGACTGTTTAAAGCAAAACATTTCTGGGTGATGTTTCTGTTTTTATGTGTGCCATATATTAAGAAGATTAAAAATAAAGCACAAAAAACCATAGTTTTTTATTATATAATTTATGTTTTAGTTCTTGGCATTCTTCTTTGATGAGGAAAACATCACAAGCTGGATGGAGGATGAAGTATGTCTAACTCTTGTAATGTAATGTTCCTTTGAGTTCATGTTACTATAAATTAATCAGGCTTTAATTAGTTATGCCAAAATTTCTTAGATGCAATTGCCTTCTTCTTTTCATTCTAGTGGTGCAAGCAATATGAGCAAAGTTATGTCCAGACAAAGCTGATGTCTCCTTTGTTAAGGTAAGTCTCCCCCAGCATTCTCAATACTCTGTCGGTCATTGAATCATTTGACTCTACATGCTTGACGTTTGTTTTAGATGGATTCCCGAGCTGAAAGAACTTGTAAAAAAGCTTGAGGACAAAAAGGCTAACAAACAGAAGGAGCGTCCATCAAAACCAGCAACAGGTAATGATACCTTACAGTATTCAAGCAGATCAGATTAGTGGCAATTTGCAATTGAGGATGTCTTTATAAATTGTTTTGTGATGAATTTTTGGGTGCATACATGTACTATGATATTGCAGCACCATTACCTGTGCACTGGCATTTCATACTTGCAAAACGTCCAAATAGCTTGCAAGTGATTTAAAAAAACTAAGCAAAGAAGAGTACATTCTACTTGTAACAAAAATACAGCCAGTTTGGTGGAGGAAGGTTGTGGAACGTAACATTGAGACGCCATCTACCTTAGCTTTCTATCAGACTGTTTACATGCTAGCATGTTCTGATCAATTATGCTGTGGTCATAACACAGAATCCAAGCCATTCAACCTGACTAAGCCACGCCCAAGAAGCGTTCCCATGCCAGATGTGGTAAGTGTTATCCTTTCATTGTTACCGGCCCATTAACTAAAATAACTTTCAAAGACAAATTATAATACCACCAATTATAATTGTTTGATATTATAATCAATGTTTCCATGTTTGTTTTAGATACCTAACATTCACAAGCATCGTCCGGTAAGTTCTACCAGTTCATATCAGCTTTGGGAGTGTTCACTCAATCAATGGTGATTGGTATTGCATTTTATTGTGATGTGGAATTTTATTTAAGGTTCCAGAAACCACATATAAACAACCAGCAGAAGAAGATGTAATCACAAAAATCCGAGAGGAAAACCGAAAGAAAGCAGAGGTAATTATTTGGTCCATTGAACAAGCCAAACTGAGGTGGCATCTCACGTTATGTGGATTGCTTTGTTTGGCAATCAGTAGGCTAGGTGACATACTAAACCTAATTGATCATACAAAACTCACATGAAACCAATAAGACTTTTCTAGAATGATAAGTGACTCAGGAAGAAGTATCTGTAAGCAAACTACACATCATACAGTTTTGCTAATTATGCACACAATACTTGTATTGAAGGAGGAACTAATGAGGACATCAGCAAGGCAGTTCAGCTGTGCAAGTGCAGAAAAATCAGCAAAAACGAAACGTAGAATGCAAATGATAGAACAGGAGGAGACCTCAAAGTAAGTGGCCGACAATTCAAGAGAAAATCACCATGCAACTTCGTTTTATGTGATACCCGGGAAAAAGTTGTTTATTCAATCTTTCATAAAAATGTTGCCATTCCCTGTGAAGACCCCTGTTTGTAAGGTGGAGCCTCTCCTTATGATGTTTTCGTGGCAAATAGGTTTTTATGATAAGGAATATTGTTCTTTTTTGTAGATTGAAATTCAACAAGCCCAAGGCATCGCAGCTGCCACCCTCCACCGTAAGTCTATAGTGCTCTTTCACCATCTGTTAAGCAGTATATTCATTATACTCCACTTTCAAAGCTGTTGCTGTATGATAAATTGACATACATGTGTTTTCTTTTCCATTATTCAACTTAAAACATACTGCAAAATCAGTGTCTGGCCATGTAAAGCTTCCATGGCTAGTTCATGATCCTGCTTTGTCCTCAACAGATTGGAAATATCCCAATACCACTCAATGCCGCTGCCATAATGAGAGAGGGAGTGTTGTTTGAGAAGAAAGAAGAGGAAGAGCTAAAAAGGTCGGTTTTATTTGGTGATTTAATAAACAAATAAACATTCCTCTTATACACCACGGAATAACGTAATAAAGATGTCAAAATGTACCGCGGACCCACTCGGCGGTTTGTTTTATACCACAACAAAAAGGCAACAATAAATACAAAAACAGCACGCGCGCGAGCAGCAAAACGGTGTTTTCGTTCGTTCTTTTTAGCGCGCACGCTGATGATGGCGCGTTCCGTGAATCCACTTAACAAATGTCCTCTGATTTTCCGTGGTATGTCCTCTTATATACCACGGAATGACGTAATAAAGTGGTCAAAATGTTGTGGACTCACGAGGCGCAGCCGAGTGGGTCCGCAGTACATTTTGACCACTTTATTACGTCATTCCGTGGTATATAAGAGGACATACTACGGAAAATCAGAGGACATTTGTTTTATACCACAAGAAAAAGGCAAAAATAAATACAAAAACAGCGCGCGCGTAGTCAAATGTTTTGATTTCGTTGGTTCTTTTTAGCGCGTGCGCTGACGATGGCGCGTTCCGGCGTTGCATACTTTTATGTACCCATGGCTGAGAGCCAATCAGAACTCGAGAAACGCGCGTGTTGTGGTATAAAACATTTTGACCACAATGATGACCTAAAGCGTGGTAAATAAGAGCCAATCAGAATTCGAGAAACGCGCGCGTTGTGGTATAATATCTTATGATCTTTCTTGTGTTTGTAGACTTCAAGAGTACGAGAAAGGAGGGCGTGACCCATCCGAGTTCCTTGAGTGGCAGGAAAACGTGCGTAAGGCAAGTATTCAATGCTAACCGTTATATCTCTATCTGACATTCTACTCGACATACACCACAAGTTGTCTAAATAGTGGCAATCTTTGACGTTGCATTTTTTTTTTCAGGCCGACACGGAAAAGAAACTGGCAGAAATAGAGAGAAGAAGATTGGTAAGTAAATAATTTAACTATTGATGTTAATGCTGATGCTGATAATACTATAGCTGATGATCTGATGATCCCGAAGATTGTGATGATAATTTTGGCAACGGCAATAAGGCAATAGGAGGGACGAAGAAATAAAGTATAATTTTCTACTGCCTGATTTCTGAATATTCCTCACGATTCAATTGTTCTCTATTTCCAGGCTGGTAAGCTAAGCTATGAAGAGGCCATTATCGCGCGTCAAAACCTGATCAAAGAAAACAAGGAAAGGGTGTACGAGATCAAGAAAGAGGTAAGTAGAGGTCTTCATGTGGTTAATGGACATTCAGTGTTCAGATTGGCATGTGTTTCGTTTTCACTTTGAGACACTTTTTCACAAAGATCACCAATCATGTAGTTTTATAGTATGTAGGGTTCTGCAATGCAAATATCTGTTCTAGTCATAGTTACCTTAAAGCGCAACGATCACTTTAAATCGTGAAAATCGCTTAATTTGTGCAGTTGCATCTCCATTTCTCTCATCTCTTTGGTCTTGAGAACGTGTTTTAGAACACTTTCCTTCAGTATTGAACATGCACTTTTGCATATACCGCCTTTGGACAGAGTTATTGCTTCTCTTTCTACATAGCAAACAAAGCCAAATTTTAATTTGCACTTCTGAAAAATAGGGTTTTGTTTCTTCAGTAAAGAAGTGTATTAACGCAATTTCTTTGGCAAATTCTCTTTTCCAGACCCAGGAGATGATGAATCGTTACCTGCAGGAAAAGCTCCTCAATGAACAGGAAATGAGGTAAACCCTTTACTAATTGGTCCTCGTTGAGAAAAAAAAAACGAATCAAAGGTGTAGTCAGCCCGGCTGCTCGATGGGTGAAGTTCTCTGTGTTGTGCGGGTAACCGTGGGTCAAACCATGATCGAGTCAAATCTCGGGACCTCGGGTTCATTGTCGTGCATGGATGTTCTTTGGATCATTGGATCACCCCCGCACGTCGTAGGAAATTAAGTGGTGTTTTGTCTCCAAGCGCGCGTGACCTCACTAAAGCGTGTAGGTTTTTTATGGCTTAATATTAGAAATTTTTATTTCCAGAAAACTTGTGGAGAACACCATGGAAAGCCATCAGAATACGAAAGAGGCCCGTAAAAAGTTACAAGAATACAAGCAGAAAATTGGTATGCAAGAAGATGTTTTGCTGTTGGTATCGGTATTGCTGTTGTTATTGTTGTTTTTCGGTGTCTACTCATATCCTTAAAACTAAAGTTGTTTGTACTTTTGTTTCTTAGTCCAAGAAATTGCTAAGGAGAATCAGGAGATGATGAGGAAGGCTCTAGAAGAGGTAGGGTACACTGGGTGTTGGGTGCACACACTTAATATAGTGGACATTTTGTGAATTTAAGTGTCACGCTACAAAATATCTCATTTGTATTTCTCTTGTGATTTTTTAACAGGCGGAAGAAGAGATGAGGCAGAAAGTAACTCTAATAACGAAAATCCGTGCAATTGAAAGTGTACCGGTTATCAGATTCAAGGTAAAAAGTTATTTCCTTGAGTTTTTGTCCATTTTGTGCTGTATTGCTATTTTCCTGGTGGTGTAGATTTATACCATTCTGGTTCCTGGTCTTTTTTTTTCCTGTCCACTGATAATTGGTCTGTTTTCTTTCGTTAGTATGTCGACATGACGGAAACCTCCGGGGCTGGACTACTGGGCGAGATGTCAGTTGCTGAGGTACTACTGGGCCTCCTGGTATGTGGTTTGGATTCTGTATTGCTCCATAAGACTGATTATTTGTTTTTCTCAGCTCAGGGAACGATTATCCTTACTGAAAACTGCAGAAGAAGAAGCGAACGAGAAAAAACGGGACGGAATTCTCAAGTCGAAAGTGGTAAGTGCCGATTATTGGGAAATATACAACTAGTACACACGCAATAATATTTTTCCATAATTAATCAAAGCAAAGTGAAAGGAAAGCACCACATCCATCACCCCATACCGCAGGTGATGTGAATAAATTATTATAGATTGTTTTATGTTTTGCTTGTATTGCATACAGGCCAAGGACCAGATGTTGATGGACACTTTGGAGTCAATCGCCAAGCACAGAGCAGAGAAAGGTCGTCAGGCTGCTATCAAGTAAGATATATTCGAAAATGCAACGGTGTCTTTTTGTGATCTTGTGAATGTTACTAGTGCTATTGCAGGTCTGGAATAAGGGCGGAGTTTTGCTCATAAATAAGCATGTCTCTGATCACCTCACGTTTGCAGAGGAACATAATTTCATTATCGATGGCTGTTTTCAAAGCACAGAAATACTTACTTAACGCTTGAAATCGTTCTTCCAAGAGCGCGAAATTATATTCAGTATAAATCACTCAAACTTTCGATTGGTTATTGATCTTTTTATCGCATGCAACTTATTTCTAGAAATGAAGTGAAGAAAGAACCTCGAAAGAAATCTCCTAAAGATCCTTCGCTACTAGAACTTCAGGAAAAACTTGAAGCCAAGAAAGCAGAGAGAAAGAGCGAAAGCTTGAGATTAACTGTTGCTCCCAAGAAAGCGACAGCCACCAGGCAGAGAGCTTTGAAAGCTGAAAAGGTAAGTGTCATCTTATCAACAGATGCTGTGCCTCAACTGTAAAATTTGTGCAACGCACAACCCGGCCTAGTTCTGTGTGGGCTTCCTGTGGTACGGTAGGAGATGTGATGTCACCATGTCACCAAGCACCCTCTCCCCTCGGCCCTCACGGTTCATTTCGAGAACAGGAAGCCCCTTAAGGAAAGGAGCGTACACTGTTTCTTCAAGGGAACGCATGTGTAACTATGCTGAAAGGCATTGTAAATTACAAAGTATTACTTCATTTTCGCGGACTGAATTTAGTGCCAAGCTTTTTAGGTCCAATTTTTCGTGTCTTTATTTTTAAGGATGCGGTAGAAGAGCTTCGATGGCGAGAACTTGAGGGCACGCGCGAAAAGGCAGCCAAGTTACGAAGTGAAGGACTCAACAGCAGAACCTCGGCAGGGGTACGGCCTGTGATGTCATTACGGTGAGTGCAATACCTTCAAAACCTTCATAACTATGTTTGCCAACCTTGAAATTCCACATTTAAGGAAGACCCTGGAATTGTACTCCTGTAGGGTACCCACCCCTGAATTCCAGGCTGCTCTAGGAGGCTAAGGCCACCCACCCTGGAATTCCAAAGGTCATAAACAGCGATAAGACTGTTTGTTTTTTGCTACTGTACTTTTTTCTTATATTTTTTTTTTGTAATTTATTTTTACTACTACCATTTTTTATGCCGAGTGTGAAGTTGACCACAAACACCCATCCCCGTGGTAATCGATTGCTATAAAACGTCAACATACGTCGTGATTACAGACACTAACGTGACTGGTACCTGACACATGATTTGCTTTCTATCTACAGGCCGCCGAGGACAACTGCCAAAAGCACAATACATTGACATCTTGTGGAAAACGTTTGGAATGACAAAGAGAGTGCAGATATTAGAGCCGTGAAGTTAGCCAGTCTCTTTCCAAATAATTATGAGTAATTATTGCAGTTACTAGTTTTAGAAATAATGTCTATACATTTGGTACCCATGAAGTACAATATCTTAGTAGTGATATTTGTGCTATGGATAGTGTTTATTGCATTTATCCTTAGTTCACGGGTCTGCTTTCCGCACTCTATCTCTCTTGGAATTGTGTGGAATATCTCAATATCGGCCCCAATGCCTTAGAATTTCAGCATGTGACATCACCAAACATAAAATATCGTGTTAAAATGTCACTAGTTAAATGGGGCGTGTACAGTGTTATTAATGTACAGTTTAATAAAGAATCTGAATCAAAGAAATGTTGAGTGATTGCTCCTTCCTAGTTAGTAAATTCTAAGTTTCATTTTGCACTAAGAGTGGATTTCAGATGACTGTCGTGAGTAATTCGCAATTACTTTGTAATTACTCCTATAGTTTTTGTTCAGAATTGGTGTAATTACTTTGTGATTGGTTTCACGACAGTCATGTGAAAACCGCTCTATGAAATTTTGGGGAATTGCGCGCTTAGAATTTTGAAACTCGTGCAAACCTACATCCGTGTTTATAATATCCCGAGCTCTATAAACAGGCTGTGACACCTTCCTACTGCAACTTAATTACTCCGTTTGGAAATTACCAGAGACTGCGCGTGCGCACAATCGCAGTACCGAACATAGCTCAATGAAAGCTAAATTCGGATAAATACCGTCCATTATGATCATGGCACACTGAGCAAACTGGTGAATGGATTGCCTAAGCCCAGGCAAAGTCCAACAATAATCAACATGTCCCACATGGAGCGCGTCGTCACGAAGTAGGAGTATATATAGGTTGAGGTGGGTAGTACTAATGTTAATTGCTCACTTCTCTTACAAGGGGCGTCTATTTATGGTCTGGTGGCCGGGCGTTCCCTCACCCTCAGGTATGGGTCGCTACGAGCAATTAGCACCAAGGATAGCGACTGTCAGGGCCGAAATCTCTGGCGTGGGCGTAAGAACCGTACCCACGGTCGCCATACGACGCTTCAGCTCTGTCTGGAAGTATGGTCCTTTTTTGTCAATTAGAGCGCGCGCTCCCTTTCCATTGTCTTGGTGCTTGCTGAAAAGTAACCGACATTACTTTGTAATTGCTTTGTAATTGCAGTATATTTTAGAAAATAGGAAATATGTTTACAGATCATATAACCTATACCTAGCAAAACGCACGTTTGAGATGGTTTCTAAAGACTGTGCGGCTACATACCCTGCGAGCAGTGATTTCCTCCTCCTTTAGGCTCACCGGCCTGAGAGAGGAGGAAATCACTGCTCGCAGGGTACTACATACTTGACCAGGCGCGTGCGTTGTACCCTGATGTACCAGTCAGGTGCAGTCAACTGGGTTCCGTCGCTATGGAAACCAGAGTAATGTTGCGACGGAAGCCAGCCGACTGCACTAGTTGAACAGAGCAAGACAATGATTGGCTCAAATGACTTGACTGACGGAACAAGAAAACTCGAAAGAAAATCGATGTATTCAAAAAGGTCGTAATGCAACGTGTCTTAGGGACCGATCGTTTATTACGTCCACGGGGGGGGCGGTGGTTTTCTAAATTTATTGAATGTTAAAATTCGCACCCCCCTCATTAAAAAGGCGATACAAAAATGACCCCCACATAACATCGATGTTCTAAAAAGCTTACCCCCCACCCTGTAACCAGATCCCCGTTTGAACTAATGGAAGACAATTTACAGAAATTTCTCTTTTTGTTGCGCGCGAAGCGCGCCCTAATTTTTATGCATGATATGAACGCATTTCACCAAACCTCAAAGAAAATGTAGATGAACATTCCATTTGCTGTGTGTAGTAAACAAAGATCGCAATGACGTGCATAAAGCAGGATCAAAATGGACGAATCTCTATCCTCGTAAAGTGGAACTCACGCTTGCCTAATAATTAGGCCTTCTTTTTTCGAACTGAGACAGCTCCGATGCTTATTACTGCAGAGCGTCTTTTTTTGGGGAGAGTTAGTTTTTTTCTCCTGGCTAAGATATATTTTCTTGTAATGACATTCGTAGCCATTCCATTGCGCACGTACTCAAAAACTATTTTGTACATTCCGTTGCGCGCGAAGCGCGCCGAATTAGCGTATACTTGCTATATGGCGTAGCGCTGTATGCCACGACGCGATAGCTTGTACATATTATTATTTAGTTTGAACCACAGTGTCCCTGAAAAAATTACCCCTCTTTTGAGAGAGGGTGCCAAAAAATTACCCCCCTAAAATCTATGTCTTCTAAATTTTTACCCCCACCCAAATTCCACCGCCCCCCCCCCCCGTAGACGTTATAAACGATCGGTCCCTTACAATACACAAGACAACGGTTGCCCCATCGCGTCGTTCAGATCGATTCACAGTATTCTGGCACTGACTTCATTGTGTGACTGAATCCTGTCGTTTATACATCGTCACTACGAAATTACACACTTCACGAGCATCTGAGCACCTCAATGCGCCACCTACGTTACAAGCCATGTTCACTCATGAATTGAGTTCACTTGAAAGAAGCATCACTTGATTCACGCTAGATTCAGCTCTACATGGGCCCGGCCATGCTTGGCCTTTGGCAATGGAAAGGACGGATTGTCCATAGTGTAATGTTATGTGTCTACATTACTACACTTAAATCGAAAACAAAAGCTTCAGATGAAGGTAGGAGTGACTAAACAATTAAATACCCTCAGTTTTAGGCTAATAGTACCTGTCGATAACTTATGCCATTTAGTTGGGCTGTTCGCTCGCACATCTTCCCTTGCAAACTATTTATTTTTTATTTCAAAAATTTGTCATATCAAAAAACAGCACGCGCTTTTTCATAAACGCTGTTTGTATCCTATAGTGTCCGTACTATGCTGTCTTGCTCGGCCATGTGTTAGGCTATTGAATTGTGTTGCTACGTAGTATTTACCCGTGTAGTTCTCATCATGGCGATATGAGGAATATTTAGCAAGGACAAAATAAGCAAAAAAAATATTTCTATCTTTTTATTCAAAGACTGGAATTGCAAGATGCTGGTTTATGTTAATATATTATTCAAGTAGGGCATACCACAGGTAGCCGGGTCACCACCACCTGTCCACGCGCAAGGAATGACCATTGACTGCTCACTGGCATATTCATACGAATCTCTTATTTCCTCCTACCGTGAACAAAGATAATTTTACATTTTACATTTTAATCATACAGAAGCATAAACACTCTGCTTGATGGAATCCCTGACTGCAAGCTTATGACCAAGGCAGTGATTTTTAAAATGCCTAAAATCCTAAAATGTTCCAGCGTTTCTTTTATCAGTTCCGGCTCAAGATCACAGCAGAAACCAGAGATCAGCGGCTTCTTATATGGAAGTCAGGCGCGTTGAAGGGCAGGCTCTGCTGCGTCTTAACAAAGGTGGGTTTTAATATAACGTAGGTGGCCGATTCCCTAAATGCAACTTCCTTGTGTGATATAATCATCAGAATTATCTCGTCGGTCGACTGATTACTCTCATCGCAACTATTTCCATTTGCTCCGCAGTGTTGAGATCATTGGATGATAACGAAGAGGGATCCACAAATTCAACCAGAAGCACAGGTTTGGTGATCAGCCAATCAGAATTCCCTAAGGGCCTTAAAAATGGACGATTCCAGCTATAATATTTGCGCGCGCTGCTTGTCGGTAAATGGGTAATTGTTATAAGAGGAGGTCTGTCAGTCTTCCCATGAGCACCTGCGCGAGATTTTTGAAACTACCCGCCAAAACGGACAATGTTCCCGGGAAAAAAGCGAGAAAACAGATGTGAAATCCCTCAATAAAAATCTCTTAAGAGCACCATTATATGCAATGTGATAAATATACATAAAAGTTTATGAAATGAACTCGTGGTTTAGCTAAATTCTCAATTCATAATGTCAAGCAGGCGGAATAACAAGGGCGCATCTCTGCACGGACAGTTTGTCCAGACGATGGCTTTGTTTACATTTTTCATTCACCAAAATCTACTATTTCTAACCAATTGCCCTCTGATTTTATTGAGTATTATACTTAAGCAAATCTCTTTGATTTTTAATCTATTTCATTATCAGAATTGCCCTCTCGATTTCTTGTTGAATTTGGGACTGGAAAGTAGACAACCGAAACAACGGTCGGCCTTCGTGAGCAATGCAAAACACGTTGAAAACGTGTCTCGCTCGCCGTCACCACTAATATCTACTTAATATCTAAAAATTGATTCAAGCGCGATACATTTCTGCAATACAAAGTCCGGAATGGTTTCTTAGCTATGTTTTAAGCAATGTCTAATGTCAGAAAGATATTTTTTCGCCGAAAAATATGGGAAAATGTGAACAGAAAAGTGCTAGAGCTCGTGCGAAAAGCCGTTGTGATTGCGCGAGAGCGCGCGCTAATCTAAGGAGAATTGAGATTTCATCGACGAAAATAAGCTTTATTTCTTGCGATTCCTCCAGAAAGTCAGAAAAGAATCGCAATACAAAACATATTGTTACGATTTTGATACGACAATTCCACAAAATATTGACGACGTTGGAAGAAAATATTTCAGAATTGCTGGCGAAGATAATCCTGCAAGCTTTTTTTTTTTTTTTTGCACTGCTTGTAAACAAACAAAATCTTATTTCTTCAAGCGACGACGGGAAAACAAAATGTCCCAAGACGGTGCTAACATGCAGACACGTGAAACTTGTCAACCTGAAGTTTATACTTCCGTTGGCTTCATCGTAGCAGAGGTGCAATCGTTTTTGTGTGAGAAAGGCCGGAGCGCTTAACTTTGTGAGCTTCACAAAATCCTCCTTGTTCAACTGCCGAATCGCGCGCGCGTCATCCGGCCATTTATAATATGGCTCAAAAGCGATGCATTATGGGAAGACTGACAGACCTCCTCTTTTATGTTACATGTCAAGCGCATTTATTAACTGAACATATCAAGAAAATTTCGCCAAAAGCTGTCGTTTTGCCGACGTTGCAAAACTTCCTTATTAGGAAATCCTCCCTTACCTTATTTGGAAGGTCTGTAAGTACTTTTCCTCATATCTTAGCGAAAAAGGCAGGAAAATTGACCAAAACTTGCAGATACTCGAGAAACATCCTTCTCTTGATCGCCATTTTGTTTTTACCCCCCGCCGAGGGGCCTAAGTCACGTTTTGAACACCACAGGCAACCCGCGCGGATTGCCATAAAAACGACAGCACTTTCTTGATATGTAGCGCGCGCTTGTAGCTGGTATCGTCCATGAATACAGTGAAGATTCCTTTATCTATCTGCCCTAACAACGCGAAAAGACGGCCTGAAATTCAGGCTAGTTCATGGACTGCAGAATTGGTAATACAAGTCCTGATCGCTAGACCCCTTGAATGGAGTGAAGGGAAGAGGATTTTAAACAGCGCAAACAACCTGTCGGTGCATGTAGCGAGAATCTACATCTATCGACTTTAAATACACTTGTAAAACACGTACTGTGACATTTGTTGCAGGCGACCCTGCATGGATACAGACTCTCTAAGCTTCACTCATTTACAAAACGTATGACTTAATATAGTGGACGCTAGCTCGTTCACTAGCTCTCAGTGAACGAGTGAAGCTTGGACTGACTCTGATACCCAGGGTAATTGGTCACATGCGTACAAATGATCAATCACCAAGTCAATCAAGTTTGAAAATCCATACTCTTTTCTTGTAGGATTTAGATCGCAGAATTCGAAAAGAGCAAAGGCAGACTTGGGAAAGAGTAAAGGCAAGTCGCAAATACTGTACACAGGTATCCCATGTCTCTGTGTTACATGAATGAGCGCGTCTCATCCCTTCCTTACCCCTTTTCCACAGAGTCGAGATCTGTCCGGGATGAAGCAACGGGTAACATGCACAAACTTGAGTCTGGTATGTGAGCGATAAATGAGATAACACTAAAATAAGGTGAAAATTATTTAACTCTTCTTTGTCTTTTTCTAGCATTTAAGCACATCGAAAAATCTCACGGTAAGCTAAAACGAGACTAGTGTCAATTTTGTTCGTGATTTAAAAATATTAATCTAATTTAATTAACTCTCCTTACAGAGAAATTTAAAAGAAGCCAAATTTCAAAAGGTAATTATTTCTAAGAGTTGGTTTTACTAGCAACATAAACATAAGCGTAAGCATAAAGGATCAAACTAACTATTTTCTTTAGTGCGGTTTTCACTACGACATAAGCGTAAGGTTTCCGTTGTTCTTATACTTACGTCGTAGTGAAAACCAAACCTAAACAGTCAAGCTGTACAAGTGCACGCTTTCCTGCGTGGCATTTCCGTGGGTTTTCATTTCTCGCGCGGCCAAAAATTCGCTCGCACGTATCTCTGACGTCTGGAATCCACGGGAAACGCTTGCTGCGCAGGCTAGTTTGCAATTTTCAAAGCTTTTTCTACATCAAGCCGCTTGATTTCCAGTCATGTCTGGAAAAAGAGCCTAGTTGAAGTTAAGTAACAAGAGGCTTAGATTTGTCAAATACAACACTCCTTTCTTATCTCAACAGCTCTTATCGCCGTAGAAGAACACACAAGGAAAGGTATGTTAAGAGAGGAGAGCTGGAACTCACCCAGGGCAACAGAGTCTCCTAGCCTTCACTCGTTTACTGACACGCTATAAAGCCACAAGACAACCGAAGCGCCGGCCCAGGACCGTAACAGGGCGAAAATTATAGGGGTGGGGGTAGCACGAAAAACTATCTGTTCATTAGTTGTTATCAAGACAAGCGCAACGTTTGCGGAAAATAAGGCGTTAAGGATGACCGGGGGGCCGAGTAAAAAAAAGATCTCCTGGTAACTCTTCAGAAAATCCTTCTTTTCTACAGCTTTGCAAGCACGTGGAAAAACGGGATCCTCGAGAATTTCTGGCAAATCTCACTTGTGGCCTGTGCCCAGCGCTAACCATCGCAAGGGAGGCCGAACTGTCACCATCAGCACATACAGTGGGCGCAAGCGTGTGTTCATCCCCCAGGGGTGGGTGTTCTGTACCATTTCTCCTTCACGATGCTTTTCTGCAAAGCCAGGTGAAACAGGTGAGTACAAAGCTCTCCATACAAAGGCCATAGTCTCAAGGGGCTTATCCAGGAATCAGAAGGGGGATTGGGGGAGGGGGCGGACATTGAAATTAAGGGAGACAAACTGACAAATTTTCATTGGCAAATATGTGAAATCTTCAGAGAAAGGGGCTCCGCGGCCGATTTTAAATACGCGCGCCATGGTCTCATATTCGAATAAACACACAAGATTTCAAAAGCAGCAAAATGAAAGGGACACTCTCTCAGAAGAAATAAGCAAACGCGCGATTATTGTCTAAAGGTCGTTGAATAACCATAACCCAGGGACGGCGGAGACCTCGTTTTGACAAATGTCATACATTTTCTAGTATTCAGCCCCCACATTTGTGATACATTCTTCCTTGTAAAGCCCCCACCTCGAATTGTGGTCCGCCGGCCATGAGTCAAAGTGACCAAGAAACACCTTTTTCAGGGCGGACGAAGAAGACTTCAAACAAGAGGACTATGGGAAAGCAGCGGGAGCGCGTCAAGGAACCACAGACAGTCACTACATCAGAAGCTACGAATACCTTGTGAAACAGAGGCGGTCAAGGGGTACCTCTGCTAGAATTGTTGAACTTCCATGTTTGGTACCCAGTTCTCTCCTCTAGTTTCCACAACAGAGCACTCATTTGGAATTTTAGACATGTCCTTGGAAAACATCGTCAGACTACTACACTACACTACACTATTATCAATGCTGTATTCTGATTGGTTGAGATGGGCTATAAGGTAGGCTAGGCTATAAGTTATAGCCTACCTAGGAGCGAAAATTGTCCTCGAAGCCTCCAAAATGGCAAATGCCCACTTGGAGTTGGCCAAATATATCTTATTAGATGTTTTTTCCGTGTAATACGGGCGGATATTTTACGAGTTGCGAGCAACGAGTAAAATGTCCGCCAGTATTACATGAAAAAACATCTAATGAGTTATTTATTATACGACAAACAAAACTTTTTTTCTTTTCTTTCAAGATTCACTAGAAAACGTACGTGACTTGACTAGCGAATGATCGGGAAGCCATTCAAGTGCGCGCGCAAAACCAAAGGACAAAGGACTACAGAGTTCAGACCAAGGGGGTGGCTAATCTTAAGGTTGTTACGAGAAATAGCGCTGTTCAGGCTGACGTCATCTATTGTTATCAATGTGCCAACCAGAGATCGATTGGTTCACAGAACAAAGGGCTCTATTCAATCTACGGTTGGCACATTAGCATTACAATGCCAATGTTTATAAACAGTGAATAGCGCTATATGAGGAGGGGGGTGGCTAGCCACCCTAGATCCGCCCTTGATAATCCTGTAGCAGACACGACACCCATAGCTCGTGAATGATTCCGTCAAATGAATTGTATATAACATTTGTAAATTGTAAGTTGTATAAAATAAAGGAAACAACTAAATGCTTCAAATCAGTCTGCTTAGCTTAGTGAATATACTTTTATCAAGGTTGATTAAAACCTCCTTGCTTTTATGGACCCCTCAATTTAGATGCCCTGTACACGACATTGTACAGTTGATTAAAGTGCTACTCAAGGCTGAAATTTTAATGACTTATTTGATTGCACATTCAAAATAAGGAAGAATGTCGCTTATTTTGCATTCATAGCTCTTTTGGTTACAGAGATATTCAAGATTTTACTTATGCAAATTAGCAAAAAATGATGTCACAACAAGACAAGGGCAAAAGAGGCCAACAATGTTTTATGTATAATTCTGTTTGGGATAGTTAGATTCACTTCAAACTTGGTAATATCAAAGAAGAACCAAGACCTCATACATCCATATGCTAATTAGTGTTTCCATGGTAACACGTTTGGCTATAGAAGTGATTCCTGGAAAAATAGGTAAAATCTGTGAAATATTCCCTAAGTTGTGAAAGTCTTCGAAACTTCCTGATTTGTTTGTCAACACAACTCAGAGTATTTTGGCAAAGTATTGTAGTACTTCACGTGTAGGTGAATAAGTTTCAGATTTTTCCTATTTTTTAAACAGACACCCTAGTGTCAATAGCGTTACCATGGAAACAGTAATAAACATGTCAGAGGTTGTGGTTTTGGTCCTTCTTTGTTATTACCAAGTTTTAAGTGAATCTAACTATCCCAAACAGAATTATACATAAAACATTGTTGGCCTCTTTTGCCCTTGTCTTGTTGTGACGTCATTTTTTGCTAATTTGCATAAGTAAAAATCTTCAATATCTCTGAAACCAAAAGAGCTATGAACGCGAAATAAACGGCATTCTTCCTTATTTTAAATGTGCAATAAAATAAGCCATTAAAATTTCAGCCTTGAGTAGCACTTTAATTGTAGTGAAGTAAGGTGGTAATAAATTGGCTTTATTATTCGCGACTTTAAATTACTTAACAAAATAAATGCAATAACAAAAATAATCTGAACCTGAAGAACAAAACAGAAACACGAAAAGTCTAAGAATAAAAAAAAAACATCTGACCGGCTGAACGCTTTGATGCGCGCCATGAGGATTGACCTGATTATCGTGCTTGTACACTACTAGTGAATCCAGTTCACCGTCTTTCGCAAATTTCTTTCAACAAGGAGACAACACCAGAGTTCGCTAAATTGACTGTATCATACAAACACCGAAAACTATATTTCTAATGCTAGCAGCATGCTCGAGGGTCGAGAGATCCAGGGACAATTTCTTGGGAGCGCCCGCGTCGACCGGCGAGTGTCGTGACCCTTGAACATGGGGCTGCTGACAGTTGTCGTGAACTTTAACACTGTGCACACATGCAATTGTAACAATTTTTTCGAACTTCCAAGGACTTTCCGGGACTGTGTGAGCCCTCCTGTAAAGGGCCAAATTATGCAGGAGGCGAGACTAGCTCACCGTTATGTTCTGTATTGTCTATTTTTTGCCAGGATAACCCCAAACAAATGGAGGTCTGGCTTGTCTGATATATACCCAACCTTGTAACTTGACTAGCACAATCCATGCTATAGAAGATTCGTGTACTGAAACTGGTCTTTTGGATCCTTGACAATGTAATATTTTGAATAAAATCATATAGGGCTTAGTATTAAATCAAGAAAGCGGCGTTCCTTGCTTCTTGATCATGTGCAGGGTTTGGTAACACTGAACTTAGACTGTCTCCGCAAAACCCACTCGGTTGTTGCCAAAGTCAAACTCTGTGTAGTAAGGACCAATAAACACATCTCCAAGAATCCACAAGGGTCCTGCAGGGGGAGGAACATCAAGTCCCAGGAAACCACTGATACATTCGGTCTGACCCGCAGCTGATACCTGTAAAACAAAACAAACGATCAGCATGTTTTTCCACAAAAACCATACCTGGTAAAATATCTGTTACTATAAGCACGTTGCTGGCTCGTAAACAAATACTTGATAGATCCATAAAGTGCCAGTTCTAAGTGATATTTGCTAATGTTGCTTCGCCGTAGCCAGAAAAAAATCGTTACCGAGGCGAGTAAGGTTAAAGGCTGGTTTAAAAAAAAATTCGTTCCGGTTCTTTCAGTAAGAAAAATAAAATGTTGACATTTTTACCGAGGCGAGTGCCTCCAGTAAAAGGTATACTGCCTATGGCGGTGAACAGGGAAACCTTTCTTACCTTCAAGACATACTCCTTTCCAGTCAGAACAAACTTCTTACCACCAAGCATGAAAGTGATTTCAGGGAGACTGTCTATCTTGGAGCAGTCAATAATGAACTGAAAATGAAATCATCAGCGATATCATAACCCGAAATGACATCAACATCGGTGTAATCACTGAGCTGAAAACACAATATTGCTTTTGCACACTTGTTGAGTGATAATGATCAGCCAGATCCCCAAACTTGTTATCTGACTTTTTTGATTTAAGGCCCGAGCTGTATAAGGTACAACTGGCAGCCAAGGCTAAATGTTTTCCCAGAAAAGACTCAAGTCTAGACATACATCCACGGTGTATAAGTTATACTAGTATCTATGTTTGGATTAGCTATTTTGTTGTGGTTGTGTCATTTTTTGTTCCATTCCTGTTTTAAATTCATTTCTTTAAGTAGAGAATACGCTGTTGTTGCTTATGAAATAAATTTAAAAATACTGTACCAGGATAAAGCCATTAGATCCAGGCTTATGTTAAAGAGCCTGGGTCAGTCACACCTTTGTTATTGTTTTCGTTAGATGTTAGAAGACGAATTTCATGTAGAAATCTCTTAAAAACATCTAAAAACAAAGTTTCAGATTTGATTAACTAAATTAATTCAAGAACATTGCTCTATGCTCTCTAAATCAGCAGATGGAAATGGATGCTTTCTCTGACTTGGTATGTTGCTGTGCTATCAAAATGGTGGCTGACACAGGCTCTTTAAAGGCATTGTGACATCTTTTCCTATTTCCATGCAACAACGTGATAGTGGGGAAGCGATTGTCACTACATTTCTACAATACCTCTCCACCAACAATCTTCTTGGCACCAATAACTGCATTGAGTTTATCAATTTCTGATGTTGGGCCAGCAATCAGTGATGTTCCAGTGTCAGCAATAGCTTGGCAGCCACCATTACAGAATGACCCAGATCCCACAGAAATGCTGGTCATTGCAAACAAAATTAGGGTCATCATATAATTAGTAATAGATTAATTTATGATGAGCATAAAGATCAGACACAAATATTTTATCTAGCTTTATCAAATGTCTAGGATAGTCATGTTTTCCAAACGTTTCAAGTGAAATACACGTTTTGCAATGAGAATTTAAGTCATTGTAAGCAAGTTGGGACAAATATCTTTCACCTATCATAGAGTAGACTGTGTAATTTCATAGTTGCAAACTTTAGTATCTGCTTCATTGCTGAATGCTATATTATAGTTGTATTCTAATAGAACGAGGCATAATCAAAGTAAAGGACCATTCACACTCAAATAAGGCAACTATTGTGACATTCAGCGACGAAGCATATACCCAAACTTCGCAATTTCTACTGATTTTGCTTGAAATTCATAATTCCAATGCATCCCCAGTGAGGATTGAGTGGTTTTACTTACCCATCCATTTGAATTGCCAGTAGCCCTGTCTGGTGACTGGGAGATAAGTGAAGTTGCCCTTGTAATGCTTAGGATCACTGCCGCCTAACAAGAGTTCACCACCAGGTGAACCAGAAGGATCTCTGAAAGGAAGTGAGCACACGTTCATAGACAGATACTAATAAAAATCAGATATAAGGGACTCTAATGATATAAGGGACTCCATTGCAATGTAAAAATTGGCATGGATATTGTACCACTTAGATTGTAAACAAAGTCAATCAGAAGCCTCATATGTGGGACCATAGAATTAATTTTTATAGTAAAAACAACCCTCAAAGGAGATTTGAGCTTCCTTTAAGGAGGCTCATAGCAGTTTTTTATGTCCTCGCCCCTTGAACATTAATGGTCTGTATCTCATGCGGAAATGCACAGAATGGAAAATCACTTTACAAGTAAACATGCCATGGATTGTTTGTTGTGTCAACATATGTTTTGTTGATTCCATAGCAATGCAATGGGGACACTCCAAAAATTTTAAATTGCAAAAATTCACAGAGACAAAGAGACATTTTGGCAAAACCCTTTTTAAGGCCAAAGATGTTAGGAGTAAGTAGGTTTTTCTTCCAAAAATTAGACTTTTCTATTAGCCTTGTTGCTTGAGGGCCAAGATTAGCATTATATTGAGAATGAATGTGTGAAAAAATAATTAACTGTTACCAGCCCTGTATCATGGGTGCAATGTATGCCTAAAATTTTATCTGTAAGTAACAGAGAAGTAGCAGTGTTGTACCTGTTCAAGTAGAAAGAGAAGACAGGTTGTGGTACAAGTTTCTGCTTCATCATATTATAGAAGACTGGCACCACTTGGTCTACTGAGATGGTGGAGTATCCCATGCCCAGAATACCATCAAATTTAGCAGCAACAAAAGTAATACCAGGCTCTTTCATTGCCTCAGCAAATGTCTGGCCCTTAACATCCAGTCCAGCAATCTAACATAAACAGAATGCAGTGGTTAGTTGTTAAGGACTTGGTAATGGTTAAAATTTAAAAATCCATAAAAATTTAAAAATTGAGACCTTCAGCTACATGTAGATTGCAGAATACCAGGCCACTTATATCAAATTTATGAATCAATACTGTTCTATACTGCCTCATTCTATACGAAATTTAGAGAGATGCAAATCAGTGGCCAGGTATTCTGGAATTGCTGCCACCATTCCTTAACAAACTGAGCAAATTGGTTATCCCAAGGAATTTTGTTCAACAGCTCTTATAACAATCATTAGATAGAAAATTGTTATTATCATTGATACATACTGGGCAATCATAAACAACAATCAGTTGAACATGTAGATCAGCCTGGAATTCTGGGATGGATACCCTATTCCAGGATAGTAATCTTGTTATTGCCAAAATATGGTATTCCAGGGACGGAAAACATGAATACAATGGTGGTCAAGTAGAAATTAACTGGAATTCCAGGTTGGTAGGGACAACTCCTAAACGGGGCTGACTCCCCATTGATTATCACTTACGTCAGTTGTATCTATGCTCAGAAATCCAGACAGGCTGCCACTTCCATAACGGATTGCAAAATCTGTTCCATTCTTTTTGTATGTACTAGACTTTTTACTGTCATATTTGTTGTGAAGCACTAAGGATAGGAATAAAAATGTAATGAATATGTGAGCTAACCATACAATAACTCTGTTGAACCCACTATTTCTGAAGTTCTATTTTCTTTCACACATTAATATCACTGAGTTACAATCTCATCTGTTATCATACCTGCCAACTCTCCCAGTTTACAGAGGAGACTCCCAGTTTTTACACTCAGTCTCCCAGGAAACAAATTGAAACTTTCTATATATTTACTGCATCTCCCAGGTAAATTTCTTGCAATAATATACCGGTTTTGGAGTTTTCAAGGTTGGCAGGTATGCATTATGCCTTTTTGAACTATAAAAAATTAGTGCACAAAGTTATAAAGACCCATTTAAAGAAGATAATTATTTTGCTGGACACTATAATTATTAATCATTTTATTTATTGGGCGCTATAATAGTAATACGTACAGCATGCAACGTTTGTCCATGGGCACTTCTTTGATGGGACCCACAAGTTGGACGAACCAGTGTCGAAGACAACTTTAAATGGCTGTGCGGGTGTGCCAATGGATATTGACCCATAATACTGGGCATCCATATAGTCAACAAGGACCTCAGGAGTGCCACCTTCTCCATTGTAGTATTTGCCTCCCTCCTTTCTGTACACATCTTGGGCTTCGATACCAGTTTGTTTGAGAGTCTCCCTGATAGAGGGCATCTTATGTAGAGGGATTCTTAGAAAATAAAAACAAACGTCATCAAAATTGTAACCCAGAAACATACTATAACTCTATAATTTGCATCCATAAAGCATGTTATTCACCTTCCTGAACCTGGAATTGATAATGGCCGTTTTCACACTAGAAGACGAACAAATAGTCTGGACGGACAAATCGTCTCAAGACGAACAAATCGTCTGATGTGAAAACGGGACGAACAAATTTCAGACGAACAAATCGTCTAAATTTGTTCGTCTGTTTGGCCGTCTATGAAGACGATTTTTCATAGACGCTTTGTTCATGTAGACGAACAAATCGACCAAAGTCCGACCTAAATTCACACTAGACGAACAAATCGTCAGACGATTTGTCCGTCCAGACGATTTGTTCGTCTTCTAGTGTGAAAACGGCCATTCCCACGTTAGGTCACTAAATTTGAGGACTCGTAGAAATACCGCATACATGGCAAGTAAACAAATTAAAACATAAAAGTTAGGATTTATTGGTGGTCAATGTTAACTTTACATTATTTCCTAGCAACAAAATGAACTTAATAGGTATTGGTCACAGATTTTAGAGACAAACGCGTTTCCGGTATCGTCTGACTATGCTGTGTTGTGGAATGAACGTTCAGTTTGTAAAAAGTTTAAATGTTCGTTACAAAAGTTCAGTTTGTAATGTTTTGGGATATAATTAATACAAATACGGTTTTGCACTCTTCTCTGCGCATATTTCATCATTGCAATGCAAATGCTAAGATAACTCAAATGACACGGACAAAGTGACAGCGTAACCGAAGAAAGAGCCGAATCAAAGTTTGACAACGTGCGCCACTACATTCGCGCTATTTCGGGTACTTTTTCGGCCATCGACTTTTTATAAAACTCACCTTATAAGAGCCTGTGAAAGTCCAGCAAACAGGACTATGGCGAGGAAGCCAAAAACCTTCATATTGCACTAAATTCACAATTCTGCGACACTCGCACTTAGTTTAATTAAAAAGGAGAACTGCACCGCTTGATCAAGCGCCTTTATCCTCCACACCACGTGACTCGTCATGTTACAGTCACGGGATCTCTCCGACGGTGTTCGGAAGGCTTCGGAGCGCACTCGGCGGCTTATCATCTGCCAAACATGGTCTTATTTATTTGGGGAAGTAAGTGTTTTTGGGGAAAGATTATCAACTTAACGGCGGCGAAAGGTGCCGGGGAAGCCCTTTCTGGGATTTTCTTGACTTATTTGCTGCGAGAAAGGCGAGAACGTTGTTTGTTTCCAAAGTGATTTCCCCCAGGCTCTCTCGTCCTGCCTGGAAGAGGAAAGCAAGATGGCGGAGGAAGATGCACTTGACAAGGTTTTGGGAGATTATGGCGTGTTCTTGGTAGAAATGGGGCCATTAGATGATCTTTCTGCACCATGTAAATCATCTACACGAATTAAGGTGAAATACGATGGAAAATGGTACCACATCTGTATGCTTGTCATGTGAGAGTCAGGTTTCGAGTCCAAGGTTTAATCCCTTACCCGGGGTGTAAATTTGCATTTGTCAACAGCCTGTCGGTGTTGTCATCACTGTGTGATGCAACTACAGATTTGACTACCAGTGGGTGTTTTGCATGTTGTATTTCTTACGAAGATTTCCATTACTTGACATTGACATTTCTTGAAAAGATGCCTTGTATGTCCCCGGTAGAGCATCCCTCTGATAACCGATGTGCAGCTATCCAGTGAAGGGAGTAGAAGGGGGGGGGGGGGGGGGGGTATTATGTGCTGCCAAATGGGGTCCCGATTCCTTCCTCTAGAACGTGGTATGATAATGAAGACCACCCAGTAAAATCTTCAAGGAAGCGCCCGACGGTCATGTATTGTTTTATTAAATGTAAAGAATTCAAGTTTAACATTCTATTACAGATAAAACCATAACATGTTAACAACACCAATTTTGATTTACAGGTATCATTAATTTCTCTTTAAAACGGGGTCTCATTTTTGGTGCAAAAAATTGAACAGGGTAGCTTTTCTTCAAAAAATCGTTTTAGAACAGGGTCCGCATTTGAAATGCGCAGCGGCACATACCCACCCTATATCAAGCCAAGTACCCACCCCGGGGTAGGAGTATGCTTGCAATAGGGGTAACTCTGAGGCTTGACCCTTTTCTGGACTGTGACAGATGCCTCACCTTTTTGCTGATTATGGAATATTTAACAATTAGACTGCTGAATGATAATGAATGGTGTTGGGGTCCAGGGGGGTACTTCAAGAAAAATTTTACGGGGATGCCTCACCCAGACTCTGGACCCCTTATCCTTTTATATAGTAAAATTAGGGAAAAGGTACCCCTTTTTATAATTCTTGCAAAAAAAACGTAGCTCAATATGGAAACCCTTTTCTGCTACAACATATTTTTTTAACCATTTTATATTGCTACCCTTTTATATAGTGAAATTTGCAAAATTGCTACCCTTTTAAATATTTGAGCCTCAAAACTCTACCCCTTTTGGGCGGAGCATCCCCATAAAGTGGACATGATGGAGTACCCCCCGGGGTTGGGGTATGATCACTTCAACCTGGTTTTACCTTGTCTTAAACATTAACTCAGACACATTTAATTGTCTTTAGTACACATGCATGTCTGTGGGGCAAAAGTTTATCGCTCTTGGATGCACCTCTGGTTCTGTATACCTGTTCACTAGGAGAACCTTACAGTGTGTGAGGGTGATATCATCTGTTAAGGTATGGTTATCATTGCAGTATACTATTAGCTGGTGTCCCTACCACAATAAACATGGAAAGACAAATACATGAAATTTTCATAGAGTGGGTTTCATATGACTGTCCTCAGTAATTGGTAATCACTTTGTAATCACTCATAGGTTTTATTCAAAGATGGTGTAATCACTTTACAATTGGTTTTACTACAGTCATATGAAATCTACTCTATTAGTCAGTAAAATAAACATAATATACTCATGTTTTAGGTGTTCCCAGTTGTCTGTCTAATTGAAAACTGAACGTCATGTGTAATCAGACATTGTCTTTTCTGGCTTAATCCCGTAGGGTGCTGCTATCCAATTGTTGTGTTTTTCTGCTAGTGGTACAAATACTCTGGGTATTGCTACAAGGTAAAGCCTGTATGTAATCATTTTGATATGTGCAGTACTTCTGGATCCAGGGGTGGAGCATGCTCAAGTATCAAGTCCCTCCCTTTAGGGGGGTGACTGCAAAGAATGCTGGGTCTCCAAGCAATGGAGTGGGGGGTTGCTATATGACAGTTCTAAGTTCTGTATAACATAAATAATATATTAGCTTAAAGTTTCTAGAGTCTTGAGGCTTTGATTTCCTATGTGATTGCGAAGTCGTACCAATTGCTAGTCCTAAAGTTAAATTATTTTAAGCAACAATTGGGCAACCATATTTCACGTTTCATGTCTTTTTGCAGTACAGGAATTGTATTAGTTTATGATGTTGGTTCTAAAGCAAGAGATAAACCCAAGGTGAAGACTGCTATCACTTTATCTAGTAATTACCAGCTTTTCTTTCTAGTTGTTATTTTAAAGAAATATTGAAAGAATTAATTTGCTGCTTTTTTTTATCTCATGTTCTGCTTTTGGCATTTTAAATTGAGTGGGCTTTCATCTTGGTTGGTTATCCACAGAAGCCCACTTGGATATAATAATTCCCAGTCTTTCATTTTCTTTGGTCAGGCATTATGGTGAAATAGCTGAACTAGTAATTTATCATTATTTGTATCTATAATAGATTTAAAAGTCAACTTTTTTTGATGTTATTGCTTTATTAATGCACTTATTGTGTAGTGTGTGCGAAGATCAGGTCAGCACAAAGGAGCCACCGTATTATCCATGTGCTGGGATGAAGAAGGGTCCAGACTCTTTGCTGGTGATGACAAGGGATATGTCAGTGTCATTTATATGCCCTTTTTCTCAAAGGTAATGGAAAGATGAAGTCACTGATTTACTGTATTTAGTACAAACAACATGATATCATGGGTAATACCCCCTCCCCCTGGAAATAAAAGCTGTAGTATTTGACTATGAAAAATGGGATTTTCTCTCCTCAAAACTCCTCCCCTCTAGAAATTCCAATTCCATTCATGGTGGGTTAACTCCCTAAATTACCAATTGGCATTGTTTACTCATTCTCTAGATCTCCATTTTTTTTAAACCCCTTCATGATGCTTGTTTCTTGTCAGGTTGGGGGCAGCTCATCCAGCAAAAGATTGTCCATTCACAGCACAGATATTGTAGGGAAAAGTGAGACTGCTATTCAGCAGCTTGATTGTACATTAGACAGGCTCCTAATCTCTACAATGACCAAGACAGCTATCCTGGACCTGCCCTCGTAAGTCTTAATAAGGAAAATAATAGGGTCATTCCACTGTATGGACAGCATGTGCAGTAAAACCTTTGTAATAGTCACTCCCCTTAAAAAATTCCTGGATCCGCCACTGGGAGTCAATTTTAAGTAAAAAAAAAAATTGGAATGTACATGTCCTAATGATTGGTGTATTCTTTTAATTCTCTATTTGCAGGGGGCAGTGCTGGCCTGTGGGAACCAAACCAAGGTAAGAATATTGAGCATTATAGTGATGGAAGTGTTGATAGTGATTAGGGTTCTGGTGATAGTGATGGTAATGGTGTTAATGTTAAAGAAGGAAAATCAATTGCAACAATGGCCTGCAAAGCATGCCAGTTGGCAGGCATTAGTTGAAGTTGTTGATAATATTTTGGATAATAATAATTATGCTGGTTAAGTGATTATGACATTGTTGATGGCAATGATGATGAAAGTGCCAATAATAAGGATTGATGGCCATATTGTTAGTGGAGATGATGGAAAAGTATTTTTGAAAATACTGATGGAGACATGGTTACTGTGCTGTTACAACAGCAAAGTACCGGGGCTGGATCTGTCACTTACTAGGAGTTGCTGTTGCTTCAGGGAAGGGAAATTTGGAGCCTGTTATTTCAGGCAGAAGAATCAAGAGGTAACCACGCTGTATACTGGCCGACCAAGCTCTCGTCTGTGGGAGGTTAGTCTCAATGTAACAAATTATTATTATCAACATTACCTTACATGTGTAGTCTGACGACATTACCATTATAATCATAATTATATACGACTGTCATCATTATCATCATCAGCATCAACAACATCACAATTGACATTTTTAGGTTGATAAATCTTGCCATCATAATCACTATGTAACTATCACTATTATCAGCAAGGGCAGCAGCAGCAACAACTCCACCATGGGTTTGGCAGTAGAAGCAACAGTATCAGCATCATTATGATACTCATTTTGATTTTCATTTGATTTCTTCAGATGATTTATATGTTCCTCTCTCATTGTCTAGGCAAGTATTGATGGTCAGGTGTTGGCTACTCAGCAGTATAAACAACTGCTTGCTTGTCCACCTTCCCCTGTCCTTGGGCATGGCTCTGAGTAAGTAAACCACACTTTCTCTTAAAAAAAAAACATTTTCAGCTTTTTAAAAGTTGGCTGCTAATTCCAATCGTCTTCAATCTTCCATTCTCTCCCGTTCTTGTTGCACAATGTATTTATCAGACAAACATTGGAAGTATATATTTGTTGTTTACCTTTCTTATGCTTTAGATCCGATTTGATTGGTCTTCAAAGTGGGGAATATCCTCCACAGGCATTTAACTTTCCTCAGCTGCTTATGATCAGGTAAATGATTGCCCAAGATATCCACTTACGATTTTAACTAGTTATCATATTATAATATATGCTCAACTGATGGACACCTTTATTGCTGCAATTCCCTCCAGTTAGTCCTATGCGTTGTGTCTTTAGGGATCGGTTTCTGTTGACTTGGCATGAAAGAAATCTCTACCTCCTTGATCCAGTGTTAGGGCAAGTTGTCGGCTGGTACCAGCTCCACCAAGGTAAGTCAATCCTGCTTCTGCTGTGCTACATTCTAGACATATGTCTAACTGGTGCATAATAAACAAATGACAAATTAATGGATGCAACTATTTTGGGATTCACCAGGGAAATCACTAGCATGACAGAGAATGTGTGATTGATATCATTATTCAATGTCTTGATAAACCTCAAGCATCACAAATTCATATTTTAAGAGCTGACGTTTGAATAGGTAGGCATAGGGAAAGGCAGAGTGTTCACTAATACTAGATGTCTGAGATGCTAATGTGTGCTGGTTCATATTACAGAAGTGCAAGACATCTGTTGTAGAGGTGCTCAGCTGTATGTATACCACCCTGACAGTCACGTGACATGGTATGGCGCATTGACGGTGAAGGAGTGTGTGGCACGATTATACGAACTAAATAAAACAGTGCAGTGTGTACAGGTAGTACTAAACTATCCTCATTATGACACTGTTGATGATGATGCTGTTGGTAATGATGATGTCATTGATGACAATTATCACGAGAATGGCAAAAATATGGCAAAAATGTTGTGGTTGATGATGATAATAGCATTAACGATATTGGCAGTGCCATATGCAGCCTATAGGCCTGCAGGCATGGCCTGTAATTCTTTTGGGAGAGCTTTAGTACAAGTACTGCACTGCATTCATGAACTTGGCCTGTAGAATTGCAAATTCCTATGTTGGCCGGAGGCTGTGACTACAACTGGTTAAAATCCTTTGTACACCCCTGGATGGTCATGATGTTGATAATGGTGAAATATGGTGCCGATGATGTTGACGGCAACAAGGTTGATGGTGCAACGGTGATGACTGACGACTATGATGATGATATAAAAGGGTTTCTCTCTTTATTTTAAAAGGTAATAGAGTGGGTTTTCAGGTGAAATAACGATAGATATAACGCAACACGTTGGGATCGAGCCTGACATTGTTTCGCCTTATTAGGTTGCTCTGTCTTGCCAAGCGTATTTGATTCCTGGCGCTGCGAGAGACTGGGTACCAGTCTCTATGATTTCAACACTGAGGCAGAGACTTTGCGATGATGGTGAAAATCAGGTTGGTATACCACGTGATAAGACCAAGACCCCTTCTGGTGATATTTCTATTCCATTTCTATTTTATTCAGGGACCACGTGTGTCCTGTCTAATATCGTCCCAAGATAGAGTCTGTGCGCTGAATTCACGCGTGACAAAGCGTGAATCCTGTCTCAAAAATGATAGATTTGCTTAATTTGCGCTTTGGTATTTTACCTTAAAAGGACGCAGCGTCAAGACTCGTGGAACTTGAAAATTTACTTGAGGAGGGAACTGGTTCTGATAGACCACCAGGTTTCTATGGCGACGCAGTGATTGACACACCAGACACGATGAGTGTTAGTAGTGAAACATGGCAGGACGATGAGGCGAGTGTTAGCAGTGAACCAGTGGCACTACAGGAGGATGAGGAATTCTCCTTCGAGAATGTCCTGATTGCGGCTGCCGCAAGAGCTAAGCGGTTTACAGAGGAAAGAAACATGCGGTTGAAATTTCCCCTGCTAAGAAAGTTGTCGGAAGACCCCAAGTTCACGTCGCCTGGGTCGTTGTCAGAGGGTGAGGGTGCTTGTTCAGGCGAGGAGATAAGGAGTGCTGAGAGTACTTTGTCGGATGCTCCTTTTAATGTATCAGACGACAACGATTCCAAGCATGAGGATGAAGATAGTGAAGCTTCCACCAGGTAAGGGTGTTTTCGGCTTTCCAATTCAGAGCTGTGCGAGTTTGTTCCATGCTTGGTAAGCTCTCTTTTTTTTAGAAAAGAGAAGATAGCGGTGAGAGAAAAAAGGAAACGAAAAAGGAAGGTCGTCACTGTAGGTAAGTACTTTTGTCACGTTTTAAAGAGTGTGTGTTACCATTACTGTAATTTTTAACAATCAAAACTTCCTTTGCAGATATAGATTCACCCATAAGCAAGAATCAACAAGGTAATTGATTCCTTCCTTGTATTCACTAGTATACTATTGCACTAAGTACCTTGTGTTACTGTTAGCTGTATGGATGTATAAAGTGAAGTAAATGGTTGTTGTTAAAGGTGATGATGGATTGGCGGAGGAACTGTTGTTATCTGACCAGCATTCCCACCAGGCATCCTACTCCTCGTTCGGAAACACGAAGGTACATGAATTAGATTTTGTCTGGATGTGAGGGAGAGAGCTGACTTGTAACACGTCAGTGCCATGAACATAAAATGCTTTTATTTTACAGCTAAAACTGCACCGCGCGTTGTCGGAAGCCACAGTAGACGGTAGAGTCCACGGTATGGCACCACAAGATATTAACACACCACAAGGATTTGCACCAGCCATTCCATCTATGCTTAATAAAGCAAAGGTGTTACTGAAGAAGAAACTTTCAGAGAATGCTAACGAGGGAAGCGTGTTGGTTCGATCTACGTCCCTTCCTCTGCAAAGTGAAGGGGGCAGCGGGAGTGAAACAGAGGACGATCCTCACCCTGATGACGAGGAACAGCCCCTTCCTGATGCCGTAGCTGATCTGGAGAAGGCCACTCTAGATGTCAGGTACAAAGTGGTGTTGAAGTAACCGCCTGGCCTCTCTAGGGATAGGAGAGCGTGTATGAGTGCCATTGGCATCCCTGCTAAGCTGTGAATATGAAACTTCTCTCAACGGTTTCAGTATATAGTCAAGTAAACAGGTAGTGAGAGTCGAGCGATTGATCAGCTACGTCATAATGGAAATATAGGTGGACCTAGGAATTAAAAATACTTAAAGATGCTTTGAATGTTTATACTGTTTATTAAACGCTTTCTCCTTTTGCGTCTCTAGTAAAGAAAGTGCGAATGCCTTCACTGAAAAGGCTAAACTTTACGACAGATAGCTATATTCAAGCTTGTTAGTGATTGCTTCTTTGTATTTGCAGTGGGCAAGTTAAAGATCTGGCTGTATTATGCAGTAGGACAGAATTACGTCATATCCTACAAGAATGGGTTCTTATTCTCTACGGTGCCGTGTCAACGCAGTCCACTAGCTTGCTGTCACTACTCTCAGAGGACGCTCGCACTCAGCTACCTGCCTTGCTTCACATGTGTTTTGATATCGGAGTGTATGGCCCGAGTGAGACGCAAGAAAGTGATGCTAGTAGGTGTAGCGATCAACCAACGACAATGTCGGAGGTGGACGAACTGTCCACTGAGAAAGAAGACGCTGCTTCCAGCTCTAGCTGTCAACCAGATTCGCTTCCAATAGATGATTGCATTTCTAGCCCTGGAGAAAACATGGCACCTGCCGAACGTGATGTGGAAGGTGTGTCAAGTAAAACTGCCGAGATAACAAGCAATGGTACGGCAGCGGGGCCTTCGGACGCTTGTGAATCACAGAATAATACTGCGGATAATTCCGTTTGTACGTCATGTTCAAGGACACACCTATTCAGCGTGGCAAGCCCTATCGGAGCGAGCCTCAGAGATCTCTCAAAGAGGAGAGAGAAGTACGTTAATGAGGATTATAAACGAGCGCAGTTTATCGAACGTTATTTTACCCTCATGAACGTATCGCGTATAAGACGGACGCTCAGGTTGTCTCGAGGGATCAAGACCACCACATGGCGCGCGCTACTTAAACAAATAAGCAGTAAGTACCTGATCTCGACCCCAAGGGGGTCCTAACCTGATGCGCGCGCACTATCCTCCTAATATTGAGGAAAATCTATGAAAGTGAAATCGTGCCTGTATTAGATTTGGTTTGCTGACGGATTATCCGCACTACGGTGTGAAACGTATCCAGAGAGAACCGTACTCTCATGGGACAGATTTCGAACGTGTAGAAATCAGCATGTATACGGAGCGGCACGGAATAGGCAGGCGCAAAAAAATCGTATCCCCCCCTGTTGAGGACCTCTGGAATTCCATGGTGGGTGGTCAAAGTAGGCTTGGGATTCCAGGGTTGGCACTCTAAAAATACGAAATTCCAGGGAGGGAAAGCGCAATTTCCAGGGTGGGTGGTTCAAATTAAAAATATCCAGGGTGGGTAGCTTGCGATGCCCATGTCACCTTATTTCCGTACGCCTCCATCTCGACACGTACCTCATTGGATGTCTCATTGGATGGTTCAAACAAGGACGAAGGCGACGCAAAGAAAACACAATGAAGTTTCGCGTCTAGTACTTTTTTACCCAATCTTTGGCTTAAATTGTTAATATTTAGTTTCTTCTATTCAAGCATCGATAATCCCGTCAGCAGTTCACCATCACCTATTAGAAAATGACGTCACGAGGGCGCTGCACGTGTTGCACGATGGGATGGATGAATACCAGGATACGTTGCTTTATCATCTTCAAAGGTCAGTCGGGAAATCAAATCGTCCCTTTGGAACAAATTAAACAGGATTCTCTTTCATCTGCTTTCTAATCTTGACTGTTCCACTTGATTGCTTACAGCGCTTACAGTTTGAAAGGCAGGGAAACGATAGCAATGTGCGCAAAAATGTATCCAGATGTACAACCTTGGGAAGTAATGGAGCTCTGTCGAAACTCGGCAGACGATGGCCTAGTATCTGGTGCGCAGAACTTTATATATTATATAGAACAGTTCCTACGATGGAGAGAGGATTCGGGAGAAGCTAGGTAAGCAAGAACCACGCTAGTAGTTTTTGATACTCGGTTAATTGTTAGAAATGCATTCTTGCTGACTGGGTGACGTTGCTGGCCGATGAAGTAGCTGTGTATACATGATGTGATATGTTTCTCGTTTCGCAGATCACTCACGCTTGCGTCGCTATGCAACGAAGAGGAGATCCTGCTAGCTTGCTTCCACAGCGCTCTTGTTTCTGGTGAACCATCGCAGCCACGCCATTCGCCATGTGGTTTACCCAGGTCGGTCATTAGTTCCTGAAGACACTCTTGGTACCTTGCTTTCAGTTTGCTTAACACTAAAGGTTCAGGAAATCGCTCCAGCTAATTTACAGGGTCATGATGAATGTACCCGTTGAAACATTCTGTTTCGAGTTCTACTTAAGATTCGGGCTAATTATAATTGTCCTTCTCAGGAGTCTATCTCATACGTTACCATG
This sequence comes from Scolanthus callimorphus, assembly GCA_033964015.1. Classification (NCBI taxonomy): domain Eukaryota; kingdom Metazoa; phylum Cnidaria; class Anthozoa; order Actiniaria; family Edwardsiidae; genus Scolanthus; species Scolanthus callimorphus. The sequence goes on from CM066916.1 coordinate 2,767,103, forward strand.
GAAGCATCTCCAACATTTAACGAGTGTCTTGGATACGGTATGCCGGCGCCCGGACCTCATAGATATGGCACGATACATCGAGATGTGTTGGCTACACGGGTGAGTACTACCTGGGCATGAGGGATGATACCAGATGCGGATGGTTTATGATGGCAGTGCATTTTTAGTAAACACATAGCCGACTATACCATCATTGGTTGGGGCGATGTTTTTTCATTCCAACTTATTTGCCATTTTTCCTAAGCCCATAGGGTTGGTGGTCACTAAAACTTCACATAATTTATCCTGGAACCCTGTCGTCCCACATATTAAGTTATTTCTTCAAGATCCTCAAACCCTCCAAAATTGGGCATCAGCGTGGCTGGGCACTGTTTCCCTACTGGAGCCCCGTTTTAAGCCCAAAAGCTTACAACACCTGCTAGCTTGAGGCTATTGGGATACGTTCAAGCCGTATAGGTGCACTAGCATTACTGTTTTTCTTTCAGGTTTTGGACTGGATTCTTGCGACTTTGTATTGCGGCCAAACTCAGAAGACTTGCTCTCCTTGTGATCGTATATCTTGGAGACACACAACTTCTGCACCCATCGCAGCCTTGGGGTTAGTTTTCTATTTTGTTAAGTTTAATAGATTCCGAAATGTTTCTAAATACTATAAAAAAATAATTACTTTGTTTTAACTCGAATTTTAGAGTAGCTTGTAACCGCTGATATACAGCCATTACAGCTAGTATATTTGAGTATCACACATATGCAACACATCTAAGAATCCAAACTGGCCGGGAGACAAACCAAGTCGGCTATGTACAAAGAATGGTCGAGGAGCCAGAGCGGGGTCTCGAACTCGGGTCATCGAGTCACGAGCACGGCGCTCTGACCACTCGGCCACCCTGCCTCACTATCCCTTCTCAATCCAGGTCCTCTGCCTGGATCTTTAGACGAATGGCGGTTTTTGATAGAATTGGTATGCTCTGTCCAACTATTGACGAACGACCTTACCGAGGATGACACCAGCGCTGACAATAAATGTTCTGAAGGGCACTCATCCGACATGTGCTGGGAAAATGTGGCCTATTTGGTACTTCAGCGACTAGGAGCATTACACGCTATCGAGTTACTGAAAGAAGTACCTTGTCGAGTCAAGGCATTACCGAGGGAGTTTTACCACAAATGTATGGTGGGCGCCGTCATCGAGAGGGAGCAAAGGTCAGTGTACATGTATTTCAGACCATCAAGGTGTAACAGTAGAGCACTAGAAATAAATAGATAAAGTGCAGATCCAAGACGATATGACTGCGACTTGCATCGACGTTTCTCTTGGGAAATTGATTACGTTATTCTTTTGTCACCCAAGCCGACCTGACCTGTAACATTTGGTTCTTGTTACAGTAAATTGATCCATAAAATCCTCAGGAAAATGGATTCCTACCTTTGGTCTCAGCGCGCCTCAACCATTACACCACAGGTAAGGCTTATTACAAATTTAGCATGATTACGTCCTGTAGTGTATTTTTACTCGGTTGACTGAGTGATTAACGTTTTGCAGATGAACTACCTTCGCGAAGAAGAGGAGTCTGAAAAGAAACAAGTAAGTGCAACCCTTATCATGTTACTAGTAAGTTCATTAATAAACTACACTACATTTCTATAATTTCGTTCACTTACATACGTGTCATCTCACTTACCGCTACTTGTGCCTGTGTGAAGCTAATAGACGGTTAATATTGCCAATGTACACTCCCAATGGTCCTCGGTCCCCATGGTATACTAGACTCGCCACTGCCCTTAGAAATGATCATGTTTTTTCTTTACCAGGCAAAGTCAAGGCAACCATTGTCCCGCTCATCGCACTCAGTAAAGACATTGGAGGATGCCGGTAGGTGTTATTATCTCTCAAGCGAGTTATTATCAAAGCGAGTCGTTTCTGCTTGCCGTACTGACCCTTGACCTTGTTTCTCCTCATAGCTTCCAGCTGGGGAGTCAACATTCATCTCGCAGAGTAAGTTGATGAAATTTCGTTAGCTCATATTTTGCAGAAATTAGACTAGCTCTATAGATATTGTTTTTTACAGTGACACGTTACATGTTGGAATCATTAAAACAAGAAATCATGGTTCCTTGGCCGATCTTCTACTCTTTCGGACCGCGTGATGACGCAGTTAAAAAACACTCTTAGTTTTGCCCGCATTTTAGCAGTGCAAATACTGTATGATGTAGACCAGATATATTGTGGAGTCTTCTTCGAAAGCTGGAATGTCTTTAACATTTATTTAAACGGCCCGTTGTTTTCCTTGTAGCGCCACTTGCCCTGTGTGCTCGTTTCTATTGTGCGGCCATGTGTCATCTGGTAACCAAGGAATACTGGTGTTTGAGTGTGGTAGGTACAAACAGTACGTCAAGTATTCACATTTGCCTGTACATGTGTGAAAGTGGTTATCCAAGTGGCAATCCTGAGTGACTAAGGGTGTGTTGTGTTTTCCAGGTCATGTCTATCACAGAGACTGCATTCCAGAATACGCATGCGTAGTTTGTTTCCAGCAAAATCTCCGCAGCTTAGGCCAAGACAACGTACCCGCATGATACAGAACTTCGGTACGAGGGCATTTTCAGAGAACAATAATAATACTGTACAGACAAATGTAGCTAATAAGAAAATAAAATTGCAATATTCTTTTAAAATTGTAAATTTGTATATATTTAATGAGAAATTCTGTCCCAATTCTGCATAGCCTTCTTGTTAGGGCACCAAGTACAGACCTGCCAAGTACCTGTAATGTTCCTGAATGTACTCACAGACCTTGTGGGAGGCTTTGGGGTGGACTTCGGGGAAAATGCCGCCTGAATTTCAACCGTCTATGGGGAACAATCGATCAGGATAGCAAAAACGAGTTACATTTTTACATGACATTTTAAAACAAAACAATGTACTTCATGGCTTTAAAATTCTTTGTACATATAATTTAATAATAATTTTTGTCATACACCACTGCTTGAGAACAGTCTCGAGCTATCTATACAAAAAATACTGCATGGTGTGTCTGCTACTCCACATTTGAGACTTTTAGACTAGCTGGATCTTGCAATAATACGCTTGTGAACAGGACCCAAAGACTTTCCCAATCTAAAACCGCTCTCGCTCAAAAAGACCTACAGCAAACACTATGCTACATGCTAGCCGCTCTAAACAATTGGACAACGTTTTCATGTCGAATTACACTGTACAACATTCCCCCATTTACAGTCACAGGAATTCTTTGTGTACAACTTGACTTTCCTGTGACTTACACATGCTTGTCGGCGACAACAAAACGACTACGACAGCTGAAGATAAGATGTGGATGTGTAAATCACAGGCAGGTAAAGTTATAAACACTGGTTACACGCGACAGATCTGCAATGCGGCTAAGAGGATTGGATCTCAAGGAGACTACATTTATCTCTGCAAGCTCTTCCCTCATCGCTGTTTTCTTGTTCCCTTGGTGATGCGCGCTCCCGCACTGTTGCTCTTCTCGGGTGACCGCTGACTGCTCGTGGACGCATCAGACCTGGCTGTAAGGTTGGGCACGGAGTGAGTTTTGACTGGAGGAAAGCGGACCTCTACGAAACACGCATTACACAAGACATTTTAAATCAGTTATTAGAGATATTCAAAGGAAACATCAATTTTCGAAACTAGCCTGCGAACATCCGGTACACGCGAGCTTAACCTGAAAGAACCTGCTCACTCCGAGATTCTGTAATATCGTTGTATAAACAACAGTTCACGTCATTCATTAAAAATCCAAATTCTATTTTAATGAGGTTTTATATTTATAAACTTAGCAAAGAGAACACAAACGTTGTTCAACTGACTACAGGAAGGAGGCACCTTACCGTCTGACAAGGACGAAGGGCGAGCGGGTGGAGTTCGGCGGGTAACGTGCTCCTCGACAAGGGAAGGGTTCGACTGCGGGGGGAAACAAAGCAAAGTCAGTAGGGCTTGTAAGTGAGCAGGACATTTTGTCTTCTCACAACTGAAGGTTAACCAGTTATTTAGTAGCGTTTTGGACTGGGTCGGAAGACTCGCGACTGTCACAGGAAATGTCTAGAAAAAAAGGACTGGTCTCATTCACGGGAAAAATATATTATCCGCTGCGGGACAACCGGGAATTGGAAAACTTTTCCAATTAATGGGAAAAGCTGGAGAATGGACTAAGGAATATATCCTAAGCTCGGGTTTGGACTACTGGTTCCCATGCCTGGTAAGGGCGGAACACCCATACTTACCACTAGCGGTACGCTCCTGCCACTTAGCGAGACTGGGTCCATGTGAGGTAGACTGACGGGGCTGTGTACAGGAGGAGGCCGAAGAAGAGGCCGAGGAGGCGGTTTGGAGGCTCTTGGTGACTGATTGAGCTCCTGTTCCTGGAGTATTACTCCTTGATTGTACACCCAACTGCAACGACCCCGAAACAACATCATCTTGAGCATCATTACGAATAATATTTACATTAGTATTAACACAATCATCTTCTGCAGTGTCACCATCTAAAACTACTGTCATGAGCAATGAGCACCATCGTTGTCATCAGACAATCATACAGAATCATATATCATACAACTGCACAATGTAGGACAAAAATAATACTGTGAGCAGTGTTTTCGCCAGGCTGCGCCATTGCGGGATTACCGAAAAGGAATATCAGAAATGACGCGGAATGTTTCACTGCATGTGTCCCCAAGGGCGGCTACACAAGCAAACCTCTATTTAAACGTTTTCGGAAATGGCCCGCCCAAATCTCTGGATGGTCCCTAAATTTGAGGGTTGGTGGGCCCCTCGACAACAAATCCTGGTCGGAACACCGAAAAAGCAGCTCGAACGGGCGCTCGCCAGTCCTCACCTGTAAGTCATTTCTGCTTTTGTTTCCCGCTCACTTGTTGGTGTTGCGCTGCCAGATGGAAGTATGCCCGCTTCACGAGCTGAGAACAAAACAACAGCTTTTATTTTGCTCAAAAAAAATACATAACTGGAAGTATATTGACGCATATCTAATTGATTGCAAAATACGTTTCATTCCTAAATGGCAACTGAGTGCTGCCCTTGTCGAGACGGTGGATTTCCTCGGGACGCGCGTCACTCGTCCAAAACATTGATGTCATTCCGTGTTCGCATGGTAGCATTAATATGGAATCAGAATACGAAACGCATTAGTGGCAGCCGATATGACATTGTGCTATCGTTTCTATTCTCAGCTTGATTATTCCATTACCTGCAAAGTATTCTATTCTCTTTGGCGGCTGTCGCTTTGGAGGGGGTCTGACTTCTTTCAGTTTATTGATCTCGTCAAGTTTCTTAAAAAGCGCCAAACGCTTAGATGGATCCAGCATCTTGCGCTTCCTGGCCGGGTTGTACTTCATCTTGTTAGCGCGTTTCCACATTAATTCAGCTGTCGAGACGTTCTTCAGCCCCCTACGTGACACATAAAAGAACGATTTATACTACGCCTTTGCGCGGGCATGGCATTTACAGCGCAGCGAAAAAAATTGTTTACAGCCTACCATTCATTGCTCATCTCCTCTGCACGATGAGTCAAATGACTTTGTGTCCCGGATGTAACGGACTGTATGTCCTGTTCCATATTCTCTATGGGGAGAGTCATCCCAGCAGGCTTATCGCGCCCGGCTGCTCTCACGCTGATAGGTGAGTCCGCTGACCTCCATGCTTGTCGCGGGCGAAAGTTTTTTGAAGGTGTCGCTTGCTCTCCCTAATGTAATAAATGTGACGAGTGCCTCATTTACGAGATTGTTTTTCTTTTCGCGATAAATCAAGTATACGTACCCTAACTGCCAGTTTGGAAGGTAGTACAGGTCCTCTGAAATAACAGAACAAACACAAACACTTCAACAAATCAGGCGGACGACTGAGCTTTAAAAGGAGGGGGCAACACAGACATTGCGCTTTGTGGATACCTTGATGGTAGTTGCGGCATATCAGTAGGCGTCCAACCAGATTCTAAAGAGACATCGTCAAAGTCGAATGCAGTCAGGTCTACCTCCTCGTCATAATTGAAGTCCTCGTCATCCATGTCCATATCAGCGTCGTGCGCGGAAAGCAAGGCCTGTTCTAGGCGCCAGCGGACACGGTAACCACGGTAACACGCCTAGCAGAAGGGATCAACTAAGTCAGCGACTGAACATAACTTTTGGTCGCCAGGTGTCATCAAGCTTGAAAAGAGCAACAAAATATTTGGTCGCCACCTGGCGCCTTAGGTCAAATGTTTAGTCGCCTTGCCCTGATTTGTGGTCGCCTAGGCCTAGCCACTTCCTGTAATCGGCAAATTAATGGTTTGGTTACATCAACGAGGTCGATAGGGTAAGGGTTAAAGCACTGTGGTCATTTTCCAGGGAGCGGGTTAAGAAATTGTAGGAGAGGGTATCCATTTGGCTGAAACCTTCCCGTGGAGGGGGTTTCGTTTGCCGCTTTGCTCGATCGTTCGGGACCAAAACATTTCGTCTGGATAGCCATTACCTGAATAGCTGTAGCTGCAGCATGCTCGCGCACATCGGATAACGCTTTACGAGCTCTGGACACAGGTCTTGACTTAGGGCGACGAGCGCGTACCCTGTACCCTCTCCAAGCTGCTTGAATCGCCACTGCCGCCAACCACTAACGAGGAGAAGAACAAAGTGATTTAATGGAAAGTCTGATTAGGATGGACCATTAGAAATTGGGGAGGGGGGGTGGCAATTTTTTTGCGCATGAATTTTTTTTTCGGGGATCAGTTGTGCAGAATTTTTTTTCGGAATTTATATCATGTTTTTTACTAGCTTGGTTCTCTGCAAGATTTTTTTTGGAAGGATTGGCCTTGCTCGAATTTTTTTTTGGAATTGCCACCCCCCCTCCCCCATTTTCTAATGGTCCACCCCTTATAATAGCAGGACAATTCCCTGACGACAATTGAGTGACATTTCAGACACCAAATGACAGTGTTAACAAGCACCGCAATGAAAATCTGACATTTTGAAGTCAAACGAAGCCCGAATTCGATAAAAATACTTGTTTGTGCAAGTGAAATTGACATTGTCCATATGATATACATAACACCCTTTATGCGCATGCGTTGATCGAGATCCTGGTGCTGGCCATTGTCGAACACAGAGCTCTCCGGCTCGTCGCCTCGCAGGGTAGGCTTTGGTGACATCCATTTGAGGGCTTTCGGTGATTGGCTGAAATGGCGCGCACGCGTACATAAAAGGAGCTTAATCTCGCTATATGTAACGTATCTGTCACAATAACACTGGCATTCGTTTCCTAGTCGTCTTTTCAACCTATGCGTTCGACTTGAACGCTCTAAAAGTAATTGCGAAGCAGAAAACCACCATTTTCTTTTACGCATGCGTCGGTGGCTGTCACCAGAGCCTCCCCCACGAGGTGACGAGCCGGGGTGCTCTAGGTACGAGAATGGTTTCTGGCGCAATTGTTAAGACATGAGTTCATAAACAGATTTCCCGTTACTGACATGAGTGGTATTGCACGTACATAAACTAAAGGCCACTGTAAATACACTGTACTGACCCTTCTCATCTGAACCTCGATCCGGTGTCGGATGCTCCATCCGCGCCATAGTGCCTGGATCTTGGTAGCAGCTAACCTCGATCTAGTCTAAAACAAAGAGTGCTACATGTGGAATACATCCAGTACTTTGAATTGGTATCTACCCCATCAAGCTGTAAATACCGGTATACCGGTAAATACGTACACCAAAGTACCAATAGCATACGATTGCAGTGATACTTGTCACTTCATGTCACTGGGGACACTCCAGATGCCCATGATTCTTTTACGTCCCTCGAGCTGCTAAAGAATAAAGCAAGTTTACAATTATTTCGGAAAAAAATGAAATTTCATAGGACACTCACTTTAATGACACCCCCTTTTGTTCTGAGCCACTGCTTTTCTCCTCAGGACGGGGATTCTTCTGCTGAGCAGAGAAGCTCTCATGCTCACGAAGATGCTGTACTGCAAGCCTGTTGCACTCTTCGAAGTGTTTACTCTGCCAAATTGAACAGTTCACAGAATCAATGATATCCAATGTACGTTCCATATACGATTACTGACAAAATATTTTTTCAGTACAAGCAGGATCTGGTGTGAGTCTTGATTGAATTACCAGAGAAACAGATAATGACCCTACCAGATCCTAACTACCAGAGAACCACCCTACATATAAATCACCCTACCTCTAATTCTAGCCTCGCCTCTAATTGCTCTTCTTGACAGCAGTTCCTAACGGGCAAGGAAAACCGTGAAATGGATTGCAAGTAACGAAACGGAGACGAGCTAAATTATCATCCAAACCTGATTTGGGTTTGATGTCTTTCCATCATGTCGTCTTGTGTTTTCAGTTGTTTCTTGCACATTTCAACAAATGATGGTACGTCAGCGTGATTAATCTGTAAACAGAAAAGGATTCACCGTCGCTAAAGACATAATGCTACTCAAAAATAACAAAATTATTATATAAATCACCTCCGGTTGCAAAGATTCCTGATCCAACACCGACAGGAATGGAAGCGCAGTGATAATGGCTTCTCTAAAATAATAAACAAATAGCATTATTATTACACAGTACAAGCATACAGTACAACAGTGAGACGAGGACGATTGCTAACCTGAACTGTGGTTCCTCAGACACTGGGTTGCCCTCAACTATCAAAGTATGGAGCTCTGAACTTTTAGCCAGCCCAGGAATGATGCCATCTAGATCTACATACAAAGACAAATACGAGTTATCCAAGTTATAGAAACAGTTATGTCCTGTATGTTGTGCGCTTCGTGTAGGAGTCGATTGATTGCAGGACAACAAAAACATTGTATTCGCATCAAGACAACGTCATGTGAACAACTCAACAACTGAAGATTACAAAAGGATGTCCTCAGCTGGAACAAGGCCTTCCTCAGATCAGGAAATTAACACATCCCCCAGGAGTATGGCTTATCACGAGATTAATCGCATACCTGTGATAAGATTATACGAGATGTTCAGCTTGCTCAACAAGGGAAGCCCAGACAATACCTCGATACATGAAATACTGAAAAGAACAAAACCAACATTCATTGTATTTTTGTTGGTAAGCTCAAATTGGGTTAGTATATAGACGAAAGGGGAAAAGAAAGGGAAAACGTTACAGGGGCACCACGCAACTGCAATTCTTGGGCATTGTCCATGTTCGCTGATAAAATGCGGGTGTTGAAATACCGTGAAAGGCTTTTCAATGAAACGCTTAGTCGAGCAACATAGACTGATCAAGAACAGTTCTTCCGAGTTCTCCCCTTTGCTTTGGCCAGGGACAAGAGGGAAAGGCCTCATAACCTCTAAATTGCCTCTTCCTCTTTCCCCTAGTTGGAAAGCAGGGGGAGAACAACTGTTAATACGCAAGAGGATGCCGGTGCAGATGGTGGTGCAGATGTTATGATCAATGACAATGGCTTTACCAATGAACATAAATACATACCTGTTTTGACTGATGGAAAGCACTTGTAATAGTGGAAGCCACGCGTTCGCTAATGGCTCAAGAGATGAGATGCTGTTGTCGTCAAGACACAGTACCCTCAGCAGCATATTACTAGTCAGGCGTGGAGGCTACAAAATACTTTGTTACAGATGAGATCTCATTGCAAAAGACTTGCGCAAAGTTACGAATTAAGTACTCGCAACAATAGGGTCGAGATAGGGCTCAAAGATATAGTAAGAGATGTGGTAAAGGGAGGCGCACCTTATGGTGTCCCTGAATACATCTACTGCCTAAACGATTACACCTTACCTGCTGGAGGTTGTTAGCCTGAAGATGAACAACCTGTAAGAGGTGACACTTGTCCAGCTCCTGGACAAGAGGTATGTGATTATTGGTACAAGAGAGTTGGCGAAGGTGAGGAAGAGAAGACAAGCCCTAATAAAGAACAGAGTATTAATTACCACTATGTCTGAGTGCTGCTAGTAATTAACACAGGTTAACCGACACAAAGACGCATATTATACTCTTACCTTAATTGATATTAGTTGGTTGTTGTCTACTGTAAGAATCTGAAGTTTTGGAAACGAAGCAAGATTACCTGACGAGATAAAGTCAGAAGGTGTAGGAGTTGTATGAGAGAAGAGTCTTTCTTGGTTCCTATAGGGTTAGACCCCCTTGGAATACGGTTACACCCAATTTGAAGGTGACAAAATTGCTGCCCCTCTCAGAAAATCTCTTCTGTAGGGGGGTTCGGATAAAAAATGGAATGGCCCATATATGGCCCACATTTCTGTACCTTGGACATGACATCACCCTTACCCATTCTTGTAATTCTGTTGTTAGAAACATCAAGAACGCGAAGGCCAACACATCCTTCAAGTCCCTGAAGAGATTTCAGTTGGTTATGGCTCAGGTTAACTCTCTGCAGCTGTCGCAATTCTCCACAATTGACGAATTCCACTTCGTTGTTCTGCCAAACATGAAAAACATACCATTGAAAGTCTACAGTTAAAATCTCGTGTAGGTCAGTTCAGTCCCTCTTATCCCTTGATAAATCGATCTCATTTAAGGTAATTCCCCCGTTTTGCACGGCGCACGCTGTTCTGCGCATAGACGCGCGATCAATTCGTTCGAAAATGACGCAATCGAGCGCGCGCGCGCAAGCTAAATATCCCCATTTGAGCGAGAAACGCCCAGAAAAAGTCGCTTTTTGGGATATTGCGCGAAAACAAGATTGGGCACCCCATTTTTTATTTTACCATTTTGATAAGACTATCATTCCCCTGTTATAAAAAAAGTTTAAAGAAATTTCCACGACAAGTTTTTGAGCTATCGTCATAAAAAGCCCCAAAATGAGACACCAAAGACTCAAATTATCACGAGCGGTGCGCACATTTTTGCACAAGTTTCAAGAGTAGCGTCAACACGCACAGGAAATTAAACATTCCAATGTTCGTCCTAGGTAGTAAAGCATCCAACAGTTCTGTTCAAACTTGCAAGCGAACTGGATTGCTTCATTAGTGAGCGTTTTATCACAATTTTCTTGTTTCACATATTCCTTCACAAAATAGCCCTCAGCACTAAAAGTGGGGTATGTTTGCGACATCACAGTTTCTAAACGAGCATGGGCACCCCCTCTTTTTATTTCATATTTTCATTCCTTATATACTAAATAGTAAATAGACAAATTAAGGAAAAAATTCTATGACAAGTTTTATTTCAGGGGAATTACCTTAAGGTTCACACCCAGAAATACTGGGACTATGAATATTCTTACATACCGACTTTGGATTTATGTCATTGTATCCTTATGCCACCTCATATTTATCAAGCAATAAGCCTCAACAAACCTGTATATTGAGCTCGATGAGATCCTGGCAATCCTCCAGTCCTTCTACGGCCATTATTCCACAGTCTCTAAGTGTAAGAGACTTGAGGTGCAGACAACAACGGAGAGATTGCATGTTATAGGGGCCAGCATGCTGCACGAATACTTGCACAACCTTAGCAAAACATCAAATAACACAGTAGAGTGAGTTAAATCATGGAATGGTTAAAACAGTGATATTTTTATTACTACAATCAATATTACAATACATTGAACAAAAACGTAAGGAAAAAAATAATTGCACAGGTGCCCAAACTAATTGAGGTGCGGATGTTGCATGCACTCAGCAGGTTAGGAAGGATGTAATGGTCTGAGAATAACAAAATCATTGATAGAGCAGATTTCATTTGACTGTGAAAAGTACTGTGAAAAGTGCCACACCGGGACCGTGCTGTGACTACGCAATTTTGTTCCGTATCTATAGCAGGCCAGGTGCCGTGCCACGACCAGGACAGTGCAGCGCAGTGTTGCAGAACTTTTCACAGTCATACCAAATCTGCTCTAGCTGATGCACAGCAAGGCCTTGGATATCACCTTGTTGAGAGTGGTTCCAGCTGGGGAGGAGCTGAGCAGCTGCTGATCAGTTAGAGAAAGCAAGCCCTTGCTGGCTGAGTAGGGTCTCCTAGAGAAAAAGAACAGTAACCTGGTCAGCCCTAAAGGACGGATGCATGCTGGATCCTTAGAATGACCTGCAGTTTCTGGTGGTGTGGATGTATTATTAGTGACACCAGAACCTTCATCTCATGGATTGTGCTAAAACTCATTCTAGCACATATGGCACAATTACCAGTAGGAGGTCAGAGGTCACTAACATGGAATTTCTAAAACGTCTAGCAAGCCTACCTGGATGGAGCCTTTACTTTAGCAATGGGATGAGAGCGATATTCACTTGTATGTTCCCTGAACATAACAAGCATTTCAATTACTCAAGAAATGTAAGACACAAAACTGACATGTCTGAAAAAGTACAATAGTCAACAGTAAACTACATGTACCTCCATGGCGTGTGATTTGCCAGCCACTGCAGCCTATGTTTCTCTAGTTCAGCTGAGAGACCCAAAGTTTCACCAGAATGTGGCATACACTCTTGTTTCCGACTTGTTTCTTCTCTCTTCTTCTCCTGCAATCTTAACTGTTCCTCTTCAAGCCTTTTCTTCTCATCCTCCTTCACTTGTTGGAGCCTCTTTTCTTCTTCCTTTTGTCTTGTCTCCGTTTCTAAAGCCTCCTGTTCCCTTTTTGCCTTTTCTATACTTTGCTGTTCTTCTTGGTGCCTCCTAGCCTCGGCTTCTTTTTGTCTTGTCTCCTCTTCTTTCCTTTTCTTCATTTCCTCCAATTCTTTCTTTTCTCTGTCTTTCCTTCTTTCTTCCTCTTCTCTCCTCTTTTGTTCTTCCAAAGCTTCAAGCCTTCTTCTCTCTTCTTCCTCCTTTCTCTTTTTTTCTTCCAATTCTCTCTTTTCCCTTTCCTTTCTTTCCCTCTCTTTTTCTCCTTTTTTCTTTGCTCCTCCAGTTCCTTTGCTTTTCTTCTTTCTTCTTCTTCCTGATTCCTTTCCTCCTCCAACCTCTTTCTTTCAAGCTCTTCTTTTTGTTTCTTTTCTTCCTGCTCTCTCACTTTTTCTTCCATTTCCTTTTGTTCCTTTCTTCTAAGAGTTTCTTTTCCTCTACTTCCCTCTGTTTTTTTTCTTCTAGTTCCTGCTGCTTTCTTTCCTCTTCCTTTTTCCTATTCTTCTCCAGCATTTCTTGCTGCTTCTTTTCCACCCTCTCTATCCTATCAAGCTCTTCTTCCCTTTCTCTAAACCTCTGCCTCATCCGTGCTGCAAGAATGTCTTTGTAATTCTTATAAACCCTGCCAACAAAACAGCATTTGATGATAAACAAGTTGATACATGATTGAAAATGAAATAGTGTAATGTTGACATCTCAAGAAGAAATGATAATAATGGTGATAACAATACTCAGTGGCGACAATGATGATGGACATGATTTTAGCAAATGAAGATCGCTGGCAATAAATAATGGTGATAATAATGGGCCATTCCATTAAAAATTTGTAACCCCCCATTGAGGAACTCTAAATTGCTCTACCCTTCCTGTGGAAATCTAGAATCTTATGGTGACCTGTGTGGAAATTCCAGGCTCTCTAGCATGAACCCTGTGGAAATCCAGGAAAATATAAGGAGTTGAATCACCCCCCCCCCCCCCCCCCCCCCCCCCCCCCCCAAGGATGATCATGATGATGCTAATGATGAAGAAGATAATGGTCTTACCAAACAAAAAGAAAAGAACACTGTCATAAAAAGGATGATCAAAACAGTACCTGTATCCCCTATACACTTTTTGTATTTGAACCGCAGCCGAGTGGAGTCTTCTCTCTGTGTTTCTGGCTTCTTCCATCTGATAAATACATGTAATTCATGCAATTAAAAGGGAATATGTCATCTAAGGTATAATGCAAACATTGTTTCTTATACAGAGAAATGACAGAGTTTAGGCATGACCATCTCAACTTGGATGAAAACACAAAGGAAGGTATTTATGTAGTTTAGCAAATTGCTCTGTTGATCTGCACAGTCCATAATGGATGATCCCAGCAATAATGAATGCATGTGCTGCATGTTGGTAGCTGTGTAACATTTCTCAAACCAAGTGTGTGTTGGCATCCTGGTGGTTGTGTTAGTATTCACACACAAAATTGATTAATAATATTTAATAGTTATCAGAAAATGATAAATCCAGTATTCAATGATTGAGTCACCAAAATGGAGACCAGACAAAATTATCACTGCCAGCTGTGCAGATTTTCAGTGTGAGGTAGGACCTCTCTTTAGCTGGTTTCTATAGCAACCATTTTATGAAAATTAAGGGCTACATGGCAACTTGTAGTGAAATACTAAGTACATGCAGTACCTTCAATTCCTTTAACATATTCTGCTCTCTCTTTTTCTCTTCTTCAATTCCCTTGAGTTCAGCCTGAAATTGTGAAGATACCATAAAATCTGTGACCTCACAAAAACATTACTTCTACCCAGAGTTCTTCGCATCATACAATGACTAAAGGTACAGTAGGATGTGAAAGGTCTCAAACATAAATAACTATAATGAACAAGAGAATTAATAAACAATACAAAGTTTAATTTTAACCTGATATTCAAGCTGCAAATCCAACAATGTTTGCATTTGTTGCAGCTGCATTTCCTTCTCTAAATTAACTTGTTGGACCTGAAATCAAAGTAATACATGAGAAATGCATGCCATAGTAGACCCTCTGGACATCTTTGATTCACTGACCCCAAAAGAAAGGTGTACCAAGTTATGGTCTTGTCTCATGCATGCATTTCGGAAAATCACTAGCAAACTCCAAAACACTGAAACAAACCTTGTGTTCCTGAGTGGCAATCTGTTTCTGCTCATCAAATTGTTTCAGTATCCTCGATCGCTCCTCCTGCTCATGTCTGCGCCTCTCCTCCTCCTGCAGCCTTAGCTCCTCATACATGTTTTTTCTCTGCTCAACCTTCAGTGCCTGTTTCTCCTCTAACTCTTTCAGTTGCTGTCTAGCTGCTTGCTCCAATGCTTGTATATCATCAGGTAGATCTAGAGATTCACGAGATCAAAAGTAATTTCTAAAGTTTACTTTTTTTACTTTTCATTGACATATCAATGCCAAAGACAAAAACAATGGTGCTGGAAATAACAAATCTGCCCTGGAATGAACAAATATGGCTGACCTGGTTTGATAACATCAACAGCCATGCTTTTTTCCACAACCTTGTCATTCTCATCTAACTTGGATTCATTTTGCTCCTCGGCATTGATTTCTGAAAGCACCTAAAAACAAAAGGCACATAAGGGCAGTAAGACATGCATTTTAAGGATTGCAAAAGCAGCAAGCCCATAGTGTTGTGAAAAATTCTGGGAATCACATACAGGTCATGGAGTTGTGACTATCTAGGTTCCAAGGAGACCACAATTTTTCCAAAAAAAATGTTAGTTGATTGCAAAAAAATTGCCAGTTTTGTAGATATTTTAAATTTTGCCTCCAATTGTGGAACTAAAAGTTTAAGAAAAAAAATCAGCATTTCATGTAAGTAACAATGTGTGGTTCCAGAAAATATCCATATACACCCTCCACGGAAGGGTGTTGGAAAGTGACCCCCCACCCCTCTGGAATTTCCAAGGAAAAATACAGTATTTGTACGGAAATGATCACAGGTAAATTGAGCCCCCCCCCCACCCCTCTGGAATTTCCAATGCCCTTCTGTAGGGGGGTATGGATAATTTCTGGAACCACACAATTACCTTATCCTTCACTTCATCAAATTCTGCATATTCATCTCCAAGTGTTTCTTTGATCTTTTTTGCAAAGAGATATTGATCATCTAAAAAAACAAAACAAGATACCTGTACCTCAAAACAGGAAACAACAGAGTGAGTCTACTTTTAACAACACCAAATTTCCAGCATGGTGTAAGTATAACCAAGTTGTTTCCTACCCAGAGTACTCAGCTCAAGCACTTCATCACATTCCTGCACTTCATATACCAACCCTTCTAGTCTGGAATGAACTGTGTCAAGATATTGCTGCAAGGAGGCTGGAAGAGCTTCATCTCCCTAGAAAAAAAAAAGACACTGAGGTTTCTGAGAAACCAAGGAGAGTGTACTCTGCAGGGGTGTAGCCCACTCAGCACCCCTTTTTGCAAGACTGAAAATCCTAGACATATTCAAAATTAATTCATTTCATGTTGCTAAGTTTATGTTCTCTTACTATCATGATCTACTACCAGCCCCCTTTCACAATTTATTTCTAACTGGTAGCAATATTCATAATTATAACACACGATATGCCCCTCAATTCCGTAGCCACCCCTGTAGAACAAATATTAAGATGTTTACTATTTTATATCAAGGTCCTAAAATTTGGAATTCTCTCCCTCTTTTTGTAACATCGTCTAATAACCTTCCCTCATTCAAATCAAATCTCTCAACTTTTCTGGCAATGTAGCAATATATATATTAAAAAACGAAAAATATATAGAACAGCATGCAAATGAACATTACCAAGACATATATCTAAATATTCACTTATTTATTATTATTATTATTTAACTTAAATACAGGGGACCCTACTCGATAAACCTGATGGTTTCATGGGTCCCCTGCCACCTCCTATTTTTACTGTACCTGATTAATGTAAGCTGTGTGTGGAAAATAAACTCAAATTCAGCCAGGAATTTTGGTTTGGAAGGGGGGATAGTTAAAACATGGGACACAAATTTTAAAATTTCCTCCAGCAAATACAGTAAATGTATGGGAAAATCTCCCGAGAAAGGGGGGGCCTACGCCCATGACTCTGGAATTTTTGTATTGAGGAGGGTGCGAATGAGGCATGGAATCAAAGCCAAAAAAAATCCCATGGTCACCTTGCCAAACCTTAATAAAATCCCATGACCAAAAATCCTGTTTAAGTGCACAGCTAGACACAGAGCTTGTTCCCACAAAGCTGATTAATCAATGAGTAAAATTTCTGTGCTAAGCTTTCATAGCCCCTATTCCCAAATCACAGGCTATGTTTTTTTATTATTCAGCACATCGCTGCACTGCCCAAATATGGTCATTGGAACGCCAATAGCTGTCTTCTGTACATGACAGCTATCCTGCGATATCCGTCTCTGAGGAAACTATGATGTTTTGAGCTCGTAAATAATACACAAAAGTCATTTTTTTCGGGGGTTTTTGTGCTATCGATGTGCTGAATAATAAAACCATTATCCTGCTCGATTTTGCAGAATATCGTCTGATTTTAGCCAACTCGGGACTTCGTCCCTCGTCGGCTAAGTATCAGACGATATTCTGCGCAATCTCGCAGGATAATGGTTAAGTGTCCCCAAAAATCCCAATTTCAAAAGTTTCAGATCCCAAAAAGCTTCCTTCTGCTCATGTGATAGGTTGCTATAATGTGGGTCCCAAATATTGTATTGTGTGGTATGACTAGTTTTACGGGAAAACTAGGTGGTGATTGTATTGTGTGGTTCCAGAAAATATCCATCCATCCCCACACAGAAGGATGTTGACAAGTGACTCCCCCACCCCTCTGGAATTTCCAATCCCTTCCAGGGGGGGGGACCACACATTATCTTATTATCTGATTGCATAATTTCTGTTATGTGCTCATTCCATCTCAAGTCATATTTTAATATGACAGTTTATACAACAACACTAGTAAAACTCGACTGCGTCTCGTTGCGTACTTTTTTGTTCATGACATTCTGTGACGTCATCTGTGTATCTATTACAGTACACACACACGCAAAACGAGATCTATTTGTTAAATAACAAATGAAGCCAGTGTGACAGTCATGTTATTGATTTCCCATACCGCAACCAGGGAAGTGGGGGATGCTCAATCGCTAACTAAAATTCATGGATTGAGCAGGATACAAGAAAGAAACATGATAATCACACAATACCTGTGAAATATTGTTGAACTCCGCATCAAAGCCAGAGCTGTCATCATTATCAAACTCATCTTCTTCGTCAACTTGCAACTGGTCGTCAGTTAGAGCTGCCAGTTCCCGCCGAATTTCGGCCTCAATCTCCGCCTCATTGTTGTCAACAATCTTTGTCATTATGCCATGATAGCGACGTTTAAGAATTTAAGCCATTACAATTCATTTTTTTGGTAATACCGCACTTTTTAGTGCGAAGCTAGAAATCACTGTTGTTATTGCTGCTAAGGCGCCATGTTTATTACCCAAAATGCACTTCTTCATTTCAAAAATACACCACAGGTTACCCGAATATAATCTTTAATCACATATCGGTCGGGCAGGGAGAGTCAGGGATGGCAGGTTTCCATTTTTCCCATAAACATTTTCCATAATATTGCTATTACTTTTACACTCAGACTAAAATCACACTTCAAGTGAATTCTGAGAGTTTTTAAAAAAGTGATTAGAACTCTGAAATGGAAATCAAAACACATCACCGCGGTATATGAATCTCCACTATCAAAGCTTGAGCATGAGAAAGTGTTAGACCAATAAAAATAATCAAAACAAAATAAAATTTATCCAAAATAACTATCTTTCTGAAGGGCCACACTTATGAGGGCATATATTGTTTAGGAGCTTATCTCTAGGTTCATCATTTATAATTATGGTAAAGGCCAAAGTCCCGTATGTGTATGGCGCCAGGGTCATAGTTGTGTGTCGTCATTGTGTACTAGCTTAGTCGGCCATCTGTTTTCATGGCCTGTCATGGAAGGTATTTGTGCTCTCTCATTATTCTTTTTCCCTTGTTAATCGGAACTCAGTCTAGTCAACCCATGGCCGCTACACTCAACGACGTCTTTTTTTATGTCTGTAGATATTCGTTCATGGTGGGAAGTGCCTAGTATCGCACACTTTTGTTCGTTGTTCCGCACTGCCTTTGGACTGACTGACTTTGAGATCGAGGTAAAGTTTCGTTATGTCTTTTGAACTTCACCTCTTAAATTCTTGTATATTGTGTGTCGTGGTACATAATTTGTAGAGAAATAGTTGAAAAAGTTTGTATACTTCTGTTTGGGGCAATAAGTTAGGCTATTTCGTTGCTGATTGTTGTTTGTATGAAGAATAAGTGAGAGGACCAGTCTCCATTCAACAACCCTCCATGCAAATTGATCACGCGCGGAGACACGATCGTAGATCACGCCGTACTTTTTAGGCTAATAAGGAGCCTAATTGGGTTTCGTTTATTTGGTACAGGACTTAGAAGATGCTTTAGTGTTGGATGGGGCTAAAGAAGATTCTTATAACAGATTCCTGGCAGACTTGCACGCACGCTTACTGAAAGGCTTATTCACAGGCAATAAAGATATCAAGTAAGGGAGCGAATCTCTAACAATATGTCTTAACTTAGAGGAATAACCGCCTTAAAGCTCTCCCAGTCCTTTGTATATGTGTCTAGACTGATAGTATTAGGATTTTCTGTGTTTCCGATAGATGTTGTTCGGTTGATCTCCGGGGTTTATTGTTGCGATTGAAGATGTTGCCAATTTCAACGATTTTACGTGACCGTTCGTGTATCCCACCTCTCTATGTGATAAGGACATGTGGAGGACCGATCTCTTTCCCTTAGTACGTTTTATCCCTCTGCAAACGAATTTTAGTGTCAATATTTCTTTTCTTGTTCGTTCTCGGGTCATCCCTGAGGTTCCTGGTCGATTATTTCACAGTATTATGTTGACAGTTGAACACAAACCTCATGCGTTTTGCGTTTACATATGATTTAGTGAGCTTCATTTCTGATCGATATGACAACTTTGTGCTCTCTAAAATTCATTAACAAAATCATTTATCACTGAGTTCCATGCTACGAAACACTTTGTTTTTCTAATAATAACATTTAGGGATATTTATGTAAATGGCATCGTGGTCTCTACACTCGGAGTTTAAGTTTCAGTTCGGCTTTGGATTTATTATGGCGCTCAGGCCGTTCCATTTGAATAAGGTCACTATGTTTCCATGTTTTTCTCTCAGCTTAAACTAGTACTCTGTTAATAAAACATGATTTCTAAAACGATTAGATAGTGCTTTTATTTCGTACTTTGTTTTTATTTCGCACAGAGCAACATTATTCAATATTTCTCCTTAAAGAAAAACTATTGAATTCATCCATGCATGCGGCAGTTTGAATGTGCTCGTCATTTATCTGCTCTCCACTGTCCAACGACGTTTTGTGTGGCTTGAGTGTTTTCCCTCAGGTTGTTTAAATTCATTTTGTATCTTCAATGTGTTTTGTGGCAAATTGCTATTGTACATTTCGCCACAAGACTGAACGTGTCTATTTCACAAATCTTTATAACAGTCAAATTATCTTGGGTTATTTTCAGCGCAGAGAACTTCGAGCCTTACTTATCAGAAGTACTGAAGATTCGCTGGCAAGATGAACTAGGAAAAGTTAACCCCCTTAGTGAAAAGGCTTATAGGTAAGAACCCTCATATGTTCTCCCAAAATCTCAAGTAAGTGTGTTTTGAGATCTTTAGACCTATTCTAAAACGTGTCTGTATTTTTTTTTTCTATCACATGCTGTGACATGAATTTAACCAAACAAAGGGCTGCTGAAATGATTGGTAACAATAGTTCAGGAAGACATTTCCTCAATTTGTGCTGTAATTGCAAGCACTGGAACCCTCAGGAAGTGATGGTGAATTTGAGATGTTTGTGTTTGGGAGATAGTATTGATTAACCAGGAATGTAAACAGACCCAGAAGAGGGGAAGGTCTTTCATTCTTTACTTCATTTGTTGTCACCTGAAAACACACTACAATATTTTATGGTCTCAAAATTATTGATTCTTACTTAAAATACACCATGATGGTCAACTTGGCACATTTTATTTGTACCTTAGAAAATATTTTACCCTGTCTCTGTTATGTCTATCATTTCAAATTTCTGAGATAAATAATCCAGCAAAACATACTGATTTGAAGTGGATATTCACTTTATGTTTTTATGATAACAATGTTATCCAAATGTGTTTGTGTTTGGACAAGTGTTCAATCCTTTTAAAGTGCTAACACTCAATATTGGCAGCTGAACATCTCTAGAAATGACCTTGTCTAGTCTAATAGTCCGGGAGCCAGACCCCCAAAAAGGCCTTATTTAAGGAGTTGGTTCAACCCACCGAACTGAAAAGGTTTGATGGTTGATTCTTATGCAGGAAGACCTGCTCTTTAAGGCCAGGTACTATGTAGTCCAAAATTGTGGTCCCACTCTCGAGTTATTAAGGGGTGTACTACCAAATATGGTATTTAACACGGAAGCGAGGCTCAAAAGGCATTTTTAATATAACTTCTCCGTATTAAAACATAACAGCACCAAATTTGGTATAACGGTAGACCTCTATCAGGTCTATCATTAAATATCATCAAAAAATTAAATTTGATCACGTGACCAGTCACGTGACCATCATCTTTCACAAAAATACCGCTTTTTTACTGAATTGACCGCCTTTCAAACCCCCAAAATAAAACCCAGTTACATGTAGAGTTCTTATAATGGCAGCAAATGCTGCTCTAGACTTTGCTCATCAGTTATGTGGCGGACAATTTGTCATGGCGCACGGTGTTTCACAGAGGAATTGCGTTTATTCAAGTCCAAACCTTTCATAAGGCAGAAGCATGGAAACGAGGCTGGAAGGCTATCAACTTCTTCATCCTTGTTTAACTAGTCAAAAACAGCATGGGAAGTAGAGATATGCTGGAAAAGACCACGGAAGGGACTGATTGTCACCTTGTTGCAATAATTTGATCACGCCATCAGTCACGTGATCCTGCGTATACGAACTCTGTATTAAAGAAAAACGCTGCAGTAGTTTATTCTATTAAACTTATTAAAAACTTTTTTCTTCAAAATTATTGACAATGTGATTGTTCTAAAACCAAACGATTTTAATCACTCTGACAATGAACAGTTGAAATAATTTATCCTTACGGTCCTCCTTTGGTTGCATAATTTAGAGGGCCTTGCACTAGCAAACTCGTAGCCAGGCCTTATCTATGTACGCCATTTTTGTTTTGGATTGTACATCGTCCCGTTCGCAGGATGGAGAAAACGAGTATTTTTGCTACCGTTTCCGAGGCTATTGGGTATTAGACAGTCAATCAGCAGTGTATATAAGTGAATCTCAAATTAAATCGGTGCTTTTAAGCGCTAGATGACTCCGCATTGCTTGATTTAACGCGTGTTCGACTTACAAAATTGACACTAATATATGTAAGTATCGAGCCGAAACGATTTTATATGGAACGAATTTTAGCCTATTTATTATTTGTTTCATCGTATTAGAATTTTTACCCTTTGTTTAGTTTTTTGTAAATGATAATTAACCCATAGTTTGGTCTTCCATTATGCACAAAGACTCTGCTTTTTCTCTGTGTATAAATGTGGTCTGATGGAATGAATTCTAGAACGTCTGCTGTTCGAATAATCGAGCTGTGCAGTGTTTCCCCTTTTTTCAATGTAATCACTTTGAACTGATTTGAGATCTGGCTTATCCTGGGTACCAGAATGTCCAAGGTTCTGAATATTGACTTTATTTTATAATGACGGTGGTATCCAGGGTATATACTGGTGCAGGTTCAACCTCAATCCACTGAATCTGTCATGGTTGATACTTTGTCACGCAACACCCCCAGTGACACAGACAGTTGTGAAGGGATGGTGTAGATCGTCTAATTTTTGTATGCCAGGAACAACTAAGGGTCGGGAACAACTAAGGGTCGGGGATGATCATCGGATCTTTTAGGGGTTAAAATCATGGAAATTCTTGATGGGTATTTTCATGGGTAAATAATTTATTTGAGCCACACCCTTTTAGGTATCTTTTCGGGACGAATTTGAAAATTCAAGGTGTTCATCTGCGACCAAAAGACCCTCCTTTTGGTCTTGGTTATTAGTGTTCAGGTTATACGATAGAAAAATTACCGAAAATAGTGACCAAATTGTTATTAGAATCTATGACCAGCCGACAATTTCAAGAAAAAGAGAATAAAGCAAGATGTTAGAAGTTCTATAGGATTATTCAAAGCTTCAGGAGGCTAGATTCCGCTAAGAAAATGGGCAATTCCAGAAAATAAAGGTACCCTCCCCACGGGCGGCACTAGTTTTTGACCCCCCCATGTATCCAGAATTTCCAAAATGGTTTACCCCCCATGCATATAGAATTCCGGGCAGGTTAAAGAAATCCGAGCTCTTAAACCCCCCAATCCCATCGGAATTTCCAAATGCCGCCCGTGGGGGGGGGGGGGGGAATTGCTTGGAATTGCTCAATAGCACGAAAAAAAGCGATATCGTACGAGTCGCGCAGCGACGAGGGCGATATCGCATTTTTGAGTGCTATTTTCGGCGGAATCTACCGACTGAACGCTTTGAATAGACTTGAATCCTATGATATCTCGTCCTCAATTTACACAAAAAGAGATGTCATAGGATTCTACATCTAAACAGATATGAGCCACTATGGATACTCTGCCATATTTTTTTACTTGTGGAATATTCTAATCTGGCGGGGGTCTCCATATACTTAAGGGTAGGGGTGTGCCGCCTCAACCTTAAAACCGTGACTCTATTCCAGATCTAAATTTGCTAAAATTTGCATCATATCCCCGAGACCTATGAGTGGAAAAACATTTGGGGGAGGGTGGTGGGCGGGGTACTACACTAATGTTTGGGTAGGGGTGTGCCACCAAAGTCTCCAAAACCTGACAGTATCCGAGACCCAAAAAAACATCTCTAACACAGACCTAAATTTAGTCAAAAGGATGGTCCAGTTGGTAGTGATCAAAGCAGAATTTTTTTAATCAACTAAAGGTTTGTCACCAAATGCGGTCATACTGAAATACTCCCCTATTTTTTGCGCGGTGGTGCTCGTCGGAAACTTTCGATTTTACCCCTAAAAGGTACCAACAAGTGTGACATTGATAAAGCCATTGTTGCTTGGCTTCCTAGAATGGACCCCTAAGAGGTACCTATTCTGGAAAAAAAAATCGATTTTTCGAATTTTACCCCCTAAAATGTACCAGAGGCCTGATTTTAACTCCTAACAGGTACGACGAGAATCCCCGCGCCCAAAATAGGTTGCTTTTTGGAAGACCACTCGACAACTTCCCCTGCTTGTGTACGTCGGAACGGTTGAGTCCTAGTCGACAGTAAGGCAGGTGATTATAAAACATTTTTCAGAAAAAGTCGGCACAACGTAGAGAATATAGTTTTATACAATATTTCGGCTGGCCAAACCAGCCTTCTTTAGGTATTGTGAATACAAATTGGCATGTTATCACTATATATACTATAGGATTATTCAAAGCTTCAGGAGGCTAGATTCCGCTAAGAAAATAGCACGAAAAAAGTGATATCGCACGAGTCGCGCAGCGACGAGGGCGATATCGCCTTTTTGAGTGCTTTTTTCGGCGGATTTTTTTTGTTCAGACCATCAGGTTCTAAAGTTTTGGCACGTAATATCAAATTTGCTTCTCTTGCTTTTCGGACGGAATCGCGACTAGAAAGTATTTTTTCAAGAGGTATAAGTTGCATATCGGAAGCAGAGTGATTAGGTGAGTGAAGAAAATGTTCTGAGACGTTGGTAGGTTTTGATCGTGATTCAGGGTTATCTACTGGACAGCGGTCAACTTAGAGCTTGCTTTAAAGGGGCTCCCGCACGCTTGCGGGCCGCTTCTCTGACAAGAAAATAGCTCAAATCGCAATCCAATTCCATCCTCTTCATAACAAGTCAAAACAACCTAGAATTGCATTTGTATAACACTTGAAAGGTTTTTCTATTAATCTGGAGGATTATTTTGATTACTACGGGCAATTGTACTTGTGTTTTTATGGTTACAATTTTACTTATTTTATGTCCACGGTGGACGAATATTAAGCGTGCGAGTGCCCCTTTAACGATCACCAAATTGCACTTGATTGGTGCCAAATATTAAATAGTTGGTGGCCCACCCCAAATGCATGGCTCAATTTTTCTCAATTTTGTTTGGCCCACCCCTTTTTGTTTGGCCCACCCCCACTTCCCCCCCCCCCCCCCCCCCCGTTACTTTATGACCAGTCCCTTACGCGGTGAGCCGATGCGTGGGCAATTATGTTGATACTTACATTTGTATTCTGTCCGAAATCACAAAGAAATATTTAATTCTTATAAAAAGCATGACCTTCCTTAATAAAAACACATTCAATGAGCTATAAAAACCTTCAATTTTTAAACTACCAAACTCTGCCATGTTAATTCACTACACTGAATTTTACATAAATTATAGCCCTGTTGACAACCTAAAATCTTCTGAATTGGGCTTGTATTCAAACTTCGATTACACGGAGGCAATCACTACATATCCAGGTACCTTAGAGCATTTATTGCAAAAATGAGGGTGTGAGAGTTAAAATAGTCGTGGCCTGATTGTCACGTGATTCTAACTCCAATCTCCCCAACTTTTGTACTGACATGTATTTCAGTCTATGGGTAGTAGGAAGTTAGGCCAATGGTACCATTTAGGGACTGGTCATTATTTATCGCCTGGGGGAAGGGGGAGTCTTGGGCAATATGCGTTCAAATGAAGTGATCCCCCTCTACAGCTACTATGGTTTACGTGAACCCCCTCTCCCATTTTAGTGGAAAACGTTTTGGCTGTTCTCCTGTGTACGAACCTGAAACAACTCACAAATTAGTAGAACGAATCATGATGAAAGGAACCCCCGACGTTTTGCAGAAAGAGAGGATCGCATTGTTCTGTGGCGCGCCAAGATTTTAACAAACGCATTTCATCAAGCAGAGAAAAAATTAATGAGCATTTCATTTTTTTGGAAAGTAAACAGAGGCTGTAATGCTTTATGCGCACAAAGCGCGCCTAAAAAATTCTTATTATTCATGTGCGTAAAATGCGGCCCGTCGAATTCGTATGCTTGTAACGTCGAACTCACGCTGACCTAAGCTGCCAGTTCTTTCAAACATAGTAGCAACTGCCCGCCAGGCCTTTTTAAGTGGGAGATTATACTTGCGAGTTATTGGCTTCGTTGCACGTGCCTTCTTTATGCGAACATTTTTTAATGCACACGATATAGAACTTGCTGGAATCACTCCCCACTTAACTTTCTTGTGATCCCCCCTTTCGCTTACCCAAAAATGAAGTGATCTCCCCCAAAATCCTCAGCCCTTAGGCCAAAAATATTGACCTGTCCCTTAGGGGGTAAAATTCAAAGACAAAAACGTTTTTTCCAGATAGGTATCTGTTATGTTCTAGCTAATCAAGTAAATCACGACCTGAATTTCAGACATATTTTCCCTCGTATAAAAGGGAAAGAACAAGCAAAGATTGAAAGTGTATGGCACAGGTTTTTGAGGGAGGGTACAAGAGGATGAAGGACGACATGAATGTAGAAGATGGTGACGATAAGAGATGGCATATTAAACTATCTAACGCCGACCTACGACGCATCACGAACACTCGCCCTATCAGGACACACTGCGTCCAGCAACATTTAAAGTACCGGGCTCATATGTCGTATGGACAACATGGACATACGGAAACAAATTATTTTTGATGAACATGCCTCAAAATGGACTGCCTTAGAGAATAACATACCTGGGAATGGATGCCCACAGATAAGGAGGATAATGATGGACAGAACTGTGCTCCAGTGTCTATTAGATAAAATGGACACACCCTAGTGGGGGCAAACCCCCAGAAAAAGGGAAATCAAAGAGGAAGGAGAAAAAATTACGTCTTGTTGGTATCTTTTAGGGGTCAAAATCAACTAAGCGACGCCATGTTTGGTACCTTCTAGGGGTAAAACTGAACGTTCACGACGAGCACCCCAAGGTGAAATCGCGGCGACCTTTTCTCAAAAGCAACGTTTTCTTATCACCAAAAGCCTGAATGCCCCCGAACAAGTTCAGATGCGATCGGTTCGACTTTGTGACTCGTTGGTCCATCTTCGTGACACATTCGGAGTTTTTTTAAAACTGAGTTTAGGCAGCTTTTGGGCAACTTTACGAGAAAAACAGCAACTCCAGCAACTCTCCTTCCCGATTGATATTTTTGGGTCGAGATACGAGGTTGAATGAAAGGGATCAAGAGTCATACAGCCGATTGCGTTTGAGCGTTTTACCCTAACAGTTCGCACGTTACGTTTGAAAGTTGCGTTGTGAGACAAAATGTCGAACGTTTCCAAGGGCAACCGCCATGTGTATTTTTCACTGACCAATCAGAGAGGACAGACCTCTTTGGTTCGCCATAGAAACGTCTCGTTTCATCCTAGAAACGCAACTTTCAAACGTTCAAACATAACGTGCGAACTGAGAGTAAAACGCTCAAACGCAATCGGCTGTAAATATAAGTAAGAAATACAGACTTTGTCGAACCAACGAAAGGTAAACGTTGCAAGAAAAGGACTTGTGTGGCGTCACCAGTCACGTGATCGATCACGTGATCAACTAAGAATATAAAATTAGTTCAAAGCAACAATTGCTGCCATTATATGAGCTCTACAGTTATTTACGCTTTTTGGGGATTTGAAAAGCCGGTCGGTTTGGTAGAAAGACATGTCTTTTTTGTCAAAAATGATGGTCACGTGACAGGTCACGTGCTCAAATTTCATATTTTGATAGGATCAAGTCAAAGCTCTTATAAAGACCTGTCATTGTACCAGGTTTGGTGCTGCTATGACTTTATACGGAGAAGTTATAAAGGCCTATAGCCTTCCAGCCTCGTTTCCATGCTGCTGCCTTTATGAAAGTTTGGACTTGAATAAACGCAATTCCTCTGTGAAACGCCGGGCGCCATGACAAATTTTCCGCCACATAACTGCTGAGCAAAGTCTAGAGCAGCATTTGCTGCCATTATAAGAGCTCTACATGTAACTGGGTTTTATTTTGGGGTTTGAAAGGCGGTCAATTCAGTAAAAAAGCGGTATTTATGTGAAAGATGATGGTCACGTGACTGGTCACGTGATCAAATTTAATTTTTTGATGATATTTAATGATAGACCTGATAGAGGTCTACCGTTATACCAAATTTGGTGCTGTTATGCTTTAATACGGAGAAGTTATATTAAAAAATGCCTTTTGAGCCTCGCTTCCGTGTTAAATGCCATATTTGGTAATACCCCCTTAATATCTCGAGAGTGGGACCACAATTTTGGACTACATAGTACCTGGCCTTAAAGAGCAGGTCTTCCTGCATAAGTATCAACCATCAAACCTTTTCAGTTCGGTGGGTTGAACGAAACGATATTTTCAGAGGTCTGGCTCCCGGACTATAACAAATGATTTCTTTTTCAAAACATCGGAATGGAAGTTTGCAAGAAATTGGTATTGGTTATGTTTGTTACCAGCCTAGCTCATTTTGTGTATAATAATGATCATTTGTAATGTTTCCTATCCTCTTGTTTTTCCTGCTGTATACAATTTCTACATTTTCAAAAAATCAGTTGGAAGAATTTTTAGATTACTGTCTTCTGCTTTTCTGTGAATGTTTACAAAAAACAACAACTAACGTGGCATAGTGACATTATATTACAACATGGCACATTTTGGTAAAGTGATCATGAAATTGATAGTGCCACTTTTGCAGGTGACTATCAACCAGTCAGTGGTGCCTGTTTCACTCAAAATTTAGGGTTCTACAATAAAAACAGTAAGCTTGTTTGTCTCAGGTAGTATGTAAAAATGTAAACAAAAATGGAAAAGGTGTACATATTAAAGAATGCCTGTCGACCGTGATGCAACGCGCCCGTGGTAAAGAAACCAAATCTGCAAGGCGTTCCTCGCTTTGACTTTGACTTTCACAATGGCAGTCAATGCGTACGGCAGTAAAGTATGTCTAAATGCGCCAAGAAAATGATGAACTTCAAATGCCCACAAAGTGGCTCAGAAGTATTTTCGTATCATACAAAAATTGTTAAGCCCTGGCCAAACGAAACGCAAGTTCACGCAAGTCGACGCAAGTTTTGTAACTTGCGTCGACTTGCGCTCGTTTGGCCACCAACTTGAGATGACTTGCACGGACTTGCGATGACTTGCGTTCACTTTGAACATGTTCAAATTTTCACGCAACTTGCGACAACTTGCGTCTCGTTTGGCCACCACATCGCAAGTGTACGCAAGCTGATGCAAGTTTCCAATTTTTTTTTGTTTTCCGAATTAACGAAATATTATGACCAAAATAAGTCATGAAAATATTGCACTTATAGTTTTAGCTGTTATTTACAAGAAACTGGGTGAGATTTCCTTATTTTTCTTGTCTTTTTTACCAAGAAAAACACTAGCTTGAGCGCGCGCTAGTGTTCGAAAGTGGCGTGATCATGTCGTCATTAGCGAGCGCAAAGCACCAAAACACTCAACTTGCATCAAAACTTGCATCTTGTTTGGCCACCTCAACGCAAGTGAGCGAAATTCTGTGCAAGTCACAACTTGCATGGACTTGCGTGAACTTGCGTTTCGTTTGGCCAGGGCTTTACCACGACCGTATTGCACGACGGCCGACATGCATTCTTTAAAGGGATATAAATTTAACTTGACTTTTCCCTCAGAAATTTGATGTTCAAACTTCACATAGCCCCTCAAGCTATGCTCTATGGCTAATATTTGTTGTGAACATTAAATTTCTTTGGGCAAACTATCTTGATAGTGTCTTCATCAGAAAAATCCTATTGTTTAAATAGAACCACCTACTAACTTGCCAATTGCAGTTTTTCGATAGGCTTAGGCTTTTGTGGTTGGTAAATTGTTCTGTTATATAAATTTTAAACACCTCAGTTAGCCCTTACTATATTTTTTCAGTTGATATAATAGGGATAATGATTACCAGTACAAAATTTGATGTTTAATTAACTAATTTCAATAGAGTCCTAAAGTGTGACGTCACAAACTCGAAAAATTTTGAATGTCAGAGATTTGTCCACGAACAATGAAAGACCAACTCCAAAGAACGTTGCATGCAAAACATGAGGCAAATCGGTTGAAACGTGTGCGAGATATGGCCCTATGAATACATAATTTACTTTAACAAATCACTGTATTTTGGACTCAGTTCCAAACTGTTTGGAACTGAACCAAAAATACAGTGATTTGTTAAAGGGAATTATGCGTTCAAAGGGCCATATCTTGGTCGCATTGCAACCAATTTGCTTTGCTGAGTGTAGCTATCATTCGATATGCACTTTAGAAATCAAGGGACAAATATTACTAAATCGAAAAATTTGCTTTTTGTGACGTCATCACTTTAGGACTCTATTGGAAATTTGCACAGCTTTCCCTTTATATGCTGATGGGAATGGATGCTTTCTCTGACTCAGCATTTTTGTTAACTGGTACATGGTGGCTGATTAGGAATTTTTAAGGTATCACTGCTACCAGTTTAACAAGAAGTGGTCACAGCAGTACTTGTTATTTTCACAAAAAGCTATTGTTTATTATAGCAAAATTAGTAATGATTATTTGTATTATGTTTCATTTAATAGCCAGTTGACAACCCAGCAGAAAGTTGAGATTCTTCATGATCTATGCGATTTTCGGTTGATGTTGGTGACGTTCCAGACCTCCTAAAGGGCTTGGATGCTGACAGTCTACGTGTAGAACCTCTAGGAAAAGACTCAACTGGAAGTGTTTACTGGTACTTTATGGTACTCGACTTTACAAGGAAGTGCCTGCTGTAAGTCTTGAAGAAAAGCAAAAAGAAAAGAATACAGATAAAAAGAAGAAGAAACTAGAAGCAAAGAAAAAGAAGAAACAAAGAAAGAAGAAGCAGAAAGGGAAAAAGAAGAAAAGGGTCTTGTCATCCTCAGACTCTGATTCAGATTTTATTACAAGGTAAGGTAGAATATCACCAGCAGTTAAATATTCTTTGCTCTGTCACTTTGCTCTGCTGCACATCAGACAACAAGTTATTGCATGCGTGAAGAGCTATGTGAACCAGTTGTGTTTGTTGGAGACAAGGCTCCTTATGTCACAAACACATTGTTTTGCTACACATTGGCCCCTCATATTCAAAATAACTTTAAATTTCAAATATCCTTTCTCATAAAGAATTTGGATGACCAATATGTTCAATGTTTAAATATGAAATTACAGTAGCTGCTTAAGACTCTTGAAATTGACAAAATGCCATGTAAGTTTGTCTTTGCTTGGTGGGGCCGATAAAAGATAATGTGTGGTTCCAGAAAATATCCCCCCCACCCACCCACTCACCCCACCCATGGAATGGTGTTGAAAAGTGACCCCCACCCCTCTGGAATTTCCAATCCCTTCTGTGGGAGGGGGATGGATATTTTCTAGAACCACACAATACCATTGCTCAATGTGACAAAAGTATGATAGCAATGGGGATATAGCTACTATTGACTAAAAGAGGATAAAGTAATCTTGGCAAAAGTTTGATAAATTGTTTGCATACATTTGATTTACACTTGCCCCCTCATAAACATAGTAAAAACTGTGAAAGGCAAAGCATGCAGCAAAGATTACTTTGATGGTGAGTGGCAAAGTGTAGCTCCAATGTTAATTTTGCATTTTGTCAAGCAATGTGTGCTGTTTTGGTTTGTTTTAGCTCAAGCAGTGAGGACCTGAGTAGTCAAGACTCTGAAAGTGATAAAGACTCTGATACAGAGAAGTCAAGTAGTCCTACCTGGTCATTAGTGTGCTCTACGGCAGCTGAGTGGGAAGCACTTGCTGAATCATTCGGAAAAAGTAAACACAGAGACGAGAAAGTCTTGTACCAGACTCTCACAGAGGACTTTGTCCCTGAAATTACTAAAATGATTGAAGCCAAGGTTTGTGATGCATGGCTTATAATTCCAGAAAAATCCATACCCCATCATGTGGGGAATTCTCAAGGGCAGGGAGTGTAACTTTCCTTCAAAATTGTCCCTTCAGCTAGGGGTGTCTGCAATAACAGAAGCTTACTGGATCTCTTTCAAAAGTGCACACAAGGCATTGCAAAATGATTTTACAAAGATTTCCCTCTTTATGCCTTTCTTTCTTTGGTGTCACTTTGGCCAACAGTTTCAATTTTTAGTTGCATATTTTTTGCAGACTGAGGATGACACAGTAACTGAAATTTTAGTTGCAAAGGAGAAACATTTAGTCACAAAAGTGCCTCATGTCATGGATGCTTTAACAAAGTATAATAATTATGTATAAATGAAATTTATTAAGTTTAAATTTTTTGTCCTTAGGAAAAGGCTTTACAGAAAAAGCTTCTTTTAGAAATGGCTCCTCGACGTGCATCTGAACGTATAGCTCATAAAGTAAGCCTGAGAGAAGAAGAAGAAGACAGGGATGATGACGAAGAAACCCAGCAAGACAGAGAGAGGCTAGCAGAGGTGAAGAAACAGGAGGATGAAGAAAAACAAAAGGAGAAGCAGCGACTTGCCGAGAAACGACAACAAGGTGAGGGGAAAAAAGATCACTGGTTCTTCCTTGCTCTTTTTTCCCATACATACACACTTTATTTAGATGACACGGTAAAATCTATCAGTGTACACCTAAATAATTGCCCCCGCAGGGTTTTGGCCCAGAGGCCAAAACCAGAGGAGGCATTATAGAATCCCCCGCGTAAAGAGAAAATATAAGGGTATATGGTACATATGGCAGAAAAAATCTCGATTCGTCGGAGCAGGGCCCGCAAAAGGTATCGGGTAACGTTTATGATTGGATGATCAGATCACGTGACTCGCAAAGGGCCCGCTAAAGGTCTTGGGTAACGTTTTTGATTGGATGACGAGATCACGTGACTCGCAATGGGACGCAAATTAATTGACAGAGCCTAACAAAGAGCTGTTCTTCGTAAGTGTGGGCTTGAGACCTCTACTGTTGTCACTGGCGGACAATAAAAATTATAAACATCACAAAAACTGGTCGTGACATTTAATAAATCACCAAAAACTCTAAGGAGACGCTCAGCCGAAGTCAGTCAGTGCAATCCATAGTTCAAAATTAGCAAATGTTGAGCTGCTGTGGCTGTGTAGTCTAGAGAAAAACTTGAATGTTCACAAAGCTAAGAGCTCTAAACTTCATAATAGTAGTAAAGCATTCAAAATGGTTGCTATTGTGCTTAACAATAGGTCAACTCTATAAAATCCTCTCTAGCTTTCGCTACGAAAGAATGTAATAATTTACTGACAAGATTTACATTTCATAAGTTTACAAAACTCAGAAAGAGGACTTTAGAATTATTTTTTTTGTTTCAGCACAAGGGAGAAGTCAGCGTTTTTGTCTTCTTCCGTTGTGTGCGCTGTCTGCTGTGTAACGGTTGCCGCTAAAGTATTCTAAGCCGGAAATCTGGCAAGGGCGGAACGCGTTTTTTAGTTCTGTTAAATTAAGTTCTATTATAAGCCCTTTAGCAGCTTTAGGTGATAGCTGGTATAAAAACGCAGAATAGGTTATTAGGGAGCAGCGATTGAAAAAGAGCAAAAGCAGAGAAGTCGCGAAGCAGAGACAGCCAACGAGAGTCTAAAGTCTTGTGTTCTGTTCTCCGTTGTAAGTATTTCCGGAAAGATCAATTGGCTTTAGGCTTTCAAGTATTCATATACATAGAATTTTCAAACAATATTTTTGTGCGCAAGTGTTTCTGAGTAAGAATGTGTATTAAAAGTCGTTTTGGAATTGTGACACAATAGTTTTCAGAAGAGTTTTCGGTATTTCGCTAGAGTTTCGTAAGAGTTTTGACGGCTTTTAGTACTTTTGGTTAGAATTGTTTGTAGAGTTTCGCCTTATAGAATTTCAATGTATCTTACCGGTTTTGTAAATACAACTGACAAACTCCAACAAGCTGATAACGGTGGGTTCGCAGGTTGTCTGCAACAGCTGTAAAAATGTTAATTGAATACTTATTACATCTGCAGTTTAAAAAGCACGGGGGCAGCTCTAGTGAGAACTATTACTAGTTAGATACTGCATGGTTTACATGTTTGGCATGTGTGAGCCTGACTTCCCAAAGTGCGTTTTTGCTCCTCTCTTAAAGGTGAGGAGTGATGGTGCGGTGCACAAGTGGGTGGACAGGTCATTCCATATTATTGCCCCACTATAAGGTCGTTCATGAAGTTATTTCACGGCTTTGGTATGGCCAGCTTGTTTTCAGAATTTCTGAAATTATACTTATCATGCCGGTATTCAAATAGTAAACTGATATTTTTTGGGCAAGGTCATTTAGGGACTTAAAAACTATGGCACATTTGTCATATTCCCTTTTGGTTGTATATACCTATGAATGACATTCCCTACCCTACAATCAAATGCAAAAGTAGTTGCCACACTTACCCTTCCGTTCCCTTCCTGCCTCTTTCAATGTTGGCTGGAAAATTAGGCCGCTTGTCCAGCTCAACTAGCAACATTGAAAGGGTGGAAGCAAGTGCGCCAACGTTTTGCATTTGATTGTATGTTTGTCCAATTACCTTCTGTTGCTGATTATTATCTAATCTGTTTGCTTTTAACAGAACGTGCAGAGAGGGCACGCAACAGAGAAGAGCGTCAGTGGCTCATGGCAAATGGAGAACTGGCCTCTGAGCTGAATCTAACTGGAAATAATGACTCATCAGATGAAAGAGAATTAGAAAAGAGGGAACGGAAACCACTCCCTCCTAACTGGTAACTAATTATTAGCTTTTCTTTATATTCAGATACTGCACTTATCATGTCATAACTTGTCTAATGTTTTCAGCCAGTGATTTTTAGCACTGGATTTTCAACATCCTGGATGAAGATGATATGTACTGCTAAGTAACTCACTTGTTCATTGCTGATATTTTCAGTGAGGAGGATCGGGATGAAGATTTGTATACAGGAATGTATAAAGGTATGGTAAAAGTTAAACACTGCCCTGGTGACAAACTTAAGAAAGATCCTATAAGATCTTAGGTTCACAGGTAAAGGATCTAGATCCGACAGGATCATTGACAACATCTTGTAGGACGCTACAGTATCCTATTTAACAATAAGACTACAAGTTTGAGTTTTCTATGAGTCAATAGATAGTTAATGAGCCATGTAGCATCGAGTTAACTATTTGACTCGTAGAATACGAGAACAAGTAGTCTAATTGTTTTACTAGAAACCAACTAGCATACTACCTCCGATTTGTTGCTTAAATGCATTTATTTTTATTGGTTTTGAGAGTTTTACAGTAGCTTTTTCACTACTCACTATCTGTTACATGATAGATAGTGAGTAACAGAACCAATCAGATTGCAGGAGTCGTGATGGTATGTGAGTGGGTTTCTACTAAAGATTGTTATAAGATCCTCAACAAATCCTTATAGGAACCTTTTGCGACTTTGCTGACCTTCTAAAGGTAAAAAATATAACAACAAACATGGTAAGAAAACGAAAATTGAGTGGAAACTTTTGGTCAAATTGTGTGAAAACAGCCAAAAATGATGCAAATTGAGCATTGAACCCTGAGAACAGGGTTCAGGGTTATTGCTGTAGCTGTGTTTGAGTTCTGATTCTTGTTTGTTATAGTGCTGGACTACCTCAAGAAGCACAACAATGCCTGGCCATTCCTGGAACCTGTGGACGAGTCCTATGCCCCACAGTATTTGATATTATTGAGGTACATAACCTATTTTATATTAAAGAGGGATCCCTGCCAAGACAATGGGCGGTCCCAAAAAATCCACAACCCCTGTTAAGGTAATTCCCCTGAAATAAAACTTGTCGTAGAATTTTTTCTTAATTTGTCTATTTACTAATTAGTATATAAGGAATGAAAATATGAAATAAAAAGAGGGGGTGCCCATGCTCGTTTAGAAGCTGTGATGGCGCAAACATATCCCATTTTTGGTGCCTGAGGGCTATTTTGTGAAGGAATACGTAAAACAAGAAAATTGTGATAAAACGCTCATTAATGAAGCAATCCAGTTCGCTTGCAAGTTTGAACAGAACTGTTGGATGCTTCACTACCTAGGACGAACATTGGAATGTTTAATTTTCTATGTGTGTTGACGCTACTCTTGAAAATGTGCAAAAACGTGTGCACCGCTCGTGATAATTTGAGAGTCTTTGGTGTCTCATTTTGGGGCTTTTTATGGCGATAGCTCGAAAAGTTGTCGTGGAAATTTCTTGAAACTTTTTTTATAACAGGGGAATGATAGTCTTATCAAAATGGTAAAATAAAAAATGGGGGTGCCCAATCTTATTTTCGCGCAATGTCCCAAAAAGCGACTTTTTCTTGGTGTTTCTCGCTCAAATGGGGATATTTAGCTTGCGCGCGCGCGCTCGATTGCGTCATTTTCGAACGAATTGATCGCGCGTCCATGCGCAGAACAGCGTGCGCCGTGCAAAACAGGGGAATAACCTTAAGGAGCTTAAGGGCTTAGAAATGAACCTTACATCTGTCAATTGATGACAGGCAGGCCTTGACCAAGTCCTTCCCTGTTCGAACAGCTTTATGCTTTACACAAAACAAAACAAAAAACAAGCAAGATCTCATCACTTAATTTATTCAACAGAATCCCATGGATCTTTCCACTATTGAAGACAAATTGGATAACAGCAAGTATGCTAGTCTAGAGGAGGTTAGTTATTAACTTAGAATATCTTGAAGTTGTCTCTTCAGTGGTGCATCCCAATATTGTGTTAGCATATTCTTGCGTTTATAGCCAATTGCCATTTCTATTGCAAGTGAGGAGGGAACAATTGTCATTGCTATGGCTAGATAATAGGAGCCATGACTGGGGAGGGCTGGCTGGTCTGCCACTTTTCCAGAAATGTTCATAGATTTATTGCATTTAACTGTAGCACCATTAGCTTCATGGTACATTCTTTCCTATAATCCACTGTAGTCAGAACACACTCTGCAACTCTTCATTAGTATACTAAGTGAAATATGCTTATGTTAATAGTTTCAGGCTGACATGAAGCTGATGTTTGAGAATTGCTTGGAGTACAATGGACCAGACAGCAGTAAGTCCTACGAGTAGGAGCAGTCATTACAACAACAGTCAATAGCAGCTTATAATGTCTGTTATTGTAGACAACAGAAATGTTGCTTTCTATTGCAGTTAAAGAGCCTCAGTTAGCGTCTCCTTTGTTGTTGTTTACAGTCGTTGAATTACGTGAAGAAATCTCAAAATACACCTCTAGATACAAAGTTCTCAACCTCAAAGATATTGCTTCCTTAAATTAGCCGATGAAAATATGTGTTCCCAGGTGAAAATTATCCTAAGCATGATCATGTCAATGCTATAGGATGTTGTCGGATCCATAACAGGATGCTGTAGGATCATCTTATAATTAGGATCCTATGGGATTGTGTTTAGGGTCGTATAAGATCCTATCCAGTAAGATGTAATAAGATCCTGCTTAGGATTTTTACCAGGGCTTTGACTTGGTATTTTTGTGGCCGCCAAAATTGCAGCTGAGTGAAATGTGGGATGTTCCCCACTCCCCCTTTCACATTGTTCAAAAAATAAAACAATTGACTAATCTGCCTTACCTTTTTATGTGTTTTTTTTTGTAGTGTATACCAAAATGGGAAATACACTTGAGGCAGCATTCAATCGTCAAATTAAGAAGCATTTCCCCGAGGACCAGGAAAACAGTGATGAGGACTTTGAGGAAGAGCTCCGTAAAGCCAGGAAAAAAGAAGCCAAGGGCAAGCGCAGGGGCATGGATGAGTTCCTACCAGAGCACAGTGTCATAGAAAGGCCCAGACCAGCAGGACCTTCACTGATGCCGTCAGGATCTGGTAACATGCCATACCAGTTTAGGCCCAACGTGCCAATGAACCAGATGCCCAATCCCATGATGGGTCAAAGCAGACACCCTCAGGAGTACTCCTTTCCTCCTGGAAGCTATGGTCCTGATGGCAGACCCGTGTATCCACCTCAGTTCTACCAGAACATGTACAATGCTGCCATGGCTCGTTATGGCATGCCCCCTCAGCAGCAGTTTGGTCAGTATAGGTACCCTCCTCAGCTGACAAGAGCTCCAATGGCTGGACCACAGCAGATGGGCTACCCACCTAGAGGGATGCCACCAGGCCATATACCCTACCAACGCACCCCCTCTGATGTTCCCAACCAAACAGGTCCCCAGGGAATGCCAAGAATGCCTGGCATGTCACCAATGGGAGGGCAGACAGGAGGTCACCCTATGCAGGGGATGTACCCTGGAGCACAACCACAAACCTCCCATGCATCCCAGATGCCTGCCAGTGCCACTGCATCAGCATCTACCATGGCATCACCAAGCCAAGCAACACCGCAGGGTCCTCAGGCAGCAATGAGGGACCAGATGGCTCCCAGAATGGCATCTCCCAATCAGTACCCAGCTCAGTATTGCCTACAAGCTGGTGCACCCCCAAGACTACAAGGCCCCATGGGAATGCAGAACCCTGGAAGCCCTGCCGAACCCGGGAAGCAGCCAGGAATGGGACAACCTCCCAGACTCCAAAGAGCACCTGGAGACCCAATACGGCCTGGTCATCCTGGACTCCCTCCTCATTATGGTGCCCCTCAGGGACCATCATCACACATGCCTCCAGGCTACATGACCCGGTTTCCACCCCCAGCACAGTCAAGTCCATCTGTGAGTTCCCCTGCAACAGACTCAGGAGCTGAGGGGAAGAAAACTCCAGATAGTAGTGGGGCTGCCATATCACCTGGTCAGCGCACTGGACCTGTCTCAACAGCAGGTTAGTAATCTGCACAAAGACACTAAATACTTCATCAAACTTTAGTTCCATTGGTTTTGGCACCTCTGGTAGGCAATGCTAATAGCGCTGCGCGCAGATTCTAAAATTAGATCACGAGACTCAGACAAACAATCCCTCTGAACCATTTGAAGCTCAAGTTGTAAAGGGTGCTTAGTCAGGCTTCCCATCCACCTTTACTACTTTTGCGCTACGAAAACTCAGGAAACCTTATTGACTTGACAACTAGAAAACCTTTCGGTCCTCATTCAGAGCGCGTGTAATTCAGATATGTTAATATTGTTATAATGATGGTGATGATAATGATTATGATGATAAAAAAGACAGCAGTGATTTCACCATATTGCCACTACCAATGTTTCAATTGTGAGCTGTTTAAAAAAAACAATATTGTTTCTTTCAGCGGAACCAACCCCATCATCTCTTACCAGTGACAGAGAGAAAGGTCGAGAGCCAGAGCAAGCAGGAGTGTCCTACAGACCACAACCCCATGGGCAGCCCTTCCCACCACAAGCCTACTATAACAGGATGATGGGCCCTGGCGCTCAGCAGGCATTATATGGGCAGGGCATGGTGCGTGGTCCTGCTCCATGGTCCCAGGGACGTCATACAAGTGTTATCATGAGCCCCCCTTCACTCACACAAGCTGAGCAAACTCCAAAAGAATCGGGTAAGTCAGCGAGCAGGGCAGAAACAAGTTTGAAGAATTCTGTTTCTGAATGACGGAAATTGCAAAACGTGTTGTTGATGTGAATGGTCGAGCAAGTTAGTGGCCGCGTAGCATTAAGCTCAGAAATGAAGATAAGAATAATTATCCTTATGTGACCCCAGTTGTTGAGTGTTGTACTTGAATAATTGGTGAATAATAAAATTAGCTGCATCTAATACTTTCGCAGTGTAGCGGTTAGCTGGTCACAGGCTACACAGTGAATGAAAGTGTTTGTTGAAAACGTTTGCTCTTGTAGGCGAAGCTAAAGGCCCAGCTCTTCAACTTCAACCAAGCGCACAAGAAAAGTCCCAGCCTCAGGAGAAACAGAATGGACACGAGGAAAACGAACAGGCACCGCAACCACAACTACAACCACACCCACAACCACACCCTCATACTGAACCCAGCAGAGACACACCGGATGATCAACAGGCTAAAAATAAAGGTGTCAGCCTGTCAATACGTCACATTCTAGGCTCGCCTTCTGCAGAGTCACCTGGCGGCCCCGAGCGAGCTCCTGACACTAAGACACCTGCTGCTGTGGTACCTAAGCGTTCCCCACCACCACTAGTATCCGACTTGAAGCGCAAGGAGGAGGAAGGCTCGGCAGAGGCCAGAAGGGGGTCTCCCGAGGTTGCACGCCAATCACCTGCCTCCCAGCAACCTGAGCGTCCTACCTCATTCAAGAGCTGGCCTCCACCGCCACCTCAGGTACAAGGACCTGGTCAGCCCAAGAGCTTTCTGGAAGACCTGTTTAATGGTGCTCCTCCAGCTCTTGGAAAGCCCACTACGGAACCAGAGGCTCCCGAACGTAACCAGAGGATGTCTTTTACGTCATTGCTAAAGGAAATGGCACCCTCAAGGGAAAGCCCTAAAAAAGGGTATCTGGATCTCGACATGACTACCCCTGATCGAGTACCAGTGAGTTATGAAAGAGGAATGGGAGGTATGAATCAGGCTCATAAGGACTTTATGTCTAGGAACATGCTACGAACAACTCCTGAGGACGCACAGAGATACTCGCAAATGACGTCCCAAATGGACCCTTACGCCATGTACCAAAGCAAAAGGGGGCCTGAGGGTATTCCCGCTTTGCAATATAGGCCCCCAGACATGTCCCAGATGAGTCGTCAAAGAGCTTACGAGCTTGCGGCTGCTCAAAGCAAGGGCCAGTTTATGGACTTGGATAGTGTAAAGTATCGAGAACAGGCTGGTTTTCCTGCCGGGACGCACCAGCCTTACACCAGGGAGCACATGATACAACAGCAATGGCAGCAGGAGCAAAGAATGGCTGCCGCCGCTGCGGCTGCGCGCAATCCCATGATGCCTAGCGGGCAGATGATGCTCCGACAACAACAGATGCTCCGACAACAACAGCTACTTGGCGCCATGTACTCAGGACGTATGCGCAATGGTGACGCCCCAGGGGCCTCTTCTAGCGAAGGTAAGACTTGATTAATTGCCATATTTGTACAGGTACCCTTTCCATTTAGCAGGAAATTCCAGTTGGTATGTAACAGACGTTACCATCTCTTCCGCTTTGGCGAGAAATTTAAAATTGGGGACTTTTATAATACGAAGCGTCCGTCACGATCGGTTCGCCCAAACCGGATCGAAGGAATAACCTTAAAATCTTACCCGACCGGAGAAGCGTCCCTGAAATCATCCTTGTGACGTGCAAGAACGTGATCAATCAGTTGAGTGTAACTGTTCACTGACAAAACAAGTGACAAGTCCCTTCTACGAGTAGTCCCACAAATCAACACACGCGTCGCAGGGACGAATAATGTGACCGCAATTTCAACATGAAAACGTTGTTCTGTTCTGATGCAATCTCGTGTGACGGGTTCCTGAGACTTGTCCCCTAGTCTGTGCCTTGCGTTACCTTGCTGAATATATTTTGATCGTGAAAATACAGCTCTATTGATCTCTTCTGATTCTTGTTTCTAGAAACACCGCCTTCCAA
Organism: Scolanthus callimorphus; assembly: GCA_033964015.1. Taxonomy (NCBI): domain Eukaryota; kingdom Metazoa; phylum Cnidaria; class Anthozoa; order Actiniaria; family Edwardsiidae; genus Scolanthus; species Scolanthus callimorphus. The sequence continues at coordinate 2,808,348 of CM066916.1, forward strand.
GATGCCGAGGTTTAGCTAACACCGTCGTCTTGGCGTTTCTTGTACACTTGTAATTTCTGTGGACTCTTGGCGCAACTGTCGAGCAGTTATTATTACCATGCAACCAGTCAACGTCATTGATCATTTTGTTTGATTATGTAAACCTGTAGATTATTAGTGTTTGTGTATGATACAAATAACAAGAGATCTAGTCAAGACTTGGTCATTCCTACAATTCTAGGTTTATGTATACCACCTCGAGTTTTCTGTTCATGATTCAAACAGGTACTCCTGTAAGATTTATGCTCGAAGATCCAATCTCGAGCGTCGCTTTCCGTTGGACCACAAATACAGGTTCGAGTTTTCGGCTTTTCTATAAAATGGAACGGTCTCATCCCGAGAAATAACGTGAAGAAAAGGAGGCTTTGTTTTATCCGTTTAATTGTTGGAACGCGCCATCTGTCAGGGAAACTTGAGTAAACGTTTTCGCAACCGTTTATATATTTCCCGAATGTGTCAATTTGGGGAGTTTGGCGTGTTCCATTTAACAAATGTCCTCTGATTTTCCGTGGTATGTCCTCTTATATACCACGGAATGACGTAATAAAGTGGTCAAAATGTTGTGGACTCACGAGGCGCAGCCGAGTGGGTCCGCAGTACATTTTGACCACTTTATTACGTCATTCCGTGGTATATAAGAGGACATACCACGGAAAATCAGAGGACATTTGTTTTATACCACAACAAAAAGGCAAAAATAAAAAGGCAAAAGCAGCGCGCACGCAGCCAAACGGTGTTTTTTCTGGTTCTTTTTAGCGCGCGCGCTTATGATGGCGCGTTCCGTGGTATGTCCTCTTATGTACCCACGGCTGAGAGCCAATCAGAATTCGAGAAACGCGCGCGTTGTGGTATAATTGATTATTGATTATTGAAGGTTCCATACATTTGGTCATGTGGCAAACACCCCGCACCAGGCCATCAGAAATATTGTCTAAACTAGAAGCGGTCTTTTGTTGCTTTAACGAACTACGGAATTCTTCAGGGTGTGACCCAGAAATGGACCATTCCAGCTATAAGCGGGAGCTCGCTCTTCTGTTTAGAAATGCGCTTGACATGTCACACAACAATAAGGATACAGCGCACACGTTAGGGTCAGCGCACACATTATTTGCACTTTGTTCGCGAAATGCCCCTCATTTACCTGTTTTCTGCACGCGCATACATTATAACTGGAACTATTGCCTAAATCTCGAACCTGTATTTGTAGACAAATGGAAAGCACCTCGGGTGACAGTGTTGTGGGGGCGCTTCTAAATATTAGTAGATTTCAAAAGTATAGTAGTCAACGAACGTTCGGCATCGGGGAAGCGCAAGGAATCAGATGAAATAATGCTTGAGTAAATATAATATGGTCTCCGTCTGATGCAATAGTGTTCACCTACCGAAAGCTATACACCCTATAGCATAATGTGATCTCTGCCCTTCAGGAAAATGGAACTTGTAAAGGACAAGTCAGTGCAGAAGTATCTACGCACGGTACTGACGAGAAATGGATATTTCTCAGTCGCTCGTCCATCTGCTGATATTTAAACTCTTTTTAATGTTTTCTACGCAGGTGCAAGAGAAATTATTTGATAATTACAGAGACCTTTTGATATTTATTTTCTACCTTTATACATATATTTATACTTGATATAACAAACTGAGTAATCGTTAAACTAGGACTCGTGAAGAACCTCGCTGACCTTCAAGACTATTGCAACTCAGAAAGGAACAAAATTTTTATTAATAAAATCAACTAAATGTGCCTTCCGTTGTCCAGTTTAACGTCTGTTGACACATATACGAGATTTTTGCTAGAGCAGATTTCGTATGATTGAAAAGTGGCGCGTCTCTGTCACGGTCGTGGCACGGAACCTGGCCAGCTGTTTGCCTGCTGTAGATACGGAATGAAATCGCGTAGTCGCGGCACGTTGGCGGCGCGGCACAACTTGTTGCGGCACTTTTCACAGTCATACGAAATCTGCTCTATGGTGAGGTGAGGGCCAGGTACCCGATGAAACACGGCGGCCACAACACAAAAGATACCAAACAATATAACGACAACGATCAAGACTTCTGGCAGATGAACATAAAAGGTAAAATCGAAATGGGCTAGCCCTTTCAGAACCCCGGATCAAGTTAGATTTACCTCCAGTATATGCGTGAGAGCACTTGTTCATGTCAAATTAGGGATTAATTTCACGAGTGTTTTCTGGCGGCTAGCAATTTCAAATTGAAATTAATTCCTAATTTTACGAGGAACCCATGTGATTACATGCCATGATATAAAAGGGCAAAATTCAGCGCGCGTGTTGACTGCACGTATTCAGACGCGTGCAAAGTAATTTTTCCCTCAGTAATGTAAAGAAAATATGCCCTCGCTCTTAGCCAATCAGCATCGAGTAATTTTGCCCTGCATATAAAAATAATAATATATGTAATAAAAATGCCGCAACCGTCGGGAAGCCCATTTTTCCGTTTAGCATACCCCTAAAAATATCGCGCCGGAACGCCGATAATACTTTTCGACACTCAACTCACATAGTCAGACTCGCAACGGTCTTTCGCAAAACACACCGCCCCACTCCCCCACGTCATTTTTCTATCAGTGCACGGTAGTAGAAAAATTATTATGTGCGACCTACCTTCTCTTGTTAGCACTAGGGGGTTCTTCATCAAAACTGCATGAAATGGCCTGAATGAAGAAAAGCCTAAACAAGAGGTAAGAATAATTTTTCCGTATTTGTGACATTTATTTCATCGCGAAATTCTACCAGTAATGCGAGCCCATATATTTACTGTTAAATTGACGCACGAGACAAATCTGAAGACAAATCTTTATTTATTCATTCAAAATATTTCAATATAGAATACAACAATGTAGCTTGGGGTCTGTGATGAAACACTGAATGTAATGGCCCTAACGCCCTGTGCACATGTCACCACACGTCACATCACAGACATCACATCGCGGAGATCGCGATGCTTATACCACAGGTAAACCAAATACTGCTAGTATTGGTGACAGTAGCATGATCAGTAAGTCGCATCCTTCCCGCCATTTTCGATTTCATGTTGATTGCTCTGCTTGTAAACTCGAATTTGTAACTCATCTCAGCACTTTACCAAAAGTTCAAGGCAATGGACAACAGTCAAAAGCGAAAGGGTTTATTTGACGAGGGAAATTCATCCAAACGGTCTCGATCTGAACCAGAATCGGCCGGGAGTTTTGAGAGCGAGTTGGCTAGCTTAGGCCATGACGATCAAGTTAAGGGAAACCCCAAGTCCAAATGGCCTCGTCCCTCAGTAACTAGCTTCGATCCGGCCACGCAAGGGCTCGAGTTCCAGCAATTGGACGTAGAGAATTATATCGGTAAGGAAGCTTACAATCACATGTTGGAAGTCTGTATTATAGCTGTGTACAGTACTTATAAATTAGCAGGAAGTTGATGTACGAAAATAATTTCAAAACGAGCAAGCACAATAGGTTAAAGCTAGTTCGTTTGACACGATTCCACTAGTTTTACATTGCTATGGTTCTTTCTTCTGCATTCTTATTTTGACCCAGTGAAGTATACTGTGCCATTTTGTAAATGTGTTTTCCTCATTACAGTTTTTGTGATTCCCATTTCCAGGTACACCATTGTCTGGTATGCCAGGTTCCAAAGTGGGCCCTGTGCCAATCATTCGTATGTACGGTGTAACGATGGAAGGGAACAGTGTACTCTGCCACGTCCATGGTTTTGTCCCATACTTCTTTGTCCCAGCACCACCTGGCTTTCAGGAAAGCCACTGCTCCTTATTCAGAGATACTTTGAACAGTGCAGTGTTAAATGACATGCGATCAAATAAAGATGGCGTAACACAGGTACTTCTCAATCTGATAAGAGAGAACTTGCCATTTAATATTTGTGTGACTGTATCCATGACTTGGAATTCATTTTCATGGCATGGATTGACTCAATATTTCGTTGAGTTGATTTTGAAATTAATTATACAGATATCAAATAACAAACATATTTTTCCTTGCCTTGCCTTCCATCTTATTAACCGGACCAGACAGATTCTAGATTCCACAAAACTGAATTCTTTATTTTTCTCTCTCTATCTATTTTTATGAAGGCTGTTCTTGCTGTTGAGCAAGTAATTAGGGAAAGTATATATGGTTACCATGGAAACAGGAAGATTCCATTCCTGAGGGTCACAGTTGCACTTCAGAAACTGATTGCACCAGCTAAAAGAATCTTGGAGACTGGGTTCAAATTTGGTGGCTATCCTGACAGAGGATATTCCACTTACGAGAGTAATATTGATTATGAGGTGAGAGGATAGTCTGAATTTTTAGCCATCGTTTCTCCTTACACTCCAATACCCACTGCCTGAGAGAGAGAAACCACTGAACACCAACCATCTCTAGATGTGTGACGTGTGTGACATTTGTGGCTACCTATATAGCTTAGCTTTAGAAAGGAAAACAAAGTTTTGAGCTCAGGAGCAATGGTCCATGTTATTAGAGAATCAATGCAGGTGTTCAAAAACTCCAAGAAAAATAAAACATCTGTAAACTAGACTGCTTGCAGCCCCTTCTTTGGCGAACGTCCGTAAATCGAGAATAAAGTCCTAGTCCTACATTGTAGTTTGTTTGCGCGCTCGTATTTCAAGCTCAGGAGAGAGTCTAGGTGTCGGATAACAAGCAGTGCCACGGGGGAAATCGAGAATAAAGTCCTAGTCCTACATTGTAGTTTGTTTGCGCACTCGTATTTCAAGCTCACGAGATAGTCTAGGTGTCGGATAACAAGAGTCTAGGTGTCGGATAACAAGCAGCGCCACGGGGGAAATCGAGAATAAAGTCCTAGTCCTACATTGTAGTTTGTTTGCGCACTCGTATTTCAAGCTCACGAGATAGTCTAGGTGTCGGATAACAAGCAGCGCCACGGGGGAGAAAGCGCCTAAAGAAGGGACTGCGGACATTCCTTTCAAAAAAGAGAATTTGTCAGTGGAATTTCAGCTGAAAGTTCTGATTGGCTGAGGGCACTATTTCATGCTGATTGTCTGTCAGCGGTACATCAATCTGTCAGCGGTACACCAATAAACACTTGAGGTGGATTTAAGGCGAATAATCACTAACCACACTTGACCTTTAGACTTGTTTACACAATGACAGCGATCTCTAGTACTTTTTAATACACGAATATGTGACAGAATTTAAGCTTTACTCGCTAAAAGAAGAGCAGCTAAAGACAGTTACGAGTCTGCTTGAGGGACAAGACGTGTTAGCCGTTTTGCCTACGGGCTTTGATAAAAGCTACATGTATCAACTCTATTTATGCGGTGCACGAAAGCTGGCACCTGATAAAGGGAAGCAAGTCCCTCTGATATTCGTTATTTTCTCCGCTGAAATCGATAGTGACTGATCAGCTAAATGACTTAGAAGATGTAGGCGCTACTGGCAGGGTACTACCTCATGAAGATATATTCGACCAACTAGATATACATTTCGCGCGAAGCTCTAAATTTATTATCGCTTGCCTTAGTCGCCGCTCGCATGAAACACAACAACAGTGAAATCCGACATGCCGCCGGCTTTAATATGAAACTAGGACCGCACCTGGATTTCATAAAGAAATGATCAACAGATTTGACACTGATGTGTCATCGGTTCTATTCATGGATTATTCAGCGTTCAGGGTGAGAATGATTTTTTGACAGCACAAAACTCTCTTTTTGAAAGGAATGTCCGCAGTCTCTTCTTTTGGCGCTATCTCGCGCCTTCGGCACTCGCTCGTGCCTCTGGCACTAACGCCATCGTCGCGCCTTCGGCGCTCCTCTGGCGAGTCTCGCGCCTTCGGCGCTCGTTCGTGCTCCCTTTCTCTCGTTCGTGCTCCCTTTCTCTCGATTTACGGACGTTCGCCAAAGAAGAGACTGCAAGCAGTCTATCTGTAAACCGTTGCCTAACACATCATCACTATAGTGGTGAAATTCCTAAGAAGATTGTTATCTTTTAAAAGGTCTGGTTACGTCTTGCAATATCTTCACTCCAAAGATCTGATAAGATATAAATAGATCAGATATCTTATCAGATCAAGATCTGATAAGATATTATCAGATCTTGCCAAGATGTTCAACCTGGGACAAAGGCTTTGCCGTTATTAGTCTACCAGGACAGTGCTTCCACTACAAAATTGCCAAAGCTGTGAATTCTAATACCTTTCTAATTTCTGTTAATATTATTTAGGTCAGGTTTATGGTTGATACAGATATTGTAGGGTGTAACTGGATAGAGCTGCCAGCAGGAAGTACCGAGTGCGCACCCCCCAGGGCATGGCTGGCTCATATAAGAGTGAAGCCAAGCCAGAATCACGATGCCAGATAGAGGTAGACGTTGCATGGGATGAACTTATTAGTCACTCTCCTGAAGGTAAGAATGCTAATTAAACTCAAGCTTTTTCTTTGTAGTAACCTTTCTTCTTTTCAAAAATATTTATACTTAATGTGGGTAGCAGTTACAATGCTTGAAATTGTGACTGCATTGGTCTGAAAAGCAACTAAACTTTTTCACTTTTGAACTAAAAATATCAGTTAGTTACCAAATATTGATCAGTTTTGTATAGTGTAATATTTACTCTTACAAGCTGCAAAATTGTGATTTGCAAACCCCTTTTGTGGAACATTACAGAATTAACCTGGGTTTCACCCTTTCAGGGATGGTGAATGGTCATTTGAAAAATCCATCTAATCTTGCAAAAAGTCTTAGGGGTTCTTAAAATCTCCGATTTTTAGAGAGCTGTCTTGTTTTCTGACAAATGAATGCAAATTACGGAGAATGTATGAGGAGCAATCTTTGATTGTCTCAATCTTGAATGTTTAAGCCTTGATCTTGTTTTCAAGATCTTTACCTCATCTTCTAACAGTCATGCAACGCTTCCTGGCACAAAGGACGGGCTGCTCGGGAAACTGGCAGTCTTGGAAAATCTCGCCTTTACTATTTGCAGCCTCTCTTTACTCCCTTACCTTGTTTACTCACCTGTTTAAAACAATCTATATTTGTTACAGGTGAGTGGTCCAAAATAGCTCCAGTCAGGATCCTTAGCTTTGACATTGAGTGTGCAGGTCGTAAGGGCATCTTCCCTGAGGCAGAAAAGGACCCTGTGATTCAAATTGCCAACATGGTCATCATTCAAGGGAGAAAACCCCTTTTATCAGGAATGTCTTTACACTTGGAGGATGTGCACCAATAGTGGGATCTCATGTGTTGTCATTTAGTAATGAAGCAGATCTTTTCAAGGTATGTTTCATGTCCGAGGATATATGGTTAGTGTATGCTCGTGACGATAACACTATTCGCCTTCTTCTAAACTGAACTGTTTACCGTGCAATCTTACTTAGATGTTGTTTACACACCTGGGCACAATAGAAGTTTAATATTTGTTGTGGTCTTACTGATGATGATGAAGATGGTGGCGTTGATGTCTTTGACAGTTGATGATAATAATTATAATAGCGGAGCTCCTGAGCGGAGCACCATACATAAGGAAAAGTGGTATCAGAATTCAGACGTATAACCATCAAGTCGCTTTTGAGTGGTTTCAGAGTTTTTTGTCAATTTCATTGACGTAAACAGTGATGTCATGTCATGTGACTTTGACAATAGACAGGTATGAATCTAAAGACAACTGTTGCCAAGTTTGGTCGTTATTGGAGCTTTCCTTATGGAGATTTTTTTCTTTTCATTCCTGAATAAAACGTATAGTGTAATTCCGTGTGTGCGTGTGTTTGTGTGTGTGTCCGCCCGGCACCTGCTACCTGACCAACATTGGGTTCATTAAAGTTATGTTAGAAGCAAGGGGGGTGCACCACCTAGGTCACGCCACATGACGTAATCGATGACGTCATCAAAAATAGAGAAATCAATATCTCAAGAAGGCAACATCGCTAGGTGACCAAACTTGGGTAAAGTTATCTTGGAGGTAAGGTGGGTGCACCACCAAGGTCAAGTGGGATGACGTCATTGATGACGTCATCAAAACTAGAGAAGTCAATATCTAAAGAAGGTAGCATCGCTAGGTGACCAAACTTTGGTAAAGTTATCTTAGAGGTAAGGGAGGTGCACCACCAAGGTCAAGTGGGATGACGTCATCGATGACGTCATCAAAACTAGAGAAGTCAATATTTCAAGAAGGTAACATCGCTAGGTGACCAAACTTGGGTAAAGTTATCCTGGAGGCAAGGAGGGTGCACCACCAAGGTCACGTGGCATGACGTCATCAAAACTAGAGAAGTCAATATCTAAAGAAGGTAACATCGCTAGGTGACCAAACTTGGGTAAAGTTATCTTAGAGGTAAGGGAGGTGCACCACCAAGGTCAAGTGGGATGACGTCATCGATGACGTCATCAAAACTAGAGAAGTCAATATTTCAAGAAGGTAACATCGCTAGGTGACCAAACTTGGGTAAAGTTATCTTAGAGGTAAGGGAGGTGCACCACCAAGGTCAAGTGGGATGACGTCATTGATGACGTCTTCAAAACTAGAGAAGTCAATATTTCAAGAAGGTAACATCGCTAGGTGACCAAACTTGGGAAAAGTTATCTTGGAGGCAAGGGGGGTGCACCACCAAGGTCACATGGCATGACGTCATCGATGACATCATCAAAAATAGAGAAGTCAATATCTCAAGAAGGTAACATCGCTAGGTGACCAAACTTGTGTAAAGTTATCTTGGAGGCAAAGGGGGGTGCACCACCAAGGTCACGTGGCATGACGTCATTGATGACATCATCAAAACTAGAGAAGTCAATATCTCAAGAAGGTAACATCGCTAGGTGACCAAACTTGGATTAAGTTTTTTTGGAGGCAAGGGGATGCACCACCAAGATCACATGGCATTACGTCATCGATGACGTCATCAAAACTAGAAAAGTCGATACCGCGATGACAGTAATGCTGGTATGTCAGTAATTATTCGAGCTCCGCTTTTAGGCATTGCCTAAATCTATATATTAATAATATAACGGTTTTAGGGGTACCCCACCAAGTCTCGGTGCTCTTACAAGGGCTATATGAAAATAAAATATATGAAAAATTTAAAAATAAAATGAATAAAATTGGTTTAATTACAATCGAGTTAATAAGAATTAAAACCCAAAGCAAGTGAAATACTATAATATACATTTATACAATAGGTTGAAATATGTAACAAATTGATGATGATGGTGATTATGATGATGACGATGATGATAATGAAGGTGGTCATGATGGAAAAGATCAGGATTATGCTGATTTGGCATTGATTATGAAAGTGACAATGTTGATGATTATTATTATTATATGAGTGCTTGGGAGTAGAATAACTATACAGACAAGGGTCTCATCAATGTTATGATTTGTTTTCACAGGCATGGAGTGAATTTATTCAAATTTCTGACCCAGATATCATTACTGGCTACAACATCATCAACTTTGACTTCCCTTACCTACTAAACCGAGCAACAGCCCTGCATGTTAATAACTTCTCACTGCTGGGACGGATCACAGAGGAGAAGAGTACTGTCTCCACAACTACCTTCCAGTCTAAGGCATATGGCAAGCGTGAGAACAAAGTGATAAACATCAGTGGCAGAGTACAGTTTGACCTGCTGCACATATTATTAAGGGATTACAAGTTGCGGTCTTACACACTCAATGCTGTCAGTTTTCACTTTTTACAAGAGCAGAAAGAAGATGTGCAGCACAACATAATCTCTGACTTGCAGGTAGGACAGGACTAAAGCTTGTGCAAATGCTCAGAGCTGTCAGAATGTTTTGAAGTAGGCGGCTGCTCAAAAAAAGTAGCCAGCTGCAAAAGAAAAACTGACGGCCGACATGCAAATTTTGTAGCATCAAAGCAACAAGTAAGTGTCCTCGCCAAGCCAATTCTGACACAGGTGCAGAGCTCAGAGATTTTTAAGAGGAACTACAATTTAAGGATTCCAGTTTTTATTTTATATTCGCAAACAATGTGGTGAGCTTCAGGCTGCATTTAACAAAGTTCTGTGGTTCTAACATTTGTGTGTCTCACATTCGGCAAAAAGAAGCCAGCAATTAAACATGAAGTAGCTGCCGGAGCTTGTTCTGGCAACTCTGAATGTTTATAATACAAAATATTCTATACTTGCAGCAGATGTTAAGAAATTACAAGCCATTGAATGCTACCTTAGGAACTTGTGATAATTTTGCTGTTCATACTGTACTGGTATTCACAAGAAAAAGTCTTTTTTCTCTCTCTCTTCCTATTGCTATTCCAAAAGACTTGTTGCAACAACTAATGTTATCAGTAGCATTTTGAAGACTAGATACATTAGTGAAAGAGACACACTTTTGTGACTGTTTTGACTTTGTTTGCAGAATGGTAATGACCAGACCAGACGGCGTCTTGCAATCTACTGCATGAAGGATGCCATCCTGCCCCTGCGGCTGCTGGACAAACTAATGTGTGTAATTAACTACATGGAGATGGCCCGTGTGACAGGTGTACCTATGGGGTACTTGCTCTCTAGGGGTCAGCAGATCAAGGTCATATCACAACTACTTAGAAAGGTAAATATGGAATGGTGGTATATGGAATGCCTCATCTTTGTAACTGACAGCCAGATGACCATGAGCACAGACTAGGCATGCTCACTCTAGGCCACAATTGCTCTATCCTGTTTTGAACATCTCTTCTTGTATGAACTGCACAGGATCTTTTCTGCAGAAGAGGCAGGGAATCTACAGCATTTATAACCACTCTCCAAGCTGAAAAGGCACTGGATAAAAACATTGTTCTTTGCTTGAAAGGGACTGTGGCTATACCAGCTGTTTTTGTTTTCAGACTAAAGAAACAGACCTGGTTATTCCTGCCCATAAAGCCGAGGCTGGAGAGGAGTATGCTGGTGCAACAGTCATCGAACCAAACAAAGGGTGGGTGTCAAGAACTTACTCAGCATAATCTCATGGTTGTACTGTGAACTCGATATTTTTTGTGATTTTAAATTCTCAGTGTGTAATAGGGTATTCTACTGGCTGAACCCATTATTCAGGTCAAGCATATCTCATGTCACAACTAAGTTTAGATAGATCTTTAGACAAGCTCTCTTTCTCTGATCCATAATTTGAGAGAATAGCTCATTGTGCTGGGTCATGTTGAATTGAGCTTCATACAGAAACATCAAGCTATGTGCATAGAGATTCATTTTTCATACAGATGCATTTTTGGTGCAGAGAAGTATTTCATCCCTAAATATTTTCCCTAGGGTCTGTCTATACTGACTAGTGTTTTTTAACAGGTACTACAATGTGCCCATTGCCACCCTGGATTTCTCATCCTTGTACCCTTCAATCATGATGGCACACAACCTGTGCTATACCTCTCTCCTCCACCCATCACAAGTGAAAGAGTAAGTCTCCAGTTACCAAGCAGGCCGGTTCCATTTGTAATGACATCAATCTGCTGACAGCACCAGGAGGGCTTTTAGGTTTCACAGAATAACCCCACCTATGTGGCCACATTAACTATAAACCCTCCTACTGCATTTTATCAAGGTTATAGGTTGGCCGCCCTTTATTGAGAGAAAAATGGGCAAACTGTGTGGGATTTTCATTCTGGCCACATTAGAAACTATCATAATGTTTGGCAATGCAAATATCCATTTTACATGGATGCTGGCTTGCCAGCCAACATTGGAAGCACCAGCCACCTGAAGCATTGTAAAGTACCAATCTGCTGTGACTGATAAACAACCAAGCTTGACGAAATGAAGTTGACAATAGTTTTTGCTTTGATTTTATAGTGGTCTTGAGCTATTTCGTTTGTTTATTTGCTTTAATCAACCCCTGTCTATTTGCATATTAGCACGCCTCCAGACCAGTACATCAAAACACCATCAGGAAACTTCTTTGTCAAGAAATCTGTTCGTAAGGGACTACTGCCAGAGATCTTGGAGCATTTACTAAGTGCTAGGAAAAAGTAAGTGAGCAGGTGTAACTTCTGACGAGATCGTTATGGTTGTACAGATAAACGTGTTCATAGTAAAGTTAGTTAGTAATCTGCTACCAGCCCCTATAATCGCACTGGTGAAAAGCGATGGTCCAGTCAGGTTTTTCTTAGACTATAGATATAGCAATCGGATGTTTTATCTTTAGAGTAGATGTCTGCTTCACGTCATGAAGTCATAGTGCATCCCATACCAAGCGTCCTTATTGTAGGCTAAGATAGCTTCTGCTTATTTCTAGAGCCAAGGCAGACCTCAAGAAGGAGACGGATCCATTTAAGAAGAAAGTGAGCATAATAAGATTACATTTGAAAATAGATATTCTTGCAGTCTATCTCAACAAGGAACGGATTTTCTCTTTCCTCATGTACATTTTCCATTTAGCTATTTTCTCTTACTAATTTATTTTGACTGCTTAGGTTCTGGATGGGCGTCAGCTTGCTCTTAAAATTAGTGCTAACTCAGTATATGGCTTTACTGGTGCTCAAGTAGGCAAACTACCTTGCCTGGAAATCTCTCAGGTAAATAAACACAACTACAGTATAATTTCCAGAGTCCAATGCAAACCCTCTGGAAAATTTTCCATAGGTCCTCAACCCCCCTGGTGCGGTTTAAAAATGCAATCAGCCATTGAAAGCCAGGGTTGCATAAGAGAGATCTTAATGGTTCGAGTGGTTAACCGGATTTGGATTCTCTCATAAATCTGATGTCAATGTCCGCTGCAAGCACGTTTTTAATTGATTCAGCAAGAAAATAAGAAAATAAGAAATCCTATGGATTAACACATTGTGAAGGGTATCCAAGAACAGATTGATGTTGTGTTTTTGTTTTCAGAGTGTCACAGCATTCGGCCGTATGATGATTGAGAGGACTATGGAGTTAGTAGAGGCCAAGTATACTGTAGCCAATGGATATAAGACAGATGCCAAGGTAACACCTGAAGCTCTCCAGCATCGGAACCTTTTTACGTGAAACAGAGATAGGTGAAAAAAGCCAAAAGCTAACACCAGTTTCCAAATGTCGTTTTGACAGGGCTTAATATGTAAGATTTGTGTTTTTGGCAGGTAATCTATGGAGACACAGATTCAGTTATGGTAAGGTTTGGTGTGGATACCGTGGCAGAGAGTATGGAACTCGGTAATGAGGCCGCAAAGTACGTGTCTGAACACTTTGTTAGCCCTATCAAGCTGGAATTTGAAAAGGTGAGGTGACGCACATTCTTGGTTCCTCCATCATCTGTAATAGGCTTTCTTTCTATTTGTTGGATATCATGCGTAGCAAGTGTGGCCCTGGTGTTTCAGTGGTCAGAGCATCCAGCACTCGATCTTAACATGCAACGACCTTAACACATCGGCTTTTCACAGCTCATTGCAAGATGTATGTGATCATCCCTGACAGTTTCATGATTTTATAATTTGTTAGGTGTATTTCCCGTACTTGTTAATCAACAAAAAGCGCTATGCTGGACTTTACTTCACCAGACCAGAGAAACATGATAAGATGGACTGCAAAGGCATTGAGACGGTATGTCTTAATTTTCTGACTATACCAATAAGGTGCCTGTCTTTATGTCTGATTTCCTCTCTCCTAAGTTGTGATCCTTGTATAATCAATTTTGGTATCTTTCAGGTAAGACGGGATAACTGCCCACTTGTTGCCAACCTTATTAACAACTGCTTGAAGAAGCTGCTAATAGAAAGGTACTCTTCCCACTGCATTGAAATGTTCTTGAATTTCCAAGAGTCTCCAACATGCCTTGTTAGATCTTTGTACTCATTTCGGGGGGGGGGGATGACGAAAATCTGGGTCATCATGATCCCCATATACAGCAAGATTACTTTATTTCAGCATTTTGACCAAATGTCAAAACAACCTTTATTGAAAGACCATTTTCCTGACTCTGTCTAGGGATCCTCAAGGCGCCGTAGAGTACACTAAGCAAATAATATCGGACCTCCTGTGTAATCGCATCGACATCTCTCAACTTGTGATCACCAAGGAACTTACCAAAACCGGAGATGAGTATGCAGGCAAGCAGGCACATTCGGAGCTAGCGGAAAGGTGAGGCAATCTAATCTATCGATGGATTTCAATAGGCGCGCCAGTGGCTTTGTAAAGCCATTTCTCTAACCCTTCCACCACGGGCAGTCGGCGAGTGTGTTACACATCTTTTGTTACTGCGTTAGCGATTTTCCAATCGATGTCGGTTTCTTCATCTTCTAAAATTATCTTATACAGATAATTTGTACATGTTTGTGACTGCATGGCTACTTAGCGCCCTCTCAGACCTCGCTCCCCTCCCCCCTTTCTCAGGAGATTTTTCCATACATTTACTGAAGGACATTTGCAATTTATGGTCCCGAGTAGCCCGCGTGAGTCACATCAGATGGCTTCCCAGGAGGCTATGACGAGAAGAATAAAATCTGTATGCTCGCCAAAACGATGCAACCTACAAGTTGACAACTACCTCCTTATCCTGTCACCTATGTGTTTTATTGACCTCTGACTATAATCTCTTGATACACAGGATGCGAAAGAGAGACGCGGGATCAGCACCTAAGCTTGGAGACCGTGTGCCGTACGTCATAATAGCCGGAGCCAAGGGCGCCAAGGCGTACGAGAAAGCAGAGGTATTGATATTGCTTTTGATCATCTGATCCCCCTAACGCCGACAAAAAGGATCTCTGCGAATGATCGCGCTGATTTGAAGTTGATTTCATGCCGCTACCACGGGCCCATAGTGAGAAGAACGCTGTTGTTTGAAGCCCTTCACCATCTTGTTTTTTGTACTCTGTTTTCTTACTCCCTCTCCCCCATATTCTCTGTCTGTTATCTTTGTTAAACATAATTTTCGAGCTCTAGTGCTAAGGGATACGGCCTACTCTTTCAGGACCCAATCTATGTGTTGGAACACAACATTCCTATCGACACTGGCTACTATCTTGAAAACCAGCTCTCCAAGCCGCTGCTGAGGATATTTGAGCCAATTCTAGGAGAGTCCAAGGCCTCCTCAGCACTACTCAGTAAGTGATAATAGTGGTCGCACTCCGCAAGCAACGTTGGACACATACTAATGGAATACAAATCCACGGGAAACTCCAAGGGGAGGGGGCCTTTTGAAGGTGGGGAATGGGGATTTGTAGGGGGTGGAGGTGTTTGGGCAGCCTGGAACATACCAGGGTTTGGGAATGTTTGGCAACCTGGAAATTCCAGGGAAGGTAATGGTAGGGTTCACGACTTACCGATGCGGACAAAAAAGGGATCAGCCAATACAAATGACGGACAGACGGAACGGCAAGCAGAATCATAAAAGGACAGACAGAGGTATCAGTACTGAGCCAGTTCTGGTGTATAGTGCTCCTCGCCTTCGTCATGTGCAAGAAGGCTCAAGATGTCTCTGCAAGCCATCGTAACATCATTCCGGTTTACTCATGGTTTTTTTTTATTCCCCAGAGGGCGAACATACACGTACTAAGACTATCGTGACGTCCACCGTTGGCAAGCTGTCTATGTTTACTAAGAAGAGAAGCACGTGTATTGGATGCAAGGCGGTGCTCAATGATGAGGGTAAGATGTTTCCACAGAGCTTAGCATTCTTCCCATTCAACACATTTAACTGGAGATCGAACTCCACCGTGCACCTGAAACATTTCATTTTGTCTATAAATGTACTAAACGGAACTATTGTCCTCGTTCGTGAGGTGGTGTATTGTTTATTGTCCAATCAGAGTGGAGCTTTAAGCAACTAACGTAGCGACCCCTCGGCCACAGCTCCTTCTACGAGCTTTCGTCTTAGTAGTTTCCCGCAAACATGATAGATGCGATAATGTATGTGATGTGTTTACTGCAGGTGGTGCTGTATGTAAACACTGTAAGTGCCGCGAGTCAGAGCTCTTCCAGAAGGAGATGGAGCACTTGCAGAAGCTAGAGGAAAGGTTTTCCAAGCTGTGGACACAATGTCAGAACTGTACGGGCAGCCTTCACCAGGACGTGCTCTGTACCAGGTAATGCCACCCCCCTTTCTCGGGAGATTTTCCCATACGTTTACTGTATTTGCTGGAGAAAATGTGAAAATGTTCGTCCCATGTTTTCACTATCCGCCCCTGAATGCCAAAGTGAATGAAGGTTGTGATGATGATAGTAGCGGTGAGGATGTCGTTGCTGTTTTTGTTGATGAGAAAGGTGATGATTGAAACGGGTGAGGGTGACGACGGTGATTATGAAGATAAAGATTATATGTTGTTGGTTTTGACGAGGATAATAATATTATTTTGGAAATGTTGATGTCATTGATTGTACTAGTGGTGTAAATATTTGTTTTGATGATATGCGTGACGTGTTTGATGGTGACGGTGACATGTTGCGCTATATTGGTGATGATGGATGACGATCAAAAAATCTGTTACAGCATCAATTGGGTGGCTTAAAGTGCATACCACCCCTGAAGCAATTAACTTGTGTATCGAAATCTACTCTTCTAGCTTTAAAATGAGGCATGACTTGTGTTGATTGGATAAATAAGACTTGTGTTTACTCTTTTGTTCTCTCTCCTACATGGTACGACTTCTCATTACATTACTGACAATTTGTGGTTGTTTTTAAATGGTGCGTTTACCACGCTGTTTTGTTTTTTTTCAGCCGTGATTGTCCCATATTCTACATGCGAACTAAAGTGCAGAAGGATCTGGCCACCCAAGACAAGTTGATAACGAGATTTGGGGACTTCGCTTGGTAACATAGTGTATTCTGTATAGTACAGTCACAGTTGTCCTTTGTGATATCAATTGTACATAAACTTAGCATGAATGCAATCTGTTATCGAGATAATAAATGTCAATATAATAATGTCCCGTGTGCACTGACTTATTGCGAACTAGGGCATTCAAACATGGTGCATGTTGTTTCTATGGTGTTGAACATTTTCTGGGAGAAGCCAACAACAGCCTGCACCACGACGTACTCTGTTGATGCTCAGGACAACAGAAGCAGCTCTCCATGGGTCTCCATAATCTTCGTTAGGGTAAGCAGAAGAACCATGAAGCTAGTTGTAGCAAGTAGTTTACATACATTACAGAGCTTTTAAAATGGGACTACGCGCATTCCGTCGTGGGAGGGAAACGTTGCGTGACCCTCACAAAGGACGGACTGCGCGGGAAACTAACGATAGCCGTCCATTCGCGTTCGATCCTCGCTTTAGCAAAGAGACGTATTTTTCGCAAATTGAGGAACGATCGGGTGCGCATAAGCGACTGAGATTCAGGCTAGGATAACATTTTGACCACTGAAATGGAAGTAGAAATGTGGGAATGGAATTAATTCTATTGGGAAAACATCAACGAACTCTTGACAGGATAGACGATCGTGACCCCTTTACTTTAGAACTCCGACAAAGCGCTTATAAAATCATGACTTAGGTATGCAACATTTCTGCATGTGACTCGCGTAAACAAGCATAATACGCAAGCCCCTATGGGTCGTGACATTCGATCCGAGAGTTTCCAACCGGACAAATATCGCTAACTGGATTATCCTGTGAGAGCAGCTACCAATCTTCAACATTACCTTTTTCGGCCCTCGACGAATGCCGGCTATGACCATTTTAGGATCCCGGCCTTCGAGCATGGATAGGATGATGGGCATTGAAGAACTGACTGCGAATGAGGGTCTGGTCGACCTTGCAAGTCCATACCGGAGCGCCATAGGGTCGCCCGACCCAGCGCTCCCCGAGAACCATGTCAATCGGTCTACAGCTCCCCGCCTACATGGGGGGCACCCGTCACACTGATTGCTCAGTGGAATTATATATCTACCCGAGGGAGGACGGGAGGGACAATCGACTGGCAATGAGAGTTTGTTTGAAACTCTAGTTCAAAACTATAAATGCAGGCCAGCGAGGTGTGGGATATGCAGGGATTCCCGGGGGCCCCAGGATAAGAGGGGTCCAAAGGCAATCGATATATGATCGGGAAGCGCGACGCCTGAATGCTTTCAGCCACATATTGCAGACTATTATGTGTTTCCCCCTCGCAGCCGCCCGAATCGGAGTCACGCAACGCTTCCCGAATAATGACTCCGACCGGCTGCTGCAAGGAGACTATTAGCCCAATATCTTTTCCACCTTTTCTTTGTGGAAGGGATCTGCTCTGTCGTCTGTGAAATCTCGCACACGTTGCGTGAGCGACACAAAGAACCGGGGTCCGCTGACTTTCCCTCCCCCTGATAGTAACAATGCGAACCTCGGACGATGAGGTCGGCACTGGTGCGGTGACGACCTAACAGAAAAGGCTGGCTGCACGATTTAAGGGACTCCGATTGCCCACCGAGAGGTAGTTTCTTATTGTCCACTAGAGGTAGACGAGTTACCATGCTGAGGGCAGCGTGCACAAGAGTCAACTTTTTATCTCGCATCGCATCGAACCTTGTTGCTCGAACATCAACAAAACCATTCAAGTGCTGGGAAGCCAGTTCGCAACTAATCCACACAACCGCGTCGTGCAAGATAGCCGAGAAGGCTTACACTTACGATGAGGCTTTTAGGAGATCGATCGAGGATCCTGACGGCTTTTGGGACGAGGTAGCTCAGGGAGTAGACTGGTATAAGCCCTACACGAAGGTCCTGGACAATGCTACTCCCCCGTTCACGAAGTGGTGAGTGTATCACTGCAGCAACAATCATTTACCAGTTCACGTATCAGTTCTACAGACACTTAGAATCCTAGCTCGAGCTAAAGTCTAGAGAATCGGTCTAAGATATCGAGAAGTTCACTGAATGTTCATAAATTGTAATAAGTTGAATTTTTCCCTTTGACCATATGAAACTGACCATATATTCAACTGTTGTTTTGTTTTTTTGTGAAAAGTGTGAATTCTAGCACCTTCCTGTACTCGAGGTACTATTTAGCGACTTCCTGAATCAACAGGTTTCCCGGAGGAGAACTAAACACATGTTTTAATTGCCTTGATCGTCATATCGAGAATGGAATCGGAGGAAGGCTGGCCTTGATCTACGATAGCCCCGTCAGTGGCAAAATAGAAATGTACACTTATCAAAACCTCCAGCGACTTGTAAGTACCCAAGCGCGCTAGTGTTTACATACAGATCGGCCATAAATACAGATAATCAGGATTCGTAGTGGATTCAGTTCGACCTCCTCTTAAGTCTGAGAATTTTAGGTTGAAATGATGTGAAATGATGAACAGAGGTCAAGTTTAGCTCGAGATGTTTGCATTCTGACTGCTGCGCATATGAGGATCAGACAATGATGAGGTTGCTCAACCATGACAATGTCACATCGGATAATGATTCCTTAGTATTATTTCCAATTTATAAATATAGTGAACATGTGATGTGCAATAATATTTGAAGTATACAAACCAGGAGTGGCTACACCCCAGATGATAGCAAACAACTCCTGTTTATTTTAACTATTCTGTTTGTTCTTTTCAGGTGTCCAAGTTTGCAGGTGCATTAGCCAGTCTCAATGTTGGCAAAGGTGATAGGGTAGTTATTTACATGCCTATGGTACCACAGGTAAGCCAATAAGATTTGCTCACATTTGTCTCTATATTGTGTAAAATGCTGTAATTCATTAGTCCTAACAATCATTTGTTCCCTCACAGGCTGTAATTGCCATGCTAGCATGTGCTAGACTTGGAGCTGTACACTCTGTTGTATTTGGTGGATTTGCTGCAGCAGAGCTGGCAAGAAGAATTGAACATGCAGAGGTAACAAATACTTAGACTTCCCTGTATCCCTATTGGAAATGTGTAGATGGTATTTGTGACATGTTACTATAGAATTTTTACCTTTCTATCTATCTCTGATTGCCCAATGTGTTGGTAAGGGGGGGAGCACCAAGCCCTCCTGGCACCTCCCCCAGTGGCTGAGCAACTTCCAACATCCCTGTGGCCCTTCTGGTTCTGGTTAATGTAGTGCAATTGTGCAAGCTGTGCAGGTTTAGTTACCAGTGTATGTTTTTAGCCTAGGGTGGTAGTTACAGCATCCTGTGGAATAGAGCCAAATAGACTAGTATTCTATAAGCCCTTGCTGGATGAGGCCATCAAAATCTCCAAGTTCAAGCCATCAACAGTAATACTATACCAGAGAGACCAGGTACATGTCTGACTTTGCTGAACTTACAGACTTTCTTAAATATTTTGTGAGAGGTTTTTGGGGGTCTGACTGGTGAATTTGGAAACTTATGGTTTCCAAATTGTATTTAAAATGTGCACCAGTTGGCCTAGATTCAAGTTGCTTAGTTAGAGAGTAGAGGAACTTTCGATCCTAGTTGGGAAGTATGCATAATGTCCAGTGCTAAAACATTATGTTATAGCAATTTTAATGAAAATTATTTTTTTTCTGTTTTTTTAAGTGCACAGGAGACATTATTCCAGGACGGGATATCACATGGGATCAAGTAATGGAGAGGGCCCAGCCACATGATTGTGTCCCTGTGCTGTCAACAGACCCACTCTACATTTTATACACCTCGGGAACAACAGGGGATCCAAAGGTAGGCAATTTCAAAGCTGTCCAAGGAGGTTGAACCTCCATGCTCTTTCCTGTTCCCATTCTGCATGGGCATAGCAAGGGGGAGGGCCTGGGGGCTGCCCCACCCCCTCCTTTTGAAAGCAAAAGGTCAGTAAATGTATAGTACGCCCGCCTAGGTTAGTTTTGTACTATTTGCAGGCAGTGCTATTTAAATGTACTTTATTTTCAGTTATCAGCAGACAATGATAAACTTATAATAATAATAGGTCTTTATTTTCATATGATAAAAATACATATCCTATGTTACAATGCTATGATGAAACTTGAACCACAATGCTATGATGAAACTTGAAACTTGAGCACAAAATTTACAAAATTGTGAAAATGTCTTACAAAGGGCCCCAGTTTTTTAATTTTTTTTAAATATACAGATAACAAAACATCAGCTCCCATAACAATGTGGGAGAAAAAGGTTAAGAGGTGTGGGGATCAATTTTTCTTATTCTGGGTGATATGCAGACTCAATTTCCAGCAGTTGCTAGGCCCCAGCAACACTATGAGTTATGGTGATATTTCATTGCTTAAAGTGACTAATTTGTAATGCAGGGTATTGTGCGTCGTAATGGTGGTCATGCAGTTGCACTCAACTGGTCCATGAAAAACATCTATGGTGTCAACCCTGGGGAGGTAAGACACCTGTGACTGACTCTAAGACCTGCTTGAAGCATGTTCCCCTAAAATGCAATCATTGCACTAACCTCAAAATTTTAGTTAGATCAGACAACCATATGGAACATGTAATCATATGCATAGCAAAATCCATTTACCCATTGTTTTATCCATTTGCCCGTTGTTTAATTGCTGATTTTACTACAAACATTTGCATTTTGTAGGTTTGGTGGGCTGCCTCTGATCTAGGCTGGGTGGTTGGGCATTCTTATATCGTCTATGCCCCACTGCTCAATGGTTGCACAACAGTTCTGTTTGAGGTACTGTACAACACAGTTTCTTCTTCAGTTTTCTGTTGTCATTTCTGACAATAGAAATGGCAAGAATGAGATATAATAGAGTTAGATAATAAGTATTGGCTTGGCAATGATGCCTCCGCTTTATGCCTGGCTTGATGTGATACTGACTTGTCTATCTGTATTGTTGTAGGGTAAGCCTGTGGGTACCCCTGATGCAGGTGCATTTTTCAGGGTGATTGAGCAACACAAGGTAGTAAGCATGTTCACAGCCCCTACAGCCATCCGCATCATCCGAACAGAGGTACATTTCTCTGATCTTGTGAAATTCTTGCTCTTATTTTGTGTTATGGTCAATCTACATTAATCTGTTTCTGTGCTTTGTAAACATATAAGACATGTGTTTGGGTTTTCAGCTGACCAGTCATCTTTTTGAACCTAAGAGAGGGATCGGCCTTATAAGGCATGTTTGAAAACTACAAAATGGCATCAAAATGGTGCAAACTTCCAGTGCAGCAATGCATGCAAAATTATCAGAAACAAGGAAGGGTGGAAAACTTCGGCATTTGCAAAATACAAAAGTACAAAACATTGGCTGTAATGAATTAGTTTTACTTTGCAGGATCCAAAGGCTGAGCTTATTAAACAGTACGACCTATCTCAGTAAGTTCTCACAAGGCCTTGCAGGTTCATGCTTGGTGATGGCTTGCTTCATGTTGCTGTTTTCTGACTGCTGATCTTTTTGTTTCAGCTTCCGTGACATGTTCTTGGCTGGAGAGCATTTGGACAAAGACACCATGCAGTGGGCTAGACGGGCTGTCAGTGCACCTGTCTATGACAACTGGTGGCAAACTGGTAGGTATGGGTCATTTGTTAAAGCTTAACTTATAGTACAGACAAGAAAAGAACCTGTCACCTTTCGGCTGATAGTTTTAAGTTTAAAAGCTATACACACCATTCACACTGGCGCTTAAACCAGTCAAGGTGGTTTAATTAAACTGGTTTTACGTCCTTATCTCCCACTGAAGAGGAGACTTCCAAGGACAAAACTAATAAACTGTACTGTACATGTTACTAAGTGATCATTTAGCTAGTTAGAGTGTATCACAGTAAGAAACTACACATGTTATAAGGCGATGAAAAGCCTTTGTTTAAAGGCTCAGCACCAACCGGGAGCCTTTGCGCCCCATTTTCTTTTGTTTTCAAATTGTTCCATTGTTTTCCGGGTGCTCTGATTGGCTAAGAGTCCGCAAAGGCTCCCGGTTGGTGATGGGCCTTTAACTAATGCTCTGGTATGTAACTTAATGGGGTTTTAAAAGCTTAAGTATTAGCTTTAAGCGACTGAAAGCTTTTCAAACTTCCTTGCATACATTATCCAGGTAGGCGTAACACTTACCTGACATTATTTCAATTGGGTTGAGCCTTTTCAGTTCCCCAAACGTTCTTACAAAAGAAGTGGAAAGAGACTTCTTTCGAGCGCGACCAAAAATGGCGGGAATTTATTAATACAACGTCGGTCCTCGTATGGTATCCGCCATCTTGAAAATTACCCAGAAGACCATGGGAACGAGGCTGCAAGCAGCGACGCGACGCACAATAGTATCATGCAACACTGGAGATGAAAAGTTACAATGCGGCGCAAACCTGTTGTCGCCTATGTAACAAACAGACAAGGAAGAACATATGATTTACTGACGTAGTTACTGGCGATCTCCCTTCGTCAACCTGAGTAAAAACCCAGCCTTATAGAAGTATCCCGGAAATTATATTCTTGCAGAGCGGTTTATTATGTATCAATGCTGATGACAGTATTTCTGTTTCATTAGAGTCAGGCTGGGCCATCACAGCTCACTCAGTGGGGCTGGGGAGACCTATGGATGAGCACTTGCAAACCACAGGAAAACCAGTACCTGGCTATGACGGTAGGTAGCTCGCGCATTCACCAAGTTCAAAGCAATAAATCAAAATAAAAGATAGACGATGGTGATGCCAATCATGACGGCGCGGAAGTTGTACGTTTGATAGACAATGATAATGATTGGTGTTGGTTGATGTCGGAGGCATTGGAGCTGAAGGTGGTGTTGCTGTAACTCATAGATGAGTGACAACGATTATTTTGTTAGTGATCTTGCACTAATGATTGTGATCTACATCTACAAATGGGGGCCCTTGCAAAGGGGGTACCCATCATGACGAGACATTATTGGGGTATTTGGGGAGTTAACAAAACCTGGGGGATGGAGCCAAAAAAGTGATGGTGGTTGACATCTTTGAATCTACTTGTGGTTATTTCTTTTCTTTCAGTACGCGTGTTGCGAGATGATATGTCAGAGGCGGACCCGGGAGAGCTTGGTCAGATTTGTGTCAAGTAAGACATTTTCTCACAGCCATGCCCTAAACTCGTTCATTTTACAACTTGTTTGTCACATCGTACCCCTAGATTGCCAATGCCGCCAGGAACCATGGGAACGTTATGGGGATCAGATGAGAGATTCAAGAAAACATACTTCGAAAAATTTCCGGTAAGTAGCATGATGGAATGTGCATGCAGTATGTAAAACTCGGTTGGACTACTAGGTGCTGCAAAAAGTCTCTAACACCATTCTTCTCATTTGATGTTTATGTCAATCACAGGGTTACTATGACACCAGTGATGCCGGTATCATAGATGACGATGGTTATGTGTCAATCATGGCGAGAACCGATGACGTCATCAACGTAGCCGGACATCGCATTTCTACCAAGTCTCTAGAGGAGGTAGGTGATGGAGTCCTGTAACAGCTTCTTCCGTAATTTTAGGTTAAGACGCGACATCAATGATAGCCTTTTTTCTTCCATTTGATTGAGGTGCAGGGTAGTCGAAAAAAAAAATGGTTGTTTCTTACTAATCTGGAAGGACTTGGCTTTGGCGCTAAGTTGACCAAAAGTGCGTCTAAACGAACCAAAAACTCTCAAAATTCCGTGCCCTTTTTACACTTTTGGAAAATGCCTCGTTTATATGACAAACCCGAGATCATTTGTCACTGACGACTAAGACATTGTTATTCTAGACATCACCCCGACGTTTACAAGTAACAATAATTTTCGTTTGTGTATTACTCCAATTTGATTGTGGTTTCCGCGCTTTCTGACCATTCCAAATGTCTATTGTGCAGGGTATGATGAAACCAGACTTTGTGGTGGACGCTGCGTGTGTTGGACTCAAAGATCCCATCAAGGGACATGTGCCTGTCGGATTCGTCATTGTCGATAAAAGTAAGGAGAGGGTGATTTGTGCTTAATGTGCAAATGGTATATAGCAGACGTGGACAGATTTCCATCTACTTGGACTATTTGATCATTTACTAGAGTTGTTTGCTATTCAGCTTCAACAATGAGGAAAGAAGACATGATCAGTGCAGTGAAGAAGAGTGTTCGAGATTTTGTCGGTCCTGTTGCTGCCTTCAAGTCAGCTGTTATTGTCCCAGCGTTACCGAAGGTACCAATTCTTCGTACATACAGCATTGCTATCTTTCATAGCCTTCCCTTCCCTCCCCGAGAATGAGTGTTACCAATGCGTGCCTTCCTCTCTGCCAATTTACCAAAATCACCCTCCCATCCGCTAACTGTTGCTGTCCACTGTTTGCTTCCCCCAGACGCGCTCAGGGAAGACCGTACGAGGAGTACTCACGCATTTGATCCACGGAACACCATATAAGGTAAGACATCCCGCTTTACTCTCACGATGAAGTTCAGTGGGTCTCACACCGTGCTAACAGGGAACTTGTAGAAATAGTAACATATTTATAAAAAAAAGTTATATTTTACCTTCCATCATATCTGACTTGGTAGGGCTTCACGGTAGTCATCGTTTTTTTAAGGCTTTCAATCGCGACCCTGTTTATCAAGGGAGGGAGCTTAATTTTTCTCCATTTCTTTTCTCAACAACATAAAACTTCCGTATTCCGCAGATAAGCCCGACCATGGATAACCCACAGTGCCTGGATCAGATCAAGGACATCTTGATGTCCGAAGGATATATACAGGACGAACCCCAAGAAGCAAGTGGCGCTTAACTTGTCTAGTGTAACGCTAACCCTTCCAAAACGCATGTTGTCACGGCACATTTTCAAGTGACGAACACTGCATTGCAGTCCTTAATGTCATCTCTTTTTAGAGATGTGTGGTCAGAAAATGCCAGCCAGCACAGGCTCGAAACGTGCTATTTTCAGTCCACTTTTTTACTTAATGTATTTTTATGAGTATTTACAAACAAATAGATACGCTTCTAGTCAGAATATTCCACTTGTTATCAATTACTCGTTCAAAAGCGCGTGTAATGCTAAAATATACAAATGTGTAGGGTATTCATTAGGTAGGCGTCGCAGAAGTTTCGTGGAAACCTATTTTTAATATGAGAATTATAATAAAGAACTTCCTTAAGATCGGTTTATCACAGGGTCTTCAAGGCCAATAAAAAGCCACGGCTGAAATGGGGGTCAGCGGTTTTCCAAGATGGCGGCCATGAATTTCATGGCTCCCACAGCTTTGTTTTTCCTAGCTGTGTCGTTGAGCCTCTGGTCTCCATATCCTCCTGGAGAGAGGGATAAACAACCGAAGGTGCCTTCTGGGCGATCACTACCATCTCTGGCAAGCCTTGAGTCCTTTTATCCAGGTCTCTCTGCATCAACTCGCCGATCGGCCATTTACAGCAGGCCGCCATTTTGCCTTGCACTTTCGTTGCTGTTTATTAGTGGGTCAGTCGAGCTAAACCCTGGACCCGTGTACAAGTTTCCTTGTGGTTTCTGCTCCAAACCAGTTAAGTCGAATCAAATGGGAGTCCAGTGTGATTCATGTGATAAGTGGTACCATGTTCGTTGTATAGACATGCCTACTGAAGTGTACCTGGACTAAACAACTCCTACACGTCATGGATATGTTGCACCTGTGGACTTCCAAACTTCTCGTCTTCGCTGTTTAAGTCATCGTCGTTATTATCAAGCAGTAACTCGTTTGGTCCACTTTCTGATTCATCTCTTGAATACCCAGGAAACTCTACCAGGTCTTTCCCTAAGCCTTTTGCGACTTCGTCACCACTCCAAGGCGAGTTAAGACCAACTCGCCCACCTTCACTTGAGGGCCTGTCTAGATCTTCCATTGTGCGTCCTATTGGCAATCAGACCAAGAAAGGCTTTTCTCCGAAGATTCTCGTATCCAACATTGAGGGGGCAAGGTCAAAATCTGCTGAGCTTTCCTGCATTCTAGGAAAGGAAAATATCGACATCTTACTTGCAACTGAAACACACCTCACCCCGCAAGTAAACAGCTGCGAGATTCTGCCTCAGGATTTTCTTGTCTATCGTAAAGATCGTCCTTCTCACAAAGGTGGAGTCCTGATTGCGGTTAAAAACAACCTGGTATCAATACCACGCCCTGATCTAGACTCGGACTGTGAAATTGTATGGTGTGAGGTGCTCCTGGATAAAGAGACAATCCTACTTGGCTCCTATTATCGCCAAGAGTCCATAGGCATGGATTCCCTTGATGCCCTGGAGGCTTCCCTGAGCAAAGTTACGCAATTAGCTGGAAACCGTCATGTTATCCTCACTGGGGACTTCAACTTACCATCTATAGACTGGACTACGTCTAGTGTTCCCCTTGGTGCAAAAGATGTAAACCTCTGCAGACGTTTACTTGATATTGCTCATGATTTCCATCTTGAGCAGTTGGTTCATGAGCCTACAAGATACGGTCCCACTTCCGCTAACACTCTGGATTTGGTTTTTTCCTCAAAGCCTGACTTGCTATCTGATATTAAAGTCCTACCTGGTGTTAGTGATCATGAACAGGTTGTTGCTTGCATAAACCGGTTTGTCAACCATGGTTATTCTCAGAAAAGAAAAGTCTTTGACTACAACAAGGGTAACTTACAAGATTTCACTCGGGACATGAAAACGTTTTCTGCGTCCTTTCTACAGGATTGTTCCCAGCGTTCTGTTCAACAGAATTGGCAGATGTTCAGGACCACAATTCTAGCTCTTGCCAGTAAGCACTATCCTGTAAAATTTTTAAAGCCCCAGCAGAAAAATCCATGGTTTGATAGAACCTTAAGGCGCCTCACACGAAAGAAGCAGCGCCTCTTTCAACTTGCTAAGAAAGTCAATACACCACAGGCATGGTCAGCATATCGCAAACACAGGAAGCTCACAACCCAGGCTATAAACAACGCAAGAAACAACTATGTATCTGGGCTGTTAGATGAGAACATCCATTCCAAGCCGAAACGGTTTTGGAACTACATCAAGTCCAAACGCCAAGATAGAGTTGGTATCCCAGCGCTGAAAGTCAACAACGTTATTGTCTCAGAATGTAAGGCCAAGGCAGAAGCTCTTAACAACTACTTTAAGTCTGTGTTTTGTAGGGACTCTCCTGATAACGCTTCTCCAAACCTACTTCCCAGGGACAACATCACCCCCCTTGGGAATATAACTGTGACTGTTAACGGTGTAATCAAGCTTATTGATAAGTTGAAACCGAATAAGGCATGCGGGCCAGACACGGTATCTGCACGGATCCTGAAACTAGCACCAGCTGAGGCTTCTGTTGTCTTACGGGAAATTTTCCAACAATCTCTAGACACAGGAATCGTTCCAAGTGACTGGAAGCATGCGTTTGTCACTCCAATCCACAAGAAGGACTCTCGAGAAATACCAGCAAACTACAGACCTATATCCTTGACTTGTATTTCCTGTAAGCTTCTAGAGCATATTATTGCCAAACACATTATGGATCATTTGTCTCGACACAACCTTCTCTCGCCATTTCAACATGGTTTTCGCGAAAGATACTCCTGCGAGACCCAGTTACTCATAACTTTTAACGATCTGGCACAGGCTTTTGATAATAAACTGGACACCGATCTTATCTTACTGGATTTCTCCAAGGCCTTTGACTCAGTTTCACACCAAAGACTCCTTGTAAAACTCCAGCATTACAGGATTGAGGGACACGTTTATCTCTGGCTAAAGGACTTTCTCACAGACAGAACCCAGGCAGTTTTAGTGGATGGTGAAATGTCCTCCTCATGCAATGTTACATCCGGTGTCCCCCAAGGGTCTGTTGTCGGGCCATTGTTATTCCTCTTATTTATAAATGACCTCCCTGAAGGCATAAATGGTAACATCCGCCTTTTTGCTGATGACTGTGCGCTTTATTTCCATCTTACCTCTTCGGAGTCCTGCGCATCCCTTCAGTCGGATTTAGACCATCTCGCAGACTGGTCTCGTGCTTGGAAGCTGAATTTCAATCCCTCCAAATGTTGCGTCTTGCATATCTCAAGGAAGAAAACTCCACCAGCCCCTGCTGATTATTTCTTATACGGAACCCGCCTGGAGGCAAAAGACTCCCACCCATATCTTGGAGTGAACCTCTCAAACGACCTACGCTGGAACTGTCATGTAGACGTAGTCTCCCTGAAGGCTACTCGCACTTTAAATCTTCTACGTAGAAACTTGCACAACTGTTCCAGCGAAGTCAAGGCGCGCGCGTATGTTGCTATTGTAAAGCCAATGATAAGTTATTCTGCTAGCGTGTGGGACCCGCATACATGTAAGAACATTAACAAACTTGAAATGATCCAAAGGCGCGCAGCACGTTTTTCTTTCAGAGACTACTCCAGACATAGCAGTGTCACCGAGATGCTGACCAAGTTGCAATGGAGGGAACTCTCTAATGAAAGGAAAATTGCTAGATTAGCTTTAATGTACAAGATTATAAATAATTTAGTTGCTATTAAGGCAGATGATTATGTTTCTTTTTCCACAACTAAAACTAGGAGGAATCATGATCAAAAGCTAAATGTTCTGTCCCCCAGAACTGACACATACAAGTTTTCGTTCTTTCCACGTACCATTCCAGAGTGGAATAGTTTGTCAAGCTATACAGTCAATGCAAGAAGTGTTGCTTCTTTTAAGATATTAGTTCCTTAATGTATTTACTTATTTCTTGTCATGTTATTTATTTATTTCCTTTATTGTGAATTTATATATACATTATTTATAATCTTGGTAACTAGCAACTTAGCTTAACCGAGCAAATAAACTGAAACTGAAACTGAAAGCTGTCCTGCGTTTTTGTAAATTTAGTGATGTAAAATGTCACATCACTGATTTATTTCCATATATATTATGTCAATTTACAACACTACGGCCATCAGTAACAGTATTTACATTGCTTGTAAATGCTCTGCAATCAGATTCTTCTTCTATTTTCTATTTCTTATATTTAGCCAATAAGTGTTTGTAAAATAAACAAAATGTATAGCAGAGACAAGGAGGCCTGGAGTTAACTATAGTTCAAAATGTACGTGCAAGAACGAGCCAGACAATTACAGTTTCTATTTACAACACATTTGATGTAGCGTCCCTTTTCAACGTCCTTCAACGGAAAATTATCTAACCCCAACTTGGTAGTATGTCTCTATTGCGCCAGAATCATTGTGTTTGCATTCACGAAATCACATCATATCTGAGCTACATGTAGCAAGTAACTACTGGTGCTGTATTTTTATGCCAGCATATTTTGTATCACTCCTACTCTAGCATTCAGTGTGTTATTACTTTTCCTATTACACCTATTTCAGAAAAGGTTACACCACACAGCTGTCCGTTGTAGCCCGCGATGCGTCATGGGAGAAAATAGGTTTACCAAAACAGAATCATGGATGCTGTTTTTTTACGATAACCATACTTATCACCCTGCTTACACCAAATGATTTTAAAATTGACTACATCGCTCGCAAGAAATAGAGTCCTAAAGTGTGACGTCACAAATTTGAAAAATTTCGAATTTCAGATTTTAGTCCACGGATAATGAAAGACCAATTTCGAAGAACGTTGCATGCAAAAAATGAGGTGAATCGGTCGAAACGCGACTGAGCTATGGCCCAATGAATACATAATTTTCTTTAAAAAATTACTGTATTTTGGGCTCAGTTCATAACTTTATGAACTGAACCAAAAATACAGTGATTTGTTAAAGAAAATTATGTATTAAGCGGGCCATATCTCGGTCGCGTTTCAACCGATTCACCTCATTTTTGGTGTGTAGCTTTCAATCGATATGCCCTTTTGAAATCAAGGAACAAATATTGCTAAATCGAAAATTTTGTTTTTGTGACGTCATCACTTTAGGACTCTATTTTGCACTGGATAACACGAGAATTTCGTCGCGTTCTTCCTAGTGCCTCCCATGACGCACCGCGGGCTACAACAAGCAGTTGTGACGGTGGTTCAGTGACATTCGCGGCACTTTATGGTAACAGTGCTCCTATGCTAGCATATGTTATTGTGACTGTATTCTTGTGTATTTATCAATATCGGCGTTTGCTCATCGAAATCGTTGGTTGTCAGGTATTTGCGCACCCGTTTCTGTTCAAGGTACCCACTACGTGGAAAGTGGGCGCGGCTTTTGTTCGTGTAAAACTGGCTGGCAATTCCTAGCAAGGACAGCAGTCCCCAGCAGCTCGATAGAATGATGTCTAAAAGCAATGAAATAAAAATATTTATTTTTTTCCTCGAGGGCCGGTAAATAACATATATGTATATCGATGGTGGAGTAGAAATATACGTGACACGTCTTGTACAATAATAGTCGGTTAAAGACTGATAGTTTTGAATCTGGGTATTTTCTGAAACTTTGCAGAGACGATCCCAGGCAGTTTTTAAACTGCCTTTAGAAAGAGTCCTGCAGAGTAAAAGGAAAGAAAAACGTTCCTGTAGAAGGCCATGCTCGAGGATGCAGCGTGCTTTGCGCACCCGAAGAAAGGTCACGCCGGGTTCACCCGGTCCTGGGAAGTCCTGGGATTCTGAAAAGGCCTTGATAAGTCCTTGAATTTAACATTGATTTTTAGGATCATCAGATTCTTGATTGAACACTCGTCATCATTTTTGGCAGTTTTTCAGTCATAAATCCTACTTCCAGTTAAAATGTTTCCTTAAAATGCCTCTTCTGACAAAATGAGAGAAGACAACAATCATGGGCCATAATCATGACGGATATCACTTACCGTTAGCTTGGAATGGCCTAATGACGATCACATCGCTGTAGTTCGGCTCCACAGCTCGTATGACGATATTCAGCACTATATAAGAGATGCTAGTTCGTAGGAACACGTCTACCCCTATATATAGCAAACGGAGAAGAGGTCTTGCTAAGTGTCAGTGGGATACATATACCTGTAAACACTATAGTAATTACAAGTACTTACCTAAGACAATGCCATAGGCAGACACGACTGAGGTATATACTATACTTAACTGTAAGATGAACAGAGTGGATTTAAGGCATTAAATTGCGCAGCGAAACTAACCAAAACGAATCTAGGTGTTTCTTATCACTTACCACTTTTGGCCAGGGCAGCATCAGAAAAGGGACAATTGCTGTGACACAGACAATGACCACTCCATAGTCAAAGTCACTCTGCCATAAATCTGACTGACCTGTAACGGTTAACAGATACAAGACCTAACTCAGCCTAGTTCTGAGAGGGTTTACTGTGCTTGGAGTTAAAATGTGAGGAAGTGTGAAGATTTGGCCAAGCTCACTATCATAGTCACATTTGTTCCCACCATAACCACCCTTGTCGTCTTTTTTTCAACAAACAGGGGCTTCATTATTAACTGGTCTTCAGGTACCAGTGCCCCCTATTTTAATGGTGATGGCCGGCCAAAAACCCTGATCAAACATCACATTTTGTCGGGACCACTATCATCATCATAATCTTTATCAATGCCTGCTCCTTTTCTCATCTATCATCAGCAACACTTAGTCACTCGTCAGCACTATATCATCCACACCACTCAATCATGATAAACCTCATCACCATTCTTGTCTCCAACTCCTAATCAAACCACATCATATCATTTTGTACATTTATGAACTAAATTTAAAAGTGCAAAACTATGTATTAAGATAAGGTCATAAGCACACTTATGCAACAGAAAACCCTTGCTCCTTACCTACTGGGCTAAAAAACAGACAGCCTGCCACAAGGAACCCTAGAAACAAGCTATTGAGAAGCAGGCAGAGTCTTGTGTATTCTGTGAACCACCAGAATGTGAACACAAGAAGTCCACCAAACACACCTATGCCGATGCACACCACCATGCGAACTAATAGGGAGATAATAAGAATATTTTTCATTACTGTATCCATCATTTATATTTTCTTTAGCCTGGATATCAAGTGTTCCATTGATGTTTCTCAGCAGAAAAATTCCTCAGTTCTCATGCAGTCAAAAACTCCATGGGACAATTTGCTGTACCTGGTATACTTCTGATCCAGAGGGTTACCAACTAGTACAATGTAATTGTCAGGTCTGGAAGAAAAGTAAACTACTCACCAACATATGTCAGGTCTGTGCATTCTGACAATATTATGAAGAAAATGAAGCTGACATTAACTAGTCCGCCTAAAAACAAGGCTAGAAACAAAACGAACACTCCATGAGAAAGGAATTAATAATGGTTTTGCTTTAGTAAGGATAGCTTGATTGCCACTATCAAAATGTTTAAAGTAGAGCAAATAAATGCAGTTGAATATTAAGTAAACTCACTAATTTTGAAGAGCCTGTGCCCACAGAAGCACATGGCCAGACCAATGGCAGCACCTATGACAGCTAGGACTTTGTTGACTACAGAAACTAGAAATACACAGAAATGACAACACAATTTAACTCCATCTGAAGTGCAATTTTTGGTAAAAAATGATAATGTGTGTGTTTTGTGATTGGACACTATTACAGGACGTCCTGTGGAAGGGGCTGTAATGATACCAGTGATGACAACCCTACAACTCCAGACATTGGTGGAGAAAAGTTGTGATTTCAGATGAAAAACAAAGGTTGTATGAGACAACTCCAAGAAAGAAAACTGGGAGAAATACAGTAAATAATGACATTCAGGAAATTTTTCCCAAGAGACAGGAGTGAAAAACCTTGAGACTCCCGGCAAAATGTCCCTGTGATACTCTCTTCCTTAATTTACTAGTTCCATCAACTCTGCTGTGCCTGGACTATGGATAGTAGCCACATAATCCTGATTCGAGCTTACCCGTACTCAAAATATGAAAGAGGCTAATAAAGCAATGTGATGAATGGAACCCAGCAATGAGAGACCAGCAACAATAAATGTTTATTTTAAAACCAAAATTGAAAGAACTACTAACCCATATTAACAAGAACAATAGTATACATTTGGCATCCTGGAGGTTACAAATCACAAGAGAACACTATTCCTCACCTATTGACTCACAACTGTTGATTTTGGAGGTAAAGCTACAGCCATAGGTGTGAGTTGGTGAGTATGCAGCCTCCTTGCCAGTAGTTGGATCAACTACAATGATATTATAGATAACACCTTGGCCAGGAAGGGTGTCAAACATCAGGTGTGGAACAGTTGGTGCTTCCACTTTTGTTACCTAATAAAGTAGAAATGGAGGGGAACAGGAAAATCAAAAATCAATATTTCAATATAGGGGTTTGCATTCCCATCCCATGTTTTGAAATTGCCATCATGTCAATGAGCCCTAGTCGACTGCTATCAAAATGAAAATGTATGTGATACAGGTGTAATATGCCTTATACTTCTACCATAAAACCAACAACGTCATCTGATGACTCAGTCGATCCTTTATTTACTTACTAGGGCTGAAAATAATGACTGTTTTCAGGTTTTGCACTGTTCGCTTAATGGATTACAGTATCTATATTGTCTAGATTTTTTATGAATTAGTCCTATAGTGTTGGTGTATAAGGCAAATAAGTTGTGACTATGATTATATTTCTTAATTTTGAGCCCTGTTAGATATTGGGTACAAATTTACCTTTGTGCCATATGTCTTGATGACTTCTGGGTAGGCCATTTTGATCAATTCCTTGAAAAGAGTCCCTTCACTCAGGTCCCCTTCAGGCAGGAATCTCTGGTAGATGTCATACCTCAGTCTGAAGTGAAGTGGGTCCCTGGTAGGTTGCTCTGGTACGCCATCACATGGTGGTGCTTTTTTGCCCCTAAACAACAAAATGTATCAACATTGACAAGAAGCTGTGTGTGTCATTAAAGAAAATATCCCATTTTAATGAAAAGAACTTTCTGCCACAGTGCTCCCAAGTTTGTAGAGAGAGGAAAAAGCTTGGAAACATAATGGACCTGAATTCAGAACTAAAGATGGAGTAGAGTGCTACCATACAAGTCAAGTCATTTAGTTGTTATGTGTCCTGTAGGTTGCTGCACCAAAGTTTCCTTACCTTTTATAAAACACATTTGCAAATGGGAAAATAAGAGTTGATTTTTCTTGAGTGTATGTTAACTTGATATTTGGATCAATGTCCATGTTGCAAGTTAAGCAACATCCTCCTGGGAAAGGAGCTGTGAACAATACAAAACAATTTATCACCAAAAAATGTTTGATGGATAATAAAACAGTTTACCGTCTGAGAAAGGGTTTTTGAAGCAAATGAAGTAATTTCATTACCTGTAAGCATTTTAATCTCTTGCACAGTTTCACTTTTTCTAAAATGTGTGATTCCATACACCCCTAATGGAAATTCCAGAGGGGTGAGGCATCAATTATGCTTTTTATTCCCCACAAACCACTTTTTCACCTAGAAAATCCAGAGGGTTGGTATTGGGAGGGGGGGGGGGGGGGGTATTAAAAAATAATAGGGTTATACTTTTCCAAACTGAAGTCCAATAGATAGGATAATAATTCTAATGTTGTTAACAGGTAGAATCTAAAAGTATAAAAGACAAGGAGAGCAGTTCATTTACTAATAAATGGCACACACCTCCTTCTTGATATGGTATAGATATGACATCAATGTTATAATTATCTGTATAATTAGACTTCAAGTAGAATGGGTAATACCCTTGTGGTATTCCAAACTCAAGCAGAACAGATGCACTTGACCCTTTGTCCGTGGACTCGTGAGTAAAGCTTGGATCTTTGGACACTAAGTTCACTCTGTACAAGGAGTGTGCTTGGAATATTACATATCTCCAGGAACGCTCTGTTTTCTCCAATGCCAATGTTAATTCTGACTTGGGTTGAATTGAAAAGATTTTCCCACCATTTGCTGGTAGGTCAAACTGATTTGTATTTAAATATGTACCTGTATCTGTTGAAAAAACAAAAGGTTACTCAGCTTGATTACTGTAGCCAGGTCAATGCAAAAAAGGTATGTGAGTTTTATACTGTGTGACTGTTTCTTATAATCACAATAAATATCTTATTACACAAGTCCCTTTTTGGGGTGGGGTGCTTGTCATACCTTAGGGTTTAAAATCAGGCCTCTGGTACCTTTTAGAGGATAAAATTTGAAAACTTGCAATTTTTTCCAGATAGGTACCTGTTAGAGGTCCGTTCTAGCAAATCACCCAAATCACAGTTGTTGGTAGCCTGAATTTCAGATGTATTTTCCCTCATAAAAAAATATGAAAGAAAATTATGAGGGAAAATATGTCTTGTTGGTACCTTTTACACACGCTAAAATCGAGGAATGCTCACTGGCACTTAGAATTTTTTTCTAAACAAGCGCTCACCTACAGAAGCGAAAAAAGATGAAAATCACCAGGGTTCGAACCTGTAACTTTCCGGTTACTATACCCTAACCACTAAGCTACGAGTGAATTCGCTGGTTCGGGCAGCTCGTTTTATTGGTTACGTACCTTAATAGTATTAATCTTTAATAGAACGAGGTATATACTATAAAAATACACTAAAATGATGTATTAACCCTTATCCTGACTAGTAGTCTTGATAGTTCAAATATTTTGAATGTTTTTAGGTCAATTTGAAGTAATATTGTCAAAATATCGTTAAATTATTGATGGTGAGCATTCCTCCATTTAGGAATGACATACCTTTTAGGGGTAAAAATCAACTAAGCGACGCCATGTTTGGTACCTTTTAGGGGTAAAATCGAAAGTTCCCGACGAGCACCCTCGCCCAAAACATAGGGGAGTCCCCCCTCCCCCCATAAGGTATATTTTAACCTTATGAATCACTTGAGAATTATACTAAAACAATTAGTCGCAGAAGGAGCCTGAGGCGAATAATTGTTAAATATTATTTCTTTCATGTCCATGTGGGAATTCGGTAATTTGATTCAAAATGAATGGTTGTTAAGTTGATAAAAATCTATAATGATTAGCAGTCAAAAAGTTGTGAGTATTGATTTTTATTGATTTCCAATACTACTCAATAATTAGTCAATTGATGCTTATTGAGTAAAATCTATTTTTATCGAGTAGTGAGGTTAGGTAACATTCTGACATATCGCATTAACTGCTAGCTTTTCCGGTTGTGACATTCCTAGTTCAGTTGTCATGTGATCATTACTAGGAACAGACAATTTTACCAAGGAATAGTTGCATCACATTTCTATGATAAATGCCCTCATTTCTATATTTTGATTTCTGTATTCCCCAGTCAACAGCTAGCAAAATCCAGATTACTAAATATTACATTACGATGAAATGTTGTCCAGTCCAGATCAAGCAAGGTCATGCAACATGGTGGGGTGATGTGGTGCTTACCTTCTGTGTTGATAGATAAACCAGTAAAAACGTTTAGTGAAATAATTAAATAAACCCTAGTTACGAGTCTCTTCATGGCTTCTCCTTCCAATAAAATCTCCGATTATTGTTACTACTAGCGAGGTTTCTTCCTTCGTTTCATCATTCGAACGATCAAACCATCGAGTATAAAGTTGTTGTTGGGTTACAGTGTTGCATTGTGGGTTTGATACTGCGTAATCGATAATGATCGGAAACGAGGCTGAAATTCTTGACGCTGATTGGTTGATCTGAAAACGGAAGGAATTTTCAAAAATGTAAACGTTCGTCTGGCTCAGTGATCACTTGTTCCATGGCTAATGCTGTATTATCTGCTGAATTATTGCCAGTAGAACTTTCGACACAACATTTATTCCCTTGATTTGAAGTCTCATGGCTACAGCGGAAGGTAAGAAGTGGTTAGATCATGGAGTTTTTTTTTACTGTTTTCAAGAAATCAGCGATTTTTGGGCAAAACTTTATTCGTTTTATTACAAAAGTTCTGTACAGTAAGCTTAACACATGAAATGACATTTTGATCTCTTTTAAGTTATTGCAATCTTCACGGCGATCTTTAAAGTGATCATAACACGGTTAGAAAAGTGAGGCGACAGTATAAGCAGACTAGCGTTCTCCAATTTTTGAACACGTTTTTACTGCTTGTAGGAGAGTTTACTTTTTAGCGATCTCCGGTATTTCGAGAATTAATGTTCTTTGTTTGAGGTTGTTGAATTGCCATATTTCTACCAGGAACAGGCAAGAAATGCCTAGATGATAGCCTTACTAATATACAGTGGCTGTGTGAGCTGGAATCATCTGAGCTGTTGCTTGCAAAGAAAACTGCCCGGATAAATGAACCGATGGCAGCAGAAACATCGGAGCCCCATTCGCCCAATCCATACTCAAGGCCCCCGTATTCGTACGCCACGCTAATTCTGCTAGCGATTAACAGCACAGAGGACAAGAGAATGACTCTTCAGGAAATCTATAAATGGATTGAAGAACATTATCCATATTATTCCAAGTGCAAGAAAGCGTGGAAAGTAAGTATGTCTTTTTTTAGAACTGACAGCGTATCACATTCCATCCCTAAGGGGCCGACCATTCAACTTTTGAGGGGTGGGGGGTGGGCTTTTTGGTCCGCGCAAGAATTTTTTTATACCTCTGTTATGCGATGAGATTTTTTTTCCAATAAGAAAGAAGGGTTTTAGTCACCATTTTGTTGTGTAGGAAATTTTTTCACCCCTTCGGGCAGTGCAAGAATTTTTTTTCAAAAAAGCCCACCCCCCTGAAAAGTTAAATGGTCGGCCCCTAACCAACTTGAAACCTACCCTTGGAAACCTGGAGGGTTTGAAATTGAACATAGCTCTTCAAATACTTCTCTTAAATCATTAATGAATGGTTTTGATATTTTGTGTTGCAGAATTCAATCAGACACAACTTGTCTCTACATAGTTTCTTCCTGAAGGAGAAAAGGCCTGTTGATCTCCCAGGCAAGGGAAGCTACTGGTCAATATCACCGGAAGGGAAGGAGAATATCATGCGTGAGGTCATCAAGCATGCTCAGCCTATGATGCCCTCGTCATTTGTCACAGGACAAGGCCTACGACCCATACTCCCCAAACCAGCTGACCCTGTTGAGATGACAAAACCAAAGATTTGCTCCATTGTGAATGGTGGGTCTATGATGCCTGTTGTTGTGCTGCCAACCAATGTCTATATGTCACTGGCTGCAAAAATAGCCAGTGGGAATTTAAAGGGAAGCATTGCTCCTTTAGGACCCACAACAGACATCTCTACAACCAGCAACACTGCAGGTCAATGTGATGTACAGGGACTAAACCAGGTGGCTGCATCATCAGATGGGTCCACAAATGTCAATGCTTTGATGAATGAAATTCTTAAAAATGCAAGTTTCTCTCAAGTGCTTGACTCTATTAAGGAAGAAACCAAGTCTGACTGTGAGACACAAGTTATGCCAGACAAACAGTGCTTAATAGAGAGCCAAACTTTGGATGAAGAAAATAAGGAGAATACTATTAAAACACCAACCAGGAAACACCAGATCAATGACAAAAGTCTAGGATATGCAGAGCCAAAACGGATAAAGAGTGAGAAAGACAAGGACTGCCTATTTACCAAGCCTTGTGCTCAACCCAGAAAAAGTACTCCAGTCCGACGGCTAAGTAGATCACCACTGCAGCAGAGAAATCAACCTACACTGGCAGCTATCAATGAGACTGACTATAATACCACTGACAAGGATTTCAAGTTCCAAGAGCTGTCTGAGTTGATGTTATCTCCTGTCTGTGTTCCCTCCAAATCTAATAGTATATCCAAATTATCTACACCTACTGGAGCATCTCCATTTGCCTCTTTGCCATCAGGACTCACTCCGTTCAAATATGACTCAGACAGCGGATTCTTCACCCCTCTCAAGGATTCTGACTTTGACTATCTGTTGTC
This sequence comes from Scolanthus callimorphus, assembly GCA_033964015.1. Taxonomy (NCBI): domain Eukaryota; kingdom Metazoa; phylum Cnidaria; class Anthozoa; order Actiniaria; family Edwardsiidae; genus Scolanthus; species Scolanthus callimorphus. The sequence goes on from CM066916.1 coordinate 2,847,888, forward strand.
ACCAAATCAGCTTGATTTTCAAATCACACCTGGCAACTCTTGCAAGAGCAAGAGTTCTACTCCTCAGAAATGTAGAAAGTCCTTGCGGCTTGGCAAACTGATGGAGGAAGAAAATGAAAATGATGCTATGCCATGGATGAACATCTAATGAGTAAATACTCAATCTACAGTTTGACTGTTTGGTGGCCTAGTCTGAACACAATCATTGTAAATGCTAAGGGGTGTTACATAGTCACTTTTGAGGTTTGTCGCAAACCTAAATTACTTGGTCCCTTTATTTTTTTAGACTACTCTACATGCATCTCTTCACATTTTCTTACCCAGAGCTCCTCTGCACAACCCACAAGAAAGGCTCTCAGTGAAAGTAGTTGTAGCAAGGTATTTTATTCTCATATAGCCCTTGTAAGAGCACCGAGACTTAGTGGTGTGCCCCTAAAACCATCATTACTATTATTATTATTATTAATGTCTCAGGAGCACAATACATATCAGTCTCAGCAGTTTGGTAAGTCTCCTTTGGGGTCTGAGCAGTGTGGGAGCTCTGGGTACCTAAAATTTACCCCCAGGCCCATTCACATACAGTATTGACAATGCAGCATGTATCATTCGCTGTATTGCAATTATGTGCTAATTCTATTAAATTATAGAGCAAATTCCATATGACTTTGAAAATGGATTGCACAGTAACATGCCCATGCCCTGCAGTTGAGTTTCGTATTGTATTAACTGTATTCTGTTTCATATTTTTTCACAGTCATATGGAATTTGCTTTTAGTAAATATCATAGTTGGAGTACTGAGAACACCCCTGCCCCAAACTGTGCAATTTTAAAAATGCAGAAAGCTATAAGGCCATCTTGCACCCCTTGAAAGCGTTTTTTTTTATTAAGACATTTTCTGTCCATCGGATGCGAGAATGCATGTGTGAAACTTTAATCAATAATATTTAAAATAACTTCATAACCTTTCAAATACTACTATATTTCAGTGTATCAATGCACCAGTCACAACATATAACTGTCTGTCATATATTAACTGCCTGATCTATGTAGACTGATTGCAGTGCCTTCTTTGACGAACGTCCATGAAAAACGAGTGTTACCAGAGGAGCGCCGAAGGCGCGACGACGGCATGAAGCACCGAATCTTGCACCCCTTGAAAGCGTTTTCTTTATTAAGACATTTTCTGTCCATCGGATGCGAGAATGCATGTGTGAAACTTTAATCGGACGTTTTTCACAAGCAGTCTAGTCTGATCTACAATACAATTGTTGTCGTTTCCAAGAAGTTTTGATTTATATCTCTGATATGTCATGTTTGATATACAAATGATAACCTATTTACCTTACTTTTGGGAAACTTATAAATTTACGCTGAATTTAATCTTAACTTACTCTGGGTATCGAAAATATACTTGAGGATACGACCTATAGGATACTATACTGTACATTAAATTGAGCTGTGAAAATAAAATAAAAAAGAGTGGAACCAACTTTACCGTTTTAGAAATCATTCTTACAAGGTTGATTATTATAAATTCCAACCAGATTGTTCTGCCCAACACAAACCATGTTTTGCCCAGCTCCGAACCCAAAGGACGTTTCGGTACCAACGTCGGTGGCAATGCACTGTTTGACGACCGGTTAGCGCAGTGGTAGGGCGCCGGGCTTATGTGCGGGAGGTTGGGAGTTCAAACCCCGGCCGGGCCAACACTCAGGATCTTTTCTAATAATTGAGGAGAAGGTGCTGCCTTTGTTCCAAGATCTGTAAATGGATAGACCTTCGTGTCTTCTCGGATAAAAACGTAAAACCGTAGGTCCCGTCTCAAACATACACTACACTAATCAGAACCAGAGGGACGTCAAAGAACCACGGGGACGCGAGAGTGACCATCCTCAGTGTAGGGCTCACACTCATACTAAGCCGTGGAAATACGAGGCACAAAAACCCTCAACTTGTCGCGCAACATTGTTGCGTTGCAAGTCTAATGTTTGTTGCTCGTTTTTCATCAAATTCACAACTTGTTTTGTTTTGATGATCACACATGCGAGCCCAAGGCAGATTTTGCCCCTTAACACCTCATTTAACTTGAATTGTAGGCAAATTGTTGCGCGACAAGTCGTGTGTTTGATGAAAAACGAGCAACAAAGGCAGAATTTGTGTCTCAAAGTAGACCGGCGTTCTACTTCGCGCAACAAGTTTTCACAACCTGCAACAAATGTTTTTGTTGCGCGACAAGTTGTGGCGCGAGATGAAAAACGCGCTACATTGATCATCAACTTGCAACGCAACAATGTTGCGCGACAAGTTCAGGGATTTTGTACCTCGTATTTCCCCGGCTTAACACGGTCGAGCGTTTCATACATGAGCTTCTAGCTCGGGAGATTGGGCGACTACTCCCAACGTTATCGACTTCTTTTGGTTTTGCTCACAAAACATTTTTTTCGATTTACAGTCTTCGTGTTGGATAAAGTTATGCGAAAACCGTACGCTACATAATGAAATTCATGCGGACTGGTCAGCTACACTGCCCGCTCGAATTTAAGAGCGAGTGTTGGGGAATCTTGAGTTTTTGGTATTCCCTACCAACTCTCTTTCGCAGTTGTTGCCTGGACGACTATCTGGACTGTGCGAAACAAAGAATGAAGTTACAGCAACAGGGTTATGTATCACTCGGCACATCGCGAGTCGGCAGTTCGTCAATTGCGGCAGGAAGTGAGTACATTCTTGGAGTTGTATCCACGTGTATCGGCGCGGAACCCCTCGAAACATGTTCGCAATTCGTCTAATTTAATTAGACACGGCGGCGGTGCTGCCGTTTTATCTGAACCTGAAAGTGGAGGCGAGTTCCGAGGCTAAGAGTTCTACGCGTGTTTCGAATTCTCAAAACTCGCGCGCTACAGTGACAAGTTGATGGATTTAGACCTCGTCCACACTTCACCGTTTTCAAACGAAAACGGATAGTTTTTGCTCCGTTTTCAAAAAGATTTGCGTCCACACTTATCGTTTTCGTATTGTTTTCGCCGTTTCCGGTGATCGTTTTCGGCGTTGTAGTGTGGACGATAGCCGTATCCGGAGCATAAAGTATCCGTTTTCGTTTTGAAACGGTGTAGTGTGGACGGGGTCTTAGTCATCCAAGGAATTGGCGTTGATGAGGAGAATACTCAGTTGTCAAGCATCCCTGGATCTATACTATGTGGTTCACTATATATTGTCACTACCACCACGCTAGGGTTAGCATCTTGGCTCTTTCTTGGTGTTGCAAGGCACCAGAGGCATAAAGACAATAGAAGACAAAAGACCGTAGAACGAGACAATAAGATGAAATACAATAGCTCCAATCCAAAATACAATACATCTTGCAACACCAAGAAAGACCCAGTATCTTGAACAAATATACAATTACTCTCCTCGCAATCCCTTTTAAACATCGCAATTTGGTAAAATAATGACGCGCAAAGCCGGCAGTCGATCCCCTTGACGTCTATGCTATGGATACACAATGTCTATTTCGAACTTGTTCGTTTGATTTACTAGAGCTGAAGATGTGATTCAGCAATTAGAACTTTAGTACGTTTTTAATAAAATTTCATCAAACAACTTGAAATGGCCGGTATACTACTTGAAAGTGTGGTTGAGTTTTAGGTTCTATCTTGTCATACTGTATTTTAAAGTGAATGCAAGGGGGTTGTCCTAGTAACACTTTATTAAGATCATCTGGTGTTTTTAATTGTCTAGGTATGGAGACATGGTTCCAGCCACGTTTATCGGCAAACTTGTGGGAGGCATTTGCTGTGTTGGCGCGCTGTTATCTTATCTCAATAAGGCTCGTACCACGGGATACCCCTACCTTGCTTTAATTTTCAAAAGATGTAAATGATGTTCATTGCTCAAGTACGTACACCATGAATCGTAACTGTTATGTTGTAGCAAAGAAAGCAGAGACTTGCCTCTCTTTGGCATCCATCTCTGGCATCAAGTTACAGTTGATTGGACTAGTCTAAAGGCCCATTTACACGACAGGGATTTTTTGGCACGGCTCGGATTTTTTGGCACGGCTCGGATTAAAAGCAGTACGGGTACCAAATTTAATGGCACGGCTCGGATATATTTGCGCTGTGTAAATGGCTTTGCCGTACAGAGCCGGACCGAAATTTCATCCGTGCCGGGACTACGTGGCGAGGTAGTCCAAGAACCATTTTTATCCGAGCCGTGCCAAATATTTCTGTCGTGTAACTGGGGCTTAAAGGACTTAAAGGATGATGATATCCCTGTGATAAATGCGCCGTACTCAGATAATATGTACTTTGTAATTTTCGTTTTATGTCATCTTGCTTTCCAGGAAAAAGGGCTTTCCAAAGCAAGCAAATCCGGACTCACTCTTTAGAGAATGGGGAGACAAGTCTATGAGAGTACTGTGGTGTAACGAATGTGCCCGAGCGTTTGGTTTGCCAAGACAAAGGTATTTAGTCAGGAGACCTTCAATAGGAGCTAACACCCTATTGGTTTACTATTGTTCTCGCGCAGCCATAATAACGGCAACGGGAAGGAAGAATAACAACTTAAGAAGAAAAAACAAATAAGACATTAGTTTATCGCAATCAGAAATCTTGAGTTTCTGGTAGGCCGGAGTTGTTCTAAAAATAGCTCCATCTGTTAAAGTTTGCTGTTCAAGAAAGTATATAGGAGTCGTTTGCTCTTTGTGACGTTCCCTTGTCACAATATTAATTGGCGGATCCAGGATTTTACTAAGGGGAGTTCGGGTTCCGTTTCTTCTTCACTCCTTCAAAGTCTGATACGGGCAACAGAGCAGATTTCGTATGACTGTGAAAAGTACAGTGATAAAGTTGTTCCGCGCCGCGACCGTGACCGTACCGCGACTACGCGATTTCATTGGCGATTTCATTCCATCTACAGCAGGCCAGGTTCCGTACCGCCACCGCGTCACTTTTCACAGTCATACGAAATCTGCTCTATTAAGGATCCACCACTACAGTACCACCTGGATTATAGGGGAGGACGAGTCAGGCGATGGGGTAGAGATACTCAAACGATTTTTGTCTGTGTCATGGAGGAAAATCACAAAATAACACTGCGCCGCAACTCTGTTGGTCGCATCAGGAAATCTCTAACACGTGACGGCGGATAAACCAATTTCGAACTTCACTAATGAAATAGTAAACCTGCTTGAAATCCTTCCATTATTACTCTATAAAACGTTCTGATATTATCGGGTCGGTTTATTTTTACTGAAGTCTGATGTTGTTCAAATATAAGTTCAACTAGTTATGGCCTAATAGTAATTCAAATTAGCATGTACCTGTTCACCACATTTTGAGCCAGAGTCATTACAGATCCACGTAGGATAGAGTATACCAGTCTCATAATTAGTGCCCTTATATCACTTGAGGGCTACGGGATTAGCGCGAATGCGGTGGCAAGGTTAAACCATACACGCAATCTTACGTGACAAGCGATATTACCACAGCCGGAAGAGTAGAAAAGGTCACAGTATAGCATCGTCAGGTTTGTGGCCTTCACTGTGAGCGCAGGGTTGAAAAATAAGAAATTATCATGTCTTAATTTTACGCCCAGTGCCAACATTATAGGCGTAATTCATCTAGAATCTAGGCATAATTACATCAGGAAAACTCTACAAAACAGAAACACAATCATTAATACGCCTAAACGAAAAATGTTCGGCGTAAAACGAACATTTTAGGCTTATTTACGCGTCTATCGGTCGCAAGTTCGAGCTCTGGAGCGGTTTTAAGAGAAAAGCTTTTATTTAGTTAGCGTTCGTAAACTCTTTCGGTAGAAACGTCTCACGCATTGCTGAACCTTTGTGGCACCTCCCGCCGGTTTGAATCCAGTAATCCGCGCTCTGGGCGCGGTATTCTTCATGAACTTGATAACGATATATTGGAACATACTCTTTTAGCTCAAACAAACTATGGTGAATAAAAAACCTTTTCAAAAAAAACAAAACAATTAGGAACCTCCTATTTTAGTTTCGGTTCATCACAGAGATTGTTAACAAAAACGCGGAACGAGATATAAGCGGCTAAACCTACTACTAAAGGCGGAAGACATTCTACAGCTTTGCGATAAAACGGTCAATATTCATCGTGGACTTTCAATAAATCCAAAATTTAAATTTATCGAACTAAATTTCTACAGGACGTGACTCTTCGGCTAGTCTCCCTTTCGCTCTTGATTTTCGAAAATTGGTTGTGGTTCACGGTGGTTTGCGGGTCCTCGTGGTTTATTTGCATGGTTTGACTTGAAGCAATATTCTTACTTATTACTGCAACTTGAGACTTGAAACTTTAGGCTTGTAAAAAACCTTTACAAGCCTAAAGTTAGAACAAACATAGGTAAACAATCTGTCTCTTTTGGGTATCGACATCGACTGGTAAAAAATAAGGCTAGGGAAACTAACTCAAAACCCAAGGGTTAAAGTTTAGTTTTCCTGCTCAAACGTTTCTAAAAAACTTTTTCTCTTACTCGTAAACTGACACTTGTTTTTGCTATACACACCGATGTAAATAGATACATCATTAAGAGCTTACTAAAGATTATTATTATTAATTATTATTGAGAAATATTTCTTCGTAACATCAGACCAGCTGATTTAGGTTTTTGCATCGTTTTATGGTAATATTTTTAGTAGTATTTTTTTATAAAGGAAGACAGTAATAAAATCTTCCTTTTAACATTTTGCGATGAGAAGTGAGTGATATTTGAAGTGATGGCAGTTTTATTAATCGTGAGTTCGTTCCGTTTATATTTGAGTCTTCACATTTTGTTTCTAGAGCTAAAATCCTTTTGGAGCACATTCATTCATTTCTGACTTATGAAAGTACTAAAATAAAGAGCATTGAAATTCCGCGAACTTTACTCCCAGCAATTTAACTCATTGCAATTTGTCTTTGTTTTGCTTTCCATGCTTGCAAGTTTTCGCGTATTGAAGTTCTAATCAAAACAACCGAGCTTCTTGGGGAGAATACTAATTTCTGGATCGTTTCAATGAGTCGCTAATGCTTGCTTTGGCTAACTGATGACATTATTTTTTTCGTGAAAAGGGTTGATGAATATTTGATGGATTATTTTCGTTTTGTTTGACAATCTACCGAACGTTTAATAGTCTAACCTTGTGTAAACCTTAGTTGCCCTTTCTTGTTATGGTTCTTGATAAAGATTATGTTTTATGTGGTTCTCTCCGATGATTAAAAACTTGGCATTTTTTAAACCCTACTGTTAAATTCTGATATTTATAAAGACTTGGCTTGTTTCGCTAATTTCTGTTTCAAAAGGTCTTTGTCTCAACCAACTCAATTATTCGTTTCTCGTTCCATTATAAATAATTTATCTTTGTCATCTCCTAAACATCTTAGGAGTTTAAAACAGATCCCGCCAATACCACCAAACATGGCAAATTTCACTTGAATCAGCTCTCTTCCATTGCAAACACCCCAAAGTGATCACAGTTTAAGACTCTTGATGGACGATAATAAATTTGGGTACTTAAGATCTCAGTTTTATGTTAAAACTAATAAAAGCATTATATTTAAGTGGGTCAAGTTTAATTGAGATTGGGCCATGACTTTGATAAATAAATAGAGCAGACAGGTTCTATTGTACTACAAATAGAGACGCGAAGATGTTTTAGCAGCACAGTAACCAATTAACATTCACACAGACTGCAATGTGTCAAAACTCGAACAAAGTTTACCCAAGAAATCCTAAACATTTTATAAGATTCATAATTGCAAATTTCTAAATATATATATCGTGTAGAAGATATATAATAATAAGTTATAAAATTTTGTTTAGGGTTTGAATATCGGTAAGCAAGGGCGTTTGGACGGGTACCAGAATAAACCGTAAATCATTAGTTGATAGACTCATAAATGAGGAAAAGCCATTCCTCAAAATCCGCAGTTATTGCTGCGTCTAGTGGTAGTTGTGTTATGAATTAAATATTGCCTCATGTCTAAAACGTTATTGACCTCTTTTAGAAAACAAGAGCTGTGAAAATTTTATTTGAATCTTTTTTTTAGGAAATTATGTCTAGGAAATATTTTTAGCATTTGTCAATCTCGACATCAAAAAACAAGGACTGCATGGAAGTTGTCCTCGGAGCAAATTTGTTTGCAACTGAATATTAAATATTGTATCGAAATATCTCTCTGGTGCTTTATAATTAATATTTCCACCGTATGATCAACCCTCCTTTCATAATGAAACATATCCCGCAAAACAAAGATTAACAAAGACGTGAAAGAGTGTGACTGGATTTTCGAGTCCTTGTATTCCATGTTCCTATACTATTGATACTGCAATGTTCCGGTGTAATCGTGAGAAACAGTGATATGAGAACTGAACTCTAGTTGGACTAGTTTGAATATTTAACGTGTTATTAAAGTTTAACAGTATTATACCGTATTTTGTAGTGATTCTGAGGTTGTGTAGCGTAAAAGATGAAAGGTATTTGGCCTGTAGGCCAGCCAAGAAAGTGGAAAGGTCTCGCGATGTTCGTTCTGTACAGCCTCGGAGTAAAGTGAAGCGCGCTCGGTAAGTTTGATCTCACTAATTCAGCTGATTAACATTGTTACCATGGTAACCACGATAGGTGGTCCGACCACCTCAATTCATTTCGCATTTTTGAATGAAAGGGATCTTGCCAAAGCTGAGGAAAACATCAGCGTTCAATTCTAATGAACACTTGAAGTGTCTTATAACGGCCTTCAAACAAATCCCTGTTGCCCGGTCACGTGATCGAGTGAACTCTTGGAAAGTCTTTGTTGACCAAACGATTATCGCGCAAATCTGCCGCGGGATTGTGGTTATTTTGATAAGAAATACAATTCGATGTGACGTGAGGTGCTCTATCCAACTCATATTTATTAAGGACATCATAGATAACCAAAGCATTTGAACTTGGATTGTATTTCGGGATTTCTATTTCTTTAAACACACTAAACACCTTGTCTCCGTGGAGTCATGATCAAAGACTGCTCCAAATCGTGAGGAATTTCGCTGGAATTTTCTGACCGGAATGTGGCTGACAATTTACATCATTTAGCCTGTCTGACGGACACGGCGTTTCACAAGTAGGTCTCGAGTTATACTGCTGTACGAGAATGCGTTGAAAAACTATGTCCAAGAGAGCGTTCGTTAAAGAAGCAAGCTTTATACACGTACACCTGTCGAAGCCTGAAACTCTTCATAATTAGCTGACCCTTGGGTCTAAAGTATGAGAACTAGTAGAGATTTACTGCAAGATATATATTTAAGACTACAAAAATACACCTCTTAGAGGAATGGCTCCTCGACATGCAGCGTCAATACAGGGCAACGAAGGAGATGAAAATATTGTTGTTATTTATGAATGAGGAGGGCTTTGAGAATTCCATCATCAGCATGATTTCCAATAATTAAAACAGTATGGCAACGTGGTCGGAGGCTACAATAAAACGAACCAAAAACGGAGAATGTTCCGATCAAAACGGGAAACGGAGGAAGGGACAGGAAGTTGGCGGAACTACTAACGCGGCTGTTTCAAAAAGCGACAAAAATCAACACGAGTTTTATTCTAATACACTATCACCTGGGGGTAGCGAACATCAACATCGGCAATTGACGTTTTCGTCCGTTTTTGCGGAAAACAAATATGCTAGCAGCCAAGCTAGGACCGCAAACAAAGACGCAATTCAGTTATCCCAAGGCGTAGAACTGGAAAATTATTCTGCCGGTCGTGAGCATCCGAAAGACGCGCTCGAATATAATCAACACGGGCTCGGTACGAAGTCAACCCAAGACATCATACAAGGAGCACTAACACAGGAGCAGAGTCTACCTCTTTGTCAGTCTTTTACAGAGAATAAACTGAAGATTACTAACTTAAATAACGCTAACGGATCATTATTAGAAACCCCGAAGGGCGTATGTTATGAAGCGTACGATAAGGACGCGGTTAATTATCCAATCGCTATTAATGAAAGAATCCGCAAAAGCAATGATCGGAATGTTCTGACGTTTGTAAGACCGAGTCCAAGGAAAACCACTCCACCATCGCCAGTTCATTCAGTGAGCAGGACTAGACAGCTAGGGACGTTATTGTCAAAGGGCAGTCATTCGGACCCATATCTAATGGGGACTTCTCTATCGGCAAATTGTGAGCTAAAGGAACTAGAAAGGTCCCTACGCGGGAGGTCCCACCCACGGGTGTTCGAGGGCGGACGGTTGTTATTTTGTAAGACGAGAGTAAAGAAAGATGAGGAGCCGTTACTGAGTCCACAAGGTTCTCCTTCAGAAGAGGACCTAACCACTGAACGGACGTGGTCAAATGATGGACAACACGGGCTTGCTGTGGATCAAGTATTGTCTTCTTTGTTATCTGAGCACGGGGTACCCGGAACGCCGGCATCACGAACATTTGGTAGATCTCTCATCAGACAAAAATCATTCGAAGTTGATGAGAATAATATAGACAAGAGTACAAACACGTTGTCATTGCTCAGCCCAATAGCTGGTATCCTGGACAGTTATTCACAAGACATGGGGAGAGGTGACGGCAATCAATCAATGTTTGCCGTACATGGTGATCATAACGGTGTCGGGTCAACAACCACTGCGACATCTACGACAACAACTCCGCTTCTAGACATCTCCGCTCTCATTTACACTGGATCCAAGAGCTCCTCGTGGCGTGAAAATGTGCAAGTCACCTGTGCTGTACCAGACAATGTAATTCTTTCCCCTGATTCCGGTCAATCGAGTGACGTCACGTATGACATCACAAAGAGCCCTGACGTCACGACCACTTCGGTTACAAGTGACGAAATGTTCTCTCAGCCGGCATCCACCCAGGACCGCTCGTCCGGGTACTCGTCTAGTTATCTGTGCGTCACTAGCGTGGCGTCATCGCTCGGGCGGGAGCGGCGTCTGAGTGAGAGATGTCCTTCGGACATGCAGTTTCTCGATGATGGCGGTGTTCTCTCCTCATCTGAGCGGACATTTGTCAAGTCCTCTTCCTCTATCTCCGCCCCTCCCAGCATGAATGATATCAGCGACGGCGCAGGTGACACCAGCATCACCGTGGATACCGGTACCAAAAGCGTTTCAGAATCCGCGACGCTAAGCTCTATTCCTAGAAGTCGTATAAAGCTGGCTTTAAGCACCTCGCACGCTGGTATTTACGTGACTGGGGACTCTCAAGATGACCCTGAGTACGACCCGGCAATTCTACCCACGATTGAGCGGTGTCCCAGCTGGCTTGGTGATCAGACCGGCAGCTCGCTATTCCTGAGTTTACCCAAGAAGCCTGACACTACCCCAGAACCTCCGCATGTTCAGGTCTGTGAAAAGAAAAATACTGGATCGATTTCCTTTTCCTCACGAACCACTGGAACGATGCCGACGACGTCATCTTCCTCGCCACTCCTCTCCGCTCGATACAGCCACACTAGCTCTGCGGGATCACAAGAGGGACCGAAGGGGAAAAGATCTGGGTTAAACACGGAGCGCTCCAAGTCTGCTCTTCTCTCGCCGAGCTTTCGGACTATACAGGATGAGGAACAGATGTGGGCGCCAAAATGTGGGGAGCCTTCTTATTCGTCTGGTGACTCGGCTAGATCAAGTATAAAGGAAGGAGACTCGAACAAGTCGAGACCAAAACTTCGCACGCGCGGCGCCAAAGAGGTAGACCTGAACTCAAGTTTCCCACCTCCTAGAGTGAGGAAAACTGCGGCTTTAACTCCTCCTAACCTACGAGCGCGATCACATGACTTCGATCAAACAAGAAGTGGCCATCACAGGAGTAGCTCTGCTTATCTCTCACCTTACTACCACTCATCCATATCGTCTGACGGGGACTCCGGAGTGGACACGCCAAGGAGCTATCTTGCGGCACGCAAACGTAATCGCAGTCGCAGTCGGGCCTACTCTCAAGGTTCAACTAACTCCAATCCTGCACTTAGGACACATGCGCAGTTTTCTAGCCAAGATCGCTGTCCATCTAAAACATCTTTGAGTCAAAGCATTAAAAGCACTTCGTCATTTTCAAGAGACGAGAGAGAGGGGAGAGCTTCTTGTCTCTCATTTCACCGCGAAGGTTATTTTCTCACCGTAAGAACTCGGACCAGAGTGGTAGAAGCAGTGTATCACGATCTTCGCGAAAACGACTGTCCGACTTTCCAGACGATGGTAATGTTATAGTTATCAATGTGAGCGGACGCAGATTCAAATTACACGAGTTTTTTACGTCTGTTTACCCAGAGACGCTTCTGGGTAACAAAAAACGCAATCAGTATTACGATCCTACTCGAAAGGAGTTTTTTTTCGACCATGACCCCGATGTATTTAGACATATCTGGAATTTCTATTACACTGGCAAACTGCATTTTCCTAGGGACGAGTGCGTGGAATTGTTTATGGATGAGATCAAGTTTTTCGGCATTCCGGACGAGTATCTTTGCACGTGCTGTTGGGAGGACGAGTTCGACCCTGCTAAAGAGAAGCTACTCAGGATCCGAGAGGAAAACCAAAAGCGCGACGAAGAAGAAATGCGCAAGAACAGGAGGATCCCTGCGAGTGCGACTTTGAAAGAGAAGATTTGGCTGACTACTAAAGACCCTATGATATCCACAGGAGCAAGGGTTTTCTATCTGTTTAGTGTACTTGCAATCGTACTAAGCACATTCGCCAACATCGTCGAGACCATCACCTGCGCAGAGGGAGAACGCACTTGTAGTGACGACTACAAAAAGGCCTATTTCTACATTGACACTATTTGTGTTATATTCTTCACTCTGGAGTACGCGCTCAAGGTCGTGACCGCGCCTAATCGCTGGAAGTTCGTTAAAAAGTTTATGAGCATAATAGACGTGCTAGCCATCTTACCATACTACTGTGACTTGTTGCTGAGATTCGCTATTGGATCAAAGTCTAGTCTTGGCATAGATTTCTTAGAGATATTGAGGATCTTACGGATCGTGCGGATCTTCAAGTTGCTTCGCCATTCTCGTCGACTACAGGACCTGACACAGACAGTAAGAGGATCCACCACAGAGCTCGGGTTGATCCTGTTTATCTATTTCGTGTTGGTCATTGTGTTCTCTAGTATAATGTACTATGCTGAGATGCAGGACAACCCCAAGTTTGTTAGCATTCCCGAGGCCATGTGGTACGCTGTTATTACTACTACAACAACCGGGTGAGTATTGCGAATAAGGGCACTTGACGGTAATCTGCTGAAAAGTGTAGCTTGTGTAACCCTGAAAATCTTACATGACAATTATTAAAATCATATTAACTTGATATTAAACAGATATGGAGATATTGTGCCCGAGATCTGCACAATAATAAGGCACTTCCTACGGATAGTCAGCTAAAATGTGTAGCTTGTGTAATCCTGATTAGTTGTGATTAGTATTATCGGCGCAGTGAAAATCTTACATGACAATTATTAAAATCATATTAACTTGATATTAAACAGATATGAATATAAAATTGCGCCCGAGATCTGCAAAATAATAGGGCACTTCCTGAGAATATCTGAAATAGCAGCTAGCTTAAATGTGTAGCTAGCTTATGGTTAGTAGCCTGAGTATCAGGCGGAATTTAATTTTTCCAAGAGAAAATGAGGAACGAGGGAGGGCCTGATCCTCAGATTATATGGTTAGTTGTACTTATACATTACTTTGTCCTGTGAAACACTTAGCACAATACTTTCACATCTTGATATTGGACAGGTATGGAGATATTGTACCCGAGACCGTGTTCGGCAAGGTTATCGGTTGTGCCTGTTGCATCTTGGGAGTTCTAATCGTGGCCCTTCCAGTGCCCATTCTACAGATCAAGGTACGCATGCGCACACTACATGCAAATTTAATGCAGAGCCGCAGAGAGAAAGACCTTTCAGCGCATGCTCCAACGCTCAAAATCAACCAATCAGCGACGACCCTCAAATGGATGTCCCCAGAGCCTCCCCTGCGAGTAGACGAGCTGGGGAGCTCTGGGTACGAGAATGACACACGACTGAAGTCAATGATTCACAGCGGAAAACTAGTATGAAAAGTGTTATACGAGAGATACTTTCCACCCGCGGATAGCGAATCATAGATGATAATCGAGCAGTGTCGAGGAGCGACAAAGCCGTGTGCGCGGCCACAATCTGGGCACATAAAAAAGTGCCCGATTTCACGGTGCTTCTCTTTCAAGTTGATTGGTTGATGAATTGAAGTTAATTTTGCGCAAATGCTTTCTCACAACATTTACAATATGGAGACAAAAAGATGAGTCAAATAGAAAGCGGACACTTTTATTTCTTCCCTAAATTGTTGTGTGTGGTATTGTGCATCTCAGAGTGCGCGTAGGTTTCGCGCTACTTTTTTCCTTCCAATTAATTTGTGAACAACAGCGACGCCCGCTTGCAATGCTCTCGATAACTCTCACTCTCCAGCAGTAATGATAACTTTATTTATTCACGTTTATGCCAGTCTCGTCTCGTGTGGGGGTTAAAATAGCAACAGATATTAGCAAACCGTTCGTCCTTATAAAATATAGTCTATTCTTTTAGACGCATTGCTGACTGGGTGTTTTTAGGGAGCAACCTTGATACCGACGGAAGTATTAAAGTAATCAGTATAGTATATTTATAGATATATAATACTTTTACATAGCATGCTTGAAATTACTTTTCTTTCCCTTTTCTGTTGTGTATTAGCATGGGACTTGTTTTTTGACGCATTACGAAAGTTGATTGATTGATTGATACCACTGGTTTCTTTCTCTGCAGTGAACACCAGAAAGCTCGAACAACGCGAAGGTCAGAAGAATAGAACACAGATGGTCTACCAGCCGAGACTACTTGTAGTTCCATAGAGGAACTAGGACAAAGTACTTCGATGCATCCTTAAAAGGAAAATCTTGTATACAGCTTATCACGCGCGTAAGATTAGAAATAAAACATCCATGACTATTTTATTTCAAACTTGTATTTGTTGCTAGAGAAAAGCAGTAGTCATACCGCACTTGCCGGTCCGTTACATCTTGCTAATGACAGCTGAAGCAAGTAAAATACGGTAGAATTTAGTGTGCGTGCGCCGTTCCCTTCCGTCCGCGCACCAGCCAGCTGTTGCCTTTTCTCTTCAAGCGCGCGGTGCATCATGGGAAATTGCGCGCCTGCCAAGTAACGCAATACCGGAAATAGTCCAGTGACCCACTAAAAAGAAACGACTGGGTGCGAGTCTGCGCGCCAGCAAACCGCGGTTTCATGGTCTACCAGATTTTCTGTGCTATTTTTGTGTGGAATAAGCGAAACTATCAAAGCTATTTGAAGAACGCACGTTCAAGGAGTTACCCTCTCGATTCCCGACTCAAATGGATAAACAAACAGGTTTCAATTGCTTTATTTATCATCAGTTAAACCAGATCTCATGTATGGATTCGATGCACTATCAGCCTCTTCTTATTTCTTTTATCACCTCTACTCTAACACCACGACATAATCAATACTCTAAAGGCACTGCAGCATGCTAAGAGTGTAGGTATAAAGACACACAGAGTAACCCCGCCTAGCGTATGAGTATTAATACATATTAACAACATGGTGATGTAACTCGATGAGTGTGATAATTTATTCAAATATACTCCAAATTGACATCTCTAAGATCAGTTTGCGCTAGACTTCAGGGAAAACGAGGAATATGCACAACAAGCACAAGAAAGAAGTTAGTTTTGCGATCAAGAGTATACACCTAATTCAAAAAGGTTGCTTTGGTGTTTGGTCTTTCAATTATAGCGTGAAACAAAGGAAATCTTGCTGTAGTGACCACGAAACAAAGGCGTTCACTGACCAAACACCAATGAGCGAAGCATAACCTTTTCTGAATTAGGTGTATAGAGCGGATTTCACATGACTGTCAAGACTTGTTATGTAATTGCGATTGCTTTGCGTTCTCATTGGCTACTCGTTTTTCTCAGCCAATCAAATTCTTTAGTAAATACAATTGTGTAATTACTTAGTAATTGGTTCGGCTTGTGATTGGCTGAGAAAAAAGCCATTTAGGAGCAAGTCGAGATTTCTCTCGATTCTGATTGGCTAGTGATTGCTCAATTGCAATTGTTTTCACGACAGAGGGTGACTCACAGCAGTTGATCGTGTGGCAAGGTTTTATTTCCCCGTTGCATATCAAGAGCGTAATGAGCTTGCGTAATTGCGTGCCAAACACGTCACAGGCGTTGCCCACCGTGAACGTAAGCAGGTACCAAGCGCGAATTGTTACTACAGGGAGTCCGTTCAGAAAGCCACTGAGAAGCCTGATATTCCACTGTGTAATTGCTATCAAGTGAGCCCTCACGATTCCCTTTTGCGTCTATATTTGTAGTCCAGCATGCCTTGCGAGACCACAGGCAAACTCGTGTTTGCCACGAGCGAGCATTATCAGTTTCCATACCCGGCGCTCAGCGGATCACACGTGACTAGCTTGCTCTCCAGCTTCCTACTCCGTCGCCAAGGCTTGATCAACTTCATCTAACAGCCCCATCTGAAGATTGGCCTGCAACAAGCAATCAAGATATTTTTTAAAATAAAAGCTAGCCAGCAGCACTCGTGTATACAGACTGGGATGAATTGTTTACTTTGATATTTTGGATGGACCATAAGGCTCGCGTTGCCTGCTACGCAGCTACGTGTATTTCGAGCGCAGTGGACCGAACGTGCGTCAGATGTTGCCTGGTGTAAACGACAAGGATCCACAAAAGCCTCCAGACATTTGAGCATGGGTACTAGGATGTGTTTTCCTGGCTCACCTTTTTCTGTATGATAGGTACGGGTAATGCGATCATGAGTACCCCAATAATACAACCCACACTCCCTATCAGCTTGCCAACGGCTGTGTGCGGTACATAGTCACCATACCTGCGCAAAAACAGAAACATCATCAAGTAGTTTAGTCATGCGTTGCGAAGCGGAAGCTCTTAAACGTTAACAGATAAGACGAGACTAGAGCAGGGGTTAACAGGGGCGGATCCAGGAATTTCAGAAAGGGGGGCGGATAGTGAAAACATTGGACGAAAATTTTCAAATTTCCTCCAGTAAATGTATGGGAAAATCCCCGAGAAAGGGGGGCCGCGCCTGGGTAATTACCCCGGGCGACTGAAGTCAAAACAATAGAACAAGAGGAGCATCAAGCCAAGCGTTTAGTTCATCTGAGCAAGCTGCTATACTGAGAGCCTGTGCTATTTTTAACATTTTAATTTAATTAATTTGATTTAATTTAATTTAAAAATTATTTTTGCATTTAAAGTAAGCCCCTTGATTATCACTTGGATTATGAACGGAGTATGTGTTTGTGATTAGAACTATCAGAAGGAGTGACCATTGAAAAATTTACCACTTTGCTGCCATGGAATGACATCTCGGTTACATTAGCCAATCGGATGGCTTTCTCTTGCCCCGTTAGACAAAGGCATAGGTATCGCTTACTAGTGGCTTCGCTCCTCTTGGATCGAAAGCGGGTTTTTTTCCGATACAAGTTCCTTAGTGTACGTCTAATTTTTACGCTACAAAATTAAGCTGGAGAGTTATTTGGCAGTGAACTCTTTGAAAAAACCCGGATCATCGGGTGCTGTTAGTTGTAATAGGACTATGGTACAAAATTTGAAGATATATACAGTATGGATATTTGAGGTATACAAGTGCATATATTATCATTGAACACTCACCCAGTTGTTGTCATGGTAACGACGGAATACCACATGGCGGCAGGTATGCTATTAAACATGTCCCCAGCTGACCCGTCTCTCTCCACATAGTACAACATACTAGATATAAGAACCACGCCCAGTGACAAACTGAACACTATAAACCCTAGTTCTGACGCTGATCGCTGGATAGCGAACAGTAAGCTCCGCAATCGACTGCTGTGACGCGTGAACTTAAGCACTCTGAAAACCCGTAGGACTCGCAGAAGCACGAGAGCGCCCAAGCTATCTACAGAAATGTGGAAAATCCCATCCATGACAATTCCAATATAGAATGGTAGGATAGATACCAGGTCTATAATACTCATATAACCCTTGACGAATTCCAAGCGTTTAGGTGCAGTTATAAACCTCGTTAAGTACTCGAACGTGAACACACTAACACATATGCTTTCCATAATGAAAAATATCAGCGTCTTCGAGTTTATGTAGTCGCTAAGTTCCTCGCACGAGGGGTCCGACTGCCTAGTTCGTCTGGGCTCCGCCAATATTGTAGCGTTAATCATTTTTGCGCACAGGGAGGTATACTGGGCGCCGCATATAACGGACTCATCACAAGGAGGAGGTATTGTCTCTGCTACTGTGCATGCGATACTCAGCGCAATCATTAGTCCTGATACGTAGTACCACAGGGAACCAAAACGGGACTTCTCCGGATTATCAAACACGAGCCATATTCTATGTTTCAATGAAATCTTTGGAGTCGCGGAACAACCGTCCTTATCTGTCGGATCCTCGAGTTTGAATACTTTATCGATGCTGATTTTAGTTGTTTGTCGGTAGTCGTCCCAGCAGCAGTTGTCGACCGCATTTATGGAGATACCAAAGAACGACAATTCCTCTCGAAATTCGTCAGCACAGTAATCACACGAGTAATGGAGACGACCGGCCCTGCAAGAAAAAAGCAAACAACGATGATAAACAATTAAGAACAAATAAGGCAAACACAGTAACAAAAGAAAAAAAGACCGTATCAATTAGTCATAAGTGTATCAATTGTTTGTTACGCTTTGTTATCAGCCACTCCCTATGCCGAATTACGTGTAGAAATCTCAAACTCACATCTTAAGTTTCATAAAAGTTTCAGATTTGATTTACCAAATTCAATCGAGAACATTGCTTTACATTTTTTAAACCAGCCGATGGAAATGGATGATTTCTCCGACTTGGTATGTTGCTATGCCGTCAAAATGGCGGCTGACACAGGCTCTTTGAAATGGAGACTAGCTGAAGAACGGGGTTCCTGGACTCCTGGAAACTCCCGTGGCTACGCCCCTGTTAGTTATTTTGCTCGTTACTCGTTTGTTTGTACGATAAGCGTGATTGCCGAGTCCAACAGAATATGACAAATAATTTGCAGTTTGAAAATCTCCAGAGCGAATCCTCGCATTTTCCAGGTCAAATTAATTATATGTCCTGGTTGACTGAACTGACTTATTGACTGACCCCGGGGGAAAAAGGATTTTCAGAAAACCTTGTCCTCTCCCTTGCGAACTGCACTGTGCCAACTTGCTAACTGCATGTTATATTGTATTACCATAAAATCCAGCATATTTTAATAAATAAAATGGCAAGAAAGTAATGAGGATTCTTCCAGGTAAAAGTGTTCTGAATGCTCGTCGAAAAGCCTGAAATAAAATAAAATAAAATAATATCATCCTGAAAAAATACGAGGCTGCGATAAAGCGTGTCCCTATATAAAAATACCTATATTCAAAACGAGCCCTGAAAATTTTAATACCAAAAGCTGGTCGATGTGTTGTTTCGTTATTTTCTTGCTAATTATGATAATTCATGCATAGTAATGATTGTAGTAAGTAAATACTGTTTCTCTCCCTTGACCGTGACAGGGTAAGACCTACCCTGGAAACCAGAGGCTCGAGGTCCAAAGAATTAAAATTTTCGAGCTTTAAGTTTCCCGAGAAACAACAACACAAACGCGAAAGGGCAGAGTTTCAGCCTCTGGTCCCCAGGGTAGGTAAGACCCCCTCCCACCCCCAAAAATATTTTTCGGGTCACGTTTCCTATCCTACTACTTAGCCGCTTGTGTGCGCATGTCTCTAGTAGTCAATGAGTGAAAATCATTGTCACAAGTTATAAAGGGAATGCAAGAAAGAAACGATTATTCAATCGTGAGCTCTCATTGAATACGTATAAAGTTTATATTGACAACGTCCTCTGGAACTGAGAATTTCATAGCAAGCAAATTCACGATTGTGACTTAAATAATTTATGACTGGTTATAGGAAAATATTTATACGAAGCGGTACTGTATCAAGTGCTTTTTTTTAAATGTCATTTCGCCTGACAATTCAAAACAACACCGGAAAGAGAGTATCCGGGAAGAGGTTTGTCCGGAGGAAATGTTGATTCTCCCACCAACCAATAGGCCACTATTCTTCTTACATCGTTATTAAAGTTCGTTATGATATTTCCACATTATCCACATCTTGTCATCGCTAATCTCTACTAACCAGAGACCCCACGGGAAGCCCTTTGTTTCAAGGTGTTCAAGAGGAATTATATACCACCCGCTAAAAACACCTGCCGACAACCCTCCAAATTAATCGAAACAACATCCACTTCAACTTGCTCATTAAATACCTATTTGGGTCCTTGTTTGGTCTATTGTTTAAAGTGCACAGGGCCAATCACCGAATGGGGTAGAAAATAACAATGTTTTGATGCATGTAAAATTTCTGGTTGAATTCAATTCAAAAATGAAAAGCCCAAAAGTTTGTTCCGTGAATCCAATATTTTAATCATATTTTAAAAATTCGTCTACAAAAGTTCAAATATTTTAAGCTCTGTGTTCACTACAGTTATGCCACTGTTGGCCATTGAAATCGTTTGTTATGTAACGCCAGGCGAAAGCTGGTTAAAAAGCTAATATGCCCTGCGCGGGGGAGTAAATGCAAAGTATGTCGAAAAGTGTGACACTTGGCAAGTCATGGCAGGAGTAGAGCTGTGTTGGTACAATAACATAACTAGTTTTTCATAACGTAAATCCTATCGGTGGGATATCGACTATGCTCCAGATGCCATATATTTTAGCCATATATTTCTCTGTGCGAAGACGAACAATGCATAATTCATTGAAGGAAAGAGAAATTAGCTTGTGGGTTTAATGGCTAGGGCATACCCACAGCGCTAATTACTAGAAGAATTACAAGTACTAATTAATACTCCGCATCAAATATTCGTCAAACCTGACATACAAAACTTCACAGGCGGACATGACTTCGGCTTGAATATACAAGACTTGCTGTATTTCTCATGTTGGACACAATAGAGGTGGGATATCTTCCCGTAGCTCCACTTTTCATTCTTTTCATATTGAGCTATAAACCACACAAATTCAATTCATTGTTTGCTGACAATTCCGACCGTAAATTTGTGGCTAACTCGAGCCAGTTGTCGTGGCATCGTCTAACTCCCCCTAAATAGTAACACACAGAGAAGCGACACAAGTAGATCTGCTAAACCCTCATCTTGACCTGATTTGGCATTCGCAATTACACACTGCTATGAGTAAAGTCCTTATTTGTAATTTAATCACGAATTGTTTTTTTTTTACTCAGTAAAACAGAAATATTCTTGTTAGCAAAATCCACGGTAAAATAACATTGCATTAATAATTGCTGGTTTCCTTTTTTGGAACCTGAAGTAATATGGAGTTTTCTGAGATGAAACGTAATCTTGTCAAAATTGAAACACAAAGGCGCACGACTCTGGGACTTTACGTAAAATTGAAATGATTAAAAGGAATATTTATCATAAAATGATGCTTTATAGCTAGTTTTTTACGCATGGTACAACGCCAATGTAAACTCTCCATAAAGTGCCATCAGCAAACAAAGCACTAGACCTTGAATATGTGATGTAAATGCGTTTAAGTAGGACAAGTTATTCTCAAGTGATGTGTAAATCCGGTGAAGAGATCTGTGTGTAACATCCTGGCTCAGTAACATGTCCATTGCCAACCAGCCACTCAGACTTGCCGCACACTCCATAAAATGTCGTCTTTACTGGAGTACTATGGTATGATTCTTGGCCAGACAAACTCTCGCGTATATAGTAGCTCTCTATAACGTACTAATTATACAGCAAACGCTAGTTTGCGCTGACTTGAATTACATTACTCGTGCTATCAATAATAATGAACACCGCTAGTATTTCTAGTTTTACATTGTAAAAGCCATATTGCGAGTGATGACTTACCTATAATAATTTAAAATGTGACGAAACATAAGCGGATCTCGTTCGAAGGTGTACATTTTAGTCTCAGGATTGTAGTACAATTCCTTTTCTGCGCTTCCCAATAATGTCGATGGATGCTTTTTAAGATTTTCTTCCCACGTCTCAAATATTCGTCCACCAACTTTCAGGATAACCCTTTTTCTGCCTGACACAGGAGGCATGGACACCGCGTTTCTCCTTGATTTCCCTGGAGTTCCTTTTGCTTCTTTTTTTTCCTTCATACTCGCGCACGAGGTTACCTCTGTGGAACATCAAACACAAACACAGAATATAAATTTGGAATTCCCCTGCAGTAGTACAACCTTGATAAGCTTAAGTGCTTTGTAAATTTACTAACGTGTTCACAAATAATCCTTCATTCAAGCTGAGAAATCCCCAGGCTTTTAATAGTTTTTAAAATACCCATAAAATCGCTGAGGGCGTTGGACGAGATCTGATGAATAACCAATTATTCGATGAAACCAAAACAAGCCCCTTGTTTATACGTGTTAGTGCTTCTCTAAGTCCCCTGGAATTCCCTCCAGGCGAATTCGACAGTCAAGAGAGCTCCCTCAAACATTAGCTCTCGTCTTTGTCAGATCATCTGCTCGCGGTTTTCACATAAGAATAGATAGCGCTTTGGGATTTCCGTGTCATGGCTCTAATTCTCCAAGTGAGGGGCCAGTTTGATTTGAGTCCCTGATAATCTTGATCGTCATTATGTTTTACTTCGCTACATGAGATTCTCTTGAATGAAAAAAGCCGCAACACGATAAGAGAACCAATAAAATCCCAATACGCATGCGCGCAAGTCTATGACAGCTTTGTCAAAGTACCTGGTAAATGTTGCGACGACAATTTAAAATAACAAGCTATTTGTGCATAACAAACAACTCGTTGGACCAGATTATCCAGGTTTATCGCCAATAAACGGCTATATTTTACGAACAAACAGTCACCATTTATATCTGCTGAATCATTGTTCACCAATGCTACTACTCAGCTTAAAAATAGGCATTTTGAAATTCGCGAAAACTGATTATCTCCATAATGTACAAGATAGATTGCATTTGTCAATAACTCTTGCTCAGTAATGAAAGTCTCTACATAGCAATTTGACGTTCGCACAAATATATTGTTATATCATTACAAAGCCGCGATGAACCTTGATAAATGGGGAATCGGAATTAAATATTTTACATATGGTATTATTGTTATTATTACGATTATCATAGGGAATTATAATATCAAACAAATATTTCCCGGAAGTATCTGGGCAAGGAGTTCCCGGGCAAAGACTCGGTTATCATTGCTATCGGATAGATAACGCGCGACCAACAACCGCGGGCTTGTCTACCCGCCGAGGACGCAAAGCTACTCGAAGCTTTTTCAAAAAGGTTACCGGCGAGCACTCAAACGATCGCTTCTAAACCAAGGATGCAATGATTGAAACCAAACAAAACCTTTCAAGGCATTCACAGAATGTCACAATAGCTCGTTGTATCCGCTAAATACCTATTTTATTAATGGATAAGGCGCGAGCGTTTCGCAGCAACTCACCCGGTAGCCTCAGGGAACGTTTTTTGGAAACGGCTGTATACAACTATTTTAAGAAAGGCTGAAACATGCGCACCAATGTGATGTAGCCCGTGGTACATCATGGGACTAGAAAACAGTTTCCTCCAAACAGGTTTTTTTTGGCGCCGAACGAGGTTTGTTGCCAGGACCGCCAATCCGGTGGGGAATTTTGTTGTATATATACGAACTGCTGCAGCACATCAATAAGTACTGAGCAATCTTTCTTGGAATAGGTATAAACAACGTGAGTTCAGCATGCAATGAAATTAAAAGTTTTTTCCCGTGAGAAGTTGAACGGCCGTCGCCAATAGGACACAATTACAGAAACAAATTAGCTACAATATACACAGTCACAATATTCATGGCCACAATATATTCATTGACAATAGACACAATATGGATAATCATGGTTATATAACATAAAAACAATACACAATAGAAACAAGATAAAAGTCAAAATATACATAGTCACAACACACACATGGTAAAACGAAAACGGCTGTTTGACTTGGGTTTTACTACATACACTTTATTTCGTACAGTTACAACATACAATAGTTACAATATAGATACAAGATATTAACACTATCGTTGACAATTCCATGTATATTTTCATTTTCCCATGAGAGTGTGCGAGAGACCCAAAATTAATTATACCTTTCTATACGATTACTACCCCGTTAACTTTTTAAAAAGACGAACGAGTTTTGTGAATGGGACATTGTAGCTAGGCGTCCGGTCACACATGGAGCCAATTGCTCTCATACAAACGACCCCATGTAAAGCATAGACGATTTTGTAGTATGTTTGTAATTTTCTGAGTTTACCGGTTCTTGGCTCGTGAACAGGTGTTGCCATTTATTGCTATGTACAATCAGTGACAGTTCGCACTGCTCGCCAAATTGCACTGAAAATTACCATCCGAAACAATAAACAAATATATATGTCAGACATGAAATCACACCTCTGGTCTGCCAGCATAAATGACATGAAGGAAACATAAGTTTTCTGATGTTCAATAATTTGCAACAATCATTTATGAGACATGAAAATGTTTTTTTTACAAATTATATCGGTTGAATGTACTAAACTGCATAAAACCAATCGAAATTCGAGAAAAGCTTTAAAAAGGAACATACGTAATACCATCAAGTTGGATATTTCCCAATTGCGTCAATCTTGTTTGGCTTCAAGATCGTTCTATCGTATCAACAGAGCAGCGGACAGGATAAACAAAGATAATATCTCGTTTTTCCTGACGTCTTTTCTAGGCCGTAGGGAAGCAGCGATTTCTGAAACAATTAAATACCTACTGCATTACCTATTATTATTACATCAAATACAAGCATACCGTTCTTGGAGAATGCGTTCGGCACAGGAAGTCTTCTCTCGCCTCACTTGCTTTCCTTTCGGCTATGAAAGCGCGCCTGAAATTTACCAAGCGAGAAATGATATTATATTTCAACTAAAGTTTGCGAAATTTAATGAAGGCCACCTGTTGTTAACGGGAAAGCTAAAATGGTAATGTTGGGTTTAATTAGTCTGAGAGGGATGTACCGATACAACCCAACAATTTGGAGTAGGTCGTACAGCGATACAATTTTCGCTGTTTTGATCAACTTGTTGTTGGGTTCCACTTGACTCGGTTCCACTTGCCACACCGTTTCCTCCTCGACCCGTAACTATTTTAAATAGGATAGAGGTCGTCACCTCAGTTGTGGACTATGAGCGTAGAACTCATTATATTTTCTATTTCAATTCAGCTCCTTCACCAGCGCCTGATTATTGGCCAGTTGTAAATTGGGAGAGTTGTTAACAGATGTTTGCCTTTTTCAAATAAAAACAGACTGAAATACTAAATCAGAAATTAAACTTGATGTATTTGTTCCTCGTAGAATGGATATAAAAGATAACAATAGAAAAAGCAACTTAAAACGAACTCCCCCATGGCCGGAAACCGAGCCAGGTGTTGTATTCTAGTTTGAGAAAGTGTGTATTCTAGTTTGCAAAGCATCGTATTCCGTTTGGGAAAGTCAAAATTATGCCGGGCACAGATTGAAAAAAATGGTGTCGGTGGGCCCTTTCGATAATATGCCTTTTGTTTTTGCTCAAGATAACGTTTCAGAGGCACACTTTTTCTGACAATGCGTTCTATTTTGCGAGATTTTTTTTAATATCCAGTTGAACGGTGATTTATATTAGTCAGGAAATGTCTCGTAATAGCCAATCACCACAGAGACATAAGGTGGTTTGGTAACCAGGTTAGCGATATTTAAAACTATTAGTGTTTCACAAATGCGCAGACAAAAACAATAAAGCGGAACAAGTAACCGATTAGAACAACTCCCCGGTGTCAAGGCGGAAGGCTATCAAGATAACAAGCAAAGAACCAGACATCGCCTGCGGTGCGCGATAATTCACGGAAAATAATACAACATTCGGTCATAACCGCTAAGTTGGATTTGGATAAATTAAATTCCATTCTTCCGGGAAACCCTTTGTTTTCATATCTCGGGGTAATACAGTGATGGGATATAGTTAAGGTTGTGACGTGTACGGCTAAATAAGCGCGCTTTGCTTTCTTTAGCGCACGAGAGCGCGTTTACTAGGTACTTGGTTCGTGCAGATTCACGTACCCAGAGCTCCTCGATTCCTATACGTGGGGGAGTGGCAGCCATGGAAGGCCTTCTTAGTGGCCATTCTCGAACCCAGAGCTCCCCGGCTCGTCTCCTCGCGGGGGAGGCTCTGGTGACAGCCACTGACGCACGCGCGAGATTTGATACACAGCCGTTGAGAGAAAAACCTTTCTGTGCATGCCCCAACGTTCAAAATCAACCAATCGGCGAAGCCCCTCAAATGGATGTCCCCAGGGCCTCCCCTGCGAGCAGACGAGCCGGGGCGCTCTGGGTACGAGAATGCTCAGTGGCGGATTTTTGAACGTTCGGACATGTGGAGAATGTTCCTTCCCTTAGCATCTCTGTATCAAATCTTGCGCATGCGAAAAAGCCCATTCATGAGCCAGACGTGCTCTTGGGGCAAACTCAAGAAAATATTATTTCGATAACGAGTTTTACGATGTTTGACATATCCCAAATCCCCTTTTGCAAGGCTTTACGTTGTATGCTGAAGAGATACAGTTCACTAGTGAACATATTCACGAACATAAATAGACAGTCGGCTTTCGTATGATATGCTTCTTCAAATGTTTCTTTACCGATGAAATGACAAAAGAAACCACGACCAATTCTACCTGATACGCTTCTAATACCAATTTCAATAACCACTAATGGATTCATATGTTACGTAAGCAAGCGTTCTCATCAGCAGAAAATGTAATGCACATTGTAACGCAGGACATGCAAAATAGATCAAAGGTCTAAAAGGTTCTGCCATTGGGTATATTTGAGCCCCTTGTACACTTTGCGCTATTTAGAGCAATTGTTTCCGGAGACGATATGAATGAATGAATCAATGAATATTTTTAGATCTCTATACTTCTGAATCGTTAGTGTATAAATAAGATAATTATAAACAGATACAAACGACCAAACTATTTGGATGTTTGAACCCACTTCAGTTTAACCCGATTCAAAAATTTGCGCTTACATGGCAAGCTAGTTTGGTCACACATATCTAGGACAATTTGTTCTTGTATGAACGGGTCTGTGCATTTGCGCGCGTGAACGTTGCCGCACGTTTTTCGAACATTTCACCGCAGCGTATCTTTCAATTCACGGTGACAGCTCTTTGTTAAGTGCGTTATTTTGTTAGACAATCTGTGGGCAGGTTTTCGATGTTGTCTGCGATATGCTATTTATTGAAATATGATTAAAAAGATTGCAAAAATCAGACCAAGAACTTTGTGGATGTAGTCCTGTAACATTAGTTGTCATACCTGAGTGCATCGGTCTAGACATCAAAACGTATACAAGGTATTAAATATTTTCCTTTTTCGTTGCCTTAAGTTTTCATCATTTTTCTGCCCGCATTTCTACGTAAAACGGTTACAGTGCGTTTAGTAACCGCTGTACTGTGCATGGACACGTTTTCGAATGACTTATGAGATGAAACTTAACAACACAGGACTTACCTTGGGAGTCCCTTGCCCTTGAGTTCGTTAAGTGTTTGTATTCCTCTTCCTTGTAAAACTCTCCAAGTGCCTTTGTCAACACTTTGAATACAGGAAGAACGGCTTGGCCAAAGAACAGTGTTAGCGCCTTCCAAACTCCTTCCTAAACATGTTCACATTCCCTAGAAAAAATGTGGAAGAATGATTAAAAATCCATCCTATCAAATGCATGTTACATGTTTGCGAGAAATAATGGGACGCACGTTAATAGACGTCAAATAACTTCGACCAACACCATACCTTATGGATGCATACATAACTCTTAGTCCATGAATTATACAATATTTGAAGAATAAAATGACCTTCGAGCTTTTTGCTTTTAGGTAGGACAAAAGCGGTCGGATAGTTTCTCGAGAGCACTCACCCGTTTACATTAATACTTAACCACCTCGGTCCTTTGGCAAAGAGTGTTTTATGTGAGTTGGCGGTATATGTTGTGGTATTAAAGTACTTACTTCAACTACGAAGTTGTATGCCATATGCCATGGAATCTCAAAGCAACCAGCGTTCAACCAGAGTAAAAGCAGCACTACATCGCGATAGAACAGATGTTGACGTATGGAGAGCGGGGATGACGGAAATATCGCTTTGGAATCATACCTGTCTGATTTTTTTCCAAATATTTTTTCTTCGTTATTTGTTTCTTTCATCATCAAGCTGCGATGACGCAAACGTAGCGCGCGAAAACCTTGTGGCTTTCGTTTGATGTGGGTATAACTCTCGCTATACCTATTCAAGTGTCATATACTTCAGAGTCATAGTTTATAACCTCTACTTTTCTATACAGCTCATACCTAAACACACGCCGTCAGTGCCAAGCAATTCTATGTTGGATATCTGTATTAACAAAAACAATTTCAGCAGAAAACACAGGGCGGCCCGTTTGTTGGTATTGCCAACAGAGACGAGACAATAAAAGTCTGAGAGCAAAAATGTGAACGCAAGATGTTGACAAGTAACAGAATGGAATAACGAATTTGTATCCATTAGTTCATAAACTCATGTGCCACTATGTTACAGTACAAAATGTTGACTTGAGTGCTTGTTTATATTATTGATGAATTCAAGGTAGATATCCGAAGTTGATTGAGTTAAAAAGCGCTTCCCGAAAGGAAGGGCAGTACATGTTAATATGTGACTTGGTAGTTCTCGCCCAATCAAACAGCTTATAAGATAATGTTTGTGGTTTGGGAGTTCTTTTACAAATGAATATTTCCCAGACTTCATTTGCTAAAATTGTAATTTCAAAACCAAAATATATGAATTACACAAGGGCATCGACGCAAGAATACCATAACACAGAGACTAAGAAAAGCGCATAATATCATTCATGTGTGGGCTAACATATAAATGCCGGCAAGGCTTGTGTACTTTATCTTAGTCAACGGGTTTTTCAAAAAAGAAATCAGCGTGAACTCCCTACATATCTGATGAATAACTGCTCAATTTAATAAATATAATATGGGGACAAGATAAATTAAAGAAAAAGAAATGAAGAAATCATTGAATTTTACCTAAACTTGCATCTAGGAGTCAGGTTGCTCACACCAAGGAGGTACTTAGTACTGTTTAATCTTCAATATCTGAAAACTCATCTTCACATGTCTCTCTTTGAACTTCGATAAGGTCATGAATCATAGCAAGTCAAATCTAATGCATATTTTACGATCATTTGCCCTCGATATCTGTAATAAATTCTAATGGTCTTTCTTCGACGAAAGCTGTTTTGGCCACGCGAAAGGTAATGACCATGATATTAACAATAGATTTGCTGACATTGCATCTGGGCTGGGCGAGGGACCTTCAAGCCCTATATTAGCTGTAAAGTATTACATTAACGAGTCTCTTTAAAAAGTAACAAGAGCGATGCGATCGTAGAACGACTCCATAGGTCATGTTGGGCTAACTGATCATTAACCTCTTATCCAGGCTCTCCTGGGGAGAATACCTAATATGCCTTAGCTGTGTTGCCGCTGGGGTGGAGACGAGGCCGCTGGGGTGGAGACGAGGTCAAGAGTAAATAAAGAGAGCGGACGAGAGGGGGAGCCGCTACGCAGGCTAGGCATCCTAAGATGATAATAAAATCTTAATTTTATAAAGTTCTTATTTTCTTAATTAGAGCGCGTTGGCCAACGTTATGCGAACTCATCTCGCTTGCTGCAAACGGCGATAAATTCGTTGCGAAATTCAGCTTTGATTTTTTCTCAGAACTTGAGGTAACCACGAAATCAAGATGGCGCGTTTCACGGACAATGCGCACAGCACATCTCTCGATAAACAGTACGCCTGTCGCTTCCACATACCAAAACGTGGCTTATCTAAGGCAACGTGACTATACGCTCCGCATCATGCACAGAGCAGATTTGGTAAGACTGAGAAAAGTCACTGGACATAGCGAGGTTATCGCCGCGCACCCAGCACGTATTCTTCGCCTTCTCGCCAAGGCATTTCCCCGGCATTTTGCACAGGGGATTCTAGAAGAATTCGTCGGCGTGGTGACATACCATTAGTGAGGTACGCACTGCATTGTCTTAATCAGCTCAGCTTCTCATTTCTGCTTTTAGTTTGGCTTCACGAAGTACGTATGTCCGTATGCTCACTATTGAAAATTTCGTGTCATGGTATTATATTGCAGCACGCTAGTACTTGTCACATTCAATAGTAGAAGTATAATTACGTGTAGGGACATGAAAATGACTTTGTAAACAAAGTTTAAAATAGATTTACCCACAATACAACTATGATTGACAAATCTCAATCGAATTTTTGAATGACTTCTCAAATGTGCAGTGAAGGAAGAAGTACTTTGCTGACTCGGCAATTTACAAGCCAATAAAGTGGTAGAGGGGCTTGTTAATAAATGATTTTTGTGGTTCTGTGTGCGCCTACTACGTTTCTGTTAAGCAGATGCCCCCTACTGTATAAACTAGAATTCACTGGTTGATGGTCTTATGAACAGAGGTATGCTATACTACGACACTATCGTGGCTTGACAGCCAGTCTCCATTCATCTCTTCACTTGAGGGACAGCTAGTGAATGTTTTCTCTTGTGCAATGTACATGACCTTTCCATAAATCGATCAGAAAACAGCCAAGTGAAATGAGACGTGCTATATACACTAAGAACCAATCGAAATCGCTTTTTCGCTCATTACTAATTCTCCAACTGTCTGGTTCTGACTCGTCATCAAACAGAATAATACAAATAAGAAACTGTTTCAATTATGCTTATGACTGAACGAAGACCATAAATATCAGATTGCTACCGCCTCAGAAAGTTTTTCAAAGTCAAGCGCAAATATCACGGCAACTTTCCTGATTCGGCCGATGGGCATGCAGGTTACTCTCTCTGTGAAATGCGAGACTCAGAACAAGCAAGACTGAGTTTAAAAGCTAATGAGTCAGTATCGGTAGCCAGGGGTAGGTGGCGGACATGAGACACCGCCGGTCGAGCTCCCATCAGTTACAGAGCGTGCGTAGTGCTCGTGCCGTTATCCTGGGTCAGGACGGGGTTGGCAAGTCAGGTGGGACTCATCATTATATTACATTGATTGTTATTGATAGTAATGACCTAGAGATTTTCGGATTTACAAGGGCAGTTATAAGTAATCTTGGAGAGTCGCTACTTGGGCTGGTCATTACTGATACAGTAAAAACCCACATATAGGAACCTAGAATTATAGCCTTATCAGGTTCTTATTTGATTTGAAAATACACTAGGAAGCATGGGGTTGTATGGACAATCTTAGCCCAACAGCCGGGTTCTCATACGCGTGTTTTGACTGTATCGTATAGGGGCCATAACAAGGGATTAAGAATGGATTATTACTGTCCATTATCGTTGGATCTCACTAATTTCGAGGGACCTTGATATTTGTATCGACTTTTAGTGTTACGTTCTATACAGCACTACATTAGTTAATCAAACTTATTTATGAGAAATACAATCACGCGTATGTTTACACTTCAGGTGCAAAAATGTCAGGATTTTAACAAAGCTAAACGAAAAAGAGAAAGGCGAATACGTCATGCATTCTAACAAAAATAAACAAACACAGTCGTCTTTTGTTCTACTTTCTTTAGTAAAATTCATATAAGTATAAAGTATAATCTATACACAGCTCTTTCGAAAAAGTTATCGAAAGCAAACGCGCCAAGACAGCAAAGTTGTCTGGATAGGAGGTCTTGTATCAGCTGCGCTAGTTTAAAGGGGCACGTAACTCTGCGCATCTCTCAAATCAAGAAGTATCGTCCCGTAACGATGACCAGCGAAGGCTAAAAACCTCGAGAACAAATCGTATATAATCTCGCTACTTCTCAATCCATCCGACCATGCTTTTTTGATTGTAGCTTCAAACAAAAGCAGCCAGACCAGTGAGTATCATCAAATTTCATGTATTGTTTCTACTCACTCTGCCCTTCTTAGGTCTCGGCGTGAAGGTTTGAGCGCTCACAGGGCCGACTGCCTTTATTGAAATAGCTGTATTTCAATTGTTGACAGCTCTAACAGTTCGCTTTATAACAAGACGCTACATTGGAGAGTACGATGGAGCGCTTGGTGAGTACCTTTGGGACGAAACCTTTGCAAAAATAACGATTGAAAGACCCTAACGATTCCAGTAGTTCCAACGTAGACAAGAGTACCGCACAGTCCAGGAATTATATATGTGGTATGGTCAGCCCGTATTCGTGTTTCTAGTTTGCTATTGTCTAAGGCCTACGGCAAATGCCGTGCCAGAGTCGCGCCGTTCCAATACAAAAAGAAATTTCTTGATTATAAAGTATAATGAAGCGGCATCCTTTGAAAAAGGGAAGGTTCGACAGAAGAAGAGCGGCTGAAGTTCGGCGTTTGCCGTAGGCCTTAGTTAATCCAAAGGTTTTTGATACTCGAGGTCTTTGTACTTTATTCCATTGTCTCGTTCTAAGGTCTTTGTTCGTTGACTTCGTTGCTTTTGTTCCATTGTTTTCATGCCTCTGGTGCTCCGTAACACCAAGAAATTGCTAATCGTATCCAAACCCATTCACGCTCATGGTTTCCATTGTCTCGTTCTAAGGTCTTTGTTCGTGGCTTTTGTTCCATTGTTTTCATGCCTCTGGTGCTCCGTAACACCAAGATATTGCTAATCGTATCCAAACACCATTCACGCTCATGATTTCCATTGTCTCGTTCTAAGGTCTTTGTTCGTGACGTTTGTTCCATTGTTTTCATGCTCTGGTGCTCCGTAACACCATGAAATTGCTAATCGTATCCAAACCTCATTCACGCTCATGATTTCCATTGTCTCGTTCTAAGGTCTTTGTTCGTGGCTTTTGTTCCATTGTTTTCATGCCTCTGGTGCTCCGTAACACCATGAAATTGCTAATCGTATCCAAACACCATTCACGCTCATGGTTTCCATTGTCTCGTTCTAAGGTCTTTGTTCGTGACTTTTGTTCCATTGTTTGCATGCCTCTGGTGCTCCGTAACACCAAGATATTGCTAATCGTATCCAAACACCATTCACGCTCATGATTTCCATTGTCTCGTTCTAAGGTCTTTGTTCGTGGCTTTTGTTCCATTGTTTTCATGCCTCTGGTGCTCCGTAACACCAAGATATTGCTAATCGTATCCAACCCCATTCACGCTCATGATTTCCATTGTCTCGTTCTAAGGTCTTTGTTCGTGACTTTTGTTCCATTGTTTTCATGCCTCTGGTGCTCCGTAACACCATGAAATTGCTAATCGTATCCAAACCTCATTCACGCTCATGATTTCCATTGTCTCGTTCTAAGGTCTTTGTTCGTGACTTTTGTTCCATTGTTTTCATGCCTCTGGTGCTCCGTAACACCATGAAATTGCTAATCGTATCCAAACACCATTCACGCTCATGATTTCCATTGTCTCGTTCTAAGGTCTTTGTTCGTGACTTTTGTTCCATGTTTTCATGCCTCTGGTGCTCCGTAACACCATGAAATGCTAATCGTATCCAAACACCATTCACGCTCATGATTTCCATTGTCTCGTTCTAAGGTCTTTGTTCGTGACTTTTGTTCCATTGTTTTCATGCCTCTGGTGCTCCGTAACACCATGAAATTGCTAATCGTATCCAAACACCATTCACGCTCATGATTTCCATTGTCTCGTTCTAAGGTCTTTGTTCGTGACTTTTGTTCCATTGTTTTCATGCCTCTGGTGCTCCGTAACACCATGAAATTGCTAATCGTATCCAAACACCATTCACGCTCATGATTTCCATTGTCTCGTTCTAAGGTCTTTGTTCGTGACTTTTGTTCCATTGTTTTCATGCCTCTGGTGCTCCGTAACACCATGAAATTGCTAATCGTATCCAAACCTCATTCACGCTCATGGTTTCCATTGTCTCGTTCTAAGGTCTTTGTTCGTTGCTTTTGTTCCATTGTTTTCATGCCTCTGGTGCTCCGTAACACCAAGATATTGCCATATAAAGTCATTCCAAATCAAGTTTTAAAAGTCAGACGGATTCGGAAAATTTATCGAACATTTCAAAAGATCTACACTCGGTACAGGGTTGGAGTGTAAGGAGAGAAAATGGCTAAAAATTTCAGGTTGTTTACAAAAGGGATGTAACAAAAGTAAGGCATAGACATACGCCGGTCTTATTATGAGCCGTCCCTAATGCAAATGAGGAAATTCTATTGTTTGAGTTCATTTGCATTAGGAACGGCTCATGATCATACCTGCGTATGTCATAAGATATGCGGAATAACCATATTGTCTTAATCAGAGGCGACGTACCGCCATCACGTGGGCGTGGAGGGACACCTCATAGCGTTGGATCTAGTGGATACCGCCGGCAAGGTACAATGAAGACACCATGTTCATGTTCATGTGGTAATGGCGAATGGTGGTGACTGAGTGGTGAAGTTATGTAGCTGCCGCTTTTTGTTTGTCAAAGACCGCATCCATTTTCATCTGTTAAAAGAGCTAAACGCAATCCCTTCTACTGAACAAAAGTTACTTCTACTTAACAAAATCGTTCTTCATTGAGGAGTAAATCCATCATGGTAGATTCAGTAGAGCGGACTAACATCGGGAGTGATGACCTTGTGAATGTACGTTCTAAGCCAGCGCGGGTAATTTGCCCGCGGCAGTGTTCTAATGGCAGACACGGTGTTAATTGCTCTATAGTCAGATTGTCTCTGTTTATGAACTGCGATGGTAACGACGGCATTCTTTACAGAACACCA
The DNA here is from genome assembly GCA_033964015.1 of Scolanthus callimorphus. Lineage (NCBI taxonomy): Eukaryota > Metazoa > Cnidaria > Anthozoa > Actiniaria > Edwardsiidae > Scolanthus > Scolanthus callimorphus. The sequence goes on from CM066916.1 coordinate 2,882,810, forward strand.
AAAGCAAGCTGGATTCCGTGCTGCCAAACACCAATGTTATCTTCCTACTCTACTCGATCACGAGCCGAGAGTCTTTCGAGGAGGCGAAGTGGTTGGTAAGAGAGGTACTGCAGGAAAATAAAACGTTGTCGCCGCAGCCTATGACGGTAGTGGTAGCGACAAAGTGCGACTTGTCGCACGCGCGACAGGTGTGTGCAATAACGTTGCAACCGAATAAATCTCTCACATTACATGTATCATCCTAATATTTTCCTGATATTTAAACTCATCTTCAGCATTAACATCATCATCATCATAATCATCACCATCACCTCCGTCCTGGTATAATTTTGTAATTGAAATTTTAATCTTTAGGTTCAGGAATACGAGGGGAGGTTCCTAGCGCACGAACTAGGCGCACAGTTTACAGAACTCTCGATCTCCGAAGGCTATACCGAGACATACGAGCTGCTGATGAGTTCCTTAAGACTGTGGCTAACCAAAGACGCAGAGCGCATGCGTGGTTCCACCCTTCACAGGGTCAAAGAGGGACTCAGAGGCAAGGCGTTCAGGAAGAGAGCTTCGATGGACAGTTTATTGGATAGCCTGCAATCAACAATTCTATGAGTCCCGGGTCAATGGGCGGATTAAGGAGTGTGTGAGATTTTCCTACTGTATTTGCCCCCTTAATTTTCTTGTCCGGCCACCCACTTTTGGACGGTCCATGATCCGCTCTACGACACACTACAGCAATAACCTCGACCCCAGATAGTGTAGTCTGCTCTGTATTTATGCGCGAGGCGACGTCTCGATACGAGATGTACCATAACGCTACGGTACGAGCCTCGATTGGTGCACAGTTTCTGATTGCAGAAAAGAGAGACTTGTTCTCGACTACATGAGCGCCAAATAGAGCGGTTTTCACATGACTGTCGTGAAAACAAGTACAATTGAGCAATCACTAGCCAATCAGAATCGAGAGAAATCACGACTTGCTCCCAAATGGCTTTCCTCTCAGCCAATTGCAGGCCGAACCAATTACTAAGTAATTACACAATTGTATTTACTACAGAATTTGATTGGCTGAGAAAAACGAGTGCCAATGAGAACGCAAAGCAATCGCAATTACATAACAAGTCTTGACAGTCATGTGAAATCCGCTCAGTAATGTAATGAAGACAGTAATGAAGAGGAATGCGTTGACCACGTGTTGACCGTGCAGCTTTGTTCAAGTTCTGTCACACAACAAGCGAAGCAAGCACACCGCAATAACCTCCCGCACAGGCGCCTTGTTTTTCACTTGGGACTTCTTTTCGGACTTGGGTTACCTGTGGCAGGATGAGCGAGTTCGGACCCGGGATTTTCTCGTTACTTGCCCCACAGGGAAGCCGCTCTTAATGCCGCTAGAGTAGGCGCAAAAAGATGCTTATTAATATATCACAAGTAAGCCACAGGATGCATATTGTCTATGTATTTGTCAATATCAACATTATAACCTCTTTAATAACTATAAGTAATTTAAATTCCCCTACTGTTACTCAGACACTCCTCTATTGCAGGCCAATAGAACAGGGGTTCAAGGGCCCAGAAAAATCAGCTTTTACATTGAGAGCACCCAAGAAACACCAAAAAAGCCGGTACGTTTTTTAATCTAATGTTTCCTCGGATCCCAGCAACACTGTGTTGAGTTCTGTAACGATTCTACCCTTGGGAAATAATATAAAAATTCAATAAAAATAGAAATATATCTGAATATCTGATAATTAATTTGTACATTAGATCCTTTTTACTAGCGCCTCAAGCGAGATGGATCTAGTTACACTATAAGAATATTTCTGATCTGTACAAGCCTAGCTATTATTAGACTTAACCGCACGCCATCTACAGGAAAAAGACTGCAATGAGCCTCTGGCACTGTCGAACCCGAAACCAAAACGAAACCTTGCACGTTACTTTAGCAAATCATTATTTGGGACAAATTTAGATGAAAACCACATGTAACGTTTTCACACAATATTTAAGACATAGTTGTGTAGCAAACAAGACATTGATTAGGCATTTGAACTTTGTCAGACTCCAACAAAGTAACAAAGTCCATACAGTGCCCCTCTTTTAGCTAGCAGAGCTCCAAGAGACATCCTCGAAATCCAGGGTGACAGGAAAAAAACCCTGGGTTGTCAAGGGAAGTCTCCATTTTGCTTGTGCCTTTTAGAGCGATCCCTCTCGTATTTGAAGTGCAGAGGAAAGGATCGTGTGTCGCGCGGACCACAGGACCATGCGTCACGCAGATTACGTGATTATATCCCTACCTAACTATCCCACCTCTTTGCAAGTCACGCAGATCACGTTTAACGTGATATGCACTCCTTTTCAACATCCCAGCTCAGTGTTACGTGACAATGTACATATTCGTAGCACTCCACTAGGGTCACGTCACATGATACCTAGCTAACTGGCCCACCTCGAAGTGATGTGACAAAGTACTACCACGGGCTACCTGTGGCGTCTGCTGTACTCTTCTATCTCCATCCTGAAAACAGGTAATTTCATTTTCACTTATGGATAATCTATCAAGATATGCGTAGTAAGCATAGGGACGAGTTAGATTTCTGTCGTACGTGTATGTTGTATATTATTTTGGCAACTACGCACTAGTTTCGGTTCCTCGCAAGCGCATCTCCTCCCGTCCATCCCCCGTTCTCCCCCTACAGGTAGGATCAATATTTCAAACTGACACGGTGTAGCTGTGGCGCAAACACTACCTCTGCCCTGAACCTCTCGTCCAACGAGCATTAATACCAAAGCTAATGAAAAACACGAATCGTATCCAGTCTCCACACGGAGAAGGATTTATGCCCCATAATTCCTTGCGCCTCTCGTGCAGCCTACCGCAATCCTTTGCGCGCGCTCTCCCCTCTTTCTAGTGTGTGAGACTGAGTTTATAACTTGTCGTCTAAATAAAACAGAGAAAACAAGTGGAGCAAAGAGTCTTGTATTGTATATAGATATGATCTAAGAAGAGCACAAGCAACTCCAGAATTACCAGTAACTTGCACACTACCTTTCTTCAGCTCGGCGTCTGCTGCGATTGTGTGAGGTGCTTCTGGATCTCTACAAACTGGTCGTAGGCAAGCTGTCGGTTGAAATGAAAAGACAAAGATTTGAAAGAAAGAAATACTTTAGCAGATCAAATTGCAGTACACTCTCTCCTACCTCAAACGCTTGGCCAATCGACATGGTCACCTCATCCGATAAATTCTAAAATTGAAAAGTGTTTTATTTAGTTAGGACGTTGTAGATCGCGTGAATCTGGATCGCATTCCACATGCTCTTGTCTTGCTCAGCAGCACAATCATCATTATTAACAGCTTAATCATCAGCAGTGGCCGCCAACACCGCACCATAGCCAACAACATCAACAACAAACATCTATACCCGAACCCACAACTTTATCAGCATTTTCATTATTATCATCATTATCATCGTCAACCTGGTCCGTACCTTTTTTTCTACTCTGAATACGTGACAGTAATGCTTGTCTATCTTAGCGTCCTTGGCGATGTAGGCGAACACTCGCTTGTCCTCGGGATCTTGCGTGATGTACGACACGTTACGCATGTCGTGGTAGCTGACCAGCAGCTGTTGTACAGACACCATTATCACAAAACGATTACATTAGAAATAAATGAATAATGGGTCACGCAAACGGCTCCATTAGGTAGCCCTTCTTCCATTGCAGGACCTACGGTTTAACGTCCTTCGAGAAGACGTGAAGGTCTAACCATTTACAGATGTTAGAGAGCAGCACCTTTTCCTCAATTATTTAGAAAAGAGCCGCCGTTTCGATCATCTGCCCGGCGCTCTACCACGAAAAACAGCCCCGAAATCTACCATTCAGGTAACCGGTCGGGGCGATTTATTATTAACCGTCTAATGAGATAGTAGCGACTACAGATGACGCCCTCCAAAGACTACTCTCTGCTTTGCGTTTGGATGTGAGACAATACCTTGTACCACATACCTTGGAGCGGGCATCTATGAACTTGATTCCATTGACGGATATTGAAAGGACAACCGAGGGGACCTTTTGTAATTTAGCAGTTGAAAGCTGGATGAGAAAAAACAAAGAACAATTATGCACGGGGGCTTAGATAGCAAAGAACTCCTGATTTGCGGTGGCAATCAAATACGGAACTAAAATCCATCAAAGTCAATCAAGCTTCAATTTGCGCAAGTGTGAACAGAGAGTATTGATGTGGCACGCGCTCTCGTGTCGCCAAGTGGTCAACCTAAAGTACCTGTGACGTCCAATCAATCAGATTTCGAATAATGTGATGTTGCTATGGTAATAAACTCCCTTACCCTCATCTTCCGACAAGCGTCGATTGTAGAGGAAATACCAGTTATTTCTCTCACCATATGCGATCCCAGGTACTAGAAATGACAAAACCCAATATGTGAGACACTGAAAAGCTGATATGTATAACGTGCTGTCTGGTCTATTTATCATGTCCGTGTGTCCTACCTGGGTAGTGTAGTTGACAGAGCCTTTCAGTAGAACTTCAGGATCGTGTCTCCAGCGACTTGATCTTTCCTCATTCGTCTTCTTAAGCACCTAAAAGGGATCATTTTTTTCAGAAACTATGAACAGTGGCTTTTACTAGAATGCCCTCGACCTCTCTAGAGAAGATCACTGCCTAGAATGCGATCTTAAACTACTGAACGGGGGTCACTTAACCGAACGGGCATTTATTTCGTTTGAACTCGAAACTGTTATATTATATGTGCCCGTTTCTGACTCTGCCGGCAAGATAGGACGTACGATAATGTCTCCTCCGACACGAAGGAGGCTAGAGAGGCAGTTCTACTGGCGCAGTTCCTAGTTCCCAGCTCACCTTACTATTGACTAGCTCCTCGGCCATCGTCGTGGGGAGTGCGCCCGTTGTCTCCGAGGCAGGCTCAGCGGTTTTAGCTGATGGTTTCTCGTCAGGGAAGAACACGTTTAACTCTGCTAGCTTTTCCTCCAAACCAAAGTCGCCCATGTTCTTGAGTAGTTGCTGATAAAATAATTTACACTTAGGGAAATCTGCTACTTGTGATTCACATACATAACTACATTATGGAGTGGTTGCTATTGCATCAAATATCCAGCTCCCAAAGATGATCCCATACTTGAGTCCCAAATTCGACGAGCACCACTGTAGATTTATGGTAGGTTTATACGCTGCCATTCGTCGGCCCTAATTCACTCGGCACGAACAAATCTGAAGATGCCACGGACTTCTCAGTGTCGGGTCGACACCGAATGAAGCTTACAAGAAGCTTACAGCGTGTGACGCTGTTTCGCTCCGATCGATACTGCCAGACTTCGTCATTGATGAAGGGCGCTGCTAGTGAAAACTTAACTATAAATACACGTGCCGCGTGATCTTGTCAGCATCGCTACAGCAAGACCAATTTTTGAAAAGCTGTCAAAATTCACGCGCCGTACCGTAGCAAGGCCATCATGCCTGTCTCACTATTTACGTCCTTACAAAACCTGCAAGTACATTCCTAGTGATTACCTCGACATCGTCTCCCTGCTTTTTTCTTGCCAGTGTCATTCGCCTGGGGGTTGCTAATGAGGCCAGCATGCGTTTCCTGTGTCCCAAGGAACTAATGTCTAATACCTACAACAGGGAAACAGCAGGAGGTGAAACGGACTGTCGTGACATGCATAACACAGGCGTAACGGTATTGTGTGGAGCGTGACGCGTTGCGGCATAACGTTACATGATGAAGCACTTGTTATGGTATGATCGCGAAACTGATATTGAGTTGGGTGACGTGGTGGGACAAGGCACGCCACGCTTTCTTTGTTGTGACAAGGCGTATCACGCTGTAGCTTAACTTAACAGATCAAGACCATACAGATCATGTTGTGGCGTGACACGAAAAGACTTGCGCGATAAATCCTCTACCTACCGAAGTGAGCTCTACCTCCCAGATCATGCGCACGCGCTCCATGGACGAGTAGCCCTGGTGCTCAAACCTGCCAGCATACTCTGAAAGACACAGGGAGCCCAGCCAGTCCCGCGCCGAGGTGTATTCCACAGATTCTGGGTCCGACAATCGCGGGGGCACTGGTAATGACTTGACGGCTTCTAGTATAATCCTGCTTGAGACAATAGCATCGCATTGATTAGGAAATGAAGCAGCGTAGCCTGCTTGTTGGTGGCAGAGCGCTGTTTCTATGGCGAGAGACGCGCGAGAAATGGTCAATTAGCGGTCGTGGTGGCTTTTAAGCCTTAAGCCTTTAACGTTATTTCCTCCAGCATGCGCAACCACAGAGCTACCTTGATAACCAAAATGACGCTGCGTTTATTGTTAAGCAACATTTCAATTATACAAAAAAAATACTACACAGTTCTTACGTACTTTCTGTGCGATAAATCGACAACTCCAATCTCCAAAAGATCTTGATCTTCTAAAATTCCTCCGTTCTGCAAGGAATGAAAATAGCTTGAGTACACTACAGATCGACAAAAAAGAACTCCCTGGAAACTTCCAACAAATCCTTGCGATTCGCGCACAAGATCCAGGCAAATTTGCACATTTTGCATTCGACTTTGCGTCGCATTTATTTGTGTTAAGGATCCAATGCCACCTATTATCTAACACAGGATGTACGAAGTCGAGTCTTACCAAGAAGTTCAGGTCATCAAATCCATTGGAGATGAGATCCGCCTCGTATTGACCCAAACCAAGAGCTCGTAGCCATTCCGGTATAGTAGTGGCTTTGCCTATAAAGGGAACAGGAACACAAAACTCAGTGAAGGAAAACATCTATTTCCATCGCCTGATTTAGGGGACACAAAGCAATATTTTCTATTGAGATGGGAAGATCGTGTATCAGTCTTCGTCTGTAGATATAGTTATTTAGAGATACCCTCGAGTTAATGTGATATCTCGGCAATATTTAGCATTGTTATATAGCGAGTGCTCAGTCCAACCTAGCGCGCGCTCTTATTGGCTAAATCAAGGGCACGTGGTGAAGTACAAAATCAAATATTCCCCGATCAGTCCGATCAGTCAATATTTCGAAAAATTATCGACCGGTTGGGGAATATTGCTTTCGCGCGTCGCGTTTGAGAGCGGGAAAAAATAGAAGTTTATTGTAAACACGCGAGTCTTTTTAAAAAAAACCTTTGCTAATTTTGATAAGTTTTTGCTAATGCAAGAAAATTGTGTTATTTAGGAGTGTTTTCCCTTTACATGATGCAGTCGCGCGCGCAATTTGTAACTTTTCTTTCATTCTTTAAATACAATTTGTTTTGACTTAATAATTGTAGTATATTTTCTGCTATATAACAAAACACTTAATGACTACTCCCTCGGGAAACACCAGTTTTGTTTTCCTCGGGAGCAGTCATTTAGTGTATAATATGCGACACTCGTGTAACAACGGCAACCTACCAGCATCAGCTATCTGATCGTCTAACATTGAAGGAATCTCAATATTGCCTATTGACGAGAGGAACGCTTCGATCTGATGAGGTCAAAATAGGAAAACAACTATATCACAATCTATGTCGCAATCTATATCACAATCTATATCACAATCTATATCACAATCTATATCACAATCTATGTCACAATCTATATCACAATCTATGTCGCTAATAAATGCGGGATGAGGATATAGAAACGTATTTTTTGCGTGTCAAAAGTTTATCAACACTAAGCATGTTTTTATTCTGTATTTCACCATCTGTTCAGTATATGTAGTCATTTGTCAGCCTAGTCCCTGGCGTTATGGGTGGGATTCCTGTGGTTGGTAAGACATATGTGCGCTCGGCCCAGTGCTCACGCATCCTCATGGTTCATCTCCGAGCACAGGAAGCCCACCCAGAACGCCAGGGTATCGATATTTTTATTGTTAGAGACACATAGGATTCGTCTTAGCACATCATCCGCAGCAGTCAAACAGAAACAATTCATCTCCTACCTTTTCCCACTCGGCCGACTCGTCCAAAGGACTGTTGGCATCTAGCGCGCTCAACCGGTACTCCTGTGGTGATTCTGGCCGTTCCTCGCTTATCTCCTTCTCCCTAACTTTCACTGTTTCTTGCGGTGGTTTAGTCCCGCGAGGCATCGAGTCAGTCCGTTTGAATAGCACATTCTCGTAAATGAGAGCCGAGGAGGCGTGAGTTGTCTGTGCCTCCTCTGAATTGTCTTCGGTCAAATCCTCCCGTGAATCGTACGGGGACCAGCTGTCATGTAACGAGGAAAATTTACTCTTCTTCTCCTCTAGAGGTTTCTTCTGTTTCTGTTCAGGACCGAATATTTCTTCTGCCCTCTTGCTAGGAGGAAAGTGAAAAGGGTCTTGCATTTCATCAGGAGCCAGCGGGCTGGAGGCTTTCGCCATGCGCACTAAGTCGCGGTCAGCAACGCCGCCCATTTCCCTGTCATGAAGACTTTCACGTCTCGGTAAAGGTATTGGCTGATAAAGAGCTGAACGGTCTCTGTAGGTCACGCCCTGCGCACGGCTATCTCGACTCGATTCCTCTTGCATCATATCAAACCCGTCCTCAGCACCAGTAGGTGACCCTGTTGGCGTGAATGCCTCGAACACTGCAGCCTCGGCTGTAGTAGGGGAAGGTGGAGGGATCCCTGGTGTGCCAGGCACATCACTGGAGGCTGAGGTAATATCAACCCGTGGGGGTACCGGTGGAGCTTCATCCCCTGTGGGGACAGGTGTGGAGTCACCTCGTGGTGGTACAGGAGGGGTGCTCTCGGATCCAGGATGTGGTTGAGTAATCCCTATAGCATTCGGGTCCAATGTGCAGTACTCGCCTGCTGAGGGGCCAAGTGGTAGCTGGCGGAGCTGGTCCAGGTTGATTTTGCCTTGAGGTCCCTCTATCCGCACTTTTTCGTAGGGAGGAGGGATCCCTGGTTTAGCTGCCGCTGCTGGTTTCATTGGTGACTCCTGGTACTCATTCGCAGGCCGCTTCTTCCGTGGTGGTCTCTCTGGCTCCTCCTTGATCAAAGACCCATGGCGTGGAACCTCATCAGCATCATGTACTCGTCTAGGAGGGACTGATGGCTCTGCTGGCGTCCTGGCTGCCGGCATTGGGCGAGGAGGGGGTGCAACCTCATAGACACTAGGAGTATGGCCAGTGGCACTAGGAGGGGAAGGCTCTGCACTTATTGGGCGTGGTGCAATCTCGTATACTGGTGCCGAGGTACCTCGCTGGGAGCTACTAGTCCTTGACTGTTGTCGCGGAACAGGAATAGGACTGGACTGTTCCACAGGAGCTTGCTCATCTAGCTTGACATTCATGTAGTCTTGATGACCTGAAAGTGCCAGCACTTCGTAATCAGAAAACTTGCTGCCACTTTGTACGGGGGATGAGGACGGTCCCATCAGCTCATAACCTGGTAAGGCAGCCTTAGCATCAGTCTCAGGACCATGTACCCCTGGACTCCGCAGGCTAACTACTTCATACTGTGGTATATCCAGAGGGCAGGGCTTGGTAGGTCTCTCTATAAGTCCATATGTCCCACTAGGCGTGGCCTCTTCTTTTGACTTGAATGGTGGCGGGATTTCATAGGTTGGGGTGGTGACTGGGGGAAGCTAACCACGTCATAAGTCCCCCCTCCTGTGTCTGGTGCCACTGTATTAGTTGGCTGTTGCATTGGAATGGCTGCACCCACCAGGCCATATTCACCTTCAGGGGGAGTCCGCACAGGAGGGGCAAACTCGTACACAGGAGGTTGGGCCGCAGCTTGTGGTTTTGTCTGGGGAGAGCCAACTTGGGAATATGTACCATAATCGGTACATGTGTTTGCTGAAACAAAAGTGGCACATATTCATAGCACATGATTGCAAAACATAAAAACAAATGGTAAGAAAAACTGAATAAAACAGACACTTTTTAAATGGCCACTGAGTTTATGAGCCTGGTGTGTAGGAGAGGCACTACCTTTGCTCTAAATAACAATGAAAAATGTTTAGACTTTCGCGTCATCTTGGATAAGAATGTTAAGTCGATGGTGCATACGATTTTCAACTCTTTGCACGCACTGTTTGCTAAAGTTTTTTCTCTCCCTGTATGGATGTCCACAATTAAGGGAATGTTTTCCAGTGAAACTAGTACCTTGTGAGTGATCTACGTCGTGCTGAACAGTAGAGTAGTCCTCCTCTGTTGCCACATCCTGCCCTGGCCAGGGTTGGTTTTTGGGTGGAGAGGCAGCCATGCATGGCTTGGTAGGCACGCCCAACATGGTGTAACCATCCTTAACGTTCTGTGGGGTGAGTACCGGATCTGTGCCGGCTGTCTGAGGGTCTGCAGCCATCACCAGAGCATAGCCAGCCACTGTGGAAGGTTTGATCACAGGCTTGTTGTCAGGCCTGGGGGTTTGATCGGACGGCCCGGCTGGAAAGAACATTGTTGTTATTGCTATTTCTATTTACTTATCAGGATATTTTCCCGACTTCAGTAAAAATATTTTGTGCTGCCAACAGGTCTGACAAACAAATTTTTTAGCCTGCTTGCACTGAAAATACTACATGCAGGACTTTGGCTAGTCTGCCGAACATCCAGTCCTTGTGTCAGTCACACTCTGTACAGGAGACTTGACTTTGCAGAGCTTTTCAGATTAAGCAGGAATATACGTGCTTGGTAAGATTGTATGCTCTGATTTGTAACCCTGAACTTATCCTGTCAGACTACTAAATAAAATCACTTTGTCATAGTTACCAGTGAAAACATAAAATAAGAATGGGGTACATGATGTAATAATCTGCTTACCTGGGGCTTGATGTGGGTGTGGAACATAGTCGTAACTGGACTGGGTGGACTGAAATAATAAATAGCATACCATCAATTGCATGTAGCCTTTGTGGCACAGGCAACAAAAACAAGGTTTTGACAGTTGAACTTCAATTTTTTGACAAGAAAAATAATATTTAAAAGTTAGAATAGTTTCTGGTGAGGAAGAATTGAAGTTGGGGAATTTTTACATTCTAATGATTTTAAATGCACCTCACAAACAGTCAAGTAAATGGTGCTGAGCTTCACATATGACTGATCAAACCTTAAAGTTCAACTGTCAAAATGTTGAAGTTTTACATACAGGTCTGAAAAGCCCTAGAAAGTGTCCAGCTTTTCAAAGTTTGTGAATTAGTCAAACTGTATACATAGGAAATACTCTTTTTGCAATCTCAGGTCCAATGTGTAAAAGGTAAAATCAGCTATTCAACACTTTTCATTTTCAAGAGGTGGGTTTCTACACTCCTATGGAAAAAGCAAATTCTTAACTAATTTATTTTCACAATGGCGCCCTGAATACTGGAGAAATACTTCATAGGATGAAGCTGCATATCCAGAAGGACCACAACACATCATGAATCACTAGAATATGCAAATTTTCCAAAAATTCTGACCGTGAGATAATCAGCTGAGCCATCATGTGGTATACTTGTTGTCATATCTTTCACCATTGCATACTCATTAGTCCCTTTGGGCTTAGTGTCAGCAAAAGGAGCTGGTCTTGGTGGAGGTGCAGGCTGAGAGTCTGTCAAAACCAAAACCAAAACACTTAGGGGTAGTGATAGGTAAATGCATAGTTATCATGTGTTATCTGGCAGTGGTATCATCTGATGGTATTGTGCTTCGCTTACAAGTCAAATAAGTAAAAAAAACTGAAATAAAAGTCTGAGACTCGGAAACAGCGGTAGAAAAATCTGACACTCCGAGACGGCCAAAATTATGAGAAAAATGAGACTCCGAGACGTGTGATAAAAAACGGTGAGATTCCAAGATTTTACAATATTTCAGGCACCCATCGCTACCCCAACACTTTAAGGATATGAAATGAAGGAAAATTTGTTCAGAACAAGACTGTTTACCTGATGGAGTTCGAATTAATGGCACAAAGTCGTAGGATGCTTGTGACTAACAAGAAGACAACTATTTGTTAAAATACATATAATATTTACACAGGTAAAAGTAAAAGCAGCCCTACTTTTCATGTTGTCTGGCAAAATGTTTGGCCCATTGTGAATGGAATATGGCAGTTATGCTTTTCTCTAAAAGAAGAGGGACTGAAGTGCATTTTCTGGCAAAGATTTAGAATAACTTACCATAGACCGGGGAGCAGGTACTGAGTCATATGTATCACATCTCTTCATTCCTAGTGAACAAACAGACACATGATATAGATTATACTTTAATTTAATATATACAATAAACAAAGTTGGCATCATACCATACATACATAAATCACCATTCACAACACCACCACTAACTATGATTTCCATCATTATCATGCAATGATATTTATTGCCGTCATGCTCACTAATGTCATCAATTTCAAACATAACAATTATTTTCATGATCAACATTAATATCATCATGATATCATCATCATATGGATTATTGAAAAGGGTGGAAGCACCTCCCAGATGTGGATGCTTTGTGGGCAATGAGAACCATATGACTTCACGTCATATGTAGGTTGATTAGGTTGACACATGATGTTAAAGCAGGAACATCTCAAGGTCCCCCTTGTACCAACTAAGACAAGCTTGATGTTGCAGTTGTAATGATGATGCACAAAGGGACACAATCACAAGAGTAGTCCTGGTCACACTACTATAACATTGATAACAAGTAACCACCCTTTACCTGAGAGTCTGTTAATGGTTGAGGGGACTTCATAATTTGATTGACGGGCCACCATGGTGCTGGCACGGGCAGGCATAGTGTTGGCCTAATCATAGGAGAACAGCAGAATATAGTAAGATGTCTGGTGAGATGGAAATTCTCAAGGGTCATATCATCAAGACTTGACTTCTAATAATCAACTGCTCCTTAACTCACCTTCAAATCACCAGCCTCAGAGGCTGATCCAGTTCCATGAAATGACGCTGATGCTGACAAACCAGTACCAGTAGACCTCCTCTGGGAATGGTCTGAGACAGGGCATTGCCAAAAATATTTGTATTTGTATTATCAATATTTATACAGGCTGGTCAAGTTCAGCTAATGCTGGTTTAAATTGAATTAGTACATGTGAAAGCAGTGGGTGTAGACTCTGGTTTCTGCAAGTAAATCTGACAAGATAATGGTGATGCCCAACCTGGCAAGGCATTGTTTGTTTGAGAGACACTGAGATAATCAATGGATGGCCCCCTTTAACCTTCTGGGAGGATATCAATCTCCCATGCAAAGGACAATGGCTTGTACAGAAAAAGATTTGAAGATATTCATAGACACAGTATTAGAAGTTACATACTATAGATTAGAGCACTGATCTCCTTGGTTTTAGCCGAAGGATGACTCATCAACAAGTCCATAACTGTCTGTTGGTTCTTGTCCTTCACTTTGTTATCAACATCTACAGTAGTTAAGAATAATTTGCATTAACAAAATTCTTTTTAACACATCATTGAATGTCAGCAGTAACAATTAACCCCTTTAACCAAAGATCAAAATGAAACCTGGAATCCCATAGAATCCCATCTGGATTCCCATCTTTCTGACAGGCGGGCTCCAAGCTGGAAATGTGGGATTATTAGAGATCCCAGGTGGGATCTATCTATTCCTGGTAGCAATCCAACCTGGAATATCCCTGGTGGCTGCCCCAGTTGCCCAGCCCTGGAATTCCATCTGGGACAATACCCTGGAATGCCACATTATGCTGTTATCAGCTAGGATTAGACAGGAGCCCATCTTTGCTTAGGCCCTTGAATACATGGAGGAGGCAAAGCAATGAATGGTAGTTACCACACTGTAACAGTAGATTACAGACATCTAGCTTGCCAAACAGGGCTGCCTCATGAAGTGCTGTGCCAGTGTCACACTAGAAAATAAAAAATAAAAATGATATTACTCGAAATATACTCATAGATATCAGAATATGACCCATCGCCTTGTGTCAACAAGCACTTCATAGTACACAAAATGCTTTCAATGACTAGGTAGGTGTCATAGGAAATGTTGATCTCCCATGATTCTGGATGTAGCAAAGAAGCTAAAAAGAAGCTCTGATTGGGTAGTTTTGTTTAGGAGCATTGTTCCGATTGGCTAGTGTATGGTGAACCCATTGCAGCTACGCCAGTGAGTTGTTTATCTGTATTTTTGGCAGTACTGTCTGCGACATGCATGTGAACACCTGGCCTTCATCCTAGGTTGGTCATCTTGTAATAAAGTCTCCCTTCCTTTTGGAAGACCTACCTGCGTGTTTACAGACATGCCACAGGCCAACAGATTTGTGACAACACTAATATGTCCATTCCTGGCTGCCAGGTGAAGTGGGGTGTGAGTCTTGACAAGACTTTGTAGTAAGTTGGGATGATAATTCAACAGCAACTTCACCTAAGCAAGAATCAGTATAAGCACTATCATAATAAAGGACTTCAAGGCTTTATAGATGTACAGTACATGCAACCTCAAAAAATCCCACTTCTAACACTATGTGCTGCCTAACAGGTAAGAAAATAATTAATATTATGCTCCCTATTAAAGGTAATTCAATAAGAAAATAAATTGTTGCTCCCCATGGAGAAAAGTTTTACCAAGTTTAGCTGACTGAGATTGTTACTGTATTGCTGCTGAATATACATGGCTTGAAATTGTGACCAGCTGGCCGCCAATGTGACTAGATATTTTTCTCAGGCGACATAATTTTTTTATCTTAGTCACAACCTGAAAATAATTCATCCTGGAAAAATGGTCTTCCAACAATTATGATAAAATGAGAAAAAGCCTTTCAAACACACGAAAATGTGAACACAAACACCACCACCACAGACAACCCAAATGACAAAAATGTGATAGAAATAACATGACCACAGGCAACCCAAATTGACAAAAATTACCTGGCTACCAAAATGTTTTTCAGGCGACCAAAAACAATGCTAGGGCAACCAAATTTTTCAGACTTGCTCGCCTGGGGCGACTTCCTAGAAATGTTAATTTCAAGCCCTGATATACATTACAATGGTTGCACATGGGTGTGAATATCAAAACTTACAGTTTCAATTCTGCCATACTGAGCAGCAAGGTCCAGTGCAGATTCCTGCCGACAATTCCTAATGTAGGGATCTGCATGATTCTAATAGAAAAATGCAGCTTATTAGTACTGAAAATAATCTGCAAAAAAGCATCCTCTTTTGGCCTACAACTGGATAAATGCCCTTTTTATGAAAGAAAACAGACAACTCAGACAACTGGCTTAAGTCATGCAACATCATTATGTTGTGGAAAAGATGGCACACTTTACCTCCAGTAGCACAGCTACCACTTGGTTATATCCTGATTGAGCAGCTGAATGCAAAGCAGTGTCCGCTGTGCCATTCTGAAACATATTAACAGGCATTGAAGTAAACCATATTATGATTTCAATGCTCCCTGCTAATGCACTGTACACTCTCTTGCAGATTAAAAGCTGCAGTCCCATGAACTGGCAGTAGAAAGTACTGTGATTTAACATGAATACAGTCCAATTGACCATGTACCTGTTCGTTGACATTTGCTTGGGATGGGCCAGTATTAATGAGGATCCTAGATACCTCAGCATGACCATTAAATGCCGCCAAATGAAGAGGGTAATTACCTTACAAAGAAAGCATACTCAGCTAATTAGAAAGGATATCCATCTTTGGTATAAATCAAACAATAATATGGTACCTGTCCATGTATGATGTATACAAACTGAAAACTATAAGATGGAGCTCAGAAAAACATTATTCAGGGTAAAGTGTTAAAGTGTGCAACAACCATACCATAGAGCAAGCAGTAAACATTCACAGTACAAAAGGTACCATAAGTTCAGAAAAGCACTGCTGCCCCAATTACTCAGGGTTCGTACACTTTCTGAAGGACAAAATTCCAGGATTTTCCACAAAGTCTTTAGTTGTTCTCCAGGAGTCTTTATTGTGTATAAATGCACCCTTCTCCAAAAAACTGCTGTAGGATGTCAGAATTTGCAGCCCAAAATCAGATTCACGAAACTGACTGATTCAACCACATTTAAGTTGAAACATGTTTCCAGGAGTTTTCCAGGATTTTCCTTAAAATTCCAGGACTTTCCAGGAAGGAAATGAAAATCCAGGATATTCCAGGGTTTCCAGGACGTGTACATACCCTTTTACTGCACTGCTGTGCAGAAAATCATAAAAAGAAAACTGTTTGGATGTGTACCATTGTTATTCATGTACTGTTATCTTGAATTTCACCGATGTAGTATAAGTCTACTGTTAGAGGGTTCCATCTCTAGCCAGTGATTTCTGGTAAACAGCATGCCTACCTGAATGGTCAGGGATATTGGTGGATGCATCATACTTGAGCAACAGTTCAGCTGCCCCTCTAAAAAAAGAGTTTTAGGCCTCAGATAAATGTCAAAACTGGTTGTATAAAATCACTTTCAAAAACTGACTCATTTATAGTTTTAGGAATAATAAGCTGTTCTCTTTGGTACTGCTTACTGACAACCAGAGGCCAATTCAAGATGGCAAAAGATAATGAACTTTGATGGTGCACTGTTGAAAAGTTGCCATCAGAGAGCTTGTTGCAAAAGTTTGGCTTTACGTTAATAGGAGGTACACAAAAGCACATTTTTTGTCTTTGAATTTCTTAAATCATGGAAACAAAATGTAAACAAAATGAGAGGTGACATACTTCCTTGAACTTTATAATTAATTACTGGTGCACCTTGGAATTGATTAATTAACTTCCTTCATGCATGATTTATCAAAAGATCAGCACATAGTAAACAAATCACATGCTCGGATTTGCATCCACAGTTCAGGGAAATAATAGCAACGGCATTGTAAAGGCAATTTGCGGTATATTTTCTTGCCAGCTTAGCTGAATCCAGTTCACGACTCACTGAGGAGATTACAAAGAGGAGATTGCAAAGAGGACGCTATGATGAACTGACTTTAGAAAGAATAGCAGCCAGACGGCGATACACTTCATAACTCGAACTAGACGATATTTTTAATGCACTACCTTGTTTGGGCCATCATAGTGTAAATAGTCTTGATCGCGTTTCTCACAATGCTAATCGTGCATAGTTTAAACTTCTTGGATGACAACAAGTTAACCCGCAATTGTTGTTGCGTGCGAACGCAAAATGTTAATCTTACCTGTGGCCATTAATGGCGGCGTAGTGCAGAGGTGAATATCCCATCTCATCTTGGTAATTCGGGTTAACATTTCTTGCCATTATGCTACAAATGTTACGCACACATTAGCTTTTCTGCTAATGTTTTTTCATCAATACTATCACCCGCCCAACGCAACAGGCTGAAACTACATACCTATGCAGCCCTGACTTTTTGCCACGTTGCCCCAAGATCTTCTCGATGTGAGCAACATTTCCAGTTTTTGCAGCATTAACGAGGTCTTGTTCTTTCCCCATGACGGTAGAGTAGCTGCTTCAGAAGGCTGCAATCGAGATATTCAGGAAATATTCACAGGAAGTTGACAAGATGCAGCGCCAGTCGCCGCCATTTTGGGAAAGAGCGATCTAGTGTCCAGACTCCGGAGGAGTAAGCTCGACCGGAAACGCTGGAAGCAAATCTTCTATGAGATTTATTGCGCAATATACGTCTACGAAGGAGTAAAGATAAAATACGTAAGTTATGGATCTTTCTCTTTCTCTAGACTGTTGATGTGTTATCGTGCGAAAAAAGGTGAAAATATTTGTAAAAGTTCAATGAAGTGAGTGTGTGCGGGTTACCTGTGGATGCCTGTCGAGAGCCTGTGGTTTTCTCGATCTAAAGCGAGTTTTCAGAGTCAATATTGCACTTATCAGATGCATCAGAGTCATCACAAAATACCATGGCAGATGCAAAGGATTTGATCGAGATGTTAGACCTTAAACCACATCCTTACGGAGGACATTATGCGTCAGTGCATCGATCAGAACAATGCGTCTGCCCAGCAGATGGGCGAGGAGTGAGGGGCGCAACTACAACAATCCACCTTGTGATGGAGCATGGCGATATTGACCCCTGGCATAAATGAAGTCCGAAGAAACGTTCTTCTACCATAAAGGGTGCTCTTTAAAGCTCTATACTCTAAGCGAAGAAGGAAAGCTCTGTTCACGGATTGTAGGAGATAAAGTTACCTACCCTGAAGCTTCGTTCTCAGTTGTTATCCCGTCGAATACGTGGTTTGCAGGCGAATTGGTGGACGAAGAACACGCTTCGTTTGGTTTCTTTAGTGTTTCAGTGAGCCCGGGATTCGATTTTGCAGATTCGGAAATAGGCATTAGCGACACTCTTTGTGAGAAATTCCCAGAACACAAGGAAATAATCGAGAGATTGGTGTTAAAACCTGAAGAGCAGGGGAGTGGAAACGTGCAAAGTAAGGTTACTGAAGAGGCAAATGATGATGAGAAAGGTGTGAACAAAACTGAACAAGAAAATCATGAATCATGTGTGAAGAAGCTAGCTTGAACCTGGGGTGCTCGTGGACCCCCTCTACCGACTAGACTAAAAAGGTTTCACTGTCACAACTGTCTGTTGTGGACCATGATGTGTTGTGTGGGAGCAAATGAGTAAACCAAAACAGAATCATGGACGGTAGTTTTAGGATAAATAGCCATATTGCCTATGGCAAATGATTCTACAATACATCACTCCAAATATATTTTGTACTTGGTTAACATAATTAACACAAATATTTTGGTCTTCTTAGTTTCTCCCATTAGGCACTGCTGGCTACAAAAGACAGTTGCGATGGTGCAACCTTTTCTGAAATAGGTGTATATAGTTCAAAAACAAACTGCGACGCCCTAGCCTTTAGTCTTTTGCCCCATGTAAGGGAATCCAACATTTTGTAGAACATAGCCTGCTAGCAGGTGTTGGTTGGCTTTTTTAGGTCGTTTAACGGCGAGAAACGAGCGAGAATCCCGATGTGGGTGCCGTCTTGGATGGGTCAAAATTCATTCTGGGGCGGGTGACAAAACATCCCAGACGTATTTTGTCCTGTTCAAGATGGTGGCCGCATTGGGATTCTCACTCGTTTCTCGCCGTAAAACGACCTAAAATAGCCAACCATTTGTCACTCGCCCCAGACACCCGCATCAGGATTCTCGCTCGTTTCTCGCCGTAAAACAACCTAAAAAAGCCAACCAACGCCTGCTAGCAGGCTATGTGGAACAGGTCCCGGTTGTTCAAAAGCCAATTAACTTTAACCCAGAGTTAGGATTTAACCCTGGGTTATCTTCTCTTTTCGGGGCTCTGAAAATATTGAGTGTAATGAAATAAGTTTTGTTTTGTTTTGTTAAATTAAACTTGACGAGAGCGTGGTGAAATATAGAACTGTGGAAAAATCCTTTTAAAAAACAATTAGTCATTGCAAGTCTGCAGCCGATCGCAAGATAACTATTTCTCTAACAAAACAAAACAACAAAACTTGTAATTACACTGAAACTATTCTGGAACTATTTAGCCCGAGAAGGTGTGTTTTTCTAGTTTTTCTGGGCAGTAAAACTGGTTTTATGGGGTTAATCTTGGTTTAAATTGAGTTGACTCTGGTTTAGCTAACCCAGGATTAATTTTAACTAACCTTCTTTCGAGAAACAGCATTTTAACCCCAAGTTAGTTAATCTTGGATTAGAGAAGATAACCCAGGGTTAAATCGTAATCCTGGGTTTAAGTTAATCGGGTTTTGAACAACTGGGCCCTGGTGTTCATGTGGAAACAAAAACATTTTCACAGGAATGAGAGGCTATTAAGTCAAGAACAATAGTTAATTCAATAACTCTTGGATTCCCTGACATGGGGCAACTAGTCATACACCACAGGCCCATAGATTCACTTCTTAGAGACAATGTTAGATTATAACAAAATATGAAAATCTAAGCAAAAAAAAAACCTCAAAGTAGATGGAACTTGGAAAGATTTTTGCAATGTTAAATTTTTGTTAAAATTTCAAGAATTTTTTTAAAAACACCTGCAATCTGCAGTGACAGTGCAACTACACCAACCAAGGTCACCCAAACAAATCTTCAACAAATTTTTACTGACATGTTCATTTTCATGATTTACATTATTTGGGGGTGAATTTTAGTGTAGATAACCTATTATTTTATGTATTTACGAATTTCAAGTAACACATTGTTTTTTTCACTAAAAATGTGAAAATTTGTGTTGCATCTATTGTTCAGATGCTCAATTGTGATTGGTTGACTTTTTAGTTTGATTGTGTGGCCTTGATTGGGTAGCCTTGGTTGGAGAAGTCGCACTGTAAGTTTTAGTCTAACTAGATGGTAATTATGATAATGACACAATATATTTAAACAGGTTGTTTAAATGAAAGATTTAAAGGATATTTAAACCTTTTTGTACACTTGGCATGAATGTGGGTACCACAAGGTAACCCAAGGCCCATGATAATCCAAGCACATGGAATGTATTACATCATATCTTTAAGGATCTGACTCTAATTAAGATACTGCTCTTGGCATTTAAGCATGGACACCAAATAATTATTTTTGTTGTTTTTGGTGCTTCAAAGTTGTGTTCTGAAAGACATGAGCAATATGTTTCTATGGGACAAACAAGAAGTTGCATGTTGCTAGTCTCACCAATAAAATGCATAATTTTGAGAGCACATTCTTCTTTTCTGTCTCACCTTAAACAACCGTCCATGCTTTTAAGCAATAACCAAAAATTTCAAGAGAAGACTTAAAATAAATTTGTAGGGACCATATTCATAGTTAATTGATAAAATGTCTAAGGATATAACAGGCTTCAACATCATATAATATAATATAAAGTTGAATTGCACAATCAACAATAAAAGGGATTTACTTGTGTGACATCAGAAACAATCCATACACCGCCATGGAAGGCCTTCAGCAAAAGACCCCACCCTTCTGGAATTTCTTGTTTGTATACCAGGTTATTGTTCCTAAAGCCCTTGTCCTGTAGCCCCAGAGGTCGGAGTCACGCAATGCTTCGAAGAAGATTCCGCAGCACGTGACAAAGTAAGATGGCTGCTGAAGCACAAGAACTGATCAAAAGACTAAAACTCGTCCCACACCCGAAAGAAGGCGGGCACTATGTTGGAGGTTACATATCTCAATTGTCCGTGAGGCCGCTTGATTCAAGTGGGAGGGAGCAACGAAGCTGCTTCGACTTCATCTACTTTCTAATCCAAAAACACAACCACATTCCATGGCACCGAATGATCTCGGACGAAATGTTCACATATCACAAAGGCACCAGTATTAAATTATATCTACTGCAAGCGGATGGCTCAATCGAGACACGAATAGTAGGGGATCACTTGGAAGATGAACGAGCCTCGTATGCTAGTGTGATCCCGGCAAATACTTGGTTTGCTGGCGAGTTGCTTGACCAAGAGGATGCGTATGGCTTATTTAGCATTGTAGTATCTCCAGGCTACAGAGACGAAGACTGTGAGTTCGCAGACGTTAATCAGCTTGCTGAGAAATTCCCCCAGCACAAGGAATTGATGAAGCGCTTCCCAGAGGGACCCATTCAACTGTGATATCTCTAAGAATTCCGGTCATGTCTGGTAGTACGTAAACTTTGGGTCGTATTGCTAAATTTTTTTCGCGCAGGGGCAGATTTAGGGGGAGGGGGATTTGCTGGAGGAAATTGGCAATTTTGAATGGTAGGTGTGTCTTCACTGTTGATAGACAGCATGTCACGCTGAGAGAGAAAATGTCACGCCTGAATAAAGTTATTTATAATATTCATCCATTATTCATAGGATGCTCATCCAATCTCTGCACTGGATTCGGAACAGGTGACACTACTTGTAACCCCCGATACCACATGGCTAGGTGTCTGATACAGAATACTAATTGATCTAGTTAGTATTCTGTATCTGATACAGAATACTAATTAGACCAATTAGTATTCTGTATAGGACACCTTCCAGTGCAGCCCTCAGTCTTTGGACAGTTTCAATTAA
Organism: Scolanthus callimorphus; assembly: GCA_033964015.1. Lineage (NCBI taxonomy): Eukaryota > Metazoa > Cnidaria > Anthozoa > Actiniaria > Edwardsiidae > Scolanthus > Scolanthus callimorphus. The sequence goes on from CM066916.1 coordinate 2,904,736, forward strand.
CACATATCCCCTACTGTCCAAAGGCTGAAGGGGACCACTCTAGTGAAGTCCAAGTATGGTCTTCTCTTGTAGAGCAGTACCTAAAAAAAAGCTTCATCTGAGAGACTATATGTTGTTTTAGTCCGGCTAGTTCCATGTGGGACAGGAATCATGCCTTCTGCGCATGCTTGCTACAAAACGATTGGCGTTTTTTGTGCATCCGAAAATTCTTTCATTTTCAATGCACATTGTTTCAAATATCCCTACAGACTAAAAGCTGAAGGGGACCACTCTAGTGAAGTTCAAGCATGGTCTTCTCTCGTAGAGCAGTACCTAAAAAAGCTTCACCTGAGAGACAATATGTTGTTTTAGTCCAGCTAGTTCCATGTGGGACAGGAATCATGCCTTCTGCGCATGCTTTCTGCAAAATGATTGGCGTTTTTTGTAAACACCTGAAAATTCTTTCATTTTCAATAGTCTAGGAGCAGATCTTGAAAAGAGGCCTAGAAAGTGGTTTTCATAGCACCCATCGCGCAGACCCGGGAAAGACGCATAGGATGATAGGTATATGTATAAGGTTTAATTTAGGCCGGGTGTTACAAATGAGCACATGGGACAACATTCCGATTTCGGACACTTTTGTTAGAAGATGCTCACATTTTTCTTTGTAAAATTATAAACTAATTTAGAGCCTGTAACATTCAAAATTTTATCAAGAAACACAATAAACTCTGCATACGTGCAGAAATAAATGCGTTTCAAATGGTTAGATGCAAACTTATGCCGTAATTTCCGTACGTACTGTAAAAAATGAAGGTTAAAGGGTGTCTCTGACGGCGGCCATTTTGAACCTTTTGTTATTCATGAGCTTCCTTTGTTATTCATGAGTTCTGAATTCTGGAAAGTCAAGAATGACATAGACTGTACAGCTTTCCCGGCCTAATGTATATAGTCTCAATGGTCTGGTATCTCTTCACCGACTTTGTTTGAATCATTTAACTAGGTAATTTTGAATAAAGAAAAATGTTTTTGGTATTTTCTAATAAACCTATAATTTTTTGTTTAAGTCAGCAGAGATCACAGAAAACATACGACAGCAGCAAAATGTCCACATAAGTGTTCAATGCATTGGAGGGATATTTTTTGCCAACGCACACATTTAGGCATGCTGTACTTGTAGCGCTACAGCCTATATCTATGTCTTCAGGAGAGGAGGCACAACTCATTTGAGTAACAAAGAACTAATATGGCTGCCAACTTCTAATTTCTATTTCTGACGTTAGAGTGGGCATTAAGGGCAGATTTATAGCTAGGAATTTAAAGTGTGTGATTTCTTACAATGATACAAAGTTTTGGATACATTTGATCCTTGAATAAGGGGTTTAGAGGCGGATAAATTCGCAATGTTTTGCAAGGGACATGTGAGCAGCAGGGGAACAAAATGCCAAATATCGGGGTGTTGTCCCACAAGCCAATCTGTGCGATACGGATCAAATTTAACCTTAGGCATGTACCTATCTTTCTATGTTATTTTCCTGGGTCTGCGCGTTGGGTGCAACGACGCGATTTTTTCTGGTAGCTGCTCCTAGACTACAATGCACATTCAATTTAACAAGTACAAAAGTTAGAATATCATAAGTACTTTTCAATATTCGTGTCTATGTTGTATCAGCAGATACAACATAGCCACTCATATTGTAAATAGTACTTATCAAACCATCAAAGAGCTCTACAGTACTCAGACTGAAAAAGGGAAAGAGGTCCACATTTTTCGACACCACATTCTATATGGGGTGCACCTCCATTAAAATGTTCTTCATCCTGCATAGCAAGCACAGAGGAAGTTGAGATCACTCGGCACCCTCTCCTCTCTGTGTCTTCTCTCCCTTTGCACATGCTACACAGGTTATCACAGTACAAGCAGAGAGAAAAAAGGAGAGGCAGATTTCCATACAATATCATCTTTATACCAGGTTTCTGTTCTTGTTTCTCTTGTTGTGTTTATGGTTTCATGCCATCCCATGACTGATCAACAGAATGTAACAATCTACAGAATGCAACAATGTGTGGTTCCAGAAATTATCCATACCCCTCCCATAGAAGGGGTTTCAGATAAGACCCCCCCCCATGATTATTGTTATTGCTGGGAACATGCGGCAAAAAATATTTCACTGTTGGCTAGTGTGTTGGGGCTTCAGTTGACAAAGTGGCAAATAGTTTTCTTGTTTCAACCAGTGTAGTTGCTTGGCTTCTGTCATGACAAAAAAGTCCAAAAAACATATTCACATGAAATACTACCATTTGTGTCCTTCAATGAAGTGTGACAATTTTTTCGCGACGTTTTACTTTTCAAACATGCACATTTTGTGAAAAGTAGTCACGTTTCTCGCTCTCTGATTGGCTGGAAAATAACAGTCAAAATTGTAGCCAATCAGCAAGCGAGAAACGCAACAACTTCTTGGCAAAATGTGCATGTTTGAAAAGTAAACCTTCACGAAAAAATCGTCAAGCTTCATGGATGGATGCAAATGGTAGTAAAAAAGACACCACAGGAAATTTTTAACTTGAACAAAATTACAGGAGTGAAAGCAATGATGCCTCCCTCATATTTTAAGGTGAGCAGCTGTTCATGCTATTGATGGGTCTCCCCCTCTTTTTTTGGGGGGGGGGATCACTGTGCAATATCTATCTAAAATAACTCTGCATTATCTATCCTCCTCATTGCCATTACTTTCAGACTTGTCAGGAAAACAGAGTTTCATGAAGTCTTCACAAAATGCTATCTGGTCCTGAAAGAGAAAAGGATTGAATATATTATTGGTTGAAAGCACACCATACTGGTACCACTACCCTTTCATTAAAATGTTTGTAAACTATACTTCTGACTGGCACACACCTCAAAAACATCCTTGTGGTCTCCATCAGGTTTCTTCAGAACCTTCAGTAAACTCTCTACATCTTGATGAATACCCAGCTCAGGTCTAGAACACTCAGCTATTGCCTCAGGGTTGTCTGTTGCTAGCAGCAACAAGGCACTGACAATATACTCTTTAAAGTTCATGTCAGAAGAATGAAGCAAGCTTGCTAGCTGTTCTACCATTCCCATGGCAACTAGGGTATCTACAGAGATACAGTATAACACAAAGAAATGTAAAACATATTGTAGTGGTAAAACAACAATCTTTGGGTTCTTGTATAGCTCTCTTCCTCTTGTCAGGAGGTCAATTTTACTAAAAATGCACATAAATGTGGCAAAAGTCCAGGGGAGAGTTCTTCGTCTACTGCCTGTAACAATCTTTGGGGTTCTGGTTCTTGAGGTCACTTTTACTAAAAATGCACATAAATGTGGCAAAAGTGCAGGGGAGAGTTCTTCATCCACTGCTTGTATAAAGTACTGTATGGTATACATTACGTTTTTATAAAATAGTAGTACAATACCCAAAATTTAATGCAGGATAACTTTCAAACAGTACCTTTATGAGCTTCATTTGTAAAAAGGAAATGGCGAAGCATGAAAACTGCCTTTAGTTTCAGTTTTTTCACATTAGAATGCATTGCCCTCATTAACACTGATAAACCATCATGGTCCATGAAGACTTGCTCTGCTGGTTGAAAATCCCTGGTCAGGCCTGTAAATTGTGGGAAAGCAAAACCGTTTAACTTTTTCTGTAGTTACATATGAGAGGAGTGGACCCCCAAGATCATCACTAAGTAGTAAGACATGAAAAACAATCAAACTACAAGTTCAACACACGTTCAGTGTGAAACAATGTCAACCATGGTCCATGGTCCAGTGCCGTATACAGGGCTTCTGATATTTCGCGAGGTCGTGAACCAGCGAAATTTGGGTAAATCTGTGAAATCCTGCGAAATATACCAAAGCACGTGAAATCCTGCGAAATCCGTAAGAGCATATTTGAAACTCGTTTTCTGCTTTTTGGAGTTATCTACTTGCCTTAAAACCAAGGTAAGCCTGCAAATTTAGCTCGCATTTTTCGCCACAGACTTGAGTACAACAACATTCAAAACAACCAGCAACCGCATTGTTGTTGGAATAGCAAATGATGACCTTTGTTTAATATAAAACCATTCCCTAAAAGGGAAGGGACACGCAATAGTAATTGCCTCAACCCATGATCACTATATTTCATGAATAAGGGACTAAGTTGTACATTTGTTTTTTCATTAAAACATTAATTAAATTTAAAATCTATCACACGACCATTTTCTCCAAAATTTGGTTGTAAAATTCAAAGTTTTTTCAAGGAAATTCGACCCGTGGAAATCTGCCGCTTTTTCCCACGAATTTTAACCTAAAAAATCCCACGAAATCAGTCGTTTTTCCCGCGAAATCGGCTGTTTTCCACAAATTTTGCAGCGGAAGTGGCTGTTTATTCCGCGACCTGCCAGAAGTCCTGTGTATAAAAGCTTACCCAATGATTATCAACATTCAGCGCCAGTCGACAGGATGGGAATTACAATGTGAACGCATCTTTAAGATGGACGGCTCAAGAGGACGAGAGCCATCAGGTGCCTTTCACAACATGGACCACACTTTTGTTTGCATAAGTGCACATTAGTACAGGTAGTTCATTACAGGGAAACCACTCACATGACAGAGCATATAATGCTTTAATCCTGACTTGCTCACTAGGATCACCATCCAGCAATTTGATAAGAATGGGGACCACACCCATCTGTGTCAAGGCTGATTGGCTGTAAGGGTTATTTTGTGATACTGCTGCCACTACATCTGCTGCACGCCACTTTAACTCACTGGGTACAGGTAAATTTCAGTTAAAAGACAATATAAACCATCAGTTTTTCCTAGACATTTTATCCTTTGCATTTTTTTTACTGACATTTGACATAGTACAGTCAAGAAGAATTACCTGTCTTTACTGTTGAGGTACTGTGCAACCACAGGGAACCCTCCAATTTTTTGAAGATCTTTAAAGAGAACAGAAAATACATTAGAGAGAGTGTTAGTAAGCAAGTTTTGCTTTCCCTAAACACAATTATTGTGTGACGTACATAACAGATATTGCAGTATAACAGCAACTCTGGATAAATTTAGGGCTTGCTTCACAAAATTCACAGAAGTCGCTAGAGGGTTGAATAGGGAGGAAGAAGCCTGTAAATGCATATCTGTCCTTACCATTTGCATTATCAATGATATCCACAAGCATAACTAACGACTCTAGAGCTCCTTCCTTTTCCTCTTGTTGCTTATCACTGTCATCATCACTTGATGGCTGTGACAGCACTTTGACACATTTCTTCATCTGTTCCAGCTCACTGTTCTCTGCCAAGGATGAAAGGGCAGCTTGGAGAAATTGCTTTCTCTACAATAAAACAGAAAGTAAATGTTGTTAAATAGCCTGTGTGCAGCCAGTACTAAAATTTTAGTCATTTTTAAGTTATTTTTCATGAAGTTAATTTATTTATATTTTTTTATGTTTTTAGATCGTTTTACTATAATTTGAACTGTAAATTTGTTTCGTTAACCTCTTCGTTTTAGTTACTTCAGATAATTGTAAAGTGCCATTGAGCTTCAGGAAATGGCACTATAGAAATTTTGCAATTATTACTATTATTATGGTAAAATTTTAGTGCTGGTTGCATGCAGGCTACCTATTGATGGCATAGTGAATTTTGTACAGTTATGTAGGCACCAGTAGACTTGCAAATACAATTCTTTATTTTGAAAGGAGTTAGAAGGAACAGATGCAGGGAGCACTTGATGGCTTAGATTGTTGTATAGTGGTGAGTGACTGCAGAATACCCCTCCTGTATAGCTATACCTTTCTAAAAATGTGTCAACTGGTCAACCTTTATTACATGTCCTCTGGTCAAATTGTCAACTCGCTCAGCCCATAAACCTGTCAACTTGTCCAAACGTTCACTGGTCAACTCATTCAATCCATAAACTTGTCAACGTCTCGAACTAGTTGAATCTGTAAAATTGTCAACTGGTCAACACCTTAACCGCACATTGTAGAAAGAGGCGTATAATGAATCTGTAATGTCTAGGGCGTTGACACATTTATTTAAGAGTACAGCTATATGCAAGGGGGTATTCTGCAGTCTAGCCTATACTGGAATATTGTTGTACACTGGACATAACTAACTTACTTTTAAGTGTCAGAGTGTAGGGGGAGTAATATGCAGAATCTCACACATACCCTGCACTTGGAGTGCTTTTTGTATTCAGTAGAATAAGCAACACACACTACAATGCGAGGGACACTCTACTATCAGGGCATTTAAAAATAACTAAATAGCTCCGGGATATTTTAAGCAATACCGTACCTCTTCGTCCATCTCTGTGAAAGCACTTTCGGGACTGGCTGTCGGGTCACCATCACCCGCCGCTATTGACATTCGCAACAAACCCTCTAAGTTGCGAGGCGGGCCCTGATCAGCCATTGTATCGCTTATATTCCAAAGATAGCCACAAGGCAGAAGAAAAACACGAGAAACTGTTTTCTCACATGTTGTCCGCCATGATGACGCGCGTCCAGGGGAGAATGGTGACGAGCCGTGTAGTACATTGTAAAGAGTGTTACGTGTCACCAATGTAGAAGTCACCGCTGAACAGCCGGCAAGGTTTTCATTCTAATTTTCTCGAAAAGCGAATAAAATGGGAAGCGTGCAAGCCAAAACAGCGGTGAGTAAGCTTAAGGTCACAATATTTACTAGTTTGAGATTGATTTTGTAGATTAAGGAATGGATATTTTTAATAAACTTCCTTTTGAAGTGGAAAATATTATAAATGTTTGCATCAACTGGCAGAAATGATTGTCACACTTTTAGGGGTAAAGCATGTGAGATGTGAGATGTGATATATCATTTGAATGCCTGTACAACGCGTAGAGTGATATTTATTTCTGAAGCATACTTGTCAACCTAATTTATTACAAATTGCTAGAATCACTTCCAGTGTTGTCATTGGATCCAAATTTGAGGCACAAATATCCCACATAGACATGTTGGATTACCACCAAATTCACTGTATTACAATGACCCAACTTCAGGAATCATTGCAATGTCCAATCATCCAACCAAAACACAACACAAAGGTGCAATTTTATGCCTAAGTAAAAAATGTAAGACCTAAAATTTTAGAATTAAGGTATATTTACACCTGTATTAGGTGCAATTCCAACCCCTGCAGACATCCAAGGAAAATGACAGCCCTTCTCAGTAACATATGCAAGTAACAACAATTCCATGCAGCACACATCCATCAAGCCAAAGGGTGTGCAAGAATGTTCCAAACCAGACGTCTAGACATGAGAAGTGTCATTTACTGACATTTATATTTGGAAATTCCAGAGGGGGTGCTTTGCTAAATTTCCTCTGTGATGGGGTATGAATGTTTGCACTCTGTAGATCAGAATATAACATTGTGTGTTTCCCAAAAATATCCATACCCCCCCTACGGAAGGGATTGGAAATTCCAGAGGGGTGAGTAGTTAAATTAAATAACCACCATACAAATACTGTATTTCACCATACTTTTCCATACAAATACTGTATTTCTCTTCGGAAATTCCAGAGGGGAGGGAGGGTCATGGGGAGGGGGGGGGGGGGGGGGGGGGGGGGGGGGTATGGATATTATTTGGAAACACACATTGGATATCCTTATTTATTACCAGCAATTTCTCTGTCAGAAATTCCAGAGGAGGCACTTTGCTAAATTTCCTCTGTGATGGGTATGAATGTTTGTACTCTATAGATCAGAATATAACTTTGCATTTCCTTATTTATTACCAGGACATTTCCAATGAGGACTTGGACGATGACAGCAAAGCTGCAGACAAATTCCTTTTCACTCCAGTGAGTACTTATCAAGAAATCTATTGGTTAATTATATATGTTGAGGATGCTTATACTGTAATTGCATAGGATTCCCAAGTTCTTACTTTATTTTGTTTGTCCCTAAATATCATTTAGGCAAGGTTAAAGTTCCATAACCATGCATCCCAGTGCCATTGCATTCTGTTGGTGCCATCACATTTGCTGGGAGATCACTGCTGGGAGTGATCTTGCTTATTCATTGTTTATCTTCCTTTCCATGCAGGCAGTGGTAGAACATGTTCACATTGAAGGCTTAAAGAGAACCAAGGCAGATTTTGTAGCTCCTGAAGTTAAGAAATTGTTAGAAGCTACAACATTTGGGGAGGTGAGAAAAAGATTGCATAGTTGATATTAAGTAGTTTCATATGCAAATCTTGCTATGTGATCGTAACTCTATTTTTCAGGTGCTAACTTATGCCTATGAAGCCAGAGAAAACCTAAAAAACCTGGACATATTTAAGGATGTTGGCATGTTTATTGATACAAGCTCAGGTACAGTATACCAGGAAGGATGTTTTTTTTTCTGAAATAATTGCCATTTTTACTCGACCACTATCACTTATCATCACAATGCCACAATAATTACAGTTGTCACCTTATGATATTGTTTGTCATGATCCTTGGGGGAGGTACTCCTCTATTTTAGGGTTAGGAAAGCTTATTGGTAAAAAAGAATTTGACCCCTAAAATATACCAAAAGGGGTGTGATCGAACCAAATGTCAACTCTTAAAAGATACTGCCCACAAAACACATTTAATCGTCATTTCAATGTAATTTGTCTGATATTCTTAGTGCTCATTACCCAGGTGAGCATGTTAGTCCGAATCGATCCTATCCAAGCTTTTGCAAATTCTTTTGAATCATGATATGGTAGCAAAAAGAAACCCCTTGCTCAGGACACCCTAAGGAGGTATCATATGTTGCAAAAATCATAGTTTTGCTTTGAATACCCCTAAAAGTTAGTACCACAGACTGCAATTTTAACCCCTAAAAGAACTGACAAGTATCCCCACCCCCTGGCTGTCATAAACCTCTGAGGTCCTTACTAACAAGTAACTTATTGTTCAGGACCAAATGCAGATCCTGATGGTCTTGATGTGACGCTTATAGTGGAGGAAAGGAGACTATTGACAAGCAGTGCTGGGACACAAGTTGGAAATAATGAAGGCTCTATGGTAAGAATAGCTAAGGGGGGTCATGTGCAAATAAAAAATATAGTAAACATTAAAGGAAAAATGGACAAAAATGTCATTCATACATTTTGAGTAGTTGTGACCCCCCTTCCCCAAATGCTGGCCAGTAATATAGTACCGTTAGATGCAGGCACTGCATAATGTCAGCAAGACAACAAGATTCCCAAAGGTTACTTAATGACATCATACCACATCTAATCATTTAATACATTTTCTATGCATGATTTAGGTGTTTGGCTTAAAGCTAAATAATCTGTGTGGAAGAGGGGAGAGTGTTAAAGGTGATTTGGGATTCGGTACACGGACAAGAACATCATACCAGGTTTGTTAATGGATAAAACGAGTTTTGTAGTGCTCTAAATGATTTGGCATTGCTTGTTTTAAAGAGAATTACCACATTACGCCCCAAATCCCTGGAATGTTATGCACATTCAGGTACCATATCAAGAAAACAATCATGGTCACGTGGCGGCCGCTGGCTCCCCGAGGAGAGGACTTCCATTAACCCCCCTCTAGGGGACGGATTTTGCAATTAGTCATTCGTCGAGACCTTGAAGTGAGCATGCTGGTTTTTCCTTTGACCCTCCTCCTCCCCTAGCCTTCCACATGATTGTGATTGCGTTTTGATTGCCCTCACCTTTACTGGGCACTGTAAAAACGACATCTTCATATTTCGTACTTTCGATTTGGATCAGAAAATTTGAATAAAGCGGCTTTGGGCTACCCCAGGGGGGTGCTGGGAGATAAAAATGACAGGGAGGTCCGACATATTTTTTTGGGTAAGAAATTTGTAGTAAAAGTATTTTTTGGGGTTGAAAATTCTACCAGGTATTTTTGCGGTTGAAAAATCCATGGGTATTTTTTGGGGGTTGAAACTTCTGACAGGCTAGTAGTTGATCATCAAAATACTAGGCTATTTCCGGGCAACGCAAGCAGCTCAGCATAATGTGTATGCTGGTATTAAACAGCCTTTTTAGGCTAAAAAAGTTGGGTATTTTTTGGTTATAAAATGTTGGGAGCAGGTATTTTTTTGGGTATAAAATTTATAGCTCATCTCCTGACTGACAGTTTTTTCTGTCAACAGATTGGCTTCTCCAAACCTTTCTCTGGAGAGGCTGTTAAGAGGTAAGTGCCAAGGGGGGGTTCTTCACATGTCAACCTGATAGGGGTGCTTGTCGTATTTTTAGGGGTCAAAATCGACTCTCAGGTATTTTTTAGGGGGTATCAGAGAAACATTGTGGCTTTCACTAATAAATGGTATTGTGTACCATTTTGGTACTACTATTATTAGAGCAATCAATGGAATGTGTGGTTCATAAAAATATCCATCCCCCCATTGAAGGGTGTTGAAAAAGTGACCCCCACCCCTCTGGAATTTCAAATCCCTTCCATGGGGGGGGGGGGGGGGGGGTGGACGTGGACATTTTACCACAATGTATAAAGATTGTGTATATATGTACAATAATATGTGCAATGGAACTATTTTTACTCCCCTTTCCATATTTCTTTTAGAATTTCCTATTTGGCAGGACTGCCATGCTTTCATTAATATTATCATACTATCACAAGGAAGAAAGAAGTTCAATTCCCAACCAGCTCTTTTGGATTTCAATGTGTTGTTTATTAGATCAGATGTATGTCTTGCATTGCCAAAGAATTTCCCATTGTATTTTCACACCCATTAGTCATTGCTGTACATGATTTACAGTTTCCATGTAAAGGCACACAAGTCATCAACAGAATTTCCTAGCAGCTCCTTCAAGGAGGCAACTCAAGGAATTGATTGTAGTTATGTGGTAAGTCATCACAGTGTGCAAGGAAAACTTCTTCACTTTATTCCCCACTTCTCATCACTTCACAACTCATATCGGCTCTTTACTAGCAAGTGTTTAGAAAATTAATGTTGCTTCTTTTGTGTTTTGTGTAGTTTCCATCAATCCTAGGCCAACATTCTCTTGGTTGGGAGGGCACTTGGCGTGAGGTTGTAGGGCTGTCAAGAAAGACTTCATTTGCTGTCAGACAACAAGCAGGACACTCCCTGAAGAGTTCACTAACGGTATTGATAGAATATTGAAAATAATAATGTATATTGAAAATATTTATGTACATGAAAGTACATTTGGACCACATTTGAATGTGGTCCAGATCTTGAATGTTCCCTTTTCTTTAATAGCAAGCTTTCCCGTGTTTTTTAAAAAGTGAGGTACAGGTTTTGATAAAGTGACCACATCATTACTATTTAAGAACTGCGATCTCCCTCCCATGCATTGCTATAATTATATTTTCTTTATATGTCATTTTGCCAACAGCACACCATGGTATCTGATAGCCGTAACAGTATGTCCTTCCCAACAGAAGGAAGTCTTTTGAGAATTTCACAGGTAAAAAATCAGATTGCCATGTTTGACAACAAATCAAATGACCTATTCTGAATAAGTATAATCTTTATAATCATGGAAGTACAGTATGTTTGTAAAGAAAATGATGAGTACTGTGCTTTTTATGGGCATACATTGACAACATGATTCACCAAGAGCACATACATGTATCAACAATGCAGTACACCTTTCTGCTCCAAAATACCTGTGGGTTGCACTGATAACAGTTTTCAAGATATTCTAAATTCACACAAATTGGTATCTCAGTACTAATCGATATCAATCAATGGTTCACAGGAGGTTGCAGGTCTTGGAGGAGATGTCAGGTTTATAAAACACAATCTTGAGCTACAAGAGAGTTTGCAGGTGGCAAAGGATGTGGTATGTATGGATGTGTTTCTATGGAGATGTCAATTACCTGGCTCATTGTAGGCATTACCACACCTTGCAATTTTGTCGTCATATTATCCTTGTGTGTGCTTAGGAGCACATATCTGGCATGGCATGTATTATTAGAGTGTGTAAAATAGTATAGTGTGCATTCAAACAACTTCCTTTTGCTGATTACTCCCCTGTTACCATTTCCACTAGATTGGTGCTTTGTTTAGGGTGTTTATCAGGCATGCTCTGATAAGTTTGTTATCTTGTAGGTAGTATCATGGTCATTGCAGGGTGGAATGCTGAACACATTAGCAAATGAAAAGTCAAAAATTAGCGACAGGTGAGGCAGTAATCATCCTGACTTTTATATTAAAGGAAGAGCACATGGTAGCGACCTTGCATCAGTTTTTTTTATATTAAGGAAGAACACATGGTAGCGACCTTGCATCAGTGCTGTTTCTTGATCTCCCCAATACCTGATCTGTGATAGCGGCAGTGGTATTTTCTTTTCAACCTGTCCACAATCTATATGATAATGCATCCTTGTTCAAGACATCTCATTGGTTTTGCTGTTACTCATCAAAGAACTCATCATCGTTCTGAAAACCAAATGACGAACCCCAGTAAGATAATATTGTTTTACCTCTTTTTTAGGTATTTTCTTGGAGGCCCCATGTCTGTGCGAGGATACCAGATGAAAGGACTAGGGCCAAGAAGTGAGGGTATGTAAGACATTAAGTTAATAAAGTCTTATATAGCCACAGAGTAACTTGAGCTGCAATAAAATCTTATGCCCATTGATTATGTAACAAACCACGATCGAAACAAAATCAGCTATTGTGTAAGAGTAAGTGTTGTTGATTATTGTGTACACTGCCGCATTACCTTCCCTTTCCTTCATTCCCATTTTGGGCCACAGCGCAGGCTAATTTCCAGGTAACTATCAAGCAGTATAAGATGTGAGGGTTCTGTACTGTGAGGTGACTATTGCTGTTCTATTTCAGGTGATAGTCTGGGTGGTGATGCATACTGGGCGGCAGGTATTCACATCTACACACCACTACCCTTCAGACCAGCAGAAGGCAGCTTTGGCGATCACATCAAAACACATGCATTCCTCACTGCAGGCAACCTCGCAAACTTAAATAAAAGTATGTTGTAACTTTGAGAGTGTGTTTAACGTGACTCCCACGTTCCTGTGTGAGTATTTTGGAAATGTTAGTAGCTTTATCAGAGTATGCACCACCTTGTGTGTGGAAAGAGACATTTTAGTGCAAGCACGAAAACACCCCGAGTAAAACCTCTGCATTAAATCTACATATGAGTATCAGGTACAATGTTAATCATCTTTCCAGTTCATCAGTCAGGAAATAACTACACTGAAATGGCATTTATTTCCATCGGCTTTAAATTGAATGTGAATAAAATTCAATTTGTTCTAATAACTATGTTTACCCTAGCACATTTTCCCCCAAGACATTTTGAATTATGTTAGGACCACTCTGCCAATGCGCTTCTGAAATTTATTATATCTGTGATATCTTTAAACTCCCCCTTAATCCCCACTAACTCCCCCCTAATCCATCTGTTGCCAGGTGCTTCATGGAAGGAGTGTCTAGATCCTCTTCGCCGTGACGTGCGTTGGTCGTATGGGGTGGGCCTTGTGTTCATTATAGGCGTGGCAAGATTGGAAATCAACTACTGTCTGCCTAGGGGTGCCCTTTCTTCGGACGGGTAAGAACACCAAAATTTAGTCAACTTGATAGCCTGAGTTAACAGACGCCCGCTCAAAATCAAAAGATTTGAGCGAGACGTCTGAGCAATATAGCCAAATGTAACGTACTGAGTGGCGTGACACTGCACAGAACTGGGTAGTGATTCTGATTGGTCGGCGCGTTTTGCCTGTGTCGTGTTTATCTTTGTGAGTTCAAGATGGCTTCGATATAGCAATCAAAGCTGAAGTTCGGTCGATTTGAAACGTCTCAAAGCAGTGGTTTTATCTCGTTGCAAGCATTTTTAAGTTGAGAATTTATACGAAGACTATTTGCAGCACGGCACAGACGTGTTTGTTGACCAACTTTGCCACTCAAGCTTGGCGTTAGCTTTGTATTTACGTTCTATCGAGCATCTAGTAAACGAGTGAAACTTGGAGACTCGTTATGCATCTAGTAAACGGACGAAGCTTGGAGACTCTAGTACCCAAGGCATTGTAGCCGCGGATCAAAAAGAGTCCGTCTTGAAACAGATAGGGAACGGACGTTTTAATGGGAGTGAAACCGTCGAGTTTGAGTTTGAGTTTAGCATCGCATGCTCCGGCACGCGAAAGTTGCTAGCCAGGTCCTTCATAGAGAGATCAATGGACTTATTGCCACCATTATTGATTGCTTTATGAGGACATCATGAGCATGGCCATCTCCATTTAAACGAAGCTAAGGTACAATTTGACATTCCCGATCACGAAGGCATCTTTACTTGTACGCATAGAAATCTGTACAGTGCTTGCGACTGGTCTTCATATAAATTGTCAGCTTTATAAGCGCTTGCAATGAGATAAAAACCTCTTCTTTGAGCGATTTCATATCGACCGATCTACAGCTTTGCTTCTGTCGAAGCCATTTTGAACTCACAAAGATAAACGCGGCAAGGCAAATAGCGCCGACCAATCAGAATCACTACCCAGATCTGTGCAGTGTCACGCCACCCAGTACGTTACTTTTGGCTATATTGCTCAGACGTCTCGCTCAAATCTTTTGATTTCGAGCGGGCGTCTGTTAACTCAGGCTATCAACTTGAATATTTTCTGTAGTGCATTCTTCATTGATTGAGCAAAATAAGAAGCCAAGGGTTAATTCAATTCAGTCGTTCATGGAAATGGCGACTAAAATGGTGACTTGGTGACAAGTTTGTGCGACGTGGTCACCGACGTTGCGACTTGTTGGAAAAATAATTTCGAGCTCCGTAATAATTTGTGCAAAAATGGCCACCATTACAAGTAATTTAATTTCTCATTTCAGTGTAAATCCTGGCCTTCAAGTTGGAATCGGCATGAACTTCTTGTGATGTGAAGAATAATTTACAGAGACGTCGAATGTGTTCAACCTGTGAGTCACTTAAGTTAGCAAATATACGAACTTTAAAAACTGGACAGAAGCAGCAGAAAATCACCAACAATATGCTGTAAATATCTCTAGTGTATAAAAGTAAAAACACTAGAACCTTTTTAAAAGAATGGCAGAATAATTGTGTTGTTTACCGCGACCAGATAATGCGCGGATAATAAACGCCGGTTGTGGATGGCCCTGACAAATCTGATTATCTGTTAAATCTGCACACTGTTTCGGCACTTTTTCATTTCGTCATTTTGTCCATAAATCGACGCTCTTTCTTCGCTGGCGAGCCACGTCTTGGGTACACAAGGAAGTCAAAGGCAACCCATACATATTCTATACATTCACCGCGCATATGTAGCACTAGTCAGCATCTCTTGGATTTTGTAACACACAACTTGCATTATACTTTAAGTAGCTTCTTCACCGTGTATCCCTGTCAAATGAAAGGGGTAGATAAGTAAAATGAGAACGTGTGAAAGGATGGCCTTGTCGATTAGTGACGTCACGGATCATCAAGTGTATAGGATGTAGTAACATATATGTAGTAAGTATATAGTAACATATAGTTTGTTAACATAGAGTCTAGAGCCATTATGTGTCTTGCAATATTAGATTGTTATATTACCGGCATGGAGTAGACGAACAATATGACCAGAGCCAGGAAGATCAGGAATAGCAGAGTCGCGATGATGGTATACTTGTATCTTCTCCATATCACGTAGTACAAGCTTTTGAATGGCGAGCTGAACCATGCGAAGGATGTGGCAGGACGACTGTGGCGGAGCAAAACGATATGATAAGCTTAGTAAGACATGGCGGCGAAATGACTTTCTGTGAGCTGGGACGGGTTATTTCTTTGGTGCCTTAGAGACGCCTTCAGAGAAGGTGGAGGGGAGGGGAGGAAAGGGGAGGAAAGGGGAGGGGGCGAATGAATAGCACGAGAGACACTCCCAGCCAGTATATCACTATATCACCATATTCGCCACGTGGAGCAGCGATAGTGGAAATGATGAGGAGAGTCTCGGTGAGGGAAGACAACCCGCTTCAAAACTCATCAGTGATACTCCTAGGAATGGAACCCGGGGGAAAAGGCGCCACCCTGGCTTACCCCACGAGGACTTGATTAACTACTTACTTGGGTGGGTCCAACGTAGGGTTCAGATTTGGCTCTGCGCGTGCTTTGCCTGCTGGTCTCTCTTCAGCTTCGCTCTTGTTCACGATCTCCAGCGTCATTTCTACTTTGCCCTGAAGTGGAACATATAGTTCTTCAACAATGTGAACATTGCGAACGTTTCTTATCGCTTTGGTTACCGATCTTGCCAGTGATATTACCGGCCTTATAAGTGTCATTACCAGCTTTACAAGTTTTATTCCGGAACTACCAGTTTCATTCCGGTTTTACCAGTTCACAACATGACACTCACCGTGACTTCATAATTTCCTTCTTCTTGTGCCACTACTGGCCACCATCCCATAAGTCTCTTGACGTGGAATAGAGACACAGTCTCCACATTTGTATGACCCTTGTTGGACGGGACAAACGGCAACTGCTTCAACCCACATTTTCTTGCGCTTTTGGCTTCTTTTGGTAGATGATTGAGATTGAGCTCTAATTGACCTGTAGACGCAACGACATTTCAACGCTTGGAAGTCAGAATATAGCTCAAAGATTCCCGTGCTCATTTTGCTGGATTCATTTGCATTAATCGCATCCTCCCCATGGGCCGCGGCTGGGATCTGATTTTGCGAAAAATGGTTCGGTGTGCGCGTGTGCGAGTGTTGAGTGGTTTGGAGTGATGTGCTGTAGCTGTAACTTTACCTAGAAAGTCGTCTGGGGAGAAGATATCGTTGTCCCACACTTGTATTACCAGTCGAGGTGAAAACCTCTCCTCTGTGGTGTCCAAACTCCAGATGTGGCGCTGAATGCAAAAGAAATTAAATTAAAAAACCCAAGAAAGCGAGCCAAATCCTTCCTGGACTCATTATCGAATTGTTACTTTCCGATTGGCAAGCATAGTGAGAAGTTGTCGAGGCAATTCACCTTCTTTCGCAGGACGACCACTTTCTCAGCGGGAACGTAAGAGAATGGGAAGACGAACCTCCAGTTGAAGTTCCCAGTTCCATCTAGAGATCTAAGTACAGAGTAAAGTGAAAAGAGTAGATGGTACTGGTCTCCATAAGCTGGTAGGAGTTATTCCACTTGCTCCTGTGACAGGCAGATGTGTATGGATGTAATTCAAGGAAAACGTTTTACCTGAAGTGGACATCCGTCTTCTGAACGTCGTCGATGCCTGCCAACCATCTGGGTATGAAATAGAGTATGAGTTGTCAGTTCTCAGGAGAGAAACACATTAAACATCAGAAAGTGATAGATGTATCTGGAAAATGATCACGGTGAACGCGAGCCATAAGCTCTTGAAAAAGGAAAAGGAAAAAAGTTTACAATTTTGTACTCGCAGCACAGTAATATCGCAGAAGCCAAAACGTCTTCCTAAACAAGTCGAAAAACAGCAAGAAGCCATCTGACAAACCCCCACCGAAGGTCACTGATCCGACATCGAAGATGCCGGCAAAAGAGATCATAAGAGCTCCAAGATCATAAGAGCTCTAAGATCATAAGAGCTCCTTCAATGCAAGTATTACTCCCACCCCCACCCCAACCTCACACGCTTACCACCACCCCCACACGCTTACCTCCAGCCCCACATGCTTACCCCCACCCCCAGGCTTACCCCTTGACATAGATATCACTCATCTTCTCTCCCGTGACGGACGTCTCTTCCAGTATCACGTCACTGGTATTCCATATAATCACACGCAACTCATACCTGTTGGTGTTAAGGATGTGTTTTTTAGCCACTTTTATTATTGACACGGAATGGTTCACTAATTTGAATGAGAGTGGTTGTGTCTTACTCTTGTGGTATGCGTGGTGAGATATCGAACGGCGGTCCAGGCTCACCGAGTTCTTTAGGGAAGATATCAACCCACATCTGTAGCTTGCCCTGGGAAAAAACGATAACATCAGTGATGCATCCTAAAATGAATTACGGATCACAGTCATTTGTACCATCAACATCATTGGCAACGATTATCATAAGCTCCTCCATCAACAACAACACCATCATCATCAACAATCACCACTTACATCAACATCACCACCAGCATCAATATCACCTCCAGCATTAACGTCACTGCTGGCATCAACGTCACTGCCGGCATCAACATCACCGCCGGCATCAACTTCAACGCCAGCATCAGTTCACCGCCAGCAGCAACACCACCGCCAGCATTAACGTCACCGCCAGCATCAGCGTCACCGCCGGCATCAACATCACCGCCAGCATCAATGTCATCGTCAGCAGCAACGTCACCGCCAGCAGCAACGTCACCGCCAGCATCAACGACACCGCCAGCATCAATGTCATCGCCAGCATCAACGACACCGCCAGCATCAATATCACCCCCAGCATAATCATTTCTAACCTGCTCTATATTTGGCTGTAGAGAGCTGTAAAGGGGACGAGTCTCCACGTGTTCTGGTACCAAAGGGAGCCCGTTCAGTACATGTAGAGCGAGTCTCTCGTCGGGTGGACCAAGGTCAGGCCAAGAGGAACACCATCCTCTGTGGAATTCCATTAACAAAAACGTATTAGATCAAAGCAGTATAGCCATGTTTTGGGTGTAGCAAGCTGATCTCATTTCAGTAACTCTGGAAATGTGATAAATTATTTTCACAGTTAGTAGCATTTGTCCTCCAACAAACAGCGATCATTCGTTGAGCGACTCCCCCAGACCTTACCAAACTCTCCCAAATTGTAGAAGCGTCCGTTGAAGTACACCTTTGTGTTACCATAGTACTTAGGCTTGGTGTACCCCATCGTCTCCGCCCACTGATCTAGGATTTGTCTTGGTTTCTGAGAATCTCGCCATCTGTTTGGACCCGACCTAGAAGCAGACGAAGATTGCCTTAAGCCGGGGAAATACGAGGCACAAAATCCCTCAACTTGTCGCGCAACATTGCTGCGCTGCAAGTCTAGTATTTGTTGCTCGTTTTTCATCAAATTCACAATATGTCGCGCAACATTTCATTTTTGATGATCACACATGCGAGCCCAAGGCGGATTTTGCCCCCTTAGCATCTAATTTCTGTTGACTAATCAACTTGAATTGTAGGCAAAATGTTGCGCGACAAGTTGTGTGTTTGATGAAAAACGAGCAACAAAGCCAGAAATTGTGGCTCAAAGTAGACCCGCGTTCTACTTCGCGCAACAAGTTTTCACAACCTGCAACAAATGTTTTTGTTGCGCGACAAGTTGAGGGATTTTGTGCCACGTATTTCCCCGGCTTTAGGCAAAGTATTGTGAACATGACTCTTACAAAGGAAGCCTCATAAGTAGCAGCATCTAGAGTGTCTCGATTTCCTGCCAGAAGGGGCTTGAGGTAGTCCAAGCGAACCGTTATGGAGAATATGGAGAGCGGCTGTTAAATGGCGCGGAAGGGGAAGCTATTAAATTCTAAGCCGTAGAAGGGTAGCATGCGGCATTTTGGACTAGGGTTTAATCTGTATCAAACTTCCTCGGAAGACCCTGAGTTAGGCGGAGGAAGGCTGCGAAGAAAGAAAGAAAATCTAATTTTATATTATAATGTTGCATGGCTCACTTGTTGTATGACTGTGGTATTCCACATGTCGGACGGAAGCGCGACAGCAGTCGATTCTCAAGGTCCACCGTGGTCTCGCCAATCTCCTCATTTCTGCCTATCAAGTCCCAATCCATCACGGTTATAGTTAGATCCTTAGCGATGGGCACGGACGCCGTGAGCTCGAACATTCTGGTGACAAGAGCAAAGTAAACTTCGGGAAACTTTTCGCGCGTGGTACAGTGGTATTGATAAGTACTTCGTCAGAAACGTGTATTTTTAGACAGTGCCTATCTTTGTCTTCATTTTGGAATTAGTGTTAATGATATTTCATACAGACTCCAGGGTGTTTCTCTATTCGAGTTCCGCCGTAGGCACTGATCAGACATGAGTCTGACGTAAGGCTGCAAAAGTGACCAGTTTACATGCCTTCGACGGACCTGGTTATGTTGAGTTTCAAACCACGTATACAGCTTAAGATGTTGCGCGGACTATATATACTATGTGTTTATAAAATTGATACAGTTCCTTCCCGACGCCAGTCCAGAGTCATGAGTTTAGCTCAGTCGAGCACATGGAAGGAGATCAATGATTAACAGCAGCAGATTAGTTTGATGATTGCCTGACTCGCTCCACTTACTTGCCAAAGACGGGGTTGAGTGTGTTAGGCATGTAGTTGTCGTGGTCAGTTATCTTCTGTTTGCCAAGTTTTACAATCACGTACGGATCGGCCTGTGGAGAGAAATCAAATACCAGATGTGATGTATTTTTGAGGAAGGATTCATGATGAAAGGGGCGGCATACCATTGGGACTCATAGGACAATCATGATAATGTACCATGATAATGCTCAATGCGGTTTACAGGACAACCCTTTAAGCTGGATATTACTGCCTGGTACGATGTAATGAGTGGGTAGAACTTTGCTTTCTTAACTGCGATGATTATCTACCCCAGTATAGTACGATGCGCAAGTAAACATGCGTGACAATAATCTACCCCAGTATAGTACGATGCGCAAGTAAACATGCGTGACAATAATCTACCCCAGTATAGTACGATGCGCAAGTAAACATGCGTGACAATAATCTACCCCAGTATAGTACGATGCGCAAGTAAACATGCGTGACAATAATCTACCCCAGTATAGTACGATGCATAAGTAAATATACGTGACAATAATGCAAAGCGCACGAGACAGAACCTGAGAAGACCATCTGCAGTTTTTGTACTTTACCTACCAGACCGTTGGAGTCCATAGGCTGCAGGTCTAGTGCCTGAAAAGGGATCAAATGTACATATCTAGGTCGGCATTCAGTACACCATCACATCACACTGGGCTAATAACTGTAACTGACGCTGATAACTTTGAATGTATCTTGACCATAAATGTCACTTTTATGTTACGGTTTTGTAAAACCTTTGAGAATGAAAGTAATTGTCTATCCAGGGGCGGATACAGGGGGAAGTCTCAAGCTCATGTATTAGATAGTTTAGGGGGCGGAATACAGCAAACCGTTTTCAGGGCATTTTTGTAAGAGCGTTTTCTGTACTCACTCCAAGCCCAACCCCTCTTTTTTAAATCCTGGATCCGCCCCTACTATCGAACAAAGTAGTGCTCAGTTGGTCTGTATCCAGTTTGTATCAGCTCTATGATGTGTGGTATTCTTTCATACTAACCCGAAGGATATACACCCGCACGACGCACTCCACTGGACTACTAGAGGGCACGTTACAGAGCGCACGCTTTGGGAGTGGCTGCGTCGGGTCGCTAGGCAACGGATAAACACGAAATGTACCCTGGAAAACAACAAACAAACAGGGAAATAAACAAATATACAAACTGGCCAACGAAACAAGCAATAAAAATATGATTGACATTGTTCAAGTTTCTTTCTTTTGATATGCAAAATACCCACCCGAGACACTTTAATTTGCTCACAGAGAAGAATCAGTGATCAAACCTTAAATTCTCCCACGGAGGACATGTCGTCATCCACATCTGCCTTGCCGCGGAAGACTGGGAAGGTCATGACGAAATCCTGGAAGCCCTTGAACTCCTCCACACGCTCCAACTCCTTTTTATAGATCTGAGGACCAATGAATTATCTTGTGAAGCCAGTTAGCACTTATTTCTGGCTTGTTTTGCATTTTTATTTACTGATGTAAGACTGTGCTTAACGTCCATATCTTGCCAGTAGAAGAGAACAAGAAAAATTAGAAAATTGGAAGAACATATTTTGCGCTACGGAGACGGGAGAAAGCTCGCCGTTTTTTCGACGGAGGGGATATGAATTGCAGTAATGCAGGATGGCAGCTAAATATATGCTCAGTGTACCTGTGCGAGAAGAGCCAATTAAATTCAATTAAATTCAAAAAGCTCCTTATTTCAGAGTCGGTCCGATTCCTTTCCCCTTATCCACCCACTCCTCCCCCGCAACTAATCCTCTTAGAGTTGAAGTGTGGTCAAATAAAAAATGCAAATAGGTTCAAAAGTTCCGATATTTATTCACATCAATTGATGGCACAAAATTTTTTATCTAGTACTATTTACAGTAGCTGCTTTTCTGAAATTATCAGCACGTGAAGATGCAAATTGCATCGAGATTTTCGCTTTCCATTCCGCGGTGGGTTTACATCGCAAGATCGACAAAGCGACAAGCGCGGCATGCCTTATATCACGCATGCGCCAACAATAGATAATAGGGTTGGCAAGACTGTTCAGAATCACAACCGTCTGTGCGTAAACATCGGCTAGGTATAGGTTACCATGGTAACTTTTACTATGGTAACCGTCTATCTCCGACACTAGGATAATCGCTTGGACACAAATGTATGGAATATAGCACAATAGAAACATACAGTAAACGAGAAACAAACTCTGGACGGATTTTCGATAACGTGCCATGTTCAGGATTCCTGTGGTGGGACCTTGAGGCATGTGAACCGATTGGCATGTTATTTGTATTGTGTGCCGGTGAAGAACTCGGTAGATTTTGAAATAACTGTGAGTTGTCCCCAGCACGAACGCTACCAGTACTATAAACACGCTAATCCGATACAGGGTCATGCTCCATATTTGTACCGTGGACATGACAGCGAACAAGATCCAGAAGGCGAGCAAAGCGTGAGCTATCCTGCGAACTGTGACTATACAAGCGTAGCGAAGATGCCAGTAAAGTGCCAAGAACTTATCAATGCTAAGAGCAGCCACGATCAGGAACGACACGCCGCAAAACATCACTCCAAAAAACGTGTAGGCTAGCTGTACCCTACACCAAGTGTTGAAATGGTATCCTTGGAGCTGTAGAACAATACGTGTTACCTTGAGTACCGGCACAATCAGCCCGACCCCGAGATCCGAGCACGCTAGGCCGGCAAGGAGCACGTTCGCTGGCGTATGTAGGGCGGGGATCGCCCAGATACCCAGGATAATCAGTAGATTTCCCAGGATTGTCGGTATGAACGCCAGGCAGTTCAGCACCACAATGAAAATGTACGCAGTGTAGTGATGGCTTGTGAAATCCGCGGGAACACCACGGAAATAGCATTGCGGGTAGCTGTAAAATGTGTCAGTCGAAGTAATATTCATCGCCACAGCCATTTTCAGATACTTTTATCTATAGTCAAATCCTTGTGTTTGGTTTTGTCGGTTCTGCCAAGGGCTGGTCTTATTACTGTGGCAGACTCGTCAATAGTGAATGACTGTGTGATTATTAAAAACAGTTCTGAACATTGCGCAGTCCCGGAGTTTCAGCTTGCCTGTAGGCAAAATCCTCACTCGACAAACTACCGATTCTGGACACTCTCTTAAAATAGCATGACGGTGTTTGTGTACCTTGGATAAAACTAGCTTTGCACTTGAGCTTGAAACAATATGCAAGATTGTTGATTTTCCTTGATTTCTCTATTGCTCTTGTGTAAACAAATCATAACTCTGTCTTCAGTATTTTAGCTAATCTTCTTCTTCCACCTGCCATCAAGAGCTTGTTGGCAATGAGTTCAGTTAATTAAACTCTGTCTTTTCATTTTTATGCTTATCGATATCATTTCACCTTTTTCTAAACCGTGAAAAGGAAGAATGAATTAATTTAAAGGAGAGACTTTTTTAAGCGGCTTAAAATGACGTAATCTATACCGTATGCACTCCAAACCGATGGAAAAAGTCACAACTTTTTCTTCATTTTCAATTTGAAAATTATTATACAGTATGACTCTCTTATCCCGCCTTTTATAAAAGATGTTATCAGTTTTTAAAAATACGTTCTTGCATACATTTAATTATTTGAGTTTCTCCTGGAAAGAGCCAACAGTACATTCGAATATTCTAAATTCTATTATCATTCTTCAGTCTCAGTGCCCTTAGGCTTTTTTATTCTGTTTATTTTTCAGCCTCTTGATGATAAGCGCTTTGAAAATTTGGTTTGTTGAAATTTGTCCCTTGAAACTAATATATTTTTTCATTTCAGTTTAATTAATGATTTTTCGTACGAGACAGGTTTTTGAGAACTCTTCGTCTAAGTATTACTAAACCCTGCATATAGTCTGGCTAGTATTTCTCCAGTTGCTTGAATTCCCATGACTTGAATATTTTGGCAACTTGGATAGCTCTACTCAGCTCGTCTTTGTCAGATAGATTTTCTCGTCAAGATTTGAAGGTTTAGAAGGTTGATTTTGTAGTATTTGTATTAATGGAAGATAACTGAGCAAACAGTTAACGGTAAAACCAGTCTTATTAGGCATATCTGGAGTAGTTTTGTCACCAGGGACGTAAACATTTAACTTAGCGCAGTGTGATGTTACATGTAAACGCCGTGGGAATGTTTCGAGTGTTGGCCTGCGACAGAGAATGAGTAAAGAGACAAACTTGAAATACGCCATAAACAGCTACGCTTTCAGCCAATGGCCCTCTTCAGTGACAACTACAAGTGACAGCGTGCGTCATGTATATAGAAGGGCTGATTCTTCAGAGACTGAGAGAGACTAAGCTAGATTGGGATCCCTGTGTGGGATGCACAGGGATGCCCTGTGTTCTGTGTTGAGTTTGCTTATCTAAATAGTTTGTAAATCTAGTAAGTTGGGTGTGACCTGACAAAGAATGAGGGTGGTCCTAGGCCTGCCCCGGGCTCTAAAATCGAATTTTAAGGCGATTTAAGGTGACGTTTGGCAATTTAAGTTAGTTACTCGTAACTATCAGTATTTCGTAGATTCAAAACTCACCATAATCTTGTCGTTTCCAGTCTCCAAGTACCCTTCAGCTTTCTCGGTCTCGCCAGATGAAGCGTAAAATTTGGACCACCAATCGATGACGTCAGCCACATGCTGAAAACAAACATTTTGACAGCATTACCCCTTATTACCCCCTGATCCTTCAAGCATTTACCCCCAGATCCTTCAAGCATTTACCCCCAGATCCTTCAAGCATTGGACCCCCAGATCCTTCAAGCATTGGACCCCCAGATCCTTCAAGCATTGGACCCCCAGATCCTTCAAGCATTTACCCCCAGATCCTTCAAGCGCAACTAAATGTCACAACAACAGAGTAACTAATGTAAATGGCAAATTTGTTATTGTTACAGTAAATCGAGGTAACAATAAAATAGGACGGTGCATCATTTTCTGACGAATTCTCGGCCGAATTCTCTACTATAGCTATAGAAATAAGTTTGTTCAGTGAATGATGTCGCGCCAGACTACCTTTTTCTTTTTTTTGTCTTTGGCTGCCTCCATCTCACACATGGTTATCATTGCAGATGCTTGTATCACTGCAACAGAAGAAAAAAAACTCTCTAGCCTCTTTTTGTGATCTTGGTAGACATACTAAAAGGGCTTATAACTGCGTGTTGGTACCTTCCTCCTCTGTGTCGACCTCATCCAGTGGCTCACATCTGAATGGTTCCAGCGACTTGATGCAATGCACGCCAACTATTGGCCTCCTACCGAAAGACCTGTTGTCACGCACTTTGATGTTCATGGGTGGAGTGTAGAGCTCCTCTTTGGGGAGATACTGGAGAAAGAAACGTGCGTCTAACTATATTTACACGATAAATACATGGCGACCTTATACCATTTCGAGTTCTATACCTTCGGGTTGAAAAGTATTAGAGAAGAAATTTTCGCCTTCACGTTCGTTGCACGAATTGCGACTCTTAAACGACACCTATTGCTCGCTCGGTCTAGAAATGACTAGCACTTCCAACTGTGAGCAATGCAGGTAAACTTACCACGTCAAAGAAAAAGAGCGGCTGATCAAAGTTTGGGTTCTTCTGGGTGTTCTTGATGATGGTAGAGTTGACCACGTGACCACCACATTCGAACTCGATGCTGGGTGAGGACACACTGGCGAGTTGGAACTTCTTCATGTTACGAACGCCCCAACACAGCACCTGGGATTAGGAGTGTTACAGTTCATGGATGGGGTTATACAACTCACCTGTGGCTTGAGTGCTCCTTACTCCACCTCATCACCGACAGAGGTCAAAAGGCCAATGGTAGATTAAGAAATGCTTGTTCATAATGTTCATGCTTTTGATCATGTCTTTCTTTATAATCGGGAGGCCTCATGCACTTCCAACCGGGTAAGGGTAATTTTATCCATTGGAAGATCTATCAAACTCAGTGTAAATTGATTCGAGTAGTTTCTTTACCTCTATTGCCGTTCGCTGTACGACCGGGCGGATGCCACTTGGGACCATATAAAGATCATCTTGCTTCATTGGAGGGTAATATGGTAGATCTGCTCCCTCGTCCTGACACATGCATCATAAAGAAAAGGAATCGACACTTTGCCTGGATGTTGTACAACTTTGCCCCTATCCGGGGCTATCCAGGTTGTGTTTACAGATCTGACTACTGCCTCAAACTGTTACTGTGCTTGGATTTTGTACCCCTTACTCCCACCCAGAGCTATGCAAGTTGTGTTTCATAATGGTAAAACTTACTGAAAGTGAAGCATTTTCTTACCAGGAAGAGCTCAAAGGCAGCCAGCAGCTCCCCACCCTCCTGAGTGCCTTTTGTCACTGGATACCAGAGCAGTCGTGGTGCTGGTGGACCTGTGCCATTTAGTTTGATGTCTGGAGTCGCTACACATCTGCCCATGAACTCGTCTTTACCCTGTTACAAGCGCCTCTAGTTAGTATTAACGCAAATAGTGCGTTTCATAGAGTCTATTTCAGATCAGTGCCGAAGATTCAACGCAAAGTGAATACACTTAGCCAATCAGAAACGAAACAGACCAATCAGGGGACGAAGGAGGTACGACTTGCGTTTAGTTGTGACCCAAGAAAACAAGAGTCGCTATGTTTTTTCCGCATTAGCCTGTGTACATCCACTACACAGGCTGTTCCGCATTCTCATTGGCTGATAAAGGATAATGAAACCTGCAACCTGTGCTCTGCGTCGCATATGCACAGTCACGCCCATCACCTATTGGTTTTCCTTTTCCTCCATTTGATGTTTGCTCTATTCAAAAAGCAGTCAAAGGACAGCGAAACGCTGCTCACGTCGGATCCTAGAAATACTTGAGCGTTGGAGTTTAAGAATTAGCCTGGGCGGGGTTGGATTCCAAGGAGTCTTATAACTAAGTATAGTACAAGGGTTTTAAAATGGAACTGTGTATGGTAGATGGATATCCACAGATTATCCGTTTTACGAATGAACACGTGGCCGTACCACTTGATCGTGATCGAAGAGCTCGATGACGATCTTGGGCGGGTTCTCCACCAGAAGATCTTGAGTCCGAAATATGGCGACATCCTCAAATATCAGAGTCTGATCCCAGGCCGGACAGAGTGTCCGGTTTCTGACCGCCGTCACCTGACTCTGCTTTTGGAAAACCACACGTGCATATGGATCTAGAAAACAGAGTATATTGCGCGATTTGTCATATGCTTTAGTTTGGAGGAAGAAATGATGAACACAGACTATGTTATGTGAACTGCCGTATGCTTTGGTTTGGAGCCAAGAAGAAGGAAGAAATGATGAGATGCTAGATAAATTTTGAGTGAGAATGAAAGCAGCGCACTTTACAGAGACAACAAGAAACCTACCTGCCAAACCATTTGAGTCTGATGCTAATAAGTCTCGTGCTTGAAAGATGTATACACGCAACTGGAACTTGTAGGATTCTAAACCAGAAACAAAAGAGGGAGATCTCAGGCTGCGCACGTCTTGAAACCTTGCGCTATAAAAGGTATCTTTGAAATTCTATATGAATAGCGAGGATGACAAAATATTGCTTAGTCCTACGTTAACCGAGAAAGTGGGCTAAAGAACAATGTTCAGTTTTAACAGATAGCAGTTATTTGGAACATACTCTCGTAAGTGATGAACATTCGCGGAGCAACTGCATCATTTCCTCCACTGCCATCCTAAACGAAACAGACAGTCAATTAGTAATGTTTCAGAGTCATAACTTTTAGTTGAACTTTTTTACCTTAGAGCCGTGCATCTGAAATACAGCTGGCGCATTGGGGTCTTCCTGTCGCATCTTGCGATGCCATCTTCGTCTTCGAACTAAGTCTACTGAACGCTCTTTGTTGTGAAATCGCATGGAGAATGCGGGAGCATATTCCCAGCCACCATCAACGCCGATATCGGAGACTTCCTGTAAAATAAGAACACGACAATAAGGAGATTATCATGTGGATTTCACGTTAAGGAATTTGCAAGTGTCCAAGTGTCCATGTACCTCGACGTGCTGTTCTGGAGCTTTTTTGGTAAACTTTCTACTTCTAACCCAGCGGCGTCTACGACTCAAGTGATAAGTCTTTTCGACTGGTACATAGGTTCCAATGCTTGGATCTACACTGTATTCAAAACCTAGAAAGAGAAAACTAGATCGTTAAACAGACAGGTGCTGTGCGTTGTGTAGTCTCCCGCGCAGGGTAGCGTTGTGTGACCGACAGAAAGGACATTGTGCCTTGTATGAAAAAACGATAATGGAACCAGTGACTAAGTGTTCTTTGACGTCTCCATCAAGGTGCATCATAACGCTGATATCTGACGTCTCTGATATCTGAGGATCAACCTACCGTCTTCATCTACGGCTCGATTCATATCCACACTCCAGTCCTGAGTCCATTCCCAGCCTTCCTGGCATTCAAGTTCGTCTTTTCCCTTTTCCTCGTTTCCGTGCTGCAAGAGAAGGAAGACAACGCTTTTGTAGGATCCAACACTGATATCTAATCTTTCAATTGGAACGAACCCTAGCCACGGAATTCTAATCGAAAGCAGTTTTGTAGTAAGCTAACTCAAGCGTAAGACAACTTGTGCTGCAACTCCGTGTGCTTCAAGAGAAGGAAGACAAAGCTTTTGTAGGATCCAACACTGATATCTAATCTCCCCGTCTTTCAATTGGAACGAACCCTAGCCACAGAATTCTAACCGAAAGCAGTTTTGTAGTAAGCTAACTCAGGCGTAAGTAGTACTCTTACGATATCTGTCCATGGCGTAGTTGCTGGTCCCCAGTTTCCTCCAGGTAAACGGCTTTGATTTTCAAACACATCCTCCATGAATGTCTTGTGCCCTGCATCCTGATCATAATCAGCGCTAAGTAAAATCAAAGAAATATCTGTTAACTTCCTGCTCGGCGAACAATGTAAACTGCGTTAATTTTCGTACCTTGTCTCGGGGTTCACAAACCATTCTCCGTCCCATCTCCACCCAACAGGCACAACAAAATTCTCCTTTGGAAGTTTTTCCTGTAAAATAGTTTAGCGCAAGTAAATACAAATTCAAATGAAAGACCTACTGATGTTTCTATCTAATGTCAGTAACTTACAGTGCCCTCCAAGTTGGACCAGGCCGGTCTCATGGTGCACTTGGTCGTCCATTTGCCAAGGAATTTGGCCATGTTTTCGTACTGCGGACATAAATACATTATAATTAAGCAATAAAAGTACTTTCCGCGTGCTCTCTGCTTTCTTACAAACACGAGGGGGATGTTGGGAGAACTGATCAAAACTTGAAAGACACGAGCCGCAGGCGAGTGTCTTTCAAAGTTTTATCAGTTCGACCAACATTCCCCGAGTGTTTGTAAGAAACCAGAGAGCAGGCAAAAAGTATTTTTATTGCTTTTAGAAAATAGCATACACACGCGCGACAGCGTTGCGTGACAATCGTGTTTCTCAGGTCTCTTACAAACACGCTTTTTAACCAATCAGAATGCGCACATTCACAATACAACATAGGTGTTATTTTCTAATCCATGATAAGTGACTAGGTTAACCTCTGTACAGCTGCGCGCGCCGGATAGGGATTCTAGTAGGATAAAAACCAATTTATGATGTAGGACCCTTTGAGCTCAGTCATCGGGACTGAAACTACGAGCCAATTTGTAATGCTAGCACTGCGGCCGCTGATACATGCTTTTTCTAGTTGTACACGAGGGGCAATCGGCCACATTGGTTTCCGTGTCATCTATATGTTTGTTTATCTTGCATTCTGAATGGAGTTGTTCTGCGTAAGAAAGTTAGAGATGCAAATGAAGCGAGCCTTTTGTTTCCAATTGATTCTGTTCAACCGGAAACAAAAGGCTCGCTTCATTTGCATCTCTAAGCTCCTTACGCGGAACTCCAATATGTCCGGTTGAAGTTCTTCTCCCCTCAAGTGCTTCTCGCTATATATTTACTTTGAGTGTGGGCTGCACACTGCTGCGCGTTATAGCTAACTTACTGCCTCCCTGTGCATCGGCGTACTTTGCGCTACCTATTCATGCAGGGTTCGTACGCGCCCTGGAAATCCTGGATTTTCATTTCTTTCCTGGAAAGTCATTGAAAATCCTGGAATTTTAAGGAAATTCCTGGAAAACTCCTGGAAAAATGTTTCAGCTCAAATGTGGTTCAATCAGTCAGTTTCGTGAATCTGATTTTGGGCTGCAAATGACATCCTCCAGACTTTTCATGTTTTTTTGGGGGAGGGGACATTTCTACCCAATAAAAACTCCTGGAAAAATAACTAAAAACTTCCTGGAAAATCCTGGATTTTTGTCATTCAGAAAGCGTACGAACACTGTCATGTAGGCGTGATGCCTTGGTGCGTTAGCCATGTTGGTACGCTTTTGTGCCTTCCCTCATTAGACAAAACACGATTATTTACCCTGCTGTCTCGGCGTCTCCACTAACGCGTGCGTTTGTTCGCTAAATTTGTATGTACCATTTGATGGGAGTCCCCCTGTGGGTGTGATACTCACCGTCTCAGCATACACGCTGTATTGCCCTCCTGCGTTAGACAAGTTTATCCAAGCCTGTTGATCTCGCTCGCGCCCCAGCCACACAATGACGTCCAATTTACCAGGAATCTCTGGGTGATCTTCAACATCGAACTGCTGCTTGCCAGGATACTGGGAGAGAAACAATATTAAAATGACAATTCTGCAAGGAGTGTCTCCTCAGGCATTGTATCGTCTACTAGACCCTCCAACCGAACGTCTGGGCGTAGCGACATCGGTCGAGTCCCACTATTTGAGCCTCAATCAAGGCGATCAGCGATGCAGATGGCGAGCTCGCCAGTGCTTATACTCTTTACCGAGATAGGAAGAACCGAGAAACAGACCTTTGAACTTGCAGTCACGCCTCAGTCTACGAGTGGCTTCGTTGAGAGGCCCTAAGTTCAAATGTCGTTTACCCAGCGAGAAAGGTCACAATTGGACTCGTTTCTTCAATGTCTCCAAGGAGAGCAATATTTAAATGGATGTCGGTCTCGTGATCACCATACCTTCAAGAAGACGGGCTGTACTTTGCCACAGTGCCGACCTCTTGCGTACTCCTCAGGGGAATAGAGAACATCATATGCGGGTATCCTGTGGTATGCAATTCGCTTGGTTCCACTCAGCATCCATATGACCACATCAGGCATGCTGTTCTGGGGCTTGAGCAATAGTAGAGACGCGATATTATTATGGCAAAACTGCATATTCGTTAGGCATTTTAGTAAGATAACAGTCAAGTCTTACCTCCATAGCGATATTTTCTAATCTCTTGAGGTAGTGTTCTATCTCAGCCAACGCCTCCTCGATATCTGTAGCGCTGTCGTGTAGTTTCTTGGCCTCTTCAGCGATCGCCCTCTAAATTTCACGGACGGAAACCAAATAGAAATACTGTTAGTGTTGGTGGCCACGTCGCCGAGATAAGACAAAGTCTTCAGTTGTCTCTCTGTCCACATTAAAGCAGCATGTCCCTAGTGTAGCAGCATGTCTCTAGAGTTAGCTACTTGATGGTAAAGCATTTGTAGATGGCCCCTGCACTTATCCGACAAGCGCAGAGGAACGATTATTCAAGAGTGTCCAAAACCTTGTCTGATGGACGTAATAACAACCACTCTGACCTTTTCTTTCTCTCGCTGTTCATATCTCTTGAAGTCAAGGTCATTAGCGCCTGCGGTTGATGACGTCACGACTGGTAAGGGTCGGCTGTAGAAACGGAATATTATAACATTTAATCAACCGCCACAGGAAACCCATCACAGCAGTGGATCCAAGACACTTCCGGGAACCCTTGGCATGACTCACCTACAATCCTCGATCAGCTCTTCAAGCAACCGGATTACTTTGGCAGCTACCTCAGGTTTAGGTTGATTAGCGTCTCTGGCAAGCTCCACTTTGTTGATATTCGCTTGCTGGAAATGATGTGCATGGATTAGAATTGTGTTTGGTAATTTGAGCAATCATACTCGCAGTGGTCGATCCAGAAACCCTAAAAGAGGATAAGGGCTAGCTCCCTATCCGACCCCAGGATCCGACCACGGCGCTATCATTCTTTTGTCAGATCACTGCAAGTGGAGGAACGGCATGATAACGACTTTTGAAAGGTCCCTCTCTTGTCAGTTTAGAGACATTTAGACATGCAAGATGTCCCCGACGACGCGAAAGTCTATTATTGTTAGGACGATTATTGTTTACATAGGCCTCAGGAGTATAAACCAAAGACCTGCCCTGTCCTTTTTGAGACTCTTCCAATGGCCGGCCATCTTACCAGTCTTTTTGTTGCATGACTTAATATGTTAAGCGCCTCCAGCCTGAACGTGATGTCTTCCCAGTGGCTGTCTACGCTACAGCACGGTTTACTGTCGGTCCATGGAAGGTAATAATAGTGGCATCCATCATACACTGCGTTACACGAGGCAGTCGAGGACGAGGAAGGATCCACTGAGGTGTCCAGTCGGTTACCATAGTTACCTATAAATAGAGTGATCCCATGATGAAATCAACTATGATTCAGCGTACGACATTCCATAATTAAGCAATAAAAGTACTTACCGCGTGCTCTCTGCTTTCTTACAAACACGAGGGGGGTGTTGGGAGAACTGATCAAAACTTGAAAGACACGAGCCGAAGGCGAGTGTCTTTCAAGTTTTATCAGTTCGACCAACATTCCCCGAGTGTTTGTAAGAAACCAGAGAGCACGCAGAAAGTATTTTTATTGCTTTTAGAAAATAACATACACACGCGCGACAGCGTTGCGTGACAATCGTGTTTCTCAGGTCTCTTACAAACACGCCTTTTAACCAATCAGGATGCGCACATTCACAATACAACATAGGTGTTATTTTCTAATATGAAAATAAAGCAAGCGCAAGGAGTACTGTTAGTAAATGTGTTGTTAGTATGATGCTTACCGATTGTGATCTCAAACTGGACGGCGCTTTCCGCACAGGCGATCATTGTCGCCTCCAGAAAGCAGGCAAACAACTTGAACTTGCGGCGACGGAGGAATGGCTACAACACAGTCATGAAAATTCGTTAAAAGAAACCTATATAATCGTAATCGTGACATTAATGGTAGCTATATTTTACTTCTAGAGATTAAGCGCAGATTGAAGATGGGTGTTGATATATTTAGTTAGGTCGAGCCTCCGCGCCCTATAGTCCTATGACGCTTCATATATTTGTTGGGAAGACAAAACCGCTTTTAGTGTTTGTAAGTATTTTCTTAAAAAAGAACCCATGGAGTTGAAAAGTTAAGCACGATTGGTTCCAGCCTTCTTGTGAGTTAGCGCGCACTGTGGCATACCTGAATTCTAATTGTGTCCTCGGGATCGAGGTCTTGTGATGGCTGTTCGACTTGGGTGCCGAGTGTAGCATTAAGTTCGACTAGCAGTCGTCCTCGGTAGGCCACGCCCTCCCCCTGAAGAAAAGTAAAGAGTACCATACGCACGTCAAGTGTATCTGACCACACTGTAGGCCACGCCCTTCCCCTGAAGAAAAGTAAAGAGTATCATACGCACGTCAAGTGTATCTGACCACACTGTAGGCCACCCCCTCCCCCTGAAGAAGAGTAAAGAGTATCATACGCACGTCAAGTGTGTCTGACCACACTATAGGCCACCCCCTCCCCCTGAAGAAAAGTAAAGAGTATCATACGCACGTCAAGTGTGTCTGACCACACTGTAGGCCACGCCCTCCCCCTGAAGAAAAGTAAAGAGTATCATACGCACGTCAAGTGTATCTGACCACACTGTAGGCCACCCCCTCCCCCTGAAGAAAAGTAAAGAGTATCATACGCACGTCAAGTGTATCTGACCACACTGTAGGCCACGCCCTCCCCCTGAAGAAGAGTAAAGAGTATCATACGCACGTCAAGTGTGTCTGACCACACTGTAGGCCACCCCCTCCCCTGAAGAAAAGTAAAGAGTATCATACGCACGTCAAGTGTATCTGACCACACTGTAGGCCACGCCCTCCCCCTGAAGAAAAGTAAAGAGTATCATACGCACGTCAAGTGTGTCTGACCACACTGTAGGCCACCCCCTCCCCCTGAAGAAAAGTAAAGAGTATCATACGCACGTCAAGTGTGTCTGACCACACTATAGGCCACGCCCTCCCCCTGAAGAAAAGTAAAGAGTATCATACGCACGTCAAGTGTGTCTGACCACACTGTAGGCCACCCCCTCCCCCTGAAGAAAAGTAAAGAGTATCATACGCACGTCAAGTGTGTCTGACCACACTGTAGGCCACCCCCTCCCCCTGAAGAAAAGTAAAGAGTATCATACGCACGTCAAGTGTATCTGAACACACTGTAGGCCACTCCCTCCCCCTGAAGAAAAGTAAAGAGTATCATACGCACGTCAAGTGTATGTGACCACACTGTAGGCCACGCCCTCCCCCTGAAGAAGAGTAAAGAGTATCATACGCACGTCAAGTGTGTCTGACCACACTGTAGGCCACGCCCTCCCCCTGAAGAAGAGTAAAGAGTATCATACGCACGTCAAGTGTGTCTGACCACACTGTAGGCCACGCCCTCCCCCTGAAGAAGAGTAAAGAGTATCATACGCACGTCAAGTGTGTCTGACCACACTGTAGGCCACCCCCTCCCCCTGAAGAAAAGTAAAGAGTATCATACGCACGTCAAGTGTGTCTGACCACACTGTAGGCCACTCCCTCCCCCTGAAGAAAAGTAAAGAGTATCATACGCACGTCAAGTGTGTCTGACCACACTGTAGGCCACGCCCTCCCCCTGAAGAAAAGTAAAGAGTATCATACGCACGTCAAGTGTGTCTGACCACACTGTAGGCCACTCCCTCCCCCTGAAGAAAAGTAAAGAGTATCATACGCACGTCAAGTGTATGTGACCACACTGTAGGCCACGCCCTCCCCCTGAAGAAAAGTAAAGAGTATCATACGCACGTCAAGTGTATCTGACCACACTATAGGCCACGCCCTCCCCCTGAAGAAAAGTAAAGAGTATCATACGCACGTCAAGTGTATCTGACCACACTATAGGCCACGCCCTCCCCCTGAAGAAAAGTAAAGAGTATCATACGCACGTCAAGTGTGTCTGACCACACTATAGGCCACGCCCTCCCCCTGAAGAAAAGTAAAGAGTATCATACGCACGTCAAGTGTATCTGACCACACTGTAGGCCACTCCCTCCCCCTGAAGAAAAGTAAAGAGTATCATACGCACGTCAAGTGTGTCTGACCACACTATAGGCCACTCCCTCCCCCTGAAGAAAAGTAAAGAGTATCATACGCACGTCAAGTGTGTCTGACCACACTGTAGGCCACTCCCTCCCCCTGAAGAAAAGTAAAGAGTATCATACGCACGTCAAGTGTGTCTGACCACACTATAGGCCACCCCCTCCCCCTGAAGAAAAGTAAAGAGTATCATACGCACGTCAAGTGTGTCTGACCACACTGTAGGCCACTCCCTCCCCCTGAAGAAGAGTAAAGAGTATCATACGCACGTCAAGTGTGTCTGACCACACTATAGGCCACCCCCTCCCCCTGAAGAAAAGTAAAGAGTATCATACGCACGTCAAGTGTGTCTGACCACACTGTAGGCCACCCCCTCCCCCTGAAGAAAAGTAAAGAGTATCATACGCACGTCAAGTGTGTCTGACCACACTATAGGCCACGCCCTCCCCCTGAAGAAAAGTAAAGAGTATCATACGCACGTCAAGTGTGTCTGACCACACTGTAGGCCACCCCCTCCCCCTGAAGAAAAGTAAAGAGTATCATACGCACGTCAAGTGTGTCTGACCACACTGTAGGCCACGCCCAGGTTGCACTAAGAAGAAAGTGTGGAACACTTACAATGCCAAGGTTAAGGTCATCGTATTCATCAGGGAGATCAGAGAATTCCCTCGTCGATCCGTAGAAGTTGATGTAACAAGGACCAAAGGTTGGGAGAAATCCTGACAGGTAGACAAGAGGTTGTTAAAAGAGCTCTTAAAACACCCTGAAGACACCGGAGAACAACATGCCAGCATCAGAAAAGATGAAGGAAAAAGGCCCCTAAATCTTTGACTATAACCAGTACGGAAACTATCTGTTCGCCTTACAATGTAATTCCTCGTTCAGTAGTGAGATAGAGCCCCACGTCACAATCGGTTGTTTTCTATATAAAGCTGTCCAGTATTTTGTATGAGTGCACGAATTTAGACTTTTCTCGCCCAAAGAAAGGTAAGAGAGTGACCATGAAGAATGTGGATACCGATGGATACCGATGGATACCGACCTTCGTCTTCGGTTTGTCCCGAGATAGAGGACAAAGGCAAGTAGGCTGTTCCGATACAGTCATCTGCAGTGAGACGATCCCTGGCAATAAGCAAGATGAATAAAAAAATGATTTATCTATTGACAATTTTCTTATGAACAATAGAATCGAAAGTGAATCGTATTTACCAGTCAAACATTTGGAGCTTTATTTTTTCGCACATGGATGGAATCTGAAAGGAATCATGATCAGAGATATACTCTTTTGCAAATTGCACTATTTTAAGAGGAAATCTATTTGGGGATCGAGCAATATCAGGCTATGGTGGACAAAAAATCTTGTACCAGAACAATTTCAGGGATATTCAAATTCTGTTTGCATTTCCTGAAAGCGAAAGATGTTTCTCATAAACTGTAAACAAATTCCCGTTGGGGCCCGTGAAAATAAATTTCAAAGTCGAAACAAATACTCCAAAAACAGGAAAACATTTGTCAGTATTTATATCAGCAGTGTTTCTAAGACAATGATTACCCGAAAGCGCACGAATAGCTCCTCGTTGAATTCTGGGTGATCGCATTTTTCGTGACATCTGGTTTTGCTCTAAAACGAAAATAACAATGTCGCACGTTAAAGCAAGAGTGGTCAGTTTTGTAGATGTAAATTTAACTAGCCATTTCAGTAGAAACGCTGATGATCCGACGTGCAGTTTGCTGGTGCGTCTGGAATCCTTCCCGTTGCTAAGGTCGGTTAATAGAGTCGTTGTTTTATATCGTAAAAGTGTCAAGTTAGTTAAAGGCCCATCACCAACTGGGAGCCTTTGCGCCCCGTTTTCCTTTGTCTTCAAATTGATCCATTGTTTTTCGGGTGCTCTGATTGGCTAAGAGTCCGCAAAGGCTCCCGGTTGGTGATGGGCCTTTAAACTCGCAGCTCGTGGAGATGACCTACCTGTTTGCCAGCAAACAACATCAAAACGTATGGATCAACGAGCTCCTTTGTAGCCTGCAAATGGGGAAAATACATAGATGTTGAAATCAATCGAGGTGTCTTGGTAATTTTAAAGGGACGTTAGCTTCCTGACTTTGGATGAAGTCGAAGTAAAAACACACGCACTTCACACCCAACAGTTGTAATGACATGGATTTTACTGAGCCAGCTTACCTCACCGACCCGGAACATGCTTTTCATCGTCTCAGCGAAGGACGAGTCCACTAAACGACAAAATAACACAAAGCGTTGAGTTAATACGTATGATGGCGATCGGCAGGACGTGTTTCTATGTATTGTTACTTACTTTGTGGAATATCCTCAGCTCTGTACACTTTTAAGGAGAATACGGCTGGACGTAGGATGACGCCCGCGGGCTGAAGAAGATTACTGAAAAGGTAGACTTGTTTAAGGAACTGATGTCTGGGATAACGGACCAATGTAAAGTGGCCACATAATTTTATGCCGGGATCGTTCAAAGCATCAAGTTCTATAACGAGTTGGAGCGACTGTTATCTTAAAGAAGCGATGTTTAAAAAAATGTCTTCTCGTGAGGGATTTCAAAACGGTCGACAGACAGGGAGAGGATGGTGGACTTCAAGGGCTGCATTAGATGGCGCAAATTGCTGTCGCGCAGCTTACAATGAGGGCTCTAAGCTCAACCCACAATATGAACCTGTCTATCACGACTCGAACAGAAAGAAAATTTACTCTGCGGTGGGATACCTAGAGCCCTAACACTGAGCCAACCAACAATGTTTCCCATGTGTAGGGTAGAGAGACGGTGTCAAATAGGGCTGGAGAGTCATGTAAAGAATGTATTAGCAATTTCAGCATATACTAACTCTTCCAGATCATCCTCGTCGTCTTCGTTGGTACTGTCGGATAGCATCTGCAACAACAACGAATAAACGCACACAACATAACAACATTTGAGCTTGAAGCAAGTCCCACGATCTGACATGGAAATTTATTTTTTTATTATTTACATACCGGAGCCTCATCACCTGAACCGAGGACCATCACTGTCACCTTGAGGTACCCCTGTCAACAAATAACGAGCATTTTCTTGATCAGTAACTGATCGTGATTGTATACGAGACTTTCCAAAGACCTCAAAACTCTATATCGCCACTCAGCAGTAAGTCATAGTATAGGTATAGAGTAACCACCTGACAGCATGGTTGCAAGCTGCCTACGTAGAAACACCCTTCCTTTTACCATCATCACTTTTGCTGCAGTAGTATATAGCAAGTGCAAACAGAACAGACCTTTGCGCCCTCCATCTTGTCCTCTGGATCAGTTAGCAGCACCCACGTCCTGTTAGCCACGTGACCTATGCATCAAAACATTACATTTCATAAGCTTGTGCATTGTCATGAAATATGAGGATAACGGGATATTGGAAATACCTGGACGGTCGTAGAAAAAACCCACGTCGCTCTGTGGAAGTAAGCACGTCACACTTGGTCAGAAATCAATGGTGTTTTTTATGGGATCTGATGAGCGGCAATCTCTATGTGGCCTGCCAAAGATACATGATAAGTAGAACCTCTGACACCAGTATAACCATGGAGTTATTATGCGGGTGGTAACTCCATGGTACAATCAATTAATGAAGCATATCTCTACTTATTAAACCACTACACTCGGCAGGTAGGACATCCCTATGCTCAAATAGATTATCCCTGTGTTGGGCCCTCTTACCGTAAAACTGCCGATGAGAGCGTTAGACCTCAGTTTGCGGGAATTGAAGACCTTCATCAAAGAAACATGAATTAGTATAAAATAGAACTGATATGTATATTTTTTATTCTGGATCGGACATAATCCGTTCTGGGTGATTAGTACAGAGTGAGGGTGTGCATTGGTTCTGATAACTTGTCTCAATATTTTCTAATATGCAAAAATCGGAAAGAATGGGACATCATGATTATCTTGTAAAGAAAAGCAACTACTGAGATCTACAATAGATTACCTCAAACATTAGCAGATTGTCGAAGAAATCGGATGCCAGCTGATTAAAGTTGAAGAAGAACATCTAGGAAGCAAACAGCATATTTAATGTATTGCTATAAGTCAAAATACACAAGCATTCTTGCATTGACTATTTTTCTATCAAGATTGTACGACATTTTGTCGCGGCACAATGAACTTATAAAGTGTCATAATGTGACCATCAAGAACAACTGGCAAAACATCGAACAGACAGTATAAATGAATTTAAGAAAATTATTAAAACAGTAGAATAAAAAAGGCATGATTTGATCTGCATGTAACCAGCACGATCCAACCATAGATCATCTCTATGTAAATGCCCCGTATCAAACCACGAGCTACGACCAATTACTAGAACATCTCTATGTCACTCAAACGCACGTTCTCACCTCGTCATAGTAAGGTCTGTCAGTAGATTTCTTGACCTTTGTCTGTCGCGCCTGGTTGTCAACAGTGACTTTCACCACAGGGCTCAAATTGGTACCCGAGATCTGTCGGCCTTGAATCACCCGGACGCGCATCTTTTGATTGTAACGTCAATAATAAATTAGCAAAATGATCATATCATTAAATCACGAGAACCCAATCCTACCTGAAAATCAACAGGTTTATTGGTAGGGAACTTCTGCCTATCTTTTGACGGCTCTTGCTTGGTTGGTTGCTCACTCACTTGCAACTTGCTGCGACAGTGGAAACACTTTTTTTTAGAATGATGTGTTTTATAAAAGGGCGGGCACTGATTTCGGAAAGCACTTGTAGCATAACAGCCCTTTTGATAAAAATGTGACTGCTGTAGATTACTGTCCTCAGGAAACACAGAAATAATTTACTACAAATATAATAATTGGGAGCTCCGCATTTAGGCAGTGCCTAAATCTATATATTATCACCTTAAAGATCCTCACTCCGCCATTTTATCGCCTAGAAAGGGGCGATTTTTGCGGCGATCGTCGACTTCATATCGCGCGGTGTGAACGGCCGGCGATTTGTCTATGCGATGTTTGTCAGCTCGTTGGCAATCCGAAGAAATTGCACCCGCATCGCAGTGGAATTTGAATATTTTCAAACGTCGCGTGAAATCTCCATAAGATCGCCTGCCGTTCACACCGCGCGATATGACATCGCCGTGAGATCGCCACAGAAATCGCGCCGTGTGAACGGATCATAAGGAACACAACTTATGAGTGGACCGTTAGAAATTGGGGGAGGAGGTGGCAATTCCCAAAAAAAATCGTGAAAGGCCAATCTTTCAAAAAACAAATATTGCAGAGATAATAATAATAATAATAATGTTTGTTTATTGATCCTCTCATAGCTTATAGCTAAATTACAGGATTTCCATGAATATTATATATAGAATTCGAACAATAAATAGATAAATATACATAGACTAGGTGATGCCCGTGAAAAATTCACGGAGTGTAAGGGGGGGGGGATTTATTTTACTTAAAGTGTTCTCTGTTTAAAAAAAAAAAAACGGAAAAGAAAAAGAAAATCACAATGGCCATATGGATGTGGGGAGGGGTTCATGATTCCCCCTTCCATAAACTGCTGGATTTTACTAATAACCTCCCATCAGCATGAGTACCCCGTCCCACCATGCCGAAATAAATGAAGTGAACCCAAAAGGATTTTTTTTTGCACTGGTCTCCCTGCTTGGTTTGACAAAATCACGCGTGTGTCAGTCTCTCAAATCGGTCAAAGAACCCGTGAAAATCGAAAGCGCAATTTGACTTCGGAATTGTTTGTATGTTTATCATATCTCAGCGAGGGGAGAGAAGAAACAGGTCAAGTAAAAATGGTCTAAGGACTAATAATTTTTTTTAGTTTATATTATTTATATTTTTTCGGGTTTATCCCTCGCTTAAAAAATTGCTTGAATTAGAACTTAGCCCAAAGTGAATCTTTTCCAACAAAAACATGCCCACTGGAGGGATTTCCTCTTTCTCTTCGGGATTGTGTCCTTCGTTTTGCGATAGAGCCGTCAGGATTTATACTTAGAGAATATTATTCATGACTTTCACGGACTTTGTTTTGTAAATGTGTCATTTCGACTTAGCATGACTTAGCGCGTGCTCCGAGGGAAGCAATGCAGTGTGTACGTTTGTTGAAACTTGAATGAAAATTTTTCTCAGCTCAAATCTTTCAAGTTAGAATTATCCCTGCACATTCCTGTATGTAATCTGTAAGAGACCCATTTAGGTTTGAATGTCAATGGTGCTTTCGGCTGCGCGAACCGAGTTCTTTTTTAGTT
This sequence comes from Scolanthus callimorphus, assembly GCA_033964015.1. Classification (NCBI taxonomy): domain Eukaryota; kingdom Metazoa; phylum Cnidaria; class Anthozoa; order Actiniaria; family Edwardsiidae; genus Scolanthus; species Scolanthus callimorphus. Next base: position 2,946,451 of record CM066916.1, read on the forward strand.
TCTGTGGGAGAATTCAACATGGCGGCGATGGCGGCTTTGTCCCTCGCTCTTAAGAAATCGCTTGAATTAGAACTTAGCCCGAGGTGAATCTTTTCCAACAAAAACACGCTCATGGTCCAGATTTCCACCTTCCCTTCGGGTTTGCGAACTTCTTTTGGCGGCACAGCTTCAGGGCTGAGCGGAGCGAGTGTCGACATGATTTTCCTTACGGTATTAATATATAGATAATAGGGAGTAGGTAAATATAGATAAATATAAATAAATATAATTATCAAATGTGATCACTAGCTGGGCAGCTCAGGTAGCTTGCATACTTGTTGGTAGCAAAATCGCCGAACCTATTTGTCTTGCATACTTTAATGCGGCTGCACTGGTCCACTGATCCAAGCAAGATTAAAAAAACATCATACAAAGCCATTAAAAAACGTTTTTGCACAACCTGATCCCCCCCCCCCCCCCAAAAAAAAAAAGTTCATACGTAAACAAATTGCCACCCCTTTCCCATATTTCTAATGGTCCTCCAAGCTTGAACGCAAATAGCACGGTACCGTGAAAGAAAAAACCTCCATTTCCATCGGGCTGATATAGGGAAGGGTGTCAATATTGTTGGTCGAGGTGAGTAGATCAATACCTTACTTTGTTTGTAGGATGTGGATCAAGATTTACACGTTCAAGTTAAGACGTCGTCTACACGAGCAATCTTTCCTTGACAAGGAAACTTGACCGTGTAGACGCGCCAGCAATTTTCCATGACATTTGCTCGTATAGACGGCGCTTAATCTTAACAAGATAATATATTATTATTATTAACGTAGCGGCAGACCATGCTGTGATAGCAGGAACCCTTACCTCTCTGCTTTATCATCATCTAAAACCGTAGTTTCTTTGGTAGGGGCCTTCTTTGCAACTTTCTCGTCCTTTTTCTCTTCATTGTTCAACTCCTTGTCAGGTTGTACAGATTCTCTCCGAGGCTCAGGTTGCGTTGCTTTGGATGGCTCAGCCGTTTCGATGGGTTTTGTTTGTTCCGGTTTCCCGGCTTCTTCTGTGGGTGACGGTTTTTCTGCTGGTTGTTCGGGTTGCTCCATCGCTGAGTAGTCTCCTACTCATTTGTTGGTGAAACGAGAGTGTTCTATCTAAAATCCGCACACTGCATCGACTACTGTAAAACAACGTGTAAGTAAACATTACCAACATAAAAGCAGTTGTGGCTGAGTATATATAAATGTCAAGTAGTGCATCCGCGGGTTGTGCGGTGAAGACCAATACGGTAAAAACCCGCATATAAGAATCTTGATAAGTTAAAGGCCCATCACCAACCGGGAGCCTTTGCGCCCCGTTTTCTTTTGTTTTCAAATTGATCCATTGTTTCTCGGCTGCTCTGATTGGCTATGAGTCCGCAAAGGCTCTCGGTTGGTGATGGGCCTTTAAAAACCTACAGGCTAAAGTTTGGCATTTTTTATTATAAAATACCCAAAAATATTAGAACCTTGACAAAAAAAATCTTCAAAATTCCGTACACGATGCAAATTGCTCTGTATGTTATTGCTTTTTTTTTTTAGCAAAACAGGCAACCATTTTTATTGTTGAAAGTACAGGTATGAAACCATTATGTAATATATAGACTAAGCCACTGGCTAAAAGCGGAGCCGGGCCGTTGCATATTTTTTCAGACGGGCTAAGGAATTTTCCCGCCTAAATGAGAGTCTTGGAGTTTTGGGGTTGCCTGTGGTATATTGGGCGGGCAGACGCGCACGCATGCGCCCACATATGTATATTCGAGTTATTGCATTTTCTGCGACATTCATATCAAGAAAGTACTGTCGTTTTTATGGCAAATCCGCGCGGGTTGCCTGTGGTGTTCAAAACGTGACTCAGGCCCCTCGGTGGGGGGTAAAAACAAAATGGCGACCAAGAGAAGGATGTTTCTCGAGTATCTGCAAGTTTTGGTCAATTTTCCTGCTTTTTTCGCTAAGATATGAGGAAAAGTACTTACAGACCTTCCAAATAAGGTAAGGGGGGATTTCCTAATAAGGAAGTTTTGCAACGTCGGCAAAACGACAGCTTTTGGCGAAATTTTCTTGATATGCTCTTACCCAGAGCTCCCGGCTCATCTCCTCGCGGGGGAGGCTCTGGTGACAGCCACTGAAACATGCGCGAGATTTTATACAGAGCCGTTGAGAGAAATATCTTTCTGCGCATGCACCAACGTTCAAAACCAGCCAATCAGCAAAGGTCCTCTTAAATGGATGTCACCAGAGCCTCCCCTGCGAGTTGAGAACGAGCCGGGGAGCTCTGGGTACGAGAATGTTTCTGCGATACCTATGGTGCTCCGCTCTGCGGTCTTCTGCCGCTTAGGAGCTCCGCTATTACATTATTTCTGCCCATGATTATCACCAAGAACTTGTTCAACCTGACAGCCCGAAAATGATTAGTTTTATATGTGGGTTTTTACTGTGTAAGAGCTGGGTTTTTGGTTTTTGTTTAAACGTCTGGTATCCAGATTGAGATCCTCCGTACACTCGCCTGAAACGTGCATCACTGAGAAATAACACCAACTGGCAATGTGTCATTTGCCAAATTGAGATTTATACCAAATTGCACCTGAGGTCTCGAGTTCGAAGTTATTGAGTTCCGACGGTTATCAACCCGGGGGGATCCCCTATTTTAGGGGCGGGGGATGCTCGTCGGAAACTTTCGATTTTACCCCTAAAAGGTACCAAAAATGGCGGGGCTTAGTTGATTTTGACCTCTAAAAAGGTACCAACAAGACGTATTTTCCTTCTTAATTTTCCCGTATTTTTACGAGGGAAAAAACGTCTGAAATTCAGGCTACCAACAAGTGTGATTTGCTTGATTTGCTAGAACGAACCTCTAATAGGTACCCATATGAAAAAAATGCAAGTTTTCGAATTTTACCCCCTTAAAGGTACCACAGGGCTGATTTTAAACCTTAAAAGGTACGACGACCACCCCCGCCCAAAAAATAGGGGAGGTACGCCCGGGTTATGAACATCAGGTTTGGAGAACCTTTACTTGCATAAACACTGGTGCGCATTCTAATCTGGCTAGTATTTATACAGTTGCTGAAATCTCATCACGAGTTGAATATTCTGGCTACTTGATTTTTAGTCAAGATACGAAAGTTCAGAAGGTTGATTATGCCCCGGTCCATACAGGTTTTATTGACCAAGGAGCATGCGAACAGTCGTTCAATCACAACTCCTCGTACCTAAAGCCCTGGATAAACACTTGCGTTCACTTGAGTCTACTTTGAACGTGTGTTCAAATTGTCATGTACTTGCGTCTCGTTTGGCACCAGGTCGTGTTTGACAACCCCGTGATTATCGGTGTTAATTAGAAAGCTGAAGAACGGAAGGAGTAATGAATCTTTTCACATTCTTATTACCGCTTAAGTGCACTTTATATACCTTTCCTTTCTGCGTGTGTTTATAAGAAGACAACCAGCTTGGCTGACCACGGTTAACCAGATGGACCTGTCCTGTTTTGTCTACAAATCCATTTTAAAACAAAAAAGTCAACAGGGTCTCTTCTAAGCCGATTATTTTTTATACCCAATTTATGCCGATCTCCCTGATCCGAAAAGTAAATATTTTATCCGCAATAAAATACACGAAGTATAAGGTGTTGTGGTGATTTGAGATCGCAAGACAGTGCGCTTTTACAATTGTGCCTGTCGGCTCTTCAGTGAAGAGAGATAAAATTATAAGGTAAACACGAGTGTGTGGCTTCGCTTTTAAACACAACAACTGACAATTGTTTAATCATATGATATTACTAATTGAATAAGACCCCAGAGAAGAATTTCATTAACGTGGAATTTAAACGACATAAGTAATCGGTTTCGATCAGTCAATTGCCATTTCATATCTTCTTTTCTTGTCTGAACTACGCTGCACAGGAGAATCATGTTTAACCTGAGCTTATCTCCCACCTGTTTACCCCAAGTTTACTGTCTGTGTTTGTATAACACACAACTCCAATTCTGATCAACTCTTTAATCATTCAAAAGTGTGTCAGGTACTTATTACTAAAATAAGGGGTTCCGAAGGTAGTTTGAAAGATCCAGAATCTCATAATTTCGATGGATTCTCTTTGAAATCCCGGAATGGATACAGCAAGTCTCGGGAGAAATACACACAGATAAAAGTATTATACCCTGTTCAGCCTGACTTATATACGTCTCTGGTAGTCTCGGTCTGGGATTTTTAGCCTCTCGGAGTTCGTAGGTACCACTTTCCACAACCTTAAAGTGATACTCTTCCACTTCCACTCATATGCCAACATTCTAAAGCTGCGGCCAGGAAAACGTTGTGAGAAGAACAGAACAGAACAGCAACCTACTCATCAATCTCTAAATGGTCGTATCCGAGTGAGCTTGATGACTAACATATATTAGAACCGTAAAGGCCGGTTTACACTTGCGATTTTTGTTGCACTTGTCGCGGCGATTTTTCTCGCGCGGAGTTGCAATTCCAACTCTCTAGTGTAAACGAGATGCAAATCCGGTGCGATTTCTGTGCTCTCTTTTCTTCAAATCGCATCAAGTTGCAATTGTGACTATTTGACTTTTAGAAAGCGAAATAATGGGCTGTTTCACCAAACGGTTTGCTAAGAAAGTCCAATTACTCAAAAGCAGGTCTCGTTCTCATTACTATAATTTGCAGTTTTCACTGCACAGTGAACTGACCTAGTCTCGAAAGTGAAGTGTAAAAGTCACATATCTTGTACGAAATACTCCAATTTTGCTACAGTTACTTAAAAAAGAGTCAATGCTACGTTATCTGATATTTTTTCTCGCTTGATGCAGTGGTTTTAATGTTCTGTTGCTTTTAGTTTTATGTGCGATTTTTTTAGTAGTGGTACCAGTTCCTTGTTTTTAGCTACGTTGCAATAATATAGGTGCTAATGAGCATTAAATCTGTTTCCTAGAACAAGTTTCTAAATGGGGTTTAGATAACTTACCGAGTTACTACACGACGTCTACTTGTTCCGTCTTGATACCTTGTGATTCACAGTTTTACAGAATCTGAATGAGCATTTGCGTGAAATGTTGTCTTGGTGAGGGGGGTGTTATATTAAAAACGTTCGTTCGTTTATCTAATAGTTCAGACCTATGTAGGTTACCATGAGGATAAATCAAGGTTTTCTATTTCGTGCTCTTTTTTCTCGGCGTTTTACCCAATAGTAAAAAGCCCAGTCGGTGTGTCTAGAGATAAAATGGCGATTGATTATCTTTATTTGATTCTAGTAAACGTTTAACCAACTATAAAAGTTTTCTCATATCTTAAGAAAGAAACTCGAGATGGACAATCTTATTGACTTGGTTCTAGTAAGAATTATTGAAAATGTAAATACAAAAATAAAATAAACAAGGAATAAAAATAATCTCTTCCAAAAACGGTTGCTTATGGCTATGCGCGTCTGGAAATACAGTAGAGTCGGTACTGTAGCTCAATGGATGATATCTGTGCCGTAGCGGTCCAGTTTGTTATCTATAGATATAGTTATCTTTCGAGCGTAACGGTTTTTTTTTATTTACGCCCACTTAATTGCACTTGGAAATTTTTTAGGCAAGTTAGTGAGACAAAGGTCAAAATATTCATTGAATTCATGTTGGTGCGAACCATCAGCTCTGTGCCAATTACCTATTCATAATAACCCAAGATCTAACCCATAAGCTACGAGCGAGTTCTCGGGTCAACATACCTTATTCACTCACAGCACGCCCATTTTTCCTAAAGTATTGTGCTCCGTTTGCGCTGGCCGATCCCTGCCGCCGTCATTGGAAATGGCAGGAAAAATTTGTATTGGGATGCGGTCGACCTATTCCGGCGAACGCTTAGTGACGGCTGCTTACGCAGGCTAGAGTTGTTTATACTTTCGCAATTTCATTACGGAACTTAATAATGAACGTGTACTTAAAAATACAACAGTCCACAATGTAATGGAGCTGTGGTAAGGGGCGCTTGTGCGAAGAAGTCCCCTCGTAGCATATAATTAGAGTAACAGTTATGGTTCACACACACAAAAAAAGTTACACAAAAGGGGCAAAAAAAAAAAAAAACTGGCAGTACGGCCGACTGTTCATTCTGATAGCTTTGATTCGAAAGACTAAACTAGTTTTCGGGCCTCTCAAAAGTAAAGCGAATCAGCTATTTTCCAGTTAGATAAAAACAAACGCCAAGACCTGAATCTTTTGACGACTCCAGGATTTGAAGTCTAACCCTGTCCGCAAAGGCCTGGAAGTCAAAGGTCACTTCATGTTGCCATGGAAACAGCATCCCAAATTATCCCTTACAAGGTGGAAAATTTCTTATAAAAAGTAGTATTGATTTTTGTGCCAATTTTTTGGTCATTTATGTAAGATGCTATATACAATTTTAATTTAACAGATTGGTTGATAAGAGGTAGGATCTCTATAACAGTAGAACATTCAGGCACATTTCAAACCAGCAGCCATATTTAATAGGCACTCCGTGGATATATGCACTGTGGTAAAAACCACAAATAATACTTTACAACACAACGCCATTTCATTACTATGCTGGCATTGATAATATTCATTCAATACATTCCCTACTGTAATGCGTTCCCTAGTCAGTCCCCTCCCCCTGGCAATAGGTACCCCCTGGGTTATCCTGTCATTATGCTATCACTGAAAATATCGTACCGTGTGATTATTCAATCGTTTGCGCTGTTAAACTGGCGAACGCTACTATTTGTCAAATCATGCGGGTGGGTTATAGCTAAATTTAGTTTGTTCTCTCTGCGAATAGGCTTTGAAAAAAAGAAACGGTATACTGCGTGTGAATCCGATATTATTGACAAAATAGATCGCCTTATCTAAAAAAGACCGAATTATTCCTACTTCACATTCTGGACGTTGATAAAGCTATAACAAGCAGACACCTTTTACACGAACACCTCCTACATGAAATGGGGACACGACAATTTGCATCGGAGTGTTACAGTCACTGTAAGCCCCATTTACACGAAGAAATTTTTGGCACGACTCGAATGAAAATGGTTCTGGGACTACCTCGCCACGTAGTCCCGGCACGAATGAAATTTCGGTCCGGCTCTGATAAAATTTAGTATGGCAAAGCCATTTACACAGCGCAAATATACCTGAGCCGTGCTATTAAATTTGGTACCAGCAGTACCAATCACTGTCGTGTAAATGAACATGGATGATGATTAGGTGGACAAATGTTCAGTTGAGCTCATAAAGAGGCAACGAATTACATAGAAATGACGCCAGCTTCATTTTTATCCAATGTTAATTGTTATTATTTGTGGAATACAAAACTTTCGGATAGCCCCCTTAAACCCCATTTTTATTTGACAGAAGATATACTTAATAACTCTTTAAACTTTGAACATCTTTTTCACTGTGTAGCCCTGCAAAGGAATAACAAACAATTCAGTTGCAAGTAGTAATGAAATTAAACGCTACCTAATGGGAGAAGGAATATAGGGGAAGTGCAAACGCCCTATTTTGATGTGATATTGTTGATTTGACTTTAAAAGGGAGCGGCTCCAGCCAAGTCACTACTATACTAATTCACGTTATCATGAATACAGAAAAATAGGGGCAAATAGGGTTTCTAGTGAACTCGGCATGAGCCACCTTAACATTACAGAGAGTCAGCGTCATGAGCCACCTTAACATTTCAGAGAGTCAGCTTTAATGATTTACACGTACCGGCATGGCGTACAGGAAGACGAGGACCGCGGCGACGATAAGAAGGGTGATAAGCAGACAGATAATCCACCATTTGTAATTCCTCCAGAGGATGTACCGCAGTGTCTTCAGCGGCGACGTAAACCATCGAAACGAAGTTGCCGGACGACTACAAACATTCAACGTATTATAATCAGAGAAATAACTCAAAAGCCACAACTAGAGCATGTTTTATGCCTCGGTTCTCGATATTTTACTTCCGGCGAGAACCAAAGAGAATGGGGATCTCGTATACTGGTTGTCATTCATAGCTTACTTGGGCTCTTCCAGTGTGGGGTTCTGATTGGGTTCCTCCCTCCCCCGTCCAGCGGGTTTGGCTTCAGCTTCCTCTCTCGTCAAAAGTTCGAGCGCCATCTCAACTTTACCCTGAATAACCAACAATCACATAACGGAAATTCGTACTTTGTTAGTGTCTGCGCTAGTATGTTCCTCATCGTTTTACCCATGTACGCCTAGCGTCCTGTCTAGTGCCTCTCGTGGGCTAGCGAGAACCTTTGTGGTTATTTTAATACTAAGCTAAGGCCATATATATTGTATATTTTAGGAACAAGAAGGTTAAATTCACTTATATTCATTGTAAGCATTTTAAACTGTAATACGCATGCGAGCATCTCTTTATGAAGCATACGCAATAGAAGAAATGATAATTATAACCCTAGAATCTACCATAACGTCTGAATTGGTATCGTTTTAGCGTCTGTTCCAGTTTTCTGCGTCTCCATTTAACAAACGGATGAGTACCGTCGTCATTGCCTATCTTAATCGCCGGTTTACCATGCCTTCTCTATCTCGAGTTGAACTTAGCATCTAATAATCTTATTTTCTGTCCACCGGCGTTTGTCTTTAGCGTCTTCTCTTACCGTTAGCTGCATCTCCTCCGCAATAGCGCTCTCCTCGCTGACGCACGGCCACCAGCCATACACGCGCTTCTGCTCAAACAGAGAGACCACCTCTACATCACTGCTCGCTCTCTTGCTCTCCAAGTGAGGAATCTGGTGTAGATTGCATTTACGAGCGCTCTTAGCCGGCTTGGGCATGCGATTGAGATTTAGCTCGAGCTGACCTGAAGAAAGACATCCACTGGGTTGATACCTTACTAGAGCAAATTTTTACATGACTACAGCAAGACCCAAATACATCGAGCCAATAATGAGCAAGTGAAATTACAATTTGCTGCTGTATGGATTACCTTCTTCCAAAGAAAAGTCAAGTAAATCCACTATCACACATTGAACATGTGACTGCTTTCTTTGTAATCCAAGCCAAGTACAATCACTATCACGTGGCGAGCACGTGATCAGAATTGAGCGACCAATGAGAATGCAAAGTAAACGCAAATATATCTGAAACCCGTTCTGAACCTTTGTCTCTACGCGGCCATGGTTTGAAAAAGTAATTACAAATATGGCCTATGTTATTTTATGGTGTATGATATTTTATTGGGTTCATACCTAAGAAATCATCTGGAGAAAAGTGGTCATTAATAATCCCAAATCTGGATGATGAGACATGTATGATATCTTATGACTTTATTGGGTTCATACCTAAGAAATCATCTGGAGAAAAGTGGTCATTATCCCAAATCTGGATGATAAGACGAAGTGGAACACGTTCTTCTGTTTCGTCAAGACTCCAGAAATGAACCTGAGAAAAATAAACAGTACTCATGCTGGCGAAGGGAATACAACGGAAAGATAACGTAACGTATAGCACAAATTATTATTCAGCACATCGATGCACTGCCCCAATATACCTGCTGTACATGACATCCATCCTGCGATATCCGTCATCTGAGCTCGTAGAAATACGCGAAAGTAATATTTAGTGGGTTTTTTGTGCAATCGTTCTGCTGAATAATAAAACATTATCCTGGTCGATTTTGCAGAATATCGTCTGATTTGGCCAAGTATCAGACGAAGTATCAGGCGATATTCTGCGTAATCTCGCAGGATAATGGTAATGAGGTCTATTGCTAGGGATGTTATTCTTGAAAACATATATGTTTAAGCAGTGGTACCTTTTTCTTGACCATCATAATTTTCTCTGCTGCCAAATACATGAATGGAAACACGAATCTCCAGTTGAAGTTTCCCTCGCCATCTAAGGACCTGATCATGAACAAGCGTAAAAGGCAGGGTTGAAAGGGACGTAATACGCCAAAGAACGAGTTCCAGGATCTTTATGAATTCACTAGGAGTGAACACTCTAGCTATGTGACATATGACAAATCTTTCGTGGACTTAAATATTTTTAGATCGGATTTCTATTGCACTCGGCATTGTGACAGAGGTACGAATCAGCCTTTAGCACAGTTGCCTCAATGTGATGGCAACTTTTAACAACTCTTGAGTCTGGAAAAGATCCATCTCCAAGCCCAAAAAGAAGGGTTTTAGTCACCATTTTGCTGTGCAGGAAATTTTTTTCGGCCCTTCGGGCCGTGCAGGATATTTTTTTCAAAAAAGCCCCCCCCCCCTCAAAAGTTAAATGGTCGGCCCCTAAGGAGCTCTTGTCACGCACCTGTAATGGACGTCTGTTTTCTGTGGATCGTCAGCTCCCGCCAACCACCTAGAAGAAGCAAACAGAAGGGATAACATATCTGATCCAGGCAGATCTATTTTCATATCTTAAACCGGTCACGCACTTACCCCTTAACGTAGATGTCACTCATCTTTTCGCCTGTGATTGACGTCTCTTCGAGGATGACGTCACTTGTGTTCCATATAATCACTCGTAACTCATATCTATGAGAAATCGAATTTAAACATCAGTGTTATAAACAAGTATATGTATGCATTATCAGTACTGAACATCTCGTATACGTACTCTGAAGGCTTGCGAGGCGAAATGTTAAAGGGAGGTCCAGGTGTACCAAGATGTTTTGGGAAAATGTCGACCCACATTTGGAGTTTGCCCTGCAAAGCGAACCACATAAGGATTGTAAGAATGTTACGTCCGTGCCGGTCTTTTCACTGTGGTAGCTACACTAGATGTTCGTCTAATCGTACGTCTTGGCGAGTATAGATGATTGTTGTCCCGCTTTGGTCAACAAAATGCTGGATGGAGCGCTTTCCCGTACTTGATTACCAAGGTGACAAATGCGATAGAGCAATGAAACAACATTGCAATGACAACCCCTTTGGGCCTTTACAAGATTAGCAACGTTCCATTTGGTTTCATAACAATACCTGTGGTATTTCATAGCCCGCTGAGGTTAAGGTCATATGCTGCAGCATGACGCCTTTCCTCTTTATTTGCTATTAAAACATGCTTAACAAACAAATGCAGATAACTTTGAAACAGGGTAAGATCTTTTAACAGACATCTTTGTTGGCGAAGGGGTTCTTAAACTGACGTGCGTACCTGTTCGATGTGGGGCTGTAGCGAGTTGTAGAGCGGCCTCGTTTCCACGTGCTCGGGCACTACAGGCATAGAGTTCAACACGTGTAGCGCCAACCGCTGGTCAGGTGCACCAAGGTGGGGGTGATGTAACATTCCTTCCTCTAGAGTGGGGAAAACGTACGTGAGACGCAGTCACAAGAGTGTATAGCACGAACTCGTACGACGCTACTAAAAACGCTTCTCTGGGATATCGAGGGGCACCGTCATAGCTAAGAAACCAAAAGATTGTGCTTCACCGAGGCCACCAGATCATCCTGTCAAGTTTCTTGAGGCGCCTTCTAGGTTCTTTTACGAACTCATTAATAATTAATCTTGAAAACACGCTGTCTCGTGTTCGATATCTTATATCGAACACCAACCTAACGTTTCATTACATATGAAGACACATATTTTTGTCTTAGGTTTTAATAAACAACCCAAGGATCAGAATATAGAAAATATCACCCAGTTTCCAAGCGTATTACCGTACTCTTGCAGCGTGTAGACCCTATTGTCGAATACGAGTTTCATATTTCCGATGTACTCAGGCTTGTTCTTGCCCTGAGACTCGCACCATGAGTCGAGGATCTGACGAGGAGTCAGAGAATCTCGCCACTGGTTAGGACCAGACCTATAAAGTTATCAAGAATGTTAAATATAATTGATAGTGATTATCAGTCACCACACAGTCGACATCTGCTTTAAGAATTGCCTATCCCACATTTTACGTGACCTTGAGGTTAGAATACCAGGACAAAATTCATACTGAAGAAACGATTGAAACACAGCATGTAAAACGTAGCAGGTTTGTTTCCAAATGCACCGGGACAATGAAAATGTTTTTGAATATTTTTGCAATAACATCGCCGCCAGTAATACCCTCGTCCTCTTTATCGTTGAAATTACCACGACATCAACATCATCGTCAACGCCGCCGTTGTCATTTGCATTATCGTCATCATCAACATCATCACTCTCCTCCTCATCATCATCAGCATAAAAAATGGTAACTTGGAATATGGAACAGGAAGGGAAAGTTCTGAGAAAACTCACGTGCAGTATGTTTGTGGCAAGCCACATCCGGATCTGAACCTCGTCAGGAATCGGTTCTCCAGGTCCACGACCGTCTCGCCGATCAGGTCATCCCTGGTCACGAGGTCATAGTCCATCACACTTATTTTCAGGTCTTTGATGATCGGAATCGTAGCCGTCAACTCGAACATTCTGGATATGAAAATAAGACATTACACAAGTAGTCCTATAAATACACAATATAGGATAGGCGTTGAACGTTCCCCTTCCCTAGATCTTTGCCGATTGATGATGTCGAGAATAATCAGGCACGTGGACGTACTCACTTTCCAAATACAGGATTCAAGTTGTTGGCCAAGTAGTTGTCCCGATCTTTATGTCTAGTTTTACCAAGAGACACCACCAAATAGGGATCCGCCTGTTGATTAGACAGTGAGAGATGAATAAACAAACATTGCAGTCAAAGGTTTTTTTTTCAGGAACAATAATACAGAATACAACTATTTTCTATTAAAATCCTGAGCAGGCTTCGTTTCCGCCATTCTCGAGCCCAGAGGCTCTGGTGACAGCCATTAAAGCATGCGCGAGATTTGATACACAGCCGTTGAGGGAAACAACTTTCTGCACATGCTCTAACGTTCAAAATCAGCCAATCAGTGAAGGCCCTCAAATGGATGTCCCCAGCGCTCTGGGTATGATAATGGGTTTCCGCTTACCAGTCCATTGGCATCTTGTGGTTGTAGCTCCAAAGCCTGACGCGAGAATAAAAACAAAAAAGATAAGCATATGAAAGTGCCAATCAAAAGGTTTCAGCCACCAACAACTATAGCATCTCAGCTCTAAACCTAATTTCCTGTGTCCTTATAACGTCATCCACTGTGATGACATCACCTGATGATGTCACTCCCGATTCTCGCCCCGAGGGCGTGACTAAACGACGTCACATACTTTGATGACGTAGCAAGACATAACGCTCTCTCTTCACCCTTATGTCGCTCGACCTCACGCACTCTGGTGCCATGCTAACGACCCTGCCTTGGCGTCACCACTCGGGACCTCACTCACTGCGATGGTACGTCATCAAACCTGACAACGTCACTAGACGTCTTTTATGACGCCCGTCGCTTTGTTATTCAATGTTGATGTCACTCACCCTGATGACGTAGACACGTATGATGCACTCCACGGGTTCGCTCGGGGGGAGGTTGCGCAGATGTCTTGGAGGGAGGGGAAGGCTTGGGTCACTTGGTAACGGATAAACCCGGAACGTGCCCTGCATTGCAAAAAAACGTCACTAAGTATAACTGCCATTACAGCTCTTTCAGGTAAAATGCGATCCAGTGCCTTCAAAATGTGCTTTTCGCAGTTGGGTTTAATGCGTATTCAATCAAACCACGTGAGCCACTTGGGCCATTCCATTTATCATCCGAACCCGGCAGAGGTCATTTTGACTTCGTGGTGGTGGGGGGGGGGGGGGATCTGATTGGTTAGCAAGGTTTGCATTGCTTGACAACACAGTAAAACCAAACAGCCAAACTTCACGAAGCTGAAAAAGGCGAGGTCGCGTGTTACCTGAAACAACTGTAACGACTTTCCTTTTCATTAGTCTTTTTTAACGTCTCCAAATTAAGGCGTGAATAGCATAACATCGCTTTGTTTGTAAACCTTAAAATTAACACCCGCTAAACCACACATGCCACACATATATTTCAAAGATGGTTACAAAATGCAAACATTTTTCCATACTAGGCACACCCACTAGAAAGGATATTTGAACATATGGACATATCACAGCTACGAAGAACTATGATGAAGAGAAGCGAACTAATGCGAGTACAGGACCATTTGTTCAGAGACGAACACCCCAAGGCCCCATTGTGCTAAGCGGGAAAACATGATGATGAAAACATGATGACTTGAAGGCTGACACCAGATCGGAAGCATCTGTTGCCACCACCAAGTCCCGACTGCCGATAAGTCGATAAGCGATATTACAGTTTGATTTATTAATTCCATTAAATAAACCACAATCGTGGTTTGTGGTTTTCAAAATCAGTTTATCGTTAATGTAGTGGAGGACACTGTTACCAGCCGTTTCACAATGTATTGGTGGCTTTTGACTAATCCTCTGCTTTCCTACCGCGTGCTTTTTTAAACAAGCCTCTTTCTTAATGAAGAGCTTTTCAAACACGACAGAAGAGATCAACGAAAAATTGCCTTTAAAGGTGTTATGCCATGATTTTAAGGTTAATTTAGTTGCTCTAATTGAAGTTCAATTCACAAGAAATAATATTTCAACTGCACGATCAGTACACATGTGGAGTATTTTAATTTGATATCTAGCGGATGGAAATGGATTGTGAATTGCCCTTTACCAGGCTGAACTGTTTTCAAATTTGGAAATTTGATAGCGAAAGCACATCTTACATAAGAATGCTTCTATATTATGCGAATTTCAATCCCTTTTTCTTTCTTAGACTAAGTTGAATTACAGTACAGGATTCTGTGCTGTTTTTGCAGACCACTGGCCTAGGTTTATATAATTCCCATTCAAGCTTCGTTAAAAACGTTAAAGATGTTTTTTTCAGTTTGCTCAATAACCATAGTGTTTATCTAGCAGGTGTTTTTATTTATTTCATTAACTCGTCGGATGCGAATGTACTCTCAAGGAAGTCTTAAATACACAAAGAATATTATTTTATTGATTTTTCACCTTTCACGGATGACAGTCGCAATACATCCAGCAAAACTACAAACAGTGGCGTACTAATTTTTAGAATATAGAGCAGATTTCGTATGACTGTGAAAAGTACCGCCACAAAGTTGTTCCACGCCGCGACCGTGACCTGCCGCGACTACGCGATTTCATTGGCGATTTCATTCCATCTACAGCAGGCCAGGTTCCGTACCGCGCGCCGTACCGCGGCACTTTTCACAGTCATACGAAATCTGCTCTATAACAGATCTATGCAGCGAAAGGAGTCATTGTCTATTTATCTGCATATTTCCTAATAAAAAGTTCTGATGCTCGTAGGAGAAGAGTTCGAAGGCCTCAGACGAGCCACGCCCTCCTCAAGCAACCAATAAAACAAACATATGTACAGCAGCTTTCATTTCTCGTTCAGTTAAATAAAGTTTAAATGAGCCACCAGGACCTTGCAAAAATGGGATAAAATATGTTCTCACAGGCAAGACTAGTATAGAGTGATTGATAAATTCATTGATAATTAAAGATCAAGGGTTCGTAGGCAATAATGATACGGCTTGCTAATAGCCATTGTACTGTCTTTTTTTAAAGAATTCATGAGCCACAGGCGAATACTTCAGTTGTTCAGTCTCCCTGATATAGATCTTTTGATTGCTTGTCTGAGTTCCCGGATTTTCCAGCAATAAATAACAGGATTGAGAGAAGAATTTAAAAGTACTATAGTCCCAGTCACGTGATAAACCGTATCGGTCATTATTCCTCTGTTATAGAAGAGCATATAGAGCAGGGTGCAAGTATATGGTAGATAACAGAGGAAGAATAGTCCGTAGATATAGAATACCGTGATTACAGACTTCTTATGACGCGCTAAGCACGCAGTACGGGGGCCCTGTGTAGGCTGGTCCACAGGAGACACAAATACTTGCGTATGGTGTCTTTTTATCACGCCAAACATCTTATAATAGCTAAACAGTGTTGTAGGGAAACACAAGAAGATGATAGTACACGTGGACGCGTAGTAGAATTTCCTGTCCAGAAATTGAATTCCAGAGTTGACCATTCCGATTATCCAAATAAGGAAAATAGTGAGTTTAGTGGTGGTGATTGTCACTAGGGAGGGGTACCTCAGGTGAAGGAATATAGCCAAGAATCTGTCAAACGTAACGGCAAGAACGCTGAGAAAAGAGACGCCGGAAAGAGTGATTGACAGGGCGCTGAATACCTCGCCGATTCTACAGTACTCCAACGGGTCCCGTTTCATCTCAAACGCTTTCCAAACTATATACATGGGCTGGGCGATCAAACCGACGCAGAGATCCGTCAGGGTTAGGTTAGCTAGAAGAAGGTAGGAGGGTTGATGTAATGTGCTGGACAAGATGATCACATATAGAATCAGTCCGTTCCCCACCGCTGCCACCAAACTAAACGGAATATTTATAGCACTCGTTACCATGAGCATTTCACGCTGAGCCGGGCCATAACTCCAGCGTTCCATCAAAAAACGAGCGCAATCGTCCATTAATTCACTCTCGTTAAGTACAGTTTGGTCCATCAGGACTATATGTTGGTCGTGACTCAGTAGATTTGCTACCACTGGTTCAAGAGTTCAGGCGTTCACCCAAGCAGTATCGTTGATGTTTGTGTCTGGCTGAAAGAGCCAAATGTCAACTCCTCCGAACCGCTATCTCCCTGGGGCATCTAATGTAATACATAGCGGTGTTTGCTCATTAAGGAAATTCATTTAAACTTCACTGACTTCATGGAGCAGTAGTGATAAAATCTCATTATGGAGCCAACGATCACTACAGTTGCGGGAGGTGTTTTCCACAGAAAACTGCTGAGTCTATAAGCCAATATATTGCGAATTTGTCCAGAACTGTTTGTTTGCCCTCTCTACCTCAGCTGCGGGTTTCTCATAAGCTTTCAAAGTCAACATCTCCGAAACACTCGCTCTTTCAGTTCAAATTGAGCAGGTGTGTACTGTCAACCTAGCAGCTAAATGCTTGAATTTACTGTCCCAATGCATAAGTTGTATTTAATATCAGAAGTTCATCCCATCTCAAGTGTTAATTTGCGGGACATAGCTTAATCGCACTCACTTTTACATGAATAATTTCATCTTATAAATCGTTTCATACGAAGAAATCAAGGACCTCGAAATCAACGAAAATATATCCACTATTGTGAAAAAGACAAAATGTTTTAAAAGATAATTGAAGAAGGCAAAACGTTGTCAGTATTTCGCAAGAGGTAAACATGGTTTGTGGATTTATGTCAAGAAATCATCAGTTCTCATTTATTGAAAAGATCCTGACAAAAATGCAATCTCCGGAGCACAGCGTGAACGTATCCCTGCATTACCATATTAAAAAAAGTATAGAAAGCTTGAAAAAGCTTCAACCCCCCAAAAATGGGACAGAGCGCTAAAGAATTACAAATGAAAAACGCGTTCGAAGGGTATAAAATGTATGGGAAGACATTGTATTTTTCGTGCTCTTATCGCCCAAGAATATTATAACAATATCCCGATATAAGACTAGTTATTTATGTTTTTTGTTCGAGAAAGCTACATTTTCGCGTTAAGTGGGTTGACTTTTACTTTTCTTAAGTATAAATTTAATGTCCTTTTACAGAAAAAAAAAACATGAAAAAGATTTTAACGCGAAACAAATGGAAAACATACTTCGCTATCCCACCGTTGTTAGCAAATCGTGGTGCACAAATATTGTATTGAACTAATGAATTGGTATTGTTTATCGTCCGAAAAGCCAGCCGAGGCGAACACAACGATCTCAAATTTTAGCAGTTTTCGGCATTTTTTTTTTCTCCAATTCAAATTTTTCTCCAATTAATTGTAGATTTTTCTAAAATTAAAACTAAACCAAAATGGCGGCCAAGCCGGCTTGGCTGAATGCTAAATGCAACAGACCTGGGAAGGGGAGGGTAAATTGAAAAATTGTTCAAAGCATAGAGGTAAACTAGAATCATAGTTAATGGAGTGGAATGCTTGGGAAATCCGGCAAACTTCAAAGGGTCAACACAATAGCGTGGGCTGGATGTTGAGAGGGGCTATCACGTGATATTGACCCTCTACAATCTTTTGTTTCACCCTCATCTAATATGCATGTCTGTTTGTACACTGAATCTTACTGGCTGAATTTTGGTACTTATGTACCGTGACCCTGCACAGACAAGAGGATTCCTCTGAAAAAGTGAACAACGAGATAGTACAATAACAGGGTGTCGGGTTTCCTAACCATTCCTCTCTATAAACTATGTTAGAATTGAGGAACATGAAGTATTGGCGCCAAAATGACACGGACAGATAGATACATAGACAGAGATAGATAGTCACACGCGCGCCGACTTAGTAAGCTAATTTGATTACAGCAAATAGCTTCCAAAAACCTACAGACTAGGTTGAAATTTTTTTCGCCAAACCTTAAATCTAGCTGCCATTGGTGACCTTATGGTCGCAAAGTCGGGCCCTGCTCACTTTTCGACCCCCTCACGATACCCCCCTCACGATACCCCCCCCCCCCCCCCCCCCCCTCACGATACCCCCCTCACGATACCCCCTCACGATACGTCATTCCTATGATTCGCATATCCATGAGTTAAAAAAATACATCATGTTGATCATGTTGAGTTACCTTGAACTCGCCTACGATAGTCTCCTCCTCCTCGCTTTTGGACTTCACTTTACCGCGACGGATGTGGAAGGTCTCCATGAAGTCCTGAAAGCCGTTAAACGGGTGCACCTTTTCCAGCTCGGATGGGTATACCTACAGAATATT